>JAMZRA010000004.1:4352560-7166063 GCA_024499935.1 Tyrophagus putrescentiae
TTTTTTGGCTTTAAATTTTTAAGTTTTTAACTACAACTAGATTTGCTTGAAAGAACTTTTTGAGCTAGCACAACGTTTTAGTTATTCAAAATAAGTGATTTTTGGCTAACTTTTATTTAACCTTCAAACAGTCACAGCACCTTTTCTCTGCTGTGTCCAATGCATTACTAGTTTGTGTGCTACTTTGCCATCCCAGTGTAGTGGTGCAGACGATAGCTGTCTGTGCCAGTGCTTTCAGTTTGTGGTTGCTCTGGCCGCCACCGTTCCCTCTCTTCGGTGCTCCTCTATCCACTTGCAAGTGGTCGGACTGCTTTCTACCTCTACTGTTCTACTAAGTGCCATGCTTTACAAGCTTTCCGTGCCTACGACTCACTGAGCGACAAGCCACACAGTGCACTTTAACTACACTGCGCCCTTTTAGTGGTTTCATGATATTTCGGCTTGCAGTTTTTAAGCTATTTGTTTTTAGGTTACAAAACTTTAACCACTTGAAAAAAAATTAATAGAGAGTATTAGCACGACGTTTTACTGTAAAACTTGTTTAATTTATTGAAACGTGTATGATTTTTCAATCAATTTCGGTACTTTTAAGCAGCAGTTTTTGCCTATGATTTGCAATGCACAGCGAGTTTGTGTGTGCCAGTTGTCTATTTGCTTTCCCAGTGTAGTGGCTGATGAAAACGGCCTGTGCCAGTGTTTTCAAATTGTGGTTGTTTTAGCTGCCAGTGTTCCTTCTCCTTAGCGTTCCTCTATCCAGTTGTTGCAAGTGGTTAAACTGCTTTCTACTTTTACACTTCTAATAGCAGTGCGCTCTAGCTTACTGTGCCTGCTACTCACTGAGCGACAAGCTACCTGGAGCACTTTAACAGTACTGGACTCTTATGGTGATTTTATGATATGTTGGATGTGAGTTTTTAAACTGCAATTTGAGTTACTTGAACTTTTACTACTTTACTTAAAAAGAGTTCATCTTTAACTAGTTTTAATTTTTTGAAAATAACTAAGCAGTGTTTCAGCTTTAAATCAAACGCTTTCTGGTGTCAGTTGAGCTTGGCCACTGAAGTGCTCTTTTTGTGTTGTTGCTGGCAGGAAGATGGGCATAGCAGTCACACTTTTGAGTATCTGTTTTTTCGATAACATGTTTGACTTATTTTTAGCTTTTTCATTAAAAATAAAAATGAGTTACACCAACTGTCTCACCAGGTGACGCTTGACGATCGTCATCAGCTGCAAAAAAGTTCCTAATCGGTCAAAGTGTTGGTGTTTTAAAAGTCGTCTGCAAGTCATTCAAAAACATCAACCGCCGGCCACCATCAAACACGGCTTCATGAGCATCAAACGTGTTCTAATCGGTCAGCAATTTAGTGGTTTAGTTGACACAACTTAACAGCAAATTACTTTATTTTTTGCAGGTGGGGGCACTGGGTTTATTGGACGTGCTCTGGCCAAAGAGCTCCAGAAGCAGTCCATTCAAACATGCACCGTATCACGAATGCCCGCTCCTAACTCCATCACTTGGGTATTAACTGTTTATTGTTTACTAGTTTGAGAAACGTCAACAACTTCTGAGCTACTCTTTGCTTTTGCTGCTCTCTTCTGCTACTTTTTTGTTCATCTTTACAATGTCAGCATTGTACATAACATCGGTGATTAACTTGTCCCACGTCCATTCAATGTCGTTCTCTCGCACTTTTTCTTCGCTTACTATGTGTTTCGCTAAAATAGCCAGGTCAACGTTGTCAGTTGTTGACAAAAACGGCGTTTTCTTGATCTTCTTGTCCAACTCTTCAAGATTATCTAGACGATTGATCTCTACATTAGGGGCATCAGCTGTTTGCTGTATAAAGTCCTGGTCCCTCAGTTCATCAATATCTGGAATGACGTGCTCTTCATCTTCATCATCTAAGTACAGACTTTGAGCCGTCCTTGTTTTATTAGATCCAATCCCTTCGTCATCGAAGCTTGTATCAAGTGTATTCCATGTTGAGAATAATTGCGAGCTCGATTCCTAAGGGGTTTTTAAAGTTAGAAATCACCCTTGATTCAAGTGGAATAGTTTGGCTTACCCTTTCACTGGGAAATTGGCTGGTTTTTTCAGTGTTTGTCCTTTTGAACATGAAACTCTTGAATTTGCCTTCCATTTGGTTCCCTTTGATTGACATAGCGTACTATGTTGTTTGGCTATTTTTTGGTTGCCATGGAGACAGTTTTCCCATGAAGTCAACAAACTAGAGGCAAATTGAAATTAATTAATTTTCTCTTTACTTGCAGACTGAACTTCTGGAAAAAGGACTCCCTGGTGAGGTGGACGCAGTCGTCAACCTGTCTGGCCAGAATGTGCTCGACCCACTGCGCCGATGGACTGATGGCTTTCGGCAGAATGTGGTCTCCTCACGCGTGGAGACAAATCGAATGCTCTCTGCCTCCATTCGCCAGTGCCGCCACAGTGCTCCACCGAAAGTCTTCATTACCATCTCCGGCGTTGGCTACTATCCCCCTCACCCCAGTGAGGAGTACACTGAGGACAGCCCTGGCGGCGACTATGACTTCCTCTCCAGACTGTGCCGACAGTGGGAGGACGCCTGTCAGGTTGGCCCGGAGACGCGAACCATAGCCGTGAGGAGTGGCATTGTGCTGGGCAAGGGCGGAGGCATGATTCAGTCCATGTACCCGCTCTTTTACCTTGGACTGGGGGCAAAAATCGGCTCCGGCACGCAGTACATGCCCTGGATACACCTGCACGACCTGGTGGCCATTCTGATTGAGGCAATGCGAAATGAGAAGCTCTCATCGGGGGTCATCAATGGCACTGCGCCTCAGCTCATCACCAATGCGCAGTTCACGAAGGCATTTGGTCGTGCCATGTGGCGTCCGGCGGTGTTCACCTTCCCAGAAAAGGTCGTCGAGCTGGTTTTTGGCGAGGAGAGAGCCATCATGATGACGAAGGGACAGAAGGTGCGCAGCAAGCGCTTGGAAGAGTTGGGCTTCAAGTTTCAGTACCCTGACATTGACAGTGCTTTGAAGCAAGTCGTTTCCGGATAGCTGCTTCTCACACACTAGTGAAGGTGCATAAATAATAATATTTTAATTCAATGTAGTGACAGATTAAAAGAAAGAAATCGCCACCTTATAAAACATATGTACAAAACAGTTTTCTAGTGTATAAGAAGAGGTATACAAAAGATAAACACAGTGTAAGTGAAACATTTGTTTGAAGGTTAAAATATAATATTGAGGCACTTGTATAGCACAGAAACCGAAATCATGGACGAGCAAGCGGTCACTCTACTAGTACTATTGCTTCTATTGCCAGGTTTGTTTCGGAAAGTTCGCCACATCAGACTGCTCAAGAATATTTTGACCATTGTGCTTGTACGATAGTCGAAGGCGCATTCGCAGTTGGGTCTGTCAGGAATGAATAGCACTGGTTAGCTGTTGAAAAACTGTTTTACACTCTTGTAACATACCTTGTTGGGGTTAGTGACTTTAATCAGCTGACTTAGAGAGCCACTTCCATTTGCTGGAACGGCAGTGCCTGAAGGCGGCATTAGTTGAAGTTGTAATGACTATTGTACGAAAAATGGCGTTAGCAAAGGATATCCAGCATCAGGAATCAGAGTAAAATCGTACCTTAGGAACAGCTGCTTGAAATAGAAAGTCCTCAATTGGCAAAGGGTTACTATTGGAGGCGATCAAGGTGATCACAATAAGCGAAGGGTTATCGGTAGCCTTCTCAAAGTTAAACTCCAAGCGAAGGCCGTTCTTCTCGTAGGCGGTTATGGGTGGAATCTTCTCCATCTCACTATTGGCAGCACTGTCAGCTATTGGAAAGCTTGCAATGTCAAACAGATTATTGCTTGCAGTTGTGGCGGTCCCGTTGGTGGAGGCCACTGGAATGCTTGCTGGGGCCGGGGTTGCCTGCGCCGAATTACTGCTGTTCACCGAGCCAAAGAGCGAATCTAAACTGTTCAGGTCGTTTGATGTCTTGGCACTGCTCTCATTGGCGACGATTGCAGCACTGGCGACGCCGCCGCCACTGTCCAGACTGCCCAGTAGGTCGAGGACATCATTGGCTGCACCGGGATCAATGGCCGTGCTGCTCCCTTGCAGGGTGGCCGAGCTGGTGACATTGTGAGTCGGCGACAAGTCGAGCAGGTCAAGCAGTGCCGAGCTGCTGTTGAGGACCACACTGCTATCACCGTTGGCCGTTGCGATAGGCGCTTCCGAAGACTCAGCAATCTGCTCTCCACCGTTCTCCGTGTCCAACGTCCTCTCCCTTCTGGTCATCAGGGGCATCTTTTCGAGGACATTCGGTCTCAACGTGTCATGGCGAGAGAAGAGCGTGGTGAACTCCACTGCTCGCTGTTGCAACTCAATACTGTGACTGCAGCCAAAGAGGTCGACAATTTGCTTGACACGGGCTGACTCGGAGGGAAAGCGGACACTGAGCTTGGTGAGCGCGTTCAGTGTGTACTCCTTGCTGATGAGGGTGAAGTGGATGTTGGAGAGCACCTCTTCGCACTTGTCGATGATCTGTCTGCCGTCTATTGTTTCGCCGTCCAGGCTCTCGCTGTTGCTGCATTGCACGAGAAGATCGGCAAATTCGCCGATCGACCACATGGCGACCTGAACCAGTGGCTGCTTGGAGACCAGATCACCCTCCAGCTCGAGCCACAGCTGGCAAACGGCATAGCTGTGCAGCGATTCACTGCTAGATATCAGCTCGATTAGCAGACCAACCACATCATCACGCACATAATTTCCTGCCTACAAAGACAAACAATAAACAACAAAAAGCAGAAATTAGTTACCAGGCGGGAGATGGCAAACGAGTGAGTGTGCATACGTACAGTGTTCAGGATTTTGATGACGGTGTCGATGTGCCACTTTGGATCAGGGGCATACTTTTCGGCAGATATGCAGAGGTTTGATGAGCAGATAGACTTAAACTCTGGGTCAGTCTTTTCCAGAAACAGAATAAGCTCTTTAGACATTGTTTTGATGTTGTTCTCGTTGATCAGGGCAAAACACAGCTCCATGGCCTTCTTGCGAATCGTTACATCAGGATCTTTGAGACATTCAACAATTGTTGTACGATGACGCTGTACGGCATTGTAGTCCGCTTGTACGGTCTTCAAAAGGGTGGTCAAGGCGACGTATCGAATGTTCTTGTCGGTGTTCAAAAGAAAACGGCCCAAAATGTTTATGCCAAGTACTCGAAGGCCGCTTTCAGATTTAATTTCCATGATCGATATAACGGTTTCGTATAAAATTGCATTTCCGACGTTCTTGCTACTTTCAGTGTTGGTCGCAACCTGAAAACGCAATAAATGAGTTAGATTACATTTGTCTACATAAAAAGACATTTACAAACTTTAGCATACCTGCGCTAAAATGTCATTCATTGCTTCACTCGTCGCCTCGTCGTTGCGGCCTAAAATTCGAAGAAGTCGCAAAATCTTTACTTGCAAAAACGGATCGGAGACACCGGAAACGTCGTGCTCTGGTGAGTAGCCAGACATGATTAGGTTCTTCAAGATTCTCACCAGGTGCTGAACAAACTGTTAAAAAGTAAAAACGTTAAAATAAATGTCTAAATAGTTAGGAAAGGAAAAATGGAAAGTACCTCGGCGTTCTGAAGGTATGAAATAGAGAGAAAATAGAAAGTTTTGAAAAGAGAAAGGTGAAGCAAAGCAAAAGAAGTTTAAGAAAGTGTTAATATGAGCAAAGGATAAGAACCTTTTTGAAGAAGTTCAAAGTGTCAATATTTTGATCACACATTTCAGTGATCAACACAATTCCGGTAATTAGACAGCCTGGAGAAAAGGGGGCAGTTAGTTTCTGTTGTCACCTGTTTGCTGATGTCAGCATACCGTGATTTTTTTCAGAAATGAAGCCTTTTGCCACTGGAAGAAACATTTCGGTAAGTTCGGGTAATTTCCTAATCATCCTAGTTGCACACAGAGCGGCCTTTTTCTTTATGTACGAATTGGAAGACTTCATCAGACGCTCTACTTCACCGAGCAAGTCGCGACTCATTTCGGCAGAGCAGATTGAGCCAAGACAGCAAAGTGCCAGACCTACAACAAACTGTTGTGAGTTGTTCAAATCACTGAAAAAAGAGAAATGTAAACAAAAGACGAAGGCACCAATGTGAGTTACCAAAACATACTTTTTAAGGGAGTTCGTTATCAGTAAATGCACATCTTGTCGTTCATCAAGTAAAAGCATTGCTCCTAGGTATCCTATTCTTTTGTCTGTGTACCGGCTAGATGCGATGAGTTTGAGGCACTCCAGCTGTTGGAAAGATAAAAATGGTGTAAGTGTGCAAATTAAAACACACAGAAGTTATTGGGAAAATACCTGGCCAAAATGTGCCGGGTATCCGAGCATGTGAATGTAGAGCAGTTTGGCCACGTTTCGACACCTCCAAACATTATCCTCTTCTCGAAATGTAGACCTGATGTAGGCACACTCCTTCTGCACCACAGCTCGCTCATCGGCTGCTGTTCTGGCCGCCCGAATTTGGCGAATTAAATCTCGAAGCCGAATAGGCGTTGGCAAAGCATTTGTGAAGCTGAAAGAAGAACAACAACAATGGGTATGCAATCAAATGATGTGATGTTTTGCTCTTACCGAGACAAAATGGCCGACTGAAGATTGTCCATTTTAGCCGTAGTTTGTAGTGGGAGAAAAGCAGGCAAACAGAATGCTCTAGCAGGACGACCTCTCAAGTAAGGTAAAAAATGCAACTATGCAAACAGAAAATGCTGAGATAACGGCAATGATGATGATGATGAGGAGAAGGAGAAGGAGGAGAAGGCAGGTGCGTGGAAGCAGGCGAATGAGGAGTGCTCTGCCGAGCTGAGGCGGACTGTGGCGCCAGCAGACGGGCCTTGAAGGGCTTCAGGAGCCTCCGGTGGATGCGGGGCGGGTGTGGGCGGAGGGGCCGAGGATTCACTGCCGAACATAGGTTCTCTCTCTCTCACTAGGCAGCAGTGTTTGAGGCCAGCGAACCAGATGTGTGTTGCCGAGTCTCGCCTGACAGAACTGTATTGTAGACTCAGTCGTAGTGTACGTCATCAGAAGTGCACTGCTGTAGTGGCCGCAGCCGCCGCCGCTGCTGCCTCTGTTGGCTCGGGTGAGTCGTCGCATGCGACCACTACACCGCATCAGCAGCATCCCAACAGCGGCAACAGCACCCAACAGCTTTGCCGGCACTTTAGCCGTCCCACGCACCTGTCCACCGGAGACTGCAGTTTGTACAGGCTACTCTTGGCGTGGTGGCAATCTTGGAACCACCACCACCAGCCAATCAACTGGTACTCGCCAACGTGCCCAAAGCAGGCCACGTTGCAGCCCAGCAGTCAAGGGCGAAAATGTCATTTATTTGGCTATACATTGCAAAGAAAAGGGTGCTTCATTTGCTAGCTTTCAGTCGCTTCCCACCACCAACAGAAAATTTAGATTTTCTAATTTGCCGCCTCTTCCGAAGGTAGTTGGTTTTATCCTCACTCTTGACGTCGCTTTCCAGCGTTTTTAGCGCCTCCTTGTACATTGGAATCAGAGGCTTCAAGTCGGACTCTTTGATGTTTAGCTTTTCAATTTCCAGCTTCTTTTCGCTCTTATGCGCCCTTCTCGAGACAATTGTAAAGTGCTTCAGCTGATCAGGTGTGACCAGACTGATGGCAGTGCCTTCATTGCCTGCCCGAGCTGTACGACCGATTCGGTGAATGTAGGCAGTCTCATTTCGAGGCGGATCGTAGCAGACGACACAGTTGATGCCGTTCACATCGAGTCCACGGGCAAAAATGTCAGTAGAGATGATCATGTTGATGGCACCGCTTTCAAACTGACTGAGGATTTTGGCTCGCTTCCTGATGTTCTGCTTTGAGCTGAACTCGCTCACAACAATTTCCGGCAACTGCTTCATCAGCTGAAAGAGACGATGTGTGCTGCTGACTGAGTCGGTAAAACAGAGAATCTGCCGGTACATGAGCACCTTCACCAGGTGCCAAACTATCAACGGCTTCTTGTCTTTGTCGGCAATGATCAGGTACTCTTTAAGGTTAAGTGGAATTGTTTGCTTTGGATCTTCCACCGTCGAAGTCGAAGTCGAGTTCTGTTCTGTCTCCAGATTGGCAACGTTATACAGTTCAGGGTAGTAGAGGGACAGATGATCAATTTTCTCCGGATCAGTAGTGAGCGTGGCTGAAAAGAGAATTTTGTGCAGCGCCTTTTTGCGGATATTCGATGGGGCAATTGAGCAGGCGGTAAGGGCGTCAATGTGGTAAACTCGATCGGCGCTGCTGTTGCTGTGGAACTCAGCCTGCGAAACTGTACAAGGGCACAGTTGTTTGGTGTTTGACTGGAATACTGCAAACTCAATTTCGCGCAACCAGTGAAACTGCGTCTCGTTCATCATTCGGTCCGCCTCGTCGATCACCAGAATCTCCAGGTGCTTCAGTGTGAAGCCATCGCCGTGTTGAATGAGATCGATCAACTTGCCGGGAGTGGCCACCAGAATGTCCACCTGACAGATGTAACCCACCCCGTCGGCTCGTTTTCGGTAAAACTGCATCGCATCAGATTGGCCGGACTTTCGCTGTGAACTAGTGGCAAGTCCGACGCGCAGAGAGTTGCCCTTGCAGAGCATCTGGAACACCTTGTGCACTTGAGTGGCCAAGTCACTGACGGGCAGAATAACTAGGGCACGAATCTGCGTCACAACTCGCTTCAGCAGGTGGTTCACGATGGGAATTGCAAAGGCCAACGTTTTGCCACTTCCTGTTGGGGAAAGAACGCAAACATCGCGTGGTTGACAGTATTTCAGCTTCTGGAACGAGTCCAGCAGAGTGGGAATGACGGCCTTTTGCACAGGGAAAAGCTTTTCAATTTTGTTCTTTTTCAAGTTTTCCAGCAGACTACCGTCTATGGTGTCGGCAAACTGATCTAAATCACTGGAGTTTGTCTCGAGATTTCCGTCAAACTTGGTAGAATTGCTCATCCACTTTGGAAGACTTGGAGTCACCCTCTTCGCCTTGGCTCGCTTCAAGCTGCCAATCACCTGGAAATCATTGTTAGCAGCTTCGCTGGCTTCCTCCTCAACTGTCGCTTCTCCGTTTTCAACAGCAGCATCCGCATCGACGTCCATATCTTCAACTTCTGGTTGTTTAACGGTCATTTTGCGAGATTTTCCCATTTTGTTTTGATTCAATTTGAGGCGGCAAAAAAACACGTGTGATCCACGTACGGGAGGGATCGCAGACGATGAAAATAGTCGCAAGTGAGCAATCCAAGAAAAATAGACTGGCGATTTATTTTCTTTCTGTCAACAAAAACAATTTCTGCTTTTTTGTGTCAAATCACCATGGCTGATTACGCCAACGTTCGCGTCGGGAAGCTCAAGCTCAAGGGTGAAAAGCGAAAGAAACACAAGAAGAGCAAGCGGGAGAAGGGCGACGAGCCCTCATCGGCGGTGGACTTGAACGACGCCGAGCAGCACGGCAATTGGTTTTCTTGTACCAAGCCCGAGCAAATCACTGGATCTGTTTGCATTGAATACGGCCTTCACCAGTACGTTCGAGCCCTCGACAATGGCTACCTGATTCTAGGTGCCCCTCATTCCGCCGGCGAGGGGCCTGACCAGGAGGAGATCTTTGTGGCAATTCGCTCATCCAGTAATCAAGTGGCCTTCAAGACGGGCTACAACAAGTACCTCAGTGTTGATGCTCGCCACCGAGTGGTCGGTCGGTCGGATGCTGTCGGGCCGAAGGAGCAGTTTGATTCAGTATTCCAGGAAGGCAAACTCGCCATTATGGCATCCAACAATTGCTTTCTCTCAATCGACGAAGACAACGAGGAGCTGCCCTATCTGGTAGCGAAAAGTCACAAAGTGGCCGATTCAGAAATCTGCAAGTTGCGAACAAACATCAATCCCGAGCTGACGCGCATTGAACGCTTGAAGAAGGAGATACCGGACGAGGAAAAGGGATCACTGCGCGACTGTGAAGTCAACTACGTGCGAAAATACCAGAGTTTCCAGGATAAAAAGATGCGCCTCAATTCGGGGAGTGATATTTCGCTGAAGAAGGCGCACAAGGATGGCAAATTACACGAAGCACTGCTGGACAGGAGATCAAAGATGAAGGCAGACAAGTTTTGCTAGCAGATTCGGAGAAAAGTGCACTTCACTTCGAGAGTGATGTGAAGGCAAGAGCAAGATTCGTTTTCCTTGTATCATATTTTGGCAGTTAAAAAAACCACTAGAAAAAAATGCACTGTACTTCTGCACCTTTCAGAGACTCATTTAACAAATAAAACTCATAGACAATGCTCGCTCCACTTTCCATCGTTCACGGCCACCAGAGAGAAGGAGAGAGAGTAGTAGGATAACCCGGCGTAATGATGTAAGCGCTGTGAAAGTCATCTCGAGTTGTTGATGTCGCCGCCGCCGCCGTCGGCCTGCGCAGTGGCGTGCTCAGTCACATGTTCTGCCACTGGCAGTGGCTTTTCACACCAGCACGCTCGTCGCCCAGCCATCTGCTTCAACATCAAAGCTGATTTGGTCTGCTTCCCTAACCTCCGCTGACCCTCACCTCCTCCTCCTCCTTCTCTGGTCTTCCAATGGCCTCCAAGTTTTACACCCTTTACCGGTTCATCAGAAAGAGCTCCGGGCCCGCTGTCAACGGTCGTAGCAGTGGTCTGATCTCTGGCGCTCAGCGTTTCTTCTCCTCAAGTAAGCCGTCTTATGGTAATCTCTCTGTGATCGGTTGTTTACCTTTCAATTCTCTCATTTCCTCGTTTAGATGCGGCAGATAATGAACCTCGGGCTTTGTATTTGGACGCCCAGGCGACAACACCTCTCGATCCAAGGGTGCTTGACGCTATGCTGCCTTACATGATCAACGAGTACGGCAATCCGCATTCGAGGACGCACATGTACGGCTGGGAAAGTGAAAAGGCCGTGGAGAAGGCCGAGAGCAGGTGGCAAGTTTAATCGGCGCTGACCCAAAGGAGATTGTCTTCACCAGCGGTGCCACCGAGTCAAACAACATTGCCATCAAGGGAGTCGCCAAGTTTTATAAAGACAAGAAGAATCACATCATCACCACGCAAACGGAGCACAAGTGTGTCCTAAGCTCGTGCCGGTACCTCGAGAATGAGGGCTTCAAAGTGACCTATTTACCGGTGAAAGTTAACGGCGTCATTGACCTGGAGCTGCTGGAAAAGTCCATCACTGAGAAGACGGCGCTCGTTTCAGTCATGGCAGTCAACAATGAAATCGGCGTCAGGCAGCCCATTGCTGAAATTGGCGAAATTTGCCGCAAGCGAGGCGTCTTCTTTCACACCGATGCGGCGCAAGCAGTCGGCAAGATACCGCTCAGCGTGAAAGAGGAAAAGGTGGACCTAATCTCCATCAGCGGCCACAAGCTGTACGGCCCCAAGGGAATCGGAGCACTGTACGTTCGCAGGAAGCCTCGAGTGCGCATCGAGGCGGTGCAGAGTGGCGGCGGACAGGAGCGCGGCATTCGCAGCGGCACCCTGCCCACGCAGCTCGTCGTCGGCATCGGGTCGGCCTGCGAGGTGGCCCAGCGGGAGATGAAGTACGACAGTGCCTGGGTGAAGAAGCTCTCCGACCGCCTCATCACCGGCATCATGGCGGAGATCCCCAAAGTCATTCGCAATGGCGACCCCGAGTTCACCTACCCCGGCTGCGTCAACCTCTCCTTCGCCTACGTCGAGGGGGAAAGTCTGCTGATGGCGCTGAAGGACGTGGCGCTCTCCTCGGGCAGCGCCTGCACCTCCGCCTCCCTGGAGCCGTCGTACGTGCTGCGCGCCATCGGCGCCGACGAGGACCTGGCGCACTCCTCCATTCGCTTCGGCATCGGCCGCTTCACCACCCTCGAGGAGGTGGACTTTACCGTGCGCAAGTGCATTCAACACGTCACCCGACTGCGAGAGATGAGCCCGCTCTGGGAGATGGTCCAGGAGGGGGTGGACATTAAGGCGATCAAGTGGACGCAGCACTAGTCCAAACAGTGCACAGTGCAATGTAAATAACCTTCTTACTTTTGATTTGATTCTCCTTCACCACTGTCTTTTGCGACCACTGTTTATTTTTTTTCTACCTGCGTCCTCCCTCTTTCCCTTCAGCTCATTCGATGGAGCGGAAGAGGCTGATGACAGGTCGATCGGAGGGGGGAAATTGGCAGGCTCTGCAAATTGTCTCTCATTCTGAACAGCTCGGCCGTAGCTGAATAAAGAGAAACTTGTACCTTTGGTGAACTTAAGTGGTGGCGTTATGACCAAGAGGGGGCGCCGAAGATGGATTCATGTGTGTCCCCCAGGCTGGCTGCTGAAGGGCAGCTGATTGATGGAGCACACACTGCACAACCTTTGAACTTTGCAGGTTGCAAAGTGGTGACAGTGGTGCACCAGCAGTGCCTCGCCGCAGCTTTGTGGGACGGTCGGAGGGAGACGACAGTGGGCTGACTGCATTCGTCAGCCTGCTTGGACCAACAGCAGCAGCAGTGTGTGAGAGAGTGTTCTGGAGCAGGCAGTTTGGCTGTGGACCAGCACTGACACTGGTGCACTCCCCAGCACACACTCATACAGTCAGCAATCGATCTCTCTCTCCTTCCTGGCTCCACTCTGCTGGGTTCCACTGTGCGCGCACAATCGCAGCCGATGCGAGGAGTCCTACTGCTGCTCTTTCCTCTCCTCTCTCTCTCTCTCTCTTCCCACCATCCGTCCGAATTGCCCGTTCGTCCTAATGGGACGCGCATTTCCATTCCATTCGCAGTGGGCGCCTGTGAGTGAGTGTGAGTGTGTGTGTTGCCTCGGATCACTTTCTCCGGCCACCACCACCACAACACGGCGAACCACACACACACACACATTCTGGCGATGACCCTTTGTGTCTGAAGGTGCTCTGTCAACTCTGGGCAGCAGTGGCTCGTGTTGTGCAGCCATTCGACGACTGCCGTTCGACGACGACGCCGTCTCGCACTCTCGTACCACACAGTCTGTCTGTCTGTCTGCGGCCTGTCTTGGTCTCCAGAGTGGTCTACTGCACACAGGCAGATCCGCAGATTGCCTCTTCAGGACCACTCGTCGATTCTCTTCTCGATTTTCTCTCTCTCTCACCTTCCTGTGATCAAGAAGTGTTGACTCGAGTTTAGTTGTGCGTGCTTGCGTGCTGAAGTAAATAACGACAACAACTTCTTCGGCGTGAAGTTATGTGAAGCCTTTCAATAGTGTGTTTCTTCACGACGGTGGCTAGTCAGAGGGCAGACTCGGCACATCGGCAGCAACGGCAGCAACAGTAAACAAACAGACAGACAGCATCATGGAACAGTCGGTGATAACTGAACATGACTGTAACGTTCTCGGCGGTCTCTTTCAGATCATTGTCAACGATCTCAAGGTTTGTCATCGAGAAGTGGCGGATGTTGATAAGCCAACTGTCAACTGTGTTTTGAACACTTTTCAACTTCCTTTCTTCTTCCAGGGCGGCGCGTCAACATGGGAAGACTTCCTGCTAAAGGCGAGCAAGTTTCAGAATCAATTAAAGTAATTATTTATTTATGAACGAAAACTTTTACGCTAATTGAATTCACTACTTTGCAGAGCCACCATTACCTCTTCAACGGCCTTTCTTGATTCATTCCAAAAAGTTGCTGACATGGCAACTACAACACGAGGTAAACAAGAAAAAAGTTTAATGTTTACGTTTACGTTTCAACCACATTCATATCATCTACCAGGTGGCACGAAAGAAATTGGAACGGCTTTAACACGTCTATGCCTTCGTCATCGATCAGTGGAAGCCAAGTTGAAGTCGTTTTCCAGTGCCATCCTCGACTGTTTAATCATTCCACTTCAGGACCGAATTGAAGAGTGGAAAAAGACGACTGTTCAACTGGACAAGGAGCACAGCAAAGAGATGAAGCGACTGAGACAGGAGTTCAAGAAACGTCAAATCTGTGATCCACTCATGACGTCGAATAGCTTTCGCTCAAAGAAACATTCGTCTCGAATGGGTAAAAACTCCAAATACGATTTTGGCATCTACGGCACAATTGGCGCGGCCAACAAATCAAGCAATTCCAACTTGTCGCGTTCCCTCGACTCGGAGATTGAATCCAACGAGCGACTACAGCAATCACTGATGCTCTTTGAGGATCTGGAGAAGAAGGCGGTGCGCAGAGCTCTCATTGAGGAGCGTAGTCACTTCTGTTTACTGGTCAACTTCCTGAGACCAGTCGTGGAGGAGGAGATTGCCATGATTCAGGAAATATCACATATCCAGGAGATAATGGAGTCGCTGTGCAAGCTGACCACCGACCCGTTTGATCTTCCACCGTCAAGTGAAACCGTCATTTCCAGTTTGAAGGTGAGCAAAAATGGCAGCACTGTGTGGAACTTCCAGTCGCCGCCAAGTTCACCTAGCTCCCTTGGATCTCGCAAATCGAGCATGTGCTCCATATCAAGCTACAACAGCTCTTCCAGCAGCAGCACTTACGGCCCCACTGGACCCAACAAATACCTTTCTCTAACTCATGTAAGTCAACTGCTCGACATTGGGGCTGATTTTGGTATTTAACACGTTTTTTCGTATATCAGATTCCTACCAGCACCTACACAACAAACATTTACTCTCAATCAAACATACAGTCGGAGAGCGTCTATGCAAAGAAAACCGATTCTCCGTCTTCTCAAGTGTCGAGTCAACTTGAGTCAACTGTCACCTCTAATGGACGCTATGGAAATGGCAATGAGAGCTCTACCGCTCACGAGCTTCAATTTCCAAGCGACAGTACTGACAGTAGTTCCACTGTTGTCGACGAACACGGCTTCTACCGGAATCCGCCGCTGATTCTCAACTCAACCAATCCCTTTCTCAACTCCTACACTCCCGAAGTGAGCATTTACCAGTCAACTAATACCTCTAGTCAGAACTCATACTCGTCAGTGCAGAGTGAGGGCAACATCTTCTCGGAAGGCTCCATTACGCCGACTAATTGCGAGCTAGTTGGCAATGCTGGGCCCTTTTCCCCTCAAACTGAGCAACCCGCTTCCACTTCTACCAAGTCAAGTAAGCCGCCTCCGGCGCCGCCAGTTCGGCGAACCTCCTCCATTTCCAATCCCAATGCAATTACCATGGGCACTCTGAAGAGTGCTGGAATCAGTCCCAACTACGATGAAGCCGGCAAAAATCTCTCGGTCTACGATGAAATTAACGTCTTGACCAAGTCAATGAATGACATCAACTACACGCTAAAGTACACTGACTTTGCCAACGCAACTACCTCATCGCCCTCAAGCAACTCTCCGCAGGCTACAGTCCATTCCACGGAGGATAGCCGGTACAACACTGATAAGAGTGGGGAATACCACTCGGTGAAGAATGTCTTTGAGAATCACTACATTTCCCCGCCAATGACCACTCGATCCAGCATTGATGAGGACTCCTCTCAGTTGCCCCTTCCTGCGCCTCCGCCCGAGGCCTTCATCGACATGTCGAGCAGTCACCCGGAGCATCATCACTACAATAAGATCACCAATGTTCATCGTGATTTCCTAGAGACCCTTAACTCCAAACTGAGCCAGTCGCCACTAGCAAACCAGAGCTCCAGTTCGCGCTCCTCAAAGAGACGAAACTCCAATCACTCGTCGGACGACTGTGACAGTTCACTATCATCGCATCAAGGTACGTTTACTCATTCTGTCGTTGTTGTATAGATTTCTAAACCTTTTTTTACAGGAAAATCACGAAGCTCGACAGCTCGAAGTGCTTCCACTACGCGGACTCTGAGCAGGAAAAATTCATTTGAAAAGAGTGCTTTAATTGGCAATTTCCGTGAAAACTTTATCGACAAGCTGAATCACTCGCTGGTGGCGAAGCACCAGAATGCTGAAATTGCCAAGGCGGCCGCGACGAATGCACTGCAGCGTAAGCAGTCGGTGCCCGATCTCAATGAGCTAAACAATGCCAGTCTGAAGAGTCAAAATCGAGTCACCTTCTCGAGTTCACTAAACCTGAACGCTCCCAGTCAGTCGGGCGGCTTTCAGGTGGTCCAGATACAGACCAACCCGACGCAGCAGCCAATTTACGCTAGTCGAAACCAGTTGAGACGTGAAATTCAGGAGCTTTACGGATCACTGGGCACTGGAATTTATGGCTCCCTTCCCTCGGACAGCTCCTACCTGAATGGATTCTTCAATAAGGTAATTCAGTGTCTCCTTTTCTGTGCCACTACTCAAACTCTAATACACATTCTATCTATTCTCTTCATTACAGCTGTAGCAGACAATGTAGTCGCCTGGCAATCACAAATGCCTTTCAATCACCTTTCAACTAACCAAAAACCCTCCCTCTCCCATCCATCATCGTACATCGACGACGACGACAACCTTGAAACTTCAGTACACTTCTGTTCGTTCACGCAACTTTCCCCTTAACGCAAATATTCCTTTATTTTCATAGATTTTCCTTTATCATTTACTTCCTCCTCCTCCTCCTCCTCATAAAGCGCACCTATTTTCGATAACTTTAACAAAGTAATAGAGCGCCAGATAGAACGGCAGATACAGTTTTCTTTTCTAAACACTATACATTTACAAATGTGTTCTCTTTCGCTCACTCCCTCTCCAAAGTGAGTCTTCAAGTCACTATAGAAAATTCTCTTCTATTGGAGAGATACTGATGATTCCATATAATACTTGTGATGCTATTTTTGTACTCATTTACTCCCCGGAAAGCGTCCTAGTCACATTGGCCGATCGAATCGCGCCCACCCTCTCTCAGTGCACTACCCTCATTTATTTAAAGTTGATGCAAATAAAATGCTCTCGTAGTCCTTCTCTATCCACTTCCTTTTCACTTGCTCATGTTGCGCTCCAGCACCTCTCGGTCGGTGCCGAATTCGTAGTAGTGCGGCGCAATTTCGTACAGCCAATTGGCCTTGATGGCGGTCACCTCGCGCATGTACAGGTTCTGCTGATTCGACTTGGTGGTGTGGATGACCTCGGTGAAGACGACAAACTTGGGCGGCCTCTTCATGGTGAAGAGCACTGAGGTGGGGTGGAGCAGCAGCTGGTGATTGCCGCGCAGCGTCCGGTACGTGCCATCCTGGTCCAGCTGGGCTGCGTTGGTGAAGAAGCCCGCAACGAGGCACTTGCGAATGGCGTCCACGTCGTTGGAGGACACCAGGCGGACGTTGAATTTGCGCAGTAAACTCTTCAGCCGATTTCTGATCTCATGTGCTCGAATCAGGCCTTTGTAGTTGAGGTAGTTGCGATCTGACCAGCTTCGAATTTGCGCACTCTTCATGAACTGTCGGTAGATGTTGAGGTAGGTGATGGCGTCTCCCTCTTCCACGGAGAGATTGTGCTTGGCTCTGCGAGCCTGTATCGCCCTTTGGCCGCCTCCAGGTTGGGAGAATATGTTCTGCACCTGCAGCATGGCGGCAATGGTGAGAATCTCCTCACTGCAGCCAAACTCCTCGGAGACCAGAAGCATCTTAGAGAATGCCGGACTAAGTGGAAACTCGGCCATCTGCAAGCCGAGTGGATCGGTGAGAGCTCCCTCGTCGTCGATAGCCTTCAGTGCGTAGAGTATGTCTAACGCTGAGATGATGTTCCTCTCTGGAGGAGGCGATAAAAAGTCGAACTTGACCACGTTATTCACACCCAGGGCTTTCAGTTGAATGATAACAGAGGCAAGGGCGACGCGCTCAATCTCGGGCGGAGTGAAGTCAATGAGAGAGTTGAATTCCTTTTCTGGGAAAAGTCGAAATGCATAGCCGTGCTTGTTTCGGCCGGCACGACCGGCTCGTTGCTGCGCTGATGCCTTTGAGACGGGAGTTATCACCAGCGAGTCTGTGCCCGTGTTTGGGTTGAAGTAACGCATCTTAACGAAGCCCGCATCGACGACAAATGAAATTCCGTTGATGGTAATCGACGCTTCAGCAATGTTCGTCGCGACGACAACTTTACGGACGCTACGTGGAAATGTTTGAAACACTTTTAGCTGATCATTGGCAGGTAGTGAAGCGTACAGCGGAAGCACAAACAGTTTCTTGTAGTTAGTTGGCGACTCTTCTGCAAAATGAAAACCAATTAGTAAAAGATGCAATAAATGTAATTTTGGTACCTTTTAAACTTCTGGCATATTCAAACAGTTGACTAGTGACCTCCTCTACCTCTTCTTGTCCTGTTAGAAACACTAAAACGTCGCCATTGGGAAAGCTTTCGTGAATTTTGATGACCGTCTGGACTGCTTCTTTAAGGTAATTTGCCGTCGGTTGAGAAAGGTAGAAGACGTCCACCGGGAATGTTCGGCCTTCGACGAATAAAACCGTAGCTCGCTCTACAGTCTTTTCATTCACCTGGTTAAAATACTTGCAAATCAAATCACTGTCCAGAGTGGCAGAAGAAATGATCAGCTTCAAGTCTGGCCGCTTTCTGATGATCTTCTTCAGCAATGACATTAAGATGTCGGTGTTGACGCTGCGCTCGTGGACCTCATCGACTATCACCACAGAGTAACTGGTCAGCAGTGGATCGTTCATCATTTCCCGAATGAGAATGCCCTCTGTCATAAACTTGATGTCCGTCTCGGCTTTGTCGTACAGCTCTTCAAAGCGAATTGAATAGCCCACTTGTCTGCCCAGTTCAACGTTCATTTCTTCGCTCACCCGAACTGCAAGTGAAATGGCAGCGATTCTTCGAGGCTCAGTAACCCCGATGATCTGTCTCTGACCACCTGAGACATCATCTCCATCCGCTTTTGCGTCAGCATATCCATATTCGTGAAGAAATTGAGGAAGCTGTGTACTCTTTCCGCAGCCTGTTTCACCAACCACAACAAGCACTTGAAACTTCTCGAGAAGGTATATTATCTGTTCTTTGAACTGTAAAACACAAATAGACAAATTAGTTCCTGACAAGTGATAATTACTGTAGAAACTTACATTAGAGATAGGTAGACGTGCTTTTTGGTGATCGATAGAGAGCGATTTGTTTGGGTTGAAAGCAACCGTTTTGTAGTCAAGATCATTTTCACTTCGTTCTTCATTTAATTGATTCAACTCGTCTGAAAGTACATCAATGTAATGAACTCTTTAATCAATGTTACTCTTATGCTTACTTTTATCAGATTGTGACATGTTCCATTGGATTTGTAAGAGATTCTAAAAAATTCCGGTTTAAAATCAAAACATTGGTAAAAATAGCCAAAGTCGCCTGTTTTTACTGCACTTGTAAAATTCTGTCCAAAATACAGGATCAAAACCAGATTATCATTCATTTTCTTTTGTTAAGAATGCCTTTATTCTTGCCTGAGAGTTGAATATTCTATTACCCAATTTTAAAATATTTTAACCTAATAAGTTGTGACAATTAGCATTAGTAAATGGCAAGCACCGGCGCAGTGCATGTACACCGAATAGATATAGAAAACAGCGCTGATTACCAAAATCAGGTCAAATGAGCAATTTTTATTCAATTTGATTAGGGCGTCAAAGAGAAATGTCAGAACTTGAATAAGAGCAGTCCAAATTGAGCTGTGACACGCACCGGTAATTAGAACATCAACCTCACTCGACCACCAGTTGAGACCTAAATCAGGCATTGGGCATTGATTACCTGATGGCCCAACACCTGATTGCCTCCCTCCTTTGCTAATGTAGTGCCAGCAGTAATGTACCCTTGATTAGTGACTGAGTAGTGGTGACAATATGGAGAGATTGCAATCTTCGGTAGCAAAAGTTGTTGCCATCGAAGGTTGACAGATCATCGGCGAACTTCATTTGTGAAGACAGTTGGACAGGTAAGCCGCCGTCCAGTGGCCAACAACCACTGCTGCTACTGCTGATGATGTTTCACTGGCAACGGTGATTGGGCCGCAGGTGTTTTGCCCACTGTCCTCTCGACGGCAACAGCAAATCAGCAGGTCGCTCCAGCGAGGACACTCTCTGCCGCCGTCAGCAGCAGCTGTACCACCAGACCCAAATGGGGGCCCTGCTCTCCAGTTGTCCGGCCAGCTCGTCGTTCCACCTCGCCGACCAGCTAGTGGCCAGCCAGCCATCACCATCACCACCATCACCATCACCACCGTCATCAACATCATCATCATCATCATCCTCGTCGTCATTACCAACACCAAAGACTGGCTTCCAGTGAGCAGCGGCCACCGAGCGACCCAGTCGATAGCTCGAAAGATGCCGCCGAGGGCACCTGCTCACCCCTTCTTATAATGTTCCAATTTGTCACCAAGTGCTTCTCCATCTCCAAGTGGTGCTCCTCAAGCGGCAACTCATTCTGGTACCGACTCAGCTGTCTCCGCTCTCGGTGTCTCTTCTGGAAGCGACGTTCCCTCAATCTGAGCCGCGGTGATCTCAACTACCAAGTGATCTACCTGGGCAATGTGCCAACCTGTTGGGCCAAAGGTGACCAGTGCATCGAGACGCCCCTGAACCTTCTCTGGCGCAACTACCAGCGGAAGAAGGGTAAAAAAGCGCTGACCAAGATGAAGCTGACCATATGCAACTCCGGCATGCAAGTGAGCACCCGTGAACTGGGCCAGGTGGAGTACTGGCACAACCGAATCTCCTACGTGACCAATCTCACCTCACATCCTCGCGTCTTTCTCTGGGTGTACCGGCACGTGGGGAAACGTGGCAAGCCCGAACTGCGCTGTCACGCTGTGCTCTGCAAGAAGTCAAAACACGCTCAGCAGCTCGCCGACGAGCTTCGAGTTCGCCTGTACAATGCCCTGCGCGAGTTTCGCCGCGAGTTGAATCTGCGTCAGAATACTCAAAACAACCTCCTGCCGGCGAGGATGAAGTTTCTAGTCAAGGGCGCCCAGTACTTCAAGCAGCCGCTGGAGCGCTCGCAGAGTGCCCCCAAGCTGGACTCGATCGTCGAGGAGGAGGACGAGGAGGAGGATGAGTCGTACAGTAACATGCAACACTCGCTCTACTTTGTCTCCACCGGACAGCTCAACTTCTGAACTTGTCTTCTCTGTGACCAAAGACTTTCTCCCACTACAACCACCGTCGCCCCACCTGACCATGTACATAATTCTTTACTGTATACATTTTTCCTCAATCTATTTTATAGATTTTTTGTACACCTTTTTTCCCACTGCTCCGTCTCTGGTTGAGTGCGAAGCAAATAAATAGACACTCGATTCAGGGCTATCAACAGAATTAGCAGCAGAAGAAACTCGATTTGGCGTCACAGAGGCGAATCGAGTCCGGCTCTCTCTCTCTCCTTTCTTTTCCTTTCCTTTCCTTCTGTCTGGCGCCGTTGTGTTCCTCTGTTCTTAGAGGCAAACCTGTTCCCGCGCGCCACCACCATCACCACCACCACCGTCACCATGTATTCCGTGACAATCCCGACCGCCGTCCGTTCAGCAGCAGCAGCACATGCTCTATAAACACCTGGCCTGGCCTCGCGCGCGGTTCTATCGTTCTATCCTCTCTCCTTCTTCTTCTTCTTTGTTGAACTCTACTCGCCGACCGAGCTTCAGGAGGGGAGAGAAGAGCCACCGAGCTCCCAATCTCATCTTGTCTCGGCGGGCGCTACGCTTTTGTGTCATTGGGATACGCACAATGAATGGGGGGCATGAATGGAGAAGGAGAGAGATGGATGTGCTCACGACTGATGAAACTCGTTTACGGCACAGGGCACATTCAAGTTAAAGGGGCAACGATGTTGCTCGGGGAACTTTGCACCTAACAACGGCGGCATATTGGACAGATGGCAGCAAACTGTGTCTGTCTGAGTGCAGCGGAAATTGGCCTCCCCTCTCCTCTTACCTCCCGCGTCTCAGAGACGTGTTCCGTTGAAGGAGGAGGAGGAGGAGAAAGGAAGGCGACACTTGCGGCTACTTCTGCTGCTGTTGTTTCTGTTTCTGTTAGGTGGCCTTTGCCTGAAGGCCTCTGAGTCAGTGAGACCCGGTGCTTGCCCAGTGACGGAAGAGGCCGGTGAGCACCGAATGCTCACTCTGTCAGCGGCTAAGAGAGAGAGAGGAGAGGGGCAGATAGAGAATTCGAGAAAGCCGCGTAAAGCCTCCGGTCGGTCTGCGCAGTCTCCACTCGGCGAGAGGGCACTGCAGTCGCGCACTGCACAGAAATAGGAGAAAGAGAGAGACTCGCGCGCGCTCAGGCTCACTCTGTCGTTGGACCTCGCTCGCTTCACATCGCCGCTCGCGCCTCGCTCTCTCCGCTCCTCACATTGTGTTTAGCGTTACCGGCTTCTTTCTCTCTCGCGCACTCGTCTCGACTTGCTCCTCTCGCTCTTTGTTCTTCAGCTCGCCAAGCTTTTAAACTTCAAAATGCCAGGCACTCAAGTCGCGTATGTGTTTCAGCTCGCCGGTTTTTCGCCGTTTCCTTGTCAATAACTTGTCTTTTCTCATTTCTACAGTACTCCCGAGGTTGAGACCGAGGTTGTCAACAAGGAGGTCGTTTCGCCGATCAAGGTAACTATGATTTTGAAACGAGCGCCGGCATTGTTTGACAGTCGTCTTTTACTTTGCAGAAATCCGTCGTCGAAGAAGCCGAACAGGCTGTGACTGAGACCGGAGACATCCTGACCGACGAGAAAGTCGTCGAAAAGGTTGTCGAAAAGGCCGAAGCTGAAAGCGCCACCACCGACGAAGAACCAAAGGAAGAGAACGGCAAGGCTGCTGCTCCCGTCGATGAAGAGGAAGAGTCTCAGGACTCGCAGAATGGCGATTCCGAAGAGTCATCTGTGACCAACGGTTCAGCTAAGGAGGCCGTCGAGGAGGAGTCCAACGAAGTTGAGGAGACCGAAGTGGAGAGCTCCAAGAGGAAGTCGATCACAGAAGAGGAGCCGGAGGTGTCTCCCAAGAAGCAAAAGACCGACTCAGAGGCCCAGCCTGCTGAAGAGAACGCTGAGGAAAGCGTCACCACCTCTGTCTAGAGCGCGCGCACCCGCTCCAACTTGTTCACAACTCTACTCGTCGAGCAGTCCCCCTCCCACTCTCGTACGATGGTATTATTTTCAAACATTCTATTTCCCACACCTTCATTCATCGCAGCAATTATTATTTTCTTTTCTTCCTTTCGTTTAAGAATCTAAATTAACCAAATAAAAATCATTTTTTATTTTTGTATTTTTTGTTTGTAAACGTTCTCCTTCCTGCTCTCTCCTATGTTTGTTCATTACTTGTGGCAATATAATCCTCCAATAAATGATCAAATGAAACCATATGACTGCTGTTAGAATGAAAGCTGACCGGCGGCGGCACTGCAGCCAGCATGCGTCAGGCGGTACAGCTCGGCCTCGATGTTGGCCAGCATCGAGCTGGCTCCCAGGCGAAAGAGGCCACTGTGAAGCCACTCGGGGCCCAGCTGAGTTCGCATCAGCGTCACCCAGTAGAGGGCATCGAGGCCGTCCTTCAGCCCGCCGGCCGGCTTCAGGCCAACGCGGATGCCCGTCTTCAGGTAGAAGTCACGAATGGCCCGCGTCATGACCAGGCCGTAAACCAGTTTGGCGTTCAGTGACTCCTTTCCGGTGCTGGTCTTCACAAAGTGCGCGCCAGCCCACATGGCCACACTTGCAGACTAAGGCGGGGGAGAAACAAAGTGATGATGATGCAATGTCACACTACTCGTCGAGCTTTGCGTACCTTGTAGATGTTCTCCAGCGAGGCCAGCTCGCCGGTGCTGAGGATCACCTTGAGGTGGGCCTTTCGCACGTTGCACAAGTCGGCGACGCTCTTGATGTCATCGTACAGCTGCTTCCAGTGGCCATTCAAGGCCAAAGTTCGATTGATGACAATGTCAATTTCGGTGGCGCCTGAACCAATGGCAAAGTTGATCTCCTCGAGGGTGCAGCTCAGGCGGCCCTGGCCGGCGGGAAAACCGGCAACGACGGTGGCAATGGGCAGCTCCGCTGAGCCCAGTGCCTCGATGTACTGTTTACACTCGGCGGCTCGAGTCGGGTAGACGCACACCGCTCCGGTGGTGATCGGTGATTCTTCGGTCGTCCCACGTGCCACTGCATATTCCTTCAGCTTCTCCACAATCGGTGCACTGAGCGGGTTCAGCGCTCGCCAGCACAGTCGGCCAACATTGCAGGCGCTGTCATCGCCGGCGAGGGTGGTCAAGTCGATGCAGCTGACGGCGAGCACCAGGTCGGAGATCTGCGGGGAGGGGAAGAAGAGGATGATGAGCTTCCAGGTGCTCTACAAAAAGTGCCACTCGATAGTCGGTGGAAGCATCATCGATGTCACAGACATACTTTGCCTTGATCATCGCATGCCAGAGCAATCGCCTGTATTTGTTTTGCCTTCTGCTTGATGGCCGCCGCGTTCAGGCGCACATTGAGTAGAGCAGCATCTGCAGCATGGAAACAACGTGTTAAGCGGAGAGAGAGAAGACATCCTCATCCTCGTCGTCATCATCATTTGGTGGATGGCATCTGCTCTGAGAATACCACACTATGTTAATTCCTCCTTCAGGCTTACCGAAATCCATGGTCACTGGCGGAGTGTTCAACAGTGTGCAGCAGTTTGTGCTCCTTCTCTGAATGCTCCAGCTGCGAATGACTGCTCACCGAGTCACCTACTCACCCTGCGACCTCTCTGCCTGCCAGTTTGCTATTGACGATAAGATTTCAGCGGCTGAAGATCTCAAAGACACAGCAGCTGATGAACCAGAAGCAGACAATACCCTCTGCTCATCGTTCACGATGATAAGACTACCGTTTATTCAAGTATCTCCCCATCGGCACTGCTTCTATCATCCTCTTCATGATATCATCATCATCGATTCGCCCTGCCTCGCTTTCTACTGCGACCGTTTTTATTATATTAGTCAGTGATGATGATATACTTTCTCATCGATGGCAACTGGTTACAATTGAGTGAGAGTGTGCAGAGTTGTGTGCAGTACATGCATGCTGTGTGAGTGTGTGTTTTACCATCCAGTGGTGAACCATCCATATCAGTGCGCAGCTTTGACAATCCTCCTCCTCCTCCTCTTCTACCTCTACACTCTGAGCACTGCCATCCCTCCACTTCAGTACAAAGTCCACCGGCGCTCAAATATCTGCGTTTATGTTGTGGTGATTGTGCTCCCGTGCAACACAACACTAATCAGTGGAGACGTTGTTCTGGTCGAGAATCTTAACCACTTGCTGCTTAATCAGTCTGGTCACGTCAAATGGATTCTGCAGGTAGATGCTGTCCTTGGCAATCAGCACTGACTCGTTGTCCTGACCAGCGTGACCGTACTTGAAGGTAATTATCTCGGGGTGCTTCCGTTTGGAGGTTATTTGGACGATCATCTCCAGCGGCCTCTGCACCGATATAGTCCCGTGGTCTTTCTTGCTTTTAGAGTCCTTGATGATGTACAGGTGGGTGTCGGTTAGCGCCAGGTAACTATGTAAGTAAGCAAGGAATTGGTAAATTGAGCAAGTTGAGCTAGAGCGCAACATACCCTGGCGTTTGTTGCGTTCCATCGGCGCTGATCTCGCAGCACTCAAAGAAGCCGATTGGATTCATTTGCTTCTTCCACTCTTCAAGGTTCAGTTCGTGTTTATTCTCATAGGCAACATCAGGATCTTCTTCTGTCGATCAATAAGTGTAAGTACTTGAATTACTCTACTGTAAATCTAATCACTACTTACCGAAATCCGCCGGTTGATCGTCCAGACTGAACTTGCTGCCCTTGTAGCGCTTTCCAATTTTGTCCGCTGAGCTGACGTGCTTCACCACCGGCTTCTGGTTCGGATTGACCACGTAGTCGACAATCTTCTCCTTCATATTGGCGAACATCTTGGGCTTGACGACGGTGGAGAGCTTCTGGAGGAAGGCCGAAGTGGACTGCTCGCCGCCCTCTTTGGCCTTCTTCGCGTCGTGGGCGCCGCCGTCGCCGTTGAGGGCACTGTTGGCTGTACAGGAAAGGCACATCTTCTTGCAGTGGTCTACCAGGAACTGCTCGCACTGCTGCTCCACGATGAACTTGTGCAGCGACTGGTAGCCTCCGTGGAGCAGACTGACGTACCGGTGGTGCTTCTGCAGAAATGACGAGACCACCATGTGCACGTAGCAGTCCTCCTCCTCGCGACCGCTGCCCATGAAGCACAAGTGCTCACCGGCAGCCACTGATTTCGCGTCAATTGCCTGCTTCTGCGAGGCCAGCAGTGCCTGCACTGCCGTGGTAAAGGCCGAAGGGTCGTTCAGCATCTAAACAGTGTCAGAGGAAGAAAGTCATTACAAGCCCAGCGTCTCAAGACTACGTACCAGACTGCAGTCGAGGTGGAATGCAGTGGAAAGGTGGCCATTGTTGTACTGATCTGGCGGACGACAGTCCACCACAAAGTAGTGCAGAGTGGCGCCTTTATCGCAGCTGGCAATTAGTTCGTTCACCGACACGGGAAGACAGAGTAAGTTTGACAGGTCCTTTAGGTAATACAGGTCGGAATGTACATCAGCGCGCGAAAATACTTGGAAAAGTAAACTTTGAAAGTCCTGAAGATAAAGCACAGGGTAAGAACGTTAATTGCTGTACATTTTCACCTGCAAAACTCACCTGAACTGAATTGGGCGTTTTGCCTTGAAAGTGCTGGTCGGCTATGTAGAACATGTCCTTAATGTCTGACTCGGAGAGAGAGGACGGAATGACACTTAGTGTCGAGATGATCTCCTCCTTATTTGTCTTTTTCATCAATTCATCTCTGTATGAGGGGGGAAATGACGCTCAATTAGTCCGAAGTTGAATGGAAGAAAAAAGATTTACGTACTTGAGATTAATTATCATGGCCAGTGAAATGTAAAATATCAAAAAGGGGTTAGCGTAGGTGAGGTAGCTGTCCAGGAGGACCAGCGAAACGCTGTCGTCACACAGTGAACAGAAGAGGCTTCGAAACTGTTTATGTTGAAAGGTAAACAAAGTGTAAGTGACAGTTTTGTAAATGAGAGAAAGTTGACAGTGTCATACCCAGGTAGAGGCATAGTGTTCTGGCGTCAGCTTAAGGGAGTCAAAGAAATTGCACAGCTCAGGATCATGGTAGAGTAGTAGAAGACGGAGAAGGTGAAACGGTTGCAGGTAGAGCAGGGGCGATTCCTCCGAGTTGACATTGTAAAAGCGATTCACGTAGCGTAGTTGAATACTTTCGAAAATCTTAAACAGCTCGTCTCTTTTGGCATTCAGGTGGATCAAGGTGCCCAGCAGCTCAAGCCACCCATTCGAGGCGTCATATGGACAGTTGTAGAGACGAGAAAAGTTGGTGATGATAGACTCGAGATCGGAGACGATGGAAAGTTTTTCAGACGGGGAGTTGTCCAACTTGTCGACTAGTTTATTGCAGTCTTGGCGAATTAAGTTTTGCTGCGGCAAGTCGAATATGTCCTCCAACACCTTAACGCGCCCTTTGATGCCGAGGCACACTTGCCAGTACTCGTACCGCAGCGGATGTGGAATAGGAATGGATTTTTGATTAGAAATTTTTCGAATCACATTTATATCACAATCTGACAGGAGGGCAGTTTCAAGTTCGAGGATCCTAGAAGGGGCAAAGCGAAGATTTGTTTACTTTTGGGCGGTGCCACCTATTTGGAAAGAGTACAGTGACACATACCAGCCATCGTCATCATTTGGATCATCTTCGAGCAGGTGATCAATCGTCTTCTCGTCCTCTTCGCTCATCATTGGCGAATTGGCTCTTCAGTGTGTCCGCAGAAAGCACCAAGTGAGTTTGGTGGTGGTGGTGATCGAGGTAATCAGTGGCAGCAAAACTGATGGTGGTGGTGATACATTGTAGTGCAGTGTGGTGATAGCAGTAAACTGTATACTTACTGTTATACAAACAGAAGCAGACACATGCAATGCAGTTGTGGTGATCCAAGTGAGTTGTCATGTAGAAGATAGCCAACAGTGGTTTTGCCGGCGGATTTGCACCTTAACTTTTACTTTCGATAGTTCTCCTCAATTTTGCAGTGAAGAGCACTGGCGAAGGGCGAAAGTTTTATGTGGACTTTCCCGGTGATGTGAAAAGTCGATTCAGTTTTTACTTGGGACGGCTATATTTATTTGGCTTGTGAAAATAGGTACTGGTGCCAGCAAAACATTCGGTTTCAGTCCAGTTACAGCCGCGGCTGCTGGATCATCTTCTTCATCTTCTCTGGTGCTTATTTGGTGTGTCTCTCTGGCTCTCTCTGTCCCTTTACCGGCGCCGCCAAGCCTTCGTTTCCAGGAGGACGTTATCACTGTGCGTCAATATTGATCGCCCCAACTATGCCGCTTCGATGGAACAAGTACTCTAGATTCGCTCAATCACCCTAAAGTAAATATGACGGTCTGACTTGTTTGCTCTTTTACGTTTTATTTACCGTTTCCACCTACGTTACAGGAGCACAGACCTTTTTTGTTGTTGCCAAGACATTGTTGAACTCCTCAAGATGTTTAGCTTAATAAGTCCGTTATCTGATGTGCTGGCGCCGCGAATGTCGCCACTGGAGGAGTTTATCTGCCAGTGGGAGTCATTCAGCGGCTTCTTCAGCGAAGAGCAAAACAAAAACAGACAACTTTGCCAGTGTCGAATCGAAACGACGAACCTCTCCAGCAAGCTGTCTGAGATGTTGAATATTCTCATCGAGGAGCAGGCAGCCTTTACCAGTGCGAAAAAGGATGCAACGGAAATTTGTCCAACATTAGAGTTTGTCCTGCAAAACAAAATTCTCGACACCTTAGCGTCGATTGCGCAAGCAGACAGTCCACTGGGCATTTCACCCCGACTGCTGCTCTTCTTCACCAAACTCATTACCGACTCCAAAACAACCGGTCTAATACCTCTCATCTCACAGCCGCTCAACAAGCTGATCTATATATGCGGTAAAACTTATGCAGGACCTTATGAATCCAACGAAATGACCTTTCTCGACAGTTTAACCGACAAGATTTACCGAAACCCAGATTGCCTCAACTTTTTCCTTCACGACTCTTTTCCGCTGATCAACGCCTTGTTAGCTCTACTCCTCAGTCCCGATTCCGAAATCGGTAGAAAAGCCGGTGAAGCTATCATCAAGCTGATCAGTCTGAACAATGTCATTGCCGATAAGGTGATTTGTGAGCAGACGGCATTTTGTGGCAAAATTATTGAGCAAATAATCAGCTCTTACAATGTGATACCTCGATCACTGAACCCCAAAGAGGTGGAAGCTGCTATCTACACGTTTCGAAGTGACTCCGTATCTCACTCTACCTTCACCAGCTCTATGCGCAAGTTTCTCTGCTTTCTAAAGTGGTTCACCATATTCGACATGCTCATCTACCATTCCGGCAATACGACACTAGTCAAGACGATGCTAAGTCAGTTTAGACTCGAGTTTCTCGAGTCCTGTATTCTTCCCGACCTCACCGGCGATGGCTTTACTGATGAAACAGATGCCATTGACAATGTCTTTCTCACCACAGTCTTGCTCAGTAATTGCCTTCGAAACACGGAAAGCTACGTTCTGTTCAACTTGATTTCCGAGTTTTTAACCATTTCTGATAAGGTGGACGTCAACATTCCAAGTCGTCTCAAAAACTACACTCTTCTTCCAATGCTTTTGAAGCGATGCAATCTCTCTGCTCAGAACTTGTGTGATGACGAACAGGAACGCAGCAAGTCAATCAAACTAGCCGGTGTCACTCTTCAGCTCTTTGAAGACATTCTCCTGCGACCTTCTCGCAATGTAATGAACTTTCTCGTCATTGATCACCTTCGTAAGAAAGACTACCTTGACTTGACAAGAAGTGACGAAAATGAGGACAGTTTTGAGCCTTTTTTAGATAAGTTTGTCGTTCCAGACGTTCTTGATCATTTGAACTCCGTGGCAAATGAAACTTCCAAACACATAAACGTATTGGCAGCGCCAACCGTAGTATTAGCAAAACAGAATGCAATGATCTACTACTTCTCCTCGTTAATTCCCACCGAGCTGAAGTTTAACCGTGAAAATGAGAGCAGCGATTATGTGGCATACCTGAAGGAAGCTATAAAAGGAGTGAACATCTTTTTGATATCATGCTACGCACACTGGAGTACGGATCAGAACGAAGAGGACTCCTCAGTACAGCCATCAAACAACTTGCTGGATGAAGCAGCTCCCAGCTGCAGTGAAGGTCCATTTTTGCGGATGATATTTGATAATCTCAGCTCAATGCTTTCTCTTCCATATGAAATAAACATACAGGTACGTCAAGTGATAGATGTGATAGTACACCAAATGCTAATCCTCTTTCTTCTTACAGATATTTTCTTTGATTGCCAAGCTGTCGCTAATCCCCGATGAACACGTTAATGAGTACCTCCTTGATCCAACGACCCCCTTGAACTCATCAAGTCGAAGTCTGTTTTCTGTTCTGTGCAAACTAGTGGAGGAGCTTCAGATTGCAGTTCAAGGAATAACGAATCTGGGGAAAAGATTTGTCGCCACAAAGAAGTCACTTCTGGGCGAAAGTCTAACCGAGGAAGAGCGATTGCTCTGCGAAGAACATGACGCCCAGAAAATTGGCGTCATTTTACAGAGTCTGATTGTTGTCGATGAGTTTTGCAAAGAGGTCATCTGCATTATCTTTGCAAAAAACAAAGTTCTTCAACTGTGCAAGGGACATGTGCAATCATTATAACCATTTTTCGTTGAATAAAAAAACATGAAATTTAATGTGTCATGAGTTCTGGTGGATGATAAAAATAGAAATGTAGTTACTAGCACGCAACTATAAAACCAGATCAATGCTGTCTACTCGTCCCGAGTCTATGCTTTGCTTCAGCTAGGAACGTTTGTACAGCCGCTGATGTGGACCGCTCATTTTGGCCGGTGATCACAAATCGGTCCACCTCAACATGGCCTTCGCCCTCCAACATTTCATTGCAGCAAGTAAAGATGCCTGTTAAAATGGAAGCGATTAGTTAGCGAAAACTTTTATAAGCTACAAGAAGCTTACCTCCACGTTCTTTTATCACATCTTCGGGTAAAAAGTTGAGCTTGTCAAAGTCAGGATGGCGAGTCAGCTCGAAAACGGTACTCGCGGTCATTTTGAATCGCCGAAAACACCATACTTTGGCCTTTTCAAATGCGGGAAACAGCGAAACGACACCCATGCCTATGGCACAAATTAGTTCTGTCGGTGGGAAAACAGTGATTAAAAGATCTGGTTTAAGTAAGATAAGCTTACTTTGATTATGAAAAAAGTGCAGCACTATTCGTGCCATGGTAGGGTCTTCGGCCAAGTCGAGCACTGCCCCGGGTGAATGTGGTATTACCAAGGTGGAGTACTTTTCAGCTGCAGAGAGAAAAAGAAACGAAAGATGACATACTGTGATCAGGCAACGGTTATCACAAAACAGCTTACGGTCAATATGGTTTAGATTGTGGAGATTGAGGCAAACTTTTGCCGTCATTTCGTTGACGAAAGCTCTTGATTGTGAATCACAGTTCTTAAAGAATATTGGTGAGCCGGCCTGGAGCACGAAAGTACCCATAAATCTTAGATCCATAAATCCTCACTGTAAGCGAACAACTTACATTTGGCGTGGCAATTTGAACATCAAACTCAGCTAGAAGTAGTTTGAATGTTTCGACAAATGACCCAAAAGCGTTCCCTGAACAAAAAAATGGATTTTTAGAGCACTAAAATCATTGAATGGTATGCCACAAAAGTTACCCAATTTTGAGGCGCTGAGAACCAGTAAGCAAGCCGGTTTGCCTTCATTTGATGATGGCACTCTTTGCTGATCCATTTCCAATTTTCATTAAATGAAAGTACCGTCTAGGAACAACAAGTTGTCAAGTTGAAACCCGCAGAGAGCTGGTAAAAAGTTGAGTATTCTAGAGAAGCTTTGTAGATTACAAAGTTAGGAACTGCTACATTGAGAGGCCTTAGTCCAGGTCTGCATTGGCCGGTCAGTGGGGAGCCGCCAGACAGCCACACGTTGAAGAAAACAACGCTTCCGTGTTGATCTACTTGCGAATGAGTCTTTTGTTGTTGGTAGAGCTGAAGACATTCCAGTGACAGTACTGAAACGTAATCTTGCTCGAAGTGCATTGTGAAAATAGCTACAGAGCGAGTAGACTGCCGCCTCGACAGGTGTCAGCGGTGGGCAGCCGTTTCGCTGAAAAGTCCGCCGGCCAGAGCGCACGTCTCGTACTTAGGAAATCACATGCGGTCTTTCTGTCTGTTTAGCTTGGTCACCCTTTTTGCTCGTGCGGCTCGTGCAGCTCGTGTATCCCATCTTGGGCTTTCCATCCTTCAAACCACACCAACGCCACCGCCTCCATCACCACCACCCCCATCACCAGCTAAATCATGAGTGAAGGCGACGTCAGCACGGTCCCCGCGGAGACGGTCAACAACAGCAGCAGCAACAATGGCAAGTCCCTCGATGATGATCCCCGATCGGCGGAGGAGCTGAAGAGCCAGGCGAATGAGCACTTTCGCAAGAAGGAGTACGAGGACGCCATTCAGCTGTACACTAAAGCCATAGACAAGGACCCGAAGAATCATATTCTCTATGGCAATCGCAGCTTTGCTTACCTCAAAACCGAGTGCTTCGGCTATGCTTACCTCGACGCTTCCTATGCAATTGAGCTGGATAAAAAGTACATCAAAGGCTACTACCGGCGAGCGGCGGCTCAAATGGCCAATGGCAAGTTCAAAGAGGCGCTGAAGGACTTTGAAACCGTCACAAAGTTCTGTCCTCGAGACCAGGATGCGAAAGCCAAGTACACTGAGTGCAAGAAGATTGTCAGTCAGAAGGCCTTTGAAAAGGCCATTTCGGTAGACACTGTCAAAAAGTCTGTTGCTGAATCGATCGACTTTGATAGCATGACCATTGATGACAGTTACGATGGACCAAAAATGGTGGACGGAAAGGTGACACTTGAGTTTATGCAGCAACTGATTGAAACGTTCAAAAATGAAAAGCCTCTTCACCGCAAGTACGCCTACAAAATCGTCCTCGACTGTCGCGAGATATTTTCAAAGTCACCCACCCTGGTTGATATCACCATCCCTGATGACAAGAAGTTCACTGTGTGTGGCGATATTCATGGCCAGTTCTACGATCTGCTGAACATCTTCAAACTGAATGGCCTTCCAAGCGAGGAGAATCCGTATCTCTTCAACGGCGACGTCGTCGATCGAGGCTCCTTTTCAGTGGAGTGTATCTTGGTGCTCTTCGGTTTTAAATTACTGTATCCGAATCACTTGTTCATCGCTCGCGGAAACCATGAATCCGAAACAATGAACAAAATATTTGGCTTTGAAGGTGAAGTGAAGAACAAGTTTTCTCAGCAAATGTACGACCTCTTTGCCGAGGTGTTCGAGTACCTACCTCTTGCCCACTGTCTCAACGACAAGGTCCTGGTCATGCACGGTGGCCTCTTCAACAAGGACAACGTCACACTGGAGCAGATTCGTCAGATTGATCGCGTTCGTCAGCCTCCGGAAGAAGGTCTGATGTGTGATATCCTCTGGTCTGACCCGATGGCCAATACTGGTCGGTCGCCCAGCAAACGAGGCGTCGGCGTGCAATTTGGACCGGATGTTACGGAAAATTTTTTGAAGACTAACAAGCTGGACTATATCATTCGCAGTCACGAGGTGAAGGAAACTGGATACGAAATTGTAAGTCTGATCGGTATTTGGAGAGTGTATCTTTTAGTCTTTTCTAATCATTCATTGTTTATGACTCACCACAGGCTCACGATGGAAAGTGCATCACCGTCTTCTCTGCGCCCAACTACTGCGACCAAATGGGCAACCTTGGCGCCTTCATCAACTTCAAAGGCGGCGACCTGAAGCCGCAATTCACCTCCTTCAAAGAAGTGCCTCATCCCGACAAGAAGCCCATGTGCTACTCTAGCAATCTGTTCAACTTTGCGTAAATCCATCCCCGCCTGCCTGCCTGCCTCTACCCATTGCATGAAGAGCAACCATTTAGATTCAAATTATTATTTTTGTGATATTTTTTTAAAGTTTTATTCTCATTTAAAAAATTGTCGGTTGATTTATACACAATTTCTCTACTACCAATGAAATTGAATATTAAATTTGTACCAGTTTTGACATCACGTTTGTTCACTTTCTTCGGAAATCATCATCACCACCACCAGAGGACACGTCGCTGAGTGAAGTGGTGAGTGCTCCCTTGTCGGTCACAGGAGAAGGAGGGGAGGGGGAAAGTGGCTGGCATTAATCGAATTTGAGGCAACAGCTTTCAATAGTAGCAACAACAACAAGGACATCAACAACAACAACATTATCATCTCCATCATCACTTCCTTCCGCCGCTGTGCTGCAGCAGCGACAGTTCAGCGAAACAAACCACCGAGAGAGCGTTTGGCCGAGTGCGTTTGTGTATGTCAGAGAGCGGGGCAGGCTACAGAGCAAGAAGGAGAGGCATTATACATTTTCGAATTGGACGCATATAAAAATACAGGTAATAAATAGCAGGTAAAAGTTAAAGAAAGAGAAAGAAAGAAAAAGAGTATACACAAAGAAGGGGTGGGGTGAACAGAGTGTCGCAGTGAGGCAGAGATGCAATCGAGGAGGATTTACAAGTCGTGCGAATGTAAGAAGAAGAAGCGTAATAATAATACAAGACAAGATAAAATAATACAATAATAATAATAAAAACAACAATGGAGGCAATAAAAAGGTATCACAGCGACAAGGTACGATCTGCTGGTGGAATGGTAGAGTGCTGTCAACTGTCAACTGGAATGCTTGGACCTGTGCGGGTGGGTGTGTTTGGGTGTGTATGGATGAAGATGGCTGTAGAATATTGTGCAGGCAGTCGGGTGAAAAAGGTGTGGTAGGTGCTCCTCTTGTGATGCTATGGTGATGGCTCGTATCAGCAAATGCTACAACAGCCCTTCTTCTCCTCCTCGCCGATCAACTCGCTGGCAGTGCCGCGAAACTTTTTCTTATGATTACTCGGAGAGGGCGGTGACTCGAAGAGTGCAGACGGTGCTTTGCTGTGGTTGTGGCCGCCCTTGCTCAGAGACGGCGGTGGTGGTGCCTGCTGTGCAGAGACGTGCTGGTGCTGGTACTCAATGGCACGGGCATTGTTTCCCGACTTGTTGCTGCTGATGCTGCTCACCTGCTGCTGCAACACCGGCGGCGGCTCCATCGGCGGTGGCTGCTTAGTGGTGACTATCCGCCCATCGTAGGCATTGCCCAGACTGGTTCGGTGCTTCTCCGAGCGTTGCTTCTTGAGATCGTTCAGTGTCCCCGCACTGTTCGGCCCATTGTTGTTGTAGGCGTTGGCAGTGGAGGACGGAGTGCCGTTGCTGTTGTTGTTGCTGCTGCTGTTGTTGGCGTTTGTATTCACAGTGACGTGAATCTCTACCTTCACAGAGTCGCCATTCGGTTCAGCAGTGATCTGGCTGCCACCACCACCACCACCACCACTTGGTCCATTACGGACGCCGTTCTCTCCGGGAAAGTTGCGCTCCTGGTACTCGTTGTAGTAGTTGGTGTAGTAGGAGCTCTCCACGCTCTGACTGCTGGTCTTCTTGGTCGCCTTGTGCACGCTGACGGGCACTGCATTCTGCAGCGGGTGACCCGAGTCCACTGACCGCTCGTTGTAGCCGGTCGTCTTGTGATTGTTTTGCACTGCTGAGCTCGAGTATGATTGCTGCTGGTGTTGCAAAGATGACTGGTGGGCAGAAAATTGTTGCTCCGAAGAAGAGGGGTTGTCCACTTTAATGTCAATGTTGTGCAGGTCGATTGGCGGAGAGTCAGAGGGTGCTGCGGCTTTTCGGCTGTAGTCCTGGTAGAAAACCTCTCCATTGTCCACCTCGTCCTCCTTTCTGGTGTCCTCGTCTTCGTGTGACTTTTCGTGCCATATGCGAGCCTCTTCAATTGCCTCCCGTTTGGCGATTTGCGACTTTTCCCGAATACTGGTTCTCCGAATAGAATGGGACCGGGTGTTCTGACTGTGCGAACGTCTTAATCGATTTGAACTGACATGTCGCTTAGACTCAATCTCATTCCGTAGCTGAAGTATCCGACTTTTCAACTCCGGATCTTCACAAATGTCAAAAGGCGTCTCGCCGTTTTTCGTTTTAGCGTCCAGGTCAGCACCGCTTTGCACCAGAAGCTCAATCACGTCAATCTAAAGTGTTGAAAAGGGTAAAACATTAGCTGAAACAGTCCTTGACCACGCTGAAGTGACTTACATGGCCCCAACAGGCAGCAGCGTGAATCGGCTAAAAAGAAAACCAGCGTTAAAATGAAAACAAATTCCACCTTTTAAAACTTGAGCTTACCTGCCAAAAGTCATCGTCACACTCTTCCGTGGAGGCATTGTGGTCTAGTAGAAACTCCACCACACTCATGTACCCATTAGAAGCGGCAATGTGAAGCTAAACGTTGAGAAAAAAACAGTAGAATGAAAACCACAACACATCTCTAGGAAAAAGACAAAAAACATACCGGTGTAGCCCCTTGTTCGTCTTTGAAGTTGAGATCATAGCCATTTGTCACTAGCACTCGCATGTCGTTAAGCATTTGATTTTCAGTCATTGCACGCGTTTCGTCAATTAGCTCCTGGGTGATGCCACGTTTCGCCATCTCCGATTCGATGTAATCTAACGTCTGCTCGTCTTCAGAGATGTCGTAGGCCATGTTGAGGTCGGCATTAACGGCTAACAGGTCAGCTCCTCTGTGCAGCAAAAAAAAGGTTTTATTAGCATTGAATTCAAAAAAGTGAAAACCAAAACTCTTACCGTTCTATCAGAATTTTAATCAGGTGCAAGTGACCACAGGTGGCAGCGGCGTGAAGAGGCGTCCACTGCTCGCTGTCCTTTGCATTTACATTGGCGCCAAATTCAATCAGTAAAAGCATCATTTCTTCGCAATTATCAATACAGCACTGAGTGGAGACAAAAGCAATCAGTGATTAGAAAGGGCAAAGCAGTTGTGAGGCAGTATAAAAACCTGGTGCAGAGCGGTGAGACCATCTTCGTTGGTTGAATCAGGACTGACTCCGAGCATAAGTAATCGCTTGACTGTAAATAGAGCAAAAACAACAAACAAATGTAAACAAGCAAGTTACTAGGTCAAAAGAAAATGCAAATCAAGGCACCTTCTTCGACGTCATTGCGAGTGGCCGCCTCGAGGAGCATCACCGATCCAACAAAATGCACTTTGTAGGACAACTTTTTGCGATTCATATTTGAGTCGCCTTCATCTTGTTTTTTGCGCTTGTTTATTCCGTATTCTTTCTCTCGTTGAGACCACTTCTTCAGCTGTTGTTGCCGTCTTTTCCTCGCCAGTTTTAGCCTCTCTTCGGTGTTTAACTTTTCCAGAAAAGGCATTTCTGAAATTAGGTCTGAGTGTTCCGCCATTTTGCTGGATCAATAACAATAATAGGTGTTGGTTAGCTTAATTGGTTTTTATTACTACTAGCTGCTGATGGAAAGAATCGGTCTGGTGGTACCTGATTGGATGGAATGGTGGCGGCGTCGATGAAAGTAGTTATAAAAGAAGTGTATCGGAGTGTCGATTGAAGCTCGTCGTTGTTTATGTTATGTAGTAGTGAAATCACAATATGCACAACCTCGGCTTGGGGCTTGGTAGTACTGCTACTGTGTACAATCATGTGTCAAAATATATCTTTTGCAGGCCATCAAAACAAACAGTGGAAGAGAAAACATATGATGGAAAACCGATAAATAAAATGTGATGATCAACCGAACAAGCCTGGTGCCGAGTCTGGTGGGCGATGAGTGGCAAAGAGGATGGTGAAGTAGTGCAGTGGGAATCGGTAGAGTGGTCGACGATGAAGAGGGCACGGGTAAGGTGGCGGTTGTGGTGGTGGTGATGAAGCACTGGAAACGTGGAGGCGAATTGATGAGAGAAGTCTACATAGGACGGCTGGCTGGTGATGTTGATGATGATAGTCATGTGGACGTGTCGTAGAACATTCGGCAATCAATATCAATTAGTCTGCTATACTGTGTACGAGCGCTGGTCAGGAATGCGTGCTCGGTGTGTGTTGCGCGTGCCTTTCTGGACGCCTACGGCGGCGTAGTCTCAGCAGCTGACGAGCGCAGGCCTCCGTCGGTGGGAGCTGGTCAGAGTGGCGCTGGGCGTGGGGCGGGCGGGCAGCGTGCCAGGACAGCCTCAGCAGCAGACGCTCTCTCCGCTCTCAGTCGGCGAGCTCATGGCCTGCTGTGCCGGCGAGTGGCGGGCCTAGCCGATCATCACAGTACTCTCGCTGTCTGGTGGCAACCGTCGTGACGCCCGAGGCCGTTGTTGTTGCTGCTGCTGTTGGGTGCCGTGTCTCCCGTGTAAGCATACCACCAGCCGATGTGAATAGCGCGATGGAATGAGAGAAAAAGTTAGAGAGAGAGAGAAAGGAGAGGGAAAGGGAGAGGGAAGAAGGCAGAGTGTGAGAGGGAGCTGTTTGTCTGTCGTCTTTGCTGTCAGTGCCTCTTCTCCGCCGTCCGGACGCTGTCTGTGCTGTCACAGTGCCGCTTGGCCAGAGAGCACTGGAGTAGAGTGGAGTAGACTGTGCAGAGTGTGCCACTCGACACTTGCATCACACCTGCAGACAACACACATACTGCCCCGATGATTAGGCCCCAAACGTGAAGAAGAGATTGCCGCCACTCTCTTTCTCTTAAGAGTCAGACCTGTTCACCTGCTTTGACGCTGATGCGCTCAGGCGACACGTCCATGCAAATCACGGCCATGGAAAAAGTCCCCGTCGGTTCAGACCTTCTATCTTCTGTCTTTCTTTCCCTTTAAACGGTGACTGGAGAGGATGGCATGGTGCAATGTCAGACATGTGTGCTCTTTGCTGGTGCTGCTGCTGCTGCTGGTAGTGTGGTAACTTACCTGGTAAGTGAGCCGCAGCAGCAGCACAGCAGTAATCAGCGCTCCCTCTGACGATTGGTGATTGTCGCTTCCTCGGTACTGCCTTGGTACGGTAAGCCTGGTACGACTGGTTAACGAGTCGCACCGTGACAAGCTGCTTTATTACTGCTACAACATCACAGCAACCTTTGTCACATTGTCACCGCAGAGATCTCACTTGCACAGTCTTGCACAGACTGTATCACTCTTCAATGCATGCATGTGGAGCACATTACGCACTTATCAATGCACACAGCCATTTATAGTCGCCATAGGAGATTTATGGCAGACAATTTAGCGCTAAACTAAAGCCCAGACGGCTCAGCTGTAGCTCGCAGAGTAGTGCTTGCGGTAACGGGACGACAGGCACTGACTGGCTTCCACTGCAGTGCCCACTAATTGGGGAACATTATGCACCTGCTGCTGCTGTGCTCATGCCGATGGTAATGATGCTGATGGTTATGGTTAGGATGTTGTTGATGGTAGTGATGATGCCTCTCTTGTCTTCAGCGCCGCTGCCCCTACGCCGACGCTGCACTCCTGCGGTCCAGTGATGCGATTCAGCTGCTCCTCTGCTGCTCTGATCCACTTGTCGCATATAAGGACAACAAACTGCTGTTCAAAGTGCACCGGCCACTTCTTCTTTTTCCTCAGTGTGCTTTACTGACTTTCACCGGCCACTGGTGGTGGTGGTGATGGTGCAGTGCACACCACTGCCAGACAATCTCTCACTCACACTCTCACTCTCACTTCACGTAATCCTTTGTGCAATCTCATGGCACTGCCATCTTAGCCTACGCTTACGCAGACGACACCACCACTGTCTGTGTAGGCTCACTTTTGGAAGGAAAAGAGTGAGAGTGTATTGAATTGTCTTCTTGGCAAGGGGCGCATTTCCAATTGACAGCTCCTAATATGCCCACTTTGACAGTGTGACGTCGGTGGGGCGCGTCACCGTTTGCAATGTGTGTACCTGCACTGAAGCGATGACTTCATTAGCCCCCTTTCCCGCTAACATCATTGCAGTGATTTTTGCCAATCACAGAATAGGAATTATCGCCCTAAGAAGCGGATATATTTAATTATCAAAGTTAATACTTTTCTAATACTAATAAATGTGCGCATCACACAAACCAGGCGCGCTGCGGCTGCTGTCGCTGCTGAGTTCAAATGAGCCGGCTCGAAAGAGCGTTCCGTCAGTTGCTGCGACTGATGCTCTTCATTCGTCTCTGCTTCTGCGCTCGGCTCAGGTGAATCTGACTGTTGTCCTTTGAGTAGAGCGAGGAGAAGTTAAAGCAGGCGAAGAAGAGCAAAATGAGGTAGAGCAGACAGACGACCGTGCAGACGTTAGACGGCTTGAAGTCCACCGAGAAATCAATGTGCGAGTTGAGGAGCGCAGTCAGCTGCAACATGAGGAAGAAGAAGGAGGTCAACACGAAGGTGATGGCCTTCTCGTGGATGTTCGGATTGATCACCGGACTGTTGTACAGGTAGTAGATGCTGTAGCGGTCTACGAGGTGTTTGAAGACCATGTACAGCAGGCCCAGTGGCGCAATGATCGGACAGGCGATGCTGTACGTCGTGGCGATGGTGAAGATCAGCAGAAAGCGCGGGTAGCTGGAGCCGTAGCTGAACTCAAAGTTTGTCTCCAGACGGGCCTTGATGTACTCCGCCTCAGTGCGCGGGTAGATGACGCAGTTGAAGAGGTAGAAACACAGCTCCGGCAGACGCAGCAGCTCCATCGAGTTGTTGATGAAGATGGAAGAGATGACCATCATCACGAACCACACACTGCTGTCAGGCTGAAAGAGACACTTGAAGAGCTTCTGAAAGCGGTTCTTCCGATCGGCCTCATTCTCTGCGTTTTCGAACATGTGGCGCAGGAGGATCTCAAAACTGAACGAGTGTAAAGTACTAAAACGGTGAGTTTCCGACAGGCACTAAGGTTCTTGATACTTACGAGTTCAGTCCTATGGTAGGGAAAATGAGTACCATAAAGATGAGAAAGAGATACATCGCCTGCATGGCCTTGAAGTTCTTCTCCGATTTGGTGTTTCGCGGTGTCAACATCACCACTACCATCACCAGGTTGGGCAGAATAGCAGACGAGCCGTTGAAGATGAGAATACTCAATACTTGGCCAATTGAATCTGTGGTCATGGAGATTTTGAAAAAATGGGAAATTATATGACAACCTAATGACAATTTTGTGTCATCAAACCTGTGTCGATCCCATGACATGGACGGTGCCATTGGAGCCGAGGGCGCTGTTGACCATGCTGCTGAGGTAGTTGGTCGCCACCAGAGGAGTGGTCAGGAAGATAAAGATGAGCAGCACCAAAATGTTGAGGAAGCAGGTGCATATGCCCGAGGTGTGGTGGTTGATAATGATGTCCTTCCTGAAAAGGGGGTAACACATTACTAACTGGTAAATGCAAAGTACAGCTCTCTTTGCACAGACCACTCAATGTCTTCGGGAAGAGGCGCCGCTTTGACTGTCCACGAGTGGTAGTTGTATTCGTCCACATCATTGGGGTGCACCGACTCGGCGACGAACCAGCTCTTGAAGGTGCGGTAGTAGCGCTTGAGGGCACGTTCATGCGATGTGTTGTCAAAGTGCTCCAAAATTCTAGCGTGGAGATAAAGTTAGAATTGCTGCCTTCTCCATCATCAACTACTCTTACCGTTGTGCCATTAGTTCATTCTTCAGCTGCACAAAGACGGCATTCTGTGGGTCGGTGATGAGGCGATTCACCTCATCGTTGACCAGCATTCGGTACTGATCCTTCTGAATGAGGTAGTAGCCGGCCGCATCTTCCGTCGGACAGAGTGGAAGAAATCGCCCACCCAGCTGGGGACTGACCTGCAGTGGTGTGCCATACTCAAGGCGATACTTTTCAGTGTACAACAGCGACTGGTCAATGCACGTCTGCTGCTTCTTCAGCTGTGCCAGCGTTTCCACGTCGTAGGTGAGCCAAACTTGCGTCACCTCAACACCGAGGAACTTCTTCTCAATAAAGTTCTTCATAGTGCGAGCGTTTCGTCTAGCTTCGGGCACATTTTGAATAAGAATGGTTCGGTCGTCTGACTCGATGGTCGGCGTAAAAATGAGATCAGAAAAGTTCTTCATCATGACCAGTCCCTAAAAGTGTAAGAAGTTCATAAAAAGGATTAGCCTGTTGCTGAGCTGTCAGGCAAACTCACCAGAATGACTATCAAAATGGCAACGACAGTGTGAATCCACAGATTGTTTGAATTCTCATTGACGTTGTTGATGGTGGTCATCTCAAAGTAGCGTTGTCCTCCTATAATGGGATTAATATTTTGGATTATATAAGGACCATTTTCCCCACAGTAAATGCAGCATCATCATCGAACCTTTTTTGCCAAGCATATTGATGGGCAGGAGGATGATCATGCAGGCAGCCGTCAGAGCAGTCATAAAGTAGATGATGTACCGCTGGAAGAGCAGGTACTGGAAAGCGTCATTCCCGCGGTGCTCATAAATGTCCTTGTCCTTGATCAGCAGGTAGTCGAGCAGCCAGTAGCGGTACTTTCCGACACTGTTCAACTTCTCCTGGTGCTTCTGCTTCATCTTCTCCGAGATAGCATTGGTCACGTAGAAGGCATTGCTCGGATTGTCATTGTCCTCCTCTGAGTCCGAGTTGGTGATCAGACGGTAGAACTCGTGCAAACAGGCCGGATAGTAGGCCTTTGGGTGCAATCGATTGATGTGATTGCTAGTGTGCAGTATGGACACAGTGCGGTCACTGTAGATGAACTGAAGCCAACTGGTAAAAGAAGAGAAAGGTTCTGGGGTTATTGCTTGGACAAGATAAAATGGTGAATCAAACCTGATGTTCCAGTCATTCTCATATGGCTTCCACTTGAAGTAGATGATGCGCACAATGGCAAGTATTATTAAGCAGACAGTTGCAATGAGGGCGTTAAAAACGGTCGCCTCGGGAATGCCCTCCCAACCAGGAATGCTTTCAGTGCTGTTTGTCTTCAGCGGTTTACACACTACTTTAGTTTGGCCATCCATTTTGGCAAAAAGTACTTGGAGAAATGAACGTAAGCAATTCACACGCAGTAAAACTCAAATGTAACGTAATCACTTTCAAGAAAGACTTTTTATTTGAAAAACTCGAATATAGATGCGAGTTCGAAAATGACACGTAATGTGTGTGGTCGTTTCACAAACTATTTCCTGTTGTTTAGCCTGATAACTTGTGAAATGAATTACTAATCTGCAGAATGACATTCTACAAGATAAACACTATTCTAGTTGCTGAGAACCAACTCGCTCTCGATTGGAATTCGCTGATCGTACAGTGAGGGCGCCTGTAGAATGATGCAAATAGTGCCACAGAAGACGGCCAGTGTGAATATCCAAAGAAAAAGTCGATCAAGAACCATAGCGATAAACTTCCAGTCCTCCATGATCTGCAACAAAATTTAAAAAAATCAGTACGATAGTTTTAGAACAAATAAAAGCACTGACATTATTGTCAGCTTCATCCTTCTTGATGTGGTCTGAAAGGTGAATGATGCCCTTTATGGCTTTTTGCACTTCAGGTCGATTGAAGACTTGTCGCAGATTGGCGCAGTTCTGTTCGTAATAGTGATTGATTTCTTGTATCTGTTCGGCAGTGTAGACGTGTGCTGGTCGTTCCATCTGATCATCATACTCTGAGCTCTCATTCGGGTTAGTCGGCATGTATTCCAGTTCAGAATCCATGCAGTCCTCATTTGGAACCGACTCAAGGGACTCCACCTTGTACAGCGACTGGTTGTTTCGAAATCGACTTTGAATAACTTGATAAGACTGATTCCAGCCATTGGCCTTTTCACTTCGAGTTCTAGTGCGATTTCTCCTGCCAACCTCTAAAAAGGAACACAATTTATCAAAATATTAAATCAAGTAAACAATTCCCTAAATGTACCTGTCAATGCATCGTGCCATTCTCGAGAGGAGGGTCTTTTCATGAGCAAAAGTCGAGGAAGAATGAGAATCAACACTTTGCGAATCCAGGGACGCATAATGTGCGTTGACGGTGAGCGAAAGTGAATATTGAGCACTCCCACGGTCACACATATTGATAAAGTGACCAAAATCATGGTGAAGAGCAGGTACTTTCCGAGAAGGGGAATGGCAAGACTGGTTGGCTACAAAGATTAAAAATAGATTAGGAAAGGCATTTACTAAATAAATACAATTAGCAGACTTACCGGGATGATTTCAGCCAATAGGAGAAAGAACACAGTGAGGGCAATGAGAATTGAGATTGACAATGTGACCTTTTCACCACTGTCAGATGGCAGGTAAAAGACGAGAACGGTGAGGAAAGAAATGCCCACGCATGGAATGATGAGATTGACCGTATAGAAGAGTGTCTTCCGTCGCATGGTTATGTTGAAGGTTATGTCCGGATAGGGCTCCTTACAGCACTCGTAGTACTCCTCATTGTACTGCGCCGGCACCAGCAGAATGTCCCACTCGACGTTTCGGTAGAACTCACTCATGTCTACGCCCATCTCCACCACTGTTGAGCCTTTGTCCTGTTTGACGTGTCGAATGTCGACCTAAGTGTAAATGCAAAAATGATAGATAAAACTGAGTACAACGAGAAACTTGATTGCCAACTGAGCAAACCTCATGGCCGTCATAAGTCCAGCTGGCAAACTTCATCAGACAGGATTGCTGATCGAATGGAAAGTACTCGACGTCAATTTTGCAAGTGCTCTTGTACATTGCCGGTGGGTTCCACACTATCATGCCAGTTGAGTACACTGTCGCCTTTGTCATCAGTGTGACCTCGTAGTTTCCGTCTGCATTGTTAAAAAGGACAATGTCTGGAAGCCAAATCTGCTCAGCTGGAACGTTGATAAACTCTACTCCGCCGTACTCTTTTGGATTCCAGGTGAGTTTGTAGTCGTTCCAGGTCTAATCAAGGCAGTTTTATTAGATCAATAAAGAAACAAACATAAATCAATATACCTGCTCAAGCCATAAATTGGTCGTCATTACTTGCTGCTTCATATTCTGCATTTTTACAAAAACAAAATTGTTGGAAGGACAAAAACAAATGACTTTGCACTTACAATGTCAATAATTTGCGTCAACTTGAGACCAATATTGACTATCAGCTTGTAAGAGTGGTTCTTTGAAGGTCTAATTAGTCTATTGTCTGTTGATAAAATGAAAATGTTAGTAAAACTGCAAAAATGAAGTCGTAAAAAAGCCGTACAATCAGAGAATAAATCATCGTGCAAGATTTTGGTATAAAAGTTTGAGTCTGGAGGACCCTCATGTCGTAAGGTTGAGCAATAGAGTAGAAAAGCTAAAAAGGGAATGTAAAAAGTCAAACGGCTACAGCCCCAAGCAGGTGACATCTTGACCGAGTCAAGTCACGAGGCAGCTTCTGATGCACCAACATTAGCAGGCTGCCAGATCCGACAAACAGTGAGCCAGAAAAACCGCATCACTCCGCCGCTATATAGTTCGCCAATCCAACGCATCCAGGCCCAGCATCGATCTGAAGCAATCAGTGAGCCAGCAGTGATGCGACCATGAAAATAACGAGCAGCTTCATACAACACAGGGCCACCACTTGTGAAGCGAATAAAATATGGTTTATTTGAATGGTATAGTGTTTTACAGTGACTAGCAGTAGGGATTGTGTGTGTGTGTTTCAGTGCCAACAGCGTGCACACACGGCTCACAAAGCAGAGGAAAACGGTTTAACCAGTTGGAGGATAAGCTGCCGTGCTGAACTGTGAACTGGAGTGCTTCTCTCAAGATGTGTCCAGTTGGTCAGTTTAATTTTGTTCGGTACTACTGGTGATGTGACCAGACATTGCGATGTGACTGCCAGAACAAACTGAAACTGTTTTGTAGAAGATCCTGACCCGAACTTTTGGTGAAGTGAAGAGGAGGAAGAAGAGGGTAAAAGCAAGTAAAAGTGCATATGTGACAAGGTGCACGGGTCATTTGAAGCAGTGGACAGTTTTGTTGTTGTTTCACAAATAGATCATCATCATCATCAATTTGAAGTCCTAACAAAGGACAGGGAAATCTATCACATGGAATAGAGGCGAGCACAGGCTGAACGACATTGCACAGTGCGACAGTGCTCGCTGTGCCCAGCCACTGACTACATCGAATCAGAGTAGCCTTTGGGGGCAAAGACTGCATCACCGTCTTGGCAATTTGTCCGCCTTTTGGGCGCAGAAAGGCCGCTCGCCCAAAGATAACAGTTCACAGGTAAAGAGTAAGTGCTAAAGTAGTGGTGATGGTGTAAAGTACAAGCAGACAGGTTGAATGCTGTATTCGAGAAGACACTGCCGTCAAAGCTGCGAGTGACCAGTGGCCAGCAAGCAGCAGAAATGGGTTTGTCTGTCTCGTAACATTTGGAGGTGCGCGGTAAAAGGCCAGTTATAACGTACAAGTGTAGGTAACAGGGTTTGTGTGATTTAAATATCAAAACTCAAAATATAACAAATAACATTGAGGCAATCACAGGCGATGATTTTAAAGGATTATAAAAAAGATATCTTCTCTTCTTTCTGTATCAAGAATAATCGTTGTTGTTGTTGGTTTTTACTCGATGATAAATAGTGGTGTTGGTGGTGGCCAAGCGCAAGCACACTAAAAGATTGAAAAGGCTCTAACAGTAAGCATCGAACGATCTGCGCGCCATTTGCTGTCTCGGCAAGAGAAGAAGTCTTTGTTCGTGCCAATGAAGACGACACGAATGCAGACAAGAGAGTGGCGCTGAGAAGAGGAGTAGTAGGCCGAGTAGGTCATGTGGGAATATAGTATAAAAAGGAAAGAAGACTAAGAAAGTGAAAACTCAAATTAAACACATCTAGCATTGCGTAGATCAAACGAAAAGAAATGGAGATCGATCAGCGAAGTATGATTAGAGTGGGGGCGCACTGTTTTGTTGTTTTTTATAAGCTAACGACCGCAAGTGGTTGTTGTCTGACCGGTAAAGTTGTTCTTGACCGCGGTTCGATCAGAGTTGCAGCGACGATTGCTGATGGGCGAGCTGGTGAATGCGTCCTGCGGCGCCTTGCCGCCGCACGACAGCACCGCGTTCGCCGATATGCTTCGTCCTCTCAGCGAGTTGTTGGCGTCGAACGTGTACTTGGTGTTCTCAGAGGACGTCATCGGCTCAACGACCATCGGCTCGGGTGAACTTTTCGAGTATTGAGCTTCCTTTCCAGTGGCAGTAGTGGTCGTTCTCGCCGTGGTGGTGGCAGTCTCTTCGTAGTTCTCGTCTACCATCATTGGCGAGTTGACGTCCAAGTTGAGGTCGCTGCAGGTGGAGTGTGTGTTCTCCTTCATTTCACTCAAATCGATCACATTGTTGAGATGACAATTTTTGTAGTCATCAAAAGCGCTGATGCTTCGGCACTGCGTGGAGATGACCGTATCAGCGCTGAATTCGGTCGAGACAGAGGTGTTGTTGTTGTTGTCGTTCGAGCCGACAGTTCCCTGAGTGATAATATCACAATCCGATTTTGGAGGATAGAGTTTCAGTGCAATCGCCAAGTCATGAAGCACTTCAAGCTCCTTCTCTTCGATCAGCTTAAAGCGTTCATTGAAGAGCACTAGATGAGCAAAAATGCAGTTGAGATGAGGATGAAGGTTCAGCAAAACGATCTCCTTAAAGTGAGAGTGGTAAATGTGTGCAATCACGTGATAAAGAAGCCTCATTATCTTCTTGACAATGGCCTCAAAGCTGCTAGGAAATTCTTTATCTAGATCAGCAAAGGAATGAAATGGTTACTGCAAGTTCTTACAACAGCAAAATATAAACTCATCATACCGAACTTTGTTGGAAAGACAGACTCATCATGGATGGTCTTTTGGGTGTAAATCATCACATAATCAATATATTGGGGAGCAGGCACCTTGCATCGTTTGCCCTTCTCATCAACCCACAGGTACTGGCTGTAGTGGTGAGCACACCACGCAAATGACAGATTATAAACATTAGCATGAGAAAGTTCACAGGAAAGCCGCTTACCGATTGCAAGGCCCACTCATGTCGGGACAGCCTGACATGGAGCAAAACTCGGAAATGGTTCCGTAGAGCAGATTGACATGATCAAAGAAGGCGATGGCTGTGTGGGAATGAACGAGAAAGATGTAAGGGGTTAGAAGGCGATTAGAAGAGCAGATTAGATAGAGAGAGAGAGAGAGAGTTGGGAAAAGTGCGGAGCTTACTGTGAGAAGCGAGCCATTCGTTGTAGTCGAGTCCTTCCACCAGGTTTACAATTTCTCGTAACTTCACTTCAGGCGTGGTACTTTCGAGCATCGCAGCATGCAAGTACTGCTTTGTCTCCTCTTGCTGGGCAGGGTTCGGGTCTTTGTCTTTACGACGCGCTTTCCTAATGGGAGCAATTAGAAAAAAATGAAAAGAGTGAGAAATGGTGCTCTGATCCGTATCGCAAGGAGCAAACTGTCGTGCACTGATTACAATGAACTGATGAAGCGATATACTGCAGTCATCGCAATCAGTGCCATTGTACGCAATGAACAGATGTACTCTCTTTTGGTTGACCGCATTGTGTTGCACCTGACAAAAAACATTCTCCTCATGCTGCTGCTGATGCTGTCCCCTAGGCGACAGAAGAGTGGATATGGAAGTTCACTCGCCCAGAGTGACCATCTTCCTCTCCGAGAAGAGGCACGCCGCCGTCGCCGCCGATGACACTGGGCGAGGCTACCACCGAGAAGGCGCACCGACTCGGTGTCAGACGACGTGCACTTGTAAGTGCAATCAAATGGCAGCTTAATTAGTTGCGAGATCGAATCATAAAAAGACATGCGAGTGACGCGATAATTGGATTACATGCAAAGCACTGGCATGCGAATATTTAGCAAAACAAAGCTGACAATAGTGAGGATGGCGGCCGCGGCAGCTGCTGTGATCAAAAAGAAACGTCGCAAGTCAGTGTGTTGATGTGCCAGTTGTTGTTGTCGGCGTCGCAGTGCACGGCAGTTCCATTTATGGCCATATACAGAGCAGGGCCGTCGAATGGAATGGTTGGCGGCAGTGAACAACAAGAGCAGGCACACATCCTCCCTCACTCTCTGTGCCCGACTGTAGTCGCTATTATGGCTGTTGCTTGCGAGCTCATCTAGCTGGTCAACAGCTTGCAGCAGCGAATCGATTGTGCCTAGACAGTGCTGCTGGTGCCAGTGGTGCTGCTGCTGCTGATGGCACAGCCAAGTAAATGTCAGCATTGTCAGTCAGTGTTGCCAGAGCACGGACGGCAGGACCGCAAAGGAAGCCTGTGCCATACTGTGTCAGCTGACAAGGATTAAAAGGCTGCCACATATTAGCTGGCTGTTAATTAAGGATGGCAAACCATTACAAAACGTGATCACTCAAATATTACCTCACAATTGCAGTGGGAATGATGCACAGGCACAAAGAGAGTCCCGTGACGAGTTCAGTTATTAGGTTTGCAGAAAGACAATACCCCAAACGTGTGTGTGCAGTGACATAATACTAATAATCTCTACAGAAAGAGTAGACGCTGGCTGAGCAACACACTGCCATAAGGTGACTTCAAGGTTGGAAAAGACCTCTGCGTCGGTATCACTGTGTGTGTCAGCAGGCAAGCAACAGCAGAAGCAGCAGCAGAAAAGCACGAGACTTGTAGATTGCCGCCGTGTGTGCCAGTGCGAGTGGCTTGTACATCCAAGGACACCACGTAAAGCATGTGTGTGCTACCCGCAAATGCAACAAAAACGAATAAGAAAATCATTTTTGACTGTCGAAAAGAAGGTAAGCCGAATTACCATGAATTACTATGAATAGATTTTGAGCAATTGAACAATCTACCATACTTGCCAGTGTAAAAAATAGCTCAATTATATTACTATTGCAGTCAAATTTTGTACGACTAAAAGCTTCCAAAAGGCAATAGTGCATGAACAACGATTGAAGATTAATTGTGTAATTCATGAGAAGCAATGAAAAGAGAAGAATAGCCTGTAGTTTTAAGATCAGGCAGTAGACTTATAAATTGGCCGATTGAGAGTGGGAAAGTTTAATGGCAAAAGGGCAACTGGAGAAGCACTGAAGTGCTTTGAGACAGGGCAAACTCACCAGACAAAGTTCAGCACAAACATGCTGCTGTGAAAGGGTTTCATTTGGGCGCAAACAGTGCACAAGTAGTGACAACGTTGAAAGGGATGACACTGCAGAGCATGTCATCGACAAAGACGCCAACGGAGGAATAGATAATTGCTGGCAGCAGTAGCAGTAGCAAACACCAGCTGACAGGAGCGATTAACAGGCACCAATTATTGGCGGAACAGGGAATCCAAGAGTCGACAGTGTGTGGAAGTGTCTGACGCAAGTTAAAGCTCCGCTGGTGAAAAGCGTTGAAGAGCAGCGGAGAGCAATTTTCACTGACAGTCGCCAGTGCACAGCGAATATAAAGTAAAAAGTGTTTTGTTTCATGCACACACACACACACTTGACGAAGAAGATGAAGGATCAAGATTGGGCAAGCAGTGACGATTAGATGCACTGCGACCCTGAATGTAAGATGCACTGATAAGGGACACACACCGTTGGAGATATCACCACCGAGATTGTGCTTAGGCTAGTGTCTTTAAAGTCTCAGCAGGCGCAGCAGCTTCAACGTCAGGCGGTACACAGCGACAGACACTGCCGTCAGAGAGCTCACAGTGAATGGCGGACCCAAGAAGAGCTGAGGAAGATGCAAATCTCAAGTGAAGGCGCACGCGGCACGCAGCAGAGCATCGTAAAAGACACCGATGAAAGAAATGAAAAGTAAAACACGACGTGCGAGCCGCAGACAACAACTGGTTTGATAAGGCACAACAAGGAAATGAAGAACTGACTGCAGAAGCGAACCAATTACGGCTGCCAGCAGAGACAGAGGCAGAGACAGGTTGCAGCAGCAAGACGGTCGCTTAGTGCTCGACAGGCTGCTGCGGCTGTTCGCTGAAGCTGTCTGCTGGCCAAGTGCTGTCTCTGCGAATGGCGTGATCAAAGTGAGAGAGAAAAGGAGAGAGTGAATGAGAGAGTGAATGAGAGTGAGAGTCGTCAGCAGTTGAGCCAAGTGCGCGTAGTGCAAGAGACAGAGCGCGCGGACTGAGGCGACGATGCCAAGCTCTTCAATTCAAACTGCATCTGCCGCGCCGCGTGCACGTCCTGTGTCGACCGCGATTACGAGTTTCTTATCGTCACAGAGAACAACAGTGTGCCGAGTAACCTTTACTCGAACGGCCACAACGGCCAACGAACACAACACACAAGAGCACAAGAGCAGACGCGGCCAGCATCTGCCTACGCAGGTTAATTAACTTGGCCAATGGCTGTGGCTGTTGAGGTTGTAGCTAGTAGAGCAATTGCTCTCTGAATTCGGTGCCAACTGTTAGGCGACGAAGACGGCGGCGGCGGTGTCAGCAGTAGTGCCGCAATTGGTCTTCCACCGTGGGGAGAAACAAACAGAAGGGAAAAGCCGTAATTGAGAATCGAGCTGAACCAGCCGGAGCCAGACAGACGGCGACGATGCTCGTCCGAGGGGAGATTGCCTAGCAAATTGCATTGCGCCCCCTTCCCTTCAAGGCAACGTGATTCGGCAAAGAAATGAGGCCCATCATAACTGGGCAGAAGAATTGTGAGGCAGTGGCAGTTCGTCTGCGGGCTGACTGATTAGTTGGCAAAAGCTATCTGGAGGACTGTGTGCACTAGCTGAATCAGTAGTGGTAGCAGCAACAGCCCAACCATACGGCAATCGAGGGCTCCCCCAATTTCGAGCGCCCCCAATGACTGCGGCAGTCTGTGTCGGTGGTGGTGGCCCATTTGCAAGCCTTACAGTAGAATCGAGTCCAGAGGCAAAGCCGGCTGCAGCAGCGGCAGCTAGCCTCGATAAGAAATGCCCTTGCAGAGTGGGAGAACACTCAAGCACACCTGTTCGAACTCTGTAATAGAGACAGCGAGAGAGAGAGAGAGAGCGCCTGTGTTCTGCCTCTGGCCGTCGCGGAATTGGGCGAGTGGAGGAGACAATTGAGGCAATTCAGCTGTTGCCTCACACCATCGATCGACAGAACGCCTCGATCGTTTTCTATTGACAGCCAGCCAAAGTGAGAGAGTGTGAGCGCATAGTAGTAGGCACACACTAGAGCAAGGTGCACTACTGACGGTGTGCACGGTGGGCAACGTTAATTGCCCGGTGCCGGCCGAACCGTGCCCATGACCAATGGTGCCTCGTGCACTTTAATTCCTCCTTCAGGACGAAACATCCGTAAATCAAAATCAGTGCTTTTAGGCACACATACACACAGAGACGCATTCCTTATCGCAAGCAGCAACCACACATAAAAATGCCAACCAGTTTGCCAGAATGGAAAAAAGAATGCTGGTGCAAAGTGAGGTGGCTGCAAAGCCACTTCCAGTAAAGCACTTTTGCAAACAGTTCAATCGTTCAATGGGGAATTACTGGGGTCGGTGCAGTGAAATGTGCCACCATGACAGCAGCAGCAGCATGATGATTTGCCATATGTGACTGCAGATAGGCAAAGAGAGACAGACAGGCAGTAAAATGCACTCGTCGGTGCAGCGAACTCTACAGCGACACTACTTTCGACAAGCAAGTTGCCATAACAGCACACAAAAGGATGCGATCAAATGTAAAGTGCGTAGTGAAAATGTCACCGTGCACTCCCCGCCATGCCCAATTCGGAAGTGAGAGTGAGAGTGCAAGTGCTAGAGCACAGAGAACAAGTCGCGTCACAGCTCGGCAACTGGTGCCAGTGCCAAAAGAAAGTCATTCACTTGCAAGCTTCAAACTGTACCAGAAAACAGAAAACAGCAACAGAAGCAGCAGCTGCAGCGGCAGCAGAAAGAAAAGCGAGGCTACACACATATTAGGCAGAGGTGACAATCGGTGGGTTGGCATTCGATGCACACTTCTGTCTGTCGTTGCTTGTAAAAATAACTTTGCATTCACTCAATTCACTAAACGGAATAAAACGGATGGCAATCGCCTGTCAAAAGCCTACTTCTACTGCTACTCTACTACACAGCCTAGCCTTCTTCCTGGCCACCGCCGATGTTTGACGCAACTTTTGCAGACTCACTTCCATAGACACACACACATGCTCGGTAAAGATAAATAAAAAAGTACAACTCGGGTCAATTAAGCGTCCATTTTCCAGGTGAAAAAATGAGGCTCAGAGTGGAGGCGAGGTGTGCGGTGCAATCACTGTGCCAATCAACGGGGGCATTTATGCTCTCATTGTTTGCTTTGGTCGCAATTAGCCTGAAGCACGAATGCACGCACACAGTGGACGTTGAGTGATGTAAAATTCTGGGTAATGAAATAAAGACAAAAAATGGTCAAGCACCACTTTGCTGTAGTAGCTTGGTATTCGCTTGGTAATACATCACGCAAGCCATCAAATCGCTTCAAATGCACAAGTCAGCATTGAAGAGGCGGCTGCTGTGGCCAATGCAAACATAACAGTGAGGCCAAGTCGAGTCTAGTAAAGTGGAGGTGGTGGTGGCGGTGGATGGTAAGAAGCACAGAGGCAGTAGTTGCTGCCGCGGGGAGACTTTTCACGGCGGGTGCCGAGTGCTGAGCAATCGGAAATGATTAAGCCCGAGCATGTGTGTTAGTGCCAGTCTCCAGCGCTGCTGCTGCTGCTGGCGACTGTCCCATTGAGAAGTAGTGCCTACCTGCTATTATTCACTGCCGCTGCTGCACTGCAGAAGCAGTCGACCTGCCACCGGGTATTTGCCTAGTGTTTGCCAATGCCAACATATCACATGAATCATGCGAGCTTCAGAGCACCACAAGGCTGCCAAAACTTGTGCTCCAACTTTCAATGTGTGTGCCCATAAGGCGAAACGGCCAATACCTAGTGTATTGGATGACGTACAAAGGCTCGGTGTGTGTGAGTGTGTGACAAAGGCTTGTCAATCAGCACTTAATTTATCGGCGGAATGGTACCAATCAGTGACAGTATAGTGCATGCGGCGTGAAATAAAGTATACTCTGTCGCAAGGTCATGTAAGCTCAAGAGTAAAGGATAAGAAAATGCATTCACATCGAGATGTTTGTCATCATCTAAAGATTGATAGTAACTTGTGGTAACAATTGTCCACAAAGGGATTATGATCATCAAAAAAGAGACAAAGCCTATACCTAAAGTGTTCTAGATCCATAAAAAGTTGCACGACAAAAGCACTCAATAGACACAAACAAGTACATACCCAATGAACCAGTCCATTGTGTCACGAATGTAATCTGGTAACTTCTCCAGCTTGAACAACTAAAAAGAAACTGAGGCGAATAAAATGAAGAATAGAAAAGATCCAACGCGGAAAGATCCAGGCTTTTTGTGTTGTTGCTCAGTGTGTATGCCAGTGATCAATCAGTGGTCGATTAGAATGGAAGAACCTTGATCAGTTGACCGAATAAGCAGCTGAGCACGTAAAGCAGGTTGATGGGCACAGGCGACGACGGTGCTCCAGATAGCAGATAGAAACTAAACAAATGTATGTTGCACGTCGCTTGCGCGAGAATGCAGAAGAGCCAGCGACGTCGGCGGTGGTGCTCTTGAGAGGAATCGTCAGGGCATTTGATGGCAGAGAGATTAATTATCAAGTGCACGAGCAAACTGCTGGTGAAGGAGGAGGAGGAGGAGGCCAACGAGACAACAAGAGGCCTCTAGGGCGAACTGCTGTACCACAGCAGCTGGTGGTGGTGGAAGTCAGGTGCAAGCAGCAGTCAGCGAGTGCTCTCCAAGGTTTCTCAGCACTTGGAACAGCAGTGGTCTTTGGCTTCACCTGGGATCCGAGGATGAGAACTGCTGGTGCTGGTGGTGGTGGTGGTGGCGTACTGGTGGCGAGTGGAACGCTCCTGCCGAGGACTGCTCCACTGGAACTGGTGCTGCCTGTTTGGGAAGTGCACTGCAGGCTCCAGAGCAGAGATAATGGCGAGGATGAGGTGACAGGCACCAGGCAGAAAACGTCGGGTTATCTCTCTCGCTCGCTGCTGAGGGCAGCTTTGTTGTTTGCAGCGTTTGTCTGCGTTTGTTGTGTTGCTGTCCTGTGTGTCGACTGTCTGCCTTGTCTCCTGCTCGGACAGACAGTCGCGCACTTTCGGTGTGAGTCCGCTAGGCAGCGCCACCTGCTCGGTGGATTACATCATGCAAGACAGTCGGTTACAAAGTTCCAGGTTTAGAAGGAGGTATTATTCGGTATTGGGTTCACCAGCAGTTGTGTACAAAGAGGGTGTGATAGATGCCATTGGCATTGGAATAAGAATGAGAAAAAAGAAAAATGTTCTATGAAAAAAGAGTAAACTTACAATGCACTTGAAGCATCGACGGACAGACAGTTTCTAATATGTAAGACAACAAAAGAAATACATCGAATAAACCAGAAGGAGGATACATCAGAATTTTACATAGGTGGGTGAGGCGGAGGACGCATCATGCCTGGCGGAGGAGGCGGTCTGATCCCGGGCGGAGGAACCATCGGCGGAGCTCCTGGAGGCATTCCACGACCCATTGGCATGCCTGGTGGCGGCGGAGGCATACCTGGAGGAAGTCCGAGACCGGGCGGTGGCATTCCTGGTCGCATGCCTGGCGGTGCAGGCGGAAGACCTCGACCTTGTGGAGCCATGGCGGCGGGAGCTGGTCCACCGACGCCACGAACAGGGCCTTGTAAGCCCGGCGGAGCGCCAACAATGGGCGGGACAGCCACTGCAGGCAAGCCTCGGCCAGCGGCACGGCCCAGGCCAGGACCAGGAATGGTTCCTGCAAGGGGCACCCGGGAGATGCCTTCATCAGGCGGCGGAGGTCCTTCAACCGTCAGCGAGACAATGTTTTGCCCTCGCAGCAAAACAAAGCCCAGTACTCGCTTCTCTTCACGCTCAATTCCCTTGGTTCCCTTGCCCTTGATCTTTCGAAACTCTTCACATTCTGAGAGAATGATGTTCATGTGCTTGTCGAACGCTTTGAATGTGCCAATGAACGTGCGACTGTCCTGCAAAATTACCCTCATGCGGTAGCCGAGGTACTGCATCATCTTGTTGTTCTTGCTGATCGTCTGAGGGAAAAAGCAAACAAATCAAATAAAAGCACCCATTGACATTTCACCACCACCATGAACTTACCATTGTTTGTCCGGGTCAGTTCTTCCGCTGCTCTACTGGCACAAAAGTGATGGACAAGTGACGGGAATGACTGATGGCAGGACTTCTTAGAAAGAGAAGTTGGATCGCCTGCCAGACAATAACAGCATGCTGCGGTGCCGGCTTTGAAGCTTCGCTGAGCGAGCCATTTTGTGACAATCAAAAGCCACTTGGGTGAAAATCGGTGCACTGCGCGCCAGTTTACAATAATTTTCATAATCAAAAAGAAGTTTTTTATTGGTAATTTCGCACAAATATAAGAATTTAAGGGTCACTAGAATCGCCCCACATGTATTATTAGTATAAAATAATAACACATTGAATCGGTGAGAAGAGCAGTGAATCGTCGCATTTCGTTTTCAATTTACAGTGCTAAAAACAAATTGTATCAACTAAATTTTTTTTAAATAAATATATATAAAGCACGATGTGCACACACAGGTTTGCCGGTTTCAATGGTTTTCACTGGGAAATCTGCGAGAAGTTGCCGCCAAAGTTGAAAGTGGTTGGAATCGTCTGGTTGGCAAACACGTATCCGCCACCTTGTTCAATTTTACGAGATTCTAAAAGAGCGAAAGAACGTTTTAGAGAAAACGAAACTCTAATTAAAAAATGAGACAAACTTACCAGCCGCATCCTGGCGGCGCTGAGCCAGGACAAAAACCTCCTCCAAGGTAGTCATTAGCTTGGGTTCAATGTTGCCAAAGAGAGCCTGGTACCAGGTCTGCTCTGCCTGGGTTCTCAGCAGCTCTACCGTCTTGCAGAAGATAATGTACTCGTCCTCGGGCGAGTCGTCCTTGTCAATGGCAGTGTCAAAACTTTCAAGTGGCGTCAATTCATTGTCGTCGTCTTCAATGTCACTCTCGCTGTCGTCGTCGTCATCTTCAAAGTCATCATCATCCATCTCTGTGACATTGACATTAAAGGGTAAGTTGCGCTGCAGTTGACCAACGACCTTCTCCAACCCATTACCTTTGTCTCCGGCAGCTCCGACGACAGCATTGTCCTCTCCGTCAGCAGCGTCTTCGTCGTCATCATCCGTTTCAACGTCAGTGTCTTCGTCCACGGTATCGGCATCGGCGTTTGCTTTGGCCTTGTATGACTCCTTCAGATTTTCAAAAGTTTGAGCGTTTCAGGCAGAATTTTAGAGGCAAAGTCATTCACGATCAGAGGCCTCTTGCTTGCCTCCAGCTGGAGCAGCTTGGCGATGCCGAGAATGCACACTTTGCGATCGTGAAGTCCGTGGAAAGAGTCGATGTTGGTGAGCCACTGCTCAAAGAAGTAGTTGATCAGCGGCTTGTTTGGGTAAGCAGGCTGCAGCTTCTCCAGAATCTGAAAGAGCAGGTCGTGATTGAAGTAGAAAACGTAAATCATCACTTGCATGCACATGGTGTGCAGCTCTTCGGTTTTGAGCTCTTTCATGAACCGAGCGAGGACAATTTCCACAAACATGGGAATGACGCTCTCAACTTTCTGGCCAAACTGAATCACAAAGCACTCAATCATTTTCACCACGTTTCCGTGGACGTCTTCAATGACGTCAGCGTTGAGGACAAACTTGCACATCTCAAAGAAAGCTGCCACTCGTTGCGGATTTGAGATGAATGCCTCTGGATCGACGATGATAAAGTTGTGCAGAGCCGACATCATGTCGGTAAAGTACTCCACTCCAGTGTCCTTGATCATGATCTGGTACATAAACTCGTACAGCTTCCACATGTCATTCGAGATGAACTTGTCGGTGAGGGAGGCAATTATGTTGAAGCTCTCCTCGTACAGGTCGACCAGGTTTTGGTTAAACACCAAAAAGACTGCCTTAAGCGCAATGGGCTCTACTTGTTCCAAAACCTCCTTGGTCTCGATCATCATGAGGACAGTGTCAATGGTGCTGAGAACGCCCATTGCCGTGATGGTCTTGTCCTCGCTGTCATCAGTACCTTGCAGAATGTCATTTAGTGTATTCACCAGGTGCTCAATTATTTGAGATGAAATTGGAACCACTTTGTAGCCGTAAGCGTAGATGACCTTCTGCAGAGCATTGGTGACATCGTCGTTCTGCGATTCCTTGACGATGTTCAGGTACTGAATAACAATTTCATTGAGACGAGACTCACAGGCAACTTTAACTTTTTCTTGGCTTGCAATGAAAATGTGCAGTGAGATGGCCGCCTGCACTTTCACTGGAAGCTCGGTGTCAGTGAGAAGTGCGTTCTGCAAGCAGGTGACCACCTGATTGAGAATGGCATCGTTTTCAAAGTCATGATCTTCAAAGTAGTGCAGAACCCAGGCGGCACGAGCTCGCAAAAAGGGAGCCTCACTGACAAAGAAGGGGAAAACAAAGTGCATCAGCATGTCATTGATCTGCTGGAGGTAAGTCTTCTTCTTGAGCAACAGGTCAGACACGTCTCCCAGCATATGCAGGGCGCCATCCTTCTGGCGAGCATCACTCGTCGGCGAGCTGAGGACTTGCACTGAGAAGGCAACCGTATCCTTCAGCATGTCTTTGCGCTTCTTACAGCAAGTGTTGAGAAAGGTTTGTGCGGCGCTGACCGGCGAAATGAAGTCCTCGTAAAAGTCAAACTTTCTCCTAATGTACTCCTGAGGATCCATGTTCCACAGCTCGTCATCATCGTCAGTGTAGCACATTAGCGGGAAGATGACCTTCTCCATGAGCACTGCAATGTGCGGCTTGATATATTTCCATGTTTCAGCATGTTCAACTCTAAAAAAGACAGTAAGCATTTAAAGAAAAAGAGATAATAAATAGTCTTACGAAGTATTTAAATAGTTGATACACTGCTGAACCACTCTTGGCGGCAAGTATTCGCCAGCGCTGTACTGGCCCAGCATTGCGAGGATGATTTCGATGACACCTTTAGAGAAGGTTTTCAAGTACCAAGCTGAGAAAGACTTGTACTCCTTATGAGAAACCTTAGGCAAGCCGTAGCGATCGAAAACGCGAACCAAAATGTGAAGAGTCCACTTCTTTGCCTTGTACCAAGACAACTCATAGCGCTCGTCCTTCTCAACCTTGCTCACCTCTGCTGGAACTGGCCGCTCCAGAACTTGCCGAAACACCTGCATCCACTGACTAAAAAACTCCTCTGTGAAGAGTGTCAGTGGAAGAGAGTACTGGGTCAAGATGAAGATAGTCTTAAGGATGACTTTCTGTAGAGAAGCAGAGTGCTCTGAATTGTCAGGAAGAAGCCGCACCATCAGATCGTAGATGATGGGCCCAATGAGCTGCATGGCTTCCAGCAGTGGCCCTTTGTCAGCATTGTTCTTGTATTCGTAATTTTTGGTCAACTGCAGCAGTGCCAGGAGGGCGCCCATCCACTTCTGGGGCTCAGGCGTTTGCAGGTAAATCACAATTTTGTCGACAACACCGCTCCACTTCTCGGGAAAGTCGTACTTGATGATGTAGTTTAGTGCCACGCACAAGCTAGTTCGGATGGCATCAGGTGCGGCAACGACGGCATCGACGATGGCGTTTCGAATCACCTCTCTGTCCTGCTCGTGGATTGAGTAGGTCACCTGAGGCTGGCCCTTCTTTGCCTCCTTATCGTGCCAGAAGCTGACCACTTCATTTTTAAAGTAAATGGCAGCAGCTTGGCGCACGGGCAGCTCTATGCTGTTCTCCATCACAATCTGGAGAACAGTTGGCAGGAAGTTGATAATCTTGTGCACCTATGAGAGAGAAAGATGAGGCATTGTAAACATGAAAGTGCTGCTCAGAAATGCAAAGCCGGCTCCACTTACCTGATCCAGCTGTTTTTCCGCCTGCTCATGCTGGTGCTGATCAATGGTGGCCTGAAAGATTCTAGCTAAGCTTGAGATATCCATGGTGGACTTGCCGACTGGCTAGCTACAGCTATTGAAGAGAACGAAGTGCTGGTGGCGGCGGTGGTGGTCGTCAATCCGATGGACGTGGTGGTGATCGGGGAGGTGACAAAGGACAAGCAGGGATGAGTTGTCGTCGAGTGGGCAAAGCATGCAACTGATACATGAGCGCCGAAGAAAGCAGTGCAAAGTGGCTGAAAGGCGCACTTCATGACTAATTTCCGAAGCGTGGTGCGCCGTCCTGTTTCCACCCCACCGGCCCCCACGTGTCGTTTTTGACCAAAACATCCAATTTTTTCTTTTTAAGAATTTTTGTTGCCTTTCTGCAGGTGATTCGGTTTTACCACCTTGTTTGTTATCACCTCACCACTACCATGTACCGTCACTTGATCAGAATTGAGCAGCGCCAAAGGTTTGGTCGATTCTTTACCTTTCAAGCTGTAGCAGTATTTTCATTTTTGTGCTTCCTTTCAGTTTGGCGATATACTTTAACCGCTTGCCGATTATTCGCAATCTAAGCACCGGTAAAGAGTCCGATGACTCGAAACCAGAAAATGCTAGTACTGAGAAAAAGACAAAAGAGAAGAAAGTTCGTTCTGCTAGCAAATCTGTTGTTATCAAGGTGAAAAGCGAGGCGACGCCTAAAGATGCACAGAGCAAAATGGACAGTTTGATGAAGAGCGCTAAAAGTATTGATTCAATTGGTCCGAATGACAAGCAGACGCTCAGTCGGAATATTGGCAAACCGAAAACGTTTATCCGTCAAAGTGCCCGCAGTCAGCCAGCTCCTGTTAAGGCCTTTCCCGAAGAGATGGAACCAGTTGACAAGGTGGCTCAAGGTTTGGACAAACGCTTGGTGGATGCTGCTCGGAGGGTTGCCGGCAAAATGCCAAAGCACATTGCTAAGGCCACCGAAAAGGAGCTGATCGATTCGATCGACAGGACTAACAAGGAAACTCTGCGAGCAAAGTACGAACCTTTTCTCCATTTTGAACTGCTCTAATAACTTTTATGTTATTTACAGAAAGCAGTTTGAAACTAGTCGGCCTAAAGAGGATTATACAAAAAGGTTTGTTTTCCTTGTGTAAGCACATGTGAAATCTCATTAGCGATTTGGTGTTGTTTACTTTACTTAGCATAAGCTACCAAATCATGAAGGAAAACAGACAGAAGGCGACTGTGAATGAGGCCACATTGGCTGAGCTCAACGAACGCATTGCACCAACAGTAGAGAAGATTAAAGTGACTCCGAGAGGAGTGAGGAGCCAACGGAACTTTCCCACTGGCTTCCGCAAGGATACTAGCCTATTCTCCGGAGAGTGCCTCAACATATTCGATCCCAAAGGATTGTACCTCAACAGCGACATTAGTCGAAACTTATTCTGGGAAAAGCTTCTGCGTGACGAGATTGAGCAGTCAGTTGACTTTCCTCCCGAGAATCCGTTTGAAGAGATGATCAAGTGGACAGCGGAAGGTAGACTGTGGCACTACCCGATAAACAATGAACAAGGTTTGGACGCCGAAGCAGAAGTGCCATTCTATGATCATGTTTTGCTGGACAATCTACTTGACGGCTTCCCTGAGAAGGGACCCATCAGACAGTTCATGGAGCTGGTTATCATGGGCCTGTCTCACAACCCATTCATCACCGTAGAACGGAAGCACGAGTTAGTCAAGTTCTACAAGGACTTTTTTGAGGAGAGAAACATGCTCAATCTGGAAATTACCGAAGAGGCAAACAACGAGTCAACTTTATAACCATTTTTGTATAGAAAATTAGTAAACTACTTGAATAGAATTATAAATAGTATCACATTGATAAGAACAAACAAGTAGCTGCCTCCGAAGTAAAGGCCGCTTTTCTTCTCCACACCTTCCTTCCACTCCCTGTACTGGTCGATGTAGAAAAATCTATTCTCCTGACCTGGTGGCCGCTCAAAGGCCGAAGGCACGGGAAGCAAACTGCTGAAGAACTTTTGCAGCAGACCGTGCAGTTGAGCGTCGGCGGTATGATTGACGCCATGCTCCAGATTATCATTCAAACAGATGAACTTCTTGCGCACCCGTCTCAGCTCATCGAGCTCCTCCTCAAGAACGGTCGCATTAGAACGCAGCATTTTGAAGGCCACCTCGTCATCGTTGAGCGTTTCGAAGCGGTTTCGATTTCTCTTTGGCCACTTGCTGGCAATTTTCTCCCTTAGAAAGGTGCAATTGAGCAGTTGATCGATTGGCAGATCAACTGGGAGCTAGTCGGCGAGTAAACAAGTGGTAATATAGTGTCACTAACACTGTACAACAGCAACTACCACCTACTAGCTTACCTCTTGCTGCCAAATCGAGCGACCGCTGCTGCTGCTGCTGCCGTTCACTGGTGGAAGGTGACACTCTGGCGGCAGGGAGCAATTACGAAGATCACCGAAGAACAGTAGGGAATTCTCCTCCGTCAGCGGCAGCTGCTCCACCATGTGAATGGCCAGTGTCTTCAACTCATTCAGCGATAGCCTCCTGCGTTCAGTGGAAGTAGGGTAAATTCAGTGTTTCAGTGTGAGTTTCAGGAAACATGTCAATTACCCCGATTGGTCGGTGTCAAATTGGCGCAGCGCCTCCTCCGCGGTGCACTCTTCAGTTTCACTCATTAGAAAGTGGAAATAGGAGAAGCTGAACTGCATGTCCTCGCTGTTGCGAAACTGACTGGCCGAGGTGTGCGCAAAGCGGTCGGCGAATCGTTCCTGCATCCGCCTGATAATGTCCTAGTGTGTATAAAATTAGTCAAATTGAATGTTAAACTGTATAGAGATGTGTGACAGTACCACGTCAACGTAGTGCGGCATGTGGGCGACCACTTGGCGAGACTGTACGCCGAACACCTGATTGTACATGTGATTCACGTAGATGAGCGAGTCGGCGTAGGCGTCCAGCAGGCGCCGAGATCGATAACTGCTTTCATTGTGGACAACATCATCGGCCAGTAAATACTGCTCTATGAACTGATTCATTGCACCTTCCGGTTCTTTTTCTTCTGTTTGTAGTTTTTCAGTTCTGGCCTGCTCATCATTAGTAGCGGTAGTTGAGCAAATAATGTCCGCGTAGAGTTGTTTCAGTAGTGAGTTAAAGTACTGTTGTCCGGTGTCGGTGACCAGTCCGCGGTTCAACTGACGTCTGATTTGCTCAAACTTTTGGCGCACTTCACCGCTCATTGCGTCAATTTCAGCGCTGCACGGCAGACTGAATGATGTCTGCCCCTGAGTGACTGTCGGCAGAGTGATCACCATTGTTTGATCAGTCGATGGACTGTTAGTGTTCCACGCTGCTGTTCCTGCTGCTGTCGTGCCAGAGATGCATTAGCCTCTAGCCACTGTATGAGCTGTGGCAGGTTAAAGTTGGTCTCCTCAATGTCCTTCCTCACTGTGTGCCCCTTGCTGTCCTTCTGCACTTCTACGTACAGCGAAAAGTTGAATGCTTTCTGATTAATTTTGGCCAATAGCGTAAAGGAGAGTGGCTCATGTTCTCGCTGATGTTCGGCCGCAGGAGAACCGTAAGAATGCTGTGCTTCAGATTGAGCACTGCACTGAAGACGGTGGAGACATTGCGGTACTGGGCACCGGTCAGCTTCACCTGGTAGTGCTGCTCACCGACGGGGAGGACAGTGCACAGTTGCGTCAAGTTTAGCAGAAGGACGGTCGAGTTGTTGTCCGGCTGGTAGGTGTAGACATTGGCGCTCTGGTTCACCTCAATCTGGCGGGCAATCCCCTCCAAGTGCGTCACGCCGCAGTCAGCCATATCGTAGGCGCAGTTCTCATTATTGCACACCTGATCGCAGAAGCCATCTCCGAGCCAGTTTGTTAGGCAGTTGGGCGCACACAGCTCGCTGTTTGTCGCTGATGCCTCGTAGTGATGAGAGTAGGCCGCAGTGGAGGCCGCCGAGTTATTGCCGCCGGTGGCCGAATCAGCGCCGCCATTGCGCAGACAGTCGCCGCCGTCCCAGAGACACTTTGAGGAGTTGCAGGCTGTGTGGTACAAATTGCAAAATAATTTAGTTGTTAGTAATGTGTGTGTGTGTGTGTGTGTTTGCAAATCGAAATTAAATGTAAATAGCCCCCTTCGCACAACCTTTATCGCAGTAGCCATCATTGAGCCAGTTCAGCGGACAGCCCTGGGCGCAGTTTGGCACAGGCCAACTGAGGTACACCTTGAAACCTCTGCTCTCCGTATAAAAGTCATCCGGGTAGATGGGCTTCCCGAGAATTATGTCATCGTTGAGGTAGAGAAACTGCGGTGACACGCCGGCAATGCGATGCAGGTGGCACTCAATGGCAGAAGAGCTGAAGGTGGGCAGGTGACTTTGGTTGGCGAAGATGTCCTGACAATGGAGAGGTGGAGTGAAAATGGATGATGGCTAACATCAGTACACTGCTACTACCGCCACTTGAATTGCTGTCAATTGCTGCAAACGACTTACGCGATGCTGCACAATACGTAGGCGTGGGTGCTCTACATTGAGCCATCTGGGAATCTGTCCATTAGTCACCAGAAAGACGTTTCGAATCCAGGGAGCAAAGCGCTCCAGGGAACGCAGTGAGTACCTCAATTCATCATTGTCGGCAAATCGATTCCGCCGAACGCTTTCACTCTCGAGCTGATGCTCAAAGAAGCCTACATCTGTCATCAGCACCGGAAGCGGATGTGTGGAGACAAAGTTGCACCGTTCACTACTTGCGTTCTGCAGGTTCTCCTTGGCCTGCAGCAGCGACACTATCTTGCTAAAGTTTAACCACTGAACAGTAGTGGTGATGGTGAACTTGGTCGTGTACAGAAAGACATTGGGCGGCTCAACTTCCAGTGAATGCAACTGTTTCGCTGTCCCCGGCAAACGGCTTTTCAGTGGATCGCTCCAGGCAGAGTCGCAGTCTTGCTCGGTACTGCTGGTCGCGGTGGTAGTTAGGCCAAAGATAGTGATGAGCTCGAGGTGAGCATTAACATCGCCAGTTCCAGTGCAACTGTAGAGGTTCGTCAGTTTGTACAGGCGATCGGCAATTACGCGCACACAACTGGCGCCCAGTGTGCGAGCTGCAAAATGTGGGGAAATAAAAAAGACATTCATTGCAAATTAGATTCCGCTTAGCTCAGCAGAATACGGCCAATTACCTGCGTCTAAACTGTGCAAATATATCACTGTTGAACTGTCGTTCCACTTTTCAAATTTGAGCACGTCATCAAAATGATGGTGCGGATGGGCCAGTGGAGGTCGGAGAAGCATCAGTGGCAGGAGAAAGCACGAAGAATTAGATGAGTTGTTGCCTGCTGTCCAGCTGGGCACAGTTGTTTCTGAGTAGCAAAATTGACGCAGTGTCTCTGCCGACAGTTGATTGCTGATTCTCAGCATCTCTGCCTGCATTCCCTCATCACTGCCGTTAACCCAGGTGTACACCGCATCAATTGCCGCCGATGATCGGCGGTGTTTTTGCTGACATGGCACTCCGCTCCCGGAATCCCCAGACGTTGAGCAGACGTCGGCCACTCTGCCATAGTCACTGCTTTCGATGAGGTTTTCATTGACGAGGAAGATCTAGTGTTTTGCAGCGAGTAACAGTTAGAACAGATAAAGAAACAAACAGACAGACAGAAAGTGAACACCGGTTACTAACCTCAAATATCTTGTAGCTGGCAACTAGAACGAAGTAAATGAGAAGGCAACATTTGAGTCGTTTCTGGCAGCAAGCTCGAAACCAACGACGCACTGCTCTTGCTTGCTTGAATGGCCATCGGAAGCGAAATTTCAAGGGCATGACTGTTGACAAACATGCTGATTTACCAAAAAGGTGATTCTCAGTGTCTCAGTCCATTGGAGAGTACCAAGTTAAGTTCAGCGGTTGTGGCCGTAGCCAGTAGGCAAGCCAGCTCAAACACACAAACACACACACAAACCTTATTCAACATGACTAACGTTTTTCTTCTGCGATTAGATAAGTTTCAAAGCGCGTGATAATCATCAAAAGAGCAGCGTTGCGCTCTCTTCTATCAGCTAAAGCCACAGTTCCTTCTTTTAAGAAAATGAACGTATTGTTGTATCTCTGATTTAAAACGTTTGCAATAACACTGACTCTGCCTTACATGCTTAAAAAAGTGTTCAGAGGTGGGAGAAAATAGTTTTATTGGGAAAACAGCGTCAAAGAAAGAATCAGAAACAATCGGAAAAATTGTAGAGAAAAGAGAGAGTGAGAGAGAAGAAACTGGAATGAAGTGTTGGTTTTGGTGGTGGTGGTGGTGGCCGAACAGATGGTGACAGTCGTGCCCAGCAGAAAGCAAAAGAAATAAAAGGTTGGTTGTGTGTAGGTGGGAGTGTGAGTGTGTTGAGATGTGTTTTTGGTGGTGTGTCGTAGCATGACTGTGATCGAACAGTAGTAAAATAAAGTAAAAATTTATTGGCCAAAAACAAAAAGAAAGGTAAAATAAAAAGTCATCGGCAAATTCAAATGCGAAAACAGGTGGGATGCTAAGAAAGCGGTCAGGTCACTACGGTAGTGGTGGAGGTGGTGGTTGTGGGTGGGTGTTTTTGCAGGTGTCAATAGAAGTTATAGTGTAGAGAAGTAGTGGTAGATGTAGTAGTAGTAGTTCACAGAAAAATAGTAGACTTTGCTTACGTAGGTAACAGTCAGTTCAATCGGAGACTTGCTCAGTTCTGGTGTTGCTTTGACAGGTACAATATATAAGAAGTATATCAGAGGTTAGGTGACGGAAGAAGAAGAAGAAGAAGAAGGTGAAAAGAAAGATATGTGACAGTCAGCTGCTGCTTCGTTTGGTGGTGGTGGTGATCCTGCTGCTCCACTTGGGAGTTTAATCGTTTCAACGTTTAGACGATCTGTTTGCTTGTGGTGGTAGATAGAGAGGTGGAAGGTAGGTAGGTGGGCTCGGCGCGTGCAATACGGCGAGTGACAAGAGAAGGCAAAGAAAAAGAAAAGAAACAAAACATTTTGAGAACGCAACAAAGGAACTAGAGGAGTATGGCACACAGGTTGAATCGTGTGAGGAGATTTGAAAAAAAGTGAGGAAAGTACAGGGAAAGAGGGAAGAGGAAAGAAGGAAGAGGGCGACTAAAAGCTTCAAATTGGGTGCTTCTGCTGCTGCTGTCGCTGATCTGATATTGGTGGCACAACTGTCATAGTTGTTGTTGTTGTTGTTGACGGCAAGTGATGTTGATGTCTTCGGTGAGGTGACTTGCTGGCTGAATCCACAGAGATACTTTGCGTTTGTAGTGACAATCAAAAGCAACTGCCAGTGCTGATCGAGAAAAAAGAATAGAAAGAATGTATGTACAGACTGTTCGACATGTTTTGGAGAAAGAGCAGAACAGAGAGAAAGAAAGAGAAGGTTCGGGTGAAAGAACGAAACGCAAATGAAATGAAGGTAAGAAGGAGAAGACAGGTGCGTGTATGGTCAGGTGACTATTGACAGAAAGGAAACAAAAGCGAGGTGAAGGAGGAGGAGGAAGAGGAGATATCAACTTAAAAAGTTTCGTGAGGATCAGAGAAAGAGGAAGGAAGGGAAGAGGGAGAGATGAAGCGTGATGAAGACACAGTGGGAGGTGGAAGTAGTGCTCTTAGAAGTTGGTATCATCCCACTCCAGCTCGGGGCGAACTTTGGCTTTCGGCTCTGCCTCCTCTTCGCTGGTCTCTCCGTCTTCGTGGTAGCTGCTGGCGTCGTCCGAGCTGTCACTGTCATCATCGTCGTCGTTCAGCTGCTGACCTTCCTGATCCTGTTCAATTTGCTAGAGGGGAAGTTAAAGTTGAGAAGATTGATCAAGTGACTGAAAAAGCATTAAAAAGAGTGAATCCTTACATCCAGTGGGTTGACGGTAATGGTCAGGGAAGACTCGTCCCAGGTCATCTCTGCATCCTCCTCGCGGTTATCATTGACGCGATGGTGTGCCGATCGAATGCGAATGACGCCGAGGACAATCATGAAGACGAGAAAGCCGACGCAGACGACGATGATAATGGTCACTGCGTGGCCTGTAGTGATGAAGGAGAAAAAATGTTTAGCAATTAGAATGGTTCATATGTAACTGTAACAATTGACACGTACTGGGAGTGGCACGAGCAAAGTTGTCACTCGCGTCGACGATGCTGCTGTCGAAGAAACCGGAAGACACCTGCTTGATGCGCGGATCCTTCAGGTCGACCTTGTGGTCGTGGATCATGGCGTGTGCCGGCATGGGCTGCACTTCGACCACATTGGTGCGCTGCTGCTGCTGCGATTGCTGCGGCGGCACATCGGTGGGCTCCACCTTGGGGTGAATGACGGTCAGCGTTTGGATGTAGTCATTGCTGGAGAAGCGGCCATTCAGCTCGGAGCAGGACAGCTTAAAAGCTCGGTTCAGGTAGTAAGCGGGCTTTCGGTTGAAGTAAATCAGCTGGCGCAGAATTTGCTGGTAGTTGTGAACCGAGTCGGCGCCTTTTTGTTTTTTGGTTAGAAAATGCAGTCACTGAGTAAGATAGTGAATGGGGCGTCGAATAAACTTACCGAAGATGACAATGCCGTCCTTTGTCTCCTTGTGACGAATCTCCAGGTGCTCCATCATGTTGGTGGGCACGCGGAAGTACTCGTGATCGGGATTCAGCGGCGGGTACACCTGAATGTTGCAGCTGTCCAGTTTGTGTTCGCCAATCAACTTGCTGATGCCCGCTGGGACGTCTCCATTGGCGGCGCCCTCCTCACCGTCGTCGGCAGTGCCCTCGTCAATCTCATTCTCTGTCTCGCCCTCCTCACCGTCGTTGTCCTGATTGACAAAGATGGAGATGGAGTTGAACAGCTCAATGCCCTGCATGAAGGACTCGTATTCGCGTGCCAGATTCGGAGTGCCATTGATGGCGATGGTCGGCTGCTCTGCCGGCATCACCATCACGTACGAGTCCACCTGCGGAATCTTCAGCGACTTTCCATTGGCGCAACTGTGTGTGGTTTACGAGCAAATCCCAACAATAACATTAAAGTAACAATCTTACCCTAAGCAAGAAGAAAACTATGAACAAATAAACTTACGAAATAGAGGTGGAGAGCTTGAGACTTCTCCTGCCCGGGGTGGGATACTCTCGGGTGTTACTGTAGGAGATCTGCGAGATGACGTCCTCCACGTCGATGGACTCCTTTCCGTTGACCAGAATCGACGTCGAGTCGCTGTTGGTGAGAATGTCAATGCCCGACTCAATTGAATCAGCACTGGGCTGGTGCAGTCCCTCCTTGCACCGGTGCAGACAGCGCAACACCTCGGGACTTTCCATCTGACCTCGCAGAATGCTGCAAACGAACGTACATTATTAACGGCTCTTGTTTCTGCGGCGTATTTTTGTTTACCTCAGACCGGCGAGGAAGCCTCTGAAGTGGAAGTTCATCTTTGCCTTCTTGCCCTCCCAACAGGCGCCCACGCTGAAGGTGGTCTTGACGTCCTTCACCGCGTGCAGCGGCCAGTCGTCGACAATCTCCGGATTGGTGGTCGTGTTGTGGAACTTGTTACCGTCAATGTAGAGCGTCGCATCAGGAAAGTCCATGCTGACCGAGTAGTGGTGCCACTCGTTGTCGCACGTCTCCGCCAGCTTCCAGCGGTACTCGGCGGGCTTGAAAACGGTGTGCTTCTCCTGGTTGAATTCTCGTCGCAGCAGCATGATCAGTCGACAGTTGCGCACAAACATCGAGTAGTGGTGACGGTTCTTTTCTGTAAGCAAGAAAGAAAAAGAAGAAAGAGGTGGAGGAACAAACACAAGGCGTAAGTAAATCTCAGCAGTTTAGAAGACAGAAAATGGTAAACTACAACGTACTGTGGTCATCAGCATTGCAGATAATGTGCTCCTTGATGTGCTTGTTCGACTGGTCCAGCGGTGGCTCGTGCTTCATCCAAAAGGAGACGGAAAACTTGCTGGTGAGGTTGTGATCGAAGACGTCCTCAGGGACGAGCACCGAGTTGGAGGCGCCGTCAAACTCGTAGATCTGGTCACTCTCCCGTCCCTCGTCAGTGGGCAGGTCGCGAATCCACTCAGCGCCGCTGTTCGAGGAAGGTAAGAGGTCGATGCTCTCCGTGCTGGCGCCTGTAATGTACAACAACAACAACGACGAGAGTGACGCCCAATGAGTCCAATGGTTCTGCCTTTCACTTTCTCTTTCTCTCTGCACTGTGACTGTGAATACTTACCGCATAGCTTCCTCTGCGACTCCACCGAGTAGGTGTCCCGATCGCAGCCCTTGCCGATGTGGTGAGTGGCCAGGGAGACGTGCACGGTGACGTTCTTCGTCTCACAGAGCAGATCGCACAGCTGCAGTTCGGCCTCCGGGACGAGGACGCGAGAGCCAGAGCCAGACATGTACTCGATTCGCTCAGGAACTCCTAGAGAGATAGATAGTTACACGCATTCAGTCAGATAGGTTAATCACGATCCTCCAAACTGTGTCTGTCTCTCTTTCTGTGTATGCAAAACTGAAGCTGCAGCTGATCGATCTCATTTGAATAAAGGCTTTCTAATGGCCTGACTGATCTAAATGCAAATGAGCCATCTCGAGAAGAGCTAATTTGTGTCAAGCACTGCCAACAACGGCTGCTGCTGTTGCTACCCTGCAACCCTGCACAACTACTGCCTTCTCTGCTTTCTCTCTGCAAGCATCGATAAAGTGTTCCGCAGTAGATAGCAGCCAGAGTAATCCCCCTCTGTCCAAGTGCTGCCTGGTAATTAGTAGAACAGCGCTGGGGGAACACAAAGGGCAACAAGCAAATGGAAAAGCACTGGCAGTTTGATAGAGGAGCTGGAGAGGGAAGAAGAAGAAAAAGAAGAAAAAGACGAAGAAGATGCGCGAACGAACCTTTCCAGCCGAGGGTGCAGACTTTATTAATTTTGATGTTGACAATGGCGGGCTTGGAGCGCTTCATGCCGCAGTCGTAGGCGACCACCTCGAGGATGTGATTGTGCGACTCCTTGTAGTAGAGCGCCCGGGTGTTCTTGATATTACCATTGGCATCGATCACGAAGGGAGTGTTGAGCTTGTCTCCGCCGACGATCTCGTACTTGCAGATTTCGTTGAACTTGCTGCTGCAGTCATGGTCGATCGCCTCCACTTGGATGATTGGATCGATAATGCGACCCTCGTTCACTGTCACCGTGTACGAGTCCTGGCGGAAGATGGGCGCATATTCATTCAGGTCCTCCACGACTATGTACACAGTAGCGCTGAAGAGTGGGAAGGAAAAGGTGATTAGCGGGAACAGGGGAAAGAAGAGGAGGAAAAGGCAAAAAGCGAAAAAAGTGAACAAATTAGCAAGTTGAAAAAGAAGAAGTAGGGTGATGGTACAAATAGAATAACTTTGTTCACGGTCTGCACAAACTTACTTCTCCGAGTACTGTCCAGTGCAAGAGACGGCTCGCATTGTGAAGTGATAGGAGCGTCGCTTTTCACAGTTGAGTTCCCGCTTAGCGGTAACAATCGCCTCGCCGTTGATCTGGTCAGTGATCTGAATCTCAAACGGCATGTCATTGTGGTGCTTGTTCACTATCTCGATGTTGCACAGTTCGGCTGCAGTGCACAAAAAAGTAGTAAGTTAGAAAGGTCAAAGGTGAGAGGAGGAAATAATGAGTCTCTAATGGCCAATTTGGTCACCACTTACCGTCGACCACTTTTATTCTCGGTGAGATGATCACCGTTCTGTCATTTTCTTTCACAATGGCGTGAAATCCTACTTCAGGCTTGACGAGATCAAAGCGTGGCACTGCAAAAAGAAAGAAAACGATAGAGGTTAATTCACATTGACAATAGTAAAGTGCTTCCGATGAGAGGGTGCAGTGAATGGGGGTGGAAAGGGGAAAAACACAGAAGAGATTGAGAAACGAGTGAGAGTAACGAAATTTAAAAGTACTATCCAAAAATAGAGCACAGACGAGAAATTAATGGGAAAAAGAGTGAGCAATGAGACTAGAGCCTTTCCACTAATGAAAAGTGCTGCCTGTTGGGTGGCAGCAGCACTGTGAGCTTTGACAGTAAAGTGGTAGAGAGTAGCATCGCCATTCACATCGACGTTCAGTGCTCACTCGCTCGCTCGCTTGCTCAACTGTTCCCAGCATTGACACCGATTTTAAGTACAGTCTGCTAAATGCAGTAGCAAATAATTGAGAGTGCAAAAGTGAGAGAGTGACAGTCGGTAGGGAAGCTCCAGCGATTGGCACAGACAATGCGGCACAAAGTGCAGCACAGTGGCACAGCAGAGCATGGCAATGGTGTGCAAAGGCTGTCGGTGCCGATGACGGTTGGCACAACCGGCTGTGCGTATCTTCTGCTGAAATATGAACCGATTTATCGAGTGATACTGTCGGTGAGAATGCAAACACAGGACGGCATAGAAAGACAGCAGGGAAAGAGAGTGACAGAATGGGGCGAGCAGTGACGCGAACAGACAGCTGAGAACACAAAAAACTGAGGTTTCAGGAAAAATGGGCCAACTGCAGGGAAATCGACTTTTTGTAAAAGACTGAATGCGCACATCTCTCACTATCTTTCACTCTCTTTTTTACCCTTTACGTCGACCTGAAAGCACGCGAGTTTGAGCAACCTAATTTGTGATTTTAATGAGTGGCAAACAGTGGAAACTAGTGCGTGAGGGAGAGACTCAACAGCAGTAGAGCGATGGAAGCAGTGCCAACCAAAAAGTCTGCCACGAAAAGAGAAAAGTCACCAGCGTCGCTAATTGCAAATCAACATTCTCTCGCAGTCTCTGGTCTGTCTCTGTCACTCTGTCCACGAACAGTCATGTTGGACTTAATTACATTAAATTTAAATTAATAAAAGACATTAACGTCGCAAGGCAAATAAAAAGTGCAGTCAGTGGGAACGTGATAATGAATGCTGACAGAGGAAAGAGAGAGAGAGAGAGAGAGAGAGAGAGAGAGAGAGAGAGAGAGCAGTAAAGAGTGATGGGCCGAATAATTCAGTGCCCACTGGGGCGCCGTCAGTGCCCGTGCCATTGTGGTGGCGGTAGAGTGGCGGTCGTGCAGCTGGTGACAATTGGCCAACTTAGCCGACTTCCACTGACCAAGCGTCCGTCCAACCGCGCAAACAGGTCAGGGGCGTGAGAATGATTCACTGAGAGAGAACGAGAGAGAGAGAGATAGAGTTGCTTTCCAACACACTCACAAGCACACAACCCATTTGCCAAGAAAAAAGCTTTGAAATTCTGATGGCCACTGGCTAAATGCAGCTCCCCTTTCTCCTCTGCACAGCCTGCACTACTTTGAATGATGTCATCAGGAAAAGCACTGCAGGAAAGCCAACTGCTGCTGCTTCAACACTGTTCATCAGTGTTGTCTCAGCTTGGCGATAGACAGTGAAAAGTGAATCGATAGTGCGTCTCATCTATTTAGCAAGTGTGTGCGTAAGAGAGCTGAGAGTGAGGACATGAACACCGCAAGTGGGACGAGTAATGAGCCTTCAGGAAGAGCTGAGAAGCTGCCACTCGATTAGAGGGAGCGATGAGTACTGCCCAGCAGCAGCAGCAGGCAGTGCAGCCATTATTATTAAAGAAGAGTACTGAAGGCTGGCAAGGCGCCTGTGGCCACTGGCCAGCAATCTCTCTCAGACAGACAACAATTCACTTTCTTTCACTTTTACTCTCCTTCAGTGTGCATCCTATCGATCGAACACTAGTGTACATTAGTGCCCTGCAATCTACAAAAGGCTGCAAAAAATATGAAATCGCCAAAGCTGTTGCAAGAATTAGTCAGAGTGGAAAAAATGGCTGGAGATAAAGGAAAAGTGTAGAGAAGCACTTGGAGACAGTGCTCCCTCAGGAGAACCTGCGGCAAAGTGTAGTGTACTAGTAAACTGGTGAAGTGCAAAGAGCGAACTCTGTCTAAACTGGCCATTTCCATTCAACGCTGATTCTACAGGCGATGCTGAGTCCTCCTTGTCCAGGACGCCCACTGCCGCTTATGAATAGCATTTGAGGACAGCTCTGTCGACTCTGCAGCATATGCCTCCAGTGAGCAGTGAGCAGTGAGGCACATGCACACAGAGAATACGCAGTTTTCAGTTACAATGCAAATGCCTCTGCTGACAGTGTTGGTCTGTGTGTGTGTGTTTAGACCGTAAATGAAGAGGCACCGACCGCAATCATTTGTTTCGGGACATTGAGGCCGGATAGTTTATTAGTGGCAAAATGGAAACGGAAGTCAGTCTTGCGAGAAAGTAGCTGCCAGAGGCCAGTCAGTCGGCAAAGGGGTGCACGACTCTCTCTCTCTCTTCTCTCTCCTATACACTGTACACTGTTTGTCCCCCCACTCTGCCTCTCCAATCGGCAGTGGCAGAGTGAGTGCCAATGAATGAGCCCCACTGGCTGCAGTGCAGAGTGACCCAATGGGCTGGGGCATCTAATTCGGACACGTTTGCAGGCTCGCTTGGTTCAATCAAACTGCGTGATTTGAATGCTAGATGCTGCAGATCACGCAGAGTGACACTTTCAGCTACACTTTCTCAGTGGCTTCGCCTGCGCCTGTGGTACTTTCGGAACTCTCTGCACACTTCCCTTTCGCCACTTCCCCTTACCAGGCGCCTGTCGGTTGACTACGGCAGACAACAGTGAAGTAGAGAGAGACAAACTGTAGACAGTGTGCGCACAGTGGACATAGACATAAATTTTGTTTAGAGTTCAAATGGAGTTATTTAATCCAATTTAGCAGCCACCTAACAATGCCTGGAACAATGCATCAACGATGACTGCAGCAGCGCCAAACATCGCAGACAGTAGCCGTCAGCAGGGGCAATGGGCCGCGTCGACATCACTAATTCATGAGTGCAAGTGCATTAGCTGACATCTAATTCGAAGGAGAAAGAAACAGGGAATGAAAGGGAAAAGGAAAAAAGACATGCACACAACAAACAGACAAACACAATCACACATACACACAGTGAACTGTCCATTGGCAGTGGACTGCAAAAACGTGCTGATTAATTGACTCCATCAGCGATATTGCAGTCCCATTGACTGGTCAACAGGAAGCGCAGCCAGTGCCTCTTTGAGGACATGGCGCTTCAGCCGACGGTGAAGTGCTTCCAAAGTCATGCTACAGGAACGCACAAGGTCACGCCATTTGTTGGCCATTTGGCTGGCAGTCAACAGCAGCCAACAGCTAACAACCGAAAAAGCAAGAAGAGTAGCAGACATCAAGCCCTGCTTAGCATTCAGAACATCTAACCACAAATTATAACGCTGGCACAAATGGAACCGCAACAAGAGGAATATTGTAACAAGAGCAGTAAGAGACAGTGAAAACCTCGAGAGGCTCACCTTTCCCGGACAAGGGAAACAGTCAAACTCGTTACAGCCTAATTGCCTGCGCTCTGCGTTCCGCTGCACTGCCTAGAACAAAATGGCAGTGGGAGGGAAACAATGCAATGGGACGGAGGTAGCAAAGAGACTGAGAACGGCAAATGACAGAGACACTAGTGAGATGCACTGCAGGGAGAGAGTGAAGGAAAGTCTGATGGATCGGTGGTGCAAGTGCTCTTCCCAGCAGTGCGCACTGCAGGTGAGTAGTCACTCACTCACTAGAAGAGGTAATGGCCAAAATAAAACATGGGCCCCATGACAAGGCAGCAGCAGTAGTCAACGACTCGTGACCGAGCCACAAAAGCTCACAATGGAGGCAAAAAGCGTAGCCAACTTGGCTCATTCGTCTTGTCTTCACGAGAAGCTTTTTGGCCAATGTGAAGAAGCATATGGGCAGCAGTGTCCAGAGCTGCTGGGAAGAAGCATCCCTGAACTGACTTTGACCGCTATCCGCTTGGACTCAGTGTGGTGGTGATGGTGTTGGCAAAAAAAGAAGGAGAAGGAGAAAAAAAAGAAAGATAGAGAGACCAATTATGATAATGATAAAGCGATCAAGGAGGACAGTAATTGAGTTAGGGCGAATCGGTGGTAGGGCGCCTGCATGCCTGGTGCCGGATCGGTGCGAGTTGAGCATTAATCAACTGCAACCTTAGAATGGCGAAAAGGCACAGACTGGTCGATAAGGCACAAATGTGGCGATTGTTTTTCACACACACACACACACACCACATGCACTGACACTGTCAAGTAAGGACCAGGAGATAAAAGAGGCATTTGGCCAATCAAGGAAGAGACAGCGAAACGAAGGATGACAAGTTAATAAAGATGATGATGGCACTACCGTGAAACACTGCCACTCTTTCACTATATACGGGCGGTACAGGCACCACCAGTTCAGCACCGTCAATGAAAAGCGACGAAAAAGACAGGGGCCTATTGATTGTGCTGGTTTGCTTCCCTTGCTCTCTCTCTCCTTCTGCTTCTCCCTAGTTACAGCATAGACTGAGAAAAGCAGATCGCCCAGAGACCGGTGCCATAGGGACCGATGGGGCTGCTGATAGTTTGCTCAATGATCGAAAGTCAGTATCATTTCAACGTCATCGATGGCAACAGCGGTGCAATGGAATGAAATGGAGTGAAGGGTGCCCAGTGCGCAGTTCGCAGTGACTGACTGAGATGCTGCCACCGCGGTCTTTGTTTTTGCGTCCGTCGGCGAATTTGCTGCCAATTTGGCGCCATCACGGCAGAAGGACTTGACTCTGACTCTGAGGACGCTCTCTCTCTCTCTCTCTCTCTCTCTCTCTCTCTCTCTCTCTCTCTTCTCTTCTTCCCTTTCTGCACCATTCTAATGAGCGCGCGGTCTTTGGGGAACGTTGCACTTACTTTGCTAAACAAGCAAATACATGCACACACTCAGTCAGGGAGTCAGTGAGTGTTCAGTGAGTGAAGCAAGGCCAGTCAGTCAGTCAGTTCACTTCAGACTCACTTTCAATTTGCACCATGAGCGATATTAAACACTTTGTGCACGCCGACAAAGGACAGAGCCAAAGCACCGCTGACAAAACGATTCACTGCCTTTCAATGGTCCAATATAATAATAATAATAATATAATAGCTGGCACAACTCACACAAATGGAAAGCAGTTTCACTCTACAGGCATTCAGCATTCGGTCGTCGGTGACGGTGCTGACTCTCACGAGCCCACCACTGTTCTGGTGTTCACTGCTTCAGCCACTGCAATGATGCTAGAAAGAAAAAGAAGAAGTGGCCACTGACGCCGAGGGCGCCTGGGAAGGCAGTGAAACCGAAACGCGTACCCTGCTCAATCTGGCACAATGTACAATTGCCTGAAGTGGTACAACAAACACGAGGCAAGCAAACAGCAAATGCACAAGTAAGCGCCTTAATTTAAGCGATGCTAATTAAATGCAGATAACAAACAGAAGATGCTCATTAGAGAACGGCACTGCGAGCACTGGAGAGGGAGGGGAGGAAAGGCCGACACAAAGCAAACGCGTTTTTACAAGCAGTGCAACTACAGCCCTCAGTGCACAATGAACAAGCAGCTTTCTCGGCAGTGCCAATTGCCGCCGACAAAAAGGTAAGTCAATAAGAAAGTACTTTTTCTTTGATTGCGATCAATTAATTGATTCGAGGTCGACTGCAAAAGGGCAGCTGGTGCCGAGATCCTGCCGATTTTTTAGTTTGTTAGGCCTGGCACAACGGTTGTCATTTGTACGGCTAAAAGTAAATCTGATTGCAGCACAATAGTTTGTAGAAAGCGCTGGGCAAATTAGTAGCACCAGTCTCACTGGTAAACAGACCTTTTGGGTAGCAGCGGCGGCGCTCTTTGGAGAGTTCAGCGGCTGAATGTCAATAGAAAGACAAATCAAAATAAAGGAAAATCGGCAAATTCGAAGTAGAACTGAATGTTCAATTTAAAGTAAAGAAGAAGGAAAAGAAGAAAAAGTGACTTTTTCTTCTTGCAACACACTACAGCACCACCGAACACGACCACAAGAGCGGACAACCTAGACTACAACAGCAACAGCAGCAGCAGCAGCAAACGAACACTGCGGCTTTGTCTTGGAACGTGTTACTGTGTACTCTTGCTGACTCGACTGTGCCAACATCAGCAGGTTTGCCAGTAGCCAGCTCTCGCGTGGCCATTTATTGAAAAAGAAGGCAGCTGAAAGCTGCTGCGGTGGCGGCAGTGAAAGTAGCCGAGCAGGGCCAGGACTGAACACCAACTGCACCAGTGACCCTAGAGGACGCCATTACGCACTGTCCTCCTCCGCCAGCAGCTGAAGTTGAAGTTGAGAAAGTGGCAAATGCAGTGAAGGGCACTCATAAATAAATGCTTAATTGGCGGGCAACATTGGCATTTGCAGCATCTGGGCTCAGGCGGAGCAATAAATTGAAGCGAAGAAGGAGAAAGGCCACAGAGAGAATCCGTCCGTCCGTCTGTCCGTCGGTGGAGGGCTGCCATCCCTGCGAGCCACCCTTTTCCTGTCGCCTACTGTGCGCACCCAACACCACACACTGTGTTTCACAGTCTCACTGGGCCAGCACGCACTTTGAGGCCCATCGCCACAAGCGGTAGTGGCAAGACTTCGATAAATTAGAGTGGACCACGACAGCGGCGGCCGCGGTGGAGGCAGCAGCCGTTGCGGCAGCAGCAGTGGCTGCATCCAGCAAGGCACCAGCACCAGCAACAGCACGCAGCAACGGCAATTTGCAATCACACATCTGTGTGCTCGTTACCGAGACAACTAAATGGACATAATTGCAAGCGAAAGAGTGAGAGAAAGAGAAAGCAAAGAGAGAATTATACAAAATAATAGAGAGTGAGCGCCAAAGCATTAGGCGCCATTGCATTTGGAAGTGTGCTGCTGCTGTGTGGAGTATAGGGTGCCAACGACCGAACAACAAGCGCCACGGCACTTGTAGTGGGTGCCCACTTGACTGAGCCCACTAGACGTCATTGGCAGTGACAGCACATCAGCAGCAGCAGCAGCAGTGGTACCTGCTCTGAATAAAAGTGCAGATTTGTCAGGAGAGAATCTTCAGCAGTGCCAGCATCTTGTGCTGAGTCGTACCATCTTGAAGCAGAGTAAAGCCATCTAAGCATTCGCAGGATTAAGTGATTCTGAAGAAGCAAGTTTAGGCAATCAAGTCGGCGAGTCAATCTGGACAATTCGCAAATCTGGTTAGTGCTCTCCAAGGTCTTTCACAAGCATCTGTCGATTAGATTGAATGGAAGGGGCCCGCTAGCAAACAGGTCGAAGAAGTCAACAACAACCTTTGAAAGAGTCTCATAAAGCACAGCAATAGTACTGGCAACTGTGGTAGAATCCGACTCTAATTCAGTGTCTGTGGATGCTGTGCTAATAATAATAAGAAGGAAATGCACAAAGGGAGAAAGCAAAGAGCTCGTAAGGGGGCAAATTAGCATGAAGCAAGTGTTCGTAAAGATCTCAGTCATAATCAGCTTTACGCGAGAAAGAAGAGGAGGCAAAAGTTTGAGTGCACTGCTCGTCGAAGAGCTCTCCTCCGTGCTAATTGCGATTGTCTTGCCGGCCGTGATGATGAAGCTGCTGCTGATGTTAGTGTGGCTGTCTGCAGTAGCAGTCCAACCGCAGAATGTAGAATGCACTGGTATATACCGGCGGGTTAAAGAGTTTTGTTGCTCCCGAGAAAGAGCCAGTGCACAGCAAACAAACCAGCTAGTCAGCCAACTCAGCACAGTCAACAGCAGCACCAGCAGTAGCTGGAAAACAGTGCACGGCTGTATGCTTGTGCGTGAGAGGAAGAAAGAGAGAAGGGCAAGAGGAACATACAATAAATCATGCAACGAAGGGCTGCCTCGACTGCCTCGTCAAAGTTAGTTAGCGCCCGAATTGGTCCTAATCAGTGGTAACAAGCGAACAGCTCATTATCGAAAACTTGGCTGTGTAGTGCCGTGCTCGGGTTCTGGTTCTGGCTACGGGCGGCGACGGCGGAACAGCCAAACAGCAGACGATGATGACGACGACCCGATGCCATTCTTATCTCTGGCTTTTCACCACCACTACTAAAACCACCACCACCATCGCCACCCTCATCATCACTACCACTTTGAACAATCACCAGGCCACCAGCAAGACGGTGATCGGTGTAGCGTTCAAACGCCATAAAGAGGCGAACGAGAGGATAACAGAAAGCAAATTAATAACTTGATAACTTGACACGTAGAGAACGGCCAAATTAGAGCGACCATCAAGCGTAATCACATTAGGGCAGCGCAAATCCGAATTGATTAGCACCATTCAGCCTTAGTGGGAGAAAATGTCTACGTCTAGGCGCAAGGAAAGAGAAGAAGGCGACGGCGACAATGCTCGTCCGATAAAGCCTGCCAAAGCACATACTATTTTTGAATAATTTCACTGTGAATGACTTTAAAGTCAAGTCTCGCTATGCAACAGAATGCAGAATGCTGCTTCACTTTTTTAGTTTGGTAAGGGCAAAAAATAATGCACTGAAGATAGGCAAAAAGCACTTTCTGAAAAAAAGAAAGAAGAGAACTTGGCCGTCCGAGCGGCATCAGCAGCAGCCGTGATGGGAAGAGAGCAGTGCCGCATCCACTGGCTGGCTAATCCGAGGCACTTTTCTATCGAGCCAATGCCGTAATGCAACACTCGTGATCACTCAACTTGACAAAGACCACGACTGCAGGACGGCAATTGCATTCACATCCCTGCTTTTAATGATGCGCCTCCAACACGTCCTCTGGTTCACTTGGGGAGAAAAGGGAAAGTGAAAGAGGGCCTAGGCCAGGCTACTGCCACCACTGCCATCACTTCAAACAATTGTAGTGGTGCCTTGTCGACCTGTCGCCCTGCACTGAATGGAAATGGTCGGTGAAGGGAGAAAACTCCTAATGGCACCGCACCAAAAAATGTGTCACCACATTCCAGAAGAGTGCTACAGGAGGAGTAGTCTCCTCCACGTAGGCTCCTACTTCACGAGAACTGGCAGTGTCAATGCAAATGGATGCGCATTCAAGTTGAATAGACCACACTCGGTTCCAGCAACCTTAGTGTAGCGTCGAGGAGCAGCACATTGATGCATGTAATTAATGAATTGGCAGAATTGCGCCGAAAAATGAAGTAAAAAGAAAATAAATTTCCAAATCAAATTGGATGAGCTCTATTGGTGAAAAAAAAGTAACAAAATGGAAACATTGATTATTAGATATGAACTGGAAAATGTGAAGGAAACAATTACCGCACAAGTTTATTAATACAAATGGCAGGCAAGAGTTGTACAACTTTTAGCATGCAACTGAGCAGTGCAATGCGGGCTGGCACTGACGCAAATGAAATGGTGCGCTCCGATGGGCAGACGACAATGGAAGAGCTGATAGAGCAGCAAATCATATAAAGAAGAGGGGGAGGGCAGAAGGAGACAGAGAGACATAATCAGTCGAAAGTAGAGCCGATTTAAATGAGCCACCGAGTGGCCGTTGTGAGCCAATCGATGGCAAACATGATCGGTAGTGTCATCGAGGCCGACAGCAACAGCAGTGATCCCAGTTGAGCAACTTTGCCCACTACTACCGCAACAACCACTAACACCAGCAGAAGCAGGAAAGACTATTAAGGCCTTGGCCACTGCCGACAGAGTGGAGGCAGTGGCCGGGAACCCACGAATTAGTGGGCAAATTGGAATTGATGGCCAAACAAACGAGATCACTACTGCGCTGCTATTGCCGTCGTTGCCGCTACCAAATTAGATTAGCCACATGCACAGGCACTACTACTACTGCTTACGTCCATTAATTATGTAAGATCACTCGGCAGATCAAAGCAGATTCGACAACACCGAGCGCTTCAGTGGACACACAGGCACACACACAAACCAAACACACACACTGAAGCGCTCTGTGGCTATGCTCCAGACGCAGAAAGACAAACTTTGCGCCACCCACCAGCTGATCATTAGTGAGAATCAACTTCCCGGTAATTGGCTGACTGACTGACACCGGTGCTGTTTTTGCACTTGCTCTCGCTGGCTTGTTATTGTTGTGGTTGTTGTTCGTGTGCCCAGCGGCACGCAGTAGCAGCAGCAAACGTCTCTGATCGTAATATACGCAAAGTTGGTGGCATATCACCAAGGTGACCACCACCACCACCTCCATTGCCTCTACTGCTGTGCGCCTACACTACTGTGGCCCGACGTCGACAGCGCCTTTCATTGGGATCAGCAGCACCGACCGAAGTAAGGCACAGGAGAGGCTTCCGAGTGGAGCGAAGCATCTAATCCGGCCAATAAATCACCAGCAGCAGCAACTTGGTTACTGTGCCGGGTGTCGCTGCTGAATGGCAGCAATGGTCGACCTCGCGCCAGCAGGTCCTCTGGCCCGCGCCCTGGCCTTTGCAAGGCAACAGCCAAAAAGTAATGGCAGTCAGTCCTGTACAGGGTAGGCAAAGGCGGCTTTGCCTGCCGACGGTGGCTGTCGTGGCACTGGACAGAGCTCATGCACGCACTACTTTGCTGGTATATAGTCCTCGGTGCACCAGCAGGAGTGGGCTGCACAGGAGGCACAAACTGAACACACAGACACAAAGGCACCGACAGACACCGAGCCATCGTAGGCGACTCGACCTGCGGTGCAGTGCAGTGAAGCGATCATCGAAGGAGTTCGGTAAATCAAGACAGGCAAGCCCACGGTGAGGCAATCACACGCTTCGCAGGGATAGAGCGGAGAGAGAGTGAGAATTTAATTAATTCGCCAACAACTGCATGGCACTTGGCAGAGAGTTCACACTTTAAATTTAAAATCGCCCTGACACCAGCTAAAGTGTGTGCAAAGTGGCCTCAGCAGTGTAAGTGAGTGGGCTCTTCAGTAGCAGGCTCGCTTTCTCGCCTCATATCGAGTTGCACTAATTTTCGGCTTCAATGAGAACTGAACAAAGCGCAATAAAGCGAAATTAGCTTTTCTCTGAAAGTTCACATTTCAATCTAACCCCAAGCCCAGGCCGACTAATAAAAGGCCATTGTGGAGCAATGATGATGATTTGGGCTTGGGTGGTTAAAACTGTGCCATGGCGCTAGCTCGGCGGCTTCAATCAATCGAATCAGCCTTCTTCTCATCATCTGGCCTGTCCACCGCAGAAAGCCCCTATAAATTAAACGCTGACCAAATATCGCTAGTGGGCACCACATTGAACCAGATGATGGACCGAGTGGGCCGCAAACCAAACAACAACAGTGGCTTGAAAGTGGTGCCTGTGTGTATTGAGAGAGCACAATGTACAATTTGCAAGTCAAAAGCTGGCCCTGCTTCGTCCTCCTGTCGTTGTCCTCCTGTCTGTTTACTGTCAGCGGTGAATGGAGGCAAACAAAGTAGTGGTGTGCGCTGTCTGCTTGTCTGCATGTCAGCCAAGTGAACCACGTCCGTCACTGAGGCAGCATTATCGCCCTTCTAAATGATAAGCGACACGCATCAGGCTCATTAGTTTGTGGTGACCAAGTGGGTGAACAGCATTTGGTGTGACCCTCTCATGTCGCCACTTGGCCACCCTTCCAGTAGGGCAACAACATACACCGCAATGGCTGGCTCTGACTGCTTGCTGTTGCCGCTTGTTTGCCTGTTTGCTTGCTGCCTCCCTGCCCCACTGTCTAACTGTCTAAACTGTCTAACAGCAACGATCGATTGTCACCGAAATCGGGACTATTCAAGTGAAGCAGGCAACAAGAGCAATGTCGGCGGCAATCGGCCGGCCGCCGGCTGCAGATCGATAGCAGTGAGCAATGAGCCAATGAGACAACAATTCACACCATCATTTGCAACTCTTTCTCCTTCTTTCTCAGTCGATTTGATGATGAGTTGAAGCAGGCAGTGCATCCAGCAAAGCATCTCCGCTGTGAAGTGGCAAGTGTTGCCTGTGGGCCACTGCTGTTCAATACCGACTGATACACGACGAGTGGCTATGTCAATGTACAGCTGGCAATCACGCAGAGTGCCAAAGTGGCAATGGCACCAAAGAGTTATATAACTCCGCTCTGACCAATAATTACGCTGCCAAACCAAGATGGTACCCAGCAGCAGCAGCCGCTGCAGGGCGAGGAGGCATCAGTGTGCGCAAAAGTTGATGGCAATCATTAAGAATTGGCAGAGAAGAGTCAGCAGCGAACACTGACAATAGCTGGGCTAGGGCCATGGTGGTGTAATGCACTTTTAATGCGCTATTTACTCAGTCTGCAAGCGTCAATGTTTACACAGTTTGCAGAGGCGAGTTGTTCTCAGATCGACTTTTTTGCCCGCCGTCACCAGGATGCTGATGCTTGGCAGGCAGGAAAAGCGGAAAAGCTTCGGCGGTAGCGACAACAGCAGCAGCAACAACAGCACGACAAGACGCTCAAGACGAGGCGGCTCAAGCTTACAATGGAAAGCATTAATTGGACACGATTGAAGACCTTTATGGTGCAGCTGTGCAGCTACAAGACATCACTACCATTGCCACTGCCAGTGCTGCTGTGTACTGCTTAATTAATTCACTCGAATACAGCTTCGAGACAAAAACAAAGAGCAAATGTTTGCCTTTATCTGTGCCGGCGAATAAGTTAACAAGTTAACAAAGTGTTCCTTGCAATGATTAATGCATGAACAGGCAGCATCGCACCAGCATAGCAGCACACATTAGCCTGCTGATGCTGCTGCTTTGGATGCTGCTGATCATGCCTATCGTGAGCGGGTGCGGGCGACAAAAGGCGTCAAACAGTGGAGGAGATGCAAAACGGTTTGGCAAACGGGTACTACTGTACCGTCTCTAGTCAGTGCATTTGCCGGTCACCAGTGCCAACAGAACAAATGCAGAAGCAGCAGCCCATCAGGTGCAGCGGCGGCGACGGCATCAGCAAATCAGTGTCAACTCAAGAGAAAACTGAAACTGAGGAAGCGTCTGACAGGGAAGAGACGACTGCACTGGCAAATGGTTGCAATTGCGGATTGTTTCGGTGTGACCGGACCACGCACCATTTGACGGCGATGAAAAATGCAGTCGCTGTCAGACAGTCTATTACGCGGTCGGTAATGTGTTGCAGAGTGAGAGAACACACGATTGAGCAGCAGTGTTAACTCTGCTCCGCTGACAAAGCAGGGCCAAGTCCAATTTCAACTTATCTAAATTGCAATTCACAAAGTTCAGGCAATGCAAACAGGCAGTAGTAGTAGTAGTGGGCCTCACAGACTTTAAAATCTGCGCGCTGCACTGCTGTGGCAATGTATACCCCAACGTATATAGCCGACAATGGGAACAGAGTGTCTGTCAGGCATATAGCCTAGAATAAAAAGATTTGCTGCAGTGGCAGTCACAATTGTCATTATTTCAGGTTCAAAACGAAGGCCAGTTAAACTGGTGGGCTGCAAAACACAATCTCAGTGGAGGAAAATTGCAAAGTTGCATTTGCGCGAGTGAAGCCTCAGTGAGCGGATCAGTGAAAAGGGAAAGGAGTTGCAGAGAAGCAGAGAAGGAAGAAGCCGAAAAAGTGAAAGCTAAGCCAAGTCAAAGTTGAGATAGCTCGACTCAACTCGACGGAGCTTTCTGCCACTGTAGACGTCTTAACCTCAAAGTTGCCGTTTGCAAAGTGAGTTGTCATTCTGGATGGTCGAGTGCAGCTGTACAGCCAAGGGGCAGCACACACACACACAGCCAGCCAGAGAACACCGTCGGTACAGTTGGCCACAACAGGGCAATACTAATTTAGGCAGTCGGTGTGATCTTTGCGTGTTCATGGCTGGTTGGAGAAACAAATCGACGCAGATCTCAGGAAGAGAGGAAAAGTGAGAGAGAGTGTGAGAAGGGGGAAAAGAGAGAAAAGTGGCAACTTTATGCCGTCGAAAACTTCAACTACCGTTCGGCTTCAATGCTGCTGAACGTTTAATAAACGAGCAGGGCCGGAGCGGCAGACCACTTCCAGAGAAGACAGCTCAGCTGGCAAACACCGTTGGCAAGGGAAGCACTTCAAAAAAAGTACACAATTTGAATTGAACCACAAAGAAAGAAAGACGGAAAGAAAAAAAAGACTGCTAAGGGCGCTGATTTGCACAACTGCCCGCTGTCAAATCACGGCCAGAAACTGTACTGTACTGTACAAGAACCCAACTTTGAGAGGGCAACCGGAAAGGCAATGGGGGTGACATTGAATGTCTGCCAACAGTCAGTCTTTGTGTGTGTGTGACAGGCAAAGAGAGGGGGAGCCAAAGGGAAAGTGAGCACCTTGAGTCATCCCCTTCAAACACTGCAAGAGATGGCCAATCGAAGCGAGTGAAAAAACAAGCAGATACCAGCAGAAGTGGGGTTTCCAAAAGCAAGTGCCCTCTCAAGGTAATGTGAACATGGGCGATGCAGCAGCACAACATCAACATCAAGTCGACAATCGAGCCAGCAAGTGAGCCGCCAAAGTGCCTGGGCTTTGTCGAAAATTAAAGTTGACAACCCACACACACACAAAAGCAACTGCAGCGGATGAATCGACAAGAGCAGATAAAAGGGCGATTTAATAATTGCTGCTTGGATGGAAAAATAAACACCAAAGAAGAAGACAAACTGCTGCTTTACTGAATCAGATGAGATGAGAGATGTGAGTTTAGAGCAGTCCGGAGAATGCCTCGTTCCTCCTGGTTCTGTCCAGTGATGCCCTACTGTACCACACACTGTACAGGGCTACTGATTCGGTAGAGTGGAGTGAACAAACGAGGAGGCAGGAAACGAGAGTCCTAATAACGATGAAGAAGGAATTTGGCAGGAGAGAGAAGGCATTTGACGGGAAAAAGAGTGTTTGTGTGTATGTGAGAGAGAATGAACATGTCCTGTGGTTGTGTAAGGCACGTCAGGCAGACCGATAAAGCAAGTAATTTGCATTGTCCAATTATGGCGCTATTAGTGGGAGCACCGCACCACACACACACACACACACTTTAACACTCCTAGGCACATTACAAGCCACTGCATACTAGCCGTCATTAGCCAGCAATGGCTAGAAATTCTGGCCAGTTCTAAGCGGAGCGCCTGTGCCCTCAAAGGCCATCACCATCACTAGCAGCACTGACAATGACAGCAAAGGCCACCAGAACCAGCAGCAGCAGCACTGAAATGCTCATCATCACCGGACGTCGGCCAGTGAAGGAACATGGCAGAAACGTACCGTCTGCCTCTTCTTTCGGGTGAGATATCGATTCAACTACTGCAGTGTGGTGAACGCAGCCAAAGCAGTGAGAGCATCACCATGGGTCAGAGGTGCAAAAAGTGCATGCCTGAATGGAAAAATAAATCATGATGACGTGGTGTGACAGGACCGACCATGCAAATGGCACCTACAGCTGCAGCCAAAAAAAGGGACACCCTCTCTCCTTTGCTATAATATGATGCTTAGTAGTAATAAAATAAAAGTGCCACCAAGTAAAGTAAAGTCACGCTCGTCAAAGTGAAAGGGCAACAGTTAAAATTAGCAAGGACGAGAGGAGGATGCCTTCAGCTGCTGCTGCTCCACCACGATACGACAACCGCTGCTGCTGCTGTTTGCCAAGTAAGCGATAGCAAACTTTTTGGTGCGACTTCTCTAGAAAAAGAAGTGAAAGTGTCTTGTGTGGAAGGGAAAGAGAGAGTTTGCGACAGCTAAGCGATAAAACGTGACGCATCAATGCAACAGGACGGGACAACAGCTTCGCCAAAAAGGTTAGTGCCATTTGGAGCGAGCACATCGGCGACGTGAACAGCAGAGCACAGAGTGCCAGTCACTGCCACTTTGACTGATGTTTGGCTGACACTTTGCAAGTGAAAGGCACAGCAAACGATGGCAATAAGACAGACAGAGAGTGTGTGCAACAGCCAACAGTAGCAGGAGCAGTGCAGTGAAATACACTGTACCAGAAGACAGAGTTAATGGTAGCCGTCGAAGAGACAGGCAGTGCATCGAAAGAGGCAGCAATTAGTTCGTTTAGATTGAATGCCGCACTTTGCCATGGCTCGTTGACTGCCTTCAGACAGCGACGATGGTCTCTAATCAAATGAGATGGCACTGCTATGGCGTCGAAGCGGACGGATTCGCAGAGATATGAGTGACTGTACTCTCTGAAAGCTGTGTAAGTGCATGTGTGTGTTGCCTGTGTTCAAGCCGCTTCCTCTAGAATCCTCTGCAGTTGAGGTGATGGCAGGAGAAAACTATTTCTCCATCTCTCACACTTTTTCTCTGCATCAGTGACGCAGTTTGCTGCAGTCATTTGGCAAATGAAGGAAACTTCAAACCACAAATGACAATTAGTGTACCCTTTTAAAGTGAAAGCAGTACTACTACCATCAGCGCATCAGTGCAACTTTAGCCAGTGCAGCCAGTGCAGCACCGCCAGAACATTGCACCGAAACTGTGGAATGCCTGTCGGTGGAAAGTTTGCACTGTCAATTGGTCTGGCAGCACACTGGCCACTTTAATTTGAGATGAGATACTGCCTTTGCTGTTGCTTCTGCTGTACACAGACCACAGTCTGTGCCCTGTGCTGACGGCAGCTACAGCCAAGTTCATTCGACGGCAGCAGCAGCAGTCTGGTGAAGATCATCGCTCAGAGTGATGTCCGAGCAGATGTAGCCCGATAATTGATCGCTCTTTAATAGGCAAATCCTCTGGGAAGCTTATTTGGCATCAGCAGAGAGACAAATAAAGAGAATGAAAGAGAGCGAAGGAAAGAATGAGAGACAAACATAGCTGGTCATAGTGATGCTATTGCTGGACAGATGAGCAACGGTCAACTGTGCGTCGATAAGGCGACGGGCAAACACAGCTGAAGAAGACGAGCAAAGAGAACTGGCTCAAGGGAAAGATGAGACGTCGAGTGTGAGCTAGCGCCTGGGCAGCAGTACAATTCAGGGCAGTGAGTACAGACACCAGCAGCAGCACCACGTCGAAGACCATCATCATCACCAGCAGCAACAGCAACAGCAGTAGCACTACCACCACAAGCAGGCCACGACGCACAAACACACAGACCCATTGAGGCAGACACATTGAATTGCGTCAATGGCTGCCCACCACCACCACCACCCGAAGCACCCGAATCACCCAAAGCACAATGGAGCTCTAGCACTGTCCGAGCAGGGTAATGTAAATCAAATCGGTGAGCGAACTGCCGCTGCCACTGCAATTGCAGCTCCCTACGTCTGCAGTCATAACTCATAATATTTGTTTGCTCTTGGCAATTACTGCTGGCGCTGGTGCTGGTGCAGCAGCAGCAGCCTGTGTACATAGTGATTATCAGTCCCCTCAAACAGCAATAGACCTATTAATAGAGAAACAAACAGGCAGAGAAGAAGCAATTCGATCTGCATTACTGCTTACTGCTGCTGCTGTCCTGCGCATCGCTGCTTCTGAGCTAGGTGTCAAGGTACGCCCGCGGTAAAGGTCGTCTAAAAAGGACGGACTAACGAGTTCCGTGAAAGGGCACAATCCAAAACTGAATTGGCAAATGGTCAGCATGCTCTTTACATCGTGTACGACGTCGTTGTACAAGCAGCACTGAATGGGTGGCCAGAATGGGTGTCCTGTCGCAGGGGTAGTTAATTAAACGTGAAACAACGCCACAGAAGCTGCAGCAGGCGTCGTAAATTGCCGCCAAATGGCAGAGTAGTCAGTAGTAGTCAGAGTAGTAGTGGTGGTGGTGCTGCTGCTGCTGCTGCCACTATCCCGTCACATTCAGGCTAATGGCACAATAAAAGGCATTACTTTAATTTATATCACTAATCAACGATAACTGGCAGTATCGATCCAATGCAACAAACACACACATTGACAAAGGCAAACACCAAAGCGAGGGTAATCCAATTGCCCAGCTTGCTGTTACTGCCCTTACAATGCTGCTGGCCTCCGAATGTCCTTTGAATTTAGCTCGGAGCTTCGAGCAAAGCTTTATTAATTTGACCAGTTGGAGCAATAAATAGCACGGGCAGGTGATGTCAACAAGCAGTGAGTAGGCAAATAACACAATATAGTAGTGTAGTGTTGCCTTCTGATTGGATTCACTAGTCACTTTAGCGTTCAAAGAGAAGGAGTGAGAGGAAAAGAAAGAGAGAGAGCAGAGTGTAGGAGTAATTGGCCCGCAAGGAGCACTTTCAGAAGCAGTGGCATCCGCAGTGACGTAATAGAGCAGTCGATTAAGAGTACCAGTGAAGAAAGCTGTTTCGAGAAAAAACATGTCCGAGAACGGATCTCACACAAGCACAAGGGCACACATACATTCACAGTTATACTGAGCGAATCACATTTCACTGGCGCCTGCAGTTCTCTACAGCTTACTCGGGTGCAATCGCAATTGGTCGATGAGTCTTTTCGGGTGCAATTCGGGTGTACTTTTGCCTTTTCAATTGAAGCGAACTGGTAGTTGCATGGAAAATGAGACATCAGATCGGATTGGATCACTGCTGCTGTTGCTGTTGCATCGGGTTTCATTGGCAAGTGTCAATGTGATGCACTAGAGCAAGAAGCCTTCTGGACGTTCCCATCATATGACAGTGCGGGCCCTTTGTCCTACCAAACTGTACAAACAGACACATACACACACTCGCATACACTTTATGGCTTTGCTCATCCAGGCAGTGTGCAGTGTAAACTAATCAACTCACTTTTATGAACGCGCTGAGGACAGCAGCAATCAAATTACCCGACATGGAAAGCGCTCTACCAAATTAGTCACTGTTGACATCGATTGGCAAATGAGCAACAGAAGCAGAAACAGTAGAAGCACTAGTAGAATCAGTTAGCAACCCCCTCCCCTCCCCTTCCTTCCCCTCCCCTGCATTGCTTATCCACAAGAGTGGTCTTTTACAACGCAAAAAAGTCAAGAAAAGCGAAACGATGTCGTTGGAAGATTGATTGCGAAGGGTGATTGCTCACTGATTCTGCTGGCCACAATTCGTTCAAGCGCAATCTGTTTCTATAGCGGCACTAATTAGAGAGCGGCCAATAATATATTGCTGCCCACGATGTTGCTTGCATGCAGATGCACAAACTACTTTTCGCAGACAAATTAATTGACATTACCACCCCAAAGTTCAGAGACAGTGAACAAGCCTGCCAATGATACAGAGTGGAACATACAGAGAGAGAGAGAGAGAGAGAGAGAGAGAGAGAGAGAGGAGAGAGAGAGAGAGAGAGAGAGATCATGTATGTTTTTGTCTTGGCAACATTGGTTTGATCAGTCGGCAGTGACCAGCACAAAGTCGCCTTGACTGCTGGTCAAGGTGTGATCAGAGTGTTGAACAGCGAATAGACAATCAAGTGTGCACTTTTTGGGGAGGGTGACAGTGGCCATAATAATTGGGGCGAGTCTGTCTTGGCTTTAACTTGGGCAGGCTAAGTTAGTTAGCAAGGCGGTCAAGTAGTAGTAGCTGAGCTCAGCGGCAGTGAAGCACAGTCTTGCGGCTAAGCTGAGTGTGCCTGGTAATAAATCACAGTGCAACTGGCTTCGAGTGCACACCACCAGAGCCAGCGGAGTTCTATCCCCAACGACAGAGACGATGGCACCAAACGACCTCGATAAGGGGCAGCCACAGCTGCAGCAGTGCAAGAGGAAGACAATAAAGTGAGTGAGCAGAGATAAGCAAACAAAGCAAAATAAATAAAATGTATATCAGTTGGCTGGCCGAGGAGAGGACTTGCTTGCCATTACTGGGCCATTAAGCAAGGCAACTGGCTGACTGGATGGCTTCCCATCACAGTTACACTGTCGGAACACGACAGGCCCAGGGTAGGAAAAGGAAAGAAGAAAGGGAAGAAGAGGAGGAAAAAGAAGACTACGACGAAGCTGCCTCAGTACCCGGCCAAATGCTCCATTTCGGAAATTGTGCTAGGAAATGAACAGTTAGCAGCGAGCAGAGGACTGCGAACGCCAGCGCCCGAGAGATGAGCACCGAGCATTATCGGCGACTGTGAACGGAGAGTGAAAGGATCGGCATTAAGACGAGCCATTTGCGATTAGCATCGTCATTAGGTGCAATTAGCTGGCACTGATAGAAGACAATAATAGAAGAGACAAACATGGCGGACCAGTGCGGTCATCATCATCATCACCAATAGCAGCACTGCACCAGCAGTGCCAGCAGTGCCCGCACCTAGTCCCAGCGGTGCCGAGAGAATGTGCCGCACCGAAAAAGTGCTGCTGTCAATTGGCAATTGCCAATCGAAAAAGGTAATTCTCCGCACTTTTTCTCTTTCCCAGATCTGGGCATGACATTTGCCGAGCGCTTCTACTTGAGAAGGCAATTGGATTGTCGCACACTGTGTCGCTCACTAAAATAAAAGAAAGAGAAAGAGACAGAGAGAGAAAAACTTCTCTCGGGGAAAGCGGCCACTGTCCATGGTGAGTCGCCGAAGCAAGGGTGCTCGTCCAAGCAAAAACAAAAAAACGGAAAAGCCTAGAGGAGTGGGAAATGCAGTTGCAGTGCGGAAGGTATCAAGGAGGAAGAAGCATCGTCATGAATGCCATGGATAGCAGTGAACCAATTAGTGAATTTAATCAAAGTGAAACAAAGCAGTAGCAGTTCTCTCTCTCTCTCTCTCTCTCTCTCTCTCTCTCTCTCTCTCTCTCTCTCTCTCCTCTCCTCTCTCTCCTCTCTCTCTCTTGTCCAAATTAATTACCTCCACTAGGAGCAAAAGTGAGGCAGAGACGTGCAGAGAGGACAGTGCAGTGGCCAGAGTGGCAAGAGTCTCATCAGAAACCACAGTGAGACGTGTTCTACATCCTACGCAAGTTAGACTAGAGATAGACAGCACCGAAATGCACTGAATGAAGAAAGGATCACCTAGAGTGAGATGAATCGAGGGCAAACGCTGAGAAGGCTGCTCAGCCGAACTAGCGCTGGCTTCACTGTGGTTGAAGACACCACATGTGCAACACACTTTCTTTCCTTTCTTTTCCTTTTCCGTCATCCTGCGTTTTTAGCGCTGTCAAATTGGGATAAGACTGCCGCCTTGCTCGCTTAGTGAGAAAAAGATGCCGCTCCGGTTATAAGCGGTGAGCGACGGATCAAGCAGCAGCAGTGATTCATACTGCAAGCTGTCTGCTGTGCGGTGTGTGGGCCTCAATTGATGTCACCTTTGTCGGCGATAGAGCGAGACTTTAACAACACTGCCGAGAACTACTGAAGATGAGAGAGCGAACAAAGTGCACGACACTGTCTGTCCAATTCTCTTTCCTTTTTCTCTTTTTCTCTCTCCTCTCGACAAAGATCGATTCCCCGAAGACGTTCGTGGGCTGGTGAATAGGAAGAGAGAGAGATGGGAAGATGGGACGAGCTGCAGTGTAGGTATGCATGTGTGTAGATAGAACAAAAGGCGCTTAGTGTTAAATTTGAATGTCAGCATCAGCAATTAATAGAGAAGCAGCAATCGGCAATGAATGAACCCGCTGATGAACTGTCCTGACGACGCCCAGTGAGACTCGAATGGCAGGGCGCCCCTGATTCAGGTAAGCGCATTGGCAGCAGCAGTGCTGGTGGCGGACACTGATCGACACTACCGAAGAAGACTACCGAAGCCTGACTGAAGCAGCCAGCTGTGAGCCAACATTAAAGGAAGGAAGGAAACTGCTGCTGCTGGCTGACTGGCAGGAAGGCAGGCAGGCGCCAATCATCAAGAGTCTGATGCAAATTAGTGAGCCAAGAGCACGCGCGTATATAGTCCGTCCTCCGAACGCTTCAGCACGCTGGAGGGGGAGCCAAGGAAGGAGAGAAAGAAGAAGATGAAGGAGAAGAAGGGTTCAATTAGAGTGTCGCCGATCGGTGTGTGCCTCGGCACGCACACACCGGTGAGATGGCTCCTCCAGTGGCCACTGGCTTGTGACCCGATTCGATAATGGATAATGGATTGAGATGACCGCGCGCCCGCTCCCGCGCCGCTGCCGCCAACCGCCGATTGCTTTTGTGGCGGCGGCAGCTGAAGCGGTTTTCGACATTCTGCTGCTGCCGCTGGGCCACGGCCACCGATACCAAGTGCCAACAGTCACGACAGTCTGCAAAGTGTGCCAAGCGGTGGGCATCGAGAATCGATTACGGCACCAGCAGCAGTAGTAGTAGTCAGTGGTACCGGTGCTAGTGCTGGCGGTACTGGCGGCATGAGTCTGAGGAGCGCAAGAAGAGTTGCCCTGAAAATGTTCATTAGAGTCAGTTGGACGACTGAAGGAGTGACAGTGAAGAGTGACACACCTGAAGAGTTGACGTCAGGAATGGTGCCAACCAAGTGTACGTGGCCCCAATGTAGCGGCAACGCTCACTGGCAAACAGTGCACAACAAGGCTCTCCTGACGACGGCAACCAATGTCGTCATTATCGAACTGTATTTTACCGCCACTCTGTAGAACCTCCTCCTCCTCTCTTTCTTTTTTCGATATATCTGAATTGAAACAATCTGAAGACATTGAGGGAGACCAAGCGGATAAAAGGCAAGATAACAGAAAAACAGCCGTACAGCAGTATTGTCACAACGACGGCGACTACTAATCGGAAATGCAGAGAGAGAGAGAGAGAGAGAGAGAGAGAGAGGAGAGAGAGAGAGAGAGAGAGAGAGAGAGAGAGAGAGAGAGAATTGGCTGACAAATGCAAGGCACCATTGAGGACTGACTTACGACTTGCTGCTTCACTCCGGAATTGACTCTTCTTGTCAGTCGATAAAGTGCAGTTTTGGGTCTGTCGGGGTGACAGGCAGCAGCAACAGCGGCAGCAGCAGCTTAAGTGCGCAGCTTGGACCCATTTCTGTTCCTGGTGGCCTTTGCCTTCGCTTGGCCATCTAAATAATTTACAACTGCCGGCTGGCAAGAACTTGCCCGTAACTCAGCTGAAGCCAGTGAGTGTGAGTGTGCCACTCCGAGTGCCAATAGAAGCCAACTCACACGCGGCCTGTCCGATTTTACTCGCCTGCCTGCCTTGCCCTCCTCCCGCTCTACCAATTCTGTGCGCCATTTGAATGGCTGGCGCCAGTTTTGTCGTGGTGTTTTGTCAGTGACAAGAACAAATGAAAGCCAGTGTGCAGTTGCGTGCTACCGACTGATATCTGCGGCTGTAGCAGAAAGAAAGAAAAAGAGAAAGAGAACGAGAGACAGCGAAAGAGAATGCGAATGCGTCTGGTGTGGCGTGGGCCGATGCGTGTACAAATAGGATCGGTTGCCGGTGGAAACATTACTCGAATCCAAGGATATAACAGACACACACACACTGTGCAATGAAAAGAGAGGAATGGTGGAGATTCACCGTCTCAAACCTGGTCAAACAGTGTAACCGTGTGTGTGTGTGTGCAAGCAGTGCAAGCACACAAAGGCGCTGCTGGTAGTATTAGCAGAAAAAAGTGCACCAGCAAGGAAAGGAAACAAGCTTTAGGCACCGGCTTTAGTCTGGCCGCTCTGGCTACACACACTTCACAGACTAGTTCTCTCAGTCGGCAGCTTTTCGACGAGGTCTGTACTGTACAGGAGAGGAGAGTGAGGGGGAGGGGAGAATCGAGCTGTCGAGCAGATCAGCAACTGGCAAATCGCCTTAGCGAATGTCATTAAAGTTCGTCTATCCGATATTTCAATATTTAGAGGCGAAAAAGCGAGCGGCAACTTTTGCCCTCCAATAAAAGTTTGACAGTCTCGCATGCTCCATTTGATTAATTTTCATTAATTATATGCCCTTTACACAGTTTGGCTGATGATGCTGCTGCATCCTGCTGCCGTCGTTGGGTGCGCAAAAAGGGGCTGAATTATAATTCTCATTAGGATAACTTTGAAGCGAGTATAAATTTGCAAAGGCTCAAAGTTTTGCCACCCAGCTCTACTCAGAGGCGAGAACGGCAAACTACTCTTGTCTGTCAGCGCCGACTGGCAAGATAAACGGTCCCGCTGGTGGACATGTGAACAGAGGCAGTGAAAGCTGTTGTCGGTGTTTGGATAAGAGTGTGTATGTGCATGTTGTGTTGTTGTGTCCGTCTTGCTCCGACTACCAGGACTTACCCTTCTTGGTGGTGGCCGTGGCCGAGGATGGGCCAAAGAGGAGCAGCAGCACGCTGCCCACTACTGCTAGACTACACAGAACGGATAAAGGATGAGCCATCTTGACTGGCCGACTGCTGTAGCCGAGTGGAAGAGAGAGTGTCAACACGACACACAACTGCTAAGTACACCGATCGATGCGATTAACGGGAGAACAACAATGTGTGCGGCAAGTGTTGCAATGTGCTCCCTAAAGCTGCTGCTGCTGCTGTTGGTGATTGTAGTGAAACGTTATCCGATTACTTTGTGCAGTATGTTCTTTCAGTCTATGTCGCTGTCTATGTTTGTCTGTCTGTTGTTAGGTTTGTCTGACTGACTGGCTGGTTGGCTGGTTGGCTGTAGAATCAAATGGGCGCACAGTAGTCGCAGAGTCGGCGTCGGTGGAACGAGACGATGGCGACAACGAGGATGGTGCTGATGTTGATGTTGATGTCGATGATGATGATACAACACTGCAAACCGATCACTGCGAGGATCACTGAATGAAGATCCTTGATCGCGTCGTGTGACCAGAGTGGTGATGAGGATTCAACGGAAAGGTGAAAATTGAGTACGGGCTGTGTTTGTTGGTGTTTAGTTGTTGGTTAAGCTGCTGTTTGGAGATCAAAATTGAGGAAAGAAGCGAGTGAGAGTCAGAGTGAGAGCGGGAGACAGCAGTGGCACCAGTGCGCCCACAAACAGACGGCAACTCTCTGCCTCAGCCGAAAGGGAGTAGGTTCGACGGCAGACTGACCATGTCGGTGGTGGCAGTCCTGGAACAACACACACTCACTCTTCTCCCCTGCTATATGTCTTTCTCTCTGTGAGACGCTGCCAAAAGGTTATATTTTGGCCGTGTCGCAGTAGTGGTAGTGGCAATGGTGCACACTGTGCCGCCGTTGGCACTCAGTCTGTGGTGGTGCCACTACGAGCGTCGGGAAAGGGAGACGGGCATTGGAAATCCCAGCTCGCTCGCTCCGCCTCTCCAGCGACGGTGCGCATGGATCCCTTCCCAAACTGTCCCTTTCTGGCGCCAAACTCTCTGTCGGAGCAATACTGTGTGCAGTATTTCTCTCTCCCTCTCTCTGTTATCTCTGTCTATCGGTCGCCCAACGGTGCAGGGGGTTCCAGCAGTGATGAGAAAAGTGAGGAAGACGCAGTTGGACCAGTTTCAAAGTGCTCGCACTTTTACTCGTGCTGTGCCCTCTCTCGGTGCAGAGACCAATGCCAAAGTGGCAGTTGGCGCTAAACTATTTTTGATTAGGTAAAAATTCGTGTGTTTATTAAAAACATTGAGGATTGGGCGTTAAAAATGATTTTTAAAAAAGGTAGAAACAGTTGGCACCGGAAGTTTTTACTGCAGTCTGACGGCAACTTCCTTTGAGATGTTCTCCTTTGATGACTGACAGCCGTACAGTTTGGCGGAAACTCGGTTACGTTCGTTGCTGTTCCAGATTCCGTAGGTAAAGTAAATTGTGAGACCTTTGGGATAAGGAGGATAGTATGAGATGGCTGTAAAGGACATAAAATGAGCTTTCTCTCACTTACCAATAGCCATCCAAACGGCAAATCGAATCCAGGTAGTGACTGATAGCTGCAGCATCAGGTAAAAGTTGACAAACATGCTGAGAACGGGAATATAGGGCACACAGGGCACCTGAAAGGATATCTTGTGCAGTGACTGGGGCTGACATGCTAGAACAATGATGGCGTGAATGAGCAGGAGAAGGACAAAGGTGGTAACGCAGAGAGTGGTAATGTCCTTGGCAATCAGCTGCTTCTCACAAAACACCAGAAGAGCGTCGAAGATGATCAGAAGAATGGCTGAGAAGGAGCAGAAAGGGGTTAGTTTTGGCTCACCAGAGTTGTCAGCTTGATCAACTTACTGATGGCAACAATCATGCTGGTGGCCACTTGAGAGGAAAGAACATTGGCATGCTTATGCTTGTTTAGATTCAAGAACTGCGCAAAGACACTGCTCATACTGCTCATCTGGTCAATGTCATCCGCACTGTTGGACTTCTTCCATCCATTTGCCTCCGTTTTCTCGTCAGAATCATTCTCACCCAGAGGTTGGAGCTCGGTGGAGTCTCGATTCACATCATCAGTTAGTCCAATGGCCTGGTGGCCGTAACGGAGAATCATCACCGAGATGGACACCAAACTGTACGCCAGCAAGGTTCCTGCATAAATGAAGGTTAAGAACAATGATGCTCCACCATTCCACTAAACACCTACCAATTGACATCATGTCGGCCAGCTCTTTTACCTCAAAGATGCAAGCCAGCAGACCGGCAAAAATGCCAGAGATGACAGTGGCAATAATGGGCGTCTTCGTGTGCTGATTGACATTGGCGAGAGAGCGAAAGATGACACCATCCGAAGCCATCGAGTAGAGGACTCGGGGCAGGGGGAACATGGCACCCAGGAGACTGGTAGACAGACCGGTGAGGGCGCCAATGGAGATAATCCACTTGGCCACTGGCCAGCCTACCTGCCCAAAAACAAACGGCAGCGGCGCTCCGCCGGTGAGCACCTCTGTCTGCATAAAGTACGGCAGCATGAGCGTCTGCACTGCGGAGATGCCAAAGTAGGCGAGAAAGACAAAGAGCAGCGAGAGGACAATGCTGATGGGAATGGATTTCTGCGGATTGATAGCCTCTTCGCCGGTGGTGGCAATCACGTCAAAGCCAATGAAGCCGTAGAAGCAGGTGGCCGCCCCTGACATGACTCCAGCGAAGCCAAAGGGAAAGAAGCCACCACTGCCACTGCCCTCGTGCTTCCTGGCCTCCTCGGCGGTGATGTTCCAGTTGTCCCAGTTTAGGTGAAAGGATCCAGCAACGACCACAAAGATGACCACGCCCAAGTTGAGCACGGTAAAGACGGAGTTGAAACGCGTCGACTCTTTTACACCTACTGCCAGCATGACTGATGGGGAGAAAAGAAAAAGAATGACACCAGGCATTCCTTATTTTAGCAAAAATGCTTACTCGTCAAAACGAAGGTGATGCCGAATGCTAGAAAATCGGGATACGTCGACAGGCCGCTGATGTTGATTGGCATATAATTTTGCAGCGTCTTCTGAATAACGCCATTCACTAGACAGTGATCAATCAGTAATTGAAACAAATTGGTTAATCTTTATGCAACTTACGCAGGCTGTCAATGTAGTTGCTGTAGCCTCGGGCGACGGATGCAGTTCCTAAGTTGAAGAAGAATGCCTTTAGTAACTACTTCACTAGCTTAGCAGTTGTTCAAGTACCAATGACGTATTCAAGAACCAGATTCCAGCCAATGATAAAAGCCATAAACTCGCCTGTTGAAAAGCATTTTGCACGATTATAATGATTGACAAATATTCCGGTGTTCCGCTACACGCTTACCGATGGCGATGTACGAAAAGTGGTACGCCGAGCCAGCCTTGGGGCATCTGTAAAAAATTAGAAAATTAAAAAATGAAAAATATGTCTGACATGCAAACACTAAACATACCTGGAACAAAATTCAGCATAGCAAAGGCCTGTCAAACAGAGGGAAAGTGATGAGTAATGGGCTCATTCTGACAAGTTGGCATATTATCTCTCTCGCTCTCTTTTTGCAAACTCACCAGCAAAGACTGAAGCAACGGCAGCTGTTGTTTAAAAAGCAGTAAAGAACAAGAAAGGTAAATAAATCACCATCAATGACGTAGGTAAACAAACAGAAAGGACAACTGCTTTCAAGTTCAAGGACTACTTGCCGATGAAGAAGGATAGAGTGACAGCAGGGCCGGCGTATCGGCTGGCCACTTCACCGGCTAGCACGTAAATGCCTAAACCAAGTGTACTGCCGATGCCTGAAATGATGAGGAGGAGAAGTTTGTTATTTACCTGAAGAATCTCATTTAGATAAACATACCAAGCGCAGTTAGGTCAAAGGTGGAGAGACATCGGTCGAGTTTCGTCTCGCCGAGAAGAGCGGCGTCGACGCGCTTGCGGCGAAGGAGCACTTGATAAAGTTGCGGGCAAAAATCATGTTTGCCACTCGAATGGAGAGTATGAAATGGGTAAAACGTAGTAAGGTTGAATCTGAAAATAAACGAGCAATGGAGGCAGGAGAAGGTGTTAGTGATCATGAGAGAAATGACGATAATGTAGAGCATTAGCAGTGTTTATACTTGTGGTTGTGATTGCGGTGACGCCAGTGGATGAAATGAAAACTTGAAAACAAAATGGCCCACCACTAGGGCAAACATTTGCGCCACAATCAATTAGCTGCGCGAAAGCACTAGTTCAACCACTGACTCACTTCCCTTCTCAAGGTTTTTGTTATGGGCAGGGTAGACTAGAGTATAGCAGCAGGGATTAACAAGTGTCAGGGAAAGTGAATTATGAAGTGAGCACAATCATTCGTGACCAGTGACCAAGTGCGTCAGAGTGTGAGAGAGAGGTACCTCGGTTTATATACTGCCAGAGAACAGTGTCCTGTCACTCTGTTACTTGGAAGACACACTGAGGGTAGAGTTGCCAGTTGTCACCGCTATTAATTAAGGCTGTACCGATTTTATTTGTGAAAGTCATTCTTGATGGAAGTGAGAAAAACGGTGCTAAAGAGGTGTCAATAAGCAAAAAGTTGTGATTCAGGCAGACTTGGCAAAAGCGTTAAACGCACATATTCGTGATTCAATCGAATTGTCATTAGCAAGTGTTTGTTCAGTTTATTCGTTTATTAGCAAAGACAGTTTAAGTGACACAACTTACCAAAAAAGTAAAGTTAAAGATGTGCACACTTCGAAGATCAGCTACGAACTGTCTGTGAAAGGCGATATGAAGAAGTTAGGTTGAAGCAAAAAAGCAACGGCGCAAATGGAATCATTTGTCATCATCAGAAAAAGGTCTTAAGAGTTGTCGTCGTTGAGCGTTTGGATCACCCCAGTGATCACAGAAGGCACACAGTTCGGTTTTCCTGGGATACAGCGTAAGCAGATAAGTCTCGGTGGGCAGCTGTGTTTCGGAGTAGAAAAGCTCTAGTTCTACGAATGACGACAACATGACGACCACCAAGATCGTTTCTGTGCAGTGCCAGCTGAGCGAAGCAGCGTTTCATAAGTGCCTAGGACGGAGAGGGTGCTGCTGGGCAGACCCAGCAGGAAAGGGGCAAAAAGTGAAAAACGGCAATTAAGAGTTGCCTTTGATGTCTGTCGCCGGGAGACTTGAGACTGACGCAAACAAGAAGGCAGAGTGAAGCAATCTGCTGTTCAGCGCGCACGAAGACAGCCAGAGAGATGGATGTTTTCCGCTGCCGTTTACCAAGTAGACCACATGTGCTCGGGAGAGTTCTGTGCAAATGTGCTCGCACACACTGTCTGCACTGGTCGACTATATTTGTCTGCCCTTTTCCTCCATTCTACTCCCATTCCGAGTGAGCTTCACTCGCTCGCTCACTCACTCACTCACTCCACTTTTCCTTCCCTTTCCCTTCTCGCCTTTCATTTGCTTCCTCCTTCTGATGCAATGCAGCGTCGTGTTTGCCTGGTCTGGCAGCAGCAGAAGAGGCGACACAGCGTGCCCGCCAATCCGACGAGCAGGCGTACTTGCCGAGCAGTGCCACTTGCAGTCACACGCATTGCTTTTTCGTTCTCAACCATACACAGAAGCAGAGCAGGCTCGCTGTCATTTTGGAAAATGGAGAAGTTTGTTTGTTAGTGTTTTCAAATTGTTTGCCTTGATTATACTTTTCACTGTTTCAGTGAAAGAGAACATCATTTGCTTTTTAGTGAACTAATAACGCTACTGGGTAATTGACATTTGTTTCTGGTAATTGCTTCTCCAGTGATGGGAACAGCAAACAGCAAATAAATTAACGTCAGAGAAAGTAGAGGAGATGATGGGGTAAAGGGAGTAAGCCTGTCTGATTGCTTGCCTCATTTTAATGAACAGTGTACTGAACAGCTTTTGGGCAATCAGATGGTAGCTGACAGTAGCAGCAGACAGACAGGCTGGCCCAGCTTTAATGCTGCCCCTTACTGGCCCTCTGTGACTGTTCACTGGCGAGCATTGACAATCTGCACAAATTCAGGCTTGAGAGAGGCACCGCCGACGAGGAACCCGTCCACGTCCTTCTGTGAAGCCAGCTCTTTGGCATTGGCCGCCGTCACCGAGCCACCGTAGATGATTCGAGTTGACTGGGCGACCTCGGGGGAGATGTTCTCTGAGAGCCAGTTGCGCAGCTGCTCGTGCACTTCCTGTGCCTGCTGGGGAGAGGCAGTCTTGCCAGTGCCGATGGCCCACACTGGCTCATATGCCAGTACCACCTTTGACCAGTCTTTTACAAAGCCTGCAAATAAATGTGTTTAGCTAAATTAATTGAAAGAAGAGAGCAAGGCATACCTGAGATGACTTTGGTTTGGCGGAAAACCACTTCAGCAGTCTTGCCGGCTTCTCGCTCCTCGAGAAGCTCGCCGATGCAGGCAATCACCTTGAGGCCCTCGTCGAGAGCGTGGCCAACCTTTTCGCCGATCACCTACAAAATAGATGTTGAATTTGAATGTATAGTGCTGTCAGCCTGTAGAGTACCTGATCGCTTTCGCCGAAAACGTTACGCCGTTCACTGTGACCGAGAATGACCCAGTCCACGTTGACGTCCTTAATCATTGCAGGGCTGATTTCTCCGGTAAAGGCGCCCTTGGCCACCTTGTAGCAGTTCTGTGCAGCCACATGAATGTTCTCCGGAACAAGTGTGCGCACTTGGGACAGATATATGCTGGGCACACCAATGACAACCTCTGAAAGGGAGCGAAAAATCATTGTCAAACAGGTTGTCGCGCAGGAAAAAAAGTGTCATCAATGTCATTTCATCACGTTGCAGCATTTGCAGCACTTACCGGTGTTGGGATCAAGTGGTCCTTTGGCGAGCAGCTGCACAAGGTCGGTATTGGCCGCCTTGCTGCCGTTCATCTTCCAGTTGCCACCGACAAAGAACTTTCGGGCCATCTTCGATGATTTGCTGGGTGCTTTGTTTGACTGTTAAGGAAAAGAGATTTGGAAGGTCAATCAACAGAAGTGGTAGTGAAGTGATGCTAGCAAGCGGCGGTGACAGTAGCTGACTGAGGTGACTGAGTCTGTTCTGAGTGCACTCTCGCAGCCCGAGTACTAGTGTGTTTGCCTGTATATAGACGGCGACGTGACATTGAGAGGGCTATCTCAGGCGCTGAAGACGTGAGAGAGATACACACTCACAGGCAGTCACTGGCGGAGAACGTGACGGGGCGCCAAGTGGTCGAAATGCGGCAATGTAGATGGCACCCAATGTGCCGACTGGTGCCGGCACTGAAGATTTTCCAGACTCGTACATCAACTTCGCACACTTACCTTGCCAGTGGTGCTGCTTTTCGCAGAAGGATTCGCCTTCAAATGAGGACTAACCATGGCAATGAGGACGTTGTGCTTTACAGTAGCAAGAAGGTTCATGCACAGGTTCAAGCAGCAATATATTTCTTTATATCTTTATATCTTCAAACTAATAGTGCTATAAATTAAAAACACTTTAGTTGCGGTAATTTAACTAGAAGTTCAATGCATTGTTAAAGATAGTTGTTTGTTGTATATTTTGAATCGAAAACATTTAATTTAAAACATGACTAATTGGTGACAATTACAAAAATAGTAATTTGTTGACTAAGTATCGAACATTTTCATGTATTCGGGTAATCACAGAACAAAACCAGGTGGACCACAATTGGTGTTTCCATTATCGGGGAATGCTTTAATTACCGAGTTAATATACTCTTGAGGCAGTTTGTGCTCTTCAGCACCTTTCACAATAATATCCTTGTAGAGCTTACTGGGAACGCCTTCGCCAGCATTTGCGTACTCCGGCTTTTGCACATAAGTCCTACAGGTAACAGTGGTCAGTGGCTGGTCTGGCGAGGAAGGCTCCAGCTCGACCTCGACTTGAATGGCATCGTAGCCAACTTCCTGTTTGTCCAATCTGGCAATGTCTTCCTCTGCTAGTTTGTAGACCACGCCGATCACCTTACTCTAAATGCACACACAACAAATTATTAGCTACCGGAAAACATGACAATAATGTTAAAAATGTACTTTAGAATCCGGCAGAATGTTGGCCGATGATCCAGCCCAGAAGGTCGAGTTGCCAGCAAAGGAAAGCTTGTAGCCCTTAAGAGTGCCATTGGCAAACTTAATCGCTGATTTGTTGTTAATTTGCATCCGTCTTAAAAGCATATTTGATCCGTAACAAAAGTAGAATATCCATTTCTCTAACAAAAACCAATGTTAACTCTACAACTGATAGCCACAGTTAATGCACTTACCCATTTTACACCGATTGTCAACTTGTTTAGGACCTAAAATAAACCTAAATAAAACCCAAACACACTAAAAGGCTCTTTTGTGTCTGCAAAAGCAAGTACACAACACAAGTGTGAATCCTACTTTCACTGTCATGGCACAGCAGCGTCTGTTCCACTGAGCAAGTGCAAATCGACGCTCAAGTTGAGAGAGAGAGAGAGAGAGAGAGAGAGAGAGAGAGAGAGAGAGAGAGAGAGGAGAGAGAGAGAGAGAGAGAGAGAGAAGGGAAGGTAAGGCGCGCACAGAGCCATGGGCACTACAACTAGTGCTCCAGCAGCGAGTGAGGAAAACGAGAATTGGGAAATGATAGAGTGGAGGCAATTTATTTGCATTATTTATGCTTTATTTTGGCAAAGATTATTGCCAGCTTCTTACAAGAGAAAATAGTCCGCCACCGTAGGTGGTACTCGATTGTGTCGCAGCTTAGTGTGGTTCAGACTGTACAGTAAAAAAATCAATTGTCAAGTATATGAAATTTAAAGGGAAGAGAGAGAGAGAAGAGACGAAAGATTGTTTGGTGTCGGGAGATAAAGAGGAGTGAGGCGAAGAAGATAATCACCGAGACATGTTTGCTGCTACTGCTGCTGCCTTGATGTCATGACTGCTGGCGACCTGTCGAATGGTGTCCTTGTACATGGCTTTCGCCATGCACCACTTCCCAGCAGGGTGGTGGACTTCTACTGCTGCTGCTGTTGCTGCTGACGATGACGACGACCTGCTCCTCAGTGTGCAGCCGTTGCCCTGGCAATGATTCCCAAACTTGGCCAAGATGATTCCCTCCTTCGTGGCCTGCAGTCGAAACTGTCATCGTGTCATAAGCTGTCGCACGGCAGAATTATGTGATCAATAGAGTGCTGCGGCAGTGACTGCACCGACTGACTGGTCGTCTGAGGGCGATTGTGGTGGCAGAGAAGAGCAGACGGATTTTATGGTAGTGGAGAAGGAAGAAGAAGATCAGTCAATCGCTTGCTTAAATGTCGCGCGCGCAGTTGGGCGGTGAACATGCGAAGTGGGGTGCTGTCGCTGTCGCTTTCGCTGCGGCGGCTACTGCTCCTTCTGGAACACTTTGCTTTCAGTGGTTCCCTGAGCAGTGCTTGTGTCTTTCTCTGTGTTTGTCTTTTTGTGAGGCCCGTCAGTGTCAGTGAGAAAGTGATGTGTTCAGTCCTCAGTGCTGCCTTTGTTTTCATTAGCTGGCACAGAGTGTCGTGCGGGTGCATTCGTTGCATCTTATCGATTGGTGATATTTCAGTCTGGCGCCTACAGTCTGATGCCTATATCTCGGGCCAATTGTGTGGGTTTTTGTGTGTTTGTGTGTTTTTGGTGCCATTCAGCCAGTCAGTGGAAGAGCCAGCCAGTAATTGAGGTGAGCTGTGTACAGATTGGATTATACACTGTACACTATCTTCCAGCACTGGCACTGCTGCTCACTGAGCTTCGGCTGTCTGTGTACTTTGCCGGCAAGATCTATTTGAATAATAAAAAAAGTTGGAATAATCGAAAGGAAAATGACTGCCATTAATGGTGGTGGGGTGGTAGTGCTGCTGGTGCTGCTTGTACTGCAAGGCGCCCGATTCTGTTTGCTTGACTGTTCACACACAGTGAGCACTGAGACTGCTGCTGCTGCAGCTGTAAGGAATAGCCTGGGTGCTCTTTGCCATTTTCTCCAACTGTGTATGAGTATCGGGTGCAGGGATCATGGCTCAATCAAGCGTGATTGGATTCTTCACTTGACTTCTATCAAAGCAGTTCCATTCTGTCCATTCTGCCATTGGCACTACTGAGCAGCAGCAGCACCGTTAGGATTTGCCGTTAGCCTGCCAGTCACTGTCAGTGTAAGTCTCTGTCTATTCTTCTTTCTCCTCCTCCTCCTCTCTTACTCACTGGCTTTGCTGTCTTTGGTGTGTTTTGTGTTCTGTATTTGTAATGTGAATGTGTGTGTGTTTGTCGGCCTAATTGAATGCGCGCCAAGCCGGCACTGCACAGTCACTCGGTTGTCAGTTGGATTTCGATTAAAAAGTTGTATTTGTGTCTGTCTCGGTCTTTGTATGTGTATAATTGTATGAGTGCACAGTCAAAACAGCTCAACGGCCGATCCAGCAGTATCAGGTTCCGTGCAGTGCTTTATTGCAGCAGGCGGTGCACTTTCTTGCGAAGACAATGCGTCCGGCAAGACATGACATTTGGCTGAGACGCCAGGCACAGGGCTTTTTCCGTACAGTGCTCCCTCTGCTCAGTAGCACTTACGGCCAGACACAGGAAAGTACCAAATGTGCCGTCGAGCGAGTGGACATGGGGCACACTGTTCTGCTGCTGTTGTTGTTGTTATTGTTGCTGATGCAGCAGCTGCAGCACTGCTGTTCTGTGCGAGGTAAGTCAGTAAGTGGTAGTCACTTGCTGATGGTGGTAGAACGATCGTTGGACAGTGTGTACCTTCTGGCAGTAACGGTAGTGGCGGCTGTCGATGCTGGCCAAATGATAGTGACGGTCCACAACCACCGGAGATTGATCGGCCCGCGTATCACATGTCCACGGGGAAAGCGGAACACTGACTTTTAGCAGTGGCCAGTGTCCGTTTATGCTACCGCTGTTTACGACCTACAGTGGTCGATGCTGGTACGGCCGGGTGTATACAGTGCTGGCAAACACGAAAAGGCTCTTTGGAAGGTGGTGATGATGGTGGAAGAGCAGCCAGTGCAGTGGCGGAAGAGCACGAGACTGCACTCATCCGCTGGCTCTAATCGACTGCTAACCAATAGTGGTAATAATAACAGTAATAAGGCCTGTGTTTGTCTACTGCTCACTGCTGATTGTTGCTGCTCAAACCTGGTGCACTAGGTAGTGGGCCTGAGCAAGAACAGAAAGAAAGAGAGGAAGCACACAGTGGCACAGGACAATCAAAGCTGATCGAAGCAGCCAAAAGCCATTTAGAGCTCGAGAGAAGAGGCAGATCGAGGCAGCAGCAGCAGCGGCAGTGCTCGTGTGTTTGCCTTGGCTCGTCCGCCTTCTGCTAATGCATTGGGCATTTGCGCTGGCATCGATTGGCATTAGCCCTGAGCAAGTGGGAAAGAAAGAGGCTTTGTGGTTGTGTCTCTGTGTTCTCTCTGTCTCTGTCTCTTAGCGAGTCGGGCTGCAGCAGTCTTCAGAGCACCGAGGTCGATGTGGACGGTATGGTTGGGTAGTTCACCTGAACAACGAGCGACTTCAAATCCTCGGCACTTTTCACCTTGCGTGGCAGATTCGGCTCGGGGTAGAGCGAATCACGATGGTATGGATTGGACATGAAGACCGAGTTGAGGCGTGGCCGGTAGGCAGGGTGGTGGTAGGTGGTGCCGGAGGCGCACTGGTACAGCTGACCACTCTCCGTCATGCGATTGTGGTGCAGCAGCATCTCCCGGTCGGCAATCAGACTGCCTCTGCTCTCTATCGAGATCATGTTGGGCGGCACTGAGGTGCAGGTGTTCATTCGAGAAGGTTTCGGGTGAATGGAGTGAATGGAGTTGTGGAAGGACTCTTTGTACTGCGGCTGATAAGGCTCCAGCATGCGAATTTTGCCCCATTTGTTGAAAAAGACAAAGATGCAGCCGATCCAGGCGCAGATGACCAGCACGACAATGACCACCTCGTCCTCGCGCACCTGCAGCCCCTCCTGAATCTCGTCGGGATATGTGTGAATAGGTCGATTGATGAACTTGCCACGGGAACGGCGAGCCTCTGTGCATTAGAGAGATGGTTGAAATCCAAAATATCATTAAATAAAAGACAAACTACTGACCATTGTCTGGCGAAACAAAATTGACCAAGCGACTTTTATTGGTAACTTCATGGTCATAGAGCGAGTTGATTTGCACCGAGTACTCAATGCCCGGTTGAAGTCTGTCAATTGTGAGGTTGCGGAAGTACTGCGGCACCTCTTGAATGATGCGATACCTAGACTCGGATGTAAAAACACATTAACTGGTCAGTGGAGAGGAAATGGAAGGGAATGAAAGTGGTGTTTGTGACCACTCGGTATGCACTAGTGGTACTTGTGATGATGATGATGATGACGATAGTGCCTGTCGGACTTTTATTATCCCCTTTCACTACACTGTCCCGCATTGCATAAATTTTAAGCAGCATGAGCAGCCTGAGTACTGCCTGGAAAAATAGTGTTTCACTCTTTAGTAGTTTAGCTCACGCAAATGTCCACAGTAGCCAGCAGCAGTGAGCAGTGGGCCATTTGCAGTGATTTCATTATCGCGTCACGCACGGCTCAATTGGCGGCTCACTACTGCTGCTAAAACTGCCAAAACTTAAACTGAAACAGTAATTTCATCTGCTACACACTGCCACACACTGCTGCTGCTGTTTTGTTGCCTTCTTTTCATTGTCGATCCATTTGCAAGTCAATCGCACTAGCAAGCACTGCCACCAGCAACGGCAATCAGCCAACAAAGCGCCCACCACTGTTTGCCACTCTTAAGCAATGAATGGAGCTGCCTTTCTTCCCCTTCTTCTAGTGCGGCTTCCAACCAGTTTTTCAGTGGGTGGAATGCGCTACTAAGGTATTAGTAAAGTACAAGCTGGTAGAAAGGCAATACTGATAGATAGCACAATGGCCACCGTCTCTGGCAGCCACAGTGTGACAACACAGTCTTTCCATTGTGTTCAATATGCGCCCAACTGCCGTACATTTGCATATCGCCGCTGTGCAGAAAGCAAACTGCGCCGCAAATGCTGCGACTAAATGAAAGAAACGGCAGTGAAGTGATTCAGCCACATGGAGAAGAAAATGGAAAAAGTTGTGGCCACAAAAGAAGTAGGAGGGAGAGGAAGAAAGCTAGGCTGTCAGGACTGACGATAAGTGATGGGCATGAGTGAGCTTTTGCCTGGATGGTCTAATTTAGCCCGACACTATTGACGTGTCTGGGCGTATGGTCAATATGTGCAGACCAAAACAAAAGTCAGCTCTTGCCACTGCTGGCACGTGCAGTTGACTCACCTGGACTGTACTGGACGATATATGATTTGGAAGGCATTTGGATTAGGTTGATTGCGATTGCGGGTAAACATCCACTGGACGCGAACAGCGGGCGGGTACCAACTGACGAGGATGACAGAGACATTCTCCGGTCGGGGCAGAATGAATTCTGGTCTTTGCACGGTGGCCGGTGCCGCGGCGCCGCTCAAATTCGAAGGCGCCGTCGTCAAATAGTTGTGGCTTTCTATTGACAAAGAAGATAAAGAAAGAAAAAAGAAGAACACAATTGACACAAGACATTAGATATGAGCAAACAAATGACACAGCGCCAAGACAATGCTAGCGCCTGCTTTTTCTTATTTTTAGTTTTTGTACAGCGACATTAAGGCAACTGTAAATCAGCCCAAGCAAGTACAGTCTCTTTATCTCTTTGACCAGACACTTTTCTTCTCAACCACCATGGGCAATTGTCGTGTCAGCAGTGTTTAATGCTTACAAAGGCGGCTATTATACTAAACTGCAATTGCCATCCCCCCAGAGTTGGCGATAGTGGCTTCAATTTTGGAAGAGCCATTTTTAGGAAATAGACATCAACGAAAAAGGCGTCCGATCAGAAAGCGATTACTTTCATTTTTTCTTCTTTGCACATTAGAACAAGACCTCCTCCTTATGCTGGTAGGTTAGCTGGTTAGTTTTGTTGTTGTTGCTGCTGGTAGTTATACATTGGACCGCTGCTGTCGCTCATTAGAGCGTCTTCGTGGTGCGATTTGCCAACACGCTAAATTGGCACTATTACTGGCACTCTGAGGGCGGACAGCAGCCATTACAGCAGAGAGACTGAATAAATGAACAGTGCAGCAGCAGCAGTTACAGTGCCCAGCAACTACGCAAATGTGATGAGTACTGTCTGGTGAACAGTAGTGCCGCTGATGCCCGACAGCCAACTCCCTGGCAAGGGAGCCAGCTTCGCAAATTACCGCATTGAGCCCAGTCTGACAAACTGACAGACAGCACCAGGCAAACTAGGCAACCGTCCTTTCTCTCTGTGCCCTTTTGCGTGAATCAATCGAACAAGTGGAACTGCTGCTCCTAAGAAGAGAAACCATTGAGTGAGCCAACGGTTGATCGGTGCCGCTGAGCCACCATCACCACCGCAACTACAACTGAAGGCGCCCATTTCTTCTGCAAATGTGCACACACTAAAGGCGTCATCAAGCCAGTGGAGCAGCAGCAGCAGCACAATAGCTAAAGAGCATTTGTGTTTACTTAAAAATATGCAAATTAATCTCGATTTATGCGGAATTATTAATAGACATGGGCTGGCAAAGAGCGGTGTGGCTCAAGAAAGATGCTTCAAAGTGAGTCTGGCCTGGTGAGCGGTTCGACAGCTTCGCTGGCAGTCGATCTGCCAGCCAATGTAAACAACCGTTTGGAGGAACATTAGCACTTAAAGAGCCTTTAGTACTGCAGTGCTAGTGCGGTTGGTGATGCTTTTGCTGCCTTTACCAACACACAAATCAAACCTGACACGAGTGACCCTCGTAAAGTGCAAACGAAAGAGGAGGAGGAAGAGGAGGAGGAGGAGGAGGATGAGCGCATTCCCGTTCATCACTTTCCGCTGACGCCAAAAAAGTGTTTGTTTGTGTTGTTTGTTAAGCTATTGCTTTTCTCTGCCTCCTCGTATGCAGCTTGAATAGAATTGAATGTCATGTCCATTAGAACAAAAGAAAACAAGTACGAGTGCAGTTGTGGCCCCTTTTGTTGCCACCACTACCCAAACCAAAGAATTTGAATGTTTTCTGCCTGATGCAAATTTTTTCATCTAACAAATTGAAAATTTGTTTTTCTCAATGGTAAGCACTGCGGCCAGTGCGACAATGTCAAGTTGAACAGCCAACCAACCATCTTGGCGGCCAGTGCCTGTGTGTTCTACAACACTGTTGAGATGCTAATTAGCAACAACCATGCTCACATTGCCTGCCTGTGTTTCATTGTCTGATTGCCTGTGTGGTGTTGTTTGTCTCTCAATTGTCATTGGAAAGGCTGCTGACAACAGCTGGTGCAAACGATCAGGCCGTATGCAATGGAAGAAGGAAAGAATAAGACATTTCAACCTAGCCATAGAGGGCATGTCCTGACTAAATATACATGTATAATTTATTTTTCCCTTGGAAAAGGTCTCCGCACTCTGGCGGAGGAACACAGGCGCATACACACACAGACCCATACAAACAAGCACAGCTGCATTAACGACCGGGCGAATGTCTCAGAGAGACCATTTCCGAGTGGACGGGACTTTCACTTCTTTTTCTTCTTCTTCTGTTTCCCATCTCGAAGCACTTTCCTCCCTTTTCAAGACTGCACTGGTCCGCTAATTGAAATTTCAAATTTTTTTCCTTGTTACAGGGCAATCATAAAAGCTATTCCCCCGAATCGACGTTAAAGATTGGATGATTCGAAGTGCACCGAGCACTTTAGGCAAGTCGACGTCCTCGATTGTCTTTGATTGCCATCATCGCCCTGCACAGCACTCAATTGATTTTGCCGTCAATAATAGCTGGAAAGCGTACATTTTTTTTAAATTAATTAATTCTAATGATGATACAGAGGCAGAGGGACAATGACATCGACAATGATGCTTTTCCCTTGTCAGAGGTGCTGCCTGTCAGGTTTGCCCTAATTTGATTTTGCTCTTTGCTGAGTAATTCTGCACATGTCTGCTGCATTTGAAAAAGGGTCGATCGATTGGAAAAAGACGGAACAAAAAGTGGTCGTACTGAGAATGCTCTTTTCTCTTTTTCGCCTAGAGTGTTAAATTACCAGAGGCCGATAATTCGACTCGACGCGTCAGCAGGCAACGAAGCAACAACAACAACATTAGAAACATCAGCAGCAGCAGCAGCCGGGTGCTGATAACGACTTGACAAGCCAATTTGCCGAGGCTGAAACAGAGGCGAAACAAAGTAAAAGTCAGAGACAGCAGCAGCATTCATCTGCACACTTTGGACGCCGGCGTTCTAGTAGTGCTAATCAAAGTTGACACTTGCCCTGGCGAGTTGCTGATTCATTGTGCCGTTGAGCTAGTTGTCGAGTCTCACACTGCCAGCCACCAAAAGGGAGAACATAAATCCCTCGACTTACCGACCTCGGTAAGTTGCCGCTGACAGAAGAAGAAAGCGGAATGGTAGAATTAAATAAATAGAGAAATGATTTATTAAGCAGTCGAGGTACACGTTGGGTAGAGCCAAATTAAATCGCGCCACTTTGACTGCTTCACAATAGGCGAGCCCGGCTAATAGACAGCGAATTGGCCTGGCAAATGCATTCTCCCGAATGGCCTCATTCAATGCACAGCCAGTGTGCAATGGACAGAGCTTTCAGTGTCGGCGCTAATCAAATGAAGAATGCGCTCTTGGCGGGCGGCAACTGCTACTGTGTCGACAGAAGACACTGCCTGCCTTGCTTGGTGTCTAAGGAGAGAGTGCACAATGAATGCTGCTGGGCAATGAATGGCTGAATGGCGGAATGGAATGGCACTGCCATGACCATCGTCGCAGCAGTGCACCAAGACACAATGAAACGCTACTAGATCTTCTTGGTCACTACTACCGCTGCTGCTGCTGTTGCTGTCCCACTCTCTACGCAACCATCGATTTAGTGCTCACATTCTCATGGTGCTCACGCAAAGACGACATTAATTGGCTATCAAAGGCGTCAGGAAATGATAACAGATGACTGCTCGTGTGTGTGTGTATGTGTGCAGAAGCCATTAAACTGTGATGAGTAAGATGGAAAGTTTAAGCTGCACTGTTACTCCTTCACTTGCGTGGGGAGCAAGAAATGCGTGGCAGTCAAGTTGGCATTCGCTGGCTTACTGACTACTAATGCTGCTAAGGGCACAAACGTGGGGTGCCGATGATGATACCGAGTCTGCAATTATCGGCACTAAATAAGCCGTAGTCGGCAGTAGTGGGCGGAACGACGGACCCGAATAGTTTCCAGACAGTGTTTACAAACCTTGCGAAAGTGCCACGTGCATGGAGGCGAGAAAAGAGAGCAGTCCGAGAAGGGCTGACAGAGTGCTGGAGGTGCATCTGCCGGAGAGTGAGGTAAGGTGATGAGGGCACAGGAGAAGCAATGGACTGAGACGGAGAGGCAAACTGGCGACGGTTGAGGTGGACGGTGGCGGACTGCTGCTTACCAGCAGTGGCTGCCCTAAGGATGATGGCGGAAGAGGAGGTGAGCGAGGGTGGCGTTCGGGCCATGCTTCACCAGGTGGAGGCAACTTGGAGGTCATCTTGAGTGCATTGCATCAACAGATGCGTTGATGCAGTGCTGCTAATGCTGCTGAACTGAATGATAAAGAGGGGTTGATGGTGATGGTGATTGAGGAATCAGACGAAAGAGAGGGTACAAAAGAGCTGAATTCATAAACTGCTATAAAAAGTAGACGTATGATAAAAGTTGTTGTGGGATAATGTGGACATGTTGATTAAGGCGGGGTAGTAGTAGTAGTAGTAGTAGATGGTCAGCAGGCAAGTTTTTGTTGTTTCAGCTGTGTTTGGTAGGAAGAGAGTGAATGTTGTTGTTGCGACGTTGCTGGCACTGGGCACTCGTAGTGGTCTGGCCTGGCCTGGTCGAGGTGGTGATGGTGGTCGTGGTGAAGCATGTTTTGACAAATACAGCCAAATACGATTCTGCCACTGTTTGTCAATGCCGGTGGCCCAGTGGCGAGTGCCGTCAGCCTGAAGAGAGAAAGAGACGAAACAAAGTAGCAGTGGTAGAGTGGTGCACTTTTCTGCACTTTCCTCCTTTCCCTTCCTCTGCCCTCTTCTTCTTCTTCTTCTTCCTGTATTTTTGGCCGTCCAGGACTGAGGAACAGGAGCACGGTGATCGCCGACGACTGATTAGTGGGCCACACTGAAAGTGATGAAATGACAGATTAAGTATTCATGCTGGCGATTATGGCGATATGAGAAGCTAATTGAAAGCCATTTATTATGGGAAGCACTTGCAGGCACTTAGGGGACGAAGGAAGTGCTGCTAGTAGGACTGACTGTCTGCAGTGTGTGTGTCGCCCAGCAAGAAACAGCGACAGTGTGTTCGGCGCGCGCAATGGGTAAGCCAACTCTGGTCGAACGAACGATGAGTGGAGCTCGTGCTTTGCAGTCAGCACCACCAGTGCGGCACCAGTCCAACCGGAGACTCATTTATAGTGCGTCGAAGACGGAGGCAGCAGCAGCAGTGGTAGTCCCTGCTGGCAGTGCCACTGTCGGCCGCTACCACCACAGCACGTCCATCCACTGCTGGCGGCTCAGCCCCAATCGCCTGCTGGCGCCTGCCAGCCAAGCCAGGCCAACCACTGCCTCTGGTACAACTGGCAACTGCAGTGTCGCTTTCTCTCCCACTCGCTATCGCCATCGTTCCCAATGTACGACGACGACGACGACGGTGGTGGTGGCAGTCGCGTTCCCTCTCTACCAAACTACATCGCATAAAGGAGCAAATTTAAAGTTTGTCCCGCGCGACAAGCAGACGGCCAAACTCACGGCAAATGGCCATTTCACATTGCGGCTTTCGATGGCCTCTTTCGCCCTTACGCATTCCCTTCTTACGCTCAGTTGACGACCATCAGCTTGACAAATGTGAACGACTTGCCGACTGGACTCGTCTCAGGGCTGCCTTGACGGCTGAATCAATCAGCCCGTAGTGGCTTTGCTTGCTGTAGCACGTAAATTGGTTGCTTAACTAAACGGGCTGCTGCTTCTGCTTCAGCTGCTTCAGCCAACAGATGACCAGAAAGCGAAAACTGGTCAGCAGAGCAGTGCTGGAATCAAACTGGCTCCGAATGTTAGAGTACCGTATGCCAGAGCAGAAGCGGGGACCAGCAAAGTGCCCATTAAAAAAGTTGCCTCTTGCAAACATCATCAAGGCTGGTTCCAGCGCCTTCTCTCTCTCACTTCCTCAACTTGGCTCTCTCTCTCATTCGCTTCATTGCCGCAGATGGTGGTGCACCGTACTGCACTGGCTTGAAGGGGGCCAGTGGAAGACTACCACCACTGAGACGACACTGCCTGACACGCTATCGATTGATTCGCTTGGCGACACAGCACAGCCGTAGTCACTACTGACAGCCACTTCTGATGCTGCTGCTGCCACTGCTCCTACACTACTGCTAGGGCCATTTGCACAACAATCGACGGTAATCTTGCTTGAATTATTATCAACGTGCTCGGCTGCTGTTTGTCACAAGCTCGATAAAGGGGACAATGCATGAAGAGTGCATGCACTCTCATCGAATTATTCCGATCTGTTTTGGTCAGCCTAAGCTTGTCTATGCGCTGTCTCCTCCATTCACTCCGATCAAATTTGTCATGAGCTGTTTCATTTTTGCTCTTGGCAAAAAAAGGCAGTGATGAGAGATAGCCTGATTGAAAGATAAAATGAATAGAGAGGCGACAAAAACTGAAAAGAAAATGCCAAAATCAAGAGGCAAGCAAGTTGCAACCAAATCTGCGCTGTAAGCAGACTGATAACTTGCCGATGAAAGCTTAAAGGCTTGAGAAGGTGAACATGTTCAAGAAATTGAGAGATGCTGGCTTTGGCTGCCCTGCTGAATCATGTGGCCAACTATAATGCCATGGATGTAGCCCTTTTGTACATGTTGGCAAGTTTAATACAGGGTTTGATAAAACCAAAAGGTATGAGTGTGAGTGTGTATACAGTGACAGTATGTACATGGAGGGAAATGAACAACAAAGCGATAAAATTAAAACACTGCTAAAAACAAACTATGATATTTTTTAAAGAGTTAATTACTCGTCATAAATCTTGAAACTTGCCGGCCTTTCATTGAGTCAGATCTTTGTTTTCGTTACCTATAAAAAAGTGAGCAATTTAGTTTAATTAGTTGAAAGCACATTTTCTAATAATCATTTTACCGTTAGGGCGAACTTCAGTCTCGGGTTTTTGATTACTTGCTGGAGTTACTGGTGGCGACTGCATTGGTAACTAGACAATTAAAACGATTAGTTTGAGTGTTTGCTAAAACAGAACGGGTAGCGTACCTCCTTGTCCTGGCCCAACTTGAAGGACTCCACAAGGTCTTCGACCCTTTCAGGTGTGGGGCCCCACTTGAGAAAGCCGGCATCGTTTTGCAGAAAGTACACCAACATGTTGTTTGGCGCATTGACGACTACTTCACTCGGATTGCACACGTATTGGAAGCCATGGCGGTATTCATGTTCAAGCGCAGGTATAGTGAGATGCATGCGCTTGAATTTATTGCTCTCCAGCTTGGGGATTATTTTCTGTGTCGTTTCGGGAAGTTCTTGAATAAACAGAACAAATGACAACGGCTCAACTGAGTTGTCAAGCAGTTTGTCAAAGTGCGTAACTGTTGCATCAATTAGCTCCTCACAGTCGGGCGGATGCGCTTGAAAAGAGCCAGACATGGGATAAAAGTTGAGAATAGAGCTGCAAATGAACAACAAATCAGATAATGTAACATACTTGAACGAAAATTGAAAACATACCCTCTTGAGCCAAAATAGTTATCAGTGTCCGGAAAGAGAGAACAATACTGCCTGAAATAACAGTTGAGCGGAGAGGCGAAGCATTCGAATGTCACACCAAAATGTTTGTTTAGAGATGCAAAGACTGAGAGGGGAAGCGAGTGCTGCGATGCTATTCCTTCGCTCTTGTTGAAAAATGTCTAAAAGATTGAGATTCAAAATTAAAGAAATGATTACAGTCATAAGTTCACTTTATTTAGAAAGTTACCTGATATCTCTTAATCATGCACCAGACTCGCGTCAAAAAGTACGCGTATTTCCGGTCATCGCGACAACCAAAAAAGTAGAGAATTTCCAACTTTTGCTGGAAAACGGTGCTTAGACGAATAAGTTCACCACCCTTGTAGCGTAGCAAAAGTGCGTCTTTCTCGTAAATCATTTGAACCATTGGTAGCTTAGGACATGGATTGATCAAGTAGGCGGGAAAGCAGACAACCTTCTTTTGGTTGGGCAGTCGCATTGGGGGACGTTCTGAAATGTAATAAAATAGTTAGAGTCTAAAAATTGTTGTTGTTGTTGTTGTTTCAAACTTACCGCGTAAATCCTCCTTTTTGAATATTTCAACATTCTGGTCGCGAATTCGCTTCGAATACTCCACAGACACGTGGTAAATTTTCAAGCAAATTGATTCAACTGATGCTTGAGCTGCTTCGACAATATGCGGCTGACACTGCTTCTTGAGATGCTCCAAGCGCTCAATGTAGTCATCATAAGTTGCATTCAGTGTTTTTCGAATCCACTCAAACGCATCTTCAACATTCCACTTAACAATTTTTCGACTATAAGCTGAAACGTGCGGCGAATCAATAATCTTCTTAGCTGCCTCAGCGTACTTTGAAAGTTGCTTTCGGGCTTCAGCACTAAACTTTGGATTAATCTGTTTGATGGGAATATCATTCATTATTTCGTTGTACAGTGTCTTTGACAGCTCAGAGGGACAATCGGAAGGCAGAAATGGATCGCATCCTTTATCGGTGATCTTTCGTTCCAGAATCCATCTAGTAAAAGAATCCTTTGGCGGCTCGATGCCTTCTCGAGTGTGGCACAGTTCGTAGTACTGTTGACGTAGCTTGTTGATAAAATTGCTGCGCGATAGCTCAGTTTCAGGGTGGGCATGAAAGTAGTAAAAGACGATACCTTCCCAGAGGAAGCAGTTTGACTCTATTTCAAATTCGAATGGACCCATTAAAGGCTTTTTGCCATTAATCAAAGCTATATCGTGGTTTCTTGAAAGTGGCGTCATTGCGGGATTATACATAGGATATATTGGCGGCGTTCCCGGGTCAGTTGGGGTTGGAGGCTGAAAGGCATTGCTGGTGGAAGCCTGAATGCCAAGTGGGTCTGTCGCTGGATCGTAATGTCCTGAGGATGACAACTTTGGCAACTCCCAGAGCGATTCGTTTGAATTCTTGTTGAAAAAGTACGGACGATTTTCGCGCTTACTCCAAAACTTTCGCCAACCCTGTTGAAGCAATTCCTGCGGAAGGTCATGCACCAGATCAGGGCCTGAACTTGAACTTTGAGGAGGTGAAAGAAGATTCTGATGGTTAGGAGCCATTGGGGTCTGATGTGGCATGTTAACCGATGGCGACATAGGGGACGGAGAGAGCATGTTCGAGTGACTTGCTTCTGAATGAGTTACGGTAGACTGGTGATAGTGCTTTGGCTGAGTGGGAGCTGAAAAAGCCGATGTAGAGGATGAAGTTAGCGTAGCATTCGGGTAAAGTGGAGACAAGTAGTTGGCCTCTTGGCTATTTACATTGAACGGCTTGGGTGCCATCGTTTCCTGCTGAAGTTTTTCTAAACTCGAATTGGACTCAAATGGGAAGGGCGCTTTGGAGGTAGAGGCGTGTGCCTGATAGCCACCGGAGGAAATAATGGAGTGTGAGGGGCAATGTGAGAAGTAGCTGCCTGATGAGCTGGTCCGCTGGAAGCGTTGTAGCTGGAAGCGTTGAAGTAATTTTGATTAGGAGGCTCTCCGAATAAATGGGGCTGAGCCTGGTGGTTTGCAGGAAACATCTCTTCATCTTCAGTGTCGTCATTGTCGAGCTTTGGGGCTGCAACATTCAACACTTTTGACTCCTCAACTTGCTCATCTCCACCCAAAGTAATATTTTTGGCTTTTGGCTTTCGTGTACGCTTCACCGGAGCCTTTGCTGGTTTATCTCCTGAATCGGTTGCACTTTTTGCAGCTTTCTTTGAAGTTTTTTTGGGCTCTTTCTTCTCTTTTACAACTTTTGCTTTTGCAACCTTAATTGGAGAGACCTTTGCAACGGCGTTTTCAGTAGTAGCTGCTTTAGCCTTTTTATTGCCGCCTTTTGAAGCTGCTGGCTTCTTTTCTTTAGGCTTTTTCACTGGACTTTGGCTTGGGCTAGCCGACGATTCTGAAGGCTTAATTTGGCTCCTAGTGCGAGGTCGTCCTTTCGAGTTCGACGTTGAAGTTGACTTTGGACCTCTTTTGGCCATCTGTAAAAATAAAAGTAAATCTATAATTAATGAAAAAGGCAAGTACAATTTGATAATAAACAAAAATCAAGTAGATAAAATTGTTGAAACACCTACTCTTAAAACATAAAAATCAATAAATATGAACAAATTGCAAATAGAGTGAAAGGCGACATGTTGACAGGTAATGTTGTGCAATACAGGCAAACATGTGACACACATTTTGGCGCCATAATGGCTTACTCTAACTTTGTGGCAAAAAAACTATTCTCAACAAATGATTTATCAGCTTTATAAGATAACACATCATCTAAAGATCAGAATGCGATATTGTTCAAATTGTTAAGCAATTTGGCGCGTTTATTAAACAAAAAAGCCGTTTATGTAACAGTTTGCAAAAGTATAAGTTCAGAAAAAGTTGAAAAAGTAACTCATGCTTAAAAGTTGACGCGACTTACGGTGTATTGTGATTGTAGAGAATATTCTTCATCAAAAATTAAAAAACGAAAGATGAATCTACTCGAAGTAGAATGAAAGTGGAGATCAGACGCATTTGTCAAAGGGGAAAGATGACGCAACTTGTCAGCTTGAACGACACTGACACCGCTGACAGTGAGGGGTGAATGAAGGTGAGTGTTCAGTGTTCATTCACAATCGCAAGCCGGGTCTTACGGAGAAGGGAACTTTACGGTCCTTGAACGCCAACTTACGGTCGCGGAGTGTCAAGTAGTGAAATCAAAGTGTAGGCACAGGGAAGACTCAGCAAATGGCGGAGAGACGAGTGGCAGAGTCGGAGGACTGCCAGAGAGTGACTGAGCGAGCACATCCAACAGAGAGGCACTCTCTACCTGCTGAGGAACCTATTCACACTCCGGCGGGGGCGGAGTCAGCGATGTAAACACTGGGCATTCAGGTGGAAATAGCACCTACACTTCAGGCTGAAAAAGGCGCGCTTTTTCTACAATTGAAAGCCGTGCAAGTATCTCGATCCAGTTTATTCGTCCATTGCAAAGTATGTACATTAAAAGTATTAATCTTTTTTTCTTCAGTTTTTCTTGGCGCTTCTTCGATGCGAAGTCGACGCCGGCTGATCATCCAGACAGACGGGACAGCACTCAGAGCTTCGGGTGACGAGGTTTCGGCAGGACGACTGCACTGGACACTGTCGGTTGAAGCACGTTCTTTTGCCGTTCTTACACTTGCAGGAGGTGCACCGACTGGTGCCGAATGAGCCCAGAGGAATGTGCCACTCTTTGCCATTGGCGTACACCTGACCACCACTGCGACAACCACCACCGTTCAGCAGGTCCCTCTCTCGCAGCTGCTGTTCGGCAATTGGATCAGTGTTCGCCTGGTCGTACTGAGGCAGATGACTGGTGTACAAAGGTGATGATGATCGAGAGGAGCACCGGTGACAGCAGCCATCAACCACACGATCGTACAGTGGACAGGACAGCGGAGGGCACTTGACGTTCTCACAGGTCGGGTAGCCGTTCGGGCCGCACATGCAGGTGATGCAGCGTTGAAGCCGTTCGGCGGGAGAAATGGATTCCACTTTTCACCCGACTGAAACTTTCGGCCCATAAAGTCACAAGTTTTAGGCGACGATGATGAGGACGAGGCAAAGGAAGAGGAAGCCAGTGAGGAGGACAGTTGCGTCTGCTCCCTGCACACCGGACAGCAGCGTCCAGCCATGGGCGGTGCCACCCCCTGGGTACAGTTGAGGGCAAAGCAGACCTCACTCTCGCAGACCACCCGACCACGCTGGCAGGTGCACGTCTCACAGGGATCATTCACGTCCACCCACTGCTCCCCCTCGGTGTACTGACGACCGTGGTAGGAGCAGGTCTTCAGGTCAATGAATTCTCGTACGACTCACTGTCGTCATTGAGCATCTTCAGGTGGGGCTCTTTGATGGCACGCAGGTAGGACTTGCTGTGGCGCTTCATGTGCTGAATCTTCTGGTTCATTTCGTCTAAGGTGTGAGTGAGAATGGGTTTAGATTTACTGATTATGAAAACTATGCTGAACTTACTGTTATTCTTGTGGCGGTGCACGATTCCGGTGACCTGTGATTCAGCATCAGGATCATCGACATAGGAGAGCGACACTTTCAGTTCATTCGAACGCAGCATTTCTCGGTGTTCTTCGATCATATTCTGCCAGATGCCATGCACCTAAAGAAAAAGTTCAGCATTACAGATGCTGTCAGATGTACTGTCAAATCATTGTACTTACTCGGTACTCCTTCACTGAGCTGGTGTTCCCTTTGACCACAAATTCCTCCAATATGGTGTCATTCAAGTCGTGGAAACGAATGTAGGCTGGTTTGTCAGTTCTGCAAAGCAAAAAACTGCGTAAGTAAAGAAGAATGAGGTTTGAAACTGAAAAGGGCTTACCCGAATGATTCGACAATGAAGCCGAGATTGCCCTTGAGAAGGTGCATGTAAATGCGTGGGGCATTGGCAAAGGTAAACTGAGGACTGTGACTGGAGCGATTCGTTGGAGTATCACGGAGAACGGCAATAAAGTTGCGTTTTCGATTGCCCTTTCTCTCTGCCTTGACATCGGTTTTATTTGACCTGCGAATGTTTCGTTCGAACTCGTCGTCTGTTGAACAATTGGTAAATTGGGTTTTAGATTCGGGTAAACTGTTAAAATATTTTTATAATTTTACCTTTTGAGCAGCTTTTGCAACAGTGGCCATCGTACACCCTTGGATTGTTGCACTTGGGCTCGGGACACTCGGCGGCAAAGTTGCGACAGTTCACTTTGGAGCGCAACTTGATGACGCCTTTTCGATTTTTCTCTTCTCTCTAGGAAAAATAAAGTTTTAGTGAACTGTTTGTTGAGAAAAACGCAGTTTTCTTACCTTTTCGCACTCACAGATGATGCAGTAGTTGATGTTTTTGCCCTCTGACTCCGGGTCAAAATCAGGACTCCACTTCTCTCCGAGGGTAAAGGTGCTGTTGTGGAAGTGGCAATCTGAAAGGGGTGGACAGACAGAGGTAAAGTGGTAGATTAGCACGAGGTGACTAAGTGGACGAGTACAACGCAGGGAAAGTCAGCAGGAGAGAGAGAGAGAGAGAGAGAGAGAGAGAGAGAGAGAGAGAGAGGAGAGAGCACTATCATCGCGGTACAATGACCCAGAGACAATGCCATCGCTTAGCACCCTACTGCGTCTGCTGACTCTAATGATCAGACTAATGTAATCTCAGTACTCGATTGAGTGATAACGATTTGTCAGCGTAGTGCTTAGAGATTAGTGAGTTTAAAAGCAAAAAACTAGTAACTTTTACTTCCACTACCACCATACTATACTAACCACTATCTCTACCACTACCACAAACAGAAACAGGAAAACTTACGTGTTCTAGGTAAATTCTTCAGCCGTTTCGAGGATCCTCTCTCCGGTTTGAGGCCATTAAAGTGTCGATGTGGATCAATAGAACGACGACCTTCGACACGTACCGAGGTGACGGCGGTGACAGAGAGTGAAAGCAGTAGAAGGAGAATGACTTGTAGAGTGTCCATCACCGAAGTGTTGATCGTCGAAGGATTGGCTGGGAATGGTGAAACACTCACGCTGAACACGCACTGGAACTGTTTTCAACCGATCGACTGACTGACTGACTGGGACTCGATGAAAACTTTCTAGAGGACACTTATATTGACGATGGTCAACTGACTGCTGAAATGGGCTTCACAGGCTTCACAGCTTTCAGTGTGGCTCAATTAGCCTCTTGTCTTCCACACGTCGCAGTAGGAAATTGATTATTTGTACCGTGGCAAGTGAGGAGGAGATTGTGCAGTTCTAGATGATCTGGCGCACCAGATGAAGAGCTAAGTGGGGCCATATGGCGGCCACCACCACTGACAGTGACAGTGATGATGAAGATGATTATGTCGAGGGTGGTGAGCACTAATCGAAACAAGAATCGAGAATCGCAGGTCAATTCACGTGATTCCTTTCAGGTCGTGTAAGAATGTTCTAATTAGTTGAAGTACGCTTCACAGGAGAGAAGGTTGGTATGGTAATGTTTCCATTTACTGATGGCAAAAAGCTGGTGTTATCTCGCTATTACGCGCGTCTGGGCAAAGTTCGAAACGCGCGTGGCACACAACGGGGCAGTTGAAGAGAGCAGTGTGTGTGTGTGTCTTTACTCGAGAACGATTCCTCGGCGACTGAGGCTGCCACACAGTCTGCTAATCGTCGATGGCCTTCTTCTCCTTCTCCTCTTTTCTAAAGCCCAGGGGCAGGGTCTTTTTACGCTAAGGAGACCCATAAGTGGCCTAGGGGACAAGTGTGTGTGTCTGCAGAGCAGTTCAGCAGTGGCGGTGGTGGTGGACACTGGAGGCACTGTGTGCTGCTTCTATTTCTCCTTCGTTGCCAAATATTCCCCCTTCTTCAACAGAGGGAATGCTTCAGGACCACTAGATGAGGCTTTCTTCTTTTCTCTGGTGCCTCGGCGCCAGTGCCACTCGACGGTGCTTTGTGCTGCCAAAGCCGTGTGACAGCAGGCTCGTAGCCCAAGTCAGTGCCTGGATAAGTGCTCTCATATGAGCTCACTCTCTGAGGATCATTAGAATCTGCGTTTCAAAACTTCAAAGCCCAGTGACTCAGAAGGAAAGGCGTTTCAATCAGTGCTCAGCTACTGACTCGGTGGTAATCTGAAGAGCAAACAACCCACCGCTACTGCCTCTGCCGCCGATGACCATGCTCCATTTGGGCCCTTTGTCAGTAGCTGTGGCGGTGTTGGCAGCCTCCCAGCATGTTGCGGCATGTTCGGTTTATTGTGCTTCCGCGAGTGCCGCCAATGGTCAGTGGCTCTTCCATTCCACACAGCTCGCACACATTCCACTGCTCAGTCTGTGCAAACATCCTCCACTACGGTTACACTTTTTAGTGGTTGTTAGCACTACTGCTCACCCCTGCTGATCTGTCCTCAATCTGTCCACCAAAGTTTGCGTTTGAATTGTGCAAATGGTACCTACCTGCCTACCTACCTCTGTCACCGTTTCCATCACAATTACAGTTGAACAGCTTGTAAAGTTTGACGCTTTCTCCACAACTGTTTTCACTGCTGACCGTTTTCGTCTATTTTGCTGCACACTTCTTCTTGCCTTCCGTAAATCGTTCACCGTTTCAGGCTAACTAGCACTCTAATGATCTCTTTTGGTGTAATTGGCAGAACAAAGGGGAAAGGGGAAGAGACGCCTAATTAATGAGAAGAAGAAGTACAAAAGTGAGCTTGTTCACAGGTGCTTAGGGAGAGGTTGACAGCAATCGGTAACTTTTGCTCAAATCAGTCACACACAACCGGAAGAAAATAGAGTGCTAGAAAACGCGTACTTGTGAATGGGTTCAACTGAATGACAGGGTTTGGGTAACACTAAGAAAGACTAGAAGGCACATTCTCTCTCCCTTGAGAGTGCTGGTGACCACCAGGCTCGTCACTTGCACCTGTGTCGTAATTAGCAGTGGACAGCGCCGCTCAAAGGCAAAAGTGCCGCAGAGTGTTGCGCAGGTGTTGTGTTCAATTTGGACCTGAACCTCTCCTGCCAGTGGACACACGCACACTCACTCACGCAGACACTCTTTTCTTTTCTTCGATCATCACCGAACTGTTTCAACTTTACTTTTTTTCGTTACAGACACACTCAGCTTGAACGTTGTTACACTTTTCTTCTTCTTCTTCTTCTCCTTTTTCTTCAGTTGTGGTCATCAGGCAACAGCTTTTGTGCTCAAGTGTCAACACTGCAACACTTCAGAGTGCCATTTTATTATTCAGGCGCAACAAGTAGTGCAATAATAACGAAAACAGGCTGTTCAGTGTGCAACAGTATTTATAGAGAAAAAGAAGTAACAAGAGAGAAAAAAGAAACAACAAAATAGAGGCATTAGTTTCTTGTAAACATGTCGTCGAGTCATTTTGTCGATGAGGTGAAGGAAAATGGTGTAAAGTGCTGATGATTGTAAGGTAAAGTGTAGTTTGTGTGTAGTTGTAGTCGACTCCAGAAGGAGAAACTTTAAGTTTTTTGTTTGGTGGTGTCCCCTAGTATTATCATTTGAAGCTCGATCAGAGAATGAGAAAGAAATAAAGAAAAAAGAGAGAAATTGCAACAGTGCTCTAGTTGAAGTGCACCGTGTACGCGTTAATTTCACCGGGAGCCACCTGCAGCTGAGCCAGCGACTCAATCGGCTGCAGCGCCTTCAGACCGGTCAGTGTTGACTCCTCGAGCGAGGCCACCCTCAGTCCGTTGAAGAGGTGCAGACCTTGCTTTGCTAGGAGGACGGCAGAAGCTTTATCACAGCGATGACTCAGTGGAAGCATTGGCTGCCACTGACGTTCAGAAGAGGAGGAAACAGAAGCTCGATTGTGCAGCAGGAGAAGGCTTGAATTGGAGGGATGCGAAAAATCGGTTGGCAGCGGCATTGTCCGCAGGTTCAGGAGAAAGTACTCACAGAGCAGATTGGGCGCAATGAGGTACTGATTGGCGAAGTAGTTGACGCCGTGCTCTCGGGCCACCTCCCGGTCGCTCTTGTACGAGTACAGCACCGCCGAGGGGTAGTTGAGCTGCAGGAGGAGGGCGTCGGCCAGGGCCGACAGCTGACCGGTGGGCTGGTCAGACGCTGCTGTTGCAGTGGTTGTTGTGCTCTTCTCGAGCAGAAGCCAAAAGGACAGCTCCACTGGGAGGTTGTCAGTGACGCCCTGACTGAGGCCTCGTTTGTCGTCCTCGAGAATGCGCCTGTCGAGCATCAGCTCCAGTGTGCCGTCCTCCGGCGAGGTGACCCCATGCGAACTAGAGGAGAGCAGACTGAGTCGAGTGCGGCCGTCCTCGATGTAGGCCGTCGTCGTCATCGGGTAGTAGTTGCCCTCCACGCCACTTTCCGGGGCAAAGTTCCGCTGCAGAATGGTGAACCCGTTGGAGTCCACGTAGAAGCTTCGGTACTGTTTTGTAGTGGTGTTACCGCTGCCGCCTACCCTCTTGCCCAGCTGATTGAGGATGGACTTGCAGCCAATCTGAAGGACCACTTCTCGGTCGTTGTAGGCGTTGCCCAGGTCGACGAGCACCTTCAACTCCAGCGCCATGCCTATGGGACCGCTGCTGCTGTTGTGCAGCGTCAGCGAGTAGGCAATGTCGCTGTAGTTGACGAGCACCGTCGAGCTGAGGGGGCCCTTCACCAGCGTCAACCGTGGCGTGGCAGAGGTGAAGAGGCGCTCCGGCACCCGGTTCACTGGCTTGAAGAGGTAGGCGCCACTCTGCGTCGGCTTCGAGTGGTAGGCGGCAAAGTTCATGTGCACCTGTTCGACGGTGTTGCTCGCCTTGTGGTGCAGTCGCTCTATGAAGCCGGCCTTGTTCAACTCGACGCGCATCAGATCATTCTCCAAATATAGTGGCGCTGAAGACGGCGTGAGTGCTTCAAAGTGAAACACTTCATTGCTGGTCGTCCTAGAGGTCACCGGGTTGAAACTGTTTCTGTTGCCGTTGTTGTTGTTGTTGTTGTTATTGTTGGTGTCGTTGTTCTGCTCTTTCGTTCTCTTCTTCCCCGCATGCCCATCACCATCACTTCTGCTGCCATTGGCGCCATTGTCCACCACCGTCACAATGGTAACTTTCGCCTGAATGCTCTCTTCATTAGTGAGCACTTTGTAGTTCTTCAGCGACAATGGAGACAGCGTGGCTGCAAACTCCAGCTCAAAGGTGTTCGACGACAGCTGGCGACCGTTGTAGACGGGATTGACCTGGACACTAACACGCCGGCCATCCTCCACGTCAATTACCTTCACAAATGGATCCTCCACTAGAATTCGCACCGTCTCACTTCTCCGCTGCAGATTGCCGTTGAAGAGCACCAACTTGAGGCCGCTCTCGCCGGCGGGCACGCGAAGCAGCCGCCGATCGGGCAGGCGGCTCCAGCTGGGCTTGTGCTGCTGCGCAAAGAGGAACGGCTTGCTGAAGTTGGCTGACGCCTTGATGTGCTGGGCGTTCATCAGCTGCACGGAGAGTGCCGTCAGCTCCATCAGTCGGCCAATGGAGTGCGCCATTCGCCGGGCGTAGTCCTCCATGACGTAGTCCCGAGAGGTGCCCGTGATGCCGTCGTGGTGCTGAAAAAGAGACAGATTCTGCCTCGCCTCTGCCAGGTGACTGCCGTAGAAGCGTTCCAGCAACATTGCTGAGGGTGGCGGACAGGGCGCCGCCAAGCTGGTAAAGCTGCTGCTGCGCAGGCGGTGCCTCGCCAGACTGTAGGCGATCTCTGCGGTACGCAGCCAGTGCTGCAGCTGTCGGCTCATCTGCTTGAAGAAGGGCCGCGTCGAGTAGAAGCCCGTCCAGTAGTTGGGCTCACCGGAAACGTACACATCGGCGTAGGGCAGAAAGTCGCCCACCAGCGAGGGGTAGGCGTCCGCCTTGGGGTCGAGCGGCAGTCTGTTGTTGACCGCCTGGAAGTAGTCCTGCAGTGTGCCGAACTGAATGCGGGCCCCCTTGAACTGGGCTGCGCCCGCGCCGTTGACGTAGCTCATCAGTCGCTGGTAGTTGTCGTATTGCTGCCGCCACTCGGTGTCCAGGTCGTAGCGAAAGTCGTCGCCGAGCAGGACGAGGGCCACATTGTGGCGAAAGAGGGAGCCCAACTTGCCGTACTGCTCCATAATCTCCGCCGCCTTGGCGGCAATGTTGGTGCTGTTCAGCTCTACTGCCGTCGACTCGGAGGACTCACCGAAAATTTTGCGAAAGTCAAAGTCCAGGCAGGTCTTGTAGTCGGGGCCGCAGGCGTACTTGTAGCTGTACAGGTCCAACGGTGACATGTGGCACATCATCGATTGCCTGCTACTGCTTTTTGATTGCTGGTGCTGCTGGAAAAACTGCCGCCAGAAGAATTCTAGCGATCTCGTTTCTGCGAGTCGTCGCTTCCAGGCAAAGTGCGTTCGCTGAATGTACATGTTCGAAAGACCGGATTTCTGCAGTAGATAAGGCATGGTGGAACTGTGGCCAAATGGGTCCACCGACCAGGAGTTGCTCGGAGTGTAGTTCAGTGTGCTTCGCAGGAACTGATGGCCTTCGATCAGCTGCTCCAGCATGTCAGGGTAGGAGGCAGAGGCTTCGTCGGTCATGACCTGCAGTGAAAGCAGAGAGGAGAAAACGGTAGGGAAACGGTAAATGTACTGTAAATATACAGCAAGCAGATTTCACACTGCTGCTACTAACCCATCCTCCTGTCACAATTTCGAATCGCTTTCCCTGAAGCAGGTTTTTCACTTTTTGCTTAGCAGCTTCACTTGTCAGTCTGTTAATGACGCGGAGAAGGTCGTGATGAAGAAGAAGAAAAAGAAGAAGAAAAAGAGTTAAAAGTGGCATTTGCTAGTTGATTGATTGTCTGTTAAAGCACACACACACTCTCCCTCTCTTTACTCACCCGTCCCACCACCGAGAGAAGAAGGACATCTCTGCCCAAATGAAAGTCATATTGGGGTATTTGGCCAAGTTCTTCACCATATTCTCGAGAATGTAGTACGTGTACCGGTAGTAATACTGGTCGTACGTGTTTAGCCATCCTGCAGAGAAGATGAAGTTGTTTAAATTATAGTGGCACTGTACAGAGGCTTTGCGACTATGCAAGCTTACCTGGATCGTTGTGACTATGCGGAACAATAATGACCTGGCAATGGTGAAGTCAGATTAGTGATTAGAGATGCTCAGCGGAAAGAGGATGATAAGAAAAGGAGAGCAGCCTGAGGCCAGCTGAAGAGACAACAACATTTAACAACCGCCAAATTGGCGCCCTTCGCAAGTGAATGCTTTCGAAAGTGAGTAAGTGATTTAGAGTACTACACACTGTAAATAATCACAAGCGGCAGTCATTAGGGTGGCAAAGTATGGCATTGCCGACACATTGTCAGCAGTTGTGTGCACACTGTGCTCTATGTACAGCTATGCAGCTAGCTGCAGAGGACTCTCCAAAAGCTAATGCTAATGATAATCATGCTAAGTAGAGTGAATGCTAATGGAGAACATTGACGAGTGCCTCCACTGCAGTGTGTGCCTAGTGATTAGATCGAGGGGGAAAGCAGTGCACGGTGCTATAAGCAGCATCGGCTGCAACATGTGTTGTTGCAAAAAGAGCTTGCCGACGGGAAGAGTACATGCGAGGAATGCTAATAATATTGGAGAGTAGCGGTGGTAAACAAAGTAAATTGATTTCAATGTAATTACCTTCAGTGGAAATTGATTCTGTGAAAGGGTACGGCGGTACTGCTGGTCGAGAGCGGGCGACCAGAAGTTGGTGTCGTTGGGGTTGAGATCGAGTTGAAGGTAGCCGTCGACTGTGTTGATCAGTCGTGTGCCGTTGCCTGGCACACGATTGGGTTCACCACTCTCGGCGCCGACCAGCTCGTCGACGACGACAGTGTGGAGGGCGTCAGTGGCGGTCACGGTGATCGGGTGGAGGTGACTTAGAGTGGAGAAACGGGCGAAGATGAAGGAGTAAACAAAGATGACAAAGATGGCAGGCACAAGAAGGTAAAAGAAGATAATGCGAGGTCGGGCCATTTTTTCAAATGAAAAGACTTAATAGGTAGGGGATGACTTGGCTAACTTAGAATAGGAAACAACTCGAGTTCTAAAGAAGATGGCAAAAAAGGAGGGATGAGGTGAGGGGAACTAGAGCCAAGGGAAAGGCAACAGCAGGCATCAGAGAATCGTTTGGCAGTGGAGCTGATGCAGAGACATGCATGCGGACGGCTTAAACTTGGAATATTTGTTTTTTCCACGCTGTTTAATCGACATCGGCGTGATCATTGTTGAGAGGAAATGGTTGGCATTGGTTGGCATTTCATGGACTGCTCTCGGGTGGGGGCATTCAGTTGGACACAGTTGATAGGATTACAGCAATTAAGAGTGGCTGATTGTGAGGCTGCTGTAGTACTCCTGCTGCTCCTTCTGCTTCTGCCTCTCCCTCTGGTCGTCGTAGTGGCCGTCGTGCTTGTGCGAGTTGCGATTACAATGATTGTTATGATGAAAAGCGAGATTGCTTATGCTGGTTGAAGTGCTGGTGGGTGCTGCTGCTGCTGCTGCTGCTGCTTCGCCGACAAACATTTCCAAAGAGTTGAGCACTCGAGGACGTGACTCAGAAGAGCTGATTGTGTGTACTGCACTGAACACAAACTGGCTGGGACCACCACAAGGGACCAGCGAGTGGACTGGACGGGAGGAGATTGGCCAAGGGACGAGTAGGTAGGCCAAATGAGGCAGGCAAGGCAGCAGTGGAAATAGAGAATCTCTGCGAGCGTCTCAGCTGTGTGTTCCCTCCGTCAGTTAGGTAGGAACATGCGGGATCCACCACCAGCACCACTACCACCACCAACAGCAGTAGCAGCGACAGAACGTCTGACGGCCTACGCTGCCAGTGACGACTGACTGACTGACTGACGGCAGACTGGCGCGCCAGACTACTCGCTGAATATACAACAGCTGAAGAAGAAGAAGAAGACGAAGTCGCGCTTCACGGAGACTTCAATTGCTTCACTCCACCTCACTTTACTTCACTGAAGTGAAGTGAACTGATCGTTGCTGCTTCTGCTGCTGCTGCTGGTGGCGGTCGTAGTCGGGTGGTAGTCCTCTCTCACTGCGGTATCCTACCTGTCCTTCCTGCCCTACCTGGTCGCACAAACACAAACACACAGCTGACCTGGTGAGACTGTCACCGCAGATCTGCAGTGGCCACTTTGTGTCTCACTTGTCCGGTGGTGGTGGCGAAGAAGGGCAATGACGAGGTCAGCAGAGGCGCACTGTCTGATTACCGCTCAGCTGACCAGAGGACAACGACGGTCGTTCTTGATTGCATCAGCAGCAGCAGCAGCAGCAGTGCTCCCTCTTTCAATTGTCCGTGTGCGCGGGCACCTTACCTTACCTGGCCACCACCACCACCACACTACCATCATCATCAGCGTACCTATTGTTGTTGAGCAGATAGAGTAAAGGTCAGTCTTGCAGAGTAGTGCCAGACCTGCCTGTTTGCGTAGTAGAGCACACACTGCACAGCTGCGGAACCAAAGCACTACCACTGCGACGACCGATTGTCCTGGCGTCCGATTACCATCTCGCGCGAGTCAGCCAATGAGCTCCCCCTCACGCTCCATTTTCGATGCAGCAGCAGCAGCAGCAGTGTCCGCAGTGGAAGTGCAATGAGCACAGGCTTCAGACTTCCCTTGAGACTCTATCAGAGGAGGCTCACTCCGTTGTTCTTTGCAAAGAGCACCACTCACCTAGACGATATATTTGCACTCGATTACAGAGAGAGGCTCACTTGCAGCAATCACAATCACCACCCGCACAGTTTCACACATGAGTACATTCTCTTTCTCTCTCCTCTCTGGCAGGCTGACAACGACAACAAGTGTACGAGGTGACGACAGTGTCTCGTAAGATGCCCCTGATGGGATCTCAAATGTTGAAGAAAGGGGGAAAAGGGGAAAAACTGCAGCAGCAGCACACAGCACAGTATACGCAATGAAAAATACAGTTTTTTCTTCGAAATCAGTGTAGCTACAAGTAATGTCCTGAGACTACGAGAAATGGAGAATGAACTCACGCAAAGGCGTTTATGTACAGTTGGGCAAGTAGCCACTGGGAGATACATTAGTAGATAAGGTATTTTGTTAAACAACGACACTTGCTTGGCTTCTTCTTATTCTTCTTCTTCAATTAAACTTTGGTGTATGAGCAACAAAGCAGGAAACAGCGACAAAAAAATAGCGGGCGACATTGATGACAGTGACAGCACGAGTGAGAAGGGGATGAATTGAAAGTCTAGTCGATTGAAAAGGGCAGATAAGATCATCACTTAAGTTCGATCTCTGCGGCGTCTATGATTTCGAAATCGTCAGAAAGATCAGAAGCAGAGGAGTGTCTGGAAACGCTGCCCTCGCGACTGGCTGCAGCAGTCGCGTCGAGAGCGCTTTTCAGAGCCTCCTCTTTGCAGAGATCTGAGGATTCACAGTTGGGGATGACTACGTCCGAGCTGGCCTTATGACTGGGGAACAGTTGCGAGTTGCAGTAGTTGATGACTTCATCGAGAACCGAGCGTGGCAAAACGTGAAGCAAAAATCCAGGAGTCAAAAGTATAACAAGAGCTACGCAAAAATTAAAAACAATGGTAAACAATGGCAAAGAAAAGATGTTTGAGTTTTTCTTACCGAAACTATAAAGTAAGATGACTCCAGGTATGCATTTGCCAATGTAGTAGATGACAGCCAACACGGTTATGGTGAGAAAGCTAAAAGTTCCATGAGATCGTTGGCGAAGATCGACAATTTCAGCAACGAGCAGTGCGAGCAGTTCTTTCAATTTAGACCACTCTGATAGAATCTCCGGAGCGCTTAGAACGTTTGGATTGACAGATGTCCAGCTAAACAAATAGTAGTCATTAGAAATGAAAATGATGATATCAAAGTGTTTCCTTTACACTTACTTTTCTCTGACTTCAGCTGTTGGCACTGCAATAGAAAGACATTTTGTGTTAGAAAAAATAGAATGACTCAATGATGCTGCTGATGATGATGATAAAGCACTTTATCATTAAGAAAAATACCTCTTATTTCAGGCCAAACGTATCGCGTCCACATTTCGTAAAAGTGATAACAGAAAATGAGTAGGGCAAAGATGAATATAAGTCGAGGGCTCCACAAAATAAACAGCCTGATTTGATTTGGCGGCGATAAAGAAGCAGGAAGAAGATTGTCAGTTGTATTCCATTGATAAGTAAGGGATTAGTGTCCACCTACCAGTATACACAAGTGAACGCAGAGAGGGCAAGGGCCGAGTTGAACGGATTCTCCCAGATGAGTAGACTTTGGAACTCTATGAGATATGCCTCCAGGTTAGAGATGAGATTGAAGTCATCGTGGCTGGAGCCATCGGTGGCATTGGTGGCGGGGCCGTTCATCTCAAACTGGTCAACCCAGTGGCGAAACTCGTCAACACGACGCTGGAAGTATCGTAGCCACTGAGGACTAGCACTGCCACCACCACCACTTTGGTTCACTGGGTTCTCCATGGTGAACACGTGGACACTGGACTGGGCCGAAGACAATAGCAATAGCAGGTGTCTGTCTGTCTGCTGGAACTTGTAGACTTGACGACCACTACAGCGAGTATTCTACAGAGTGTGAGCAGGGGGAGCGAGCGCTTGTTGTGACGGATACAAACAAGTGAAGACAGAGAAAGAGAGAAATGGAAATAGAAAAAGCAAGGAGCTCGAAGAGAAGAATATGAGTGCGTGCGTCGTTTGCAAAGAGTTAGTTTGTTTCTGAACGACAGTGCTGCAGTACTGCTGTTGTTGCTGTCGGTGACGATGATGAACGCAAGGTGTAATCTCTGTGCTTCGACTGCAGCTGCTGACAGTGCATCAACTGATCGTGCCAACTGACTGATCTGAACTTGTCATTGCCTCCCAACCAGCAAGATGTCAGGCGCCTGATGCCGAGGGAATTCGGGCTGCTTCTTCAATTGTCGTGCAGGTTGCTGCTTTCTCACTCACTTCTGTGGTTGTTCGGTTTTCAGTCTTTTCAGCAGCGAACAAACGTACAGGCGAACACACGTACACGATGCGCTGTATACAGAGTGGTGGTGGTCGTCGTCGTTGCAAGATTCAGGCAATCGAGCCCATGCAGGGCGCCTGTGCTGCTGCTGCTGCTACTCTTGAAGGGCACCAGCGGTAGAATCACATGACTGCTGGCAAACATACACAACACAACACACGCTCTCTCTCTTCTCGCTCTCTTTCAAATCAGCACCAGCAGCGAAGCTCGCTCGCTCTGCGCAGCTTCGATCTCGTGCAGGCAATCCCTGTCTCACGAGGCGCTTTCTTCTCTCCGGCTGTCTGCACGGATTCGCCGTGCTAAGGAGAGCTCTGTGTGGTATCCTCCAGTAGCAGCAGCACATCGTGGCCATGAGCTGCAGTGTGAGTCAGAGCAGCCAGAGACTCGAAGAGTCAAGTCGAAGTGGCGCCAAAGTAAGTGAGTGTGTGGTGCCACTCATCGGCGGAGACACTGGCCGACGATGATTGAACTCACGCCACAAGTTAAGTCGTACTCTTCCAGCTAAGGGAGAGGGAGAAAGAGTAAAGCACTTGCCGACTCTTATCACTTCGTAGTTGCTGCAATGTACCTCCAGCGCCAGCACTACTCGTACACCCATCACGAGAAGTTTGTACACCGAACGGTGTATATGCAGGAGTTTGTCCATTATTAGCCAACCACAACAACACCATTGGCGCACTTGACAATGGCAGTGGTAGAACAAAAACAGAAATGGTAATTGAAATGCCGCTGCTCCTGTTGTTCAGACTTTGGTAACCTGATCGGCAATGCTGTAGCAGCCTTTCAGCAGACGACAGTAGGAGAGGGGCTCCTTCGGCCAGGGGTAGGGGCCGTTGTCTGCCTCGTAGAACATGGGCAGTCGCAGCACCCAGTAGCTCGACTGCGAAAGCTTGATCGGCTCAGTATTGCCCGGGAAGAAGAGCGGACTGGCATTAGGCGTCATCTGCACAAAGGGATTCAGAGTGACGTGAATGGGTGCTTTCGGGGTGACGATGTGAATGCGCATAAGCTGCGCTAAAGTGGGCGACTTGCCCGGACGGCTGCGGAGAAGAAGAAAAAGGAGAAGAGCGGCGCATTAAGTCAGACGTCAGGGGAATAAACCTTGCTTGTTTGCTTTTGCGAGCGAGTACTCACCTGCAGATGCAGTGCATGTACACCGGCATATCATTCGTCGTGGAAGCTGACGCTGTCTCTGAAAAAACGTTCGAGTTGGCCTTGAGCACCTGGTCAGGCCCGCAGGAGATGAAGCGGTGGCCTCGCAGGCACTCGTACTCCACGCCGATGAATATCTTCACGGTGAACTGAGTGCCCGACTTCAGCGCCTTCATGTGCTTCACCCCGGGCGGCTTCTTGCCGCGCTCCCACAGCGGCGGCATGTGTCGGCCGTGCTCCAGAATGACGGTCACATTCCAAGGGAGCAGGTAGTGCGAGCCGTGGATGAAGCCCTGCTGGTCGGTGATGCCCAGGTTGTGCGAGTAGATGCTGGAGGAGCCCAGACAGACCAGCGACCAGGAGGAGAAGCGAGCCGGCGTGTTCGGCGGCAGAGCGTGTGAATCATCGGCGGCAGTGAGGAGACGTCCACGTTGGCGCGTGTCACCTTGCCCGTTTCCGGCGACGTGTTGTTCAGCTCAAGATCACTGACAAACTCTTCGCCGCTGGAGAAGTGCTTCTCCGCGTACTCCTCATTGTCGGAGGACTGCGTGAGAAAGAGCTCAGGCTTGCTCAGCGCCTCGGACTTGTCATTTCCTGACAGAGCGTCCTTCTCGCTGCCCTCATCACCGCCGGTCATCACCGAGTCACCCTGCTCTGACTTTCGCTGTGGGTGGTGGTCCGACTTTGTGCTGCAGGTGATCACGTAGTTTTCCTCATCTCCTTCCTCGGCATTCTCCGGCGGTGAATCGAGCAAGTCATCGTTATTGGACAAATTCTCGGGACTGGGCACTTCGGAGGCGTCCACCTCTTCGCAGTCGCCGCCAGGACGAACTTCGTCGTCCGGCAGCACGCCAAGTGCCCTCGTCGTTGTCGGACTGTCCCGATTTTCGCTCTTATTAGTCATGTTCTGACTTGAGCTGAGCGTCTCCACGTCAAAGTTGTCGTAAACAGGAAACTTGTACTGCGATACGTGGCGACAGGTGTGGCACTTGAACTTCATCTTCAGGTAGAAGTCATAGTTGGCCTCTTTCAAGGTAAATGGATCGATGCGGTTGCCCGAGCGACGACCACAGTTACAGGCAGAGACCAGTTTGGTCATGCTGGAGTGCAACATTATGGGCAGTGACTGAAATGAGCCGTCTGCATTAGGCGCAAACTCCTCATGGGGCAGTCGGTGCACCTTGTTCATGCAGTAGTTTCCGGTCAGGCTAAGCTCTTCACACATTTTGCGACCACTATTCCAGAACTTGTCGCACTCGGCTTGCACTGCCTGTATGTACTTGTAAATGGCCGGCCCCCGAGAGTTCATGGTAAAGTACTGCAGTGTGAGCATCAGCTTCCGTTCGTGTGTTTCACGTGTGTAGTGCGAAGGAAGGTTCTCCTGATAGTAGCTGACAGCATTGTGCACCATTTTAGAGCATCGTCCTTCAGAGAAGCGATTGTCAGTGTCCAGAGTTGAGTAGAGAGAGTCGAAAATTTTCATCAAGTTTCGCGACTTCTCGGCGCTGATGGAGGCATAGGTTTGCGAAAAGATAAGCTCTTTAAAAGAAATCAACACTTTGAAGAAGCTGAACGTGTTCACCAAATCATTTGAAGGCGGGGTTGGCTTTGTCGAGCTGTTCTCATCGGAGTTCTTTGAAAGTGTGGAGTTTATGTGAGGAAGTAGGAAGCTGAGGAAGAGCTGATTGCATTTGTTGAGAGAGTAGTACTTGTCAGCGTACTTGGAACGTCCTTCAGTTGCCTCGTTCGTGCAACGGTTGAAGATTCTCTCAAAAAAGAATGCATTGTAGTCACTAATGATAGGATTTTGAGTCGATATAAACACAAAAGGACTTGACGATGAGATTGAAAACAGGGAATTGGCACTCATTGCCGATAAGAGGCGACTTTTTCGTAGTACCCTTGTTATTTGATCTTCCAACTGCTGAACATAGAGCTGGTAATTTTCGTTATTTATGTATTCAAAGCCTTCATATGCCTCAAAAGTAAAGAGAAGTTGGGGGACACAAAATCTTCCTGATTTAATCCAAAATGTCGGTAAACCACCAACAGACTGGAGCATTTCCGAGACAAATGGCTGCAGTTTGACTCGAATTGAATCAATGATCCGAAAGAGGTTGATGCAGCTAATGTCAAAGCGAGGTGTCTGATTTGAGACCACGACCACATGACTGATGTGAAATAACAAAATGAGCGACTTGAGCAGATCATTCATCAAATCAGGCCACTGGTTGAGAAATCCCTATTTACAAAGTAGACTATTAGCTGAAAGGTGTCACTAAAAATAAAAATGTTACCTTTTCGAGAAACTGCTTCTGAATGTCATCGTACAAGTTGGTCAGAGACCACGAGTCAAAAGTTGACGTCAGATGGAGAAAAACAATTTGGTTGGCAGTGTCGTAGTAACCATCGATTTGGGCAAACTGCGTGTCAATGGAGGGTAAGTGTCAACAGTACTTGTTTACCCCAAATAAATACATACATTATCCTCAAAGAGTGTACTTCCCTCGCCCACCTGAGGAAGGAATGCATTCTGACCAATGAGGCTGCCAAGTAGACTGGCCTTGGAGTTCATGCAGCTGAGCACTGACCGGCCGATGACGGAGACAACGCCGACCCTGTCAAATCCGTCACTTAGCATCTGCTCCTCAACGTATTTGAGCACATTCCTGCGTTGAAACAGCAAATCAACAAGTTAGTTTTCTAGCTTACTCAAACATAACCTAAATTCTTACTGTAAGCCGGAGTCTTTTGAAAAAAGAGAAAAATATTGAGGATTCGCTGCCTTTATCGAGTCCGGTACTGGACCGAACATGTCGACGATAGATCTCGACTTCATTAAGGCGGGGTGTCACTTTTCTTAATGAGAACGGTGTTAATTTCCTCGTTGGTAAACAACTCCAAAGCCGCTTGGAGCAAACAGCTACAAAGTAAACACTTGATTAGGCTTCAGCACGCGATCAGCTGACGAGGCCGACACAAACAAAGTGTGGCAAAAAAGACTGCTGGGCGAATTATCCTGCGTCAAAATAGCTATACCAGACTGGCATTTGCGTTATAGTCGAGTTCTGATCATAAAAAAGTTTAGTTCCTCGGCGCGGACTTTCTCTCCAAGGTTGCCCATTACCATGTGCAGGCAATTTCCTCAAGTCAATTACATAAGGGCAATCAATTACTTATTCATGCCAACAAAATGACATGCAGAGAATGACAAGGACGCTCTTCACTTGCACGCGCACTTTGAGGTCTTGCTGAGTGGTGAGCGCTGCTGCGGCCGACAGAGCTGCCAAAGTGACAGCAGCAGTTGGCGCCAAATGCGTTTGCCCGGTCCATTAGCCGGCTATATAATGGCCTTTGTGTTCCAAGATTCATTTCCCGTTTCAAACATTGTTTGAAAATGAAGAAGAAGAGGAAGAAATATTGCAGGACATTCACCTTGAATAGTGCAGCACTCGGATGGCGCGCTTTTAGTGCAGCTTTTATAGCAAGCACAACAGGGACACCGCCTAGTCGCCATTCTGCCGTGGTCTTCTGCAGCTTTCAACTGACTGACATCGACAGGCATTTTATGATCTGCTGTACAGGTCGGTATATAGACAATTAAATGAGGCTTGAAGAGGGGCAACCAGAGAGGCGACCAGGAATCGACCATTCGCAGATTGGCGAGTGCTCTTTCTATTTATATAGGCGGATAGTTCTCGCTTTCTCTTGTCTATTTCCAGAGATCACTTCGTCTCCATGATGACGGCAGGGTGGCAAGCAGTTGGCACCGGTAAAAGTGCCTTCGACAGCGTGCACTGACCAGCTGCACTCATCGCTGCCTCGTGCTTTGACTTCCTTGCCCCGTTTTGGCGCCATTTACCGTTTGGCCGTCCATCAATCGAGTCAGTGCACCTGTCCACCTCACCGCTTCTCATCACACTTTTTGAGCCCTGCTTTTTGTGGTGATCTACGATCAACGATGAAGTACAACGATTCGAACCACCCTTCAGTGGCCTTCAGTGCAATGAACCAAATGCGACACAGCGGAACGCTTTGTGATGTGACGCTGCACGTGGCCGGCACTGATCTGCTGGCCCATCGTGTCGTTCTGGCAGCCACTTCCGCATATTTCAATGCCATGTTCAGCTGTGAGTGAGCTGTTCTACAATAAACCAAAAGAAACAACTTTTAACAATTCCTTTCTCCTTTTAGGTGAAATGCTGGAAAAGAGCCTCGATCGAGTGAGCATCAAGGAGGTGGAGCCGATGGCGCTGCAGCTGCTCATCGACTACGCCTACACCGGACAGATTGAGATCACCGACGAGAACGTGCAGTGCCTGCTGCCGGCGGCCAGTTTGCTGCAGATGGACGTGATCAGGGAGGCCTGCTGCAGCTTCCTCCTCCGCCAGCTGGACGCCTCCAACTGCCTCGGCATACGCCTCTTTGCGCACACCCACTCCTGCGAGGAGCTGCAGGTGACCTCTCACCAGTACGCACTGAACAACTTCATGAAGGTTTCCCAGGAGGAAGAGTTCCTCCTCCTCTCCTTTGAGGAGATCAGCAGTCTGGTGTCGAGCAGTCAGCTTAATGTGACCGACGAGGAGACGGTCTACGGGGCGGTGATGCGCTGGTTGAAGCACAATCTGAACGAGCGAGAGAAGCACTTTGCCAGTCTGCTCAGCTACGTCCGCCTGCCGCTGCTCTCGCGCGAGTACCTCCTCAGTCAGGTGATGGGCGAGAGTCTGATCAGGACGAACTCGGAGGCGAAGGATCTGCTGATTGAGGCGATGCGCTACCACCTCTGTCCGGCGGAGAGGGCGGCGGTGGAGCACAACGCTCACAACGCCCGCACCACCACTCGCCGCCCTGAAGGCCTGCAGCCGGTGATCTTTGCCATCGGAGGCGGTTCACTCTTCTCGACAATCAACAGTGAGTTCGAGTACTACTGCCCGGTCAGTGACCGCTGGACCTACGTGCAGAGCAGTCAACGGCGCTCCCGTGCCGGACTGACGACGCTCAACAACAGGCAGAAGATTGTCGTCATCGGTGGCTACAATGGCTCGAAGGAGCTCAACTCGGTGGAGACCTACTCGCCGCTGAGCAATGTCTGGGAAACGGGGGCCAGTATGGGCAGTCCGCGCAGCTGCTTTGGTGTGTGCAGTCTCAATGGGAACCAAGTGGTGGTCGCCGGTGGATTCGATGGTAATGAGGATTAAAAATTTGGGTTTTGGAACTGACACTAAAACTGTAACTCATGCAAACAGGAAACGCCGTTCTGAACAGCTCGGAAATGTTTGACGCCTACGCTAACGTCTGGTACTCCTATCCAAATCTGGAGATCAGAAGAAAGTACTGTCGTCTGGTGGAGCTGAATCAGTCCATCTATGCGGTGGGCGGCTTTGACGGCGTCAACTACCACTCATCAGTGTCCCGATTTGATCCAAGGGTGACTCAATGTGTGTTTGAGCTAGAAAACACTATCTGACCACTCTATTCAATTCAATTCAGGAGGGAAAGTGGGTTCGTGTGGCACCGATGATCACGCCTCGAAGCAGCTGTGGGGCGACTGTGCTGGCTGGCAAGGTGTACGTCAGCGGCGGCAACGATGGCAACTCCTGTCCTCTGAGCAGTGTCGAGCGGTACGACCCGACCATGAATGCCTGGGAGAGTGTCGCCTCAATGCAGACCAGACGGTAAGTGTGTGGGTGCACTTCCTCGCTTACTACCACTCATACACACTACCCAACTCACACACACAGGAGCACGCACGACCTGGTTGAGGTCAACGACGCTCTGTACGCCATTGGCGGCAATGACGGCAGCAGCAGTCTCAATTCGGTGGAGAAGTACTGCCCGGTGGCGCAGAACACCGCCAAATGGACTCCAGTGAAGGCAATGAACCTGAGGAGAAGCAACCTAGGGGCGGTGGTTCTCTACTGCCAGGACCTGGGCTCCTCCTTTGGTCGTCAGGAGGAGACGATGCTTTCCTCGGCCGCCTCCCATTCCACAGTGACCGACACTGAAGTGGTAATGGACAGAAAGTCCAATGAAGACATCAGTCTTCTGCTGCCGCCCGTCTAGCCGGAGTCCTGCCAATCTTCTTCTAGCACACCGCGTTCAAGTAACTAGTGATAACAATTGCTTTATTTTTAGTAGGCTTTCTTCCTCTGAGTAGGTATTTTGACAATAAACTCACTCAAAAGTACGGAGATTAGCTAATGTGTAATAAGTAATACGACTACAAAAATAATTGGACTCGATGTGATTCATCCATTACATTGGTTTAATGTAAGCGGCGGCGGCAATGCGGTGCCCCCTATTTCTTGCCCTGAATTTGCGAAGACTTGATGTCAAAGTCCTTCTCGGAGATGTTCAGCAACAGCGATTGGGCATCCAAGTAGACGCGGTTCTGGGCTTGAGACATCTAATGCCGAGGAAAACAAACTCATTAGTAAAAGAAAAAGGTAACATTAGCATTAGGCTTACCGTCTTGGCAATTTGCTGGGCAGCGCGAATCTTCCTCAACTTTAGATAACCGGGATTCTTGGAGATAGCGTCACCTAAGTATAGCGGAAAAGTTAAGGAAATAAGGATGCGAAAGGTTTGAGATAATTGATTTCAACAACAAAGATGGCCATCAGATTACTAAAGAGCAAATATCACTTTTGAAAGTATAAAGAATCGGCTAGAGCAAAGCCAATTCTCTATAGGAAACTTGAGGCAGAATGTTAGTCGCGCGAGCAGCACTACGAATGGGAAAGACTTTCGCTAAGTAATGTCGCCCACATGACTGATTTGTCCTTTGGTCTGTCCTTTACAGAACTGATAAATGAGAGCTCGTTATTCAGTACCAAGATACCAGACCCAAATCAGAAAGATCAACCTAGCCTAGCGAAGCAGCGCTTTTGGTTAGACTAAGTAATATGCCATAGAGTTCATCAGTTGGCCGCAAAGTTAAGCAACGCAATTGGGTAAAAGGCATCGTTTGTGAAAAGGATATCATTCGAGCAGCTTCGGCTTCTCCCTCAGCTTGAACAATCTTCTGCTGACGCTCCTGCTTGGCCTGCTCCACGGTGAAAGCAGCACGTTGAGCCTCCTGTTGGGCCACTTGTTTGGATTCGACGGCAGCGGCGTACTCCTTGCTGAAGCTCAATTCAGTGAGCGAAACGTCATCGAGAATGAGATGAAAGTCCTTGGCTCGCTCGATAAGCTGCTTGCGAACCAGCAGCGAAACTTGTTGACGCTGAGTGATCAACTGAGAAGCATTGAACTTGGCGACAACACTTTTAAGCACCTAAAGGTAAAACGGTGTTAGCATTAGTTCCTGTAGTAAACGAAAAAGTTTATGGGAACAAACCTCATTGCAAATGGAAGGCAAGACACGCTCGTCGTAGTCAGTTCCTAAGACACGGTAAATTTGAGGCAGTTTGGAAGCATCGGGACGAGCCAGAACACGAAGGGTAATGTTGACCATCTGCAAATCTTTGCTACCAGTTGGAGAGGAAATCTTTCGCGGACGCGATCGAATGTCATAGATAATGGGCCACTGGAACCAGGGAAGTCTGGGGGTACAAGTGTAAAGTGACATTAGGACACGATCTACGTCGGTGGCATGACGCAACTTACCGAAAGTGCAAGCCTTCAGCGTACACATTCTTCTGGATGCCACCGATTCGGCTGAAGATGATTGCACGGTGACCACCCTCCACTATGGCCAAAAAGACGAGGATTGTTTAAGGTCAGATGGGCACGTTTATAGCAAATCAAAATAAAGTAGATGTACCTGTGTAGACGGACTGCGTTGCGGCGTACCCGAGACCGCCGGCAGCGACGAGCAGTTTGATGCCCAGGCCTAGGCCGTTGGGGGCCTTGCCGAAGCGTCCCATCATGTCGCCCAGTTTGTCGGCCATTGCAGGAGTGGATGGAGAAGGGGTGGAAAGCGGGAGAGATGGGCAAGATGAAGCCTAGAAGACCTGTGCAGAAGGCAAAAATGTTGACTTCGGCTTTTTGGCCGAAAAAAGCATGTGAATTGCCCCTTCACTGACAACGTAATTAGCTGACTTACAATTTTCACCCGATTTTTTTGCTTTTTACAAGCCTTCCGTTTTATGATCTAAAAAGTTGAGTTTACTTTTAAATCTGATAAATTAAAGGGCTTTTAAAAAGTTGTGAATTTGGGACCAAAGAAAAGATTAGGTTGCTCGTGTTTTCTTGTTGGATTGATAGCTAGCGCGGCGCCCTCTAGCAGAAGAGTTGGGGCGCGATCAAAACATGTGACTAACTTTTTTGCACATTTCACATTTGAATCATAACAAACGAATGTGAAATGATGTTGGGAGCTTTCAAAAGACCCGTTTTGAGACTGTTTGGTGAAGCCACTCAGATCCGGCTGTATCAAGTGTCGTTAACTCGGTTCAACGAAGTAGCCAACACAAAAGTGGAAAATGATGTCGCGCCCATTGTGGAAGAAAATTCACATCCCGTTGCTAAACGACTGATGGACTTTTTCGATGCACCCGAAAATTGGAGCAAGGATGCCGTAAAATCTGGTATGTTGTTACTGTCTTTTTGCATAATGACTGATGTGTAACTGTCCTTTCTAGGTCGAAGCTGGAGAATTGATGAGCTTCGAATCAAGAGCAACAAGGACCTGCACTGCCTGTGGTATGTCCTCTACAAGGAGCGCAACATGCTGAAGACAATGGAAGAGGCGTCTAAAGAGGCGACGCAAAATATGCCTAGTCCGGAGCGAATCGACAAGGTGGAAGAGAGCATGAAGTACATTGAGGAAGTAATCCAAGAGAGAAATCGCGCCTACTGGGACCTGGAAGTCGGCGACAGTCAGTTTGTCAGCCGAAGGAAGGCCTTCCGTCGAGACATTTTCGGACGTTGGCGCTGGTAAGTTTGCCTGGTTTGGTACAATACAAAATGGGTTAACAACTTATTTTCCCATCCACAGGATTGCTTGCTCTGAGCACCTGATTCCCTACTGGATGAACACTGAATGGCGTAAAATGAACGCCCCTGGATTCGGCAAAGATGTCGAAGAGTTTAACAAAAAGTTACGCGAGAAGCAGCTAAACAAGACTGTTTCGTTGACTTTCAGAAAGGAATTCCACGTTCGTCAACTGCTCAAGCGTTTTGAAAACATTGATATGGAGTACCTGCAGGAGCTGTATCCTGAGGTGAACGTCCAGTCAATCAAGGAGAACCTCAATGAGATCACCAAGGAAAGCCGACAGCAGCGATTTGATGCAATATTCTACCAGAAGCGGAAGTTGCTGTAAATTGTCACACAGTTTATTATTATGAGTAGAGAGATTAATTAAATGTAATGACTAAACAAACAAAAGTAGATTATACAGTTGAAGTGTAAGATAAGAGAAGAAAAAACAGTAGTTAATTAATATGATTTGGATCACTAAGTTTAGATTACCAAATAGCACACACACTAAGGGTTAGGCGATAGAATGAAAGTGAAAGTCAATACTCGGTTATTTTTGGTTTACTACAGCTTCTCTAGAAGCCAAGCGCCACACTGGCTGTTCAATTTCAGGATATTTTTCGTGTGCTTGATGACCGTCTCAATGGGCACCTTCTGCGAGCCAGAGCTCGCCTTGACAATGGCATTGTTCAGCTGCTGGCAGACCTGCTCGCGATCCAGCAGGTTCTCACCATCCTCAATCTTATAATCGGTTGGATTCTGGAATGCAATTATGTGAAATGCCTGCTCGAGCATCTTCTTGTTCGTCTCATTGTGGCCATAGGTGGCAAAGAGTTGCTTTGAAAGGGCATTCAGCTCTCGGCCAAATTTGATGATCTTTTCCAGTTCATTGTAGCCATTGGTGGCGTGACTTTCAATGAGGGGATCTTGCACGGAGTGTTCAGTATCCTCGGGACTTATGTCCACTTCCATTGGGTTATCTAGGTTGCCATTGTGGTCGTTGAATTGGCAATTGCCATTGAAAGCGTGGTAAGGTGCACGATCGTATCCACAGACGTACTCGATAAACTGTCTGCATTTCAGAGTGAAATAGAGGTTTGGATTTTCCTGCAGTACTTCAGGGTACAGTGTGTTGGTAAGATGAACTGCTTCTCCGATTCGGCCACTAAGCACACTCTGCTGAATTTTCAGGCGTTGCTTAATATTTTGAACATTCTCCTTAAACGGAAGCTGTGTGGCTTCGGAGAAAACCTGCGCCGTGGTGCAGTAGCCATTGTGAATGAGCCACGACTGAACGAGATAGTGCAGCATGGGCTGCCAGTCAGCGTGGTTCACTGGAAAGTTGCCAATTGATTCGGTGATTCGCTTTCGCAGAGCAATCACATCCTGTTCGATGTCATAGACAAACTGATCCAAGCCGAAATTGGCCTCCAGCTCTTCACCGGGCGTCTGCAGGCCGACGGTGGGAAAGAGCGGGACGCTTGCAAGATCAGTGAAAGCGATGCCGAGATTAATGCCGTTTTTAGTGTAGAAGCACTTGTTTTCAATCAAGTTGAAACCACAGCCAATAATGTCGCCAGTAGTGAAGGTGGGCCCGTAAGCTTGCCCAGTGCCCGAGCTATTGAAGGAGTGGCCATCGTCCCCGTGGTAGCCGTACGACTGCTTGTCCCAACCAGGCAGACGATGCATGTCGACGTTCTGGGCGGCAAGGCCTATGCCCATGTATCCATCGCGACCTTTGCTCACGATTCGCACTTCATAGTAGTAGAGCAGGCAGCTCGAGGGAATCGGGTGCGTCGCTCGCACAGCTGCCGCATCCTTGTGCGTCTTTCCAACTCCCTTGTAGTGCACTTTCAGGCCGTCTTCCGAGAGAATGATAAAGTTTGCCTTATCCTTAGAAGACCAGTTTTTGGGAAGCAAATCAACATCCGTGTAAGGATACAGACGTTTCAGACGTTCAATGCCTTCGGCTTGGCGAAGCGAGGGTGATGCAGGGGAAACCGGAGAGCTGCATCGACTCGTCTCCATCTCAACAACGGGAGAAATTGGACGAGACATCCTATGGAAAAAATACAAGAAGTATTTATTTTTTTCATTATGACAAGTGTAATATAAAACTTACGCTTTGGCTGATGTCACCTATTGAATGAAGAATGAAGGCGGTGAAAAGCTGAAACGTTTGACTGGAAGTGCTCGATTCCTTAGAGCACTCTTTGAGTTCACTACCTCAGGTGCTGGCTGGCACAGGCAGAATGCTTCGACGCAAAGCAAATAGAAACTCAGAGTGAGTCTTTGTTGTGATTGCGAGAAGGAGCACAAAACTGCAGTGGCGCTGCTGTCCGCTGCAGTAGCATCGGCTCCATCCCTGAGACGTCATTTGTGATAGTGGACTTTTACCTTTTTCAAATATATTCTCGAAAAAGAAGGCATGCTCATTTATTCAAAATAAAACAAGAGGGATTTTTGTAGAAGACAAATAAAAAGACTAAGATAACTAATGCTTCCGCCGCTTGATGGACTTCTTTTTGTTCTTTGGCGTCTTTGGCTTTCTCCTCTTTTGCGTAACAAAGTCATTTGGATTGCTGATATCAAGCGCGGAGATGTCCTCGAATCGGGTAACATCATCGGCGATAGAGTTGATGGTGGCCATCTTTCGCGCGGCAGCCTTCTGCTTCTTAGTGAGGTTAATACGAATGAAGTTGTCCTCCTCAAAACGCTTCTTCTCTTTGAGAAACTTGCCAATGCCGCTCTTTTGGTGCAGCATGGAGCCGTATTCCTCTTCGGGAGCATCGTCAAATTCGCGTCGAAGCTCTTTGATGATGGAGCTGTTCATTGCCCGCTTCTTTGCGTGCTCCAGCGCTTTAGTTTTTCGGTCATGTTCATCTTCAAATTTCATCTGCGCCAATCTCGGTGGCACATAGACACCACCATTTGAAGACTTTTTTGCATCTGTCATCGCGAGGTTTTTTACATCTGAAGACTCGTCTTCGTCAACATCATCCAAGTTCATAGCACCACCATCCTCTCCATCTTCTCCCTCAGCAATACTGGAAAAGTTGGGCTTTAAATTCATTGGATCATTCTGGTCGATGGCTCCAGTGTTGAGCACTTTCATCAATTTGTCCACCTGGTACTTCAGTTTGTGTTCGATCGGGCGGATCTTCTCCAAGACAGTTCGCTCCTCCACCAGCCTCTCAAGGGTGCCAGTTCTTTCGGCAATACTCTCACCACGAAGTTTAGTGAAGAGCACATCAGTTAGGTCCACCAGATAGCTGAGGAACATTTTGTTTTTCATATCAAATAATGAAATGCCATTTTCAGTGGGCAACTCGTTGTTTTTCATCTTCTCCAGCAGCGCCTTCACCGAGTAGATGCACGGAGAGAGGTTCGATTTAAACTCCTTCAGCAGTTCTGTCGTCTGGTTGACCATCAGATCGACGTTATCGGCCATGGTTGGGGTGAAGTTGTTTCGAGGATCGGCGATTATGTTGTCACTTTTTGCAGGCAAGCACGTGCTTCGCAAACGCTTTCGCTTTACGTACTTTGTGGACTCAGGAGTACAATTTTTTTTCTGTTGTCATCGCAAAATCAAGTGCCAGTTTGGAGTGTGTGATTCACGTTATCTTACTGTATCGCCTTGACCACAATTCTCAGTCAGTATTCACCTCTCTGGAACTAGGAAGATGTCTTCAAGTGCGGTGCAAGCGAAAAACAGTAAGCAGAACAAGCACAAATGGTCGCTGAATTTTGCCACAAAGTAAGTACTCGCCGGTTTTCCTGGTACAGATGCCCTAAGTTTTCCTTGTCCTTCAACAGAAGCAGATCAGACCGTTCAGAGTTAGCCTCGCCACCGGGCTTCAATCCCAACATTGGACACGGTCACAGTGAAATCAGTCAGGAAGTGGACAGCAATTTGATTGTTAAAAAGTCATGGGACATCGCACTGGCCCCACTGAAGCAGATTCCAATGAATCTTTTCATCATGTACATGGCCGGCAATTCCATCTCTATTTTCCCCATTATGATGGTTGGAATGCTTTTCCTAGGACCTATCAAAGCGATCTTCAACTTTAACAATAGTAATATTACAAATAATATCTTTGAAACCTTTGTGATTAATGAACTTCTTTTTATCCGTAGCTTTTAAGCTAATTGAAGGAAACCAAGCCATAATGCAAAAGTTCATCTACTTATTGGGCAATCTCGGGTGCATTGCACTGGCCCTCTACAAGTGCAAATCAATGGGCCTGCTGCCGACTCACGCCTCAGATTGGCTTGACTTTGTCGAGTCTCCCCAAAGGATTGAGTACTCTGGCGGTGGTCTGGCGTACTGAGCAACAGCAGCAGCAGACGCATCTGACTCTGCGTTGTGATGGTCCAATTAACTTGCTAGAAACTCTTCTATAACTGTTAGATTTTTAGGGAAAAATGCAATTGCTGAATAACGTATTCTAATTACACAAGTTCTAAATTTTGCACTGTGCATGGAAGTATTGCATCTGTATAAAGACATTAAACCGCCTTATTTTCAAGGAATTTGCTGTTATTGATTGAGCAGTTTTTATTACTTGCAAGCTTAAACTCTTTCTCTTTTGCTCGGTTATACTCGTGAACTCGTCCCAGCAGCAAGTATGGTGAAGCAGAACGGAAAGTCGAGCAGCTCGAAAAAGGCTGGAGGCGGCGGCGGTGGCAACAGCAGTGCCGGCATGTCGATGCTCAATGCGAAGGGACCGTCGAAGAGCAATCCGTGGAGTGAGGACCAAATTCTGGCCGGCATGGACGCCAATCTGCAGCACAGCTCGCGCAGGCAGTGCAGAGTTGCCGGGCGTGCTCGCCGACGATGAGATCCTTGCGGCGATTCTCAAGCCTCACCTGAACGGCCCCATCCAGCTGGGTCAGCTGGAGAATGTGACTCCGCTGAAGGTATCCTACGGGGGCACCTCCACCGAGCAGCCGTCCGGCGGGGGCGGCAACCTGGTCAAGCAGAAGGTGCACAAGAATCAACAGGTCGAGTACGACCGCTCCAAGGGCTTCGTCTCCACCAGCTGGGCCAACTTTCTGATGGACCCGGACAAGGCGAAGGAGTCGCCGCTGACTACCCAAAAGGAGGGCCTCTTCATTCGCCACGTCACCTCTACGGTGCTCAATCCCAGTGGCAAGGCTGGCAAAGGTGGTGGTGGTGGTGGTGCTCCGCCCTCTGTCAACATCGACAGTGTCTCCTACACGAGCGGCAGTCTGATGAGCAACACCTGGACCAATGTGCTTATGTACACCCCCAAGGAGCAGGTCTTCAAGATGGACGCGGCCACGGGCAAGTACAAGCCAGCAGAGGGTGGCAGCACCCAGAAGAAGAAGCCCGCCTCGGCTCGCCCCGCAGCTGCTGCCAGCTCCACCTCGGCCAGTTCCACCTCAGCCAGCTCCACCTCCACCTCAACTTCGATGAAGAATGAGCCCTCGAAGAGCATGAAGGTAGGCAGCTCTGCTCGTCCAAGCTCGGCTCGTTCGGCGAAGAAGGAGCCATCGACGAGCGTCACATCGGGCTTTTCTCGCTCCACCTCTGCCGCCTCCATCAAGAAGCAGCCTTCCAAGAGCGTCAAGCTGGGCAGCTCTGCTCGCCCATCCTCGGCTCGTTCGGTGAAGAAGGAGCCCTCGAAGAGCGTCAAGGTGGCCCCTTCTGCTTCTTCCGCTAGCACTTCTGCTGGGAAGAAGGAGAACTCAAAGAGCGTCAAGGTGGGCGCTTCTGCCTCTTCGGCTAGCACTTCTGCCGGAAAGAAGGAGCCCTCAAAGAGCGTCAAAGTTGGCCCTGCTGCCTCTTCTGCTAGCACTTCGGCTGGGAAGAAGGAGAACTCGAAGAGCGTCAAAAAAGGCGCCAAGCCCAAAAGTGTGGCCAAGAAGAAGAAGTAGTTGTGTGGCTGGAGCGGGCCAAATCGCCTCTACAAGTCAGCCGAAGCTCTTCTGGCTTTACTTTGCTTCCAGCATTATTTTTGCACCAAACACTGCCAGAAGCTGCAGTCTTTGTAAAAATTGATTTGTTTTATTAAAAATAACATTTGTTTGTTAAAACATTGAATTTGACACACTGGCAAACTCGGCGTTAAGGAACATCACAGAAGGGTGGAGGAGTAGGGTGGTGAGTAAGAAATGAAGGTGGAGTTCTAGTTGCTGGTGGAGGCAACGTGAATGACGTAGTAGTCGTGGTAGTACATGAGAATGCACAGTGGCTGACCTAGATGAGGGATATCCATACCGCAACGTTGCCCGACTGTCCCTTGAGGTACCTGTTGACGAAGACGGAGAGCGGCAGCTGAGCAATCATCCCGCCGAAGGCCCACAGACGAAACATGTTCAGCGGCACCGAAACGAGGTACTCGTGGTAGAAAGCAGACAGGAGAAAGACCACCGTCGACGCCCAAAAGCGATTAAACTTGACCCGGTCCTGGTTCAGTAGCGGCAGGTAGACGTGCCGGACCAGGTGTGCGTGCACGGGAATGTTCCACGTCGACCAGAAGGTGCTCACCGACTCGGAGTTCCACCAGTCCTTGTAGAACTGGCGGTCACTGAAACGCAGCAGCTCGGCAAGCAGGTTGAGAAAGGCGTGAAAGAACCAGTAGAAGAAGATGAGCCAGATGAGGTGATTGGGCACGGCCAACTTCAGCAGGCGTTCCAGCATTCGCCCCAGGGACATCTCCTTGAAAGGCTCCAGCGAGTTGCGAATGGTGGGCACCATCCACTGCTGAATCAGGCCAATGTCCAGTTGAAAGAGAAAAACCTGAAACACACAAAATGTTAGGGTGAGGAAACAGAAAAGCTAAAAGGCACATTACAATTTCAAAGAGTCGCTTCATGATAAAGCGCTTTCGAATTCGATCAGTTCGAGGAAAGTTGAGCTCATAGCAGAGCGTGGGCGCGGCAATGAAGTAGGCAAGATCAGGAATGGTCAGGTTGTTTGGGTACTCCACCAGTGGGGCTGGCTGGTGGCGGCTGGCATCGCCATTGCCGTGACCATTACTATTGGAGGTGCCATTGTGCGCACTGTGGTGGTGGTGGCCGCCATTGGTGATCATGGAGTTGCGTCGGGTGCGACTGTACTGCTGCTTTCTGCACCAGTAGTTGACCATGTGGTAGGAGGTCAGCTTGAGGGACATGATCGAGTAGACCAGACAGCAGACAGAGGCGCCCACAGGATTGCACTGACCAGAGCGAAAGACGAGCGGCGGGAGGGAGAGCAGTGTGAGGATGATGCCAGCGGCCGTCGCAGCGCCCGCTCTGTCGCTGATCTTCCGCGGCACGAGCAGAGATCGCTCGAGGAAGAGGGACGAGAGAATGAAGAAGTTGAGTGCGAGCAGCAGCTTGAAGAAGGGGATGATGTTGGGTAGGTTGCAGAGGAGAAAGACCCACTGCAGCGGCTCCACCAGAATGCCGTACTTGATGATGTTCTCCAGAGCCACACGGGCGTTCGAAAGTACCTGAAGAGTGATTGAAATAAAAAAACTGTTTTCCAAAGAAAAGGGTAATATGACTTACGAGAATGATGAAGCAGAGGTTGAGCAGCCTCGGTAGTTGGTGTAGCCACTGCCTGAACTCAGCAAGGATTCTTTCGGTTTGTGAACGCTGAATGGGGAAAACACACATTACACAATTGAAGTAGCAATTTTGTAGATGAAGTATATTACGGTCGATCAGGCTGAAGTTTGCGGCGCTTCTGCTCCAGGTCCATGATCTCAGTGGCGCGAGTGACACTACTCGTCCGACGGTGGACTGTCTCCGTTTCGCCTGTCATCTTCAGCGGTGGGAGTCAGATGGAAGATCAAAGCAATGGTAAAAGCGGCAGAGAAAGAAAGGAAGGAACCGATACTGGACGATTGGTGGTGGTCTTTTGTAGAGAAGACCAGGCCCTGTCAGCAGAGATGCACAAACACACCAGTCACACGACAGTCAGAGCCAACAAGAGATTAGATGAGAGATTGGTGGGGCAGGGGCGCTGGTGCCACAGCCAGTGTCAAACAAAGTCGGCGCGAACAATTCAAATGTGGGCACTGTGTGGTGACTGGCGTCGATCGAAGCTTTGCAGCAGCAGCAATCTATCTCTCTCCTGCGTGCACTCGTCGCCGCCGTCGATGTCTTCTGAAGCTGATGTACTCATCGAGGTGTCTGCTGCTGTTGTTGCCTCACTCTGCATTTGTACCTCACCATCATCAGCAGTGAGTGTGGTGGTGGTGGTGTGGACAGTGGTCGACAATGGCAAAAGCACTAATCACATCTCCGATTAGCGCTATTCGTACTCGAAGCCAGAGAAGGGGGCACGTCTGCACGCCACTATTCACTGCTCTCTGGCCTTGAGTCGTCGTTTTCTCCACTCATTTGCCTGTTTGCCTGGTGCTGCTGAAGAGATGGCGGCAAATTGTTAAACACATTAGAGCACCTTCTTCATCGACATGGACGATTGCAGCCATTGACGGCTCCTTACTCTCTTCTTCTTCTCTTCTCCCCCACCTAATTATTTATCACTTGGTAATCTAAGAGTAGCACGGTAGCACACGAGAGCTTGTTGACAGTGTGTGTGTCGGTTTGGCAGCAGCATGGGCAACGGTGCACACACGGAGAACTTGGCAACGAAGAGGACCTCTGCAATGCTGCCGATCGATTACCTGTGGAAGTGGGAGCCAGAGAGTTGAAGAGTGATCAAGAGCACCCACCACAGCACAGCACAGCACCCACACTGAGGTGACCGAAGAAAACGCGTTTAGTACGAGTATGTGCACGGCCTTTGTTTACTACTTTTTGTACTGGAGAAAATCATTATAAGGTACAATTGCAATTTTTTAAACTAATTATCTAGCACAAAAGAGTAAGAAACTTCCTAGCTAAAACATACAAAAATGATCTTTGAATTAAAAAATATAGTCCGTTTCTTTGAGATGGCATGCAGGGAAAGTGTCAGAAGGAAAGTGCAGTCAGGGCAGAAGTATCTTAACTCTTGAGGATGCGCTTCATCTGGCGATTTTGGTTTGTAATGGTGTCGCCTGCCCGCTCTGACTTGGTCGCCAGATTATCAAGTAGTTGATTCTGACTATCGATCTCGTTGCCCAGACCCATTGCGAGCTCCTTCAACCGAGAAATGCCCATGCCCACGTCTTCCAAGTTTTGATCCAGCTCTTGGTCGACCTTGCGAGAGTGCAAATCGTAAGCAGAAGTTGAGCTCGGGACTTTGGAACTAGGCGCAGCATCATTTTCCTCTTCAAACGGATTCAGTCCTCGGTTTTTAAGCGCCGGATGATTCAGCTGATGTGAGGCGTTATCAGTGACCGTCTTGATCGATTCGACCGTGTTATGCAACTTGCTCTCACTAGTGGAAGCAGTCATTCGCTTTCCATTGGCAGGGCTAGAGTCGGCGTTTTTGGAGAAATAGTTTTTGAAGCCACCAAATATGCTCTTCATCGAAGTAATGTGCTTCTGGCTTACACGCATTATCGAGTTGATCGAGTCCAGCTTTTCATCGACATTTTGCAGCTGTTCTCTCTGGTGCAGTAACTCCTCCGCAGTTTGTAGACCTACTTTCTCTGTCTCATAAAGAAGGCCTAGCGTTCTTTTTGACGATTGAAGTGTCGCCTCTTCAATTTTACGTCTATCTTCAAGCAGCTGTCTGCGTTTATCCTCCCAGGCACTGTCGTTGTTCAGCACATATCCGGACTGGCCGTGACGAGGATGATTTAGGAATGTACTGTCGTCTACATCTTCAATCTCGTTGAAAGGATTACCTTTTCCGCTTTCAATGTAGGACATCTTATTATGCGGCTGTAAATGGACCGGTATAATTCTTTAAAAAAGGTTTTAAAATTAAAAATAAACGGCTAAACAAAGACAATTGTTGTGACTTGTTGAGAGAACTAAACACAACACACAAACACAAGTGAACACAGGAATGCTGGCGATACTTCGGTTAGGACAACTGCTGGTAATGTAGACTGCTTAATACATCTGACTTGATGATCCTCCTAATGGCGGAATTATTGAGATGCCTTGATGAGCAACAATTTCAGTAAAAATCACACAGCAGTAAACAAGTCGCAGCAGTCGACGGGTGCAGCAGCAACAGCAGCAGCAGCTGTTTTCGCTGCTGCAGTTGGCCTCAGCTGACTCATCTGCTTACATCATCACAAGGGGGGGGGCGAAAGGGGAAATTGCAATGCCCATTCACAGAGGACGAACGGGGGAGCATTTTGATTTGGCCAGCAGTCGCGACGTCTTCGCTTCGTCATTCGTCTTTCAACGCTGGTCACTGTCAGTTCTAAATGGTTCAGGGAAGCAGCTTCATCACCTCGCCATCAATGCTTTGATTTGAACCCTTTCTAAATACTCCGAGTTGATGATCACGCATCAAGTGGGAACGCATCTTTCCATTTTCGTAGACTTAGTTCTATTTATAGCCATCATTCTCCTCTTTGATTCTTCTCGCCTGGGCGATCTCTCTTTTCACTGACACAGATTCTGTTTTCGACTTGGCAACAGCAGTTTGTTGCTGCTGAAGCATTGGTAAGTTTTCTATTTGCCTTTTTCCGGGATTACTGTTATTCAGTTGCAAGTTTTAAAGCCTTTAACTTCTTTTTTCAAGTTCTTGTGACCGGCGTTTTCAACAAGTGTTCACTTTGACAAGCTGAAAACAAAAATGGTCGAAGAAGAAGGTCTCATTTTTCGCCGTCACAAAGAGTGGCTTGAAGGTCTTGGCGTGAACTTTCCAAGTAACAAATGTGCTCCAAGCAGTTTGTTGGTCAACGATGATAAACTAGGTAAGTTTCTTGAATAAATCTTCAATTCTGGTGAATGACTTTTGCGTGTTGTTGTTTTTTATCTTTTGGCGATGTGAAGCTGATGTTCTAATTTCAAAATATGACTACCTCGATTCCTGCATTTCAAATGACAACTTTGACAACTCTCTCAATAGCAACCTAGTTCTTATACTCAAGTTTTTTCTTGAAAATGGTCCATATTTAGATAGTGATATTAATTTCAGAGAACAGATTGATATGTTTTTCACTCTTTTCCGCAACTTGCTACGAAACCATCTAAAAGATTTGCCAGATTCCATCAATCTGCTAATTCTCAGGTTAATCGAAATTCGCGCATGTAGATGGAACATTAAACCAAACATTGAAGAATATTATATGAAAAAAGTTGATAAACCATCTCAACGTCAAAATGTTCCACCAAATGCAAATTCAATGCAGTACTGTTTCAGTGTAGATCAACCCGGCCCGAGTAATGTAAACTGTTACATGCCAAGTGGCCTTAGAGCTTCAAAATCTTATGGTGACATTACAACAAACTATAAAAATGATGACGCAATGTTTGGGCGTCACAAACAGCTAAAGTCAAATGCAAAAGCAATTATGAAGGGTGAAATAGTGATTAAAAACTCTGATTCTGGCAAAGGTAAAGTGCTCTATTGTACGATTTCGGAAATTCGTTTGACTTTTTATTTACTCTCAAAAGTGATGGGGATCAACGGACGTCGACTGCATAAGATTGAAGCTCTGAGCGACACTATAATATCGTTTCAAAAGGGTGATTTCCTTTTTGTGACTTGTTGCTTATGCCATTTTAAATGTTAATGCTTGTTGTGCTTTTCTCAAAATGTTTGTTTTCATTTCTAATATTTCTTTTGTCATTTTACAGTCATCCCAACTGCTCGCGATCGTATTGTGCAAATCTCCGGTCAAAACATTTACAACATCAACATTGCCAAAAACTTGATTGACACTACCATAAAGCAAAACGCATCGCCTATTCCATTCAATGAATTTGGCGATAACTATGAATCAAGCAACAACTATCAATCCTGTGATTTTTATCCCAATTCTAACCATTTTACCAAATGCAATAACGTCCAGTCAAGTTCTAGAAACTCACTTTCTGACAACGAGCCTGTGTGCCACAACATTAGAGTGCTTGTGAATGAAAAAGAAACCAACATCATCGTAACTGACAAAAATCTTGGCGAAAAATTGGAGTCATTTCTTCACAAGTACAACTTTTCGGACTTTATTATGTCAAGCAATAAAGAAGAGAAAGCCAAGTCTGCCAATCGTAACATCAGAACAGTTCCGGCTCCTGTTGTTCCCGAAGTGCCAGTAAGCGGCCGAATCGTTTATGAGCGAGACTTTCTGCTAAAGTGTAGATACAACAACAGTCCAACTCCTCGCGTCATTGAAGAGATAATGAAAAATCAAGCCCATTTGTACCGTTAAACAGCCCCAAACACAAAAACCCTTTTCACTGTTAGGGACTTTGTGTTTTTACTATTAATTATACTCTGAAAGAAACAAAAGTTAAACCACGTCAAAAGTTCACTGTTTTATTTCTGTATGAATAAAAGCCCACAATCTACGATAAGATAAAAAAATCAAAGTTTTTATTGTTTTTTGCCCGGTTTGAAGATGAGCTTGGGCACACTTGACGCTTCCATTCCGAATCACTTTGCCTGCTATAGGACAGGGCGGAAAAGTGGTATACCATGGCGACAGTCGGCGTAGGCCTTTCCATTACCTTTCCACAAACAGGAATGATCTCTCTAACCACTGCAGAGAGTTGTCGCCACCACTTGTTTCAGGCCAGTTGTTGGAGATGGACAATGCGAGGAGAGGTGGAAATCGTTTAAATGAGAAATCGCTCGTCCATAAGTGTCTTGTGGACTAGATTTTTTCTTGACATTTTAATGTAAGTCACCGTAAGGATCTGTTTGTAAAAGTAGAGTGAAAGTGAGATCTAAAAACGTAGGAAAACTAACCTTGGAGATAAAGAACGTTATGACGGCGGAAAGAATGTAGTTCCGATAAATAAGGTCCACCATGATAAATGTGAGCAGCTCAAAGGTGGCCAGCGTCAACTCGATTCCGTAAAGTAGTACACTCTCAAATGAATGGCCATTATCTAGATGAAAAAGGTTGTCAAATAGTTCATCATTCACTTCTTCATTCAACTGTACCATTGTAAAAGCGACCCTTCTGCTGACTTGAATCCTGCTCAAAGTTGAACAGTGACTCAAAGCCAGAGCGGTCTTGTACGATGTAGTCCGCTTTGACGAATGAGTGCTCGATGAAGGAGCACAGGAAGCGATTGATTGAGGTGTACGCCTGAACTAGCTTCGTTTTGTCCACATTGCGCAAGTCAGTGTTCAGTTGAGGGGGAAAGGGATTGCCTGGCGAGGAGCGGTCGATTGGTCGGCGCAAGCTGCTCCAGTGATCATGGAGCACAGAGGGAAGGTACATTTCAAAAGTCTGCTGTTCGGTGTTGGGCGCCAATCCCCTTTTGGAGCATAGATCACTCTCCTCCATTTCCAGTAGGTTGTACATCTCCAGCATGTTCACGTCACTGCGTCCATTCGGTGAAAGGCCATGGAGGTAGTAGCCAAAGCGTTTGTACTTTAAACAAAAGACGCTGATCTGCAATGGTCAAAGAGAAGATGTGAAATTATTTGGTTATCAAGAGAGTGAAGAGAGCACTTACATTGCTAACTGAGCAAAGATCAATAAACTGGTTCAATTTTCCCCAGCCCAAGTTCTCCAGAATGAACTTTTTGTAGAGGTACTGAATGGATGCGAGTAGGATGTAGAAGGTGGAAATGAGTGCCAGTCGAGCAGTGCTACTTTCAGGCACTTCCTCCAATGCCTCATCACTGCTGCTGCTCACGTCTGCGTAGGGCATCATACGGGAAAAGCTCTTCAGGTCAGTGCACTAGTAAATGACATTAGTGAAGAAAAGTTAATAATCAAACCAGGAAAGCATCAGGTACCTCAAGCAGGAGAATGAGCAAGAAGATGTGCAAACAGGGGTCAATTCTTCGCTTGCCATTAAGCTCACTCCACTCGTTGGCGACAAAGCAACTGCGCCATATAGTGACGCTGCTCGATGCTTCAGAGCTGCTGCTGCTAAAGTTTGACACTCCACTTTGCGGCTTACGCGTGTTGGTCATTTCCATTGTCAGTTCAGTTCGCAGTTTGCTGTCAGAGCTGGACATTCTGCTCTTGTACTCCATCTTGCCGTTGCTCTCTAGGATCTCCTTGTTTCGGGGCTTCTCCCAGTCGAGAAAGAAGATGTCTATGGAGGTGGTGCAGATGATCTCGCGGAAGAGTTGAATCGTCTTGAGAATGTACGCCACCACGAGGTACACCACAATGAGGCCCTCTTGCTCAGGTGTGAAGAGCACCGTGTGAATGACAGACTGAAACTTGAACACCACTAGCTGGTTGATCACAAAGAACAGACTGACCAGGAGAAGGGTGTTAGAGACGGCGTTGATGACGGTGGCCAGGAAGGTGAAGACTGCCGAGGCATCGAGGCCACTGTCGGTTCGTTTCATCCAGCACCAGGTGCGAAAGATGGACCAGAAGACGGCAAAGGTGGTGAGGATGCTGATGGCCAAGTTGAGGTGATACTTGACTGTACTGTCGTTCATCTGAAAAACCACACTGAACTCCGTTTCGGTGGTGTGACTGTGGCGACTAGCCTCACCGGCGTCGATGGCCTCGTACTGCACCTTCACCACCGGAGGGTATATCTGCCCACGGGAGGAGTGCTGACTGAGGGTGATTTGGAGTGACACTGAGCGGGGTACAGCACAAAACGAGAGACTCCCTGAGTGTTGAAACGCTTCAAATCGACGCCTGAAAAAGGGCAATTTTTCTGTTACTAACAATTCACACGCACAGTAAATGACTGTATTACCGATTTGAGAGTTGAGCAAAAAGAAGCGTTTCACCATCCACCTAGTGGCAATTTGTTCGCCAAAGGAAACCCGCACAGGCACCGGGTACAGTTTCGAAGCTGCCGAGAGAAGGTGTAAATCCCAGAAGTGATTGTTCGCTGGTTTGGATGCCAACTCCCACAGTTCTGCTGTCCTCCATGAGCACTTTTTGTGAAGGTTGGTTCCAAAACTAATGTGATCATGCGTCAGTTTGGCAGAGTGACAGAGGAAAAGGTCATTCAGTCGAAGGGTGGACATCTTCTGAAAATGACCATCATGGGCGAAGGTAGTGGCCACCATCTGGACTGTGTCACCGGCGTGAAATTGATCAGGCACGACGTTCTCCTGAAGTTCACTTGCATAGTAGGTGTCTACTTGAAAGTCAAGGGTGGGATTGAGGTGATTCAGGTACAGGCAGAGGTTCCACTTTTCCTCTCCAGAATCGAGACTGCTCAGCTCAGTGGCCAACTTGAGGGTGCACAGATTGAGCAGGTGGTGACATGCACTTTGATTCTTCAAGTTGTTGCAGTTGTACACTGGCAGAGAGCATTGGTAAACAATGAAAAAGAAAAAGAAAAAGAAGATAAGAGTGCTCAACAAATGACCTTGCTATACGACTTGTTTGTTTGTGTGTGTGTCTGTTTTTGTGTGTGCTGTACCTGCGGGTCTCAAACTTCGGTAGAGGTGCTGGGACACAAATCGATCGGTGCGAAATCGAATCGTGCCAAATTGCAGTCGAGTGTCGGCGGAGACGAGTGTTCGCTGAGGCAGACACTGTCCGTCCTCCTCCACGTAGTTCTCCCGGGGACACTGACAGGAGCTGCCCGTGGTGAGGAGGTAGCTCAGGTGACAGGGAGCACTCTCCAGGCCCATGCTCAGCTGGTACGGCGAACAGCGAAAGTGGACACTGCTGCTGTTGGTGGCCACATCCTCGATGATCACCTTCCTCAGCAGTGAGCCCAGTGGACACTGACAGGCGCCCGTGGTGGTGGCCGAAGCACTCTGCTCACAGATGCCACACTCATTTTCCAGGAGCACCTGATTTTCGGCGCAAGTGTGATTCACACAGTGGAACTTGCCCTCAGATTGATCCTGCAATGAACGTACGGTAAATTATGCAAAAGTCAATTTGGTAATCGATATTCGGTAAGCAGTGGTCATCATACCAGACGCAATCCACTGTGACAGCTGCAAACAGTCCGGTCGGTGGCACTGCTCTCCAACAGTGCTGACTGGTTCGTGGCAAAGGTATTCTCGGCAAGGGTGGCACAGGAAACACAGTGAAGAGATAAAACATCAAAGTACTCTGACCGACGACACTGCTCTGGCCTCAGGTAGGCCTTGGGGCGGTGTTCACCCGAAACCAGACTGAGATTGAGGGTGGTCAGGAGGAGTGTGAGCAGGAGTGAAAGCTGAAACAGGACCAGAATGGGCCATGGGAAGCATTCCTGAGCACTGGAAAGCTCCACTTTATCTCCATTTTGGCAGCAGTCGAGTCATTGAGTGAAGGGGCTAACTAGCAGAGCACAAATACACAAACACACACACAGCAAACGACAGTTTATTTGGCAAGTTTGAAATTTCTTTTAAACCCCGCTACCAAGTGGTCGGTAGGGCGCCATGGCAACGACTTTGTTGCAGCGTAAAGCGAGCGACAAAGTGAACCAAAAGCAGGTCAGTGCAGTGAGAAGAAGGTGCCTTCAGTCAGCCTGCAAGAATCGATCAACTGACTTCCAACTCATGATAGGTACAGTTTATGGCGGCATTTTACGTCTCTCTCCCTGACAGAGCACTTCTGCCGAATCGATTGCAATTTTTCAATTTTTAATTTATTTATAGGCCATTCTATTTATTTGTTCTTTCAGCATTTGGGGAGAATACTTTTGCAGTGCACTAAATTGCTCAGTGCTAATTAGGTTTTAAGAAGGCATAAGAGACAGGAAAAGGGAATCGGGACGCCATTGGGCAGACAGGCAATTAGACAGGTTGACATGCAATTGGGCCATTTGTTCGTAGTGCATGTGACCGCTGTACAGACTATCGGATCTGAAAAATCAGCCATCTTATTCGCGCAGGTCAAGCTCAGCCTCGGGTACGGCAGTCTTGTTCACTTCGCACTTTGACCACTGCAGAGTGGCAATGGTGCACTGGGAGTTTATGGATTTCAATTCGGCATCAAACTTGTCTAGTGAATCCATGCCGCAGTAGGAGATGATGTAGGGGAAGATGCACTTCTCATACTTGGCCACATTACAGCACAGCTTAAGACTGTACTCCTCCTCCTCGGGTGGAATTGACTCTCGAAGGGGATCAAAGCACTTTGAGATGACCTTGTAGTGAGAGGTGAGTATGCTCAGGCAGCCATCATCGATGCAGCCTTCAATCAGCACCGAGGGATTCTTGGTGGCCAGTTGCAGACTAACGGTAAAGTAGAGACAGAGCAGTGCTGCAAACAGCGACACCGAGAAAGAGGATGACAGGAGATGATGATGATGATGATGGGCACTTGTTGCCATCATGGCGACTGCATGTGAACTGCATGTGGACAGCTGTATAGAAATGGCAGTCCCTTTTATACGGTCAGAGCAATGTCGTACAAATTAGCATTCTGTGTGCATCACTTGCACCAGACAGACTGACCGACCGACACAAGAGTGCGAAGTGTGTTTCTTTCTCTTATGCAACTCTTTGATGATCTTTTTTCAATTGACAAAATAAAGTGAAGTAATATGGTCACGTCCGCGCTAGAGTACAATTGTTCCCGTACAAAAGGCAGATTCAAGCCGTTTCAAGGTTGATGGCCTCTGCACGGTGCCAGTTGCTTCCTGCACAACTAGCACAGTAAGAAAGTGCGCCTCCAGACTGAGGGGAGAGCCGCCCCCGAATGCGCTCTCTGAAAGGCTACAGCGGGGGGCAAAGAGCCCTACCGATCCGACAGACACATAATGTTTACCATCGTTGCCTCCAAAACCCGCTTCTGATTCCGTTTGGCTCCAAGTGAATCTGGAAAGTCGTGTACCACGTGATCCAGTCATTGACATACCATCGTTCCAAGATGGCGTCAAACTGTTTTCCGCTTCTCTACAGCGGCCCCAACAAGGCGGTCATCACCAAATGGCGCGTCAGCGAGGATTTCATGATCAACCAGGATCCGTTCATTCTCTTTCTCTACCGAACATGTGACGGCTCCGGTGTGGGTCAAGGAGATGAAAAGAAGTACAAAGTGAACCAAAATGGCGTCACTGTCCGACGGCTTTACAAGCGCACTGGTGATCTCATTCAACCTGGCGATGTGCTGCTTGAATACGAGCCCTGTTCTCATTCCACCCTCATGAAGGATTTGTGCGCAATTTGTGGTGTCAACATCAACAACTTTGATTCAAGTGAGAAAAAGAAAATTGCCGCAAACACTAGCGTCTCAATGGTTCACTCTATTCCAGAGCTGAGAGTGAGCAAAGAGGTGGCTGAAGATCTCGGCAGGGCAGATGAAGACCGTCTGCTGAAGTGCCGAAAACTCGTTCTCCTCGTTGATCTCGACCAGACGATTATTCATTCCACCAATCAAGTGGTGCCAAACGATGTGCCCGAAATTCACCACTACCAACTGGATGGAGCAAACTCTGCGTGGTATCACACAAAGTTTCGCCCATATATGAAAGAGTTTCTTGAAGAGATTTCTAAATATTACGAGCTACACATTTGCACTTTTGGCGCCAGGCGATATGCTCATCAAATATCCAAATTGATTGACCCCAACGGAAAGTACTTTCCTTCAGATCGAATTCTTTCTAGAGACGAGTTTTTCGATCCCCGCTCAAAGACCGGCAACATGAAGTCATTATTTCCCTGCGGTGACTCGATGGTCTGTATCATTGACGATCGTGTTGACGTATGGAATTACGCGCCAAATGTGGTTCACGTGAAGCCGTACTTGTGCTTTAAAACTGACGATATCAATGCTCCTGAAAAACTAAATATTGGCTTTAAAAGCTTTAGCACTCCTGAGCAAGAAAGCGAAAAACCTAAAGATAAATCAGAGGAAAATTCTTCTACCAAAGAGGAAGCGGAAACTACTGAAAAGAATTATAAAAATGATACGACTGAAAAAGCCGACAAAAATGAAACGGCTGAAAAGACTGACATCAAAGAAAAGGATAAACAATCTGTCGCAGAGGAAACGCTTTCGACTATTGACGATAAAGAGGAAGGTGAATTGACTGATAAAAATGATAAAGAAAGTAAAACTGAAGATGAAAAAAAGATTGACGACGCAGAGACATCTACTGAAGCTTCAACTGATGAAACCAGCAAAAAGGAAAGCAAATCAATCGGGTACGAGAACCTGCTCGATGACAACGATGATTATTTGCTCTACCTGAAAGACATTCTAGTTCGCATTCACAATGAATTCTACAGTCAATACGAGGCCAAAAAGCGTTACCAGACGCAAGGCGAAGAAATACTGTTACCAGACTTGAAGGACGTGATTCCGCGGGTGCGAAAGTTGGTGCTACACGGAGTCAATATCGTCTTCAGCGGCGTCATTCCCACGAACACCCAAGTTGAGGCGAACCGATTCTACCGACTGTCACAGTCACTAGGCGCCATAGTCACCAACGATGTGATCGTCACTGGTTCACCCAAAACGACACATCTTGTGGCTTCAAAGTGGGGCACTTTAAAGGTGAACAAATGCCTGCAGTTTCCCCATATCAAAATTGTCACTCCTGACTGGTTGATTGCCTGCGCTGAAAGATGGGAAAAAGTGGAAGAGCAGCTGTTTTCACTGAACAAAGACACTGTCTACAATTTTAATGAGCGCGAAGATTGCCGAAAGGTCTTTATTCCAAACTATGAGCCACATTCTCGACCAAAAACATCTCCTCCCCATGTCAGCCCTAATGAGCCCTCCACCTCATTTGCTGCCGGTGATGATGAACCTATCGATCCGGAAACGATGCTCGACTTTTCACCACTCTCGAGCTTTAGCAAAACTGACCTTTCTGAAATGGGCAAAGAAGTGGACGACGCATGCAGTGATGGCGATGAGCTCGATTTGAGTGAATCTAGTGACGACAGTGAACTAGATGAAGAGTCCAGTCCTGGCGAGCCAAAGAGAGTTCTAAAATCAACGAAAAAGCCGGAAGCGGACGAAGATGATGATATGATGAACTATGAGAACGAAGGTGAATTTCCACAAGGCTGGAAAAACTTGGCCGAAAGCCGTAGGGGAGTTAAACGATCAAAGGACGATTCTGACGAGGACGATGAGGAGGAGGACAATGTGACCACCAGTTCTGATGGTGAAGACTCCGATGATGATGGTTCGTTAGATGAAGAGGCCGCTGCTTTAGAGCGACAATTCCAGTCCGCCGACTAAGTCACTGGCGCTAAACTTGTCCTTTTCTCATTTTATAACATTTCAGTATACTTGTATATTTTTCATTTCATCCTCTCTTCTAAGCATCCTTTTGACATTTACAATCGCTCCAAATAAGTTTATACAAAGTAAAATCTGATTTAAATTCAATGATTTCTGGTTTTCCTGTGGTGGAAATAGTGTGCTTCGGTTGAAATAGTCCGGCAAAAGGCTGCTTCTGCTGCTGCTTGTGATTCAGCATCTTTTGTTTTGTTGTCAAATCATCTCTTGTTCTCCAGTGAAACCCGGTCTTTGTAGTTATCTTCCCGAGCATCTCTTTTCCACCCATCTAAAATGGTCAAATCCAACAACACCGGTGATGTGGCCGTGGCCGTGCCCGGAAACACGAAGGAGCAACAGCCTCGCACCGCTACGGGCTCCCTCGTTGAGTTGCCATTCAAGAAAGTTGTCGTCCATCCACTGGTGCTTCTCTCAGTTGTGGATCACTTTAATCGCATGGGCAAAATTGGAAACCAGAAACGCGTTGTCGGCATTCTTCTGGGCTGCTTGAAGGGAAACCGCACTTTGGATATCTCCAATAGTTTTGCTGGTTCGTTTTTTGTACTGTCATCATTTTTAGGCAAAAACAACTAACCAATCTTTTGTCTAATTCAACAGTGCCTTTTGATGAAGATGAGCGGGACAAGTCGGTCTGGTTTTTGGATCACGATTACCTGGAGAATATGTATGCCATGTTCAAGAAGGTCAATGCTAAGGAGCGCATTGTTGGCTGGTACCACACCGGACCTAAACTTCACCAGAATGACATTGCAATCAACGAACTAGTTCGCAAATACTGTCCCAGCTCTGTTTTGGTCATCATTGATGCCAAGCCCAAGGACATTGGCCTGCCCACCGAAGCGTACTTTGCTGTTGAGGAAGTTCATGATGATGGTACTCCCACCTCTAAGACCTTTGAACACTTGCTCAGCGAGATTGGAGCCGAGGAAGCCGAAGAGGTTGGCGTTGAGCACTTACTCCGCGACATTAAGGACACCACTCTCGGATCCCTGTCACAGCTTGTCACCAATCAACTTCTTGGCCTTAAGGGCTTAAACGTTCAAATACAGGCGATCAAGAACTACTTGGAGGCTGTACTGGCTGACAAATTGCCGATGAATCACACCATCATCTACTTGCTGCAGGATATCTTCAACCTGTTGCCCGATGTGACGAGCGAGAACTTCGTCAATTCATCTTTTATCAAAACCAATGATCAAATGCTCGTCGTCTACCTGGCCTCGCTGGTGCGATCTGTCATTGCGCTGCATAATTTGATCAACAACAAAATCGCTAACCGCGACGCCGAAAAGAAAGAGTCCCAAAAGGACACGAAGAAGGAGACTGACAAGGAGGCCACCGAGAAGAAGGTCGACGCCAAAGACGCCGAGAAGAGCAAGGCGAAAAAGTGAACTCATACTAAACATACGTGCGCAACCACTTAACACTCTTGGCACTCGCAAATTGCTTTTACGGCAATACTTTTTTCATTTTAACATTGAAATATACTTGTAAATTTTTATTACTAATTAGAAACAATTAACAAAATTAAAGTTGTTCACAAGAGCCGTAAAGAGCTGGTGAACAAGATAATGTGACCAGAAAGACTGCTCAGCGTTTGAAGTAAGCATGGCTGGGCACAAGAAGGTAAGAAGGTAAGAAACAGTAGAAGAAGGCTCTATGTACACTTGATACACTATTGACAGGGGAGAAGATGAGACGGATGAAGCATACAATTCATCGCAGAGACTTGGGCATTTTCTGTGACCAGTCCATTTCGCGGTAAATAAATCCTGCAGAAATAAAATGTCACAAATTATAGTGGTACAAAAAAAACTATCGAGAATCGACTAAAAGAACATCATTACAGTTCATGTTGTTGGAACTCATGTATCCAATAGAGTTGAGGACGCCTTGGAAGAGGTTGGTTAAGATTCTAAAATGAAGTTAACATTGTCAGTTGTATATATTCTGAAACCTGTTGTCATTTTGCTGTTGAACTTACTTTTCAACTTCGGGAATGCACTTAACAAAGTTGTGGTCAAGAAGCTTGTAGATTGGATTGCGAATCAACTCGTTAATGGTGAACAAGATTCCCCAAGGGTGTGGACGGAGGGCAATCAAGCGCTCGAGAAGGACGCGAACAATCTGTTCACGCACTTGCTCAGAGTTGTCGCTGAAGAGTGACAGGAGAACGCAAATGTAAAAGACAGTGTCACTGTTTGGGTAGCGAAGGTGGTCGATCATTGAGTTCAGTAGAATGTAACGGCCTGCAAAGAAACAAAAAAGTTGTACTCATCAAAAATGATCCTATTTAGAAACAAACCTTGAGAATCCATGTGAATCAAATTTTGGAAAATGTCATAAAATGGAGAGTTGGAAACAGTCGACAAGTTGAGGGTTTTGATAGCCTGAATAGCAGTGTGACCAATGTAAAGTGTAAGAACATTGATCAGCGTAGTGTTGTAGACGATCTGCTTCTCAGCATTGATGCTAATCATATATCCACGGAGATCATTGTGGAAATCGCCAGGATTACGAGTAAGGAAGAAGTTGTCCAAGTCTTTCTTAAACGGAATTTTTTCGAACAGATCAGTAGCTGTTATGCTGCAAACTGGCTTCAGAATATCGTTGAGGGTTTCCAGCTTCAAGTTGGCATTGCAAGGGTCAGGGATGGGCGTAATTTTAACAGGAAATGCACTCAAGATGATGTTACGTAGTTGCACGGCTTTGAATGGAATCAGCTCGCTTAATAGAAAACAATATTCCGTAAGAAACTCGGGGAAATCGTGCAGAAGAAGCAAAAACAACTTCAAAGTGCCCTATTTAAATATAAAAAAAATGTTAGAAAGTAAGCACAAAAATTACCAAATCAGTTTGTAATGGTTACCTTGTATAAATCATTACTTATTGAGGTCAACTCAATATTTTGCAGAATAGGCTTCTGAAAAGTGAGCAAGTCATTGAGTAAAACAAAGTAGTGATTCCAGGTTTTGGCATTTAGTTGAGGGTTGTTGTCGAGACATTTGCCAATAAAAACACGATGAGAGATAAAATCGAGCCAGGCAAATGAAAAGGATGGAATTTTGAGAGGGGACAAATAGCGAAGATAGTTGCAGTAGCTGCGAACAATGTGCATTTTGAATGCCTCAAAGAAGCCTTCGTGGTACATGATCTCCTGAATTCCCAGGTTGTACGGGGCGTAGAAAAACTCCACAAAGATGGTGATCAAAATGCGATAGTAGGGCAATGGTTGAAACTCCTGGTGGCGAATTTCCTGATCTCTCAGCGCCGTAGTCACCACAATGTTCAGAATTCGACTTAAAAACTGAAACTTCTGATCAATATTTCCATTATTGCCGCTCTGTTTGATGAAGAGTAGCACCAAAACGGAAAACGAATCGACAAATTCGTAGCACTTGGTGTGAATTTCATTCAGCGACACGTGATTGTGCTGGGCTGCATAGGCAAAAACATGGTAGCAACGCTCAACAACAAGTTCGACAAAGATTTTGAAGAAACGAGAAATCATATCATCGTTCTTGATGATTCCCTAAAATTCAAATAAAAAAACGTAAAAAATAAATTAAAAACAAAATATAAGCAAAAAGTTTACCTGTGAATTCATGTTTATAACCAAAAAGGCGAATGAATTGTTGATGGTATTTTTGGGAGAATTAAAGTTGTTGATCCAGTCCTTGATGATTAGCTCAGCCTTTTCACTCGAGAAAATTGGTTCGACTATTGGCTCAACGTTGTTGTTAGTCACAGCAGACTGGTTCAAGTTGCGCTGAGCCAAGGTGAGAATGTTCTTCAAATCAGTCAAAAGAGGATGGTTAGACTGGTTCACTTTGAGAGCAATGCGTTGAAACAGTTCGAGGGTGTTGGCGAAGAAGTTGGAAGTATAGCCAGCACTGAGATACCACTTGAGAAAGTTCAAGATGATACTGATAGCTGTGGTGTTATGGCTATTTTCCAAAAATTGGAAAAATTCATTGTCCATGTAGGAAAAGTTGATGAGCGATGCACGTGAGAGCGTGTCAAAAAGCTCATCCGGGAAGACCTGATTCGATCTGATCCACTGATCCATGACAAATCGAGTAATGTTAGTTGTGGTGAAGCGGATGTTGTAGGCTCGTGGATCGGTTAGAGCTTTGAGGAGAATCAGATAGAAGTCACGAATGCGAGAAATGACAGCAAAATCAGATGTTCCATTGTCGTTGATGATTAGCAGTTCTCGAAAAGCGGTAATCACATTACTGATTAAAGTCGTTGCAACGTTCTGATCTCGGGCATTTTTCTTGGCTAGCTGCAGAACTTTTAGCACCTGATGCATAGATTCGTTTCGGTTGTTAACAAACTCAAACTCCAGAATGAGCTCATGCAGCTGACTGATCAGTTTATCCATCATGACGACAAAAATTTCCATAGTTGAAGGAGTTTCCTGAAGATGTTGCTGGGGCTGTTGTTGCATTGGCAGAACAACATCGTTCGGCAAAGCTGAATAGTTGGGAATGTTTGGAGGAGCTGCAACGTTGTTTTTCAGATTTTCCAAGTGAATCAAAGTACTGTTGGGAAGAGGGCCGTTTTGAGAGTAAAAACCTGGGATGTTTCGGCCCATTTCCTCGTAAACGGCCATCTGTTTCAGTGTGATGGTTCCACTTTTCAGCTTGTGAAAATCATTTCCATATACACCAGCTTCGAAATCAGCTTTCATTTTCTTTTCCATCTCCTCGAATCCTCGTTCAATGCATGTCCTCTGCACAAAGTGGACACACAGGTCGATGTTGTCGTTGATCAAGGTGGAAGCAGTTGAATCAATAATTTCTTTTGAGATATTTTTGCATTTTGACTGGAGAAGGGGAACCAGGCTTTGATGAATTCGATTTGACAGCGACTCTTTGGTGTTGATCAGCGAGAAGCCAGCAATCAAACACTTGAGCATACTCTGAGCGGCGATTTTCATCAGTTCTGGATTGGGCTCTTTAGCAAAGTCCTTCTTGATTAAGGTTTCAGTTGTGACGATGGGCACATTAATGACTCGATCAGAAATGTAGAGGATCCACTCCTGTACATCTTTCTCAATCAATTTTTTGATGATACCGGTCAAAGAAGGATTCAGCATGATTACTTGAAGGTTTGGCTGAATAGAGATTGAGCGATTGAATTGAGCAATGTTGGAAATATTGATTTCGTTGTAATTGTGCAGATTTGCGGTGACTTGGGGCACCAACAGGCTAGGGGTGTTATCCTGGTGCACAATGTTCACCATGTCAATAGAACTGACCGGCGATTGAGGAGCCAATGAGGCCATGACAGAGTCAGGCGTGGGGACACTTGATGGAACCATTTGTGCCACGGGTGGAGGAGGAAGTGAAAGACTGAGCTGCGGTTCGATTTTGCTGAACAGCTCTTTGTTCTTTAGAATGGTCGACTTTCCGACGTAATCAGCCATGTCAAGTTCGAGGTTTTTGAGGAGCACCTCCACCTCAAACTTGAGGTTCAGCTTCAAGTCCTCCTCGGAGTGAAGCTCCACCAGGATGAAAATGAGAGCATCAGTCCAGGGATTAGGTGGTCTGAAGACGCGGGACTTGGCGCAGCCAGCGATGACTTTGGCGACAAAGGGCACCACGTAGAGCAGTTGCTGCAGTCCCTTGTGGTACGCTTCAATCAGCAGACTCTTCAAGTCGAGATCGATGGTGAGAACGGGCTTGTTCTGCCCAATCGTGATCAGGCCCAGCCACTGACCGAGGTTTTTCAGCAGCGTTCGGTCGTTGAAGTTGTCCGTCTCTTTGTTGGAGCGCAAGAGCACTTTGATGTTGCGGTAGGTCTCGTTGAGGATCAGTTTGCACAGGTCGCTCATTGCAAGCTTGCCACAAAGTTGGCGTACAGCTCGTGAAAGTTTGCCTCCAAACTGACTCGCTTCATGACAATGTACTGCGAAATCCATCCATTGTACTGTTCCTTCTCTTTGGCGAGCAAATCCTTAAACTCCTCCGTTTTCTTGTTCAGGTTCAACAGTGACAGGTTGTTGATGATGAAGGCAATTTTGTCCTGGAACGCGTTTGGAGGAACAATTTCCGGCACAATATTCATCGGTGTGTCATTGCCCGAGTTGACAGACTTGTTGATAAAGGGCATCACTGGCATGGTGGGATTGCTGTTGGTGCTCATCTTCTTCACATTGAAAGCATTGCCGAAAGCAGCTCCATTGCTCGACACGGCAATCGGAGGCTCCTGCGACTGCTTTCCGTACTCGATGTACTCGGCGAGAAGGGGTGGAAACTCTCTAAAATGGGGAATATTGATCAGGTGCTGGCAAAACTGAGGAAACTCCTTGAGGCGACTTTTGAACTTGTTGAGTGCTGCCTTTCCGAACGTAAAGTACTGCGAGTTGATGGGCTTTTTCAAAGACTCAAGGACGTATCGCAGAGCACCGACGAATGAGTATCCCTTTACAAAGTCGTAGAGGATAATTCCGCCAAATATTTCGCCAGTTATTTCCAGCTCTTTATCAGGATACTGAAAGAGAAACGGATACTCTTTGAACAGATTTCGAATCATACAAGCAAACACTTCTTTTTCACGCTTGTTGGGAGATTCCTGAAATTTTTTCAGCATATCCAGCACTTGGTCAATGGACATAGAATCAGGCAAATCTTGATTGTAAATTTTTCGCAAATATGAATCAGCCTCTTCTTCTACTTCCTTGCTGAATTCGTTTTCAACATCAGGAAGCGTCTGTGAGTATTTCGCCAACATTTTTACCAGTTCTAATTCAGCAAGCGTTTTTGGATTATCAGAAATGTGTTGACGGAGACAGTTTAGAATGGTAGTGAAGGTCTCATTGGGAAAAGTCATACTACTGCTCTCATTTGGGCCAAACGCAGGACAACGGCGTTTTAGAAAAGTGACACAAACTTCGATGAAAGGTTGACCATTTGTTTGGATTTTATCATTCAGCCATTTGTCAAGTTTGAGATATTCACGGCGTGAGGCAAGGCAGGCAAGATCAATAACAAACAGGTACGAGTTGCTTGAAAGAAGAAGGTTGAGCGCTTTCAAGTCCTGGGACAAATCCAAAATGCGAGACAGTTTTTGCTGCTGTTCTTCAGGAGTTGAAGAACTGTAGAGCTCAATCATCGATGTCAGAAGTAGTCTTTGTGACCAGGTGAGTGAATTGACGTGGGTGTGATTAAAGTCATTTGGCCAAATGCGTTGGAAGATCTGAGTTGAGTTTGGATGAGCAGACGTCGGGTAGAGAAACTTTAGTATTGCTTTGATTAGCACAACTTCCTTCAGTCGAGTATTATTGCCGGTGCATTCGAGTAGACCGAGAATCAGCAAATCGGGACACTTGTTCAATGGAAAGAAAAAGATCTCCTCTACCATTTGGTTGAGAATCTGTGTCTCAGACAGGTCTACTAGAATCTGAAATAGACACTGAAACTTCCAAGGAAGCAGCTGCATGTCTCCATCGTCTGGCTGACATTTCAACAGATCGACCTGAGGCACTAACTTGTTCAGTTGAGTTTGGTTCTTACAACTCAGTAGTACTACACCGAGATTATTGCTTTGAATGCAAAATTTGATGAACTCTAGTTGAAAGTAGGCATTGTTTTTCCATGGTTTAGAAAAGAAGGCGATTCCAATAATGTCGAAACCTAAAGGAGAAATGACATGTCATTAGATTAAAAGCAAACAGTAAAAATAAAAAACATTACCCTGTTTATCTCTGGAGCAGAGAAGTCGGCAAAAGTGAAAGAATCGATCGTAATCAAACTGCAAACTCTTGAATATTTTCTTATTGAACTCGACACAGTCCAATGAGCGTAACACCTCTGTGAGTGGAGAATCACAGGAAAGCTTTTCGATGGTAATATTGGCAAGTGTTGCCAAGTTATCATCACTGACGCCGTACAGCTTTGGCTCACAAAATTTGAAGAGTAAATTCGCTACCATGACGGGCGACACATCATTGTGCCGCAGCTGTTCCAGCGCGTAATACGGCTCGGTATCTTCGAAAATGTCCATCGTGCCAAGCAGTGCTCATTAGAGCCTGGACAGAGCTGTACAAAGACGCCAGTAAACAAACAAATCTGTAAGTTACTGCTGATGGCAGATGACATTCAAGTCACTTCTTCACTTGGCTATGGACGGCGGTGATGATGTTCTACAGAAGTGAGAGAAGCGCGTGACAAGTGTAAATGACCAGACTGAAGCTCAGAAGAAGATCAAAGGCGAGAGACCAAAGGCGGTGAACAGTGAAAGACTGGAAAGATGTAAGGAAATGCGGCGGCGATGAATCGCACTCGCAAGTGTCATAGAAGTGTGGAGGAGAGAAGAGAGGTGAGCGCAGTGCTGAACGCACAGTGCGAACGAGCCACCGCTAGGCTACACTACATCTACTGACGCAGGCAAACACTGCCGAGCGCATTGAGGAGGCGGGCACCGGCGACACAGCCAGCGCTGTGGAGAATGCCTTGCTCAGAGTGCCCTTTGCTCCGCCCTCACCGCCAGTGTTGTTCTACTTTGCCTCGCGCCTACACGTGACTCAGTGTCCAAAAACAGCCGACAAGTTGAATGTGTGTGAATGTGTGGTCACCGTGGTGTGCCAGTGCGCATGGGGGAGAGACCTTCAGGTGGGTGAGTCGAGTTGACTCACGAACAAGTCATCATCAGTTTGTTTGGCATTGATTTTTATTGGTAAGTTGTAAAATGATCTGTAAAGTGCTGCCTAGTTGTGTGAGAAAAGAGGAAGGGGATGATGGCAAGTGGTAATTGCTGTGCAGTTGAAAGCACGCCTCGCTGGGTGAGATTCAAGGCGGTGTGTGGCGATGGGGAGTGAGAAGTCCATTTAGTCGATAATACACTTGTAAATTGTAGAGGAAACTATACTGTACTGATAAGATATAAAATGGAGATAACTGAAGTCTAGTCCTAGGAATTATGTACACTGTGGTGATAGGAGTGCAAGTAGAAAGAACAGCTGGAAACACCGAAGCAGTTTAGTTCTTCTTGCGTGAATGTTTGAACTTTTTAATATACTGCTCGACCATCATTTGAATCTTTGCTGGGTTAATCTCTCCCGTCTTACTGTGACAAATCTATAGAACAGAGAGGTCAAATCATTAGAGCTAAAGAAGATTTAACGGTTGCAAAAACAAGCAAACCTTAGGTACGGCTTTCCGAAGTATTTCTTTGTACTCGTCTTTGGTAATTTCGTTCTTCTTAAAATGAGGCTTCAATGACAGTTTCAGCTCTTCTACAACTCGTTCTTGTCGATTCAGTTTTATGAGATACTGTCAAAAAGGAGATTTATGTAATTCCAAAGTTTATATTGGTTTTCAACACTCACCTTGTCTTTAACATCCATATCGGCTGTTGGCTGTGCGTTGATGTTAAACTTGACGTTTTGCTTCTTTGAAACTATTGAGTTCTGTTTCGCAGCAGTGACTTTCACAAGTTGATCCCAAGTTCCCTTTGTGTTTGATGATGCACGATTATTTGAAGAGGGAGGGTTAAAAGGCGAACTGAAGGGAGACAGTGAACTGGCTTTCATGTCGACGCCGTCCACTGCATCGCGAGCCTTTACTTCGGGAACCTTTGCAGAAGAAAGACCTTTCTGTTGTACGTTTGCCTTGTTATTCTTGTTGCTAATAGTGTTTGCCATCTTAATCAGCTCAGAAATGTTGATGTTATTCAAAGACTGCAACTTGGCAGTTGCAGCCGCCACGGAAAACGAAAATGATGACGATGAGGTGGTCGATGGAATTGCAGGAGGAGCTTTATCACATTTTTTCTGAAACAAAGGTAAAGATGTTTTGTAAAGAATATGGTAAAATGGACAGTTTAGAACAAGACCTACATTTGAGGATTCTTTCGCCGACGACACCGACTCAAAGGCATGCTTCTCTTTAGGTGGACTCTTGACTGAATCTCTGTCGGGACTTTGGAGGGGCAGTTCGGGATCGTAGAAATCGTCATTCTCCTCTTCGACCGGCGAGGAAGTGGAGTGAATTGAGCTGGTCGGCTTCCGTTCGCCTACATTCTCCGAGGCACTTGTTCCATTGATCGGCGAGTGGGACTCATCCTGCGTAGGAGTGTTCATAAAGGAGTCGCCCAGAAAGTGGTCTGACGGCGTCTGGGAGCCAAAGCCAACCGAGTCGGCGGTAGATTGCAAAATTCGCGGCAAAAAGTTCAACCCTTCAGTGAGTATTTTCTGCAGGTTCTCTGAAGTAGAGAGTGCGCCATTGTTATTGGCAACGCTGTTGCTGCCGCTATTGCTGCCGTTGCTGTTTTTCGCATTGGAGTTGCGGCCGAAGTCTTCGCCAGAGAGGAGCGAGCTTATTGAGTTGGAATCACTTTGAAGATGAGCATTGCCGTAGTCGTCGGTCGACTGAGGACTGAGAATGTCCACATTCTCCTTGTGACTGTTGTTCGCCGAGCTGGCTGTCGAGTGCTTTCGCTCCGCCGAGACAGACTTGTTGCCGCCACCGCTGCTGCTGCGTTCGATGACCGTCGTCACCTTTGAAGCGACCGCCTGAGATTCAATATCACTGCTAGTTTCTTCCTTTTTAAAGTTCACATTGATGATGATGTTGTCCCCTGTAGTAGGAATGATAACAAAAACATTAATACCCCAAAAGTAGTGAATGTCGTTGAAAAACACCGCATACCGTCACTGTAGATTTGCTTCGAGTCAAACGATTTGATCACCGGGTAGGCTTGATAAGTAGACGATGGCTTGGCAGGCTTAAACTCCTCCGCCTTGACAGTGCTCGACAGTGCCGATCCCGCACTGGATTTGTCCCGGTCTGACTTGCTCGACGAATGGTGGTGTCGGTGGTGGTGGTGGCGGTGACGATGACGGTGGTGCGATGACGAGCGCTCTCTGTCCTCCTTCATCTCCGCCTCCTCCCGCCGGTGGTGCTTGTGACTCCTCTTTGACTCCTCGAGTGAAGAGGGCCGCCTCCAACTGCTCGACAACACCTCTCTGCCCCGTGACTCAGACCTTCTTCTACTGCTGCTGGTAGTGGTTCGGTTGTCCGATCGACGTCCACTGCTCGATGACTGCTTCTCTGACGTCTTTCTGCCACCGCCGTCGTCGTATTTGGCGGTCCGAGCATCTCGTTCTGAGCGATAGTCAGCCTTGGACAGCCTCGTCTCCTCGTCTCGATGCGATGACCGCCTGCTATTGCCACTGCTGCTGCAGTGTGCCGTCGATCGAGGTGGTCGTTCTGCTTTGTACAGCAGCTCCGAGTCTCGGTACTTGCCGTCTCGGTAGTTGCGCATCTTCGATGACGATGACAGCTTCTTCCAGTTCACATCGTCAGCACTCTCGGCGACAAGTTCATCCGAATGCCGGCTCCGCTTTACCTGAGGGCCGCCGCTTCTGTCGTTGTTGTCATGCCCTCCAGTCGGTGGGGAGAGTGCTGAGAGGGAAGAAAGAGAAGGGTGAGTATATCCTGACAATGAGAAGACAACTGGGGAAGGAGACAGCACTAGTGTCCAATTACCTTTCGGCGGCTTCTTATCTTCAACAGGCTCGGCAGATTGTGACCGCTTTCGAGACACTGTCTCCATGGCTACCGCCGCCGCCGTCTCCTTTGTCTTTTCCTTCTTAATCACCTTGCCGTGTTTGCAGACGCGCACCTTCTTCCTCTCCTCGACAGCTGTCGGCACTTCGCTATCATCCGCTTTCAGCTTATCATCAAGCTGATCATCGGTGTGTGAGGTGTGAGTGGCCACGACGACGTCAGCTGATGACTGCTTTGCTTCACTAACGACATCAGCAGAAGGAGCAACGAATTTGACCACGACAGAAGCAGCAGCGGAAGCAGCAGTAGTAGTGGTTGTTGATGCACTGCTGGTCAGCTCAACTGTCCGACTGAACCCGATTCTCCTCTCAACGATGACGCCTTTGATGTCTTTCTTCTCCACCTTAAGTCCGTTATTGATTTTGACTTTTCTCAGCGGTCCTTCCTGTCTTTCGGCAGCAGTGCTGCCTTGACTGTCGTCCATTCGGCGGTTCTTCGGCGCCCTTGCTTCGTCATTCTCCGTCCAGCCGACGGCTTTCCACTTTGGCCCCGAGCTTTTATTCTTCTCCGCTTCGGGATAAATGGGGATCCACTTCTTTGAAATGGGCACTTCATCACCGCCTTGGCCCTTGTCCTCGTTGATAAAGTTGGTCTTCAGCACAATGGGCATTTTGATGGGGTAGTGAACATTAATACTTCCCTGTTGAGCTACCAACTGCTTCAGTTCATCATCCACCTCTTCATCGCTGTCACCACCAAACAAATCTCTAATTGAAGGCCTTCTTTTAGCTCCCTTAGAACCATCATCAGCTGGCTTGTTTCTCTTGGGCAGTTCAAACTTGTCGTCGTCGTCGTCCCCCTCACCATCTTTGGTAGTAGCTGCCATATCACTCGAACGAGTCTCTCCACCTAAAACCGTAATCATTAGAATAACCTTAAAGTAAAATGATCCAAACTAGTCTCACCCGAAATGGCCTTTCTGTCCGCCTTCTCCGGTGTGGCTGGGTTATTATCACAATTAGCAGTGCTCTGTGCAGCGGTGCTCTTCTTTTCCGGCGTCTCTTCCGATTCCTCCTTGTTATCACCGACCGACTCAATATCGCTGTACAGTTCAAAGTCAGGCTTCTCATCGAGAAGAGCCACCACTGGGGAAGGCTTCACCAGACTGATGTCATTCTCCTGATGATTGCCACCACCACCACCACCACCACCACCAGCTGCTGCTGCTGCTGATGATGATTGCTCAGAGTAACCGACATGCTTCAGGTAGCCATTGTTGCTGTTGCTGCCACTGCCGCTGCCATTGCTGCTGCCGTTGCTGTTGTGTGGCGGAGATGTGCTGGACGATGGCGAAGAGTGTGAGTTTGAGTCGGGGCATTTCTGAATGCACTTTGCGTCTGCCTTCAGCTGAATTCTCCCATCTCGGGCAATGGTCAGATCAGCGGTGGATGAGTGCAGAATCTCCATGGAACTGATGATATCACCGAGCAGATCGACCGAAGAGCTGCTGCTACTGCTGGCTATCCTCACCGGCGCTTTGATCGACTTGCTGATTGAGTGCGAAAAATGACTTCGAGGACGAGCGGTCAGGCAGCCGACGCCGCCGTAGCCACTGTCGCTCGTCTCGAAATCAAAGTCCTCACCGTAGGAGCGCGGCTCGTACAGGTCATGCTCGTGGCCGAACATGGACAGATTGCCGATTCCTGCTGAGGCGCGAACATCGGCCACGCTAAGGGGCTTTGCCTTCTTCACACTTGGAAGTCCCAGTTGTGAGGGTTTGGGTTTGCAGCTGATGCCCAGTATGGAGGCCAGACGATTGCGAACAACCGCTGAAGCAGGCAGGCGTTGGGTGGAGAGCTTCGACTTCCGACTTCGCTTGCTCTTTCGCCGCTTTTTAGTGGTTTTCCTCTTGCCCTTCTTTCCGCCGCCGCTGGCACTCTTTGTTGACTTTCTAGTTGTTTTTCTAGTCGTCTTCTTTCTGCGTTTAGTGGTTTTCCTTTTTCGAGTGGTGGTGGTCGTACGGGTGGTGGCGGAAGTTCTCCTTGTGGTGGAAGTGCCGCTGGTGCTGGCACGTTGACTTTGTCCCGGTTCGGTAGTGCGACGTGCCAGGATGCGATTGCGGACTATTTCAAAGGCGCCCGTTCGAGCTATTGCCCGGGTTCGGGTTGTGGTCGATTGTCGTCGATTGGGGTTCTGCATTCCCACTGCATTGTAGAGGCTGTCCATGCACTCTGGGCAGTACCACTCGTTGATGGGAATTTCATCAATGGGCGGCGTGAGGCATTCGCAGTGGTAGCCAAAGTCGCAGCCATCACAGAGAAGCAGTCGATCCTCGCGGTCACATCGCCCACAGATTTCGCAGTATGTCAGGTCATCGTCGAATGCCTCGAATGTCTCCAGCACGGGGGTAGTCGCAACAGGCACCTGCAATTACACAGAGATTAGCGAAAAAGTTGCCAAGTTTCAGAAATGTATAAACTTGATGTAGTGAAAAATCAGATTGAAAACTAAGTGTAATCTTTGTCAAAATTTCACAATTGGACTTTTACAGTCCGCAGTGAGTTTGACTCTGTAATGCGCAAATATTTTCCTCATTTTGTGTGTGTAATTTTAAAGTGCTCTACTTTTCAAGCAAATAAGTACCTTCATAACGACTTCGCCGTTCACATCGCGCTTGACAATGATAAACGAAAACGATTTTCGGTCCACCGGGCAAGTGTTGACTTGCTGAAAATACAAATAAGTAGTGAGAACACCATTCACAGTAACATATTCGCAGCACAGTACCTTGCTCCACTCTTCAATGCACTCCAAGCAAAAGTGGTGAATGTTCTCGCAGGAGTCAGGACTACCGACATCCTGTCCTTCGAACTCGTTCAGGCAAATGTAACAAGTTGGCTGGCTGTTTGGCGATCTGGGAGCGGCGATGGGGCGGTGCTGGTACTTTCTTTGAGGGGCTCAGCAGTCTCCGCATCGCTTTCGTCTGAGTTTTCCCCTTCTTCGCTTTCTTCGTCCCCATCTTCTTCTTCTCTTCTTCTCATCCTCCAACTCAGTCTCATCACCCGAGTCGTCGTCGTCGCCCGAATCACCGATCTCATCGGCGTCTTCCTCTTCGCTAACCGCCTCACCGTCGTCGCCGGGCTCCAAGTTGCCATTTTGTCCATCAACAGGGTCCCTTTGAGCACCGGCACTTCCACTTGCTGGCTCGCCTTGTGAGCAATGCATTTCAAGTGGGCGCTCACCGCTGGCCGAATCACTGGTATCATTGGAAGACATCACTCTTCAGCGCCGAATGGCAGAGAGTAATCACACACGCCAAGTATAATAAATAAATAAATAAATATTCAAGATGAGCACGTTCACAACGTAAGCAGCCAAGCGAAGGCGTCGGCACTGTCCACAGGGTGACGGGTACTACTCGGGTGCTAGAGTCCGGCGTCGGACATTCTCGAAGCAGTGGACACTCATCGGCAGAGATTCGAGGCACCTCAGGATACTGTAAATATTCTCCTCTGAACAATAAACATCCAAGACAAGCTCTCTGTCTGCGTGAAATGAGGGAGCAATGGCGCTCGCCGCATACTCGGTTACGATCTATTTTTTACTGAACTTTTGCCCGAACGCACAAAAGTACGAAATATGCCTTCATTCTCTCGCAAGTTGCGTCACCCACAGAATTGTCTGTATAACAGCGACAGAACTGTAAACTGTAGAGCTGAGGTGTGTTCAGGTAGATCGAGTTGGACTTGGAAGTCTAAAACGAGACAATTTTGAGCGGTGAAAAAAGTTGTCCGTTTCGAGCATCTTTCCTTTTGTAGAAGTGTCCTGTTTTGATGCACACAAGCCAATTCATTGACCCTTCCCCGTCGCCGACTGTTTCAAGTCTTTTATTGTCCTGCCCCTCATGCTGTCAGCTGGCTTACGTTTCGCAGGTATGTGCAAATTATATTGACTAACAATTATCGTTTTGAACGTGTCAGTTACATTTGTGTCATTTGAATGTATGCACAGGAGAGTATACGAGCCGGATTGTAGAGATTGGCTAGTTGTAGAGTGCTGTTGATGGCATCTTTCCAGAGGACAAGTGGCAAATTGAGAACTGAAAATGGATTCGCCACACTTTGGTCGACCGTAAAGTTGAATGGACCGGCGTAGAATCGTCCAGTCCCGTTAAATACCTCCATGTTGCCCAGAAATCCCAATGCATTGGTGTACATTTTTAGTGGATTGAAGAGGGCCCCAATATTGTTGCAGTTGTTACCTCCTTGATTAATTGAGCCATTGCCAGTGTTGCCGAAAATCTGGTCCCAGTTGAACTGACGCGACTCAACGCCGGAATTTCTTTGACCGTTTGCAAGATTGTGAATTGTCATTCCAACGTAGCATGGCACAGAACTGTCAAGAGAGAGAGAGAGAGAGAGAGAGAGAGAGAGAGAGAGAGAGAGAGAGAGAGAGAGAGAGAGAGAGAGAGAGAGAGAGAGTTTGTTCAATTCAGTTTAATGTTTGCCGGCTCACCAGTTAGTTGTTACCTGTTTCCAACAAATGGGTTAGCTGGCAGTAAATTTCCAATTGGGTTGTTGCAGGTTAAATTGGTAAGAGTGCCCGTGACATATGTTCCAAAACCATTGGTGGGCGTGAAGGTGATGTTGCCTTGCTTACCAGGAAATTTTGCCGTGGCCAGAGGAAGGGCATCACCAAGACGGCAAACTGCTGCAGTCAGCACTAAGAAGCCAATTGCTGGAGGACAGAAAAGGTTTCATTTAAAAAAGTGTGTACTGCAAAACGCACTCTGAAAGTACTTCGGATAGATTTTGCCACCATCTTCGCTGTCGATTGGTCTCCCTCCACCGAGGCATTGCTCCAATAAATAGGCTTCTTTTATGTGGGCTGGGGAAGGGTAAGCTGAAGGCATTAATTCAATACGGGTCATTTGCTTTTGGGTTGAAGATGATGGTCATCGTCATAGTAGTCGACCTGGCTCCACCGCCGGTCACCTGTCCAATGAAGTTCAATCAGATTGGCCAAGCGCATGCGCTGTGCGATTTTATTGACAACAAAATCGAATTCCATTTTGTTTTTGTGTTTCTCTCTGTTTCGCCAACTTCGCTCTTGCCACCTCGATCAACTTTGCAAAATGCCTGAGATAGTTCAAGTCAAGGACTCTTCGGAGGAGTGTAACAAGATGGAGAACGCTCTGGAAGCATTGAATGAAGTCCTCAAGCTTAAGATGAAGTCAGTGGTACAAGATTTGGAAATTAAGCAGTTGAAAGGTATTCTGCATTTGCCACTCATTTGACAATTCAGGCCAACTAATCTTTTATACTTTAAAATTCAGAAGACTTAGCCAAACTAATGCAAGACATCAACAAACTGGAGACAGCCCTGACTTGGGACTTTTAATTTTCGTCGCAAGAAGTCTCAAGTAAACGAAGTAAACAATATGGTGTCAAGTTAGTCAAGTTTAAAGCTCTCTATCTAAAAACAACTTTCATTTAATTTGATTCAATTATCATTATTGTCATTACTATCATCTGTCAGCAACAGCCATTCGTTCACTAGCGATAGCTAGCGATAATAAAAATGTAAATTGCCCTATCTAGCAACTGTACCTTACTCTACTCCGCCTCTCCACTTTTAGCAGCTCCAATCAGCAGCAGCTGTTGATTGCCCTGTCTCTTCGGCAGCTGTGTCAGTGGCATCACCACCACCGCCATCATCATCATCATCATCATCAGCAGATCTCTTTCTCTCCTTGTCAGTGAAAAGCGATTATCGTTCCTCAGTGGAAGAATAGCCCTCTCTGTGAGTGTGTGTTGTAGGAGTTGTAAGCAGCCAAAATCAGCAGTAGCAGCAGCAGCATCTGTCTGCCTTTAGCACTCTGACTGTTTGTGTGTGTCTCACTGTCAGACTGGCCGTCACCGTCGCCCAACACTCTTTCCACCACCACCACCATCATCTTCTAATCGTGAATTGACACTTTACAGCCTGCTATTTAAAGTTGGGCCCACTAGCCAACAGCACTCGACGACATCTTCCCACTGTCTGCAGTTCACTCTGGTTTACCACGTCAACACAATCATCCCCAGGCACAATGAGCAAGTAAGTGTACGGGACTTGTTCCAGTCGAAGTCAGAAGTTGTCTCGGCATTTCACCCCTGAAGCCATTTCTCACCTTCTACTCCTTTTCCTCTCTGGTAGATCACTTTTCCAGCTGGGCGCGCACACGCTTCACATTCCGGCTGGTGTGCACAAGTTGAATCGTCAGCGGCTGATTCAGTCACTGAAGAATGACTCGGCCGTCGCCTCCAATGCAGTCGTACTGCTGGTTGGTGGCAAAGGTAAGTTGAGCTGATTGAGCTCATTTTGATGTCTTTCTAATGGATGCACTTCACTTCCCTTCACCTCACAGGCCAGAATTTGTACGACACTGACGTGGAGAGCGTTTTCGCCAGGAGTCCTACTTCCACTGGACTTTTGGTGTTCGCGAGCCCGACTTCTACGGCGCCATCGACCTGGCCACTGGCAAGTCGTACTTGTTTGCTCCAAAACTGGATGAGGTCTACGCCATCTGGATGGGCAAGCTATATACCCTCGAAGATTTCCGCAATCGATACGAGGTCGATGAGGTGGCCCACACCGAACAGGTACGTAGACGTCTTCTTCTCCTCTCTCTCTCTCTCTCTCTCTCTCTTCTCTCTTTCTCTCACTATCTTAGACAAATTCTCTCTTCATCTTGTCCTTTACTAACTCACCCTCACACGTTTGCACACACATTTGCACACACACAGCTAGCCGATGTCTTGAGTGGTCTGAAGGCGAGCACTCTGCTCACGCTGAAAGGCACCAACACCGACTCTAACCTGGAGACACTGGAGGCGACCTTTGCAGGCATCGACCGTTTCACCGTGGACAACTCGGTCCTGCACAGCCACATCGCCGAGTGCCGCGTCATCAAGACGCCTCAAGAGCTGGAGATAATGCGCTACACGAACAAGGTGAGCAGTGAGGCGCACATTGAGGTGATGAAGTCGATTCGACCGGGCATGACGGAGTACCAGCTGGAGAGCATCTTCAAGCACTACTGCTACTACAATGGCGGCGCACGGCACATGTCCTACACCTGCATCTGCGGCAGCGGCGAGAACGGCGCCGTCCTCCACTACGGCCACGCCGGCGCGCCCAATGAGAAGACCGTCGAAGACGGAGACATGTGCCTTTTCGACATGGGCTGCGAGTACTACTGCTACTCCTCGGACATTACCTGCTCCTTCCCCGCCAATGGCAAGTTCACCCCTGACCAGAAGCTCATCTACGAGATTGTCCTCAAGGCCAATCGAGCCGTACTGAAGGCAGCCAAGCCAGGTTAGTTTGTGCCCGGTGGTGACGGCGCCTGGTAACCCCTTTCCCCTCAAACAGGCGTGTCCTGGAAGGAGATGCACCTGCTGGCGGAGCGGATCGAGCTGGAGGAGCTGGTGAAGAACGGCCTCCTCCAGGGCGACATTGAGGAGATGATGGCCGCCCGACTGGGCTTCATCTTCATGCCGCACGGCCTGGGCCACCTGCTGGGCATTGACGTGCACGACGTCGGCGGCTACCTGGGCCACTGTCCGGAGCGCGACCCTCTGCCTGGCCTGCGACAGCTGCGGACCTGTCGAACGCTGCAGGCCGGCATGGTGCTCACCATTGAGCCAGGGCTGTACTTTGTGGAGGCGCAGCTGAAGAGGGCCAAGGCGGACCCCAAGTTGGCCCGCTTTATCCGCTGGGAGAACATTGACCGCTTTCGAAGCTTCGGCGGCGTGCGCATCGAGGACGACGTGGCCATCACTGAGGACGGCGCTGAGCTGCTGACGACCGTTCCGCGATCAGTCGAGGAGATTGAAGCGGTGATGGCCGAAGGACGCAAACGCACTGTGGACTTTCCTCAGCAGACGATCACCGCGCCCGTCACCGTCTCACTCTAACCAATCATTGTCGTCGCTGTTCACTTGGGTGAAAAAGGGAGAGAGAGCGAGAGAGCTGCGAGCGAGGGCATCGCTCATCGGCTCATCACCCGCCGACGACCAAGAGCGAGCATCCCCAACTGATGCCTGATGGCTGATTGCACCCACTAAAAGTGCACTCACTCACTCACCACTACACTCTCACTATCTGTCCTCTTGGTCTCCCGTACACTCCTATATACTAAATAAGCTACAATAAAAAGTTACGTTCTTCTCGGAAGTTTGTTGCATGTCCGGTGACTGAGTGCTGGTGATGGTGCTGTCAGCCAATGACGCCAAATGACGACAGGAGCGGCCGAGCCGAGCCACCTCATCAACGTTATGTGGTCCTCAGTGGTCCTCCTTCGCTCACCACCACTGACTCGCTTTGAGTGTTCCTGTGCCCTCTCTCCCTCTCTTTCTCTCTCCTGTGCTGTCCGTGTCTGGCCATCAGCAAATTGGCCACCGAGGATCGAGTAGTCGAGGTAGGTAGGTAGGCCGCAGGAGAAGAGTGCGTGTACTGCCTGCCCGCCTGGCCAAGTTCATGGTGGTGCAGGCAATGGTGGTGGTGGCAATGCTGGTGCCACTGATGACGGTGGTACCACTCTCCTGCTCTCGACGAGGCTAAACTATCTGCCACTTCGGTGAAGCCTTCGTCGGCCACCATCGCTTGGCCTCCTCTTTCGCTCGCTCGCTCGCTCGCTCACTCTCTTTCTCTTTCCTTTGTCCCGCGTCCTGCATGCATCCGTCCAGAGTGCCTTGCCAGTGGCAGTGAGCCTTCTGCTCGTCGCTGACTGTGTCTGCCTGCTGCTGCTGTTGCTGCTGCAATCGTTCAACGACTTGGAACGGGCTCTTGGAACAGGCGAGCTCGGACGGCGAGCAGCGGCTTCGCTGATTCACAGTGATGAGAGTGTCAGTAAGAGAAAAGAGAGAGAGAGAGAGAGAGAGAAGAGAGCTTGGCAAAGACCAAGACGGCGGCGACGTTGCCGTCTGAAAGCGAACATCGTCAGGAGGAAGAAAGGAAAGACGAAGGCGAAAACCGAGGATCGGATCATTCAGGCAACGGCGGAAACGACGGGAGTGCGCGGGCAAAGACTGTATGTGTGTCTTCGCCACTCTGTGAAGTGCCATTATCGTCAGAGGCAGGGAGGCCAATACAAAGACGAAGCTGACTGCTGTCCCTGCTGTATCAGCCGCTGAAGAGGGAGGAGGAGAGGAACTGCAACGACAGCTGCAGCGACGACGGCAATCATCGACAGAAGTGCAGAGAGGTCTTCAGTCTTCGGCTGTAGACACAGAGCAGCCGCTTCACTTGGTGGTAAGCTGAAGCTGAAGAGCACTGCTGGCACACCACCACCACCACGACCACCACCACCACGACCACAGCAAACGCAGGCATCGCGCGAAAAGGCCTTTGTGCTGCTGTTTCTGCACCACGGCGGCCGCTGCTGAGACTCTTCGGTTGCCTCTTCTGCAGGAAAGTCGGAGAGTGAGTGTTCCAGCGAGTCCGAGGCTCACTCTGCTCCCGGCTCAGGCAGTGTCTCACCCAATCAGCCTATCCGCTCACCAGCCGACAGACCGACACACTGTCAGGCGGCAGGAACACCGACTCGAGAGAGAAAGAGAGTGAGAGTGAGTGAGAGAGTCCCGGCGCCGTCGCTCCTGATTCTGCCATTCCTGCGACCACCACCACCAATTCTCTCTCCTCCTTCCCACCACCACCACCGACGCTATCTCGCTCCATTGTCTGCCAGTGTCAGCTTGCCTCCACACTCTCCCTCTCTGTTTGTCTGTCAGTGTTTCCCTGAAAGTGGTCGTCGTCGTCGCCGTCGACGAGTGATCGTCTCGTTGTCAGCCAGAGCAGCCTCGAAGACCTGCCTCGACAGCAGCCTCAGCGCACCAGCGCTATCACGGCCACCGTCGCTGACGATATACCGACGCACTCAGCTACCACCACCATTACCACCACCACCATCACCATCACCATCATCATCATCTTCAGTCTCTTCTACCGCAGCTTATTCTTCTTCGCCGCACAGCTGCGTCAGCCTTGCTCTCGCACACAATCATACTTTCTCTCTCCCCCACTCTTTCCACACCAGCCGCCGATAGGCCATCACACCATTCTGCAACATTCGAACTACAACAACATCGTCGAATTGCGTTGCATCAGACAGCACTGCCATCATCAGCTCTGTGCAGCTCTTTGCTGGCGCAGTCTTCGCCCCTCTTTCTTCTTCTTCTCCGTCTTCACCTTCTTCCACCGTTTGCCTCGTTTCCATGGATCCTCTTCTTTCTGTCGGCGGCTGAAGCCCCTGGTGGACGTTGAGCAGTGAGCGTGTGCTAGCTGAGAGCGGTGTGAGCTGCCTCTTCATCAAGGCAAGCTGTTGTTGCAGCCCTTGCAGCTGAGCGACCAGGCGAAGCAGAGCTTCAGCTGACAGCTTCAGCGGTGTCTCAGTGCGTCTTCCTCTTCAGGTGCTCCCCTTCTTCTTCTTCTTCTCCCGCTATCGCCTCTTTATTCCCTCTCCCATCCATGCACTCCGGTGGCTAGTGCACAGCCTGGCCTATTCTTCGTTGAAGCTCTTTCCTCTCCTCCTCCTCCTTCTTCAGTTGTCCACCTCATCCTCCACTTCTAGCGCTTTTTCTGTGCTCTCCAGGCGATTTGTTTTGATGAATCAACAGACATCGCAGCCAAAGCAGACGCAGACAATATCACCACCACCGCTATCGTTCACTATCACTTGATCATCAGGCAACACAAACTGTTACCCCAACAACAGCAAAGTTTTAAACTTCAGTATCTCTCTCCCGTTGGTCTTCGGCGCCAATTCAACATGGCTTCTTCGGCTCTTGTCAAGAAGAGCTCGAATGGGCCTAAAAACATTGAAATCAGTTGCTCTGATTGCTCCTACCGAGCGCAGTCAAATCGCCAGCTGTCCAGACACAAGTCCATTATGCACAATGGTAAGTTGCTTGATGGTTCCCTTTCTTGCTCTGCTTCAACTTCAACTTACTGATTTCGCTTGTTCTTGCCTTTCATGCGCGCCTCTTCTCTACAGTGAATGCTCTCAAATGCGTGCTGTGTCCATTTGTAACGGTAAGAGTGCCATTTTCAGTTTATGCCTACCTTTCCACGAGCACGTGTCATTATTCCCAAACTATTCTGCTTACTCTACTAGGCATATCAAACAAATCTGCTTCGCCATAGAAAGGATGTCCACGGCATATGCGGCTCCAAAGGTACTTCTGACCCTTGTGCCGGCAACATCTGCTTTACTAACACACCTGCTTCCTTTAGGCAACAAAAGTTGCAAGTTTTGCGGCTTCGTTTCCGAAGACAACGACACACTCATTCGCCACCAGATTGAGTTTCACCAGGACATTCTCAAATCGGCACAGGCAAAGTTCGCCAAGGAGCTCGCCTCTGCCGGTGGCGATGAGAGCATCGCCGAGTTCTCTGCCAACTTCGAGTCAATGAGCGAGGAGCTGTCAAACCGAGGCGCGTCGTCGTCGTCCTCCTTCCACATGAATAATCTGTCAGCGTCGAAGCCAAAGAGCAAGAAGCTCCAGAGAGAATTTCGCCAAGAACAGACTGGCGATGGCAGCAGCATGCGTGCCTTGCACAACATGCGCCAACAGATGCAGCAGCAGCACTACAACAGCACTCCAAACAATGGAAATGAAGAAGAGGCAGACGAGTTTGACTGGAAAGCCGGCTTTGTGGACAACAACTACTACGACGACCAGCGATTCTACGGCCATCCGGACAGTGTCAACACCTCCGGCTCGAGCACCCCCAAGTCTCTGTCTTCGCTCAGCAAGGACGCTCTACCGGCCACTCGAATTCGCCGGCAGTACAGCTGCAATGACTGCAGCTTTCGTACGGTGAATCCTCGCGAGTTTCTCTACCACCGTCGTGACGGTCATGGCCACAAGATAAAGATTGAACTCTGCCCCTACTGCATCTACGCCTGTCAGTATACCCAGGTAAGGCTTTGTGTTCTATTTGCCTGCTGCATTGCCTCTCGCTTCAGTGTTGATAACTGGCAATTCTTCTATATTGCGCTTTTTAGAAGTTACAACGGCATCTTGTACTGGTTCACGGGCAAAAGAGCACCGGTGCCATGGTCTCTCCTTCGAATGAGCAGCACTCCGGTGAGGAGGGCAACTTCAGCAGTCGACAATACCAAAAGTGGATGTCAGCTGGTGAACAGGGCGCCAACGGAAACGGCCTCCTCGACAATGACATCAGCAACTCGAACTTTGAGCCAGGTTTGTTTTCCTTTTCACTTTCACGCTGGTTTCACTCGTGTACTGACGTTGCCAATATTGCCTTTCTCTTTCAATCGCTTTGTTGTTAGACATGTTGATGGATGACGAAAATGACTCGCTGAATGACAACGACGACTTTGATCCGATGAACAACTTCGAAATGAATCTCAACGAGTACGACAACAATGGTGACGCCCAAGATTCTGATGCAGCTGACAATGATAGAGACGGTTCGTAACGTGTGCAAGTCTTCTCAGTTCCATTGTCAATAACTTGTTTCCCTCCACTGTAGATCCCATCAATTTGGAGTGCTCCGCTTGCAAGATCAATTTCGGCGATATTATTTCTGCGCAAAAGCACTTTGACAAGTATCACATCAACTCTGACTCAAAGAGCATTATGAACATAAAGCATGGCAATGACTGTACGCCTACCCCGCTGACCACTAGTCAGCGTAAGGTCTTTGACGACATAAAGAATATTCATTCTTGCAACTACTGCGGGTATGTTTCTCGTTGTTCTATTTGTGTTCTGCGTTTTACTAAACTGATTAACTGATTGCAGTTACAAGACTCGCTGGATTTCCGAACTTGAGCGACACGTCCGCGTACACTCAAAAGAGAAGCCCTTCAAGTGCCACATCTGTGACTTTAAAAGCAAGTGGAAGGGCGATCTTAACCGGCACATGCAGCGCTATCATTCGGACGTGGTCCCTGATGGCGGCGAGAGCGACGCTAGCGCAAACTATGCAACTGGCAACTCGCAAAACTCTGACAACTCACCCGCCGGCGACTCTGCTTTCCACCGCCACCACCACAACCAGTCGTCACCGGACAACATGGGAGAGGAAGGCAACTACGGCAACAGCGGCTATGAGGGCTCGATGGAGGTGGACGAGGCGGAGATGATGATGGCGAATGGCATCGAAAACGGCGACGCTGAGGGCGACAACAACAGCGAGGATAACAACAGCATGGAGCATTCACCAGACGGCGGTGGCGGTGGCGGCGCTGGCACCGCCAAGATGTACAAGTGCACGTACTGTGACTTTATGTGCAGCACTGCCTCGCGCTTTCACGTGCACTACGTTCAGCACCTCAACACGAAGCCCTTCCAGTGCTCCATCTGCGGCCACCGCTCCAACTGGGAGTGGGACGTGACGAAGCACATCAAAATGAAGGCGCAGCGTGACCCGAACCACGCCAAGGCCCGTCCGGTGCTGATCCACGACTCGGGCAAGCGAGACTACTCCAAGTACGGCAAGTTTGTCGTCTGGGTCGGCCAGGCGGAGGCCGATTTGGCGAATAACGAGGCGAGCAAAATCGACTTTCGCGCCAAGCGATTCCGACCGGATGATTTTGGCCCATCGGAAGATGGCATGGCAATCGATGACAATCTGCTGATGCCTGAAGTGTGCTTTGAGGAGGTTGATGGCGAGGCGGCAGCTAACTCCAGTGAAGCCAATGGCAAGCAAACTTCCAGTTCAGTCAAGTCAAAGTGTGGCACTGTTACCTCTGACAGCTCTTCAGCTGTGGTTACCAAGTCGGTGATACTGTCTCGCCACGCTCACTCCCGAGATCGCCACATTTTCTGCGAAGTGTGCGATTTCAAGCACGTCTTCTCTCGCGTTGTGGTGGCTCACATGTCCGGCCACGCCGAGTGTACGCCCTATGCGTGCAAGCAGTGTTCATTCGAGAGCAAGTGGCGCGAGGTGCTCATCAATCACAATCGCTCGCAGCACACTGACACCGATCCGATGGACTTTGAAATGCGATTCCGATGCGCCATCGACGAGAACGGCGTCTGTCGCATCCTAAAACTGAGCGCCGAAGAGCTTGCCCAGCTGGAGCAGGAGCAGGAGAACGCCGCGGCTGGCAACAGCAACAACAGTCAGAGCAGTGATGACCCTGGTGAGGCAGCACCGGCCACCGATGCTGCTGATGCTGACGATGAAGTCGCTGCTGCCCCGGCTACCCCACCTTCAGCCAGCGTCCCTGCGGAGAACCACTCTAGTCTGATTGAGCCGAACCTCTACGAGGAGAAGGCGATCATCCACTGTCAGCTGTGTCCCTTCCTCACGACCAATCACAAGAAGATGGGCATCCACTGTCGCTTCCACAATCCCTCCAAGGGGGCACTCAAGTGCAAGTTCTGTCCCTACTTTGTCAACAACCGGGAGAAGCTGCTGCGCCACCAGAAGCTGCACCAGAAGCATCATTCAGGCAGTAATGGGGGTGGAGCGAATCGCTCCCACTCCAGATATGTTCACGGCAACGGCAAGCACAACTTTCTATTGCCCACATTTGGAAGCCGTCCTAAAGTGATCCCATGTTCGATTTGTCCGTTTAAAGCCATCAATGCTCAGGTGCTGGTTGAGCACATGAAGTTGCACAAGTTAGCCAAGCCAATGGAGTACGATGATCAGCAGCATCAGGGTCAGTATGGTGAGGCTCTGCTGGAGCAGTCGATGGAGGAGAAGGGCAATAATGGCACCGCCATTAATGGCCACTACGGCAACGGATATGGGGAAAGATCTGTCTCGCTGATTGACATTAACAACATGAAGAATGGCTCGGCAAAGAAGTTCTCCTACGTTTGCTCTGGTATTTAATATGACTTGTCTTTTTTGTTGCCATCACTAACGATCAACTCGCTTTTAAAGATTGTCCGGCTGCATTTAAATCCCCAGGTGACTTCTACAATCATAAGAACTTTCACAACACCAGCGGAAATGAATTCGATCAGCACAGCTGCCCTTATTGCACATACAAGTGAGCTCACTTAAAACAGCAGTTGCCTTTCATTGTTTACTGACCCAATATTTTTTTGTCCTTCCTCTCCTGTCACCACCCTTGTTCAGAGCCCGCAACAAGCCCCAGCTATGCAAACATCTGTACGTGCACACCCCTGAGTACATTGCCAAGCGCGCCAACTCCTACCCCGATGGAACGAAGCATCTAATCGGACCACAGGACAGCAACGGATTCGCACAAGAGATCTCCTTTCCGATGATCAAGTCGCAAAAGTTTATGAAGCAGGGAAAGGTGCTGAAAGCCGTTCGCAAGCGCACCAAAGCAGAGTTCCCCATGAAACCGGTGAAGGTGAAGCTGAACAGCGAGGAGAATGGCAAGCAGAAGATTGTCTTCAACAATGCAGGCATGATGGCCAGTCAGGAGTTTCTCGAGACCAAGGAGTACTTGCAGCGAATCAACTCGGGCATTAAGAATCGATGCATGTACCGCTGCTCTTCCTGTCCGGCCGTCTTCACAAAGGTACACTGCCTGATGGCTGGTGAACATGCGGTTGATTAACACTACTTTGTTTGTTTCAGGTGAACACGCTCATCTTCCACATGTCACTGCATGACGCAAAGTCAGAGTACACTTGCGAGATTTGCTCCTACTCTACGAACACCGAGGACAATCTGGACATTCACTCGCTGCTGCACAATCTAACCGAGTCGCAGGCTGCACTTGGCTACAACTTCAACTACAACTGCGACAAATGTCCGGCCGGCTTTAGTAAAAGGGCTCGGTAAGTTTGTCCATTATTGCCGTTTTTTGTCCCTAGTAACTAAAAGTGATTATTTGCTCTCTTTAGTCTGGAAAAGCACATGAGCCTGCATGGTGCCAAGTTCAACTGGAAATGCGACAAGTGTGACTATTCTGTGCGCTACGCGGCCACCCTTGTGAAGCATCGAGCACTTCACCTCATAAACCCAAACTTTAGAGTTAACGCAACAACGCTCAGCCTGGCCGATGGAGATGCGAACATCACAGCGGCGATGCCGTCAAACATCAAGTTGAAGCTTAATCTCAAAAACATCTGTACCAATGGGTCTGCCGGCGAGGAGCAGCAGACCAGTGCCGAGTCGTCCGATGTGGGCGGAGATGAGGAAAATAAATCGGACGATGGAGAAGGAGAGATGGCCGTGGAAGAGGAGGAAGATGAAGTTCAGGAGGATGCCGATTCCAATGTCGACGCCTCGCCTGATGAAGTGGCCAATGAAGAGGAGGAAGAGGAGGTAGAAGAGGAAGAAGAGGAGAATGACGATGATGAAGTGGAGGCAGACGAGGTCGAGGAGAGCCACTTGCCGAACAATATCGCCATTGAAACAAAGTAAATTTCCGGTGGTTAACTTGACTCCACAGTATTAGGAACACTTATTCTCTTGCATTCCATTTTGATCACTTTCATACTTAACAAACCCAATCTCATGTCTTTCTTTGCTAATACTGCTGAAGCAAGCGCCCCCCCCCCTCACTCTCGGTCGTCCGTCATTTGTCGGCGACTCGACTTACTCACCATATCACATTTTCATTCCCTTCTCCAATTACTTCATAATCTCACCACTGACACTGTGCTTCCCACAGACACACATCCCACACTCACTGAACCCACCCACCAGTCAACCTACTTAATTGATAAGAGCTTTTCAGTTTCCAATTTACTAGCTACATCCTTGTGATCGATCAGGCACACACGGCTGCTGCACTCGCAGCTTCTGCTGTGTCTGATTGAAATAGTCGTCTCAAACTTCCACTTACTCACATTTCCACATTTCAAACTTACTCAACACACATCTCCCGTAACTGAACTCGATTCAAATTCCATTTCCTACTCTTCCTACTTTGTGATTTTATTTTTTTCTATCCTAATTCGATTACAAAAAACCTTTCTAAATAAAAAGGATCTGACCCGCGAGCACTACCTTCGGTGTGACACTGCCTTTACCAGACGATGGACACTTCAAAGAAGAAGCTCTACGATTTACCGGCAGTCAGTGCCAAGTTCATTGCTGACAGTATGAAGCATGTTCAAGTGAACGACGCCGCAGTGGAAACGCTGGCACAACTTGTATGCACACTTGTAGTCGTCTAGTTCAAACTTTGGTCCTCTGTTTTCAAACGGTCTCTTTTTTTCTTTTCATTGATTCTGCAGTTGCTTGACAAAGTTAGCAGCAGTGAGTACGACATTGCCAAGTGGAAGGCAGACAATGCCCTGCACCCACAGGCAATGAATGAGCACTCCGTCGAGTGGATCTTTCTGGTGGACAGCCTGAATTTTAGCTTCTGGCCTGATGCTGGCCAAGAGTTTACTATCCAGGGAGAGATTGGCTACTGGGCGCTCTGTGCGGCGGTGAATCGAGCACTGGAGGAGAAGGTGCCCATCACTGAGGCCAAGTTCTACCAGAACCTGAGCACTGAAGAGGCGCTCACATCTTCCGCACTGACCAGGAGGGCATCACCATTCCAATGCTAAAAGAGCGTCTTCAAGTGCTACACCAAAACGGCAAAACTTTGGTCGAGGTAAGGAGGAGGAGGAGGCTGATGTGAACTGTTGTTGTCTGATTCACCGTCTCACCACTTGCCTTTGTTTGCCTTTCAACAGAAGTTTGGTGGCTCGTTCGTGAACTGCATTGCCAAGGCCAATGGCAGTGCCTTTGACCTGATCAGCATCATTTACGACAACTTTCCTTCCTTCCGCGATGAAGGCATCTATAATGGCAAACCAGGTAATATAGCTGGAAAAACTAATGAACTTTCAAAACTAATTCAGTCAACAGTGACATTTCTGAAGCGTGCGCAGATTTTGGTGGCCGATTTATGGGGCTGCTTTGAAGGAGAGAGCTACGGTCGTTTCAAGGACATTGAAAAGTTGACCATGTTTGCTGATTACCGCATTCCGCAAGTGCTTCACTACTTTGGCGTCCTACAGTACAGCGAAAGCTGAGCAGGCAGTTGCGTTCCCAGCACTTGCTGGAGAATGGCTCCACCGAGGAGATGGAAATACGAGGGGCCTCCATTCACGCAGTTGAGCTGATTAGAGGGAAGATGGTAGAGTTGGCATCAAGGTCGACAGCCTCCAGTGTGCCAGTGCCCAACTCCATTCAAATTGACTTCTACCTGTGGGGCTTTCGGCGAGACAACGCCACCGAAATTGACATCAAATCGCCGTATCATAAAGTGAGGAGCATCTTTTACTGATTAACAACAACAACATTGTGTGAAGTATAGTGAGTCCATCCGGAGTAATGTGTGTGGTTTTAGGTTATGTACATGTTTATAAGTGAACGAAAAGCACATTAGGCATATAAAGAGAGAAGTCCCGCCGCAACCCGTAAACATGATGTAAAATCTCAGTTATCCACTCCAAAGATGCCAGGGTCCAGTTTGATGTCGCTGTTGTTAATCTGCTCGTACAGCCAGTGGAGTTCGTCATCAATCCCCTCCAGGTGATTGTCAAATGTCCTGCAAGAAAAAAAGAATTAGGTGAATAAAACTGCGTCATACACTGTATGTACTTAAGACTGTACTCTGGACTCAGTTGGGCTAATGTGGGCTGGTTAGGCACAATCAACTCAGTACTGGTACTAGGACTTCCTGCGTCAAAGCCAGCATTCAGAAAGTTTTCATTTGAGTTGATAGAAGGGTCCATTGGGGCAAAGTTGATGGGAACAATCGATTGGTTGGTGTTGGGGCTAGCCACAATGCCTTGGTCAGCTGAAATGACGGGAGTGTTTAGTACCGAGTCCTGGTCGTTTAAAAGCTGTTCAGTAGAATCGCCCTGTATTTCAATGGGAAGAAAATCGCCTTGTACTTCGGTTGAAGCTGGAACTTCGTTCTGCAAAACGTCAGACACTTCGTTCGACAACACTTCAGACTGGATTTCTCCCTGCAAATCTCCTTGAAAATCCCCTTGAAAATCCCCTGGCAAAACGTTAGTGACGTCGTTCCGAAGAGCATTTCCATTTTCCGAATCATTGCCTTTCATCAATTCAAAGTCCAGCAGTGACAAATCGCCTTCTTCCAGGTCGGTAATGTCGCTAATGATCGGGCCAGGAGAGGAGGCATTTCCGACACTGTCCAAAGCATTGGGCTTTAGAATCTTTCGATTGTCACTGGAGTCAATCATCAGTGGAGCCTTTCGCTTAATGCCAGTGGTAGTAACAACTTGATTTCGCACAATGTTGACTAGGAAATGCAGCAACTTTTCCACGATTTGCTGCTGCTTCAGGTGCTTTTGTCTGAGTATTGCCACTTCACGCCACAGGGCTTCGTTTTCTCGTTTCATGCTGCTCAACAATGAGTCAACCGATTCTTGGCGATCCTTCATTGACTCAACGTCTGACAAAATATTGTGATACTGGTCCAGTTTAACGATGCTCGTCGTGTTGTTGTTGTTGGTGTTGGACAACTGTAAGTAAAAAATAAAAAAATAAATGTCCGAGCACTCGGGAACGTAATCGTAAATACCTTTCGTTTGATCAAAGGCAACTCATCTTCCTTGTCGCGATTAAAATGCTGATGATAAAACTCAATTTCATCTCCCTCAAACTTCAATCCGCCACTGTCAATGTTCGAAACCTTGCGAAATCCATCTACATAGGCAAATTGCATCATGATTTAGTTCTGAGCACACATAGGCAAAACAAAACATACACATATTGAGTTGACGAATGAAAGACGCCATGTTGTTGTGCTTGAAGTAAAGCGGCAATACTTCTTTAGCAAAGCTGGCTTGATCCTTGATGGTAAAGCTGGTGTTGTTCTGTGGGTAAACACAGGAAATGATAGCGGCGAGTACAAAGTAGCCAGTAGAGGCAAGTACTTACTCGACTCCACTTGATCAACTTGTCAGTGGACTTGTCGTTGACAAGCTTCCATAACTTCAGTATGAAGGTCGGGATGGAGTTGGATCCGGGAGTGCTCATGATGAATCTGTGTTAGTCACGTCGCGTTGATGTGTTTCCAAAAAGACAGTGGACTGAACGCAGTTGAAGTTGAGTCCTTCTGAGCAAAAGCCGAGGAAAAAAAATTTGAGCAAATGAGCAGACGGCTATATCTACTTTCTGGTCGCCAAGTGGAAATAGTTCTACAAGCAGCATTTTTTTGCACGTGCTTAAATTTTTTTATCGGCGGAATCGGTAGAATTTAACTGTCATCATGTTCATCGTCATTTCCAAGAAGTTCTTTATTATCAATAAAGCAGACATTGACAGTGCTGAAAAGCAGCCAGGCAGCACTGTCTGCGTGCTTGACCTGAGCGACGAAACGAAAGAACCAGTGGCCATTGAATGGCCGCCTAAGATTGTCGCTTCTAGGGACGAACCGAAATCTAAACCAAAACAACCTGGAAACCCTCGTGTCATTTGTGGCGTTGTCTCACCGTCTGAAGACTTGATAGCCCTCTGTGATGACCAGAAAAATTTGGTTGTTTTCAATAAAGATTTTGAAGCTCTGAGGCATTTTGTTGTGAACCGGAATATCATCAAACTTCTCTTTAGAAGCGATGAAAAGACCATTTTCAGCTGTGACAAGACGGGAGATGTTTACGAGTTTTGTCTATCAGAGTCGACAAGTCAAGAAAAACTTCTCTTCGGACATTGTTCAATGATGCTTGACTTCATCTTGACACCGGACGATCGTTACATCATTAGGTATTTAACTCAAACCTATTCCCCTTTACTGCAAACTAATTAATAATTTTTCTATTTCAGTGGTGATCGAGATGAAAAAATTCGCGTTACAAACTATCCAAACACCTACAATGTGGAAAGCTATTGTCTTGGTCATGAAGAGTTTGTCTCAACTCTTCAGCTGCTCGATAGCTCCACTCTTGTTTCCGGCTCTGGTGATGGTCGAGTGATTTTCTGGGACTTCTTATCTGGAAAACGCTTGTTCTCCTTTGATTGTGATCAACGAGAAAAAAGTCCCACTAACGAAAAGCCGAAAACTGAGAAGGAGCAATCACCATTCCCAATCAAATCAATCACCACCGATTCAGCCAATGCCACTTATATGGCCGTTACATTTTATAAACAAGCTCTCATTTATGTGTTTAAAGTCCTTCGCAACTCTGACCACTGTGCCTCGTCACTTGAACTCACGCAGAAGATTGAAACGGACAGTGAGCCTGTTTTGGTGCAATTTGACAAGGCACATAGCAATTTTCTCTGGGTCATTGGTGGCTTTACCGAGAAACCCGGTTATTTGCTCGAGTTGAAGAAGGGCGAGTTCATTCAAGCTTTCAACACTAAGGTTGTCGACTTTTTAAGCCGTAACGAGCAAGTAAAGGTGACCATTAAGGCGGAACAGCAGACGCACCCACTGGAAGGTCTCTACAAGCACAATTTTAATAACGTTGAAAAGTACTACGAGCGCAAAATGTTGCGCATTGAAAATGAAAACAAAAAATAAACTGTCAATTTGTATATTTATCTAATTTGGTGCATTGCCGCGACAAGTGTCTGCTGATTGGGTGCTGTGTTCAGCATTTGCGCTGATTGCAAGTGAATGGGGTACAGTGCACTGTGTGCTGCGCGGATGTGCCACGGCCACCGGCGCATTTCCGCCTTGTCTTATCTCACTGAAAAAGCCGCTGTCAGTGTTTGCCTTTGCCAAAAGCAGCCACTCGGCGCTGACTGGGAGCAATTCTCTCGCCAGCAGGTCATTTGCCAGCCGGTGGTGTCTGCTGTGCCAGGCAAACTGTCCAAAGCGCGCAGACCCAATGCCGCCATGAGCTCGAAAGTGTCCGCTTCGATGAGCACCAGCTTCGACGAGTCCTCGTTTCAGCGGCGGAGCATTGGGAAGCGTCCCCTGCACAGTGACTCCTCGGTGTCGTACCAGGTGCAGAGCGGTGGCACCGGTTTACCTCCTCATCAGCCACCACCACCACCGACCTTCTCTCGCGAGGAGAGCATCAAGGAGATCATCAGCCGCAGTGTGGCGTACCTGAACGAGGAGGAGGACCAGCTGGAGACGACCACCTCTCGCTCATGGGTGCACGGCTGCATTCTGGGGGCCATTATGATCACCTCGCTGGTGGCCTTCATCACCAGCAAGTTACGACCGGTCTGCTCTGCCTACAGCGACCTGGGCAGCTACGAGCTGTGCACTCGCCACTTCACCTACTACTCGGCCATGGCCGTCGCCTCCAGTGTGGTCGCCTTTGCCGTCTACTTCCTCCACCTCATCTCGCAGTGTGACCTGCTCTGTCTGCGGCGGAAGAAGTACGAGGTGGAGATAGTGACGTTGACGGCGGTGGGCGCACTCCTCCTCCTCTCCTCGCTCACCTACCTCGCCCACACGGACATCTTCGCGGAGTGGCACACGCTGGCCAGTCTGCTGCTCAGTGCCGCCTCCGTTCTGCTGTACCTGCTGCGCGTCAGCATTCTCTCCTACGAGATGGTCTCACGACGGCGGCGACGCCTCCGCAAGAGCAGTCAGTGCGCCCGAGAGCTGGTGCTCACCACGCAGCGGTCGCTCTCCAAGGACCATTGTGGCTCGGTGACAGAGCAGGCAACGGTGACGATGACCACCGCAACGGCAATGCCGCCCACCAAGGTGATCACCTATGTGCGTAATGGCACACGCAAGAAGACCCTGTCCAGCAGTCTCTCTGAGGACCTCGAGGATGACGTCTTTATACAGTGATTGAACTACTTTATTGCATTATATTCCATTCATATTCATCGTGTAAATAAAAACAGGATTTATCGTAATTGATGCATTTGGCAATAAAAGCTATAAAAAAGTGTTGAATAAATGACATTAGGAGGGTAAATGAACGCAGGGAAATGCAGTATGACGAGGTGGTGGTTGCTGTTGTTGCACTGGTTGGTTTCCGTCTTTAGACTCCTCTTTGAGTGGCTTGAATTGTTGTTCTATTCAGGCCATGTTTTGCGGAGTGGTGTTTCGCTCGCCCTGGGCAATCTCATTGCGACTGTAGCGGTCGTAGTTGTTCTTTGCTTCGTAAGCGTAAATGCCACAAGCGACAAAGCCAAAGATCTAGGGAAGAATGGTTGTTAGTGTTTAGAACATTAAAGAGCATTTCAAACTTACTCCAGCCACGGTCATTACACCGCCGGAGATTAGCATCAGCAGTGACGACACAAAGAAGAAGAGACTCCAAATGAGGCAGAATGCAAATTCCTGTAAAAGTTGGTAAGTTTAATCATGCTTGAAATAGAGCAGCCAAACTTACGCCAAGGAGCCACTGAACAAAATACAGCTTCTCGACGACGTGAAAAGCGTACAGGCCAAAGAGTGTTAGACTTATCCAGAAGGCGCTCATAGTGGTAAAGCCGAAAAAGACGACCTTGCCTGATGCACTGGCGAACTGGGCGACGATGAATGATGCCAAGTCAATGATCTACAGTATGAGTCATGTCAGAAAATGAACAATTCTAAATAGACTAGCAAGACAAACGTACCACGACCACCAGTCGAATGAGGCCTGCAGTGGAGTTCAGGTAGTCCCGATCGAACCAGATGAGGGGCGTGATGTGAGTGGTGGTGGTGCTGGCACCGTTGGGCTGGAAGGAGGCCATCTTTGCTTAGGAGTAGAGGTAGTGTTTCCAAGCTCTCGGTACGATTCACAGACTGACGGAAGGACAGGGAATATGAGTGTGTGTGTGTGTGTTTGTGTTTGGTGCACTCGGTTGTCTGCTCTGGCAACAAGTGAGCGGTAACGGAGGCAGTAAAGCAGAGCAGCAGCAGCAGCAGCAGTGGAGGAGGACAAGTGCCGATAGCGGTAGGTACTACCTACAGTGGCGATGGAACGCTGCTTCAATCGGGGATGTTATTGTAGTCGGGGAAGATGAGCACTAATGATGGAGAACGACAAGGCAGTGACACACGCAACACACACAAACACAGACACAGATTGAATGGGTGGCGGAGAGGCAGCCTGTCACCAGATGTGTCTGTTTCTCTCCGAATAAGTGAGTCACAGCAAAGGAGGGGGAAGTTAGTGGTCGCCACTGGTTGCACACTACTCTGCTATTTAGCCAGTGCGACCATATTCCCGCCAGTTTTCGGTGGCAGTCATCACTTGATCCGATACTGCCACTGGCTGACTTACTGACTGAGTGCCGCTCACTCGATATCGTAGTCATCGAATAGCCATCAATAGAGGTGATTAGGGCATTTGTAATATGATACTGCACACAGCCTTTGTAGGAGAAAAATGCACATTCACGACAGTGTGCTGGCGGGCAGCATAGTGGTAGATAAGCATCATCGCAGCTACCACCACTTGCTGCCCAGCATGCCGTCAGGGCCCCAGGACAGCCTCATTCCCTTGTGCCCTCAGTAAGCAGTGGACAGCCATAGCAGCAGCAGTAGTAATCCCCACCACATGACAGTTGTCAGCTGTTAGTCGACAGACTGCAAGCACAGTAAGCGCCGCTGCAAGTGGCGCGCCCCCACTGTCACTGGTGCCATAGTTTCCCTCTTCTCTTTGAGGCTAAGTAGTCTGCTTTCATGGAAACGCCCACTGCAGATCAGAGAACACCGCTGCTGGGCGCCGAGCATCGATCGGCAGCTGCCTCAGTGCAGCCCATCAATGCATCAACAGCTGATTCCATTTGGGCCGAGGAAGGCGCGAATGAAACAACAACAACCGCAGAAGCAGCATCCACTTCGCCTTCTCTGGGCTTCTTCGCCGTCGTCTTTCTCACCGTGAACGCCACCCTTGGAGCGGGATTGCTCAACATACCCTACGCCTTCAGTCAATCAGGTGGAATCGGGCCCGCCACAGCTGCTCAAGTGGTTAGTTCCGTTTTGTTTACTATGCTAAATTACTACTACAACTTTTTACTACTTTCACTACAGCTTCACGTCATCTTGGTGATCATATCACTGCTCATCATCAGCGGCTGCTCTGGGATCTCTCAGTCTGACTCACTGCAAGGCATCGTTCACTACTTCTGCGGCCCAAAGTGGAGGCATGCTTGTTCTCTCTTCATTGTGCTCTACTCTTATGGCGCCTGTGTCACTTACGTTATCATCATTGGGGACCAGTTCAACAAATGTTTGTCATTGCGTCATCTCTGTTCCCATTCCACTAGCTTACATTTCTCTTTTGATTTCAGTTTTCGGGACATTTTATCCTGATTTGTATGGCCAGCACTGGTACTTTAACGGCGACATTTTGATCATCACTGTATCAACAGTCACAATACTGCCGCTATGCTTCTCCAAGCACATATCCTTTCTCAAGTTTGCCAGGTAGGAAGTCTATGGGTTTTGAAAATTATTTTAAATAACACTAGCTCTATTTACAGTTTCTTTGGTTTTTGCTGCACCACCTACCTGACCATTCTCGTTTTGGTGGAGTACATCAAAGTTGAGCAGAAGCAGCATGTCCCGCCGACAATCAATGTGGGACCTGAAAAGTGGAATGACATATTCAAGTAAAAGAGTCTGAAACCTTTTGATAGTTATGATAATTTTTGTTGCTTTTTTTCCGCAGTGTCATACCAGTGTTGACATTCTCCTACCAGTGTCAGCTGAGTTGGGTGCCGACCTATGCCCAGATCAAGCATCGGCGAAGTTACTGGCGTCTGTTTGGCATGATCATTGTTTCCATGCTCATCTGCTTCATCAGCTACACATGGACTGCAGTCTTTGGCCTACTTGCCTTTGGTTCGGATCACATTGAGAAGGACATTATGCAAAACTACAATCCCAAGGATCCTTTTGTTTCGTTTGGTAAGTGTCTTACAAGTTTGAAGCTTACCTCTTTACTTACTAAAACTGTGTCTTAACATTTTTGCAGCAATGATTCTGCTCATTGTGAAGACCATCGTCGTTTACCCCGTGCTCCTGTTTTGTGGACGAATAGTTCTGGAGGAGTTCATAGCGGACTTCAGCTTTGCCAATCGACGCCCACTCACCGCCCGGGTGTGCATCGCCACCGTCTGGGTCCTCAGCAGCTGCACCCTGGCCATCCTCGTGCCGAACATCGCCGTGGTCATCAACTACCTCGGCTCACTGGCCATTTTCTTCGTTTTTATCTTCCCCGGACTTTCCCTGTACCAGTCTCTGTTCAACTTGGAAAGGCTTCAGGCGATTCAGGTGGAATTTCCGCTGTTGCGCCGAAGGCTTGCCATTTTCAGTCTAGCAGTGCTCTTCATCTCCTATGGCACCTTTATTTTGGTCATATCAGTTTACCAGTCATATAAGCAGACAACCCGCAGTCAGTCGTAGTATTATTTTAATGAAATTAAAGTTTTTAGTCAACAAGTCTGAAGTGAGACAACAACCTACAAGTGCTTATGCATGCTTTTTAATTGTGTCAAGTGTTCTCGTCAACAAGGACACACTTTCAAAGGGATATTTATATAAGGGTCGATTGTGTAAAGAAGCAAAATATAAGAAAAAGAATATTTAAAGTTTGTACTGATGCAGGGGAAAGGAGGGGACGTGCAGTGCAGAAATATGAATGCGTGGGGATTATTGTTGTTGAGGGTTGAATAGATCCAGTGCAGAGGGCAAAGGGGTCACAGTGGGCAGTTGACTAAGATCGGGCAATTTTTGCAGATGTGATTTGAGCTCTTCGCGAATCGTGAGAACCTGCTTCAGCTTATCGCGAAACTCCTGCTGGTACTTCTCTGCCTCTGCCAGCGCTCGCTTCTGTCCCTCAATAAAGTAGCTCAGCATTACTGAGAGCTGCTTTCGATCTTCCATTTCCTGTTTTAAGCGGGTGTTGTAGGAGGCGATGACGCTTTGAGCCTTGTCGACCAGCCCAAACCAGTGAACCGCCGATTCAGGAGTCAGTACCTTCTCCATCAGGCTCACATTGAACATTTCGGGGGGAAAATTGGAAATCTTTTTTCTGGTAGTTTCGTCAGCTGATGCACAGTTCTCTAATTCTTTTAATGATTTAATCAGTTTATCTGGCTCAACTGGCTCGTACTTGGAAAGGTCAACTTGAGGAAGGCTATCTGTGTCGCTGTACTGCGAGGAGGATATAGGTGCCAACCAGGAGGCATCCACCGGGTCTGTGGCCGTCTTCTTACGGGCAGCATTTGCATCCTTACGTCCTCAAGCTCTCTTTTTCTCACCGGGGCTTTACTTGGAGGATTTCTGTTCAATGCTGCCGTAGATACGTTTGCTGCACCATTACTGCCTCCGCCATTTTCCTTGGCACTGCCATTGCCACTGTCATTTGAGTGTAGTGCCTGGCTAAAGCTCTTGATAGATGCCTTGTCGTAGACACTTCGTTCATCCCACACTTTGATGATTCTGTCAAGTGATGCCAGTGTTGCCGGATCAATATCTCTGTAATATGGTAACATGTTAGGTCTTCCTATGTAATTCATTCATTCGTGTCACGTACTTTGCAATGTGCTGGAAGCTAGGCTTTAAAATTCCATGAAATTCCTTGGTAAATTCGGTCCCTTTCTTTTTGCTGTTTTGAATAACATCGTTTGCCAAGTACATAAAAGCGACTCGGCGACTTGCTTTGGCTGGAAAGACATGAATTAAACAATACGACCAAAAGTGCATCACTTTTTTCTTACCTTGTTTTTTCAGCTCCCTGAACCAGATTTGAATAATTGTTTTGTAGTGCTTCCGATGGTGTATGAGCCACATGGAGAGAGTCTGGATACATTGTTGTGAAGCATTAAGTGCGTTGAGTTTCGTCTCAAATGCTTGTTCATTGAAGCCAGGCATCGTCACTTGAGGCAGAAGAGGGTATTTGTGTAAAACGGGTGATTCTTGACGAAAAATGGTAAGCGGTACCAAGACAATTAGACAAATTGAGGAAGATGGTTTGGCCGATTGATGTTCATCTTGCAGAGAAAGAGAGATGTTATGCAATCAACAACTGATGATTAGCATCATAACAAAAGGAGGAGAAGATTGAGCATTGTAGAATCTGGCAAGCATGGAGAAGAGATTTGTTCAGCTGTAAACCAAGGGTAATCGAGTCCACTTTTCGGCAGTCTTTGCACTGGAAAAACCACCAACTCTCGGTACCTTTCCTGCATCAAAACAGCTGAAAAACGAACTCAGTTGACAAAAACATGATACTGTAGCGCTGCGACGGGCAAAAGCGCGAACTAAAAAACGTGCTTCATTTTTCTGCATTTCAAAGAAAAGTAGTCCATTTTCAAATAAAGATTAATCAGCGTTGGCTAGGTCTTTTGATTTGGAACAAAAGCTTATTTTACGCAGAAAAACTTCTAGTTTAATTCACATCAATGCCAGGTTTTTAAATCTTTTGTAAACTAGATCAAACAAGAGATTAAAAACAGCTTTCGTTTTTCTTCAAAACAGCGACTATTTACACTTTTACATGGCGATTTTTCTGAATTTTCTTTTCACAGCTGTCAGGCGAGTTGACTAGGCGAGGGGTCTTTGTCGGCGCATTCCAAATTCGGTCCAGGACACGGCGAATTCTCTTGGTCTGTGACAACTTTGTAATTGAGCACACCGACAACAACATTGTTACAAAAAGTTGATCAACATGAGCAACATGATCAACCGGAGGATCAACCTGTAAGTACCGGCTTTTTGGTTGCTCATTTACGCTTGTGTTTATTTACCTTGTTTTTTAAACCTGTGCAGGTATCCACTCTCCAATTACACCTTTGGAACAAAGGAGCCCCTTTTTGAAAGGGATCCATCGGTGGAAGCACGATTTCAGCGGTTGCGAGATGAATTTGAGAAAATCGGCCAAAGACGCTCTGTTGAGGGAGTCCTTTTGGTTCACGAACACAACCTTCCTCATGTTCTGCTGCTGCAACTAGGAACGGCTTTCTTTAAGTTACCAGGCGGCGAACTTAATCCAGGCGAAGATGAAATTGAAGGACTGAAGCGACATTTGACTGAGGTAAACTTTAGTTTGCGTGATTAATCCTTCAAATAGATTTACCTTTGGTTTCACAGACATTAGGGCGAAACGATGGTCAAGCGATGGACTGGGACATTGAGGATACCATTGGCAATTGGTATCGACCCAACTTTGAGCCACCGCAGTATCCCTACATAAGGTGAGCAGTCTAAATAACCTTTTATTTGTTTATTCTAACAAATCATTTACAATTTTCAACCTCATATAGTCCTCACATTACCAAGCCTAAGGAACATAAACGTCTCTTTCTTGTGCAGTTACCCGATAAGGCGTTCTTTGCGGTGCCCAAAAACTACAAACTGGTCGCGGCACCCCTGTTTGAGCTGTACGACAATTCGCAAGGATACGGACCAATCATCTCAAGCTTACCGCAAGCGCTAAGTCGTTTCAACTTTCTCTACATGAATCAGCCGGAAAAGTAAAATTTAAATTGGAATAAATGCTGCTTTTTCTCTCTTGTGTAGTATATTTTGCATCATGTAATTCATTTCTTTCAGTATAAAACTATCCATTCTGACTTCATTTTGACAATTTGTTTCTTTTGTATGCCCAATATTTTTGTGAAACTCATTAAACTATGATTATGTTTTGACACCGTTTGATAGCTTTCAGAGCAGAGCCTTCTTCTGTTTTGTTATATTTAAACTGATAACAGCGCCCTCGGCGCACTTTGTTTTTGACCGCGCGTGCGACATTTCATCACCTTAATCTGTCACATTTGTTGCTGTTCTACTTTGGTAAAATGAGCTCCCTAGGTGATATTTTGAAGCTGTAAGTTTTTTCCCACCCACTCCCAAGTATATGCATATGCTAATCGTTACACACTGATACAGGTATCCTCTAAGCAATTATAAGATAAAAAACAAAGGTTCTGTTCCTAGAAAAGACTTTTCAAAAAAGAGAACTTGATACGACTACAAAGAGAATATGAAATGAATGGACCAGGAAGACTGTGGAAGCCGTCATTCTAGTGCATGAACACAAAGTGCCCCACCTTCTCTTGTTACAAGTGACTCGAACACTCTTCTTACTGCCTGGCGGGGAAATGGACGTCGGGGAAGATGAGATCGATTGCCTACGTCGCTATCTAGTGCAGGTAAGTTCACGTGATTTTTGTTTTGACTAAAAGCTTGATGGACTATCTCTTGATTTGCCTAGTATTTAAGCCCAAACTGCACTGATACTTCAGCCATACAGTGGGAAATTGTCGAAAGTGATATAATTTCCAACTGGTGGAGACCAAACTTTGAGTCAATGAAGTACCCCTACATTCCATCTCACATTACGAAGCCAAAGGAGCATCTTCGACAGTACCTGGTACGACTGCCGGAGACGGCCACCTTTTCAGTGCCGCTTAACTATGCGCTTGTGGCGGTGCCACTGCTGGAGTTGTATGACAACAAGCAATCATACGGTCATGTCATTGCCAGTCTGCCGCAGGTTCTAAGCCGATTTAACTTCCATATACTCTAAACCGATTTTCTACTGCAGTATTCCGTGAAATCCGCAAAATGGTGCGTCCTCTGCTTCTGCCTCTGCCTCTGTCCCTCCTTCTAATACGTTTGCAGCTGTTGACAGTTTTTTTCAATCGTGTGAAGTTATCACCTGTTCAAATACTCATACAAGAGAAAAGTGACTATGTTGCCATACTCTACGATGCTCTACTTCCATGCTTCGACTAAACCAATTTGCTTTGTTTTTCAAAACACTTCCTTTTTCTCTACATTTTTTACCCTTCAGCCTGCCACCCGCTAATCGACACGACAAATGTTGCAATCGACCGGGTTGAGAGAGGATGCTTTAATTAAAGGCGCAAATGTCACTGGGCTCGAAGGCCAAAAGGCCGGTCTCGGCGGTGGTGATGGCGGTGGCGGCCTGTCATCAGCTTTTGCTGGCTCTCTGGCGTGCAGGGCCGTCGCCGATGACGTGTGCATGTTGCATGCAAATGTCGGCAAGTCGAGCACTTGACAGCGCCTGACTTGCATTCTACAACTGCTGCCGCCGCCGCTGACTTCTGTCCTCCTGAGCTAATTAATTTACAGTCGATTCAGGCTGCTGCTGATGCTGCTGTTGCTCTGTTGGATGCTCCGTGGATGTTTTGGCACTGTCGAACGCCGAACGCAGCTGCCGCTTCTCTGCAGCACACACACACACTGTCCCGAATCGGTTCTTTCTCCGAGTTTGTTCGCTCAAATATGCACTGTGGACAAGGGCCGTTAAAAGCGCCGGCCACTTGCCACCCAGCGCCATTAGCACTCACTGGCACTCGCTGTTGTTGCCGAGCTGAAACGATGCGGCTGGTGTCGGCGTTGGTGTTGTTGCTTCTGTCATCGGCATTGTCTCCTTTAGGACAGCAGCAACAATATTGCACAATTGAACACAGTAGAATCTGTCGTCGAAGTGCAGCCTTTCATCTAGCCACAACTACCACCAGCAGCAGCAGCCGCACCATTGATGTGAAACCTGATCGTCTGCCTGACGGTGGGCGATTTCAATTAGATTGCAGGCACAGGCAGCTGATCTAATTGATTGACTCATTGAACTGCCGACAAATGGAAGCAATTTAATCGGTTAATCGCCTCAATTAAATTTACTGACAGGAAATTAGAAGCAGAGAACGGTTAAAGTGAAGAAGTAAATGGAAAAAACGATTCTAAAATCGAGCACTGGTTTTAAAAATGAATCAGAACTGAGGAAAAATTGAAGTGGAAATTTACGCTTTCTTAATTTCTATATTTCGTTCAAAAATTCAAACATTGCAATAGAGAGAATCTAATTTGTGTGGTTGAAGGGGAAACTGTACAGTTTCAATAGTATGAGGTTCTGTCAGCCACAGATTTAATGTGCCTGGAAGGGGCTGAAGCGCAGTAGAAGCAGAAGCAGCCTGTTTGCCTTTTGAAGTTTCATTGTTTTGTTTGTCATTCTGGTGCATCGGCCCATCAAGTGATATATACGCTTCAAAAACTTGGTTCTTTGGCACTAGCAGCAGAGAAGCAGCAACAGCACTAGCAGCAGCATCGACTGCCTGGTCTCTGAAGTCGTCGGTGGTGCTGGCGCACTAATCTAATTGGCAAGGGGCCCAATAGACACACACTGTGCCCGTTCATCTGGGGACATTTAGCTTGCCTCGTTAAAGCGCTTCACACACACACACACACACACTCATTCACCGACTGAGACGGCAGCTTTGCCATCCTCAGATCATGTTGCACGACCTGCAGCAAGTGCCATTTGAGCCTCCATTGCGTCTTCCCTATTCACTTGCTACTTTACTGCTCATCACCACCACCACCACTGATCATCGCAAACGCGGCTGATGTGTGTGTGCCTATGTGGGCGCTTATGTGCACCGGAAAAGTAAAGTGCAAAAGGCGCGAATGACCCGAGCAGATCAAAGGGGAAGTAGAAGAGAAAGAATTTGCTGCAGCAGCAGCAGCAGCAGTGGTGCCACTTTGTTGCCTGTCTTAACAAAACAAACAGTGGTCCAAATGGATCCTTCGACTCCACCACTTGCCGCCACCACTTTTTGGCACTGACTTTTCTTCTTTTTTCTTAGCGCGCCGCAATGTTTGCGGTGTGGCCGTGTGTGTGTGTGGAATTTTCTAATTCTAATTCAAGGTTTGCTCCCAAAGTCTGCTGAGTCTTCTACTACTACCACTACCAAAAGAGAGCAACGACAAAAACTAGCGTCAGACACTATGTTGCCGTTTGATAAAAATCTTTAATTTGATTATTTGATTAAGTTTGCTCTATTTTTCTTGCCATCTTCTATCTATATCTATCCATTCTATCTATCTATCTATTATTATTGTTCATACACGCCAGTTGTCAGTGTAAGATGCAAACCGAGAGACGTTGGCAGTGTCTCCTTCCCAATGATTCCTTCTCCTCTGTCCGATCTTATGCTTGACTCACCAAGTGCTGGCCATCATCAACAGCAGCAGCATCAGCAGTGGAACATGAGCACACTTGCCAGCATCGGCATCAGCCGAGCCATCATCCTGGTAGCCATGTTGGTGTTACAACTAATTGAGAGAACAATCGGTCCCGTTATCGTTTTGTTTATTCTATTTACTTTCTCCCCACTCTCTCTCCCCGTCACCCCTGCACACACACACACTGCTCTGAGAGAATTCGCCTGATTGCCTTGGCAAGTCTGCTCATCATTTCATCGCCTTCTTCCTTCTTCTGCCCCGTCCCCATCCCCATTCCCCTTACTGTGTGCTCTCTGTCCGTGCCTTGTCACTCATTTGCACTCTTGTGTTCTGTGTACTGAAGCTGACTCTACAGGCTCACTGTGCCTCTCTGGCGCATTCCCTTGTTGGGAGCTGCTGTCGCCAGCTCTGAGGCTACAGTGAAAGTGAGAGGTCATTAGCAAGGCACCTTCAAGATGTCTTGCCATGTATGTGCTCGAGGAGCACTGGAGGAGAGCCAACAGACAGACAGACACTTGCCGATTAAGGCGCTGACGTTGGTTTTGTTCATTTTTTCTTCTGGTTTGCACCACCATCACCACCACCATCCGACCATCATCAGGACAGCGACAACGGTGGCATTGGCTAATAACAACGGTGTGCCTCACTGTGACCACAATCGGTGTGCATGGTAGTAGACACACACTGGCACGTTTCATCGTTGCTGCTGCACACACACTGCCAATTTAGACGGGGCCGCATCGCTTGATTCTAATTGGACACCGTGCTGAATGTGCTCTTTACTTGCAGTGAACCGGGCTAGGAACTGCCGCTGCACTTTTCCACTGCTACCTATGCTACCATTCAGTCAGCGTTCCTCTTTCTTCCCCCCCCCCTCCTTCGTCGTCAGTCAGTCAGTCAGTCGGAAATCACTTTGAATGTTCCGTTCCATGTTTATTCGCCCACTGTTGGCTCCATCAACGGAGTGCGTCTATGGTGTCCAGTGTGTGAAGTGGATGCGACCGCTGCCGCCGCCGTCGTCGCTGTCGAATGCTGTTGCTACTGTCTGTCTCTTTCTCATTCCTTTTGCCTTTGCGTGGTCCATTCTCTGATTGCCATTCTCGCTCACTCTCCGGAGACCAGTGTGAGAAGAATGAGCAAATAAACAAATTGAATGAATCGATTCGCGAGTGCCATTTTAATTTTCAAATTGCCAACCACTGTTACTGCTGGTGCAGTGCAGTGCAGTTCAGCTCGCGCTTCTTCACTATTTTCTTTTGCTCCCGTTTTTTCCGTTCTGTTTGCCGTCAGTTGGGTGGCAGTTGGAAGCGATGAAGCTAATTCCGAATGCATCGAGGCATCCACCACCGGTGGTAGGTGCCAACTGGTGCACTGCTCTGGTGTTGCTTTCCCAGTCTTCAGTGCACTCTCCGTCTGACTCTGCCAGATTCACCGCTCCATCGATTGGCCACTCTGCCAATTTGCACGTCGCCTGCTTTCAGTGGTGTCACTCGGGCTAAGAGGGGGGGGGAGGGTACATCACCACCACCAGCAACAGCAACAGCAGTCGGTCGATAGAGACAACTGTTTAGCTGCTCGAGGAAGAGCACCCCCTTTGGACGGCATTTCAAATGGTCAACTACGACTGACAGACTGTCTATTCTTTCAGCTCTTTTTGTCCTTTGTCCACGCCATTTGGGCTGTAATTAAAACGAAATTATCACAAACTCGCTCCAACGTGCCCCTCAAATGCGCATAATTTGCGCGAAGAGTTGCAGAGAAGAGCAGAGGAGCGACAGGCGGATGGCCAGGCGGATGTATTCACTCATCGATTCATTAGCTTGACGCGGCAAGAGAACCCGGTCGGAAAAAGAAAAACGAAAAAGAGTCAGAGTGAGGGAGAGGGAGACTCAGATTCATTAGTCGGTGGATGTCTGCACCCTCTAAATGACTCGACCCGAGATAAGGTTAGCCGTCTAGTTGAAAACGAATGAACGAGTAAATGAATGAACAACGAAAAGGGGGCTCCATTTGGCCAGCATCATCACCATCATCGTTTCAGTGAGAGTAGGCTTTGTTTTCTAAATTAGACCAGGCCAGGCAGAGAGAAAGGCACAGAGGCGACAAGACAGCAGTGCAAATGGCAATTTGTGACTCTATTCGATCCTAGCGCATTTTGCCCGCCGCCAATCGCCGCCGACGCCAAAAGGCCGTCAACGACAACGACAGCGGAAGACAACTCTACCACTGATACTGCTTCTGCTGGTGCTGTTGCTGTTGCTGCTGGTGAATAGTCGGTGATGGCAGTGAATGTGCAGTAATACTGCCATGCAGTATTAGTTGCAGCTCGCGCGCGTTCGCATTCAGCAGGCCTGATTAACCAGGACTGTCTATGTAATTAGGCTGACGCCTTCTCTAGGCGCTCTACGCAGACATACACCACACTGAAAGAGGGAGAAGGACTACAGTTTGGAGGCTTTACTATTCAGAGTTGAAGCAGATTTAATCGAAATTTGATTCATTTTAATGCTTTAACTATGATAAGCCTTCTCCTCTTTTTTTCTTTTTTTCATTCTTCTTTTTACTTTCATTTTCATTCTTTTCCTTTGCTCTTGTTTCCTGTTTTCCAAACGACGCTCAAGACGACTGAAGAATAAAAGTGAAAGTGCTCTGTTCAGATGTGTGTGTGAGTGTTAGTGTGTATTTGTGTGTGTTTGTGTGCTCAACAACCAAACGGAGAACTGCTTGGAATGCTGACACTGTTGTCTGACTGACTGACCAAAGAAGAAAAAGGGAAAGAGCACTTGAAGCAGCCCCTGAATCGATCCCCACAGATATACCGAACTGACCCATTCACTGCACAACTGTGGTGGTGGTGGTAGTGGTCAGCTTCGCTCAACTTCAGCAAGTCGTGTTCGTTCAAGTGAAGAGTGAAGAGAAGGTTAAAAGCAAGAAAAGCACAAAGCTCTGCAAAGTGGCAGCTTCCTTGCCTTGCTTCGATTCCTCACACGAGCTGCTCTCCCCAGCACTGTCCACTGAGCGCTTGCCTGTCGCACTTTTTAGCAGCCACTGGTGTGCAACGAGTTCCCGTCTCTCTCCCGTCCCTTTCCCTGTTTATTAATAATTCCACTTGTCAGAAGTCAGTGGTCGGAGAGGCGGTGCTGCTCTGCTGCTCCTCAGTAGGCTGCGTAGACTGCAAGCCATTCCTGCAATCTGTCACCGCCATGCGGCCATTTCAGGACGCCATTTACTCCTGTGTGTGCCTGTGTGTGTGCCACTCTGGTTATGGAGTTTTGATAAAAGTTTAGGAGACATCGAGTTAACGGCCGTTCTCGGCGCTACCACTGGCCGGGCAAGAGAAAGGGTCGATCGGGTACTGTTCTCTACAGTACCGAGTCACTTCACTTGCTGGCAAGGGGCACTTGCCCAAATGGCTTTAAGGGCTGCAGTTGGGTTGGCAGCCTGCCTGCCTGGCTGGCAATTAACGATGGCCAAGGTAAGCAGTGTGCTGAAACAGGCACAATTGTTGAAGCACTCACTCGCGTTTTTTCCCTCTCTGCCTTTCCCTCTTCCACCGCCGATGTTTGATTGACTTTGCCTGTTTATGTGTGCAATGCGCGTCCAACTAACTGGCTAGGAAACAAAGGACGACGAGTGCAGTTAAGACTGCACTTGCCATTTGTTATACAAGACCTATTACAGCTGAACAGAAAGACAGGGAGAGAGAGAGCTGGCTTGTTCAATTGTCCTACTGCATCGGCTACTACACTGCCATTGCTACTGCAGTTCTCTGTTGCTCCCTGTCTCTGTATCTGTCCGCTTGTGTGTGTGTATGATCGAATAGATGCTTCTGTCGAAGCACACAATAAAGTCCTCTGTTGGTCATTTCGGTGCAACAACAACAGCAGGACCGCTGCCGCCGATGAAGGCAATAATCATTCACTGCCACTACCAGAAATTGAATTCACTGGCCAATCTATTGGCAGCGATAGTTACCACAATTACAAGCTCACCAAATAGAAGCAAAATTAATAATAATTTTTTCCTTGCTTTCCCTTCCTTACGTTAACATCAATGAGCAATCGGTTGATGCTGCTGCTGCTGATGGAGGCAAGCAACTGGCAAGTGTATGAGTGTGTGTGTGTGTATGGCAACGAATTAACGATACCGAGGACGCACAAAGTCGATGGTCGCCAATTTAGAAGTGTATGTCCGAGGCTGGAAATACTCTGTTTGAAAGACACTTGTCTCTCCTACTCAAACTGCTGCTCTCTTTGTGGCTCAAGTTAGGCCATTCAAAGTGGCGAATCTCACTTTCTTGCTGTTCTGCGCTTTTCGCCTTTTCTCAATCTATCTCTTTTCCTTTGACGTAGTCTCGCTTTCTATGTCAGTCAATTTTCGTTCCTCCAAATTGCCTTCGCTTAATACTCCACTCAGGGAACAGATTTCTCCTGGCAGAGAATGCTGCGAAGTATTGGCAAGCTGGGCTGTCATCTTTTGCCATAAACTGGTGCTGTCGCTAAATTGATTTGCTATAAAGCTCGAGGATATTTGGCCGCAGTTGAACAAGTGCATGTCAGAAGAGCACTGTACACGACACAACAGACAAAAGCGGTGCTGTTGATGCTAGTCTTGCTGTAGTTGCTAGTGCTGCTGCTGCTGCTGTTGCGAGATGGGCTACTGAGAAGGCCACTGACTGAACAAGTGACTGAATCTTGCCCCTGAGCCTTCTCTGGTGAACACTGCCGCCTCAGTGTGTGCACCGCCGCTAAGACATCCGACTTTTGATAGGACATTCACCAGCAGACTGCCTCCAATAGATGGACGCTTTAATTAAAGCGTTTCCCTTCCATTTCCCGCGCTTCGTTGCCTTGTCGCTGACCAGTCAGAACGGTAATGTCCTTCATTCTGATGATGGTGGTTGTCGTCGTCTTGGCGGTGGTGGTGGTGGTGGTCAGTGCGGAAACAAAGGCACCCAAATCAACTCAATTAGCCCGTGTGCCTTGCTCCCACTCTCCCTCTCCCTCCTTTCTTGGCTGTAATAGTGTTTGAGTGTCCTGCACCTTGTGCACCAGTGGTTGCCTTGATTAATGGTCGCTGAAGAGCGCGCGCATAATGCCAATTGCTGTGGCATGCAGTGATTTCTCTCGGTGGTCTCTCGCACACTCTTCGCTCATTTGGCTCTCGCTTTGGCTGACAAAGCAGCGCCATCAAAGCAGAGCAGTGCAGTGCGAATATTCCCCTGAAAGGCGCCATTCACTGAGGAAGGAGAGACCAAATTCTTGACAGAATTCTTAAGTCTGTAATAGATTATTAGGCCATTAAACACAGCGAAGCGAGCGGTGAGCTTTACTGCAAGGCTGCTGCTGATGCTGATGCGGCCGCACTCTTGGCTTCACTGGTGCTGTTGATGCTTCTTGCTCTCATTCGCTCCATTCTTTCTCATTCTCTTTCTCTCTTTCTCACTTTCTTGGCGCACTGGCACTCCACTGGTGCCTTCACTGCTGAATTGCCTTTGCTGGCTGAGCAGCATCGTTCACGTTAACGGCGAGCGAACATTAAGTAAGTCTGGTGGCAGCAACAATGGCAACACTGCCAACACAGGGGTACTCTTCCTTCTGCCTTCCTTCCCTATAGAAGTCGTTGCAAAGGGCTAGCGAGAAAGAGAATGAAACAGAGAAAGAAAGAGAGAAGGTTTGCGCTCGATGATAATTCGCCTATTTGCGCTGTCTAATGATGCTCAGTGGCGATGTATCCCCGCCGTTAGTGCCATTATTCTCATTGCCGCTACTCTTTCAGCTTGATTGGCAAAATAGCTCCACAAGCGTTGCAGTGGTGCAGTCAACGAGCAGCAGAAACAGCAGTCTTTTTGGCAGCCGCTAGTTGAGGGAAGCAGACAGGCAGTTCAGCCACCATCACAACCACCATCACCACCAATAGCTGCTGCCGACCACTGTAATGAACTCACACAGTTTTTATGTTGGCCGTAAATTAAAGACATTTGGCTATATTTGGAAAAATATCTAAGGTGCTAATAGCAGTCAATAGGTGCCATTTGCCATTGCACAGCAGCACCAGCACACTCTACCCTGTATCCATTACCACCAACTGTGACGTGGCCATCCTCTCTATCTCGCTTGAGAGCTCCTCGGAGACGCAGAAGCAGTTTGCGACTTCTCGACCGTTTGCTGGGCACTCACTTGACTTATTTTTTAGATAGACCTCTGTTGCACCGGTGTCTCTGACGCTGCACACACACACTCGCTCTGGTGGAAGACCAGTGCCAATGTGGAAATACCACAGTTTGTTCAGTGTTTGTGCCCTGCAACAACGGCAGCCAAATAGTTCACTACTGTTTCAAGTGCCGTCGACTTCTAGCCCATTGAATTGTTGCTTTAATCTAATTAACTTGACTTTTGCTATGCTCGCGGAGAAGAATTCAATTTTGCACAAACTCCGTAATGCACTTGTCAGCGGTGGGCCAATAGCATACTTCTGCCGTCGCTGCTGTTCCTCGCTGGCAATCAACTCACTTGGGGACTGTCCTCTACCTGATGGATGTCTGCCTCTTGTTCCTCTCTTCCCCTCTCTTCCTCTCTCCCTCTCCTTCCATTCCCTTCTTCAGTTAGGTCACACAATGTACTCTATGACTCAGTGTTCACCGCTGCTGCTGCTGCTGGTGATGTTGTCAGCACTGGGCGAGTCAGCAGTTCGTGTGTCTGTCTCTCCATGACGTCGCACTGAGTACCTCTCATACAAAAGCAGGCACTTGTGGACAGATGTGGCAACAATTTGGGCGCTCGACCAGGCACTGCCAAAGTGTGCTCTGCACACAAATACACACAAAACCACACTGACACCGGCACACCGTCGTTAGCGTTGGTCAGTGGGCGATTCCTAAACACGAGGGGAGAAAGAGAGGTCTGTGCTTGTCAAAGAAGTTTCCCTCTCTTCCTCTCGCTCTCTTTGTTGAATGCTCCAGCGACGGCAGTGCACGCACACAGGCACTGTACGGCAACATGTTTTGGGTCGTCCTGTTTAAAGTGCAGCCCAAATTGTGTACTGCTTCGGTAAATTTCACTAATAAAAAGTCTAAACTGCTGTCTGTGTCAGCGAGTAAATCGTCAGAATGGGCCAAAATTAGCATAGAGAATCTATTTGCCCATTAAGGAAATTGCATTAGGACTTTAAATAAACAGCAATCGAATTGAAAGCGGTGTGTGTGCTTGTGCTTCTAATAATCGCATTTTATACTGCAGTATACAGTTTCGGTGTACATTGTAGTGAGCTGACCAGTCAAGCATTGGTGTTCAGTAGTAGGTGCACCTGGATGCACCTTCCTGCTTCTACGTCAACAAGATCATCATGAACAGCAGCAGCGACAATAACATCATGACCACCACCATCATCATCATCATCATAATCATCGGCACTTGGCTTTCCTGCAAGTCCACTACTTTGGTGGCATCGATTCTTACACTGGTGAAAGCTCATTTTGAATTTGTTTCCCTTTTGTGCTATTTTACTTTTTTAGGAAAGTCAACCATTAGTTGCACTTGTTTGGCAGCGTTGTCCCTCTATAGCGTCCTTTGGCAGCCATCATTGCCGCTGATTACTTTACCGTGCACAGCCATCACAAGTTTGCCACTAAACTCTGTCTTTCACTTTCTCTGTTGAGATTGCTTGTCTTCTTCGGCGCCATTCAATTAGGCCTTTCTGCTGAATTTGGGTGATGCAATTTGTGGTGATGACGGTGTTGCTGGTGCTGCGGCGGCAGCGGCAGAAGCTATTGACGCTATTAGTCACAGCCACCAAAGTATTACTATTATTACAACTATACTATTTGTCGATAGTGCTACTACCACTACTTACTATGCTTAATGTTGCTTTGTTTTTCTTTTCTCGTGTGCCGTACACTCTAAAAAGAGAGGGGGTCGAGAATGTCATTGGCGATGACAATCGACTCGTTGTCAGAGCCATTGGTTCTTCGGCTCGTTTTCTCCTTCTCACTCTCACTCACCCTCACTCACTCCTCCTCCGCTCCCCCGGCACTATGGTGGATGTTTGTCTAATGCTGCCCAAATTAAATACAGCTATATTCGGGGGTAATGCTAATTTAATTTAGCAAAGTTAGAGCAGCCCGGGCTATTCAAAATCACAAAATCGAAATGCAAAAGTAGTAATAGAGCAAATCAAGTTGCAGGCTGCCATCGAGCTGGCGAGAGAGAGAGAGAAGAGAGAGAGAGAGAGAGAGAGAGAGAGAGAGAGAGAGAGAGAGAGGCAGAAGAAGATGGAGGAAAGAAGCGGCGAAAGACATTGGTGAGCGTCGCACGGATCGTTTTGTTTTCGCTAATTCAATTACTCGGCCACTGTTGAAAACCCTTGTGACGCCTTCAGTGCTAGTGTCGCTGATGTTGCATCTAGATCAGTTGAATCACTGTCGCGCACTGAGGCCCACCAGCCGCCATCACAATCACAATCTCATGTCTAGTGTGCACAATCTATCTTCGAGGAGGAGGAGAAGGAAAAGGAGGAAAATGAGGATGAAAAAAAGAAAAAAAGAAGTAGACTCAGAGTGGGTGACAGTGTCCCAGCCACGAAATCGGCCAAGTGAACGAGCGGCTTTGGAGCTTTGTTTGAAGCCGAAGCAGCGACAAGCGCTTCGGTGCACTGCACTGCGAGGCAAACACTGTGGTGGGCTTGTTCCCTCGGAGACAATGGCCACCGTAATTGCGGTGCAAGGATGCGACCACTTTAAAGTGACCAAATCACTACTGGTCGACGGGCAAAGTGCTCGCACCACAGATCGATTCATCAGTTCGCTTGACCAGTTTGCTCGGGACGAAACACTACTTCGGCTTCTGCTGCTGTTGCTGCTGCTTCTGCTGATGATGATGATGCGGCTGATGTTGCTGCCGTTGCTGCTGTTGCTTGTACGCACTACTCTTTCGGATACACTGTGCACAGAGCACACTGATCGCAAGCTCGCATTGAGGGAAACATTGTTGCCGAGCCGCAACCAGCGAGAGTTAGCATTTTTCCGCTCTAGTACTTCGCTGGTTGCTGGTGCTTAATTTGACTGCAAATTCTCGCGAATAATAATAATACTTGAAGCAAAGAGAGAGAGAGAGAGAGAGAAACTGGTGGAGATGGCGCCGTACTAGTCTCTGTCTGTGTCTGTCTGAACTCAAGTTAGTCAGTGTTCAGTGAAGTCGACATTTAAATTGCAAATTTACTAAAAAATATTATCGAATTGCTGCTACTTCTGCTACTCCTTCAGTACTTGCCGCCTTCATCTGTGATTTAACTAACTTTCATTCACTTTCATTATTCTCACTTCTACAGCCGTGTTCTTGCACGCACCAGTGGGCACAAACTGTGGTGGCAGACACTGGCGCTGGTGCTGCAAAGTGAAACTGGGTAAATGGAAGGCAGTTTGAGTGGAAGGACTCTGCCGCCGCCGTTGCTTTCACTGCAATCGATACTCTCTAATTAATCAGTCATCCCGGCAAAATGTAAAAGTAGCAGTGCAAGTGACTGTGCAAGTGTGCCTGCAGACAATCAATATTGAGGGCACAGCATCGATTGGTCGGACAATTAGCTGAATGCTGCAATTAGACAGAGGGGAAGGCGGCAGGGAATCTAATAGTGATGTTCGTCCATTTGCGAGCTGCACTTTTTGCACTTAATTTTTCCTTTGATTTGTGCGCATCTGTTGGCGATTTGTGCCAAATTGCGCCTACTTGCTGGCTGGCCGCCTGGCGATGTCTCATTCTGTTGCAGTCATAACTCATGACCACAGGCAACCACTGTTTCCCTTTTGCCGCTCGCAGTTGTTGTCATTGTCGTTGTTGTTGTCGTCGCCGCTGTCCTAGGCCCATGCTGAGGTTTCCAAACAGCAGCATACTGGCATATTATAAATGGCAGGCCATTATGATAGCGCACTAGTTTCACAACTAGTCGCTGTGCTGGATGCGGCTGCTGGTGCTGCTGTTGCTGGCGCTGCATATCCGCTCTCTCTCACTCTCTTTCACTCTGCTCTCTTCCTCTCTGCCTTGCTGATTCCTCCTTCGTCGACTGTCTCTGTTTGTTTGTTTGCAGTGCCACAAAGGCAAATCTAATTCTTTGTTGTCAGATTGGCTGGCTCATTGTTGCCTCTTCTTCTATCTCCTTCTCACACACTCTCTCTCTCCCCTCTCTCTCTCCTCACTTGCTGACTTGCCCATCCATTCGGTCATGTCTGGCAGTTCGTGTTCGCTGTTTTGCTGTGTACATAGAAAGACGACAGCAGTCCGATCTATTTCTTTCGAATACAGCGTCTGATGCTGCTGATGCTTCTGCTGGAACACTTAGGCCTTTACTGTTGGATTCCTCAGCGGCTGCTGTTGCTGCCTGCCGACGTAGTTCTGTGTCATTGTCTTGCCACTGGCTACCACTACTGGGCTTTGTGAGAATGCTCTTTCTCCTTTCTCTTTGCACTGAACATCAGCAGGAGCAGTCAAGTCAGCAGCAAGTGCCGTCTGTCCGCAAGGCCAATTCTGTCTGTAGAATGTGGCCAAATGTGCTTACTCGTCGGCAGCAGTAGTGCACTAGCATCAATCAATCCAATGGCCCAATCCGGGCCTTCTCTCTGTCTCTTATCTGTCGTTTCTATCTCTCGTGCAACTTTGACTGCTGCTGCTGCTTCAACACGTTGAATTGGACAGCGGTGGTGGTGGTAGTCGTAGTGGATGGCAGTGTTCGCTAAGCCGAAACAGTGCGCAAACACAATGATAATCGGCTAGTGGGCTCGCTGTTCCCGGTGGCCACTGGCTAGCTGGCTGCAAACCTACTGCCAGTTCGGTCCATTCAGTGCACTTGCCTCGGCGCACGCGATTACATATTCTCCAACTAGTGGATGGACAAAGTGTGTGACAGAAGAAGGCAGGCAAAGAGATAGAGGACAAGAGGAAACACAAAACGCAACACTACTTTAGCCGGCTGTACCAAGTTTAGCTGCATCACTTTTTACTTTTTATCTGGAAAAGACTTACCATCTAAAAGCACTGCAATTTACTCTCCTCCTCTCTCTCTCTCTCTCTCTCTCTCTCTCTCTCTGTCAAAGAAGAAAATCGAATTAAATCGAACTGGATCGACAATCAACGACATGAAAGATTGTGCACAGTACCGTGAAGCAGGCGGCCTTTGCCATGTTCAGTATTCACCTATCAAATTGACCAAAAAGTAAAGAATAAAATAAAAAAGATTGAGATGGTCAGCTGAAAAAGGAAAGAAGAAAAGAATTGTAAAAAGCAGCAGCAAAAAGAGAAAAAGAAAGAGCCCCAGCCTGTGTGTCGATTTGAAACGAGTCAATTTAATTGCAAATTGCCTTGACAGAATCACTCGAAAGTGATTGATACAGTGTGGGTGATGGGCGCCCTCACGCCTTGGGCAGCCTTCACTGGCACTGCCACCCCTCCTGCAAGACTGAATGCAATTTGGTGTGAAGTGGACAGCAGCACTGCACTGTCCAGTGGTGCTCCTTTGCCGTGATGCTCAATTCTTGCTCACTGCTCACTTATTCTCACTCTTTGCTATTGCCAGTGATTCACTTGACCACCATAGGAATAGCTCCTTTTGACAGATGCCCATGCTTACGACAACCACGACGACGAAAAACAACTTGGCAAATGCGTCTGCTTCTTCTGCTGATCAATGCCTGTTTTTGCTGCTGCTGCCTAGTCGGATGCCTTAATTGAATGCTAATTCAAGCAAACGAATCACAAACTTAATTAAATGATTCACAAAAGGCAGAGACAAGTGGCAGCAGTGGACAGTCTGAAATAGTTTACCAGAACGGTAGACGGTTCAGCCGTGCAGCACAATGGATCGCCTGGCGATTGCATCTTTCCTGTCTATTCTCATTTTCTCTCTTTTTGCTTTTATTCCTCTACTCTACCTTCTATCTGCATTGGCTACCCAGTCGAAGCTTCTCTCCTTCCTATTCTGGGTACTCTTGAATCACTAGCTCACTTGGTTCTCCTTTTCGTTTTCTTTTTCTTTTTCTTCCTCCTCTTTGCTTTCCTCTACTTATTGAGTGTGCCTTCCCATGGCGCGTCCGGCAAACTTTCCTCTTGCTGAACCTATTGTTAACGCCCGCTACTCTAATTGATTTGCTCGCTAATTTATATTCACAAGTAAAAAGTTTGGTGCTTCGATTGGGCATATTGCACTTTTGCTTGATGCCGTTTGCTTTCCTTCTCCCTTTCTCTCTCGTGCACACTCTTTAAGGCCTCACCACCTCCTGGTTCAAGCAATTTTCGGTGTCCGCTGTGCGACCAGAGGCGCCAATCGTAAAGTAAAGATTAAATTTCGTCCATTTCAGCTTTGCACTCTGATGCTGATGCCCCTTCTTTCTCACTTTCGTTCTCTCTCATTTCATTTGAATGGCCATTTCGGCCTTGCATAAAGAGCAAGCACCAACACAGACAGACAAACAGAGACGAGGGCACAGTACTTTGAATCACTTTCACCGCTGTGTGCTGGCGCCAACACCAACGCCGAATCGGCTACGATTCCTCCGAAGCACCCATACCATTACGTGCCATTGCAGTGGCGCAGCTTGGATCATTTGTGTGTATTTACCTAAATTTACATGTTCTCGAGCTGCAGCCAAAAGTTTGCCAAATGATCAGGCGTCGTGAGTTAATTTTATTTTTACTTTCAACCTACTGAAAGTTTTTTTCAGGTCGCGCAACAATTTGCATTGCACATAATACCGAGCACACTGAAACTGCAGCTGTGTAGCTGTGCACACAGTTCGGCACTGTGCTACTGCTTCGCCTACTGCTGCTTAGGTGGGCACTATTTGCAACGCCGGGCGGAATGCGGTGAACATCAACGATAGATAGCATAATCAAATTCCCTCGAACGACTATTGATGGCCGCAAACCCGGCAAGTGTGTGTGTGTTTGTGGTTTGCAGCCATACTTTGACTCGCCTAAAGAGTGCACTGATGCCCATTAATGGCGGCAGTGCTGATGGTGGTGGTGCTGCTGCTGCTGATGTTGATGTTATTTCCTTTACTGCCGCCGTTTGATGAGGCCGAGACTGTGATGGCAGTGGCAGGTCCTAGGCACGAAAGGGCTACATGATGTGCCTCGTGCCTTCCCATCGACCACTGGTGCTGTTTGATGTGTCGTTGATGTGTGCAGATCGATGCAGATCGGCGGCCCAAGTATTGCCCTCATTGTGCCCGAGCTGCATTCAACAACAAACCTTCTACTACTGCTGCTGCTGTTGCTACTAGCACTGATTAGCACAGGCCCGGTCTGTAGCTGACAAGTGCTACGCTTGTCATTTCTGGTGCCCAGTGTGCTTTGTGTTTGTGCTTTTAGCGCAGCAACAAAAAAACTGCTTCTGCGGCAATGTTGTTGACGCTCTCGGCTCGCTCTGGTACGCTGGTGGCATGGTGCCTCGCTGCTGATGGCAATGTCAAGCAGCCCAATTTTCATCTCGCCCTTTGTGGTGCCACTTTTGTTGCCATCCCTTTTTCCTGCTGCTGCTTTTCATTCTGTTGCATTCCTCGTTGGCACTGAAGCTGAGCACCGAAGCGAATGCGTCATCGTCCGTTGGTGCCGCCACTGGAGGACACTTTGGGCTAAGGCGCAGATCTGGTAGAGCAAAAGTGGGGAACGAGAAGAGAGAGAGAGAGAGAGAGAGAGAGAGAGAGAGAGAAAGGGAGCAAAAAGCAGCTAAATAAATGCATTAATGGGCGACGTTTGCTGGTGACTGGGCTCTCTTGAAAAATTGATGACGATAGGTTTGTCACCAAGCTGGCTCGTATTTATTGTCTTTGCCTCAAATTCGGCTAGTTTCGATTGCAACAAGAGTAAAAGTGTATATGAAAGTGCTGGGAAGAGAAAGAAGGGGAAAGCAAGTGCCAAGTGCTACAATTCATTATTTATTTAGTTTAGTATTTCACTCTACCACTTTGCCGCTTTCATCTGGACTTGTTAAATTAAAAATAAGCTTCCAGGCGCTTTTCTTTGTTGTTGCAATTTTGCAACGGTGCAAAAAGTCATGTTTTGCCACATCAACAATCATCCGTGTCTGTATTTTCTCATTATCGTCATCATGTAAACACCTCAACGTCTCAACGTCCATATAGGTGCCAGCCATGCTGGCGCAATTGGCTAATCCGCCGGAGGAGTGAGTCTGCCAGCGCAGTAGTGTCTTCAGTGTCTTCTCTAATTGCCAACAGGCTTCTCTTCAAGTTTGGCTGTTGTTTCTTCAAAGCACTTCACAGTTGCATGTCCTGTTCAGCGGCACTTCCCCACTGCATCGCACCATCAAATGCTGCCTCTCATCCTACTTTCTTTTTCTTGCGCGGCACAGTGACCAGCCTGTGTGACAAATGGTCGTCTTGCTAAAGAGCAGACTGCTGAGTCAGCCGAACTGAAAGAGAGGGGAGGCAATAGAAGCAGCCCCAGCACTCTATCACACTGCAGTGGTCAGTGCTAATTATGGACACTGATGCTTTTTTCATTTGGCCTGCTTTAGCCACACACGCACATTTTGTCTTTAAGTTTTTTCCTTTCTAGTTATTTTCTCAAAAATGATTGTTGCTTGTAGGCAGCAGCAAGCAGGGCGACCAGTGTCTGCAGCTGCAGTCATCGGCGAGTGCAAATTCACATATATAACTGAGTGGCCATTAAGGGCGTCATCGTGATCATTTGCCGGCGTCATCGGCACATTGTTAGCTCTGTATACCACCGCTGGAACATGGTACTGCACGAATTGCAAGCCATGATTAGAGAGGCCACGATTATGCCTGTCTTGCCTTGTACAACTGCTGCTGCTGCTGTTGCTGCAATCATAATTAATAAGAGGAGAGAAAGCAGAGCTGAAAGACAAGTGTACAGAAAGCAAGCAACAATGCACGGGCGACAGCGATCAGTGCGACGACGACGACCAGTTTGTATTTCTAGCGTATGTGTGTGTGTGTCTGTGTGCCGTCGAATGGCACCGAGTGGACTTTGCCCGGCCACCACTGTAATGAATCCAGCAATGTGGTGAGCAAATGGGCAGATTAGGCCGATGATAGTTCACTCTGATTAGAACAAATTTTGGCCTCTGCTTTCCTGCTGTCTCCCTCCCTTCCTCCCTTTCACTGTTACATTCTCTCATGCCAGTAATGATAATTATGATTGTGGCAATCAAAGGGAGCACACAGACACACAGTTGGTGTATGGTCTTTAGTGTGAGCGCGCGAGGACCGCGGACAAGAACCACTAACTGAGGAGCAGAAGGAGGCAAAAGTAGAAGAAGAAGAAGACACTAACAGTATGTGTATGTACATCTGCTGTTGCAGCATTGTTCAGCAGCAGTGCCCACTGTGTGCTTGCAGAAGCGGCCATTGTCAGATCAGAGTAAGGCAAGTGAGTTCCTGCAGTGGGTAGCAAGCCCAAGTTCCTCTGACTAGCTGCCCGCTGACGAGGTGCTCACTTCAGCACCAGCAGCGACGACCATCACTGGTGCTGATTGTGATGGCAGTGTGGCCCCACAGTTGGCACTCAAATACGATTAGTTGTAGTGCCTAGTTGTGAGCCCACACCGTGCCACCGCTGCACTTGGCGCCCCTCCACTGAGCAGTCACAATCTCCAGTGATGTCCTCTTTCTGTCCGTTTGTGTCCTGTTTTGTCTGCCTGCCTTCCCGTTTGTCTGTCTGTGCCTTCCGTTGCCATATTTCCGGTTCCGATTCTGTTGCACCCGAACTGCTTGTTTGCCTGACTCTGTTGCCTACTGCCTACTCTCTAGCTGGAATTTTGAATATTCTTCTCATTAACAGCAGCCTAATTGGCAGCCGAATACTGGGGCACTGCTGGGGCTGTTGCTGTTGCTGCTGCTGTGTGGCAATTTGGCAGTGCAGTCACGATTGGCCAGCGGCTTCGATGTCTGTTTGTGTGTGTGGAACTAACTGTGATGAGCACACAGTGTCTGTCTGTCTGTGTGTGTTCATGTTGTTCCAAGAGAGTACCAAAGAGTAGTCAGCAGTGGCAGCAGTTGCTGTTTTTTCTCTCTCTCTCTCTCTCTCTTCGCCGTAGTTCAGCTCAGCTCAGTCACCGCCGACGGCGCCTAGGTGTCGCGCCCGGCAAATGAGCCACTACTCTCTGGTAGAGTTTTCCACTTCCACTGAACCACTGCATCGTCGAGGAGCAACAAATTAGGCGCTCGCAAAGTGCAACTTACTTCGGCGGGGCTTTTCTTCTCCTTTTATTTGTTTCGACAGTAGTTGTAATAATAAGTTGTAATGAAACAGTCTGTCCGGTAATGGGGTACTGGGGCTGAATTTAGCAGCAGCACCACTAAATGATTGAATGAATGAGAAAGCAGTTGGACTCGGCGGGACAGTCGGTGAGTGAGTGTGTGTGTGCTGTGTGTGCTGTGTGTGCAGCATTAGGAAGGTCAACAGTTGGGACAACAGCAGTTACTTTCTGTGCGCTTACATCGGCGATGCCGGTGTGTTATGGACGCGTGCAGCAGTCGCCGACCCAGTCAGCGGTACTTTGGTCGGGCAAGCGTAAGCTCGGGAGAGTGGCAAGCAAGCGGTGAACGCGAGGCAGCAGAAGCAGCAGCAGTTGCTGCCGCCGCCTGGAGCAGGCATGCATCAATCATCGAGTCTCTAGGTAATTGGCCATTCACCGAGCAAGTAGTACGTGCTCGTCGTTCTGCCACCGTCCGTGGTGCAGCTCCAGTCGCTCTGGCGGCGCAGTCAGTGGTGCAGCTCTTCTTCATCACCGTCCTCCTCCTTCTCTTCTCTCCATCTGCTTCACGTTTGAAACACACTGTTGTTGCTTTGTCTGGTTGGCATTGCCAGTCGCCCCTAGATTGCCTCTTCAGCGGTACTTCGTCAGAATCGGGCAAACAGGCTGCTAGGCTGCTCAATGGCTGCCAGTTCAGCATCGGCAGCGTCGGCAATCATCTTGTCGCCGTGTTTGACACTGCACCCAAACACATACACACAAACACACAAACTCAGAAACTCCGAACTGAAAAATACCGACGACGGCAAGTGAGAACCAAAATGCTGCTCTCAGCAATTTGCTGTCTGCTGCAATGCTTCTTAATGGGCACTGTTTGCAATCGTCCAAAGTGGTAGTAGTGCTGTGTGGTGCCAGCACGAGAAGACAGCCGAATCGATTCGAATTCGATTCGCCTCTAATCATATTGATTTATCTTTGCTCACAACACTGCAGCATCGCACTCCTTCTTTTACTTCTTCAACTTTTTCTACTTTTTCCTTTGCCGTTGTCCATTGTCGAGGAAAAAAGCAAGCAAACCCGAAAGAGAGAGATAGTGAGAGAAAGAAAAAGAGGCTGTACACCAGAGGAAATGGCCAAGTTGAGACACACATACATTTATCTAGCCATTTGATATTTGCCAAAATTATTCAAGCGTTTAATACACCATTTTTAAAGCGACCACTCAAACAGGCAGCCAGAGAAAGAGGCAGCGAAAGAGACTTCCAGACACAGCATGCTACTGGCGAATTAATATGTGAAGTGTGCGGGTGAACACACTGCCGGGTCCACTTGCTGCAGCGGTGGTTCCTGCCGCCGTCGTCGCCGAAGCCACTACTTCCACTACTTCTACTGCTGCTGTTGCTGGTGCTCCTTCCTCTGCTCCTTCGGCGGCTCCTGTGTGCTCAACTGGCACCCAAAGTTTCATTCATTGGCACTGCTGTGTGCTGTTGCGACAAGCACATTGCTCGGAAAGAGGGGCAAAAGAAGCTGCGAGGGGGCTGACGTACACGCCCAGCTTGCTCTGCACTGGGATTTCTCATTTGGCGCTCCTATCACGCAATTCCTAATATCTTCTCTTCTCCGGTATTACGGTCAACTTTGCAAAGTAGCCGTCTGTGTGTGTGAGAGAGTGTTTGTGTGCGCGCTGGAGCTGTTGGTCGTCGGTCCAACACCGTGCCACACTGCTGACTGGCGTACTGGACTCGTCTATCTGAATGGGTATGTGTGTGTGTGTGCAGAGGCAATAAGTGCCTGACTGCATGACTGCAGTTCGCCTCCAATGATGATGCTCCCTCTGGCTCTCTTCTGGTGATGCAAAGACTTGCCTGGGTGCTATCGAATGACTTGTGTGCCTTGACTTGTGCCGCGTGCGAATGAATAATTGATCGGTCAGAGAGGGTGAGGGGACAGCTCAGGTTGTCGTTGTCCCAGCACCAGCCTCATCACCTCGTCATCATCTCTGTTGCACTTTTTGGAGCGACTAGAGCTGCACTGTCCTGAGGTTGCCCAAATTAGCGCAAGCACGCACTCTCCTAATCAGCGCTGATGCGCGTCAGAGTTTTACGTTTGTTGCTCTCTCCAGTGTGCTGCCATCAGCGGATGCCATCTCATTGCTCATCTGCGTGTCAGTATTGGTGGTGCTCAGACAGGCACACTGATCATGTTCGTCTGCTGAGGATGACGCTTCGATTGTATGGTTTCTCTGTATTTTCAGTACTTTCAGAGCCATTTCAAAGCCCCCGTCAGTGAGCCCTCTCACACACATTCAAATGCAACACTGAGGTGCCGGTGGTGGCTGCACTTTTACTAATGCACAAAATGGCAGCGGGAATTGAGCGCTTTCTCGAGCTGTATTGCATTTGGTCAGTGAAGCAAATGGTGTGTGTGTCTGCGTAGGTAGTGTAATGGAACAGTGACAGCAGGGCCACTGGATGATGGTGATCGGGGTGGCAGAAGTGGAGGGGGCAAGCGAAAAAACTAGAGAGATGTGTACTGTTGCGACACGCGCATTGATTGGAATGGAAAGCAAAGAGTACTTTAGTGGTGCTGAACTTTAGTTTTTGAAAACTTCCATTTAGTTGTTACGTTTATTCTAAATTGTAACTCAATATTTTAAAAATGTATTTTTTGACCAGTTTTCAGTTTAGTGATAAAACAAACATGATTCAACAACTCCCATTACATAGCCTCATTTGAATTAAAACCCTAACACTAAAAATGAATTATTTTTAATTATAAAATATTGCGACAGCAGATTTTTTCTGTTGCTGAGTGAGACTCACAGAAGCATTAGCTTCACAAAGTAGAGTACTCGGGCAAATCAGAGAGAGGCCACCAACGGCAGTAGTGGTGGTGATGAGTATGATGGGCACTAAACAGTGAGCGCAAGCCAGTTGCTGCTGATGCGAATCAATAAGGGCAACAATAGACAGTGCCCGAAACCGAGTTCTATCAGCGGGCACACATGGGCACCAACTTGTCCGCTGCACACACTTCTGCATTGCTTGCTGGTTCCATAATTCGGCAGCAAGCTCACTCTTCCATAATCCACCCTCCCTCCCTCCTCTTCCATGCACACACACAATGCCACTTTGAGCGCCATGATTCACTAGCCAACTGTGCGGTGGCGCGACAGAGGCACAAACTGGTATATTATATTACTATTATTACCAAGTCTGGTTCTGCCCGAAGGAAAAGGAAGTAGATGCAACAGCAATGCTGACAGGGCATTCAACGAACACACTGTCGAAGAAAGAAAGGCACAGCGAAGGAGGAGCAGTTCAGTGAAGCTGCTGGGCTGCTGTCAGGAGAGTGGCGGCGGTGGTGAGCTTAACCGTTTGGAACTTTCAGAGCAAACTGTGCAACAGCAGAGCACGGACAGATGGACGGGGGTGCCAGAGGCAAGCAGAGGGGAGCAGCTGCGAGGAGAAGCTGCGACGTTCGGCGCTCGGGACGCGTTCGGTCCAGGAACGGACGATGGTATATAGCAGGACGGTGTTTGAGCGACGGCAGTGGAAGTGCGTGCTTCTGATGCGCACAGCAAATCAATATCGATTGATTGTGTTCCCGCAGCACAGGCAGCTCTCGCTGCCTGGCTTGGCTCAACCCGTGTCTCACTGGACGGTTCCTCGGTGCCTGTTGGTGGCTGCTGGGTTCGCCGTCTGTGCTGTACTGGTGGTGGTGGTCGTGGTGGTGGCCGTCGTGGTGGTGGTTGTAGTGCTGGTGGTTGCAGAGTGGTCGTCCTCCGGCGGTGCTCCTGCTGCCGCCTGCCTGCCTTCCTCTCTCTCATTCTCTGCCTTCCGTTCTTGCTCTCTCCTGCCTTGGCACCAGCTCTGGGTAGGCCGATTCTGGTGAGCCTGAAAGCGATCCATTGCACATTCCGCACATCTCCATTCTTTCGTAGCACAGTTCTCTCACTTGGGGCTCTCTCTTTCTCTTTTTCTCTTTTTCGATTTTCTCTTTCTCTCTTTCTCTCTCTCTCTCTTTCATTCTGTCTCTCCGGACGCTGTTTCTCGCTCGCTCAACCGGGTGCTCACTTGTGGAAGTGCACGCACCCGAGGCCACCATTTGGTCGGCAACCTCTAAAGGTTCCAGTGGCTCAACACGCTTGACGACCAGCGCGCGCTCACTCTGCTGTCGACACTCGATGCTCTCTGCCACCACGACCACCACAGCCGCTGCAACCACCGCCGCCGCCGCTCTCCTGTGCGACTTGCCCATTTCATTTTGGATCACTGCGACGTCAGCAGTACCAACAGTTCACAACCACCACCACCACCACCCATACCACACTGTTGTCCGCAGCATTCAGCTGGTCGCCATTTGAGGCCATTTAAACTTGCTCTCTAACGGTTTTTCCAACGGGCACTGACATTGCGGACTACTGTTGAATCAGCGTCGCACGATCTTTCTCTCTCCTTTCCTTTTACCTTTTCACCGTTCCATCGATCACCCTCGCCAGCACAGACATTTAATAGATTCTAGTCAGAAGAATATTCTAGTCAACAGTCAACAGTCAGTCTCTTAAATCGAGTACTCTGGTCCAATGTGATCTTTGTGTCAAATTCGCCCTCTCATCCACCTCAACACAGTCGCCTTTGTGTGATGCTCTTCCACTAGTCTTCCGTCATTCTTGTTGATCGTTGAAGCAACACTCCGGCACGCCCAACGTCTCAAGTCCTCATACCTCAACTGAGTCACCTCATTCCACTACTGCTCAATAATATCACTACTAGTCACTACTTACCACAACAGTCATTCCAATTTGTGCAAATTCTAGAAAATATACTATTTAACATTTGGCAACTTCTAGTCAAGAATTCGTGGCCACTTCAACAAAAACTTTCGAAACTTTCAGCTTCACTGTTGGGTAAGTCTACCGAGAAAGGCTTCAGCAAACTTAAACCGGTGATATCGATTTGTCCCTTCAGCTCCCTTCTGTGCGCTGGCAGAAAAGGGCAGCAGGCTGGCAGAGCAGCAACCAGAAACCACCTTAGGATTGTGTACGTTTGTGTGAGTGTGTGTGTACAGTAGCCGCGCCTGTGTTGCTCACCAGTGTCGAAAGTGCCATGGCGCAATTCTGCGTAGGTAGAGTGCAGCAGGGGTCTCTCTGTGTGTTCTAGCCATGGCAGTGTATAAGAGTTCCTTTCCTCTGTCGTTTCTTTCTCTCTCATTTTGTTCTATCTGTCCAATCGACAACAGTTGCAGCAATTGCAGCTAAGTAAACAAGCAAGGAGCGGCCGAAGAGTACCTCTCCCTTCATCCTCAGTGCACCAACCACCAGTGTGCACCAGGGATTCAACAGCAGTACTGAAGAAGAACGGCCCTGTTGGTTGTCGAGTTGGCAACCGGTGAATCTTTTCTTTTTTCTCTTCTTCTTCTTCGTTTTCCTTTTCTTCTTTGTCAGTGGCAGTACTGCAGTTTGGGTAATGAGCTTCCTCTCTGCCTAGCCCAGAGCAGCAATGTGTCGCAGTGAACATGGCGAATGCGAAGCAAGTAGTCTACAGTGTACTGGTGCGACAAACACCAGTGGCAATTAGCTTTCAGTCTGCAGGCAGGCAAAGAGTTTTTTGCTTGCAATTCGCCTGTTAGTTATAGAGCACACACGCTCCCTGCTACTAGTTTGGCCTTTTACTTTGCTTCAAATGCAGAGAACGTCGTCGACGTCGTCATTCGGGGAAGGCACCATGGCAACCAACGGGGCCTGCTATTTTCGTCCCTCTGCAAACAACGAAGAGAGAGAGAGAGAGAGAGAGAGAGAGAGAGAGAGAGAGAGAGAGAATTTGGAGAGGACGCACCTTGTGCGCACATCAACAAGTTTTTGTCGCAGCAGTTCGGTGGTGCTGGCTGCTCCCTGCCGTCCGTCCAAATGACCAGGTGCAGGGCGCTGGCTGCACCCTTCACTGTACAGCACTTGATTGTGATAGACTGTTGTTGTTGTTGAGCATTTTCAAGCGCCAGAGAAAACTTTGTTAGTTGGGAATAAACTACAAAAGTTTTTGGTGGTGTTTTTGTTGTTACTGCTTTGTTGCTGGAACAGGACTGCAGGCAAGCCTGAAGTAGCAATCAGTGAGGCAAAAAGTGCAATGTACTGAACAGCAAACACATCAGCTGAAGTAGCAGCAACAGCAACACTAGGCATTCATTGGACAGACGTCAAAGGGAGTACGACATCAAGAGTTAGCAAGAGAGAACAGTAAAATTAGCAATCTTACATTTAATTGGCAGTGTGTTGATGCATTGCGTGTGGAATGTGTGCCTTCTGCCCAGTGACTGAGTGGGAATGAATCGATGCAAATCAATTAAGTTGCCTGCAGAAAAGAGCCAGTGGGAGATGGGCTGGAACGAGTGGCGCGCGGCAGTGGCCGGCCAGTGGTCGTCGAGAGGCTCCGCAGTGGGACAACTGGGAGAGAGAGAGAGAGAGCACTGCAACAGTGCACTACTGAAACAGCAGCACAAGCACAGTCGATCGAAGTGCCTCGATCGAAGCAGTGTGCAGTACTGCTGCTGCTGGTCCAGTCCAGGGGCAAGCTGTTTATTGTGAGGAAGAGCAGCATCAGTAGCATCAGTAGCCATCCCGCTGGCATGTGGCCCATTACCACTGCTGGGTTTCAGGCAGCTGAAATGGGCTCACGCCGAAAGGCCGATTAATGGCGTAATTGAGGTGTCTGTGTCTCAGTGCGGCGCGCATCCTCTCTTTCTCTCTTCGGCCTTCAAATGGCCTCCATTTCGCGATTCATCGATTGCATTGATCCAATGCACGATCTTCTTCTCTATCACTAGCCTCTCATTTCAGAGCTGGCTTCTCGCCAGCGCGAGCAGTGGTTAATTTGGCTTTGTTTTATTTATTCGCTCCTTCTACATTTTGTGCGGCTGCAGATCATGAGCTGCTCGTGAGCTGGTCCCCACACACTCTGTCCGTACCCTTAGCTTTCCCCGACGGTCACTCAATCTCGATTTCGTTTTCCTCTCTCGCTAATCTGTGCACTTAACTGCTGTTGGCTGTTGCAATCTGCATTGCACAAACTGACTGCAGGAAAGCGCCGCTCCAAAGCACGGGTATCTAATTGACAGCAGCAGTAGCCTTCTCAACTCCCGTCATCATCGGTGCTGTTGACGATTTCAGCCCGTTGCAGTGCTACTGAATGCGATGCTGTAAATCGTTCTGTTCTTTGGAAAGCAATCGCCAGGCAAGCTCTGCAATCAGTAGCGGCTTTCGCCAGCCAAAGTGTTTCTCCTTTGCTGAGCGATTCTCAATCGATTTTCTCCACGAAACTAGCCAGCCAGAGCTTTGTGCTCTGGTTCTGCCAGTGCTGCTGTAGCTGTTGCTGCTGTTGCTGCTAATGCGACTTTTCAGCCTCTAACTGAACTGCTCCACAACACTTTGTGCACACTTCACTCTTTCTTGGCAGTTGTCTGGAGCACCAGTAGCGGCGGCAACATCATCGACGGGCACTTTGAGGCGTCAGCAGGACGACCACTCACTGCTCGGCTCTATATGCGCCACCAGCGGAAGTAACAATAGTTGCTTCGCTGGCTCGCCACTCGCTACTCGTTCACTTGATTTGCAGCCAACTTCTAATGTCATCTCGCGCGCTATTCTTTAAACTCAAATTCAGCAGGGAATTCCAAATTGTGTCAGGGTGAGAGAAAGGCGAAGAGAGTGAAATTTTCGCGCACAAGCGCAAGCACCAGTAGACATTTGTCCAACCGTAGTCATTAGGACTTTAAGTCTGGCAAAGTGAGAAAAGGAGAGAGAGAGAAAGAGAGAGGGAGCAAAAGAGAATATATCCCCGGCGACGGCACACTACACAACACTAGTAGATACTAGGGCTGAGATGAGGGCGAGTGAAAGAGCGACCAGAACAACGACGACGAGATTCGACGGAGCCATCGTCTGCGCTGTCATTATCGTTAGACACTTCCAAATTATTATGGGCAAAAGGAAAGAGAGAAAAGCAAAGCAGGCCGATGGCTCCCTGGACTGCTTATCTAAATGTCTATGTGTGTGTGTGTGTGCTTGTCAGTGGCAAAAAAGCTGCCAAAGAGCAGCCGTTCTCAGTGCTGGTGGTTGCCGACGATGGCAACGATGCGGCCTCAACGACAACGACGACAGAGGCGCTGCGACGGAGGCGATTAGCTTTCTCCTCAGTCTCCTCAAGTCTTTGGTCTACTTTCTATTCAGCAACAGCATCATTTTCGACCCATTCTAACCCAACACGCCTCCAATCAAGGCTGAAATAGGATGGCGTCTGGTAACGCCTATTCCATCGATTTTGAAGTCGATCACTCGTCAACCGAAACGAAGGCCCCGATCAGACGAAGTTGTTCATGGGGAGCGAACAGTCGGCATCGAGAGCGGCGCACGGCCACGGACCAACGCCCGAGGAACAGCACAAAGTGTCTGCTCTTTGGCTCGACATTGAGCGACAAGCGTGCTCCTGACGGAGCAAGGAACTCCAGTCCGAACAGACCAAAGCACTTTGTCCTTCTCTTTTGACGTCGTCTCTTTGGACAAGACGTGTTTACTGTGACATAGTTTGCTCAAGTGCAGCGACAGCCAGACTACATTTTACTCCTTTTTCTCATTGAGGCAGTGGCTATTGCAGTGTACGATGAGGCGATGAGTCGGAAATAGCTCTGTACATGCACGCCGAAGAGTGCGAGAGCCCGCCAGAGCAGTACAGAGGCCTATGAATTTCGATGACTGGCCTTAGTTTGACTCATTTAGAAGAGAGCTGCAAAGGGAACGGATGGCCGAATCAGAACTCGTCTACAACTCTGACGAACTCAGTGGGTCCATCGGTGGACACAGGAGAGAAAAGCAGCGACGAAGGAAAGCGAGGCCACGCACACAGTAAGCACAGCATACTTCAGTACAGCTGTGAGCTACGGCTGATGCACTGGCCAATTAACTGCATCTTCCTTCTTTTCCCTTTTCGCCGAAGGTAAAATCAACGGCCAAGGAAAAAGCTTTCCTAAGTCAGAACATACACAGCGCTTATGCGACTGATGCGGATCCAGTTCTGAAAAGATGAAGGCGAGCAGGAAAAGAGAGAGACAATGCGATGACATGACGGCAACACCGTTAGCAACCACAAGGCAGTCAGGTCATGAGTGATTTTACTCGAGTGCAATAGCCAATTTCTCTGCCAGTCTTCTTCTTTCTTAATTCCACCACGATGAGCTGATGATCCAAATCTTTCCACTGACCAGATTTGGGTTCAAATTACCCAAACTATTTTGCAGTTCAATTAGAGTGAAACTAATATAAATTGCAAAACATTGTGTTTGCGAGTTGATTCTGTTAAATTTTTGATTGACCAATGCAACGACAAAAAGATTATGAAAAGAGACTTACGAGACTTGGTTGGCAAACGTTAGGAGGGCCAGCTTAAGAGGAATTGAAAATTAACGTAAGCAAAATAAACAAACTGCTGACTTTGGTGTGCGTTTTTTTTTTTTAAAAAGTTCGTGGTTGTCGTAACCGTCCTTTTCAGTTAAAACCAGTACTCTTGACTCTCATCCCTTTGCCAATCCATATTACCACGACCGAAACGGCAAACAACTCCACTTTTTACACTTCAAATAACACGTGAATACAAATTGTTTGATAAAAATTGCAAAAAAATTTATTTTTTTGCACTGAGTTTGATATCTTACTAAATTATATTTCGATTGACCAAAATGCAACAAAAACATTTATTCAACAAGTTTAGAGCTTTACTGTAACTTGGGTTTTGTCTCAACTTTGGTTATTGTGACTCATTTTTAAGAAATTTGAAATTAAACTTTAAGCAATAAAAAAAATTAAAAACTGCTGAACTTTTAGTTTGCTTTTTTATTTTTTTAAAATAGTTTTACAGTGGTTTGACTCCGTTAATTAACAACATTGTCATCTTTTTTTCATTTAAAACCAGTTATCATTTTAAAACGATCAGCAGTCATTTCGGGTCTAGTCAAGCGGCCAAATCCATACTCATACTCCAACTACCGAAAACAGCAACAACTTTCCACTTTTTAACACTTGCTAACAAAAGCACTTGAAAGCAAAAGCAAGCGTCACAATGCCTCGCTCCTTTTTAGTGAAAAAGGCCAAATATGCAAACGACTACGGCAGCAGCAGTGGCAGTAAGCAGCACACTTTCTACCGGCAGCCAAGTCCAACTGAAGGGGAGACAGCGCCCAGCGCCGTTCATCACTACTCCACCTCCATTACCACCAACCGTTTCTCCTATGGTAAGTGCCTCCTTCTTTTTCTTCTTCATCTCATTTACAGTGATTTCATATTTACGCAAGCAAACGATTCTCAGAACGTTTGCCTTTGTTGCTACTGCGATGGTTGACGCATCATCACATAAACCATCACTAGCAGCAGTAGTAGTTGCATCGGGCCTCCCTTCACCTTAATTACTCGATTGAGTTGGTGGAAAAAGAGGAGAGAGAAAGAGGTGGATGAATGCAGCTTTTGAGATGCTTCACTGCAGTGCCGCGTCAGCACTGATTTATGTGCGCAGCTTCGGCTAATATAGTGGGCATTAATCACCGATCACAGGCAATGGCGCCATTAATATTTGATTAGTGACACCAATCGTCCCAGTGAGGCACACACACACACATGGATACCCAGACACCAGCAGATTAGCCCAGAAGGCAACAGTACCGCAGTAGCAGTAGCCTGCAGTATGGAAGCAACATCGAAAAGGAACATCAACTCATAGGTCGACACTGGTACTGAGTGCACTGAAGCCACTGGTAGAGCAGTAGAGCAGTAGTCGTAGACTCGACTGAATACTGCCTGTCGAATAAATCAATGGCTAAAAGGACACTGACAGGGCAGTGATGCTCCAGCACTGACAACTAATTTATTCCCTTTGTTGCTCCAAATTGACTAAACGAGCCTATTATCGTTTTAATTTTATCTCTTGTTTTATTTTTTCCTTTTTCACTGTCTCTCTCTCTCTATTCCGTCTTTGTTTGGCCACCGCCACCATCACCACCAGCACCACTACCGCCACCATCACTACGGTCCTTCGTTCGAATGGCGCTAAATTAGCGTCATCATTTATCTTAACTAAAACCAAATGGTACAGTGGAACAAATTGCAATCGCGCTTTTTCTCTCACTCATTCACTCTCAGTGGCTGACTGGCCAAAGAAAGCAAAAGCTTGTCTGATTTGGCGCTGCTCCTCGGTGCGGCTGCAACCATTTATCTGGCAGCAAGTTGCTTTTATCTCGCCTCATTGTTGCCGTCTGGACAGTTCTGTGTCTTGCACTGTGTGCCTAGCTGTCTGCTGTACTTCCACAGGCAGCACCACTAGTAATCGTAGTGGTAGTCACAGTGGCTGACAGTGGTCCTTTTCCTCTGTCCTCCCCAGTGCACCCCTCCCCCTGTTCACTTCTCACAGTTGAATGCAATGCCTGGAGACAGCTCGAGCATGGCCCACTCGGCCGTTCGATTGCCAGCAAACAGTAATTAGCACAGCTCACTTCGTCCGCAGAGAGAGGCAAAAAGAAAAAAGGGCTTTTTCCCTCTTTTTTCTCCTCCTCTTCTTTCTCCTCTTCTGTCTCTTTTTCTTCTTCTTGGCAAGAAACGTCAGTCCGGTGACACAAGTGCACCACTTGGCCATGTCATGAATCAACAAGACAATCGCATTTCCCTGCTGCACTTTAAACGCTGCTGAGGACATTGCTACGTTGCGACAGCCCCAGCACCAGCACCATCATCAGCATCAGTAACAGCAAGACACTACTCAGAGAGCTAGAATGGCGTAACTGAATGCCTTGCTCGCTGCCAGAAGGGCCAACAGACAAAGAGAGCGAGAAAAACACTACAATCACTCGAGAAGAATGAATGGCGCTGCAAAAAGCAGTGACTCGAGTGCTCCGAAGATGCTACTGCAGTGAAACTTTACTTCGCTTGATGATGTTGTTGCTGTCGCACCTGTGTCACACAGTAACTTTCACTCAGCTCTGCTGGCAAAAAACAATGAGCTCAATGACTTTCCTTAGCACTCTAACTGCCTGACAATCGGAGTTTGAGTCTGTGTCCTGTTGACAGCTTGTTCACCGTTTTTTATAGCCATTCATTAGCGCCAGATTAGCCACCGTTAGCAGTGAGGTGCCCAGAGCGGCAGAACCTCTCTTTCAATAGCTGCCTAAATCGATGATCTTTTGCCCTGAACAGAGTGAAGCAGTCACTCTAATGGCTGTCTGATCATACAGCTTCGGTACATTAGTCTGTGTGCGCCCAGTGACTGCTAGCAGAGTGAAAGCGCCATATAACTTGTCGAGTTGATGTTCTGCTTCGCATTTTATTTGTAGATAAGATTTTGACTTTACACCAACTTGCACATAAAGAAGGAGAAAGAGAAGGAGAGACGTAATAAAAAGGGGCGCCAAAGAGGAGGATAGTGTAAATAGGAACTTTTTTCTAATTTTGCCTACACTAAAGCTAAATGGATGTGCATGTCTGTGAGCGGGCAAGCAGTGTAGACAAGAAGAATCGGAGAAAGTAGTGAGAAAAGAGGAGAGAGGGAAGTAAAGAATGGCAAAGAATGGTTGGTACATGAAAGGAAGAATGTCGAAGTGAGTACATGCAGAACAGGCTGTCTGTGTGTGCTGGCAAACGACGACGACGACCACCACCAGCAGCTATGTGAACAGCTAGGCCAAGCTAATGCCCAAACAAAACAAAAGTATTACTTTAATATTAAGGAGCAGAGCCTGCAAGAGCAACCAGTAATGACAAAGGTACAAATTAAAGGGACAGCTTTGCTCGGCGCAGTCAAGTGAATGAGAGGCCATCCCCAAACCGCCATCAGCAGCAGCAGCACCGCCAAGAGCAGGCTGCACACATGTTCAGCAAAGCTTCTTAAAACCTCTTAACCTTGCCTCGAATCGTGTTACATCAATCTATATTACCAGCGATTATTGTTGCCGGCTCCAATACCAGCACCACAGCCAGCAATACCGGCACACATACTCACTGAATTGCTCTGTGTGTTGGGTAGCAAGCACACTGTGGAGTGCTTCAATCAGCACACTGTGCACTCTTTGCTGTACAGCTTTAACTAACTGGCAGTGTAATTAGAGTGAGGCATCTCACCCACTCTCTTTCTTCAGGAGTCAAGTATTAGCTTTTGCCACTAAAAGCCTTTCACTTGTTTCCATCTTTTTTCATCAGCGTCGACATTATCATGTGCCTCTTTGGCTTGGCATGCTTGCTAAGATCACTTTCTCGCAGAAAGGGCTCTTTAGTTTAGAAGCATAATTATGGAAAACAATTTGCAAAACCACAAGGGCGACCGCAAGTTTGCAACTGACTTTAATTAAGCTGAGGCCAGCAAAAGCATCCCTTGGGCTTATTTGATGCTGCTGATGCTGCTGTTGCACTTCAAATTGGCATTTATTCGCCACTGAGCAGAGGAAAAGGATGAAGAGGAGGAGGAGGAGGAGGAAAAAGTGAGAAAATGGCCAATCTGCTGGACGGCAATTCTCAATTCACCGCCAATTGCTCAGTGCACCGAGGTCGACGGCGCGTTTGGCTCTCGTCATTAAAAGTTTCATGAATTTAAACTTTGATTTGCAGCCGTTCAAGTGACCACTGAGGCGAATGCATCGTGCCAAGTGCGTTGACAAGCACCTCTACTTCCACATTGTACACTTCCTCTTTCCTCTAGCCCAGGCCTGTCAAGTGTCACATGTGACGGTGCTGGCCGATGCAACTTTGCTGCAGCTGCTTTGGTGGTCTCTTCCTAACGTGATTAGCTAATTAGCGTGTCACCCAACAAGCGGCCAATTGCTGAATTGTAAAATTCAGCTTTTCATCGCGCTACAGTTATGTTAATTTAATTTTCTTTTTCCCTTTCTTGTTGCTATTACTACTATACACTACCGACTTCTGTAGCTCTCAGTACCACTGTGGCGATTAATCGGTGGCACATCAGCGCAGCCAGTGGCTCTTCAGTGCTACTGCAAATACACTAAAAGCAGACACATAGCAGAGAGTAAGAAGGGGTAATTAATTGGACTCGTCAATTTCTAGACGGCAGCTCTTTTGAAACTTGCCTTGCTGGCAAATTGCATCGCACTTTTGAGTGAGCCCCTTTGAGGCAGACTTTTGAGAAGCACAGCCAATTGCTTCGACAGCTTCAGCCTTCTGTCGTCGATGCTGCTTTTTTTCCCTCTTCTCTTATCCAAACTCGTCGGTTGTGGTGCCCAAATATGCAGAGAATGTATCAATCTTATTTCCATATATTGACAACAAATAATTCATTTAATATCTAAGTAGCTCAAAGGTCTAACATGGCAGTGCGACACTCTCTTTTTCTCCCTTTTTTTCCGCCGATGACTGTAGCATGTCAAGCTACAGTCGAGCTACAGAGCAGCAGCCAGTGGCTGTTTGACTAAAGTTGTTGTAGAAAGCAGTCATCGGAGTTTCTTCAGGCGAAGCAGCACTTTCGACCGACCCTTTTCCTGGACGGCTTCGTCTGCGCGGCTGCCACCAGACTCACTTGGAGCATTCAATAATAACGTTAATCTATCATCAAAGTTTCAAAATTGCCAAACTCTAATTTAATATGTGCATGTGTAAGCCGATTTTATTGCTCACAGGCGGCCAACACACACACTGCTTATACAGCTCAACAGTGGCTGTTTCAACGGCACCACCAACAGAGTCATTCTCCTCAGTCATCCAACAGGGGTAGCATTGACAATTTCAATTTGCCTGCTTGCGGCGTACTCCTTCTCCTTTCTTCCTTTCTTCCTTTCTCCCCAATGGCCAGGCACCAAGTGACGTCGTGCCGCTGCTACGAACGACGACGACGACGATGACGACCGTTCGCTCAAGTTCGCTCAGCCGACGCACTTCTTTGTCGCCGAGCTTCAATTTGTCGCGCCGAAGATGACTAGTACCTGTCATCTCAATGCTGGCAATTTGCAAATTAATAATGACTGCTTTTCTTTGTCCAATTTTAATCACCCCCATTTTGCATCCGCACGGCACAGCACTAGGCGCTGCAACGGCAAACGAATCGATCAACTTCTTCAATAGCTCCTATCACTTGCACACACTTTGTTCACTCACTTTTTCCGTTCTCTACGGTTGAGGCTGCCGCTGCTGCTTTGAGCATATTAAAAATGGCAAGAAAGCAAAAAACTGCATCTTTTCCAGTCGTTACTGGAATTTGCGCCTCCGCGAGACCTTTGTCCACATGTAGCGCTTTCACTAGTGTCGGCAGCAGTTAGTCTCGCCAGTGATGCAGTGCTTTAAATTTAATTTTCAACACGCAAGTTAGTATGTGTGTGCGGCCGTCTGGGCCATGTGTTTTTGTCCTTTGCTTGGCAATGAACAGTGATGCAGAAATTATTTCCAATTGGCATCACTGGGGTGTTCAGGGCTGCTTCCAGCAGCAACAGCAGTGGCGAGGCAGCATTGAGCAGCAGGCAGTTTCCGTTGGCAGGGCACAGCTGCACCAAACGACAGAATGCTGCACTGCACTGCAATTCACTGCTGAAATGCGGGCCGCTGAAGCCATTCTGCCATTCGCTGTGACACCCAGAGAAGGCAGACTGGCGACAAGCAACAAATAATAATATAAAGAGACGAATTGCCTACAGTGGCAGAAGAAAGACTCACAACAGACGAGAGATGGCTGAAGAGAGGCTGATGGTAAATTGTGCACAGAAAGAGAGAAAGGAAAAGGAAAAGAGACACTTGTGCCATAAATTGATTGAACTAATAAGTAAAGAAGTAAACTCCTGATTGCCCTGATCATCATCCTAAGAGACGTAATTTATTATTTATTTATTAATGTTTATGCACTTGCCGGCAGTGGGACATCCTAATTGTGTGTGTGTGTGTCTGTTTGTGTACTCAAGATCTACCCGCCGTTTTGTGCAGTCGCCTTGCAGCCATTCTTGAATGGATGCGCGTGTCATTACTTTTGCTGCTGCTGATGTTGCGTTCTTTTACTTTTTGCTGTTTCAGTTGCCTTCACTGGTGGCAACGAAATGGCTCACACACCAGTGCCGTTGATGTGACACAGCCAGGCGGTACACAACACACTGCACAAATGCCTATTGCCCAAATGATGTTTGCACTGAGCTTTCCTACTCTTTCCTTTCCCTTACTCTCTTCATTGCAGCTGTAGGCTTCTGTCCGCTTGGCAAGTGTTGGTGAATTTAAAGCAGCAGCAGCAGCAGCGGCAGCAGCCAATTCTGAATGCAACTGGAGAGCTTTGATGGTGGTTGGCTCTGGTGGTTGTGTTGCTGAAGCTGCTGGTGGTACTAGTGTGGTGGTGGTGGTCGGCTTCAGACGTTGGCGAATGGCCGCCAATGGTTGCTGCTGTTGTTGCCTTTGCTTCAGCCAATCTCCATTACGGTGGCACACCGGAATAGTGAACGTCATTAACAAAGGCTGACAGGGCGACAATCGCATGAGCACGTCACCCGGCGAGCCTCTCGTCATCTGCCGCAATCACGGTAACGACTTGTACTCTCTTTCTCCTTCTCCTTCTTCTTTTTCCCTTTCCATCCCGAACCAGCACTATTTTACCCTGTTCATTGGGACACTGCAGTGGCACTCATTGCACCCACTGCTAGCTCATTGCCGCTGTACCGATTGATTGAATCGCTTTGTGACGGTGTGGCTGTCTGTTTGATTATTACGGCAATCATCGCAGCAGCACTCATTCACAAAACTACTCTTTTTCTCCTGAAAGAGGAAAAAGGGAGCGAGAAAGCCATCAGCAGGCAACTTTAAAATGAAAAGTTTTTACCCGCCTGCTGAAAGTGCCCGGACAGACTGATTCAGACACACATACACTTACAGAGGCAGTACGGAGCCAGAACAGCTTTCCTTCTTTTCTCCTCTTTTGACTCTTTTCGGACGATTCATCCGGCGGTGGTTGCTGCGCCTAAAGTGCCGCCGCCGCCGCTGCTTCTGCTGTTGCAGCACACACACTGCCACCGACACCGAGCGGAGCCTCTATTTACTTGATTGCTCGCATTCAATTTGTTGCTACTTTCCAATCGAATTCCACTTTGCCGATTCACTTGATGGCGCGTGCAGTGCGATCTTGTGCGCCAAGAGATAGTGGCATCAGTAGTAGTAGAAGAAGCTGAGTTTGAGGCGGAGAAGATGCTGATGACTTGATGCTGATGATGGTGGCAGTGGCAGTTTCATCTGCTGCTTCTGCTACTAGTGCCTTGATGCACTAGCCCAAACTGCCCCTAATGATCGGCCTTTCTTGTCACAGGCAATCATCGTAATTATTCGAAATGGATTCAGTCACCATCAATGTTCTGCTGCTGTTTTTTCTCCCTGTTTGTTTTGCATCGTGCCTGCTGTTGCTGCTCTGATTCGGCGGTGCAAACGTGTCGCGCGCTCTGCGTGGCTGCCTGCCTCGTTGAGCATTTGAATCGAGTTTAGCGAGTGAGCGCCATTAGTGAGTGCAAGGCTGAAAGCCGTCGAGCCATTTGAGCTTTTTGAGCTCCCTCTTCTCTCTCTCTCTCTCTCTCTTTTACTTTTCTTCCAGCACGATGCTGCTGTGGAGCATTAAGTCAGTGCGGCGAAACCTCTTAATCTATCGTTTGCATGAATATTCGACTGGGGCGATTCGCTGACTGCCAGACTTGGGCATCAATTGGGCACACTGTGTGTGGCTGCCACTCGGTGTCTAGGGTGTGCAGTGCAGTTCAGTACAATACAGTTTAGTTTGGTGCAGTTTTCCAGTGCCATGTTCGATCATTTCACTTTCACTATAATTACCATTTCTGTGCACTCTCTCTTCTGACCGGCATTCTCTTCTTCTGTCTCTGCTGACTCTCAGTTGCACCCTCAGTTCATCGTGCACTGCATTCAACTGTAAATCCAAGCATTAGAACGGGGCAATCTTGATAAATAGATCACGGGCAAAGTGCGATGCCTAAAATGGAAGTCGAGTCAACCTAGCAGAATGGCTCAATTCCATATAATTTAGTAGTTTCATTTCTCATCTCTCAGGCATAACCACTACTTGGAAGCCACTACTTTGCTTTCTAGTGCCCTCTATGCCTTCCATGCCACACACGCTTCCTCACTCACACTTACCCACTCGTTCATGATTTTATCCAGGAGATTTTAAATCAAACAAAAAATGTAAACTTTTGCAAGCAATAATGGCAAATAACTTTGGGCAGTGAGAGTGGTGAGAAAGTTTGAGAATGAAATAGAGAGAAAGAGAATAAAAGTAAAAAATAAAGGAAGGAAAAAGAATGAAAGAGAGAAAGAGAGTTCACTACCGAACAGCATCGTGAGCTTCGGTGAGCATTGGGAAAGAAGAGAGCGAGGGCAGCTGCAAGCAACAGCGGGAGAAACTGGTGGGCTTAATCATTCATTCGCAGCCGATAACGTCAGTTGGCGTGTCTTCTCTACCCTCACTTGGCAGGAAAACTTGCTGCCTCACTCACTCTCACTGTCTGTCTCTCTGTCTCTCTGTCCTCAGCCTGTGTTTAGCACAGCCAAGCTCTGCCTGCACCGGGCACGGGCCAAGTGCAATGAGCAACAACACAAGTGTGAGGATATGCAGTGCAGTGAAGCCATCGGCCAGTGGTGCCACTGGAGCATCGATTAGGCCAGGGGCCAGGCCGACCAGCGTCGACCAAGTGCGCACCAGTCGATATTAGCTAATCAACCAACCATCGCGGCTTTTCACTACAAGAAAAGCGAGAGACTGACACTGAGCCCAGCAAAGCCTCCTACGGTCTCCTTAGACAGTGCGGCCATTGTCTGCAGGAGACGGGGCCGCCGGCAAGCAGGCGAATCACTGGACCAGGCGAAAAGGCAAGACGGCACTCTTTCTCAGTAGCAGACAGGAAAGAGTACTAAGGCTAGGGTAGTCAAGCAGACTGTGGCAAAAAATGGCAGACGAGGAAAGTGAGAGAGTATCATGCAGTGGCATGCAGTGGCAACACCAGCAACACAGGCAAAAAATGACTCTTGCAAAATCTATTAATGTTTGATGATTTATACGAAACTGAGAGCGCGCAAAGAACAAGAAGAAAGAGGAAAAGAGTAGTCGTTTGCTTTTTGGCTCGACCCTCTCTTTCTCTGTTTCTCTTTCCTCTGGCAGTTCTTTGGCCAAGTCCAACTTGCCGTGATTAGATTAATCATTTGCTTGTGCGCCTCCCCAATGAAGACGATACTGGCAAACACTAACACTGGTGTCTTCGCGCGGCAGTGTCTCTGCTAAGCCGACCAACTGAGAGTGCAAAAAGCAGTCAGTGGCTCTGCCAGGGACTAGGCATTATCGCACTGGAGAGACACTTTTGGTGCGGGCACACACTTTTTCCTCTCTCTCTCTCTCTCTCTCTCTCTCTCTCTCTCTCTCTCTCTCTCTCTCTCTCTCTCTCTCTCTTACTCTCACTCTTTCTGTCACGCCATTCGACGACTTGCTGCTGCTGGTGGTTCTAGTGCTGGCAGACTGCTGGTGGACTCTGCACACTGGGAGCCAAACTAATTCGCGGCCGAGCACACAGGCACTTGATGGCCACTCTTGGGCGAGAGCCTTTTCGGATGGCAGTGCAGTTTACTTTCCGATTGAGCCAATTCTCAATAGGAGACCAATCCGGGCTGTGTGTGTGTGTGCGGATGAGTTGCAGTTCCAAGTTCTCTTGGTGGTAGTTGCTGTTGTTGGGGAGAAAGACGCTGTCTATCGGCCACGAGTGTCAGTGCAATCAGTCTCCTTTTCATTCTCTCTACTGGCAGCCTAGACTGACACTGAAGTCCTGGCTGAAGAGCTGCACCAGCACCAGCATTAGCGGCTGCAGCAAAGCGCAGCTACAGACAATCCGCTACAGGCAGCTTAACTCATCATTAACGCGTGATGAGCGAGCACTGAGAATAATGCAAACTAGGGAAAAATAATTGCAATTTGCATGGAAGGCCATTAGTGCAAGGCACACTGAGCTGCTCAGTGGAGCAGTGAAAAACTCAAAGAAAGCGGTAGAGATAGAAATGAAAGTGTGAAGCAGTCGGAGTGACGCAATTAATGGCATTGTCTTCGGCCTGTGCCTTCTTCTTCCCTCTGCTGCCGCCTCCATTCACTCATTGCCATTTATGCCGTTCTTTTTTCTTGCCATCCACAGGATACTCGCCGAGCGATGCTCGTGCCATGCAGCTGGAGAAGAGCAGCAAGGACGCTTCGATCTCTGCAAGCCACACCATCAACACGCGTAATCGCAACTTCCTCGACCTGAGCAACAAGAAGGGTGGCTACAACCTGTTCAAGGCGGCCAACAGTAAGAGCAACAACAAGGGAGGCGGCGGAGTGGGTCGAGCCAATGTCCACTACAACAGCGACGAGAATGAGGACTCGGTGACGTCGCTCTCGGAGAACGAGGAGGACTCCGATGACAATCTGTCTATCTTCACCACCTCGGAGGACAACTACGACTCGCAGTCGGACGACGGCGAGGTGCGCGTGTCGAAGCGAGGTCGCAGTGGTCGCAAGAAGAACGTCACCGTCAGCTACACCTACGACGCCTTCTTCATCAGCGACGGTCGCTCTCGCAAGCGCAACATCAACGGCAGCAGTGTGGTGTCCACGCCCACCGAGTCCAAGGAGCGCACCCGTTACACGTGCACTGAGTGTGGCAAGCACTACGCCACCTCCTCCAATCTCTCCCGTCACAAGCAGACGCACCGCAGTCCGGACTCTCAGCTGGCCAAGAAGTGTCCCACCTGCCACAAGGTCTACGTCAGCATGCCTGCTCTCGCTATGCACGTGGTAAGTCGCTGCTGTTCTTGCTCGTTATCTTTGTTTACAGTGGCTCAGTAGCTTCACACACACACACGCACACTTCTGAACTCTGACTAATCAAACATGTCTCTCTTGTCCCACACTAGCTCACCCACAACCTAAGTCACAAGTGCGATGAGTGCGGAAAGGCTTTCTCTCGACCATGGCTCCTGCAGGTAGGTGACTTCTCTTGATGTTGCTTCTCTTGATGATGATGATTATGTTTCCCCTTTGTTTGATAAAAGCAAACACTTCAACAATGTGACTAATTTGTTTTCCCAATCTCATCCTTTGTCATTCAGGGTCACATGCGATCACACACTGGTGAGAAGCCGTTTGGATGCGCACACTGCGGTGAGTAGGCGTCCTTCTGTTTTTCATTTTTGTTTTTGTCCATTTCCTTACTAATTAGCGACTGCCTCTCAACAGGTAAAGCATTTGCCGATCGCTCCAACCTGAGGTAAGTGGCGTATTGAATTAGCATGCATTGGAACTGCACTGCAACTAGCATATAGAGAGACAGTCAAGAGCAGACAACTTTGCGCATGCTGACAGAGAAGTGCCACTCTCTCGCCGCCACTTACTACCCTCACTCACCGTTACTCGGTGCCGGCGGATCAAATGTGGCAGATGCCAGAAAGTGTAGAGTGTGAAAACCGAATTGGCCTGTTCGTTGAATTAAAAGTAGTTTTAAGTTGTTGGCAGAGGCCATTTATTAGAGTTGTCACAGTTGAAGGCTGGGCTCGGGTGCAGGGAAGGGGGCACACTGAGTGCCTTCAGAGTGATAGACGCGAAAAGGCGGCCGTTGTCTCCTGCCAGTGTGCACTACCCTTGATTCTACAGTACCGAAGTACTCTACTGGTTTTTCCTGTAAAGTAATCATGGCAATAAATTACTGCTGAATTAGCTTGACCTGTAGTGTAACTCACTGAGGGCGCACAAAAGGATAGGGTAGGAGGAGGAGAAAGACAGGAGGAGAAGAAGATTGTTTCAGTGAACCTGGCCAATAAATACATTTTAGCTGTTAGCAAAAAAGAGTAGGGCAAATGGGATACTGTAGTTGATGGCAGTGTAGCTGGCAGCGACGGCGAGTTCAAGTCTTTGGGGACTTTGGTGCGAAGCAATTGTCTCCACACCGCAGCTCACATCACACGGCATCAGCACCATCAGCAATCGCAGAAGCTGACTCCAAACCACTTATTTTTTCCTTCTCTTTCCACAGAGCCCACATGCAAACCCACAGCGCTTTTAAGCATTTCCAGTGTCATAAATGCGGCAAATCGTTTGCTCTGAAATCGTAAGCATCGAATTCGCTCGTGCTCAATTCGACACGGGGCAATTGAAGCTGTCAATCCATTAATTGACCTTTTTTTCTCTCTCTCCTTTTCCATCTTTTCAATCTGTTTCCCTGCAGTTATCTGAACAAGCACTACGAGTCGTCGTGCTTCAAGGACTCCTCTGCCAATGGCAAGGACCACAACATCAGCTCTGGCAGCAGCTCACATAGCGAGGAGCAGCATAATGGTGGTGGCAGCAGTGGCTCCTCGTCACTGGAGAATTTGCCGCCTCTCGGCGGCGGTCGGAGCAACAATGCAAGCAACGGTGCGATCGGCGGCATGGCCAACTTTGGCGGCGCCAGCAACGGCGTCGGTGATAAGCAGGCCACCACCGTAACTCGTTCCAAGGTGTTGCAGCAAAACGGCGCCGGGCTACTCAAGCGAAAACTGAGCGAGCCCAAACTTGAGTAAGCAAAGCAAAGCAAAGAGCGAACAGAGGAGCGGACACACGAGCGGATTGAGTTAAATAAATAATTAGACAATGGCAGAGTAGGGTAGGACAGAACACCACCAAACACAAACTCATACACTTACACCGACTTTCACACAGACTAGACTAGACACACATTACACACAAACACGCACAAACACACAGACAAAGACAAACTCGGAGAAAAGGGAGAGAATTGCACTTTGCAAAGTTTTCCTTTCAGACGAACCCGGAGGACAGTGACACTACTGACAGAAAGCAGCTATCTCGGAAGACTGCAGCAGTCAGCAGACAGAGAGGACACTTACTCAGCCAGTCATTCAGTCACAGTTCACTCTACCGATCTGCGCCTTCTGTGCGCTGTGCTGGGCACAGGGCATCAGCAGCAGAAGCAGAAGCACTCAACACATGCCACTTTGCGATAATTGCTTTCTTAGTTCAGCAGTCACTTTCCAAAGACCACACTCACAAAAGACACCCAAACCTGCAGCAGAGCTGTCTGTAGAGCATGCCAATTCGAACCTCGTCCTCCTCATTCCTCTTTCTTCTTTTCCCTACCACCACACGTTTATTCAGTAGCAGCAACACCCGAGCAGACCAACTCTACTCGGGTGGTGGTTGTGCAACTCGTAACCCCATCACTTACCAACACACAAACAAGCACACTCTACTAGTCAGTACCACTACTAGTACTACCCAGTCCAAATCCTAGATATGCACTTTACTGTGTTGCATTCCTTTGGTAATAGCTTTAACAATTCTAGTCTCGTAACGTTAGGCAATCATTAAAGTAACAATCAATAAATATCTAGTCAAAGCCAATCAAACTCCACCAAAGCTCAGCTTCAAAGTCGAGTTTAATTCCGCAGGCAAAGTTGAAAAAGTGAGAGAGAAAGAGTGGGCACCAGTAGAACGAACCTTCAAACAGAACCTTATCAGTCTCAAGACACACACACACACACGTACACGCAGACAAAGATAGAGATAGAGACAGACAGAAAGACAGACAAACTGAAAAAAGACTCACAGTAGGAGCAGCAACAGCAGAATCAATTCAAAGCAAAGAATGAGAACGGGAATGACAGCTGCAGCACCTACGACCATCTATAGCACTTTAATTCCATTTCCATTTCCGCTTGCTTGATGTTTTGCAGTTTTTTTGAAGAAATGAAGGCGCCAAGCGACAGTGGTAATGGCTCTATTGGCCTAGCTTCCTAGCCTTCTTCTCTTCCCTTCTCTTGCAACAGCCAATTTGGCTCTATTCACGTAACAAGCCAATCTGGCTGGGTGAGCTTGCCAACACACTAGTGCCAGTGCAACACCACCGAAGCACCACCGAAGCAGCACCATCATTGCGACTACTGTCACCGCTCGTGACATTTGCTCGCGGTCTGATGCTGCCAATCGATACGGCACAATGTTCACACTAATTAGTGTCATCTATCACGCCAGCTAGGTAGATCGATGACAGGCTGCCATGTTAAGGGAAAGGTGGCAGAAGAGCCACTGGCACAGGGGCCATCACCAGGCAGGGCAGCACAGGCACTCCTTGCCGCCTTTCACTACTAACAGCAAGCCACAGACGTCGACAACGATCCTATTAGAGAAAGAAAATGAGAGAAAATAAGAGAGCAAAGCCAAAGAAAAAAAAGTGAAAACTAAAGGAAGAGTAGCACACCATCAGCAGCAACAGCAGCACTAGCAGCATCTCGCCATACACTGAAGGTCCACTTATTATCGGCAAATGACACGACTGAGACAAGCTCAAATGGACCAGTGAAATTGCCACAGCAGCAGCCAAGAGGAACACAGTGCACTGCTGCTCACTGGCGCCACTAATGCAAACAGCCTCCAGATTTAGATTGTGTTTACTAAGCTCTCTGTTTGGTGCAGTGTTCCACTCACCTCGGTAATACCTCGCAAATGGTCTTCAAGCCAATTAGTCATTCTGCGGCCAGCGGAGACTCTATCAGAGTCTCTTCAATGCCCTTTGCGTGTCAATGGCCACTCGGTGCTCGCTGTTTGCTTCTCTGTTTCGGTGTGCGCTTCCAATGATGGTTGCCAACAAAAGAGCGTCAATAGAACATTTGCTAATTCCCTGGCACCGTAAATGGAGAGCGATTGCAGTCGATCGTAATTATCTGCCCACAATTAGCGATCAGCAGTGTTGAGGAGAGGAGAGCAGTAAAAGCACTGTTTCTCTCTTATTCTTCATTTTGAACAACAAATAGCGTCGTAACTTTAAAGTGAGCCCTACTTGTGGCAAACGCTATTACCCGATTAGACCACCAACCGACGGCAAGAGAAGCAGCAGCAGCAAAAGCTTTTATTCGACAATATCTGCTTCCTCCTTTTTCTTCATCATCAACAGCAGAAACAGCAACTGCACTAGCAATCGTTTGTAGAGAGCAATTAGGAGCACATCGGGCCCGTCTCAATGCAATTCTTGAGCAATTGCTATCTATCAATTCCCCGACGCAATTCCAATTAGACTTGGCAATTGAAATTTTTTCAATCTATTAATTGGCCATCGTTTACTGCAGCAGTAGGTTATCATGTGGTAGCATTGCGCACAAGTGTGTCCTCAGTACATCCACAAGGCAACACAATTCACCGAGCTCCCATCTGTAGAGTTTTGGGCAACATAAAGGCACTGCAACAAAGTGGTAATCCTATTTGCCTGCTCCTCCTGAGATACATTCAACTTTATTTTCAGTTTTTTCATTTTTTTTTCTCTGTCTAAGGGTAATTCTCATTAGGCAAACAAATTCTTAATTTAATTAATTCAATTTGCTAAATGAAGACAATTTGGCGATTTTGAGCACTAGCAAAAAGTGGTGATGGCAGCGGCGGTGTAGTGCAGAGAAGGTAGCCTGCGACAGGCTGCTGGAACACACATAGTTTTTTCTCCTTCTCTCCGTGTAATAGTACCACTTCTATGTCGTGAATCTATTATCACCGTCTGTGTCTTCATTTGCATAGAGAACACGCATCATTAGACTGTTAGCAATTAAAACTTGTCTTTAAAATCGTGTAGTTTTCTGTGTTTTTTTCCAGCACACACGGGATGTGGCAAAAAAGCAAGCCAGTAAGTGGCGCAATTAATCAAATCTTCTCTAATTAAACTTGCATAAGAATAGCTATAGGCTGCTATAGTGTCTCAAGTAGAGCAGGAAAGTTGAAGAAAGAAAAAGCTTGCAGTTGTATCACCACCGCCAATGGGCACTTTTTTCTCCTGCACAATCTTGCCTAGATCGGCAACAGCCGCAGTATACATAATTTGATTGTTTAATTCAATCTATCGTAGACTGCCTGCAATTAGTACTGACTGCACCACACTTCGCTGCTCATCCGCAACCACAGAACCAGCAAAAAAGGGTACCAAAAGCGCACTTGTGAAATGATAAATACAAGCATCTAATTAATTGGCTTTTGCTGTACACAAAGACAATAGCTTGCCACTAATTAATAACGATGATGATGCTGACTCAGTGTGTATGTGTGTGGTTGTCCCGTTTTAGCTTTGTCTCTTTGAACGTGTCAGTTTTGGCAAACACTTGCGGCCGAATCGAGCAGGTACCTGCGTTCACTGCGAGCTGTGCAGAAGCACTGATGATGATGGCGAGGGCACCAGTGGCGTCCTGCTAGGCGCATTCTTTGGCGCGTGTTGCACCTCAGTGCGCGCGCGATGCATCGTTTAGCACTGGGCGCCAGTGTACCGTCATTAGCTCAAAGAGTTGCTCTCTGATACTGATGATGATGATGATGGAGGAGTCATAATTGAAAAGTCATTAGAAGAACTACCCATTCCCAACAAAACAGATACATCAATTGAATTATCTCCTTCGGTGAATAGACCAAATTACGCGTTAAAAGTACGCGCTCTAAACGCGGCAGAAGTCCAGAGTTTTCGTTTGACGGGCGCGGCTGATGGCGTGGCCCATCAACTCGTCTTCTTTGGCGGAGATCAATGCAAATTGGCACACTGGCTGTCTGGCTGCCTGGTTCGCCTGGGCACCAGACAATCGATGGCCCTGTCTGCCTTTCATTTGAATCAAAGCTATGCCACCGCTGATTGGCATTTAATCGATTCCACCGAGCCGAGAAATGAGATGTGCGCTGGGTGGCAAATGCTGTGCGGGCAGAGGAACGGGCCAGATGAGGAGACGGGCAATCAACCAGTGCTGCCTTGCCTCGCCTCGTCTTCTCTCTCCCTCTCTGTCTCGCAGACTTTCACTCCACCGCCCGACAGTGTCTGACGATCTGCTGTCGCAGGGCAATTAAATTAAGCTAGAAGCGATAAGAACAGCTGAAACGGCAGTTCCAGTTCAAGACGGCAGTCTGTGGAGCGTCCGCATTCAGTCAACCAGGCGGCTCTTGTGACGCAAATAAAATAGCGAACTTTGATTAGATTGATTTTACTTAACGAATTTATCATTGATGCAGTGCAGTGCACCAGTTTTCTGCTCTCCTAGACTCTGCTCCTCTCTCTCTCTTTCTCTTTGGAGCGGTTGTGTGGCAGTTCAGTTTTGCAGTGCCAATCGCAATGCATCAGATAGTCTTCACAATGTGGTACCAACTGAAATGGAGTCATTTACAAGCTGTTTGCTCTTTTTCCTGCGCGCCCCTTCCATCGTTTCCATCGCCTACCTAACCATCAACGACGTCGTTTAGGGTAGTTTGCTGTTTAGTCTGTATTTAGTTGTCTCTCTCTCTCCTCTCTGCCTGACTATCAGCAAGTGCAAGTGGAAACTAGTTACTTAATCGAAATGACTTGCCTAACTGCGTCACAGTCAACTTCAACACAATTCAGCAATTCAACTTTCTTTCACTCTTTTTCTCTCTCTTTCTCTCCCACTTTTTCCACTCTGTTTCGGTCAATTTGAATTTGGCTGCTTAGCGGTAATTGACTCTATTGGCTTCTGACAGTCTGCGAACAATCAATGCACCCCCGAAATGCGACGAGACAATCAAGCAAATAGTCAGTAGGACACAATTGCCTGGCAATGTCCTCCTACTTTGGCCGTTTACGTTTTCCGATTCATTTCATGAAGGGTTTTCTCCTATTCTTGCTTTCTACTTTTCTGCATTTCCTTTGTTCTCAATCAAGTTTTAACTAAAACGGCAAAAAAACACCAAAAGTAGTAAAAACCACAGAGGAATAAGACTTCAGCGACTTGAATTCGCTCGTGCATCAGCCATCAGAGGTCGTACAATAACGTTCAAAAAGATTTGATTAATTTTGATTTATTAATTGGTCAATTAATTAATTATAATTCTAGTCATTAGTTCTGTTTGGCTGCACGCAATCTTTTTTCTGTTCCCTTCTTTTTCTCTCCTCCCCACACACACACAAGACTTTTTCCTGGTGCATCTCTTTTACTGTTTCATTTATATTAATCTACACAGTCTAAGCATAAGATGAATCGATACGTTGCCATATTGACAGTGAATGCGAGGTCTTGGCGTGTTGGCCAGCAAGGCAGTCAGCCTCCTAGCTTCAACCCATACCACCGACTGCCTTGGACCTTTCTCTTCCGCTGTCTCTGACTGGAAGGCACATTCAGCTGGTGTCAGCCTGCACTACCAACAGCTACAGCAGCCCACCAAGCAAAAGGCGGCACCTCGCTAATATAAATGTGTCTTACAGTGCTATGATTTATTTATTAACCATAGATTTGCTCACACACACACATACGCATATTTGCCAGTGATTTAAGGAAAATTACTCAATACAAATGCCACCAAATGCAACCATTGGTACTGATCACCACACTAAACACACAAATACCCAAACATACACTTCGTTTTCTCTGCTTTCCCTACACACACAAACACACCTATTCTCTCTCACTCTATTTTTTCCTGTACCTGTTTTGGCAGTTACCATGAATGCCATTATTCGCTTCTCTAATGACAGGTGGCCATTTTGCCGGCATGGTCAGCCGGCGTCCACTGAGGCCATTTGTCCATCTCTCTCCCACTTTCTCACTCTCTCACTTTCGTCTCTGCAACTCCCAAAGGTTTCCTTGCCTACATCTACCACAGTGCACAGGCACAGACAAACACACAGACATAGCGGCAGAAAAGGCAACTGCAAAAACAGCAGCAGCAGCACCGGCGGACCACATGCCGGCACCAGGCCACTCATTAGCGCGTCTGACACGCGACTAGTAACTGGTTACTCTGGAGCTCTCTTTCTTTTTTCCTCTTTTTCCTCTTCCTCCCTCACCCTGCTGCTGTCTGGCTCAGGCATAATTATTCTTTCTCAGTGCCCAGTACTGTCACACAGACTTGGCATTTGCATTCCTTTCCCGTCTTCACTCCCGACTGCTTCTCCTCACGGTCTTCTCTCCTGTCGACAGTGTCCAAGTTGCAGTCGCAGTTGGTCTTTTTAGCAGTCAGCCAGTGTCCGACCACTGCCTGGCGTCTGACATGCACACACACACACATGCTGCACACTGTTGATGAAAATGAAATTCGCAAAGCAATACGTCCTTTTCAGTCTTTTCTTTCTGCAGGGCAAGCTCATTCCACTTTTTCTACTTTTAACTCGGCCACAAAGGAAATATAATTTTGTATAGAAATATATTTACATATATTTATACCTACCTTTTAAACTACAACGTTTTGCTTCCACACAAACACCTACACAGTTTTTTGCACACACTCACTAGTCAGTAGGTCATTTTTGTGTTGCTTTTACTTCCGTTTTCTAGTCGTCGTACTTACAACAGTCGAACTTGATACCTTTCTTGAGACATTCGTTTTTCCAGCACATTTTTTATTTTATATTATTTATCTCTGTTTGATTCCACTTGTTTTGTACACATTCTTAATCTTTCTCTATTTTTTCTCTTCAGTTAGTGTGATTTCACTTGCTAGTTGAATTGACAAGTCGAATCTCACAAACACAGCTCATCCACTTACACTCATCATCACTTTGCCTCACATTCTCTTAATCCAAACACACACAGTCATTCTCTCTGGGTCAATCACTTGTGTGGACCCTGTTTCCGGTGCACCCCAACCATTGACTCTTCTCAAAGCAATAATAATAACTGCACACTCACACATTTGTTCCGCTGATAAGCTGTATCCTACTGCAGACGTACTTACCGAACACACCCACCCACACAAGCCTACTCTCTTCTAAAGCCATTCTGTGTAAAGTCGCAGTGAGAATAGAGCAGCAGTGCCAGTTCTCTTTTGTCAGCCTCCATCAGCGGCAGTCGCATTCACACTAGAGCACATTACAACACCGACTCGACAACAACAAAGAAGTGTATCTAGTCTAATGGTCGAGTGAATGACGAGTTGGCAGTTGGCACTGTTCTCTGTGCTCGCCCACAAAGTTCCACCACCGCATCGCTGATTTCGCCGACTGACCAAACACACAAAGACTGTGCCATTGCACACACATACACATACACATTTACCGACTTTTCTCACTTGTAAACACACAGCAAACACTGCTTCACTACAAATAATGCCAATTGTCATTATCTACTCAGCTTGTTTTCATTGTGTCAGTCATTTATCTTTTTTGTAATACCAGCACACTTTTCAAAATAATAATAAAATAAAACATGGCCAATTGTTACTTAACCAATTCAGGAAGCCTACAAGTTAAAACTCACAGAGCACTTTGCACTGCTGCCCGACTAATCGATAAACTGTTTCCCTCATTAGCAGCAACAGCAACGGCGGCGTCAGGTTTTAAAGTGGCGACAAGTTTTTTATGTATCCAGAAGAGTGAATAGAGTCGGAACAACTCAATTTAGAGTTGATCGAAATGAATCTTAAATTCACATAATTAGCTGTCGGTGAAGAATTTTTTTCTCCCGCTCGTTTCATTCAAGCAAACTTTATTTAGCCTTGATGCGCCTGCCATTTTCTAGCATTTAATGAAAAGGGGTACCTTTCAATTTATCTGCAGTTTTTGCTCCAGCTGGCAGTGCACAGCATTTTCCACTGACTTATCATAGTGAATGCGGCGCACCAACAGACATCGTCAATCGATATTGGAAATGTATCAAGTATATGTGGCCATACATTTTTGTGTTTGCAAGGCACCAGGAGTAGTGATGGCAAATGTGAGTGTGAGTGTATGTGTTCGTGTTGTGTGTCTTCAGTGTGTGTCTGGAATGGGATGCCACCACTGCGCTCGCCATTGTCTCGTGCATATGGGCCAATCGATAAGAGAAAGTTTCGACAAGCGGTGATAGATTTGCCCATTTGCCTGTCTGCCAAGCTGCATTGTTCACACTGCTGAGCACACCATAACTCATTGTTCGGTGTTCACCAACTGAGCATCGCCATCAGGCCAGCACACAAACACACACACCAAGGTACCTAGTCGGTGCCCATCAACGACGACGGTGTAGGGCACAGACACACACTTATAGTCGTGTCTCAAAGTTGCAATTGATGTTACAGCGCGAGGCCGCTGAGGTGCGCTGGACTGGGAGAATGGAAAATTGCTGCCAAATGACGATGGCCGCTGTCGAAGATGAAACACATGAGCACACCTGACGTTTTTCTTGCAAATGGTGCCATTTGGTGCAATGCAAATTAAACTCTACTCTTCTGCCCTTTTCTAAAATGTTTACTTGGAGCAATATATTGTCCTCCAAGTTGAACAACGTCCGAAGACAAGTGAGATTGTGTGTGTGTCCTTGTGCGCTACCCAAAAAGTGCCAAGTAAGTCAAAAAGATGAAAGGCAACGTTGCAAGTACTTGCCAGTTTCAAAGTACCGGCGCCGGGAAACATGTCCAGCAAAGCAAGTGTTTGTTTGTGATTTATCTGTCCAACTTGTTTCGACATGATTAAGCCAGCAAAATGGCAACTGTTTTCTTTTTTCTCCTTTCTCTGCTGGCAATCATGGTACAAATGTTTATTTTCACACAAACACTTGAGACAAGAGCACTGCAGGAGCAGTGCCCAGCATCGGCATCGACAGCATCAGCAGCATCAGCACTAGTGAACACACTTTGAATGGTGTCAGCAGCCAATTGGCTCCGATAACGGGGCGACAAGCGGAGAAGCTGCGATCGACTGGGCAGTGAAGCAGCAGCAGTACCCCAGGATAGTCAGTCAGTGTGGAGCTGTGTGGCACTGGCAGATCAATTGGCAATGGCAGAAGGGGCAGTAGCAGTAGTGTGCCAACTCAAGTGTCCATCGCAGCATGAAAAGGCGGAAATGGGCAACAAAACAAATTAGAATACCAAATATGACTGCACACAGGAGGTGGAAGCCTCTTGGCGGCCACCGCCGACGCCGCCAATAGACGCGATCCACTCGGTCCGAGACTACTTTCTCCTACTTTCACTCTCACTCTCCAGCTCTCCTTTCCTCCTTCGTTCTCCAGCAGGCAAACATCGACGTTCGCTTAATATTTCATGAGCGTTGTGAGCTGCAAGTGCCAAGTGCTACTGCTCGCCCTGCCACAACCGTAAGCATCGGAAATCACACACACACATACTTTCTCTTTCTGCGCCACACGCACCTCCGAGTAGAAGTAGTACTGGCCAGTGACTGCAACTTGGGAAAGCGTTTTCGATTTGCTGTTAAAGGGCAACAAAGTAATGGTCAGAAGAAACTGGCGCTCCTGGTACTGATTTGATTGCCGTGCCTTGAACAGCAATAGCAGCAACAGCGGCGGCGGCAGCAACAGCAACACCAGCCCAAGCTGTGCCTACCTTTGCCTGGTAATGCCGGGCACAAATGATCGAATGCCGTCGAATGGCGGTGAGGCACCGCACTCGCCGACAGCGGCGCACAGTGCCATTAGCCGTCGCCGACGCCGAGTGCCCCCTCCACCAGCGCCAACCACCAACCAGTTTGCTTCAATTGGGGCTAATGCAAGTGACACATGCTGCTCCAGTGAATAATGCATTCACTGTACCTAGTTGGCTTTCACGTAGAGGCGGATAATATCAAAGTGCTAGTCAGGGTCTGCTGGCAAAAATAGGCACACACACTGACTGTGCAAACGTCTCCTTCCTCCTCTGCACCAGTGAATTATGCGCATTGACTGCGCCTTTGATTCGGCAAACATGGTGTGACAAGGCCACAAATTGGCAAACTACCATTTGTTTTGCCAACACTGCCAGCCAGACAGACACTGAAGGCAATTTCAATAGACGGCAGATTCCACTGAGTAATTAGGTGGTACGTGCATCGAGAACTACTAAGGTGATCGGTCATCAGTGGCAGTGCAGAAGCTTTGTTGTACTAGAAATAGGTAAATTGGTACTTGCGCCAAAAAGGTGGAGGGATGCCTGCGCTAAATGAGCTGACCACTAATTGGTCAATTGATCGACATTCCGGTCTTGTCGAGGGGCAACTTTTCCTCTGTTTTGGAAGTTTTAGCCAACTGATTACATTAGGTAAAAGGAAATTGGTAAATCGACAGTTGGCAATTGCAAGTGGAAATAATTTATAAAGTCACAAAAACAATAAATAAAGAAATCAAAGTAAACGAAAAAACAACGCAACAGATAAAATGAGTTTATAGAAAAATTTATTTTCAAATTAACTTTGTGTCACTTTTGATAATACTTTTCCAAAATTATATTTCTGCAATCTTTAACAGGAAAAGTGATCACTCAAGCACAGCAGTGTCAAAAAACTGAAAAACAGCAGTATTATCCTGATGCAAGTCAGCACAGATGCAAAAGAGTATTGCGCAAGCAGCAAAAGTATAGCGCAAGCAGTAACAACAACGGAAACGATCATAGCTGCACCGGAGGTAGTGGTAGAACTGCCAGGTCTGATTGAGATAGGCAGGCAGGTGAACTGTGAGCAGTGATTGAAGTGATTCAATCGACTGCTTTCTTTTGCAAAGGAGCGAAAGATAACAGCGATGATTGATCGGCAGCAAAGAAGATGCAATACCGAAAAGGCTGCCACTTAACTAATTAATCGCATTCAATGCGCCTGCCAATAGGTCACGAACGCTGGGGACTTCGATTCGGCGGCTGTGCAGTGTCTGATGTTGTGCAGTGGGCAGGGTTGAACTGCACGAAACAACAGTGGTTAGGTCACAACGGGCACAACTCTGTCCAGGTGAGACTGTGTGTGTGCTTGCAATAAAGGAAAACACGATGATCGTCGGTGTGTGTTGTAACTTATATTCCCGGTCGAGTCTGCTCCAGTTGGCACTAGCAGAAGCATTTATCGTCATCTCCGGCGGCAAAGGAAAACATTGAGAGAACGATTAGTGATTTGCACACAATTCACAATTTAGTTGAACACAAATCGGCTTTGTGCTCACTGAGACCCGTCTTGCTTTTCGCGTTTCTTTTGCCCGCTTTCCCCTTTTGCTGCTATTGATTGTTCCGGAGTTTTAAAAGCGGGCCAAACACTTTCGCTAGGATAATTCCGATTATAAGGCGATTATAATTTGACGTCGGGTGCTGTGCGCTGAGTGCAACACTATTTAAATTTGCTCCTCTCCACAACATCAGCAACAACAGCAGTAGCAGTCTAGGGACAATCTAACAAACTGTCAACTGAGGACTCCACAAGCAGCACAGAGCTACAGTTGAAACAGTACTGTCCCCGCATTCACTGGCAATCGCTTTAATTCGCTGACTGCCTCCTCGTTCTCGCCTCATTAAAGTGCGTCCTCTCTTTTTGCCGACGCCGCTGTCGTCGTCGTCTTCACCCAACTGCTTGTTGGCCATTTCTGAGGCTGAAACTGAAATGCTTTTCTTTCCTTTCCTTCTTTTCGCAACCACCACCACCACCACAGAATGACACGCTGAAGCGTCCAAGCAGACTTCGCTTCGTCGGGCCGTTTTGTAGTAAGAGGAACTCGTGACTAAATCGAATTTAAATCTAAATCGATTCGATTCTTCACCAGCCTCGGTCGTCGGCTTCTTTCGATCAACTGCAGCTGCAGCAACAGCGGCGGCGGCGGCGGAAGCAGCGGCCGAAGTGCAAATGGTGCCCGTACACTCTACCTTTGTTGTTGCCTACACTTTTTCAGCCTTTCAGTTTTTTCTTTTCTCTCCTCGCATTCTCCAATGGAAGCTCACACTGAAAACTGTTGTGCTCACTGGCAATTTTCACTTTCAGTCGTTCTCTACAGCATCATTAATGGGCGCCATAAATCTCACACCTATCTGATTGCTGCTTATTGCGGGCTCAATCGACGCCGAGCAGATGTCAGAAGGTAATGCACTCCTCTTTTCTCAGCTGCACTGACGATGCATTACCATTAGTGCGGCAGCGTGCAGCCCAGAGAACCGGGCAGAAAGAAAGAGAGAAAGAGAGAGAGAGGCAGCAGATTCAGTTCGAGCACTGACACCTCCCAGTGACGGCAAATGAATGGATGCAACTTGGCTATTCAATTGCCGGCGCTTGTCACTACCACCACCACCACCACCACCCCACCACCAAACACCAGAAACACACTCTCCGTTGCTGTCTACCAACTGTCGACCACTGCTCGGCAGGGTTGTCTGCATAATAATGATTTGCTGGTGGAGCAAAAAAAAGATTGGATGCCAACTTTAGTGTTTGCCAAGAGTAGTTTCCAATGGGCGGCAGAGCCGCAGACAGAATCGACAGAAACGCGGCAAAATTGCCATCTGCAAAAGACCTTGTGGTTTGCGCTGCACAATTGGGTGGTTAAGCGATGCAGGCAGGCAATAATTCGATAATGATAAAGCTGGCACTGATTGAACGGACCACTGTGAATCACTACATAGCAAGAAAGATATAGACAGGCAAATCCAGCGGCATTTGAGTAAAGTAAAGCACCAGCCAAACCATTTATTGGCAGGCCCATTCATCGGCGAATCAAGACAGCTCGCCGCCGGAGATGGTGCTCATCAGTGAGTTCCAACACAGTTGCAGCAGTTGCTGCTGCTAAACCAAATGCCTGCACTCACTGTTCACTGCTCACAGCATCTCGTTTTCATGTCAGCAGAGTGACGTCCTAAAGACAGCACCACCGTCTTTCTTATCTCTCTCTCTTCCTTTTCAATCCGTCAGTTCTTTAGTAGACTGAATGTTACTTGGCAGTTGTAAGCATTGAGCACTAACTAAGCACTACTGCTGCAGTAGTACTGCATCTGATATTGATTTCAACTTTTGCAAGTCTGGGCCGAAGCACTAGTAGCCGAAGTGCACAGTGGTCACTAAAGCGAGTCAGCAGGCACAAGTAGGCAACTTTGTGAGGCACATCAAGGCAAAACTATTCAGCCATTCAGCTCGTACTGCAAAGTGAAAAGGCAAAGTGGCATGTCCTTGATGTCTTTTCCGGTCTTATTTCAAGCACGCCGCAACTTAATACCTGGCTGCAGTTTCTTTTAGCCAGTTGCGCCAGTTTTCCACTGTATTCAGTCTTTTGGTTTCTTGTGAGAAAACAAACACCGGAATACCCCTATCGTAGAGAGCCATGCATTTCAGCAGATAGCCGATGCATTGCAACAGGGCATCACCGACCATCACAGAGAAGCACCGTACGACAATCGTACGTTGGCAGATCGTTAGCACTTCAACGATTATCTCCTGTTTACTCTTATGCTGCCAGCAATATAAACGGACTTCCTAAACTTCTCAATTTGAATTTATTGTGATTGTCTATGCTGAGCTTGCTCCAGAACCAAGAATTTGAAAATTCAGCGGCGAAAGTGCGTCTATTTCGGCGCCAGTGCCTCATTTGCCGCTGCTGCCACTTGCCACATGCCACAAGCGGCTTTGTTGTTGACACGTAACAAGCAGTTGGTTTTTGCCGCATCGTCAAGAAAAGGAGTGAACGCTTTCTGGTCACTTCGTCTTATCTGCTCAGCGACACCAAACCAGTGTACACTCTCAACCGACACCAATGGCCCAATCAAAGGGATTCAAAGAAATCCGCCAGGATTTCATCAACTTTTTCCAGGACAAGTATGCCCATCAGTTTGTCCGAAGCTCAGCGGTTATTCCGCTGGATGATCCGACGCTGCTCTTTGCCAATGCCGGCATGAATCAGGTGTGTTTTCAGTTGATTTCAGACAGTCTTTTACATTTACCATCTCGTTCTAGTTCAAGCCCATTTTCCTGGGCACTGTTGACCCCAACAGCGACATGGCCAAGTGGAAACGCGCCGTCAACTCTCAAAAGTGCATCCGTGCCGGTGGCAAACACAACGATTTGGATGATGTTGGCAAGGACGTTTACCACCATACCTTCTTTGAAATGCTTGGCAACTGGTCATTTGGCGATTTCTTTAAAAAGGAAATTTGCAAGTGGTCTTTTGAACTTCTCACTGGAGTTTACGGCCTGAACAAAGACCGAATTTACGTCACATATTTCGGCGGAAACAAGGCTGCTAATCTCGACCCAGATGAAGAGTGTCGTCAAATTTGGGTGGACGTGGGAATCGATCCAGCCAGAATTTTGCCATTTGATATGAAGGACAACTTTTGGGAGATGGGTGAAACTGGCCCATGTGGACCATGCTCTGAAATTCACTACGATCGAATTGGCGGTCGTGATGCCTCTGCCTTGGTCAACATGGACGATCCTGATGTGATTGAAATCTGGAACCTTGTGTTTATTCAGTTTAATCGCGAGAATGACGGCTCCCTACGACAGCTACCCAGCAAACACGTCGACACTGGAATGGGCTTTGAGCGACTCGTCTCTGTCATTCAGGACAAGAACTCCAACTATGATACCGACGTCTTTGTGCCGCTTTTTAATGCTATCCAGGAAAAGACCGGGGCTCGTTTATACACCGGAAAAGTTGGCGCTGACGATACTGATGGCGTCGATATGGCGTACCGGGTTGTCGCCGACCACGCTCGTACACTGACCATTGCCCTTTCGGACGGTGGCCGCCCAGACAACGTCGGAAGAGGCTATGTTCTTCGGCGAATTCTTCGAAGAGCCATTCGCTTCATTGAAAAGCTTGGCGGCAAACCAGGCGCTTTGAGCTCTTTGGTGCCCGTCGTTGTGGGCCTTTTGGGTGACACCTTTCCTGAGCTGAACAAGGACCCCGAGCTGGTGATGGACATTATCAACGACGAGGAGCAGCAGTTTCTGAAAACCCTGTCTCGTGGCAAGCGTCTTTTGGAGCGCACCATTGAAAAGCTGACCGACAGCAAGGTTTTGCCGGGGGAGATTGCCTGGAAGCTCTACGACACCTATGGCTTTCCCTTTGACTTGACGCAGCTCATGTCGGAGGAACAGGGACTGACTGTTGACATGGAGGGCTACGAAAAGGCCAAAGTGGCCGCCCAGCTACTCTCTCAGGCGAAGATTAGTCAGCTGAACACTACCGTCGACCTGGACGTGCACGCCATCTCCGAGCTGCGTGACCAGAAGGTGCCCATCACGGATGACTCTGCCAAGTACAACTACAGCTCACTGAGCGACAAAAAGGACAGCGTCTACCGATTCGAGAGCTGCCAAGGGACGGTGTTGGCCATTCGCAAGGACAAGGCATTTGTGCAGCAGGTCACCGACACTGAGCTGATTGGTCTGATTCTCGATGCGACCAACTTTTACGCCGAACAAGGTGGTCAAGAGCACGACACTGGCTTTATGATCAAGGGCGAGTCTGGGGCGGAGGTGGAGTTTCAGGTGCTGCAAGTCAAAGTGTACGGTGGCTACATTATGCACATTGGCCACCTGATCGGCAATTCAACGGAAGGAGATCAAGCGCTATCCCTCAAGGTGGGCGATTTGCTGCGACTGGAAATCAATCAGGTAAAATATCACTTTATTTGGTAATTGGACAGTTTCTAACTGTTTCTTTTGCAGGAGCGTCGCAAGTTAATCATGAACAACCACACTGGAACGCACGTTCTAAACTATGCCCTGCGCGCCGTCCTCAATGAGACTGATCAGAAGGGATCGCTTGTTGCCGCTGACAAGCTGCGATTTGACTTTACTTGCAAGGTAAGCTTACCGATGATAACCACCGCTTTCAAGTCTTTGCAACACTAATCACTTTAACATTTTCAGTCTGCCATGACGAGCGCCCAGATAAAGAATGCCGAACAGATTGCCCGTGAATTAATAGACAAGAACGAAGAGGTCTACGCAAAGGACTCGCCGCTGAGTGCTGCCAAAGCGGTCAAGGGGCTGCGAGCGGTGTTTGACGAGACGTACCCTGATCCAGTGCGAATCGTCTCCATTGGCGTTCCAGTGGAAGATCTGCTCAGTGATCCGTCAAGTCCTGCTGGCATGAACACGTCGGTAGAGTTTTGCGGTGGCACTCACCTCAAACGCTGCGGTCACATTGGCGACTTTGTCATCACCAGTGAGGAGGCCATCGCCAAGGGCATCCGTCGCATCTTGTGCGTCACCGGACCAGAGGCCTCTCGATCCATCAGCAATCTGGCCAAGCTGGAGAACTCGGTCAATGAGCTGAAGGTTGTAATTGAGGCGAACAAGTCGCAGTTTGATACACTGGCTAAGGAGTTGGTCAAGAAGATTATTGAGCTGCAAGATGAGGTGAATAAGCAGGACATTTCCTACTGGAAAAAGGACGAGTTGCGCAGCTCACTGAACAGTCTGAAGAAGCAGATTGATGACCACGAGCGTGCCATCAAGGCCGCCCAGATAACTGAAGTGGGCAATGTAGGCAAGCAGTTGGCCACTGAGCAAATGGGAGCCAAGTTCATGGTAGAGGTGCTCAATGCCGGCTGGAATGCCAAGGCGCTAGACATTGCGCTGAAGAATGTCAGGACTGTTAGCCCTTCAACTGCGGCCCTCTTTTTCAGTGTCGACGAGGAGGCGAAGAAGATCATCTGCCTCTCATCAGTTCCCAAGGAAACCAAGGAGAAGGGCCTGAAGGCTAATGAATGGATCAACAACATAACAGCTCTGATCAATGGCAAGGGTGGCGGCAAAGACGAGTCTGCCCAGGCCATGGGCTCCAACGTGTCCGCTCTTGACGAGGCTGTCAAACTGTCTCGAGAATTTGCTGCCCTCAAGCTGGGCAACTGATAAAGGTCACAACATTAATTACCGATTTTAAACCAATTCAATAAATACCGCTCTTTCACTTTGAATATCTTGATGCAATGAAACTGCTGCATTCACACTGAAACGCACTTGTAACTTGCGTGGTGTAAAGGCAGCAAAAAGTTCAGCTGTTGTTGTTCAGCAGTGTTGTTGTGATTTTCACGTTGTCCAGCTGTAGAAGAAGGAGAAGAAGAAAGTGCGAGAAGCAGAGTCACTTGCTGGAACTCCTTTTGAGGCAAATTAGCTCAAATCGTCTCACATCGTGCTTGAGGCAGCTCAACAATCCTGCAACTATCTATCCAGCAGCAGCAGGGCCCAACATTGGCATGCTCGAGTGGCCAGACCAGAAACAAACACAACCGAACCGCCGGAGTCAGCCGCTCTACACCAAACTGCTTTGACAACATGAAGCGTAGTGATGCGCTTGTTTCGTCCACGGCCAGGCAGCCTCGTCAAAAGGCCAATATTCTTTCGACATATCTCGTCAGTGATGAAGAGGACGACGGAGATGATACTTGTTACGATGACAATCTTTTTTCAGGGCAGAATGCACCTCTAAATAGTACCATCAATGAACGAATTGAGGTGCTGGGGGCGACGCCAATCTCCACTCTTCCTCGAAGCTCAACTTTTGACTTTTCTGGTTGTGATTATAGCAGTACAGCAATCAACGCCTCCTCCTCTACTGTAGAGCACCGTAAATCGTTGCCAAGCAGTTCCAGTGTTTGGTGCGACAATACAATCGAGTCTAGTACACCCCGTCGTTCGCAGTACCGAATATCTTTCGAGATCATAAGGGCCAAAACGGTCACGCCTCAAAATGGGGCAGGCAAATACGTCAGCTACACCATTTTAATTAAACGTTCTCCAGGGCTGGAAACACAGCCCGCGCTAATCAACCGACGATATTCGGACTTTTTGAGCTTCTACAAAGCTATACGGCAGCGCCATCCTCTTCTACTAAAGGACTTTTCATTTCCCAGAAAAAACTTTATTGGCAATTTTTCAGCTCAAGTGATTGCGGAACGCAGCTTGGCTTTTCAAGAGTTTTTAGCCTACTGTTTGAGCGTGCCGGAAATTCGATCATCAAAGGAGTTTTTCGCTTTTCTCTACTATCCCGAGCTACAGGAGGCAAAGCGTTGCCTGTTAAACATCCAACTAGAAGAGGCAGCTTCTCTATTTGAAAACGTCCACTTTATTCTTGAGAAGCTGACTGTGCTGAGCGGAAAGCCAAGCACCCAGATTGTACACACGTTATGCTGCCTGACTGCCACCCTCAACGCTGTCGATAATACTGTGGAGGCAAAGAAAATGGCTCTGAGGACATTTGAGATTCTGTTTGCAAACGATGGCGTCATCTCCCTGCCAAACAATAGTGCCGTTTACGAGGTGACCAATCTATACGAATCAAGTGAGCTTGTCTTGCCTCTCATTATCCTCTCCCTCCGTCTGCGCTGGTTCACTGGTCAGCAAAAGTTGCTACTGGAACAAAAACTCGAGGAAATGTGCCGCAAGCGGAGTTTGCCTCGCAACTTTGAGTCTCATCCCACGCTGCTCGAGTTGATACTAAAGCCCAACTTTTCTCCAATTCTCAATTGACGAACCACTCTATTACGCTCCACAGACCACTTTCCACTTATTTATTTCTATTTATTATACACTGTTGCTTCTTTATTATTGCCATTTAGAAAGTCTATACACAGACTCACTAAAGTCATCACTATTGTAGTAGTCAAACCACTGACTGTTTTTCTTTGTTTGCGGGGTGCTTTTGCGAGGCACAAATTGCACTCAACCACCGACTGCTGTTGGTACACTCGTTCATCGTCTGCATTGGCCAATCTATTCGTCATCGTTGTTAGTGGAAGTGCAGACTCTGCAGACTGATCATTGTACCACTCACTTGTGCCCCATTCATTCGCCGAGTAGTGTCTTGCACAAGGCAGCTATTAGTGGTGGGCTCGTCATCGTCCACCACCACCACCACATGGGCGCATCAATGGCGTCCAGTTGCTGAACTGCTGGGCAGCAAAGGCGCCCGCTCGAAATGGAGCACTGCCGATTAGACTCTTTGCCTCTCCCCCACCTCTGCACAATGAGCGTCCTTCAGATGAGGCCTGTCAATGGTAGTGGCCTGCTGACTAGGTAGTAGCAGTAGGTAGTAGTTCTGCATGCTTTTTATTCTCCACCGAGAGCAATTTACAACAAAATGATGACGAGCAGCGCTGATTGAGCCTGTTCGTGTCCTTGTTCTCTGCTGTTCGGCTGTTCTGCTCGGTGCTGTGCTGCTCTCTGAGTGAGTTTGTGTAGTATGTGCTCAAAAGCAGTGGCAGTCTTCCGTGGCAGAACTGAACAGTGGTGTTCATTCTACAATTGAGTTGGTCGAGGGGGAAGGGGAGGGGAGGAAGTTAGAGAGATCAATTGGTTAGCTGATGATGGCCAAGGCAAAGCCGAGCAGGGTGCCGATGATGATGACGCTTAGAATTGTGGCGAGAACAATCAGGTGGCCCTTGCAACGGCTGGACGAGGTCTGCTGCTGCTGCTGATGGTGATGAAGTTGATGCTGTTGTTGGCTGTGAAGGTGATCCATTGAGGGGAGACCAGACAGACGAATGTTGCTGTGACTGGTGGCCGTGCTGGTAAACTCGAATGGCCGATTTGAGGAACGACGAGGCTGCTGCTGCTGCTGTTGATGGCCACTGTAGGGAAGGTGATGCTTTGAGGTGAACAGTGCACTCGGACTCGGGTACTGCAGGTGATGAGGGTGGTGAGGGTGGTGGTGGTGGTAGTTGGGGAGGTGGTGATGGTACGAGCTCGGAAGGTGGTGGTACATCTGACTAGAGGCGTAGTAGTGCTGCGGGTAGTAATGTCCCAGGTACTGCTGATGCTGATGCTGCTGCTGCTTGTCCGTTTGGCCGTACGCCATATGGTAACCGTATGGCAGAGTGGAGAGGTATGGGGCGTGAGAGAGGTGGGGGTGTAAGTGAGTTGGATATTCCTCACCGGAAGAGGATATCGAGGCTGGGCAGGGGTGGCACTGTTGTCGTAGTTCAAGTGTTGTTTGTAGGACTGGTGCTGACCACTGCCGTGCACCGGACAACGACCACCTGTTAAATGAGAAATGTTGTCAATGCCATTTTCTAGCTAACTGACCTACCCGGCGGAGAAAAGGGCAAACTACTGTGGTGTCCGGCGTACTGGTATTGCCCCGTAGTGGTGGCTCGCGAGGCATTGTTAGTGTAGTGCTCCAGGTAGTTGCGGGCCATCTTCTTTCCAGCATGGCTTTGGTACCTGAGAAAGGGAGACATCGACAGTGAGGACAACACTGGACCACACCAAAAAGGGCAATAAGGGCACTCCCTCTCTCACTGCCCGCTATGTGTTACTTTGGATACAAGCTCGGTGCAAAGGTCGTCGTCGGTGCTGCTGCTGTTGTTGTCACTTCTTTTCCTTCGCTGTAGTTCTCGCAGGAAGACAGACTGGGTGCTAGAGAAGAGCAAGTGGAAGTGACCTCAGTGGACAGTGGCTCTAGAAGACGGTGGCGGAAGGAGGACGATGCTAGTGCATTGCTGCGATGACTGGCCGCGATTCTGGCCGGGTTCTTCTTGGTGGCGCCGTTCCGTGCGGCCACCTGTTTGTTGGCGTTGCACTGTTGCACTTGATTGAGCTTCTTTATTAGCTGTCGGTTAAAGTTTACCGCTCTACTGTGCCAAACATAGGGTGAACGGTAGTCGAGAAAGGCACCTCTCGACTCGGTCATCGTTCAGCTCACTGCTTGCTCAGAACGGCACTGAGGCACTGACTTTTTAATTTTCCACCACTGCACACACTGTCACATTGCAGACTGTGGTGAGGTGACTGCGCCGAGGAAGATGGTTGTGATGAATTAAAATTTGATAGCAGTAGCTACTGAAAAGCACTGCTGATAATAGTGGGCGCGATATGAAATGGTGGCCAGAGGATGGTGAGGTGAATTGCTAAGACTGTCCCAGCCTGTGTGGCTTGACCACCGCCGGCAGATAAGATGATGCTAGCTGATAGCATTGAGAAGTGCTGAATAGAGGAAAAAAGAATAATGAAGAAGAAAAGGGGAGAAAGACATCAACGCACAGAGGGCACAATACAAAGCAAACGGTGCGACCGCTTCTGCGGACTGCCTGGCATCGAATAAAAGACAACTCTCGGGAAAGTCGGCTTTTCGGACGACTGCTGCTGCTGCTGCGGCGAGCAGAAGCGGCTGCAGTAGCAGCCAAAGGAAGCAGTGTCCACAGCTGACATCGTCTCACCACCGTTGATTCCTTTCCTGTCTTTCTTTTTGAGAAGAAGAGTGAAGCTGTCCGTGCTCACTCACTTGCTCGCCCCAGAAGGAGCGAAAGATAGAGACGGGGGATAATAAATGGTGAATAAAAAGAGTCTAAAAGTAGTCGCAAGACGAAACCAATGCATGCGACGACAATTGAGACGACTGAAATCGCCCGAAAAGCACCTGCCAGCGGAGGAAGAACACTGCCAGCAGCAGCTCTGCGCTGAGTGAGCGAGAGCGCTACCTGAACGACGCTCAGCGTCACCGAAGAAGGCGCAAAGCTCCTTAGCTCTCTCTCTCTCTTCCATCAGTTGTGACAGCAAAAATCAGTCAATGACCGGAGCAGAGCACTGAAGAGGTGAGTGCTGCTGCTGAGCAACACACACACACAGTCGACAGCCAACTGCTGCTGCTGCTTCTGTTTGCCTCCCCAGTTCCGAAGTTCATTAAAGTGTCGAAAGTGGAGAAGAGCACTGATGGTGATGGTGGACAGACAACTGAATGGTGGTGCTGATCGAATCCTGGTGAGCGATTCACCAAGAGCACCATCGCAGATGAGAAGGGTAGCACCGGGTAGCAGCAGTAGTGCACTGGCCGACCATAAAATCAATCAAGCTTTTCGGGGCTTCTTCCGAGCCGATAATGGATAGCGCACATAGTCCGACTAACAGTCGATCACACTCACAGTCGATTCGATTCAGTTGACCGGTGCCACTCTGATCCGGCTGTTGCCACTGCTGCTGTGCCTTCTCTTCCCCCAGCTCCAGAATTACTCAACTCTCAGCAGCACTGTCACTGCAGTGCGCACTGGCGGCACTGTCTCGTTTCTGTTTATAGCTGCCAATTAAGAGATGACTGCCACTCACTCACTCACTCAGGAAGAAGAATATAACATTCCGTTTCAGATGAGACCACCAGATCAGTGTGCGCTACTGCTCGCTCACACAGGTGCGCTTTCTTTCACTCCACTTGTAGTGCACACTAAATCAAGTGTGCTTTCAATTATAATTGAATCGGAAGTTCATTAGCTCCTCTCTGCTTCACTTGAATAGGTTCGCAGGGAGAGAGAATAATAAACATTGCGGTGAATGATGGGAGAACTGGTGCTGGTGATGATGGTAAAGAGGTGAACAGAGGCGAACAAAGGTCAAGTGTGCAGTGTATAATGATGATAAATATTTTTTATTATTGCTCACAATTTTTTATCTTTTGTTGCATAGAACCTTTTTAAAAGTGGAAGTAAAAACATCAAGAGTAAAGAGAGTAAAGGGTAATCTGTTTGTGGACGAATTGGTGATTTAGTTTCATTTAGTTTTATCAATTCAGCCAAGTTCAATTTTGAGTAGCACACATCGGGGAATAACAGCAGCAGTTGAAAATAAGCAGTGAGTTCAAGTGTCACTCCGAATTGTCATTGCGCCACTCCTCCTCATCCGCAATTTCATCGCAATTAGGCATTACACTGTTGTAGTGCTCGCCTAGCTGGTATGCATGGCGGAAGTAACTGTTTTGTTTTGATTGAATAAAGTAATGTTGTCAAAATCATGAAAGGCTCTACAGCACTGTACAACTTACCATAAAATAAGTGGATTGCTTGTACCAAACTCGGAAGAGCCAATTTGAATAGACGAGCCTTCTGCTTGAATAATTTCAATAGGCACTTTGAGGATGTTTGAGAGGGCTTTCAGCTCCAGGTGGCCGCCCCATGTTTTGGTATTGGCTATTTTATCACAATAAACTTCGAACTCCTTATCAGAGACCAGATTATTCTGATCGTTAAGGAGAAAAGGCCAAAATTCGTCCTTGTTTTGACGAATGTACTCGCTCGTTTTGTGTCTCAGCTCCTCAACAGTGTGCGATGCATTTCGAGTCAGCTTCATCTGATGCTCAATTGCTTTGTACATGCAGTCGCCGTCGGAGGAGATTTCACACAAACTAAGCCCTCTCTCTTCCAGTAAGTCTTCTATCCGCTTCATTTCAATCAGGCGAATATTATCAGAGTCGTCAACCTGACCAGATTTGATTCGTTCTTGCCGTTCTCTCTCTTTGCGTTCTTTGTTATCTCTTCTCCGTTGAGATTTTGACAGTTTAGAGTCTTTGTTGTCTTCAGACTCTTCACTGGTACCTGCGACAGCTCCATTGACGACACTGTTTTCCTGTGGCTGAATGGTCAGTTCTTCCACTTCCCGCGCATGTCTCTCTTTTAATTCTGCCTCGAGATTCTCAATTTCGGCGGTAACTTCTTTTTTGCGCTTTTTATCGTTTTTAGCAACGCTATGTCGTAATTTTGTAACTTTTGCTAAGGAGATAATTTTATGTAATTAGAAGATAACAAAACAATAAACAGTAGAAAATAATCATCTCTCGTCTTACCAATCAGGTCCTTCTTCTCCTGTCGATGCCTCTCCGCCAAGGCCTCTTCCTGGCCGCCGAGCTCCATTGAGACTACAAATGCCGAGAAATCACTCTGAAATCTAAGATCTATCTATCTGCAAGGTAAATAGGGCAACGTTGACAGTAGAGTCTGTGTTTATGAGGGAACCAGTTGTACCGGGTAGGCATCTTCCATGCTACCCAGTGCTGCCCCCTGCAGCACTGTGAACGCTAATCTTGCTTGACTTTGCCACTGCAAAACAAAAACTCTCTGCAGCTGTTGTTTGCCTTTTTGCAGCAAACAGGGTGTGCATAGTCGCTGGCAGACTGGCAGCCTACTATAAATTTCCGGTCGGCACTACGCAGACAAGCAGCACCTTTTTTCCAGTGATTGCATCATTGCATCTTTTCTCTGCATCTTGAGATTCTACATCGGCATCCGCATCTGCAATCATGGCTGAAGAGGAGCTGGTAAGGACACCGACTTTTCACCGCTTATTTTGGAGCTTTTTCTAAGTGCTGTGTTTGTTTATTGGCAGAATTTTGATCTAACCGCTAAGAAGAAGAAAAAGACCAAGAAGTTCGAGTTCAACGATGAAGAGGACTCGGGTAAAAATGTTGACGACGGAGCCGCAAATGGCGATGATGGTGAACCAGCCGATGATCTGGACGATTTAGGCGACTTTTCGGGTTTAAAAAAGAAAAAGAAGAAGAAGAAGCCATTCAATCTTGATGATCTCGAAGGTGCCCTACCAACTGAGGGCAAAGATGGCTCAGAAAAAGCCAGCCCTAGTGATGAGAGGCAAACGACTCACAGGCGGCCGAAGCAGCCGTCGATGACCTAGACTTTGACTTCACCGCCAAAAAGAAGAAGAAGAAGAAGAAGACCACATTTGATCTGCCTGATCAGGATGAAGCGGCTGACAAGGAAAACGAGGGTGAGTTGGATGACGAGTTCAAGGAGGAGGGAGCCGCCAGTTCTGGCCAATCAAAATGGCTCGACACTGATCGAGATTACACCTACGATGAGCTCTTGGAGATTATCTACAACAAGATCAAGGAAAAGAACCCCGAGAGTGAGTCCGGTACCAAGAAGAAGCTTGTCATGCGCCCTCCACAAGTGCTTCGGGTCGGTACCAAAAAGACCTCTTTCGCGAACTTTCTTGAAATCTGTAAATCGTATGTTTACCTTGTTGATGCCTTTCTTTCATGGTTTACTCATTTGTGTTTACCTTTTCCCACACAGTCTCCATCGCCAGCCAAAACACATGCAAGCCTTCTTACTTACTGAGTTGGGTACAAGCGGCTCTGTCGATGCTGCTAACCAGCTAATCATCAAAGGCCGATTTCAGCAGAAACAAATTGAGAGTGTGCTTCGAAAGTACATCAGTAAGTTTACTTTTTGTGTTTTTGAATCAGATTTGTAAACAAGCATCTTTTGCTTCCAACAGAGGAATATGTCGCTTGTCAAACTTGCCGTTCTCCCGAGACCATTTTGCAAAAGGAAACTCGCCTCTTCTTCCTTCAATGCGAAACTTGCGGATCCAGAAGATCTGTTGCCAACATCAAGAGTGGCTTCCAAGCTGTCACCGGTCGTCGTGCAGCGATTCGCGCCCGAGCAACATAAACTGTTGTTTATCGTGATTTCCAACATCATTTATTGCTCGTCCTTACCGCAGTATAAATATTTTTTATGTGTGCGCATAAATTGCTAATATAATTCCTTTGTTTCAATGTCGATGTCTGTGCAAATAACAGTCAGCGTAGAAAGCAAAACTACAGCTTGTCCACATTGTCCCCCACACAAAACTGCAGCGGCATCTTCTTGACCGGACTCTTGCAGTTCTCCTTCTGCATGGTGCACTGATTCAGGTACACCTTTCGATTGGAGCCACAGACTGGATCATAAATGGGAATGCAGGAGGCTGAAAGGAAACAACAATTGATTGCAAGGGATCCATGTGATAGGAAATGGTATGCATTCTCACTTGGGCAGCTGTCAAAGGGGATAGAGGGACAATTAGTTCACATGAAGAAAGTGCAAAGTGATTCTTTTACCTTGATGGCGAAACGCACTCACTCATGTCCATCTTTTCCACTCCGTTCCTGTGCAGGGTTGTCACTTTTTTGGTTAGTTAAGGTCAATCAATGCATGTGCAAGTTCTCAGTTCTTGCCTGCAGTTTTCCATTTGAAGGTAGCACTCGTTGAGGTATATCTGTCCATCGGAGCCGCACACCTAAGCAGATCACGTGAGTACAGATTATTGTTGCACAATCTTTGCAAAAGTACCGGCTTATAGAGTTCCAAGCACTGTTCCGGGCACTTTTCTTGATGACGGGACTCTAAATAGACTCGTTAACAGTATTACTTATTCTCTACTATTTGCAACATACTTCGATGACTTCCAAGACAAAAGATGATTGGTCTTTCGGAGATTTTAACGCCACAGTTTCGATTGTGCATCACACACTTGTTAGGGTGAATCTTGCCGTCATCTTAAAAAATCAGTTGCCAATATTGAAAAGGATAAATAAAAATGTTTACCTGAGCAGACGGGGTCTTGAATGTCCAAGCAGTCAGCTGGGCAAAGTGGATGCAGCCCTCGGCAGAGTTCCCAATCGACGGAAGTTAGGCTGATTTATAAATGAGAAATATTGTTTTAGGTATTTCTGACACCAAAATTAGGCAAACCTGCAGTTAGCCTTTAGCATAAGGCACTCTGACTCGTAGACTTGTCCATTCGAAGCACAGATGGGCTCTTGGGTGTCATTGTTGCACTTTCTCTGACATTCGGTTGATTGTCCTGCTAAAGTAAAAGTCACCAGCAAGTGTTATACAGCGCATTACTTGATTTAAATCATACCAACTTCTTCAGCATTAATGCATGACAGAAACATTAAAGTAAAGAGGAGAACAATATTGAAGCACATTGTTTGCATCTTGTCAGTGTGTTTGTCGTCTGAACGTCAAACTGTAGATGCAAAAGAATGGTGGCTAGAGATGCAAACTAAAACTCATCCACTGCAATCGCAGCGTGCAATGCACAGAATCCTTGGCTAATACAGCCTTATTTGGAGTCGGCGTGCCTCACTGACTGACTGACCACTGCCAGGGCCTACAGCAGCACATCTACGATTGGTTTCCAATCAGAGATTGGCTGTCGGGTGAGGGTGATGAGGATAAGGATGTGCATGTCTAATGCTAATGAGTTTGTGGGTGGCTCATTACTGCACATTTAAATTCATGAGAAGAAGCTGAACATGCTTCTGAATAATAGGCAGAGAAGGAGGAGAAGGAGATGCACGTTGCACAATGCTCTTGCACTTGTATCGCACAGTGGCCACCATTGTGTGCTGCATCACTGAGACCGAATTTTGATGCGAAAGAAATGGGCTTGTCTGCGGGAATTTATGCGTTTGCTCTATTGAAGATGAATAATTTTAGCTTGCAACAATGTATTGTTTGTAACTTCAGCAAAAATTTTATTATTAACAATGTAAATTATTATGCTACTCCGTTTTACCGGTGATGTTACATTTTTTAAAAGATCAGTCTATGTACATTGTCGCCATTTTGCAAAAAAGCTCATGAAAACGTGTTTGAAAAAAATAGCATTGGCAAACACTGTTGCCAATAAATAAAAAGTGGTCTTCGTGTTTGTGTGGGGTGCAAGTTTGATTTGTGTTTACACTGCTTCGAAATAGGACAAATAAGATGATGTTATGATGTGTTTATGTTTGTTTGTGTGCCTCGTTGTTGAAACATACATATGGCACCAAAAAAGTGGAAAAAGCAATCGATGGACTACGCTGATGACTAATCGGACCAGTCGGTGGAGAGATGATGCTGCAAGTCTGAGTCAGAGTCGTCGGTGAGCCTTTCTGAAGACATTTTCTGGCTGTGGTTGTGCTGGGGATGCTGGTGGCGAGACTGCAACGATTGAAGCAGTTGCTGCAGATGGTTCGGATGCCGGCGATGTCGGTGGTGGTGGTGGCGGTGGTGATGGTGTCGGTGATGGTGCTGTCTAAACTGGTGGTGCTTTGTAGCCGTGTTCATTGCCAGGCATCCTGACTGCTCTGCGCTGTAGTCAAAGTTGATGTTGCACTCTGGTTTGGCGCAGCTTGCATTGCGCACACATCTGGCCCAGGTCTCTTCCAATTGGGCAGTGCCGCTCTTGATTCGCTGACACAGATCGTAGGCGCGCTCACTGGTGCTGCTGCTGCTGAAGCACTCGCACACGCAGCGCCGATCCACTTCTCGGAAGCGCTTTACAAACGGCTCCGGACAGTGCTTTATTACATTCTTGCACTTTTGGTGAATGTCGTGGCGCGTCTTTTCTCCGCCCCCGTACAAAGTGGATCGCTCCGAGTGGTAGCGTTGCTGCTCTTTGGGTCTCTGGGTGACATACGTTTTGATGGGACTCCTCGTTGGCTGCAGATTGCGCGGTTTGTTGTTGATGCTCTTGCAGGCACATTTGGTGTGGTTGAGAAAGCGCAGCTTGGTCACTTCCACGTTGTTTCCGCCCGTCACGTTGTTGACAGTGTTCAGGCGGACGTAAAAGTAGAGATCTACCAGTTCGGTTCTTTCTGGTTCGCATTTTTGTGTTCTGTGTAGTGTTTGAAAAGAAAAAAGAAACAAAAAAGTGCAACAGGTGCGGTCAGCGTTTTTTATTTCCAGCAACTTTTACTCCCCTCCCCTACTCACGGATTTTCGCAGCAACCCGTCTCGTCGTCGCAGCGATGAAGTACTGTGCACCTACAGTTGTGGTAGTAGAACAGAATTGGTCATTAATTAGTACAGTCAAAGTTTGCAGTGCAGTGGTCCTAATTGGGCACGAATGAACAGCCTAGTGCAGGGAAGTGTAGTGCATTGCTCACTGTGCTCCCTTTGCGTGTGGTCTCACTCGCTTTCTCTCTTTCTCTTCCTGGCGGTAGTGGCGCACACGCGTTCAGCAGGACAAACTCAGCGTCTTAGAGTTTGTTCGACCACCGAGCAAATCACGATCAAACAGCCATCATTTAGGCAAACACATCAGTATGGTAATCAATTCATTACTGGCACCACCTCGTCGGTGCCACTCATTATTTGTTAATTGCCTCCAATTGTGTGCTAGCACAAATTGAGATGTTTCCTAGACACACTCTATTGTTTATTGCCTGTCAAAAGGTCTGCCCTAATTGCCCCTTCTTCCTCTTTTTCTCACGTACCTGGGAATAAATTCCTCGTTGAGATTGTGAAGATCCTTCACCTTGACCAGCTTTGGCCGTGGCACTGAACACGAAAAGTGGTTCTTTATGTATCGGTAGTGGTCCGTCGCCAGCACTCGTTCGTGTTTTCAATTGACAGAGAACTTGTGGGCGAGCTGCTGATGAGTTGGTTAGTAGAAGAATGTAGGTTTAGGAGATGACTAGCATCGTCCGTGGCAATGGGCACCGTCTCGGTGAGACTCCTCGTCAATGCTGACCGGTCATCGTTGTAGTCGTCATCAATGAGATTCTCAAAAAAAGATGAGGATTCGTTTGAGTAGTGATGGGGTGATCTGTAGTGTGACTCGGTGTCGTGTTTATTTGCAGTGACGCATTGCGTCCACAGTGCAATGAGAACTATGGTCGTGAGGGTCATTTGGAGGCGCCATTGAAGGGTTCCACTGGCAGTGACCACCAAACTGTCTGACAATTTTGTGACAATTCGGCAATTTTGCTTTAATTCCAGCGACGGTTTCGTTTCATATCTCCAATCTGCTGATGATGCCCTTCTAGTGCCACTTTTGGCGCTTTTAATCGTGTCGAGTTCATCGAGTCATCGGGTTACGAGCGAAAACTACTTTTGAGAAGTTGATGAGTTGCTTTGGGTGAACTTGGAATTGTCGACAAGAAGAAAAGAGGCTAAAGAGGCGCTCGCAAGAATTGTTGTTGTTGTGTTCTGCATGGAAGATAAGAACATATACAAAGCTTGTCAGTGGAAGCTGTCATTGTATCCGATAAGGCTGACATTTGCCTAAGTGAAATGGGCTCGTCAAAAAGCTGCTGTTGCTGCTACTGTACTTGCCTCCCAACAGACCTAGCCTGAAGGCAGGAGACACCACCACCACATTGAATGTCATTCGGCGCAAGCAGTAGCAAACCTGTCTAAAAATCTACGTCTAAATCATATTTTTTTTGCCAAAGCACCTGACTGTGTTTATTCCTAAGCTCATGGGCGCAAATAGCGATATGGTAGCACTCAAAGCAACTACTGGAACCTGATATGCCTACAGTTTCTCCTTCTGGTAAAATAACCCACCACAAAAAGGCGAAAAATAAATGTGAAAAACAACACTTACTTTGGTGTTTTAAAAATAGTTCCAAAAAGAAAGATGGTAAAGGGCAGAAGAAGTTTGTGTGAAGAATTAGCAAAAACAATCTTGGTGCCGCACTGGTGATGCTTGGCACAGCAAAGCACTAAGTGCGATGAATGGAGATGAACTGTTCTCCTGGTGATGATGATACGGATGCGGTTGCTGATGCTGATGATGGCTGACAATGTCTTGCGAGGCAAGTTCGTTCAGGAGTAGTAGACATGCAGACCGGCGACTGGTGAACGGGGAAGCTACTGGAGCTACTGGTGGCATTCTGCTGATTCTACGAGACGCCTGTCACGGATTATTTGCAAGAGGCACCCGCCTGGTGCATCACTGCCGCCACTCTCCTCGGTGCTTGTCGATGATTGCCGACAGTCTGTTCTCGAAGGCGACGCTTTGCGGTGTGTTCTTGGACAGTGCCGCAGATTTTGATGTTTGTTTGCTCTAAATTTGCCGTTGCGAAAATTGTCTCAGCCGCTGATGCGTGCCTCTTCTTCCTCTTTTTTCCGTTTTCTTTGTCAACTTCCTTGTCTACTTTACTGCAAATAAAATGTGTGCAAAAACAGTGAAACAGAGAATGTAAAAAAAGTTGTGATGTTGCTGAGTATAAATAACGCGCTAAAGTGTTGTCACTGAGAAGCTGCAATTCAGATGGTGAGATTGTGGTAATTCTGTCATTAGCACCGATGACCAGTGCTGATAAAGTAGGGGGTTATGCTGATGATGATGATGATGAAATTGACGATGAAAGATGAGAAAAAATCAAAGTTGCAAATTTTTTCAAAAATGCGATTGCTTGCCGAAGGATGCAATTTTTATATATCTTCAAAGCTCAGAAAGTGCACTACTGTGAAAGGGGCACTACTGCCGATTTGAGAATGGCGCGCACAGTCGCGAATCGCGCGACACACTGAGACAGATGAGTTTTTCAGTCAGTCTGTGCAGACACTAGTGAACGGCTTCAACTGCTCAAGTTAATTAGCCAGTCACTCTGCAGTGGTGGTAGTGCAAGTGGAGTGCTAGTGGCGGCTGCAGACTACACTCTTCCCAGTTGAGATGTGTACGGCGTATGTGCGGAGATATAGTGAAATGGTAGTAATGGCAGTAGTAATGGCCACGCCGAATAGTAGTAGAACCGTTCGTTCCGAGTCGTGTCTGGCTGCGGCAGGCTGGTGAGGAAGAACCACGTCGCCGAATGCCAATGTGCCGCACGGGACTCGATCGAAGGAGAGTGAGAGCGAGGGAAACAGAGCAGACGGCAATGGGATCGCTCTCCTTCTTCTTCTGTGCAGTCGGCGGAGATGAGTCAATCGGTGGGCATAGACACAACAGGTGAATTGACAAGAAGTAGTGCTGACGGTGGTGGTGGCGGCGGTGGCAGTGACCACGACGATTGCCATCGGTGGGTCGCAGGGTCAGACAGCAAGGGGGCGATTTGATCGATCAGTGCGCGCAGATTGCGGTTTCGATTTGCGGCGAGCAAAGAAGGAGAGAATGAGAGGAAAGTGCCGCTACTGCAAAGACACTGCCTCAATTAGTAAGTGATAGCCAGAAGCTGCCTAAGTGGCAAATGAACTCGCCAACGGAACTTGAGGCAGTAACTTGAAACAAAGAGACTCACATTTGGTGATGCTCACTATGTGACGCCCACCGGCACTCAGTGCAGCCGTTTGTGTGATCACTGAAGCCACCAGTGAAGCCAGAATGCAGAGCAAAAGCAGAGAAAATGATAGGCGACAGTATAATTGGGTGGATTGCAGCTGGCGCAGATTTAGGGTTGTCTGGCTCTTAGCTCGTCGGCTGATCTAAATGCAGTCAGACAGTCAGGGAGAGAGTCACGCAAGCAACTGATCACTAGAACGGGGTACCAGCAACAGCCGCACCATCCCCATACCACTTACCACACATTACCGTTGATCTGTACAGAGACACCAAGGACACAGAGGGAGATAGTCGATTGCCTTGCCGTTTTGTGCCTCATTCAGTCTGTGGCCTCATTACCGCAGTGAGTTATGAGTTTACATAAAGGCAATTGGAGAAGAAGAAGGAGGAAAAGAGGCAGAGAATAGTAAAGTCAGTGAAAGGCTGAAGACTGAATGAGTGAGCGAGTGAGTTAGTTAAGATTGGTCTGGTGGTACCAGTGTCTACTAGTGCACTAACTGGGCACTAGCTAGTTAACTTGTGTGGTTTAAGCTTTAGCTTTCTCCGATTCATAAATTATGCCCCACGCATTGTGAAGGCCATGTTCATTGGAAATTCACTACCACTGCAACCACCACCTTTACCAAAAATGACCGTTGACGCTGTCGGTAGAGCGTAAAGTTCAAAAAGAATAATTCGAAATTAGATAATTGCTTCTGCTGGTGTGGAACACTTACAAGCAAACACAATACACCGATTAGGTCAACTGTTTATGTGGCGTGTCGGTTTTGTTTGTCTGATGACTGGTTGCTGCCGAGCAACAAGGTGCACTTCAACTGGTTGTCTGATCATTTTTCATGTTCTTATTGTTTTCCATATATAAAACCAAGGAACAGTTTAAAAGTAAAAAAGTCTATTAATTGTTTTATTATAGTAGAGGCAAGACAAGCAAAAGAAGTAAAGCAAATCGCGCCAAGAACAAGACAGAGAGGTAGAAATGAAAGGAGCACTTCGGGCACTTCAAGGGCACAAGAGCACATTCACACCACCACCACATGCACATTGATCGCATAAATTAATGGATTACAAAAACTGATTCTCTCGACCAGGCACTGTGTGCGCGCGTGTGTGTGAATCGATAGAAATTCATGAGCCTTTTTGCCGTCAGTCATGAACAAACTCATAAACTGACTCCAACTTAATAGAGAGGTTTTGCCCATTTGCAATCTCTGCATTTGAATCCCTTCACTAATACCATTATTTATGTGAACTCTCCTTTTGGTGACAAGACTGGTGGTGAACTGCTAAGAAGATGAACAAACAAAGGAGACGACTTTTTTTGCTCTTCTCTTTTGGTACCACAAACTTGTCGCTTAAGGATAGTTATTCGCTATGATGGCACGACTTTAGATTGGCAGTTAACTGGCGCCAGTCAGCAACAAAAAACAAGCTGTGAAGCAGGCAGAAAAAAATATGCATCGTAATTTATGGCTGAATTTTTTGCTGTAGTTACTGCTGCTGCTGCTGTTCTGGGAAATGGCCACCGACCAACCAGTGGTCGTCATTGTTGTGGCAACAGGCTTTGTTTTACAGCAGCAGTCGGCAGTTCTCACCGTCATCGAGTAAACGAAAACGTTTTCAATGTTTTGCTGTGCCGATGAGGAAAAAGCAGGGCACTGCCGCTTATTGTTATTGAAATTATGGAAATGCATTTGCAGGCAATGAGGTAATTAAACAACATGAACAGTGGTGCGATTGTGGGACGATGATGTGCTGAGTTTGCATGCTGATGAGTGGCACTCACGTGGACGGTGAGCAAGAGGTGGTGGAGGTTTGTGAGTGAAGTTTGCGAGATCGCTTTGCACCACTCAGCTCATGGCGTTCAGTGTGGTGGACGCTGTCGCCGTAGCGAAAATACCGCTTCTTTTTGAATTGCTTTTGAATATTCTCTTGAATCTATTGGTAATGGTAATAGTTAAATTGTGTTGCCTAAACTCTTTGCCAAGTACCTCTTTATTGAAGAAACAAAAGATGGTGGCCACCATGGCGCCCTGCAGTGCTTCTGTGATAATGAGAACGTAGTGGATGACGAAGAGATAGGTCGCACAGGACTCAAATGGATCAAAGGGGACAATGTAAAAGACGTACTGAATGCCAAAGACGGGCACCAGAAAAAGAGACGCTCGAAGGCCTGACTTGATGTGAGTGTCATTTGACGAGGAAAGCTTCTTGAACATGATGTAGGTCATGTTTACCAAAAGAACGATGTTTATCTGATAGAACAGATTGTTTAAATTATGTTCACATTCTGTACAAAACTCACCAGAATAAAACTGATTGGCGGGATGTTGTAGAGCAGTTCCCAGTAGCCCATTGACTTTGTCCAGCAGCTATTGTTGAACTTTGGATTGAGATGCACTACTGTGTAGGCGGTCATGACCACCACTGGCAGTCCCCATCCAATCAGCAGAAACTTGACCATGTTGGCCCACTTTCGAAAGGGCAAAACAATCATAAGCCAGAGAATGATGCCCTCGTTGAGCATCCAACAGTAGTTGGCCAGCCGAGCGGCCTTTTGCAGCATCAGCAGTATTCGACACCAAGGGGGACTGTTGTTTAAAAACGGTGATAAATATAAAGTACAAAGCAATACTGATCTATAGTCTTACTTTTTATCAATCATAGAATTGAGTAGGTAGTGCTTCTCCTTGATGAAAAAGGAGACGCAAAGTGAAAAGACCGACGTAAAGATGAGTGAGATGAGGAAGTTGATGTGAATGTAACTGAGAGTGGGCTGCTTCTTTGTGCCGTATCGAGTGATCAGCAGCAGACCGACAATGGTCAGCACCAGCGAGACAAAGTAGACGCCGATAGAGGTGCGAATAAAGCGCAGCTTGTGCGTCGCACCGGGCGTCGAACAACGAAAGTAGTTGGTGTACTCCTCCTGCACTAGGCGAGTTTGATTGGCCAGTGCGTAGCTCTTCCAGATTTTTGCCCAGGTGCCGTTGGACCAGCACTCCTTGCTGGCCATCTCATTGCGGCAGGTGGTCGGTTTCAAGCCTAGGGTGAAGTACGTCATTCCGGGGCAAGTTTTAAATTCGGTGGTGCCTGCTTCGGCGGCGTTCCAGCACATGAAACCGTCCCATTTGGCAGGACAGTGGTTTGCATGAGAAAGATGCTGCTGTTGCTGCTGTTGTTGAGTGGCATCAGTGGACTGAACTGCCTTGTTTTCCCCCTGATCCGCAGTCATTTGTGTCATGTCAGCGCAGCACTGGCGTGCCTGTTCACAGCAATCTAAAAGCAAATCCTACCATTTAACAAGAGCATTAACACACACATGCTGACAGGTTGTACCTCAAAAGTAGAAGGCATCTAGTTCATACCAGGTAGTAGGCGGACTTAAATTCGCCCGCAATGGAGTGATTTGAGTGAGTCAGCAGACCTTCCTGGTCCACTTGTTTGAGATCCTCGTAGCGAAAGGGGTGACAGTCGGGATTGCAGAGCAGCACGTTGATTGTGTCGCTGTGGTTGTAGACGACGTTCCACTGATGAACCTGTTCAAAGTTGTGCCACGGCGCCTCACTGCCGGCCATGTACCACAGACACTGGGCGCACATGTTGTCGGTGAAGCGGTCAATGTTGACAAAGTCATAAGGCAAATTGCTCAGACAGGGAAAAGATGAAGAAGATGGCGGCGGAGGAGGTGGTTCTCCAGTGGCCTCTGCCATTCCACCAAACAGCAACAGGGCGGCCAAGAAGCAGGTGAGACAGCATGTGAATTCCATCAGTGAAGTGGTCATCTGTAGTCCTGATGGTCAGACAGCCAAAAGAAGAGGCAAAAAAGAAGCAGTATTTGTTGAGAGTTCATTTAGTCTTAAGGCTGCTGATTGCCGTTGCATCGCACAGAGGTGTGGGTGTGTGTCACTCTGAAGTCTGACTGTCTAGCTGTCACTGTGTCTGGTAAAAGTGATGGAGGACGCACACATACACACACACGGAATGACTACAGCTAGCGGCAAATCGCATATTCGCCGACCATGTCTCGTTGCAACCCTGTGTCCGACGTGCTCTACACTGCTCCACCTGTTCAAGCCGAGCACCCGAGAATGAGATGCTATCCAGCGAGGCTAGCACTGCCATCGGTAATCTTATCTACCATCTCATAATAGGCTGACAACTGCTGGTCACAGCAGTAATCACAGCAGCGGACGAATCACATGCCACTGCCTGAATCGTCATGGTGATGCCATCCGATGATTAGTGCCGGCAACAGTGCCCAACACCGCCGTCGCTGGCTGCTAAAGCATCGTCCGGCGAAATCACTGCCGAGCTGTCAGATGCTCTCCGGAGAAAGTACTGTTCACTGGCGGCTATCCACTACGACTACCAGGGTTGCACAATGATGGCTCATCACTTTCACCACCGGTGGCCTATAAATAGCAATGCAATAAAAGACCAGAGAGGAAGGAAAGGGAAAGCAGCAGCAAGAAGATGAGCCTGCTCGTCGGTAATGACACATACACACACCTATGCCGACCTAAAAATGCAATGTCAATCAGATGGCGGCAGATCAAAAAGAACACATCACTGCTTAGGAGTTGTCAACGTCACTGCCAATTGCTAAGCCTCCTCTCAAGTGGTGCAGGTGCTACTGTCCGTTGACATTGACACATTGACACGTTCACTTTACCCAAAAAGTGATGTCCTACTACCGGTAAAAGAGGGTCACTCCATTGCACCTTCAGGCAGAGCTGCTCCACTTTCCGCCGTGGTAATGAATCACAGTGGCTGAAATAGCCTGCACCTTTGAGCGCCAAGTGAGTTCAATGGAAGTTGCAATGATGCATCAACAGATTGCAGCACACTGCTAGTGCACAGAGTAATTCTGCTGAAGGTGAGGCAGTAGGCCAAGTGTACAGCTGCACTTTAGATTATTTTGTGTGTTGTTTTCAGACAGTGTGTGTATGTGTGTGTTTGACTGTCTTCTGTCACCCAACTCGTACATCAACTTCGATTAGCACTGATGAAATCACTGTACAAAGTGGTGGTTCTTGGTGCCCCCGCCACCGGCAAGACAACCATCATCGAGGAAGCCATCTACGGCAACCGACACCGCCTGATGACGCAGTATGAGCCCACTATTGAGGACACATACTGTGCGCTGATTGACACCGAACGCAAGACCAGGGAGAGGGTGTACTTTTACGATTATGGCGGTATTGTAGGTGACAGAGAAGTGAAGGAAAAGGGTGATAACAATGATACTAACCAAAACACTCTTCATTTTCCGGCAGACGAAACTTGATCTTGATGCACTGAAAATGTACTTGTCCTTTTGTGATGTGAGTATTTGTTTACGGAAATTTCTAATTGAAAGCAATCTCTAAAAGGAATTAAAAATCACTCCTTACAGGCGTTCATTTTGGTGTATGCATCCCATGATCGCAGCTCATTCGCCAAAGTTGACGAAATCAAAAAGAACATTGACCGGTTTAAAGAGAAAAAAGATGTAAGATGAAAGAATGAAAGAATGTTTTTATTGACAGTTGTCTCCAATGACTTGTTTTGATTTTTTCGCCTTGTAGATACCCGTAGTTTTATTTGCCCACCGAATGGAGATGACCAATGAGACAGTGAATCGAATTGAAGCCCAGAGTTGGGCGGAAAGAGAAAAGGTGAAGCTGTTTGAAGTGAACGCCAATGATCGAAGCACTCTTATTGACAAGTTTGTCTACATTACATCAATATTGAGTTTTGTTCCACACAAGTCTTCATTTTCACAATTACGGAAAGGAAAACATGGAATACCTCTCGAGTTGTGAATCACTTAACCTTACATAAGTTTTTATTACTTAAAATTTTATCTACGTTTACCTTTATCATCGTCATCATAACAGATTGCAATATCAATTTTTACACCATATCTCTCGATTTCTTTAAAATAACTCTTCTCTCTCTCTCTTTAGCTAGTATTGTCAATGTTTTTCAGTACATAGACGTAACCGGCTTTGAGAGTAACATGTCCCGTAGTATATTTTTGTAACAATTTTTGTTGGAAAATTTTTATTGGTCAATAAATTGACTTGCTCAAAAGAGTGATTACACTTTTTGGGTAAAAATGAAAGAGAATAGTGCTTTTTGCTTCAAAGTTGCTGCAAAACAGTGAATCCCTAAGTGTGACACACACCCACACTAAGACTTGCTAGCGGAAGGACGAGAGGGGGCCGAGTTGCTGTCATTCTTCTGCTTTGGCTTTCGAGTGCGCAGCTTGCGCAGCTCGGCGAGCAGGTCCTTGTAGGAGACATCGTCGAGGACGAATGGCTTCAACTCGTGCGTCGTGTACACCTGCCCCTGGTCCTGGTCGCCCAGCTTGGAGGCCACCTTGCTCTCTGTGGCCTGGCTGGCAGCAGAGCTGGACGCCGCCATTGAGCTGCCAACTGAATTCGCAGAGCCGCTCATTCCCTTGACCATCGGACAGTTGCCGGCAAGGGCTTCGTTCACCTCGAGCTTAAACAGCTGCGGGTACTCTTTCCGGTAAAAGTTGGGCACCTCGATGGTCGGCTCGGCGCCTGCGCCCCTTTTCTTCTTCTTCTTTGCATCGGCGGCCATGTTCATCGGCTCCTGAACCATTCGGACGCTGTTCGTCTGACGGCACTTTTTCTCAAAGCTCACCAGCTGCTTGAAGAAGGACAGATTCGGTCGGGCACAGTTTCGGGCATCCTGTAGCGAGTCAAAGGCTTCCTTCAGGCTCTTGTGCATGTGCTTGATGGCGTACGCTGCAAGCAAATAGTGTAGTGTAAGAGAAGGGGCCATCTCAAGGAAACGACTCACCAAGGACAACGGTGGACGAGCGACTCATGCCTGCGGTACAGTAGACCACGCAGTTGCCGTCCTTTTCCTTGAGAGCGCTGTGCATCGCATTGACCACCTTGTCTAGGTGGGAGCCCACTTGGAAAGTGTAGTTGTCGACAAACTGCAACAAAACTTTTTTTAGTTACTAAAATACAACAAAAATGGAATACTGACTGGAAACTTGTGGCAAATGAGCGACGAATGTTGATTACCTCGCGGGACGGAGGGAATCTCCTCGGCAACATTGACCAGGCACTGGTGTTGGAATAGAGAGGTTTAAAAGTTGTCACAGTAAGCTGTTTTTTCTACCTTAATGTTAAACTGCTTCAAGTTTTCAATGGTGACCCCGCCAATGCCGGTGAGGTAGATGTTCTGACTAAAGGCAGAAAAGGTGCAAAAGGGCGCATTGAGCAGCAGTCGCAGTGGAATGGATATGCTCGGGTTGGCCAGAATCTCTGTGCGCTCCTCCTGCGTCAGAAAGTGCTCTAGTGTGGCCTTTGAGGCACGAGCAAGACGGGAGTTGCCAGTGCAGGCGGACTTGTCACTCGACTTGGCGACACTGTCGTCAGAGGTTCCCTGAGGGAAGCAGCAATTTCCCATGGTTCTTTCCGAGAGATGCGAGTTGAGTGTGGAGAACTGAATGCCGTCGAAATGAATCGACAAATACTGGTGACGATGCAATTTATTCGGTGTGAATAACATTTATCCAACAATGTAAACAGTTCGAATTAATGTGAGTTTCTAAAAACAGTATTGATGGCGTCCGTTTTCAAGCCAGTTCTCCAGATTAGGTGTGACTTGAGGTGTTTTCTGAGTCAATTTTGGAGTAGTATTTGCCATCCCAGTCTGATTGATTGCTGCTAATACTTTTACTACTACTTTCTGAATCCAAACCTGCAGTAAACTTTTGCAATGGCTTCTTCTGATCACTAGCAAATGGTTCAGTTGTTGGTGAAGTTGCACTTGTCGGCTTGATTACGGGACGACCTTCGCTGTGGGGCACTTTAGCAGTTTTGAGCTTTGACACAGCGTCGTTCGTACTGGGAGTACTGCTGAAAGAGATCAATGGTTGATTTGGTGAATGGCTGGATGGTGTCAGTGGAGAAGTTTTGTCTTTGGTCTTTTTTCTGTTTTCTTTTTCTCGGTGACCAACAGGAGTTTTGGGTGTTTTCTTCTTTTTCTTCTGATGTGGACTGTGCTTGGATCTGGGTCGAAGAGACCTCCGTCGACCTTGACATCCAAAACATAGAGGAGAAAGATAGTGTCGATGAACCTTTTCTGTGTCTTCCTCTTCCGGTGAATCGTTCTCTGTTTTCCCCTCTGTCACTTTCTTTTTGCTGGTTAGTTGTGAAAGCCTCAACTTCATACGTTTCACCGACGACTCTACCTTATCCTTAAACTGTTTCCATTTAAAAATGTTTGAATCTTCAACTGGCTGCAACCCCGAGCCTGGAATTTGAATCGTCTGCACACTACTGCTCGGAAGGTCAGCTAGTAAGTTATCATCGGAGGGTATAGTTGATGGTACTTTGGAGGCGATGACTTTGCTTTGCTTTTTTGTTGGTGCTTTAACTTTCGATGTCTTGGCAGACTGATTTTTTAGATTTTTTTTCAGTTGTGGCTGCAGTCTATCTCGCCTTCCCCAGCAACAAAAATTGCACATTGTCTTGTAATATTCTTCTGTACAATGATTGATTCTAAATAGTGAGCTTTATAACTTTACAATTGTAATTGTTGTCGGTGCTCATTTAGAACAAATTGTCAAAAGCAAACTGTTCAACGACAAGAGTACATGTGCATGTACAGTTTTATGATTGTGCGTGTCTGTGATGTGCATGAGATTAATCGAGCCATCGATTTCTACTTTCCTGCTAGTGACGCCACACTTATCGCCCAGCCACTGGTTCAGTTTGGCCATTAGCTATCATATACACACACTGCTTTTTCCACCAACTGTTTACCATATGGTGGTGGCACAACAGTTGACCTGACCCATCAGGGCAAGAGAGAGAGAGAGAGAGAGAGAGAGAGAGAGAGAGAGAGAGCGGGGTGCCCCCAGTGCACTGAGTGCACTGTAAGCAAACGGCAACATGTGCAATCGATTAGCGGAATAGAGAAGAATGGGGTTCACTGAAGAAGTGCTGTGCTGTGTCTGCCATTTGCTGTGCTTCACTTGTCCGCCAACTGGGTGAAGAAGCAAGGCAGACTCAAGACATGCAAACAGAAAAAATGCTCTAAGAAGGAGAAGAAGGCTCAAGCAAGCAAAAACAGCAGAAACAGCACCACCCCCACCCACCAGTGCTTCTGCTAGCCCGGACTATCGCATATCAGCTAATAATAGCGCCATTCACAGCGAGAAAGCCAGTGTAGAGAAGGGCGAAATGTGGTGGTGAATGAACGAGGCAGTGCAGACACCAAGACTAGTGTAAAAGCCTCTGACTGACTGAAAGACTGAGAGTGATAACCAAAGACACCGAAAAGCCAAAGCTTCTGCTTCTGCCGCGCCCGAGACAGTCATCATCGGCACTTGAGACACTTGCACACACATACACTAAGACTGACTGCACTTTTGGTTTCTAAAAAAAGGTGCGACATGGCTGACATTTTTCACTCTTCCTTCGCTGTCTCTTTCCTCCTCCTCTTGGCATTCGTCTCTTCAGGTCAGGTACGTGTTCACTGCTACTGCCTTGGTGCAGGTGGCCTTCAAATATTCTCTTCATTTTTCCGTTACCAAAAGCGCTTTCCTTTTGTACTTTTCCCTCCTATAGACGTACGACGTTGATGTGACCCACAAAGTGACGTTCACCGTGCAAATTGGCAATGACACCGCCGCCATTTCCCAACTGGTGATTGGCCTTTTTGGAAAGATCGCTCCAAAAACTGTGGAAAATTTCGCCGTGCTCGCCTCTGAGGCGGGCTTCCAGGGCAAGTCCTACAAGAACAGCACCTTCCACCGGGTGATTCCCTCCTTCATGATCCAGGGCGGCGACATAACCAGCGGCGATGGCCGGGGCACCTTCTCCATCTACGGAGAGAGCTTTGAGGATGAGAACTTTGTGCTGAACCACGGTCAGGCGGGCGTGCTGAGCATGGCCAACGCCGGCAAGGACACCAATGGCAGTCAGTTCTTCATCACCCTGGTGCCGACGCCCTGGCTGGACGGCCGGCACACCGTCTTCGGTGTCGTCCTCGACCGAGCCAGCCTCGATGTCGTCTTCCGAATTGGCAGCGTCCAGACGGACAAGGAAGACAAGCCGGTGGAGGAGGTTCGCATCGTCCACACCAAAGTGGAGGAGGTGCAGGAGAAGGCGACACTGGAATAGAGGTGAACTGTACAATACATTTTGTTTTTAATAATTTGTATAATGTTTACAATTTGTTGAATCCTAAAAGTGTGTAAATTTGTTACAAGGCCTAATTTTTTTATATATACCTGCGTTTTTAAGCGTAACGTAACAAGTACATATGGTAAAATAAATATTTGAAAATATTTTTGTTCGTAGAGTTGAGAAATAGGAAAATAGTGCTAGAGTTCGTTGAAGGGAGATAGTTGAGAGATTAGAGCTCGAGTTAAGATAGTGGGTTTGGCTGTGATGATCTGATCACCAAGTCGTCGGCAATTTTTAAACGTTTTGTGCTGCCGGCCAGCTGATACCGCGTTTCATCTACACTCTTTGCCGTCTTGTGTGCAATATCGTGCACTTCTTCGTTTATTTTATTGATGACCAATTCCATTGCTTGTCGTCCCTGGAAGTGGTTAAAGGTAAATAATAGAAAATTAAACAAATAATCACACAACTAAACTGACCTTGAGTGCGTTTTTTGCAATGTCCTTGTAGACAAACTCTTCAAAGTAGCTACTCAACGGAATGCCATGGACTTCAATCAGCGTTTCCTGAGTCATTACTGTTTTGCTTTCATCAGCTGGATGGGGCTTATAAGTGAGTTGTTCAATTATGGAAATTTCATTGCAGAATGACACCTGTGAACGTGATTGATAAGAACGAGCTTCAAAAAGTAAATACAAGCGACACTTACGTTTTTAGACTTTAACGTGAAACTCTTGTTTTTAGGATCAAGTTGAGAATGCTCACTGGCGATCGATGTATCTCGCCCGAGTAGTTTTTCCGCCCAACCTGGGAGACCCCACTTGCAGCTGATGAGTCTGTGCGTGTGCAAAACAGAAGTTTCAGGACAGACTTTCCGGTCGACAATGTCAATGCCCACGACAGATGGATTCATTGGGTTGGGGTACTTCCGCCAAACGGCTTGGACAACAGTGTCCCATGGGTGTCTGCAGAGAAATATTGAAACATGAGTATTGCACTGGGCTTTAGGAGTTCAAGCGAAATACGCACTGAAATGTGTGATCGGTGGTCCAAATGCGCATTTTGTATCTGCAAAGTAGGTCAAGTGTGGTGGTCAGTCGCTGGCACAAGTGGCTGAAGCAGCAATTTTGCTGAATTACCAAAGATAAAGATGTGGAAATGAAGATGAAAATATCACAGTGTGCTTGACGGGCAAACAGGTGAGAAGGTGAGCACCAGGTAGATAGAGGGTGTAAGAGTGGTGCTGTTGCAGTTGCTGATGCCGTTGAGCGGAGAGAGAGGTGCTTGCCGAATGAGCAGCGGTGAGCAAGTGAAGTGAGTACTCGGAGCTGATGGACAACAGGGCTAGATGATAACCTACCGATGCGGCGACGGCGTGTGAGGTGCTCTGTACAGACGCTGCAGTTTGATACTGATCTGAAAGCAGTGGTGTGCACTGGTTGAGGCGAGTTACGGGCGTACGGACGAACCTGACCTACGAAGAAGAGAGAGTTGCGTCACGAGGCGTTGGTGGTAGTGGCTGCCAACAATTTCTGGTGTCTCTCTTTGCCGTCACTCCATCAGTGTGGGATGCTAAAGCGTGCGTGGTGTGGCATTGTGCAACTGTAACTGTGCTTTCGGCGCAAAGCCATTTCCACTCACCTCGCCAATGCACAACTGTAGCAGGCAAGTGGAAGTAGCGCACTAGCACAGCTGATTTATTGTTTTTTTGTTTTTGTCGTCATTGACGCAAAAAAGTACTTTTTGAGTGAAAATGTAATGACAACAGCGAATGACTGACAGTTTTTGGCCACCAAAAGTACCTGCGAACAATGATCATCAACACGTTTTTTTGCAAGTCAACGTTTTGGTAAGCACAATTAAATCAATTGCTCTTGATGATGATAATCTGAGGGTTGTTCGGGTTTTGCAGATGAACTTTGCTAGGCGGAAATGAGCGTTGATTTAGTGGCTCTCACAGCAGCGAGCGGTTTACCAATCGCCACACGAAGAGTGATTCTGCAAAAAGGGTCCGCTCTGCTGAATGGCGATGGACCCTTCAATTGCGGCGAAATTCCTCTCAACGCCATCACTACGCTCTACAGTTTGAACCTTTTTTCCCAGCTGAATGGGTGTAACCTTCAGCTGGCCAAGACGGCGGATGATCGAACAAAGGTGCGCTGGAAGCAGTTCAATGACAGCATAGTGCTGATTGTGATAGCCAACGGGATTGGCCTTCATGAGGACACCGAACTGGACAGTCTTCTCGAGCTTTCTTTCGACGCTATGGTGATGATGTGCGGCCTAGCCGAGCTGGGCGACTCCAACGTGGAGAGACTGAAGAGCACCGTCAAGCAGGCCAATCCACTGGTTGATTACTTTCTCAGCTCTTTCGCCACCGGTCGCGGCTCTCCCCGCCTGGAGCTGATTACCCACTGTAGTCACTACGCCATTGCCAGTCGATCGTCCTACATCGCCTCCCTTGTCAACTCTGTTGCTCAGACCGCCAGCAGCAGTTTTTGTGCCCTCTATGTGCACAAGAAACTTCTGGCCGCCAGCAGCGACTGGTGGACACAGCTGAATCGACGAAAAGACTCCTTTCTGATCTCATCTCTGCTCGACTCAATGCTCGACATTGGACTCATCCAAACGAGAGAAATGCTCATCCGCCTGCCCGGCATCAGTCCTAACAACCTGACGCGTCTGGTGATTAACCAAATCACCAAAGGAGTCGTCCTCTGTATCCTCTGTGCTGAAGAGCCTTCCCTTGAGTTTATTGAGAGTGAGATTTTAGTCCCATTGAATGATCTGAACCTGCAGGAAGAGAAACTGTCGGGGTATATTTACGAACTTCGCGGAAGCAAGTACCTGTCGCCGATGACGTTCAAGGACATTCTCGGCAAAGACACTGCCACGTTTGTTAACCAAATCACCGCATTTCTACTGGTCAACTACGAGCATAAAGTCTACTTATCATTCAATGAAGAGCTAATAGAAGAGTACTTTAATGAGCTGGTCATCTTTACCGATCTGGGGACCGACAAATCTCTCACCACTGACTGTGATGCCTATCATATTGGTAGCCAAGTGAACATGTATCGAGTGAGCCGACGACATGTTCTTCTTTGCACCTTTTTTCCCTCTACAACCACTGTGAAACAGATGATTCAGACAAACGACCTGCAAAAAGCTTTCTTTAAGGCCAAACATTTCTGGCCCTCATTCTAGGCGGAACACACGCTAGATGGCATTCTTTTTGCTGCTAGGACCGGCAGAGATGTCGGTCGGAAAATGACCTGCAAGACCATAAAATTGTCTGATCAGCCATCTGGCCAAATTGTTTTCTTTACGACATTTCACGACAAACTAACGGTTGACAGAAAACTGATCAAATTCGCTGTTGCCATATAACTGTTTTTCCCATTGTGTACCGATGAGATTTCACACCAAATAACTATTAGTATCAAACAAGCAAGTTACACATCAAGTCTGCCGTTAGATTTACTCTGCTGCTGCTGTCAGTGCATTGCTCTTCCTTGGGACAAAGCTGGTACACTGAAGAGATCAGCATTTGTCTACACTTTTTGTAAGACCACGTTTCTAGCACTGCCACTGTCAACTACAAAGAGCATATAAAATGAGAGCATGACTGTGCGGAAACGGAACCGAATGTGGCAGGCGTCGTTGCATCGGTGCACTGGCACTGGCACACGACCACGGTGAGTCTGTTGTCAGGACAGCAGTGCGACGATTGCAGCCAGTTAAGGTAATTGTCATCAGTGGCACTGTGCTAATGGCAATCTAATTCCTCTGAGCAGGTGCATGCACACTGCATTGTCAGTCTTTGCTTCTTGTGCTGGGCACCTTTCGCGGTCTTCAGTTTCATCCGCCTGTGTCTGCTGCTGCTGCTGTTGACTTTTGCGGCGCCGGACAACGACTAGCAATTAGAGGCAAGGTGCACACCGAGGGAAGAGTGTGTTCTTCCACAGGAGCAGCAGCAGCAGTCGCCTGCTAACTCTGTCTGCCGAGTGTCGTCTGTCACTGAAGCCATTCATTATCGGTCCTAATGATGACCATTACGCCTGTCATTAGACTTCCTTTGTCTTTTCCTACTCTCTCACTGTGCCCCTTCTGCAAGGTGTATCTGTGTGGCTGTCCTGTCCAGTCTCTCCACTTTGTAGCCTTTAGTGGCAGTCTTCCTTTCTTAGCTCAACTCATCTAATCTTGTCAGCACGTGCTATTCGCGTGTCTCTCTCGCTCCTTAGCTTTTTTATCGATCGACCAGTTGCACACACTGCGGTACACAGATGCTGCCAGGCTTTAGATGGGCCAATAATTCTGCTGACAGACGCCGCTACAGTTAGCTGTAGTGGTGGTGGTACCTTTTCGCCGACCAGTGGCCTGATTGGCGCACATTGCCTACTGCACACTGATCAGCACAGCATCATCAGCAATGACTGGGAAATCTAATTGGCCAGCATCGACTCATTCATTCACTCACTCTCACTCTATCTTTCTCTTTCTCTCTCACCATATGCTTTCACCATATGCATGCCAAGAGGGCACTGAATGGTGAGCCCGGTGTGCATCCATTGGCCATATGTGATGTTAATTGCACCGATGACTGTGCCGGTAGTGCCAATAGTGGTGGTGGTGGTGGAGGTGGTGGTGGTGGTCACTGGGCCGGCGTGTGCTGGGCGCGCGATCACGTCAGTCACGAGACCTGTTGGATATGTTGAATTAATCAACCGTTCAACCAGTTACTAATTACGGAGACAAGGCAGGTCGGCGGCTGCTGCTGTTTGGGCCCAACTTTTGGGCTGCCAATGCTGCTCGTCCACTGCTTCGCCTAGGCCTGCCTGGGTCGTGTCTGTCTGCGTCAGTGTCTATGGCGGCAGTATTGAGCAGTCAGTGCGCCACTTGGTTAGCAGTAGTCTTACTAGTCTTACTGTTTCATTATCTCTGCACATGTTCCACTGGCAATTGCGATGTTGCCACTAGTTGGACCGCTGGAAGAAGCACAAACAATTTGCCAGCTGCCGTCTTGACTGCGCACATTCCTAGTGCCTGGTGGATGGATGGATGGATGGATGGTGTCTTTGGCCACTCTTTTCACTCACTCACTCAGTCTCCTTCTTGACAGACAGAAGACAGACTAAAACCTGTTGCCACGAGGCAGCAATCGCCAATTTGCACTTCTATTTGGCCTTCCTAACTGTAAACTGAACTGTCCTAATGACTGGCCACTTCATTTGAAGCAATTGCCCAAAGCTGCTCCTTCTAGGTGACATTGCTCAAAATGCTCAAATCGTCCATTTATTCTTTTTTGTCGTCAATGTTCCGGCGGAAACCGAGGATTCAGCAAGTTATAATTGAGTTATATAATAAGCAAATACCATAATTTATATTTTGTTGACCAAGAAAAAAGGTAAAAGCCTAAATAAGTTGCATACTGGAGAAGGACAGCTTAGGATTAGTCTGCGGACGGCTGCAATTGCAATCGGAGGTGTGCTTGATTGCCTAGCAATTAGAGTGAGACCGACTGAGGCTAAGCTTAGGCAAACTCACCAAAAGAGAAAGACTGTCGCAGCAGAGTAATTCGAGCCGAAGAACTGTCAGACTGCAACGATTGCACAATGGCACTCTGCTGTGCTGTACTGTCTATCTGTCTGTCTGCCCACTGTTCAGTGTTCCAGCAGTGAGTGCAAATACAAATCAGTTGATCAAACAGAAATAGAAAGTATATGGCGTATGAAAGAGCAGCCGCCTAAGGGGTCTCTTCTCCAAAGGTGCCTCAATTAGTGGAGGCAGTGTGGCAGTCGGCACTGTCGGACACACAATCGGTCAAGCAAACAAGCAACTGCTCTGATTCAGGCAGCCAAAACGCGTGCTACCCCAGCCCTGACGCGTGCAAGCTTGTGGCCACGAGGACACAGACTGTTCAGAGCTGGCCTCGAAGTAGCTTTTCGGCAGCAGCAGCAGTCTCTTTTCTCTCTTTATTCTCTCCTTCGATCTTCAAAGGAAGCTTCGGTGGGTGCTCTCGGTGGCCACCAGTTAGCTGTTCGATAAACGCCATAAAGTGCATCGCCCCTCTGCTGCTGCTGCTGACACAAGCCCACCAACCTTCACTGCTGCTCTGCCGACAGCCGTTGCTTTTCTGAGCCATTTGGAACGGCGCACAGAGTACACAATCGACAGACGGACAGGCACCTTTTGGAGCGATCCTCCGAAGCTGGCAGGCAGGCAGGTGCTAGCAGACTCGCCGGCACGCGACATCTTGCCACGCTTTTGCCTCACCCACACACACACACACACAACCTGCAGACATATTGAAGAGGGCTCTCTGTGCCGTACTGAGACAAACGCACAAATGAGCCGCTCTGATGGTCACTAACTGAGAGAGGGGCGATGTTCAGTCTTGAGACTTGAGACACTCTGCTTCTTACAAAAGAGGCACCACCGAAAGCAGCAGCAGGTCTCGAGGAGTGGACAGTGTTCGCATAGTGCACCAGTGTCCACTGTCACTCACAGCAGGCTTTCGGTGATTAATTGAGAGTTCCACTATTGAGAAGCAATTATTTTCACGCTATCCGAGAATATATTGCTCCAGCTCAGTTCTGAATAAAGTGACCATAAGACAGCTAGTCAGGCAGAGAGCCAGGCGTCCATTGGCGAGCAGATGATGAACAGTTCACTTTCGCCAATTAACACTGCGCCATATGCAAATGATCACCACAGACACACACTATCCCCTATTCACAAAAGGCTTGCTGGGCAGTTGCTTTACTTGCAGTGAACACTGGACACATTTGCTGGCTGTTGTTCGTTTGTCATCGAGACAAGTTGTAGTAGCTTGCTTACTCGTGGCCGTTGGCTCTTTGGCAGACCAGTGCACTTTTCTCCACTCGATGAATGACTGAATGAATGACTGAATGAACGGATGGATGGTGCAAATGCAGCAAATGGCAGCAGACTTGATGTGTATGCGAATGTGTTTGTGGCCATAGTGGCCTCAGACACTACTGCTGTCCCCTCTGCTTTGCTGAAGCCTCGCTAATCGAGATGCGCAATCGGCAACTGACACTGTCAGCAGGAGCAAAGTGTGAGTGTTCTCCTTCTCTGCCTCTCTCTCCTCTCTCTCTCTCTTCTCTCTCTCTCTCTCTCTCTCTCTCTCTCTCTCTCTCTCTCTCTCTTCTCTCGTGCTCGGTGGCCGTTTGACCCGTCAACTAATCTACTGGTCGAATGGGGCACAGGCTTTCTCCGCACACACACTGTTTCAGCCATCGCTATGATGACTGCGGCACGCGTCTCGGGCCTTCGCCAACATCTGCCTCAGCACGTGCAATACTCCTCACACATTGTGACCCGAGGAAGAGGGGAACACTGCTTACACTGCTCCTCAACATCAGTTGTCGAGACCAACAGGCACAACTTTAGTGGTAGACTGCTGCTGCTGAGTAGACTCGCATTCGATTACTTGTATCGATCGAAGTGCTTCTTTTGCCGTTGCTGTTGCTGTCAGTTGGCCTGACCACTTGCTCCAGATGCATCCGGTCTTAATCATGGCGCGGTGCAGAGCAACGGTACGCGAGTGCAGAACGCGTGCCGCGCACTTGGTCGCCTTACAATTACAAGCAGCAGTCGTCAGGGCACAAACCTAGACTGCCCTTTCTCATTGTTGAACTGACCAAGCCTAACCACCGACCGAGACTTGGTAGACTCATTTGTCGGTGTGGCGGTAGGGCAGAGTGGTCAGTTGCTGTTAACTGGACTGCTGCTACAGTTGACTGATGCAATGGTGGTGATGGTGGTGATGAAAACCATGGGCACCAGTTCAGGAAAGGAAAGGAGAGAGGAGCGATCAGGTCATCAGACATGTTCCCACCAAATCACGTTCACGTCCACCGACTGCACCGACTGGAGCAGCACTAATCGTAGCCGTACTACCAGCACCAGCAGTACCGATGAAAGTAGTCGTTCCAAGTGGAACACGCTCTCTCACACATACACACACACTCCCAGCAGTGATCCCCATTTGTCAATAGAGGCTAAAGTGAGGAACCCTCGTCGAGAATATGCCTGTTCCCATGCGAAGGGGCACCACCACCAGCACTACAATGGAGACTGTCAATGTTCAACGGTCACAACGATCTAACGGTTATCCAGCGTGAACTATCCAACGCCGTTCTCGTGCTTCAGTACAGCAGTGTTCACCGAGTTCACCGCTCGAGTTCCCAGTCACTGAGCACACACACACACAACCAGTGAATAGTGAGCCAGTGCAGCCACTAGTGTTAGACGATCCAACGGCGACAACGATAGTTTTCGGCCTCACTCGACTGGTCCAATTGTGAATCGGGCATATGCGAGCGCGTGCGAATCAGGGTGCCTGTTGAATCGAACACGTGCAGTGCCAGGTTCTCACCGTCAACCTCACTGGGCTCTTTTGGTTCTCACAGAATTTGAATTTGCGTGCAGGCAATTAATTGCAGCAGTGGCGCAGCATATTTAGGTTTGGCTGGTGTGCAATTGCACCAGTGGTGCAGCACCGGCAGCACAAAAAGAGAACAAGTCCATGATTACCCAGATTAGTACTGACTGGTGCTGACTAGTGGTAATGGTGACTTGCTTTTGCTATTCTTGGTAGTATTTGCAGTTATTCAAATTCACTTTGGCCTTGAAAATAATTGAGAGTACAGAGACAGTGACCATACAGTGGCCATATTCTCACAGGGAGTGACGGGAGACCAAGTGCAACGGGTCTCACCGACTGTCTGTTCCAGAGGAATGGCCGCCAAACTCTGGTGACCGGGCAGGGCTGCGCCGAACTTCTGCTTCTGCGCACGCTACTCAAGCCCAAATTCGCCATAGATAATTAATTGCCCCACTTGACTGTGCTTAGTCGCACCAGCAGCAGCCTGGAAAATGTGCCAATTTATGCTTGGGCGCGTTAGGGCTGATGCCGCCAAATCAGCAGTATACACACTAATCACGACTATCCAATTAGGCAACTACTTGGGTTCAAATGCGCTATACGATGGTGAAGAGAATGATGATGATGGCAAAGGAGAGGGACAAGCGTTCCAGTGATGAGCATCATCTACCGAATAGACAGACAGTGAGTGTGAGGCCAGCAGAAGGGTCCTGGCACGAGTCAAGGCTGCCTCTAATGGAAATGGCAAAGCGTGCCATGTGCGAAAAGATGAAAGATGCGGTACCTTCTTCTACTTCAGCCACAACTACTACTTGCATAAATTAAGTGGAAAGATGGCCCGCTCGGCAGATTGCCAGTGTGAGTGGCTGCTGCTGTTGCTGGTGGTGCTGGTGCTTCACCACTCATAAGGTCCATAGAACAGCCATTTGCACCTGGTGTTTGGTGTTGGCTTCAGCTAGGTTGCCTCTGATGCTGTTGCTGCTGCCGCACACGTTCATCTGTCTGATGGCGCGTGCTTGGACATTATGGAGAAGAGAGAGAGAGAGAGAGAGAGAGAGAGAGAGAGAGAGAGAGAGAGAGTGCACGAGAGTGAACTGCAAGTCGGGTTTGGCGTTGCTTGGGCCGTGTGCCAAGTGGTTCAGAAGCAGCAGTTGCTTTACTCAGTCTCTTTGTGCTCAAGTCGCTGCTCTTCGAGGCCGAGCGAGTTCACCTGGCTAGGTTCGCATCAGAACAAACGGACAAACAGACAAACGGAGAGCACAGTGGCACAGGCAGCGGTGCACGCGTCTGCGGACGGAGCAGCACGTGCCCGGTGCCATGCCATCAGGCGAGAAGACAAAGGCGAGGTGAAGCACTAAATGCGAGTGTGTGTGAGGGAGTCCACCGGTGACAGGCGGTGATTAACCTGAGGTTACCTGTGTGCTGAGACAAGTTAGTCCGAAGAGGAGAGCCTGAAAGAGGACCACATGTTCCTTCCGATCGTGACATATGGGCAGAGTGACACCACCAACAAAGGTGTGTGTGTGTGTGCAATGTAAGTCTGTGTACATGTCTGCTGTGCAGCAACGGCTGTTGCTGTTGGACCGAGACCCAGGTTTCTTTCTTGCACTGGGCTAAACAGTTGCTGCACCAGTTGGCCTCCAGTTGGCACTTGGCCCCTTGATGTCTCGATCTGCAGACTTGATCTGCATGCAAGGTGAAGCTTGCAGCAGCAGCACGGTTTTGGCAAAGGCTCACAAAGCTCGCCTGGGCTCACTGATCAGTCCTTGGCAGAGTGGTTTCTCTTACGCTCTTTCTTTCTTTCCTCAGACGCGTCTGGCCATCGGGCCACCACTACCGAATACGTGTAGACGGTGGCGCGTGCAGCTGTCCAATTGCTGCTGCTGCAGTTGCTATTGCAGTGAATTGTGCCACTGGCACATGTGACGCGAGCGAAACACGAGCGGCGAAGTGCTCTAGCTCATGAAATGTGTGCCTTCTTGAAGGGCGCACATTCTTGCCCACTTGCTTCAGCAGCTTTTCTTTCTTTGACCCAACAGACGGTCAGAGCTGGTGGTGGTGGCGGTGGTGGTGGTGCTCCCAATCGGAATGACTCGAGCACAGTAAGAGAGTGCACATCGAACCACCTGTCACACTCTGCCGCAATCTGCCGCTTGCCAGGCTCACCTCGCGTCTTTCTACTTCTTCGTTTTCTTGGGCCGCGGGCTTTGCATTTGCCTAAGACTGCTGTTGCTGTTTTTTAGACTGAACTCTGAAAGTTAAAGCGACTGGTCAATGCCTTAGCACTAGCCTGCCCTGGCTTTGCTGTACTCTAATTCTTTTCAGTGGCCACTTTACTCTAGTTGAATTCCACTGTTTGTCTTCTTTTTCTTCTTCTTCGCTCAGTCATTCACAATGTGCCATCAACGAACAGGCTAATTTATTGTTGCGAACGATCGCCTGAATTGTAGCCAGTGTGTGTGCTTGAACAAGGACAACTGAGGACACACGCACACACCGAACTATCAAGCAATGAGAAGAAGAGGTGCAGAAGAGAACTTGTCCAAAAGTGGCCGTCGTCGAACGCAAGCTGCTGCTGCTGCTGACCACCGGTCAGTGGCCATTGACCAGAACCAAGGGTTAAGTTAAGGCCATTAGAGCAGTGGTTGCTGCAGCAGCAACAGCAGTGATGGTAGTTGTCGCTGCTTGTTTAGAGGGGAAGTGGCCATCATCAGCGAAAGCTAGGCTGTGCCTCACTATTCACTGATGATGGCACTTGCTTAATTGATTTGCCAGTCAGATGGCCAATGGAAGCTGCTTCTGCTTCTGTCGATATTATTAGAGACAGGATATTCTGATAATGTGATCATCTCTATTCACAAAGCTTGCAGCCTCTTTGTCGGAAAGTGGGCCTCTTGCGGAAAGTGAACATCTCACAAAGCAAATCAATCAATACTGCCGGTGGATGGGCGTCTGCCCTGCTCAATGTGTTCTACCGCCGCTGCTGCAGTTGCTGTGGTAGCAGTGGTTGTTGTTGTGCAATGTGCCTAATGTGTTCATTAGCAAATTGACAAGTGAATCCCTTCACCGGACGAATCACTTTTCACGCTGTCATGGGCAGCTAATGAAACGACGGCCGCTTTGTTTGCTCACCGACGGAGGCTACATAAGAGAGAAGCGCCTGCTCGCGCGTCCATCCGTCTTGAGTGAGGAGCAATCGCCGCTCCAAAGAGGCCCACGTTAATGAAACGATGGTAATAATAAATTGTCATCTGATGTTAGGGGTGGGTCAGCTGCAGCCGCAGCAGCAGCAGCCGTTGCAGCCGAGAGGCTCTTCTCATTTCTTGGTGAGGTGCATCGTCGTTAGTGGCTTGGTGCCACCTGTCGACTGACTCACTGGCGACGATGCCACCTTGCAGTCTGCTGATGCCTCTTGTCTTATCCGTCAGCAGCAGCTTATCTTTATTCGATTTGCACGCGCTTGCGAGCCTCTGGTCGCCAAATGACTCGATTATGCAGGTATCCAGTTGCGAACAGACGGTTGCAGTGCCTCTGTCTGATAGCTGATGTCTCTCTCTCTCTCTCTCTCTCTCTCTCTCTCTCTCTCTCTCTCTCTCTCTCGCCTAATTTGCAGCCACCAACAGCAGAGCATCTTGACGCCAGTGACGGACGACGGTCATTTGCATCGTTCACCACTGGCACCATCCTGCATGACAGCAACAGCAGCAGCAGCAGCAGCAGTAGAAGCGGCAGTGGTCGCAGATCGCTCTGTAAATGAGCGTTTCCCTTTAAAAGCACACACTTTATAAGAATTGTTATTATGCAACTGCCAGGGCAAGTGGCAACACTCTCAGCCAACTGCTCAACCTGCTGGGCACAGGCATCATCCCTCTCTTTCTTCCTTTCCCTCTTCCTTCCTTCTTTCCTTCGTTTCTTCCCCTCAGCAAGGGGACGTTTTTTAGCACTAATTTCTCCTCGTTTCAGTTCTTTCCGTTGAATCGCTTGTTCAGTGCACCTGACTGCCTGTTGTCAGTTGGTGTGTTTCTGCTGCGATTGAGTGCGGCAGAAAGAGAACAACAAGTGAACTTTAGAGCACTTAGGTAATGAAGAGATACGCTTATTGTTGCAGTTGTTACAGCTCCTCACATCAACCCTGATGGCGGGGGAGATGGTGGTAGTGATGATGGCGGTGGTGGTGATGATGATGGCGGTAGTGGTGGTGGTCGTGGAAGTGCGCCCGGAGACGCTGCCTAGTGCCGCCGCCGTTGTCGTCGTCGTCCTCATCCCTCTTTGCTTACACTCTGCTGCTGCCTCGGAACTGATCGGTTATTGGCACTGTCCATGTTCGTTTACCTGTCGTTTATGAGTTCCTTAGAAGTGAACTGCAAAGACTGAGCTCTGAACAGAACTGCAAAGAGCAGAGCAAAAACAGATTGGCGAGTCCATTGTGAAAATTTAATTATAAATAGTAAATCACAACAGAACAGCTTAAGAGGGAGAGGGAGATGGCTCCGACTGGGTAGTCTCTATCTGTTTGTCTGTTTGTGCTTACAACTGAGCTTACTTGCTTACTCAGGTACTTTAGCCGACAAAGGCCCAAACAACTTATAACTAAACTTTAATTTGTGAAACAGCTAAAGCATCAACTCCTCTCGGGCAGTTAACTTGTTGAAGCAGCAACAACAGAAAACACAAGCAAACATGCGCTTCAGTGTCGTAGAAAAAACCTGCTGCACTTTATGCAGAGCAAAAAAGGCATTATTCTTCTGCCATTTCAGCTTCTTCAGCTTCTTTTTTCTTCACACTATCGACTATCGACATAACCTTTGCCTAACCTTTTCGACCTTGGATCAGGGCAAATTCCTGGCAGACTGAACAGGTGAACTACTTGTGTCTGCCTATTGTGTGTGTGTTTGTACTCTGAGAGTGTCACACAGTGAAGACCTAGTAGAGGTGCGTTTATCAGGCCAAACACCACTTTGCCCTGGGCCCGTATTGAAAATGAAAGCAACAGCAGCAGTAGCAACAACGAAAACAGCAGAAAAAGAAAAAAATGAGAAGCAGTGGCAAGTGGTGATCGAATGAATGGACGCATTGACAGTTGTGCCAAAGTAGATCCGGCGACAGTCAAATCAGTGCGACAGTCGCGACAAGTTGCGACAAGGTCTGCCGGACTGGTAGGCAGCTAGGCCGGGCCTAGCCTTCGTTCGCAAGGGAAGCAAACTGTCAAGTAAGAGAGCCTCGTCCTCTCGTCCTTCTCCACGACGACACTGTCTTCGAGCAGGTGTGTGTGTGAAAGGTCTGCTCTCCTTACTGATCGGCTACTGTTAGACTTTCCTGTCTGCAGCCTTTGTTGGCCATTTGCCTCGCCGTGACTTACCTGCCGTTCTCTCCTTCTCCCTCTCGCTCTTTCAGTAACTCAGCCACCAGCACAGTGCAAGTGAGTACAGGTCCCTCGGTCTAGGTAAATGTAAATCGGCAATCTCGCCTCATTGTGTGTGCCCATTTGAATTGCATTGTTCGGCTTCAAGTCGGTGTCCTTGCCAGCGACACTGCCCGGAGATGGACGGTAAAGTGAGAGAGTGAGGTTAAGGCAGTGCACCGAAGAGTGCTCCCTTTTTCTCACTGCTCCAATCTGTCCATGTTTGTGCCCTATTGATTTCCTCTCTTTCTCTTTCTTCCCCTCTGACTGCCCCATCACTGTCCTCCTCTCGCTCATCTCTTCCGCTGCTGCACCAGTCTGCTGCTGACCACTCTTGCACCTTGCGACTAGAGGCAGGACAGAGCAAACCCTACTTTCAAGTGCAGTCAATGCTCCCACTTTTCCTCTCTAGTTTTTTAACTTTTTTCTTTTTAATCGGAACCATTACACTCTCCGTTCACACTAACTCTCACACCGACACCGACAGCAGGGCTCTGCGACACAGCCAGTCACTTGCAGTGAGACGCACACACTCACTCACTCTCAGTCGTCGTCACCTTACCTTACCGGAACTGGCAGCATGCAGTAATGAACTTGTGTGTGTGAGAGAAAGAAAGCAATTCAACGGCACCGACATACAGAGGCCTCTAAGCGACACAGATTTCGCCGATGCGAGTGTCTTTTCCGGAGTAAAGGACGAAAACAAGAGGGGAACGAAAGAGGAGCAGCCAGTGCAGTTAAGCTGCAGCAGTGTTCACGACCTTTGCCATGTGAGCATTAGGCACAAATTGGTCAGCGAAACTAGATAAATGTGAACTGTTTTTGGCAGTGCAAGGAAATGCTGTTGCAGCAACCGATCATCTGGTCTGTCTGCACACCACACCATCTTCAACAGTTGCAAGTGTCTGAGTGTTCGTGCAACCACACGACACCTTCCGCTCTCGTTTAGCCTCACTTTAGGAGCGTCCACCAAAGTGGCACAGTAGTGCCAGTAGTCTTGCTGTTCACCAATCGACCCAGTAGACTCAGTCAGTCAGACACTCGCCATATGTTGACTTTCTCTCGGAGTGCCATCATCATCATCATCGCCATCAGCACCACCACCACCGTCATGATCATCACATGCACATGCCCTCATCCGATATCAATCAAATGCTGGCCAATTTTACTCTTGGAGAGCTTCTGCTACTAATTACCGTTTAGTAACTCGTCCACACGCTGTATAGTTCATCTGTAGACATGAAACTATTATTTCCGTTGGAAACACACAGAAGCACACTGCCCACTGACAAATTTGCCAACATTGTTATTGTCACTGATGGAATGCCGTCTTGAAAGAGGTACCCAGAAGAGGCGCTCTGTTCATCACATTCCAACCGATCAGCAGCAGTGCTAATAGCGTTGCATTAAACCGTTTAATAGGTAGGCGAACAAAGACGAGAAGCAAAAGCAGGCCAAGGTGGTGGTGGTGTTGGTGATGATGAGGCGAAAGGTGACTGAAAGGTGCAGTGCTCACTGACTTACTCACCACCATCAAATCTGAGCATCGCTTGCTGCAGAGCTTGCAGCTCTGCTGGGCCACTGGTGGCTGTGAAAGACCAGAGCGATGGAATGTGCACATTCCTCACCGGTTGACAATAACCGCTGGGCCAAGTGCAGTGCTGCCGAGTCACCTTGTGTTTTTTCTTAGCAGCTCCGTCGTTGAGGAGCAAGGTGCTGCTACTAGTATTAGGTATACTGTACTGTGCCACTGCACTTCGCACATGTCGATGCTACTGCTGCTGCTCCATAAATTTAAGTCTCTTTCTTCTCCTTCTCTGGGACGACATGCCAGAAAAGATGGTACTGCACTTGAAAAGCAGAGCGGGGGAAACATCTTTCAGATTGCATGTCACCTTGTGCTGTCGATTCAGTCAGTTCTCCCCATCACCTTTGCTTTTTTCTTCTCTCTCTCCTTTTAATTTACCTTTGACCACAGTGTTGTTGCAGTGTTTGTCTTCGCTGGCAGTTAGCGTTTAGCGGTAATGAAACTTAAACCTAAGGCAGAAGGAGAGCATATTTGCAAGTAGACGGGAGATAGGTAGGACAATTCAAGGAGCTGCAAGGAGCTGCACAATAGGCGACAAGTAGTGCAGCAATCTTGAGTAATGTAATGCCCAGTAACCTTGCTGTCTGGAGGTGCACTGTCCCACTAGGCAGAAGTTGGAGACCTGCTGATCGGATCGAACTGGGACTGGCAGCAGCAGCAGCAGCAGCAGAGTCTGCTGCCTCAACGAGTGATGAGAGGACATCGGTTGCGTTTTTGTGTCCACCAGGCACTTTGTGTCAGGGATGAAGAGGAAAGCGAAACGAGGCGAAATGGAATTCGGGCAAGTGTCTTCACTGCTGCTGCTGCAATGCGACCTGCCAGGGAACAATGGAACAAAGACAACACTGACTGTGACTGCTCTTCGGTGCAAAAAAGTGAGCGTGTCATATTGGCGCTGCTGAGGGCAACTGAGTCAATTTGGTAGCAAATTGCAGTCTCACTCTTACTACTGCCCCCACTACTTTCAGTAAGTGCCACCATGCGAGTGCGAAGAAGCAGCAGGAGACAGCTCAGCGCGACAGGTTGCGACAAGCGCGGCGGATTAGACCACAGTACCGTCTCTCCTTCACTCTCGCTGTGTGTTTGTAACCTCAAAACCGCTGAAGAAACCTTGAGCAGCGGCCGATCGGCAGTAGAAGAAGAAGGTCGGCTAACCCACTCAAAGTGGGCAGCATGTAGAGCACACAGGTAGCCCAGAACAGTGCAGTAGCCATCCGAGCATCAGGAGGACTGTGGCGGTGCACTGATAAAAGATCACCAGATTGGTTGACTCATAAAATCCGTACATAATGACCATTAGAGGCGAGAAAATAGACAGTAGTTATCGCAACTGACTACTAGCTGCGAATTCGCCGATCATCGCATTAGCACGTCAAATCGATTAGCGCACTGTGGAGAGCGCACTTTGCCAGTCTCATTGATGATACAAATTCTCGAGTTTTATTGCGATGCAAAAAGAGTACAAAAAGTGCGGCGGCCAACAATTGCGATGGGCTTTAGTGAGAGGGCATGGGAAAAAGTCAAAAAACAGTAGGAGCACCTTAAATCGCGGCAAGATGTGGCAATAAAGGCGACGGCAACATCATAAAACCACACACACACACACATCTTCAGTTATGCAAACTATTGATGGCTACTGTCTGAAAAGGTAGAAGGCTGATTTAAAAGAATGCACCAGCATCGGTGGCACCAATGTGTGTGTGTTCACTGTGAGGAAGCTTCAATTGAGGTGACATCTCGACGATCGATCGCCTGATGATGAGGGAGAGCGGTAGGTCAAGTTGGCGGGCAAAGATAAACTTTGACGATCTCAAGAAAAGACCAATTGAACGAGTGTGTGTGTAGGGAGACAATGGTGAAAAGGGAAGAGAGAAAGAGGGAAAGACGGTGGCAGACAGAGCAGTTTTTTTCGGGTCCGGTAGCAGGAGATGGTGTGTGTCTGTGTGTGTGTTTGTTTATGTGAAGAGCACAGAGAAGGTGATCGATTGATTGGCGGCAAGATGTTTGCCTAGCTGCCATACTGCTCACACCACTCGTCACCGTTGTCTTTCTCTGTGATGTCGACCACTGCAGTCATTTCTAGTGCACTGCAGATCAGCTAGCCAGCTAGCTAGGCCAGTCAGGTAGCTTAGGCAGTGGTCGACCTCTATTCGACTTTATCTGTCACCTCACCACGACGGTGCCTTACCACTTCTGCTCACAGTGGCAAGGGTCGATTAGGTCAACTGTTGCAGTGGTTGGCACTGTCATCCATTGAGTATATCGATCGGCTGCAGTGTCTTTCTGACGGGCATTGGCACTGCAGTGCATCGCCTCATCTTCTTCAGCACCTCGTCTGCCGCGTCTCAGTGACATAATTGCCTTTTCTTTCACTCGCTTTCGCTCTCTCCTTTGCCTACCCCATCCCTTTGTCCACTGTCGGCACTCGATCACCTTCGATGGCATTTGCCCATTAACTCTATCGAGCTTTGTTAATTTGCATTAAATTGCCCCCATCACCGGCGACTACGAGCGGCCATATGGAGGTATCTGTTTGCCTGGGAACCACTGTCTCATCCATCCATCCCTTCCAGCCCATTTTCATATGAATGCCTCAACTGAATGACGAGTGTGTGTGTGTGTACTCCGTCGGTACCAGACTGCAGACATCAATTGTCCTGAGCCTAATCAATTCGTTATTAACTGCCACTTCTACTTCGATTCAGGAGGGGGTCACCGTGTACATTGTTATTCTAATTAAAAGCAAATCAAAGCGTTAAATAATCGAAATGCCGTTGTTCCTTTGTGCAATCCTTTGCATCGATCAATCACCTGGTTGACGTTTATTTGACATCGATTGCACTCGCTGGACTCAAGGCTACTTTCGATTTGACTTTCATTTGACATTACTTCTTAAACTGTGCGGTAATCAAAGTGCGGTTTAGCAAACTGGAGATAGCAAATAAAAATGCGATGATGCGGCAATTAGCTTTATGGTAGAAGAATTTGCTAACTACCGTTTTGACACTTTTACCAATAATCGAAAAGTGTGTTCTCGCACACACTTGCCTCAGTGTTAATGTGACATGTCATGACTGATAAAGCGAGTGAGCGAGGGAGGGAGGGGGAGAGAGGAAGTACCCTTTAGGCGACATAAGGTCGACTGAGAAGGGCAAATGCGACGGCGGAAAGTAGTGCACGCGAGTCAGAGGAAAACGCTGCTCGTCTCGTGATGGCCAGACAAGAGGAGAGGACAAGTGTGACCAGCACAACCATCACATAGAGTGAGTGAGTGAGCACGTTGGCATGGTTGAGCACGCGGCCAGTGCCAGCTGAAGTCAGTGGACAGTTGAAGGGGCAACACGAAGACGAAGAAGGAGAAGGAGAGCAGAAGGCCTGACGAGACTACGAACTGCTGCAGTTTCCTCCATCGGCAGCGGAAGCAAGGGTATGAAGTGTGCACTGCCAGCACTGCCAGAGAGTGAAATACGGCTCTGTCAAGTCCATAAAAGTGGCGCATTTAGGCACTGCTGGGGTCAAGTGTGGTCACAGTGCAGCACTTTCCAGCCAAAGAAGGAAGGAAGCCTGCCTGGTCCCTCCAGCCTGCCGAAGCCATTGCCTCTGCCACTGACCCGGGTATTACCACTGCCGTTGCAGTTGCCTTTGACCGTGCCGCGTGTTGGTGATGGTGGTGATGGTGGCCTCTGCAACGCGTAACTGCAGCATCTGTTGCCGCTAGCTGGGCCCCTCGTTGAGGCACTAGCACAGACGCTGCTAACTACTTCCACTGAAGACTGATCACTGAAGAAGGACTGAATGAGCAGGAGGTAGAGAAGCAGGCACTGTGTGAGGCCCTGCCTAGTGGGCACTGCTCTGGGCGCACTTTGCCTTCATCAGCAGTGGTCATCACCTGCCTGATCAGCCTGCGCGGCTGCTGTTGCGAAGTACACTGCAGTGAAGCGGAGGTTGAGAGGGGGCTGCACTGAGCGGTGAATGGGAAGGGAAAGAGGAGCTGCAGTGAGCGGCAACACACCGACACACACTTCGACGGTCACCCGACGACGACGAACGGTCTCCTGAGACCAATAAATTGAGCTGCACTGTACCCCTCGACGTCAGTCGAGTACCGCACTCCTAGCTGAAAGCAACAGTAGTCTCTTGCCCAACACCAAAGTCTCCTGTTGATTCCACTTCTGCTCAACCGCATCACTGCAAATCTTGTTCATTTTTTTGCTACTTCAACTTCACCTTCAACTTCAAAGTACATCACTTAACTTGCCTAACCATGCCTCGCGCCTTTCTCATCAAGAAGAAGCACTCCGCTCTGTCGGAGTTTACCGGTGGAGCTCATCGGGCTCACTCACCTAAGCTTTTTTCACCGAATGGTTCCACTGGCTCTCTTGGATCGCCCAGCTCATCCACAGACAGCATCAGCTCGTCATCACCTCGCAATGACGAAAACGAGTTGTCCACCGTTTTCCAGACGCCACTGCCCAAATACAGCTTTGATCGAGTTGACAACAACCAATGTAAGTCATCAGCATATAAAGTGTGTTTTATAAATCTACAACTTAATGTTTTCTCCTAATCAGGCCTCGACCTAAGCATGAAAAGCCTTCTCAAAGAGACCAACACAATGAATGAAAAGGCAAATAAAGTTACCTACCCCAGCTCATACAGTTCTACCCCATTGCAGTACCAGGAGCCGTACATGTCGTACCAGGGCAAATTTGCCAAGATTGCCGGCTTCCTTCGCACCCGAGAGGGCAACTCAAACAAGACCACCACTGTCAGCAACACCGTTTTTGCCCCCTCCAGTCTGTCTCCCCTCAGTCAGTCGTCTGCAGCTGTCATGCACCACCAGAAGAACCACCACGAGAAGCCAGCCAACTACTCCAAACCCATCAACTACTCTGCAGCGATGATGGAGAACGTCAGCACCAGTTGCAGCAACAACAGCAGCAGTCGCCTGCCACCCTACAGCATCAACTGGAGTGAACACTTCAGCGTGAACAAGCTGGTCTCCCCGACGCCTAGCAGCCATGGCTCAGATGACTCCGGCCGAGGCAGTGAACACTCAGAGGACGTGCACTCGCTGGGTGAAAGCACTGGCAAGCACTACGGAAGCAAAATGCCACTGACTGCCAGCAAGAAGTCAGACCGATACCAGTGTCCAGACTGCAATAAGAGCTACTCCACTCAGAGTGGCCTGGCAAAGCACCAGGAGTTTCACTGCTCCAGCCAGGTGAAGAAGTCATTCAGCTGCAAGCACTGTGAGAAGGTCTACGTCTCACTGGGTGCCCTCAAGATGCACATCCGCACGCACACACTGCCCTGCAAGTGCAAACTCTGCGGAAAGGCCTTCTCTCGACCCTGGTTGCTTCAAGGTAAGCACTACTGACTAAGGGAAAGTCTTCTGAAAAAGGTCACTAACGTCAACTCTCTCTTTCTTTCATTCACTTAGGTCACCTTCGAACCCACACCGGTGAGAAGCCTTTTGCCTGTCAGTTCTGCAATCGCGCCTTTGCCGACCGATCCAACTTGCGTGCTCACCTTCAGACGCATTCAGTAGTGAAGAAGTACAACTGCAAGAGCTGCAGTCGTACCTTCTCGCGAATGTCTCTCCTGCTAAAACACGAGGACAACGGATGCACTGCTTCCAGTCGAGGCAGCCTTTCACCCCAAACCGAGGAGTCAATGGAGCACTAGGTGCGCACCATAATATCTGAACCAGTGAACAACCACAAGCTGAGCTACTCTTAGTCATTGAACACCTCAGCTCACAACTCCTAGTCTTCCCGGTTAATCATGATGTACATAGTATCATCATCATCCTCACCCTGCACTTGTACATATGCCAGTCATCACACTTCATCTCATTACTCCCTTTTTCTTTCCCTTTTGAACGCCCCTCTTTCAATGGATGAGTACTCAATCTAGGCCACCCAAACCTAATCTAGTGATATACCCTGCTTTGCTCACCCCATTTACCGCACTCTTATTGCTCAAATGCAGCTGCACTTGCCAATCACTTTTCCGCACCATCACCACCTCCACACCAGTTCTCTTCACTGACAATTGCAATTCTCACATTGTACATGTCTACCAATCTTTCAACATTTATCTCTGTTGTCGCTGCTTGTAAATTTTATTTTTTGATCCTCTTACACTCTCTAAAGCATTCTTTGCATTTCTTTGTGAATCCATGTGCCATATACACGATTTTTAATAAAAACATGTTTAAAAATATACTTGTTCTTTCCTTAGTACTTCTTAATCTTAGCATCAGAGTAGAAAACATGAGCCACTACTGCCTCTGGGGCTGCCTCCGTCTGAGGGCAACAATTAGACAAAGCAGACAAATGACTGAAGATGGCTGGCTGGCTGGCGGTTTTTGTCAGCCAGACACTTCCACCGGCAACGACTGACCCTGGAGGGTACGTATCAACAACGGCAGCAGCAGTCAGAGCATACTTGAAGACGCTGCAGTTAGCACCTGTTGTTTGCAGTGCAAAGGTCGTTAATGGTCAGTGGATTGTGTGGTGTTGCCAACTGCCCAGTGGCTCGTTCCTTCACAACTTCTCCTCTTCTCCTCCTCCACCACCACTGTGGACACGCGGCTGTGGTCTGCGCGCCCTCAGTCACCTTCAGTCGCCTCGTCACCAAGTCCCTCTGTATCGCTGATAACTTGTGAATGAATCACCGAATGTGCAGTGATGCGTGAAGAGCAGAAGGAGCAGCATTCGGAAACTGTTGTTAGATTCTCAAATAATGCAAAACAGCATAATACTCTGGCAATTTAATATACGTGACTTTGTGTCAAATAAATTTTGATATTTTAACCCTTGATTTTTTGTGTTTGTATACAACATCCAATAATTTTAAAATTAACTTGACGCAATTTTAAAGTTGTGCGTATTGACTTTGGACACTGGTGTTCCCCATTTCAACTGACCGTTGAGCCTCTATCTGCGTGTTAGTCACTTGTGCCATCATCATTTTTCATCTCTCTCATTTCATCATTTCACAACTCTCTTTCTGTTTAAAGCTTCTCTTCAGCTTCAGTTATAGCAACAACCTGAGCAAGTTCTGCTGAGTACAAGAATTGCACCTGTCTGCAGCCCCTTGGCCAGATGGTCAAATGGCCGGACCACATGCTCTTGAGCACTGTCTGTGCCCTCCACACAACTGCACACACACACGGGCTCTCTGCTTTCAGTCTGTTGCCGGACGTTCGCTGCTGCGACTTTCATGACGACTAAGACGAAGAGGACGCAACGAGCCTCGGGCTTACAGTCTGACTGACTGACTGCCTGGCTAGCTGACAGACTGGGGCCTCTCTGACTCTAGCGGCACTTCATAAAAGTGTACGACTGTGCACTTGCCAGGCACACACACACCGTCTGCGGTCACACTTCGTTGGTGTGCATTCTTATTCCGAGAATATGTGTTCACTTTCCATTACAAGCACAGTTTTGAATTTGGTCACATCTGTTTTTGGCGGCTGTTTCTTTAAACTTTTTAATTTCTTTAATTGGAAGGTATTGAAGAAAAACTCGGCCATATTGTGTTTTATTTCTTAGTTTGAAAACTTATGACTTTTGACGACACTCAAATTCTGAGTTACGAGTTGAAAAACGGCAAAGATGCAAATGCTTTAAAAGGAGGTTGCAGTGATTAGAGCAAATGTAGGTTTCGATTAATACACCTCGTCGTTGCTGCAAAAGTGCTTTGACGGAAAGGCCAAACAGTGTCACAGGGAAACGATTAAGATGGTGACACAAAAACACACACTTAGTCCATCGTTTATGGAGCACGGGATCTGCCAGGTTTCGGTGGCATTCTCTCTCTCTCCTTGGGTGCCATGGGTGCAGTTGAACTACTGTCGTCACCAGGTACTGCCACTGCAATTACCACTGCCTGTTCGATGTTATGTGTACTTTGGTAGTGTGCAAAATCAAATTAAAGTAGATTAACCATCGTTGAGCAGGCATTACATGTGTCGGGCAGCGGCATTCGACATGCGTTCAATTGTCGCCAGTCTTTGTCCCACTGACTGTGTGTGCGACTTGAGGTGCTTTTCTGAAGCTTTTTCTATTATTTGTCGCAAACTCTGTTCTTTCTAGCCACCGACGACTGAGTCAGTGGGTAGGACGATTAATCAAATTATTGGAAAGTTGTAGCAATTTTGGTGAGCAGTCGCTCAATAGCTTTAAAATGCCAAGTGAAAGCAACAAGCTTCAGTTGTGTGAAGAAGTGCAGCACAAGAGCACTTCCACAAGTAGCAGAAGTTGACTGCTTGAGCGAAATAATTATTGTGCAAATTAATCAAGCAAACACTCGGCGTTTAGCATAATAATAATCGACCGGCTAGTTGTGTTGTGTTGCTCTTGTCGGCATGTCTCTCTCTCTCCTCTCTCTCTCTCTCTCTCTCTCTCTCTCTCTCTCTCTCTCTCTCTCTCTCTCTTGGGCTAAGGGCGCCTATTGTGCGACCCCGATGATCACACTGAGTGGGTCCTTCTTTTTCGTCTTCAGTGCTGCTGAGCTCAGTCGATCGCTAAAGACGGGTGCACTGAAATACACGTGCGTTGTCCATTCAACTAAATAAGTGATTTCACGTTGATCACATTCAGGCGGTGATTGATTCGAGTGAGAGTCGATGGCCATGTTCGACTGCTGGGCCAATTGGTGTCAGTGGAGTGCACGAGAGAAAGCAGAGACAAACACCGGCAGAAGTGAAAAAGCTGTCGGAAATGGAGTGCTCGGCTACTGTCAGAACGGCACCGGACAATTAATGACGATCGATCGATTGCTGGCACCACCGCTACCATCACCACCACTACGATTACACTTTCAGCAAATGACGATAAATTGAATTAACAAAAAAAGTTGAAACAGGGTTGACCGTGAGGCTGAGGGTGCACAGGGTTCTCCCTCAACAGGACATTGTTGCAGAAATGCACCACAAAACAACAGTCCCGTTTTTGAGCCATTCACCAGACAAGCGGCTTCGTGTTTACAAGAGGTCTAACAAGTAAAGAGCAGCAAGAAAACAGACAGTGACACAATTTCTCAGTTGACAATGACAGTCGTCAGTTGAACAAACAAGATGCATTAATTTGCATCAGTTTAAAACGCAGCAAAGCAGAATGATTTTTTAAATTGTAAGGCGCGTTTAAATTGAATTGAATCGTATTGAATGGAATTGAAAAATCGCCACTACCAATCTCACTGCCAAATCGCATCTCAATTTTCTCCACAATTAGACTTTAATAATAAAAGGCCAAGTTTCTGTGAAAAAAGTTGCAACTATGAATAAGTAGCAAATTGATATCATCGGCATTTGTATAAGACAGATGCAAATGAGTATGGTGCCCCTGAACTTGCAGTGGGCACTCACCAGCTTGGTGACACACGTGCAGCGATGTCTCAATTGGCAAGGTCACCCGATCTTATTTGTCACATAAATTAGTATGTAAGCATAGCAGAACCAGCAGCCAAACAGTAGTGGAGCAGTGGCCAGCCAGTGCTGGTGATGATGGTGGTCTCAAATGGTCGCAGCTTTGCCTGGCTGCTGGCAAGGTCACCGGCTTCAAAGTCATAAACGTCATATTAATCCAATCTTTGCAGAGAGCCTGCTGCAGCCCGTGCACTCGTAAATAAGAGCTGCCATAATGGAAACGGATCCGGACAACTGACAGAGCTTCTGAGTTTGTTTGCCAATGGATAAGGAGAGAGCAAAAAGAGATTCAATTAAAGGCCAGAGCAAAGGAGAGTCAGAAAGAGGTAAAAGTGCAAAATTCAAGTGCCACTTCTGGGCAACTCTTTTGTGCTACTGATGAAATGTGCGCTCACAAAGACAAACATTGGCATTTGCCAGTATTGCAAAGGTGCGAGTGGTACTATTCCAGACCGGGATAACTATGGACCACTGGGACAGTGCTACTGACTTGACATTGCTATCATCGTCTTGATGATGGCATCTGTTGCTCATTCAGCAGATCAGAAGCATACTACTACTTCTACAGTTTCTATTATTACGTGACTTTTTTACACGTTGTACTTTGCCCATAAATTACACCTTGTAACTCGTTTAAGCCTTTCTATTTGTATGTCGCTTGTCCACCGGCAACTACAACTTTAATAACAAGTACTCAATTACCTGAAGCAGCCATGACACGGTCCACTGTGCGCTGAATTTGTCACAATTGCAGAGCAGTGCTACTACCACTGCACTGCTGAATGTTCATGACATTGACTTTTTTATATTTGACCTTTTTGTCCTTAAGCAGCCTGTGATTACCGATCAATCGGCACACATACACAAATAATAGAATAGAGTAGACAAACTCAATCACAGGACGTGTCTGTAAATGGGCAGAAACGGCAAAGACAGCAGCAGCAACAAGTCAGCTGAACAGACTTGACATTGTCAAATGTTGGTGCCGACAAATGAAGTCCAGTGGAACAAACACTGTAGACTTGTTTGTCTGCAGAGCGGCCTTTTATTATACTTTCACTCTGAACCATTATTAATGATCAGGATGGACGATTATGAGTAGATAGCAAGGCGTGTGATTGTGTCGCTCGGCATGCTCCAAACACACACACAGGCACAAGTACCGAAAGACCCCTTTCTTTCTCTTGTTCTTCTGCCGTCTTCTTCATTGTGCAACAAGGTGAGTGAGAGTCGCCGGCCAGCAAGGGCTTTCATCTCTTCTGGGACTTTCTGTTATTGTCCGCCAGTAGCAGCAGCACTTAATCATAATCCTTTGCTGCCTTCCTTCCCTACACCAGGCAGATTCATATTTCTACTTGCCTGCACTACTGCCACTACCCATTCCTCCTTGTGGTTGATGGCAAATTGAAAGCAAATGAGCTTTCTATTAGAGTTATTTGCACGACGATTTGTTGCATAACAAAGGCGCGTAGAGTTGTGTTCAGCAAAGCAATTTTTCACTGCCCGCTTGCTTGCGCTAAGCTAAGCTAAATAGATTTTTCTTCGTTTTCTTCTTCTTCAAGTTCTCTGCCTGCATTGATGCGAAAGCAAACATCATTTATTATGTAATCCAATCTGTTCTCTCTACCTCTAGGTCAGTCAGTAGCAGTAACAGTGTTTAGTCGCTGCTGCTGACTGAGAACCTTTCACCTCTAAACGGGTGACCTTTTGGCACCGTTGCAAATGTAGTGCAGTAGCAGCATCAATGAGAGTCAGCACACAAAGCACACAAGCACCGCCGTCAGTTGGTGCCCAACTGCTTAGGAGAAAGGCTAAGCGCATCTTGACTTTGCCATCTCTGCATTAATTTGTCAATGACACTCTGCTCACTGTGTGTGTGCTAAAGTCAATTTGGCGCTATCAATTGCCCTTCACTTTGATTTGACCCCATCGAAAGCAAACAGTTTGGGTTTCTACAGGCTTTAGTGATCCTCAGAGTGAGAGAAAGGATGTGCGAGTAAGTGCCATCTCCACCAGTTGCATACAATTTTTCTTTTTTAGAAAAGCCCGATTCGATTTGATTTTATAGTGTTTTTGCTGCTGCTGCTGCTGCTGTTTTCAATGCACTGGCCCAAAAGTACTGCTGAGTTGCCCAAGATGCCTTTGTTTGGTTGTCTGTCTGTGTGTGTATGTGTTTTGCCCGTGTGACCGACCGTAGTGCGGACACTGCCGCAGCACTGTCATCGGACTCGTCCCGATCGGTGCCAGCGAAAAAGACAACCGCCGCCGACAAAAAGACAATTCATTAATTTCACGCGTCAACTCGTCTTTTATTTATTTATTTATTCAGCTTTCTCTCTCTTTTTTCCAGAGAACAGTACTGCTCACTTGCATCGATATCACTGTCAATTGAAGCGGATTGCTCTCCCTTTCTTGCTTTTCTTCCTCTCAAAGTTTCCCTCTCTCTCTCTCTCTCTCTCTCTCTCTCTCTCTCTCTCTCTCTCTCTCTCTCTCTCTCTCTCTCTCTCTGCCGCTCTATTCATCAGGCTCTAGCAGAAGCAGCAATTTGCAGAAAAAGACAGGTCAATAAAAATCGACTATCACCTCCAATTGTCTCACAATTGCCCGTGCCCGACAAATTGCGACAGTAGATGGTGGTCGAAAAGCGGTAGCCAGTCAGCCGACAGTAGAAGTGCACTAAATCCAACACTGTCTCTAATGGGAGATGACTAAAAAGGTCAAAGAAGAAGAAGAAGAAGAAGTCGACACAAATGGTTTGTCAGCAGTATTGCAAGTTTGCAGTACATTAATCCAATTGCCGGCATTGTGTTCGCGCTGGGCACAAATCGTTTTGCCATAGGCCATTTACCAGTGGCCATTTGGATGCGTCCCAATGTATGAGCACTACTGTCGGAGGCAAATGACGAATGCTGTCTCAATGTCTGTCGAAGTGTGTGTTGTCAATGTCTGTGTTGCTACAACTGTTGTCGACCTGTTGAGCGGTGACAATCATATTTCTTTTCCCGGTAGACCTAATCAACAGCGAGTGAAAAACTTGACTGACTGCTCACCGACCGACAATGCACACCAGATTTGGTATTTAGTAGATTGAGTATAGACTACTACTACTTTTTAAACCGATTACTGCAGGTATTTACCATTTTCGGGCAAATGTATTCGATACGCTGCCAGCAGTCAGCAGCGGCAGTGGTGTTATAACATAAAAAATGATTATTACCTAGTCCAGGTAGTGAGTGCCACTGGATTCAAATGAGTGGCAAGCAGGCAGTGGCAAGGAGTGTGTGTTTGGTGCTGTCTTACTGTGGCCAGTGAGTTTCACTCAATTGCCGCCAACAACAGAGACGAGATGTAATGAGGCAGTGACAATTGACTCACGCAAACAGATGTCACACATTGCCCAAACATACTTACACTGCTAGTCAGCAGCTTTAAGGTGACGGGTAGTCGCTGAAAGTTGGCGCAGTTTTCAGCCCTGGACTGCCGAGCAAATCCACGAGCATGTCCAATCACGGAATCTGACGGTGTTCGCATCTGTTCGCATCGGAAGAAGCGGCCATTTGATCTTCAATTGCGATTATCGGCAATTCCAAGACTCGAATGCAACGTTGCAGTGTTTTCTTTACACCTCCAAATCAATTGTTCTTTGTGCCTAAACTGTGTTCAATGCAGTACCTGGAAGACAAACTAGGTTGCCTCCATTATCTGATTGCCCCTATATTTGCCAAGTTAATTTTAAAGTAAAACTGCCAATTATTATCACTATTGGCTAGACATCAGTAGAAATAGAATAGAGAGAATGTCACTTATTAGCCATAACTTAGAAAGCAAAAAATAAAAAAAGGTAAGACAATACGGGAACAAAAGGGCACTGGCCATGCCGGAGAGCTACTGCCGCACAAATGCTGCTAAGGTGCCTTATTGGCCAATAGGCTGAAGATCGATATCGCTTCCAAGGAACACACACACAGCGGAGTGGTAATAAGCTGCCCAGTACCAAAATAAGATTCAGCTAGGGTCTCCACCAAAAACAGCTCTCAAACAAGGTGCACAAAAGACTTGTGGTCTTAAATCAAGATTGATCTCTAGGTCGGAGGTCAAGATGAGGACGAGAGGAAAAGAGTGAGCAGGAAGAAAGCAAAAGAAAAAAATGTCACACACAATGGCCACTCTACCGGGTTTGTTTTGCGTGACGGTGATTTTTGCAATTGGTTTCTAAAGTAGTTATCGAACAAATCTCATCGCTGAGCCGGACGGTGCACAGGCTGACATCATCTCCATCTCCATCAAAACCAATTTGTTTGTTATGCGTAGCATCTGTGTAGCATCAACCAAACATTTACCGTTTTGGAACTCTTTTACAATTTTTATATAGCACGACGACCCCCATCATCGACGCAACGGGCGTTCTAATTTATTTGTTGAAAATTTTATTTTCTATCAGATTTATTGCGATTAGCAATTAGAAAGGTAGCAACTGAGTTGGTACTGCACAATTGTAAAGCATCACACGAGCCATTACTCTTTAGGCTGCAATTTTAATGTTGGGTTTTAAAGCCAGTTGCACTCGATGGATCGATGTGCAGCAAGAGTTTCGCTTCCTTGTTGGACCCTTTTCTCCATTCTTTTTAGGCTATAAAAATCACAAATGCAACATTAAAACTGGCGCAATCAAAGTGTAGTGATTGATAGACGATGCCAAACAATGTTGGGCCCCAGAGGTTAGCGCCAGTGTCGCAGTGATATATGTCGCAATGATGGCAAACAGACGGCCGATGGTGATTGTGAGTGTTGTGTGGTCGGTGCATGTCAATGCAATGAACGATCTGTGTTCACATGGATCACCTTCTCTCCTGCTTCCCTGATTGTGACTGGTAGTTGCATATAAATCTAATTAAAAAGTTGCAACCAACAAAGCGGGCACACCACATACACATTTCGATGAGCACAATGACAATTTGGGCAATGGCATTTACTCGGCAGTGCACATCAATGTGCATCCCCACCATCACCACCAGTGTGCGGATGCTTGCCAGGGGCAGTAGAAATAATAATGGGCCATAAATAAGGCACAGATAGGTCTGATTGAGAGTAGCAAAAAAAGCAAGGGCCGGTAGCAATTGCAGTTAGGTATTGTGATAATTTATTACGTTGCCCAGTGTTCAATGCACCTAGAAATATCAATTCGAATGCAATTCACTGCACTGAACAGATGACTCGCTCAGGAAAATGATAGTTTTCCATTTACTTCACACGACTCTCTCTCTCTCTCTTCTCTCTTTTCTCAAACTTCCATTTTACCAAAAACTCAATTTATGGTTTCAGTTTGCAAAAACACTGCTCAAATTGTTTGGCCACTGTTGTGGTCAGCAGAAAAGGCACTCACTGAAAGACTACAGTGCCACAGCAAACAAATGCGGTGTATTGTCAGACAAAACAGTAGCGGTTGACCACTTGTTGAGGGTGCAGGAGAGTTGAGAAGGAGAAAACACAAGTCACAATGAATGAGCTCTAACATGGAGTAATTAGTGCGGCTAAATAATTGAACTGCAAATAACAAAGTGTATAAATGGAAGTGCCGAACTGTTTGACTAATTGTGCAATCACACAACACTTGGTTTGCTAGATAAAGTGAAAACTCCAGATGGGAAACTGAGCAGCAGTTGGCATATAAAAAGAATTTTTACAACTACAGAAACTGTGTCCGCTAGGAAACAGTTTTAAAATTCACTTTTTTATTTGACAAAAAAGTTTAATTGATTGGTGTGCTCAGATTGTACTCTGTGCTTTTCCCCTTTTGCTCCGGAACTGGCTCGCTTGCACTCTGCAATCATTTGCACGTTTATCTGCCTAAATGTCACCGTGTAATGTCACTTCGCCTGTTTTTCTTTCTTTTTCTCTCGCTCTCAGCGGGCGAGTCATGTTCACATAGACATTAATAAAAATTTGCCTCGCAACCCCTTTTTTGTCGATTGCATCCCAATAAATTAAGCACCTAATACGTTCGACATCGAAGAACAAATGCAAATATTAACAGACGACGACGGCCAGTGTGCGTGTGCTATTGAAAGTGTAAGTTGATGTTTGAAGAGTACCAAAAGCAAGAAATGCCTCTCTCTCTTTTTTTCTCTCAGCATTGTCCACCTTGGGTTTTACCATTTATAATAATATCTGTCAGCCCTTTCAATGAGCCCATTCTAATAGTTTGGGAGTTTTTTCTGTTCTTTTCCAACTTAGTGCTACTCAGACAGTACATACACCTCACTGGACTAGTCAATCGATCGTTCCCAGTGAGGCCTGAACGGGGTTTGAAGAAACGCTGACTTGAGCAAAGAGAGTGAGAAAGAAAAGGGTCTTGAGGTCTGACTTGGCAAAAGTTGGCTAATGCATTTTGCCCTGAGCTGATTACGTGGAGTGCGTTTGCCCGGTGACAATTGCGTAAAAGAAATCTAAATTAATCGATACGATCGGATTTAGCAGTTTGCCGGTGCAATCGCCGGCAGCAGTGCCAACGCAGGAGAGAACACATGGCCTCGGCAGCACGAGGATGCAGGCAGCCCCAGCATCAATCTCAGGACAGGTTCATTTTTTGCATCGGTGCCGCAGTAGACAAACAAAGGATTGTGCAGTGAAAATCGATTGGCAACCTTTGTGCAGCAGAGCGCGATTTGAGCGGCGGCAAAAAACAGGTTCACTTTTTTGCAAGTGCATCAAAGTGAAGTTGCAGATGCGGATGATGATGAGGATGGTGGTGGTGGTGGTGGTGGAACAAAAGCAGCGCGAGCCATCTGAGAAGAGAAGAAGGGTGCCAGTGCATAAGATGAAAAGGCAAAAAATAATGAAAGAGTTGAGGATGTCTAGAGCAGATGTAACCTGAGCTAGCGTCGTTGCAATTACACAATTCATTAGAGAAAGCAATGGCCTGGCCACATGTTGCTGCCCAGGCATTCCTCCATTGTGTGTGTGTTTTTTTCATTAGAAAGTCTACAGCACTCACTGATCTGCCCGTTTGGCTCTGTCACTCAGCAGCAAATCAATTTGATCGACCGCAATCAATTATTGCAAATGCACACTTTTTGCTTCTTAATTTTTCTTTTCTAAGAAAGGCTCCTAGCTCTAACCTTCAGATCTCTACCAACTGCCATCTGCGGCATCCACATGAGTGTCCTTTGTGGTTGTTGTTGCTAAGGCTGCACTTCGTTTAAACTGCTTTACTTTCATGATGACAATGAACATTGGAGCACTTACCAAGTTTTATAAACGTTTTTTTCGATTGTCTTCATTTGCATTTACAAACACAGCGAATCACACCCAACAGTTAAAAGTAATGCTGAACTTTATAATTATTGTTTTTCAAAAACCACTTACTTGGTATTCCAGTTTAATCAAATTTTGGTGTTTGATGTTTTCTGAGAAGTGGAGTGCGACAAATAAAAGCAACATGCTTGAAAACAGCAACAGCAAATCGTGGTTCAGCGTTGAACTTTGCTAAGTGTTTTGTTGTGTTTTGAAATTCTTGATTAAGTCAAGTATGTAAACATTTGCCCTAGAGACCTGCATTTGAATACGCATGCACTCAAACACATCTGTAAATAGCTCTTAATTCTCCGCAGATAATCGTCTCAATGGATTGAAATGGAAAGTGACTTTAGACGTCGGTTTAGGTTTCCGCAATTTATAAATACAATAATAACAGTGGATATGGTAATGACGCAATTAGACCGTAGGCCTGGGTGGCACTCTAACTTTGCCGGGTTTACAAGTACAGTGCCGGCAGACACAACCAGCGGAACAGTACTGCCCAACCACAGACACAATAGATCATCAGCAGCAGTGCTTTAGTCGCTAATTAGGCGCTCTATTTTTGTAGCAGTCAATCAGCAGCTTTGTGGCATAACGGAAAATCATTTGATGTCAATTAAAAATTAAAAAGATTGTCTATTATTAGCGAGCAAATTAAGTGTGAATAAGGGGCGAAACAATGGCCACTTTATTCGGTACCACCTTTGCACCTTCTTCTCTCTCTCTCTCTCTCTCTCTCTCTCTCTCTCTCTCTCTTACTATCTCTCACCCACATTTCTTGTTTGCTGTTGCAATTACCCGAAAAGGCGACCATTTGATCAGCCGCACCATATATAAACGGCCAAACACTTTCTCCTCGACTGTCACTTTGTTGCACGTATTGCCGAAAGTGCTTGAGCCAGACATCAATTGTCATCGACATCACCACCACCGTTTTACTCACCAGCAGCTGCAGCATCAGCACTGTGTCCATCCTCCTCTCCCACCAAAATGAATCGAGTATCTACCTTAATAGTGTTTTCGATTGTCTTTTGCTCTGTACTGTGGCCTCAGTGTGAAGGCGAAAAGGGCAAGCGCAATCTGTTCATCATCGGCGGAAACGACGGCTGCGGACCGGCGGTAGTGTACAAGACCAGTGGCGGGAAAAAGGGCAAAGAAGGCAGCCAAATAATCATCGTCAATTCAGGTAACTGCGGTGGTGGTGGCGGAGGTGGTGGCGGTCTTCAGTTTATGCCCTATCCAATGTACATGGGTCGAAGAAGAAGATAAAAGTGAAACCTTTATCGTCATCATCATTTCATTCTCATCTTCATCCTCATTACCATTTCATTGCCATTTCATCGTCTTCAATCCTCACTATGCCATCTCGTCATTGTTTTGTTCCTTCTTTTTCTTCCTAACCTCAGATCGATTCTCAGTTTTTATTTTTTTCACAACTTAATTTTTTAACTTTGCAAATAAATATAGCAATTTTTCCTGACTCATTGCTCTAATCAGAGTAATCAGTTTAGTCACCGTGAAACGGTGCCCTCTAACAGGCGGAAAATCTTCTTAGGAAAAAAGTGTCAGACGATTGTTCTGAGTTCTGTCTCAGGACTAAAGTATCCACAATGACAAGAACAGTCTGTGATGTAACCAAACTCTACAATGCAACAGATGCCAATGTTTTGTCGCGTTTCAGTACTCTCAATCGAAGCGGAGACAATGAATGAGATCAGTAAAAGAAGAGTTGAGGAGGTGAGGACAAAACGAAGATGAGATCGATCAACCTAACGGACACACCTGGGCCACACACACACAGACACCAGAGAGTGCAAAGACAGTGCCGCGGACACTGCAGACACTGCACAGGAAACGGTTTGGAAGGCTACTCGCTGGGCAGAAGAAATGCGCTGGGATGCGAAAGACGATGCAAGGGTAGGGCCCTTGACGGCGGCGGCGGCGGTAGTGATCCATCTTCACTCATCCATCTCTGTCGGCAGTGTCTCAAAGGGGTTGCTCGCGTGATTGTCTTCTTCTTCTGTGGCTGTTGTCCGCCGTTCTCCTCTTCTCTGCCGACATCCTAGCCCTGGTTCAGTTCACCCAAATCGTTCGTTCATCGTTTCTTGCCACTGTGACTGCCACTGCTTCTGTCTTTCAGCAGCGGCCAAATGATAGTCGCCGCCGTCGTCGTCGTCGTGGGCACATCTTTCTAATTGACTCCACTTGTCACTCATCCTTTTTGTCCTTCTCTCCGAGCGCCCCATTGTCGGCCACATCGCTTGAACCCTTTGCAAGGTATTTCTACGCTGTCAGTCCATCAAGCAGCAGCAGTACTGCACGCACACAAACAGCGAGCGAGACAGTCAACTTTGCCCCTGTGAGACAGTAAGGTCACACCGTGTGCCATTCAGTGCCTGCAGGTCACCAAAGCAATTCGTCATTTTGGTTGACGTTTATAAGGCAGTAGGCAGTATGCAAATGTGCTAGCAAAGAAGCAGGGTAATAGTATCAATTGACATGGAATATCAGTTAACTGACATGACGTGTCCTCTGATGCATCACTCGCCCGACGCAACTTTCACTTTGAAAGGGCTCATATTTGGCTACTTTAAAAGTGTGTCTGCGTGACTGTGTGTATTCACAAAGGTAATCGGCTGTAAAGTAATGAACTCAGCAATGCTTTCAGAGTGACAATGCAAAGAGTTGAGGTGCTTTTATTACGGTCTACAGAAGAAAAGGCAAAGAAAGAGAAAGTGAACATGGGAAGTTTGAACATGGGCGAAAGAAAAAGGAAGATTAAAAATGAACAACATTTTGTGTAAGGAAAATATCACAACATTTGAGTATAATAAATTAAATTTAGTTTTTTGAGGTGAAGAAGGGAGGCAATTTTTCATGGGTTGGCAGTGTTTGAGAGTATGTTGAGGAGTAGTTGTGGTGGTAGTTTATGATTGTTGGTGATGAGCAGAGTGAATTCCAAAGTAGTTAATATGTGAAGCAATAATTTAGTAAAACCCAAAAACAGTAGCAGAACGTGCACCAGGCCCGACTGCATGGCCTAATGATAAGCACCAAAACTAATAGTGGTCATAACCGCCATCGTGGCCGCCGTAGTGATCACCATGACCGCCGCCTCCTCCTCCGTGGCCCCCGTAGTACATTGGGTAGGGAATGTAGTGAGGCTGATTGACAAAATTAAAGTTTTAACTGATTATCCATCAGATAGTTTGGAGTAACTTAATGTTACCTGTGAATAGTGATGACCGCCACCATGACCACCTCCACCACCTCCGCCCAATACAATGATATCGCCCTTCTTCTTTTTGCCTTGAAAAAAACCAATGTTTAAAAATTGGTTTTTTGGGTGAATTCGATAGTTACCTTTTTTAATGAGCATCATTCCACCACCATGTCCTCCGCCGTGGCCATAACCGTGACCTCCTACAATTGATAAAGTGATTAATAACACAAAACCAAATTGATGAGCAAATACTAACCACCGCCGCCGCCACCTCCTCCAATGATAATGGTGTCTCCTTTGCCTCCAGCCTGGACCATATGATCAAGCAAACAGGCAAGAAGCAGCACAAACACTGAAAACACAATTGACTTCATTTTGCGCCAAAGTTTCAAAGTTGTCAATGGTCTCAACTGTTCAACTAAAGAACTACGACAGAAGTGATTACAAGAGTTTGTGACAACTGCAGCATTTATATTGAATTGACGAAGGATTTTTGCAGGAAAGACCAGCAACAGTGATAGCAATGAAGGAGTGAGAAAAACCGAAAGAGAGAGAGAGAGAGAGAGACAGATAGATAAAGAGAACGTGTGCCGTAATCGGACAGGCAAAGTCTTCATTTAGTATGCTCCACTGGTCATACATTTGTGGCTTGCAACTGCTGCTGCTGTCCGTCGGTGTTGCAACACCAAATTCGAGCGCACAAACACACATAGACACCAGGAAAATCAATTATCTTTATTTAGTCATTATCATTGGGAGCAACGTCAATAAATCGATTTCACTGACGTTGAATCGGTGCCGACGATGTGCCTGATGAAGTCCAAGGGACGCCAGAGAATCAAATTTAAATGAAGTGCCCGTTACTGCTGCTTCTGTCGTTGTTACAATATTGCATAATCGGTGCGCACACTTCTTAAGCAGGCTCTATCAACAACGACGATCACCCGCACCATCAGCCCTGCACTGGACTCAATTGCCGTCAGGTGATTGCACTTGGTCGAGTTAATTACCGCACCAAGGGAAGCAAACAATGACAACGACAATGACAACAACAACAACATCAAGTGGCACCAGCAATTGCGGGCAAAAAGTGCGTCCAGAAAAAGGTGCAAGACCAACATAAAAATGGACACGCTCGTAGACACCAGCAGGACCTTGGGAAGAAGCAAAACAGCAGCAGCAGCAGTGGACTGTGGTAAAGAAATAAAAACATTGCTTTTGTTTTGAATCTCAGCTGTGACAGTGAATTTAACTGTGTGGCTTTAGTTTTTGGCGTTTGGTGGACAATTAAAAACGGGCACACAGAAACAGCAGTTACAGCACCTGTCAACTTTAGCACTACCACTAATTAATTGACCGGGCAATTTGTGTGTATTCGTTGCTGTAATCACATGCAGGCCACCATGCAATACAATCAATCGTATGATGATTTTCCGCATTTATGAGCACTTCTCTTTGTGTTCAACAGCAAAGTTCATATGAGCACAAATTGCAGTATTGCACCAGCGTGCAAAGAAGTGCAATACTGTCTCAGTGAATAATTGCTGGTGGACCACAGAGTAAAAGAAAAAGAGAGAGAGAGTCACTGTAACGAATCGATAGTTTAAGAAAGAGGACAATTACAGTACGTCACTGTGTGCACACAGATAAGATTAGTTGAACAGCTCTGTTTATTAGAGTTATCAGCATTGCACTAGTTGACTAATACTTAAGAGATCGGAAGAGTTCAAGTTGATGGTAGTGATTACCAGAAAAAAATTGAGAAAAAATGTAAATGTAAATGTAAGCAAGTATTGTGCACAATTTTTAAGAATTGTGTTTGTCTAAAAAAAGTTTGGAGAATTGATTGGGCGTTAAGTACTGGCTCAGTGTTCCACATCAACTATCAACTTCAGCTTGTTGCGCATTTGGTTCATTGTTCTCCTTTGAGTTCTGGTCCCCTTGATCGTCCAAAGTGGTCGTCTCAGCAGACTCCTTCTTCTCAGCCTCTTCACTAAGGGCCTCTGCCTCTTTTGCTTTGGCCTCCTTCTCCTCAGCCTGCTTCTTCTTCAGTTCTTCCTCCATCAGTTGTTCTCGTTTGTACTGCGCCAACAGCTGATCACAGGACAGTTTGTGGCTGTTCCAGTGAAGGCGTTGGCATGTGGCGTCGCAGTACATGACCATTTTGCACTTGGAGCACCGTTTGTCTGGCTTCAGCTCACCACAGGTAGAGCAAATGTTGGTCTCGCTGTCCTGTCCCTTGCCGATGACGGCCTGCGTGAGAATGCTCAGCGCACTGGGCTCATCGCCAATCTCTACACTGGACAGTGTCTGCACCAGCTGCTGAAAGATGGCATTCTCCTGGTAGGGATAGGAGCGGACAATTTGTCGCAGCAGGCGCTCGACACCTTCGGGAAAGCCTTTGGCGTTCAGCTTCAGAAAGCTCTTGGCTAGTGTGTGCAAAATGTTCTCGGCAACCTTCTTACAAACAGAGCCATCCGCCACGTGAATGACGTTCTTCGGTGACTGGCTGAAGGCCTTCTGGACAACTTCCCAGAAAATAAAGTTCAGGTAGTGCACCTTCAAAGAGAGCATCTCTTGGGCTCACTGCAACGCATCAACTTCTCGCAGATCAGCTCGAGAACGGTGTGAATCATCTTTGGCTCCTCAAAAAGCGCCAAGTTTGTATTGAAGAAGTATAGAATGCGCACTGGATTGACGTTCACCAGGCGAACGAAGGCATGCACTGGATGAATGAAGCGAACCGATAGTCGGGGCGTCTTTTCTACTCCGTTCAGTTTGCTGAAGTACTCGATGGCCTCACGAGGAATAAAGTTGTTGATAACTGCCACCGAACGTTGCTGGCCTACAAAGCCAGCCATCTGCGAAGCATTCCGTCCCACAGAGTTGATAGCGTCAATGTTGGCGCCATGTTCCAGCAGCAGGTTAAGCACTGCCGTGTGTCCGCCAAGTGCGGCAAACATCAGCGCCGTGTACTTGTGCTCGTGGTCATTCTGGTTCACGTTTGCGCCTCGGTCCAAGAAGAACTTCGCCATCTTCAGGTTTCCCTTGTAGGCGGCATGCTGCAAGGGCGACATGCCATTCTCGTCGATGCAGTTGATGTTCACATCACTCGTCGAGACAATGTTTACCACCTCCTGGAAGTCTCCTCCTGAGATGGCCTTTATCAGCGTCTTCTCTGCCGTCAGCTGTTCTTCCTTTTCTTTGGACATCTTCTTTTTCTGGGAAGCAGAGAAGTTCTGCTTCTGCTGTCAATGAAGAGTCGACTGCAGGCGAAGCAGACGGTGCACTGACACTGACGGTAGACCGTAACGACCAGGTAAACAAAACTGTGCTGGCGTCCTGAGTGGTGGCAATTGCAGTCCCGAGAACTACTGAGGTGCTCAAATGGAACAGGGACGCCGTTTGCTGTTGCCGCAGTCCAACTGAGTTTGTTTGCGTTGGCGTGCATTGGGCAAGAGAGAAGGAGAAGGAGATTAGCTGCAGCAGTAGCAGTGGTGGTGCAGCACATGCTCACTATCGCCGATTCCTCCTGTCACTGTTGCCTCTACTCATTCGCCAAATACACACGCACACTTTGGAGGCATCCATTCGGGGTTTTGTCCAATTCGACCACTGCCTGACAAAAGTGGTGACAGACAGTGGTGGACGGAGGCAGACCGCTAATTAGATCGAGTAGACCAAAACTGGAGACTCCAGTTCGCTCATCAAATAAAGTGATCTCTTGCACACGCTGACACCGGCGCCGGGTGCCTCTCACTTACTCTCTCGCTCTCTCTCTCTCCTTCCTTTATGTTTACTGCAACGAGCAAATGAATGGGTGAACAAGCAAGGGAGGAAAAAGAGGAAGTCGGCTTTATTACGAAAAACAGGGCGCAGTGTCGCAAATGGAACTGTTTCTGGTGGTGCTGGTAGTGCTGCTGCTGCTGCTGTCATTAGTGTCCATATGTGTGGTGAAGAGAAAGAGCGAAGAAGCATTAGCCTTCAACGAGAGAGTGGTAGTAAAACAGTCATTTGCAGCACAAATGTGTGAGTGTGTGAGTCGTTTTCCGAGGATAGCGCAGTAAGAAAGAAAGGAAGAAAGGAAGAAGCAAATGGCCGAGGCAGCGTCGATGATCACCATCATCATCATCAGGTGGTAATTAACAAAAACGTAACATTAAGATCGGCAATCGATTGAGTTCGATTAATTTGTGTGTCACCGTGTGTCGGACGAGAGACGGATGGCTGAGAACGTTATTGGGAGGACTCGTGGTAGGACTATTTTGTAGTGGTAGTAGTAGTAATATTGATAAAATAAATACAATACTTAAAAAAGCTTAAAAAAGTACAAAAGGATTAGGAAAAATAGTTGAGAAAACAAGAAATTGGATAGTTATTATAATTGTTGAAATCAATAACAATATCAAGATAAAAGGTTCAAGACAGTTATAACGCTCTGTTTCAAAAAATATATAGAGAAAGTTATAGAAAAAAATATGTCTGATCATCAAAATAGAGGGAGCTTGCAAAATGGTACAAAACGGAAAAAGAAGAGTTGAATAATTCACAAGAAGGTAAGAAGAAATAGTAGAAGTAGAAGAAGGCTCTATGTACACTTGATACACTATTGACAGGGGGAGAAGATGAGACGGATGAAGCATGCAATTCATCGCAGAGACTTGGGCATTTTCTGTGACCAGTCCATTTCGCGGTAAATAAATCCTGCAGAAATCAAATGTCACCAATTATAGTGGTGCAAAAAACTATCAAGAATCGACTAAAAGAACATCATTACAGTTCATGTTGTTGGAGCTCATGTATCCAATAGAGTTGAGGACGCCTTGGAAGAGGTTGGTTAAGATTCTAAAATAAAGTTAACATTGTCAGTTGTATATATTCTGAAACCTGTTGTCATTTTGCTGTTAGACTTACTTTTCAACTTCGGGAATGCACTTAACAAAGTTGTGGTCGAGAAGCTTGTAGATTGGATTGCGAATCAACTCGTTAATGGTGAACAAGATTCCCCAAGGGTGTGGACGGAGGGCAATCAAGCGCTCGAGAAGAACACGAACAATCTGCTCGCGCACTTGCTCAGAGTTGTCGCTGAAGAGTGACAGGAGAACACAAATGTAAAAGACGGTGTCACTGTTTGGGTAGCGAAGGTGGTCGATCATTGAGTTCAGTAGAATGTAACGGCCTGCAAAGAAACAAAAAAGTTGTACTCATCAAAAATGATCCTATTTAGAAACAAACCTTGAGAATCCATGTGAATCAAATTTTGGAAAATGTCATAAAATGGAGAGTTGGAAACAGTCGACAAGTTGAGGGTTTTGATAGCCTGAATAGCAGTGTGACCAATGTAAAGTGTAAGAACATTGATCAGCGTAGTGTTGTAGACGATCTGCTTCTCAGCATTGATGCTAATCATATATCCACGGAGATCATTGTGGAAATCGCCAGGATTACGAGTAAGGAAGAAGTTGTCCAAGTCTTTCTTAAACGGAATCGTATCAAAAAGTCCAGTATTTGATAGACTGCGAACTGGCTGAAGAATTTCATTGAGTGTTTCCAACTTCAAGTTGACATTACAAGGATCAGGGAGAGGTGTAATGTTTGAAGGAACTGCGCTCAAGATGATGTTACGTAGCTGCACGGCTTTGAATGGAATCAGCTCGCAAATGAGGAAGCAGTACTCGGTAAGAAACTCCGGAAAATCGTGCAAAAGAAGCAAAAACAACTTCAGAGTGCCCTATTTACAGATGAAAAAAATATTAAATTAAGATAATGTAATCTGTTTACAAAACAAGATATTACCTTGTACAAGTCATTGCTAGTAGAGCTCAACTCAATATTTTGCAGAATAGGCTTCTGAAAAGTCAGAAGGTCATTGAGTAAAATAAAGTAGTGATTCCAGTTTTGGCATTCAGTTGAGTGCTGTTGTCGAGACATTTGCCAATAAAAACACGATGAGAGATAAAATCGAGCCAGGCAAATGAAAAGGATGGAATTTTGAGAGGGGACAAATAGCGAAGATAGTTGCAGTAGCTGCGAACAATGTGCATTTTGAATGCCTCAAAGAAGCCTTCGTGGTACATGATCTCCTGAATTCCCAGGTTGTACGGGGCGTAGAAAAACTCCACAAAGATGGTGATCAAAATGCGATAGTAAGGCAATGGTTGAAACTCCTGGTGGCGAACTTCCTGATCTCTCAGCGCCGTAGTCACCACAATGTTCAGAATTCGACTTAAAAACTGAAACTTCTGATCGATATTTCCATTGTTGCCGCTCTGTTTGATGAAGAGTAGCACCAAAACGGAAAACGAATCGACAAATTCGTAGCACTTGGTGTGAATTTCATTCAGCGACACGTGATTGTGCTGGGCTGCATAGGCAAAGACATGGTAGCAACGCTCAACTACGAATTCGAGAAAGATTTTGAAGAAACGAGCGATCATATCATCGTTCTTGATAAGTCCCTAAAATTAAAATAAAGTTAAAAATAAACAGCAAACAATAAACAAAAAGTTTACCTGTGCATTCATATTTTTAACCATAAAGGTAAATGAATTGTTGATGGTATTTTTGGGAGAATTAAAGTTGTTGATCCAGTCCTTGATGATTAGCTCAGCCTTTTCAACTAGCAGAGCTGAATCGACTATTGGCTCAACATTGTTGTTAGTCACAGCAGACTGGTTCAGGTTGCGCTGAGCCAAGGTGAGAATGTTCTTCAAATCAGTCAAAAGAGGATGGTTAGACTGGTTCACTTTGAGAGCAATGCGCTGTAGCAGTTCGAGAGTGTTGGCGAAGAAGTTGGATGTATAGCCAGCATTGAGATACCACTTGAGAAAGTTCAAGATGATGCTAATGGCCGCAGTGTTATGACCATTTTCCAAAAACTGGAAAAATTCATTGTCCATGTAGGCAAAGTTGATGAGCGATGCACGTGAGAGCGTGTCAAAAAGTTCATCCGGGAAGACCTGATTCATTCTAATCCAGTGATCCATGACAAAGCGAGTGATGTTGGTTGTGGTGAAGCGGACATTGAAGGCTCGTTGGTCGGTTAGAGCTTTGAGGAGAATCAGATAGAAGTCACGAATGCGAGAAATGACAGCAAAATCAGATGTTCCATTGTCGGCAATGATTAGCAGTTCTCGAAAAGCGGTAATCACATTACTGATCAAAGTCATTGCAGTGTTCTGGTCTCGAGAATTTTTCTTGGATAGCTGCAGAACTTTAGCACCTGGTGCATTGTATCAGTGTTGTTGTTGACATACTCAAACTCCTGAATGAGCTCATGAAGTTGACCGATGAGCTTGTCGTAAATGGGAGCAAAGCTATCCATTACTGGAGGAGTCTCTTGCAACTGTTGCTGGGGCGGTTGTTGTTGCATTGGCAGAACAACATCGTTCGGCAAAGCTGAATAATTGGGAATGTTTGGGGGAGCTGCAACGTTGTTTTTCAGATTTTCCAAGTGAATCAAAGTGCTGTTGGGAAGAGGGCCAGTTTGAGCGAAGAAACCTGGGATGTTTCGGCCCATTTCCTCGTAAACGGCCATTGTTTCAGTGTGATGGTTCCGCCCTTCAGCTTATGAAGATCATTTCCATAAACGCCAGCTTCAAAATCAGCCTTCATTTTCTTTTCCATTTCTTCCAAACCTCGTTCAATGCAAGTTTTTTGCACAAAGCAAACACAAAGGTCGATGTTGTCATTGATCAAGGTGGAAGCAGTTGAATCAATAATTTCCTTTGAAATATTTTTGCATTTTGACTGGAGAAGAGGAATCATGCTTTGATGAATTCGATTTGACAGCGACTCTTTGGTGTTGATCAGCGAGAAGCCAGCAATCAAACACTTGAGCATACTCTGGGCGGCGATTTTCATCAGTTCCGGATTGGGCTCTTTAGCAAAGTCCTTCTTGATTAAGGTTTCAGTTGTGACGATGGGCACCTTAATGACTCGATCAGAAATGTAGATAATCCATTCCTGTACGTTCTTTTCAATTAAACTTTTGATAATTCCAGCTAAAGCAGGATTCAGCATGATCACTTGAAGGTTTGGCTGAATGAAGATGGCGCGATTAAGATTAGCAATGTTGGAAATATTAATATCGTTGTAATTGTGCAGATTTGCGGTGACTTGGGGCACCAACAGGCTAGGGGTGTTATCCTGGTGCACAATGTTCACCATGTCAATAGAACTGGCCGGCGATTGAGGAGCCAATGAGGCCATGACAGAGTCAGGCGTGGGGACACTTGATGGAACCATTTGTGCCACGGGTGGAGGAGGAAGTGAAAGACTGAGCTGCGGTTCGATTTTGCTGAACAGCTCTTTGTTCTTTAGAATGGTCGACTTTCCGACGTAATCAGCCATGTCAAGTTCGAGGTTTTTGAGGAGCACCTCCACCTCAAACTTGAGGTTCAGCTTCAAGTCCTCCTCGGAGTGAAGCTCCACCAGGATGAAAATGAGAGCATCAGTCCAGGGATTAGGTGGTCTGAAGACGCGGGACTTGGCGCAGCCAGCGATGACTTTGGCGACAAAGGGCACCACGTAGAGCAGTTGCTGCAGTCCCTTGTGGTACGCTTCAATCAGCAGACTCTTCAAGTCGAGATCGATGGTGAGAACGGGCTTGTTCTGCCCAATCGTGATCAGGCCCAGCCACTGACCGAGGTTTTTCAGCAGCGTTCGGTCGTTGAAGTTGTCCGTCTCTTTGTTGGAGCGCAAGAGCACTTTGATGTTGCGGTAGGTCTCGTTGAGGATCAGTTTGCACAGGTCGCTCATTGCAAGCTTCGCCACAAAGTTGGCGTACAGCTCGTGAAAGTTTGCCTCCAAACTGACTCGCTTCATGACAATGTACTGCGAAATCCATCCATTGTACTGTTCCTTCTCTTTGGCGAGCAAATCCTTAAACTCCTCCGTTTTCTTGTTCAGGTTCAACAGTGACAGGTTGTTGATGATGAAGGCAATTTTGTCCTGGAACGCGTTTGGAGGAACAATTTCCGGCACAATATTCATCGGTGTGTCATTGCCCGAGTTGACAGACTTGTTGATAAAGGGCATCACTGGCATGGTGGGATTGCTGTTGGTGCTCATCTTCTTCACATTGAAAGCATTGCCGAAAGCAGCTCCATTGCTCGACACGGCAATCGGAGGCTCCTGCGACTGCTTTCCGTACTCGATGTACTCGACGAGAAGGGGTGGAAACTCTCTAAAATGGGGAATATTGATCAGGTGCTGGCAAAACTGAGGAAACTCCTTGAGGCGACTTTTGAACTTGTTGAGTGCTGCCTTTCCGAACGTAAAGTACTGCGAGTTGATGGGCTTTTTCAAGGACTCGAGGACGTATCGGAGAGCACCGACGAATGAGTATCCCTTTACAAAGTCGTAGAGGATAATGCCGCCAAATATCTCGCCAGTTGTTTCGAGCTCTTTATCAGGATACTGAAAGAGAAACGGATACTCCTTGAACAGATTTCGAATCATACAAGCAAACACTTCTTTTTCACGCTTGTTGGGAGATTCCTGAAACTTTTTCAGCATATCCAGCACTTGGTCAATGGACATGCAATCAGGCAAATCCTGATTGTAAATTTTAGTAAAGTAAGAATCAGCCTCTTCTTCGATATCTTTGCTGAACTCTTGTTCAATGTCGGGAAAGAAACCCTGCGTGTTGACAACATTTGCCGGGTTTGAGTTAGTAGCACGAATTTGATTAAGCAGTTGATTGTCAGTAAATGATTGCATGCCGAGAATATTGCCATCAAACTGACTTGGACGTAAAGGATTTGGAGTAACCGGTGCTTGTTGAATCCACTGTGAATATTTCGTCAACATTTTTACCAGTTCTAATTCAGCAAGCGTTTTTGGATTATCAGAAATGTACTGGCGGAGACAGTTGAGGATGGTGGTGAAGGTCTCATTGGGAAAAGTCATAGTGCTGCTCTCATTTGGACCAAATGCAGGACAACGGCGTTTTAGAAAAGTGACACAAACTTCGATGAAAGGTTGACCATTTGTTTGGATTTTATCATTCAGCCATTTGTCAAGTTTGAGATATTCACGGCGAGAGGCAAGGCAGGCAAGATCAATAACAAACAGGTACGAGTTGCTTGAAAGAAGAAGGTTGAGCGCTTTCAAGTCCTGGGACAAATCTAAAATGCGAGACAGTTTTTGCTGCTGTTCTTCAGGAGTTGAAGAACTGTAGAGCTCAATCATCGATGTCAGAAGTAGTCTTTGTGACCAGGTGAGTGAATTGACGTGGGTGTGATTAAAGTCATTTGGCCAAATGCGTTGGAAGATCTGAGTTGAGTTCGGGTGAGCAGACGTCGGGTAGAGAAACTTTAGTATTGCTTTGATTAGCACAACTTCCTTCAGTCGAGTATTATTGCCGGTGCATTCGAGTAGACCGAGAATCAGCAAATCGGGACACTTGTTCAATGGAAAGAAAAAGATCTCCTCTACCATTTGGTTGAGAATCTGTGTCTCAGAGAGGTCTACTAGAATCTGAAATAGACACTGAAACTTCCAAGGAAGCAGCTGCATGTCTCCATCGTCTGGCTGACATTTCAACAGATCGAGTTGAGGCACATGCTTGTTCAGTTGATACGTTGAATTGTTACAATTTGATAGTATTACTCCAAGATTGTTGCATCGAATGCAAAATTTGATGAACTCTAGTTGAAAGTAGGCATTGTTTTTCCATGGTTTAGAAAAGAAGGCGATTCCAATAATGTCGAAACCTGAAGGAGTAATGACATGTCATTAGATTAAAAGCAAACAGCTCAAATAAAAAACATTACCCTGTTTATCTCTGGAGCAGAGAAGTCGGCAAAAGTGAAAGAATCGATCGTAATCAAACTGCAAATTTTTGAATATTTTCTTATTGAATTCGACACAGTCCAGTGAGCGTAACACCTCTGTGAGTGGGGAATCACAGGAAAGCTTTTCGATGGTAATATTGGCAAGTGTCGCCAAGTTATCATCACTGACGCCATGTAGCTTTGGCTCACAAAATCTGAATAACAGATTTGCTACCATAAGGGGCGACACTTCGTGGTGCCGCAGCTGCTCCAGCGCGTAGTACGGCTCGGTATCTTCGAAGATGTCCATCGTGCCAAGCAGTGCTCATTAGAGCCTGGACAAAGACACCAGTAAACAAACAAATCTGTAAGTTACTGCTGATGGCAGATGACATTCAAGTCACTTCTTCACTTGGCTATGGACGGCGGTGATGATGTTCTACAGAAGTGAGAGAAGCGCGTGACAAGTGATGATGACAAGACTGGAGCTCAGAAGATCAAATGCAGGCTCGTTTCTGCAGGAAACTAAAAGCGGTGAACTGTCGAAGACTTTAAGGATGTAAAGAAATGCGGCGGTGATGAATCGCACTCAAGTGTCATAGAACAACTGAGGAGGAGAAGAAGGAGAGAGGTGAGTAGGTAAAAGTGGACAGCAGCAATTGCAGTTGGCGAAGTTCGAAGGGGCACGGGTGGCTGCGGCGCCCGTGAGGGCCCTAGTGCCCAGACAGCATGACGCCCGATTCTGGCTCTGGGGGGGGGGGCTTGTACAGTGAGGACGGGTAGGGAGGGGGAACCAGCACGGACCGACGGTGGTGTTGGTGGTGGTGGTGGTGGTGGCGGCGCTAAGATGAGCAGCTCAGTAGTGAATGGAAGCAGCAGCAGTGAGTAGGAGAGTGGAGAGGCAGACAAAGCAGCAGCAGCAGCAGAGGCAGCCCAAGAAGCGCTCTCTCGGTGAGTGCCAGCAGTGAGAGTACTGATTTGCCTGGCCGCCGATAGCACTGCACTCTGCACCGCCTGGAACTGGAAGAGCACACGGTGCTGTGAGCTGGTCGGCCGTTTACTGGCCGCCAAAGTCGCACAATCCAGCGGTGTATCCTCGTTCATACAGTGCGTTCCAATGGCGCTGCGCCTTTCACTGCCATCCGACGGACGGTCGGATTGTGCATGTGTGTATTGTTCGAGTGATCACTTCGGTGGCTACTCGTAGTCTTGGAAGTGGTGGATGCTCTGCTCAGCTGTGGGCACCACCACCAGCAGACCCAGGAGGTCACCAGGCTGCAGTCTGAGATTACCCTCAAAATGGGACGCCCAGACGGCAGCAGCTTTCTCTGCACCTTCTTCACCTCTGGCACCTGTCTATCCTCCCATTCAGTCTCTAGACTGGACATTGCGCAACGCACATATTCTGAAACGTGCTGCCTGCCAGCTGGCTGAGGACATTTCTTCGATATCTTCTCCGTCTTTACATTTCCCCTGAGACAGACTACTGCTCAAAGGTGACGCCTACTGAAAACAGAAATTAGCACCAGCTGCAGCAGTTGGTAGCAGCAGCGGGAGAGGATTTTCTCTTTTAGGCGCCAGCTAATCCTGCCACCAGTGCAAGCGCGCGCGACAATTTATTCGCTTATCATCGCCTGACGGGCGCTTCGGCAATACACATAGACTTCGCTTCTTGCAGCCTCTAACTTGCGCCATTCTGGTCATCAGTGCTCTGCCTTTTGGAAAGCACTCTCGCGGCGGTACCTGTCGTCACTCTGGTTCTCTCTGCTTCAGCTTTGACGACCCTTCTTCGGCACCATAGCACCAATCGGCCACTGGCGCCCCAACGTGCCTCTCAGTGCCTTGCCTCGTCTGCCTCGGCGGCAAAGTCGCGAAGACCTGGCGCCAGCGAATCAGCAGTCTTTCCGCAGACTCCTCTGCCTGCCAAACTCTGCCAAGCTGTGCAACACTCCCCTCTCTCCTACCTCATCCTCCACCTCGAAGCTTCCCACCACTTACCACCACTGTCTTCAGCGTACTGCGCCAATCTATATAAAATCTCCCTACTGGTCGTCCTTCAAGTCAGCCACTAATTGGCCGCCTCTTCGCCCTTTCTCAGTTCTATTTTCGAGCTTTGTTTACATTCCAAACACCGCTTTTCACTCTTGCCGCCGTCTGCCATTGAGGTGTCTCATCATGGTTCACTCAGAGGCGTCTGGTCTGGTGATCGAGCCACCGGCGAAGAGCTTTTGCATTCTGCACTTTAACGACTGCTACAATGTCGAGTCCAGTGAACAGGAGCCCATCGGCGGCGCGGCCCGCTTCGTTACCGCCCTGCGCACCTTCAGCCACTTGGAGCCGGTGGTCCTCTTCAGCGGTGATATCATTGCACCCTCGATAAGTATGTCCAGCTGCAGTTGGTACGATTGGAGCTAATACTTTTTTGTTTATGTTATCAGTGAGTACATTCACCAAAGGAGAACAAATGCTGCCGGTACTTGAGTGCTGCAATGTTGACTGTGCCTTATACGGAAACCACGAGTTTGGTGAGTCAGCTGTGTTGAACTCGACTTCTCTTATCATCATTTACTTTTACAGACTTTGGTCTTGAGTACTTGATTTCGTTTGCAAAAAAGACAAAGTTTCCCTGGCTTATGAGCAATGTTTTCATGAAAGATACCACTGCACCTCTGGGCGAGGGAAAAGTGTCCCATATCATTGAGAAGAACGGCATCAAGGTGGGTTGAAGAACTGAGAAACTAAAATTATGGAAAGTGAAAACTAACTTGTTGGTCAGATTGGCTTAATAGGACTCATTGAGGAGGAATGGCTATCCACCCTGGTAATTGATCCGAACGACATTCACTATGTCAACTTTATCACTGAAGGTCGCAAACTGGCACAATTGTTGAGAGAGAACGTGAGTATATAACTGCTGTCTGACTTTGGGTGAGAGACTAACAGATGGGTACTTTTGCAGGACAAAGTGGACATTGTGATTGCATTGACACACATGAGAACGCACAATGACATTAAACTGGCTGAAAATGTCTCTGAGATAGACTTGATACTAGGTGGACATGACCACGATTATAATGTTGAGAAAGTGAATGGAAAGTACATTATCAAGAGTGGAACAGACTTTCGACAGTTCAGCAAGATCGATGTGACCGTCAATTCGCCAGGGGCGGGCGGCGTTCAGGTGCAGATCGAAGCAGTCGATGTGACTGCCAAGTTCGAAGAGGACGCCGCCCTGGCCGCCGAACTGGAGCAGTACAACACCGTCATTGAGGGCAAGATGGAGAATGTGATAGCCTTCGTGGAGTGCGACCTAGACGGCAAGTTTGCCAGTATTCGCTCTTCGGAGACCAACCTAGGCAATCTGGTGGCGGACATCATGCTCGATGCGGCAGGTGACGTCGACTTTGCCTTGCTCAACTCGGGCACTCTTCGCAGCGACCGCGTGCACCCGAAAGGACCATTCAAAATGCGTGATCTGGTCACCATACTGCCGTACATGGAGTCCATTCTGGTGCTGCAGATGAACGGCCTGCAGGTGCACCGAGCGCTGGAGAACGGCGTCTCGCAGTACCCTAAACTGGAGGGGCGATTTCCACAGGTGGCGGGAATTTCATTCTCCTTCGGTAAGCGCCTTTGCTTCTTATTTTGACTTGAAGTGTAACCATTGTTTTCCTCTCCCGTTTTCCTAGATCCTTCAAAACCACCGGGAAACCGTGTTCCACTTGAAAGCGTAAAGATTGGCGGGCAGGACTTGGACCTGCAGAAGGCGTACAAAGTAGTCACCAAGGAGTTTATCGCTCAAGGAAAGGATGGCTACGATGTGCTGAGAGAGTGTCCTCTGGTCAAGTCTACCGAAGACTGTATGCCTATTACACAGGCGGTAACGGAGTACTTTGAAGCCATCAGACGTGTTCAGGCCCAAGTTGTGGCCCTAAACAATGCTCAGCCGTCTCAGCGACGGCAAAGCCTCATTTCTCTATCTCGAAGAGTTTCCAAAAGCCAAGAGGAACCTGCCATACCGATTGAACTTTGCCGTCTTGAACCGAAAGTCGAAGGCAGAATCAAGATTCTGCAGCCTAGTCAAGGCTAGTCAGTTAAAACTATTGTTAAAGTTTTGATGTTAAGTTTGAATAAATAAATCTTTCAAGTTAAAAACACAGTGTGATATTTACAAAAGAGCGCTCTAATTAAAGCCCTTTCAGCTAACATGAGACGCAAGTAGTGGAATCAACTTTAGCTCTTCCTTCAGGCAAAACCACTCCCCACAGACGCACATTACTGTAAGGCAGACAATGTTGAGAATCCACCATGCGAGCGAATATGGAAAGTATCCATTGTATATCCAGACGAGAATGAAATGAATTATGAATGTGGTGAGTGTGAAATCAAGACATGGTTTGGCTCGTTGAACCACGTAGAACAATATCAAAGATCTGCAACAAAAGTGAATTTAAGTTTAGAGTTCCGCAAGGGAAAGTCCAAAAAACTTACCCAGCGCATGCATTCAGTAAAAATGAAAAAGTTATCAAGTAGCCAATTGAAGTTCGGAAGCTCACAATCTATCAGTAAAATGGTTATTCTTTCACTGGGGTAAAAATCACCAGCTTACTTGAAAGTTGAAGATCAGATCTAGCGTTGGAAGGTGCCCCGTAAGGTGTGAAAGAATGAACGTAGCCAGTCCAAGGGTGACGTAGAAGGTGGTTTGAATGGCGACAATCTGCGAGGAAATAAGCACCGGGTCCCAGCGAGTATACCGAAAGTTGCCCGACATCTTTTTGACTAAAAAACTAAAGTGATTTCATGTTGCAGTTTTTTGGTGATCAGCTGTCGCAAAAATGAAAACATACAATGTCACCTCATCTGTGAATTAGCCCCAAACTGTACGAAAGTGAGACAGAAGCAAAGTGACGCTGAAAGCTTTTCTGGGCGGAACAGTGTAGTGAGCAGCGCACAGTGGCAGTTTACAAGGTGCCCGCCCACAGACACCGGCCAACAGCCGCCTCTCCTTGCTCTGAGACAGAGGTGAAAAAGACTCGTCGTCCAACTCCTCGTGTTTTTCTCTGTTATTCCAAGTTCCACCGATATTCTTGGACCGCCGAGAAGATGTCTTTTGTCGCCCGTACCGCGCGCCTCAACCAGATCCTGAGCGCCCACCGATTGCACAAGGCAATCGCTCTGGCGCAGACCCAGCAGCTGCACAACCGAGCCCTCATCGGAAACCGAGATGTCGTCGGGTACGGCTTTAATGGTTCCTATGTTTACTTTGATGCCACCGACATGCCATACCCGGCAATCAGATTCCGCGAAGAGACCGAAGAGATCAAGAAGCTTCGCGAGAAGGAGAAGGGCGACTGGAGCAAGCTGACTCTTGATGAGAAAAAGAAGCGTAAGTTTGGCTAGTTCTAGTGATGAGTGCTTGAGTACAACAACGACAGAAAAAACAACAACAACGAATGGCAAATGTTTCAGTTGTGTTAACAAGCCCTTCATTTTTGCAGTGTACCGCCACAGCTTCTGTTTGACCTTGTCCGAGGTTGAAGCTCCCACCGGCGAGTGGAAAATCCAACTTGCCGTCGTCCTCTACACCGTCGGACTTGCTCTTTTCTTCTACGGATTTGCCCGCAAGAACTGTAAGTTTATCGCAGTATTTCTCCCATTGCTAAACCTTTTTTGTTTTAGTTTTCGGTCCACTACCACCTACGATGTCACCTGAGGGCAAGCAGGCCACTCGTGATTTAGAAATCAAATACAAAACCAATCCAATCTTTGGTTTGGCCTCAAAATTCGACTACGAGAAGGGAGACTGGAAGAAATAAACCAACTATTGCCCCTGCTCTTGCTATATACCCGCATATAGCTGATCGATAACATCCAGCTGTTAGTGATACAGAACATTTGAAGTTATAGATTTTTAATCTGTGTACAATAAAAAAATACAAAAATACCATTTCATAAACATGTCACTCTGCCTGGGATGATGGTATGCACTGACAGCCGCAACCAGTGGGACACTCAAGTTGCGTTTGGAACCACTCCTCCATGTGCTCAGTGTGACCCCCATGACCGCAGTCGATGCAGAAGTTGGCGGCACCCTTCACCGGAATTCGACACATCGAACAGACGAGCGAGTGCTTCTTGCAGACACTGCAGAACACATCATGACAGAGCCTTTTGTCGGCGGTGCACCGCTCGGAAGGGCACAGAGTGGCGAATGGCAGGTGGTACAGTGACTCGTCTTCGCTCAGCAGCTGTGACTGAATGGTCTGCAGGAGGAGGGCTCGCTTCTCGATGAGCTTCCACCGGTAGAGAACATCGGCGTATATCTTCTTGTAGTAGTCATACTGCAGCATGTAGTCAGGGTCCAGAATGCTGAAAGAGAAAAGTGGGAAAAAGTGGATTAGGAGTTTCCGCCACTACGTTAGCGTCCACAAACCTATCACGTTCGATTTTATCATTCTTTTGTTTGGAGTTGCGCGGTAGTTTAGAAAAAGCTCCTGCTTGAACACAGTCTCCCCGTGCTCTGACCAGCTATTGGATCGAGTCCTTATGTTTTCTTTTGCGCTCACTGCTCCAAGGAGATAATGCAGGCAAAAGTTAGACAAGGGATGCCATCAACATTAACAAGACACTTACAAAAGTTTCTATGGTCAACAACTGAGTCAGATTTGGGGAGCTCATTGACCACCGGAAATCTAAACTGTTTTTAAAACAACTATGAAACTTTTTCAAGTTAAAATTCAAAATAACTGAGGTACCATGTTTGTGTCTTGATCGAGAGCGTAGAAAGGCTTGATGAGAAAGCTCTCCGAGTTGACGTTTAGTTGACTAAAAGCACAGGCAATCATTGCAGCCGTTTGAATATCGTTGTTATTCAAAGCATAGTGTTCAATCCTGGAAAAGATGCATGTTATATTAAGTCACAAGCGTAACCACCATTGTTTCACTCTTACATCGATTGAATCATCTTCCTGCCAAAAGGATGCTCCGACCAGGGGGTGAGAAAACTGTCAGAGCTGCGCATACTCTTCAGGTAAATCTCCGCAGAGAGACGCACCAGAGTCCACATCTGAGCAAGGTCGCGTCGAGAGGAGTTGGCGGCAATTTTGGCGTTCATCTCACAGATTCCGGTGATGCCGTCCTTGCTGGTGACAATGTACTGCTCGGCAAGAGATCGTGAGATGGGCAGCAGTTTGGCAGCATTGAACACCGACACTGGACCGCAGAGGTTTGGCGTTTTGTGCTTTGGCGACTTGTCAGCGTGACTACTACTGGTCTTGTGGCGCAGCTTACGCTTGCGCGAAGAGTCAATGTAAAAGTTGGAGATGGAAAGTGCGAACGAGTCCTTTTTGTCGTCCTTGAAGTGATTATTGAAGGCACGGACGTGAGTGGTGAGGTAGGCGGAGAGGGCAGACAGTGACCGAGGCGTAAACTCGGTGGGGGCGTTCATCTGCTCCAGATGAGGCGGTCGTCCGAAGCAGACGAGAATGTCGGAGGAGCAAAATCGGGCGCCAGAGGTGCGCGGGAAAGGCACTGATGCATCGAGGTAGCTGCCGTACTTGTGACTAGGCAATAGATCAAGCAGTGTGTGGCTCTTCGCCGGAGTTGCATTCTGGTGATTGGCCGAGATGAGGCGCTCAAAGGTGGAGGTGAACTGGCGAAGGCACTTCTCCAGACAGGTCCGGTTTCGCTGCACCTGCGAAGTGGCCGTTGTTTGCAGCACCTTGAGAAGCTCTTTTTTCATTGATTCAGTTAGGCTTTTGGTGGACATTGATGTGTCGTGGTCGCTCTTGTCGTTGAGAAACATAAACTGCGGAATCACATTGTACGGGTAGTTTTGCGGAAAAAATATCTTCAATCGACAGCTAAATACAGACTTGGTGGCCACAATGCAGATGCGCTTGGCGGCGTTCAGCTCTTCGATAATGATGTTTGGAATATTCTGGTTGACCAGCGAAAACTCCTGGCTCAGGCTGAGGATGATGCTGTTTGAGGTAAGCGTATTGCTGCCGCCGCCAACTGCTTCAGACTTGCCCAAGTCTGAGTCGTTATCGTTTTCACTTTTAGTCGACTCAATCTTGCTTGAAATAGGGGAAGGGTTATTTGATCTGCCCAGCTCAATGTTGTCCAGTTTGGTTGACTCTGAATCAGAATTAAACTGCTCTTCCTGATCGCCATTAGAATCGGCACTTTCCTCAGTGTTATTGCTCTGGGCGATGGTGTTTTGAAAAGTCTGACTATTCAGTTGCCACAGTCGAAGGGCGTTATCCTTGGCCCAGGTGATTAGCTCACATTCAGTATTCGATTTGACGTTCCAACCGAAATCAAGCACCACATCCAAATGACCAGCAAAAGAATGCAAGGGCTGTGCAAGATTGGAAATGTTCCACAACCACAAATTGTTTTCTGTTCTTCGCAGTTGAGGCACAAGTGCAGTCATCAGTCCATTTTCAAACGGAGTGAAACGGGCCTTCCAAACGGGCAATCCGGTGTTTAAAATGGAATCTGATTTTCCTTTGTAAACGCTTGTCAAAAGGTCCCAAAACTGTAAAAAATCAAAATGAGATGAAATGTCAATAAAACTGATTTCTTTACCTTAATATTGCCGTCTTGAGAACAGGTAACAAATTGTCCACTAGAAGATGGATTCCAGTCAATTCCATTAATCTTGGAGAGGTGAGCTGTTATGTAGTGGATTGGAGTGTTGCTTTTCTGCAATTCAAAAGATGGTTATTGTAACACTTTCTTTATGACAAAAACATACCCTTTTGTCCCAAATGCGAACATCTCCTTCGTGGCTCGTAGCAAGATAGTGGTCGTCCATTTTGGCCCATTTGACCTGTGTCGCTCCGGCAATTGAATGCATTGATAAGGATGGTTTTCTGTAGAAGACAACAAAGTTGATCAAACTATTTTCAAAAAAAATATTAATTACCTGGCGCCATCACGAAGATCCCAAATGTGCATGTAGTTGTCGTACGATGCAGTTGCCAACTCATTAGCATCATTGTACGACCAGTTCAAATCAGTAATTGTGCGAGTGTGACCTCTCAGCGTGTGGATGAGCGACGTCGGACCGGTATCTGAAAAAAGTGCGGCCATAAAAGAAAATGAAAAACAATTAACAATCCTTTTTCGTACCGTCAGTATCAAAGATCTGAACTGTTTGGGCGTTGGTAATGGCAATGTAGCTGCGCTGAAGAGTGCTGAATTCAGCGTAGGTCGTATCCCACTTGGTATCACGTTTAATGTTGTACTCGACATCGCTCAGTTTATCAGTGGAAATCACCGAAATGGACCGTCTTGAGATGAGCGCACACTTTCCATTGTTGGAGGTGGCCAGGCACACGGCCTGCAAGTCCTTGTGCTCCGCAGTGTAATTGGCGGTTGACCAGACGGGATGGCGATTCATGGCTCCTGTGCAGTGTCACCCGCTGATATCCACAGAACATGACATTAGCTCAGCTCAGCCACAGTGGACCAGGAGATACTGCTGATGTTGTTGTTGCTGCTGCTGCTGTTATCATTACTTCACTCAGCGACAGGAACAACTTTAGGACTTTTAGGTATTTTACTATGCTAAATTGATGCGTAGCTCCACCCGTAAATAGACTGACATTTAACTGTTATAAATTCTGGTAATGTCAAGGTCAGAATAATTGCACAAGAACGAAAAAATATTGAAAAGATAACAACCACGCAACTCCCAAAAGCTTTTCACAGCTGGGAAAAAATGCCAAAACAAAAACACGAGCTGGTAAGAGGTGCTCGCAGATGAGAGGACGCCGCCACCTGACTTGCCATTTGAACTGGAAATGTTTGTTTCATTCGAATTAAAAAGACTACTCCCTTGGGAGTGGGGCACTGCTGTTTTTGACCAGCGATGATCATTGATTACGATCAACGGTGACAGAACGATCACTTTGTGTCTCGCCGACAGACAGTCAATCTTTTTACGGCACATTACACCTGCCGTCCATTAGACTTTACAGCAATCGACAAGTTTACACCAGTTTACAGGAAAATTGACAAATGTCTCTGTGTGCATTTTACGGTTCATCATCAGCTTGTGTGACCTGAATCTGTGGCAATTGTCAATTCACCTGTCAGATTATCAGCCGGCCAGGTACGAGCAGTGTAGTACTCTAATGGAGCAACATCGCTCATTAATCTTTTGCTGGCCATTACAGCGAAAGCAGCAGTACTGCCCAATTTTTAGGCGCGCAAGTAGTGCTTCATTTTTCTACAATTGGCACTAAGTAAATACTAGTCAGCTATAAGCAGTCGTGCCCACTGTCAAACAAACAGAGAGTTGGCTTCCGTTGAAGTGAAAGAGTGGCACGACCAAGAAATGGACGATCGATCGGTGGCAGATCAGTGCCACCACAGTGTACAGTGCAAGCACTCGTCGTGTTGAGTTACTTTCAGTTCTTTTGCTCCGCTTCAACAGCAGAGCAACTGCAGCCGATGGGGAACAGGCGCCAGGCGACACATGCACACATTTGGCGCGACACACGAGGTGCAACTGACGACAGACACTGGGAACAACATGATACACAGACAAGCACTCCTCTCTTCCCTTCTCTCTTTCTCTCAATCAAAGTCAGACACCTCCTGTAGACACCAGCAGAGACATTGTACAACACTTTAGTCAGGCAGTCTGTAGTTCCGCCCGATTGGATCTTTTTTGCCTGAGAGCAAAGGCGAGGGATGCACCATTTGCGTTGGTGCGAGGGTGCACTAGGCTACTGGCTGCTCAGACTGACGCCACCGACGCCGTGGTTGCTGCCGTCGTTGGTAGCTGGAGGTGGTCGTGGCCAGCAGAGGCCCGTCACCGGTTGCCGATCATCAACAGTTTGGCCAGTGGCAGCTCCATCGACGGACGGGCTCATTGCAACCGACGCCGCCAAAGAGGCAGCAGCAGCAGACACTTTTTCTGCAGGCAGACCACAATTAACCTAGTTATCAATTAATCACCACGAAGAACGATAATCATCATCCACAGCAGCAACCACAGCAGCAGCACTAGCAAAACTCATCAGTGCGATGAGTGGCACTAATGGGTCCAATGGGGCTACCGGCAGCAATAGCAGCATCAACGGCAACAACACCAACTTTCAGCGCAAGATTGGCCTCACCAGTGGCATCTGCTTTGTCGTGGGCATCATCATCGGCTCGGGCATCTTGTCAGTCCAAAGGGCGTCTTCGAGAACGCCAACTGCACTTATGTGGGCGCCTCTGTCGTCTGGGTCCTGTCCGGGCTCTTCTCCATGATGGGCGCACTGGTCTACTCGGAACTGGGGACGACCATTGTTCGCTCTGGCGGTGACTACGCTTACCTGAATGCAGGCTTTGGCTCAGCCGTTGCCTTCCTCTACCTTTGGATCAACCTGGCGGCCATTCGGCCAGCCTCGCAGGCAATTCTGGCGTTGACATGCGCCTACTACCTTCTCGAGCCCTTCAAGTCGCTCTGCGACTCGTGGGACTTTGAGGCGATCATTCGAATCATATCAGCGCTGCTCATCGGTAAGTCACACAGACACTACCACATTTACCCATACACAGCAACAATGAAGGCGCCAGTGGCAGTGGCAGTGTCACATGCCGTCCTGTGACAGGCGGCAGTAGTGTAACACAACACCAACACAAACATCAACACACTGCCAGTGGTACAATATTACTTGTCAGCGCAGCCACCTGCACAGGCGGCTGGTTCGACTGCTAGTGCGAATGATGGGACAACAAAATGACTGACTAACCACTTGCGCACTACTTGCCCACTACCTTTCCTCATTCACGACAGTCCTCCTTGGCTACATCAATTGCGTCAATGTGAAATCGGCCATTCAGCTGCAGGTATGTCTGTCTCTCCCTCCGTTGGTGCTTGCTGGGGGCTTTTCACCGGAATGTCAGCTTGCACACACTTCCGGTCGCCTCTCTTTCTTTCGCTTTCTGTGTGTGTGAGGGAGAGAAAGTGTGAAGGCGGCAATGAGGCAACACATGAATACATGCTTTTCTCTTCCTCTCTCTCCCTCATCCCCCACACAGAACACATTCACAGTGCTGAAGGTGCTTGCCCTGGTAATCATTATAGCCATCGGCATTGGTTTCACAACCATTGGTAAAAACGCAGTGCAGTGCACATTCACCAGATTCAGAGAACTAAGAATGACCTTCCTCTTTCTGGCAGGCAAACTTCCCAATGCTGCCCTGGCCGCCGCCTCCTCCCCCACCGCCGACGACTGGCACAGCAATGACTGCGTGCCCAACTACTCACTGTCCATCTATACGGGCCTCTTTGCCTTTGGTGGCTGGTAAGGGGCATCTGCAATCAGCTGTCGATTGGCTTCATTGCTGGCAGTGCCAGCGCATCATCTCATTAGAAACGATTGTGGGTGCCCTTATCGGTGCACACTGCTTCCCTGGAATGATGTGCTGTGCACTAAATGCCATCGTTAGATCGTAGCACCAGAGCATCACTCATTACTTGTGCTGATTCTTCCTATCGCATTTCTCCCTCACTTTCACTATCTTTTCTCTTTTCTAGGAACTACTTAAACATTGTAACTGATGAATTGAAAGACCCCTACAAGTGAGTGGAGCTACTGTTTTTTCCATTTTTATTGAGCGAAAACACTTTTTCTCCCTTCCACAACGACAGCATTCTGGAAGCACTGTCGCCTAGATATCACTTTCACTCATTGTTCCTTACTATCTTTCCTTTTCTCCCTTTCTCCCTTTTGAATGCCTATTTTCCCGCTAATATATTCCGCTTTGCATCGCCTAGAAACCTGCCGCGAGCTGCCCTCATCGGCATTCTCTTCACTCACCGTCATCTATGTGCTGGCGAACATGGCCTACTTTTTCACGCTCACCCCTACTGAAATTGTCACCTTCTCCGGCAATTGCTCTGGTAACCAAATGCTCCTATTACTAAGCTGACTCGTAAATGATGACCACTAATGAGCACCCTTCCACTTCTCAGACCTTTGCCAGCAAAGTGATCGGTCCTCTGGGGCTGTTGCCCATTTCACTGGCAATCTCAGCATCTGCTGCGGGCAGTCTTAACGCCAACCTCTTTACCTCTTCTCGGTAGGCAACATTTTGCGGGCGCACGCTTTTTTTCAGGTTGCACCGGAGCATGTGTTGCACACTGACGTCACGCGTCGACGTATGCTGGGCGCTAATCAAGTTGTCCACTAATCTGATTTTCCCCATTTCTCAACTAGGCTCTTCTGCATGGGCGCCCAGGAGAAGCACCTTCCCTCGGTGCTGTCGATGTTGCACTTTGAAAAGTGCACCCCCGTCGTGTCCATTATACTCTCCGTCCTGCTTACCCTTCTTTGGCTGCTTGTGCGCAACATTTACCAGATCATTCTCATGTTCAGCTTTGCCTACTGGCTCTGGACCGGCATCACAGTCGCCTCGGGTGCGTTTCTTCTCTGCCTGCCAAATGTAACTGAATGACCATTGAACCTTCCCTGCAGGCATCTACCTGCGCCATAGCAGTCCCCGGATGGATAGGCCCATCAAGCTGCCACTGGTGGTACTGTACACCTTTGTGATACTCTGTCTGCTGCTCACTCTCCTTGCGGTGTACAATGACCACCTCAGCTCACTCTTTGGCCTCCTTCTCATCCTCCTCGGCCTGCCCGTCTACTGGGCAAAGTCAGCGGCCAAAGACAAGGCGGTCAAAGTGCCGGCCCTAATCGGTATTACACACTGCTTTGACAATTGTGCGCACACCATCACTTAACTTTTTGTTTACTTTTTCTCAGGACACATAAACGACACCATACAAAAAGTGTTTCTCGTCGTGGAGGCGTCACCTGAAGAGATCGATGATAAAAGGTGAAAAACAGCAGAAATGTAGGGTTGTATGGTTCAGTCAAAAGAGAAATAGAGAGACAGACATGTCTATGTGCCATCTTGATTGCCCAATTTGCTCAACCGTCGACGGTGGCACTGTTGAGTAATTGTTATGATTCCTATCAGGCGGGACTATTGAACAATGATGTAAACAGAGGCAAAAATATTGTAATCTTACTGTGCAAAAACAACAGATGAATATAATGTAGTAGCGTAATCAACAGATAATTAAATTGTGTTTTGACAAATCAACAGCGGGTAAATCCTTGAATGAAGGAAAGCTTTGAGTGAGGTCAGTCGTAATTAGAAATGGTGATCAAGTTTAAATGACTATGAGACTAGGTAGGGGATAATTAGAGAAAGCTTTTCAGTTCTTGTTTTCAGAGGAATATCTTCAGTTTATCATTGACCACAGCTCGACAGAGTGGACAGTTATCACAATCAGCACTGCATCGTTCACAGCAGTTGGCGTGGCAGCAGGGCATAAAGACAATCTCAATGCAACGGTCAAAGCAAATTCGGCACTGCAGCTTCTCTTCATTTGACTGTTGATTTTTTCAGAAAACAAAAATATTGGTCAGTTTTTAGTGCTTTGAATACACTAGATCACAACTGATTACCTGATCATTAGAGGAGGTGCTGCTCTTTGGTCGACTCTCAGTGGTCATCTGCTCATATTCATCTGCTGCAGCATCACTGATGAGCAGGTGGAGATTTCCCTCGAGCTGATTCCTCAGCTTGAACATTGTCCGCTGTACGTCATCGTAAAACTGGCGCAGCGTGCGTCGAATGTCAAAGACAAAGTTTTTGCCCACTTCAGGGTCATCCTTGAAAATGGCCGGCGTAATAGACCAGAACATTCCGGTCAGACCAATGACGCACTGCGTTGTCACTGAATCGCGCACCGTATCACAGCTGTAAAAAACGTGCTTCTCTGTAATTATCTGCAATGTGTGCAATGTAAGGACAGCATTAGCAATTGTGAAATGTCAAATAAAAAAATATATACCCTGTACAGTGCATTAGCAGACTTGGTGGAGGAGAGGCGAAACTTGCGTTCCGTCATTTCGCCATCCTCTTCAATGTACTTCATCATGAAAAAATTAGTCGATGTGCGCACTTTCACTAATGCAACATAGGTTCTGGAGAAAGAGAGTGAGGATCATTAGGAGATGAGCAGACAATTGAGCGTTACTGTCTGCAACTGCATCCTACTTACATTTTTTTCTCCACGACAGGCGCCTCATTGTGTCCAATTGTCACCCCACGTGTGCCCACGCCAATGGTGCACTTGCCCTGGCCGTCACAGTCGCAGGCGGAAAAGAAGTCAATGCCAATGTCTTCTAAATCGACCATCTCCTCAAGGAGCTTGTTTTCCGCATTCGACGGCAGACAGTCCTGCAGTTGAATGTGGTGCTCGACGATTGACCGGTAGAACTGGGCGTGAACGGGAGTTGAAAGGTGCTGTGGCGGTGGGGGCGACTGCTGCTGCTGATTACTGTCAATGCTAATTACCGAAATCGAGTGACAAATCAGATCAGGTGCCGAGGCGCTGATGTTGGTGCTTGTGCTGGGACCGCCAGTGGACCCTGCTGCAAACTGCACTGCAGTGTTCACTTCTACCTCCTCTTCTTCGGTAGCTTCATCCTCTGCGGCAGTGATTCCGGCCACAGAAGAGTCAGAGTGATGTTTTCGACGCTTGCGAGCGCCACTCTCACTAGAAGACGAAGCTGGCTGATTTGAGGAGTCATTTTCTGATTGCACTTCGACTGACTGCTGGCGAATCACTGTCTGCTGCTGGTGCTGCTCCTCGCTTGCCGATGCTGATGCCGCGGGCGACGGACCGTCAAAGAGGAGAATCCACTCCGAGTAGAGCTGCTTGAGATCGATGGAATCACTTCGGTAGTTGCCCAGCTCTGCCTGTGCAATGAGGGCTATCAGTTTGGCCTGCTTGCCAGCGTCAGTCACCTTAAGCTGCTTCTCTCGCAAACTGGCGCGAATGTTGAGGTAAAATAGGTGTCGCGTGCTCTGCTGCTGAATGAGGTGGGGTGGCACGTAGAACTTCAACTTGAAGACTAGTCTAATTGGCTGAACGTGAATTTGTTGGCGAATCATGTTCCGCAAATTGAGCCAGTACCGGTCGCCATTCTTGTTCTTGAACTGCAGGCCAAACAAGTCCACCTCAATGGTGTTTAGCTTTTCGCAGACCTGAATTGAAAAAGACAGGAAAAGGTAAGGTAAGGAGATTGAGACCCGGTCACTTACTTTATCGAGGCATTCTTGCCCTCGAGCTCTGGGGCCAAGTGTGACCTCTAGGAGAAAGTCATTTGGCAGTCGGACTAGACAGAGCATCTTGAGCACTGAAAGTGGCTGCTGCAGCTGCAGTTGCTGTTTAGCAGCAGTTTGAACATTTGATTATCTTAATAAGTGATTCCTCTATCACTGCTGTTTGGTGGCACTTGTTCTTGGATGTAACTGATGTAAGACGACTTTTGCCCATTGACAAATCAATCAGCAGTCGCGCAGTGAATGGTCTCAGTAAGAGGAAAAAGTTGGCAATCGACAAAGGGGTCGATTAATTAGCACTTGTAGGGATAGAGAAAGAGTGAGGCGCCAACGCTTTTCGATGGCAAACAAATCACTGAGCGACGATGTTGATGGTGATAGTAATACTTATAGCAGTAATAATACTAGTAAAAAAGTGATTGTGTTGACGGGTGCAAACGGGTAATTTAGCGTGCACCAGCGGCAGACTACGATGCTACCAGAGCCATGCTTGCACATACACAACACACACAAACTGTGCTACCACTCTTTTTGTCAGCTGACTGATCAGTAGAAGTGTGCTTAGTGAGTGAGAGTGATTGTCAATGGAGGAATGTCACTGGTAGAGCTGCTAAAGTGCCGTTAAAGGGCACCCACCCACCACTGGGGAAGGTGGTAGATCGCCTGAATGAAGACCACTGGCGGTAGTCTCCGTCGTTGTTGTCGCCGTGATGTCTGTCGTACACGATGATCCGCTGCTGCTGCTGCCCAGCCACTGACACCAGTGAAGTGTTTGCAAAATATGGCCGGTTGCTGGGCGAGAGCAAGAGCAGTTGGCGATAAGGCGCCCAGTTGGCGCTTCTCTGGCAGTTCTTCTCCCAAAGCACAGTTTCTCGTTGTGGCAGCAACAAACGCAAACTCAGACTCTTTCTGACAGTAACACTACTGTACGATGGTTGTACGGTGAAGAAGCCAGTGTATGAAGCGCATGACGAGTGCAGCTCGTTCCTCGATGAAGAAGTGCACTGCAACTAAACAAAAAGACAGCAAGAAAAACAAAAGGCGGGCGCGCGCACATGCACGCACAACGCTGATGCAGGTGTCCTTGTTGTTGGAACGACACTGAAGAAAGAAGAAGAAGAAACAGTGCAGACTTGAACAGGTGCCACTTGGTGGTCTGGACAGATGTAGTAGTGGAAGTGCTGGAAGTAGTTAAAGGTCACACACCTGGTTGGCTGCGTCTGCTGCTAAAGATAGGAGGGAAGCAGCACTCTCAAAATGATGGAAAGTGCTGCAAATTGTAATGCAGCCAGACTGACCACCGTGGCGCGCATCTGGATCCTTGAGCAGTCCATTGGGCAATCAGAGGACATCACAACTGCACAGCAGGCAGTCAGTCGCACACTTCTTCTTCAACATCACCATCACCATCACCTTCATCGACGCAATTTATCGCCGCTTACAACGCTGTCAGAAATCGAATTTGCAAAATGACGATCCACCTCAGTAGTGATTGCCTCTCATTGCAACAAACGATCACATCAACAAAGGCAATGCGCCTTTTCTATTGAGTGGTCTCTTTATTCTCTCTCAGGTAATACAGTCATCCGTTTCTCTACTGTGCTTCCTTATCAGTAATGAGGAGAATATGCAAAAAAAGTGCAAGTGTGGCAGCTAATAGTTGGGCGAGAGTGATGGGGATCAGTGTGCCGCCATCAATTGTCCGAAACAATGCCCGCAAGCAAAGACTTGACAAAGTGGCACAAAGAAGCGACTTAATTGCAGCTGGTGCTCGGTGCACATCTTCAGCAGTATCAACTCTTTACTTATTAAAATGGCATTCAGTGGTAGTTGAGGAGATGGCATAATAATTAACAGTGGTGATAATTGCCCATCAACAGCAATCTCTTTCTGACAGTGACATTCCCCCCACTGTCAAGTTGTGTCTGCAGGTCTTTATTTGAAGAACATTTCTACTTGTTCTCTTTGGATCACCAGATGGCCACACCAGCCTGCTTCTTCAGCTGAGCAGCTGATTTGTTTGCGTCGCCAGAAAGCCAGGCAGAGATAGCTTGATCTGACATTTGGCACTGCCAGAACTGCAAAGTTGTTTGTATATAGTCCGTTTTAATCGGTTCTACTTCTACTTCGCTTCCTATCAGCTGCTATTCTGTACGGCGGCAGCGGCAGCGACACTAGCAACTACTACAAAAGTCTGCTCATCTAAAGGCAGCTGCAACTGCTGCTGGCGTTGATGCGGCTTGAAGCCACTTCGCCTTCTCTTGCGCACTTTTTTGCCGACGGCGGATGCCAGTGATGCTAGATGTTGCTATTTTTTCTATTGTGACACATTTCTTCTCGCCACACACTTCACGTCCCTCTCTTCACTCTGATGGGATTCTGCTTCGCAACCTCTTGACGGCCTCAATTTTGTAATGATTGTTGGTACACTTGCTGACCTACAAAGAATCTAATTGGCTTCTCTTTCTCCCTACAGCTTAATTTCCGGTCGCTAACAATTCTACTCAATTCAATCCATCGCCATGAGTGTCCACCAGATGGTTACGAGTCGGCCGAGCAACATTCATGGGTACTACCCAGCTACTTCGTCACATGCACCCATGTGGCAGCCTTCCACCTTGTCTTGTCCCATCACATCTAGCCACGACATTTCACAATCGTATTCAACACCAACGTATTCTCGATCAGAACAACTGCTTGTTCGGATTCATGAAAATCACCTGAGCTATCTAAGTCGAGAAGAGACGCCGACCAAGCTTGATTTGCTTGCTAAACTTCATGCTTTGATCGCCGATTTTCTCTCTATCGTTCCTCATAAGCAAAAGTTTGGCTACAAGGAGATTGGTGAATGCCTTACACAGAGCATAAGAAAGAAACCAGACTTCTCTCCGATAAAGGCAATAGCAGCATTTGAAGACATTGAAAAATACGCTACAAATATCTTGAACTTTCCTTGGAGGCATGAATTTCAAACCATCTACTCTTTTAGCGGATACTTTCGCGTAATTGAAAGCAGCCTTGTGAGGGTTAGGCCAATTTTCGAACTGCTGGGCTTTGCCTTTGACTCCTCTACGAGTGTCTTTAAACTGATCGAAGTGCCCATCGACCCAGATAAAGTAAGCAGAGTTGCGCTGGACTGTTTAGTGGCAATAGGAGAATGCAAAATGATGCTCAGCATTTACAACCTGGCAAAGAAGGACTTTCCAAATCTTTCCTGGAACGACATTCACTCCATACGATTGGACAATATTTGCAATATCGAAGGTTCGCTGAAACTACTTAGTGACCTAAATACTACTAGACTCATCGACCTCGATCTACCTGACTATAGCATGAAAAAATTCAACAAACTTGACATGCTTTCTCCTGCAAACGGTGCTAGCAGGACCCTGTTCGACAGCTGCAGCAGTACTACTCACATTTTGCCGCCTCCTTCAAATTACCTGGAAAGCAATCTTGACTCGTTTGAATTTATTGACAGCAAGTCCGAAGAGCTGATGTCTCCGCTTTCTCCGCCGAGCACTTATTTCCAGGCAAACAGGCAGCCTAGCTCTCAGCTGCCACAGCAACCTCTTTCACCCCCTCCGTCGTTCATGTCAGTACTGGAGCCAGTCCGAGCCAGCTCTACCACGAAAGCACCTGTAAAGGAAAATCTTCCTTCTTCGAGGATCGATAGTCAACCGAGAAACAGCGACATCAACACTACAAGCACTACTCTTGCATATAATTATGACAATGGTGACAACAACAGCAACGCTGATGGAAAACACCAAAGCACCAAAAAGTCGGCGGGGAATGAAGGCAAAAAGAACAACAGTATCGATCCTGACCGACTGTTGGCTGAGATAAACCAATTTGACCAGCACAATCGACGGAATGGCTCTTCTCCGCCTAGCTCTGTTGCAAAGTCAAAGAATGCATTTTCGGTTGAAAAGAAAGCCTTCAAAGTTTCCACTAGCAGCGACAAAGGCACTGAAATTGACGGTGGAAAAACCATCGTCGTCAGTGCTGATCGCCTTGAACGCGGACGGTCTTTGAATATAGTCAATCGCTATCCTAAAAATGCCAAGCAGGAAGTTGTGCCTAGCTTGCAACAGCAGGAACCGGAGGAAATCAGCATCGCTACGATCACGCTGCCAATCAATGCAGTGAGCACTACTACAACCACAACTTCATCTGCTACTCCGCTAGCCACCTCAAGTCTAGCTCCACTAAAGGTGAAAGTGGCCAACCTGCCAACTAGCGCCGTGGTCAAGCTAAACGGCCCCAGTTTTGCCTCCTCTTGGGCCTGCAAGTCCTGCACGTACATCAACAGCAACGGCGATGAAGTGTGCAAGATGTGCCACAAAAGTCGGTCTCTAGGCAACGAGAGCACCCCACTGGTCAGCGGTGGTCGCGAGTGCAGTCGTTGTACGCTGGTCAACGCAAAGGACGACATGTTCTGCAATGCCTGCAACACCTCTCTCGCCGATTCGCCCACATACATTTGATAGTTGCAACCTGTATTTGATATATCCATTTTGGATGATGATGATGATCGCCCACCCTACTCTCGTCACTCGCGCCCCCAGTCCTTTCGCCCTGAGCACGCTTTGTTATTTCGTTTGATGATTTGATTGAGATTTTTACGTGAAGCCGATTGAGAATTTGTTTGATCGTGTATAGAGTCTATCCAACTAACCAACTAACTAACCCCCACAACACTTACACAAACACTTTCACAAACACTACTACTAACGACGACGGCGACAACAACAACACCAATAACTGTGATAATGAGAGTTTTATTGAAAGGAAAGAATAAAATGATTGCATTTCAATGAGTGACAACAATGGCTCCACGGTCATGACTGGCACTTTTGCACTTTCTGAAGGTATGCTGCTGTTTTGGTGATTTAGATTCATTCTTTTCCTCATCGGTGATTGTTGTTGTTGCTGTTGCTGCTGTGACTGTTTACCGGTGCTACCGTGCTCGCCTGACGCCACTCCAGGTACAGGAAGTAGGCTCCTGCTCCGTAGGCAATCGAGTTTAGTAAGCCAAAGACCTAAAGGTGGTGGTGGTGGTGGTGCGTGACGGCGAATAAGTAAGTAAGGGGAGAGAATGTAGAGCAATGTCAGGCACTGCTCGGTTTGTTTGTTCTGTGCATTACACCAAACGTGCAAAGTAATGTTTCTTGAACCAAACCTAGTACATTTTGTTCAGTAGGTTTTCAGTAATTTTTTGTACTAGGTAATAGGTCTTAGGTTTGGGGTAAAACTCAAGTTATGACCATTTTTCTAGGACCAGTTTTAAGCCATTTTCCTTATAGGCTGCAGTAAAATAACTTTTTGCAAAGGGGGCGGGGCTTATTTTAATAAAAGCACTATCAAAGGCTAATTTTTTGTCCACAGTGCTTTTTTAGGACCGCCCACTTTGTAAACCCGGTCCTAGAAAAATGGTCATAACTTGAGTTTGCCCCAAACCTACGCCCTATTACCTAGTACAAAAAATTACTGAAGACCTACTGAACAAAATGTACTAGGTTTGGTTCAAGAAACATTACTTTGCCCGTTTGGTGTTATCTATCAACTTACGCCGGCGGTGATGTACGTGCCAAAGTAGCTCGTTCCGAGGTAGGAGTTGAAGTAGGTGAGGCTGTATCGATATTCATGCTTACAGGTGTAGATTATGTGCAGCAGGGCAGTGATCAGCAGGCTGACCGAGACGATGGAAGTATATATGAGCTCCTGGACAAAAAAAGGGTAAATTATTCAGACAAAAGCAGAGGGGTTGAGCTCCTTACGGTCAAAAGCCAATTGAAACGGGGGAATACGACGTTCTGCAGAGTGACCAGAAAGGCAAAGCAGAGAATCAACGTCAACGCAAAGGAAATGGCAAGGAAAAAGGTCAAAAGACGGGAGAACCACTGAGGGGAAGGGAAAGGGGTAGGAAAAAGGTACAATTAGTAGATTGATCACCAACTTTGCAGCCTCACTCTGCTCACCGTCAGGGGAGGGGAAATGCAAGAAAGTGCAATGATGGCGAAAATCTGCAAAATGCAAAACATTAGTGCGAATGGCAACAATAGCAAATCATCTTCCTGCAGTGAAGCAGTGAAGCAGTACCAGCTGAACAATCTTGAGGATGCCGGGAATGGTTTTGAAGTAGCCCGGATTGAAGCGCAAGTCCTCGCCCACACCGGTCGTCTGCACTTTGGTACGGACGGTCATTCCAGCCGAGTAGCGAGGCGCCTCTCGGGTCACATACGTCACTGGACCGTCAGCTGTAGACATGATGATTTGCTGTGGAAACAATTGCTCGGACTCAGATGAAGCAGTCAGTTGTGGTTCAGAAATTCAGGTGTTGGAATTTAGAGAGAATAAAGAGAGAACAGACAAAGAGAAAGCGCAATCACTTCAAACTCGATCACTGGCAATGCGAAGAATGACGTGCATCGGCAGCAAACTTATCCACGCGGTGCATTCCATAAATGGCCTCTCAGTGCACTTTCTCGTCGAGAGAAGAGAAGAGATCGTGAATCAGTGAAGAGCACAAACAGACTGGCATCGACGTGCAATATACGCCATCAGTGATGGCGATGACCAAGCTCAATTTGCGTTGGCGGTAGTTCAGCTGCTGCTGCTGCTGCCGCTTCGGCTGTCAAGGCAGTTGCTTGTCAATGGCACTGTCAGGTCTGTTGTTGTCTTCTTCGAACTGAGGCTCCGAATCGAATGCCACTGCTGCTGCTGCTGCTGACCTGTTTTGACCAAATACTAGGCCCATTAGCTAACTAGAAAGTTCAACCACTGGTACAGCAGTGCAACTAATTGCCTGTCAGACGGAAGAACAAGAAAAGGCGTGACGCCAAGGTGCTGGCGGTGGGTAGTGCACCAATCATTTCATTCACCTGGAGACATCAACACTGGCCATGGCAGGAACAGCAGCAGTAATAGTAGTAGTAGTATTACTGTAGTAGAGAGCTCTGATTCCATTGTCGCAGTGCAAGTGTGCTACTGCAGCAGCTGACCGAACCACCACCGGAAGACTACCAGCACCTATAGAGCCACCTTTCTTTTTCTATTACACAGCGCCATGGTCACCATCGATGGCTTATTACCATGACTACCAAGACTGCTCTCGCTTCTGTCACCTCACTTGTCGCTCATCTCACTCAGTAAATAGAACCAATTTTCAGGCGAATAAACACAGAACACACAGGGGCACACGACATTTGACATTGGGCAATTCCATGTGCTGCAGTGTGCCAGTGCCATTGACTGACTGATTCAATTTAACTACCAGATCCACCAGACCCCCCTTTTCACAATAATACACTTTCACGGCAAAAACTGGTGCGCCTTTTTACCAGAGTTCATCCCCAAACTTTGATTGCCGGTCGGGCTGGAGGCGTGTCAACGTATCAGTGGTGAATACGAAGCCAGGCGGGCTAATGAGCCATTAAGCAAGTCATTAAACGACAGGCCTGAGAGGCAGCGAACGATACCACACACAACTGACTAGTCATCGGTGCTACAGTGTTTGTACAATTCGTACAATTCGCACGTTCGCTTCGCAGCTGGAAAGAGAGTGAGAGTGAGTGCTGAAGAACACCTCCGTAATGAGTGGAAGCCAGATTAGTGTATGGTAAAGAGCGGTGCCACTTGGATGGCTTCTAATAGCATTTCGAGTGGCGTTTTCTTTTCTTTTTCTTTTCTCTTCTTATTCTTTTCTTTTACCACCATTAAGGCCACTGATACGTTGTTGCTACGGAGCGAGACATTGTCGCCAGTTTTTTAGGTGCCATCATCTGAAGTGCGCCTCCAGACGTCCTCTGAAGTGTGTTTGGGTTTGGGGCTACTGCGGTTGTTGCTGAAGCTGTTGTCAGTGCCGGCGCCCTGGTAAACACTGCCCTGGTCAAGTTGACTGTAATCTCGACTACTGAAAAATCGAAAATTGACTTCGATTTCGACTTTCACTGCTGCTACTGCTGCTGCTGCTGCTGCCACCACTGTTTCGCTTGTGTGTGTTGTGTCTGACGTCACTGTAGCAGCTGCGCAGACCAAGGGTGGGAATCGAGTCCACTTTTCCGCAGTAGCTACACAGCCAACGTTACGCGCCTTCTAGCGTTGGCTGTGTAGCTACTGCGGAAAAGTGGACTCGATTCCCACCCTTGCCGCAGACTTTCTCTCTTTCTCTCACTCATATTCTTGCCGAGCGGTCTTTTTGTTTGGCTGCTCGAAAACACACTAGCCAAAGCAACTCATCAACTGTGAGGTGACCTGTCCAATGTGACCCCAGTCTGTCCTACTGAGCCGTTCCTTCCCCCTTCCACTCACCTGAAGACCGATCGCAGTTCAACGACGAAGGAACGCCTCCACTGTCACGGTGATTACTTGTCAACAGAAACACACACACCACGGCTTGTACTGCAAAACGATCACCCATCACGGTGATCGTCAAACTGCAACCACACACAACGACTGTCATCGTCAGCTGCAGAAAGCAGAAAGCGACTGCAATCGTTGCAGGCAGGCAGCAGCACTCCCCCAACACCAGCAAACTCGACCCATTTCGCTCGGTTCAATGTTCAGCACAATTCTACGAGGATAGCCGCGAGTGCAAAAGCATCGACAAAGAGAGAGAAAGAGAAAGAGGGAGAAGGTGCACTACTTCGCTTTCTCCTTCTCCTTCTCTGACTCTCACTCCATGTGACGTCTTCCTCTACAGTTTATCATCCGCATCTTCTGAACGTGAGCTGTGGCTCTCTTATCGAAGCATACATTTTGTTGACGACAACTGCTGGGCAGAGTTGTACAGTCTCACAGACGAGTGCAACGGCAAGCTTTGCTACCACCTCGCCAGTCTAATAATAGTCAAGCACACAATATATCCACGCTATCTCGCCTAACGTACGTCGTTCAATTTACCAGAATTGATCTCTCGCCTGCTGATAGCTTCAATACTGTCAGACAATGTAAATAACGTTTGTTTCGAGCATCAAGCAACCTCACGCATCTCACGGAATTGCTGGCCTTAACTGAAAAATTGTTTCAATCTGCAAAACACTCTACAAATCTACAAAGCATACGCTTCACCAGCTGATCCTTGTTGTCGTTCACCTGAGGCAATCTAATGAAACTAATTCGAAATTCATTACCACACCTTGGTGTATGCTAATCGAGCAACAACAACAACAACATAACAACAACAACACAACACAACACAAGCAAGCCCTCTACCAGCCACCACCATGGGATCTAAACAAAGCACTGCAAACAGTCCGTCCCGCATTGTCTCTCGCGGCGAAAACTCCAGCACAATCGGCGGCTCATTCTCCTCTTCGACACCCTTTCGCAGCGGTAGTCACACCGCAGAGGCTACCGAACAGCTGAATAATGGTCGTGATACAAATTGGCGGCAACGTGCACGTAGCTTAACCGCAGTCATAAGTTCCGATTCCCGGCCATCTCACTCTAGTGCCATCGATGTGCTCTCGCCATTCGGTATGTCTCCCTCGTCCGATATTCTTTCAGTGTCATCAAACGATGACCACTTGTCCGCCTCCTACGGCTATACTGCTCACTCACTTCCTGTTCACTTTTTTCCAATTAACGGTAATTATCTTTTGTTTTTGTTTTAGATTTAGTTTATAACTTTATTGATACTAACATTGCTTGCCCTTAACGTAACTCTAGTTTTATAAACATTAGTACGCTTTAATAACCATTAACGACAACTACTGTTTACTTTACGGTGTGTGCAACACTTGACTTCTAACCACGTTGCCAGTGTATAGTTTATGTGTAATCAACCCTAGCCGTACAATTATTTGGTTTTATTGTCATTATTTGCTTACAAGTTTCGACCTTTTCAGGCTTCAAATGTCCTTTCTGTTCAAAGACAATCTTACCTGACGATGTTGAATGCCACCTGGTAATGTGCATTACAAAGCCTCAGCTAAACTACAACGGTATGTTGGTTAAACTGCCATTTCTATTGACCGATAACTGACGCCTACTTTTTGCACTACAACAATTACGCAGAGGACATTTTGAGAGATGACAAAGAAGAATGTGTAATTTGCCTTGAGGAAATGCTAAAAGGCAACAAAATCGCTCGTCTTCCGTGCTTGTGCATATATCACAAACAGTGAGTGTCCGGTTGCGACAATAGTCGCACTTCACGTGATTCTAACCTTCACATCCGCCCTCTTTTTGCTGTAGGTGCATCGATGCCTGGTTCGAAGTGAATCGCTCCTGTCCTGAGCACCCGGCAGACTAGCCAACCACTGTCTCCTCATCTCTGCGCACGCTTTCACTTGGCTTCCGCTACACTGCAAGCAACCACTCACGCCTCAGTTTTTACCTTTTTAACTTGACAGTCAAATTTTATTTTATTTTTACATTTGAACCCACAAACACATACACACACCTAGCTTATTGACAACACTCAAGGACCTGCGTTTTCACTGCGTTTTTAAACACTTTGCTCAGACAAATGAGTGTGAGGAACCCTACTGCAAATCAATCCTTCTGTGTCTGCCCGGACAAACACATCCACGACGACGACGACCCTGTCATCACTGAACGCACTGCAATTGACTGGTCTTATCTCCCAACCAATGTGATATATCTGAATTACTTCGCCGTTGCCATTTTTTCTTTGCATTAGAATGGGAAAGGAGACGTTTGCTTCTCGTTGAATCTTTATGTTTTATTTATTGCCCATTTTCATTGTTACTTTGCCATTCTCTCTCTCATCCCTGCCCTCTGTATTTCGCGCGCTAGGTTCTCTCATCCATGTTCATCATGTCACCTCGTGAGAGGCAATTGACGACTGTCTGTTCACTGTCTGTTCATGGCTTGCACACACATCTCCAACCTCTCCACACTCACACTCATACACTGAACACACACAACTTTATTGTGATGCCAACATTGCAAATATTTGTTAATTAACGTCTTTTTGTACGAATCCATTCCGAAAGGAGGAGAAGACTCTCCAATTCTCTGAATGAGTCTTTGCCACTTCATCACTGTTGAACACCTGAAACGATGTTTACCATTTGACTATTACTGATGCTTGCCTCCCCCCCTTCTTCCCCTGCCCGCCTGATGTCGCCATAAAGAAAGGCCGCAATTGTGACTGTTTGTCGTCTCCTTTTCCCCCTACTTTGCTTGATCAGCTGTGCAATATTGATTGTTAGCTTGCCACTTGTAACCCACTGTCACTAACTTGTTGAACACTGACTTCTTCTGACTTTCAAACACTGGTGCCTTACCGAACTGTTACCGAACGCCCCCCACCAACCAACCAATTGTGACCCTGAACTGACTGTGTTTGAGCCTGATGCCCGCCAGCAATGCCTCTAGAGCAGTACGACGACCACTCAGGTGACAGAACTTTCTTTCTGTCAAACTCGATCCGAGCCTGCACGAAACTAGCAGACCGCTTTGCTGTGCGTCATCACCCAAAAGATATGGACTCGCGCCGACTGTGCTGTGATTGTCAAGCGCCCCTTTTGTACAATATTATTACCTGTAAGATACATCACCACGTGCATTGTATATAAAGTGCTGTTGTCTGTACTTTCAACAAGGAAAATGTCATCTTTATTTGGTATTTACAGGAAAAAGCGAGTTGAGTAGAGGTGAAAAGAGGTGTTGAGGTTGGGAGGTATGAGAATAGGAGAGAACATGGGTGCAAACTGTACAGATTTGGTAGTTGTGGTAGCGCTGTGTACAAAGTGTTAAAGTTGTGGACCTTGGACAGTTGATGAGACAGGTGATCACTGAGTGGTATGGCATGGGGAGGGGCAGCATTGTGTGGGCAGCATATTCCAATTGCAAGTGACTGGTGTTCAGTGCAGACATTTGAGGACTATATCACATTTGGGGGCTGTTGTGCACTGCAGTCAACTCAAACCAATAGGACTGCTTCCAAAAGAAGTAATAAATGCAGAGCAGGGCGTTTGAAGACCACCCGGGCTATACTTTGGTTGTAGAGAGTTCGGTTGGGAAAATCACTAATGGCTGGCAGTTGCGTAGTTGACGTGAATTAGAAGATGGGGTGTGGTAGTGGTCAGTGAGCAATGGCAAAGGATGGTGATGACTCGATGGGTCGATGATGATTGTAGACGTCACACGTGGAGGCAGTCACATCGGACACATTGTCAGAGCTACTGTGGTACCAGCTGCTGTTCATGTTCCCCTTCTGACTGGTGGAGGCCCTCCGACGACGCTGTCAGGTCGGTGGTGAACTTGAAGTTTGTGGTCACTTCAGACTGAAGAGGGTTAGAAGACTTGCCGTAGGGATTGGCGCTCTCTTTTCCGCCCAGCGCTCTCTTCATTCGCTGGTGCGCCTCAGCAATGGCCAGCGTCGCCTGGTGCACCTTTCGGTAGATCTTCTCGCCTCCAGTGTGTGAAAGATAAACATGCCTTCACCTGTTTCGCAGTGACGTCCTGCTTCAAAGGTGAACTTGGTCATGTCGGAACCTGTTGGGTAGATAATGGGTTAGTGGATTTGAGCAGTGGTTTAGCAGTTTGAGTCATTGCTGAAAAGCAGCGGCTGCAAAACCTACCATAACGGCGAAGTGCAGTCAGTGGCCAGGCACAGAGCTTCAGCTTTGGGCTGCTAATGTCCCACAGGTAAATGTTCTCGTGCGTCACCTGCAGCAGACATTCACCATACAGCGTCTCCACTTTTGAGGGAACGAGGTACACTCTAAACTGCTCCTGGAGCTCCTTGCTCTGCACTGGTTTCAAAATGTCCGGCTCACCATTGGCGATGCCTGACGAGGGGAGGAAGCACTCCTGGGTAATCAACTTTACCCAGTTGTCAGCTTCCAGTTCTGTGTAGAGAGATTACAACAATTGTTTTGGTAAAAAAGGCTAAAACGATAACTTGCCACCAAAAAAAGGTTAAAAAAGGCAAACCAACCCGAGTCACAGGCAAAGCACCTGTTGGAGCCGTCCTGGAAGTTGAGCTTGAATGCGTGCCTCCTGCTGGAAAGCCGACTGATGGCGGCCACATTGCTCAGCAGCTGCACCTTGTGCTGGTCGATGCACCGAGCGGCGCTCTCATCAGCGTACTTCTCCAGTCGACACGGGCCCTTGTTGGAGGTGCTTCGCAGCACTAGCCACCTCTTCTGCCAGAGGCCCAGGGAACGGCTTTTGCATCGTAGGTAGCCCTGTTTCACGACGTCACTTAGATCGGTAGCCATCGAAGTTTAGAAATGATGCATCCACACAGTGAGAAATAACTTGGTGTTGAAACTGGCGACAAAAGTGGACACAAAAATCACACAAAAACCAGGTTGTGGTCAGGACAGTTCACAGGCTGCTTCTGAACAGGGTCGACCATCCAGTGAACAACAGTGTCCAGTGGTCAAGAGAAAGAGAAAAACTGTGAACAGAGCAGACAACAAGTGGCAGTGGAAGTGAAGATATTAGCCAAGAAGAAGAGGAAGAAGAAGATATGATATGATTTGGCCGTAGATTAGTGGAGGTTGCTCATTAGACGGTTAGGACTGATTGCGTCGAGGGTAGTAGATTTGTTTGCATTCAGGCGACACCGGCAGACAAGCGCCACTTTGTCGAGACAGGGTTTATTGTGAGCCGACTCGATTGTAAAAGCTCACTGGCAGACGGGGACTAGCGAATGGTATTGTCCAGTGGTGGCCAACACACTACAGTGTGTGTTGTTATCTCCTACGAACAGCGACAGACAAAGAACAGTAGACTAATTTGTCTTGCTCATTAGCGGAAAATGAGCAAAGTGGAGAAGAAGAACACAGTGTGTAAAAGACCTTCAGTCGGCGGGAAGAAAGAGTGACAAAGTTGCGTAAAAGTTGTGTCCCCTGCGACGACGACGAAGAAGAAGAAGAAGAGGAAGACAACAGGTCAATTCGGGGATTGCGGATGAGCGGAGAGGACTGAGAGAGCGAGGACGAAGACGTCGGTGACAGTGTGGCTGATGGTGGTGGTCGTAGCAGTGCTGCTCACTGCTGATGGTCTTCACTACACTATGGCAAAGAGCGTAGGGCAGGTGGGGCAAGTGAACAGATCAGGGGCGAACTGTGTGAGCGCTGGCAGGGCAAAGTGCACTAAGTGAACAGATCAAGGCAGAACTGTGTGAGCTTGTGAGCGCTGGCACTTGTGCCTGCGGAGACAAGTGACCACAGTCTATGCTAGTGAATGAGGGGTCGCTTCTTCTCTTCTCTGGAAACTGGCCGTCGTAGTAATGGCGGTGGTGTTGGTGGTGGTGGCTTAAGGCACACTGCAGAACGTGAACGCTCAAAAGGAGGGCAAAATTTGAATTCACAAGTACTGCTGGCCGCTGCCAGAACCAGTTTTCTTCGATGACTGCTATTACATTTGATGGTGAATGGTGGCTGTGGTGGTGGCGATGGTTAATTGCAGTCTCGGCGCTCTTCCCGCCAACAGCAAACACACACTTCGGCCTACCCGAGCACACAGTTAAATGCTAAATTTGCTTTCGATGCCGTGATCTGAGGAGGACTCAGTCAGCCTGTGTGCCCCAGTGTGATGCTCATCAACCCTGAGAGAGATAAGCGGAGGCAGAAAAGCATCTCTCCGGAGCATCATCACCGCGTGGACACATGAAAGCGCGACGATGAACAGAAGGAGAGAAAACATGCGCCGGTGGAGGCTTTTTTCTTTTTTCACGGAGGCATTCGAGACTCGTCAACTGCCTGGAGTGACTGTGATACCATGTGATACCTGTTTGATTGGCAGCAGCACTGGCAGTGATGCAGATGATGCAGATGATGAGACTCGAGCACACTGTTTCGTTTGGTGCCCAGGTTGAATCATTCTTGCGAGTGAGGTCAGCAAGTGATCTTCTGCCTGTGTCAGGTGGATGAGCAGACAAGCTGGCTCGCAGACTAACAGGTAGACACAGAAGCACCAAGAGCAGAAGCATCAATAGCACTTGCGCCCGCTGCACACCATTGACCGATCATCATCATCATCAGAGGCGGCAGCAACAGCATGGGCCTTCTCTCTGCTATTTGCACGAGGCACGCACTCCTCTTTCTCTCTCTTCTCTCTCTCTCTCTCTCTCTCTCTCTCTCTCTCTCTTTTCTTCTTCTGGCTCCATTTCCATTTGTGTAATTGTGCTACTTCGTGAATGAGTTCACTGGTGGCGTTCACTAATGATTGAAATGCAGAGCGAAAAAGCGAAAGCTAAAGACTATCAAATTGGAAACACACACACTCTTGCAATTCGATTCTGTCTTGAGGTGCTCTCCTTTTTTTGCTTTCTCTCTCTCCTTTAGTCAGTTGAGTTTGAATTGCACAAAGTTAATGGCATTTCGCATGATTTGAGCTCAGCAGCTCGCTGGACACAAAAGACCCTTTCTAGAGTGAAGGGACATTCCAGGCAGCATTTCAAGCAATGACCAGTCAGTGTTTGACGCAGTTTAAAGTTGACCCTGCAGTGCACTGAATTTATTTGACCAAGTTTTAAAAAACTGCAAATTGCAGCCGCAGCAACACCAGTAATCGATAAGTCCTATAAGTGACGCTAACAAGACAAGCAATTTTTGCGGCCTACCAAGTCATTTGAAGTGATTTTGCAAGTGTAATAATAGGCGACCGATGAGACAAGTGAACCGACCCAAAGTCAAGATTTGACCAGCTACAGCGCAAGTTGCTTTTTCTCTTTCTTCTTTTGCGTAAATGGCTATGAAATGAAGTGCAATTCGAAACGGTGCTTAAGATTGAAAGAGACTTTTGAGGGGCACTGTGTTTCTAGAGATGACCAATGTGTCAGCGAGGTAGTTTCTGCATGACTTTCAAATTAGAGATGGCCATGACAAATGGCGACAGCAGCAGTAGTAGTGCCCGAGAACTCAAAGGCGTACTCGTATTTAGCACAGAAGACTGGCATTAACACTGTAGTGTGGGCTGTATACGCCCGAAACATTTTCTATCGGTCCCATTGTGTGTCTGCTGCAGACGAATGACTGCCTGCCTGGTCAGCTATTGTTGGTGTTGTCAGGCCAGAGAACAGAGGACAGTGTTCACTTGTTGCTGAAGTTGGGGGCAATAGAAAGCAGTAGAAGCAATTGCCGTGACGAGCAGAACTGTGCCTGTCCCCTCACCTCTCTGGGCCCATCTCGACTATTGCCCACAGTAGCTTCACCTTTCCCTGAACAAGCGCACCTAAATGGACCATTTAGATGGCTGGTGGTGATGGCGCAGTGCCAACATGGCAGACACCGAGGGGGCAGTCTGAAAAAGAAAAAAAGAGAGAAGACAAGACCTAGCAGTGAACACACTGAAAGGCTCGTCATTCGTCATTCAATTTCAGGCTATTTTTTTGCCCGGGACAGGACAACAATGCCTGGGCGCAGTAGTGGCTACAGTATTAACTGCAGCACACAGACTTAGAGAGTACACACGGAGCAAGGTGAGGCCCAAAAAGAACTCATTTCGCGCCAAATACCGCGTCAAAATCCGCAACTCAAACAGAAAAGAGTAGTAGACTAGTCAGAGTAGAAACAATAATCATTTTATAATCAGTTGAGAAATACAAAAAAGTGATTCGGGTTGATAGCGAGAATTGCATAGAATATATATCCTAGATGTTTACAATATATTTTTGTGATGTCATCAAAAGTTCAACAACAAGTACAACAGATTTGTTTGCATGAGGTTTCTTCGCAGAAGAGACAAAGATGTAGAAAGAGAAACTGACCGTCAGTGAGGGAAAGAGCGAAAATGAAAATGAGAGAAAAGGACGGCACCGACAGAGCGGCATAAACGAGCAAGTGCAAGGCGACTCACACCTGCTACCGGTCAGGTGAAACAGCAGAACAGACGCGACTGCAACCGAGAGATATATTTGGCGTAAGACTAGTAGCAGTAGAGCGAAGGAAAACATAAATAAATAAACGAGAAAGAAAAAGAAGAAAAAATGACGTCCGTATCCCGTCAAGTCGGTCGCAGTCAGTGTGGTAAGGTAAATAGTAAGGTACAGGTGTCAGAGTGTGTGTGTATAAAGAGCCGTAGTAAATGATAAAGGTAAATAAAAACAACCAATTGGGTAACAAGAACAAGATCAACAACAGTTTTGTGTCTGACACTTTGGACAACAGGTGTGTTTGTGTGTGTTTTGTGTTTTGTGCTCCAGTGTGCGCTTATTACGAAAGAGAGAAAATACGAGAGTACAGGGTTTATGACTGGACTAGTCAGTTCTGCAGTGGACTGTTCTCTGTCTGGGATGATGAGGTAAGTTCAGTTGGGACAGTTACGACTGGTGTCTGTGAAAGTGTGCAGTACGCCTGACCGATAGAAGGTAATGAGAAAGAAAGAGAGAAAGAAACCAACGGATGAATGATGCATGAAGGTGAGTGAGAAGAAGAAGAGAATGGAAAGAAAAGAACTATAAATGGCAATATAATAGTGTAAAGAAATAATATATTATAATTCGAACGTAGATGAACGGGAAGATGAGATGGACGAACAGAGAAAGAGAGTGCACTACTGCATGGTGGATGGGAGCGGAGTAGAAGGTGGTGGTGGTGGCGATCTAACAAGTGGTCTTTGTGGCGGTAGTGATGGTGATGATGATCTTCACATGAAGATACGAAATCAGTGTCCGGGTGGTACACTAGCACAGAGGTTGCCGCGCTGACGCCGCCGCCACTGCTACTGCTGCTGACAGATAAAAAAGGTTGCACAAAGATTGTGTATGATGGCACATAGACTCAGGCGGCAGCAGCAACTGTGGCAGCAGCGGCCATTGACGGCGGCTGATAAGGGTTTCTTTGGAGGAAAGGAAATGCTGATGAAGAAGAAGAAGAATTGAATAGAATAGAAAAGAGGAACCGGGTGCTGCTCACTGATAGAGATCCTGGTTCACCGAAACATGCAAAGTAAAGTTTGAGTAATTATTTGTACTTGTTGATTTGGCAATTGGTTTGAAGTGGCGTTTAGCAGCCCAGAGATCTGCACCGAATGGACGTTTTGGTTTTCAAAGGGGCGGAAGCGAAAAGAACAAATTGACGAAACGTTGGAGGGGTACAAGGGGAGTTTGGCGGTGCTCGACAGGGAAGTGCAGGCGGTGAGTGATGATGGCACACTGAAGAAGGACACAACTCACACACGCACACTGTCACACGCACCAAGTCACACACAAAGTCTCACTGAAAGGTGGCACCGGCACTACACGTCCTCGTCGGCAAAAGGCAAAGTGGTCAGAGTTGTTTCAAAGGGCGACAAGGCGACATTGTTGCTGGTCGTCTCATTGGCACTGCTGCGAGTGTTCAGCGTCAGGCTCAGATTGGAAATGACTCGCATCGGGAATTCATTGTTATTGTTCAGCTTATTGCTAGTTGTGCTGTGGCTGCTGTTATTATTACTATTGTTATTATTATTATTATTATTATTAGTATTGCCCGCCATTGTCGATGGCTGGTTATTGCTGCTACTGTTGCCGCAGCTGTCAATGGAGTTCATGTGCAGCAGAGCGGTCTTCTCAGTGGAGCACTCGTGGTGGTAAATGGCGGCAATGGTGCTGCTGTGCAGATTGCCATTGCTGTCGTTGTCGCGATCTTGTGGCGAGGCAAGCAAGCTCGGTCCGCCGCTGATGTAGCTCGGCGAGGAGGTCGTCGAGTCGTTTTCAGCCGTACAACTGCGAATCATTGGACTGTGCACCGTCGTTGGCTGGGGCTGATGAGGTTGTTGTTGTTGTTGCTGATGTTGTTGATGTTGTTGATGCTTTAGGTCGTCACTGTTGTCGATCGTTTCAGACTTGAAGAGACCGATACCAGCCCGAATGGGATCTTTGACGCGATTGGGCGTCGTGCGAACACGAAGTGATCGGCGGTTTTGTCCTTTCTGTCGCTGAAGCCGGTACTTTGCCGGTTGTAGTTCTTCTTTGCTCTGCGACAGAGTCTTAACATTCTCTAAACCGCTTTCGTCGTTCTCATTCAGCGTTTCACCGCTCAACGAGCCCGGACTGATGACACGCGTGCTCTTGCTGAGCACAGTCAGACGTCGATTGAGCTTGGGCTCTGAATGTGTGGCGTGTGATTCCTTGAGACCATCTACCATAAAGCGTCATAATTTAGCAATTTAAAAAAATATACAACACCCATTGTCTTACCATTCTCCTTGTCAGCACTTTCTGGTTGATCCGGATAGCTGGTGCGTCTGGTGAACATCTTCTTGTCGGCCTGATTCGAAGCCAACTTTACACTCAGTCCTCTGGAGGCCAATCGTCGAGAGTCAGTGCCCAAGCGGAAGCTAAGCCCTCGCAATAGCCCACCAGACTTTGTGGAGGTCGTTGGAGAGGAGACGGCCGGTTCATTGACACTGGTCTGCAGCGGGTTGACCACAGCGGTGTTCGAGTTGGAAGAGCTTATATTGGACAGCTTTGAGGCACTGGCTGCTATTTGAGAAAGGGCAAAGCTGAGACGATGGCCACTGTTCTCGGGTCGGTTTTCACTGGTGGCCGTACTGTTTGGCTCCTGGATGATCGATCGACTTCGCTCGTCAATGTTGGGATTGTTCTTTCGGCGGATGATGTCCTCCCTGGAAATAATGAATCATTAATTACCTGATCATGTGGGCGGCCTACAGTAGGCCATTGACTGAGTGGTATACAAACAAGTGGATGAAAAAGAGTGGTAACGTGATAGGACGTACTCTCTGAATAGCAAGATTTCTAAGCAGCGTGCGATCATTGGAGCACACCAACACAACACAACTCTCATTTTGTTTGCCTTTCCCCCTTTTTTCAGAAATCTACCTGTGTTTCGTCCCAAGAAATCTCCCCGTCTGTGCTACAAGCCTACCGCATCCGAGTCCGCTGTAGTGGTTGCAAGCGCCAGACTCCCAAGGGTAAGTGATCCCTTTCCGTCTGATGAGTCTGACAAAGCTAAAACTTGTTATTCTTTACTCAGGTGCCACTTATGGTAAGCCCAAGAACCACAGTGTGAACGAGCTGAAGACCAAGCAAACCCAAGTGTACACATCACAAATGTATTCCCGAAAAGCTGCCGCTCGGCAAAAGAAGCTTGAAGACCAAGCTCGTCAAAGACAAATAGAAGAAGGTGGAAGTGAAGAAGTTCAAGGAAATCTGGAGGAGATGGTCGTCGTCAATGAGCCGATGCTCGACTTGTCGACGCCGCCGTCGACCAACCTGCCTTCTACATCCACTGTCAGCTGCACTTGTCAAACTCTCCTAAAACCAAAGTTCAAAACGGAAGAAGAAAAAGAGGTGCCTCCTCTTTATCTTCCAACGCAGGAAATCATTGACTTCAATTTTCGCATTTGTGTTTGGCAGTCAGATAATCTCGTCTCCGACCCACGGTTCAGTTACTTTTTTTCGGAGGGTGCATCGACACCAACAGTGACTGGATACGAAGCGCGTCAGATGGTTGAGTTTGCCATTTCCTACTTTGAAGAATACCTCCTTCCTGAGCCACCGCCTTTCGGTACACCTCCTGTCCGTCCGCACCCACCGACCTCAATTGATCCTCTGATTGTTGAGAAGCTGAAAGAGCTCTACAAGGACAACCGCTACATCCTGCGAATGTTAGAGTGCGGTGCTTATCTGCGAGAGTGCTACATTGCTGTAAGGCGTCTGCTCTTTGCCATGTCTCCTGTTTATGCTGACAAATTGGAAAACGTCTTTGAATGTTATTCCTACATATCGGAGCCTGACAGCTTTCAAGACCCCTTCCAATTGTTGCTATGCATTGTTTACGTCGGAATCTGCAATGCCACTCAAGAACTGATTAGGAAAAAGTGTCACTTATTAAACATGGCAGATCCTACTATTGCCAGGGCTCAAGGTAATCCGACGCTTTACAAAGCAATGGAAGCTGCTGCAAGAGGAGGACGTCAAATACTCAAAATCGAGCCAATTAGAGGACTCTCTGAACAAGCGGTTCACTTTGCCGAACTGACTCAAATTGACTTCCTCAGTCGTCTGCCTGGACAAGAGCAATGCAACCACAAAAAAGGAAGCAAGAGCAAGTCTGGCGCTCTGGCTCAAGCATTGCCGGCAGCAATGCTTCTGGCAATGGGAGCCGCTCTTTATTTGAGCCGCTGGATGACGATCGGCGACGAAGCGCAGGTAGTTCGAGAAGCTGACAGACTGGCGGAAGGCAAGGAAAAAGAACCCCCGTTTCGAATGCAATTTTTTTAAAGTTAACATTTTTCTACTTTTTCTCTTTTGTATTACCTTCATAAAATGTCATTCAAAAAAAGTGATTAATTACCTGAGCGTCTTCAACTCCATCACTAGAGCCACGCAGAGACTGCCCTTTGAGCGGTTCAGCGGCAAACTGCCGCCCTGTAGCTTTTCGCTGATCTTCATCTGATAGGTGCGCTCAATTTCATTGTCACACGTCTTGGCGAGGTACTTGCGCTTGATGTACGGCAGAATGAGCACATACAGAGGCGTTCGATACGTGGAGACAAAGTCGAGAAAGTTCCAAAAGGTGGCACCAATCAAGTGCGGTTTATCGGCTAGATCACGAATGCACTTGGAGATACGGTACCACTCGGTGGTTAGTTGCTTCTCAAAGCAGGTGATTAAAATCTTTAGACCTATTAATAACAAAAGTTAATATGATCAGTGTTGCAAATGAGTTGGCCTGTTAGTGTGCAGTATTACCGAGAAAGCCAATCTGCTGTAGTGAGTACTGCTTCAGCTGCTGGCCCACTTGTGAGGAGTCACTTCCCTTGCCGGGTTTCCCGCTGATTGGCTTCAGTATGTTGAGAATGATGTTGAGAATAAAGTTGATGTCACTGTGTCTCAGCTTGGGAATGTCCTTCAGACCACTGGTGATTCGAACACACAACGGGTAGATCATGTTCATCAGGTAGATTTCACTCTTCTCCGGAGAGGAGAACGCACCACTGCACAGCGTTTCCAGTGACTGAGAGTCACCCAGCTGAATCATCTGCAGTGATATCAAGCGGACGGCAACGGAAGTGAAGCCTTTCCGGTGGAAGAACAAAATAATTAGTTGGGTCTCTACTAACAATCTTAAAAATTATTTACCTGGGGGAGGAGCCTGAGAGAGGGCGACAGTCCACGAGGAAAAGGTGGACGATGAGTCAGAAAGATTCAGTGCCAAGTCGCCAAGAATAATGTTCTGACAGACGCTGATCAGCGACTTTAGGTGTGGAAGGTGGACGATGTACGGATGCTTGGTGAAGGTCAAGTAGACGCCCTTCAGCAGTCGTCGAGCCGCCTCCCAGTCGGTGTTTCGCTTGATGGCTGACTTTTTCGATATCTTCGTAAACGTCTTGTCCAGCCGACGCAGAACCATAATCAGCGCCGGTCGCATTTGCTCCTGTCTCCACTCTGAGTTGGGCAGAATTTCGTTCATGTACCTCACCAGACCTTTGCAGGCCATCGTCTGCGGATCGTAGGGCGCCAGTTTGAGCAAACTGTGGGCAATTTCGGCAAGGCGCAGGTGACACTTCACATCGAGCAGTTCGTAGCTAGAGCTCTTTTGGTGTAAATCAGGTATCTTCTTGCTCAGATCAGCTAAACGAGCCGTGCTTCGAGTCAAAAACTCCGAAACTATTTTCAGCAGCAGATCACGTGGGTTGCGGTACTCCAGGCGACTTAGTTCACCGTCATCAAGCTCAGCGTTGTACTTTTGAGTTGGGTAATACGAATCAGGATTGTACCTGTGCAAAGTGGAGGATACAAAATGTTAAAAATCATCTAAAGTGCTCTAATTTACACGTACTTTGAATGGCTGTCCTCATCAATTTCAATAAACTGTGGAGAAGCATTCTTGAAGCTGGCCTCTCTAATGTCGATTGGCTTCTGAGGTCCGGTGTAATTCCTGAAGAGAGATCATGTTAGAATGCTTTGCCTTGGTAAAGTTCAAACCAAATTCTAAATTACCTCGTAAGTGCTTCACAGTTGTAGATTAGCGTCTTCATGCACACTGAAATACTGTGAATCATCTGAAGCTCAGTACGAGGCCCGCCCGGTGTCTCCTTCTTGGTAGTCAGCGATTGCATGTGCTTCAGATGGTGCGGCAGGATGGCATCAAGAACGGTCAGCATTTGGTGGCCTCGCTCAGAGTCAGAGGCATAGGAGATGACGGTGACGCAGAGCGAGATGGAGTCCAAAATGGTCAGCGCCTCCGAGTCCATTTGATAGCAAAAATCAAGCGCCTTCAGTGGTTTCTCTGCCTCCACCAGCTCCAGAATGTCAAGTGGGTCAGCGGTGTACTGTCCAAGAGACTGCAGCAGCTGAAAGATGGCCGAGGACTAATCTGACAGGCCGTTCCGTAGCTGGCGTGGGCTGCATCAGTGTCCAGCAGCGGGGCCACGGCACCGAACATCTGCAGAATAAATGGCTTCCGATGGAGAATGTAGAACTGCTTAAAGACAAACTCGATGGTTCGACAGAGCAATGAGTTTGTCTGGTGGTTCGCGTAGATCTGCACGATTGGCTGGACGATGAGCAGGTAGCCATTTGTTGCAAAGATGTTCTTGAACTGATGCGCTGCATTGATGTACGTTGACATGCACAGACGCAGAATGGAGGCATCTTCACAGTGAAGCAGAAGGGCACCGTTGACCACATTCAGAAAGAGGTGAATGTCGGCAGATTCAGCAAAGAAGCCCGATGTCACCTCAAACATGCGCGACACCAGCTTGACCCAGGATATTTTGTGTAACGTATCAATGCCAAGCACCTCTTTGCCCATTGGCCCGGAGTACAGCGTCAATTGGTTTCCAGTGCCTTTCGCGGAAACGAAGGCAATTTCATAAGCTCTTCATGCAAAAATAGCACACGTTGAATGCCCAGAAATGAGGTTTTGATCAGTGATAGACTCATCAAAGTCTAAAAGAAGGAACGATTAGAAATACTGTGAAACATTGGTGAAATAAAGCGTACCTTTCCCAGCTCGGTAAACTGTAATGTAAAGGCCTGCCGCTGAAACTTGTCAAACGCATCAGTCGGATTCATGTGCACCAGTGAAATCTGCGGGTACTGTGATCGTTTGAAAAAGTAAAAATCCCTAACAAAGGCATTTAGATTGTGAATTTGATTGGTCTTCGTGTCAACGAGAAAGTACTCGTTGTGCTTTCCCTCGTCAATGCCAAAGAAGTCTAGGCTGTCGGTGAGAATTTGCGAGAACTGAGTATCTTCGTGAATGGGAAACTGCGACGGAATGGAGCTGGCGTCCGGACCGTGGACGATGATCTTTTTGGCACTTGGAACATTGGCAGTGATGAGTATGGTGGCGTCGCACTGCTCCTTGCGCAGAATTTGCTTGAGATCCTTGAGGAAGAGGCCGTAGACGTTGGGCACCACCAGCCAGATGACGGTCATCACCGAGGCGATGATCTCCTGCGAGTCCTCGTACGGCGTCCGCACGTGGTGCATGATAAAACCGGTGAGGTAGTTGTACATGGTGAAGGCCGCCTGGTTGGGCAGCCGGGGCAGAAAGCGAATCAGCCGCCGCATCGTCTGTATGATGGTGGACTTCTTCTCGCGCGTCAGCCGCTCGAGGAGGTTGCGCATGAAGAGCGCCGGCTCCTCGATCAGACACTGCCAGACGACCTTGTGGGCGACCTCGTAGACGGCGGTGCCCTCCCCGTTCACCTGGTTGTCCTCCAGCAGGTTGATCACCTGCACCGAGGCGGTGGTCAGGCAGGAGGGGAAGAAGCACTGCGCCACCTGCATGTGGTGCAGCGGAATGCGCTCAATGTCGTCCTCGTTGTCGTCGTGGTCCTCCACCGAGTGGAAGAGCGCCGGCTCGTAGGAGGCCTGCAGGGTGAGCGGCACGCCGTTGAAGCGGTACGTCTCCCGCTCCTCGCGCAGCTTATCCTCCTGCTCCTGCAGCGCCCGCGCCACCAGCTCAATCTGCTGCTTGCGCCGTGTTTTAGTGGCGGCGACGAATGACTTCTGAATGGCCGGCTCCTGGTTGATGGCCACCTCGTCCACCTTCGTCTTGACGATGGGCATGTACGGCGGGTCGACTACTGGTTGGCACTCCAGGGCGATCCGGGGTGATGGAAGGGTGAACTCGATGGCCGCCGGTGGAAGCTTCAGCGAGCCCTGGGCGCCGTCCTCCAGTCGCTGCCAGCACTGATATCGATTGGACCACAGCTGTTTCAGGAAGAAAAACAAAGTGTTAAATGGAAAAGCAATATTTTTGTTGTTCATTTACCTTGTAAAACTTGTGAATGGTGTTGACGCGCACCTCGACGCTGGCGTTGTTAAGCTCTTTGTTCAGTAGTTCAACGACCAGCTCGGGCACCTTCAGAGCGCAGAGAATGACGGCCACTGAGGCGGCGGATGATATCTGAATGTCGTCCTCTATCACCAGATTCCATGATATTTGGAGCAAGTACTCAAACTGGCTACGATCCAGCGTGAGCGCACTTTTGAGCATCATCGAGATGATCGAGTGAAATGGATTCTTCACCTGGTTCACCATGTACAGTAGTGTCAGGTTCTCCTCCTGTCGGACTTCCATTCGATAGCTGAGCACATCGGAGAAGATGCTTCTCGGGTCTTCCGCCTCAAAGACGCCCATCTCCAGGTCCACCGTGTTGTGCACTAGTGCTGTCGTACTGCTGTGCAGCGTGCCGTGATTGTCGCCTCGTTCAGCAGTCTGCTTGTCCATGTTGTGCCCCACTGAAGGTTTCCGTTTTAGCGGTGAAGAGTGACCCATGAGTATCTTTTTCAGCTTCTTCTCCTTTCGAGCGGCATCCTCTTTGTCGTCAAACAGTCGCTGGCTGAAGGCGTCACTGTCCATGAATGATGGCACGTCCTTCTCGTAGATGCGCTGAACCTCTTTGATCAGATACGCCGTCGACTTGATGACCTTCTTGTAGCAATTGCCTGGACAGGAGCAGCTGTGCGTACACTGGAAATCGAGTGTCCTGTTGAGAATAGAGGTGATCTTCAGCCAGGGAATGTTGGTGGTGATCTCTGCATCACTGGCATCCAGTGTGTCGCTGGGTGAGTCGACGCCGTGACCATCGTCAGACATTAGACCGGGTGATTCTTCTCCCGAGTACCTTTCTGATGTCTCTGACATTTCCGACACTCCGCTCGCCTTTCGCCGAGAGTTTGACCGCAGTGAATTAGACCGCTTAAACAGCTCGTCCTCAACTAGCGTTGCTGATCTCAACTTTGCCGTGCCCTTCTTATCCTGCGGCTTCTTCAGTTTGATACTTCTCCGCTTGAAACTGTCATGTCCACTTCCTGTAGAGCGGCGAAGTAGATTGGAAATGCCCACCTGTGAAAGTCGCTTCTTCTCGCGGTTATCGTCTAAAAAAGAAAAATACTTTTAATAAAGCAAACACTGAGAAAGTAGAAAAATCCTCACCGATTGAGGTTATGCTGCTGGAGTCATTCTCCGAGTCGGCCTCGTGCAGTACAAAGCTAATTCTCCGGTCCGCGTGAATGCTGGAGCAGTGGTCGAGCATCGCCTGCAGCCCCGTTGAGCCGCCGCCGCTTAGGTTGGCCAGTGATATGAGACTGTGGGCGTTGGGAGTGCCCATGGGCATGTTGCTCAGCGCCATCGACCACCGGCGATTGGTGTTGACTGGTGGACGGGCGGACGGCTGTGGTGCGGGTGGTGCAGCCACTGAAGCGGCTACCACGGCTGATGACAGTGCCGTAGACGCCTCCACACTGGGCATTCGGTCTCGAGCGGCCAGTGAAGAGCGTCGGGAGCTCTTCGAAGGCAGGTACTGGTGCGTCTCTCGGAGGAAAGTGGTGATCTCGTGCAGCAGCTGACAGGCGAGCACCTTCAGCGCCAGTGGACAGCTGCCGTCCTTCCGACCAGCAGCCGGCACACTGAGAAAGTCGTCCTCTTCCGGCGTCAGTCGCACTGATGTCTTCGACCGACGGCCGTCCTGGAACTCGGTGATTGAGGAGGAGGTGATTGCTGCGCTGGAGGTGATTGCCGCCATTCCCCCGCCACCACTGCCAGCTGCGGCAATGACTGCAGATGCAGTAGCAGCACTAGTTGCCCCGTACAGCTCAATGTCATTCTGCAAGAGGTCTTCGAGTCGCGAGGAGAGCAGCTCTCCCCACTGGTAGAAGGTCCGTCCGGCGGCTCGCTGGAGCGTCGTCGAGGCTCGGTTCTTGATGACCGTCTGCGAGCTGCGCGACGCACCGGCGCCCATTCCTGAGGGGCGGAAGAAGTTGAAGTTCATGCGCATCCACACCGGCCACTGGCCTCGATTGCAGCGGTGCACAAAGTGGCTGCACTCAATGAGAAAGGCGGCTCGCGAGATGACCGGCGCCTTGAGGTCCAGCATCGCCGCCACCAGTTGAGCATCGGGCAGGGTGCCCGGAGTGCAGGACTCAAGTAGAAACTGAAACTTAAGCATTCCATCTTTGAGAATTTGCAAAGGCACTGTTTTGGACATGCGAATGGTGATCGACTCGTGGCCGCCGTAGTTGGTGCGCTCAAACTCCAGCGAGTTCTTCCGCGACAGGTCGGGCGTTTCCTCGAAGCTGCCCTGTTTCAGCTTGTTCTTTCCAAAGACATTCTTAAACTGATCCATGCGTTTCTTCGCTTTCAAGAACTTTGGCTTTTGATCAAGCGTAGTGAGCACCATTGTGTTTTGATTTGGATAATCTAATAAAGTAGTTTCCAAAAATTACGTGAAATTCCTATACGTTGTTCGTAAGTGTACTTACTTTTAATAGTTTGCCTACTGAAGCTCCCTCTTCTGCCCAGCTTATCTGACTGTGAATCGGAAATGGCGAGATAGCTTGGAAAGTTTCCATTATCATTGGGAATGTTGTTCAGATCGTAGGGCACCGAATCGACCTTGCTGTTGGCCTGCTTGAACCAGCTGGGCACTTTGATGCCGGATGGTCGACTGCCTGCACCACCTGCCCTACTCGTCCGGTCGTACTTGGACGTCAGCGAGTCATCATCGGGAACGGGCGAACTAGAGCGCTGTCCACCTCGAGAAGGCCCACCACCACCAGCTCCGGTGATGTCAGTGTTTGAGCAGGTGGCCGGCCAGTCGACCAGTTCCGAGCTGCGATTGCTAGGCGGTGTACTGTGCCTGGTCGGCTGCTTCGGCGTCAGAGCACTGAGCTTCTTCGTGAGCAGCTTCTCATTGACATCACTGAAGGCAAAGGGACTCATGTTGGACTGCGACGCCGAGGTGGTGATGATGGTGGTCGTCTCTCGCATGGCCCTCGAGTACGCACTCTGCACCTTCTCATTCTGCATGATGTACTTGGTGCTCTCAATAAGGCCACTCAAAGCAGTCTAAAAGTGTGTCGGCAAAATAAAATAAGTAAACGTTTCTCAAGGATAGGATAAATAAATCGTACATTTCTAAAAATTCCCCCGTGGTGATCTCGGACGTAGGAGATGAACTGTCGGATTTCGCAGTACAGCGACATGTTCTCCTGCACCTTCAGCTCTTTCTGCACTAGCACCATTCGCATGATGAACGGCTTAAAAATGCACTTGATTATGATCGATTCCACGAGGACCTTTGCAGCTAATAATAATAATGATAATTTAAAGAAAAGTTGAGTGTGGGTGAAAAGAGTGAAACGGCAACGGTGTACTGTAAACAAAGTGCACTAAAACTAGTGCCTCTACACCACTGCTAATGCGTTTGCTGTCTACTGGTACCTTTACTAGAGGGAATATGGCCAACGGTGAAGTTGTTGCCATATCCACTTCGGCTGTGATGCTCACTGTGGCTCTTCTTGTGCGGAAAGGCGGTCAGGTGCTGGGCGGGCATGGAGGGGTGAGCTGCCGAGCTGCTGCTCTCCGCACAGAAGCTCAGAAAGGCGTGCAGAATGTCGATCACCTCCTGCACCGGATGACTCTGCACCAGCATCTCACAGTACTGCTCAAAGTGCGCCTCCGAGAGATCGTACAGAGCTTTGAGCGTCTTCATGACACTGTCCTTCAGGCGGAGGGCATCGGTCTCCCGACGACCTTCACCGCAGCCTCGTGAACAGCCCAGCTGCTTGACGATGCGAAAGAGGCTGTCCATGAAAAGGTGGTGAATCGACAACTCCACATTCTCCACATTCGGTTTGAACGTTTTATGCTTTTTGGCTGTGGATGATGAGGATGAGGATGGTGATGATGAGAGCAGGAACAACCGGAATAATAGTCGGGAGTTTAGGGAATCGAAACAAACAAAGATCACACTTACCTTTGTACATGCTGGCGGTGTGTTTGGTGATAATCTTCATGCTGATTAGCTTATTGATAATGTTGAAGATGATGCGACACGTTCGAATTGAGCAGACCGAGTCTTTGAGGGTGATAGAGTGGATGGCCTTGAGGATGACCACCAGGCTGAGCTGGCCGTTCTTGGTGACGTAGTTGATGGAGGCGAGCGATTCACTGCTCGTCTCCACACAGTAGTTGATCTCACTGTCCGTCTTACTCCTCGTCAGACCCGAGGGCCCTGCACAGGACTGCTGCTGCTGTAGCTGCTGCTGCAGCTCATGCTCATCGCCGATGTAGAACTTGTAGTTGGAGGCGACTGGCGTCGAGTCCTGCAAGGGCACATCCCTACTCCTACCGCCACTTTCACTGTCACAGTTGAAGAACTGCATTGAGGCCACTGGTGAGTGTTCGGTGATGGTGATTATGGGAAAGGGTACACTTTGCACTGAATGCTGCTGCTGCTGATGATGCTGGTGATGGTGATGGTGGTGGTGATGATGATGATGGTGATCACTGCTGCTGCTGCCGTTGTTGGTGGTGGAGGTGGTGTTCACGATGAGGGGCGATTTGGCACTGTCAGTTGGCGTCAGGTGAATGGTGGGAAAGCGTGAGACGTCGAGCGTGAGGCTGCCGCGTTTGTCGATCAGATGCAGCGAAGGCATGGACTTGCCCTTCTGGTCGTTCCTGTCGATGAGCTTCGTCTCCGAGAGTGATACCTTTCGGTTCTTAAAGTCGTACGCCGATTTAAACTCTGTCGCTGAATTAGGTCGTTCCTGTTGGTTGCTGCTCTCATCGAAGTGCTGTTGCTGTTGCTGTTGCTGCTGTTGCTGTACAGTGACTGCTGCTGATGCTGATTTGTCTTTTTTAGACTTTCCCTTGCCCCCGTGTTTACCGCCAAATTCCTGGTGATGCCTGCCGGCAGTGTTCTGGTCGGAGCGTTGTTTACCTTCCGCCACCTTGCCGCCGAGTGAGTCGCCTTTCTTTTGCTTCTTGTGTTTAACTTTCTCGCTTCCATGGCGGCCGAAAGAGGCACTTGAAGTACTGCTGATGAGAGCTTGAAATCCCGATAGTCCTTTAAAGTTGTTGTGTCAACAAAGAAACAAACAAAATGTATAAAGAGAGGGAGGCAAGTGAGTGGACGAGTGGACGCCGCAAAGCGAACACACACAGAACCGATCAGAAAACGCACACCACAAACACACACACACACATACCTGGAAGTCCTGAGAAAGAAGACCGCCTTAGCTCTTGAAAGGAAGATCCCGTCTTCAGTTGAGTGCTCTCCTTTAGCGTTGATTCGTTGTCAGTCTTTGGACGGCATGATTTTGATTCCGATTGCTGCCTGCTGCTCTCCAGACACTTGTCGTCGCTCTTTCGCTTCGGCGTCGGCAGGGAGTTGCTGCGAAAGAGCGTCTCCCGCCGCTTCTCCCGGTACTTGCTGATGGTCTCCAGGCGACGGTAGAGAAAGTGCAACGCCCACTCGATGCCCTCCTCAATCCACTGCGAGGTGAAAAGGCACCGGAGGACGGCCACGTCGAGGTACGTCGCCAGAAAGGGCTCCACCTGGTCCTTCTCGTTGAACTCGTGCTTCTTCTTCAGGTCCTCCCTCGACATGAACTCCCCCTCGGCGGCTGCAGGCGACTCGGTGGCACGTGAGGAGGAGGGCGGCGGTGGAATGCTGGCGAAGGGATCACACGGGTCGATGAGCGGCTCTGCAGTCGACTTGCTCCCGTTCGCGCCGATGAAGACGTCGCCAAACTTGGGGGCGGCCACCTTCTTCTCCACTCGCGAAGAGAAGAACTTGCTCTTCCGAGCATGGGCGATGAAGCTGGGAATCCTGCGAAGCCAGGCAGACACAGCGAGAGCGGGAAAGAGCGAGAAAGAAGAGGAAAGGAGAGAGCAAAAAATAAATAAAGAAAGATGTAAACAAAAGTGCTTGAGCGAAGTGAGCACTCACTCTGGATGACAAAAGTGAAAGAGCGGAATCCATATCTTGTAGCCGTTCTCGAGGCGAAAGCTGGTGAGGAAGTCGGACTGCTTGAGATGAGGTATGAGCGGCGCGTACAAGTAAACAAAGGTCTGAATGGTGGTGATGGGCAGGAGGTAGTGCTCTGGCAGGCGATGAATGCCGCGCTCCGTCTCCGCGTCGGCACACTCCTCGGCCGCGTCCAGCAGGATCCAGTGGAGGGTGTAGAGCAGCTTTGTCTCTGAGGCGGACAACTTGTCGAAGGAACTTTTACGTCGGGCGTACAGTAGGGCAGCACAGCAGTGCATCACATGGGGCAGAGCGGCGACTATCATGCGCCACCTGAAAAGGGCAAAGGAAGAGAGAGAGAGAGAGAGAGAGAGAGAGAGAGAGAGAGAGAGAGAGAGAGAGAGAGAGAGAGAGAGAGAGAGAGAGAGAGAGAGAGAGAGAGAGAGAGAGAGAGCTTCAGTTTGGTTAACGGGTCAGTAGGAGTTCAAGGTTTGCAAATAGAATAGAAACACGAACCTGCTGACACTATGAATGGCCTCAGTAAGGCTAGGTGAAAGACCGAATTGGATATTTTGTACGAGGACCTTCTCGAACAACTTGCACGCTTCGCGCTGTTCCATCGCCGCTGCATCCTGCAAACGGCTAATCTTGGGCCTGATGAATGGACTGAGAATTGAAAGGGGAGGGAAGGAAAAAATTGGTTGTTGAGAAACAGAAACAGGGGAAGGGTGTAAGTGCGTACCTCGTCTGGCGCCAGAGGAAGGTCTGAATAGGCAGCGGAATGGAGCTCGAGTCCCAAATGTCTTCGTCATCTTCTTCTTCTTTGTCCGTTTCATCTTCAGAACATTTCCGCTTGTTCATCTTTTGATTGTGTCAGCACAGCAGTGTGGTGACTGAGTGCGAAGACGACTGACTCTCAGCGTCACTACTACTGCGAGGAACTGCAGGGTTTGACTGGTCAGGTCACTGTTTTAGAGCATTGTGGAGTTGGAGGGCATCGTTGAGGGTTCTTTGGTGAGGTGGGTGAAAAAGAGAGGTGCTGAGGTGGTGAGGGTGGTAGAAAAAGAAAAGGCCAGTAACGGTGACAATGCTGAAGTGGACGAGGAGGAGGAGGAGATGTGTGGTAGGTGCTTTCAGCGTGGACGATGATGCCTTGCGGCGCCAAAGTTCGTCTGCATTTGGCGTCAGCTTCAAGACTACCTCGGCGTGGCGCCCAGGTTTATTTGAATGTGTGCCAATGAGAAACAGTATGCGGCAAGAAAGGGAATAAGAGAGAAAGAAATAACAGTGCGGGAAAAAGCAGAGAAAGAGCATAGAGAGGAGTTGTGCTGGTGGTGGTGGTGGTAGTACCGACGACTAGTATCAATGGGAGGTGCGCCGGGGAAGTGAAGTGTGGTTAAGTGTGAAGGTGCTAGCGTCGTCGTGGTCGTGGTCGTGGTCGTGGCGGTGGTCGTAGCCGTCCTGCAGAGAGAGCTTCATCATCATCTCATCATCGTCATCGTCGTCGGCAAGAGCACACACAGTCACTCGCAGCCACACACAACCAGACAGGCAGACAGAACCAGCACTGACTCAGACATGGACGACCAGCAGCACGACTTCAGCGGTTGAGCACCAGCGAGGATGGAAACCGAGGAAACGACCAGGCAGTCGGTATTTTTCGCCGCCGACTCGAGGGCAGCATGGTACAGGCTTAATTCGTTGATTAAATTATTTGAACTTCATGTTACCACTGCTGCCGCTGCTGCTGCCGCCGACGCTGCCGCCGCTGCTGGTCCTGGCACTCGAGGGCTGCTGCAGCTGCCTTCTGCCTTCTGCCCCTGATCGGCCGCAGCACTGGTCGCAGTGTCTACCCAAAATGCTCATTCGAAGTGCATTAATCACTGAAACTCGGAAAGAGGCAAACACAGAGAGAAGTAGGAGCGAGGCAACCAGAAAGCACACCACCACCAGCATCAGCACCAACCACCACGGCCTCTGCAAAACGTCGGTCGGGCATCGCACACATACATACAAGAGAGAAAAGGGAAAGAGAGAGAGAGGAGAGAGAGGAAGAGACAGACACAAACTTGGAAAGTGAGAGAGAGAGAATCAGACAGAGAGTACAGCGACTTGCATCCGCTGGCCTCAAATTGCAGTTGTGCGTCGATTCCTCGTCGGAGTTCACAGTGAGTCTTTCTCTTTCTCTCTCTCAGCTACGCCATATCCCCTTCCTTGTACTGTCTCCACACCCGCACTCACACACTACGCTGCCTCTAGTCCGCTGGTCCGGTGTCCTCTCCTCCTCCTCTCCGACCACTGCCTCTTCCACTGCTCCTTCCTTCTGCTACAGCTGCAGAAAATCAGCAGCAGCATCAATTTCCCGCATGCTCGCGCCTTATATTCCCATTCGCCGCCGATTGTCTCGCTCTCGCTCTCTTCCTCCAGTAGAGAATTAGGGAATTGCCAAATCAGGGGAGAAGGGGAACGATCAGAAAAAATGGTGAGTATAGCTGTGTTATTAAAAAGGCAAATAATTTTTTATTGATTGGCAAAAAACGCCACAGCAGCGACGGCAGCATCGGTACGACGACGACTGCTGCCACTGACTGCTGCTGCTGCTGCTTCAGCCACCACTGTGTGCAGTGCATCCCGCTCTTTGCCGCTCACTGTCCGACTCATCGACGCTGCTTCTCTCCGCAGTGCCCCTTCCACCGATTCTCTTTCAGTCTGATCCATGACCAGACGCCCAACAGCAGCAGAAGTAGTAGTGTCTCAGCTGCACTCACACTTTGCCATCACTTTTGGCGCCCGTTGTGTGACAGACTGTGTCTGGGATGAAATGGTGCTGGTGGTGCTGCTGCTGCCGTTGCTGCCATTGCCGTTTCTGCTGATGGCACCATCAGTGGTACTGCTGGTGGTGGGCTCTGCTGACACTACCCGCCTAGCATCAGCAGGGCAATGGTTCAATCATCGACGGTTGGCTTTGACGATGCCCCCTTCAGTGCTGCCGTAGCAGTTCTCAGTCAGTCCCCATAGTTGTTGTATCGCCCTTCGCGGAAGCCATACTGCCGCTCGGTGGGCCATTAGCGGCCAGACAAACTGCCGCCAAAGTAGGCGAAGAAGAAGAAGTGCGTCGTCGTCGGGTGGTCAGTGATGGTGGTGGTGGTGTCAGTGGGGGAGAGAGAGAATGTGTGTTTTTGGACACCGCAAAAAAGTAAACTGCCAGAGGAGGAAAAACAAAACGACCAACGCCGGTTGAGTTTCTCTTCATCTTCTTCGCCCCTCTTCGTTACCACCACCACCACCACCATCTTAGAAAACTAAACTCGAATAGACCCAAAGGCAAACACAGGGGACACGAAGAGGATGGCAGGCAGGCAGACAGACAGGCAAACACACTGTTCGCAACATTGTGTCAGGCTGCGACACTCGATGCCATCTCTCTCTCCTTGCTCTTCTGCACTGTGACAATTGCTGACAGACTGCGGCACTGACCACCGCACTGTGACCACTACCACACAGTTCACTGTCATTGACGAGAGAGAAAGCTGATGAAGCGATGGCAAATTAAACGGCAAATTAAATGGGCTCCACCGCAGAGCTGTACACACACCACGTGTGTGTGTGCTGGGTGCTGGGTGCGTGCCGGTTTCGGGTATACCAATTTATTTTCCTGTTCTCTTTCCGCCTGCCTCCCTCCCTCTTTGCTGCGACGAGAGTGACCAGATGTTCGCTCATCTTCACGGCTGTTTGCACCCGTGCAATAAATGAGATTTGTCAGTGGGCAAACACAGACAAAAGGGAGACACTGATACACTGGCGGCCCAAGGTATTACTTGATGCCTGGAACCGGTGTGCAAACGGATGCAAACATGCACTCAGCAGCAGTAGTAGTAAAAGTAGTGGTAGTTGTGTGATGTTGCAAAGCTATCTCTACAAGCTGGCAACATACGTTCAGCTCAGCAGCAGCAGCAGCATGTGCTGCTAATCGAATCAATAGGATTTAGAAGATAATTACCGAGACTGCCTGGGTGATAAAAACGCCGGGTACAATGCGTACGCTGACTACGAAGGCACAGATAGCAAGTGGAGCACAGTGCACCCGACAAATAGTGTGTTGCAGAGGAAGAGTGTGCTGCTGCAAAGAAAGAAAAAGCAAGCAATGAGCCTGCAAATAGGGAAAAAGGCAACCACTGCTGTCGCTGATGCACTTGCCTTTTCTGGTTGTTACTTTGCGCGCCACCAAATGGGCTTTGTTAATTTGTAGCAAATGGAGAATAGGAGCAAGACGGGTTAGCATCATTATCGCAACGGACACACTGCCACAAATGAACGATCAGCGACGGCGGTAGCCAGCCAGCCACCGTCAAATAGTACTGTCCGGGCGCATCTCACTTTCTCAAGTGTTGATCGGCCAGCTCTTCAGCAGGGCACTAAAGCACTGAGCAAAGTGCATTTATTGGCTCCCTTCTTTCCCATTCTTCCCTATTCTTTCCTATTCTTTCTTTCATTCATTCATTTTTGTCTGAAACTGTAAAGAAAGAAAAATAAAACATTTCAAAGAAGCTTAGGTGCACTTAGCGTCCATTTGCGACCAGAGGATTGTGGACGAGTGGACGAGTGCTTGTGGTGGGGTAGAGAGAGCCGGAGAGGAAGGAGGAAGAAAGATGGCTCCACTCTGATCGCACTATATACGAGAGTGGTCGAAGAGGGCTTCGATTTGAGCTACGTGCACTAATTATACAATCCGCCGACGCCACCGCCACTGCCAAATTTTGTTTCACAAAGTATAAAATTGTAAAAGAAGCAGATTAACTAAATTGCTCCATTCACCCAGTGACACCAGCCGTTGTCGCTGATGATGCTGCTGCCGACAACGCCGTCGTCGCCTTCGCAATCAAAGCCTCCCCTGTGCGCATCAAACTCGCCGATCCACTCGGCGATGCAATATAGACAGATTGAAGAAAGGGGAATGAGAGAGAGTGTCGATGGCGACGACGACGGCGAGGATGAAAAAAAGAAGAAAGAGAGCAGGAAGAAAGAAGTGATGAGAAGAATGTGAACAATTGCGGCAACTAATTTCGCAGGCAAATCAGCAGTCCCTGTAAATGAAGCTCGTTGCCGCCCGTGAAGAGTGATCACTGATAGCTTTGGCTGCATACTGGTTGGTGGAATACATTGGCAGAGAGTGCAAATGTCGCACAGCAACCCTACAGCCACCGCCACCATCACCACTGACTGAATGCGATGATGATGGGGGCAAGGGAAGCCAGGCGGACTAGCGACCGAGTGAGAGCAGTATAAAGAAGTATAAAGTCAAATTCGCAGCCGAAATTCAGATAGCCTAGCAGGCAGAGCCAGCGCCGATACGATGCAGGAAAAATAGTGCCTGAATCGAATGCTGAACAGCAGCAGCTTTCTGCCCACCGAATGGGCAGAAGAAAGCTGCATCCCACCATCGAATCATCCCAATAGGACAACAGACGGGCGACAAAGCAGAAAGCCGGGACGACTAGGAGGACAATCGAATCGAAATCATTTATGGTTCAATCAACACGGCGCAAGAAATCGAAGCGAGATGACGAAAACATGGTCCTAGCACACCAGCAGTCGAAGAAAGCAGTAGAGGATAGAGAAAGAGAGAGGGCAAGAGGGAGCATCGACTAGCAGCTGTCTTCTTGAGCCGACTTGAGCCGCTGTACCTTCACTGCAGCAGCAACAGCAACAGCAGCAGATGCAATGAATTCATGGAACAAATTGCATTTCAAGCGCCAGGCGCTTCATTGCCACTGACACATCACTGCTTCACTGTCGGCACAATGGAACAGACTGAGCACGACGAAGAAGACGAAGACGGACGACAACGAAGCTTAACCCGTCGAAAGGAGAGGGAACGAGAGGAGAGGGAAGGAAACTCTGAGATGGCCAAAACTTAAATTGCAAAACTTAAAGTTCGATTGGGGAAATTACGTCAAAGAGGACTGCGGCGAAGGACTATGGCGGAGCGTAAGCGCGGTAAGCAAGCGTGCAAGCTGCTGAAGATGTCGAAGATGGAAAAGTGAGGGGAAGGGGGGAGGAGAAGAACAAAGGCATAGGCGAAGAATGGCGGCCGCCCAAAATGGGCACATCAATAGCCGAGAAAGAAAGGGGAGGGAGGGAAAGCTGGCAAAAAATGGCAATTAGCGCAATACTCTCGCTGAACATGGCTCCCAATTGTACCGGGCAATTGTGGCGCTGACAAGCGAGCAGAATGAAAAGTTTTCAAAGACAGTGTGCGAGTTAGTGTGTGTGAGCGAGAGAGTATGTATGTCCCAGTGGTTGCAAAGTGCTCAACAGTGAATGCGCCAGCACTGTGATTTCAGCAGCGGCAGCATCACCAACAGCAGTACACTGTGGGAGACAACGCGCGTCATTGGACATGGCTTTCATTAGGCAAAGGCACCACCACCACCACCACGACGACGGCGACCAGCAGCCGCAGCATCAGCGACGGCAGAAGCACTCAATCTATGAAACGATCAATTGCCGAGCACCAACTGACGATGTGCAAAACGGTTGGACGACGGTGGTCGGGGCACTGTACGAGCTGATGAAGCGAAAAAGGCAAAGGCAAAGTGGAAAAGACAGAGAGAGAGGGAGGGAGGGAGACCTAATGCAGCCAAATGAACACGGTGGCGCAAAACGGACTGTCGGCAAAGGCAGTAATGTAGTCCTCGCAGTAGTGGTAAGGTAAATTGATTCAGATGGGAAAGACAATTTAGAGCCAGTGGTAGTGCACTACTGCTGCTGGACACTGCTGACACACTGTTGTCCTTGTCAGCAGTTCACAGTTCACAGTGGCAATTGAATTATTATTTGCAGCAAATCGACATAGAGCGCAATCATGAGCTGCACTTTATGTACGGCCATGCTCTGGTCAGTCCCAGTGGCAGTGCATCAACGCTGTTTCAGGAGTTATGGCTAACTTAATTATTGCATTAGAGCAGTTGGCTACATGCTGCTCTGACGACTGATGCACTTTGATGCTTCGCTCAGCTAGCTCAATTGCTCTGTTGCAACTGCTGCTGTTTTTGTTTTTCTTGCTGGAGCTACTCAGCCACTTCTGAATTTGATGGACTGTCGATGGCCGGGCGACTGCTGCCCTTCCACTGCCACTGCTGTTGATGTGGTTGTTGTTGTTGTTGACTATATAAAGCATTGTTGCTCTTGATGTCATCGACTGAGCAACTGCTGCCAGATGCCAATTGAGAAAGAACAACTGAAAGCTGACTGGGTCCGATGAAAAAGAAAGAAAGAAAGAAGTGGAAAAAGGCCAAGAAGGGAGGCCAAAGGAGTGCAGGAGAGCAGCAGCAGCAGCAGTGAGTCAGCCAGTCAGCAGCCAGCAAAGGCAAACAAACAAGCAAACAATAATGGCCATCCAGTGGACCATTGATTTATGAGTGCTTTTACCGTTTGTTTATTGGACACAGGCAACAGACAACAGACAGTGTCGTACAGAGAGCTGCCTGCTGTTGCAGACACTTGTACGACATGGGCTGCGAGCAAGGAAGGGGACGGCAAGGCAAGGCGAGGCAAGTCGGCGGCACTGTCCATTTCCTGCAGCGACAATCAACGGCAGTGTCTGTCGGTCGGTGCTGGTGCATTGCTGCTCGCTGAAGTCAGCAGAGGAAGTGAGCACTGGAGAACTCGTTAGACACCTAATTGCTCCATTCGAGTGAGTCGGTCGGCGGTGGCAGTGCTGCTGGCACAGACTAACGCCAAGGCAGTAGAGTAGATACGGCAAATGAATCACTGGCTTTACTAGAGTGCTGCACAAAAGAGAAAGAGAGTCTGTCAGCGGCACCGAAATATTCGCCCTCATCCGCCGACAGTAGGGAGACTGAGAGTGGTGCCCTACACTTCGGGGCCTGTCGGCTCTGCCGGCTAATTGCAATTAGTGGTAGGTATATGCAGGTCAGGAGAGTGATGGAGTAGAAGTGCAGATCAACTTGTCCGACCACTTTCACCCAATGCCTCCCCAAGACAATGCTGAGAGCACTGTTGACTGTCTGCAGACACTGACATTGATCGAAGACGAAATTAGTGCACCGCGCGCCCCTCTCCCTCTCTCCCTCAATCTTTCCCTCTTTATTCTCTCTCTTTCTTTCTTTCTTCTACTCTGTGTGTGGAAATTCGTCTCTGGATGACAGAGCCAGTGAGTCTATGCAAGTCTATGCGAGCTGCCCCGGTCGATTGCCAGAGTCAGCCAGTCAGAGTCTGTCGGTCTTTCTTTTCTCTCTCTCATGCTCACAGGCTGTATGCAGTAGTTGAGCAGTCAGTAAAGTGTACAGTTCGGTGAGCCAGGGAGGGAGAGAACGAGAGAGCGAAGTTTCTGTTAAAGTCTGAAGTTGTGCAGTTGTTGAAGTGTCACTGAGGGCCACTTTACTCGAGCGAGGCTACTCTACTCTATGCACTGACTGTTCCAGCAACTTGCACCAACGACCAATGGCAATAACGACAACAACAACATCAACGTAATGGTAATCATCATCAAGAGCAAGCAGCAGCCAGTGAACTAATCAGTGAAACAGTGGCCAACCAGTCAGTGTCGACGCACAGTGACTGGTGATTGGTGATTAGTGCTTAGCAAGTACAGTATGCTCGACTACCAACTGCAACAGCAGCAGCATCGGCGGCGGCAACCAAGAGAAAGAACATAACAGACGTGCCGCATGCTTGCATCTACTTGCGCCTGCAAGAGGAGACAAGTGGCCACTTGGCCAGTGGCAGCAGCAGCAGTGGCACCACCGCCAGCAGCAGCAGCAGCAGGCAATACCAGAGAGTGAACATTCATTCGCCATATACTGGCCACGCCACCACAACATCCTCCTATCGTCGCCGACTGCCAAGTGCGTCTTTCTCTCTCCCCCAAAGTGTATATCAGTTTTCTCAAGAAGAGAAGAGAGAGAGAGAGAGACTTTGTACGGCAAGACGAGGGGAGAGAGCAAGACAAGATAGTTGCTATCGTCCCGCTGCTGTCAGCCACTGACAGAATTGAACCCACAGCAAACGTCGCTCTACTGAACGCAGTTGTGCACACTGTGTACTCGGCTGATTCATCTGGCATTTAGGCTTTAGCCGCACTGAAACACTGCCACTCGCATCAACTTGCCTCCTCGTCTGCACTGCTGCTGCTCGCTCTGCCAGACTTTGCAAACCTACCAACTAACTGTCACCGGTCTTTGGACGCTTCGGTATTCCACCAAAAATCCCGAAAGATGGAGCAGTTTCTGGCCGCCTGGGACGTGGACATTGACGATGCCAGCAAAGACAAGAAGGAGCTGTATCAGGCTTTGCTGGATAAGCTGAAGGAAGATGAGTCCAATCTGGAGGTGACCTGGCGTCTAGTCCAGGCCTGTCTCGTCATGGCTGACAGCTTCGAAAAGGTGAACAACAAGGGCGAGGCGAAGAAGTTCACCGAGGAGGCATTCAAGTACGCCCAAAAGGCAGTCGAACTGGGTCCCGAGTCGTTGAATGCTCACAAATGGTAAGTTTTTCCTTCCATGCACTTGGACTTCTGGTTCACGTTAATTGGCATCATGTGATCATCTTTCACTTACCGTATTGCAGGTATTGCGCTGCAGTCGGTCGAATGGCTCCTTTGGTTGGAACGAAGGAACGCATCAAGTTCGGACATGAGTTCAAGGAGCATCGTGATATTGCCGTCGCCATTGATTCGACTGATAAGCTCCTCCATCACATGTTCGGTCGATGGTGCTACGAGGTGGCTTCGCTGTCCTTCATCGAACGTAAACTTGCATCAGCTCTCTTCTCCGAGCCGCCAAAGGCCACTTATGAAGAAGCTCTGGAATCGCTGGAGAAAGCTGACAGCTTGAAGCACGAGTGGAAAACCAACCACCTCTGGCTTGGCAAAACTTTCATTGCTCTTAAACGATACGCTGACGCAATTAAGTGGATTGACCTGGGCCTCACCATGCCTGTTCAGACTGAAGAGGACGCCGTTACTGAGATTGAACTGAAGAGCCTGGAAAAGTCCTACTCCAAGTACCGCAAGTAGAAAGTTATTACTCACCGTGAACGTTCAGTACAAACTATTGTTACCAAAGTGATTCCGCTTTATTTTAATTTTAAATAAATGACACGTTTAAAAATGAAATATTCTGGAATTTGGTCCAAAATTAAGTTTGCCAGCGAAAGTTCGCTATTTTGACGTGGCCGCGCTGGCGAGCGGCAACAGTGACTGAAATAGTGGCGATTTGTGTACATTTGTGTTCTCCTCCTCGTCAACACGTGCCGTACAGCAGGTGATTGACTCCACCGGATTCCCTCATTGCTTTGCTCATGTCAACTGGGAACTGTTCCAGGTGTGTCAGTCTGACTGAAGAACGCCAAAGGTAATAGCCCACAGCATGGCCATTTCACCTCGACTTTGCTCGGCATCCGCTCAAAGCGGCCTGCTCTTCATCGTCAGCGTCCTCTACTTGGCCTTCGCTCCCTACACCAAAGTGGAAGAATCATTTTCCATGCAAGCAGTTCATGATTATCTGTTTCTCAGCGATGTTCGTTCTTTTCCAACAAAGTTGGTGCATTTTTTGCAAAGCGGTTCTAGTCAGACGAACCAGAGCTCTACCAGTCTGTCGTGGGATCACGAGTTCTTTCCAGGTGAGTGCACTTTATTGCATATTTTTTTATTACATTTCTAACTCGATTTACATTTTATTGCTCCAGGCGTTGTGCATCGGACATTTTTTGGGCCGTTTGTTATTGCCTTTCTGACAAAGCCACTTCAGCTCTTGAACATTTTGCCAAATAAGTTTTTCTATCAAGTACTTTCTCGTATCTGCTTAGCGGGCATTTTCACGTATGCATATCATCAGTTGAACAAGGAAATTGCCAAAGTACACGGAACTTCGGTTAGCCAGTGGGTAACATGGCTCACTTTGAGCCAGTTTCACTTTCTCTTCTACTCTTCTCGGACACTGCCCAATACCTTTGCCTTGATCTCAGTAATGTTAGTCTACTCTGCTTGGCTCACCAAACGCTGGTCTCAAATGATCTCTCTAATTGCCTTTACCGTGGTGGTGCTTCGGTTTGAAACCATTCTTCTTTTTGGGTGTATCCTTTTAGTGGAAGTTTTCTACACTCGTCAACTATCAGTTTTAAAAACACTTAAAGTTGGAATTCCTAGCGGACTCTTATCGTTGGCATTTACAGTTGGATTTGATTCGTTTATGTGGGGCAAATGGATGTGGCCTGAAGGTGCGATTACTTTTTATTGCATTGCGATCGATTTGTTCACATGATACTTTTTTACAGGAGACGGAATACTCTTCAACATAGTGCACAACAAGTCAAATGAGTGGGGCACTCAGCCGTTTTTCTGGTACTTTTATTCGGTTCTCCCTCGAATGCTTCTTTTTTCGACAATGTTTGCACTGATGCCCTCATTCTATAAGAACAAGTACGCCTTTGTGGGATTGCTTTTTGTTTTGATTTACTCCATCTTGCCACACAAAGAACTTCGATTTGTCGTTTACGTCCTTCCACTGTTGAATCTATGCGCTTCTAATGTTATTGTCAAATTACTTCAACTTTTCTGCAAGTTATCTCAAGAAAGCGACAGTGGCAAGGTAATTGCCCTCTTTAGTGTTTATTTTACTTTGTTTTTGTTTATTGCTAATTTTTTTCTGTAGAAATCCAGCTACGTTGAAACAAAACGATACAATTTACGAAACAGAAAGAAAACTGAAGTTGATGCGGATTCTACAGATTTAACAGGCTCAACCAAGAGCGCCACCAATTCCCACATTCTTGCAAAATTGTTTGTTACATGGTAAGGGGACTTTTTTCTAGGAATTTGAAATTCTTTAGCAAGCATGCTGTTGTGTGTATGTTTGTGTGTGTTTGTCTACTTTAGGTCGCCACTTTCGCTTGACACGCTGATGGTGCTCCATTTGCTGGTAAACTTGGTGCTCTCGATGTTTATGTTTTACGTCTCTGCCAACAATTATCCGGGCGGCGAATCACTGAACGCCGTCAATGAAGCCATTCGCAGGGATTTGGATGCAGCCCAGTACAGCCCCAAAGACGTGTCCGTTTACGTTTCGAACCTGGCAGCGCAGAGCGGCTTTACGCGCTTTCTCCAGCAAGACGGCGTCTACTACAACAAAGAGCCCCAGTTTTCAGTCGATCAATTTGAGTCGTTCTCATTGATCTATCTCGTGCTCGAACCTCAGCAAAAGCATCTCTACTTGAGGCAATGTACCGCTGTTGGTAGTGGCGGTGGTCGTGGGCACACTTGCCAATTGGCTTCTACTGCTGCAGCTAGCAAGGCAACCACTGCAGTGCCAACAGCAGCATCATCATCCCCCAGTAGTCGCTTCGAATGCCACTGGCAGCGAAACACTACCGCTTTTGATCGAATCGATCTCCAACGGCGAACTGTTAATTTTAGAACCTTTCTCCTCATCTACCGATGCCACAAAGTGGCGGCTAATTTTTAAAGAGACAAAACTTTCACTGCTCACCATTATACGCTTTTCGCCTTTTCTCTTGTGAATGGGTTCACTTTTATAATTGCATTTGAATGAGCAGTCATTGTTGTGTGTGTGTCAGTGTTTAAGTTGATAATAATAAATTATGCATCGAATAAGGGGAGAGAGAAAAAAAGAGGGGAAGGCCTCTTCTGTGATTGCCACTGGGAGAAAGAGAGAGAGAGAGGAAAGAATTGAGAGAAAGAGTATAAAGAAGAGAATGAGACAAAGTAATCAGTAATAAGTTATTAGTATTCTGGACATGAGAGTAGAGAAAGGCTAATGGGGTCGAATAAATAGAACCGAACAAAAGTTGAGTAGATAATTCGAGAGAGAGAAGAGAGAGAGAGAGAGAGAGAGAGCTAGTGATATGTTTGTGTGTGCTTTATTAGAAGGGTGCCTTTGGTGGTGAGCAAGACTGTGAGTGAAGATTTGGGGTGAGCTTGCAAGAGTGGAGGAAGAAAGGAAAAAAGTAGTCAGCATGTTTGGTGGTGACAATTCGGACGACACATCAACTGAGCGCCACTATTACCCCGAAGAGTGTGAGAGAGAAGTGATGAGGCACCGCACGAGTATGCGCTCCTGGCGATGCTGTAGGCGGGTTTCGGTGCAGTACGGAGCTGAACTGTACTAAACAGATTCGATTGTAGTGAGTGTGTATATTGCAGACACTGGTGGTGTCCCAGTGCTCATTGTTCAGAGAATAGTAGTGAGTGCTAGGCCTCGGACAATCGCTGCTTCGTTAGCCACTGAAGCCAGGTGGCTTGGGCATGTCGTACTGAGGCCGCCAGCCGGTCGCATTCGGGCCAAACTTGTACACCAATCGACGGCCGAAGACTGGCAACAGCACCTGAGACTTGTAGTAGTATCTACAGAAAAGGGGAAAATAGAAAGTTGAAGTTAGGCCTGATTATTAGGCATAGTTGTGGGGTAGTAGTACCTCATTGCCCGACTCAGCTTCTCATAGGTCATTCGAGGGTTTTGCTTCCTCTCGCCCCACATCTTGGCCACCTTGTCTGACTGAATGAACTTGAAGACGCCATCTTCTCGGCGCTCCCATCTGATCAGACTCGGGTTGGTCACTGGATTGAGCAACAGGTCTCGGATAAACTCCCAGAGCTTTCCGTTGCCTTTACCTGTAAAGGCGGAACAGATAATAAAGATACGGATTTTAAACAAAATTGAAAAATGTTAATTTAGCTAATTTACTTCTAGACTTGGACTCCTTCTTCGGCGGCCTTCCTCGGCGGCCATTTCGTTTTGAAGCTGACACCGACATTGAAGAGTGGTTGCCATTGCCGTTGCCCTTGGTGGTCACTATTGCCGCCGCCATGCTGCTGTCGCTGGTCGAGTTGATGCCGTGGCGGCGACCGACTCTGCGACGTCTGGATTGAGCTGGCTGCAGCTCTGTTGAGTGTAGTACGATGAGTTGATGTGCATTCTTCGCTCGTTGACGCCACTTAGATTGCTGCTGGTACTTTCCCGGTCAGAGTCTGACACTGTAGTAGGAAAAGGAGAAGAGAGAAGAGAGAGAGAGAGCAAATGAGCAACGAGTTGATGAGATTTGCGAGACAGAACACATAATCTATGGCCGTGAAAAAAAAGGAGAGAGAGAGATCGGTGCACACAGTGCACAGCATAACTTACCACTAGTGTAGCTGGGACTATAGTTGAGGTGAGCAGACTGTGCGTCAAAGAGAAGTGCACTCGATGGCAGCGCATCAAGGCTGGACATGCTCGGGAAAAAGTCCATCGACTGGTGGTGGTGCTGCTGGTGCGGCTGATGGTGATGGTGATTGTGATGGTCCTGCTGCTGCTGCTGGTGATGGCCCAAATCACTGCCCGTGACCATGGCCGTCGTCTGGCTGTGTCCGTTCAGTGTCATCGTCGAGTGGGCTTCGTCCGGCGAGTGAGAATGCGAAGAACCACTGTTGCCACTGCCGTTCAGGTGGACGACACTGGAGGAGACCACCGCTTGTGCCAGCATGGTCGTCGGACTGCCGTGCATGCTGTAGCTGTTCATGCCGTAGCTGTGGTGACTGTGGCTGTGGCTGCCCGAGGATCGGTACTGGTGCACCAGCTGCTGCAGCGAGTCGAAGATGAGGTTGCCGTACTGCGGACAGACGGAGGTGAAGTACTCTCGCTGCATCTGACACAGGTCAGAGCCGGGCATCTGATTGTACAGCAGGTGGGCCACCTCGATGTCCTGAATCTCATTCTGACGTGCCCAGTCGCGGATCCACTCTGCCACCTCTGCTGCCTGCCACTGGTCGGGCGACTTGTTCGACCAGCTGGTCGATTCCACGTCAATGTTGTAATCTGATTTGGTTTCACTGTTATCGAATGTGAGTCATACTTGAGCACCAATCACTTACCGTCTATTAGGCACGGACTGCACAGTGTGTGGTGCTGGTTGTGAAAGTCCACATCGTACTGGTCTTCTTCGACGCACTTGAAGATGTCCGAGAGTGATGAGTGCGAGCCGAGCATGTGATGTGTTCCGAGGTGGTGATGGTGATGGTGATGGTGGTGACCGCTCATCACCGTTTCGCCCATTGTGCTGCTGCTCGAGGTGCTCAGGTGCTCCTGAGTGCCTGATGATGGCGGTGGAGGGCTGAAATTGATGAGCGAGTCGGAGAATGAGTGCATATACTCTTTTGGATCGGTCGGTGTGGAGAAGAAGGGCTCCACCAGATTGGTGGACATCAACAGGGTGCTCATTGTTTAGCAGGCCAAAATCTATTTGCTTGTCGAGTGTTGAGTGACCGTTGAAAACTGTAATGGAGTCCAATTTAAATAAAGGAAGACACGGGGAGAAAAGACACTCAATTAAATGATGAGCCAAACAATTGTGGGGACGCAGATTTTATATAGGCAGCATAAAGAGTGTTAGAGAGAGAGAGAGAGAGAGAGAGAGAGAGAGAGGTCAAATGGTAAAAATGTTCTGAATACTGCTAAGTGTGCAATTAGTCAGTGCATCAACTAATTGAGAAATTAAATTACAACACACTCAATCGGCGGTAATGTGTGCTGCCTATTAAAACCCATTTGTCATTTGGTGGCCAAATGTGAGAACAAACTCGAGAGATGAATAAGAAAAAGAACAACAGGCAAATACAGGTGACTTTTGTCACTTTCTGCGAAGGCTGCCACAAGGATCGCCTTTCTCAGCAGCAACAGCAGGAAAATGACATCAAATCGAATGAGACGTAGTGCTGTGGTGCTGAGAGGGATCACATACACACACAAGACGGCAGAGGCCGTTGAGTGGACATTTTCAGTCGGTGAGAATGATGATCAGCTAAGACCAGTCACTCTCAGTGGACAGACGTGTATAGCACCGGGCAGAAAGGGGCGAATAACAAAAAGTTACGTCAGACTGCAGCAATGCTACTGTCCAGAGTGGCTACTGGGTAAGACATCTGTTCCCATTGCCATTCGATGATGATGATGGTGTTGACAACGGCTGCCGTTTGAGTGTTTCCTCGTGCGCAACCGGTATTGATTGCTGCGGTGACAGAGAGAACGACAGCTGAGCCAGGCTAAGCCTGATTTGCCTAATTAGCAAAGATCACACACTAATCGACTGACCATCAGTGATTTACAACTCTTCAGTACCGTCACAGATTTATTTGCTGTGATCGGTCGGCAGAGGAAGAGACAAGGTGGTTGGATGACAAGTGCCGTAACATGCAACTACGGCTAAAGCATTGCAGGTAAATGCGGCCTATTTAGCCGCTCTTTGGGTGCTTCTTCAAGTTGATAATAAATGCTTCACAGGATGTTGTTGTTGTTGCTGTTTCTAAGGCAGACATTTTATCAAAAGGATAATAAAAGTGCAAAAGAACTACTGAAACTTGCTGGGCAAAAACAACAAGTATACACTGAGAAGTCTGATTAACGAAAATATAAGCAAGACCAGCATTTTGACCTAAGCGACAGATTACCTTTGACAAATACAAGAGAAAACACAAAACAGGTCGTCGTTTGAGGCTTTTCAGTGATCAGTGAAGTTAGGTAGTCGCTGCCTGCTAAGCACTTGTGAGAAAACTTCACCGGTCAAAGGTAAAGGTAAAGGTAGACAGGTGTGCAGCCGATTAGCAACGACCTTTACTGTGTGAAGCACACCGGTGAATGATTGTACTGTCGCTGTGGTCAGCAGTAGATCAGTGACTATCAAGCACTCATTGAAGAAGGGCTGTGCATCAGTCAGCTGAAAGAAAAGAGTGCCTTCAAAAGCATTTAGTGCCCTGTGTCTTGGTTTCACCAGTTGCAAGTTTGCCTGAGTCTCAGTACACCAGTGAACCGGTACTATCACTGGAAGACCACCACTGTCACATCGAGTGTGCAACAGCAGCAAAAAAAGTAGTCAATACTTAGTATCGAAGAAGAGCACGCTGCGATTATGAGAAAGAAAGAGCAGGAAAGTGCACTTTCAAAGTGGTTAAATCGTTACGTATGCAAATTAAGTCAGCCAAATTAGCATCCAGCAAGGGCGACATCCGTGCACGAGTGGACGTTTTGGGAGAAAAGGCAAAGACAAGAGAAGCTTACAGTGTGTGTGTGTTTTAGAATGTGTGCTCTATGGCTCATTACGCAGTTAAAATAAGAGAGAAAAGAAGGGGACAAAGATGGAGCAATGATCACGACCAGGGAGTGATGACAGAGTACTGGACATGGTGGACACTCGCTCACGACCGGGTACTGATACTGATCGAGCATTTGCCAATGCTGATACAAAGTAGGCAAAGACTGCTCTACTACTGCTACCAGGCACTCCAACAGACAGACAGACAGTGGCGTGTCATCAGTGAGCGCCAATCGATTGTTTTTAATGGGCATCTTCTCGCTCGCGTAACACTCGCAAATTGCCACTTGTCACAATTGAATACTGCTGGGGATGCTGCTGCTGCCGCAGTTGTGGTCGCCAGTGCCATTGCGCCCGCTCATTCAATCACTTACCACTAACTGCTCATTACGGTGTATTGTGTGCAGTACTGGCTGCAGTGTTCACTCTCATTGCAGTAGCAGTTACATCGAACACACACACACACACTTACTCACATTGAGCACCTCATTTTGTTGATTGTCCACTCGCAGGTCAATCGTCGTGCTCAATTGTCACTGCAGCCCATGGAGCATGATATCTCATAGCAGCAGTAAGCAGCAGCAGTAGTACACATCGATACGGTAATTGTATACATGCGAGCGAGCACACTATGGTCAGCCAGACAATTAGATAGGCACAGACACACAGTCAGACACACAAACACACACTCATAGCGCACTCATCGATAGCAACAGGTATTGCTTGTCTGCTCGGCACTAGCATTAGCATGAGCACAACCACGAAGACCAGCACTGCGCCCAGCAAGTCCGCCAATCGGCCACAATCGACATAGGGACACGTCACACGTTTCTGGTGCACTGCTTCATCTGCTGCTGCTGCTGCTGTTGCAGCCCTTCTACCGATCACGCTTCTGGCGTCTTTCTCTTCGTCTTCGCTGCCATTCTAACGTCACTGTGCTGTACTGGTGCACTGAACGCACTGGTGAAAGCACCATCATTTGTCCATGTCAAGAGCCTCTTCCTAGACGGTCCTTCTTCTCCTTTTCTTTTTCTCCTCTGACAGCCAATTTATTTAAAAGTTTTGTTTAAAGCTGATAATTTAGAATGTTATGCGAATACAGATCATCCGCATTTGATGAGTAATGTTCACTAGCACACACAAGAGTGATTCTCAGATGCACGTATAGAATCATTTATTCTCAGTATATTTTATCAACGACCTTGACAACAAATACTAAATTTGCACTTGAACTTGCATTGAATGCATTTTTAAAGAATTCAAATAAAGAACAGTTTTAAATAAGAGAGCCATCGAATGATAAGCACTGCTCTCTGATCACCGTATGATTTGAGCGAGTGAGCAGCATAAGTGTTTGCTTTCTTCTTGTCTTTTGTAAAATTTAGAGCCATTTTAGCCAACAATCAGAATGACAATGTCAAACGATAAATAGAAAAAGCAAAAGAGAAAGCGATACAAAAACAGAACAACGACTGCACTAGATTGCTGATTGCTCATTGGGCCCACTGACCGGGATAAAAGCTGACATCAGTGAGCAGACGGGTGAAAGGTGCTGCTTATCTTGGTGGCCCGGCATCGGAAACCGGTCGACTTTATTTTGCCTCAAGGTGTCATTTGTGTCAACGAGCCGTGTCTAGCTCAAACCCCGCACCACTTTCTTCTTATAAGACTCACTCAGTCTGTGATTGAGCACGATTAATTTCCATTAATTGATGACCTTATTATCAAATATAAAGTGTATCGCCACTGTGCTGCTGCTGTTCTACACTGTAGCACACAGTAGCCAGACAATGTCAATTATTATTTATTATGTCTGTGCTCGTGTGTCGTTGTGTGTCGGTCTGGCACAGCAATCAATAAAGCCACACAAACACTGGGAAACAATTCGTACAGCAGCAGCAGCGGATAGTCAGCCTATCTCAGTGACTATTTGACTTTGTCAACTGATGCAGGCGATGGGCAACACTGGGGCACAGAGCATGCACAATGTCTACCACTGGGGCACTCTGCACTCACCTACAACACACCAATCACATTCTAATTGGGTGGGCAAACTTAATTGAATCAATCAAATTTAAATTAAGCCACCTCGCAAGGCGACTTTGATTTGCTTCTCGCCTGAGCACAGTCTAACCGAGAGCAGTCGCAGCTGCAGCAATTGGTTGCATCGACTCGGCAATCGAATCTTTCACTGTCGCTACTGCTTTCTCCCTTTCTCTCTTTTTGCCTCACACGTAATCGAGTGCATCCAATTATAATTATCGGTAATCGAATAGACAATGGCCCAGAGTGCAATTAGCAGATTCAAGCTAGATTAATTGCCTCTGCCGTATTCGCAGCACAGTCGCCGAGTTGATCTTGATTTGACACTGCCGTTTGATCTTGTGCCCGCTTCAAGCTTAGTCAGCGGCACGGGTGACAATTGCCCGACTGCTGTTGTTGACATTTGGTAGTGACATTTCTCTTACTCTCTCTCCCTTGCCAGCTGTTTTAATTGCCTGCTTGCAGAATAGTTGGCCATGGTGCTATTATGACCGTTAAACACTTTCTAATGACTAGCATTCTGCAATTTACTAGGTCGATGTGACTTGGTCTTTTACTCTAAACTGACAGTCTTTAGGTCCTGACCCGACAGCAAATGTTTTGAGTCTTGAGTATTCATTTCTAAAGTCGGTCTTCTCTAACAGTGCCCATTTGTATTGCTAATCCATGTTCATCGGGTGCTCAATGCTCCAGCAACTGCTATTGTACAACTGCTATTGCTCAGGTAGTAATGTGCACAGTTAACTTGACAATTGAGCACACAAGCACACTAACTCTAACTCTTTTGGTACGACTAATTATCCTAATGCAATTGACAGTTGGTAGTCACTTTCTTCAGCTTCCTCTACTTCTACTAAGCCAAAATGATGTCCTCTCGTCGTGTGAATGCCACCGTAATGGTGCTCCTGCTGCTGCTGCTGATGGTGCTTTTGGTGCATCTCAGCAGTTAACATATCATCGACACTACTGCAACGATAGATCTAATCGATGATGCTTTGTCCACGTGACACTGATAGATACAGTGGAGATAATGTTTGGGGAGCATTGTTGTCAGCAGCTAGCTAACTAAATGATTTACAAGTCTGATCGCGTAATGCCATCCCAATTGACATTGATTGTGTCAATACTTGAAGGCAGGGATCTCTTTTCAGCGGCGGCTGCAGTTCCTTTTGTGATGATGCCTATACAGATGATGATTTTTTGAATGGCAAAACAAGACACCAAAGAAAGAAAAAAGTGTGAGAGAGCAATCAATTTTCGCTTTTTGTTTGAAAAACAAAAAAGGCGAGAGTGAAGCGACAGTCGCCACACTGATGCTTTGGTAAAGTCCCTGGCAAAAAAAATACATTTTTATCTGTGGCAAAATCCCGGATTTTCGCTGTAGACGAGTCTGCCTCGTGCTTTCTTGAAACAGCACTGCTTCTTATTTAGGCTCTTCACTGATGGTAAACTGTGTCACTAAGCGTAATAATTTCTTTTTAAAAAACCAAAATCAAATGGAAGATTTTTGCTTTCTAAAATAAGCAAAAACAACAAAGTCGCTTTTTCTTTGGCAATGGCAATGGGATGGCAACTGCAGCAGCAGCAGCCACCGCCGTTCAGTGGTCGTTAATTTGTAGCTTTCAAATGCGTCTTTTTATCGATGCGCGCAAATTATAATCGACGACAATCGACGGGAGTCGTGCGCGCTTTCGATTGTCTTAACAGTGGCACTGCCAGCAACCAGCAAGACCGGTAACACACTCACATTCATTCAGACTTGCTCACACACACACGAAGTCGCTGAATCGATCCAGGCAGAGGAGTGGAGCTGCTGCTGTTTGCTGAAGGCAGATGATGCTCACTCACTTTACTCATTCACTCTCTCTCTCTCCTCTCTCCCTGGTGCAAGCCACTTGAGACTTGTTTGTCTGCCTCTGTTGTCCAGTGTCAAGTTTCACACTAGTGCTTTGCTTTAAATTAATTTGCCATCATTACCACCACCAGCAACAGCAGCAGCAAAAAGATGCTTTTTTATTAATTGATCTATTTGCAAGGGGGAGCTCTTTTCAGTGCGTCTGAGTGTTGCAAAACTGCCACTGAAATGTTGGAATGTCTTTTTCGAGTCGTAATGACATAGTAAGCAGACAGAGAAACACACACAAAGCACAGAGCACTTTCTGTCATGCCTGTAAAGAGTCTTTTGTTGTACACAGTCCCTCCGCAGTTCTCCCTCTTGGCCGCTAATTGGCATGGCTAATTCAGTTAGAGGTGCACTGCACTATCACACTGTCACGCTGTAAATGGTATTTGGGGTTTCAGTGGCTTGACATTTCCGACGCGCTCTTTTCTGTTCTCTCACTTCTGATTAGGCTGTACAGCGATGAACGCCAACAGAACTGTACATTGTTGTGGCTTTCACTTTTGACATCTGTAACTGACATGTATGCTGACGCGGTGGTCTGTGCTTGCGCGCTTGCAAATTAAATTAAAAATCAAGATCAAGATTGAAAAGTGATTTACAAGCCCTTTTGATGTTCTCCACTATTAGCCCCATCATCGCCGATTAGGCAGAGTGAAAGTGAGCGCTAGAGAGGGCTTAACAAGGCAATTTATCAAACAGCCTAATGGGCGACTGTGTGTGTGTGTGAAGAGAGTGAAGCTGAGTAACAGCTGAGTCAGCTATCAGATAAAGTAATGACCCATTCGTGGCTTTAGATGCGGCAGCTAAAACGGCGCTATTTGTCTGCCGCATTCATTCACAGTCACTTTTTGTACGGCACTGCAAAAGTCCCGGACCAAAGAGTGCTTACTGTACAGGTGCTGTGTTTGTGCGCCGCTTGCATGGTAATAAAAACAAGCGGGCCAGGTTAATTGACCGCCCTTTGATAGGCAAATGATAGGTCGATGACGCTAATGTGCCGAAAAGTAGCCACTGCTGCTGAAAGCACTTCGACACAGGCATTTGCACACATATTCGGACATGGCCTATTGTTGCCACTGGACGACGGCGAGCGGAGACTGCAACTGTTTGCAGCTGCCTAAACTACTGCCTCTGTGATCCTCTGCAAACTGTCCTGGTGTGCACATCTAATAGATATCCAAGCGCTGTCTGTAATTGACATTTTCAACTCTTCAAAAACTGCCTGCTAAACGACTGCATGAAGTAGAAAAAAGAGGAGAAAATTTAGGAAGTTTATGTAAATTGGCGAGGCACAAAGGTGAAAGTGATATCGAGATGGAAGAGAGCACAGTGGTAACCTTAGGGGAGAGAAAGTGAGTGAATCGGTATAATTATCGTTCATTTGAGATATTGACGTCCATTGATGAGCTCATACTGTACAGCAGTGGGGACAACAATGTGTCCATGTCTGCAGTCGCTTTAGGACTGTCTGCGTTGTTGGGCAAGAAGAAGAAGCACTGCTGTGTACTAAACAGATGAAGACAAGTGCCTGGTGGGAGAGGGAGAAAGAGAGGGCACTGCGACAGCCCCTATGAGCACAGACGAGTGTCAATATTGACCCAGTATCGGTGATATCTTCCAGAAGTGCCTGCACACCGAGTATCGAGCTTCGATGTTTGAGCAATGGCGCTAATTGCCGCTCTTTAAACTCCAACATGTCGGGCAAACTGTCCGACTCACTGGCTGACTGACTGAATGTCGGTGATGTGCTGATGTGACTGTGTGAATGTCAGCACAGCTAGCCTACTCGCTCACTACTACAACTGCTGCTGCCGATTTTCGGCTAGTGATGACGGCGTCCAGTGTGATCACCGCCGTTGATCACTGCCCCATCAAGACTGTGTGTATTGTTTGTAAAGACTTCTACAGACTTCGTAGGAAATGTATCAATGTTTGACAATGATTTTAGTGGAAGAGAGCAAAAGTGAATACTCATTCTCATTACGATCAGATGAAGGTGAACATTCTCGGTAGTAGAGCACTGAAAGTGAGCAAACTCACTCTCTTTGCCTGAGTGCTCAATAAAAGACGCACTTATCCTACCTTTGAATCAGTGTTGAGAATATGATCTCTTCAGCAAATTAAGTACAGTCAAGTCAGTGGTGCAGCAAGCACGGTGGCCCTTTCTCCTTCTCTCTCTTTCACTTTCTTCAGCGGATGTGCTCTAATTCTGGAAAAGAAAAGAGAAAGACCACTGGAAAGCAGTAAAATCGATATAAAAAGCGTCTACTACCCTACCCGCAGTCAGTGCTCCTGCTGCTGTTGTTGCTTACTGTTTACTGCGCAACTACAACGAAGGCATTGCACAGACACTTCTTTCAGGTGTGTGTGTGTGTGTGTGCGAGAGTGCACTTTTCTCGGCGACGAGACAATCGTTGCGAAATGAGTGTGACCACACTTTATTTGCTGACAGTGTGGCCACACAGTCTTGTCCTTGATGACATCTCTCTGGCCAGAAGATGCGCCTCAATTTGACTCGCTCGACTTTGTGCCTGAGCACAAGCTTCCGACCCCTGAACAGTGGTCGGACAAAAGTGACACAAAGTAGTAGTGCATCGGAAGGGGATAGATGCTAAGTGCCCTGTGTGCAACGTCAAACGTCGTAATCATCAGGCTCACATAAAGCACACAAACACACGCACTCCGTCAGACAGTGAAGCACAGTGTCTGAACAGTAATGACTCGCTGAAAAGGGACTAATTTTATGAGTAATTCTTTCATTAATAACTTTATGTGGCAGTAAGATTGTAAAATCTTTTACAGTGTCAATGCTTCTGGGGCACGAGCTAGGCAGAAGAAGTGCCAGGAGGTCAGACATCACTAAAAAAAGGAAAAAATTAAGATAGAGCAAGAGAAAGTCAAACAGTGTGTTTGTATGCGCAAGATCTTTGCAAAAGAATGAAAAGCACCTGTGTCTGCTTCAATGGAAACTGTAGAAGTCGACACTGGACCATCTCGCAATTAACTTTGTCATGATTCTGCAAAGAATTTTCAAAAAAAATTGCAATTAAAAGTAAGTTAATGGGCCAAAATGTCATACTTGACTGACAAAACTTTCCTTTTGTCGTTGAGACTGTCCAGTAAAAAATTTGGCTCAAATCAATTCTCTCTGCAGTTAATAAACTTAGCAACAGTGTAACCGATGAATTATCACCAACAGTGATTCACTATTAATCAAGTGCAAAACACGAGTTGAGCTTTAAACTAGCTGTTTAGAAAAGTAATGCACGTACACTTTCATTTTCATGTTGCTGAGCAAGGGTCAAACTAAACCTAAACCTCTGCCACACAGTTAGGAGGTGCAGTAATCACAGTGAAAAAGCAAACTCCACCAATGACAGGCAATGTCAACACAACTGAGTGGTTAGTTCTCAGCTGCGACAAGTCTCTCACCGCCCCAGTAGCAGCAGCTTGCTGCAGAAAGCCGCAAAGTCGCACAACTCTCAAATGCTAACCAAATCGAGGCTGAAGCTGGCGTGATGATGATGATGATGGCGGTGGTGGTGATGGCTGGAGAAAAAACGAAAGAAAAAGACAACTGCAGCAGCAGCAGTAGCAGTATGCAAGAGCACCGTCTCCTCGGTCTACTGGCGAACAACATGGGAACAGGCAAGTGCTGATGCGAGCAGTAGGTAAGCTAAGCTTCACCGTGCAAGTCAACGCAATGGTCTCAGGCGTCAATGGCGCGCACACACCTGCGCTCATATTCTCGGCAACACCACCACCACCTCCATCACCGAAGTAGCCAGCAGTTAGTCCTTCTGAGTCCACCAGTTCTCTGTCGGTCTGTCTGTCTCCTGTCACCTCAGTTAGGCGTTCATTGTTTGTTTTTGCTCACTGCTCACTGCGGTGTTTCGGTGCGGCGCTTCATTACAATTTATACTTGAGAGATAATTATCAGCAGTGCGATACTGGCAAACTGCAAAGTGACTGGCAACAGCAACGGGCAAATCATGAAGCTCACAGGCCAAATCCCTGCTTTCCTATGTGAATCTGTGAGCGGCTGCTTTCTGTTAGAGTGGACACAGGAAATTCCCGCCAACTTAAATCAATCTGCCACTTAAACAACTGGACAATCTCTTTCTGTCGCTGAGCGCTTGCTAAAAAACTGCACGCCAAACTGACTGGAGTGATCTATGTGGAAAAGTAAAACAAGCAATCTATACGCAACCTGTGGCACCTTTTTTCAGGGCTGTCAATTAGCTATGGTTAGACAACATACCGTTGAAATGGAGGAAAAAACGAAAGAGGGGAGCCAGTCAGAGAGATGCAACGGTCGGTGGAGCAACAGCAGCACTTTGGACTGGCTGATTGGCCCACTCACTTTACTGCTCTATAGAGCTGTTTGGGCTATACTTCGGAGGTGACTATGTTAGATCACTGGGCTAGCCGGCAGTCTTCACCTTTGCATCAGGTGTTGGTGTATCGGTGTGTGGTGACAATGATCGTGGCGTGAAATATTTGACAATGGTGTTGTAGGTGAAGAAGAAAAATGGACAAAGAAATGTATGTCAGCACGGAACGAGAGTGCAAGCTGAAACGTTAGAAAATGAACCAAGTTTCGGCATTAAAAATGTTCAAATTTAGCGGATCAATAGTAGCTGTTTGATGATCAGGTAGTGAAGATGGATGCAGTGATGAGGGATTCAAAAATTGAATTTTACAAGCAACAGGTGTTGATAGGACAGCAGCAGTCCGAAGCACTGGTTGGTGGCGACAACTGCCCTCACACTGTCGGTGTTTCTGGACAATTCAACACAGCGATTGAGCTGGTGGTTGCTGGTGGTGGTGGTGGTGGTGGCAAAGGTAATGTCGTCGTAACGTAGAACTAATTCGAACGTTGTGCTTCGAACGAGCATGTGAGCATATGAGTGAATGAGTAAGTGAGTGTGTGTGCAGATGCGATGCAGCAGAGAAGTGGACAGGTAGTGAACAGTGAACAGGCCAAGCCAGCTGAAGCACACGCCACCAGCAACAGCAACAGCAGCGGCAGTAGCAGTAACAGTGTGTGTAGTGGTGGCGATGATGATGGCGGTGGAGAGACGATGTCGACGACGAAGAGAGGGGGCAGTGATTATGAAAGTGAAAGTAGACGACTGCAAGGGATGGATCGAGTCCAGGAGAGACGTCGGAGATAAGAAGACTTTGCAGAGAAGGAGAGAGAGAACAGAACAGAGAGCCCAAAGTTTGGTCTGCACAACGAAAGTGATCTACTGTGTTAGTGGTGTCCACCTTCAGATGCTCACAGTGCCACACAGAATCGATTGTCCTCTCAGGTCAGCAGTCAGGTAGTCAGTCTACTTTGGTTGCCCCTCGCTGTCTGAGTCAGACCGAGTCTTGCCAGCTCAATTGTCGGACTCTGATTTGTGCCTGTGCCTTTGTCACCATCGGTAATGCCAGCATCATCAGCAGCTTTGCCTAGCTTTCACTAGTTTGTACTCTGTTTTCGTCTTTGACTTCGACACACTGTGCTGTTTGTGTGTTAACTATAGCCAACGATCACCGACACTGGTCGAAAGTAGTAGTAGTGCTCATCACACATCGCTGGAGCAAAGTTACTGCCGGTGTGCATGCTCATTAGTTGCATCAGTTGTCCTCCTTAGATATATACACAAAATGAAGGAGAGAAAAAGAGAGAGAGACACACAGGTGGGCACGGGTGAGGGTGGGGGAAAGTGTATCATCGCGCAATGGCACACTGGCGGAGACGTCAGAGACACTGTCACCGTACAGCGAAAGAAAGAGAGAGAGAGAGAGAGGAGAGAGAGAGAGAGTTGAGAGCAGTGGAATGGATAGCCTCAGAGCTAGCAGCACTTAATTGGCGGACAATTAATAAGCTCCACTGTTGCTGATAGGAGTACCTGTACCTGAAAGAGCGTGTGGGGTTGCTGCATCGGTCGCCAGTGAGCTCTTCGCAGTGATAAGTAGCCAGCACGAGCAGTGGGGCATTTGCCACGTGATGGGCTGGTTCAAGGCGTGAGTAGAGTGGCCAACTCTTCGGACCGCCTTTCCACAACTTTGCCATTTTCTTCTGAAATCATCCTGCACTTCATCAGTAGATGAAGAGGCTAGCTCCAGTGCTCTGTTGGTATCATTGATCAAAATATGGCTCACTGGACAGTGGGGCAAAATTTGGGCAAACATTTTTTGTATTTGACGGTGCGCCGTTTTTTTATTGCAATTGTCAAGTGCAAAAACTGCAAACATTTTTGTTACGCTAAAAAAAGCTTATACAAAAATTACTAGTTTGGAGAATTCCCGACAAAGTTTTATTTAATAAGCAAGTAGAAACGGCGGTTAATTGAATAATTTAAACGTTAGTTAAGAAAAAATATTATAAGAGTATTGCGCCAGTTAAAATCTGGTATTTGGTGATTAATAAATATATTTTTTACCATCTAAAAAGTAGAAAATTCTAAAAACTACCAAACAGTTAGAACACTAAAACTGCCCCGATAATATTGAAAAAATCAATAATGTACTCTAGTGCATCTTATCGAGTTAGTCACCAAATTGATTTGATTATAGCCACCTGTGGTTCGGTGATTTTTATGCAACAAAACGTCAATAGTAATACTATCCCTTTGCAAAAATGTGCACTGCTCACTACAAACGTCAAAATAAAATCCTTGAATACAGTTAGAATACTGACATGGTCAGTATAGTGGTTTTAGTGCTCATCTCTCACTGAACATAACCGCTGAACATCAAAACGATTAGCGGTTAGCGGTCAAAAACTTCAATTTTGCAAGTGCAATAAAAACAAGACTGCTTTATTGGCAGTAAACCGACATGAAGAGTTTACCTGTGCATGCATGATCGCCACTTCAGTAGCGGTGAGAACGGGAAAGGGAGAATGAAAAAGAAGAGTCCTGATTGTGATCACTTACACTGGTGGTCACCGGTCGTGACGGTGGTCTGGACGCAACTCCTCTTCTTTTTCTCTTTTTTGCCCTTTCCGACTTATCTGCCTCTTCATGTTGACGACACATGTCACACAGACCCGGGTGCTGAAGGGTGAGAATTAGGCGCTACAAGTGCTACAAGTAGCGGTGGTCAAAATCAGTGGACAAAATCAGTGAGCTTTCCCTCGTCAGTACCTGCCACATCAACACTTGTTGACAAAGGCGCTAATGGCCTATTAATAGATGGAGAAAAATATTGAATTCAATTATCAGACTATTTACGAGAGCTGCTGCCGCGCTGCCGACGCCGGTGTAACCTTCCATCACCAATTGCACCTCTTCACTACTTGCGCAAAACTTAAACAAACTGACAAGTGCCAGACACTGTGACTACTTTAGAAAAAGAAAAAGAAGGAAAAGGAATAAAAAAGACAAAACTATTTAATTAGATTGAGCACCAGTATTGAATAATTAAGCGGAAAATATTTAATTAAATTTAAATGAGCACCGAGCAAAGAAGTTGTAGTCTGAAGTCTTCTCGAATGAATGAAGCGTGTTTCGGCTGATATCGACAACGATGAAATTGTGCTGGCGGGTGAAGGTGATGATCAAACAGGTGGTGAACATGAGCATCATCATCATCATCTTTCGTTTGATCAATCACCTCTTATCATTGGCGCCATGTCATTGCCTGACAAAGTCACAGTAGCTAATCAGAGAAGGTATCCGTTTTTTCCCCCATATTGAGTAACCATTTAGAGCAAAACAGTTCCATCAAATTAACACTCGCTACTTTGCTGATTTTTGTCTCCGATTTTGCTACTTCTCAAAAAGCTACTCTTTCTGCCGGTTTTCTGCATCTTTCTCCGATCATGGCTGATCAACACTTGAATTTCAGCCACTTACGTGATCCTTTTGGCAATACCTGTTGAATATTATATTAGAGCGAACATGGCGTGGAATGGCGCATGCAATCTTCAATCGACAGGCAGCATCAGTATTCATAATCACTATCACCAGTGGGATCAAGTGATGAACAGTTGAGGAAGCGAGAGATGGTACGCACAGGCAATGGGGTTGATTGGCAGAAGAAATCCCAGACTTTTCAGTAGCTTTGTGCCCTTCCCTCGTCCATTCGTGTCGATGCACCTCATCTTGTCTTGTCTTGTCCTGCTTGCCATTCTATTCCATGCCCCTTGTTTATCGTTTCTTTCCTTTGCATATCGATTCGCTGAATTTCCACAAAGTTGCTGCTATAGCGCTTTTACACACTGTGTGACAACTAGTGGCTGTTTTTCTTTCTCAGCAATAAGCTGATGACAAAAATGACTTGACTGAGGGCTGAATGAAGAGACACCGTTTTTGATTCATATTTTTTCCTAACATAAAGTGTCCCATAAAAAAGACTGTCACTGGCATTATCGTTCTACCTAAATTGAATTAGCTTCCTTTATGAGCAGACAGGCGACAGTGGTGCTGCGGTCAGTGGTAGTGGCGTTGGAGATAAGCACAACTGCTGCTGCTGCCTGACACTGCACTGGTCACTGACAGAGATGGAGCACCGAATAGGTTCATTTTAAATAAAGCAGTCCCCTTATCACAATGAGCTCAACTGTTCTCTTAGGTCGTCGTCGCAAATAGAGATCTCAGCTTTCGAAACTATCCACCGGCAATCAGCATCACCTCTGAAAGACTTAATCGACCTATTAAATACCAACAAAAAGCTGCACATTTCACTAGACGTCCATGATATAGACAATGGCCTGCAGTGGACGATCGTTCAGATGACAATTAGATGAACTTCTGCTGCTGCTACTGTACTGAGGAGGAAACATCATCGAGCAGTGACAAGTGAACATAACTGATGACAATGGGCATGACAAATAAAACTGCAACAGCAGTAGTAGTCGCACGTAGGCAGTAGTCGCCCTATAAGCGGGGCGCCCATACTCGTAATCAAGTCTTAATCGCGCCGATAATAGCCGCTCACCTTCTACCAAAAAGTCTTCCATTTGCATCCACAGCTTTGTCATCACCACACTCTGCTTTGCAGGCACTCAAATTGTCGTCACTTTGATTGGTGGGCAAAGTAGTGGCAGTAGTAGTAGAAGTGGTAGCAGCAGTATCTCCTGTATCACTGCACTTCACACCAAATTCTTTCCTCATTGAGCTCCCCAATTGACCGAGCCACTCGTCTAGCACTTTGTGTTCATACTATTCATCACCACATCTCCTGGCAAAATGAGTCCCCAGCAGCGCTGAAAAGTGTAGCAAAAATATAAAACAACGGAAATGAGCGACAGTCTGCCAGCCATCTCTGACAATGTCATTCAGTGTGGTGGTGTCCGTTCACACACACACACACACATGCACTGCAGCAAAAAAAGTGTCCACCGCAGAGGGCCCATTATTATCGTGCACTGTGCCTAATTGCCAATTAATAGCCGCTAATTAGGCAACTTTGTTAAAGTAGAGCCTTTCTCAGTGTGCACACATTCATTCACACCGTCGTCTCTGCTGTCGATGATGGAATGCCCACTGTCAATGGCAGAAGCTAAAACAGAATCGAACTTCAGACTTGTGGCAGCCCTCAAGAAGTGTAAAGTGCCATTGAGGAACACACGGTGACATTCAGTACGTGCGTGTATGTGTGTACTACCAAAACGGTATTGCTGATCCTTAAAGCTGTCAGCGTTTTCAGGGCCACAACAGCTAGAGATGTTCTAGTCGCAAACACCTTCATTGCTGATGACATTCATGTGATATTGCCACCATTGCACTCGATCGAGTTACTGATCAGAGTTAATTAAAAATGAAAGTTTAAAATTAAACTGAAAGTAAAGGGCAAAAAGAGACATTTGCATGCATATTGGAAATGTGTGTGATTGAGCTCACCTGACCAAACTGTAATGGTGACTCTTCAAGTCGCCCTAATCGTTGGACGACGTTTTCAATGGCGGCAGATCTTGGCAATAGAAACAAAATGTAGTACAGTTGAGGACTGATTGAAACGACACTATAACAAATGAAGTAGAACGACACCGAGCCAATATGCGTCGTCGAGGAGCAAAAGCATCACCAGCATTTTACTACAATCATCACCAGTAATATAACAAGAGGTAACAAGGTAAAAAGGTAGTCTAAAGGTAGTCAAAATGATAGTACAACTACAAATACAGTGGTTCTGATACAAAAGTGGACTTTTTCTTCCTTGTAAAAGACACATCAGAATGAATCAGGATGACATTAAATAGCAATGACTTGGAACAGAAAGGTACAAGATACTTTGAAGGCAAAAGGCAAAATAATTTACAAACTCTTCAGATGTGAGCAAAATAAATAGAGAGGCAACCAATGTCACTTTGCTTTTGCTGAGCAGCAGACAATACTCACTCTTCAGCTGCTAAGAATGCTCAACTTGTTATTCAACTCCCAGTACCGCTCGTCGGTCACTCGGAGAATGTCATCGCAGAGATCTTCATAAGAGGTATAGCGGCACCGGTCAAATGAGAAGTAATCATGAATGACTGCTGTGACGGACTCCTTGATGGAGAACAGCTTGAACTTGAGGTTGTCGTCGGAGCCGAGAAATCCCCACGCCATTATCGGCGACAGGTAGTCGAGAATGGAGTAAAAGTGGGCAAAGAAGCCATCGGGAACGATCAACTTTGAACGCTTGCGCCTCATCACCGCAGAGACGGCCGTCTGAAGTGCAATCTCGCGGAAGGAAGCTGACAGCCACCGGTTGTTTACCACTGACTTCACTGCCGCCGGTGGATTCTCCAAGTCGTCAAAACTCTCTAGAATCATGTAGTCCAAGACGATGTCGTAAAACGATATTGCAGCGATGTTTCGATGAGAAATTTCCTTTTCGATTGTGTAGTAATTTTCTTCGTTCAAAATAAACTTTAGAAAGGAATAATACGAATTGATACAGTCTTGAGAGTCCTGGAGAAAAAGTATGAAGTTGTTAGTTATAGCCAGTAATGTGAAACTAGTAAAAAGTACCCTTATTGAGTGCTCTAGAATTAGTCTAAGTATTTCTTGGCCAATATTGGTGTACTTTTCGCGAATGTTTTCCCTTGAAAAAAGCATAGCAAAGGCGTTTCGAAGGCAGTGCACTTTAGCGAGGTAATCCTCAAAGTTCTCACTGCCTGTCACTATTGTCCGATCTGTTCTGGGCGGTTTAATTTGGGGCACTTCTTTGAGAGCATCCTGGTATATTTGGAAAAAGTGCAAATTCGGCTCGGATCATAGTACCCGAGCGAGGTTGTCGTTGCTGAGGAAAGGTAAGACGCCTGATCATCAAAGTCATCCTCATCTTCTGCCTAGAAGGAAAAAGTAGTTATGCGTTGAACACAATTTTAAAGTAGTAACTTACCGCATATCCAGCATGCAAATTGTAAGTGGCAGGCATAAATTCATTTCTGAATATTTCAAAATCAAGGGATATCTCATTCAGACTTCTGAACAGCGATTCAATTTGAGACTCGACGACATTGGCACCTTCTGGAGTAGTGGCATACTCCTTCAGTGCTTGCGTCTTTGATTTCAGTTCTTCAAGCGCCCTGATGGCATTATTTAGATTGTCGAAACCATACTTAACTAGTTGACCGGTAGAAAACATCTTAAGGGATGCATCCTGAACGTTTGTTTCTCGAAAAGAAAGCTTTTGATTTCTACGGCAGTGTGAACATTTGTTAGATGCTAGTGCCGATTTGGCTTTGTTATCAGCTGACCAGGCACAGCCATCAAAGTTATCCCTAAGCTGAGACGAATCGTTAAGCGTGATGGATGCTGTGGTGGTTTGTGAATTAGGTGAATCAAGGACTTCGTTTCCCGAAGCGGTTATTGCAAGTTTTTCTGACCTCAATAGCCTAGATGTTGCAAAAGGTATAAAGGTTATGGGAAAATCAAAACAAACAATTTAAACGTACCTTCGAAGTAGGTAAAATCCGCCCAATAAAAGTGGAGGAACAAAGATAATGACCCTCCTAGTCGTCGGACTAAGACTGACGGTCAACTGACTCAGCTGATTGTACATCTTTTGTCGAAGATCAGAAGAGGGGATTGAAACAGAAGAGGAGGTAGAAGAAAGTTATCTCAAGACGGGCAACACTCTACCACTCGGTGCAAGTGTTTTTTTACTGACTCGATGTACTGAGGTCAACAGATGAAGGTAGCGCTGACGCAACTGAAGACAACATTGTCACTGCTGCTTCTGCTGTGAGTCCTCTTCTGTTGACAACTCTTGCAGGCAGGAGCAGCTGATTTGACAATCAGTTCGTGCGATCGACGGAGCGATTCTGCCCGCAGAAGGGAGGAAAGTTGGCAGCCGGTCAAATCAGCAGCACCTGAACCAAAAGCAGAATCAGACACAGAAACAGACAGACAAACATGCTGCCAACGGCTGAAATGGACCGCTTTTGGCCCACCAAACAGCGAAAACGGGCACTGTCAACTGCTACGGTAGAACTGCAACGCTCGCAGCGGTGTGCTTTCGTTCTCTTTGTCGCCAAAAAGGACGCTCTGTTGTTTTGTGTAAATAGGTAGTCAGCCAAAGGTGAGAGGACTCACTTTTTGCTGCTTGCATGAACAGTGGTCATTTACCTCGGCAAGTTTCACATCGATCAATGGAGCACTGCCAAGTGAGTCTGACGCACGGGAGAATCGACGTTCAAGAAGCACTCGGCTGGGTGAACTCGCCATACTGCGGTGGTACGTCGATTTTCATTGGGACGACCCGAATTACGGAAAATGGAGAGAATAGCAAGTACGCCACAGCCTTCAGCTTGCTCTTTTGAAGCCGTCTAACTGTCGATCAAATTACAACCAAATAGAATCGTAAAGCACCTGACCTATGAGGCGTACGAAGAGATGGCCCTGGAGACGATGCGACAGATTGTCCTGCAGAACGTCAGCAAGGCCGATGGTCTGCACAAGGTCTACGTCTGCCATCGACTGGGACAGGTCAACCTGGGCGAGGAGTCCATACTGATTGCCGTCTCTTCGCCTCACCGATCCTCTGGCCACCAAATGGTGATGCAGATTCTCAATGAAATCAAGCAAAAGGTACCTATTTGGAAGAAGATTTGCTTCGAAGATCAAGGAGACCACTGGAGCCCTAACAGCGAGGCATTCTGGCTACAGCAAGAAAAATAAAAGCGGAATTTAATAATTTAAGTGCCTAAAAGCAAATTGGCAATGAATGGCTAATGAAAGGTGGCCAAGCATGGGCCTTAGCGAGAGTTATCTTCTCTAGGCAGGACATTGTCCTTGTAGCTGTCGCGCACATTGCCGCCCGGATCGTAGTCGCACACCACGAAGAAGCAGTTGCCCACGGTGGCAATGCCGACGCCCAGTCGTTCCGAGCTTCGCCAGACGACCTGGCTGAAGTTGCCGCTGTTTCGGTCGGACCCGCCCGGCGGCTCTCCGCCGTACCACTTGTAGTACTTGGCCCCGGAGCACCAGTCCTTGACCACCTCCTCGCCGGTGATCTTCATGCTGCCGCTGCGCTTCGTGAACAGGTTCTCGCCGTACGTCAAACGCTGCTCTCGCGGTCGTGAGCGTAGTTTGCCCTCCTTGGCAATCACATTCGCCCACTCCTGGCAAAAGTTGCACATCTGCAAAGGGGGCAGGTCAGATATTGTTTATCTCCTCCTCAAACTTACCTCTCTGGAAAGCTTCAGCGGCGGTGTGCCGTGCAGCGCCCGAATCGCGTTGTGAGCTTCAAGCATGTTTCGCTCAAAGGGCGACGCCTGGCTCAGGTCGGTGATCACCTCAGCTTTAGGCTTTGGCGGAGGCTTGGTGCGAGTAGTGACGATGGTCTTGATAACGCGACTCCCATCGGACAGGGTGTACTCCCTCACCTCGGTCTCTTCCGTCACCAGGGGTTCAGCTGCTAGCTCTGACATTTTATCCACACCGTGAGAGTTAAGAAACTGACTGAAAACGACTTGCTTTTCTGGTCAGCTTGGGAGTTCGAAAATAGAAGTTTTCGAACTACCAAAACGACAATGTTTTTGCCAGATAATTTAACTGCTGGGCGCACTATTTTTGCTTTGTTAACCGTAGAACATGCCCAACTCAAGGCGAATCACCAGGCAGAATGAACCAAAAACTCCCACTACCCAAAAAGCAGTCCCTCTTCCTCAAGTGGGCGATGTCAGCCCGGTGGAGTTGAAGGCAAAGAAAGCTGATGCCAGAAAATCAGTGAAACAGAAACCAAAGCAGCAACAGCCGCAAGCAGCAGTGAAGAGGGAGCCAATCCCCGATAGAGGGAATCTGTTCGACCGAGCACTGCCCTACTCCTTTCCAGCCTACCTCTGTGACACTGACTCTAATGTGGAACGAGGGGAAGCTGATCCGCTGCCGCCGCCCTCCGCCCTCTTCGCTGCCTACTGTCGCTCGAAAGCACTGGAGCAGGCCAAACGACGACGTCCAGTCAGCCCCCAGGGTCCCTGCACCACCACCAGACAATACCACCACCATTTTGTTCCTCTCACCAACGAGCCCGCCTTTGCCACAGACTGTGACGGAGCAGGAGTGGGTCCGGTGATTGGCACCTTCTCGCTGATCAACAAGCGCGGCTCCTCTATGAAGCTTCTGCCAGTCCACCAACGCGGGCGGCAGATGGGCGTGATGACCACGACAAGAGCATTGGCAGAGCTGGGACTGGCAAAACCGAACGCCGGCACTTCAATTGTTGACCTTTTAGCTCGCTCCAAAGCTGACCACCACCTACAGGTGAACTTGGTGATCTTCAGCAGAGCAAACATTGTCGACAGCGTAGTGTCTCGATTTCCATTTCCAGTATCAGCCCCTGAAGGTGGGTTTACCATTAGTTCAGCTGTAGTAGCAGTGTCTCAACAAAGTTCCAATCAAGTGCCGCCACCAGAACTCTTCTACAGTGAACAGATTGAGGTGTTTGGCTTTCCGTCCGACTTTTAGCAGTTCAATACTTGTTGTTATTAAAATGTTTAGAAATCAATCACAGTTAGCGCAATTCGCCATATTTTGATGCTTCAAAGTCTGCTTGGATCGTGCGATAGTAGTTGTGACTTCCTCGTTGGTGGACAGGTCAGAGATGTAGAAGCCATTGGCACGATCAATCAAGCCGAGCAGACGCAAGAGCAAATCTTGGTTTTTTACATCCAATGGTACGTACGAGACTAAACCATAGTTTTCAATGATATCGGCAAATGATTCAGTTAGCTTTTTGTACTTTTTCAAAAACGGATCATCCGATATTCTCTCTACCAGACGAGATAAATCGGGTAGCTCGCAATAAAAGTCAATGCCAAAATCGGTTTTGTCACTGTTCTCGATCAGATCAATTTTTGAAAGAACGTTGATGAAGGGAGTCTCGATGTGCATCATTGATATGAGAGAATTGAGCACAACAGTGATGAACTTAGAAGCTTCGTTGGCGTAGTGAGAATCAACAATGTTGACTGTGACAAGCCGAACATCAATCGACATTTTATTTTCACTTTCGTCTGACTGCAAAAAAAATAAAAATTAGGTTGATTGGTTTAGAGTAAATAGTCACATACCTCTTTAACAGACTCTTGTCTTAGGTCGTTGCCCAAACGATGGATCAGCTGTTTAAAAATCGGGTAGTTGGTGTAGAGCTCAATTTGGCCTGGACAGTCAAAAATAATGTAAGGCCTTCGCTGGCTCTCTGCTGGCTGTTTGGCAATTTTTTCTTTTGCTTTGGTCATCTCTTCTTCAATGCGCTGACAAAGCCAGTCAAAGTTCTTACTCAGCAAGTCCATGCAAAAGAGAAAAGACCCATTCGGTCCTAGATTTTCTTCCACCATTACATCTTCAAGTTTCACCAGCTCGCCGATGTCAATGTCGGGCGTAAATGGAATGCTGTCATTATCTGGATCCAAGTTCACCATGATGACTTGTCGTTTGGAGTTTTGCAGCAGCTCAAGCATGGCCTTGCAGTAGCTAGTCTTGCCACTGCCTGCAGGACCGATGGCCAGCTGTCCATACAGAACCTGACGTTCAGTTGTCATTTTGTTCTACACAGGTGTGACGGTGACCGGGATACTTTGGTAAGAACTTTAGAGAATTTTGTCAACAAAAACATCTGATTCAAAAAAGCGTGCCAGAAAATGACTATATCGATATACGTGGCTAGCAAAGCTTTGTTTAAAATAGACGCGCCAAAACGCTCTTTTTAGCATTCATTTGAAATTAATTAGTTTATTGAACCTACATAATTTATAACATGTTAATAGTCCTGATTTTCAATCGCAAGTTTGGAGAGCATCGTCAGAGAGTACGTTGAGCCATAAGGCAGCAGCCCAGATAAACAGGTGGAAGATGGTGTGAGAGTTGCAGAGGTCAAAGACACCGGGCCACCACTTCTCGGGAATCTTGCTCGAGTAGATGGCCGCCCCGATGAGGTACAGCGAATCAGTAAAGATGGCGGTAAAGAACATGGTCCAGCTGTAGCGGAAGCCCATGTAGACCTGCGGCGGCACTGAGAAGGCGACGACAAAGATGAAGAAGGCACTTCGTTGGACGCTGTTCATGCGATTGGTCACCGAGCTGAACATGCAGTGGTAGTTCATGCCCAGACAAACCACACACAGCAGCAAATACAGGGTGACGTAGGCCATTCGCAGTGGGGCGTAGCTGTAGAAGGTGAAGTAGACCAGGGCGAGCATGACGCCGATGATGTGGAGGATGATGCCGAAGTAGTCCACCTGCGAGAGAAAGCGAGACGACTCGAAGGAGCCGCAGTTGAAGGTGTGATAACCACCGAGCAGAGAAGCAGATGCCGATGCCGAAGTAGGCGGCTCGCAGGAACAGCTCATCTGCCGACAAAAAAAAGTTAATAACTTTTTTAGAGTGAAGAAAAGCCTACCTATGGGGTCGGTGAAGTGGTCTGGGAAGGCGTAGAAGAACTGGTAGAAGGACATGGCCAACGCTGCCATGTGCGTCCAGATGTTCAGTGTCTGGTTGTGCAGCTGCAACACCGAACGCAGACACTGCCACAGACTGAGGCCCGGCTTCCGGCACCAGTAGAGCACGTAGGGATTGTCCACCAGCCATACCGGCATCTGATTGCTGGTCACCAGGTTGTTCATCAGAAAGTCTCAGTGTGCCCTGCACCGCCGAATGAATCTACCCTGCTGGCGTCTGTATGGTTGCTCATTTTCGAATTTCACCATTTGCTCTACTTTAAAACAAATTAAAGTTGTCTGTTTGTGTACAGGTGAAGAAGAAGAGGGAGAAAAGTGCGAATCGATCAGCAGGCTCAACAGCGAGTCATATAGTCGCAAGTGATACCGGTACATTCACTGTAACCCACACTCTCTTCCTCACATCGATCTGAGCTGAAGAGTAACCAAGTCGAGAACCTTAGAAACGACGGAAAAAAATTACTAGAACACACAGACACACGTCTGATCAATAATACTTTGCCGGTGTTTTGCAAAAGTTCTTACCAAAGATTTTGTTGACAACAAAGTTTGCATTGCCCAATCAGATTTTCTCATCTCTGGTAAGTTTTCATGCAGTTATGAATTTTTAAAATTATTTTTTCAACTTTTCCCAAATCATTTGGCGCCACCTGACGCCTGATGGCGACAGATGCAGCGCACGTTGTTTTGTTTATAAAAATCAAAACGTTACACTAACGTTTTTATTCGCCAGCAAAACGTGCAACTGTGAAGATGCTTTTCACATCGTGAATCTTTTTTCTATTTTGCCAGTGCTGCAAAAATGGCCCAACTCAAGTGTTTCTCCGTTTTCCTTCTCCTTTTTATTTTGTTACTATTTCTTTTTAATGAAGGTGTCAAAGGTCAACGTGCCAGCGCCGACTTGAAGTTCTCCGACGTCTCCAACACCGAGTTGCTGGCTCGCAATGGCAAACACGAGTATGAAGCCTTGATGGAACGGAAGCGTACCTCCCCCTACGGCAAGTGCTGGGAGGACGCCATCTTGAAGCTGGAAAAGAGTTGTCAGCAGCTTGATGAAAACATTCAGTCATGGCTGGCGGTCGCTTTCACGCATTGCTTTCTTAAAACGTCAGGAATGGCTGATCTTCTCTCCGCCGAGGCTTGCCATTCAATCATTCAACCTCGACAACAGTTCTCACCCTCACTCCTTCCACAGCTGAAGCAGTGCGTCAAAAGCATTGACCTTCGGATATTTCAAACATACTCACTCTTTTACGTTCACACGCAAAGCATCTGCTTTTACCTGCACTCTGAACAGTGGCAAAAGCACACCGAAAACTTGGTCGACAACTTGGTGCACACTGCACAGAGCGTCTCATCAAATCTCAACTCTGCCGTATCGACGATCCATCAGCTTGAAGAGCTGCAGCATTCTTCACTCCAAGCACAAGTTTCGTTGAATGAAGAGCTGGCCACTGCGAAAAGCAGTCTTCAGCTATTTCAAGAGCAAACCAAAGAGCAACGCGACCTAATTGAGAAAATTCTAGACCAGTTTGTCATTTTACGGCAATTTTTGGTTATTGAATTTTCCGCAAACTCTGCTGTAGTTTACTACATCTTTGCAATGCTAGTTATCTACTTTGGAACCACCCATCAGCGCGTGCATTCAGCTCGACTGATCCTTTACATAATGCTGGCTGTCAATTTTGTCCTAGAAAAGAAAGCCGTTGACTTTTTACTCTACCTCGATTTTATCATCAACTCACCACTTCTCAACTCATTCGATGAAAGCTTTGCCGTTATTCGCAACATTTGGACGATCAGAAAAGTCATGGTCTTCTTAATGGCCTCTACCTATATCTGGCTGGCCATCAGCTACCGTGACATTACACAAATCAACTACAGAATACTAAATGAAAATACCGCTATCTTGCGAAACATTCAAAGTCAACTTTTGAGTCCTCCAAAGCCATATGGCCAAAAGACACTTACTTGCTATAGCGATGACAGCGACTCTCAGTCTGATGAGTCTGATTACGAATCCGACTTTTCCGATGACGACGAATCATTTACTTTGAGTGAAGTAGAGAGCCTTTCTGACGAGTCTGACAAGTCGCCCAACTCTACCAGATACACTCTTCGATCCTCAACAAAAACCTCAAACTACCGAGCTTTACCAAAAGAATACGAAAACGAATCAGCCAAAGACTTTGCACGCGTTGTTCGCACATCTCTTAAAAAGTCTGCTAGTCGCGAACGCTTAAACTGTTATTCATCTGATGACGAGTACTAGTTTAGCCTGCATTTGGTTCACTTTCATGTCTGTATATAAATGTATCATCTACTATAAACTATTCACTGTACATTTTCATTAAGGTGCAATAAACTGCCCCATTTTTAGAATTCAAATGAAGATTTATTAGTAAAACGCTGTATTTTATTTGTGCGGCATCTTTGTCTTGAATTTTAATATATCGTCAAGGGAGCGTGAGGAAATGCATGATTTGGCGAGAAAGAGAGAGAGAGAGTGTGATTAGGCAAGGGATAACCTTTCAGCAAGCGGGCAATTGCAATAAATAAAAGCTCTGTTCTGCTACGCTTGTGGGCTCTGTAGAGGAAGGAGAGAGGGAGGGAGTAGTCGAGAAGAAGGCAAGAGAAGTCTTGGAAGCAGCGAGTGGTGTGGTCGCTGCTAAACTTGGACGACCACTTCAAAATCAAGTGACATTTTGAGTGTGTGTGATCGATCAAAGCCATTTTATTAGGTGCTGATCTCCTGGACACGTTTGGCATTGCAGCCTCGGCAGAGGATGTGGTCGTCCAGAGGGTAGCACCCTCTTCCCTCAGCCTCCGAGGAGAGCAACAGGTCGCAGTCCTGCAAACAAATAATTACAATCGTCATTGATGGTATCTAAAAACAGCGAAAACCAATCAGACCCATTGCACTTACCTCGCACTTGTAGCAAGTGACGTGGAAGCTTCGGTCGAGGGCGACCACTCTGACGGTCTCCGTTTTGCCTGGCTCGGGAACAATGGGCTCGTTGCAGACCGAACAACGGGGAGCAAATTTTCTGGCAAATAATAAAAATAAGGTAACATTAGGGTAAATTTGATAATGGCACTGGGCAAGTTATGTTCCTACTTGTGGAAGTCATCGATGCAGTGAATCTGATTGGAGGCGTCCACGGTGAAGGGTATGCCGTCCAGGGACTTCTTGCAGACGACGCACGTGAAACAGACTGGGTGGTACGGCCGTCCAGTGGCTCGCAGAATGCGGTCCAGAATGGGCTTTTCGCAGACGGAGCACTTCTCCAGGGTGTTCTGCAAAGAAAAGAAGTGCAGGGTAAGTGACTGTGCAGGGAAGTGAGGGAGTGAGACTATGGAAAAGTGCACTGACCAAGTAGCATTCCTCGCAGAATGGGTTGCTTTCCATGGCGTAGAAGGACTTTCCACGGAGCTCCTTGTTGCACTCGAAGCAGGTAAAGCACTGAATGTGGTAGACCATTTCCATAGCAGTGCAGCCGCTCCCCTCGCCCACCACCTTCTCGCCGCATTTATTGCACATGCCTGCAGGGGAAAAGAAGAGTAAAAAATGCGTCAAATGGGGTCGCTGGATTAAAACATCAACACACAAAGCCGATTTGTAAAGAAAACAGTGTGGGTGTTAGTGTGTACTAGAGAAAAAAGTGATTGTCATTGCAAAGTATTCACCTAGGTTAGACCATTCATTGTCATCAAAGGTGATGAAATGTGCTCGGAGGTTCCGAGGCATTGGTCCGGATATGTGGTTGAAGGAAGTTGAAAGGGAGAAATACAGTCAAAAAGAGCGAGAGGAATTAGGTTAATCGCTCAAAGGTCAATGAGAGAGGCCCTCATTGAGTCAGTCAGTACGTCAGTCGGGCACAAAAACGGAGAACATGAGCTGATCGGTGGACGCCGTTGACGCCGTGATTGAAGCGACACTGAACGAGGGAAATGTCGCCTGATAGAGAACAGTGGTATTCGGCGGATCAAGCACTGAAGAATGCTTCGACAATGCAATGGGCAACAATGGAAAGACTAGGCACTCAAGTGGCATCGTGCATGGCCAGAGGAGAAAGACAACGACGACTCAGGAAGACGGCGGAGGCAAAGAAGCAGAGAGAAGACATCGAATGGTGCAGAACAAAACACACCACTGAAAGAATGACTGAAGAAGAAGCCTGGCATGGACGGGGGCGATGCGGCGATGAGCGGGAATTATGAATGTCAAAGCAATAGAGTGAATGGCAATTGTGTGCTGTGTTGTGTTGCGCTGGTCGCTCGGGTGCTCTCACACTCGTTTCCCAACAGAAGACGACGAGCGGCAGAGATAAAGCAGCAGCAGGCTCTACGTCAAACAGTGGCTAATTGGCAGCAGAAGCAGGCAGTAGTGGATGATGTTCGGAATCCTGGTCGTCTTCCGACTACCGAGAAAGGGGGAGGGAATGCAAAGCAAAATACGACACGACACGTTCCCTGCAAATGCAGTTTCACTCAGGCAAGGCGTAAAGGGAAAAGAAGAAGAAGGGAGAGAGGAGGAAGAGACAGTATCGCAGGGAGAGGGAAACAATACGCGACCATTCGACTGAATGACAAACTCCGTGGGAATGAGAGTTGGTGGCAGTGTTCAGTGGCAGTGTGTGTGTTGTTGCCTGCACAATTAAAGCCAAGGGATGAGCGGAATAAGAAGAGGAGGAAAAGACGGCAGCTTCGTACAGTTTTCTGCCGCTGTTTGTACATCTGATGCCATCTCCTAATTATCAGGCTCACAGTGGGTCTGTCAGCAGAAAGTCATCGCACGGCTGCCAACTGTCTGTCTGCCATTTTGCCTCCTGTCCTACTATCTGTGCGCTCTTTGCAGGCTGCTTTGCCCTCTCTATCGCGCAATACATGGGCGATGCTGGAGGTGGTGGTGGTGGTGGTGGTGATCACTAAGCCGACAAAGCATCTCCACATTCGAAACATCGTCAACAGCACCAGAATCGCTCGCACATCACACTACTTGCGCATCATCCCTACTTCTTCTGCAGCAGAATTAGGAAGGACTGCGCTAAAGACGCCCAACGACGGCGGTGACAAATTGACTAGCGAAGCGTGTCCCTGCTTCTTTGCAGTGCAAAGCAGTGCCACAACAACTCGAGTATTTTTCCCATCGAGATGAAAATCATCAGTCTCATCAATGGGCTCTCTATTGCCTGCAGTTTTGTGCTCAAAAAGCACCCAAAAAACAGCATGCAAATCAAATTGATCAGAAATTGTCAAACTGTTGCGAGAAGTGCCAGCAGTTAACAAACAGCAGCAGTAGTAGTTAGGCTGCTTAGAAGAACCTTGGCCTAGAGCACTAGAGAACAGAAGACGGCAGTGGTGTGATGTCAAATACTCGGAGAAAACCACTGAATACACTGCAGCAGCAGCAACAGCAGCAGCAATGGCAGAAAGAATGCTAAGAATAGAATGCTACTGACAATGGAAGGATAAATGCGGCAACAACATGTGAAGCAAACAAACCTACACAGGCACACGTCGTCGAATGGCGTCTTGCAGTGAGTAGGTGTAATGCCTGCTATCATACCACCAGCACCACTACACACAGTCTAGGTACACACCGCAGTGCCATGGCCACCGCCTCAAAACAGCTTTAGTCGCATGTTTTGGGAGTACAGGAAAGTGACCAGAGAGAAATGAGAGAGTGCGAGATCAAAATCTAAAACTGCTGCAGAATGCCGTGGCTATTGTTGTAGTAAATATACCGTGTGCGTGTGAATTGTACTTCTAAATGCTCCTAAGCACACAACGGATTTCAGTGAGCAGAGTCAGAAGGGCAACAATCTGCAGCAACAATAACAGCATCACAAAAAGTGCAAATGTCAGCTAAATGGGTGGCATTTGCAGAGTTGTTGGCAGAATATTATTCCCTTGCAGTTGGCATGTGCCACTAATCTATCTAATAAATTACATAAAAAGCGCCTCAATCAATCATCGACAGAATGAGAGCAAATTGGGACGTTTGCACTGGAAGTAATGCGGCTGCTATTGCTGCTTCTGCCGGTGCAATGCAACACAGTGAGACACTGAATTAATGGCTGACTGATGATGAATAAAGAAGTGATGCGTGTGTGCCTACCAAAAAAGTCAGGTTCTGCGGAGCTCTCCATGCTTTTGACGAGCAGGTCTGTCAAGTGATCAACTTCGTCCTCTTCTTTATTCGCCAATGAGCGGTTCACTCGTAAATCTGCAGCCACAAAAAAAGAAAGAAAGATGTAAATATTTAGAGCATATAGTTAGCAGGGGTGCAGCGTTTGTGGTGGATGTGCTGCTGCTGGTGATAAGTAATGACTGGGCTTACAGCTTTTGATCGGTCCGTGAGACTTGAAGGCAGCCTGTTGAAGGCCGAGCGATGGTGGACTGGTGCTGCCTTTGGAACTGGTCAACAAGTTGGCGTAGATGGCTGAGGGGCTCTCCTCCGGCTGGTCCTGGATCGCTTTGCTAGTGCTGGTGCTGTTGAGGCTAGTAGTGCCCTTCAGTAGGGGCTGCAGTGCCGGACTGGCCGTGAAGCTTTGTCGGGCGTTGGTTGCACTGTTGTTGTTGTTGGCACTTGGACGACTACTGCTGTTGATGCTGCAGCTGTTGTTGTTGTCCTTTGGACTGCCGTTCGACTGCTGTCGCTCTGGTGGAACTGACTGTCGGGCGCCGTTTGAAGGAGCAGGCGAATTCGTCGGTGGAAAGGGCACTCGTGGAACGGCAACAGAGGAACGGTCGAGTGGCGGTGGTGGTGGTGGCTGCTGTTTCTGCTGCTGTGCTTTGTACGCTGAGGGAAGCTGATCTCGTGCGCCCTGTCGAATGAGAAGAGGCAAGAGAAGTAGCAGGCGATTAGCTCGGCGAAAACAGGAGCCGGACAGACTTGCTCTCTGTGGTACTACGGTTTAGTTAGCGAGGTAGGAGGTGGAGAGAGAGAAAGCCTCGACAAGCAAACAAGACCAACTGTTACTCTCCTGGTTTCACTCTTGGCTTCTTCTTCTTCTTCTTCTTTCTCCCTTGCTCTTGCTCTACCAAGAAGATCTCTGCACTTGGTGCATAAATAGCGGCATTATAAAGACATTAGAGTGAGAGAGCGAGAGCAATGCTTGTACACAAATAAATTCATAAACACCAACCACCACTACCACCAGTGAGGCGGCAAAAAGAAAATAGGGGAGAAATATAGAATGCTGCACAGGCAGACTGACTAAATAGGTGCAAATGTCGCGCCCAAAAAGCTTTGCGATACTTTAGAACTGGGCTAGCAAACGACGTACAGAGGAGCTGCGCTTTTGAGAAGTGAAAGGGAGAAAGAAAGAGTCAAGTGGTTGACTGATGAATTGCGGTGGAGGGAAAGAAAGGGCTGAGGATGCTGGAGACACATGCAGAGAGAAAGAGATTGACAGAGACAAGACAACAATTGGATCCGTGTTCTCTTTAGAGGCAACTTCTCTCAACTTTTCAATCAGGACCTTGAGGTAAAAGATCAATGAAAAGGGGTGCTTTTCCAAATTGATCGTATTTTTTAAAATTGAAATTTTTTAAAACTAGAAAATGCTGCTAGCAAAATTAGGCCTACTCTAACTGACAAAAACGAAATATCAACCTTGTGCCTAGCTTGTTACCCAGCTTGTTATCGTTTGCCTACTCCCCAATTAAAAGTTCGAAAACAGGCTCACACCGTAGTCCTCGTCATTGGACACAAAACGGCAGTGGCAATGCAATGTGCGAATTAATTAGTGACAAATAGAAGTGGCGTCTTGCGTTTGTCACACTTGAGATATAGTGCGCTCCAGTGGAAGCTTTTTGCTTCTGCCACATCGGGCGAAGGGAAGGGGAAGAGAGAGAGAGAGAGAGAGAGAGAGAGAGGAGAGAGAGAGAAGGAGCACCTCGCTCTGGCGATAGCTTTGCGCCCAAAATGGGCTTTGTGCGACACACACTCACTCACACAAAAAGCAGACAGACAGAGACAGCTACCACAGGGAGTGTGTGCCAGAGAGCTGGGGTGCAGAGACTGTGCCACCATTAGTGAACCGTGAGCTGATGCTCGGATATAATAAAGATCCATGTGCGTACGAGCGAGGCGAGAAAAGAGTGGAGAATGAGGTAAATTTGGTGCCATGCTGCATACACTGACAAACAGACAGTCGGCAGCAGCAGCTACTGATGCAATCACACCAGTGCTACCAGGGAATAGAGCAGCACATCTATTATGGGGGCGACTGCTGCTGCTGCTGCAGCTGCCGCTTCTGGTGCACTTGGGCTGCCTTCATCATCAGGCGGGAAAAAAGTGTCATGCTCAGGCGAAACGCCACCTGCAGCGACAACAGCAGCAGCAGCTGCCAAGATGATCAACAAAGTTGGGGGCAATAAAAGAAACGGCGAATGCGACAAAACAACAACAAAAATCCGTTTAGAAAGCAGTACAGTACGGGCGAGATGTCGTACAGTGATACCGAAAAGGATGCAAATTGCAGTGCTGGTGTTGTTGTGTTGTTGCTGCTGCTGTGATGATTGATGATGATGGCTTCCTCGATAAGATTAAGGGGTGGATCGGTTAAGGAGCGACATGGATAGCTTAACCACCTCACTACCCGTACAAGCGCGCCAGTAAATTCACCTGATACCATAATGATGTATCACCCATGTATCGCAAATCATCGCATCATGACAAGCGGATCAACAAGCTTACGGTTAAGCGCAATGTCAATAGCGACGACAGAGAGAGAGCCAGTTAGAAGCCCACCACTAGTGTGGGCCATTAATAAATCAAAGATCAGCAACCAAAGCGGTGACAACCACTTTGACGCACAGAGTCCAAAAAGGTGGCACAGTGACAATCACGGGCATAGAAAATCTGACAAGTAAATGTGTGTGAGAGAAGCGCAGGAAAACTTGCGATAATGCAAGTTTGGAGACGACTCTCCACTAAAAGAAAGAAGAAGATGAAATGAAAGAAGTCTGCAGTGCGCTGATGTTTTCCTCAGCCCGATCGACAGCAGAGTAGGCACAGCATTGATGGCACACTCTGCTGCTAATGCTGATGGTGGGATTACTTGATGGCATCAGTCGATGTTTTGCGCTGATGATGAGCAGTGCAAGGAAAAGACAACACTTACAAAGTTTTTTTTGGATGCTGTCACAGCAGCGCTGATGTTTCTCGATATTTTCCCCCCAAAAGTCAATGTCAATTGCGATGAGCTAAAGTGGCTGGAAGAAGTGCCTGGAAGGAGAAACGTTGCGGCACTGGCGGCACCAGCAGTCTCGCCTGCAAATGGGGCCAAAAATGTACGCCGGCTTTGCTTGCAACTTTCAGCAGTTTGCCTCGGTAGATGCAGTGGCAGCCTTCGAGCACACAGCAAGACATACACACAAACACACACACACGCCCAAGATGAATGGGTTAGCAAATGGGTGAGCTAAATGACGGCAAAAGAGAGGCTAAACGGTGAGCTAAAAGTGGGCTGAAGAAGTGAGCAGACATCGCCGCAACAGTGTGTGCCCTCCACTCGGCGTCCTCCTCTATTCTCTGAACTGAACTGTGCGTGAACGCCCACACTTTTTTCAAGTCGCCGACACTAGTTATTCTGTGGCCTGGCGCAAGGCATGGTGCAATGAGTTCTCCCTGCCTGGTATATAGTCACTGCTTGTGGTGTATTAGCGCACTTTTGATCTCTGGTCACCCAGCCGCAGAGGCAGCAGTACCAGCAGTACTGACTGCTCTCAGGCACAGAGGAAGGGGCGCCAGATTGGCAGTCACATCCAACAAGGCTGTCGGAGCAATGGTGCAATGCAGTCTTACGGCGGCAAACTCTCACTGAGTGTGTTTGTGCACCAGTCGTTTCAAGGCCGAACCAGGCATCGTCAGCACCACTAGCACTCTTCCGCTTTGATGTGGTGGTGGTGATGGTAATCAGAAGAATGTGACAAACTCTCAGGGTAGATCGATCAGGTTGATAGGTGTTTACCCAACAACTCGCTGTTTGTTGCTGCACTACTCAGCTGATGAGAGTAAGTGTTTGCGTTAGTTTGCTTACAGTGACTTGATGAGCTGGCAGATTGGCGTACAAATTGCCCTCCATGGTGCCAGTGGTGCCCACGGTGCTCTCGCGGTGAAACTGATTGCCATTAATATCGGTCCCGAATGCATAATTCTCCACTTCCGGCGGCGGTGGTGGAAAGTTCATGTTGGCCATTTGTTGATTGCTCCAGTTTGTTGAAGCACTCACTGACGTAGATGGAGCGGGTGGTGGAGGCAAGGGAAGCTCGTCCACTGACTGGAAGTTGGCGTCATTCTTCAGCAGTTCTACGTTTTGGTAGAGCGGCGAGGAGAGGGCTAAAAGAAAGGTACTGACGTAAGCATGTTTTCAAAACAACCTGACCCGACACTTGGCCAGCTTCAGGCGCTCACCTCGTTGTTTACTCTTCCACTGCTCCAGATGGGAAGGCGTGTAGGCACTCATGGTGAGAGATGGCCAGTGGACACGACTCACAGGAGGGAGAGCAATCACAGCAATTGGCGGATGGACATTGGGCTTGGCTGGACTGAAATCAATTGCATCGAGCAATTAACTTGCCTGTCAAATTGAGCGTAATCAAAATATTGCAAGTGCACAGGGGGGCGCTCTCGGTACTTGTTGCTGGCCAAAGTTGCGCACTCTCACGCCTGTTCCCTGCACCGTTTCTCTTCCTCAGTTGGTGCCACCAGTTTTGGCGCCCTTGATTTCAATGCACACCTGCAATTAACGACGGTGCACGTTACCTAAATTACATTATAATTTGATGACATTTTGAAATTGTCATCATTAGCACACTATCGATTGTGGTATCGTTGAGCAACTATCGAATCTCCTGCTCAGCGCGCACGTGAGTTCAAGTTTTGTTTTGAAAACTGTGTGTCCACGAGATTCTTGCCTTCATTTGGATTCTGCCCATCTGATAATTCATTCTGTTATCATGTCTGACGACGAGGAGATAGGTAAGTTCAGCAGTTGTAGCAGAGCGTTTTATAACTCAAAATTTTGTTTACAGTTGATAATCCATGGAAGATGGAGACGCTCAAAATCAGTCCTGAAGACAACCCACATGGCATGCTTGAAGAATCCGCATTTGCCACCTTGTTTCCCAAATACCGCGAAAAGTACCTAAAGGAGTGTTGGCCGCTGGTGCAGAAAAGCCTCTCCGATTACAATATTCGCGCTCAGCTTGATCTCGTCGAGGGCAGTATGACAGTGGCCACCACTCGAAAAACGTGGGATCCATTTATCATCATCAAGGCTCGTGATATGATCAAGTTGCTAGCTCGCTCAGTGCCATATGAGCAGGCCGTTAAGATTTTAGACGACGATAATGGCTGTGAGATAATCAAGATCGGTGACATGGTGAGCAACCGCGAACGATTCATCCGGCGAAGACAAAGGCTGCTCGGGCCCAATGGATCAACACTGAAAGCTATCGAACTGCTTACCAACTGCTATGTGCTAATTCAGGGAAACACTGTCGCGGCAATTGGTCCTCACATGGGTCTCAAGGTTTGTGAATTTTGTGTTTTAAAAAATGCTACATTGTTCTAATTTCTATTACTTCAGCAAGTAAATCGCATTGTGGAGGAAACAATGCGAAACGTACATCCAATTTACAACATAAAAGCTTTAATGATTAAGCGGGAACTGGCAAAAGATCCAAAGCTGAAGAATGAAGACTGGTCTCGCTTTTTGCCTAAGTACAAATCTCGTACACTTTCTAAGCGTAAGAAGCCAAAGGTTGTGCGAAAGAAGGCAGACTACACGCCATTCCCGCCTGAACAACCGGAGAGTAAATTGGACAAAGAACTTGCGTCAGGTACGTTTCTAGTTTTAAATTGCTGCAAAAATTATTTTTAATTTTACTAATGTCGTTTGTGATTTTGTAGGCGAATTCTTTATGAAGGAAAGGGAGAAAAAGCTAACTAAACTGCGAGAAAAGGTCGGCGGCAAGGTGAATGCACAAAAGGCACAGCAGGAGAAGCGGGCTGCTGCCTTTGTCCCACCCGAGGAGAGTGCGGCCAACCGAGGGGGCACTGCGTCCGATTCGAAAAAGCAATCAAATGATGTTGATCTAAACAAACTGAAGATGAAAGTAAAGAAGATGAAAAAGATTACATTATCAAAGTAAAGCAGTGAAATTATTTGTCCCTCTATATTTGCTTGCTATCTGCAGTTTGCCTAAACCACAAATGAAGGGCGGACTTTTACTTTTTTCAATAATAATCCTCGTTTGTTTGACTTTTAAATATAGAAGTGTAGGTTGTTTGCTTACCTTCTTTCAACTGCTGTTTTCACCTAACTGCCAGTACTTCTCTGCAACAAAACAAGCTTTCTCTTCCAATTGAGGCGCCTCATTAAGGAAGCCTTAATTTGAAGCTTTATATCATAGCAGATTGCCACCTGCGTCTTGCTGACCAGTTCAGACCAAAGATCGTCACGCAAATGCCCAGTGCAAGGCGTCTCTGTGTGCCCAATGAACTGACCGCTTATCGTCCTAGCTTTGCCAGCCAGCCTTTCCACTGACTCATTTGTGGACATTGGGCAAGCTTTTTTCTGCTGAAACGGTGTGAGTTCCTGCCTGGACAAGACAAGTTGTATTTGTAGAGTGTTGTCCCTTCACACTGGGCACACCAATTCAGTGTCTGTTGTCCAGGCGTCCAGTTCGCCTGGAAGGCATTCGCTTTCTCTCTCCACCTCTCCCATTGGCCACCACAAATGGCACTTTCTGCTGAATAATTCCTAGTACGGAAATAGTGTGTGTGTGTGTTCTGTGTGCTGTTCTCTTCTTTGATTTGATGTTCGACAGTGGAACAGAGAACGGCAATTACTGTCGGTGTGTGGCCATGTGTGGTTGTGTTGAGCCCGCGGAGGCGAGAGAAGTGGTGTTCCAGGAATGAACATACACACACAGAGAAACAGAGACAGACCAAGTGTGTCCGGTTGATTTGGCGCACCACTGAGGTGTGCCAGCTTGCTTGCTGCTTGCTTGCCTTTGGTGGATGTGTGTGATGGAGGCAAGACTGCAAGACAAGACAACATTGACAAATTGACTTTACATCCGCACATCACCGCAACCACTGCAGCAAAGCACGCAGACAGACTCACTCACTCACTGACAGACCGACATTACCACTTATCACTGCTTACCACAGGACCAAAGGCACTCGTATATAGTCAGTGCACGGCGGCCTAGTGGCGTTCAACAGTGTTCCCGTTTTCTTTTTCTTCTCCTGCCATCACCACCATCACCGGAATCGGCTTCCAATGGCACTGAATATACTTTTTGTCAGTGCACAAAACTTTAATGAAACAAGTTTAATGTACTTTTGCAGTACGTGATGGTGGGCGACAGTGAAAATAGATGATCAGCAGCAGCAGCAGAAGTAAAGAGTCAGTAGTGTCAGTAGCACTTGCTGCTGATGTACTCGACTTTTCCATTAATTGGCCGCTAATTTAGTCGTCGCCGAAGCTTCGGTGTGTTCCCGCTACAAAGTGAGAGCTGGCGAGAGAAGGCCAATGAGTAGCTGGTGGTGGTATGAGTCCACTGGGCTGACGAATGAACGAATGTCAGCTCCTGCCAATGGTTTCGCTATATGGTGGTGGCAACAGTCGACGACAACTGCTGCTGGCCAGGCCGCCAATGTTTGCCTGCACCTCCACCACCACCGCCGTGTCCCACTGCTGTTCGACAGTGAACCGGAGAGTCTGCTTTTCCGGCTGGTCCCACCGTCACCAGCAGTGCCCAAGAGTCTAATTGGGCGCCAAGACAGCGGCAGTGGCAGTGGCAGCAGTCGGACGGGAAGAGGTAGTGAAGAGGGGTCCGCTTCTCATTCGTCGGTCAGTCCACGGTGACGACGGCTGCAGGAGCTTCACTTGCAAAAAACAGATCTCACTGCCGCTGACACTGACACACACATTTTCTGACCAGTAAACACACACACTTCACCTGTAGCACTGTGAATGGATGAAAAGGGTTGCCTTCATTGTAACTTCCACCAAGTTTGCCTTTATCACTTTCACCTTCACTGCTCAATTCGAAATCTGTAACCAACCAACCAACCAACCAAGTACCCATTTGTGACCTTCTTTAGCATCTTTATCATCTGATTTCTACCACTGACATCTCTACCCTTCGCCACTACCAATCACTATAGTTCTTCATTTTTCCCTAATCAGTTATTCATATTTTCCACTTTCTAAACAAATTCAAAGCCTAACATGAAATGGGCTGTGCACTTGGACGATTCCATACGCACCTTGGGGATTTATCGAAGCGAACAAACGCCGTTACCGGTTCTGTCACCATCAACGCCAACAACTTGCACACTTACTTGAATCCCGACAACCCCAATCCAAAGTGCATCTTTGTCTTTGGTACGTCTTTTTCTTGTGCACACATTCTTCTCTTTTGATTACTTTCCTTTGCACCTTGTCTGCACTGTCGCACTAAAGAGCAGATTTGCTTGTTTTTGAGCTTCCTTTCCTTCATCCTTCTGACGCGCACTCCATGTGCCAATGTAAACAGGAGCAGCCTTTACCAAGACCTTTTCAGTTTCAGTAGAGACGTTTTCTTTTTTAAAAAGTAGCAACAATAGTTTCAGTTTGAAGAAGAAGAAGAGAGAAGAAGCGGCAGCAACAGCAGCTGCTGCAGCACCTTTCAATTGATAAATAGACCCAGCAGTGTGTCACGCACCAACACACTATATAATTCACAATCAATGGAGGTGTTTTATATATATACATTTAATAGGATTCATTTGTTTTTTATAAGTTGATCGAAAAGTGTAGAATAAGAATTTGGCATTCTTTTGTGCTGAAAGGCGACCCACTGACACACTGATGACACCTTTGACATTTCTCCCAAACACCCCACCAACGTACTAGGTGGCTCTGGCTCAAACAAAGGCGAGTTCATCTGGGACATCCTCCAGCAGAGTTGCGAAAACTTCCTCCACAACGACAACAACGTCGCCGCCCAGCTGTTGATGAATGGCAGTGCCGCCACTGGTAATGGTACTGCAGGAGGGAGTAGTAGTGCTGCAGGTGGTGATGAAAGTTCTGGTGGTGGTGGTAGTAATGGCATGAGATTGCATGTCGTCAAATACTCCTACTACTACATCGACGTGGAGAAACTCATCGTGGACAATCTCGCCAAGCGAATTAAAAAGCTATGTACAAACACACAGAGTGGAGGAACGGGTCACTTCATCGACAACTACGTGAACACCAGTGACCACCACCTGCTCAGCGTGGCTGACAGTCCGGACTTCTTCCTTAGTCACAGTCCAGTGCAGAGGCGACGCAAGTCCAGTGCAAGTGACGAGCTAAAGACACAACTGCTTCTATACGCGAACATCGTCACCAACAGCTGGGTTCTCAGTCTGATCAACAAGGAGATCGAGGAGAACAACTTCGGGCCAAATGAGCGCGTTTTCATCATCAATCTCATTCCCAATCGAATAACGATTTTCAAGAACTGCCTTTTCCTCAAACAGGCGCCCAGCTTTGGTACCTTCAACTGCAACTACATTGCCGTCAATCTGGTGAAACACTGCGCCAAGCGAAAAGACCTGGAGATTAAGTCCGATGAGATTTATGATGAGATCAACAGCAATTTTATCAATTACTTTCGGTATGTTGCAGTTTTTTCAATAGCAAAAAGTGTTTTCCTTTGAAACAGATTAATAGTCATTTTCTTTTGCTCCTGACCATTTCATAACAGGGTGATCAACAAACTGATTGACGTGCGCGTTGATGAAGGCTGGGCAAAACTGCAGTTTCGTCTTACTCGATCAAAGGACGCCATTGAAATAAAGGACAAAGAGCAGTTGATTAGCTTTCTGTACATGCCCAAAAAGGACCAACTTGAGCTCAATATATTCAACTTCAAGTTTGACGAACTAGTGCCGGTGATGGAGAAGGCAAAAAAGCAGTGTCTCACCTTTGTCATCAACAATCAGGTGGACCTGGATGAGGGCATAGTGCTGAAGCTGGAGGAGAAGAACATCAACCTGATTCATGTGCGAAAGTTTGTGCAGCTGTACAAGCTCATTCGCTACTCAATTAACTTTACCTAAATCAGCCCATTTTTCGCACTTTTTACACTTTGTTTTTTCACCATCAACAAGCTCATCCTTTTTATTTATTATTTAAAAAGTTCTTTTATTTACTCACCTATATTTTCTCATTGAACCTCGCCTAGTCAACTGACTTCACCGAACTGCGATATGCTAATTTTTTTGCCACTATTTTTTCTCTTTTCAAAATGATAATATTTCATTTTAGCTAATTCAAAGCAAATTGTAAATAAGAGTAAATTTTTGCCACTTCAAATGCGTTTGTAGAGTTCATTGTTCGCGCGTCCAGTGTCAGTTCACACTTTAGTTTAGACCTGAGTGGACAAAGAAAAAGAAGAAGAGCTCACTGGATGTCAGCAAGTCAAGTTCTTCCGACTGTCTGACCGACAATTTGTCAGCAGGAGTAGTGCAGTAGTTGTGAACTTTGTGAATGAAGTGAAAAGTGGCCAGTAACACAGTGAACAGTTCAGTGAGACAGTGAGAACTACTGCTTAATTGACTCAGCAGGCCATTCAATCACTTGGATGCACCTTCAGAGTGTGTGGTCCAAAGAGCTACTGATACTGCTGCTGCTGCTACTACTACTAACGACGTTGAAAGTGAATTATCCTCGCTTCACTCAACCATTGTCCTCGACGACGGTGACACTGCCAAGTATACTTGGTCTAAATTTGTCATTGGCACAATATTGTGCTGCTGACTGACTGAGGTGACCACCAAAAGCGTACATTGTTTGGCGACAGGGACGGTGCCCAGAGAGAATAAAGTTTCCTTCAGACACACACACTCACACTCACATTGTGCCATTTAAAGTACATTTGCATTTCAATAAGCTCTACTGAACTCAACTGACAATTGCCAACTGTCCTCAAAAGAAAAGAAAAATAGGAAGGATGAGCTGTGTGAAGAGGAGTAGTTGTTGGGAGCAGTCTGATCGTCTAGCCTGCTCGCCGGAAAACCAACAGGCCAGTCTGACCACTTGAAGATCGAGTGGGATCCTCTTCAGAGTTCAAGTGAAAAAGAAAGAGAATGTGTGTATCGATTCCAACTGCTTCATTGTTGGTGATTTTGCTCTCTTTCTCTACTTCCTTTCTGTCACCCTCAAAGCCAAGTGGCAGCTTACAGGCGCTTACAAGCATCGACATCGGTGGTAAGTAAGTGAGCCGACCAAAACGATTTAACGGGCATTGAATGGTGCCTTTCAAATAGTGTCCTGACGAGTGGCCTGATCAATGACTGGTGACAGTGGTGAGCCACTCCGTTCAGACGGTGGCCATTGTTAGTGAGAAACAGCGACACTTGGACTTTTTCGACGATCGATCGGCAGAGTGGCCGGGCAAAGCAAAGAACACCACGGCTGAATATCAAAATGATGGCGCAGTTAGCAAGTGTGAACAGGGCTTTCAATTAGGAAATTGCCCCTAAGTGTGAACTGCAGTGAACGGCAGCAGCAGCAGTAGTGGCCGATCGTCACCCTGACCGTCAAAGCGCCTATTTGAGCGCCTCTCAGGCCATTGTTCTTCGCCTTGACTGGAAGTTGCCTTTGCCTTTGCCATTGCCTTTGTTGCTCCCGAAGCACCACCACCACCAGCGCAACACTGAGCTGCTGGAGCAATCATTAGCTGAAAACAATGCTAGGCCAAGTTGCAACGCCGAACGCGCAAAGACCAAAGAAGGTCCTACTAAAGTTTAGGGGACCCGAGAGAAGCGAGGGGGCAGCAATTGAAATTGGGCAGCGGACAAGGCACGCCGTAATGGTCGCTTTGTTGTGTGCTGATGTTGCTGGTGGTGGTGGCGGCGGTGTAAGGCAGCTCACTCGTTTGCGCCACTCGATCGCCCATTCAATATCACTGCTCTCACTCGATGCTGGCGGTGTGAGTAACGATCCATGCAAATGTAGCCATCCCCCGTACTTTTTCTCCACAACACAAAGCGTAGTGCAGCACCTCTCTCTTACCTCTCTTTCGCCTGCTCTTTGACCAGGCTAGGCCGTGCGAATGGACAAAGTCGAGAATTAAATAGAAAGTAGATGGGGAAAGTGGAGAAGAGGGGAAAGGAGAGAGCCAAATTGCCCAGTGGCAGTGGCTTGATGCCGCACCGCTTTGTAACACAAGTGGCCCATTGTGCTCCATTCAGCGCGAGTCAATGAATGTATTTGACTCTTCAAGTGGATTAAATAGATTGCCTTCTCAGCGTGCCGCACGTTGCTGCTGCTGTTGCTGTTGCTTCTGTTGTAGCATTAAAAAGCCAACACTCGCCATTGACACTTCTGTCCCTTTCTCTCTTGGTGAAGCCGCACAAAGGCCTAACCTATGTCCAGCCCTAGTTTGGCCTTCTTTTTCTGGTGCACACATATCGCAAGAGGGCAAAACTTGAACAGCAAAATGCTCCAGGCGCACTCAATCGTCTGTTTCAACTTGTGGCAGCAACAGTCTCCCTCTCTCTCCAAATCAGTAGCTCACCAGAATCGATCGATTATGACTCTCAGCCTGACCTGGAAACACACACAAAAAAGCAAAAACTTGAGAAAAACTATGAAAGAGGAGTATTTTTTCCCATCTGTACTGCTTGCTGCAATGATTCAATTAGTAATATAATCAATATGAAAACTGATTGGTATTTGATAGCTAGTGGGGAAAATAAAGTGGTGCAATATAAATGGTTTGAATTGCACAAAGATTTAACGACTTTTTTTAAATTTTCTAATAAGCAATCAAGTTAAAATACTTGGTCATAAGATGTATTAAAATGCCTTTTGAGCAATTTTCATGTCTGCAGTCTTTTTCTGCATTTACCTTTTTGAACAAAGGTCAGCTCAGCGACGAGTGTAATTGTCATCGCCGGTAGAACACTAGAGAGGCAAACACTTTCACAAATCTAAGTGGAAGCTGTCGAAAAGGTGTTGAAATATTGCTGTAAGACAATGGGCCCATGGAGCTGCAGTACAAATGAGTGAAGGGCACTTGCAAGGCTTGCCTGCCTGCCCATTCACCACTTGCCATTCACCGGTAGAGAGAGAGAAAGAGAAAGAGAAAGGCCCGACTCACTTGGCAGTGCAGTGGACCAAGTGCCCGCTCAGCGGACGAATAGAAATGTAAACTGTCGAGGGCAAAACAAGTGACACTGCCCTGGCACACTAATAAGGCACCACTGGCTTTAGAGGTAGCCTGTTCAGTCGGCAAAATGTCTCTCTGACTCTGTCCTCTCTCCCTCGCTAGAACAGCGAAGGTACTCAAAAGTTTGTCTGTGGCTCTGTCTGCCCTCTGTTCTCCTCTCAGAGCCGCTGGGCCTCAGTGCGCCAGCCTTTGTCGCCAGCCCGAACGGTAACATTAATGGCGGTGGTAATTGAAGCCGAATTGGCATTCACTCGAGGTGACAGACTGTGAGCTCATACACACACAAAGTGAGACAGACTCTGCCATAATTTCTCCGAGCGTCATCTCTTTCACTACCAGTTTAGCTGTGGTGTAGCTTGGTCTTCCCTTCGCTAAAGCGGTCACACAAAGCGGTCATTATTTCGAGACACAAAAGTGTGCTAACGAAGAAATTCACACCTCGTGCACAAACACAGTTGTTGCCTTCTCACTACACTGCCGATTGTCAGGGCGAACAGGAGGACACGGGTTCACTGGGGCCTGGCTGCTCGGTTTCGGACAGAGACTGAACGACGGCAGCACAGACAGCACTCATATGCTGCTCACGGTCGCCTTCACCCGAACACAAACTCGGGACTCATGCTTTTGGTTGGGAACTTGTGCTTTGTGGTTTTCCAGTTTTTCACTTGACTCACTTTATTGGCTTGTTTCTAAAAATGAAACCAGGAGTTTTTATTTCAGGAAAACAACAAGAATAATTTGCTATATTAACAAAATCAAAAGATGATTATAAGTTAGGCCCAGCAAGTACAATTGATTAGGCACTTTTTTACTTTTTATTCTTATATCTTGTTTAATCTGATCATCTTTTTGTTGGCCAGTTGTTGCCAATCATCGATCTTCTCGGCAAATCATTTGTTGGGTAAACAGTGCCAAAAAACGATGAATAAACAGTGAAGAATAATTAAAAGTCGATTAATCATAATTATGAAGGCCAGTAATTATCGATTAGCAAGTCAAAGTGGGAGTGCAACATACGAACAGTGGTTCACCAAACACAATTTTCTCTGGCAAGCAAGTGGTTCGCTAAAAGAGCCTAGCCATGACCAATCTGTGGTGATTTATTTGTCGCCAGTGCACACTGGGTGCGTCTTCAAGCGATTCGTTCCATTCGACACAGTAGTTGACTGAGCACTTGACTGCCTCACTACTGAATGAGACTTTTTTTGGCAAGTTAATCAAGTCAATTGGCCACTTAGGAGAGTGTACTACTTCAGGCACTGCTGACAAACTTGATAGAGAGACACACAGCCGCGAAATGGAAGCGGAACAAATACTTGATTTAAAGAGCGTACCAAATTGAAGTGACTGCCGCGTTTGTTGCTGCTGTTGCGACGCACGGTAGCCATTTTTTGTACAATATTTGACAATCTGGTAAGCTGTAATGGCCATACTACTACAATTGAACAATTTGACACGTCATTTTGCAAATTAATTAGCTCCCTCCACACATGCGTTCACCTTTTACCTTTCTCTTTTCTTCCTTCAAATGTCTCATTCACAAAATGCTCCAATGAGCTGCTGACTGCTAGTTTACGCTTACAATTCAGACGGCAATGTCGTAAGTAGTTCAATACGAGACTAATCGGATTGCAGACTGATCGACTGATCTATCTAATAAAATGTATGCCATCAATTGAATCTACCTTTACAACCGTTCAGCCTAGTGAAGCATACTCTTGAAGTACCACCGTAAAATCAGAACACTCGATTCAAGATGAGTGGTCAATGAACTACTGAATGAATGAACAAATGAACGAATGAAGCAGTGACAATATGAGGCTGTTCAATTTCAATCGAAGCAGTTGTAGAAATGTGTGCTTTCCAAGACCATACAAATCACTGTCTGAAGTGGTGGTGTCACACTGGTAACTACAACTTCTTTCCGGCAAAGTGTGCCGACAAGCGTAGTGTCATTATACCGTCACATAGAGACCAATTATCATAATACGATTATCATAAGCAGACCGTTAGCACACTGAAAGCAAATCTAATCGCTACTACTTTGTAAGCAGTGAGAAGCTTTGCAAAGCTGATCGGACCTAAGCACATAAATAATGCTTCAATAGCTGCTGCAGCAGAAGCTTCACATAGCCAGTGAAGGGCAGTGTCGCACACTGAATGTGCCTCGTGGAGGTCGGGAACGACTACGACTAGGTCCCGCATCAGTGAATAGCAGATGCCAGGATGGACTTGGAAACCCTATAACGGTGTCTGGGTCTCTCTACCAACTGAGAAGGTCAATGTAGAGAACGGAAAACGGTATCTTTATTTGGTAACAACTTTGGCAATGTGAACAAGAACTTTGCTAGGAACAACAACAAGTAAAAAGGTAACAGTTATTTTACAAAGGGCCATTGAGCTGTGTGCTAGAGCCAAGAGTAGGCAAGAGCAGCGTAAGAGAGCGCCGGGTCGAGCGACAGTGGCATTGGAATCGGCGGCGGGCGTTGGTGCGTCTTGACGTGCTTCTTCAGGTGATCCTTTCGCCCGAATCGTTTATTGCAGACGGAGCAGGCAAAAGGCCGCAGTCCAGTGTGAATTCGCTTGTGGCGTGTCAACTCTTCATTACGAGTGAATGTCTTGCCGCAATTACCTTGGTCACACACAAACGGTCTCTCACCTAGGAAAAGGCAAAGCAGAGAAGAGAAACAGATCATCAATTAGCACTTGCTTTCTTGGGAATTGCAATTAGCCAACAACTGCCAACAAATTGACACCTACCTGTGTGTATTCGAATGTGTCCCTTCAGCTGGCCGTTATTGGAGAAGGACACCTGACAATGTGGACACTGAAAACGCTTCGGTCGCTGTTTTTTTGGCGTCCTCTCCAACAGCCCGTTTTGGTGGTGGTGATGTTGTTCGATGGCCAGCTTCTCTAGCTCAGCAACGTTTGGGTTGCCAGAAGAAAGCTGCAGTGCCACCTTATTTGAAGCAGTCATCAGCGTTTCTAGGTGATGATGATGGGACTGCTGATGACTGTGCTGGTGGTGGTGGTGGTGATGACCACTTGCGTGAAAGGTGGCTGCGGCGGCCGCGGCTGCTGCTGCATTGAAAGCATTGTAGGCGAATAGATTTGGAAAGGAGAACAGTTGCCCGTTGGAGGTAGGCACAGAGCCGGCCATGAAGTTGGCCATTGAATCAGGCACCAGTGGGGGAAGGGACATTGGCTGACATCGCTGACTTGCTGACTTTAGTGGATTGCTGCCGTTTAGATTGGCGCCAGGGTTTAGTGGTGGTGGTGGTAGAGGGCCAAATTGCTTGCTGCCATTGGGAAAACAAGGTGCTGGTTGGTAGTGACCGGTACTGCTCATCAGCGAGAGTATGTTTGCTGGTGTTCGGTGGTGGCTTATTGCAAATGCTGCTGCAGCGGCTGCATTTGAAAATGGTAACGCCTCAGTGGATTTTAAAAACTGCTTTGTCGGCTTTTCTGGCGATGAGTAGATCATTTTGGATTGAGATGATGATAATTTTGATGAGTTGGAGCATTTAGAATTCTTCTCGGACAGTTCGGCTTTTTCAGCATTGCTCACTGTCATTTGAGTTTGATTTTGTCTGCAGTCCCATGGTCGAAAAAGAGGATTAGCAGCACTGTGGTCAATGGCAGAGTGACCATCGATGTGGCTTTGCTTCACCATGGTGTCCATTCTAGCCGTGATTATGATGGTTATGATGATGATGATGATTTGTCGGCAGGTCAGGTCTGTGGTCTAGTGATCCGATTACACGAGTACTTGAGGCGCAAGACTTGAGTCTAAAGTGTCTCGCCACTGGCCATGTCACTAAATGAAGTAGTCGTAGTAGTAGTGGCCCTGTTCAGCTCCCTCTCGGGCACCTTTTAGTAGAGCAGACAAACGGAGAGTGGCCGAAGGCAATTGAGTGGCTGGTCCCCTCGAGTGGCACATTAAATACACACTCACTCACACTCGCTCACACAGCCCCGACAAAGCCCAGCGATGAGCCATTTCCTATACCACTTGAATCTCGCTCACTTCTCACCTTTGCCCATTGTCACCTCTCACGCAACGTGAACACACACACTCGAGAACTGCTGGGCCCTCTCTTTCCTTCTCTTTCCCTCTCTCGGCCTGTCATTGAGCCCCGACCAGCGTGGCACAGTAGTGCACGCCGCCCGAGCCAATCGTGTTCCTCCTAAACGCCTCCATTGTGTTTGCCGGGCATTGATTTCACTGAAGCAGAGGCAGAGGCAAAGGGGGAGTAGGGGCCAGTTGGGCCCTCTCGCTCTCTCCCTCCTTCTCTCCTTCTCTCAGTCTATTTGTCAGTTTGTCGGCGCGCTAATTTCGCACCTTTCTCCTTGTCTTCTTCTCTTTCTCCCTCTTTCTCTCTCACCTGAAGTGTTGCCGCCAAATGCCGCGCACAGTTTATTAGACAGTTAATCGGTGGCCGACAGCCGCCGCGTCATCCTTTACACTGTACACTACTTGGACATTTGCATACAAGTCTGTATTACAACTTTTTCTTCTCCGGTACGATAATCTGCACAAACTGACTGCCGCCATCGACGAGCAGTGTGACACCGGTGATGAAAGAGGCATCTTCACTAGCCAGGTAGGCGATTGCCTTTGCACAGTCTTCAGGATCTCCAATACGACGAAGCGGATAGGACAGTGCCGTCAGCTCCTCCATCTTTGCAGTGTCCATATCGCTGTTTTCGACTTTGTCAAAGATTGGCGTTCGAATGGCCGCTGGGCTGCAAGAATTGATAAAAAGTCAGAAGGTGAACCATTGGAAAGCACTTGGTCTTTATCCACTTACTTGATGGCATTTACACGCACACCCTGAGGGCCAAATTCAATGGCCAGACTTTGGGTGAACATGTCCAGACTGCTCTTGCTCATTGCGTAGATTGAGTTGGTCGGCGTCTATGTATTTGGGTGGGAAAGTGAAAGGAACAAATTCTCATCAGAGAGTTCTGTGCTCACATCTGGCGGAAAGCATTCTTACCGGTTTGGTGGATGCGATAGCTAGTAATAAAAGGTAAAAAATAAATTAGTTTCAACTAGTGGGCTTTTGTGGTCCAAAATATTTACATGACACATTGACAATGGCCCCTTTGCTAGCCAACAGATGCGGTATAGCCAACTTTGTGAGGACAAGCACGCTGCGCAAATTGACGCTAAAAATCTTCTCGTAGACGTCCATAAAGCGGCCCTCCTCGATGCTGCACACTTGATAAACTCCTGCATTGTTTACCAGAACATCCAGTTTATTGAAACGTTTGATTGTTTCATCAATTAGCTTCTTTAAATCAGCGTCTTTGCTGACGTCAGCCACCACTGTAAGGACATCAGTGGCGGCTCCAGCAGACGTTGATGCATCACGACATTTTTGGGCAACTGTTTTGAGACGAGCTACGTCGCGTCCGGTGATGATCACTCCTTGAGCTCCCAATGAGCAGAAGTGAATTGCAGTTGCCTCTCCAATTCCCGATGATGAGCCTAAAAATGAGGGAAAGTGTAAAGTTAATCAAACTGTCAATTCGAAGTTTGTTTTTGTGAAAAATGCAGTAAACACTTACCAGTAATGAGCACCACTTTTCCGCTAAAGTCCTTGCGAGAAGTCATCTTTAAGCGCGTCGAGGATGATTAACTATTTTTTGTTTAAACCAAACTCAACTATTTTAATGACTGATTTGTGCGGCTATCAGTGGTTAGTGATTGGCCGACAAAAATGATAAGAAATGGCAAGTATGACCGATACTGGGGTTTGATTTGTGTTTAGCGAACGAAACTCACACAGTTGTTGAACAGAGTGCGCAGACAGTGCAAGTGATGATGCGAGGCGAGTTATGCTCCTTACTGAACATCACTTTTGCTTTTAAGCATATAAATCAAGTTTAGTGCAAGCTTTAGGGTAGGTTCATTGTAGAGTCACCTTGAGGAGTTGTGGGGAACGTACTGAAACACAAACTGACTGTCAAGGCTACTACCGCCTACTCAGTGCTGTCTAATCGACTCATAAATGACAAGTTATGTCATTAATGCTGACGTTTATTGAAAAAGGTTGTGCTATTTCAGTATTTCACTGTCTAGGCAGTGTTTTCTTTTCCCTTTTCTGCTCAGTGCTCACTGCAGGAGAGAGATGCTAATGGTGAATGTGAAATAAACAACAAAACTAAAAAGTCAATAAGCCAATCAAAATCACGATTCATATCACGATTACCCAAACAATATACAGTTTCGTTTTGAATTTGCACGCAGTTTATTGAAATTGAAAAAAAGAGAGAAATTGTGAATATGTGATACAACAACGTTTGGGGTTAGTGAAAAGTTTTTGTTAAGTAACTGGGTGCTTACATAATTTGCTGCTGTCAGGTGTGAAAATGGCTGGCTGGAGAATAGTGTGAAATACAAGGGCAAACACAGTGTTCAAAGGATTCTAGTAAAAATAAAGTTGATGCTGATCAATGAGAAAGCTGATCAATGAAAGAGCTGTTTTGAAGGTTTTGGTGGCGGCATAAGTGTGCATATGTTTGTAGGGGTCTAAAATTGGCAAAATTCGGTGCAACATGTAAAGTGTGTGGTGTAAGTGTATGTGTGAGTATATCTGAAAATGGCTTCCAATGGTGTTCTCTTGCTTGCAATCATGTCCCCTTCCCTCTCAACGCTGATAATGTTCCTCAGTCACTGCTGTTGTTTTCCTCTGACCCTGAAATGAGCAGTGAGCCAGCGAAAACAGGTTGCTCACCGGCAATGAGTGATCCAATCCAGGGCGCCTCCAGTGACATGGTGCCTTCTTCAGACATCACCGGACCGACCACCTCACCGCCGCCATTGCTCGGGACCGCCTTCCCAGCACCTTCAGCACCTCCATTGAACCGTTTACCGAAGCGCATTGGCTCACGAAACTCTGCTCGCTTGCCAATGGAGTTGCCGTTCATCTCCTGCGAGCTTTCGTGGAGTGACAGCATTGAGGAGGGCGCATTGAAGATGCTGTTGGAGGACTTCTTTCCAAAACGCATCGGCTCTCTCAGATCTCGCTTAGCGAGCTCATCGAAGAGAGCAGCGGCGGCGGCGGCTGCCGCAGGGTCTGCAGATACAGGGGCGGAAGCGGACTTTTTGCCAAAACGCATTGGTTCACGGAAGTTGCTGGCTCGTTTGCCAAAACGCATCGGTTCTCGGAAGAGACACCGTTTGCAAAGGCTTTCCTCATTTCGGCGGCAGATGCTGCTGCACCGAGGTGACGCCAGAGAGGAGAAAGCGCCCTCTTGGCTGGAAAGGTGCACCAGAGAACAGAGGGCAATGGTGACAAAAAGGAGGGTAGTGAAGAACATCGGATAGCCGGCCCATGAAGAGGAGCAGGAGGTGGTGGTGGTGGGAAGATTCAAGTGGAACTTACTCATCGTTGCTTTGTCTTGAGTGGTGCCCTTCAAGTGAGTTCAAGTAAAGTGAAGTGAGTGCTGAATGGATTTTAAAACGCTGCTACCGGTTGCTGAGAGTAGCAAAGAATTCCGGCGGTTTTGGCAAAATATGATTTAATAATAGTATAATCAAATTAAATGCCGTCAGTTGAGTGGTCGGTTCATTCTGCGACAGAAGTTTGAAGAACAACAAAGTAAACACAATCAACAAAGTATGATTATGATGCGGTAAACAAAGTTTATTAAATTTCGCTGCAAAGTAGTGGAGAACTTTAAAGTTTAAAAGTTGACGAAAAGCTGAAGAATCAAGAGCAGCATCAACTTGTGCTCGAGATGGCACACCCGAAGACTTTAAAGCAAATGCGATGAATGCCGTTGAATATAAAGGAAATTTCGTTTTCCTGCCAGACACTGTTCCAGCAGCTTCTAATGGTTGTGGGAGGAGGTACTTCCAGAATGGAGCTGCGCCGAGTTAGAACCAGTCAGTTGCTGGCGCCTTCTCTGGTAAGCAACCAGAAAAGAGAGTGAGTAAAAGGGAGAGAAAGGGAAAGACAAAAAGAGAAAGAAGCAACACTGACGACGTACTGCCACTTCCTGGCCCCCTCTTACTCAAATGGAGCTACCACAGCTAGCCCCCATTCACTTTTTAGCACACACACTTCCACGTCGTCGGAGTTTTAGGGCAAACAAGGTCTCTTTCCTTTTTGGTGCGCTGGCGGTGATGGAAGAAGAAAGTATGGCTAACTTGAAAGAGTGAAGCAATGGAGGAGTAGTTGGTGGGGGTAGGGAGAGGAGAAAAGGGGCTCACTCACTCCATTGCATTCGCTTACTATGAATTTCATTGTGTAAAAGTGTGAATGGCAGGAAATGGTTTCACTGGCAGTAATTACCGACGTGTCTAATTGTCAATCCACAGACACATAGTTGTCGCCCACTCACACACGCACTTAGCATTGGGCCCTACCGTCAGCAAAAACATTAAAAAGGCAAAAAAGGGAAAGGCCACAGTCAAACACACTTGGATGAATCGAATGTTTCTCTCTTTTTGACCCATCTTTTCTTTTGTAGAGTAAAGTTTCCCACTTTTGGATTAGCCATTCTTTTATCCAGTCAACGGCTAAACATCTCCATATGCACTCAACTCTATTAATTCTACTTTAAACCCGTTTCTTTTTGCTTCAATTAACTAAATTAAAGTGTTGCTCCTTTGCAAATTCCATAGCTGATGCTAAATAGTTTTTTGTCAGTTCCGTCTGAGCAGAGAACATTGGTAAATTTTGCAATTTTTTCAACTTTTTTTAGTACAGCAACTGAACGTCACCAACTGAGGGCTTTGTTTTTGAAGTTGAGGTCGGAGAGGCGATTGGCTAATCTGCCCCTACCAAGCGACCGAACGACCGAGCGACGTGGCAGCCTTGGCACGCCGATGATATGTGTTCTCTGGAAATGCTTCTCATTTGAGCCATGATGATTCATGAGGAAACCTGTATGTGAGACGCACGGCTGAGTTGAGCTGCAGGTTAAGGTAGCCGTTTTCCGATGATGTATTAGGTCAACTAATTACTACGGGTAAAGCCAGAAGGAAAGGCCAAATAGGTCTCTAGTTTAAGTAAATACCTGCGCCTTTGTTTGGGGCAAATGAAATTAATAATAACATTATAAATTAATGCTATTATTATTAGATAATTTAATACACAAAAGCAGTGAGCCTAAAATACCAACAGAGATCAGGCAGTCAACCGCAAGCCCGCTAATATCGATCTCGGCAGTTGCTTTGCTGACTGAACGGGAGACAGGGCATACTCCTTCTCAATTTTGAGGTTTCTTGATCTACAGGCGACTACAGGTTCAGTATGACGCACCTCGACGGTGCTGGTTTGGCTAAATGGTTGCATTCAGATCAGCCTAATTATAATTAGATTGACGACGACTGTTTACTGGTTGCCAGTGCCGCCGCCGCTTGAACTGCCGGCCATCGATTTCAGCCTTGGTTGTAACCAGTCGCCTCTGGCCTGCCCAACTGTCAACAATACTACTAAACTCTTGAGGTAAAACAACTTGCCTTCACAATAGAAAATGCCCGACACTACACAAAGCAAAGCACTTATCTCGGAAAAGCATTGATTTTTGGGGCAGATTCAAAGTACTGCAGTAGCAGAAATAACTTATAGAGAAAAACAAAACAAGTGCAACTTTGAACAACAATGCTGTAAGATCAGCGGTAAATGAGTCAATGAATTAATTTTTTTCTAAGATTGAATGCTAAACTGTCTGCTATTTTGTTCATTTGCAATTACCAAATCAACAATTCGTTTCCATTATCCCGAGAGCTCTGATTGTTTGAGGTTAAAAATAAAACTTGATAGCAATTACTTATCTCAGTTAGTGAATCAATTAGGTGCAAACAGTACGGATATCTCTCAATACCGAAATAGAAAGTAACTCTAGGTGAAAAGGCTAAAAGTTTGAAGGTCAGCACAGAGGAAAGACATGCAGCATGGCAGACAGCATCAGGCAACATTGACACCAATTACAAAGTGTGAGTTAATTATGACCAGTATCTAATCGATGTCACTTATTTGTCGTCCACTGACTGCTTTCTTTTGCTTTCCTTTTTTTCGCAAAGTCTTTCTATTTCACTTTAGTCAAGTCATCAACACTAGTCAGTGCTCAGGAAAAATCCCATCAAGTGCACTAGGATGCAAAAGTCATAGAAAACAGCAAAACTGACACAAAACTGTTTTACTTTTATTAAGCCGTGATGATGGTAAATATTCGGTCGCTGTCATTATTGTCGCTACTAGTACTGCTGGGTCAGTTTAGTAGGTGTCAGTGTGATGATCACCAGTTTGAGTACCAGCAACTGGCCATTTTTGAGATGCCCTCAGTGAATGAGTTTGATTTAGCTGAGCTGAACCTCTACAACAACTTAATCTCGTGTGTGGCCAACTTTAAGCTGCAGTTTGTCAAGTGCAACAAGCAGCTTCAGCAACTTGGTGAGCAAGATGACTTATTTTAATCCGATTTATTTATTGTTTTTCTCCATAAATCAGCTCGAAACATCTTTAGGGTGCTACACGAGAACTCCACTTTGGGAGGCATCATCAAGTGCTGCGGCGTCTGGCTGGCTCGGGACTGTTGGATTCGCCAGGCTGAGGAGCACTGCATCGAGGCCCATGTCATTGACATGTACAAACTGCCTTTCAAACTGCTTCCCAAGCTGGACCAGTGGTGCAGTGTCTACCACGACCAAACCTTTGTTTGCCTGCTGCCGCACTACCTTCCAGTTACTTTTCTGATCATCTCAATTGTCACCACTGTGGGCGTTCTCTGGTACGTGGGCTGGAAGCTCAAAAGTAGAACCAGACAGAGGCAACAGCGACATTCGGGCAGCAGCAGCAGTAACAGAAGCAGGCGACAATCGAACTGCAAAGAGTCAAGCAGTTGTGGGGAAGATTGCGCCTCGGCAGAACAACTCAACAGTGCCGAACCTGAAGCTGCCACTGCCACTGAAAGCAGTGCCAATGAAAATCTTTTAGATCAAAACCAAAACATCAGTAGCGACAGCCATTGAGGCTCAGTGACACTAGCTGGAGCTCAAACGTTTACATTTTGCTGGCGACAAAATCACAAATATTGGCAGAGGTACCAAGCTGATTCGAAAGATGGCGAGATCGCTGCACCAAGGACAACAAATCAAATTCACGCAAACTCAATTTTGTGACGCTATTGCTCAACTTCAGCAGCAGCAGCAGTGCTCTGGAAAAAGTCTTCAACTCGTGAGCGTCACTTACTCGTGGACCGTAATTAATCATCTCAATGTAAATATGCAGTCCAGTGCATTCCTTCATATCTTCCTGTCCACCTGTCTCACTGAGCAAATGTTTTATGGACATGCCACGCAATAACACTTGTGCTAACGACATTCAGCACGAAACACATTCAGTTCGCTTTACTCCTTCCTGCCTCTTTTTACTGGCAATTTGTCACTGGTGTGTGTTCTACTGTAGTAGTGTACAGCTTACAAAGGCAGCCAGAAAAATAGCATCAAATGCAGTAGCAGCCACCGCCATTTATCTGCTAATCAAGTGGAAATGAACTGAAATGTGAACTGCACCGACAATGAGGCACACAAGGGGCACTCAACGGCTAAACTTTCTGGTGGTGGTGGTCGCCCTGATGGTGCTACCAAAAAGTGCTAAACATTTTGCTTGCTTGCAAGCACATTAGCCAGATCTAGCATGCCATCATTTTTTTGCTGCTGTTTCCGTTGGCACTCTTCGTGCAATCATTGACACTTTCCGCTGTGACCAGTGGGAAGCTCTCAGGTGAAGCTGTGGTGAAGCTCCTCAGCGGCTAGCAGTACTGCCGTATTAAACAAAGTTTAGTCGGAAACTGATGAAAGAGTACTAGAAATGAAAGAAAGGGAGTCTCTGCTGAATAGACAGAGAAAGAACTAAAGCAAAAATCCATAGCTAGCTTTGTGTGCCAATTGCTGCTGCAGCCGAGTGAAGCTGCAGTCAGTCACTGTGTGAATGGTGCCGTCAGGGGAGACTTTCTTTTCTTCTCTGGTTTATTATGATTATATAGCTCAAATGGTCTAGTGGATGCAAACACAGGCACAGTGTAGTCACCGTCTCTAGGGTGACCAACGGCAGCCAGCTACCACGCTGACACCAAAGCATTAGAGCACCAGCATTGTCAGGACAGCGACCAAGACTACCAGCAACACCGACGCCAACTCCAACACCAGCAGCAGCGGCAGTGGCAGCACCCTTTGTGCGTTGTCGCTCTTCGGCGACAGGCATTCAGCAGGGAGGCAAACAAGCACACAAGCAGCAGCGGCACTGGTGCACTGAAACAGAGCCAGTGGCTGCCAACGCCACAGCTGCAGCAACGTTTAGTGGTCAAAGTGAGAAGCAGCCAATCAAGCATACTTTGGGCACTCTTTCTCTTGGCGAATTCTTTTGCTCTCTCTCCCTCTCTGCTTCACCCATTCCATTGGGCCATGGTCATGTCTACTGACTAGCACTGTCCGCGCCGATAGTCCTTCAATGCCACTCTTGCACTCATTCCACTGACTTGAGCTGCCTCTTTCTCTCTATCTCTCCCTCTCTATCACCCTCCGTCGCCGGTGCATCTTGAGCAAAGTCTGTCGGTCTGTCTGTCTGGTGCTCTTCTATTCTCTCTCTCTCTCCATTCTTTTTCTCTTCAGACGAAGACCCAAAAAGAAAGGGCTCCCAAAGGAAACTTCTTCCAGTGCTGCTAGTCACTGCCTGTTCCATATAGCAGTCTGCCCATTCAGTTCTTATTTGATCATCCACCTCCACAAGCACTACCAGCTATTTTCGTCCTTATTCCAATTTCATTATCGATTGCCGCTGCTTTTTTCTTTCTTTTTTGGCCATTCAAACCCACATTTTAGGCAGCAGGACTTTTTCCACAGGACGATATTGAAGCCTGTTCACTACCCTCAATTCATTTCCGTTCACCTCGTAAGACAACCCGTCGACGCCGTCTATGCTCTTCTGTGCTATTCTCTCTGGTTCTTTGGTCCCAACTTTAACTCTCGGTGTCTACTATCGCCATTCAACTTTGCCCGCTATATACCCTAACACACGCACGCAATTCAGGGGCACTCGGAAAAGAAAGCAGACAAGCAGACAAGAAAGCAAGCAAGCAAGCATTCTCTTTCTGACCTATTCTGACTTTTCTCTAAACTAACACACACACACAAACCGACTCACACACTGACACTCTTTACCTCAAATTGTTTTGGCAGTAGCTTTTTAATTTAGCTGAATAATATTCCAATTGAGCTCACTCCACTCATCAACTTTGTCAACTCTCCGTCTCGTTTTCTCAACTGGCACACTTTTATCTTCTCTCTGCAAGCATCTACTCTTTGATAGGGTTCACTGCCGACACACACACACACTGACTATGGCAAACCGCTAATTAAAGTGGGAAACTACTAACTCAATTGAGGTGCCTGGTGCCGAGTGGCCTGCTCACTGGCTGCTGCTGTCGTACAGCAGTGTTGTACACTGGCACTGGCCCTCAGCTCCTCCCATCTACTTCGCCACTGACTCGCTCATTTATCGCCGACCATCTGAGCCATGATTGAGACCACCACAGTCTGCACAGGCCTCATTAGGCGCCTGATCGCCTGCTGCAGCTGTCGCTGGTCCCACTGACTCTCCTTCCACTCATTCAGCTGCATCCTTCCACTGCGACCATGTCCCCTGTGTCTTCCCTGCTGGTCAGTGAACAGCGACACCAGCATCACTGTCGCTTCCACCGCCATTGCCCTTCCAGTCATCACCACCACCACCACCACCACCATCATCATCATTCCTAGCCATGAGACTGCATCAAACGACAGTATATCCTCTTCAGGTAAGTGATACGTCTTTTTTCTTTGTTGACTCCTTGTCCTTAACTTGCATTTTTCCTTTCTCGATGCGATGTTTTTGGCTCTTCATTTTCACCCTTCAGAGCTTTGTCACTTGACCCGTGACCACTCTCCATTGCAATAATGGTCGACTGCGTGAAAAAGTACTTTTCACCGCGCCTTCTCGACTACATCGCCATCGTCGGAGCAAGGTCGCCTACCTCCTCGCAGTCAGTTCAGCTACCTGAACTGCTGCGACGGTACCCGCCGGATGACCACAAGGACTTTCCCCTGCCGCCTGATGTGGTCTTCTTCTGTCAACCAGAAGGCTGCATCAACTCCAACGTGCGGCGACTCTCGCAGAGAGACACCAACTCATTTGTCTTTGCGCTCACCGAGAAGGACACTTCTCGTGTTAGGTACGTGCTTGTAGAACCACCCCATTTCAAGAAACCTCTGACCTTCATTTGTCCCCTTCCTTCACCGCAGATATGGCATCTGCATCAACTTCTATCGACGCCTCGAGTTGCGTAGTTCGGTGTCCTCGAGGTCGGAGGCCGATGAAGATCAGCAGCAGCAGCAGAGCAGCAGTAGCGGCGGCAGTCAGAGCGGCGAGAAAGGACCCCACAAATGCCTTTCCCTCATATCTCTTTGCATCATCTCCCACCATCCATTCTTCTCCACCTTTCGAGAATGCTTAAACATTTTAAAAAAGATCATTTACATATTCAGCGAACGCAATAGAGACAAGAAACACCGCAGGTTGGTAGCGGCTGTGGCTTGCCCATCGGCGGTTTGTTTACCTTTTCCACCATTTGCTTACCCATTTGCTGCGCTCTCTTCCCCAGGGACCTCGTGTGGACTTTGCTGACTACTCGAATTTCCCCCGAGCTTGCTAAAGTAATACCCGATAATGTGATCAATGACGTCCGCGAAATTGAGACCTGGTGTCTCAAGCTGCTGAGCGCTCCAGTGCCGATTCCGGGAAAAACCAAAGTTGAGGTAACTACTTTACAGCTACTAACAGTCTGTGGTGGGAATACAGAATAGAAAGATTGATGGCCTTCATTTCCTGGCAGCTGGAAATTCTCAGCAAAGAACTTCGAGAGCCGCTGATGTTTGCTCTGCCTGATCACACTCGCTTCTCGCTGGTCGACTTTCCCCTCCATCTGCCACTTGAGCTGCTCGGCGTGGAGACCTGCATTAAGGTGTTGATGATGATTATCATGGAGCACAAGATTGTCCTCCAGTCGCGCGACTACAATGCACTCTCGATGTCAGTGATGGCCTTCGTGACGATGATTTACCCGCTTGAGTACATGTTCCCTGTGATACCTCTTCTGCCAACCTGCATGAACTCGGCCGAACAGGTAAGCGGTTTTGCTAATCTGTGCCATTGCTTTGGGCCACTTACCTTTTACCACGGTGCCTGTCCTTTTTAGCTGCTTCTCGCTCCGACGCCGTACATCATCGGTGTGCCCGCTTCCTTTCTCATGTACAAGCGGCACTTTCGACTGCCCGACGACGTGTGGCTGGTCGACCTGGACACCAACAAGATTATCAAGCCAACGGGAGCAGGCGTCGATGACCTTCCACCCTTGCCGGAGCCAGAGGGAACGACGCTAAAGATGCACTTCAAGCAGGTGCTCGCCTCTATGTCCATCACTAGTCCCTTTCCGCAGTCCAATTTTCCTAGCAATAATCTCAATAACGCTGCCTCAACTCAAGTTAAAGCATCGGCTGATTTCAACCCTTTGACATATGGTAAGGGCTTTGCAGCTTGTCCGAATAACCTGACAAACATTGAAACACTTGTTTCGGCTCACAACAATTCAGGAAATGACGTCGACTCGGTGGACATTGCAACTCGCATTGCCATGGTCAAGCTGTACAACTCTCCCGGGTTGCTCCTCAACTTTAACGAGTTTACGCGCACCATTCGTCTCTTTCCTCGACCCGTAGTTGCCTTTCAGATCAATTCCTTCCTTCATTCACGTCCTAAACCTTCTGTCTTCCTGCAAAAATTTGTTCAAACTCAGGTACGTTTTACTGTGTGTACACTGACACAACAGCTGGCATAACTCTCTAACTTTCATATCAAAAACCAGGCGGTGGAATTTTTCGCCGAGTGGTCTTTGTATCCTAGCAATGTTGCCTTCATTCGAGTTCAAAACGGAGTGTACGACCCAGCAATAATTGGCGATAAGCACAAGTGGTACAGTCACCAGTTGGATGTCATCAACTTCAAAGTGTGGAACATATCAAATCCGTCGATAACGCAAGTTTACGCCGAGTTCCAAAACAAAGAGGATGACAGCGACAATGAAAGTGAAGAGGAGAGCGATGTCAGCACTAGTTCCTCCTTTTCATCGCTCAATGAGTTTGTTGAGGAGATGTGCAATGCGAGCCGAATGAACTCGCAATTTTTAGGTACTAGAAAAATATTTGTAACGCTCTGTCATATACTAATGCCTCATTTCATCATTGCACTGCAGAGTCTTTGAAAGATTCCACTACCTGTGTTCTAACACTATGTGATCATCGGAGCATTTTCTGTCCCCCCGATACGCTGCAGTACTCTAATATCAAGTCTAAAGCTGACTCCAAGGCTGATTCCACTGGTAGGCAAAGTTCTGCAAACTCAAATGCATCTTCCCCTACGCGATCTGCCTCCTCAAAGTCCTCTTCGGAGGATGAAGACAACTCGGACAGCCAGCACGAGTTTAAGCCTGCCTCTTTGTACGACAAAGACTTTCCTATTCCGCCTATTCCCCCTAATGTTGCCCAATTTGCTCAGCTATGTAAGTTTTGTTTCATTTGTTTCAGCGATTTGTTTGCTAGAAAACTGCATCTTTTTCTTTCCAAACAGCCAAAGTTAGTGAAAACTCCGAGTCTGAAGCGGACGACAATCATAGCTCATCGCTAAAAGAGTCTTCCTCAATGGATAGTAACAAAACTATCGCCAGTCACCCTTCCGCCTCTTCGTTGCCTAGTCAAAGAAACATTTCTCCCAGTAACTCACTGGACAAGTCCTCAGGCACCTCTACTCCAACGCTCTCAAAAACGATCTCCATTTCTTCCGTTTTCTCTCGATCTCAATCGCAACACCGGGACTCAATTGGTGGCTTCGGCTCCTCTCTGATCGATCGCATTACCACTGAAGCCAAGGACATGGCTCGAGAAGCAAAAGCGGCCGCCAAAGAGGTGGTCACCAAGCCGGCGGCTCAGGCGCAAAAGAAGAAGATTCTTGCCAATCTGCAAGCCATCAGTGAGCCGATGAAGGGCTCTGCTCGAGAGTTCTGGAGGTCATCTTCCAAAGACGAGCCCGATGCCGGCGAAAATGTGCCTTCTACTTCGCAGACACCGACGCAGACGCAAGTGCAGGTTGCGCCACCAAACAGACTGACAAACATGTCCAGTGACTTCAACGGATTAGCCGACAAGACGGCGGGAATGCTGTCGGGTTTCTTTCAGGGAGCGAAAAACTCCAATTTTGCAAACAAGATGAGAGAAAAAGCGCAACCTTTTGGACCTTTCCCCAAGGGAAAGAAGGGCGCACTTGAGAACTCGTCGCTAATACGACACTCGTCTAGTCAGATTGTGCAACGGTCACTCGAGTCAAAGAACCAGAATCACAGGTGAGATTAGTGCCGCTTGAGAATATTTTTAAAGTTTCGATTTTTAATCGAAATTTGTTGTTTCACAGTGAGAACCAGTCTTTCATCAAGGAGAATGTAAAGGCAGTCCTGGAGGGCGAGGGCATAGGTTGGCTGAAATTGAAGCGAATGAAGAATCTAATGGAGGATGAGCAGTACCGCGTTCTGGTAGTGCAGCGCATCAACAAGAACTTTGCACGAAAGATCACCGCCGATGACCACATTATTGACGTGCTCGTCACACGGCCAGTGTGGAAGGGTTTGCTCAAACTGCTGAATGCCCTCATCTACGGACTCGATCAGAGCTATCACAGCTCCAACTCGAACGCCAGTGGAATGGCCTCTGCATTTGCCATTCTCGAGATGGCCCACACCATGTACTGGGAAAAGGAGGGCACTGGAGAGGAGTCTCAGGCATCGGTGGTCACCTACTCACAAGGTGCAGAAAGACACACCTTGTTCATGTACAGTGTGTATTGAATCATTTAATTCCACCCCCTTTAGGCTCAACTCCCTTTGGCTCAAATGAGAACCTGTCAAAGCGAAGCCCCGAGCGTCCGGCAGTGTCTGACCTGGCGACCGAGTCAAGGACTGGCCTGGCCGTCGAAGCAGTCATCTCTCCGCCGGAAGAGGCAGTTGCGGGGGCCAGTTGCAGCAGCAGCAAGCGCAATTCACTAAACCGCGCCGCCTCAATCGATTCCGAGCCATCCGATGCATCGCCCTGTAATGTTTCCGATGCCGGATCGTTGACGGTAAATCCTGTTTTTGGCAACCGCTTAAGCAGCAATTCTTTTCGTTCCACGTGTTCTGATTCTGACATAGAAGTAATTTTGTTTTGTGTTTTGATTGATTGACTGACTGACTGACTGACTGATCCTAACCCTTCCACCTTTCACCAGTCTCCTTGTGTAGTTGCTAATCTCTATTTTTTCTTTATTACTTTTTTCAATAGGGATTGCAAGGCAGAACAACTCGAGCTCCCAGTCTGTACAGCAGCAAGTCCTCAGTCAGTGCTGGTTTTCGCTACCAAGGTGGTCTAATCTCCTGCATCGGCGGCATGGATGTGCAACGGTTCTACCTTTTTGAAGGCATTCTAGGTTTGTTCTTTTCCCGTTTGCTGTTTAGCTGTTTACTCACTCATCAAATTTCTAAACTCTTGAGCACAGGAAGCAATAGGTCAAATTTGTGGGATGATATGCAGTTCTGGGAAGACGCCTTTCTGGACGCAGTCTCGCAAGAGCGTGATTTGATCGGCATGGACCAGGGGCCAACTGAGATGATGGAAAGGTACCGCACTCTACTGGACAGTGACAAGAGACGACTGGAACAGGACGAAGACCGACTGTTGGCCACCTTTCTCTACAACATGACGGCCTTCATGGTGATGGTCAATGTCAATCGGACGGAGATTAAACGAAAGTGCCGACGAATACTTGGTAAAAATGGAGTTGGCTGAGAATAGCCAACATGACTGAACATTCCCTTTCTTTGTCACCTTCAACAGGCAAGTGCCACATTGGCCTGAATGGCTCTGCAGACATCAATGAGATGCTGGACCAGATTGACTGTCTGCACGGCAACGACATTGACTTGAAGCCGCCAGCCAGTCGGCAGATTCACCGTCAGACCTTCTCAGTGCACATCGGCACCGATGCATCCGGTGACATGCTCTTCATGGAGGTGCGTGATGATGGCCTCATACTGCGCTCAATCAACGGCACCATCATCGAGCGATGGTGGTTTGAGCGTCTAGTGAACATGACCTACTCGCCGAAAAACAAGGTCCTTTGTCTCTGGAGACGCAATGGCGAGCAGACTCAGCTGCACAAGTACTACACACGCAAGTGCAAAGACCTCTACTACTGCATCAAAGACGCCATGGAGAAGGCGGCGGCCAGTGGCGGTGGCTCAATGCCAGGTAAGTGCTAAACAGTTTTTGAGAGAATGTGTGTCAGTGTGTGTAATGATCACTTTTCAACAATTACTGAAACTAGGCACTGAATTGGGAGGAGAGTTTCCCATTCAAGACATGAAAACCGGCGAAGGTGGCCTGCTGCAAGTGTGCATGGAAGGCGTCGGATTGCTCTTTGCCAACAGCAAGGTCAGTTTTCTTTTTTTTCTTCATTCAGCTATCAGTTTAAGCTAAATGACAAACAAAAATGATGACAGTGTTACACAAAGTGTCAGCAAGAGATGCCAGGTCTATTTGATGAACAACATCAAGCGGAAGTACTACTTTTGCTAAGCTCAGGATTACGCCAGTTGGCAGTTTATTTTATGTACAGTAATTTGCAGCTCTATATAAACACAATTCTCGCTAAGGACCTCTCAAAACTCTCTTGCCTTTTGTTTCCATTAGCGCAAAGGCCACTTTTTTGCGTAAAATGCAGCTCTGATTATTAAAAATATTCTTTTATTGTTATTTTGTTTACTTTGGAAATCAATACTTGGCAGTGCAGAGTAAGGACAATAACTTCAGTAGAGAACACTTTGCGTGCTATTGATCGATTTAAAGCCAAAATCAACCGATATGATTTCTTTTGAGTACAATGGCCTTTTTCTCAGAAATAGCTCCAATTCAAACCGCCAATATCATTAACTGCTCATTAATTTTTCTCAATCATTTTCTTTTCACGTTTGAACATGACCTCCTTATGAATCTATTTACATTATGTAGCTCATACTAATAATGATACTATCTTTGCTTGGTTTTGTTTGACTTGAATTGGACCTGTGTGACAGTGCTTTCACTTTCTTTTCTTCACCACACGAGACCTGCCTGAGTGTGTCGGGCCTGGTTAACTGATGTTGCTCCCCTCGACAATAATATCTATTACATTATTCTCTTTTTTTATTTTTATTGTTTCCCGAATGTTATGTGTCAGAATGTTGCCAGAATGCATTGTTGACTGTGACTCGAGGTGCAGTGTTGACTGGCTGTTTTTTGCTGATGACGCCCAATCTGTTTTAGGGCGTCATTGTTTCCGGTGATCGGCCACGGAAACGAGACGGTCAGTCCACACTGCGAACGCATTGATTTGTGTGTCTCTAGCTCTCGCTCTCTCTCTCGCTCTATTTCTCTCTCTCTCTCTCTTTCTTTCTTATTTTTCCTCTTATTTCTATCTATCACTTTATCTATCTTTCTCAACTTTTACCCTTTTACTGACTTTTGTATGACTTTTCTTGCTCTGTCAGCCATTTCCAGCCACAACTATCAAATCTTTCCAGCATGACCATTAAATGACCGTTTTGTGATCGTTTCCGACTTTCAGTATCCTTGCCTTCTTTGCCTTCTTTTTTCCTCCTTTTTTCTCGCTCTTTTTGGTTGTCCTTAACTGCCTTTCATTTCTTTTGTTTTTCCTTGGTTGGCTGAGTTGCATTTCCAAGTAGTGACACTCCCTCCCCCAATCCAGGGACTTTTGAGATGGTCCTTAGTCAGGCGTTCTATTTTGTTCACTTTACTTTAATTTGTTAGACATTTATGTTCTCAGTTTTTATTCTTCTCGTTCTTTTTTTCTGCATCTGAAGGCGATCTTCTACTCGTTCTCTTTTGTTGTCGTTGTCGTTGTTCCCTAGCCGAGAGAGCAGTTCGTTGCACATCTCGATTGCCCAGGGCCTTCAACTTAGATCTTAAACTTTTTTATCTAGTTTTTATCTTTTGTTCCAACTTTTAAAACTTAACTAGTGGAGACACACTCACATAAAACACAAACTTTGCTTTCAACTTCAAATCAACTTCCAATCGGCGTTCTGACTCTTTGACTAACCGTTAACTTTTCTGTTTCTTTCTTGCCCTCACTATCTTTCGTGATTTGGGAACGAACACCCTCGACGGCTCGACCAATCACGACTACAATCATGACACTAAATGTCTGACACTCGATCGGTATACTCTACCCAAATGGGCTTGACTCTTTCACGCGGTCGCCCTTTCACCCGTTCCACCCAAAATTGATGGCTTTATGCCGGCCTAAACCATCTCATTTTTCATTCTTTCTCGTTTCGCTAACTCTTTCTCACTCTCTTTCACTTGCATAAACTTCATCCTGCCCTCTCAATCTAGGACTTTGAGGTACAAATCTCTCTCTTTCTTTTTCTAATTTATTTTTTTTATTATTTGTCTCTACTTCCACTTGTTCTTTCTTTCTTTTCTTTTCCGTCTTTCCATGCAATGTTAACCTTTCGTTTATTTTATTTTTCTTTTAATTTTGTCTATACCGTTTCAATTTTATTTTGTAGCAATTAGTAGCTTTTTGCTCGATCTCCGGCAACATTCAAACATATGATTTCTCTCTTCTTTTACATTTCTGTTCGCTCTTCAGCTCAGACGTTTCAGTTCCACTAGAGTGCAGTTTTTTTTCTTTCACTTGGCACCGACCAACAAACCTCTAGAGCTTAGCCTTTAGGGCCTAGTCTAGTGCACGACTACAACTTTGGCTAGAAAGTACTACTGCTACTACTACTGCTACTACTACTACTATACCATTACTACCACGACCACAATCGTACAATACCCCATATCGCTTCTACCGGTGAAAAGTCCATTCAACAATCTTGCCTGTGTCACGCAACCGATTGTGCTTGTGTGCCAGTGATGGACGATTCGTGCAACCGTAGCGTACCTTGATGCCGTAGAGCTTTAGGTACATTAACTGCAGTAGTCGTACTACATACCAGTTGCCATCATGTCTTGGTACTAGCGCCACTAGTCTCTCTCTTTCAGTAGTCGTTAGTACCAACGCCTCATTAGATTGCCTACTTGTTCATGCCCAGCTGGACAAGGTGTCATGGTGTGTGTGGTTGTGAGTCAGTCAACAGCTGGTCCGACCATCAGCTGATCACCACGACCATCATCACCACTACCACCACCACTTGACCCTCGACCTCCATCTTACTTTCTTTTAGTGTGCCACAAGTCGTGTATTATTACCATTGGAGATAGTTGTTCAATTATCATTTACCACTACTTTTGAGTTATTCTTTTCAGTTCAGCTGCAGTTGACCATCTCTAAGGTTCTCGTAGTTGTGCTCTACTCCTCAGTTCCCCTCAGTTCTAGTTGCTTCTTATTCTCTCCTTTTTTGTTGTATCGGTAGCCACTTTTTCATTCAGTTTTTTTGAGTTCTATCTCTCTATGTTGCATCTTACAATCTACAAGTTGATCTCAACATTTGTAGCACACTGCTTTAAGCCGCCCAGTTATGCCTTGCTTACCTTTTCCTCCTCCTCATTTTCTTTCTTGCTGCATACCTCACATGCTTCAGCTGCCTGTTGATGGAATGCCCAATTGCTTATTTGGCTTGTGTTTGGTTTGCTTGCATGTGCTGTATGTGTGTCAATTTTGCATGCTTGGCACACGACGTTTTGCTTTGCAGATTTGCTTTTTACAGTCTGCTTCACTTTAAACTTTTTCCCATCCTAATCTTTCTTTTTGTTTTTTATTTTATTATAATTTATATTTTTAATTACAAGTCACTTTTAAACTGGCCAGTTTTACTAACTCCTTTCCTACCTCTAGTTTTTCGTCCGACTTGAAAACATTCGCAAGTGCTACAATGCCAAGGGCGGCATGTTTGTAATTGAAGAATTCAGTAAGAATGCTCTTTTTTTCATTTGTGCATTTTTATCTGACCATCAACAACTAACCAGTCGGCTTGATTAAAAACTAATACTTTTTCTTTTAACTTTTTCCGCATTCTTTAGACCCCAAAACACGTCAAATCACTCAACGAAAATATCGTTCTCAAATGTCCGATCAGATTTGCTATGCCGTTCTGTGCGTTTTTTCCTACCTCGCTGTGGGTTTTAAAAATCAACGACTACCAAACGCGCGAAACAGCAGCCACAGCAGCAGTAACAACCCTGACAATCACCATCTGCGAGTGGGTGGACAGGGAGGCACCAGCAGCACCACCAGCACTACTACGACTACCACCATCAACACCCCCGAGCACTCTAGTTCAAATACCGCGAGTAGAGCACCACCACCCCAATCAGCCAAATAAACAGACAGTATAGCTCTAATGAAGTTGTTGTAATCCAGTGTTTTGGATAAAGTCTGATTGCTCAGTCACACCCACAGTCAGCAGCAGTCTAGTCAGCAGCTGGAGATTGGAGTCCGCGAATGAACTTTAACTGAGTTTAGCCGTTCTTTTGCTCTAGTTTTCAATCCCGTCCAAACACCAAGTACCAACCAAATATAAATGGGGTACAAGTTTCTGAGCCTAGCTCCTTCTAGAGCCCCTTGGCAATAAGGATACCTTATTCCTGTTATACACCTAATTGTTGTTATTTTTATATGTCTATTTATTATTTTTATTCTTTTGTCACCTTTTGCTTCCTCCTGTTGCTTATTTTACTGCGCATGTTTTCCAATAAAAATAGATTTACAAAAAACGACTTTTTATTCGAATGATCCACGTCATTTTAAGTTTGATTCAACATTGGTTCAAAACCTTTTTATATTATCTTGTTGCTTATCCGGACCTTTGCTTGAGCAATGTCAAAAAAGGAGAAATCAACAGTGGCCAAGTCAGTGGTGGCCAAATCTGCCGTCACCTCAACCAAAACTTCTGAGCCTTCAGAGTCAGAGATTAAGGAGGTTCGCGAGTGCAACAAACCAGTGCCGGAAGGGTTCACACAATCGACGACCGGACCCTTTGACTGTCACTCGTACCTGATCCACTGCGGCAGTCACAGTAAAGTTCTTGTGACGCGTCGTCGTGCTCGATGGATGCCATTTGTGGAGATGCCTGCCAATCGAACCTGGGAGGACGGCGCTAGAATTGGCCTCTGCATTGTCCTTGCTGGAGAGGATAAAGAGCGCTTTACCGAGTTGAAAAAGACTCCACCCTACTCTACCTTCAAGTGCATGCACCTGATGCGAATTCAAGTTCCCCAGACGCTGAAGTTTATCAAGCGAACGGTGTACTACTTCTTGCTAGACCCGGAGGTGAAGAGTCTAAAGTGCTGTCAGCCAATCGCCGGTGCCGACCATCTTGAGTGGACTCCACTGGATGAGATCACCGCCGGCAAGTGCCCCACCTCTGGGGTCCTGAACTGGTGGAGTGCTGCAAAAACATCGATGAGCGCATTAAGCAAAAGGTGACCGAGTTTTCCATGGATGAGGCCTTTCTCTATGTGCCGCGAGATCCACCGCGAAATCTCGAAGAGGACATGCTCAAATCGTTAAACATTACGCAAACGGTAATTGAGCGCCTTTTTTCAGACTACCTCGATGTAAGTAGAAGATCATATTTAACGTAAGCGTCATTTTTTCATCAACCCCTACTCTTCAGCATTGTTTTCCCAGCTTCTACCAGACTCTGGAATCATTTCGTGCCTACATGTCCAAGTACAAGTTTGAGCGAGATGAAGCACGGCTGGGCAAGCTTTTCAGCGCTTTCAATATTGCCCAGAACGGTCGACTGTCTTTTCACGAGCTGCTTCTCGGCTTTGCCTGCATGGAGCCAGCAGCTCGACATGGAGAGTTTCGCGCCCGATTCATCTTTCGCTACTATGACGCCGATCAGTCGGGTTCGCTGGATGAAGCGAAACTACGAGCCATTGTCACCGACATGACCAAACCCGATCAGGTGGAGGCCAAGTTGGCGGAGATCACCAAGGCGATTGGCGGCAGCAGCAACATCAGCGAGAGCGACTTTTTAAGCGCCATCGGAGCGCACAAGTTTCGCGGCACCTCCATCCTCTGTCGCCTGCAAAAGTCCATCTTTGCGGAGATTTCTCGCCACCTGGCCATGCAGCAGATGCGTCGGGTAGAGTGTAAAAAAGTGCTGACCAGCGCACTGCCAAAGCGAGCCTACGCCGGCGTCTGTCCCACCTGTTTGGAGCGCAAATACGAACTGGCCACACACCACATTGTGATTAGCACTGACGAAAAGAAGACCATCAAGCGATTGGCTCAGGTGGCGGAAAAGGCGGCGACCAAAGAAAAGCAGGCAAGCACAAGTGGAACAGGTGAAGCACCCAGTGTGCTCACCGCTCGTCAGTACTCACTAGAGTGCATCTTCAAGCCGTACTCTGCCGCCAATGCCATTATACTGATGTTGCGCTCTTTTGCCAAAAACAAGGGCACGGCTCAGCAGCCACTAGGACTGATGAATCGAAAGGCGGCCGACTTTTGGAAGCTTTTCCTGCAGCTGTACCGAGAACTGTTCATTCTGCTCGAGGCAGAGTTGAAGTGCCAGAAGGCATACTCGCCCTGTTACATCATTGGTACGCATTATTTTTTTGTTGTAAACGTTTTTCAGATTGCATTTGTTCCCAACAGGAGACATCCACGGCAATCTCGAGGACCTGCTGTCACTCGAAAAAACGCTCTGGCCACTGATGCCCATTGTTGGCGCCAACTTTGTCTTTCTCGGCGACTACGTTGATCGCGGCGCCTGGGGCCTGGAGTGCGCCCTGTACATTGCCGCCTTCAAGGTGCTCTGTCCAAACAAGGTGACGATGCTGCGCGGCAACCACGAGGTGAGATCTCTGCAGAAGCACTACTCCTACTACAGAGAGTGCATCGCCAAGTACGGCGAAACGTACGGACTGAAGATCTTTGAGCTGAGCAATCGAATCTTTGACCGCCTGCCCGTCTGCGCCCTAGTTGACGATGCGATATTTTGCTGTCACGGGGGCATTCCCCATGCTGCCCAGACCATTGACCAGATTTGCAAGGTGAAGCGTGTTCTGATGGAGCCAGACAAGGAGGCGCTCATTGCCTGGGAGATTCTCTGGTCTGATCCGGCCAATCAACAGGAATTTCTCGACACCTGTGAGATGCGTAACGTCAATCCAGAAACGGCAAACGGTTTTGTCTTTAACACCAAACGCGGAACGGCTTTCAAGTTTAACGAAGCCGGGGCGGACACCTTTCTTAAGGCTAACGGTTTGTCGCACATTATAAGAGCTCATGAAGTGGCTCCGGTAAGTTTTTGGGCCTTTTGTTTAAAAAACCCTACTGACATTTTCTTTTTACAGCCTGGCTACGTTTTTCACTTTATCAACAAATGCGTCACTATTTTCAGGTTTGTCGTACAAAAAGCAAAAGTTTGTTACTTGTACTACTCACATTTTGATTTAAACATTTTCAGCACATCTCACTACTGCGGAAACTCCAACGAATGTGGGTTTATACTGGCTGACAACCACAGACTGCGAGTAATCGTTCTCGATACGGCAAACAATGCTTCTGCTACTGAATGATGCGGCGAATGGAACTAATTGCTGCTTCAATTGCTTATTAACAACTGGATTTTTATTTGAATTTTTATGTAAAAAAGATAAAGCCATTGATATTATACAGTTAGACTTAGGCAAACCACAACACAACCAATCTGATTACACACTAAACCTAAGCGCCGCCGTTGCTGAGCACCTTCACCTGGACATGGTCCATGGTGGTCGGATCGTATGCCTGGTTGTGTGACTTTTGAGCTCTACCAGAGGGATCAGTGGAGCAGCCCCAGTCGACTCGTGGAACCCAACGCACGACGCTCTCAATGCAGGCCTTTTGGGGAAAGCATACCTCAAAGAGCTCTCGGTACCAGTAGGCCTCCTTCGTCTGTGGCGTGTCCTCGGGCCATCTGCTCGATCGATTGGCGTACTCCTTCTCTGACACTTTGTGCTCAGCCTCCACTTTGAGGCTGTCGATCCAAGAGTAGCCGACGCCGTCTGAAAACTGCTCCTTCTGACGCCAGAGAATGCTCTCTGGCAGGTAGGGCTCCTCCTCGTCATTGCCAGCGGTGTCGAAGGCTCTGCAGGTAAAAGTGTTAGGCATGTTAATGAGTGTTCTAGCACAGAAGTTAAAAAAAGTGGCTTACTTTCGAAGGATGTACTTTTCGATTTTGCCCGTTTTGTGCATCTTATCATTCGGGTCGATGGTCATGGCAGTGTCGAGAAATTTGAGATCGAGAAAGGGCACCCGAGCCTCCAGTCCCCAGGCCATTGTGCTCTTGTTGGCTCGCAGACAGTCAGAGGTGTGCAGGTTCTGCACGCGTTTGACAATCTCCTCTTGAAAGGATTCCTTGTTGGGGGCAGAGTGAAAATAAAGGTACCCGCCGAAGATTTCATCTGATCCCTCTCCGCTGAGCACCATCTTAACTCCATTAGCCTTGATCTTCCGGGAAAGCAAGTACATGGGCGTACTGGCGCGAATCGTGGTCACATCGTACGTCTCCAGATGGTAAATCACATCGGCGATGGCGTCCAGACCTTCCTGCACCGTGAAAGTGTACTCGTGGTGGACGGTCTTCAGAAAGTTGGCTACTTCACGAGCAGCAATTAAATCTGGGGATCGTGTTGGGAGAAGAAAGAAATTGATTAGAAAAAGGAAAAACAACGACACCAACAAAGCACGCTGTTGTAAACAATCGGCCGTAGAGCGGTCGATAGCACAGCTGCTGCTTCTGTTGATGTTCATGTGGTGTACTTATCTGGAAGACCAATAGAGAACGAATGCAGACGTGGCCAGTAGGCTTCAGTTTGCTCGTCGCCGCTGCTGTTGCCACTGCTGTTGCCGTCAGTACCACTGCCACCATTGGTGATCTTTCTGCCGGCAGCACTTGCACCATTGCCAGCTGCAGCAGCAGCATCAGCTTCATCATCTTCAGCTTCATCCTCAAGCTGGTGCTTCAGCATCTTTCTTGTCTCTCTCGCGGCAATGGCGGCAATGAGCGACGAGTCGAGACCACCGGAGAGGAGCACTCCGTAGGGCACCTCAGACATCAGCCGCTTCTTGACCGCCTTCACCAGCGTCCTCCGAATGGCCTTGTAGTCGACCGGCGTCGTCGGCACGAGCGACTCGTTGCCCCAGCTCGGCTGGTACCACCGCTCAAAGGTGCCCTTGGCAGAGTCGTACAGGTGCCCGGGTGGAAAGGCGCGAATGGTGTCGCAGATGTCGTTGAGGCACTTCATCTCCGAGGCAAAGTAGTACGTCTCCGGGTTGCTGCTGTTGAAGCCGTAGTACAGAGTGGTGATGCCGATTGGGTCCCGAGCTGCGAGAAAGCGCTTCTGCTCGACGTCGTAGAGGACAAAGGAGTACATGCCATCGAGGTGCTTCACAAACTCCTCACCGCCCAGCTTCTTGTAGAGGTGCATGATCACTTCACAGTCAGAGTAGGTGACAAAGGTGCAGTCCTTCAGCAGCTTGTTCTTCAGCACTTTGTAGTTGTAAATCTCGCCGTTCACCGTCAGAATGAGCTTCTCGTCTTGGCTGAGAATGGGCTGCGCGCCCGACTCAACGCCCACAATGGCCAGTCGCTCGTGGCAAAAGATGTTGTTGCCCGAGATGATGCATCCCGACCAGTCAGGGCCACGGTGGCGAATTCTGCAATCAAAAATGCTTATGAATACTACTTCCAACACGCAGTTTTGCCATTACCGTTTGGAGAGACCGAGAGCTTTCTGGCGAAAGCACTTTACATCGCCATGATAGTTGAGAACTGCAAATATTCCGCACATGATCAAGTCGTAAAGAAAAAAGAGTCTTAGCGAAGAGAGCTTCAAAAGTGAGGCAACCGATCGCACAAAGGTGGCACTGTTCAACAAGCAGCAGCGGCTAGTGGCTGGCTAGAACAAAAAGGAACTCTCTGTTTATGGGCAATCACTTTATATACCGAAGAATATCGGTGTGGCGGCAATAAACAGCAGAAGCAGCAGCAGCAGCAACCACAGCTGTGACAGTAAACTGTGTGGTATGGTAGCAGAGCGGCAGTAGGCTGCCCTTTTTGCACAGGCAACTGATGAAATGACTACGCTGACGAGGCAGACAGAAACTCTGACTAGCTGACTGGTACGGCTGTTTCCGAGCCACACTGCAGTGTCTGTGTGCCTGTGTGTGATTGTCGATAGCTCGCTGATGCAGTTTGACATTAATTCAACCACTTTCAGTGTGCGTCTGTGCCTTCTGCTCTGCACTGCACTCCAATGGTAATGCTTTCCGCCACAACACAAGCAGTTCAGTGCTGATGCTGTTGCCGTACCATCAGAAACAACTGCAGCAGCAGCTTAATTCAGCGGCACTCATCCTGCTGAACTGCAAAACTGCGGCGCTGTTGCTTGGGAAGAGGAGGCAGAGCACATCATAATTCGGATACATCTTGATTCTTCTAGCTTTCACTGCATCTCATAGCAGTCGCCAGCATAATCTGAACGCACTAATCTTTCTCTCACACATGCTACTCAGCAGTTCTTCAGCCGCTCAAACTGAAGTTGAACATCAGAAAAAATCATCTGAGTTGTTGCGAAAGACGGCACAACACTGTTCGGTGTGCTGTCTGCAGTTTGATCAGTTGAGCATGACTTAAGGCTAATTGCGCCCAGTGGTTTGTCTGTCTGCCTGCTAAATGGATTGTTTGATTTGCCAGTATTATGCAAAAGTGATGTGCAGTGTTGGGTACACAGGTAAAGCAGCACTGGCAGTACCAATCACCCATAGACATCAAAATGTTGGATAGCTTTGCGAGCCTTTAGGCTCCTAAAGACAGCTAATCAAAGCAACTGTCACTTCTTTTTAGTTCTCAGTTTTAGAGGTATTTAAACGTTCAAGCATCTTTCATGTGCCATCAACTGCCTAAATGATGTATTTATAGCGATGGGTAGAAACACTAGTCAGTCAGTAGCAACAGTCTATCAACTAAAGCTGAAGATTCAGCAGCAAAGTGCAGACCGATTTGTCTCGTTCTTTTTTTTCTTCGATAGTCGTCTTTTCAGTCTTTCCTATCAGTGGTGCCCGTCTGCCGCGCCATGGTGCAACATTACAACCACAAACATTGTCTGATAAAACGGTTTTGCTGATTAGTCGAGTGTAGTACATACTGCTGTTCCCTGGAGGCACTTATTAACTCACTCAATTAGACTCTTCTTCCATTAGCCGAGAGTGATCTGAGAGAGAGAGAGAGGGTAAATGTACCGAAATGTTGGCAGTGTTTGCACAGTGCCATGTCAAAATCATGGTGGCGCCTGAACTCTCTCTCTCTCTCTCTCTCTCTCTCTCTCTCTCTCTCTCTCTCCTCTCTCTCCTCTCTCTCGCGTCACTCTTCGCACTACTCTTCTCGTTCTCACATTTTTTCTCAGTTCCTGCACCATGCAGTCTTCGGCATTCAGGTCACAACAATCACTGCATATCGGGACATTGGTTAATGGGTCCTCTGTTGCACTCACTTTTTTCCAGTGTGCACACTGAGGCCCTGAAGTCTTCGTAGTTGCACGTTCACAGTTTAACAATAGTTGAAATCAGTGGGAAGACATACCGTTGGAATTATCCTGAACTATCTGACTTTTCACAGTTCACATGGCCGACGACTGATGTGCCGCCTTAAATGGCCTATCGTATATTTTGCATTTCCAAAGTTTAAGTTGTGGCACATATGAACTATCATGAGAGTTGGAGAAGTACGAAACGGCGTCAATGTAATCACGAAGACGCTGACTGAGTTACTGTGTCGCACAATAGGCAGCTCTGACTGCTGCCTTTTACTTGCCCTATCTGTATTGACTTTGCATTTCAAAATGGATTGTGACCTTGCTATAGCGCGAATGACATGCAGACCCTACTGCTAATTTAAGCGACATATGAGGAAAGGAGCGCAACTAGTTAAATAAAAAGACATTAGCTTCAGCTGTACATTTAATACTGCGCCAGTGATCAAGTTCAAGAGCGGCTACAGCCCAGGCCTAGCGATGTTGATTGATTGACAATGTTCTTCCGTGTCCCCTTCTCACTTTGTGGGTGCGAGTACGCGTCGGTGCACGAAGGAGAGAAAATAAGAGTGAAGCGAGTAGGCAGCAAACACACAATTTAAAAATCAATAAAATTTAGCGTTGCAAAGTCGCGCATGTGCTTGTTCCTGCCTGCTTCTTTCTACTTTGCCGACAGTACGACCGACATTAAGAGCAGAAAACAGTCAGATGGCAAATACAAGTCCATTTGTGAAATTGTTGAAATGCTTCCTATCACAATTGCTGCTCGCAGTATGGTGTCACTCGCGCGGCTAGCGAAAAGGAGAAGAGTGATAACACCGCGCACAGTATTCACCTGGCCACGCAAACACCACAGACGTCAAAACCAAAGAGACAATCGATTAAGACATTGATAGAAGCGCCAACTCGCTTGTTCCTTGCACATGGCTGAGCAGTCTGTCTGTCAACTGATTGCCGACAAGACCGTACCAGCACCACTCTACCAGCAGCAGCACAACACGTATTGTCTTGGCAAATGTCGGCACAGAGTCACATTTCGGTGATCAGCTTGGCGAAAATTGGCATTCGCGATAAGATCAACCAGATTCGCCTGGCTCGCAGTATGGTGAAGCACTCCGACTCGGTAGCGACAACCAGCAGCGAGACAGAGCTGATTGAAGACCTACCGCCAAGCTACCTGTCCACCATTGCCACGCAAACACTCTCGGGACAGGACGTCGACGAGACGGCCACCAAAGAGACCATCATCGAGTATAATGACATTGTAATAACCACCACCACTCAGTTGTCCAATTTAGCACATGAGCGAGCAGTGCAGAATGGGTACTGCAACATCCGATGTCGGAAAATAACTCAGTGTTTGCTTTTTCTTGTTTCTCTTTCCGCTTCTAAACAATAGGTAACCACCCAGCCTCGAACCAACTCCTCCGATTCGGTTGAGCTTTCAACTCGCTCCTCATTGCAGTCCACCAAACTGAGCATGGACACTCGGTTGCTGTCGAGGACCACTCGCTCACCGATGCGGCCCGTACCGGCTGCCTGGAATGAGAACATTGTTCTACGCAACATTTACCAGCGTGACCAAATGAGCTTGCTTTGCTTTTGTACCTCTGCACTGGGCACCATTGTTGGCTTGGCATTCTACTGCACTTCCATTTAATAAGGATCTCCTTTTCTCTTCGTCGGTGGTGTGTGCTGGTGGGCTTTGTGTGTGTGTGTGTGTGTGTGTATTTGTGCAATTTGCACACAAAGCACTTCACTGCAAATGCAAACATGCCTTCTTCCACCTCATCTTTCCTCACAATAGGGTTCAACACGTTTTGCAATTTGTTATGCGTCAATTAAAGGTATATTTATTTGTTTATGGGTTGACGTTGGCCACTGCCGCCGATGCGACTGCTGCTGCTGCTGTTGTTGTTACCAAGGCCTCCTCCGCTTCAAGCCTTCGCCATACAGTGAGAGTGCCGCCGCCGAAAATAGTGCATGAGCCAGTTTGCCATTTCCGACTCTGGACTCTGCCACTTCAATTGCTGCAGCTGCTGAACATTGCTCTTATTAGCTGTACTTTTGGACCCTATCAAGAGCAGACTACTGAGAGAGATGATGGCCTGTGTCTGTCGCTGACTGACTGAACTTTGTTCACTGTTGTTTTTGTTGTCGGCGACAGCGGCGGCGGCTGTACTGCCGCTTGCTGTAGAGATAAAATGGCGATCAAAGTCAATAAATTGAATTCAGTTGTCTTCTGTCGAGTAGGGCAGGTAAAAGATAGTAGTCGGTGGATGGAGCTTTCTCGCGAACGAGACGATATCTTTTGCGACTGCAAGTGGGGCAGCGATATCTTCCTCGTTCTGTAACTTGATGCCACACTTTTATTGCTGCGCCCAGTAGCCTTTAATCGATTCTGTCTGGACAGTTTGTGGACAGTGTGTGTGTGGATGATTAGATAAAGTGGAAAACTATTTGTCATAAGCAAAAGTGGCACTTGTGCTTTGTTGCCAACCGGTAAGTGATGCTGCTGCTGCGGCTGGAGATGAGGAAGATGGTGTTGTTGCCAATCGTCTTCATTTGTTGACAGGGAGATTTCACTGTAAACAAAATATTCAACAGCAGTCAGTAGTTTGCAGGCAAAAAATTAGAAAAATCGCACATAGAGCATCAATTTTGCGACCAACCTTTGATTGAGTGATTTGGACTGCCACTCACTCTAAACTCAGCTGTTTTTTGTGTGTGCACAAAAAGATAATCATTTTGCCCTTTGCCGTAAACTGTGCTAGTTTTTCTGTCAAGCAAGCGTTGTCTGAAATGGGCCAGATTAAGTAGTTTTAATAGACTATAGTTAATGTTCATTGTTGACAATTATCTAAAAAACAGCTGGAGATGATTGCTTATGTTACTGAAAAAACGAGCAAATACATTTTTTTGCTGTTTCTAGTTTTTCATGGTTAAGAATAATAACTAATTGCTAATTTTTACAAAGAGGCTTCTGTTGTAATTGAAAAAAAGAAAAGTGCTTTTTTTACTTACGAATGTTATTAAAGAATTCACCAACAGTTTGTTTTTGGCTAATGATTTAACTTGTTAACAAATATTTTTTTTCTCAATCAAACCAGAGCAGCAGCAAAACTGTGCGGTTAATGACCACTGAAAAACTGTATTTTAAAAACTGTCTTTTCTTTATTGAAATGCCAGCACCACTTGTCAAGACTGTCATTCTTTGATATTTACGCAAGTGACATGTACCAATGTCGCAATAATATTAAAATCGACAAAATAAAACAATTTTGAACTGTTCAAGCAGTTTTACATAATATTTCCCCAGAGTTGCATTCACTGATAACAGCAGTGGCATCAACAGCATCAAAAGTAAGAGCTAGCCTTGGCAACAAGAATAGTGCAATTAAGGTAATCACTTGAACGAATCAGACGGAGACCATCCATTAACGGGCAAAAGTGGCTTTTAATTACTAAACTAGGGAGATGCCCAGTAGATCTTCAGTGCAGTCATCGTCGGCCAATGGCTTCTTTTTCCTCTTCCTTTGACATTTGGCCAGTTGTGACCGGCTGACTTGGTGCATTGGGCAATGTCATATTGCCTCAAGGTGTCTGAAAATTGGTGTGTGTGTTTTTTGCCACACACGGAAGCCACATTGTTTCAGTGACTCGACACAAGCAACGGTCAAATGGGGAACAAAACTCGTTTCAGTTGTGTTGATTTTGGACAGTTATGGCTGTCAGTCTGGCAGAGGATGCTTGTCTACCAGCAGTGTGCCGATGACTGATGCCAATGATTGCCGTACGAGAGACCCTAGTCATCCGCATCATTATAGAAAGATAGGAAAGAGACACAGTGCACAGTAAACATGCTGAAGTACCATCCGGCCATTAATTACCAAACACGACACATTAAAAAGCGCACTGAAAAAGTTGTTTGGTAGGCCGACCATGGCACCAGTTTGTGTCTAGTGAAAAACAGTGTGCGTCCCACTGCATATGCACTTCAATATGGAGCCAATAGTGCACAGCAGTGCAAACACAAATACAGACACACAGACAATCGTCGAAATACACAGTTTGGTCTAATTCGTCTGAATTGCACTTCAAGATCAGTGTGCATGTGCTCCCTCGTCTTCAAGTAAAGTTGGACACAGCAAGTTTGCCCATGATTGACAAGCTGCAAAAGGCAGCATTTGCTACAAATTAGCAGATGTTGATTGAATTGACATTGAAATTCACACACAAAACAACCGCCCACCACGACGCAACTACATCAGCACTTCTGCCCTTTGACGTAAAGAGGCACACATTTGCCTGCTACTAAATTGATGGTGCGATGCTGGCCTATTAAATAAATAAGACATCATTCCGAGAAACTCAGCAAACAGCATCAGCTCATTTGAAGTGAACCGCATCAAGTGCTGTGGCTTGCTGCTAACGCCACCGCCATGAACGCCTCCAAATGTTGCCTACTGTTTCTCTTTGTAATCACCTGTTTATCCAAGTTTTCAACCCAAACACCTACGGCCACTTCCTCAGTTACAACAGCGTCAAAACCAAAAAGTGTCCGAATCAACGTTGGCTTCAAGTACCACAACTACCATGATTTGACGGCTCTGCTGCAGTCAATCGCCAAAAAGTTTCCTCGATTTACAAAGCTCTTTTCAATTGGAAAATCGGTAGAAAATCGTGAACTATGGGTAATGCAAGTTACAGAGTAAGTGTTGTCACCTATTTTTTCACTTTCACACGCTGAGTGCATTTCAAGTTCAAGTAAATACACCGTTGTTTTTCTCACAGAAATCCAGAGAAAGAGGTTCCATTGAAACCGAATGTCAAACTGGTGGCAAACATGCACGGCAATGGTAAGTGTTTGATGAAAAATGTCGTTTTTTGAAATGCTAAAACAAGTACTAAAATTTATCATGGCCGTTGGTCTCTACGCGTTTCTTCACCTGATCGCCACCTGTAAACAATGCCAACCGGAGCGCAATGTAAAGAACCTGTCTGCGTCATCACTACAGTAAGTAAACGTGAGAGTTTGTAAAAATACCTAACGTTGACGTGATGAAAAGAGAAAAGAGAAGAGAATAGATGAGAGAGAGAGAGAGAAGGCAGGAGAGAGGAGAAGAGAGAGAGGAGAGGAGAGAAAAGAGATCATTTTACAATAAGTGCTGGAGTGAAAGACATTGTCTCTTCGGCCAATCAGACTAATTCAACATTGCCAATTTCATCATTTTCTCTACGAAATCAGTTTTGTTCTCCCGTCCATGAATCCAGACGGTTTTGAAAACAGCACCGAAGGCAACTGTGAAAGTGGAGGCAGGTGAGTTGCATCTTCAGTACTAAAGCACATTTTGCAAATTTTCAATCAAAAAAACTTATCTGACTTATTGGAAATTACACCAAAAACAGACGAAACGCTAAAGGTTACGATCTAAATCGCAACTTTCCCGATCGCCTAGTGCCCAATGCTCACCGTGAACAGCCGGAAACGACCGCTCTTCGCCGGTGGATGGAGGACACGCAGTTTGCGCTGTCGGCCAATCTGCACGGCGGTGCAGTCGTGGTCAACTATCCCTTTGACAACTCGCGCAACCACAGCGACGACCACATTGCAGTGACGCCTGACCACGACGTCTTCTACCACCTCTCGCTGGTGTACGCCAAAAAGCACACCAAAATGCGCTCCAAGTCAACGCAGTGCGAAGAGGAGTCCTTTGAGAATGGCATCACCAATGGCAACGCCTGGTATCCGGTGTCTGGGTCCATGCAAGACTACGCGTACGTCTTTGCAGGTCACTACGAGCTGACGCTGGAGCTGTCCTGCTGCAAATTTCCGCCGGCCAGTACGCTGCTCAACTACTGGAATGACAACAAAGTTGCCCTGCTGACTTATCTGACGGAGGCGCACAAAGGGGTCAAGGGCATTGTTCGGGATCACAATAACGATTTGCCCATCGTGAAGGCTAATCTGACCATCCTAGGTATTTAAGCTTAATTTCAATATTGAAATTAAATATTATATTTTACTTTTTTGATAAAGGTCGCGAAGTGCCCTTTCAGACCGACCGGAGAGGTCAGTTCTGGCGTGTCCTTCTGCCCGGCGACTACGTGCTCATGGTGAAAGCATCTGGCTACCGAACACTGCAGAAGCAGTTCACAGTATCGGAGAACAAGATCACCATCATTAACGTGTACCTAGCGCCCACTAGACGAGAGCGAAACTCCCTACCTGACTTTTGGCAGCCGGTCAACAACACTCAGATTCGGGAGAGTTACGCCACAGCCAGTCATGTGGAACGACTGACACTGACCGGTGGTGGCGGGAGTGTTTGCCCCCACTGCTTGACCACTTCAGTGCCACTTTGGGCAGCCGGACTGCTTCTTTCGGTGCTACTCAATGGAAGATCAATTGCCGCCAATTGATAAATGTCCACTTGTACTTTTTGTTGTTGCATGTTTTGTTGTTGTTCTTTCTTTTTCTTTTTCTTCGACTTTGCATTCAGCGTCGAGTGGCCTTTGAAGATTCTCCTGTAAGCGTCACCACATCCTCATCATTTCCCATTAAATTTTGATTAATTTAATAATCACAACTAAATATAACACTGCTTTCACTTGACTCTCAACTACCTAAAACCAACGAGTTGCAGTTTCTGTCTGTTTACAGACGTTTCAGTTGTAAAGTGAAAAAGAAATTTAATTAAATTGACATTTAATAAAGATACGACGTAATAATAATGTCAAACAAAAAAATCTCTTTTCCTCCTCAATAAAAGGATGCCCATTGTATGTGCTCATCAGTGAGTCTGGAATTGAAGGTTGCCAATGACGGAGAAGCGAGGTCGTAGGCGCCATCACTGGATACTGTTTGTTCCGGGTAGAGCACGGGAAAGGTAAAATGCGGATTTTCTTGTGCTTGTTTTTTCTACCCACATTGAAAACCATTCGTTTTGAGGTGCTTCTCTGACATTTGTTCTGGTGCTCATCTCTCTTTTTCTTTTTTGCCACAAAAACAATTTTTGGTTTAGTCGACATTGACCTTGTTCTCAAAGTCATGATTCGTTTCAGGAATTTTCTTTTTTGTTTTATTTTTAAGCAGCATCAACTCCCACGCTCATTAGTTGAAAACATGAAAAAATTGGGTTTTGCGCTTACGCGGAAAACTAGAGCACGTTTACTTTAGAGCAGTGACAAATTGCAAATGTGGAAATCATTTAAAATAATTAGATTATTGCTATGCTGGGAATCAATTTAATGAAGTAACTTCTCTAGAACTCCTTCATTTGAGGTTGTCAAAATCTACAATTTGATCAATTGAATGAATTGCTATAAAGTGACTTTTAGCAAATTAAATCTAAAAGTTAAACAGTCGAGTTTGTTCTCGTCTTGTTTCCTAATTGACATTTCCATATTTGTTGACTGACACAGTTTTTAGTGTTGTTTACGCATAATGAGCATGTAAACAACAGGCTTTTTGAGTACGTGTCCAAGTCCAAACACATTGTCAAGCACAAGTGTTGATCTATTAAAAAGTGCAAGAGATGCTGATCTTCCGGATAGCACTTGCATTGTGATGGCCACCAAGATCGTGCCCGTGAAGGCACACAAACATACATAATGTTCAATTGACGTCAATTTGCCACAATTCAATTTAAAATTGAATAGATAGATGCAGACGCATCATTTGGCGCCGTCAGTTGTTTGTCAAAATCCTCCTGTGGAACTGGATAGTGCCAGTGAAGCGGCAGATGGCACTCTTGTTTTCTTTTCTTTCCCAGTGTCTGAAATGTGCACTTTGCACCAGCCAAACAAACCCACATTTGCTGATTCTGCTGTGGACTTGTTTTGTTCAAAACAAGCCTCACCTCTTGTTATCTCTTCCTCTTGTTACTAGGGGCTCGTTCCAGAAACTGCCGCCACCTTGGAGATCATCATCAGCATTTTGTACAAGCACTCATCCTCTGACGGTGCATTTTTTCTTGAGGAGAGCAGACGCTCGGGTAATAGGCACACTCGCCCAGCACCGACCGCACCATTCGCACCAGTGCTAGCACCAGCATCAGTGACGTGTGTGCTGCCGGTGTCCGCCGCACTGCCGTTGTTGGAACCAGCTCACTTAACGGCACGCACACACCGTGAATCGGCAGTACTCATCCTCGGTGCTATATACCAACACGACCAGCACTAGCACCAGCAGCAGCGGCGGCAGAAGCAGCCGAACTGGACCGCTGGCTGTGCTCACCACCACCAGCCGAATCCCTATTTCGCCAGTAATCACATTGATTGCTCTCCAATGTCGGCCATCACTGATTGAAGAGAGAGAAAGAGTCGCGGAAAGATCAGCACCAGCAGCAAAGGCAGCGGCAATACATGCGCTGGACGGACGGGCAATGAGCACCGAGTGAAAGTGAGAAAGAGACCGCAGCGGCGGCGGCTGCAGCGACGACGACGGTTCGGTATATCTGTTTATCTTTGCCCAGCATCCACTATTAATGATGGGTGGCTTCTAAATGAGACTTCAGTCTGACATCTGAGCTGACCGGGAAAGGACTAAGCCTCTTCCCTTGGCTTACTCTGGCTATCAATCTCCCCTTCAGTGGTCGTCTTCCTCCATCACCTTGTCAACAGCTTATCAGCAACCTCCGGCATCTCAATCAACACTTTCCTTCAGTTTCCTTGTGATCTCCGCTTCACTCCCTTTGTTCTTCTCCAATATCGCCCGGCATTTTCTACAGCATCTTTTTCAGTTTTTTTCTAGCAGCAATTTTAGCACCTATTCAATTGTAAGTAATTTGGTCTAGCTTTGTATAACAACACTGAGCCCTTCCAACTGAATTAATTGAAAATAAGTTTTTATACCAGAAAAGATCAATAAAAAATTAACTAGTTATTTAGCTAATCAGAATCAAAGTTACTAAATAGTATTTCCCTTGCACTACTCACCAGATCAGTGAAAATGGACAATCTTCTGCAAATTCTGAGAGTGGGATCGCAAGAGCAAGTGGCGAAAGAGCTTGCTTCCTTCTACACCAACTTCAGCACGGTGACCCTGGTGAAGGGCGAGTTCACGGGGAAGCAGGCCATCATGGAAGAGCTCTTTCGCCTGGTTCGCGACCCGGACATGGCCAACCTCTGTCCACTAGCGCTGCAGGTGATGCGAGTCTTCACCCGTGAGCCGGCCATCGCCGAGACGCAGTTCAACTCTGACCGCATCGAGACACTGCTGCACTTGGCCATGCTCGTCGGCGAGGAGGAGGCCTTCATGACCGAGAACAGTCAGTCCTTTGACGTGAAGATTGTCGTCGAAGCGCAGAAGTGCTTGACCAATCTGCTGAGTTTGTCGGCAAAGGTTCGACGCATTTGCAGCAACAACTCCTGCGTCGAGGGCATTATGCTTCGCCTTCGAATTCACCCCGATCCAAAACTGCCACAAGAAGTAAGTTGAATTAGCTTTTTACTTGAATTTTTATTTTCTCACTCACTAATACAACTTTCTTTAAAACAGGTGAAATATTTTGACATGGTAGCACTGTTTCTTCTTACTGCTCTTTGCTCTGAACTTCGAGGCAAAGTGCAAAACAACTATCACGGCCTGATTTATCTAATGGAGGCAATTGACTTGATACTGAAGAACAATGCAGAGTATCTGGCAGAAACGGTACCAAGTAAGAATAAGCGCCGCTCAAAGGGCTCAAGGAGAGGTCGCAAGTCGGCTCAGTCGACGGAGAATGGCGACAATGGTAAGGAGGAAGCCAGTGATGGCCGCCTCGATGACACTCTGGTCGCCTACTGTCTCGACGATTGGGAGGCCAATCTGGCTATTCAGATTCTCAAAGTACTGTACAATCTGAATATCGACCTGGACAACCGTGAAGTGGACGAGGTAAATCAGTCTTGTTATTTAAATATTGAAATTGAATATTATATTTTGCTTTTTGTTAAAGGTCGAAGAGGCTCACTTTTTTCGTTTGGTCTCCATTCTGCATGACCTTATGCTGTGCGACACAAAGAATCCCGCCAAGAAAGAAGACTTACAAAGTCAGGTGGTCAATCTGTTGACGCTCATGCCAATTAAGAGCTACGAGGAGCTGCTCTCTAATGTCGCCGACTTGGGGAAGCCAGAAAATCCCGAACACGAGTACAATGAAATGAATATGGAAGTGATTGCTGTACTGTGCAAGTTTCTCGAGAAACGCCTACAGGAGGTAAGATTAGCGCAAGCCAGCAGTTCACCTGACATTGACATTCATTCTCTTTCGTTTACTAGGAAACTGCATCCAGTTCTCCTGAGCGACTGCTGGGCATACTGGGCGTCATGTACAAGGCTTCCAAGTCTTGCTCGACGACGCGAAAGTTTTTGCGATACCGCATTCTGCCGCCACTGCGAGAGGCCGATCTGCAGCAGCGACCCGAAGTGGGCAACCTGCCGCGTAATCGCCTGGTCCGTCTGATGGCCTCCAGCAATGACACCATCAGTCAGCTGGCCATCAACTTTATCTGGTCACTGTGCAAGTCAAATCGAAACCGCTTTGTGAAGTACGTCGGCTACGGCAATGCTGCCGGCCATTTGGCTCGAATTGGGCGCATGGCGGGAGAGATGCCTGCTACTTACTCTTCGGACTCGGATGACAGTGAGACGGATGAGTACGTCCAGAATGTTGACAGGTAGGGCTGACTGGAAAGCACTCAACACTATCGGTTGTTGCAATAACACTCTTCTTTCACTGAACTAGAATTAATCCCGTCACCGGACACATTCAAGAGCTGGCTCCTAATCCTATGGAGGGAATGTCCGAGGAGCAGAAGGAGTATGAAGCTAATCAGCTGGTCAACTTGATCGACCAAATGCAGAGGTATAACAAAGTAGGCTTTCTTGTGTGGAACACCAATTCTCAATTTCCCCTTTCCAGAACTGGCATCATTCAGCCCTGTCGCATTGGCGAAGACGGTCGCCCAGTGCCCATTGAGCACGTTCTGGAGCTGCAGAGCAATGCAGAAATTAATAACGGACCCTCAACTTCAGGTCTTCAACGTCATAACTCGGATTCGGACTAAACGGACCAACTTGCTTCCGGTCTGAATACTGAAAAGTGGTTGTTGCACTTTTTCAACGCACACCAGTTGACAGATTTTCTTTTTGCTTTTTAGCGTGTGTATTTGTTTGTTGTAGACATTGTTGACCACTAGTGGCACGTCATTTCGACCACATTTTAGACATTTGTGCACAACACTATTGACCAAGTTTTAACCCTTTTTTCCTTTTTTTCCTGCCTCTTTTTCTCCTAATGCTTTCAACTACTTATCCAATTGCAATAATTTTGCAAGCTTACCTAACAAAAAGAATCCTCTTCTCAAACTCCCCCTAGTGATTGTCACAAACCCCTTTTCTTGAATTTTGTTCGTATTTTGACTAAAACCATTGCCCGCCAAACAGCGCACTCACGAGTGACATTGACTTCCGAATTGTTATTGTTACTGTAATTCATCAAAAGATTTTTAATGTATATCCCGAAAGAAGAAAAAGATTGATTCTGTTGTCGTTAATACTGCAAATGGCTACAGAAAAACTATAGAGACATTAAATAAATAAATAAATAGAGCGCAGTTTTGGGGCATTTGCAGCAAACTGTGTGGTGAAGGTGAGTGTATGTAGATGTGTCATTAGCAAATTGGTCAGTTGCGCTGTAGTAGTAAAGAGGTGTGTCTGTTGGTTGACCTCGGGCAGTGTCAATCGTTCATGTGTTCAGTATAGTTCAGCAGTGGCAGTGAACAGCTTGGACATGTTTTGTAAACGATGTAGGTGTATAAATAAAGAGTGTGTCTACAAAGTAGGTGTAAAAGTGTCGTAAAAGAGTAGTAAAAACGTGAAAAATTTGGTGCTGTAAATGGGCTCAAAAACATGGGAAGTTCAGGTGGAGAGGGAAAGGAGGAGAACGATGGGGAGATTGGGAGAGGACGTCTATTTGTACAGAAGGAGAGGTGGAAAAGCAAGGAAAAGGGACTTGGGATGGTGATGATAATGATCTGTAACACTGTCTGATTTCAAGTAACGGTTAACGTGCCAAAACAGAGCTAACAAACAAAGAAGTAGATAGGTAGAAAGAGAGAGGAGAAAGATAACAACAACTTGCTTGCTTCCACTTGAAGTGTGTCAGCAAGAAACATCATTTGTTTGTACTTGGTAACACTGCATTCGTTTGCTGCCTTCGCCATGCAAGTGGGAAGCAAAGCCTTGTCGGTGGGAGAGGTGTTTCACCACGCCCACCGACAACCAATTTCACTTTCATTTTGTATGGCCTCAAAGTTCAAACGACACAAGTCATGTGTGGTCGAGTGTTCGTTGTGTGAGTTTGTGAATGTGGGTGGGTGTGTCTGTGTGTGTAGGTCGTAGAGGATATAGAAGCGATAACAACAAAATATTATAATACAAAACATAGAAAAATAATCAGGGTAGACTATAACAGGTAGATAGGGAAAGAGTTAATAGAGAGATAGGGAGAAAAAAGAAATTGGACACGTGGCTGAAAGATGGAATGATGGGGAGTGGATGATGGAGAAGCAACTACGACTGACAAACGTGTGTGGCACACTGCACAATTAAATTATCAATCAGTCTGGTCAGGTGGCAGTGAGTGTTTGCACTGATCAGGCAGGTTGTAGCATCAATTGATAGCCAACAGTGGAGGACAACTAGTCCTGGTCACCACTGTTTGCTGGTGCTGTGTGTGTGATCATACAAAAGGGGAAGAGGGGAATGATTAAGATGATCATGTCAGTGGGCAGTGAGATTGGACAAGAAAAGAACAGGTTAAAAAAGATGAGACCTCTAGAGAGCGACATTCATCTCAGATTTGGACTCAGTTCTCAATTGGACTGGCCATTGAGGCGTTGTTGAGCTGAGGACTACTGTTTGTTTGCTGTTGTTGCTGTTGCTGCTGCTGCTGCTGATCTCTGGATGAAATGGTCGACTGCGAGACTACCACTACCGAAGTGTTTGCAACCGGTGTGGCACTCGCAAAGGTGGTCGACTTTGGCAGTGGTATGTCCCAGATTTCCGCAAACAGCGGCGGCAAGTGCAGGCGCAACCAATTGGAGCGGAACCACTGCAGGTGCAGCGAGTGACTGGAGCCCAGGGCTCTCAGTTCGTTGATTTTTTGCATCAACTTTTGGAATGTGGCCGTGTCATTGCTGTGATTGCGTGTGATTTGCGTCTTTAGCGCCTCCATGACGTTCTCTTGAATTTTATTGATCGCTTTAATATCATATATTTGCGGGCGATCTAGAATCGGTACAACAGCAGAACAACGGTTAGAAAGTGTTGGCAAACTTCAGAGGGCACTGTTTACCTGATTGTAGCAAAATGATGGCGGCAAAAGACCAATTTCGGTGTCGTTCAGCGCAAGATTGTTCAAGCCTGACATGAGGTGAAAGAGGTTGCCCACAAATTCGTGCTGTTTTTGAATACGAGCAAAGTAGTAAAATGATGCGGTTAGTGGTGAGTCGCTTCAGTGAATGCCCAAATTGAGCGCCTCATTCAGTTTGCCTGCCTACTCTCTGCCGACCGGCCGGCACACTTACGTCAAACATTAGTTCAAGTTGCTTTCGATTGAGAAAGGAGCCATCAGCGAAGGTGAGAGTATTTTCGACAAAGTCCGCCGTCTTGGAGATGTGGACTAGCCACACCTCAAAAAAGCCCAACTTGATGAGTATCAATTGGTCGTCCTGTGTGAGCTCGGAGAAGCCGGGAATTCGCTTGGCAAACTCGACCACTCGCTGGATGCAGGGCGTGATGAGCAAAGCCAGCTGCTCCCACAGCTCAATCTTCTGCGTCTCCATGCTCTCAGAGACGGAGCCGACGTCCGGTGAGGAGGAGCACTCGTCGCTGGACTCGAGCTTTATGTGACTGGTCATCTGATAAGGAAAAACATGGGAGTGTAAGGATTTTTGCCGAAATAGGAACAAAGTGGTTTAGAAACATACAATAAAGATGGGTTTCTTTGCGAGGCCTTTGATTTTATCATCGGTGTAAGAGCAGTTGGCATGGTGCGCCTGTGAGATGGTTAGAATGGTGTCGTACAGTGCCAGGTCCTTGGCGTCGATGTCCACCACCGAGGACTGGTCTGCCTCGGCCTGCGTCACACCGTTCGCCTTCTCCTCCAGTCGCTCCTTTTCCTTGGACTTCTTTGGCACTCGTCCATAGCGCACCGCTAGAGAAGGAAAGGGAAAAGGGAGGAAGTAGAAAGAGAAAGTGTCAGACAAAAAGGTGTGTGTGTGTGTAAAAGTGGCGAAAAAGTGGTTGATGTGTGTTTGAAGAGAGGCATTAGTGAAGAAAAGAGAAATTCAAATGGCAAAAAGCACTTTAACTTCAACTTCAACTTCAACTTCACTGTGCACTCTTTCCTTCAATCACCGGCAATTTCACTTCACTTTGACACTGTCTATCTGTGTGTGTGACACTTACAGTCGCGAGACATGCCGACCGCTAGGCATTTTTTAAATCGACAGTACTGACAACGGTTGCGGTTCAGCCGAATAATGAGACACTTGCCGTCTCGCAGACACCGGTACTCGATTTGCTTTTGAATGGATCGCCGGAAGAAGCCCTGTGGAGGAGGAGGAAAATGGTCGGTTAACAAAGGGGAAAAGAAGAAAGTGACTGGTTGAAGATGATGCTCCGAGTACTGCTGAACACAATGCCGCAAGTGAGTGAATCAATTGGCCGATTTGCATCAATCGTCTCTATCGAATGTGTGTTTAAATTACATTCTCACGTGGTTTGCCCACTTTTCCTGTCTCCCCTGGCTGGCAGTTTTACTTTTTTCATTAAGCTCTCCAAACTCTTTTTTTCTTAGTCCGATCGCCTAGCTAGGCTGGTAAGGTGAGTGAACGAGTGAGAACGAGAAAAAGGCATTAGCAGTAATGCAGTGAAATTAATTCAATTTAAGACAACACAACACAATCCAACGCCAACGGTTGTGATCTAAAGGTAAAGGCAAAGGTAAAGAAGGCCTGAAAGGCAAATGGGGGGAGGGCAAAGTGACAGTGTCTGTTTGCCAGTGCTTCCCTAGGACAATGGCAATGGGCAATTAAGAGGCAAAAGTAGTAGTGCTGGCTGGCTGGCATAACAGTGAAAGCGGCCAGGCAACTCTGAGCCAATTATTTACCATCATCATTATTATTATTACTATTGGTAGCAGTACGTAGTACGTGCAACACTGTGAACACTCTGTGCACTTCACTTCTCTTCACTTTTCTCGCTCTCACTCACTCTCAGTCTACCTGTTGTCTGTCGGTGCTGTCCACTCTGACATTACGGGCATATACATTTCACTGAATGAATGAAATGAAAGACGGGGGAGGCAGGGAAGGAAGGAAGGGAGTGAGGGAGGGGGAACAGCGTTATAAAAGAAAAGTTCAAGAGAAGATAAATTGAAAGCAGTGAGAGAAAGCCTCGAAAGAGTTGCCACTGAAAGGCGGAAGTAAAGTGAAGCCGCTCACAGTGAAGAAAGCAATGGCGCCCAGAACGTTGGCCGCCATGACGGCTCTGATGACTTGCAGAGAAGTCAAGTCTGCTGAAGCTAGTAAAGCGCTGCCTGACGTACAGAGGAACATAGTCAGCGAACAGAACAGGTTGCTGCCACTTGCTAGTGACCTTAATAGTGAGAGAGCTAGTCAGTGTACAGAGCGCACAACAAAGACGAACTGGCACTGCCATTTCTTCTTCTCTCTATCCATTTTCTCGGTCTTTGTCGTTTCCCCCCCTCTCTCTTCTGCCCCTCCTTCGTTTCACTGGACAGCACTAATTAACACGTCCACAACTGCCAACACCGGACACTATCCTTTACTCTGTGTTGCGTGCAGTGTTCACACAAGACACTGGACAATAACAACAACCACTTTTTCAGTCCTTCTACCAGCATTTAGTAGAGAGATACTAGCGGGGCTGATGGTCAACTTGAAAGACAGTCACTGTAATGACATTACACTTTCCGGCGATCTATCTCCCGCCGAGTGGACAATTAAACTTGCATCTTCAAAACAGCCATACACTCGGTGACTGACTGAACACTGGCTGTTTGATGGTTAAACACACTTTCACTTGTTAGCACTTGCACTGCCTCTTTCGTTTAACAGCTAAGAATGAGAAAACTTTTACGATGATTATTGTAGTTGTGGTTGCAGCAAAATGAGTCTATTTAAATGTGCGAGTGTCAGCTGATAGATGAGATGGAGGAGCTGATGAAGTTGCCTGCAGCAACACAAAGAAGCGGCAATTGGTGACACTTTTGTTTATTTGCCGATTAGTGGAACTTCCTGGCAAATCTTTTTGACTTGTGTGCGCTCATTTTAATTAAATAAATACACGCAATCCTGGTGCGACTGTACACTCAATAAATACCGCCGCCTGTTTGCTGTTATGTACAAATCTGTCAGTGAGCAGTTGACATAACAAAGTACTGCTTGCCTTTCTGCCTGTTTCAATCTCTGCTGTTTTATCTTGGGAATCGACTTTTTCTTACAAAAACCAATTTAGAATTTACTTTTCCACTGTTTGCACTACCATTAATTACTAAATTAAAAAGCGCAAAAATTGATAAGGGTGTTACAAACCTTGCATCCTTCACAGCTGGTGACGCCGTAGTGGTACCCAGAAGCCTTGTCTCCGCACACTTTGCAGGGCACAAAAGCCTTTGATGAGGGATTGCCACTGTTGGAGTCGGCGTCAGTGAACTGGTTCGCCTCTGAGTTGCTTCCAGTGCTGCTGGCTATATTGCTGGCACCTGCAAATACATCAAAAGCACATAGCTCGTTAGATTATTGGTCGCATAGTAGAAAAAAGAATGAGGAAGAGGACGAAGGAAAAAGAGGAAAAGATGTCTCAGTGTGCGAGTGTGCCTGCAGTTCACAGAAAGCACAACGGCAGCTCAACTTCCCGATTCCTGGTGTTGCTAGAACCAGAAATAGTTTGTGTGTGTCTGTGAGCCTCTTCATCAACTGATCACTTCCTTCCTTTCTTCTGCACACACACACACACACAGAAAGTCTAACTTTCATTTCTCTACTTTAATTAACCGCTTAGTGGGACTTTTCCATCAACTGTCCATTACAGCAACAGCACAAGTAAATCCGCTAAAAACCGATTGAAGCAGCCGAGAGAAAAGTTGGCAGCAGCAATGTAAAACAGTGAGTTTGTGGCTGTGCGACTCTCGATTCCAACTAACTAACTAACTAACTAACAGGAAAAAGAGACCCAGTGGATCGATCGGGAAAACGAGGAGCTGCCACTGCTGATGCTGTTGTCTACTACTCAGCGCAAGGGAAAGGTATCTCCCCGGTGATTGGCACCTTCAGCGCAAGGAAGTGTCAGCACTGCAGGCAGACTGGCTGGCTGGCATTGTATTCACAGAGCTGGAGTTGTCTCTGCTCGGTGCACAAAGTGAAAGGAGACAGGACTGCAGAAAACAAAAAACAAAACACATCTCACACAGCCTGGCACAGAGACTGAGTCGGGGAAAAAGAAAGAAATAAAAAAAGAAAGAGAGAGAGAATGACTAACTAACTGGCGACAGCGTCTAACGGTTAGTCTGACTAACGGCACTGCTAAGTGGCAAAGAGGCTGCTGCTGCTTCCAGAGCCAATTTGCTGCCGCGGCGAAATCAAGTGGAGAGCGTGAGCGAAAGAGAGAGAGAGAGCGCGAGCGCTACCGCAACCCGGAAGCGAAGACGGCGCAGAAATAAGGGACTCCAGTGAGACGATCGAGATCGAGCGGCAGCAGCTCGTTTGTTCATTCTCTCTCGTTTGCCTTTCTCCTTTCTCTGCACTGGCAACAGCAGTTGAGTGGTAGCTTCGATTCGCTTTCCCATTTGGAACACAGTTCAGAGAAGAAGAACAAAATTGCCAGTGAGAGAGAGAAGAAATTAAAAAAGTGTTCAAACAACAATGGAAGCAGCCTTTTCTGCTGTTGGAACGCAGAGTACTGCCGTCGTCCCCTCCGATTACACTAGATGTGATGCTGAGCGGAGGAGAATGCCACTGTGTGTGGATCGATGCTAGGGACTGAGTTGGAGTGCAGTGCTCACGCAGGAAGGGAAGAGAAAGAAGAAGTCGCAGGACAAACATACGAGCTGGCTGCATAGTCTCTCTGCATTGGGGTGCCAACAACACTGTGGTGGGGTAATCGTAGTGCACAGTTCAGCTGTGATGGTTGTCACATCGATCGTCTCTCTGAAGGAGCGTCTCTATTTTGTCTCGCTAGCCAATCGACTCACAAATAAGAAAGAAAGAACGATGAGCGTCGTCAAAAGAAGGTAGAAGGAATGACGACGCTGAAAAAAGGAGAGGGGACGGCAACATTGTCGTCGCATTGCCTGCCTGAGTCTGTGTGTGACAAGGAACAGGTATTGCCAGGCATGATGGTCAGTCCGCTATGCTAAATCAGATCAGATTGATAGAGATTGCTAGAGCTCGCTCTGCTGCTGCTGGCCAGTGGCCACCGCCAGCTAAAATCTCAGTTTACAGCCCAGTAAAACTGTGCAGACATCGCAAATCGATTTACAGCACGGCACAGACAGCAACTTTGTTTGTAAAATGATCATTTACATTTTTGCATGCCCAGTTGCAGCTTTGCAAAGGCAGCAATTCAAGTTGGCGACGACCACAAGCTGCAGAGGGGCACTGCCATATGTGCAGTCCACTCGGAGAGACTTGTGAAAGCAGCACCAGCAAGACGAAAGTAATTTGAAAATGTTTGCGCCGCTTCAACTGTCTGCCGACTTTCAACTTTGGAAGATTGAAGAGCTGCAAACGAACTCTGCAAACTGAGCCCAGGGTTCAGTGGACGACAAGAGGGCTTCTTTTGAGCTGGGTTCACTGCCACCGATTAATGCAAATGCAAAAGGGAAAAGAGAGCAAAACTCTGAGCCTTAAACACAATGGCAGTGCAGTGAGTGGACAGAGAGTGAGCGCAGTCAGGGGGCAATCACCTAGGCCCGACTGCCTGGCTCAACAACAGGGACCAAGTCTGACCGGTCAAGTTGGCCTTTCACTGTCAAGTGAAGGAAAGGGGACAGTCGGCAGAGCACCACCGCTGCCAGCACTGTTACCACCATCATCACGGCCATGAGGAGAACTACCACCAGTAGCAAAGGGCAGCGAACAAATGCCAAGGCCAACGTAGTGCTAACACAGAGCGCAATGAGAGAAAGAGATGAAGGTGAAGGAAAAAGGCAACCACGGCGACTGGCCGACGAAAGGCAAACGACCTCGCCAACACTGCTTGAATTTCTTCAGTGAACGGACATTGACATTGTGCACAAAAATAGACTGAGCAGAGAAAGAGAGATAACTGTCAGCTGCTGTTAGAAGTAGTGGTGGCGGCGGTGGTTGCAGTGGCAGGTCGCACTGTTGCTCCTACCACCACCGATCATCATCAGGCTCTTTGAGAGAGGCCTGTGAATGGTGCGCGCAATACTGTGCAAATCTCCGGTGGTCATCACCGGTGAGCATCCATGCAGCACGCTGGCTCTAACACACCAATGTGTGCGTGAATTAAAACCCACTTTGAGAAAAAATTGGGTGAAAAGTTGAATGAGCAAAGAAAGTATGGATAGTAAAGGAGAGAAGCAGTGAAAGTAGAGGTAGTAGTAGTAGTCACCTTTTCTGCCAGCACGAGACTTGGCATACGGTGCACCGGTTAAACTGAGACCCGAACTTTCGGCCATCTCACGCTTCAGCTCGTAGCAGACGGTGCTGGACGTGGTGGACGAAGAGGATGATGACGAAGAGGAGGAGGAGGACTTTTTGGCAATACACAGGCCACCGTTTCGAGGATGAGAAGGGTGAGAAGGGTGATGATGGTGATTGGGGGTGTTGGGCGTGTTGGTGATGCTAGGCGGAGAGAGACTGTGTCGACTGCCACCCGAGTGGTAGCCCGCCGAGTTGCTGCTGACGATGGGCGGCGAGTCGGGCAGTGAATGGCTGCTGAGCAGGGGTGAGGTGCCCGATGACTGGCTGGGGGTGCACTGCTGCATCGAGTAGATGGACGTGTGCAAGTTCTCAAATTCCTCCTTGACGATGCCACCACCACCACTTCCTCCATTGCCGTACATGGGTTCCATCGGACTCATCGGACAGTTGCTGACCACACTGCCTGTGCTGCTGTACGCCGGACTGGACTGCAAGTGGTGGTAGCTAGACTGCTGTCCCCCTCCATTGTTCATGTGATTCTTCTTTAACTGACATTGCTCTTCGCTCATGTGTGAGGAGTGGTGCATGGAGCCATTTCCATTGAGGTTGTAGTAGGCGTACTGGCCACCATTGCTACCTCCACCGCCGCCACTGCCACCGAAAACGTGGTCAGAAACTTCGACAGTGGTGGAGCCGCCGAGCAGCTCCATCTTCACGTGTACACCGTTGTCGTGTCGAAGTGAAACATGACCGTACGAACAGCTGTCTGCTGGCATTCCCCGGAAGGTGCTTCCACCACCACCACCACTACTGAGAGCACTTCCTACGTAGTGGGCACCAGCGTCATTGAGGCCATTATCGGGTGGAGCACCGCTGCACGTCGAGCTAATCACCGGCGGAGAGAGAATGCTAGGACAGTGCTTGTCCAGCGAGTAGTAGTCCATGGAAGTCATTCATTCAGTGGGTAGGGACAGTGGGTTCGTAGTTGGCTGGTGATGGGGATGATGATGATGATGATAGTGAAGTGGTGATAGGGAAGTGATGGCAACACAGCTAGACGCTCGCAGGACTCCGGTGAAGATGACCAGACGAGAGGCGTCCGTGGTCATCCTCACCCACAACTGCCACCGACTGACTGATGTACACACACACGCACAGTGCTAGAGAAGAAATTGAAGATGAAAACAGAAGAAGTACTGCTGAAGCGGGTCTAGACAACAAAAACTTCAGTGACACGGTAATTGAATTAAAGTGTACTGTTGTTGGGTTGCTGTCCAGTGTTGTTGCTACCGTTTTTTTTCAATGTCAGCAGTGCCCGGACGACGGTGTCCTTAAACTTGTGCCGCCGCCGCAAACCAGCAAAGTGACCAAAAGGCTAGCAGAGCATGGAAAACGCACACACACACACGCACGCAAAACACAGCAACGGGCTGCAGGACGATAGCGAAGACGACAACGACGCGGGCACAGAGAGACTAGCCGAGAAAGACTGAAGACACGGCAATCGAACGGAGCGAACACGTCCAGCCGCGAGAGGCATCAGCAGGCTAACTAACTGTTCCTTCGACTCAACAGGTACTGATTGCAGGTCAACAACTGGCTGCTGCTGCTGCCACTGAGGCTCACTTCAAGGATTGCGGCCCGCCTTTCATGTCCCCCAAATGAGTGCTGCAGTGTGGTGGTGGTGGTGGTGGAGCAGTAGCCTTGCAGGGAGCACTGCAACTCCACTAGCGTGAAGCTGCCGAGCAAGTCCGAGGTGAAGCAGACGCAAGAGCAAGAGCAAGAGCAGCCAGCGGCGACAACAACCACCGCAGCAGCAGCAGCAACAGCAACAGTAGCAGATCGTCGGCCGATCGCAGTTGACGGGCAGCACACGCGGAAGTGTTCTCAATGGCAGTCTGAATCGACGCCGATCTGAAGGAAAAGAGACGAAGACGACGAAGACGGCCTAGGCGGAATACTACTCATTCCGAGCACGGTGAACAAACACAGACTCACTCCGAAGAAAGACAAGGCCGGGCAAGCAATCGAGTCTTTCTCTTTCCTTTTTCCCTGCCTTTTTTCTTTCTCACCCTCTCCTTACTCGCTGCCTGAGCAAAGCTGCAGAGCGCAAATTGAAATCGAAACCTACTGAGCAGTCTGTTGACGAGAAAAACCTGAGGAGGCGTACCATTTGCCCGAGACATTGTGGCAAGTGAAAAACACACACAGAGTGAAAACGTCTTGCAGCTACTGACATTAACTGCAAACTTGAGCTACGCAGCACAGGGACTAGCGGTAACTCTGCTGAAAATATGGTGGTCGTGGTTATCATGGTAGTAGTGTCAAAGTGAACGTAGCAAGAAAGTGGTCGGTGGTCAACATAGCCAGAGACAGACAAAGCTAATTGTCCATCTTGCAAGTGGACAGACAACAACAACTACTACTACTACTGCTAGTGAATGAGAGTCTTTCCTTCCACTTACCTTTTGCTTCCTTGACAGATGATGCAGAGTTGCTGCTGCTGCTGCTGCTGTTGCTCTTTGCTGTTGTGGCCGCCAAAGCAGCGCTGCTGTTCTTCTGGTTGTCCGCTTTTGCCTTTGACTCTTTGGCAGCGGCAGTGGCAGCAGCACTCTTGGAACTGGGCCGAGTGGCAGTGGAAGTGGACGTCGAAGCAGTGGTGGTCGTCAGCGTCAGTTGTCCTGTCGACTGCTTCTTCTCCTCAATGATTATCAGCCGAGTTTGTTGTTGTTGTTGCTGCTGCTGCTGTCCGGTCCCAGCCGCCCCCAGCGACGTTGATGACTGTTTCTCTGTAGACAGTGCTGATCGCTCTTGCTGTTGCTGGTGGTGGTCGCTGATAAAGGCGACCACATTCTGGCCGACGACCTTCATGTTGGCAAGTGAAAGTGCCGCCGTCGATATGGGCAGGTAGATGGCCTTGTCCCCGCAAATGCTGCCATTGCTGGTGGTGGCTGCCAAGTTGCGCAGCTCGGTGATGGACGAGGTAGTGCAGTTGGAGGCATCACTTCGATGCAGTATCACCGACTGCTGATGAGGCTGCGGCTGAAGTGCGCCCTCAGAGACGGTGAGAAGCTGATGAGCTCCCGATTCAGCAGAGCCAATTTTGATAATCTGTCCATCGGTTGGCTCAGTTTTTACGGCCACTGTCAGTGGCGACTTGCTGAAGACGCCAGAAAAAGAAGTGGTCGCCGCTTTAAAATCGGTTGAGTCTGCGGCCAGTCGCTGGTCCTGGTCCTTTTCGTACGTGTAAATGGTCGTCGTTGAGCTGACTAGAGGGTCTGAGGACGAGGTGAGAAAAGCGCCACTGCTCGACGATGCTGACTGCTGCTGCTGCTGTTGTTGCTGCTGCTGCTGAACCTCCTTGATGATTTGCAACTCAAGCGTCTCGAGGAGGTTCATTTGCTCAAAAGAGTTTTGAGTAATGGCATCCGAGCTGATGCTGCTAAGATCAATGGTGGTGCCTAGCTGGTGGGCAGAGCTGTTGTGGTGAATGACAGAGGTGCCTGCAGAAGAGGCAGAGCTGGCTCCTGAACCAACGTTACCGCACCCGTCCAGCTCCAAGTTGAGCCCATCAAAGAGATTGGCATCAAAGGTGACGTTTTGCAGGAGAATCGTCTCCGAGAGCGACTGCTCCACTAGACTGTCCTGTAGGTCTTGAGCCGTCAGAGTTGTCACCGGGTTGCTGGTGGGCAGCGCCTCTAGGGCCACCGAACTAGTGCCAATCTTGCTCTCCATTGACCGGTCGGTAATATCAGACACAGAGAGGAGGAGGAGGACATGCTCAGGATTGGCCAACAGAGGAGGACAAGGATTCATGAGGTGAAGGTGGCAAAGTTCACACCTAGTGAAAGTGCTTTTGGTCGATGGTGCACTGACAGTGTCGATATGCTTTGAGGACAGAGGTGAGCTTGAGGTGCTGCGGGTAAAGGACCTCTCTGTGGTCTACTACAGCTAGGAACATTGCTTCTTTTGCTCCTTTGCTGGCGAGAGAAGAAAGTCAGCTACAGAGCAGTGAAAGGTAAAAGAAAGTGGTAAGTGTTAGAGGACAAGGGTTTCTAGTTGTCACTGCACTGATTTTCTACTTGCCAGTGCCAGTGCACTGAACGGTTCAATGACCTGCTCTCTTTTTGCTCACTCACTGCTTGGGCCTTTGGCCTCGCCTAGGCCTAAGGCAGAAGAGGAGAAAAGAAAGAGGAGAGGAGAAGCAATTGCAGTTGGACAGGGCAGTGCTCTAGAAGCAGTGCAAAAAATGCAAAGCTCTTTCTTGATGGTCCCGAGAAAGCAAACACAGGCTGCTGCTGCTGCTTACCTTTCAAGGAAGAGTGGCGAAAGAACAATGCTGGTAGTGGTGGTGATGCTGGCTGGCAGTGGGCGACCGGAGAACACTCACACGCAAATGGCAAATGTAGTGCTAATGGACGCACTTTTCGGTCCATTCACACTGGCAAAGCTGATGCTCGAGCGATGGTCACACCGGCTATGATTTGTACTGAACTCAACAATGATGATGCTGCTGCTAGGGCCGATCGATCAGTCTGAAGGATGATGGCAGCCGATGATGGCAGTGGTAGTAGAGGTAGCAGTGGTGGCAGTGCTGCCAATATTAATGGCGGTGGTGGCCATCATCGCCACACTGTATCTTAGAATATGCGTTCTGCACTGCTCTTCTTCACTTTGCCCTCTGTGCTCGGCTGTATTCTTGCCAAGAAATGTGTGTCTGCGTCCTTTCACTTTTTGCTGGTGTGTTGTTTGCCCTGGTGAAGCCCTCGTCTAGGAGGAGAGGAGAGAAAGTCGGAAAGGAAAGGAAGAGAGAGAGAATGGTGCCACAATTCGGCACAGTGACGACCCCTTCCTTCCTCCAAGACAGAACTGATGCTGCCTGCCTGCCTGGAGTGCAGCACACTGTGGCAGTGCTGCAGCTGTGTTTGGAGTGCTGGTGCACCTCTTCTTCTAGTCTTTCCCCAGTGCCGTTCCTCGGCTTTTCCTCCTCGTCGCACTCTCTCACTCACGCCCAACTTTTGTCCAACTTGGCGCCCGGGCACCAGTTTTGGCAGCCCATCAGGCCAGCAACCCTAGCCTATATAATAATGTGGACTCCATCTCTGCCGGAGAAGAAGAAGGACACTAATCTCCGGGACGCACTGCCATGCGCTGCTTCACTTTCTCTAGGTCGCATTTCGACAAACACACACAGTCTGCTCTGCTCTCCGAGTGAACGTCTCCTCAATGGGGCGACCGAGGCGGTCATTAACCCGCCACGGTTCGAGAGAGTTTGCCACAGCAACGCGGAGCAGCGCCTGCTGCTACTGCTACGGGAGCTAAAGTGCCGTTGCTGTGCTGGCTGTGTGCGGTCGAGGAGGGTGCCAACCAGTCAGAACTGCACTGCAGCCACAGAGTAGCAGCAGCAGCTTTGGCAGTACTGGTGAGCAAATCTGGCCAGGTGCTGCCATCACTCTCTTCTGGCGGCGACCATCACCTCTCACACAGAGGTCGTCGACGCAAAGGGTGGCCATACGGTGGTCACTGTTTGGTCACTGGGCTTAGCAGCAGCAGCAGCAGCAGCTTCAGTCGATCACCACGGTCAATGTCACCAGGTAATGGTCACCCAGAGGAGGAGGAGGGCACTAGCCAAGCTACTGAACCGAGACGACCAAACTTGCACTTGATGATCGGTGGGTGCAATCTCATCGGGCTGATCTAAATTACCGGGGCACTTTCTGCGTAGGCTGTCCAAGTCACAGTAAAACACAAAGTAATAATTTATTTATTATTATTGTAATTGACAGCGTTGATAAATTAGATTGCAATTAGAAAAAGGGGGAAGAATAGCTTTTTTGTCAACTATTAACAAGTGGCATAGTGGTGTGGAAGAGGGGTGTGAGTGTGAGTGTCGGTGATAGTAATAAATAAATAAATGAGAAGTAAGACAAGTAGTGGCACCACCATGGTTATGTGACTGTTTACAAGTATATGTACAAAGGAAGAAGGGGGAGGGGGATGTGAGGAAGAAGAGGATGGGGGAAAGCCTCGGCCTGACACTGCGACCTCTGGTAAAAACTTTTAATGGTAAATGCCGCCTGAAGAAAAAGAGAGAGGCGTCGTCAAGGACAAATAAAAACGATCAAGCGTCGACATCTTTGTGCTGGGCACCACGAGAATTGGGCACCGCAACTCGGGGGTCGCTATTGTTCATGGCGACGTACTTGAAGCGCTTCCACTCGTCTATAAGCTGCTTTTGCAAAACGCTCAAGTCTTCGCTAAGAAGTAGGTTTTCAGGAAAAGCCAAGCATGGCTTGGTCGAAACGAGCAGCTCTTTGAGCGAGGTGCTGTCAATCTGTAGATGAAAAGGAGGTTAGCTTATTGTACATGAAACCACTCGTCACTCTTACCTGGCGCCGATGGACTGGCTTTTCCCACGTCTTTGCGTCGCTGGTACTGTAGTCTTTAATCTTGTCGTCCTTGAGCAGGTAAAAGTCCTTGAGCAGGGTGCGCAACAGCGTCGACAGGTAGATGGCTCGCAGTGAGCGGACCAGATTGTTTAGTCGCTCATTGTTGCTGTCGGTCAGCAGCAGCTCAAAGTTGACGCGAATGTCGTACTTTTTGCGGTGCTCTTCGTTGTCAAAGTCAATCTCCTCCAGCTGGTCCTGGACCACATTTTGGCTGTATGGCAGGTTGGAGGAATCGGCAATGTAGTTGCCGTGCTCGTCCATTTGGTACTGCTGCTGCTGGTGGTGGTGGTTGTTTTGGCTCGGATCAGCTGCCAGCTTTTCAATGATGAAAATGTCTTTGAAAAACTGCGTAATGTGCGTGGCATTGAGGGAGCTGGTGCACTCTAGCTGCGTGAGAATGTACAGCACCTCGTCGTAGACGGTGTAGGGGAAAAAGAGAATGTTTTCCACGACAAACTCTAGCTCAATCATTTCGCGCGTCTCGGCGACGGTGCTGCTGCTATTGCTGGCAAAGTCGGCACCGCCCTGGTTGGTGGGCGGCTGCTTAAAGTCGGTAATGTCGAGGTTGCGCAGCAGCGAGGTGACAAAGGCCCGTCTCGACTGGCGGTTGTTGCAAATGACCTTGTAGAGGGTGGTGAGGCGGGCGCAAATTTCCTTGGTGACGACGGGCGCCCCGGTGCTGCTGCCGTCCTCGCCGCTGGCCGCCGCATTCTTTTCCAGGTAGATGCGGTAGCCGGGAATGGCGAGTCGCTTGCAAAAGATGGCCGACAGGTAGATGGCCTCCTTGGCCTTCATGCCCACAAAGCCGTGGTACTTGCGCTCAATCTCGTGCAGCACGTGGTCGGCGCGCATGCGAATCTGCTGGTCGTCGTCGGAGGTCATGGCGACCAGGTGCGACACTAGCTGCAGCGGGTGGACGTGCCCGCCCGAGTGAATGACGTGAATGACATTGCAGGCGACGCGGCGAATCGCCAGGTTGGGGTTGAGTGCGTTGATGAGCACCGAGGAGAGGTACGTCTGGATGATTTGCGAGGCAGAGCACGAGTCGTCCTCGAGCGACTGCATCGACTTGAGCGACTCGCGCGACCACTCGATGGTCTTGACGGCATTCTCGTCCGACTCGATCGACTCGGAGAGGTAGTTGCGAAAGTTGTTGAGCACCTGGATGCAAAACATTTCGTCTTGCTTCTTTTTCACCACCGGGTTGCCGTCCGAGGCAAAGCGGTTCTGGAGGATGCTCGTGTAAATGTCGACCACCTTGGGCAGGAGGCAAATTTTCGGCTCGCTCTCGATGAGAAAGCCCAGCGCCACAATCGACTTGCACTTGATGTCGACATTGTAGGGCGAGAGAATCAGCTCGATAAAGGTATCACGCACCTGGACCTTGTGCTCGAAAATGTCGTTGCTAAAGTACTTGGCAAAGAGGCCGCAGGTAAAGATGGCGCGCAGCAGCTTGGGCTTGACCGCCTCCTCCTTTTGGCCCTCGTACAGCAGCGTCTTGTACTGGTAGAGAATCTGCTGGTGCTTGACAAAGAGGTCCACCGCCAGCTTGGTGTTTTTCGTGTGGTTCTTGATGAGAATCGAGAGGCACTTGACCGAGCACTGGATAATGTTGGCCGCCGACTGCAAAATGTTTTTCGTCAGGTCCTCTTCGATGCGCGTCAGCAGGTGCGGCGAGGGGTTGGTAATGTGGGGGAGGATGCGCTCCAGCGTCTGAATGACCTTGGTGCGCACGGTAATCTCCATGATGGTCTCGCAGCTGAGCGAGAGAAAGGACTGCAGCGTGTCGCAGTGCTTGACCATGAGCTGGGGACAGCACTGCGACATCATGGCGACGCACTGGATGGCACTGAGCTGCGTGCTCTTGGGCATTTGCGGGAGATCGTCGATGAGAATGTCGGTCATGATGCAGTCGCAAATGTCCTGGGCAATGGGCATCGTGTCGGGCTTGATGAGCTGGTCAAAGAGCGACTGCATCGACTCGACGTTGCTCTGCTCGTTGAACATGGTGGCAATGACGTGCAGCAGCGAGTAGACTTTAAACTTGGACGGCGCGCTGGTGGTGGAGAACCAGAGGTCGCGACACGTGTCGACCACCAGCCGGCGAATGCCCTCGCCGTCGTCGTTGATGCGGCGCACAATTTTGGCGGCAATTTCGCCGCACTTTTCAAACTCGGGAAACTCGATGCAAAAGTCGCGCAGAATCTTGATGACGCGCTTGCGCACCGAAATGCCCGTGTCGAGGATGCGCTCGCCAATGAGGTTGCAGTAGCGCTGGCACAGCGCCTGGTCCTTGGACTGGAGGACAAAGCGGCCAATGAGGTCGACGGTGGCCTCGCGCACCGAGGTGGACGGGTCGAGGAGGGCCGACTGCATGGCGCCCTGCAGGTCGCTGCGCGCCAGCAGCTGGTTGGCCCGCTCCACGCCGCTCGAGTTGAGAATGTTGGAGAGGCACTTCATGGCCTTGGAGCGCTGCGTCGTGTTGGTCGTGTTGGAGAGCGAGGCGGTGACCATTTTGATGGCGTACTCGAAAACGCGCAGGTTGGTGCTCAGCTGCACAAACTCCATGTACTGGATGCAGAGCGCCGCCGTGCTAATGTCAATGACGGAAACGTCTTCGCTCGTCGACTTGGCCAGCGCTGCAACAGCTTGGCCTCGCGCTGCTCGTCGCCGAAAAAGGGGTCCTTGAGCCAGACCGAGGTGAGGACGAGCTTTTCCCGGTGCAGCTTTTCCGCATTGAAATAGTCGACGAGCATGTTCCACACTTTGTCGACAATCACCTGTGGACTGTCTTTGGTTTCTTGTTCCTCCTCCTCCTCTTTGACCTTGACCTTTTCCTTGTCCTTTTTCTTGTCCTTTTTGCTCCTTTTCGAGGGCGTCACCGTGGCGGCCTTTTCGCTCTCTTCAATGGTGCTCAGCGTCTTGGCCAGCTCCTTGGCCGTGTCCTCCTTGTCGGCGATAAACTGGGCAAATTTGGAGCAAATGATGGAGAGATACTCGATGGCAAAGTTGCGCGACGAGAGGCTCGAGTTTTTCTGCTGGTTCGGACTGAGGTGCGACATGAGCAGCTTGGCGATAATTTGCACAATGAGAATGCACGAGGTCGAGTGGGGCGAGTGGAGCGACTCGAGCAAGTCATTGAGTAGCGCCTCAAAGATGAGCTTAAAGTCGACCTCGCTGCTGCCGGTGCTGTGGGTGCACTTGCGCACAAAGGGGTTGAGAAAGCTGGAAATGACCTGGGTGGCGGTGAGGTTGGCCGCGTTGAGGGCCTCGCGCGTCTGCACAGTGTTGGTCGAGCTTTTGAGAATGGCGTCGGGCTGGAAAAAGGCATTGGTCAGGCGGACCAGCAGCTGGGTGAGCACCGAGTCTTTGCGGTGCGACTTTTTGGTGGGAATCTTTTGCAGCGAGTTGATGAGCTCCTCGAGAATGGACCGCCGGTGCGACTGGTACTCTTCAAAGACGTGACACATGATTTCAATCGAGACAAACTGCATCTCGGAGGTGTTTTGCAGCAAAAAGAGGGCGCTCATGGAGATGCGCGTCAGCGAGAGAATGAGCGTGTCGGTGAGCGAGCCCTTGCTGCGGAGGTTGATGAATTCAAAGAGGAGCTGCAGCAGCTGCGTCCAGCGGGTCACTTGGCGCTTGGAGACGCCATAGTGCGAGGCGGCGTGGCTTTTTGCCTTGGGCGAGCGAGAGTTGGCTCCTGCCGAGCTGGACACGTGCGTCGTGGAGCTGAGGTTGTGCGACAAAAAGTCGACAATGACCTCTATCAGCTCCTCGAGGCTAATCAGACTGGCCTTGTCGTTGTTGGGCGTAGAGGAGGTCATGATGTGCAGGGCCGACTGGGAGGCGTTGCAGCACAGCTCCCAATAGAGCTCGCGCTCCTCGGCCTCTTCCTGGTCCTCTTCGTGGCCCTGAAAGGCGGCCTTGCTCTTGTAGCGCGTCAGCCAAATGTTTAGCTGGTTCGAGAGGGCCGTCAAAAAGAGAATGACCTTTTTGCGCTCCACCTCGGCGGCGCGGTTGCTCTGCTTGAGCTTGGCCGAGAGGACCATGATTTCCTTGAGCTGCTCCTGGCTGATGCTCACGTCAAAGGACATGCCGTTGACGTGGTTGGAGCCCTTGGCGTGCCGCCGTTTCTTTTTTGACGACCGGCGCTGCCCACTGTAGTAGTCGTCGTCGGCGTCGTCGTCGGTGTCGTCGTCGTCGTCGTAGTCTTGAAAATCATTGCACGAAGTGGAGAGAATCTCGTCGATGATTTGCTCGAACCTCACCACAATGTCGACCGACGAGTTGAGCAGCATCGAGTCGCTGTAGTCGGCGTCAAAGGAATATTTCACAGATTTTATTTGCTGGGGCTTTACGTCGTTGTAGGTGCGCCTGGGCACTGGCGGGGCCGGCGTCGACGACTGCCTCCGAACCGTGGAAGGAGTTGTCGAGTAGCTGTCGCTCTTTTGCCGCTTGTTTGGTTTGGAAGCTGCCAATCTCGGTCCTCGTCACTTGCAATTGATTCGGACCTGACTGGCTGCTTGTGGTTTGATGTGGAAACGTCGCCATTGTTGCTGCCATTGTTGGGCTGCTTCTGGTTCGAAACGAGACTATTGGGCTGCTGAAAATGTGGAAGCGTGTGAGAATTGGGCTGCTGAAGGTTGTTGGACGTGGCCAGGTTGGCCCTCGCGGCCGCCTCGCGCTGACGGCTCTTGACTCGCTCCCCGAGGGACGAGTAGTTGGCGTCAAACTGGTCTGTTCTGAGGTCATGATTGTTGCTGTTGTTGTTGCTGCTGTTGTTGTGAATCAAAGACGACATGTCACAGTCGTCGTTGATCAAGTCGTTGACGAGGTTTGGATCAAAGTCGGTCATGTGCCTGTCAATGGACGGTTCAATGGTCTGCAGATCGGCATTTAGTTCGTGGAGATTATTGCCAAAATGTTGCCCGCACTAGTGCCATTGTGTAGCGGCTGGTGTTGGGGTTGGTGTTGGTGTTGGTGTTGATGTTGTGGAGTGTGTGCATGTTGTGGTGTGTGTGAATGTTGATGTTGTTGTTGTTGTTGTGGTGGCGGTTGAGGCTGCAGTGGGCTGTAAATGGATGATGGAGACGTCGAGTTGAAAAAGGTGTCCTGAGAAGAGAGCGCGACGAGTAACCGGGATGGCGGCGCTTGTGGGGCGGGGGTGGGGGCAATGGTCGGGTCGGCGCTCGACGGCGACAACATGGCCGTCTGACAGTAGTTGGAAGCGGCTGGATTGCTGATGAAGGAAATCTCGCTCGTCTTGGCCTTTGCCAGGTACAGCGCCTGCTGCAGCTGGGGCACCAGAGAGAGGTCACTGAGGACCGGCGGGCGGTTGGTGGCGCACAGGCCACCGGCCACCAGCGTCCGAGTGTGGGCGGACTTGTCCACGACCGGCGTCGGGAGTTTGAGTTCGGTGAGAATGTTGCAAAGGCTGTTGATGCCAGCCAGCGAGACGGACAGGGCGACAGCCGAAGAGTCGAAGGAGTTGCTCGTGTTGACCATCATCTGATGGCCTCCGCCCCCTTGAACAGGCGGGCCTGGCAAGGCGAGGCCTGCGCTGCCGATGGGATTCATATCTGCTGATCAGTGTTTCGGTTTATTGATTGAATCCGCGGCGATGGTAAAAGCGAACTAGCTTTGCTGGACCAACAACTCACTCATACACAGACTCCGTCAGCCATTTTCGAGCTAGCGGCACACGGCAGAGGCAGCGGACACCGACCACAGAGAATACAGAGGGAATACAGAGCGAAAAAAGAGAATGAGCTTGCCGAGCGGGGCGAGGATTGCCTGCATTTGTTTGAGTGAAAAGGATCTCTGAAATCTTAATGCCGAAATCGCCGCAGTGCTGCCATCTACCGGTGTAAAACGCACTTGAAACGACCAGTCAACGCGGTATTTCTGGTGTTGCTGCAGATGCAATTGCTGGATCGATCCAGGACTACCAAAACTTGAATAGCACAAATAGTAAAAGCAAAAAACAAAAATGGCGCAATTCCAGAGTGCTAAGACTACAGAAATGCCAAATAAACAAGCAGAATGAATTTTTTACTCTGACCAAATGAGGCAAAACCCCTTTTTTCCAAAAGCTTTGCATTTAAACTAAAATGACCGAAAATACTTATAGAAACGGCCTCCAGTGTTGGTGACGTGGTTTTGCTCACGCAAAGTTCAAAACCTCTGTAAATGCTTTATAAACTGCTCCCTCTACCATTAAAAGTCAGTTTAGACTACGTTATGCTAGTGAATCTTTCCGCGCGCCACGTTACCATCCTCTACTTTATTTTTCTCTTTTTTCCTTTTTTTTATTGCAACATAGACCAGCCAAGCTAAGGCTCAAGTAGACAATTTCCTTGATCGTCACCACCATCATCGCTAGCACCACCGTCAGCATCTGCATCGCCCTCGCCCCAAAACCCCGAACCAGGAGTTGCCGAGCAGCCAGTTTTGGCCTCCTCTTCTCCTCCACGCCCCTTACCATTAGGGTGGGCTGCCCACTGGAGCAAATTGCCGAAGAGCAACGAAGGCAGCGTCTAGAGCATGGAGTCCTGATGCAAATGGTTCGGGCTCTGCTGGCCAAACAACTCGCCCTGGAAACACGCGTCCGTCGCCTTCGAAATAACATGGTGGCTGCAGAAGTTCGCCGTCTCGGTCGAAAGAACCAGCACCAGCGGGGACGAGGACGAGGACGAAGGCGAGGACGAGGGCGAGGGCGAGTGCGAGAACAACGTCCGTTCCACGGGTAGTTTGTCATTGCTTGAGCCATCCGCCCAGATGCTGGAAATGGCGTGGCAAAAGGAAAAGGAAGACAGCAACGAGGGCGAGCTTTTTGCGGACTTTGCCCACAGGCTCGCCGCTAATCCTGGCATGTCCCCTACCCCCATAACACCCATAGTATATATATACATTTAAATATATTTAAAAATTATTATATAACATTATAAAATAAAATTTATTCAAAAACTTTACCATTAAATTACATTTTTTCAACGTCATGAAGCATTTCATAATTTCAAAGTTTGTTTTTTGTTATATGCCAATAAACGATGCACTAAAATGTTTGTTTTGTGCACAAGTTTCCAGAGCTTAAAGCAAACATTTGTCAGCCTATTTGTTTTACATTTTCAAAATTTAGCTAGATCGCCTGTTGCCACTGTGCAATGTCAAGCGCAGTATACTGTGAGAATATTGTCATTTTCAGTCATTTTGGTCAGTAAACTTCTCTTGAGCATTTTTGGTGCTATTAGGTTTTTCAAACCCGGGAAAACACTTTTGAGTGCAGCCAAATCTTTGCTAGCCCGTCTAGGCGTTTGTTTGCAAAAAAAGTAATAGGAACGTTTTGAATAATTTTTAAAAAAATTTGTCATTTTTAGCATTTTTGGTCAATAAACTCCTTTTAAACATTTTTAAATTTACAAAATTTTTCTAACTTGTAAAGGCATTTTTGAGTGCAGCCAAGTTTCAACTTTGTTGTCTAGGCGTTTGTTTGAGTAAAAAGTAAAAGGAGCGTTTTAAATAATTTTTGAAAAAACTGTCATTTTTAGCATTTTTGGTCAATAAACTCTTCTTGAACATTTTTGGTGTTACTGGACTTTTTCGACCCGTAAAAGCATTTTTGAGTTCAACCAAGTCCCAACTTTTTTGTCTAGGTCTTAGTTAAAGTAAAAACCCTAAGGGGAGTTTTGAATAATTTTTGAAAGAAATTGAGTAGCGGCCCATAGGCCGCTATCGACGTGGCTTTAAAAAGTTCAAAGTTACGTCGCCTGTTTGTGTATATAAGCAGCTACTTTTTGTCAATAAAGTCAGTCTGGACTACATATGATGGTCTGGACTACTACAAAAAATGATTGATGCCGAGCTACAAACTGCTTGACGAGAGAAGACGTTGATAACTGCTTTATTACACTTCGATCCTGCCTGATGTGCTAAAAGGATGGAATGACAATGGCTGATGCTGCGGTTAGACTGACTTGGAAGTCTAATATAACAACGGAAACTCGCTGACGAGAAGTTAAGTTATCCCAGGTTGCTGAGGAAAAAGGTACTTCAATTTGCCTGAGACGGAGGACGTGCTTGAACATTGGAGAAGATGGCCGTTGTGGATTTCCTCGTTCTTAGTGGAAGGAGAAGCTTCTAAATCTTACCGAAAAGCTAAGACTGAGTGTCTGTAGCATAAGCCGTGTCCTGGTGCCAAAAATCTAATGCCAGACCCCAGCACACCTATCAATGCAGTGACCTACGAACCCTACTAGACCTGCTTATCAACTAGACCTACTTGACCAGCGTCCACCGCCAAACATTTCATTAGTGCCACCGACATAGTACAATTACCCGACAATTAAGTAGTTACAGCTAAATCTTTTAAATTGTGTTTTCCCCTCTGTTTTAAGAAACACATCACCGCGCCACTTGCACCTGGCAAAAGTAGAGACACTGAGCCCGCCATCCAATCGTCGTCAGCAGCAGACTGAATCTCGTTCTGCAGCGCATTGACCCTTGACCATTTGCACAGCTCTGAACAAATCACCAGAAAAGTGAGCCTCCTTGGCGACATTGTTCTATGTCACAGACAGTAGGACAAGTAGCCAACGCAGTCCAAACACCCTACTCACAGTCGGCAGACTAGTACTACACCCGCTACTGAACTTTCAAACTGGCATATTTTGACCATGTCCAAACTTGGGTGATTTGAACAATTTGACCAACTACCGACTGCCACTACCTGTCTTATCTTACAACAATACAAATTTTAATAATTTGATTGTAAAAAATTTTTTTGTGGCGGTTACCACACTTCCCGTTGCTGTTGCTGTTGTTGCTGTGCTGCTTTTTTTCGGTCATCATTGCAAATGTGACCGTTTTGGTCGCTTCTGGATTCCGCGTCTCCCAGCCGACTGGCAAGCTTCGTTTGCCGTTGTGTTGTGAGCGTTGTTGTTGCTTTTGCTGCAGTGTTTGCGCTTTTGCTGTTTTGCTTGCTGTTTGTTTTGTTGGCTGCTGTTTCCGGTGCCGCCGGTCGGCACGTTGCCCTTTGCCACTTCGGCGACAGCCGCGCTTATTGACCTTCGCGGCCATTCCAGTGGCGGTTACAAGCAGCACAAAATTGTTTTTCTGCGTTGCAGCTAATTGTAGGAGGAGGCGTGGAGCGACCGTTGGGTCAGCTGTGACACACCTGTCAGGTGGTGCCAGGTAGGCGGCAGCGTCTCTATCAAAAAGAAAGATGAATAGATTTCAATAAAAACATTAAAAACTACCTTGAGCAAGTGCAAAGAGGAAAAAGTGCAAGAGAAAGCAAATTTGCGAAATGCGAAAAAACTAAACCTAAATATAAACTTGAACCTGTCAAAGGTGGTGGTCAGGTCATCCAGCAACCGCTTCTCCTTCACCACCCAGCCTCTTTGTCCGGGCGCAACGGAAACAATAAAGCCGTCTGGGCGACTGCTTTTTTGCGAAAAGAAGAGGAAAAAGTTCCTCCTAGTAAAGAAAAAGTAAAGGAAATGTAAAGAAAAATTTATACAAAAGGCAAATGCAAAACTTACCTGGCATTCAGCGCAGAGGTGATTCTGGCAATTAGTGCCAGTGCCGTACAGCTGGACGGCCATCCCCTGCTGCTGGGCGTACCTTCTAACCAGCACAGTGTGCCGGAAAGAGCGCAAAAGGGCAGCCCTACAAAAGAAGTTATGGTTGTTGAAAATCAAGCAAATAAAACTATCATCGATGGTACTCACCTGATGAGAGCAAATGGCTCACCAGCAGGCAGCTCGGTGCCCTGAGCCAGACTCCACATCAGCTGGGCCATCGGGACGAGGGAGACGAAGCGCATTTGCTTGTTCCACTCGTAGCGGGCAATCGCCTCGCTAATCTGCTCGGCAGTAAAAGGGCCGACATTCCAGGCCACGTTATTGCACCATCCACTGGCCTGCACCCAGTGAACGGCGCCAACGTTGACCCAGACAATGTCGCCCGCCTTCTGCGTGAACCGGTAAACCGGCACGCCTGCAGCCGACAGGTCCTGGGGCAAAGGCTACCAGGAGCCGTTCAGGAACCGCTGTCCCTTTCTGAAACAGCAAGGAAAAAGTTAGCGCTGTTTAGCTAAATACTTTTCATGTATACTTACTGCTCGCAGAGGCGGTGCAGCACACCCCAGTACTGCCGGGCAGTCCCGAGCCACTCGACGTCCCCGGGCCCACTATTCAGGTTGACTGAACAAAGGTTCATGTTCTCCTGATGGGCGGGAGTCCTGCAGCCGGGGACTTTCATGTAGAGCTGGGCCTTGTTGACGCCCCGCACCACTTGCCCAAGGTGGTTGAGGAGGTTCTCCTCTGGGCACTCAACTCGCAAAAAGCCTGGTAGCTTTTGGAGCTCGCTGAGCTGAAACGCCCACTTGGCTGCCTCCGACAGGTCGACGTTGGTGCCAAACTTGATGGTGGCATTCTTGTTCTTGAAGAGGAGGTGGCTGAAATGTAGGTACAAATGGTCAATTAATTTGACAAAGGCAAGATTTCACTAGCAGTGCACGACAATGCTGACCACTTTGGTATCTACAAGTGTACCGAGGCAGTGCGGTTACTTGCCACACTGGAGAAACAATTTAAAACTGCACCTGAAAAAGTGCTTCATTTGCCAGAGTGGCCGCTCACTGATTCAGACGGCTACATTTGCGTGGCCGTGCTTTTAAAAACCTTACACACATCTTTTTACATACAGGAAAATTCTTGACACGGCTGACTTTCAAGCTAGAACCCAAGTCAAACAAATGCAACATTTATTGAATGCTGACTTCTAAGCAAAAGGACGAGAGCGGCGGCGGCGGCCTAGAGATGCTGGTGTACGAGCAGTGAGCGTCAGCAATGTACAGCTGGTGCTCAACAACTGCCTTCTCTGGCCACTGACCTGGACCGCGTCAACACTGAGCGGCACATTGTTTTTCCTTTAAAGTGCACCTCGACGCTGGCAGCTGAATGTCAATTATAAAGGACAGCGTAGAGTCCTCAAAATGTGTTGTCTCTCTCTCTCTCTCTCTCTCTCTCTCTCTCTCTCTCTCTTCCTTAAAAAGCAAGAAAAAAGGCAAACTTACCGTGGCAAAAGGGAGTCAGTTTCAGGGCTCCCCAAGTTGGGGCTACCCGACTCCTACAAAATTTCTCCAGACTGGAGAGTGGCATCCAGCGTTCCTTGCTGGTACTTGGAGTAGCCCTCGATGGTAGAGCCTCCAGTGGGGTTGGCAAAAAACCACTGGGGCTGGCCACTCTCGTCGGTGTTCTCCTCGACTGCTTGACAGCGCTGCACCCGCTGGTCAATCTCAGTCTTGCCGTGGTCGGCAGCCAGGGTGGCTGATGAAAAGGCGGCCAGGTCTAGAGTAAAACCAAATAAAAAAGATAAAGGAAAAATTGAACTAAAAACAAAACATACCGACGCCGAGCACTGTGTGGAGCTCCTTGATCAACACAAACGGGTGATGACCAAGGCAGTGCTGTTTCAGCTCTCCGCAGAGAGCTTTTTTCGTCGGGTAATCTACCCGCCTCGGGCCAGCATTCTCGCACTAAAAGAAAAGTAAAAAGAAAGCAAATTTTAGACAAATGTACAGTAAAAACATACAAAGTAAATTAAAAGATTTTTCAGTAATTATATCACAGATATTGGCTTTTTTATAAAACCACAAAACCGTTGGCAATAAATACCTGAGAAATGGAGGTGAAGAAGGTGGGCTGCTGAGCGCCAGTGCCACCGGATGACCCCACGGTGATCACCAGAGGCTCCAGAAACGAGCCCAGGGTGCATGGCACCTCTGGTGTGGGATGGGCGGGCGGCCACGGAACTTCGCCGTCGTCCGACAAGATGCTGTTGATGATGATGATGCTGCTGCTGCTTGGGAGTGCTTCGCAGGCGTCCAAAACTACGCGGGAAGTGGCTGAAGAAGAGGCGTTGGAGGCCATGGTGAGTTTGTTTTTGATCTGGAGATCAATTAGCTTGAAGCTTTTGAAAAAAACCAAGGCCTAATTTTGGGCCAACATTCCAGGCCACGTTGTTGCACCATTTACTGGCTTGCACCCAATGAACGCCGCCCAGATGCGGGTCGACGACCACGTGCACTTGCGAGCTGTCGTCGGCCACTTGCGAAAAAAAGATTAATGCTCCGTCTTGAGAAGGGTCAAAGAGGGGGCGGAGAGGCCCGGAACGCCTGGTTCCGAGGCTTTGGTTGGTGGCTATTGAAACAAAAAAACCAAAAGATTAGTTTTAAAAAGCACAAACACAAACACAAAACATACCAATAAAACCCGGCAAAGGCACTTTGAAGGGTTATCGAAGACCCTGCCGATAGGCGTCGTTGAAGCAAGCCAGATTGGCAGAGATGTCCTCCACTGAGCGAGTGTCAGCGGCAAAAACAAACTTGCCGCTCTCTAGGCGGGGGCGTTTTCCAAATCGCGATTTTAAGGTTTCCGGTGATGAAACCTTGACAATGTTGGTCGTCAGTGGGGGCGTGGAAGGGGGAGCTTCGGCGCTCATTGTAGTTGTAGTAGTAGATCTAGAAAAATTCTAAAAAGAGGATACTAGAGTATATGATGATGGCACGGCCTGGAGAACTCTGTTGATGAACACCTTAAAAAGTTGTTCAAAAACTCAGCTTTATGTAGCGGCTTTGGCAGCGTTGCACCTGGCTTTTATTGTTTGGGAAGCCTGCAGTGTTTCTCACTCCCTGACGTGGCCTTGTCATCACTTTTGAGGTGTGCAAAGGTTGACGTGGCAACGCCTTGTCAGTGGTCATCGAGCCTTCTAGTTCGTCCACGTCAGAAGCCAAATCATCAAGTAAGGTGGTCCCTTTGCACAAAACGTGTCCACAGTCACAGTCAACTCATTGCCACTAACACACTCAACCTATACATGGCGTTTACTCACCCTTTCTTTCTTTCTCTATCATTCCCTCACATGTATATAAGCACCATCCCCTCCTTTTTTCAACCACAACTTTCATCACCACCATTCACCCTCATCACCACCATCACTCCCATTCACCCCACCACCCATCACCCCATTTTTCTCTTTTTCACCGCCGCCACTGCTCACTAACATGCAAAACTCGCCAGCGAGGCCCCAGCTGCCAGACGACTCGGGCTGGCCGACGAAGCAATGCCTTCGATTCTGGACGGTGAGTCTTGTAGAACCAGTTGTTGTTGTTGCCAATTTCAAGTGGGCGTCAAGTAACCAATTTGTCTTTGCAACCTAGATCTCGTCTACTTTTCCCCACAAGACGTCCAGCAGGCCCCGGCCCCAGACGCTGAGCCGAAAAAGGCCCGGCAGCGCGAGTCGTCCAAGCGCCATCGCCAAAAGGCCAAAAATACCGGTGCCGAGCTGGTGGCCGAGGTGGCAGCCCTCAAGGAGCAGGTCAAAACGTTGCAGTGGGCCAACGCAGAGCTTGTTGCCATCAACAAGCTGCTGGCCGAGAATGCTGCCGTCGACAAGGAGGTTATAAAAAAACCTCAGCATTACTCTGGCCAACCAGTGGGCCTGTTTTGTTTTTGATGATGACAAGCCCGCCAAATAAATTTTTTTCATTTCACTTGTCACTATTGCTTTGGTACACGACAAGCAGTTTTATGTACTCGAACCGCCCTTGGCAAAATTGTAGTTGGGCGTCACCTTGTCACATCTGAGAAAGAGAGACGTTTGCTATTCTAGCCCGTTTGCTATTCTAGCCACACCCGCTTGACAGTCAATGTTTAAACTCTTTATTGAAATAAAAAAAATTAAGCCGAAATGGCTTTGACCTTGCTTACAAACTGCTTGTTTAGGTTCTTTTTGCAGTCTTTAGGAGTTGTGCTCAGCTTTTGGCCGACCTGCTTGAGCAGCGCCGTGTTGTTGCTATTGTTCGATTCAAAAACCTTACAGGAAATGGCCAGTTTCATGAGTTGGTTAATGTACTGCAACTTCGTTTTCTTACAGGGTGCAGCAGGTGAGCTGCTTTTTGCACTTCCGTTGACTGCCTGCTTCTTATTTGCCAGGTTGTTGAGCTCGTCAATCACCAGCGAGATGCACCGGGTGGTGAGCTGGGCAACAATGGACTGGGTTTTGCCGTCAGCGGGACACGCCTTTACCAGCGAGGCTAAAACTTCCAGTGCCGTGCACCGCTTGAAAGAGCGAATTTCCGGATTAAAGGCGTACTCGAGCAAAGCATCATAGTATTCACTCTTGAGAAAGGCCGCCCCCTGAGCCTCGCAGAGCTGCGGAATGGTGCGAATAAAGAGCTCCATCTTTGTCTCCACATTAGGGCGTTCAAAAAAGTCCCGCAGTGACTGCGTAATGGCACTGGAAAACATTTGCCCACTAGACAGTCCTCCCTTGGAGGTCACGCCCATCAGCCAGCAAGTGAGCGAAACGAGGCTCTTTTGCAGTTGCGAGTGGGCGCACTTGCGCTGCATCTCCATCAGCTGGTCAAGGACATGCTGACAAACTTGCTCATTTAGACTCTCCTCTTGTTCAAATCGCTTCTTGCTGGTTAGTTTTTCAAAAATGTTGATGCACTTGTTGGTAATGTAGGCGACATTTTTAATGGCGTAATGAGACTTGGCCACCAGCAGCACCGACGATACAAGATCAAGAGTCAAATTAAGACTCAGGTCCTGCTTCTGCTCGACCACAATTTGAATCAGCTCAAGAATGCGAAATTTCAACGTCTGCATCATGTTTTGCTGTTCATTGGCTCGCTTCTTGTCGCCAAACTTTTTCCGGAAAACTTGAGCTAGCGATTCGTCAATTTTAAACATTTCGCTGTCGCTCACGGCATCATCGGAATCGCCGTCATTTTCAACAGCGCTTCCCAGCGCCTTGATCACGTCCAATTTAAACTGCTCGTCCACGCGGGCTTCATCATTGTCATCCTCTAGATCCTCGTCGCTTTCCTCTGATTCCTCTCCTTCATCATCATCGTCTTGTTCATCCTCCTCCGCATCATCTTTTCCTTTAGCATCTGCATCCTCCTCATCCATTTCCTCGTCGTCCTCGGCATCAGAATCGTCCGTTTGGAAAGCGTCCCTGTTGAGAAGCGCTTCAGTGAGGGTTTGCAGTCCGACGGCCGAGATAAAGGGAGCAAGGTGCTTGAAAGCGCTGACAATTACATTTTTAGTGTACTTGCTTTTGCTGGCCAGCAGAGAAAGCAGCAAATCAGTCAGCACATCTGCCCACAATGGCTCATCTGGTGTTCTGGCCTTTTAGTCTTTTTATCGACAAAAAGCGAGCGGTTGGCGCACTCGGCAAAGTCGGGCAAAATGGCACGAATTTCATTGTAGCTTTCAAACAGCTCAATGACAAAGCCAAGATGGAGCAGCTTAAAAATGTTTGCCTCTGTGCTTTGCTTCTTGAGCGAATCAATTTGCTCAATTTTGGATCTCAAATCTTCAATTGTTTGTCGAATGTCATCGTCTAATGGTTTTTCGGCAGAGGACAGCAGTTTAACCCTCTTTTTACTGAGAATTCCGACGATAAAGTCTCCCATCAATGTGAGAGCCCGAGTCTGCTCCTGAAGCTTTTCCTTTTGCGAATTAACGCCAGACGAGGCCACTTGGCAGAGATGTGCAAAGGTCGATTTAAAGCCGTCTGGAAATTGTTTTTGTAGTTTTTCGCCAACAGGACTTGTGAATCGCTCCAATTTTTCAGTTTCGTCAATTGCAATGTCCTTTTTGCAGTTGCTAACGTCAAAGTACGCATAGACAAACAAAAACTTGCTCACAGCCCACAAAAATGTGTCGTAGGCGTTGTATGATTTGATGAGTTGACATATTTGCTGGAGACAGCGGATTCGAAAAAAGTCGCTTTCTGGAACCTCTTCTTGGCTGGTCATGAGACCTTTGAGCATCACAATCCAGGCACGTATCGAGTCATTTCCAAAGTTTTTCAACATTGAAGACAAGACTTTAGATTTGGAAAGCTCATCAAAGTTGATTGATCCAGGCTTGTTGATGAAGCACTTGGCAAAAGCCACCTGGTAATCGCTGTCATCTCGCTTGGCGGCCACCAACTGCACAAGTTTGTTTCCCAGGACCACAGCGTTGGCGTGCAGAGGATGCTTCTTGTTGCCCAGAGTCTGTATAAACAAACGCATAAACTTGGGCGACAAAACGAACTCCACCTAAAAGAGTACAAATTAGCAAGAGTGTAGCAGACAAAAGCTAACAAAAACTTACTTGTTCGGGGGTGGCCAGCTTGAGCATAATGTGAGTCATTTCAAAGCCGAGTGAAGACTTGGCCCAGTTTACTTTGAATACATCTTCGACAATAGCTGAACAAAGACTGGCTACATTTTCAGGCTCAATTTCGAAAAGGGTGGTCACGAGCAGTTCGTTGATTGGATGAATGTTGGGGTGGTAAGCTGTCGTTTCCTTCAAGAGGCTGAGCACTTGACCATAGTCGTTGCTTCCAAGCTGATAAACATTCGAGTTGAAAAATTTGGTAAAGCACTCTCTTAAGCTCAAGTGCTTTCGAGCCAACATGATAAAATATGCGTAAAAAAGTGACTTTTTATCTTCATGAGCTTCCCACATTGGCAAGACAGTCTTTTTAAACACTTTGGGTTTCTCTGCAAAAATGTTCAAGTAGAGTGGCAGCAGATTGCAGACTACAATTTCGACATAGTTCTTCTTTGACCCCAGCCTAAACAGGTAGTCAGATATTTGGGTAATGAGATCCCCGCCAATGTCTAGTGTAACGCGACCACTTTTCAAAATGCATCCAAGAAACAGAGTCCAAGAGATGGTGGTTTCTGCAGTGTTTTCCGCCACCTTGAGGCCATACTCCTTTTGCGCCTGTTCAAACACTTCGGCAATGTTGCTCTGTTCGGGAAACTGCTCCAAAATGGACGTCAGCAGAACGCAAAATCCATGGCGAGCAAAATCTCGACTCGAGAGAAGACCACGAGTCAGTCGATCAATGCAGTAGCCGACATCATTGCTGGCGTTGTTTGGGTTGTTGATCTGGCTGGCCAGTGTCTGAAGAATCACCTGCGTGCTGCGGCAGCGCTTTTCATCAGACGGGTCGCTAATGTTCCAAAAGTGGTCGAGTATCACCTGATTGCATGGGGCGTTGCCCTTGTTTGTCTTGGTTTTGACCATGATGACCGGTGAAAAAGATGATAATGACAATGATTGAAGCGTGCCAAAGCAAAACACACACTGCCTGCACGTGGTTTCTTTTTCTGCACGAGATTTTTTTTAAATGCATTTTTTATTGAAACCGTTCGCAGAGAGCGTACTTTAGCACTGTGGGTCCCTCTAGTGGCAGAATATGAAAGCTGCTCTTTTTGAATCGTTTTCTTGTGTTAAAGTCTTTTGAATACTTTTATTTAAAAACCTAGTATCTATTTTAGAAAACTTTTACAAATTGATTAAGTTTTTAAACCAAAAATGATTTTAAAAACAAAATCCGTTTAGTTTGATTTGATGAACTTAAACGAAATGAGGCTGTTATCTTTTAGTATTGGATACTCTGGCTCTTGTTGACACTGTCAATTGCCTAGAATTGATTCAGTGGTTGTGATTGAATTCCAACTTTACATGATTCTTTATCTTGAATAGCCACCTAACGGTAGTAAGGCAGTCCTAGCCTTGTTGTGCCTTTCTGAAGCACTTTTCTTGTTCAGGCTCTTTGTTCAGGCTGTGTGCGAGTTGCCGTCGAGTCGACTCGAGTGCACTGTTCGCACTCTGGCGGCACTCAGTTTGTCTGCAGCTCTCGTTCAGTGCAGTCGCAGGGCACTCGCAACACCACTCTCTACAACAGTGATTTGAATCAACTTGCGCCGCAGTTTGCCACTCTCCTCTTTGCAACTTTGGATTCGGCTTTATTCATCAAGAATCTACTTTTTCCACATGGTTTTAACCACCAGTGTAACATTGTGACAAACCCGACAACAACCCGACAACACTTCAACATTTTTCATTTACACAACTGTTTGCACAACATTTTTATCTTGGTTTTTTTAACAACTGCATTCAATTGTATGGTAAGTACCAGACTGTTGTTTTGCCATTTGTTTTTGCGTCAGTGTTAGATTTAATAGAAAGCATTTCTTAAAAAAAACTTGAATTTTCAAAAATCATCGAGTGCATTTGTGTTTGCCTACATGGCAATTCTAAACTCTACTCACTTTTAGCTCCTCTGACTACTTGATTTGTGAGGACCAATGCACTACGAGTGTCCTGTTTGTGTGTTTTTGACGATCCTCAAGTAAGCCTTGCCGCCAAGTGCAGTGCCTAATGGGCAATTTAAATGTCACTGATTGTGAGGCACACTGAGCACTGTTAATCACAAGTGGCAGCAAGCAGCTCATCAGTTGACACGCCGCACAAATCTTCGTCTCTCCTCTTTGCCGTCTGTGGTCGAGTGTCGCGGTCTGCACAACAACTGTAACGAGAAACCGTCTAATTGGTTGCATGCGAGTTGGTCGCAAGTGAAACTCACATACTAGAGACCAAAACAACATACAGATTTTTTACCCCACACTGTAACCGACACCAATCTCTGATGCAGCAAATGAGTACTACAGCACACACACACAAACAAGCAGAGACAGTGCTTGTCATCCAAGTAAATACACAAGACTGAGTTGTGCTCAAAAACCTTAAAATTACTGAAAGGAAAAAAGAAAGAAGCTTTGTAGTGCCATTAAGTTGAAGAATGACAGGAGAACGAAAAGGCAGGCGAGAGATGATCGAGATAAACGGCGTGTACACAATGCAAAATGGCAATATCGAGATAATTTATTGCACCAAAGAGGAGGCCAAGGGAAAAAGGCAATGGTGTAAAATAATCCGATTCCTGCTTATCGCAGTGCCCGTCCGTAGTAATATAATCGCAATTATGCGTTTCAAAATGTATCAAATTTAATCCAAGTTCTACCAGCAATGCGGCGACACACTTGAGAGAGAGCAAGACATTTGCAGTCAGTCAGTCACACTGTCAGAGAGTTGCCAAAAGCCCAAGAGTGCCACACACGCAAAAATTCACAAGAGCACATCACGGCCATGTTATTGTTAGGACAATTGGAGCGGCAGTGTCGCGCAAATGAGCACCCACTGACGTACTCGTTTCGTGCCCTTCGCCAAATTGCGTCCTCTCCCCATTAGATTGTTTACATATGCCCTAGTCAGCAAAAGAGAAGGCGAAAACCTAATTTAATTTAACACTGCTGCTGGTGTTGCCTTTTAAGCTGATCATAATTTTCTCTCAATTCAATCGAAACTTGGTGGTGCTCCAGAAACTGAGCCTCAGAGGGGGCAGAGTGTTAGTGAGTACCTTTTTTGTTCAGATGTTGGAAAACTCAAATGCAACATTGTGCCAGTTCCGAGCAAAGGAATCGTCCGCATCCGAGTCATCTGCCAGTCCCTTGCCTTGCCTAGCCTTGCCGTGGTCAGAGACCAATTTGCTGCTAATCTGGCGTGCACTGGTGCGCGTCTGTCCACTCTTCTTGCACTTGGGCCACTTGCAGCAAGCTGGCCGATTAGCTGTCACTTTGCTGAGATGCATCCAGTCAGAGAGGCAAGGGGGCATTATTATAAACGAGTGCATTCAGTGTGCGACACTGGCCAAGTCTGCAAATTGCCATCTCGCCTAATTGAGTGCTCTCCTCGGTCCTCAATGCCATACTCTCTGGAATCCGCAGTCGAAATGACCATTTGCTTGCACTGCACTTTGGGCCCATTAGCTGCCGCCCATTTGTCATTGTCGTCTTTAATTGTCCATTTGAACCTTTCAATGAGGGGGATAAAAAGCGTCTGAACAACAAACTTACATTTAGCTGTCATGTTCAATGTTTCCTCCCGAGCTCTCTAATGCATTTGCTCTTACCGTCCTCTTTGCCAGTCTTGCACTTTGCCCTCTCTCTCTCTCTCCTCCTCTCTCTTTCTCTCTCTCTCCTCATCTCTTTTAATGACTTCTCTTTCTCTACCTCTCGCGGCACCAATAAGCTTATTGATATTTGACTTGCACTCATTCATTCTGCTTCTCGGCATTCAACCCTCAAGGGCAAATGCATTGCATTCCACGCTCATTTCACCAGTGCACAATCATTCTCTGCAGCACTCTATGGCAAATCAATTTTGTGCTAATCGCAAGCCGCCTCGAGTAGTTTCAATCACACTGCCAACCAAAGTGCGTGGAGGCCTGTATCAATGCAAATGTGATCGCCTAACCTGATCCGCCAATGATACCTTGCAAGTGGCTTGTTTTATCCCATTCGTGCAATAGCCAAATTCAATTGGTATGGCGTTTTCCAATTGAAAGTTTATTGAGTAGCAGCCCTAAACTGGATGCCAGCTGCGACAAGTGACTCTTACACACTCTTTGCATACTGCTTGTCGTTATTCATTATGCTGCTAAAGATTTCAATGCGCAGCGGTTCTTCCAATTAAAAAAAGGACGAGCAGCCACTTGAGTGCTGCACTGCGACTATGGCGGTACAAGTGGTAATCTGGTGCATCTGCATTTCTCCTCTCTAATGTACATGTGCACTCTTGGGAGATTTATGAATGGCCAAGTTAGCTCATGAAAAGCCACTTAAAGAGGTGAGTGCAACACTCAAATGCTAACCAAAAGGAAAAAAGAAAAATGTGCCTGAACTGCGGATAAATGCAGCTGAGTCACGACATCTCGTTTTCTTGCCTCTGCGTGATGACGAGATCTGACTTGGTATTAGTGACACTCGTTAAATCAAAATACCATGTGAATTATGCTAATTATTGTTTAACACGCCAGCGATAGCTGCTCCAGACCCAAAGACTTGTCTACTGCTAGTGAACACAGTGAGCATTCCCTCCCACTTAGAGCCTCTGCTAATTCATTGCTAGTAGGCACACACATTGCCACAATACCTCTCAGACTCAAATCTTTTCCTTCCCCCTTTGATCAGTCATGTCTTCACTTTACTTCACTTCACTTCACTCTGTCTTTCCTCATCCGCCAAAGTAGCACATTTGCATTCGTCGTCTGTTTGTTCGCCGTTTTCAAAGCCTAAATCCTGGCGCTAAGCACTTGTCCAAACCGGTGCCAATCGCTGCACTCTCTGGTCGTGAGAATCAAATTGCACATGGCTTTCCCCTCTTGGGTTGTTTGCAAATTAATGCATACGACCACCACTTGGCAGAAATTTGTCCTCTCCACAAGTTTGGCCAAGACAATTGCACTGTGCAAGAGTGTGCCTGTCACTCTGGTAGCGTCCATTTACAAAATTGAAATCTGCACAAGTTGAGTGTGTGCATAAAAGCACTTGTTTTGGGCTCAGCAGTTTAGATTTTCAGTCTCAGTGTCGCGATCACATTACAAGATTTTGTGATTATTGCACCACCAATGGGCGGCCAACGTTTGCAGCACGAGCACTGGCTAATTCAGCCGTCTCGACACGCTGACACTGCGTAATTGATCAATACCGTCTCGATGGCACAGCAGCAGCAAATGCCAGGAATCAAATTAGTTTGACGTTTTTGCAACACGACCAAGCAAAAAGAGCGGATCGCTATTCAAGAATGGCAGCTTTTGCCTGGTGAACCATCAATGAAGTTGCACTGGATTCCAACTTGCAATTTCGCTGTGCATCTGAATGCAAATTCTATTCAGTGCCCTTTTGAGATACCCAGGCAACAAAACTACCCAGTGACCGCTGTCTATGCAGCACTGAATAGCGGCAGCACAGTCTTAAATGCAACACCGCTGCTGATTGGTCTTTTTGTCGTTTACAAAAGCACTCATCACGGCATTCAGCATTGCAGCCATTTTTTACTTGAGTGGTCATCCTGGAAACTGTCATCTTCAATCCAAGATTGTCATCAGGCGCCTTTGAGCTGCTGGTAACGGCAAATTTTCAGTGCTGTTGATGCTACTCTGCCACTTTGACAATCAATAGTGCACCACACAATGGCCATCATTGCGGCCAAGTGTGTTGTATTTAAAGTAAGCCATCATAAATATATTAAAGCTCATAAAAACCATATACTGGCATGGCAACTTGCGCCTTAATTAACTGCCCATCGACGGGAAAAGCGGCCAGCGGAGTTTATTAGCGGCAGTAGCACTAGTCAGTGAAGCAGTCAGTGAGTGAGCGTGAGAGGAGCATTTGAATCGTCCAATTAAATATAGCTGCAATGGTCAAATCGGCAAATTCAATAACGTTGCCGAGCGCCGGCAATTAATCATGCACTGAGGACGAATTGATTTAATGACAAGGTAATCTAATAGCATTAAATGCGGCAAACTCGATAAAAGACTACTGCCCAAGTGATTTGCTGCACCAAAATGAAATGAAAAAAGGGATGAGACAGCGACTGATGAGGTAGTAGAGCAACGACAACAACCACAATCGGCCATTTTAATTAGCTCTCTCTCTCTTTCTCTCTGTATGCAGCGGCTCGTAATTGACATCGTTGGACACTGCCAGCATTATGAAAGCATCATTTTATAATTTGATTCATCAAACTGTTTCAGTTTTTGCAGTTGCCTGATGCCGGACACTTTTGGACGCAGAGTGCTACTGATGCCGTGCGCCGCAACGATAATTCACTGCATTGAAATCGGATATTGTTCAGTGTTTTTTCATAAGCTGATGATTACTTGCTTGTTTGCCCGTTTGACAAAAACTACTGAGGCTTTTTGGGTCTTTTTACCGGCACAGCACACCTTTTTGTCGGATTGCACTCTAGGTCACTTTTATGTCAATTTTGTCACGTGCAGTAGTTTTTGAAAACTTATCTTGTATGTTTTGCTCTGTCAACATTGAGTGCAAACTTGTTATTTTTTAAAGTGCAATCAAAAGTATCATTGGATGATAATCACATTTGCACAAAGCTGTTTGGCATTTGGAATGAGTACTAAAAACGAGGCAAAATTGGGTGCACCATGTCTTTTTCCAAACAAATTCTAAACAGCACACCAAGCGAATGGATTGCCGTTTCTACATGAGAGAAAATGAGCCTACTCTCAGCTGCTACTGAAAAGACAAAACCCACGTACGTAGGTCATTAGGCTACAGCCAAATACATTTTACATTGGTCTATGTAACCTATTATTACTATTGACTTTCACTTCCTCCCTTCCCCCATTTTCAGCGTGGCGGCATTGGCTTTGGTACTGCCTGTGACAATGGATGCCGCTGTTGCTAGTTCTGCAGCTGATGAGCTGGCGTTGGGCTTCATAGGAAAATTATCTTCTTAAATTAATTAATGGACTCCGTTATGAAGCGAGACTTATTATTGGCCTCGCTAATAGATTGCCCTTTTATTAGATTGCACTAGTTTGTGTGCCTCGGCCATTGTCAAGCGATGATGGTGGTTGGCGGCTTTGTGTCGGTGTCCTCTTCTGCACTTGGTGCACTCGGTGGCTCTAACAAACAATTGAACCACTAGTGAAACGCTTTACCCGACTGAAACCAACTGTACGCAACCACCATGTACGGCTGGGCACTGTGGTGGGGAACGAATACAAACGCTTTCTTCGTGGAGCATCATCATTTCATCGCTGGCACACACATCAGACTGCAGCTTTCTCCGTTTGTTGTCGACTCTGCTGGCAATTTAATTTGTTTTTATTTAAAACTAATCTAATTGCCACTTTGCAGACCTTGTGGAGCAGCAGGAGAGGGGAAAAGTGAATGCCTGAGTGTGTGAGTGTGTAAACAGCGTTTGTGCGCCGCGTCTGCCACATCTGCCAGTGGCAGGCAGGGGGACTTTTTTTCGATGCAGGCTATACTCTCTTAGTCCAGCAGTCTGCTAAATTAATTAATAACTCTGTAATGTGCCCATAATCGTAATGCAGCAGTAATAAGCAGGACAATAAATTAGCGACAACAAATGTGTGCTGTATGCAGCAGCAGGCATAATCGCCGTGGAGCAGCCTAGGCAGCACTTTATAATTGAATCTATTCTTCTCTATCAGTCTTCTTTATCGTTTCCCGTCTCTCTTGCACCTCTCTATGTTTGTGCTTCTGTTTGTTTGCTTGCATTCTCTTTTGCCAAACATACACTTGCAGACTTTATTCAGTCCCCTCTCCTCCCTTTTGAAAGATAATTAAGTCCGAATAAAACGTTTATTATTGCATTTTAATTACAACCCCAACGTTTGTTAAACACAAGCGCAAACTAAAAAAGTTGAGCAAATAATGAATTTGTTTTCCTCAAACTATTATTCTTTTTTTGCGTGCGGAATTGAAGAATTTCCGAGTTTGCTTTGGCAATTGCATTTTTCTTCGAGGTTGGCACTTATTAAAGTCCAATAAAGAAAAGGTTGGCAAGTTACCATCCTTCTGACAGTCATTTTTGCCGGCACTTTCAGTGTGGTCATTCAGTGCACAAAATGCCGTCTCACTTTAAAAGCCTCTTCAACACTGTTTCCATTATTCATTCATTCAACACCACTACCATCAGTGGTCGATCATGCAGATTAGTGCGTGAAACTGGCCGGTGATTAAGCCTGCGTAGACTTGATTAATTTGCAGTGATTGATCAGTGAATAGCATTTGAGTGGACCACTGCTGTCCACCTCAAAGTAAAAGTTGCTGCAACATCAGCCAAAAGCAAGCCAAGCTGGCGCACAGAAAGAAAGAGAAAGAAAGACCAAGCTGGCTCCAATCTCGCCCGTAGATATGATTGATCTGCAGCGACTGGCGGTGCTCGGTACTTTGAGTCGCTCCTCTCTCATTTGCGCTCTCCCCCGTGAGTCCTTTGCAGATTAATCGAAATGTGCACAAAACCCAAATTAATGGCAATATTACACGAGTGGCAATTAGCTTTAATAAGAGTGCGACTTGTACATACAAAGTCAGAGCTGAACGAGCAGAGATTTCTCGCAAGTGGTTCTTCTGCAGTGGCGTGCAGCAACAGCAGCACTCTGAGAATCCAATTTGATATTGGCAATTGCAAATGCAGCCATCAATCGATCAGGGTGGAAAACTAGGCAGACAGGATGATAAGAGCCAAAGCAGCAGCAGCAGCAGCCACGCCCGCTGTCAGGGCAAGGTAGCGAGACGGACCAGAGTCAGAACGAGTGGACTCTCTGGACTCAGAGGTACCATTCTGCCAGCAGCAGTCCTTTAGACTCTCAATACCTGCTATTACAACTTTTTTCCCTTCCACAGCATTTGACGGTGCATTTTATTAAACGGCACTTATAGATTGGCGCACATTCACACACTGGCGCATACAAATAAATTACCTCTTTGCTCTATCTCTTTTCGGCTCTGCCGTTGCATTGGCATTGAGCGTGAACTGGTAAGCTTGTCAAGTGTTTGTCTGCTCTGTTAGCCAATCATGTTAATTATAACAAATAGTGAGGATGATTATGTCAGCAAGACAGCAAATTTAAATTACCAATATATTGACGGCAGTGGAGATGGCGGTGACGGCACACACCGTTCTCTGCGGTGCCTTATGAATGCACAAAGGGGCACAATTGAAGGCACTCACACTCTGGCGCACACACCGACCGGCCCATTGACAATGCGGCCAGTCATCGGTGATAGAGCATGATTAGCGTGAATAGCTGCCAAGGCTGCCTGGCGTGCATCAATAGCACAGCCAACTGCCACCGCCAAAGTCGCCGCTTTTTGCTGCCTTGGTCGTCGAGACACAATTGCAGTTTGTGTCTGCCTGACACTCCGACGGCACCAGCACTGCTTACCATCGATATTAATTTGCCTACTATGCGGATGAGGCCGGTGACAAATGACACAATCATTCGCTGGCAAAAGTGCCCGAACAGTGCTCTGCACTATTTCGAATAAGAATGCCCCTTTCTTGGACGATGACGATGACGGGCAGCAGGGCACTGGCCATCTCCAACAGCCACTACAGCTTCACTGTACACTGCCGAAACACACAAACACAAATTAATGTTGATTTCTGTCCAGCTAGTAAGTGCCTCTGATAGTGGTAGTGGTTCTCATATTCTCTTCACGCACTTTTCTTTCCCTTTTCCCTTGTGCAGTTGCGCACGGTAACTGGAGACTTGGGGGATAGTTTGAATGGATGAAGAGAGGAGAAAGAGGAGGGAGAAACAATGCCAGTCGTGCCATGGTACATCATCGGATGCACTTATGGACAAATCAGCCACTGCCACTACCACCACTAGCCGATTGGAGATGTCCGTCTGTAGAGAGACGCAACTGTGCACTTTGCACTCGGGCCCACTCAGCGTAGCGAAACGTTCAATTTACCGATTTGCAATCGGTGTGTTTGTTCGCGCTGGCAAAAGGCATAAATCAGCACTTACGTAAATGCATTGCCACTAGGTAGGTAGAAAAACTTGTCCATTTGCAGCTAATTCACTTTGCACAAAGCCGCTTCAAATCAGTCGAATCAGATGGAGAAAGAAGGATGCCATCAAGCAAGCAAATTTTTGTTGGTTTCCCATTTTCTCCAGACTTCATAATATTTGCAAGCTCTGGCGCCATTGCGTGCGACTACTGCCGTCAGACTGATGCAGACTTTTTTTGGTCCTTGTCTCGACTGGTGTGATTGTTCTTGGCACCCAGGCCCACGCATCTGGAGCTGGAGAAAGTAGTAGTAGTCGTTGCAGTAAAACTTTTGCTGACAGGCCTACACAGATAGACAATTTCTGCCTCGCACAGTAAATGGACCGCACTATTCTCTACGGGGCAATATTGCCAAACGGCTACCAAGAGCTGCTTGCCATTTGGTGGCCGAGGTGTAGAGTGCTACTCAGTCAAAGTTCCTAAGAAAAGGAGTCTTTCTTTCAATGGCGAAACGGCCTAAACAGTACGGCTAATGTAAAACTCTTTCCGATGACCAATTTCGACGACCCATTGTTTATTCATTTGCCAGGAAAATGAATACATTTCGCTGCAGCGGTCTTACTGTAATCTCTTGTCTGCCACTTTGCTTGCAGCTATTAATGTGCAACTACTGCTGTTGCTGTTGCTGCTGGCCAATCGTGTCCCACTTGCCTTTATAATGACGATCCAATAGACAGTGTGAGACTAAGTGAACCATGGCACCATCACAGTGTATTCTGAAAGTAGGTTCACCAGTGCAATCGGCTTTTGTCTTTGCCACTTTGCAACTTTTCTTACACCGTAGCCACCCATCATTCCAATATGCAGTGTCGTGCAGTAATTCTGTAAATTAAATTTACATCCTCACTGTAGTCTGTCTCCTTCACTCTCTCTCTCTCTCTCACATTTATGACGCCTATTCATCCATAATGGCTTCACAAACTGACTGACTGACTGTCGAGTATGAGTGCGCGTGTGTCTGTGTGTCTGTATGTGCTCTTCTACTTTCTTCTTCAGTTCCCAGCGCACGGCAGTCTCTTTCTTTGTGTGCGCTACAGTGTTGCAGTGTCTTTCATTAGGTCTAATCGAATCACTACTCTAATTGTAATTGCATCTGCATTTACATTGTAATCAAATAAAGACGGCCTCACTGGGAATCGGTCAAATTGGAGGCAAACATGCCCCATTGACTTTGTCTGATGAAAAGGAGAGAGAGAGAGAAAGAATGGCGATGATGGTAGTGCGGGAGAAAAAGAAACTGTCTGACTGAGTGGAGTGCACCAGCGACGACGAATGGGTGCGCACATTGGGCTCTCAATCCATTTATGCTAATATTATCAATTGGCGATTGGCAATTGCTGAGCTGAGCATTGACTAAGCAGCAGCATCAGCAGCATCCAAACAGCACCGTGGGTGTGTGTGCCTGTGCTCTAGTCTCATAAATTACTGGCTTGCCACCGATCACTTTATTGCAGCAGCTTCTGTTGCGTGAGAAGGCGCTCAAGCAGCAGCGGCGGCGTTGGCACTCGCGACTGCAAATCACAACAATGGCTCTGCAACGCTAATCGAAAACATTTATTTGGACTGCAAATAGATTACTTTCGATAAACCGATTGCTCTGGCTGTGTGAGCTACGCTCGTCCTAGGACATGCCTGCCTTTGAGGCTGTGTGGCCTGCCAGTCGCTGGTCGCACATTAGGCGACGATGAGACTGGTGCTGCTGCTGCTGTTGTTGCCACCAAACTGCTCATCTTTTGCCTAAACTGAACTTTTTTCCAGTTCCTAGTTTTTACTGCTGCTGCTGCTGCTTCAGTTGCTAAAGCTCAAAGTCTTTCATTTGCCAGTCTACTCTGAGAATGCATATCAATGGCGCATTAAGGTTGAGCGATTTTAGATGAAAGCGATAAAGCCAGACGGCCCTGACTTACTGCTGCTGTTGCCTGAGACTTTGCCAGAGAGTTTGACTCTCGTCTCTTTCCTAACCAACGTCGCACTTTTGTCGCTAATCTATGATTCATGCGTGCTCACTGCCCGAATTGATTAGTGCAAACCAGTTTGTGTACTACTCTGTGTGTGTGTGCTTAAGTAGACTTTGTGGACTAAAGTAAACACACACACTGAATGCGGATTCATGGTGTCAAATGCGCACAATGTCTCAGACCGCGTGATCGCTCGCCTGTCTCCTCTCGGGCCTCGTGTCTCCTGTCCAAATTGGCTGGTGATTGTGAGCCGAGCCACTGCTGCCCTCTCGCCGGGCATTTACTGGGATTGTGCTTCAGTGCACTCTCCCTCTCAATGGGACAGGGTGACAAACGTGTGCAAAGAAGGAACTCTGAACTTTGATGTTTCGTGTCACCACTACTGCCATCATCACTAGGATTGCTGACACTAAGGAGAGGAAGAGAGCATTTTAATTAATTCTTGATCTCAAATTCATAGACACCAATTACCCGATGCAGAGGCAGCACATTCTTTAGAACAAGAGACAAACGACTCTAATTAAAGCTTCTGGCGCTACAAACACTGCAAACAAACAAGCGCTGAATAACTGTTTTATGCCTGTATTATCTTTGCATTCCTCTCAGTTTACTGCTACAATTGTAACGGGAAAATTGCACAAACAATATCTTTGGTTGACTGTAAATGTGTGTGTTTGTGCTCAGTGCCAGGTCAGTTTTTACAGTTCTCACTGGTAGCCAGCGGCCGTGTGTTGGTCAGCCCAATGCTAACGCTCTGATGACAACAGGACCCTGATGTTCAATGTGGATGATGATGATGATGATGATGATGCTTGCGGTAGATGACAAGCGTCATTTGAGACAAAAGGGCATGCATTCATATTGGCTCAATAGTGTTTGCCCAAGGAAAGCAGAGACAGCAACAGCAGAAGCAGCAGTGGCCACTGACATCGGCAACAACGGACAAAAATGGTACATCTATCCTATTCATTTCATCTTCATTCATTCATTAATACTTTGTTTACCTCGCTACCTATCTCTTCTTTTTTCCCATTGTTCCTTCATTCTGTTTGTGCACATACAATAACCTCGGTCATCTTGACCGGGTGTTGGTAATGTACACTGTCAATGATTTATTACTCCATCATCAGACAATTGTCACTTTTTTTAAATGTGCCGCAGTGAGCTTCCCAATTCACAATCAAAACAGAAAACAGTATCTACCTTTTTTATTCATGTTTTCCAAGAAAAGCGGCATACACAGCAACTGTCGTTTCAAGAATCAAGATGAGCTGCCTAAATTCGGCAAAGTTTGACGAACAGACGCAGGTTTGTGGTGATGGAAGGAGGCCTGTCAACCACCGCCTGTGCAAGCTCATCTCGGAGAGTGCCAATTAGCGAGTCTCACCGCAACCTCAGCTTGGTTGCTTGTGCAGAAGGCAATTAAGCAGTCCATTTGGCTAATAGAACCTTAATTGGCTGGATTATATTGAGTTCAATTTTAATTAATATTTGCTTGTTTGTCAGTTTGTGCACTTTGTGATTGCTAATTGTGATCAGCAAAGCAGTAATGCTGTTTCCTCGCCATCACCTCCACCGCCGTCGCTAGTATTCACTGCCACTACTCACCTCAGCTGCACCACTCCACAAATGGCCGCACTTAGACTCAGACTCGGAGACTCCTTTTGGTGATTGGCCTGCTGCTGCTGCAGCAAGTCAAAATTTGCATTAGACGCGATGATTGCGTTAATTAACTGAGGGGACAACTGCTGCTGCAGCAGTAACTGCAACTGCGGCAACAGCAGCAGCGGCATCAATCGTAGTAAGTGGTTCTGCACTGGCGGCGGTTATTCTAATTGCTTCGACAATCTGATTGTTGCCGACGCTGTGCTCTGCGAAACACACTCATGACCATTTGTCGTCAAATCTAAGAAAGGAGAAGCTAAAGAAAGAAGGGGCTAGCTAGAAGCTATTCACATGCATGTCTCTGCGCTCACACACACAGACATTGGGTGACAAAGTGCGCTAGATGGGCAAATTTGATTCCCCAGAAAGCATGATAGGATGATGATGGTGGTGGTGGTGGTAGTGCTGCTGATGATTGTGGTCAGCATGGCGAAACAGGCTCTGAGCACCGCTAATCAAGACTCCAGTGGCGTTTTATGCAGCTCATCATGCGGTTGTAACGGTCTACACATGTGCTGATGCACTTTGTTTTTTCAGCTGCTGCTGCTAGCTAAATCGATCCGTCTTTCAGTGTTGCTAGCAGTGTGTTGTTATCTATGCGCTGAAAGAGTTTCCGTACGGCAAATTAACTTGAGGAGATCTGCTGGTAGTGTTTGTGCCCAATCAGTAAGCATGCATGCAAATTGGATAGACAGAAGAGAAGGCATTGCAAAACTATCAAAGATCAAGTTCAGCTAAAGTTTGTGTACTTTGTGATCGACAAAGATGAGTTTGATTGGATGCAGGCACTCGGGATGATGTCTGCCACTGGATATCAATTAGGTATTTGTTTGGGCCCTGGATAGCTTCTGAAGCTCACAGCTGACAGCGGCAATGTAATTAAGAGAGAATCGAGCCCTGAAATAGATACTCGTTGTTGGTATCTAGCTGGAAAAAGGCACACACACAAACTGATCGAATGTTGCTCATCGACATTCAATAATGGGTAGAAATGCTAATGGCACCATAACGATCTTCAGATGGCAGAGACCATGGGCACACTCAGACAAATTAGTAGTGGCAGAAGAGGCCAAAGGAAAAGGCCTATTGTCAGCGTGTGTGCTGAGAGGCAGTGTCTGCATAGCCATTGAATTGCATTCCTCACTCCTTATTCGATATTATTGCCATGCCATGATTGGCTTAATGACGCGTAAAATTAGCTCGATTTTGGTGTGTGTGTGTGCAGGCAAATTAATATGCACATGTCAGGCCTACATGACGAAACAATGGCATTTGCCTTTCTCTTTCTCGGCCATATGTGCTCATATTGGCAGTGCTTGGCACTGTCTCTATTCGCTTCTCCGCCCCCTATGTTCCAGTGTCTGTTTTTGCAATTTAATTTCATTTCCCTTACTCCACTTTGCTGCAATATACACACTCAAAACATATGCAACGGCAACACTTGCTTAACGTTTCATTAATTTTGTTGATAATAATAATTTTATAAATTAAAATTTTAACTTTAATAGACAGTTTGTTTTATAATTAAATTGCCTGCAACTTGCTGCACATGAACAACATTTGAACACAGAGTGGCCGGGCAATTTGGTTGGGCACACAGAGACAAAGCTGAGAGACTGAGTTTGAGGAGGCAATGCAATTGCCTTTTGATCGCTATTTACTTGATTGCTTCGCCAAACAACACGACCATCGCCGGCACACGCCAGCAACAGCAACAAACAGTGCCAAGGAGCCGACAAGAGTGTACCAGCAACAACAGCAACAGCAGCAAGACGAGCCATCGAGCTGCACTGCTTCAGCAGCAATAAATTATGATTAATATTATGTACTTCCAGTGGCCAATTGCCTACTACTACTACTACTTCTTCTTCTTCTATGCCTACTATTTAGAATATTATTAAAAGGCAGACCAATTTTAAATTAATTTCTCCCGCCGAGAAAAGTGCAGGGCAAAGGCAAAGCAATTTCAAATTTGGCCATTCGCTGCGGTGCAAGCACTGTCGATTGAACGGCAATTGAACGCCAGTTGTGCCAGCTCCTCTGTTTCGCCCGTTGCTGGTTGCCCTTGCTAGTCCTGTTGGCCCTGTTGTTGTTGATGTTGTTGTTGATGTTGATGCTCTCTCTCTCTCTCTCCTCTCTCTCTCTCTCTCCATCTTGCTCAAACCCATAGCGTCTTGCGTCGATTAAATTAAATGTTTGTTTTTGGCTTGCTATTTTATTTGGTATTTATACAATTCACTGCCAATTTAAAATATTGCTGCACTGGTGTTCCCTCTCGAGCTCCTTCTCTCGATTTCTTATTTATTTATAGGATAAATAATGTTTTATTGCTTCTCAAAAAAGTTTGACAGTTTCAATTGAATGTGCCGAATATTACTCTCTGAGAGTGAGAGAGAGAGAGGAGAGAATTAATATGGTTGGCGGGAAAAAAGAAGAGGGTTCTCTGCTTCTGCTGCTGCCTTCTTGGAAAGATGCGGAAGGGGGAAACAGTGAAAGGATGAAGGCAATAACAGCAATTCAGACGATGGATAACATTTTAAAAATGACACTGCTCAGTGAGGAGAATTGGCAGTGGGGAAGAAAGTGCAGTGTGCACATGCACTGGGCGCCAATAAATTGGTCTCCTCCGTATTGATTTATCATTATTTGTAAATATGATTTGTTCTTATCAACTGCCCAGTGAGGCTGTGTGCCACTTGCTCTGTTACTAGTACAACAACAACAGCAACTACTGTTAACTTTAACACTGAATGCAAAAAACTAGCTTTTTTGAATGCAAATGTTCCTAGTTGCCACCAACTTGGGTGTGTGTGTGCCAAGTGCCGTTTAGCGTTTTCCATTTACAGTGAGATTCTCTCCGGTTCTAGTACTTTTAGGTAGTAGAATGTGACTGTGAGAAGTGCTGCCATCGCCAAGACCATCATCCGCAGCGTCAGCATCAGCACCGACAAATGGCAAGTGCCATGTTTGCCATTTGGGCCACAGTGGTAGTTGCAGTGGTGTGTGTGCGAGGCACAAAAAGCGCCATTTGCGCTCTTCATTTTCACTCCGTCTCTTCCTTTGCCTACCACCACTGCCATTGTCGTCAAGGCATTGGAGGCGATAATGGCCATTTCATTGTTGGCTAATGTCATCCTCTAATTTTGCAATCTTGCAGCAATAATTTGCTTTCCCACTCACTCAAGAATCAGAGAGGAGGAAGAAAAGAGTGCAAATGAAAAAAAGTCGGTTCACTTTTATTGGAATTAATGGCAGCGTTCATTGTTATTGCCTTTGTTATTGCGAATTGATAGTGTCGGTGTCTCTGAGCGCACTTTCTTTTTCTTCTTTTCTCTCAGTACTTTTCTCTAACTATGTTTCCCCCAGAGCCACAGTAGTGCTCCTTCTTTCCCTCTCTGCTGATGCTATCAATGGCTTTTCTTTCTATGGCTTCGAGTTGCTATTACTAAAATTAATAAATTCGAATTTAATTTCTCTTCAGTCTGTCGATTATTACACAAGAAAGACGTAGTTTTGGTAGCCTTCGCAACGACCTAATGTGTCAATAATTTCGCTGTGCCTGCAGTAACAAATGAAGACAAATTTGCTATTATTGTTTATACTGTGCTCAAACTATCTAGCACTCGTTAATGTCATCTTTGGGAACTAACACCAACAGAAACATCACTTGGAAGCCATTGTGACTGCTTTTTTAAAGTTAGCACACTTTAGGCTAAAGGAAACGACGCCAGAGAAAGAGGGAGGGGAGAATGCTAAGTCAAATTGGCAAAGTGAGAATGAAACAAACTAACTGAGTGCACCGATCTATCTGCTTTGCTCACTCACTTACTGTGCTCTTCCTCGTCACTTTGCCTCTTTTGTTCGTTTGTGTTTCACTTTTTAATTGGCTCCAATCAGACTGGACACACGGCACACATTGCTTCAATCATAAAGTGGTAATAGCAGAGCATGACTTTGAATAGTGCTCTAGCTTACAAAAACGTTAACTTGTCGGTGCTCTGCACTCTGACTGTTTGTCGTGTTGCAATTTGCTGAATGACTGCCGTTACATTTTATATAAATGCTGGCGAATCTATTTGCCAAGTGACAAGCGTCCTCGTCGTCGACGTCGTCGACGACAGTCAGTCAGTCAGTCCAGCAAGCTGTCCCCCTCTTTTTGTTGTTCGCAGTCGGCTCTGAATCGAGCCGGCCAATCGTCATTTTCCAATTTGCTATTTTCCAATTGCCAATCGATCTGTCTCTTTCTTTCTCTCTGTGTGTGTATTATTTACTGTTGTTCCCGGACAGATCGTTAAAATCTAATAATGGCCGTAAATATTAGCTCGCCCGGTGATTGCAGCCGCGTAGTGTGTGAGTGTAAGCCAAAGTGTGTGCTGAACAGCAGAAGAGAATGCGAGGGACTCTCTCTCTCTCTCTTTTCTCTCTTCTGGTTTGTAGCCAGTCAAACTCCCCAAACAGCGATTAGCCATGACTGCTCTTGACAAGGCCAACTAATATTGCCATTGCCGAAATTGCAGTGCCCGTCTAACGGCACATTAGCGCCAGTACAAATTTAAATTCTTGCAGAGAAAACAACACACTTGCCACACTGTACTCTGTGCCCTGCCTAATAGCGAATTAATTTGCCCTCACACATTCTGGCCCATGTTAGCACTGACTTGCAGCCAACTTGCCTGACAATTCATTACAACATTATACACTGCGGCTGTGTGTCGTTTGTCGGTGTTGTTGCTGCTGCTGCTGTGTGCATTGTGTCAGTGCCAAACGGTGCTGCCGACGATCTTCTACCACTGCTGCTTCTAGAGCAGTTTTATTTGGTGTCAGCTTTGCCGCCAGTTTGACTGCATCACACACACAGACAGTTTTGTCGGCCATGCCAATAATTTACGAGCAATCAGATAGGCAGATCGTGTGTCGGTGGAAGTCAGCCAACCAATCATCATATTCCATTCAGTTGGGCCATTTCACTTTCACGGCGCACTGGGCCATAGCTAGCCTGTCGCTGGAGCTCAGCATCAGCCGCACTTCACCACCAGTGCCCTTCGCCATCACCCGAAATGATCATCATCGTCTAGCAGCTAGCACTTTGAGCAAGTATGTTTTGCAAATTGGAATCTATCACACTTTAATTTGCCATTAAAAGTAGTTTCTCTGTATGTGTGTTTGTGCTCTACTCTGCAACAACTGCAGAAATGGGCTCCACAATGGCACCATTTGTGCCAACACTGCAGCAAAAAAGTCTGTTTGTGTGTGTCTGTGTCTGTGTGTGCATTGTCTTTGTTTCTCGTCTGCTGGCACGATTAGAATGGGGGATATTCTCCAGCTTAGAGGCAATTAATGTTGACAGCCCAGTGCCCGACACTGCCATCAATATGACTGGCTAATCTGATTAAGGACAAGAGAGAGCCAACCAGCAAGGGGATAGCACTCGGTGTCTTTGCACTCGCTCACCAGAGAATGCACGCACACAAAGGGTGATCCACTTTGTTTGTTCAGCTCCCATTCCCCCTTCTCTCTCTCAGTCGGCTTCAATCTGCGAAGCGATACATTTTAATTGCCTTCGCATGCTAATTCGGTTTGTTTGCACTCGGCACGGCCTTTTGCGTGTGTGTGGCGGCGTCACTCCATTAGAGAGGGCGAGAGGGAGAAGATCGGTCAATGCAATCGGGTAATGCTACTGCCATTGCCACACGATTCATCACCGGCGTTCTCTCTCTCTTTTTCTCTCATCGGCTTTGCCCTTACGGTAGTGTTGCTGTTCAGCAGTTGCCTTCTCCCTATTCAACAGAGACAATGCATCTCTGCAAACGTGCTCACGTCTAATCGGCTGCTGTTGCTGCCGCTGGAGCTTAATTGAACCTTAACCAGAGCCTCTCTCACTCAATTCCTTGCCTGATAGTTTGCAGCTCACCAGCACTTGATTCCGCAACCGCCTCGGTCAGCCCTGGTGGGCACATCGCAGCTCTCTCTAAAGGCAAAACATCAAAAAAACAAAAACAAAAAATTTTGCAAGCTCTATGGACTGTTAAAATGAGCACTTTACGGCGCTCTAAAGTTGAGCGTCTTTTGAGCAGAGCCAGGGCCTAAAAGCGTCGTGACTCATTTAAAGAATTGCCATACACACACATCATTTGGTGGCAAACGGCAATTGCGTTTTAATTAGCCACTCAGTAGAGAAGAGAGAGAGAAATGAAAGAAAAAACTATCTTTGCGTCAATCAAATGAACAAGTTGCACTTTTTTGCCGTTGCCACTGCTGCATGCTCTGACAACCAGAAAAAGAAGAAAAAGACAGAAGTGCATTAGGCACTAATCAATTAGCGTGTGCTCTTGCTCCTTCTGAAGACTGTTTCACTGCGTTCCATTTCTGACTCTCAGCTAATATTTGCCTCTTTGTCTTTCCCCGTTTTCTTGTAGACAAACACCAGGCTATGGAAATGAAACCACCACTTTAAGCAGCGTTGGTCCACTCGGAGGTGCCCGTGGTGCGAGTGCTCGCGGTTTTGGCCCCTCAATGGCGACAGTGTCCGGTCAGACGAGCAGTCTGCTCACCGTCTCTTCTTCGGCCTCCTCGCCAGCATCCTCGGCCTCTTGTGCCGCCTGTCAGAAGCCCATCAAGGAGCGGTACCTGCTGAAGGCGCTCGATCAGCTGTGGCACGAGGACTGTCTCAAATGTGCCTGTTGCGACTGTCGTCTGGGCGAGGTGGGCTCGACGCTCTTCACCAAGGCTAATCTCATTCTCTGTAAACGTGACTACTTGAGGTAAGTGTGTCTCTTCTTTAGCTCAGTGTTCAAGTGATACGAAGATTACTAATACGCATTGTCGCCCCAAAAACAGACTCTTCGGCACAACCGGAATGTGCTCCGCTTGCAACAAGACAATTCCCGCTTTTGAGATGGCAATGAAACTCAATGGTGGCCGTGTGTATCATCGTAAGTGAAGAGCAGTTGCTCTCTTTACAATTGAAGTTTGTTCCGCTGAAACTAACTATTCTCTTGTTTGCTTTTATCAAAATCTAGTTGAGTGCTTTCAGTGCAGTCAGTGCAACCACAGATTCTGCGTCGGCGATCGCTTTCACTTGCACGAAATCGAATACTCTGTGAGTACGATTTTGAGGAGATGACCGTTTATGGCTCCAACAACAACAACAACAGTTCAGCAGCGACATACAGCAATCACATTGAAAAGCTGAAGAAGCAAACCGAGTCACTTGCCTCCTCTTTGTCACCACCGCCGGTGGTCAATGTCAACGACGATGGCTCCTCTGGTTACGGGTCTCCTGACTCAATGTCGCTCAGTGATAGTAAATGACAGGAGGCCAAGTGCCACTATCGGCACTGAATGATCATCATAATCACATTATTATCATCATCTCACTCTCAACACTTGTCGTCACAGTCAAATCTCTGCAATCATTCTAGTTAGCATTTGAGAGCAGCTGCTTAGGTAGCTTTATTACTTGAAGATGTCCACTCGTAGTTTGACACGTTTCATTTTAACCTCTTGAGATGTACACTCACACGTCAGTTTAGAGAAAGGTCATGTCTCTTTACTGGTATCATTGTATTGACATTTGTCAAACTGCAGTTCATCATTTAAATCTTCTTGTGCAGGCTAACTAAACTGCAACGTTTAAAAGCTTTCATCCTCTTTGCATGCCATTGATCATCCCTATCCTTATCACTCTGTCATACGCGTTCTACTGATCATCATCACCATCAGCAGTGTTATTCTCATTTTCACTCCCATTCTTAATCTCTCATTTCATTTCCTTTCTTTCCTTTTCATCTCTCTGTATATTGCTTTGCTACATCTTTTATCTGTTCAAAATTTTAATTTATTGTTACTCTCTCTTTCGTTTGTGAAGTGTTCAACTCTTCTTTTTCCTTGCACCGATTGATTGATTCTGTAAATAGCGAGAGCTGCTGCAGCTGCCAACCGTCTGCAAAAGTGAGCAGCATCAGTCGAATAAGCAATTTTCTCTCTCCCTTTCACTTTCAATCCCAAGCTGTCTTTGCATGTGCTCCTTTGTACGCCTAAACTGTCGAGAACTCAGGCGTCAATGAGTGAGCGGACGGCAAATTGAATTGAATTGCCTGCTCCAACTCGCAATAATATTAATAAAAGAAAAAATAAAAAAGTATATCGATTGACCAAATGAAAAGCCAGTGGTCGCAGTCGCTTCTGGCAAACATCTCTCTTCCTACACCGGCGCTGAGCTGTCCGTCGGTAGTCTCCTTCGTTTCCTGCCTTCCTTCATCGTCATCGCAGTGCCGGGGCAATCTCACTGAAAGGACACGGCCCTGTGGAGTTCGGTTGTACTCGGTTCAGCCTTGCCTGCAATGTCTCTCTCTCTCACTCTCTTGTACCACTCTCCCTTTGAAGCGAAAGCAATTTAATTAAAGTTGGACTGCTAGTTAAAGTTAAACGGCATAAATAATTGAGTAGATGTGGTGCAGAATGGTTTAGCAGCAGGAGTAATTGTCTCGATTAGCAGCCCAATCATAATAATGGCAAAGTTGGCAGAATCTGTGCTCGGGCCCTTTTCTTTCTCTCTCCCTTTCCCTCTCTTTCTCTAATTAAAATTCGCAATTTTACTTCTCGGAGCAGTGAGAATGGGAGGAAAAGAAAGTTGTGTAGTGCTGCTCGGAGAAGAGAACAGAGACGAAGTGCAGACCGAATTAATCAGTTACAGCAGAATGAGTCAAGAGGAGAGAAAGTGGCAATGGCAGAATGAAAGGGAGGAAGGAGGGGAAAAGTGGGGGACGACAACGAGCAGACATAGCCTCAATTAACTCAGCCACTGAGACAGCTTGATAAAAATAATCTGCTAATTAAAAGGAAACTTTAAAACACACACACAGTCAGGCAGATTTTCTCCTGCCAACGGCAGTGAACAGCAGTTTGTGATGACACTCGGTGGAGTGCTGCTGCTGCTGCTGTTGCTGTAGAACTACTCAAGTACATTACAGAGTGTGCTATGGCAGAAATCGAATTATCTCCACCGACTGTGTCGCCCACAGTTGGTGTTTGTAGGACGGACACATTCTCTCTTTCTCCCTTTCTCTCTCTTGTGTAATTTCACGCAACAAGGCAGCCATTAGACGTCATTGAAGTTCGGCACATTTGCTCCTCTTGCACTCGAACCTAAGTGTCCACTGGTGTAATTTGCTTGTACAAAGAACTGCTGCTGTGTTCAGCCAGTGCCACTGATGTGCGTGCTTTTTCCAGTTGTTGTTGTGTACTGTCTGTCGGCGAGAAAGGTAGGAGATCGTACATTGACTAGCCCTCTATGAGATGCTTTTCTCTCTCTTACTTTCCCCTCTCTATCCTCCTCCTCTTCAGCCCCCTTCGCCCTCATCTCGTTCCGGTCGAGTGGTCGTGGAATCCTTTGATGTCATTCATTCAACGGACTTAATTAACAAACTTTGCCTTATGTAATTTAATTAACGATATTTTTAATTAAGTTTCGCTTAGCCAATTAAAATTGGCCATTCCGAGCGTGCTTGTGTGAGTGTCTCCTCCTGTTTTCTCATTTGGTGACGCCGCCGTTTGTCGTCTAGTTCTCTACCATACTCCCTTCTTTGCTCCCTCTCCCAAACCAATTAATCGCCACTCCATTGAACTCTTCTTTTCTTTCTTCTCTTGCACTGTCTGTCGACAGACCATAGATTGCTCTGTGCTTGTGTGTCGCCCTTCCTTTGTGTCACTTTTGTGACTGGCTCCACTAACTTATTGGCTAATTTATTGCACACACACAGAACTGAAAAGAGAGAGAATTTCAGCCACCGGTGCGCACCAGCCGTCAAGTTCTCCGGTCAGCTTTTGGCCAGCAAATCTAGTCCAAATTGGTGCAAGTTTTGCAAGTCTTTCATTCAACTTTAATTCCATTGTGAAAGTGAAATCTTCAGCAGAAGAGCACTACGGATCTAATTTAATTTCTCGATTTTCAATCGACCGATTTAACAATGTAGCGCCATCTACAAACACTAAAGACGCTTTTTCTCAAAGTTGTTTCAAACAACTTGTTTGTGTTTATTCACAAACAAAAAGAAAAAACTCGATAACACTATCTGAACAGCTGTTTTTTATCCTGCGTCCTAGAATACAACCGATTTGTTTTGTTTTGTTCCAGAAAGTAGCTCATTCAGTTAAGTGAAGTGTGCTCAGATGGCGCCTTGTGTTCTGTTCCAGCGCTTTGAATCCATTCATTATCCGCAGTATTCTGGACGTACATTGGTATATAGAGAAAATTGGCGTGCAAATGCATTGCTGGTCATTTGTAGCAATTGCCAATTGATTGGCACTGCTGGTCATTGCTGATGTAAGTAAACCACTGTCATTACCATGATTGTACTCTTTATGTTGTAGTTGTGCCTTTACGTTTTTAGGTGTTGTTACCGCCTCAAAGCTACAGTTACAACTGCCACCGGCAAGTCCAAATGAAGATCAATCTGCCTCCTTTTTTAAATGGTCGTGTATGTAAATGCACATTTAATGTGGTGTTAGTCAAGCCAATTGAAAGCGGACCATCATCTTTCTGAGTTTCAATAACGACCACCATGAAGAAGAAGAAGACCACGGCTGCACGCACAGTCAGTCAGTCATATTCTATTGAATTAATGCAAATTTATTATAATTTGCAGCAAGCAGCAGCGTCGTCTTATCGGACGGCTAAATGGCGATTTATTCAAGCCAATAATTGTCCGTTTGGTGACAGAGACGCAGAGAGCAGAGGGTGGGAAGGAGGAACACCATGGGCCCTCTTCACGCTGTGTGGCTTGTTGAAGGCGAAAAAACCGACAATGAGGACGCCGACGACGAAGAGGAGGCAAAATGTCGAATTATTATTATCGGATAGTACGCAGTGAGTCAGTGTCTGTCTGTCTGTGTGTCGCCCAGCCGCCACTAGCAGCCTTTTGCCAATCAATAGCCATAAATACTGCCCATTAGGCAATCATTGTGGCGAGAAAGGCAGAGGGAAAGAGCACTATTATTTAATAATCGAAGGCGCACATTAGGGAAAGAGGGGGACAACAGTCCTCGCTGCTGCTGCTTCTGCTGCCGCTTCCTCTGCAGCAAAGACAACAGAAAAGAAACCCGGTATAGAGATAAGAGTTACAATATTTAAAGTAATGGCCAAATTATGCTGCCAGTAAAGGGTAGGCTTTGGACACACTGCCTGTGTTTCATAATCGCCGAGCTTGACGGCGGCGACCACAATTGCTGCACCGACCGAGGAAGGCTCAGTTCTGCCATCATTAGAAGAACTGCATGCACACTCACACAGCGCCACAGTGGTGCAGCAAACTTTGAGCTACTGTTCTTATCATTGTAAGCTTCACTTTTCAGTGTCCAAAGCGATGTGGACCGACAATTGCAGGCCACTGTAATGTGATGGTGGTGACGCAGTCTGCTTACAGCGTACCCAGGCACATCAATCTAATTTGCAAATGATGATACCGCAGATGTGACGCACACTCTGCATGAGCACCGATTGACTTTTCACCGGAGAGAATGGGCAATTGTTTGTCATTGCACCCTGTCCATTGAGTAATATTTGAAATCAGCAGCAGCAACAGCACGGCTACTTATCGAGAAAACTACTTCCCTCTTAGTGAATGTCTGTTCGATGTCTCTGCTGTTTTTATCGCAACTTTGAGGCTCATTAACTCATTGTCTCCTTGCGGTGTGGGATACCAATGGCTGTCTGGAGAATGGTGGCCAGATGCACACACACCAAACTCTGTTTTCGGTTTGGTGTCATCCGTTACTTGTCTTCCCCTTTCTTCTTCAGCAAGTGCACCATCTCCACTATCTCTACTTTCCTTTCTCCAAACGATCCATATTAATATGTCATTATGCCGTATGGGCGCACAAGTGACAGCCGACCAGCCAGAGCACAACCGCACTATCTACTCGGCAATACCGCAAATATGCTAGTAATCATCCCATCGGGCCATTTGGACCACCATCATCAAGTAAGTGCGCCTTCGACCAGGACCACCAGAGCAGCAGAAAAAAGAAGAATAGAAACAGAGGCAACAGTAGCAGCAGCAGCAGCCAATTCATTCAATTTGAATTGAATTAGTCGCATTGACAATGCATGTGTGCTAGGCGCCTGCACCCAATGAAGGAGTAACCACAGTAATGATGGCGATGATGAAGAAGAAGGGGGTGAGCGCAGTCGCAAGGCAGCAAGTGGCGCCAGAGCGTCAGCCAGTCTGTTCCGGACTGTTCGAACCACTATAAATAGCGCCTTCTGCGGCGCTTCTTGGCGCATTTCAATGTTGGCCATGTGACGAGTGCGACGTGCTTCCTTCTCTTTTTTCGTTTGTGTGTTCTCTGCGCCCACGAGATCCAGTTGAGACACTGTTTCCTTCTCTCTCTCTCCGATCTAAAAACAAACTGACACTTGTATCCACTACTTGCCACCAGCACTATCTCACTGCGCCCACATGACATCCAGTGAACAGTTGGCCATCACCTCCTCCTCACGATCAAATGGTGGGGCAGTAAGGGGCAGTACGACCAGTGCCCAGGGACAAATGGCTCCTCCGCCTGCAGCGGTATTAGCACCAGCAAGTCACCGGGCACTGGTCGATGTGCCACCGCCACCAACGCAGCAACAGCTACCACACCATCAGGAGCTGCCTCATCACTATCATCAGCAAAGCAGCAGAAGGCGCCGAAGTGCTTTGGCTGTCAGAAGCCTATTTTTGACCGGTATCTGCTGAAAGCACTGGAACAGGTGTGGCACGAAGACTGCCTCAAGTGCTCCTGCTGCAACTGTCGGCTGGGGGAAATTGGCTCGACACTCTTCACCAAAGCGGACCTTATTCTCTGCAAACGGGACTATCTTAGGTAAGCAGAAAGCTGTTACATGTTATTATTGTATCATTGCTTTGATCAGTGTTTGCCAGGAACCATTATTAGCCAGCGCCTATTGCCTCACAGTTGCACGTGGTGGGTGCACTTTGGCCTTAACTTTAGTACTAGTTTTGTTCTCTCTCTTTCTTTCTCTTTTTGTCTAATTTGGTTTTGGAAAAGGCCAAAAATTGGCTCGTTTGAGCGGAAAAATATTTGCTGGTGTATCTCTGTACATTGTAGTTGGCGTGCAGAGCAGTGGGCGAATATTATTAGTAGTGAGAAATGGGCGCCAACACAATACCACTGCACTTGTTCTCGGGAGGGAGAGCAAGACTAATCAACAAACAGTGGCGCCAAAATTAATTAAATATATTTGCCAAGGCAGAGGGAAAAAATTGGCTGCAAGTGAATGTGAACGACGAAGAGGAGGAAGAATAAGTGAGTGAAAATAACTAAAAAATTAATTACACACAAATTTGCGTTTGATTTGCGGCAGCACTACCGTCATCACAATTCTCCTCCTCCTCCTTCTCCTCTTCGTAGTCGTTTTCGTTGTCAGCCGTGCAATCCGATAATGAGCACGATAATGGACTCCAATGGACAATCGATAAAGTTGCATGTGCTGCGTACGTGGCCACAACAGCTGATGATGATTCACTCTCCCATAGGTCTCAGTAGAAGAGCAAAAGAAAGAGGGAAATTGAAAGACAAAAGGCGACAACGGCTAAATGGCGTTTGCACAGAAGGGAAGAACCAGTGAAACATGAACACAGGCACCGTTTATAATTTGTTTGCAAAAGCTAAATTAATTAAAAAAATTGGTAAATAATAAGCTAGTGAAAAAATAATGATGATGGTGGGTTTTAACGATGCACAGTATAAGTCGCCTTGCTCAATTGTCTGCGGTTGGCCATGTGAGCCGCGAAAACGGTTGTTCAAACTGTAGTATTTCACGCAATACTGCGGTTTGTGTGGGCAGTAGCAGTTTCTGAACTGAACTTCCAGACAATGGTTATGGCTAATGAGAATAAATGGGTGAGCATGGTCTAGTTTTCAGCCGTAGACTAGCGCAGCGGTGGTTCACGCTTGTGGATTCAGTTCAAACTTGGCAAATAACAAAAAAGATATACATAGCCAAGTGTGTGTGTGTTTGCCTCAATCGATTTGAGTTTAATTTAGCCTCAAGTCCAGATGCCTGGTCAGGTGGGTGTTTTGGCGATTCAAACCATTCTTTATGAAAGTAAGTTTTTTAATTGCAAGTTTAGTGAAAAATGTTTCAAAGATACAGTTTTTTATTTTTACTGTTTTTACCGAGTTCACATAAAATAAATCTTTTTTCATAATAATAACATTTATAATATTAATAAATTTTTTCTTTTCTTTGTCAAGACTTTTTGGCAACACTGGTTTCTGCTCAGTTTGCAACAAGAACATCCTGGGCTTTGAGATGGTGATGCGTGCAAAGTCAAATATATACCACCGTAAGTGAAAAACTGATCTATTTACAGTCTGTAGTTTTCAGTTGAAATTAACTGTTCTTTTCAATCAAAATTTAGTTGAATGTTTTCAGTGCAGTCACTGCAACCACAGGTTCTGCGTCGGCGATCGCTTTTATTTGCATGAAAATAAAATTTTTTGCGAGTACGATTACGATGAGCAAATGGCGCTGAATCAACTTCACCAGCAGCAGCAGCAGTTTTACCAGTCGCTTGAGCAGCAGCAGCAGCAGCACAACAACAACAACAACAGTCATCTAAATCAGCGTCCGCCCCAAGTCAGCAGTACCCGAACGAGCCTGATTGCGAGGCTAAGTCAAAATGCTACGGAAGCGGCGAGATGTCATTTGCGCCCGGTCCCAGCCACTTTACCGGATGACCTGATCTCCTTGATCTCATCAGCATCATCATCATCATCATCTACCCTACGGCTGACACTTCAGTGCCGCCTAGATAAAGTCCAGCACTGCAGAGGACTCCTTTTGGCCAATAAAGCGAAAACTATTAACTGCCAAACGTTTGAGCTGACATGACTGTCGAACATGAGCGGACACTTGATCTAACTATCAGCGTCGATCTACCAGTCCATTGTGGACAGTCACTTCCAGGACCAGCAAAACTTTAGTCTTCTTTGCCAGTGATTTTGGTTTGAAGCGAGTGTAATGCCCAGTGGTCCCACTCTGCAATGTCAATGGGAAATTGAGATGGCGATTAACTCACTCACTTTCTGTCTTTTTCTGCGCCATTATCGAGCCCTTGCCTGGCTTGCTGTTGCACCATTAAAGGTTTCCTTTGGTCAAAGCTTTCCTTCCTTTCTGTCTTCCTTTTCCTTTAGCTAAGTCTCCGAGAGCGTGCATCGACAAGCAAACGACAGTTTCACAGTGGTCATATCCAAATTTCAATGTTCACTTGCAAGAGGACATCGCTGTCGTGTTCGCCTCACTGTGCACACTTCACAGCGACCAGCGAGTGACACTTAAAATTTTTAATCTACCGACATTAGTTAATCAAATAAGCGGAAAGATAAGAAGTGAAATGGGCCTTTAATGTAGCGCAGTCTAATGTTTGGCAATGGCGCAATGGCAGTGACACTGTGTCAGCCAAATGGTCAGCCATTACCGTCGTGCGAGTGTGAGTGCAGTGGACATGGTCGTATCGATGTGTGGCGGTAAATGTGTTTCCGAAGAGGAGAGAGAGAGAGAACGAGAGTGAAAGTCAAATGGACAAAGAGTGGTGGTCCTGGAAAATCGAATACTACTACTGGTCCGCTCGGTCGAACACACCGATTGTCTGTGATCTCATTCTCGAAAGTAGAGAACACTGTCGTCCTGAAGAAGATGTGTCGGCCCAAAGTAGTTGATGGAACACCAGAACCAGCACCAGCATCAACAGCAGCAGCACTTTTCCTCCCACTCTTTTCTCTCTTTCTGTCTTTTTGAAGATCCTAATGCGTAATTGTACAAAATTTTAAATTCAATGTTTTCTCTTTAATGCATTATTTATGTTCGATTAGAAACAATTAACGAGCGTAGGCAAAATGACTGCTCGCCTAGACGAGGTCTTCTCAAAATTCACGTTTTTTTAGTCGCTAACGTACACCGAGAGACAGTGCTCAGCTGTGATAGAAAGGAGATGTGCTTTTTTGCTCTTGTTCTCTCTTTTTCTTTCTCTCCTGTGACAACAGAACATATGAATGATTATTTAATTTCTATAAATTTAAGTAACAATTGCTGTAAAGAATAAATTAAACACAGGAAAAGCCATTCGCTGGGCATGTGAGTAAGTGAAGGAGGGAGGGAGGCAAAGCAGGGCCTCATTCTCGTTTTCTTCGTCGTCGATGCCCCCTCCTCAGACCCCTCGCTTTCTTCGCCCTGAGAATGTGTGTTCGTCTGCTGCTGCACAAGTGTATTAATTTGTCCAAGTGAGTGTTTGCAATTGTTGTGTCGGTGTTCGCTAATGCACTGCTGTTGCTGCTGCTGCTGTTGCTGTAGAGTGCTGGCGAGACAACGGCCGTGATGGCGGTGGCGGTGGTGGTGGTGGCTGAGAGCGTGAATTCACTTAAATGGACTCGGTGACACGATCTTTCCATTTGTGCAATCGTTGGCACTTATTTTGCCTATACATCTCAATGGCGCACTCACCGAGACGAATATAAATTTCTTAATTTTCCCCTGCGTCGTCTTTGTCTTTCCTCCCTTTGCCACTCTTCCTCCGGAAAGTGAGGCCCTTTCTCGGCCTGGCTGCAGCTAAGTACACACACACACATTTTGGGCTTGGGTGAAGTAAAGTAAAGTGCGCCTCAGCCACGATGGCGCCTCTGTTGGCCTTTTTCTTCTTCTTCCCTTTGCCTGACATACCAAACACTGGAGACTGTGTGTGTGTATGTAGTTCACACTGGGAGGACTTGCAGTCTGCCACTACAGCTACTACGAATCAGTGGCAATTTAATTACCGCTCAACTTCATTATCATAGCCCCTGCTTTGTTTGTTTAGCTAAGTAATACTTTTAATAAATTAAATCGCTCCAACTAAACAAACTAACCTCGCTCTTCTCGCTCGGCTTGACATTTAGACAAATTCTCCTTCTCGCTAGGGTTCTCCCTTGCTTTTTTGTACAAACCAATTAATCAGTAGTAATAAGGTCCAATTAAAGCAACTCACTCAATGGCTTCGCTCACTTAGCAGTTTTCCTTATCTTTGATACAACTGCCTGGTGAATAAATCACCACCACCACTATTGGCAGTTCTTGCTGTCGTCTTTCAGTCTTTTCTTCAGATCGACTTGGCTGCCCAATATCTTCCTCGCCCCATTGGTCTTCCTTCTTCTTCTTCTTCTTCTTCTTTTCCTCTGCCATCAATTGCCATCGTTGATCGCATCGAATCGCCATTATTAGTCGGAAAGCAGTAAAAAAGAGCACAGAGTATAAAAAGCTACTAAAACAATGGCCCCTACCCTGCCCAACGAGCAAATAGCGCACATGTTTGGTCTTTATTAAATTAGTTTATTAGTTTAATGGCTTATTTTTAAATATTACACTGCCATTCAGATTGGCGGCAGTGATATGCTGTTGAGGCAAATCCATTTTGTTGATTAAATTTTTTTTATTATGACACTGCGGAAGAGCACTGAAAAAAGGGAGCACTGTGAATTGAGTTTCTCACTTGACTGTGCAGCTGCAGTCTGTGAGCTGGCAGTTTACAGTTTAGAGTAACTGTGTTTTATTAGCCCATTGGAGAAGCATTGCAATAGCAGCACTACCGACTAATAAGAAGTATTAGTAGCCTCCGCTTTAAAACTTAGTTTTAATGTGCGTGCTTGAGACAAATTTGTTTAACCACTCGCCGCTATGCGTGTCTATGTCCCGCTGATGCACTGGAAGTCTGTGTCGGTGTGTGTATCTGTCTGTCTGTCTGTCCGTTGGACAGTCGTCGCTAGGGCCCTCCAGTCGATTGCCTTGTGAAGAAAGAAGAAGAGGAGGAACAGAAGAACACTCACAGGCATTACACTGAGATTGCAAGTGCAGCTTAATTTCACTAAAAGTCTCAAGCACTGCTGCTTCAGCACACACACACCAACTCATGCAGCATTTTCGGTGCTGGCTCTAGCGCCAAGTCTGGACGACCATTTGCGCGACCATTACTGTTCAGCATTTTAGTCTCTACGTTGAAGTACTGTAGTAGTACGGTGGCACGAGCACCAGCACTGTCGACGACGACGGCCATGAAGCCATCAGCAAGCCCGGCCTAATAATTGTGCCTAATTGCAATTACGCCACTGCTAACAAGTTGCTCGTAACCATACATACAAAGTTGCTAGTCAATGTCCTTCACTCTCACTCTCTCTCTCTCTTTCTTCCTCTCCCCTTCCTCTCTTCCCATTTGGTCTGTCTGTCCAGCAGCAAATACATCATCCAAATGACACTGAAGCACTAAATAATTCAATGAGAAAGGAGAGGGCAAAACTGCTGGGTAAGGACTCGCTGAGAGAAGACGGTTGCAGCATTGAGCTGCACAACGACCGCCGCCGATAAGCTACAACCGGTGAATGTGCCTTTCCCTTTCTTTTTTGGTGAGTATCGATTACAGCAAATGGATGCGATGCTGCTGTTGAATGACAATGCCTGGGCAGCAAATGGCCTGATGGTGGTGGTGGCTCAATTTGCTGCCATCGCAGCAATAGTAGTGTCCGTGGCAGGCAATTAGCACTGGCTAGGAGAGCGGGAATGAAAGTGGAAAAGGGCAAATTCTGTAGTAGTTGGCTCTGCTGCCATTGGTAGAAGGAGAAGAAGCCACTAACGACATCATCTCAATTCTTATCACCGAGCACATTCAACTGAACACTGAGACTGCTGCTGTTGGTAGTGGTGGTGGTGGTGGCGGTGCTGCATGCCGGACGCGTGCATAATCGGATGTGAGCTTTAATTTCCGACATAAGGTTAATGATTTGCCGTTATGATATCGTCTATCGACAGCTCCAGTCAACATCGACGCCACTGCAATGTTCAACAATGCCAATCAGTTTGTGGGCAATAGAGCTCGAAGGCACAGTACAGTACAGCAAACCAGAAATAGCAGCATCATCGAATCGACCACCATTTCAGTGGTACTACTACACAGCACAGTGACAAAAGCATTGTGTTTTGGTAAAATGTTTTGCAGTTTTGCTGTCATGTTGGGCACAATCTGCCGACACACTTCTTTCTCCAATTGACAGTGTCCCCCTATGATGTCAGTGGCAGCAGCATTCAGCAGTAGTCTTTGACACACCGACAAGCACTAATCAATTTTTGCATAACTTTTACCAGGAAAGAGGCCAAGTAGCAGTGCGCCAGTGATTGAGCGGCGATGATAAGGACCAAAAACTTGACTCCAATTATGTTTGTGGTATCCACTGTGGCAGTGGCGGCAATTATCGCTTTTTGAGATAATGTTGAGCACACCGATTGCACAATTCTAAAAACATTCTAGCTTTGATTGTCTTTTAATTCATTTTCAAATTGACATTTTTCACAGTCTTCCAAGCACTCTTTTGACCAGTACGTTTTTATTTACTTACAACAGTGTCAAAAAGTAGATAAATACATCGATTTTTCCAAGAAATGAAGAAAAAAGAGAAAAAAGTTATTAACCACAAGGAATAAAAGAAGAGACGATGTCAAAAGAGTGTTTTGTACAGAATAGGATAAGAGGACCGTAGTTTTTGTAGAACTGTTGTGCACTTCAGTGCAAAACGGCAGCCTATCGCCTGTTGACCGGTAAGCACACACGCTTCCTCTTCCTATGTGTGAATGTGTGTTTTGTTGACTAGGTAGTAATGGTGCTGATAGTCATAACATCTACTGGCTCACACAGCTCTTTTTTCGATTGGAACACCTGATCCAGTGTGCTAAAAAATGTGCGACAAGTTGGCAAAAACCATGCGCTCTTTGTAGTCGTTCTTGCACTAAATCTTGTTATTGTGCAACAAAAGAAATTGCTGGCAAAAAACCTGAAAACAAAAAGAAAAACAATAGAAAAAAAGTTAGTGAAAAAATCAAAAGAAAAAAATAATAGAGGAAGAAGAGGAAGAAGTCAAATACACAGTGTCGTTTTCAGTGTTTAATGTGCAAGTGAAGTGCACTGAAAAAACACTGAACAACTCAGACGCACAACACACACACACTGTACTTTGCAATTGATTTTCACATCAATTTGCCATTTTACTAATTGAAATTGCGCAAATAAACCATTAAATAGATTATACTGCTGTTGCTGCTACTTGGGCGATGGAAAGTGAAGACGGTGGGTAAAATGAGAGTTTGTGTGCTTCCTGGTAAATCATCAAACCTTCTTTGCTGAAGCAAAAAGCAATTTTGAGGTTTACTCGCTACCGTTGCTGCTGCTGCTGCCAATTTGCTGCTTTAGCAGAGTCATTGCCATTGAGAATCGTCCAATCAAAGCAATCAAAGTAAAGAATGCACTCTAAAATTTCGCCATTTTCCTTTCTGACTTTTGGTAATGAGTAAGAACTGTTCAGTGTTGAGCCGTGAAGTGCTCGTCTCTACATTTGGCACACTGTCTTCTACTCCCTCACACATACACTTACTCAAAATAACTACACTTGCTGATCGGATCAGTGGTCCGGTGAGACTGCTCGGTAATGAGAGTGAAAGCGAGAGAGAAAATTAATATTGGCGAAAACAAAGTTGAATCAATTGGACTGCTGATTATCAATTCGGAAGAATGATTAAACAAATTACAAAGTAGACACCGCATTTTCACTGACTGGCCAAACCCAAACTTTCCTGGTCGCTTTCAACTGTCACCGCCGCCGTTGTGAGCCTCTAATGAAATTGACTTTAAAAGGCAATCTAAGTGCTGACCACTGACAGAGGGGCAGTGACAGAACAGGCAAGCAGGCAGGCAATCACAGCTGGACGATTGTAAATTGAATGAATACCAGCGTCAGCAACAACACTAGTGCAATAGAGCAATTGCAACCGCCGCTGACAGTTCCTGGCGGTTCCAAGTCGGCAGAGGGGAGAAAGGGGGTGACCGAATGCCAGGAGAAAAGGAATGCCACTACTTACGATTACTACTACTACCACTGGTCAGCTTCCAAATTAGTAAATTGACAAATCTATTCTCCCTGCACTAGCGCCCCATTGAATATCAATCTCGCTAATACTTTTGTATTATCGTACAGGCAGCGCCATTGCTGGCAACACTGCTGCACTTAGAGCGCTTTTGGAGCGCTTGCCTGCTGATGCCGCCGTGGCCGCCGTCTCCGTGGTCGCCGGTCTACGGCGAGGCGCATTTACTTTATTAATAAAATGGCCAATATAATTATTGTTCATCAAAGCCAGACTACTTTGATCTAATTTGATTCGAATGAATTAGTCGATGGTAGTGATAAAAGCTTGCGAGCCACAATTGGCCACCACCCTATATAGTGGTTGTTGTAGTAGTGGCCCAGAGAGACCAGAAGGAGACCAGACCAGAAACCGACCAGTGGCACTGCCAAGTTGTACACAATTGCACTTCGCCATCGGTGGAGCTGAAAAGCAGAGAAGGATAAATGGGGAAAGTAAGTGCGCCAAAAAGCTCAAGTTTCTGCTGTCGCTGCCTTCCCCTTCACCACTCGCTGGTCTACTTTATAATGAGAAAAGCTGATCGACGTTGGTCTAATTAAAATTAAAGCTTGTACAGCGTGGAAACGGCAGAAATGGCAATGGACAGAAAAAAAGAGAATGGCAGCAGATGAAGTGGTTGTCGCACTACATACCAGGCGTTGGAGTACTAGGCTACACTGCTCACCAGGACGGTGCATGAATGGCAGCCATCGTCTGGCTGCCGTCGATGACATCGAAGCGACCCACCACTAAGTTGACAGACAGGCACTACCAAGCAGTACAGGCCTGCTAATGAAAATTAAAACAAACCAATTTTTCCTAATTTACTTGACAGATCAAATTTAAATTGCCATTTTAAGCGGCACCAGTGGCAGTGCATGTATGTGTGCTGGTGGTGTATGCTTCAGCAGCACGGAAAACTTTAGGCTGCCACCAAAAATGCAATGCACTCGCCTTCCATTAGCAGCAGCGCAGCTTCTGAACGGAAACAGCTAATCAGCAAACATCAATAATAGATGATGCGCGCGCCCTTGCTGCTGCTGCTGCTGTCTACCCCTAATTCAGCAACACCAGCACCACTTTTTTCCCTTTTTTCTTGTTTTACTCAGCGCCGTCGAGATAGCTTTTAGCAAATATTAGACAGGCAAATTTAGCTATTAATTAACATTATCTCTCCATCGAACGATCCAAAGTTTTCATGCAAAAACTTAATTAAAACCCGACTCGGGATTCGGCGGTGGTGATGGTGACTGACGCAAAAACTGAGCAGTTAGGGCAGCAAATGGCAGTGGAAGGAGCTTTGCAACCCGAACGTCGGCCCCTACCGCTCTCTCTGGTTTGCTGTCACGTCGTGCCACTCTTTGACTGCTCTCTCCACTAATTGCTTTGATGACAATTGCTATTGCACTTTCGCATGTCCACTCTCACAGTGCTGGTGCTGGCGGCATGGCCGTTTGTGGCTACAGTCTTTCTATATTCTGATGACTAGGTCGGGAGACGGCAGAACAAACCAACAAGAACAACAATTCAGTGCAGTGCAGTCAATCAAAACAGTTGCAGTGGGCGTGTATTTGTTGATGGTTGAATGTGCTTGCTATGTTGATTATTTGACTATATTTGCTATAACAACTGTGGCAATGGTTGCAATTATTTACTTTTTAAGATGATGTTGAGTTTACCAATTTCAATATTCTGGCTGCTTTTCACTGCACTTCCAAGTCTGCATTTTTCACCATCACTTTTTTGACCAGTACGTTTTATTTATTTACAACAGTGTCAAACAGTAGATAAATACATCGATTTGGCCAATAAAAGAGGAAAAAGAAAGAAGAGAGGAAAAGTGATCAACGACAAGGAAAGAAGAAGGGGAAAAGAAAGAAGATAGAGAGGATGTCAGAGAAGAGTGCTATGTACAGGATAGGATAAGAGGACAGGGGTCTCAGCATGTAGAGCTGTAGTGTTCAGTGCGCACGGCAGTCTATCGCCTGTTGACCGGTAAGCACACTCGCTTCCTCTTCCTGTGTGTCCATGTGTGTGTGTTGCTGACTAGGTGGTAATGGTGCTGATAGTCAATGTGCTCACTCCACTACTTACTCAGTGGTCGAATGGTGAGTCCTGACTGCTGCCATAGCCACTACTGGCGTCGCACAGCTCACTGGTGGGCACCTCCTTCGTCTGTCGGCGCACCTGGTCCAGTGTGCCCAGATTGTGCGACATGTTGGCGAAGACCATGCGCTCTTCGTAGTCGTACTCGCAGAGAATCTTGTTTTCGTGCAGGTAAAAGCGATCACCGACGCAGAATCTGTGGTTGCAATGACTGCACTGAAAACATTCAACTAAATTTTGTTGATTGAAAATAATAGTTAGTCTTAATTAATGAAAAACTGCAAAAAACCAGTTTTTTACTTACGATGGTATACATTTGACTTTGCGCGCATCACCATCTCAAAGCCCAAGATGTTCTTGTTGCAAGATGAGCAGAAACCAGTGTTGCCAAAAAGCCTAAACAATAAAAACACAGATTTTTTAAAGTTGTTATCAAAATTAAACTAACAAGCAATCAATTTGACTGCATTGGTTTACCGCACACAACCATTTATTTGATCATTTGACCTGATGTGAACTTGGCTACTGTTATAAAAGCAAAATTGCTCTACTGTTACTATCATAATAGTATCAAATGTTAACAAGAATAGTATCACATCAGTTGTGATTCCCAAAAGTTGTTCTTGTTGGGCAAACAAAGAACTTAGTGAGACTTGGCACACTCCTGCAGCGCACCCCATGACCTGTCATTGCAACTTACTGCAAAGAGCTGTAAGACACCCGGGCACAGTTTTTCCTCTCCTTTCCTCCCATTCTTTTTTCCCTGCATTACCGTTCTCTCCTTTAGTGCACTTTGTTACTGTGTGTGTATTTTTTTAATAAATTCAATTAAATTAATTAGAATGTGAGCAGAAAAAGGGGAACAACGTAGTTAGAATGTGAATGAATAATTGGCAAATGAAATGAGTAGGCAAGGAAAGGCAGGGGAACTAGGGGAAAAAGTAGTCGACCGTGGACCCGAGTGCAATGAGTCTATTAGCGTGTGTGTGCGGGCGTCGGGTCGACAATGGCACAGACACAGTCAGACAGACAGAGAGATACACATAAGCGCTCTCGGTGGCTCGTTTAAATGGCCTTTTGTCTGTGTCTCCTAATGCTCACAGTGTGTGTGTGTGTGCAGGCAGCATGAATTAGCGAATTGCAACTACAGTAGAATTTATTAATTGACGTGAGGGTGCTGCCAGAAATAATTAGTGATATACAAGAGAAGGAAAGGATATGTATGCAAAGGAGAAAGAGCTATGGGGACCACTGATGGCGGTGGTGGTGTGTGGTGGTGGCTTCACTGCAAAGTCCTGAACGCGCGCGCGGATTCTCTGTTTTTGGCCTGGCTAACCCTAAACGAGACCATAGAGCGCCTTCAGATGAGCACTTGGCGGACAGAGGAACAGCAGACAGCAGCCGCAGACAAAGAGCCTTTCACTTCACACTGCCACACACAGAGTGAGTAGCACTGGCAAATTCATTTCAATATTATGTCTAATTGCACTCTAATAAGACTGCTAAACGTGCTCAGCCTAATTGCATTACGCACTCATTATTTCCCGAATATGAATGATTGTTATAGGGAGAATTTAATTAGAGCCATGCACAACCGAGCCCTTGCTCTTCTGCCCTTGCTCTTTGCCTACGCTGTCTCTGTCTCAAACGCAGAAGAGCAACCGCCGAATTGCTTCTGCTTCTACTGCTTTTTCTTCTTCTTTTTTCTTTTTCTTCCACTTTTTCCTCGAAAGCTATAGAGCTGTCACTTGGCCCATGGTAATTGTTACCAATTTCAATTATGCGAGCACACTCTCTCCCTTTTCCCACTCTTCTTTCACCATTTATTTTCAATTTCATTTATCAACTTTGCTCCGTTTAGATTGTTAGCAAATTCGAGCAGCAGCAGCAGCAACAACGGCAAATACAACGTGCCAAGGCAATATCATCAGCAGTATGGCACAGTGAAACTTTCCACTGTAGAAGAAGTGCATGTTATTTAAAGTTGACTTTCAATTAGATACCGTAGTAGTTGCTAGTTGGTAGTCGACAAATTGCCAGTAGCAGGCGGGAAAGCTGCCCAAAAACGGCACACATACTTTCCCACTAGTGGTGGTCGTCGTCGTCATTGTCGACGACACCGGGCACTTGCGACACCAGCTTACCGTACACTGCAATCTTCTCTATCTGTGCGGACGCAGCCTGGCAATTACTGCCTGCTCCGTCGACTGCCAGTAAATTTGGTTCTTATTATTAAAATTAATTAGTTAAATATCCAATTACGGACAGGCACATACACACACAATGCCCAAGTTGTATAGTGGTAGCGGGGCTACGAACTGGCCCTTCATTTTGCTAGCTGCTCCTGTCGGGTTTCTTCTCCCTTCTCTTGTGCCCGTTTTTCTTTTCACTCTGCAATTACTATACTTTGCAAGTAAATTTTTGCCTGAATTGCAGCACAGTGCTTCTGTACTTTCCGGCTCAGAGTTGTTCGTTTTCTCCCTCGTTTTTCACTATCTACAATAGTGCCATATAACCAACGTGATATATGGCGCATCGGTTATGAGCGATTCCAATTAATTAGCCCAATTGGCTTTTTGCTGGCTATCTGTCTCATTTCAAATGTCAACGCAATTGAGACACCAAAGTCGCCAGTTCGTGCAAGCACGTCTGGCAGCTTCTTTGCTTTTTAAGCTAAAAAGAATTCTCAATTCCAATTCCCTTTTCTCGTTCAGTTTCAATGCTCATTTAGAGCTTTCTTCATTAGCGGCAAGTAATAGCACCCTCTACTATATCCACCCCCTTTATCTTCCCCTTCTATGCACTCTAATCGTCACTTGTGTTGGTGAGTAAGTGCTGCACCAGCCACTCACTAATCTGGTCTACTTCAGCGTAAAGCAGCGCACTGTATATTCATTAAAAATTAACTTTTTTAATTATATGCACATTCAATTAATTTGCCTCACAAACCTTTGTAAACGACCGTCCTCCACTTGGCCAGTGAATGGCTTACAAACACTGGTAAACGAAGGGGCAAAGAAGAGAAACAAGCACACTCGCTGTCTCTGAGAGCCGTACACTGTGTGCGCATTGCATTGCACAGCCTGGCAGCCATTGCGTTGAGCTGATATTAAATTACTGAAACTCGCCATTGCTGAAGCTGCTGCTGTGTGGCAGCAAACGAAATTAAAATAATTTGACATTAAAGTCAATAAGAGGACCGGACATAGTACACATACACACACACAGTCAGCTAGACAGGCCCTGAGTTTAATAAAGCAGTAAATCAAGGCAAAACTGAGGCTGCGACGCCTGGCACCGGCGCTTTCAGCTTTGATTGTGCGTTCGCTTCATTTAATTAAAGTCTGCTCTAAAATCGCATTCATTAATTTATTCTGCTAATAACTGACTTTGTGTCCCCCTTGTTTTTCTTCCCTTCCTCCACTTTCGGTTTCTCTCTTTCCACAGACTTTGACAATTATTTGGCCCGCATGCAGTAAACAGCACACAGTGGCCTAGAAGCGGTGGTAGTGGTGGTAGTGGTGGTGGCAGCAGCAGTTGGAAGTGCTATTGCTGGCGCCCGCCAATCAGATCTAATTTAAGCGTTGTTGTTGTTTTTTGCCATTTCAATTAATTCTCCATTGAATGAATGAGCTTGTGCTGTGTTGCAGCAGCTGCCTTTGCTGGTGATATGGCAAGCAACTGACTGACAGATTGACCAGCAGTGTAGTGTTATTGGACCACCACAAAGGTGCCATTGTTTTGACAGCAAGACACCAACGGTGTCTGTATTTGACAAAACAGTTGCAGTAGCATTAACAGCAACCGCACTCTACTCACTTTCTGTGCAAACAAGTGGTTGAATGGTCTAGCACCGGTCTTTAGAAAAAAAAACAAACAACGGCGGCGATGGCGGCGTCGCTTTTGCAAAGAATTCACTCGAATCAACAGATTAGGAGCACGCCGAGAGAAGTGCCGTCACAGTGTTACTACCGCCGTTGTTGAGGAAGCGAATGAGGCGAAAGAAGCCTACTTTGCCGTTGTCGTCGTCGTCGCGGTAGACTAAAAAGGAGCCCGACAGTGTGCCTGTGTGATCTACGGCGAAATGAAGCGTCGCAAGATTTACTCTGAAAGTGACTTTGTGTGTGTCTGCCGATGCCGATGCTGCCTCGTTAATTGTTTCCGTTTGACGGGGTGCACCAGAGGCACATCGCATCAAAAGTGGCAGTGGTGGAAGTTCAATGTCAGTCAGTTCGGATTCACAAGAAACTGCACCACCATGGAAAGAAAATGTCGAAATACACACAATCAACTGTAATAAACAAGCAGAATTTTACTGCTTAAAAAATCGCCAGACAAGCAAACTCCAAGCTGACTAAACTCTAACTCGCTGACTGACCCACCGACTGACCGACTGAACACAGCCAATTTAGCGGCATTAGCCGAGTAGATAGGAACGTCTACTTTCAGGACTTTTACTTTTCAAGTTTTAGCCTGAGTCTGAGTTTTCTCCAAATCGCAGAACTGCAGAATAAATTGACAACACTAATGGTCAATGATTACGAGCTGTACACTGAAGAAAAAGCCGAAGAAACAGTAGCGGCAACAGCAGCAGCAGCAGCCGAATCATCATCAGCGAGTAGCACTAGCAGATTAGAGCTGCAGTAATTGTTGCAGTGAAAGTCATCAGTCGACAGTGCTGGCCGTGGTGGAAGTGGCGGTGGCAGTGGTGGGCGCATCCCCACTGGATGATTGTGTCAAATTCGTTCTAATTAAAAGTTTTAATCAACTTGAAAGCTTAAAAATTAATTATATGCTACGTTTGCGTGCGCACCAGCACCAGCAATAACACAGCACAACGTCGCTGCGACCGACTAGAAGAGCAAAGTGCAGTGTGTGTGTGTTGCCATAGTACACAGCGGAGAGGCTTTTTTCTTCTGCTGGCTTTGGTTCAATTTAAATTATTTCCAAACTTTTGCAAACTTGAGCATGCAGCACTAATTAAAATACAGTTGAGCGTCAGTGACTCGTTAGTGCGCAGTAGTCGGCAGCAAGCCCATGGTACTTTCTGGCAGTGTGTACGGACAATGAACGACTAAAACGATGAAGGCACACGTAAAGTGCCAATTGGTCTTGACTGCCACTGCAACGAGCGAGATAGCCAGAGAAGATTAGTTGGTCTTTTGCTTTCCCTCCTGTTAAAAGTTAGCCAACTCTGTATTCTGTATTTTTCACTCACTCACTCTTGATATTCATCCTAGAGAGTGCTCATCAAAAAGATGATGTGCCTAAGTATGTGTGGGTCCAATTAGACAGACAAAGAGTGCAGTCACCAGTCAGTGGTGGTGTTAGTCGTCAGTGCACTGTACCACTGTACCATCATCAGGCGTCTAATGACTGGTCATTGGTGGTAGTCACGGCACTGGCGTTTCACTGATCAACAGAATGATGCGATGCTTTACTGTTTTTGCTGCCACTGCTGATGCGCACAGTCAATCCACCTTCAATTGATGCACTCTTTTGAAAAGTAGAGAGTTTAGGGTAAATATTTGCACAGCAATACGATTGACGTGTAATTAAAGCCTACTGGTAGCACACTAAGTGTGTGTGCACTGAAGATGGCAAGTACGCCAATTAGCAGACGAACTGTGTGTGTGCCAAAGAAAGGGGAGGAAAATAAAGAAGACTGTTGCTGAGAGGTACTGCAACTAGAAAACTAAAACTCAGTGTTTATGTTGGCGGCATAAAGCACTTGTGAGTTGTCAATTAAAAATGGCAAACAAATCAAACTCTAATTGGCATTCAATGGCGTCTAGAGAGGTGTGAAAAAGAACAACAAACACCTACCTGAGGTAGTCGCGCTTGCAGAGAATCAGATTGGCCTTGGTAAAGAGCGTCGAGCCGACTTCACCCAGACGGCAATCACAGCATGAACACTTGAGGCAGTCCTCGTGCCAGAACTGATCCAGTGCCTAATGCACAGGTACGCTAGTATGGTTGTGGAAGCGAACAGTCACACAGCCCGGAAGTGACTGCGTGCTGAGGGGACCGCTTGCGAGAGCTGCACAGACATTGGTTGATATGAGCGTCGGCGTTACTTTCATTCAGTTCGACGATTGACAGTTTGAACGTTGAGAGAGAAAGACCTGAAGATGCCAACTGTTCTCCTGTTTCTGGACACTTCTAGACGGATGATCACCTGGCTTGGCAGCTGAAACCACCGCAGAAAAGTGAAATAGTGTGGCGGAGCGCGGCTTTGACTTGGGAGGCTGTGGTAACCGCTGCTGTACTGATGCTGCTTGCTGCTCTGTTCGGGAAGTGCGTTGCACTACGCTGGCTCCAATTCGGTGCAGATGACGACAAACGGACGAGACCACACGTACACCATGTCACTACCACGATCAAAACACACCGCCCTCGAAGGGCAGCACTGCAAAAAGCGTATGTAGCGTCGATGAAAAGGCATTGCGTGCTGGTAGAAAGATTGGAGAGTTGACCTCTGCGTGCGCTCCGTGAAGCGACCAAGACGCAGCTTCGCGTGTGGTCTACTGCTCCTGATGGCATAGACAGATGAATGCCAGTTGGGAGAGAGCCAGGTCGAGCATGCGTGGCCAATTGGTGTCGTAGCAATGGTTTTCAATAGAGACTATATCATACGAGGCCATCATGTGCCATAATGATGGTAATGGTTCAATAATCTATTACTCTTAGGCTGCGTTGCATACCTGCACACTGACACAAAAATGGGGCTCCATAACTGGAGAGAAAAAGAGGCATATATATTCGGTTGCATGGGTAGGAAGAGCGATTTTGATTAATTCGGTTCACTGTCGGACCTTCTTTGCATTGATGGAAGCCCATAATGACGCTCGGCTCACATGCACGAGTGTTGGCGTATGCCAAATGACTGAGGCCAAAAAGAAGGATTTGCATGGGCTATCCTCCTTTTCCTTTTCGGGAATGACAGCACTGGAGTGCCATGCAGACCAGTGACAGCAATTAGAAGACAAAACTCGCGTGTGCAGATACGGCGCTGATATGACTGCCTTTAATCGAACAAGCCATTTGCATATGCAATGAAAATTCCAGGAGGGCCAACGCCGCCGCCGTCAACTGATTTCAGTGCAAACAGCTTTCGACCGGGTATTCTTAGGCTCTCGCAAAAGATTGCATTACTTGCACTGACAACGAATAATGGCGTCACATGAGATGTGCTTGGCAACAGACCAAAGAGAACCAGGGAATGCCACACTGGACACAGTGTTTTGTTGCACTCGCTGATGAGGAGGAAGAGCAGCCGATTTTGTGATTAATTCGGTTCGAATGTTCGGACATTCTTGCAATTTGATGGGAAGCCATTAATTTGCCGCTCGGCTCACACTTGCAACAGAGTTTGGCTAGTGCAATATATGCTGAGCCAAAAAAGAAGGATTCTTTGCATGTCCTCATCCTCCTCCTTTTCTTCTCCTTTTCGGTGTAATGACCAGGCACTCTGGAGTGGCCACTGGCAGACACAGTGAACCAGCAAATGAGAAGACAAAACTCGCCCGTGGCAGATAACGCGCGTCTGAATATGACTGCCTTTAATCGAGAAACAAGCCATTTGCATATGGCCACAAATGAAAACATTCCGAGAGGGCCAACGCCGCCGCCGTCACTGCCATTTCCAGCAGCAGAAACAGCGTTTCGGACCGGGTAATTTCTTATCGCATCATCGCAAAAGCATTAGCATTTATTATTTGCACTGTACAAACGAATTAAATGGCGTCAATGGAGATGTGCTTTTGGCAACAGCACCAGCAAGAGAACCCACTGGCAATGGCCACAACTGGACACAGTGTTTTTGTTGCACTCCGGTGGCTCAAAGCACATACTCGGTGCTGTGGTCTGTCTCCTGCTCAACGACGGCGGTAGCCTGGCAATGTCAATTTGGAAATTACAAAACTATATCTGCACTTTGTCTATCCAGCTATTAAGGCAAATTTATTTTGAATTCCACGGCTCAGTCGTGCCTGAACAGTGCAACGGCAGCAGCAGCAGCAGTACAGCGTCCGTCCGGCCGGCGTGGCCAGTCAATTTGATAAAAGAGCAATTTGTAGCTTTTTTCTATGGCTTTATTTTCTAGCCATTGTGTGCGTATTGTCACTAATCAAGCTAAATAGACACTCAACTCTCGCCCCAACATCTTAAGCAGCCTTAAAAGGACGCACAGTGTACCATTATTTCCATATTGCCCTGCACTACATTTCCACTAGTTGGTGGCATGCATTACGATAATTAACTGCGGTCGAGCAGTCTTCACTCGGTAATGTAGTGAAATGATTGAAATGTCAATAGTGCTGCTGCTGCTGCTCACATGAGGGATGACCAGCAAGATTGCCCTTCTACGCTGCACCAGCAGCAGCATTTCCTCACAGAGAAACGCTTCCGATTCTGACATGTAAAGGCGAAAGCTGGCTGACTAGCTAACTAGAAGCTTGATCTAAAAATCGAACTCACACAAACCGACATAGCATAGAACTGACAGTGCTGTGTTGAGCAATCTTGCCCCTGCAGCTAGGAATCAATATTGCAATGACGGCAATTGAGTCTGACTTTATTAATAATTACCTAAGAAAAAAGAAGAGAATATTTCGATTTTTGCTTCTGAGATAATTGAATTTGAGCGGCCGCAAATGAGAGACAGGCACATTTCTCTGAACCAGAAGCACTTAGACTCACTTGACAATCATTAGGCTTGAAAGTGCATAGCAAGAACAGAGAATGAGTGACAATAGCAATTAATGAGGTTGATATTTTTCCATTGAAGGCATTTGTACTACATTTGTTCTCCAGTAGAGGATTTTTGGTTAGAGAAAGGCACGTGCTTGATAGTATTCATCTGCACTGCCAAAACATTATTTTTTAATTGATTAAAAACACACAATTAATAAAAGTACTCATAAAAAGTTGACTCAATTAAAATAAGTTCGAGTTTCAATCATTAATTGTTGCTTCCTAGAATAAGCCATAACTGCCACAGCAGCAGCAGCAGCAGCAGCAGAAGCACTAAGCTAGCGAAAAAATCGGCAAAACCAAACGAGAAAAAATCAGCCGCCAAAATTAAGTCAATGCCGGTCAAACTCGGTACATTTTTTGAAAACTAGCACTCCTACGTTTGTCATCTGATCTGAGCAATCATCTGAGTCTGACCATGGAAACCATACGACGGGCTTTCTCATTGCAGCTGCTAATAATAGTAGTTGTATTATCGGTAATAATGCTGCTGTTCGTTTGAAATGGCATTTTATGTGCAGGCCACTTGGTGACTGCATCAAAAAGTGCGCGCGTGCGAATCGGCGTCGAGTTGAATCAAAGTGCCTCGTTGTGCCGCATTGCACTTGGGCGAAACGTATCTTTCAGGGCGCCATGGCGTGCCGGCACTGCCATTTAGTTTGCAGTATCAGCAACCTCTCTCTCTCTCTCTCTCTCTCTCTCTCTCTCTCTCCTCTCTCTCTCTCTCTCTCTCTCTCTCTCTCTCTCTCTCTCTCTCTCTCTCTCTCTCTCTCTCTCTCTTTCTCCCTTAGCGGCTGTAGTAGAAGAGGGGTAAAGACAAACAGAATGCAAGGGCAAAAGAAAGAAGACAGACAGGCGAATAATACATTTATCTAATAAAGCAACGGAATGCACTTAAATTGAAATAAAATCTTTTTAATGTACTTTCTCACTAGTTCGATGTTTTGTGTCAATCTAATGGATTTCGACATATTATGGTAATCTGTTTTATTATTTATGCAGCCAGCACTGCAACAGCAACGACACACACAGAGCAAGAGCAGAGAGCAGAGCAGAGTTGCTAATGCGCAGAGCTGCCACTGCGGCCAAAGACAAAGTGGACCAGAGGCAGAAGCAGAGACAGGCTCAGCGGCGCTAGCAAAAGCAGAAGCAGCATTTCTCCCCCTTCTGAATCAGTGGCCAAGTGGGGCCCAGTCTCTGGCAATTCTCTGTGCTACTAATCGGTGTGAGTGCTGCTGCAGTTTTCTCCGTCTGGTGGCTGGTGAGCACAGTTGAAAGGCTCTACTGAAGCAAACGCGGCCACCAGCAAATGGCAGTGCCAATTATAAAGTGAATAATTAAAGCCTTTATATTAGCCTTTATGAACTACTCCCTCTGTCACTGTACTTCCTCCACTTTCGCTTTTGGGCAGCAGATTGGCGCCACTCTCTGTCACTAGGGCTGCCAGAACCGCCATCGCCGTCGCCGTCGCCGTCGCCACCAGACACCACCGGCACCCGTGGCGTATTTTGCCCTGGTACTGAGCACTGAGCACCGATGGTGAAGGAAAGAATGAAATAGAGCAATCAGCATAATGGCGAACGTCAGTTGCTGAAGATCTGCTCACTCACTCATCTCCCTCTGCTTGCTATTTGTATCTATTAATATGTCATCTTGTAATTAGAATTTGATTCTCCTGCTCGGCGGATGGACGAAATTTAATTTGCAGTAATGCATGCCGCCCGGCTTATCTGCTGTATATGCAAACAGACATATCGAGGCAATCGCTTATCGATGGCTGCAATCGAACTCAAGCAAAGACGAGCAATTTATCAAATTAAAGTTCCAGCACTACCCAGTGTCAGAAGAAGGGAAAAGGGAAATAGATAGTAAGGGAGGGAGGGAAAAGCAGAGACACACCGAGTAGAGTAGCACCGGAACAGACTTTCTCTCCCACGTCCACTATCACTCTATGCCTTTCTCTGGCCACTGGTCGCTTACACATCTGTCAGAGCGCATAATAATGTTGTAATTATTAATACTGCATATTGCCAAGTTTGCTTGGCCAACAAGAGAAAACTAGAGAATAGGAAAAAAGCCATTAGAGAGCTGGCAACATCAGCCACTGCCAACTGGTGACCTGAAACCATTCAGCTGGTGTGGTAATTTGTCTTCTCATTTATACTTTTTGCCTCAATCCGAGGGTAGGGAGAAGGCGAGAACAGCTAAGCGCACTCGGTATTAAGCGACCAAAAAGTGAGTAGGGAGAGAGTACAGCTCTAGTAGTACTAGGATCACCACGTTTCTCTTTGTCGTCGTACTCGTCGTAATATCGCCGGTTATCGACGGCGAATCAAGTTGATTGATTCGAACAAGCAGTGGGATGTGCCAGCAGCAGCAGCACCAGCACACAACACTCTTAGACTGTATATTACATTACTCTACACTCTTCGACGACAGCAACAGCAGTAACCGAGGTGGTTCTTGTATCAACGACACCGGGTAATGGTCGTCGTCGTTGCCTTGTTGTGCTGGCAAATGGGGCAAATGGCGCAGACGATTCAATCTCAATTGGTGATGAATGGCGGTGAATGCGTGTGTGCATGTGTGAGCACATTCCACTGTTCCACGGCTGCCTATTGCACGCAAAGTCTGTGCCTCTCAGTGAGCACGCATCATTTGCATCATTTAGAGGACCAGGCCAATTTGACTGCATTAGCACTGGTCGGTGGAGAGTGCAAAATGCACTCGTGCCACACACTGGGCGCATTCAGTGCTCACTTGCATTGGTTGCTGTTGCCATTTGGCGGCGAATATTCCTACATTGATTCCTCATTCTCCTCTGAGAGCAGCACCACTTTGCGGCATCAATCAAGCGCCCAGCAAAAAGCATTGGCAGAAAGTGCTTGAGTAGCAGCAACAGCAGTAGCCGACGACGACGACAACGACGTCACTCATAATTGAGGGCGTTTCAATTGAAGTTGAAACCGAAAACTCTTTGCTGTAATGAAAATTTATTGCAATCAAATTCAAAAAGCATCCATTTGATCTGATTTGCTTAGTAGATGCAGTGAAAAATAAAAGAACGCTACAAAGTTCATTTGCTTGTTTGCCAAAGTAGTCGTCTCTGTCGTCATTGCTTTATTGGCGTCCTTTGAGAAGGCGCAGATTCGGGTGGCATTGATTTGCTTAACAGGACTAGATTGCCTTTTTACCAGTAACCCTTGTCAGTAAAAAAACAGTCAAAGGAAAGAGAAACAAAGAGTTTACTGCAGAGAAAATAAAAGTATGTTCACTGGAGACAGTTATCTTGAGCGGGCGCTATTTCAGCAGGACGATCATTTCGACATCGACAGCAGACAATGCTCAAACGGAAATGGACGCATCTCTGAGTCGATCGGCTAGTGCACACCGCAGAATTTGGCTGCGGCTAATGACATTTACCATCTTTGAAATGGACTGAGGCAATACGAAACTGAAAAAGAAAGAAAACCAGCAATTCTGCCTTCCAGATAAATACCCGTAAATTGACAGTCGAAGGGAGTGAATTAGCAGATAGCTAACAAACCTCGACACTACTAACACAGTGGTTCGATAAACAGTCAGTGTGTAACAATACTTGATAGCGGCCTTATTGTGCCTCTCCCTTCCAGAAACGACATTAGTAAACGCTTTTCAATTTTCTGCAATAGCAAGAAATGCTGTGAACCAAGCAAAACCACAGAAAAAGAGACACATTTTGATAAACAAGCACTCTGCCAAGATTGAATTCGTTTTCTTGTTTATCTTCTTTTTAATAAAAAGTCATTTTAAAATGCAATTCAATTTAGCTGATCAACTGAACTCACTTTGGCAAATGCGCGCCTTTCCATTTCATTTCAATCCAACAGCTGATAAGTTCACCTTTTCAGCAATAGAGGGCGCTTTGCGACTCAACTCAACTTTGTTTTCATTTTTTCTGCCGGTTATTCTGTTTCGTGCTCGGTTTGATTCTTTACAGTAATCCCCAAAATCAAAGTAATCCTCAAGATGACAGATATTAAAATCACTCCATTAGGTAAGTAAATTGTGTTTTAAAAACTGTAGAATAATTACAATGATCATTGTCATGTTTACTAGGCGCCGGACAAGATGTCGGTCGGAGTTGTATTTTGGTTTCCATTGGATCGCAAAACATTATGCTCGATTGCGGAATGCATATGGGTTACAATGATCAGGTAGGGATTAGACAGTAAATAAAAGAGATTAAACTTACACCTTTTTATTTCCAGCGACGATTTCCCGACTTTTCGTACATCACCAACAACGGTGAAACTCTTGACAGCTTTCTTGACTGTGTCATCATTTCGCACTTTCATCTTGACCACTGTGGCGCTTTGCCATTCATGACTGAAATGATCGGCTATTCAGGACCGATTTACATGACACATCCAACCAAGGCAATCTGCCCAATTCTTCTGGTAAATGACTTTTGTTTATTTGCAGCACTACTAACTGACATTCATCTGCTTTTGTAGGAAGATTTTCGTAAAATTACAGTTGAGCGAAAAGGCGAAACCAACTTCTTCACTTCTCAGAACATCAAAGATTGCATGCGAAAAGTTAAAGCAGTCAATTTACATGAAACCGTAATAGTGAATGATGATCTGGAGATCAAAGCCTACTACGCTGGCCATGTGCTCGGAGCGGCAATGTTTCACATAAAAGTGGGCCAGCAATCAATGGTTTACACGGGTGACTACAACATGACTCCTGATCGGCATCTAGGCTCAGCTTGGATTGACAAGTGCCGCCCTGATGTTCTAATCACTGAAAGCACCTACGCCACCACTATTCGCGATTCAAAGCGCTGTCGTGAACGAGACTTTCTCATGAAGGTTCATGAGTGTATTGAAAAGGGCGGCAAAGTACTGATTCCCGTGTTTGCACTTGGAAGAGCACAGGAGCTGTGCATCCTTCTGGAGACTTACTGGGATCGAATGAATCTGAAGACGCCCATCTACTTTGCTATTGGTTTGACAGAGAAAGCCACCAACTACTACAAACTGTTCATTCCTTGGACTAATCAGAAAATTAAGAAAACATTTGTCAAACGAAACATGTTTGAGTTTCGACACATTAAACCGTTTGATCGAAACTTTGCCGACAACAAGGAACCAATGGTTGTCTTTGCAACTCCAGGTGAGTCATTTATAGATGGTTAGAAGTTTTGAGTTTTTAAGTTGCATTTTTAGGCATGCTTCACGCTGGTTTGTCACTGCAGCTGTTTCGAAAATGGGCACCTGACCCGAATAACATGGTAATCATGCCTGGTTACTGTGTCGCTGGAACAGTCGGGTATCGCATTTTGAACAATGCCAAGAGAATTGAGTTTGAAAACAAGCAATTTGTGGACGTCAAGCTGCAAGTGCAGTACATGTCTTTCAGTGCCCATGCTGATGCTAAAGGTGTGTGTGTGTAAAGTTGTCAATGGAAGTTTACTTGACATAACTTTTTCTTCTGCAGGCATTATGACGCTGATCAAGCAGTGTGAGCCAAAGAACGTAGTTTTGGTTCACGGAGAAAAGTCAAAGATGAAGTTTTTAGATGGAAAGATCAAGGAAGAGTTTCACATTGACTGCTTCTACCCAGCTAATGGTGAAACGATAAACATTGCCACTCAAACGTCTTTGCCAGTTGACGTGGACGTGGCCTTCTTGAAGCGTACCATCAACAATGGCATTTCTGATCCAAAAAGGCAAAAGCTGATGCACGGCACTTTGACTATTCGCGAAGATGGCGACAACTTTGAATTTAAATTAAACTCCACAGACAAGCTGAATGAGTTTGGCATAGAGACTTATCAAATTAAATACAAAACTTTTATCAGGTTTGCTCGTGAACCTAACATTGCATTTCTAAGTCTTGAAGAAATTACCGAAGTCATCTATACTATGCTCAAAAGGTACATTCTTGTAAATGTGATAAACAGTTTGCATACTAATATTATTTATACCTTTTAGCAAGTTACACGACCAGCACTTTATCTCTAAACCAAGCGAAACAAAAGTTCAAATTTCAAACGTCGAAGTATGTGTTCAATATGATTCAGATCGGGAACCAATTCAAGTTGCAATCATTTGGCCTGAGGAGGTATGTCTAAATGTATAAAAACCATATTGCACTTTACTAACTAGTTTTCCAAAATAGGAGGAAGCTTTGGGAAACTTTCTCCTTAGTTATATCCAAGGATTGCGGCAACTCTTTATACGATCTACTACAACCAAGAGTGAATAAATGAAACCATGTAGAAAAGACAAATAATTAAATGCATAACTTTATGCATAAATTTAAGTTAAATGAAATTTGGTAAATTGTGTACAAAAAGTGTTTGGCATGACAGGACAGAAAGCTTTAAACCAAACTGCCACCTACGCATCACTCGTAGTCTGGTCAGCGCTCTCCTGTGCTATGATCTTCTTGAAGTTGTACCGATTCAGCTCCTTTCTAATCTCCTGCACAATAGACTGAGTCTCCTTGCTGAGCTGAATCTCGAGAATGTTTGGCTGGTACTTGGTCTCCTTCAGCGTCTCCTGCGTTCGCACGTAGCTGATGCGGTCGTAGTCAGAGCTGGAGCCATCATCGATGGAGCTGGTGCCCAGGGGGATGAGGCGTTCTCGGTGGTAGACGCCGGGCAGTCCGCTCACATTCGGGTCCGGATATGATCTTTGGTGGTAGTCACTGTAGCCACTGTACGGGCCACCACCGTAATCATACTGACTGCTTTTGTCCATTTTGTTGTCAGAGGACTGGGCAGCGGTTGTTCCACCAGTGGCATTTCCTCCTCCCCCTTCATTTTCTTCATCCTCATCATCTTCCTCGTCTTCCTCCTCCTCCTCCTCATCCTGACCATAGTTCCAGTGAGATCGGTCTTTCACCTCTTTACTTCTGGTCGAGTGCGAAGGCATGACCCGGTTAATATCTCGATTAATGGACTCCAGCCACTGTCGCCTCTCTCGTCGGTGCTTGAGGTACAGCAGAGCAATGAGCAAAAGACAGGAGGAGAGGACCAGGAGGAGGGTGATTAGCCAGCCTAAGCTGAACCAGCTGATCAGCGTCGCCGCCGCCGAGTTGTGAGGGGTGCGCCCGTCGTCACTGTACCCTGCAGGTAATCAGTGGCATTAATATCTCATTAGTAGTGTGTTTCGAAGCGTCTTACGTCGAACTTTGTCCACCACCTCGTAGCCTGTTTGATTGTAGATAAAGTCCGTCGAGGCGAAGCTCATCACCTTGACGGCATCCTCGAAGGGCACAGTATGCCGTCCCTCTCCAGGTAGTAGATAGCGTCGATGGTCTGCGATGAGTTATCCACCTGCAAGTCCCATATCTGACAGTGCAAACAAACATGTATTTTCCCCTTTTTAATGAATGTGTTTGTAGTTGGTAAACAATATTTAGCTTCTTACCGTCACATTAATGTTGCCATTTCCAACTGTTGCTGGCGATGATAGTGTATGCCTCCTTTTTACTTGATGACTTAGATGCTCTTTTTGTCGGTTTAGTGCGTGCTGATAAATCTGCTGAAGAGTCTCTTGAAAATGCTTGCTGAGATTGCCCCTGTTGATCGGTGTGGATTCACTACTGCTATTCTGCTCGTGATTCCGGAACACTGAAAGTCAAGTCATTGGTTTTAGTTATTGGTGCTTTGGACTTAAAAAACAGTGTTTCCGACCTGTTCGCAGAAGAAAGTTTTCCAGCCAGTTTTTTGAAGATGCTCCAGTTTGAATATCCGGTCCAGTTACGTTTCCGGCCGGTTGTTCATTGCTGGCGGTCTGATTAGCGCCATCACAAGGGCACTTTGTCGGTGAGGTGGAATTGCTAAAGGCGACTGCAGGCGAAACGTGTCTTTCAATTACATCGTGTCTATTTGCATGTCCAGTAGATTGGATTACCGCTCGGAAGTGATGGCTCGCTTGGCCTAATGCTGACCACCGGCGTGTGCACTGGACCAGTGACGTGATCGACATTGCTCTTTGTCTGCTGCTCTTTCTGCTCCTCAGACTGCTCGCTGAGATGGCTCGTTGAGATGGCTAAGCTCGTTGTTGTGATTGCTATTCGCCGTGATTAGTTATGTCTAATTATACTATCGTCAATTTAATGATTCATCAAATTTTACCCGGTGGTAGTGTAGATGTTGCGATGGCGGCTGAAGGCGATTTGGAGATTGTGCTAAAGGAGGGACTCAAGTGTGGCTGAAGTATTGATTCAGAGGCTGTAGGAGTGATGCTGCTGTTGCTATTGTCCAGTACCACGGGGGTGGTGTGAACTGAATAGGAGATGACACCACTGGACTCAACTGGAATCGGCCCATCGCCAGAGTGCTCGTAGTAAAAATCAAAATCAAACTGAGGCCACTCTCGACGCATTTCAACGCAGTTGGCAGTGCAATTGGCGGAAGCTGTGGATGGGAAAAGCGAGAGTGATTAGCATTAATGCCGATGATTGATGACTGGAGTATCCAGTAGCACTTACCACACTGCCCAAAGTGTACGGCCAGTAGCAGAAAAGAAAGTATCACATATCTGGGACCTAAACTGTTCATCGTGCACTGTGGCACTGACTGACTTTTGAGCTGAAACAATCAAACTGTGGAATGACCAGTCACTGGTGGAGGCAGGAAAGGTTTGAGAGAGAAAGAAACGGCAGTGACACTTTAGGTCGAGCATCAACCACTGGCAAAGCACACAATCGTTCAAGCGTTCACTCACGAATCCTCAACTGCAACAGCAACAGCAGAAACAGAACGTCGACACCCATTGTAGTAGTGAGGAAGGGTGACTCGTCGGAAGAAGTGCTTGCTAATAACTGCTGCTCACAGCTCAGTGAAGCCATTGTCTGTCATGCAGATTAGTGAGGAGGCACTTACGCAATACATTGCACTGGTGGTGGTCACCGCAGCCGCATCCTACATGCATTTCCGCTTATGTGACCGCGGTCGTGGGAGCTAGTGTTGGCTTAGTGGACAGGTGCAAAAGGTGAAACAGTATGGGTAAATGACTGCTGGCAAAGGAAGAGGGTGCTGCAACAATGCTGCTGAATCATTGAACAACCAGTTCCCGAGTTTGGGTTGGCCAGTGAGTTTGGGTGAAGAACAGATTAAGAATAAACCAACACAAAAATGAAAAGATAACTTGTAAGCGGGTGTTGTGCAGTTTTGACTGTTTTGCTCTCCTCTACTTTCGTCTGCATTGGGACTTTGTGTTTGCGTGACAGGTAGATTCGCGCCAGTACCATGGCAATGGAGTGAATCACCAAAGGCAAAGTTACCTGAAATGAGTCAACTATATAGAATCAGACTTTTTTTATTGATAAAGTTCAAAGTGCATGTCAGAGTGTACTGGTCAATTTAGAGTGCACCACAACAACATTTTTTTGTTTTTCAACAAAATACCGCCCTTAGTTAGCAATTGGCAGTGCTGCTTCAGCAGTTTCACTGAAAAGTTCAGTGGCCACTGAAAAGCACTTGAGGTAGTAGTCGCCGGCAAATGGTGGTCCTCGCTTGGTCGCCGACTGACACGAGTCGCACACTGCATCGGCCACCGGTGAACAGGCATGTAGGGTGTACAGTGTCGGACCGCACTGCGAACACCGCAGACACTGCTGACGATGGGAGTGATGAGGGGTGTAGGTGCCACCCGGACAGGAGCTGCACAGTGTGTCCTGCTCACGAGTGCATCGACTGGCCATGAACTGACCAGGGCTGCAGCGAGAGCACTTCAGCGAGTGATGGTGCCGGTGTCGGTGCTGTTGTTCTTGTTGTCTCTGTTTGCGTAATGCCTTCTGAGCCCTTCGAATGCACTGTCGTCTCTTGCGACCTTTGAGCGTCCTGCGACACCATCGGCGAGATGCACGTGGTGTCAGGTTGTCGGGTGGATCGGGAACAGTCGAGTTGAAACGATTTGCGCTATTTTTAAGCAAATTCGGTACAGAACTTTCAGTTTGATTAAGACGAACTGTTCGTAATAACTGGTTTTTAACTGGCTTTTGGTTCACCCTATCCTTTTGGCGATCTTTTTTTAAAGGTGAGTTTTTCGGATCAGCTATATCATTTTTCTGCAGAACTTCCTCGTTTGTGCTGCCCTGAATCAATAAAAAGAAAGTTGTGAATACTACAAAAACAAAGCCAATGGTGATGACCGAGTTGAAACACTTGTAAAACATCATGTTGTTACAGCGAGTGATTGACACGATGTTCATCGACGACTGCAACTGCAAAAGGCACATATCCTCGGTTTAAGCATGTCCATGTCGATGCCAATTTTAGGCGATTAGTCGTCTAGACAGATAAGGTTGTCATGGTTTAGTTTATCACAAAAACACTAAAGTAAACATTGAATGACTGAGTACGGAAAGATGGTAGGTACCCCCAAAATAAAACAAAGTGAGACGCCCATACAAACACACACATGGCACAGTATTTGCACAGCGTCCACCACTGTTACCAGTGCCCATTTGACCTTTCGCATGACCTGCTGCTGTTGTTTCTGCCAGGTGAGCTATCACAAAATAAAAAAATAAAATAGACAATTTTGTTTAATATAATTCAACTAGATTATATTTATTAAATTGTAATAATTAAATTCATAATCATTAACAGATGAACATTAGAAAATGAGAGAAAAAGGGAGACAATATTTTGTGCTATTGAATCAGGTGGGTCAGGTTGTGGTTGTGGTTGGGTTGGGCTGTTTGGGGGCGGTTTGTGGTCAGTGGTTGAAAGTGGTGATGGTGTTGGTAGTTTTGGTGGTCGTATGTACAGTAACTGGACTAGAGACATATTTGCGTAGTTGGAGTTGCCGTTCCGTGCCGGCAATTCACAAAGTTTTGTATAGACTCTGGTCTGTATAGTCCAATCCACTTCTTTTCTACAAAGAAAAATGAGTGTGTGTGCGTGTTTTCTTGATGAGGAAATGGTGTTGTTGAAAACTCAGGTCGGTCACTGACTGACTTGGGTACTTACAAGCGTAGAACTTAACAGCGACGGTAATTCAGAGAGCATAAATATAAATCAACGGCGGTGAATAGACAATTTGCAAATAAATAATAATCATCCGGACAAAGGTAATAATGATAAATAAATAATTAAAATAAGTAATTCGTAATGCCAACAGAGATGCGTAAGAAGAAAAAGGAAAAGAAGAAGATAGAGACAACAGTGTGGGAGAGTGGGAGAATCTTGGAGATGTGCAAACGAAACAGAGATAGAGGATAGTAACTAGCGAGTAGAGAGAGAAAGTGAGAGCAAAAAGTGAAAGAGGGGAAGAGAAAAAAGGTGGCACTCTTGTTTGGGACCAGAGAGCCACCGTCGGTGGATGATAACATCACAGGGCACAGAGACGCGGCGTAGAAGAGAGAAGTTAGAAGACAGAAGAAGAAGAATACCACCCGGTGAGTGAGCAGACAGCAAAGTGGCGCCCAGTGCCTTCCGATCAGCGGTGGTGGTGATGGCTTTGGTGGGGAAAAGAAAGTACAGAGAAACACTGGCACTGTTGTCGTTTTTTCGCCGTCCGGACAATGATGTGAAGGACAATGGCCGCTGAGCATGCGACAGTGAGCTCTTCGAGCTGTCGATCGACTGTCAATGTATGTTGTCGTCAAGGCTCTTTTCAGCTGACACGGAGTAGAAAAAAGAGGTTTTGGCTCCAATGTCGTTGATTTGAGTGCCTCAACAGACAAACAGAGACAGAAAGAGAATAGTAGAAGAATATAGACATTTCCGACTAAATGATTCGCCGCTCTTTGGGAAACAGTGAGAGAGTGAGGGAGGAAGAGAGAGATAGAAAAGAGAGAAAAAGTACAAATCGACAGTAGAAAAGGAACGATTAAGTAGAAAGTTGAAGAAAGGGATGGCAAATGGGGGAGCAGAGTGGTCGACCGGAGGATTACTACACGTTCAAAGAGTAGTACGATGCCATGTCAACATTGCCCTGTTTGCCATCGACTAGATTAACTCCTTTCGAATCGGGAATCTTGCCGCCAAAGGGCGCTCCACCACCACCAGCGGCCACTTCTGCACTGCCACTGGGATGGTTCGGTGAGAAGCTGGAGCCCTCAGGGACGCCACGCACACCCTCAACTTCGCCGCTCAGTGGCCTTGGCCCTAGCACCTGGGCACCGGGAGGCAGTGCCACTCGACTGACAATGACGGTTTGCTTTTGCTGTTGATGTTGCTGTTGTTGTTGTTGCTGTTGCTGCTGCTGCATCTGTCGCTCAAGCTGCTTCTGCAGCTGCAGTTTCAGCTGATCTCGAGACAGTGTGGCAGAGGTGTGGTTGGCCATTCCTGGAGCGCCTCCATTAGCGTCCATGCAGATCAAAGCGTCACCATTGGGCATGGTAGTTTTGTTCATCGACGGCGTCGCCTGCAACTGCCGTGGTAGCGTCTGTGCCTTTCCCAACTGGTGCATTGCTGCTGCTGCTGCTGCTGTCCATTGGGCCCGTTGTCACTCAACTGCACTTCACCCATCTGCTTGACAATGGAGATCATCTGCGGACCATGAGGACCATTGCCCATTGCCACTGACTGACCGACAGCGTGGTTGAGGCTGATAAACTGAGCATTCTTCGGAATGGTGCCATAGGCAAGGATGGTGTGATTTCCGCCACCCCCCGGTTGACCTTGCTGTTGCTGCAGTTGTTGCAACTGCTGTTGATGTCCAACACTCATGGCAATCAACTTCTGCTGCATACTGCCTCCGGCTTGCTGTGAGCCCATATTCTTGGGCAACGTTCCCGAACCGGTCATCTGCTGAATAATCTCCGTAGTGGTGCCAAACTTTGGTCGAATGCCGCGCACTGATGGTCTCCGAGCGAAGCCAAAGGTCGGATCATCGTCCTCGGTGAATGAGTACCGCTTTTTATGCGATCCGTACGCTGCTGCTCCTGCTGCACAAACTCCTCCAGCTCGTCACGCTCTTCAGCGTTGAGATCGATGCCGCCCAGTTGACTAGTTCCACCACCAGCAGCAGCACCCAGCTTGCCAGCCTCCTCCGCTTTGAGCAGTACCTGTGGGTAGGCGTAGAGGCCATCACGTCGGCGAATCTCACTAGGATTGGGAAAGTCAGTGTGCCCGCCGTGAAGCTGCTGGTGCTGGTTGCTGTTCACGTCCACAGTGTGGATCTGCCCTGGAGTGGGCGTGGGCGCTCTGAGCGAACCATTCGGGTGCTGTTGGTAGGCAAAAACTGCTGCCGCTTGTTGGTGCCGCTGCTGAACGTAGTACTGATACGGTGGGGGCGGTTTGTTTTGTTGCTGCTGTTGTTGTTGCTGCTGCTGCTGTTGCTGTTGTTGTTGCTGCAGATGATGTGGATGCGGTGAAGCAGTGTGAAAGTGCATTATTCGAGGCCCCAGCACTGTGCCCTGCGGTACCAGAATCCGGCGAACAGGAATGGACACCGTCGAGTGCTGGTCGCCCTGAACTGGAACACCGTGTGCTCCGCTTAGTGTCATCATCTGTGGCATCGCCTGGCCACTGCCAGCACCAGGCGGGTGGTTGTTGTTGTTGTTATTGTTGTTGTTATTTGGCGAAGTTGATGATCCTGTGGCGGACATGTTGGCGCCATTAGCACCGGAGGACGTGGGCGCCTGTTGGCTGTTGATCACAATTTGGCGTGGGTTGTAGATCACAGACTGGGCGCCGGTCTGCGGATTAGTTTGCAGAATGTACTGCACCGGGCGAATTGTCTGCACGCCATTGGCAGCCGAGTGCTGAATGAAAGCGTACGGATAGCGGTACACCACCTGACCGGGTCGAATCTGAGCGGTTCCACCGGTGCTCAGGTGGTGGTGCAGTGGATGGCCATTGGCGCCCACGACGCCGCCGTTGTTGTTCACCAGACAGATCTGGGGACCGGGAGGACGAGGAGAAAGTTGCTGCTGCTGCTGTTGTTGTGATGGTGGGCCTGGTGGAATTGACATGTTCACATGACTCACATAAGGCCCATTGCTCATTCCAGCGGCCGACTCGTTGCCCAGTGAGGAGGAAGGCACCGTAAAGTTGTTGCTGTTGTTGCTGTTACCGGGTGCATTACTGCTAATCACCGAGTTGTTGCTGGCGTTGAGGTTAATGGACAGTTGAGCAGGAGTGCAACCAGCCTCAGCGAGCATCTTCCCAGAGACGAGCATCGCTGGTCGCTGGCCACCGCCGCCGTACTGCAGCAGGTACTCGTGCTGCATGTTGCCCGAGGAGGAGGACGATGAGGTGGACGAGGAGTTTGGCGACACTTGGTGCAGTTGCTGGGTTGGACTAGTGGACAGCTGGTGCGACTGCGGTGGTTGCTGCTGCTGTGGCTGGCCGATGTTGGTCACCACTGACAGCGTCTGTGGGGTGTTGTTGTGCAAACTGTTGGCGTTGGTGCACACCAGCGAGGAGGTGGAGGAAGAGGTGCTGGAAAGCGACGACGAGGATGAGGCTCGATTGGCGTCCACGATGGTGTACAGTGGAAAGCGCACCGGAATCAAATGACTAGATGCTGCCGCCGCTGATGCTCCATCGCCAGTGGCCAGTGTGGCTCTCTGCTGTTGCTGTTGAAGAGTGGTCTGGCTAGGAACAGTAGCACTGCCACTAGCACCAGGCCGACCGTTTTCATTTGGCACATTTTTGTTGTTTACATTATTTGGCGGAATACTCGAGGAAGAGGAGGAGGCGGCGGCGGCGGCGGCGGCTGAAGAGGCTGCAGCGACGGCAGCCGCTGCCGCTGAACTCTGCTGCATCATACTCTCGTAGAACATCAAGTTTTGTCTGAATTTACTGACAATCGAGTGCTGTTGCTGCTGTTGATTGTTCTTCACCGTCTGCTGTTCACCCTCTGCCGCCGAGCTACTGCTCGCCTCTGCACTACTACTTGAGCTGTGGTTCAATCGGTTCTCGTGGTTTACATTGCCGGACATTTGGTTGTTGCTGCCACCCAGTGATGAACTGCCTCCGGTCGCATTCACTGTGGCCATCAGTTCGCTGGTGTTCTCGTAAAGAACGGCATCACCAGCAGCCACACTGCCCCCTTTCCCCGCCATCTCTCCGTCTGCTGTTTTGTCTGGCGGGAGGGCAGCTGTGTCTCGTTTGCCACCCTCCTCAAAGTGCAGCCCATTTCCGCTGGCACTGAGCAGACCACCAAGCTCTCCGTTGCTTCGATTCTGCACATTCTCGTAAATGTTATCTTCGACCGAAAAAGATTTTTTGTTGTTATTGTTGTTGTTGTGATGCTGTTGCTGCAGCTGCTGCTGGTTAATGAGAATGATGGTGTCCTGCGAGGTAATACTGGAGTCACTGGCGAGGTCCTGCAGTGAACCATTTGGGCTAGAGCCGTCAATGCAGCAGGCCTCATCGTCGTCGTCTTCCTCGAGGTGACCCGCATTGAGCAGATATGAGTTGAGTTGGTGGTGAACGGGAAAGTCCTCCGAGGAAAGCTGCTCGTCGTAGGAGAGGTGGTGCTGGTGTTGCTGCTGGTCGAGCACCTCAAAAGCGTAACCATGTCCCTTGGCACGGTCGTAGCCCTGCTGCTCCAGACTCTGGTCGCCGTTCAACTGCTGATTGTGGCCGCCATTGTGATTGCCCTCAGCAGCAGTGGGCAGGCTGATCTGACTGCCGATTGCCTGGAGAATGTCATCCTCCTTTAGCACTCCGATTATCTGCTCCTCTTCAAGGCTATCGAGATTGTTATCGAGAATCATCGACTGCCATTTGGAGTTTTGGCCACCAGTGTGATCGCCGGCATTAGCCACCAGCATCGAGTTAACGTGACTCTTTTTGTCGTTGTGGCTGTTACCCTTTGAAGATCGTGGACTAGGATTGCTGGCGCCATTGTTGCCTCCTCCTCCTCCTCCTGCCGAGTCACTGTCATCGTCTTCATCGTCGATGTAGTCAAAGGTGACCTCATTGCGGAAGACGCCCAATGAGTTGGCGATAAAGTCGCGGTAGTCAGGAGGCGGCTCAAAAGCGAGAAAGTCCTGATACTCGGCAGGTGGCTCAAACATGTACTGCTGAAACTCCATCAAATTGAGCTCGGCGGGCGACTTTAGCGCAATGATCTGCGGCATTTGGTTGTCAGGCATCTCGTAGAGGAAAACCTGCATTGTCTCACTGAATTTGACCCGTTTGTTGTGCGATTTGATGAAGTCCTGGCTAGGGTCGATGCGCTTCTTGATCAGTGATTTCAGCGCTTTTGCCCTCTTCTCAGCGCTTTCCGCCGAGCTGGGCGTAGTGTTGGTGGTGGTGTTGGTGGTGGTAGAGTTCCGAGAGGCGGAGGTGGACGAGGACGAGGAGGAGGACAGTGAGGAGGACTGTCCGTCCGCCGTATGGCCCTCCTCTCCGTGGCCATTTTTGTGTTGGTTGCTGTTGTTGCTGTTGTTTGTCGGGTGCACGGCACAGGAAGTCATCGTCACTTGCGAGGTGGTTGGTGGCTGTGCGTGGCTCTCTGCGACAAAGCGGGGAAGTTTCTCAGCTCAACGACCTTTGCTCCCGATTGTTGGTGGCGGTAGTTGCCATGTGCAGTTTAAAGTGAAAAGAAATTTCAATAAAAAAAAGTAGTCGTTGTCGAGGCAACAGCAACAGCAGCAGTGAAGTAAAAGAGAAGATTCTTTCTTCTCACAATGTAATTGCTGTGACAATTTGCAGTGTTTCTGCTGTTGGCATGTTCAGCAGTAATGCGTGCCTCACCACTTCTTGCTAACTAGCAAATGTGTGCGCATTTAGCCAGTGTGCTCAGAGCATGGCCATCCTGTAAGGTGTAGAAGTGGAGAAGGTGAAGTGCACAGTGTCGTGGTCACGGCTCGTGGCAGTCAACAACGACACTTGTTTGCTCTGTAAGGAAGGAAAATGAAAACGAAACATTAGCATTGGTTTCCGCTGAAAAAAGTGAAAACAACTGCATGATCGCGCTGCAGCGTTTGCATCTGTCGCAGTACTGCTTTGCTAAACTTTTGTTTTGTTGGTACCCGTGTTTACATGATCAGCAGGGGTCAACATTGAAACAATGCGAATATGTGTCGAGTCACCGGAGAGGAAGTGTGCTCGAGGAGGATCTAACGCAGCAGTGGTCAGTGGCTCAATCAACAGTGGTGATGCTAACAAGCAGCAGCAGGGTGACTCGTATTTGCACAGATCAACTGACTGAAAGGCGAGACCATTTTGCTCGACTTTCGGCATTCCGGCATTACATCAGACCTCAACGGCACCAGTGGCCGCCAAACGGGCAAACAAACAGAGTTCCCTGACCTACAGTCAGTCAGTCAGTCTGTGTTGGCGTCGCCAACTGTTTTGCCAGCCAATTAATGAACCGTTTCGGCAAACAAGCGGCAAATAAAGTGGCCCAGGAAAGCACGTATGGCTCAGTTCTCACGGCAAAAAAAGATGAAGGAGAAGATGGAGACAAAAAAGAAGAAAAAAGTGCCGCCACATTCAATGGCACATTTTCAATTTTAAGTTTGACTTGCTACTGTCAGAGAAACCGTTAAAGAGACTGAAAACCTTCACTGAAGATCGATGACAAAGAAGGAGAAAAGGAAAAAAGAAGAGAGAGAAAACCCAAATGAGCAAGCAAAGAGAAAAGAGACGGGGCTCACGTTCGCAGCGAACAGTTGGAGCAATGGGCGCCTGCCTGATTCACTTGGAAAGAGCGCCAAAATCAGGGCACTTTTCCAGTGCAAAGACAAAAGACAAAGGAACGGCCAAAATGTGTGTGAGTGTGTTTGTGTGTTGAACTAATTGCGAGAGGGCAAATATGGCAGCAGAGGCCATTTGTTTGCCCACCAAAAGCAACGGCAGCAGAAACAGCATCAGCAGAAGAGGACGTTGCACAGGAGACAAAGGGCACTGGGCAGTCCTGTTAGGCACAATCACAGAGCAGACTAACTGCAGCAGTGACACTGATGGCTACGATGATGGTCACAAGTGAAAGTGAAACAGTGTGTGTGCAGAGTGCAGAGAGTGCGGCTCCCGACGAGTGGACGGATGGAGACAAATCACCAACAGCAAAAGTTGCTGCTGCAGTCGACAATGTAGCAAACAATGTCGGTGTATATCTCTGTCAGTGGCAGTGGGCACACAAACACAAACACACAAACACAAACGCTCATACAAACCGATTAGACGGGAAAGTGGGCGAACAAGGCAGAAAAACAGAAAGAGAGCGGAGAAGACAGGAGGATGGAAGATGCGTTCAGCTGATCGGTCAGTCGGCAATCACAATCACCACTGCCCTGGTCGCTGGTGATTGCCAGTGGCCAGTGTGTCGCAGTCTGCTCGGGGTGTCATTGCCGCCGTATAAAAAGAAGTGAACAAATACCGATAGATGATGATGATGACTGCTCGATTGCTGCTGTTGCTGCCGTTGCTGTCCTTTTGCCATTGTAACGACTGCTGAAATTGAACAAAAACTCGGAAAAAGGCGAGCACCACAATAGCGGAAACAGGAAGGAGTTTACATTGGCGCAGTGAGCACTAAAGTGCAGCAGTGTTCGGTTGTTGTTGCTGCTGCTGCTACAGTACAGGTCACCTCACTTCCGGTGGTGAGCAGTAGTTAATACCGCTCAGCCTACGCCTACGCCTGCAACTGTCCTCTGCAACTGTCCACCTGCACTGCTGTTCTGTCATCGTCGCCGGCACCAGCAACCAAATGGCAAAAGCAAAACAAAATCCAGACACGAAACAAGAGAAAGAAAAAGAGGCTTGACATGCACGCGATCTTGTCGACAAGAATCGGCGACGGTGGACAACAGAAACGGAAGAGTAACGCTCTCCATGTTGTAGTTAACTGTTACCGAATGGAAGAATGAATGAATGCATCGTCGTTATGTTCTCCTTTCGATCCGCCCACAGGCGCACACAGGCACACACTGCAGTAATCACTTGGCTGCTTTTTTACCGCCGAGGATCGAAGTGAGGCAATTGAATGGAGCGCCCGGCAGTGGAAAAGAGAAAAAAAGACGAGAGGCGGCAAAGTAGCGTGTCTGTTCCTTTCTGACAAATGACATGATTTGATGCCGTGTGCCACAGCAAAAAAGAAGAGAGGGAGACTTTGTCGGCTTGGGACTAATCCAATCACATACCTTAAGGGAGTGTGCACTGAGCTGATGCCACTGCTGCAGCAACAGCAATCATTCCTCCAGTGTGAACTAACACACATCGACACCTCCTGTTTACGTCTGTAGCCAGTGGCAGTGAGGAGGAAAAAGTAACGGATTGTAAGCTGCTGTTATTGCAACTGCAGCAATCAAAGCAGCGTCGAAAGGCTAACAAACACACAGAGACAGACGTTGACTCTGGGCGCCCTAGTCTACTGCGAGTAGAGCTCATTCAGCGGCTTTTCAAACACAAACAGGGAGACCACAGTTTCCTCTTGTTTGCCAAATTGCCCGTTGCTCGTCTCCAGAAAACGCCAAAACGGCACAGATATAACCGAAGTAGATAGAGGAAAAGAGCGAAAACTGCCGTCAGTTTCCGTCATAATGAACAACAGCAGCATCAACGGTAGCAACTGGGCAACTCTCATTTAGTTTATCACCGTACTGTCAGGTGCTCAGGAAGTGGGGACTGCGCCCATTCACCACCACCACCACCATCACTGGCCGCACCGTTTCCCTTTCCCTCTTACCGGAGAGCATCATTAATCACGGGCGTTTCAGGAGCAGCAGCAGAAGCGGAGCGCCGAGGCGAACCTCTTGTGACCCTTTTTGTTTGCGCCTGTAGTGTTTATGGACGCAGACTAAGTGTCGCCCGGCTTGCTCATTCACTCGTGCGTCAGCCCTAACTAACTCTGCTTTGAGGTGAATTCGCCTTCTCACTAAGGCCGATAGCCTAGCCACCCCCTCACTGTTTACCAGTGCCGATTGCAGAGTGAACACGATGCAGTCGATGTTCGATTAAGATGATTATACAAAGTAGCAGAATAGAAGAGGAAAAGGAGAAAAAAGATGAAAACATACACAGAAAAGAGGAGCAAAACAAAAGATAATAAAAAACATGCCAATAAATTGACAGAACCGCTCGGTGATCAATTAGTTTAATTGAGTGCACCATAAAATGCTCGTGTATGTGTGTGTGTGAGTGCTCGGCAAAGACAGTGCATCAGACAGAGCATCACAGCTAGGGAAGGTTGTGGCGGAAACGGAGCAGCATGACGCAGCAGACGACTCAGTACCCATCAGATGGATAGTACAGTTGCCGGCACCAGCAGCGGGGTCATAGCTGGTGTGCTATTCCACCCAAATACTATGATGCGGTCGTGCTGATGATAGCGTAAGATGGCCTAAGAGAAAGGCTGCTGCTGCTCGACACTGCTGTACGCTGATGTTCTAGCTGAATCGTGATACTGAGCGCACACTGTGTTCAAACGGATACCACATCATCAGTTTTGGTTGCTGCTGGCTAGCTTAACATTACTACTACTACTACACGTCTGATCCAAAGCAAGAAGAGAAAAAGAGAAAGAAAGAGAGAGTTGGCAGTGGATAGAGACAGGGGCAGTTCGGTGCATTTGGGTGCAGTGCCGCAGTTAGGAGTGTAAGCCACGAGACAGCCCTTCAGCCCCCTTTGCCGCAGTTGGGTACTGCCTGCCTGCAATGAAAATGTGGCGTGCCAGAGGAAGAAGAGGGAAAGGAGAGATAGAGCTCGCAAGCGGAGACGACAGCAGTTTGGCCGGAGCTGTACAGCGTTGTGGTAGTGCACACTGTGCACAAGTGGTGCCAGAAGCGGCGACGACGGTCGAGGACGACAACGCCGGCGACTTGCCGTCGATTGTCACTTCACCGTACACTCACAGGCACGAGCACATCAGAAGAGATGATGAACGTGACAAAACTGACAGCGATTTGCCGGTATGCGTCTGGGTGGTGGTGATGGTAATGGCACTGGCGTTGGTAGTGTGTGGTCTGTGCGGCGTATCTAAACAGTGGCAGCAGAATGGAAGCCAAATTCGGCAGTGCTGCTACTGCTGCTGCTGCCGTTGATGATGATGATAGTCGAATGTAGTGCAGAGAATGTGTACACTGCAGTGTACGTACAACACACACAAACAACACACAGTCTCTGGCAGAGACAAGCAGCTCCTAATTATGAAATGATGATGATGATTGGGAGGCATTTGTGGAATGGTGTGTGTCACTGTCTGTCGGCGCCATTTGCATTGCCAACCTACAGCCTCAGCAGCAGAAGCAGAAGCAGTTCCTTCTCTTCTAATTAGAGCATCGCGGTAAGGTGGTAGTAGAAAGAGAGCAAAGCCACTGAAGTGTAGTCTACAGTGTCACTGGCAGAACAAAGCACAGTCAAGAGAGAGACTGAGTCTGCTTCAGCATCAACATCAACACCATTTGCCCGCCAGTGACGCCAGTGAGTTCTGCTCGTGAGCACCGTGAGCACAATGTGTGTGCACAGTTCTTCACCTGATGCCATAGCAAGTGCTGCTTATTTTGTCTGCTGGCCTACATTGTCTCCGATGTGGTAGTGTCCACGGGCAGTACTGTCTGCTGCAGTTGGCTTGTTGCGGTCATCATCACAGTGGTGGTCAGCCAGCCGATGACCATCACCGTCGCCAGCACCACCACTAAATGGCCACCTAAATGAAGAGCACCATTGTCCAGAGGCGCCTTCTTCAAGTGAACAGCACATACACACACACTGACGCAAACCGAGTCAAAGTTGAGAGTGAATGGCTGAAAGTAATGTGTCAGTTGATGCTGGCCTGCCTGAACTGGACTTAGATTGAAATGGACCACGCGAGAAAGAAAACAAAAAAGAAAAAGAAACATCAGTGCGTCCTTCAAAGAAGAGAAAGCCGCCCGGTGTGTGTGATAGCGAGAGCTCATCATTTGTCAGGAGAAAAGATGATGCGAAATCAATTAAACAGGCGCCTCGAAAATAGTAGAAGGCAACATTATTAGCAGGCAGGCATTGAGCGATCGTTAGCAGGTGTGCTGTGCTCCTCTTTTTGCCATCTCCGCCACACTGTACGCCATTGTTGTGGCTGGTGTCCACGGGACGAGTGGACACGCACGAACGGATGATTGGAACAGCTGACGCACATACTGACTGCAGTGCACACTGCCCGGAGATGCCTACTGATGCCGCCGCTGCTGTTTTGGATCACTGGCGGTCAGGGAATAGTGCCCAAAGGGTTCCGAGTAGTCACCGCTTTTGTGTAGGTTGTAAGCTAGCTTGACTTTGCCAAAAGGCAATATCTGGCACTGAGTGCAAGAGAAGGATAAGCAGCCTGTGCAGAAGAACATGCCAACGTTGTAAAGGAAAAGACAATGCGCACCACTGGTCACTGCTGCTGCTCACTGCATGGACATTAGCATACGGCCACTGACACTGGCCGAAGTGGATGCTTGACTGCCTGGCTTCTTCGCTGGTAGGCTAATTAGACGCAGGCTGCTTGGAACAGGAGCAGCAGCATGGCTCATAAATCTATAAATAGTCGGAAATGGTAGTGCGTGCTGCTGATGCAGAGGTAAGCATAATTACTTGACTGGCAGCAGTGGAAGCCGAAGTGGCCGAAGTGGTGGTGGTCAATAGTTCGGCAAGTCTGAACTGAACAACAACGACGATCATCGACGGCAGTAAGAGCAGTAGCGATGAGATGTGCCAGTCACTGCTGTCGACAGCGACATGTCAGCGAGTTGCTAGCCACAATGGACATTGAAAGGGAGAGAGAGAGAGCAATAGACTATCGACAGCAACGACCGTTGCTGCTGCAAGAGCAAAGACGGTGCCAAAGAAGAAAAGGAGACTTAAATCCATTAGGGACATGGCAAAAGTCGAATTAGCGTCGAACGGAAGACGTGTGCCGGCGAAAGAGGAAACGCCAAGGAGCAATAGCTCAGGAGGAGCAGTTGCTGGAGCAGCAACGGAAGACAGACAGATAGACAGGCAGCATCCAGTAAAGGAGAAGTGATCGAGAAGAGTACCGGAGTGAAGAGGCGATGGAGAAGATGCCGAAGAGTGGGGTGAAGAGGGTTGCCGGGTGGCGAACTGGCGGAGGTGGCTGACGGTTGCCCCTTCAATTGAACCCAATCAAACGCACTTTTCTGCTGCTCTGCAGAGGCACACTGACGCCAGCCATGCAAACGAGGACAGTGCATACACACACACTCGGTGCAAATTGTGATGTGCACTCTTCTGCTTCTTCGCCGGAGTGCGTTACCACTGCCACTACCGGAGAAAACGATAGGTTCATTCGACCCTGTCCACACAGACACTGACACAGACAAAACACAGGCTGCTTTTTTGTGTTGCAGCTGCTGCTGCCCACTCTACATAGTCGCCGCCAATTCAGTCACTCATACTCGATCGATTTCTACATCAGAGAACAGTGTTGGTGCTTGTGGTGGATGCTTTCACGCTAAGACGATAAGGCGACGCTCGAGTCTGTCTGACGACCGACGTGTGCGTAAGAAAGTGTGTGTGTGTTTGCCGGTGATAACCTTTCCCTCTCGTTCTCTGGTCGCCTGCAAATAAAAGGTGAAAGCAGCAGCAAACTGGAGGTGGATGATGAGCAGCAGCATCAGCAACCACCTGCAGTAGTCAGAATTACGCTACTATTAAACCACTGGCAAATGGCACTCGATAAGGAAAAGTCGGCATCAGATCAGAGAGAAAGCGAGAGGGAAAGGGAGATCACATGCCAGTGGATGGAGAGCACAACAAACACACACACACACCTCGCCTTTGTCGTCGTCAACATTGCTGATAGTACCGTAGTGGTAATGGAGCTGCTTCGAGCAGCGACAGCAACAGCAGAAGTAGCAGCAGTTGACAAATAAGGCTGCTGAAATTGAATCAGCAGTCAAAAATTTGCAATGCAAATGCAAATGCGACCGGCGTTCCTTTCCTCCCCTCCCTATTCACTGTCGCAGTAATCTGTCTACTGAAGTGAAATGTAGTCCAAATCAACTGTGTTCTTGTGCTTGTGTATGTGCTCAACTGGGCCGATCACAGCTCTTCTTTCTCCCGCTGTAGTAGCACTCTGTCCATCTTCAGCAGTTGAAGTTGCAAGGACGACGGGGAAATTCACTCGCTCACTCACTCACACAGGCCGACACAAATAAAAATGTGCGTGTATTCGGCGTACAGTGCCTGCTTTTAAAAGGACCGCTCTCAATGTTTTGATAAGCTTCTCCAAGTGTGATGGATGCTCACAACTGACAGCGCTCAGCTGCTAGCTTCTGCTGCTTTGCTTGCTGAAGTTGTGACAAGCGATGATGCTATTTGCAGCCAGCAATCGGCACTAATTATCTCGCCATTGAGCCCTGTCATCGGGCGTCATCATCGACACAGCCACACAGCAGGAGAAGGAGGAGGAGGACGAAACCACTGACTGCAAGAAAAGATTGAGAGAGCTGATCGTTATACTTTTGGTGCGTCTGTAGCAATCTTCCTAAGAAGTGCTAAGAGTATTAGCGGTAAGTTGTTATTTAGTTGCTGCTGTAGCATTAGGGCTTTGCACAAATCGATTCGTGCAGATTCAAGCCGTGAAATGGGTGAAAGTGGCGTGTGGCTATGTTTGTCTGTGTGTGCCTGCAAGTGGCAGGCTCTGAAGTGGTCTGTTCAGTTCAGCCAGTGAATTATGACTCGACAGAGCGACTGTGCAACTCGAGAATGTGACAAGCTCTACGGCGCTTGTTTACGTACCTGGGTCTGGTTGATGGCTTCAGTAGCAGAGAAAGAGAGAGACGTAATGGAGAGAGGAAGATGAGATGAGCAAGGAAGGTCTCACCGTGGCGAGCAGTGGTTGGTAGTAGTAGCTGCGGTAGTTGACGAAGACACTGAGCTGGAATGCAAAACTAACACAGAACGGTAACAAGAGTGAAGTGAAAGAGAGGAAGAAGAGGGAGCGAAGCAATCAGCGAGACGAGCAATTGTGAAGTAGTAAAGTGCGGCTGCTGCTGTTGCTGCTGTGGATGGTGATGTGACTGTGATGTATGGCTAGGGAAGTGAAAGAGAGAGAGAGAGAGAGAGGGGAACAGGGGATGGGAGCAACAAATCAATCAACCGACAACGAGAGCAGTGAGAAAGGAAGGGAGGGAGGAATAACCAGAAGAGAAAGAAAGAGGGAGAGAGAGGGGCAAACAGCAATTTGGCCGACGGTCGTTGTCGTCGTCTGCGGGTAACAAGGTAAGGGAGAGGGCCGTCGACTTGAATGGAAGAGACAAAACAGCTATCACATGGCAGATCGGAGGTGATGGTGGTGATCAGAGCAAGCAGAGGGGGGATAGGCAATGCCACTTGTTTAATATTTTAGTGATTTGTACCGGCACAAGGTGCCTCGCTGTCCCTGTGTGTCTGCTAACGAGAAGGAGTCTCTGAGAGAATGTGTGTGTGCATGCCCTCTCATGAGACGCCGACGTCTGTTGCTGCAGCCTAAATGAAGACTGAGTGATCTTCTGCTCACTGAGCAGCTCTCTTCATCACAATAATTCACACTTGCCAAGACTGGCAATTAGAAGCACACACAAAATCCTCCTCCTTTTTCTACCTCTGCCACTTTTTCGTCTCCTTCTCAGTTCTTTTTATCTTTTATCGTGAAGGGGTGCTCTGTTTGGTAGTGGTAATGAAGACACAATGCCCACCGGGTGGTGAGCTTGGATGCACGACCAGCTGAGTCTTTTAACGGCGCCGGCGGCGTTTGTCGAGCGCCTGTTCTTGGAACTGTGCACGAGTCTGATCAGCCGATGATCAGCAATGATCACGATTGCCGATCACAGCATTGTCGTACACGAGCACTTCTCATGAGCAACGGATGAGAGAGTCAGAAACACCGTGGAATGATCAAGTGAATGTGCTGTCGAACGGTGTGTGTTTGTGCTTGTGCTGTACAATGGAAATAGGGAATAGGATGTGAGTCGCAGTGGGTATCAATTCAGCAACGAATGGCCATCTGTGCGTTTCTTTTTTTCAGCAGCTCAGTACAGCAATGCCGACTCAGTGCGGCATCATTCTTTTGGCTTGGGCTGGGTTGCAAATGTTGCTAGTGTTGAGAGAAGAAGGGTCAACGGCGAAAAACGAAGCCGGTGGTTGAGATGGTGGTGATTTTGCTGCGCTTGTGCTTGTGCAGCAGCAGCAGTGGCAGATGCAGTAGATTGCAGTAGGGGCGATGGCTATCATCAACAACACAGAGTGATCAATGCAATGCGATGAACGTGTGCGAGGGGAGATGAGCAGATGCAAACATAACAGAACAGAACAGGCAAGGGAAGGGAACAGAACGAAACTGTGCAAATGGCATTTGAAGAGCAACGATAACACGCACACACGGCAGACAGACGGTGCACCACTAACGATGAGGGACGAAAAGGGAAACAGAACGAAAAAGATGCAAAGAAGAAGCAACGAAGAGCGGAGAATCAGATGGAGGATCACATTGGCGTTGCGGTGTTTTGCTGTGCCGTGCCTGTGTGTGGTTCGGCCAGACAGGAACAGCTTCGAGCTGGAGCCTCTACTACTTCATCTGCGCTGGTGCAGCTCTAATGAAATAATCAAGTTAAGCAGCAGTTCAGCTTCATTCCCATGGCAATGCATGTCACCAATTGCTGAGCTGAAGCTGAGCTGAGGTGAGCCGGAGTCTGTCCAGGTCCAGAGAGGGTGTTCGATCTCGACCGAACAGGGGACCGAGACCTAGAGAGAAGGAGAGAGAGAGAGGAGTCGGAGTTGGAGACCTGCTGTGCGCGGCACTGTGCGGAGAGGGGTGAAAGATGCGGCCAGATTGACACAATTTGCAAACAAACACACAGCACTCTCTCACACACCAGGCATACTATCACCAGGAGAGTGAGAGAGACACACACGGCCGCCGAGACTGCAGCTGCAGCTTCGGGAGAATCGCCAGCAGAGAGAAAGGAAAGCAGAGTTGAAGAAGTAGAAGAAGCTAAAAGAAGTGGAAGTGGAGACTGAGTAGGAGTAGAGGTGAGAGCAGTAGAATGGCAAACAAAGCGGGTAAGAGACGAGAAAGAGAAGGAGACAGTACGGCGGACGGGGCAGCAACTCTCGACAGCAGACCGAATCGCGCGCTCAGCTGCAGTTCAGTCTGCCGCTGTTCCTTCGTCTTCTACTTTTTCTTCTTCTTCTTCTTCTTCTTCTTCGGGTGCCCACACAGCCAAGAGAGAATCGATGAGACACTGTGGTGGTGGTCGTAGTGGTGGTCGTAGCGGTGGTGGTGGCAGTAGAAGCACTGGTTCAGGCACTCATTCAGTCAGACACACTACGCTCCAGGCAGCTCCAGCAGTTCAACAGAAGGACAGCTGAAGAATGGCGCGCGCAGGCTGAGGCACATTTGAAGAGTAAAGTGCAGCCAGCAAGCTCCCGAGCAAACTCTCTCTCGCTTTCAACTCGGGCAAGGATCGACTGCCGCCGGTGGCCACCACCACCACCACCACGGCGACGACCACAGGCAGCAGCAGCAGCGGCAGCAACGACCGCTCGATGCTCTTCACTGCACACAGACTCTAATGTGGCTGTCGTCATCAGCTGCATCAGCAGCAGTTGAAGCAGTCCGCCTGCCGCAGACGAAGAAAGTGAGGCTGAAGAAGATGCCGACATGAGATGCCGATGGAAGTGCGGTGGAAGGCAAAGCGCAAAGACATTGCCCGACGCCGACACATGCTCCGAAGTGATGCGTTTCACTGAACACTGAGTGCTACCACCAAGTGCTCTCTCTCTCTCTCTCTCTCTCTCTGTACTCTGCTTGGATGCTCTCTCTTTCCATCGGTAGCGCCAAGAGGGACATCCACTGGTGCACACAGGCATCATTGCAGTGCATCAGGTCGAATCGTGCGCGTACGCAGCAGAACGTATTCTGGCCAGCAGACACTGACTGGACATTACCCGTACAGTATTCTTCCTCCCTCCCTTCCTCTGAAATGCTGGATGACTAGATGGAGGCTGAGGAGGAGGCAATGACCACGACAGGTGCAATGCTGCTGATGCTACTTCAGTGACTCACTGTACCCCTCTCGAATGGGTGATGTCACACTTGTTTCGTTCAGGTGACGTTTTAGGGGTTAATTTACAAACATTTGACATTTGACAAACTTGATGAAAGTGGTCACTTGAGCCAACGTTCCCAAAGTGGTTACAAAGTCGTTTCTGCAGCCATTAGCTAATGAGTTCAATTTTCAAGACGTTTTGATAGCACTAGTGCTCAACAGCAGAATCGTATAGCTTGAACATTAATTTCTTTTGCAGCTGCCACTGGATAAGATTGAATAAAATGAGCAACATTGTAAATCTCATATTTTAGCAAAGAGGGCTACATCTGGGGAGACATTTAAATACAATTAGAAAACGAAAAAAGACATTAACTTTAAATTGGTTGTATTAGGTAAATTTGATCTATCGCCCCTCTTACGTCAGTGTGGATTACTGAAGTACTGCGAAAACAGCTTCTAATGGCCAAATGCAACCTTCAACTAATTCAATAAAATAGAGTAAAGCACCGCACTAAATTGCAAGCAAAAACACCTGCTTTTGCAAATGCAGTGGTGACGATGAGACGCTGATGTATTTTCATCTTTTTTAGTCTTGATGCAAACGTTTTCCAGTCGTTTTGTCAGCCAAAAAAGTAACGTTCACCAGAAAGAGAGTTTTTGTACAAGTTACGTTTTTGAAATATGCTCGTCATCTGCGAACGACCCTTTGGCAAAGAAACGGATTTTTTTGCTGCTGCTGCGGCTGCCTGCCTGCCGCATGAGCAAACTAAAATAAAAAATAATCCAAATCTCAACTGTGCTTCGGTTGCGTCTGTCCCTCTTGTCAGCCTGAGTCCTGGTCCAGTCCGGGCCACCAAAATGTCGTCCACCGACCTCGATGGATCGTCCATCAGCGACGAGGAGCTCCGCCGAAGACTAACCACCGAGTTCAAAGTCAACGTCGGCCCTGTCACTCCATCCACTCGGCGCGTGCTGTTGAAGAAGCTCGCCAAGCTAGAAAAGGGCCGCAACTCGTCGTCACCCGATGTTGACACTCCACCTCCATCACCATCACCATCACCGCCGCCGTCACCGTCAACTTTGACTCGACGAGTTGTTCTTCCACGAATCTTCACGAGCGATGCCAGCCCCAAGCAGCCAATCACTCGACCACCCATTCGCCGAACAATGGACACCCGATCTAGGAAATCCACCAGTTTGCAAACCTACAGTGATAGCGAGTCGGATGTTGACGAGGAGCGCAATGTTAAGCTGACCAAAATGCTTCTTAGCCACCGACCTGGCCTCTATCGTCCGGCTCCACCCACCAAAAAGGCTTCCGGTGTCAAAGCCTTCTTTTCCAATCTGCTTTTAAAACTTGTACCTGAAGCTTTGACCAAAATCAGCTTTTCGACCACCTTCATCTACGTTCTTCTGTCACTCATCGCGACCGCATTCTTCGTCTACATCCTATCTACCTACATGTGGCCCATCTCCATTGCCTGTGTGGCCATTACGATCACTTCTGCTATCTACGTCTACTACCGACGAACCAAAAGAGCCGCTTCAGAAGAGCAGTGCCTCGTCTTTGAACTGGTCGACAAGTCCCTCGAACTGCTGCAGTCACCAGACGAACCACGCTCAATGCCAGTGCTGCACATTCGGGACACTCTTCTCTCTCCGGCTGAGAGAAACAGCGCAAAGTATCGTAGAGTCTGGAACAAGGTGGTGAATCACGTCGAAAGCTCTGATTCCCGCGTCAAAGTGGAGTTTATCAAGATTGATGGCGAGGATTTCAAGTCGTGGAAGTGGATTGCCAGCAACCCAGTGGCCAACTACTTGATGAGCGACAATGAAGCGGACTCGGACGGCGCAGAGAGCGAAAAGATTGGCGGCGTAGAATGGCAAGGACAAGCTTTTGGCAGTCCAATTGGCTCTACTGGCCAGAACTCACCGGCGCGCACTCAGGGAATTATTAATGCGGCAAATGAGAGTATTGCAGTTGCCTCTCCTGGATCAAAGAAAGAGTTTGAAGCGCCGACACGCTTTCTAAAGATTCGCAACATCTTCGAGAAAGAGGGCCACTTTTTAGATCCTAGCTGGGCCAATAAAATTAAAAACACCATTCTGGAAAAGACGGCCATTTATGTTGAGAAGAACGGCCTCTCCGACTCACACGACATTCTACACATTGAAATTGAAGACAACCCTAACGAAGGACTTGTTTACCTGAAGTGCGCCTCGATTCCGGCCGCAACCAACGCGTTTCACGCTCTTCACGGCTGGTGGTGCGAGAAAAAGCTGGTCAGCGTCAAGTTCCTTCGCGAAGATCGATACTACCAGCGCTTTCCCCAGGCAAAGAAAGCCAACACACCACTAAACAAAACACTGTAAACGACAAACAAACAAACCCATACCTGTCACCTTTTATCTACTTGCTCCTGAACGTCGCCAGATTTATACATACATACATACATACAGAATAATAATAATAAACTTTAAATGATATTTTTGACTGTAAACCCTTTAGACTGTTACTTTTTAGAATCCTAAAAAATAATTCTATGATTTTAAACTTCAATGTAAGTAATGTGTTAAGGCCACTTTGTAAACGAGTAAAGTTGGTTCGGAGGGTTTAACGGTTAGATCGCCATGCTGGCGTGTTATCTGTGCACTGCAACGGTGGAACTCAAATCACACAGTGTCCTAATCAACTGCCGGTGGGTGATTAGCGCTAATTAACACACAGAGTCAAACATTGTAGAGGAGATTCACAGTGCACAGAGGGGCGCACTCACTGGCGTCATGGATCAGCCATGGCGCCCTTTATTGGGGACAAGCTTTTTTACAGGAATGTGAGGGTGTGCTGCTGCTGCTGCTGGAGATAAGTAAAATAAGTAAATACTAGAGAATAAAGGGGAATGCAGTGATATTGTGGTGGTGGTGATAAGTAGAAGCTCAAAGCTCAGAGTGTCGCTGCAGAATTTGCGTCTCAATTTTGGAGTGCATCTTCTCCACCTTGTGGTTGAGCTCCTTCACCTTGCGGACGATGTGCTGAGCGTGGTCGCTCAGGCCTTCCTTCTCTCCCTCCTCCGTCACCTCGTTCAGGCCCTTCTTCCCCGCCATCTTGTCCGACTCGAGCTGGGCGCGGAAGAAGTTGAGCTTCTGAATGCGCGTCTGAAAGTGCAGCAGCTCGTCTCGCAGCGTCTCCAGCTCCTCGTCGGTAAAGTCCGACTTGAGTGCCAGTGACCACAGCTTGGAGGCACGTTCCTCCTCAAACTCCCCGCCCTTCAGCTTCTGTCCGTTGACGGTGGCGTTGAAGACGGCATCGGAGAGGCGTCGGTACTCGTCTTTCAGCTCACGATGTTTCGCCTCCACCGTCTTGCTTGTCTCCTCTACCTTGAGCTCCTTCTCGATTTCCTCCTGTCCTAGCACCTCGTCAATGTGATTTTCCAAGCTCTCCTGTCGGGCCTTTTCCTTGTGCTTTTTGCTATGCAGCTCGGAGATCATGTGGTGGTACTGAGACATCTTCTCCTCGTAGTGCTTCAGCTCCTCTTTCAGAATCTTCAGCTGCTCCTCATTCAGATCGCCCTTTTTCGCCTTCTTCCACAGCTTGTCCACCTTTTTGTCCTTGAACAGCGGCTTCTCATGAACTTCTGCGCCGGCATTTGAGTCAGCGGGTTTATTATTAATGTCTTTGCCGGCGATATTCTTGTCCTCCCATTCAATACTGTACTTTCGCATCAGTGCTCGAAATTCTTTGCGTACTTGAGCTTCACGAAGACCGTCCTTGTCATGGTGGTCGGCTTTTAGCTTCTTCAGGGCAATCTCATTTGCATCCTGGTGCTTCATGTCTTCGTGTAGATTCTTTAGCGCTTTTCCATCAAGTTTCTGTGTGGACAATGTAAACACCAGATTAGATTAGATAAAGATAAATACAAGTGCCAACGTTTTACCGTCTTGGCCTTTTCCCAGATGATATTGAGCTTTTGCATGCGAAACGGGTGCTTCTTGGTGTACATGTTCTCCTCATTCGCCTCTTTCGAGTACTTGTTTTGGGCCAACGTCAGAATGACAAGGCACGATAAGAGGAGAAGAAGAAGGACATTTGGCCAGGTTGACGCCATGTTTTGAAAAATTCACTAGAGATTGACACTGCTGTCTTTCACACACACACTTGTTTACGCAGACCATCAACTGATGCGACTGAAGCCAGACTGCAGCTGTGCACATGCACTAGGTGCACCACTGCAACAGCAGCAGCAGCACTTGCCGGTCGCACTTCACTTCGCTTTCCGAGAAACTTTTTGGCATTCCGCTCCGATCAAGACTTTTAATGACTGAAGTTTTAATATTTATGATGTGTATAGAAAAGCCAGAAATTGCAAATGAGATTCAGGAGTGAAAACAGAAGAGGAGTCTACAGTATGGTTCAAGTACAAGGAGAGTCAACAAGGAAAAGGAAGAAGAGGAGGTTATACAAAAGGGACAAAAAGAGGTGACAGTATAATACAGGAGAATTACAATAAATTACAACAGCTATGGTGTTTCTCCCCCTCTGCAGAAAATGGCAATGCAGTGGCAAGCGCCATCAAAATGGCCATGACCTGAGCTGCCAGGGGTGAGCCAAATCACTTGAAGGTTGTAGACAATCACAAAAACGGGTGCATCAGAGGCATCTTTCGATTCAAAACTGTACAGGGGTGTGTGTGCAGGATGCTTTTCAGAGAAAGGGTCAAAAGGAATATGCTGCTTGATTGCACACAAAGGTTGTTTCCCCTGTTGTAGAAAGACGAGCTTATCAGAGAATCTTGATCAACACGATCACACGGTTAAGTAGAAGTAGCAAAAGTGCAAAGTTCTAAAGTAAATCGTCCACGTTCATTCTTTTTACTTCATATGTTCAGGCCAAAAGCTGCAAAAGACAAAGCATGCTCAGTATGATAAAAGTCAATGATAAGATGATTCAATGCTTACTTTATATGGTAGCGAATGGTGGAGCCCTCAAAGAGCCTCTCGAGCCACGTCGGAAGACCATCCAGTAGGTTCTCCTCAAAGATGATCTCCTCGTGAAGGGCGTTGAGGTAGGCGCCATTTCGGCGCACCCTCGGCTTCGTGGCGACCAACATGCCCGACTCTACGTCGGACTCCTGCTCCGATGACAGATCACTGTCATCAAGACCAAGGAATTGGCCATTGTTGTCAGCTCCGCTTCGCTGAAATTGACAACAAATTGCTTTAATTTCCAGCAACAACAACAGTCATCTCATTACCTTATTTTTAATCTCCGGGTGCTTTGCGTGGTAGACGCAAAAGTACTTTCGAAAGCCATTGATAGAGATGACCGTGCCAATGCAGTTCTTTGGATTGATGTTCAGATCTCTGTCATCTCCTAGCGTCTGCATCAGCACCTTGCGGTACCAGTCGAGATTCTTCTCCACCATTAAAAAGGCAAACAGTAGTGTTTTGTTCCTGAAATAAGGAAATGCAATTAGTTTTATTCTGCTGTGAACCGCTCCAAAAAAAACTTACTTTCTATAAGGCAAAACAAACTTGCGAAATCGCGCAAGCAGGCGCTCTTTAGAGGAGTTGTCGCAGAGGAGAACTATCGTCCGACAGCCTGGCTTTGACAGGCGAATCAGTCCATTGTACGTTTCCCCTCTCAGTTCATGAATATTGAATGGCGGTTCTTTTCTGTTGAGCAAAGAAACCCATGATGTTTAAAAAGTGTTTTTAAAGCAACCCTAGTTTACTTACTTCACTCGAGTCGTACTCGCTCCGTTCGTTGTCGTTCTGCATTCCCCGCTTAATTTTCGCTTTTCCTTGATCGATTCTTCCTCAAGTCTCCTAAATGGTAGAAAAAGCAAACATTAATCTCCTTTCAAAATAGGCTACCTTATTTCATCAGCATTACATAAAATAGGTCATCGTGTAGCCAATAAAGATGATGATGGCCAACGTGAGGATGATGGACACTATGGGAACTGGGTCAGTGTGGGCAATGTTGTCGCTGAGGTTCTCCGTGACCAGCAGCAGCCGCCTGACGATGCGCGAGATGAGACTCTTCGCCGACTCGTCAATGACCGAGGGCAGCTTGGCGTCATTGCTGAACTGGGCGGCATTCTGTGAAAGTCGGGTGAGCAGTCCGGCCAGCTTGTTGCGCGTCTCGTTGATGTACGTCGAGTCAATCAGGTCCCACTCATTGTCGAGCCACTCGTAGTAGACGTGGTCGACCTCTCGGCGCCAGAAGACCACCACGTGGACGCCCCGGTAGATGTTGCCCTTTCGAAAGCCCTCACTGAGCGCCCGAACAAACTCCGCCTGGCGCTCGCGGTAGATGTACATAAAGCGGAAGCGGTCCTTGGAGTAGTTGTTCTCGCGAATAAAGTTTCGCATCTCCTCAAACTTGGGCTCATTTTCCAGGTTGTCACTGGCGACGAGCATCACGCAGAGCTTTATTCGAGAGGGGGCGCTTCCAGTGGGGCACAGGTAATCGAACATGATCTACAAGTTTAAAGAGGTAATGATGGGCGAAACAACCTGGTGAGACAGGCCCTACCTGAGAAGTGATGCGAGGAAGAAAAAGGTACTTGTTCGAGTCGAGCACATCCTTCATCAGCTGCGTCTTCAAATCAGACACCGAGAGGGTGGCCACTGACCGTGAGATGTCCTCGTTGAAGATGAGCATCGAGCTCATCTTTGCATCGGTCACACGGTAGCGCTCACGCAGCTGTCTCGAAGTGTGGTCCGCCTTGACGTAGCCAAAGGCGATGCGCTCACGGAAGTAGAAAGCCACCAGTCTGTAGTTCAGCTTGACCTTGCTGTCCTCGCTGACGAAGAGGACGCGCACTTTGTTGTCTCGCCATCCGGTGAGGAAGGTGACGTAGTTCTGATCGTTCACCTCGACAATCAAGTCCTTGGGCAGTGCTCGAGCGATGAAGTCGACGAGAATGTTGTAGGAGACGTCGTCTCCTCTGAACGGCCTAACATCGCCGTCTACCAGGGAGATTATGTGAGGCAGGGAGCGAACGCCAAGCTTCCGGGCGAGCACGTTCTCGTGCTGGGAATGGACGGTGGCAAAGTTGATGCCCAGTGCCTCCAGGTCGCCCATTGTCTTCTGAAACACTTGCTCAAATTGCACACAGGGAATGCACAGGTCGCCGTAGAAGACGATTAAAAAGGGCCGTGTGAAGCTTTGTGGCAAAATGGTGTTCTCGTAAGCTCTGCAAAATAGTAAGGAGTGAATGTTAGAAATGGCTCGAGAGTCAGAAAAAAAAGCAGAAACTCCGTACCTGTGTGTGATTGAGTGCTTGCGAAAGTAGTTGTTTGTGTTGAATGTAAACTTGAACTTTTGACCATTCTGACCGGTGAAAAAGGTGTCAAATGAGTCAAAATCAAAGCGGTTGAATGAGCTGTAGTCATGTTTTGACATGAAGTTTGGCGAATCCTCTGGTTGGCCAGTCTTATCAAAGTGCCTTCTCTTGTCGGGATCAGAGAGAAGCTGCAATAAAGGGAGGGTCAAAGATGAACTTGTTTGCAACTTCAGTCACTGCACATACCTCATAAGCCCGATTCAGCTCAATAAATCGGTCTTCTGCTTCTTTATCTTTATTTTTATCAGGATGATATTTTCGCGCTAAATTTTTGTAAGCATGTTTGATTTCGGTGATTGAGGCGGACCGCGACACACCTAGGACGTGATAAGGGTTGAAAGCCAAGACGGCTATATCAATGAAACACCAGCAAATGACTAGGAAAAGTGACAGTGAATTGAAGGTCGGTAAACAGATCGGCGGCTTCATGTTTGTTGCTGTTGTTGATTACTTGCTTCAGTGACCACAGAATCAAAGTTTAGTATTATTGTGCATTTAAATGGTTCATTTGGCGGTTTTGTGTGTAAAGGTTTTCCAAGAGCAACGGTGTGCTAAACGAAAATATCAGAGATGCCAGAGATGAAACATTGAATTCGATTTCCATTGATTAGTGACTTTTTCTGGAATATGATGCCAATATGATGACTAGATGGCTTTTCCTAGGGAGCAGGGCTGGATGCGCGCACACACAGTGTTTCACGTTGTCATAGTCTGAGATTCTTCGTTGATTCAATTTAGCGATTCAGTTTGCGAGTTGCAATAAATCGAAATGAAGCCTTGCCTGGAGGTGTGGGGAGGCTAAGTTTAGAGCCAAGAAGTCAGGAGTTGAGAAGGCTCGAAAAAGCAGAAAGCGTCTAGCTGTCTGTCTGCGACCATAAAGATGCGCCATAAAACCGTTATCTCATTGTTGTTGATGCAGCCATTGATTCATTGATGGTGGCGAAGTGAAGTGAAGAGGTGCCAGAAGTGGACTTGAAGGAGATTTAAAAGCCACCGGAGAAGACGCTGTTGGTGCTACTCTCTCTGCCAGCACTAACGGCAGCAGCAGGAGAAGCAGCAGCTGGTCTTCTTCTGGCCGTCTTTGCTCTCTTCTGCCGTACAGCCCTCGCTGCTGTACAGTACTCACACTGGCTCGAGTTCATTCTGTGCTGCCTCTGCTGCTCTGCATTCTGGCAACACACACAACCAGACCAGAATCGAGAATCGTGACTTGAGAGTGAGAGAGAGAGAGAGAGAGACGCTGTGCGAAATAGATGCTGGCATGAAAATAGTCGCACACTTCTGGCAAACTTCAAAACAAACACACACTTCTTCCGTGCACTCTAAAGTAGTCCACAACAATGTCTCTGGCCACCTGTTCGGATCTAAGCTCCCTAATCTACACGCCCTACTACTGGTCAGCTGAGCAGTAATTTTCACCCATATAATTTTGACACATATTTTCTCCTAACGTTTAGTGAAGAAAACATTTGGAAACTGTGCGAACGAGTGCAGGAGCTTCAGTGTGATCAGCTGGAGCAGTGTTTCGCAGTGTTCATTTCAAATGAACGGGAAATGGTAGGGGTGATTTGGACTTTGTATAATCTGCAATGTTTCTAATTGATAATTTCATTCAGGTTCCTATCTGGGGCCAGAAGGCGGGCGACGAGGAGAAGGACCACCTTGTAGTCTGGGACTACCACGTTATACTGCTGCATCGACAGGTGATGATGAACGGCGATGAGACAACAGCAGTGTACGACTTTGATACAGTCCTCCGCTTTCCAATCAGCTTTGATGCCTACTGTGCAAACAACTTCAGAGAGGCGGCAATCTCCTCCGCTTACCGGTACATGTTCAGGGTGGTTCCAGCCGGGGTATTTCTGCAGCAATTCGCCTCGGACCGATCTCGTATGCGTGACGAGAATGGCCGCTACCTGAAGCCACCGCCAAAGTACGACTTTATTCGCACTGAGCGCGAGACGAATAATCTCAACAGCTTCATCAGCATGGACAGCAGTCGTTTCCCCATCGGACAGGTAATGGGCTTGAGAGAGCTGCGGCAAATGTTTGGCTCTAAAAAATAACATTGCATTTATTACTGTAATTGCTTTACAAAAACTGTATATATTTGTGTTGTAATACACTGAGACAATAATTGAAAATGTAAATAATTTTTATGGTACAACTAATAAATCGAATTGGCCACCAGTGGAATGACCAGAGGAGGGACGCCTCTTTACCCTTTTGGCTAGATGGTAGGAGGCGTAGCAACGAAGATATGCGCACCACCACTACACAGTGATGTGCTCTAGCCAACATACAGTCCGAGACCAACTCGGGTCTGTGCTTTCGGGTGGTTGATCATTCCACTAAAGAGCAGGGTGAATGGCAGTGGAAGCAGCTTCTTCTCAAACACTCCACCGACGTTCCAGTTGCTGTCGACAAATCCTGAAAAGGTTTCTTTTTGAGTACCTTCTTTGCTAAAAAGTTTAAAAGCAGCCTACCTCGGTAAGTAAAGTTTGACTTGGGCAAATCAATCTGATAGCCAAATTGAGCGGTGCTCTCTGGTTCAGTCAAGTTGGTCTCAACTTGCACTCCAACCTAGCGGAGGAAGGAAGGATGGTTAGTTGACGGCAAAACAACCGCATCACGTGTACTATGCGTACCTGGAGATTTTCATTTTTCTTCTGGTAGTAGCACAGCTGAACGCCCGACTTGTTCAAGGTGCCGCTGACAATGAAGTCGCTGGGCGAGGTGTAGCGACCGGCAATGGAGAGGACGGAGTTGACCTGCGGTGAGTTGTACTGCGTGACCAGCTCGGCACCGAGGGAAAGGCTTTTAGTGACATTCTGAAGGTAGCTAGCGACGGCGATGCCTGAGGCGTTGATGGGGTCAACATTGCCCAGCACCAGAGATCCAGTGTAGAAGGGGCCGTTGTAGTCGGTGGTGAGCTGTCCCATGACGCACTTGCTGTTCTGGAACTGTGCCGTCACCTGCACCTTGGTGCGCTCGCCCAGCTGATGAATGATGCGCGAGCTGACATTGCCCGTGGGATCAATTTCGCCGAAGAAGATTGGGTACGCTTCGCTGGGTGACAGCTGGCGTGTGCCGATGTAGGTAGCGCCGAAGCGGTATCCGGGCGGATTGATGCCGCCGCTCATGATGATGTTGTGGCTTATTTGAAAGTGATTGCTAAGCATCTTGTTTATCACAACCTTGGCGCCGTCAAAAGGCATAGGGAAAATGTCTGCATGCAAACATATGTAAACATCAGATGTGTCAACAGCAGGAGGGCAGAATGTTCACGCTTACCTTTGCACTTTCGATGCAGTTCCTCCATCGTTCCGGGATTGGTCTCTGGTTGCGAGCTGAGTGCATCTTTCGGCGATGCATCGCCGCCGGACGGGTTCTCCGGTGGCAGAAACTGCGAAAAGGACTGTCCGCCAGGTAGTGGCGGCGAAGGCGCAGAGGTGGCCAGCACGTTGCCCATGACAGCGAGGATGAGGAGATGAAGCTATCGACTAGTGAAGGCGATGAAGGCTAGCAGCTGGAGCCGGTGATGACGGTCGAGGTTGAGCAGTTCCAGGACCGAGGAAAACAACCGTGAAAAATCACGACAAGAGAACCAGCGCACGTGAGAGTCTGTCTGCAAAAATGCTCTTGGGAAAAAATGCACACGGCTGATGGTCATTCACAGTGGTCGTTACGTGACAGTCAGTCTGTCTGTCCGCTCTCATTTTTCGGATCGACGCCGGGATTCTGCTGGTCAGAGACACAGTTCCCCAAATGCCAGTTCATTGATCTGACAAGACCTAGTGTCAGCGCAGTTGTCAAAATGTGCCACATTCGCCCACATTTGACACACTGTGCTGGCCTCGTTGTCTGCCACTCTGTTAGCGGCACTTTCCCCCACCAGCTCCTCGTCACCGTTCATTGCGCCCTGTATGTATGCGCCACTTACGCTAAACTGGGAACCAGCTATTAGGGGGCAATCAAAGTGGAAGGCGAACGCCATCAGGCCTCAATCATATCAGTCTGGGGCATTAAATTTAGCAGCAGCAGCCTGGCTGTCCAGCTGACTCTCGACGCCGACCATCGATGGGGGCGTGTGTTTGTGCGGTTGGCAGCCTCGATGACGGCGGGCGCCACTGCCAACAGCGGTGGAAGCAGTGGCATCAGCGCCAGCAGGCGTACAGCAGGCGCTTCAGGCAATCTGCTGTAGCAGCAGTATTTCTGGCTGTTGCTGGTGGTGGTGGTGGTGGCGGTGGTGATGTTGCGTCGTCTCTGCAGCTACGCCACAGTGCCGCTCTCCCAGTGCACGACCACCATCCTCTCTTTCGCCATCCTTCGCTCGCAATTTGTCACCTTAAATGGCAACAACAGTTCCTATCACCAGCAGTCGATGTCACTCTGCTCCTGGGCTGCAGCAGGGAGGGAAAGCGAGAGAAAGGAAGAGAGGGATGCAACCACGGTGCAATGCGCCATCACCCAGCACACTGCCACTGACCGGACGGCCCACCGTCTCACGAGGACGTCTTCGACGATCTCCTACCTCCCTGGTCTGTTCCACCAGCAGACTGTGTCAGAGGCAGCCGTTCGACGACGACAGCAGGAGCAACCCCTTGAGAGAGACGATCGATTTGTGTAGCCAAATTTGGCTCTAATTTCCTCAGACTGCCCGGTTGGACGCCATGCTAATCGCCGGTGTGTGTCTGTCTGTCTGTGTACTGCAGCCTGCTGCACTGATAACGATAGAGCTGAGAGAGAGAAGGAAGGTGGGAAGTAGTAATCACCGCCCAAAAGTGCACTCAATATCACTGTCGGCCATCCTCTGACTGCAATCGCCGGAGGACCCAGTGGCGCCCACTGGCCCCAGCGATGACCGGTGACAGTGTGACTGGGGGGCCTCACCCCCCCCCCTCTTCCCTTGGTCTCTGATCAGAGCAGACGCCGGCGTTGAAGCGGCTTTGAACTGTGTGAACGCAGTCAGCAGGAGCAGCAGGAGCGATCAAGTGGCCAAGCCCGTCATCTGTGGGCATCGATTCGGGCGGTAACTTTTTGGCTACCATTACTGGCGGCTGTGCGCATGTATGGTGGTGATAGTGCAGGCTGCCTCGAATCCGCTCGCAGCTCGGCGCTACAGCTCAAATACTCGCTCCGTCGACAGGCAGACAGTCAGTCAGTCGCTCAGTCGCCTCGTCTCCAGCCTCTCTCCACTGTCGCCGTACGTCTTTGCCAGCACCATTGTCTGTCTCTGATTCACCCACTGATTGGCCTTTCTCTCTCTCCCTTTCTCCCTCGCTCACTCACTTCTGTCTCTAGATCCATTCACTCCGCCGACCGTCGTCGCCGATACACTCTTTGTCTCCCGTCCACTGACAGCACCTATCTCTACCCGAAGTCAAGATGGTAAGTGCCCGTTGACGTGCTGGGGCCGCGCTCTTCGGCGCCGGCTAGCTTCTTTAGGCGCTCTCGGCGGTGTCAAAAGTGCGCCAGTGCCACACCGGTGATCACTGACAAGTGAGACGTGTTTGTGTAGTCAACGCCCTGCTACTGGTCCGCGTCAACTGCTGCTTTTCCAGTGGACACCAGCGCCCGAGTGGCCACGAGTTTCCAGCCTCGTGATCGTCTTGACATCGTCAACGACTGCTCACACTCTGAAGCCGACACCTGAGAATTTGCAGCACTCGCCGAATTGCTTCAAGCGCCGGCCGTTGCCTGCCACACAGAGTGCTAGAGTGTCACATCCTCTGCCACTGCATCCTACCAGCACCACCACCACCAACGCTTCAAAATGGTTACCTCTTTCGCCTTTGTGCTTAGCTGAACACTTTTGAACTGAATGCTTGAAACAGAATTCAAGCTGGCAAAACTTGAAACATGGACTGAACTGATACGTATATTCTCGCCGATTTTAAGCAAATTCTGTTTATGCCAACTTTGGGTTCACTCCTTATATTGCAGCAAAATGGCAGTGCTGCAATTGCGTTGCCCTTCCCTCTTGACGCGTTTTATTTTAATTCTAAATTTGGCTCTATTGCACCTACTGTAATTCTCTCTCCCGTCGTTGCTCTCTCGACGCCATCTAACCGAACCAACGCTATGCCAACGAATCAACCAGTCAGCCTACCACTTTCTACACGTGTTGCGCGTCTTCACAAATGTAGTGCGCGACCAGAATTTTCATCTTAACAGAATTGCCATCTCATGCAGGCTATTGACACCGCCGACCGCTGCGCGCACCGTCTTTTGTTATCGGTATTTTGACACTTTCTTTTCCTTTTTCTCAGGCCTCCGGAGTAACAGTCGCAACTGAAGCCAAGATCCTCTACGAGGAAGTCAAGAAGGACAAGAAGTACCGCTACATCATCTACCACATCAAGAATGAGCGCGTAAGTTGCAATCTGCAAGTGAAACTTGGTAACAAAAACCGGCTAACCTAAAATTTTGAATCAATCAGGTGATTGAAGTCGAGACCACCGGCCCGCGTGAGGCGTCCTACGCCGAATTTCTCACCAAGCTGCAAGACTACAAGAACGAATGCAGATACTGCGTTTTCGATTTTCCTGCCAACATTCCGGTTGAGGGTGGCGGAGAAAAGACTACCATGAGCGTCGACCGACTCGTGCTCATGACTTGGTATGTTTTTGTTCTTTCAGATGTAGCTGCTAGGCTGTTCACCTCTAATGGCATTTGTCTTTTCCTACTACTAGGTGTCCCGAGAGCGCCAAAATCAAGCAAAAGATGCTTTACTCGAGCAGTTACGACGCTCTGAAGAAGGCACTGGTCGGCGTCTACAAATACTTGCAAGCCTGCGACTACGATGAGGTCTCCGAGGAGGTGATCGCGCAAGCCTTCACCAAGGGAGGCAAATAAAGAATGTCACTGCACCCTTTCTCTTCTTCCTCCGCCTCCTCCCCCACCACCACCACCACCAACACCACCCATCAAAATAATGTGCTGTGCGTTTGTGATGTTTTCTACTTATGTTTACACGCATATTTATTACTAGCAACAAGCGGTGTATACATTTTTTAATTTTCTAAATAAGCGATTTACCAATTACTGAACACCAAGAACACCTTCAATAATAAATTAGCTAAATTCGCCATCCTTTCTCGCCGTTCTCTCTCTCTCTCTTCCTCTCAAAGCATCTCAGACCACCCCCTAAGCAATCTGCCTCCCACAGCACTCGGCAAGCTCAGTAAACTCTGCTGCAAACAGGAGATTTTGTATAACTCGTAACACTAATTTGTACTTTTCGATAAATGAAATTCGTCAATTTTATTATTATGAGTCATATTAAATCCTTCCCCCATTGTCTTTTACCACTCTTGATGATCACACTGCCGGCCCCTACACCGAGACACTCACTCACTCGAGACACTTGATAGCCATCTGCAGTGCTCCCTCCATGGTCTTGTTTCCGCCAATGAAGCCGGTGGTGTGCACAAAGACGCACCCTTCGATGCCTGCCTTGGCGCTTAGGTCTTCATTCACCAAGCCAAGCCACTCGGAACGGATTTTACGGCGAAGTTCAAAGCTCGCTGGTGTGACTGGCATGGCTCGAATGCGCCAGTCTTTGCTGTCGGGAAAGATGATGTAGTGGATAGCGCCCGTTAGATTGTGTTCCTCTTCAAGTTCAAAGAGATGCTGCATCCAAGGCATGTTCTGCTTCAGCACCATGATGCGTCCACTTGAATGGTGATCTGTTCGAGAGTTGAAAGCCTCCTGCACCAGGACGCGCACTGGCATCCACACCTTTCCATAGTACCGAATTCGCTCCATGAACTCTGCGCCAGTCAGACTGACTGCCTTCAAGAAGCGATCGTAAAGAATCTGCGGATTCGACTCTTCATTCCAGTCGGGTTTCAGCATAGCAACACGAGCTGACAGATGTGTGTTGATGTGGTAGAGAGGTTCGCCTTCAAACATGTTGATTCCTGGTTGAAAAGGAGCCAAATGTCAAAATCAAATGAGCTGACTAGTCTTTCTAAAACTTACCATTATCAATTGCATCAATCTCCTTGATGAACTGATCGTAGACCGTGTCAAATAGTTTGTCGGTTCGAGGATCGTCTTTTGGCCAGTCCATCAGCTGGCTGATTATCTGTGTCCGAAATGAGCGTAAATAAGTCCTGCAGAGCTGAGTTTGATGTTGCCAAAATTCTTTTTAGGAAAAATGCTGCTAAGGTTGAACTAAATGTCGGCTGGTGGTGATCAAACCGATTGGCTGAACGAAAATGAGCAAACAGTTCTAGTTTATAAAAAATGACAAATGACAGTAAACAAACATACCCGAAACATCGTAGACGCGGCCAACATCGACGACGATATCACACTTGTCCAGGTCGGCCTGGTTTCGGGAACGAACAATCTGAGCGTCCTTGTACTCGGGCAGCAGCTTAATTAGGTAACAAGCCAGGGACTCATCACAATGGAACACACCATCGTGAGTTCCAATGGTCAGCATTTTAGCTTGTTTCGGTGGAGAGGCCATCAGAGTGGTGAGTGAACGGTAAAGGGAACTACTAGTTAGGTGGCGGGAAATTCGGTGAGCAAACATACAAAGAGTATCGAAATGAGAATTCTGGAACGAGGAACTGCTACCGGCGTGAGATCGAGCAAAGAGAAACAAACCGCTTTTTCAAAAAGCACGCTTTTCGCACGCTGCGTCTTACTCATCAATGGCGCCATCTGGGCGTCTGCAGTGGAGAGGAAAGACAAAGGAGGCGAAAGTTTACTCGTGTCCTTTTTCCAACTTTGCCAACTTCTTGCGAGCGCGCTCATACAGTGCTGCCTCTGCTACCCGAGGCAGAAGCACAGCGGACAGTGCTGGGAGTGCGGGGAGAACGCCATCGCCGTCGCCGTCGCCGCCACGATCCGCTGCTGTTGTGAGCTGCATTCATTTCACTACCAAAAAATCGCCGTCCGCTGTCGCCTGGCCAATGATATAGAACTCTTCTCTGACATAGAAGAGCAGCAGCAGCAGCACTGAAGAAGAGTGCCAGCGAGCAGCACAGGCCTCACCAGCCGCCTACAGCAGCAGCAGCCACACACAGGTTCGTATTGAGACCTTCTAATCGCTTTTATCAACAACACAGACCATCCTCGATCATAATTGGAGCCATTGCTTTTTATTGTGTCTCTCCTGTGCTATCCTCTGTCCGAGCTGGCGAGTGAGTGAATGTTTGAGTCGGTGTCCGTCCGCCTGCCTGTCCGTCTGTCTGTGTGTGTCTGGCGGTGTTTCGGCAACTGAATTCAATCCGAGCAGAGAATATCCGCTGCGGTGTGTGCACGCCGTGTGACTGTCTCTCTCCCCTGGTGCCCCTCGGTGACATTGCCCAACGTCTGCTGGCCAGCCGCCTGAAGCGACTATCACCAGCGAAACCAGTGTGATCACCACCACCTCGCTCGTCAACCTCGTCACCACCGAACCAGTGTCTGCAAGGTCCTCGGCTCTTCCTCGTCCACAACTTGTGTCTCATCATCATCATCATTGCCGTTCCTCTCTCTCTCTCTCTTTCTCTTGTTCTCACACTATATATATTGCGCGTCTGCTTTTACCCGATTTGCTCGAGTTGCACTTTGCCCAGCAGAGACTGCCAGTGTGTACTGGCAGGAAAGGGGCTTTGTGTGTGTCTCCAAACGGCGGCTGCAAGTACCTTGGACTTCACTTTTCTGCATTCTTTCTCTCCACTCTGCTCTACTTGTGAGTGTGAGTGAGTGTGTGTTGTCTTCCTGCTCACCTGCCCCCTCATTGTCAATATTACGAGAAAAATGAAGCTTATGTAATCGACAGTGAGTTCTACACTCAGTCAGCCAGTGAGTGAGTCGCCGAAGATCGAAGAAGAAGACAACACCAGGGCGAAAGTTTGTGCTGCTGCAGTCAGTGTGCAGCAGAGAGAGTAGAGGCCGCCTGCAAGGCATAGAAACGTTAGGAGAAAGACAGAGAGAAAGAAAAGCCATCGTCGCGACTACCATTACCACCACCAGCAACTACCACGACCATCACTCCACCACCACCACCACCAGCACCATCAATTTACCTGGCGTGTTGCCCCAAAGTAGACGACAGATCAACACTCTCGGCGCCAGGCAGATCTCTCATTTTTCTCCCTCTATGCCGGCCAATGTCACCACCACCAACAGCAGCAACCGCAGTCAAGTCGTGATCATCATCATCAACAACGTCTCAACCGCCGCCGCTGTCGGCGTCTTCCACTTCCACTGAATAGCCGGCGACTGAGCCAATATTGTGGTTAGTGTCCTCTCTGCCCTCTCCTCCACTGGGTCACTGGGCCCGCCAACGTCTTTGTCGTCGTCGCCGTCGCCGGTCACACAGCACAGAGCATAGTGTCCCACCAGTGTGAATGCTACTGAAGGCCCACACTCACTGAGACCAGAGACAGTAGCAGCCGGCCACATAATGTGATCTTGCCCGTCAGCCATCTCCTATTAAGCAGCGGTCTTCTGCAGAGGCCGGCATCAATACACTCATAGCAGTGTCTGCTCGCCATTTATGCTCGTCAAAGGGGCTTGATATCTTCTGGCGCACCAGCAGCACTGGCGTCTCCTAGCCACTGAGCAGCCAAGAGCAGTCGGCAGCAAATGAGCGACAGTATTTGTTGTGGCTCTCGACCATTTAATGCACGCACAGCTCAATACACACACACACACTCTTGCACTTGACGATCTTTTTATTCGGTCGATAGTGTGAGTCAGTTCTGCACTCTGCACCCACAAATCTGACAGCCATCATCTGCTTTATACCCGTTCAGGCAGCAGTCCCCCTCCCCCCCCCCTCCCACCACCATCAACACCAGCAGCAGCATCATCATCATCACCAGCATCCGCTCCCCCTCCACCTAATGTGTGTGTGTGTGTGTCTGACAGTCTGGCTGGCTGCTAATTAACTTGAACACACATTTGTTATTTCGGTCCGTCGTCTTACCGACGGTGCATTCTTTAGCACAGAAGGCAGAGGAGACACTGGCTGAGAGTACTGACGCCAGCACTCGGCACGTTTCGCAATCAGCATCTGCTGCTGCTGCTACTGCTGTTCAGTAGCTCATCTTTAGAGCTTCAGTTTATTTTCTCTCGCCAACTGGATGAGTTTGTTTGTTGCTCTGATCATCAGTGTCTATCAGTGGTGCATACACCCCTCTGATCAGTGATGCTCTGTCTGTGCTCTACCGGCTAAAGACGGTCCTTTGACGACACTTTCTCACTCGCTCTCTCAGCCTCATTGCAACCTCTAACCAAGAAGTAGTCAGAGAGTGAGAGTTGCTCGTGCACCACACACACAGACTCCCCTCTTGCACCGATATATATTTATACATGTATATGAAAGATGAATAGTCAGTCAGTTAGTGGTGATGGTGAAGTTGCCCCACCACCATCAGCACCATCACCAAAGTCTCTGCTGCTCAAAGACTGTCTATCTGTGAGTTGCACTGTACAGTTCTGTACAGTACTGAGAGTCTTACTCACTCACTCACTAACTCGCTCACTCCTCCTCACTCTCTCGATGATGACTTTTGTCTGAAGAAAAGAACCCAGGCTAACCTAGATGTTATTTATAACGCACGAGGTAGAATCATCAAAATGTTACTTATTGAATTAAACGTTGACGGGGCTCAAAGCACAGCAGAAGCAGCTGCCTTTCTTCTTCTTCTTCTGCTGTTGCTGCTACTCGTCGGTGTCGTCGTCGTTGTTGTGTAGCCTCTGGTGATGCCGCCTGCCACCACCACCACCAGAGTTTGGGTTCTGCCGCGCCAGCAGTCAGCAGTTTTGTGTTGTGCTCAGAAGGCTCATTGAGCACTTCTGCTGCCTTTCTTTCTTTCTCTGTGGTTTCTCTGGTGGTCGGCGTCAGCCACCAGCGTACACAGTCAAAGCACTGACGAGCTTGTCTGTCTGTCTGTGTCTTTCTGTCTGTGTGTGTCGTAGCAGCGTGCACTCATCCCTTCTGACGAACCTTCCCAAGCAGACCTAACTAACTGAACTCTCTCCCTGTTCTTTCTCTGTAGATATGCCCGAACTGTCAGGCGACATCACTTCTTCCTCCTCCTCACCTTTGCCCGGCGCCCATTCAATCGAATCCGTCTTGCCTTACTGATATCAATCACCTTTCATCACTTTCTCTTTTCACACACCGGTACCATCATCACCACCACCACCGCCACCATCAACAACAACAATACACTCGCACACAGTCGTCGTTTATACACAGAGCACAGTTGAAAACCCCGATCTGTTGTTGTTTGGTTGTTGTTGTCGTCAATGATCAGCAGCAGCAGCCGCCGCCGCCACCACAGCAGTCACTATGGCTTCACATGCTTCCCTGTCACCGGCATTTGTCGATAAAATCGACCCTTTCAAGAAGGGCTCACTCAAAAGAAAGCAAAAGAAATCGCAAGGCTCCTCACGTTATCGAATCAATAACGACGTTGAGCTGCAATCGCTACCTCTGCTTAAAGGTACGCCATTTTGAGGCACTGCACCGGTGGTGGTGGACCTGAGCAGCACACTGACCTTCAACACCATCGACTGACACTCTTCTTTTCGCCTTTTTTCAGATGTCAGCCAAGGAGAGCAGGAGAACTTGTTCATTCGTAAGCTGAGACAGTGCTGCGTGCCGTTTGACTTCATGGACCCCGTTGCCGATCTGAAAGGCAAAGAGATTAAACGTGCAACGTTAAATGAGCTTGTCGACTACATCAGCGCAGGTCGCGGCGTACTCACCGAACCAGTCTACTCTGAGATAATTAAAATGGTATAAAAGCATATAGCACTCCCAAGTGCATGCACTTCTCTGCTTTCTCATTCTCACTTTTACTAACCGGCGCCCACTTTCTATCTATTTGTCCGGCAGATATCCTGTAATCTATTTCGAACGCTACCACCAAGTGAAAATCCCGACTTTGACCCCGAAGAAGATGACCCCACACTCGAAGCAGCTTGGCCGCATTTGCAACTCGTCTACGAGTTTGTCTTGCGCTTCTTTGAATCACCTGACTTTCAGCCGGCCATCGGAAAGAAAGTGATTGATCAAAAGTTTGTCCTCCAGGTACGATGACAGGGGCAGTTTCAAGCTGTGTGCTTGTGTGCCACTTTCTCTCTCCTACTATCGTGACTGACTCAACTTGTTTTTCTTGTTGTTGTTGTTGTAGCTTTTGGAATTGTTTGACAGTGAAGATCCGCGGGAAAGAGACTTTTTAAAAACCGTTCTACATCGAATATACGGCAAATTTCTCGGACTACGGGCTTTTATTCGCAAGCAAATAAACAACATATTTCTAAGGTTCATCTACGAAACGGAACATTTCAACGGAGTCGGAGAACTGCTTGAAATTCTTGGAAGGTAGGCAGCAACTTCAATGGCGGCAACTTGAAAGTGTCTTCTACTAATGAATTGCCTACCCTTATTCTCCTTTCCACACAGCATTATCAATGGCTTTGCTTTACCTCTCAAAGTGGAACACAAGCAGTTCTTGATCAAAGTTCTCATTCCTTTACATAAACCCAAATGTTTAGGACTCTACCATGCTCAAGTAAGCGTCGACTAGCGCATTTTGTTTAAATGCCGGCTAATAAAATGGCTACTCTTGTTTCTTTCTTTAGTTGGCATACTGTGTAGTGCAATTTTTAGAAAAAGATTCAACACTAACCGAAAATGTTATCAACGGATTACTCAAGTTTTGGCCCAAAACTTGCAGTCAAAAAGAAGTAATGTTTCTGGGGGAGATTGAAGAGATTCTCGATGTGATAGACCCAGTTCAATTCGACAAAATACAAACACCCCTCTTCAAGCAAATTGCCCGATGTGTGTCAAGTCCGCACTTTCAAGTACGTGATTCCATTAGTGATGCTGTTGTTGTTGACGATGATGCTCTGAACATGATCGCCTTATACTAATGCCCGTCTTTGCTATATATTTTGCATTTCAGGTGGCGGAAAGAGCGTTGTTTTTCTGGAACAATGAGTACATACTAACTTTGATTGAAGAAAACAGCGCGGTGATAATGCCAATAATGTTTCCAGCACTATATCGCATCTCAAAAGAGCACTGGAACCAGACGATAGTGGCACTTGTATATAACGTCCTCAAAACTTTTATGGAAGTCAACTCGAAGCTGTTCGATGAGCTTACCGCCTCATACAAAGTGGAAAGACAAAAGTACGTTTAATATGGTTTCAGGTAGAGGTACTTTTAATCCGCCTCTCTTAATCCCCTCTTCTCCTTTTCGTGCACAGAGAAAAGATGAAGGAGAAAGAACGAGACGAGCTATGGAAGCGGCTGATGCAACTGGAGATTAATCAGCAGCCGTCCAACAGCAGCAACAGCAGCGGCAACAGCAGCAATTCGTCTGCGAACCAACCAATCACCAATAGCACCTTTCCGCCGACCTCCTTGCCATACTCATCCTCATCCAACACCGCATTATCTAATTCGAGTCATATGCAAACTGCTTAAGAATCAGAAACTCCGTCACCAACTTTCTCGCTCTCTCTCTCCGAATCGTAGTGTTCGCCAATTTGTGGTTCTTCCATCCCCTCTTCCCCTTTCTTTTACTTTGTATAGCTGTACACACACACATCTACACTATATCTCTCTTTCTTACATCTCCGCTAAGTTATACTTTGAAATTGTATTAAAAGTAGTACCGTCAACCTGCCGATTGTCGATCCACACTTCTGCTCTACACACCTGTTCTACCACCACCACCACCACCCCAGCAACCTCCGTTCCCACTTGCTCCTTTCTTCTTTCACAGATATACTGACATCCTCTCTCTTTTTCTTTCTCTCTTTTTATTCCCCTTCTTGCTTCCCTTCCATCGTTCCATGAGTTTTCAGTCAACTGGCTCCATTCTTGCTGCATTAGTCGATTCAACACCACTTTCCTCTTCCTCCCTCGACACCACAAAACACTGACCACATGCGACCAGTTCTACGACAGCATTGTTGGAGGCTGTGGTCGCCGGTACACTTCAACGCACCCACACACCCACAAACTCCCGTTCTCTCTCTCTCCCTACTTCTTTCGATGAGTTGCCAGCACGCCAATTGATCTTTCTTTTTTTCTTAACTTTACTACTCCAACACCACTCTAATTGAAGTTTCTCCTTCTTCCCTTCTTTTTCTTCCAGTTTATTTAATTTTATTTAATTTCCTCAACCGCAACACACACCACCATTTTGACCCTCTCTCTCTCTCTCTCTTTACATATAGCGTTCTTATATTTTTAATGAATTTATTATTATTTCTCTCTTGGTTTCACCTCCCTGTCTCTCTCTCTCTTTCTTCACTCACGATTCCATTGTGGATGTTTATTATATATTATTATTATTTTCTACAAAAAATGGCCACTTTCTCTCTCTTTCTTCAATTTGTCGTAACTGTGAAAAAGCTTGTAGTATACACCTCCTCCTCCACCACCACCTCTGCACATTATTTGCTTCAGTGAGAAGCGAATAGTTCAGTACTGAGAAGTGACTCGTCGAAGCTGCTGTCGTCGGCCTGGTAATTACTCGAGGTCGACCACCACTGCGACCATCTTCTCCTTGACTTCCCGCCAGCCCCACTTTGTAAACTGCATCCTCCTTCTCCTCCTCCTATTCCTCTCCTTCTCCTCCTTTACCTTCCCATGTTTCGATGTACATTTTTGTTTTCGAATACGTTAACTTTCTCTCTATTGCCTATTCGTTCACTCTCTGTCTATGTCTCTCTCTCTCCTCGCTCCAAATCTCTTGCGCCCGCAGAAATCAAGTGATAAAAATATAAATATGTATAATTCTCTATATTATTATTATTACTGCATCACATTAGCAATTCGGTTCGAAGTACCTTTTATACTGCAAAAAGATGACGATGAATAAATGATTAGTTACTGATGACGATGAGAATGAATAAGAATGAGTCAACCGGAATTAATGTCTGTTGACTGGAACAGACTAAGTAAAGAATTTGCGCAAATATTGACTGAAACGTTTCGGTGGAGAGAGGGTCTGAAAACACAATTAACTTTATTTTGATCTCCTATCACTAGATGGAGTCCGGTTGTGTTCGAAAGATCAATGAAATATATTAAATCGAGAATTAGAATCATTCTTATAGCCAGGACTGAGTTTGGTGATTAAATGAATCATTGCTGTGAAACGGTCAATGTCTTCAGATGATGAAGAAAAGCATTTTTTGGCTACAATCTTTTTACCCAAAATGAAAGGAACGTGTCGGCTGCTTTTGAGCTAGCTAGCAACACTCCGGCGAGACTCTACAAATGATTTTCCACTTTTAGAGCAAATGGCAATTTGTAATTTTAATGGCAATTTGCACTAACATTTAGCATTTAGCGCCGACAAGTGCGTCACTATGTCGTCCCAATGAACAGTTCATCACGGTTTTGCCCGAAAGTGAGAAAGGAAGGAAGGGAGAAAGTGAACTTAGGTCCTAATGGAAAAAGTGGGCAAGTGAGAAGTTGGTGCTGGTGGTGGTGCCGCTTCAGCTAGGCTAGCCTTGCCCGACAGAGTCATTTGGCCTGTACAGCAGCGTGACCAGCCACTGGGTCTGCCTGCCTGCCTCACTGCTTCTTTGCTCGTCGGCCCCGTCATCGTTATCTCATTGGGGATTTACCTCATTCATTTTGGCGTTGTTTGTTTGGTGGAACCACCGCCACGCACTGTAATTGCTCATGTTCTTCTGGTACCATGGAATGCCCGTTTTCCTCCTTTCCCTCCATTTCTCGCCGCCGGCCCACTCAACTCCCTAAGGTCCCAGTGCGCTCAGTGTCGCCGACTTTTGTTTCAGCGTCAGCTACTGCCGTTGAACCGGTTCAAATCTGTCGCCCGCTCGCTTTGCTCACTCACTCACACTGAACAATTGACTTTTTGTTTTCACTCTCACTCTCTCATTGTCTGTCACCCATTACCGCTGGATGTGTTAATTTGCCAAATGTGCCATTAATCAACGAGTGCTCTCTCTTTCTCTCGGAGCTGCCTCGTCGCGGGACAGTTCAGGGAGCAGTGTTCAGCAAGTGCAATTGCAAGAGGAGAAAACTGCAGCTCAATTTAAAGCCACAGCGTAAAGCGTTCACTTTCAGCAGCGGCCACTGCGGCAGCAACAGAACTGGCCTCAATGATTCATTGCCATTGAATTATTAAAGAAGGGCACAAAAATACTGCCCGGAACACCTGCATTAGATTGAAGGAATTGAGTCCCTCTTTTGCAACACCACACTGGTCAACTTGACCATTACCAGTAGTCATTAGTAGTACTTATCAAACGTCGATTTTTAATTTTGAAACAATGCTTGAGTGTGTTTCTATTTGATTTTACAATCGAAAAAAACTGCTTATTATACATAAATGGAACAAATTGCTAATTGTCACACTGATCACTACTGTTCAAAACAAACGAAGTACAAAGAGTGGGAAGAAAGAAAGAGAGAACATTCTAAAGAAACGGCTCTATAGACAAGACTAGGCCGAGTTCGTTGCAGCCAAAGGAGCAAAGGTGCTAATGTACTGTAGTTGAGAAAAACTGTGATGATGATCAGATTGGGTGGTAGTGATGGTGGTAGGGGATTAGATTTTGGTGAAACTTTTTACTGATTCGGCCATGTTTGCGGCGTACTGTGCGGCCGCGTGGTAGTGACTTGAGGTAGGTGATAGGCCTGATGAGCCGACGGTCAGCAAACGAGATGGGGTAGTGGTGGAAGTGTCCATGGCCATGGAGACGGCTGCAGCTGCAGCAGCAGCGGCCGCCGATGTTACCGGGTGATGCTGGTGATGAGGATGGTGGTGGGGGTGAGTGAGGTGGTGGTGGTGAAGGTGATGACTGAGAGAGTTCACTGCCGACTTCGAGTACAGGTCAAAGAAGTTCAGATTGCCCAGGTTGTGGCCGCCGCCGCTCTCCTGTTTCATCTCCTGCTGATGTAGGTGGTATTGCTGGTGCTGATGCTGGTGAACTTTGCTGAAGCTTCGTTGCTGCTGTTGTACGCTCATTAGTTGTCCGTTGACCACTAAATCCATGGTGTTTGCATTGTTACGCCTGCGTTTGACTCCCTGTTTCTGCGGTCGAACAGTGGTTATCGCCTGTTCCTGGTTCAGCGAAGTGCTGCCCACGACGCCTGGATTATTATTGCATTGCGACCGGCCCTCTTTCATTGACAGATGCTGCTGTTGTTGTTGTTGATCTTGATCATGATGGTTCAACGTTGTCACTTGTTCATTTGTTCGGTGTACAGATGTTGCTGTCGTTGAATCAAGCTCGTCTCTGCTCGGTCTCCTTTGTCCCCTGCCTCTGCCCCTCCTCGATGGACTGTTGCTGTGGTGTTCTGCCGTACTGACAATGCCACCACCACCGCCGCTTCGTTCACTGTGATCATCACCTGAGTCAGCACCATCTTCGCCATCATCGCAGTCCTCGTCCTCTTCGTCTCCCTCTCTGTCCTCTCCGTCGTCCTCTTCGCCCGAGTGTTGGTCGTAGTCCTTCAACTTGTCCGCCGCTTCGATCGATTTGCGGTGCATGCCTGCGCAAAACGGAAGCCCTCTTTTAGTTCAGCGCCAACTTTTTAGTATCTATTTGAACGAAGTTTGTTCTCTTATAATTCGAGACAGTCGAAGTCCACGCCACGATTAGAGGTGGCGGCGTGACTGTAGGCGAGGATAGGGTATAGTGCTGTAGATCAACACGTACAGACTTACCAAGTAGCCATGGAGCACAGGAGCTGCCCTCCTCCACCTCTTTCGATTTGAGAATGCTCTCCGGCAGTGGCAGTGAATGGCGCACCATGGCGCCGTACAGGCCGTACTCGGCCATTATAGTACTCTTGCCCCAGCACTTCTCTGTCTTGCGCCATTTTGCCCGACGATTTTGAAACCAAACCTGAAAAAAAAATTGAATGTGGTCAAGTGATGGCAGTACTGAATTTCTTCTCAATATCAAAACGGTGGTAGAACAGAACATTGTTCAACCTAACCAATTACTATTATGCCTGTTCTTGTTCCGAGTTATAATCACCATCACAAGTGAGTATGAGTGTGCTAAATGGCACAATTAGTGTGAGGTGCCAAGTGAAAGAGAAAGATTCTCCTGTCCTTCTGTCACCAGAGGATTGCTTGTCTGCCTGCCTCTTCCTTCATTTGCCCGGAGTGTCCGCAGTGGCGAGCTCACAAATTGACATGGTCGGACTCAGTGGTGGCACTAATTGAGCGAACACCAAGTCGATATTGGCAGCCAGCAAAGCACTAGCACCCGAAGCACCCGAAACAGCAGCAGCATCAGCTCAGAACAGGCGGTCTGTCACTTAGCTGAATTAATTCCGCTTTCTCCTCCAATTGGTCCGCCTGTCCAAGCAGCACTAATCTGGCCGCTTAATCATCAGCAGCCTAGTGGTGCTTCATTGAAATGTCGGCAGTGGTGGCGGTACTGTACTGTTCAGCAGTTGCAGCGCAGTTAAATGTGAATTTAATCTAATAATGATGCACACATAAATATCAATTATTGCACTGCACTTGACGAGAGAGAGAAAGGCATTTGTTGCTGTGACAATGAGACTGCACTGACTTTACTGACTGACTGACGACAGCCACTGAATGTTCTCTAGTAGTAGTAGTAACTGATCCACCACCAGCAATTGTGGCGGGCACTCGGATCACACACAGGCACAGTCTGTCTGTGGGTCGCGACAGCAGTCTGTCTGCGGCCAGTTGTGTGCTCACTCAATCACAGTGAACATCATCATGAATGGCACCCAATTCCCCTTAGCCCAGCAAATGGTCTCCCTCAACGGCCTACTATTCAGGAGCCAGCAAAGCGGTCGTACTCAATTTGACTATTGACTTCTCATCTGTCGACGGCACTGAGTGCACCGAAGCACCCTTCTCGACTTGAAGGCAACCTTTTCGGCATTATAATCGATACTTCAGTGAGCACTTGCCACAATTGCTAAATTGTAACTCACAAATTGTGTGCATCATCTCCCAAGTTGGCTTTGCACTGCCCCACCGCCGCAATGTCGCAATGTCACCAAGAGACTGTGTGTGTTGTGCACTGTATGCCTTAGTAATGGAACCACTGCACTCTATGGTGTGGAATGAGGCAAGCGTAAAGTGAAATCTAATCAAGTTGATGTGCTTTAAAATATTAAATTCATATTGCCATTTGCCAGCTCGGTGGAAAAGGGGCTGACAGATGGAAGAGCAGCAGTCATCAAGTGGAGGGGATTGTACGGCTCTAAACTCAAAGTGCCAAGCTCAAGTGCCCACAGGCAAGCGCTGCTACTGCACTGCAATTGCTGCTTTTTAGCACAACTTATCCTAAACTGTGTTATCAAGTTGGCAATTAACTTCACTTAATGATAGCCGCTTATAAGCACTGTCAGTGGGAAACATTTCTGAGAAAATCATTCGATTATTTTTTAGGTGCAAAAAAGGATGAAATGGTAAAACCAAACAAACAGAAGAATTGTTGACTAGTTTTTTGGGTGCACGCGCCCTTTTCAACCACAGAACATACGGCGGTTAAAGAAACAATTTGCACTAATTCTAACTACGAGCCACAATTCTGTGCTCCATTTGGAGAAACAAATTATTGACATTTGCAGAGTGATGGCCTGGATTAAGATTGGCTCACTATTTATTGCGATCATCAACGGTCGTTGTTGCCGTCTAGCTGGCTCTTTCTGGACCATTAGGCAAACCGCCAAATCAAATCAAATTGAATGAAGGCATAGACAGCGGACTGCACAGCTCAACTGAACAGACAGTTTGTTCTCCTGCTGTTGTGCCACTTGACTCTATCCACTAATGGAGACAAGTGGCTGTGCTCCACAAAGGCAGACTTTGGATAGCAATGGAGTGGAATGGACTGAGGATCTACTGCTGAATGATCGGTAATGATCTTCTTGCTTACTAGCATTTTGAAAACTTCAAATTTATCCCATTTGTTTTTTGCTATACCCACAAACAATATTATAGTTTTGAAAATTTTGAAAATTTAAATTTAGCTTACTTGAATGCGGTCTTCAGGTAGATCGGTCTTGAGTGAGAGCATCTCCCTTGCGTACACATCCGGGTAGTGGGCATCTTTGAAGGCCTTCTCCAGCTCCTCCAGCTGGTAACTGGTAAAGATCGTTCTACTTAGGCACGGTAAGAAAGGAAAAACAATGGAAGAAGATCATTATAAATTAACTTAACATTGTTATAGTCGAAGATGGGCACACACAGGAGGAGAGAGGGAACAAACGCGCTGACACAGTGGCTCGCCAACTGCCAAGTCTTTTTGGCTATAATGAGGCGACTTGGCGATTTTAATTGGCTCAGAAAGTAGTGGATCGACTATCGACTGTGATGGGCTGCTGTATTTGTCGCCGATCGATGTTTGCCACTGTTTCTCTCATCTAACACACACACACCGTTGCGATTGATTATTATCGAGTGCAGCTGAACTGTGCATTGTGCATTTCGGCATAATTAGCGATGAAGAATGCGCCGCGGCGATGACAATGACGACGACGCCAATGACGACAATGACAAATGTCATCGGCGCTGGTGGCAAGCCCAGTGGCATCTCCTCATTCTAATTAAGTACAAAATGACTTTGCTTTCTTCACTCCCTACTGTCGCTGCTTAGCAGACTAGGGCCTAGTTAATTACAGTTAACAGTAGACTACTGGCAAAGGCACGCGTCCGGGACACGCGACCTTTTCTGGCTCCCTTACTTTACTACCAGTGACCTTGTGACCATGTGACTACTCTGTTTAGCTTCGCCAGAGTGCTATTTCTCTCTGACGTGGCCCTCATCATCGTCACCATCGCCATCAACACCACTTCGATTCAAATTGGCAAACGTCTGTTTTTCATTCATTTCAAATAACTGTCGATAGTGAAGCAAAGTGACGAGCACGAGAATATGAGTGCGATCCACTGCACAGTGCACTTGCTCAGTTCTGCTACCACCACCACCACCACTACTACTGTCGTTCAGTGGCCAGCCCAATTAGAGTGGCAATGAATTGAACAAGAGTTTGTCTGTTTAACACAGCACACACCTGACACCTGACAATTGAAAGAGCTGTCAACGTTGTCAGAAAAGAAAGCTCTCAGTTTTCGCCAGACTACAGCTACCTCAGTCAATTAGACTAATTACACTAATGTATACTTGCCACTATTAGCTGACTGATTCATTTACTCTCATTTTTTCTATTCTATACTCCCTTCACCTTCAATGTTAGTGACAAACTGAATCACTGAGCTGTTGATTCAATTAGTCGCAATACACACAGTTTTGCTGTTGCTAGTTCTGCAAAAGTGGAGTAAGTGTGTGCCTTAATCAACGACCAAACAAATGGAAACACTGCCAGTTAGGCATAGCAGACCTACCTGTGACGCCTTTTCTTCTTCTTCTTCTTTCCCCCGCCGCCACCAGCGCCGCCCATCGAGGGTCCCAGACTGAGATGTCCATTAGAGTCGACGTCGACGAGTGTGTTTGCTGCCGCACTGGAGGCCAATCGGCTGGCAAAGTCATTTATTAGATTACCTACATAATTAAGCATACCGTTAGTTTAGGTGTAATGAGAAAAGGTGACAAAAACGCTTGTTTGCTCATTTGATCTACTAAATTGTCCCCTGTGAATGGATAAGAGCAAAAATTAAGAGAATAAAGGAAAAAGGCGATTGAGACAATAGAACAGCAGAAAAAACTTCAAATGACTAAAAACTAACCAACGCAACTGCCGGATGGGTAAATGCAATTTAACTCGCTAACGAGCACACGAGGCTCACTAAAAGAGAGGATGCTGTAGTCGGGCAAACTAATAAACGTGAACGCATCACAAGGGAGAGAGATGTGAGCAGGTCGTAATAAATAAATGATTTCACGCCAAGAGAATAGTGAGCTAATGTCACGAACCACTGCAAGGCTGCTGCTGCTGGTAGTGTGTCTACCAAATAATGCCGCATTGAGTTTGAGTGGCCCCCGCTGAGCAGACACCGGTGAAGTGATCATTACCAGAAGAACCAGATACACCAGAAGAGAGCGGTGTCCACAGTTAATAAGCACCTCTGCCACTACTACTCTGTGACAAGGTTGACCATGAGGCACTCGCCAGCAGTGCTGCTGTTGCTGAAAAACTAATTGGTCACTCTGCTGGTGCTCGAATGCTGTATTGTTTCACTAATGGTGGTTCATGGTATTTTCACTAAAGCAAACGAAACTGGCGTTTTAATGCCACTAACATTGAGTGTGGTCAAGATTTAATTAAAACCAGAAATTATATCAGTTGATTTTTTGGTTTATAAGCCCAGTGCAGATATGCCACTGATGATGACAAACTCAAAACAATACGCAGTTAATTAAATTGGTTCATTGCTGACGATGCTGGGCGAACCGACTTCATCGCACTCACATTTTCTACGTTAAATCACCTCCGAGTTTTAAATGAAAGTGCATTTAAAATTAAAATATAACAATCAAAATATGGCACATGAAATTGAGAGGAATTTGCCATTCTTTAGCAGAGACAAAGGACTTTCAGTTTTTGGCAGGCCAGTTGTTCAGTTGCTCGCCTAGCAGACAGTAGAACACTGTCACTTTGCGTTCTGTTTAGATTAGCACAGTGTGTTGACGGCCATAGCTGACCAGAAAGCTAGTTCCTTTCACTCTCGTCCGCTTCTATTAGGCCTAATAACAATAATGACTGCAACGAATGATTCTGCTGGCGATGTTCACTTTGAGCTAACAGCAGCGTACACTGCTCACAATGAGCCCGCTCCTGAACCGTTGACCGAGCTTAACACTTTATTATTAAAGAGTCAACAGAACGACTGCTTCACAGATGCACACGCTGACAAAGTTAGAGTAAACTGACAGGGGCCAAATTCCTCAAGCACCGAGTCCAAAACGGGAGTGAGGGCAAATTTGATTTAGAATTGCTCCCCAAAAGAAAGAGTGAGAGAGAGAACTCGCCGATAATAGGCCCTATTTAAGTGTGACATTCTTGCTAAATTCTATGATTATTTATTAGTTTTAATAACGGCACTTTGCACTCCACCAAATAGGAAAGAAAGAGAGAGCCCAGTGCAATAAGCCAACATTGGGTTCAGTGCAAAAATGTAAACTATGTGGCAGGGAGAAGAAGCGTTTAACGTTTATGAACGCGCCAATATTCTTAATGGCCGTAATAACAGAGTGCCCCAGTGCAACGGACACGCAAGGGCATCAACTGCATTCTGGCGGATTGCCATATGCTCTGACGCTATTTGGTGCACTGAGCCAGGCGGTAATTCATGGCCTTTTAATAGTCCCTAAAATCTAAACTAATTTCGAGCTAACAAACTAATAAAAGTAATGATTGGAATTCAATTAGATGCGTGCAGAAGGAGAAGGCAAATGCTCTATGGATATCTGGCGGTAAAAGAGGTGGTGGTGGTAATGATAGACCTCACACGGGCGCACTTCAGCTTTCTCAATTGGACGCACGTTCAGCCCAATTAGTGCTGGCAATGGCGCTAATGCCGCCGCTGCCGCTGCTGCTTCTGTCACCTTGCAAATCGTGCAGCCTGGCAAATCGAAAGGTGTGGGCGCTTTTAGCGTTCTGAGGGCATTAGGCAAATTAATTACCTTGCAGAGGTGATCACGATCATTGCAAACGCTCTCTCTCCCTCATTCCCTCTTTTTAGTTGACCAGAACACACTGCCACCCAATGCCAGTGCCCGCCATTGGCACTGTTGTCCATTGGAAGTGCAGTGTGTTCAAATGTAGATTAGGTCTCCTCCTACTTTGCCTTCTTTTCCGACTTCCTCTTTGTCGTCATCGTCCATCCACCATCATTACTCTTGCTGGCTATTACCACTATGAATATTATTAGCATCATCGCCACACTTTGTGGACTGTCAACGCAGAACACGTTGACAGGCTGAGGTCCACAATGGACTGGTAGGCAGAAAGTGACTACAACTACTAGTTAGCTATTAGAAGAGTACAGGGACTGACGCCAGCAAAGCGGCAACTTCGATCAATCAACCCGTCGTGTGTGCTGAGCTGCGTGAAAACTAATTCAATAATTTTCAATTTGCAGGCAAAATAGTTCTAAAAGAAGAAAGACACTGTTTGCAGTATAATCGTGAACACAAAAAACCAAAATGTTAGTAGTTCAACCGGAGACGAGAACGCAGTGGTTAGCACATTTATCGGGTAAACCTTCATTGTGCAGAGTTACAGCAAATTAGAAAAGTGTGCCCAAAAATATTTGACCACAGTGAAAGAGAAAACGGTAGGGCAGATGAGAAAATAATAGGATTTGTGGCCAGGTATTAGTGGTAAGAAATGGAAGGAAAAAAGAGGGCAAAAGTAGACGCATCGACAGCAGCAAAGCAGCCTTCCCCGTCTGACCGACTGGTGCTAGTGATAGCTAATCACAAAGTGAAATGCGATTATCAAAAGCTTCCGTTCCAAAAACTTAGCGTACTAGATTGCTGTTGCCAGAACACAAGTGAAGCTTCCTTTTCTGCAACAGCAGCAAATGAATTTGCTTGCCAAAGAATTAACTGATTGCTCCATAGAAAAGAGAAGGGCAATCGGTAACGGGTGAGGGGAAAAAAGATCTAGCAATCAATGCGGCCAATAGACAAGCCCAAGTGTACACAGTGAACTGGCGTGTGTACTCTCTTTTTTCTTTTTTGCATTAATTAATTAATTAATCTATTAATGGCTCTAATATGACTAATGGGAATGAGACAGTTGACGGCAGTAGCAGTGGAGGCCAATTGAAGCAGCGACGAGCGACTTGTCTTTCTTTTTTCTTTTCTCCTTTGGCAAGCAAACCAGACTTTTTTCTGACTTTTTATGTGATGAATGAAGTAGTGAATGAGTAGATAAATGAATGAATGAATGAATGAAGCAGTGACTGGCAGAGTGAACGCTGCTGAAACAATGCCGTGTCGTACACTGACAGGGCACACACTTGTCTGTCTCGACAACTGACTGCTAATGAAATAATTGGCACATGCTTGTCAGACTCTACAGACGCTCAAATTAGAACGCCGAACAGGGCATTGTCTGTCGGGCTGCCATTTACTCTTCTCATTAACCCGAGCTGAGGAGGATTTGTGCACACAACTGCAACTGGTCATTATTTGATTGACTTCAGCACTCTTTCCGAGTTTCTCTTCAAGCATCTGCATCCGTTTGCATGCGTCGACTGCTGTGTATTGGATGGGCACTACTGTGCAGCGGATGGGTCATCGAGAGTGGCACTTTGTTCTCGCTCACCTCTCATTCTTGTTCTTCACCATGTGGTGTCTGTGGAAGCAACTGATGATGACTGAAAAAAGGCTGCAGCTAAGTAAGCACCGTTGCTTGGGCAAGATAAACAAAAAAGTCCATGTAGGCTGCTTAACTTGTGGTAGCCACTTCTTCAGCTGGCGCATCCTCGTTAGCGCATCCAATTAGGCCGTGCCACCGAGTGAGCAGGCTGAAGGTGTTGGCAGGTTCACTGGTGCTGACTGTGTGTGAATGTTAGTGTAGGCAGCACACGCCAGCACATCTCACCACCTAGCCATCATCATCATCACCATCTCCCTCGCTTTTCTATTTCTTCACATTTCTTCCCTCTTTGCCCTACCTGTCAGTAGCTTTTACATGGCTGAATTGGCTGCCAATCAACGCCGCTAGAGCTGCTAAAGCCATTTGCGCCTAGCAAAGGTACCCTGACTGACTGCCTGACTGCTGCTTCTGTCGCTCCATGAGACACTTCTTCACGGCAGCAGAAGCAGCGCAGGAGCCAATTCGAAGGCACTTGAGTCTTCTCTCTTCATTGAAGTGTTTCTTTGCTCGTTTTAGACACACACGCAAGAGAAACGGTGTGCAAAGTAACAAAGTTATGAAGTCATCAAGTAGTAGATGGTTTAGGGGCTACTTCTGCAAGGTTAGCTGCAGGCAGGCATCAAGTTCGAGGCGAGTGCGAACACTGGCAATGTAGCCAATGTGCACATCCTCGTAAATTAATTTGCTTCTGCAACGGTGTCCTACACACACACCACTGCACTACCACCTCAACTTGACGTGTTCTTTTCCCTAATTCTCTAGCAAATATTTACCCACTGGCCATTGTCTTGACTGGCAGTCATCAGCTTAATTTGTTTCTTTTTACAGTCAGTCAACCACTACAGCTTGCAGACCATACTCCTCATTTGGGCAGACATCATCATCATCATCAGCGCATCACTCAGTGAAGACAATTAGGCAAATAAAAGAAGATGATGAAGATGATGATGGCACGCGGATGTGTGCGTGTGTGTGCGCGCACATTTCAATCCTATTAATAGTCTTGCAATCAAGTGACATTAAATCAATAATTGGGCATAATCTCTAATATGTGTGTTCACAGAATAGACAAGCTAAGTCAAAGAAAAATGTTTTTGCCATTTTTTATTGTACAACTTGCGCGCGGCAAAGCACGTTGGCAAACAATACAAGCAAAAATATGAGAAAATAAAAATGAAAAAATCAAATTACTGACACTGAAAAAAACTGCTGCTGCCACCAGAAACCTAACTTTATCAGTTGTGCTTTTAAATCAGCTTCTAATTCAATTATCAACCAGCAACCAGAGACAGTGAACACTGGTAGCCAATGTTGCCATGCATAATTGCGATATAGTTAACTATGATCTCGTTAGTCAGAGCGATTCCTCTTGCTTGATTCCCTTACTTCGTCTGTTGCCTTTTATTCCTGTCCCCGTTCGTCCATTCGATCGGGCCCCTCTTCCTCGTAATGATTCTGTCAAAGATCATTAGTTTCATGTCCTCATCATCGGAGCGCAGTGCACACTGTTGAATGAAAAAAGGAAGCTCACTCTGCCATTTAATCTGCACTTGAAGATAGACAATATTTTAAAATTTACAATTTGACATCAGTTCTCAATGAGATAGCAAATAAAGAGACACTAATTTGCCGAACGTACACAATTTAGTGCTCCTAATGTGTGCTCAAATGACTCGAGATGAGACGGGCAAACGGGCGCCGTGCGGCAGTTGGACTTTTTTTCTTTTTTTTGCTGCTTCTAATTGAGCAAAACTAGTGCTGGTGCCGCATTACACATTGGTCGTCTGTCCATTCGACAGAGAAACAGTAATGTCACCGCTAGTCGGTAATACAAGCACACACACATGCACTCACTGTCGCCCATCGGTACTATATGACTGCCTCACTGCAGATGGCCATTTAGGGCAATGGAAGCGATGGGCAAAAGGCCGCGCAGCAATGGCACTTACACAATTCGCACAATTAAAAAACTGATGTGCTCTCTGTTGACTTGCCAAATTGACCGTTTAACTTAAATTGATCTGCACTTTGCTTTAAAGTGACGTAATTAACAAAAGAAGAAGAAGGGCATTTCTAAGGATTGTCCATTAGCAGTGAAAATGGATAACAAAAAAGAATATGATCTAGCAATCAGCAGTGATGATGGTGGAACAATGCAAGAGCAGCACGGTGGCCTGCTACTACTTGCTTTATCTTTGAAGGCACTCTACATAAAAAAGTCAGAGCTACTGAAAAGAAGAAGTCGATTAGTCAATTATGCTGCCACTGCACTTGTATCGACCATCAATGCCAGTTCGATTGGCTTAATTGTTACTTTTTCAATTGTTACTCGTGTGCCATCGGTGAAGGAACGCACACATAGGCAGAAAGAGAGAGGCAAACACACAGTAAAGTCCAGCCAAGTGTTGCTAGTTAGGACAAACAAAGAAGTGAGCTCTAGTCAGCTAGTTTAACTGTTGTCACACACACACAGACAAGCACACTGCGAGCACTTCTAAGTGTCCATAAGACAAGTTAATTGCTGTTCACTGCTGTATTCGCAACAACACACAGACAGCTCACTTGAAGATCGATTGAACTCCTCACTTTCTTGTGGTTTACGAGAAGAAAGAAAGAGAATTGCCCACTGAAGAGGTTCACTGAGTGGCAGTACGTGCTTGTTGGCACCGTTTTTCTTTCTTAAGTGCCAGCACCACCACCTAACTGGCTAAATGTGTGCTCGCACTGGAGGCTGCTGCTGCTGCTGTTGCTGCTGCACATTGTGCTCACCAATTTGACGAAAACGAGGAAAAAGAGGAGGAAGACAAAGTAAACAGGCACTCAAAAGCGCGAAAACGAATATAGAATCGTGCCAGGAGCACAGTGCCTGTCTCAGTGGGCACCTTTATTTGCCTTGTCCAGGTTGTCGGAGGCAGCACACAATGTGCTCTCATTGAGGAGTGCAGCACCAACAACTTCACTCACTCACTCACACACACTCCTTACATTCACAGTGCGTCTTGACACGCGTACATCTCCGCATTTTTTGTCTACTATTTATCGAGTTCATCATTAGCGTAGAGCGCTTTTTAGTCTACTAGCTCATGCAGAGAGGGCAAATTTGAATTCGATAATTGGAGACAAATACACACAGGCATACACATTCACTTGGCAGGCCCACCACATAACACACACACAGTGTGGGCCCCATACTGGGCGACCAGCCGCTGCTGACTTAATGTACAAATTGTCACTTCTCAGTCACACAACGTAGAGCTGTGAAGCTGCCAATTGCCAGGCTGCACGGTTGATGGATAGATCACTATCTCACAGCAGCTACTGAACAAATTGTTCCCTTGTTTCTCCTTGTTCTACCACCACTACTGCATTCCTGGTTGATGCAATTAATTAGTCCAGTTTCAGGCAGTGTGTCTAATGCACTAATTACAAGTCCCACTGGGGGCCACTGCCGCAACAGAATGATTGTCGTCGCTTTCATTAATCGGAAAATGCATTAGATAAATGAGACCTTGGTGGATAACCTTCCTTCCTTTTTCTGGCAGAGCACCGGTCTGGTCGACGACAGAAACGACGACGACAACAACAACAACTTATTCTTGTTTCCATTTGAGTCTTCACTAAATGGCGCTAAATGGGCTTCTATTGACTGGGCAGTCAGGAGTTGACAAAGTGAATTAAAGCAATGCTCGTCCACGACACAAAAGGAACGACTTGATGGACACTGCTGGACGTAAGTAGACAGTGCTTTGCCGAGGACTGGTGGTCAGTGCACTGGCTGGTTGGCAAGCCCATCGAGACCAGGCCTAGACCACTATTCTCTCCGTCTCACTTGACTGAAGTGACTGTGTCAAGAAGTGACTCCTTTCGCCTCGTCTGAATCTGCCCCGACACGTTTAACTTAATTTGCCAGTGAGCTCCATTCAGCGACTATTAGGCGACTATTCATTCAGTGTACGAGCCAGAGTCGAGTAGACACTTCCACGGCAGCACAATGGACAAAGCACTGGCAGCGTGCGAGTGTGTGTCGTGACAAGGCCTGTCAGGGTGTCATCAGGACTTCCAATGGGAGAAAGATGGCTCAATGCGATTGACGATGAATGCGTTTGTCACCTTGCAATATGAATTCGATTACTCGTACTTGTGTGAGCTAAATGGAGAAAAAAAGCAGCAGCAGCACAATGGCGCGAACGGTGGTAATTTTATTCAAATTAATAATCGCTTGTTATCTGTTGCCGGGCGCAGCACTGCTGCTAATGGAGAGCAGCAGATTAGGCTACTCCCATTGTGCTGCTCACTGCCAATTGTCGCCTTCGATTAGGAGAAAAAGAGAGAGTCAGCACAGTGACAGAGACCTCTGCAGAACATCGTCAACACGCTGGCCTTCCACTTACAAATCATTCAATCGCCCATTGAGCACAATGAGAACATTTAGAGAGGTTTACGATCATCAGTGTTCTGCTTTGTATCGGCTCTGGCAGCAAAAACTGGAGACACTGCTAAACCGATTTGTATGTGTATGTGTGTGTATGTGCCAACAGATGTGATTGACAGGCTGCGAACAGCAGACAAACGGAGATGACACTAGAGGACACTGAAGGGAATCTGACAATGGCACCTAGCTCTCGCTTTGATTGTAATTATCTGCATAGCTCAACGGGAACTCTCACTCTCACTCAGTGAAGACCGTATCCCGTTATAGTGGTGTTAAGATTTCATCTGCTCTGAACCTAATCATCATCATCATCATCGGCTACAACGCTCACTAATTGCCACTTACCCGAGTTGGCCGTCTTCTCACTGAAGGACTTGGCGACATCAGTTGCAAAGGGGTGGAACATCGAGGAGATTGCATTGTTCACCGAGCTGCCCGAGAAAACGTGAGCATGGCTCTTTGAGATGGAGTTGATGGTGGAGTTCACCTGCTGCAAGCCGACGTGCATGCTCGCCGCCGACATGAAGGCCGCCGCTGCCGGCGAGTTGAAGTACGAGGGAATGCTGCGAGCTGCTGTGCTGGAGATCGGCGGAGAGTGCCCATCATCGTGGAGGTTGTTCGTTGTCGGTGAGGCGGTGCTCGTGCCGAAGCAACTCGAACTGGGACTTACTGACAGACTGGCCGCAGAGTGGTGGTGCTGGTGGTGGTGATGCTGTTGGTGGTGCTGATGGTGATGATGCAACTGTGAGAGTGACTGCGACAGTGGCGAGTTGCTCGAGGGAAAGTAGGCGGCAGCCACTGCAGAGCTGAAGTTGGGTGGAACGCTGTTTGGGTTGTTGCTGTTGCCACCGCTGCTGCTGCTGTTCACCAGATTACTGACGCTCAGAGATGAGGAGGCAGTCGTGGTGGTTGTGGTTTGCAGTTTGGGTGACGCCACCGGAGAGATTGTTCCGTGAGAGCCCACTGAAATGCTGCTGCTCGCCCGACTGTGATCTTCACCGGGCACTGCCGACGGTGAGAGTGGCATCATCTTTGAGTCAAGAGCAGTCGGATGATCATCTCGACTGCTGCCGTTGCTGCTGGTGTCGGTGTTGCTGCCGCTGCTGTGAGTGCTGTGTGCAGGACTGGCCAATTTGTGGTCAGCCAACAGGACTTTGCCGGACTAGGACTGCTTGCCCGATGGCTGCTTGAATTGTTGTTGGCGGTGGTGGTGCTGTTGCTGCTGGAGCTGGTGGTCAGTCCAAGGAGCTGCTGAATGGCAAAGGGTGACTGGTGGTACTGTTGCAGTGCCCGTTGTGCTGAGCTAGCACTTCCGCTGACTGCCGCTGCGACATTGTTCTTGCTCAGTAGCTCAAAGCTGGCGGCGCTTAGGTTAGTCGGCAGCATTGATGCACCGAAAAAGCGAGCGTCCATATTTGGTCGGTGTATTGAGTTGGCAGAGTTGTACATTCTAAAGATGATAGTGGTGGCGGTGGTGGTCAGAAGATGAACTCAAATGTGATGATGCAAACTGCCAAAAAAAGAAAAAATAAATGGCTAAACATAAGTGGTAGTCGGTGAAGCAAAAAAAGAGCTTCTGCAAATGAGCTTCAGCGGAGGAAAGAAGGAGCTTCTTAATTGGCGCCAATAAGAGAATAATTAGAGCAGTGTACGCCAATTAATTAGAACGACTTACATCTAGAGAAGGAGCTGAAGGAGCTGGAAAGAAGGACGTAAGTAGTCATTTAGAGGAGAAGATCGCACTCGTCATGTTCAATTTAGTGTCCCATCTATTGAGAGAGTGAATTGCAGTCTGAATTGCAGTTGCTGCTGCTGCTGTTGGTTGGTGAGCTATCGTCAGTGGCGAGTTCGTCTGTCTCCGTGAGTCCGGACAGTAGTGAGAGAGATCGAGACTCAAATGCAGAAAGTCCACGCGAGAGTGCTGCTGCTGCATTCGAATCAAAAGTGGGCGAGTCACTGAAAGCCGCTTGATGCCGCCTCTCTGCAGCACTGCACACTGAGGGAAGAGTGCTGCTGCTGATGAGAGAGCATGTGTGTGAGAGAGAAACAGAGAATCCGTTCATCTGATGAACTGCACAAATTGGCAACATGCTGTCGCCGAGCAAGGGGAAAGTAAACAGGAGAGAGAGAGAGACAGAGACGAGCAAACGGAGACGGCTCCGTACTTCTCACTAGAATGCCTTTCTTCACGTTCCCTCTGCACTGGCTCTTCTTTTTGCTCGTTAAACGGCGAAAATCATCACTTTGCGTTATATAAACGAATTAGGCATTGCTATGCAGCGCTTCGTGATGACTACTGATGCTGATGATGCTGGGGATTCTCCGTTTTCTTTCTTAACAGTAGCATCACTGCTCACAAAATGTTCCTCATTGCTAGAACATTGATGCAAGCAAATTACGGGACAGCCAAGCCACAGATTTACAGACTGAATGCTTTTTGCTGCTGTTGTTCTATTGCTAAAGTCTTTCTTTGACTCGATTCCACTTGACTTGAGAGAATCGTCGTCAAACGGCGACGGCGGGCGCCGGCACACTGCCAATGCTCATCAAGTGAACTGTGAACAGAAAAGAACTTGGAGCAAATAAAACCAAGGAAATTATAGAGCCAGCCAGCTACAATCTTCAATCTATTATTCATAAGCTATTTGCAGCCTGGTTACCAGCCTGCCTTTCTCGACTGGTCCTTTACTGGCCAAATTAAATTGTCTTCTCTCTTTTTGTGGCGTTCCTAAAACGACCCTCTTCAGCTTCTACTGCTGCTGCTGTTGCAATCATTAATATTGCATCGGACAAATTGAATTAAAGCAGAGCAAAAAGCGCAGCAACTTTGAAGTGGCAAAGACGAAAACGAAGACGCCACCAATTTTAATTAAATCGCACACAGACAGACTCTGCCAAAACTAATTCAATTTACCCATTGCTGGCTCAATTCATTATTAATAAATAAATTGCAAGTTAAATTAATTTTAAAGTGATCACCCTTAATAGAGCAAGTTTGAAGTACTGTCCGCGCTGTGCTGTTCAGCACAAGTGCACCACCATCATAAGAAGCAGAAACTTAAATTTGATATTAGTGCAAATTAATGATACTTATTTGATGGCAATTTGCCTCCTCCTTTTTCTTCTTGGTAATAAAACGAGAGCAATGAGCCCAATCACGGAGCAGGCAGCAATTAAGCGCCCACAACACTGCACTGGAATATTTTGAATATTTTGGCAGGCAGGGAAAGACCCCGAGCACCGGTGAGCATCGGTGGGCACCGAGCAGCACGCAAGCTACAACGGCCTCACTCCAAATTAATTATTCGAATTATTCACACTCCTCTCTCATTGTGTGGGCACTTTCGTGTTTTTGTGAGGCAATTCAGGAGGACCAGGCAAATTGAACAAAGTGAACAGGGAACAAATGACGGGCTGCTTTTTTGTGTTTCCTGTCTGCCCTCACTGCTTTCGCTTTGATCAAGTGATCCAAAAGAGATGAAAAGAGAAAAAAAGTAAACTAATGTAAAGCAAACATTGTAATAGGGCAGTAATAAATGATAAATTCGCCAGCAATCAGTCCAATTAGTGGATGTGATTAATCGCCACAACGAGAAACGTGCTCGCCTGAAAAAAACACGTTTGAGAGAAGATGACAAAAAAGAGAACTTTGGACTGAAAATCTGTACCTTAAGTGTAGAAATGAGCACAATCGACGGATTGAGCTGATTTCAGTTGGCTTCACCAGCAACGGCAGCAGCAGCAGCAAGTTCAGTGGTTTCCGAGTAATTGCTCGAATGCAGCTGTCGAAAAGTGGCTCCGAAGAGAGGGCCACTTGTCCACACACACACTCACAGACATACCCACTTCCACTGATGCTACTGTCGAACTGCACTGTGCATTCAGTCGGTGCGGTGTCGCTCCCTGACTGCGTATCTCTCTGCTTCTCTGTCCATCTTTCTCTGCCATGATTGAACCATAATTAGCTTCCGTCCAGTGGCCGTGGCAAGTGGTCGTCGGTGGCCGCATCTTGGCCAGTGCTCCAGAAGGAACGGAACACACTGCACCACAGAGAACACAGTGCACTGAGAAGCAGTTCGAGTTCGATCATCGATTCGAAGTGGAAAGGAAAGGAGGACTCAGCGTCAGGGCGGGTCTAATTGGCTATTTAAAGCACTCGCCACAGAGAGCGGAGAGAAGCGGAGATCGCTGCTTTATAGAGTTGCTTTCGTCCACAACTCCGAGCTTCACGCTAAAGAGAAAGAGCGAGCGAGCGGCGACCGGGAGCGCGCGCCTGCGTTCCAAACGATGCACCATTTCCATTGCCATTTGCTTTAGAAATGGCCGTCTTTCGGGCTTGGAAAACTCTTTGAGCAAGCATAACGATGCATGTGTGTGCCCATTCATCGCCATCAATTCATTGTCGACCATCAAGTCAGTGCACATGAAAATTTGGTTTCTCTCTCTTTGGCGACCGCTTAATAGAGCATTAAGCTTGCCGAGTTTGTGCAGTGCTTCTGTTATGGTGTGCTGCATGTCGAATCAAGTGGCCACATTAAGAAGAGAGTGGTTACTACTGCTTTTGCTGCAGAAAAAAATGATTTTTCATTTACATGTGCGCCTAATTGAAAAAAAATTTGCTTCCTCGGGTACTCAAATTAGTCATCAGAGCGCCTAAAGGCAGTTTTGAGGTACACTCGGTGTGCCAGGTGAGATGCACTACGTCAAACTCTGTAAACTATTGCGTTAACTGTTTGCCGAGGCTTCTTTTTCTTTTCTCTTGCCTCAAACCAAGTTCAATCGTCAGTACGCCAGCCAGCCATCCAACTCGGTGTGGGGCCAATCTCAGCGTTTTTCCCTCTTTCTCTCTCACTTTGGCTACTGTCACCGAGCACTACTTGGGCAATGGCAAAATGCCTGTGAGTGAGTGAGTGAGTCGATCGTGTCTAATCGGTCGCCATCGCCGAGGTGACAAAAGCGATAAAGTTGCCTGTCATCCTGTTAGGTGCAGGGTGAGTAAATTAAATCTGACAAGGCTGCCACCAGTTCTCGTCCGTCTGTGCGGCCACTGGTGCACTTGCCTGTCAAACTTGACTGTCTGCCTGACTGCCACTTGAGCCTATTAAGTGCTGCTGCTGCTGTTATTGCTGTCGCTTCTTCGTCTCTTCTCTTCTCCTTCTTTTACTTCTTTCAATTTATAGTAGACCGTCAGTGAATGAGTCTGCCTGCTCGGAGCTGCCAATTGCTGCTCACTGCTCAAAGCGCTTCTCTTCGGAAGTGGCCATCAATTGCCGCCCGAGACATATCGACCATCTCCGAGGCCATGGACTCCTTCTCTCTGCCTGCTTGCCTAGCAGCACTGTCACTCAGCACCATTGATTGGCCGCCGCCGAGAGCTGTGTGTGTGTTTGTGCAAGCTATCGGTTATTAGTCATTAGAAGAAAAACGGCAGTAGCACAGAGTGGAGAGAGGCTGAGATGATCAGAATGAGGAAAACGATGATTGAAACAAAGGAATAAAAATATAAAAAAGCCAAACCTGGTGAATGAATTTGGCCATCACACCACCGCCGAGGGCCACTTTAAATTAGATTGCTCGTCAGAGGAAGAAGAGCCAGAGAATTGAATTGCGTTCAGTGAAATTGCCAATTTCTCGATAACGGCCACTAATTGGGAGTGCCATCGATGAGGACAGTGGCAGGACAAAAAGGCTACTAGTCGAGTTTCGGTCAGAGTAAAATTCGTTTGTTTGCGTCTCCAAAATTGGCAGCAGGGAAGCATCTTGAAGTTGGCGGAAGAAACCTCTATATAGTGACTGACTGTTCGTCTGGCCTAGCATCCTCATGCAAAATAGCTGGTTGTGCAATATTAATCTAGTTAATCTGACGTTAATGACTGTACTAGTGTGTGTGTAATTAAAAGGCTCGTTGGTGGTAATGCAATTACGATCACAATCGCCATTAGGACGGCTCCTCTCGCCATTGTCGACCCACTGGTTCCCGCTTTCTCACTGTCACACTGCCTTCTTTTTTACTCCTTCATCTTCTTCTTCTTGCTCTGTGCTTAGGCAAAAGTAATTATAGCTAAATAAGTTATTAATTAATTAAATGCCGCCTCATTAGCGACAATTGAGTGCGCTAGTGAGTCTTCTCAAACAAAGGGAAGAACGTGTGTCAGACGTGTGTGCGCGCGCTTCAAAGAGAATCGCGCGCAATAAATTCTGCTCTAATTAACGCGATACACTGAAGCACAGAACACAATCAAGTGACAGCAATAACAAAAAAACCTTTCAAAACACAGCTTTTTATCTTCTCTGAAAAATGTACCAGTGTTTCCAATTTAAAACACAATTATTGCTATCAATATATATATCAATAATTGAAAATAATTAAATTCATCCCGGTAGTTGGGTAGCGTGAGAGAGAGTTCAATGTAGTAGGTTGACTTTAAAGTCCTTTGGTGAATAGTGCAATGCGAAATAGTATGTGTAAATGTGATGATTCGTAATTGATAAACCTGCCGAAATCTATTGAGAGTTTGATGTTCCGACTTTAAGTTTCTTTTGTTTGTTGTCGTTCAGTATCTGCTCAATCGATCTCAGGTCACGCTTATTCGAGCTGGGAACTGCACACATTTTTAGAGAAATCGTTAATTTTGTTCAAAAAAAATTTGTGTTGCTAAAATAAAATACCCATTCCAAATTGAAGATTAGGTGTGGTTGCTTTGGCAGCTGCCTGACCAGCATCCAAGCCGATGATGCTGGCGTATTTGAGTTTGTAGTTTGAAAATTTTGCATTTTCCGAAGAGCCTGCCGCATGTGTCGCCCTCTTTGTTTTGTCGCTGCTGGCTTTTTCCATCTAATCACATCAAATCGAAAAATCAGACGAACTTTTTGAACCAGAGTGAGCCCCGCTTACCATTTGCTCTCGAAGTTCTTGCAACTTTCGGTCATATGAATCCCCCTTTTGCAAGCTTTCCAGTTCCTCCTCTGTGGGTCTAAACTCCTTCTTGTAGACAACACTGTGGCGATCAATTCCTTCAATGCCGAATGAAAAGATCACCAGATCATGGCGATCAGCGATATCGTGGCTATAAATAGGAAAAATCAGTTGCACAATCCAAAGAGCAAAGTTGACAAATTGGCTTGCTTATCAAACCCGGTAATTACATCACAGTACGATGTATCTTTTCCATCGGCTCAAACTCTATCTTCTGCGCTTCATTGTCGTTAATAAAGGTCATTAGCTTGTGCTCAATCTAAGTGAAAGAAAAGTGAACTTTATATTAATGGAAATATCCCCAGCAAGTACAAGACAGCCTACCCCAAGACGGAACTTCTTCAATCTGTCCTTCTCCTGCTCGTGTAGCTTCTTAAGCGCCTCCTTTTGCTCTAGATCAGATAAACATACAAGGTAATGATCATCAAAACATACAGGTAAAAAAGTTGTTTCCTACTTTTCATCAACGCTTCTTGTTTACTCGTCGTCTGCGGCGGCTTCTCCATCGTGTCCAAAATTGACCCAAAAGATCCATTTTGACAGTTCTTCTCAATTAAAATTAAAAGGTGTTTAAAACTGAAGCAGTTGAAAACAAGCGGCTTGTTTTTACTTTTTTCAAGTTTGAAGCGTCTCACAAAGTAGCCAGACAAGTGTCCGAACGGACATCTGCTCGTAAGGTAAAACTCAGTGCTTTGTTTTGCTTCACATGTTTACTTTGTTGCCTGCTGACTGCAGCAAAACGCAAAAAACCTTTTTTGTGAGTTTTATTGCGTCATACAGCGAGGCAACACAGGTGACGACGGTGATTGGACTTCCAGTGGTGGTATTATGCAAAATACATCGACTGCCTTCATCAGCGAGCCTAATTACCCAAGTAATCGACTCCTTTTTGTGATCGTCACGCGGCTGTGATTGAGGCCACAATGCTGCGTTGGAGGGCTGAAAGTAGATACCACTACTTCTGCTGAAAAAGATATGATGATGATGATGGCGATGCAGAATCGAACAGGCAAAACCACTACTACTGCTGCTGTTGTTGCTACCTGGAAAACGGCTGTGATTGAATATTTCTGCAAAATCATCTAACAGACGAGTTTCCAGCAGGTGACGCCGTCCTTACCAGTGCCAGTGTTCCCAGTGCCTTCCCACCACCATCTCCTGTGCTACTCTGTTGACATCTAAGCAAACTTGTTGAGAAAGACGCAATGCAACCGTATCTTATCAGCCCACTGGCCGACAATTCTTCAGTGGCAGCCTGCGTCTGCCAGGCAATGACAGATTAATCATCACACGTTTGTTATTGTTGATCTACTGTTGACGCCACATCAGTGCTCTCTGCATTTTTCTTTTGTGGGCTTTCTCCACGCGCCTCAAAGATGTCTTCCGTCAAAGTGGCCGTCCGAGTGCGGCCTTTCAATAAAAGGTAAACTCCAAATATTACTTCTTTGTGTCAGAGAATAACAGTTGTTTTTCCGCAGAGAGATCGATCTAGACTGCAGCAACATCATTCGCATGGTCGACAACAAGACTGTAATACAGAATCCCAAGTCTTCTGGCCATGATGAGGATGCAAAAGAATTCACCTTTGACCACTCATACTGGTCCTTTGATGAGAGTGATGCACACTTTGCCTCTCAAAGCTTAGTTTTCCAGCACCTGGGCAAAGAGATTGTATCGGATGCGATTGAGGGCTACAACTCCTGCATCTTTGCTTACGGCCAGACTGGATCGGGAAAAACGCACACAATGATGGGCGATAGCAGCTCTGAGGGTCTCATTCCTCGAATCTGTCAGTGGCTCTTCCAGCAGATGTCCTCTACTGAAAAGAACAGCGAAACTGTTTCTAACAAGACTGGTATAGTTTAGCTAATTAGGCACTGTGTAAACTGTAACTTACAAATTCGATTTACAGAAATAAGCTACTTGGAAATTTACAATGAGCAAGTTCGAGACTTGTTGGACAGTAACCAGGACATCAACGGCAACTTTCGGCGACCATTGAAAGTTCGCGAAGATCCGAAGAAGGGCCCTTACGTAGAGAAGCTTTCAAAGCACATGGTTTGCTCGTATGAAGAGATTCTCGAGCTCATGCAAAAGGGCAACGCCAATCGAACCACTGCTGCTACCAGTGTAAGTGCCTCACAGTGTTTCAAAGATTTCCCGAATAACTCATACACCTTTTTTGCAGATGAATGACACCAGCTCTCGCTCTCACGCTATCTTCACCATCTCGTTCAGCAAGGCGTCCTACGTGGCAAATAATCCTTACGAGACGATATCTAAAATCAACCTGGTCGACCTTGCTGGCAGTGAGCGCGCTAATGCCACTAACGCGCAAGGACAACGTCTCGTTGAAGGTATTTGTGTTCATTTTCGATGATCGAAACTACTAACACAATTAAACATTTCCACTTTCCAGGTAGCCACATTAACAAATCATTAGTCACACTGGGCAGCGTCATTTCCATACTGGCAGAGAACTGCAAAAAGAATAATAAAAAGAAAAGCTTTATCCCCTACCGTGACTCCATCCTCACTTGGCTTCTCAAAGACAGCTTAGGAGGCAACTCAAAGACTGGTAAGATGTTCAGACTTTGTTTTTTGTTTAAAACTGTTAAACTAATCTCCGTTTGTTTAGTCATGGTGGCCACCATTTCTCCAGCCGATGTTAACTACGGCGAAACACTGAACACGCTGAGGTATGCGAATCGGGCAAAGAACATTCTCAACAAGCCGCACATCAACGAGGACGTTCAGACAAAGTTGATTCGTGAGCTGCGCTCTGAAATTGAACGACTAAACTCGATGATTAATCAGAACCCAACGCTGACTGGGCGAATCCAGGAAAGCGAGGCGAAGGTGAACAAGCTGACTGAAGAATGGATGAACAAGTGGGACGACGTCAAAAGCATCTTCAAGGAGCAGGACTTTATTGCCATCCGAAAGTCGGGCAACTTTGGTCTCATCCTCGACTCTGATCGACCCCACCTGATCGTCTGCGTTGATGACGATGTCCTCAGCACCGGTGTCACGCTGTACCACCTGAACGACGGCACTACCTCAATAGGCACCAAGTTTGCCGACACCAAGCAAGACATCGTGATTAACGGCGGCTCTGATGTGGAAGATGAGCACTGTACCATTCACTGGAATAGCAAGGACAATGTGGTGACGCTAAATCCAATCAACAAGGCGCTTTGCTTTGTCAACAATACCCTCGTCGAAGGGCCAACCGTCCTCCATCAGGGTTGTCTGATTGTTTTTGGCGAGAACATGTACCGTTTCAGTAATCCACTTGAGGTGAAAAACTTGAAGCAAAAGGCCAACCAGGACACCTCCTTTCTCAATCGCTCATCCCACTTGATTAGCTCTACCTCATACGACAGCATGTACACCTCTGTCAACTCCATCAACAATAAGAAGGCGCTCATGAGTAGCTTTGCCTCTAGTCACGGACTGAATGAAAACGATGAGGAAGGAATTCAAAACGCTACATCTTCTTCAGATGCTGAAACCAGCTGCCTGTCGGACAAGTTTGCCCTCGTCAATGAAGAGCTCAATTTCATAAAGGCTTTCTTGCTTGAACTTCAGCGAGTTATAAAGTGCGACAGTGAAGAGCCAACCCGAAGTCTGATGGAAACGTTTGTGGATATTGTTGTTCAAATTGGCAAAGATGAACACTTCTCAAAGGAGCGAATTTTGACCATTCTCTCGTTCATCAACAAACTGGAGCTCAATGATGTGAGGGGATCAGACGAGGCGGCCATCCAAAAGGTGGGCGACTTTCTGATGGCCAAGTTGAACACCCTCAAAGTGCAGGTGAAGGACGAGATGAAGCTCGACTACATGAACAACAATGAAGCTGCAAGCAACAACTCCACTGTGGATGATAGTACCACCACCACCAGTACTACCAGCGACAGCGGCGAGCAGATGGCCGAATCTGCATTGACCGAATCCGCCTACGGCCAATTGTGTCACCTTGCCTCTGAAGTCGACTCAAACATGGCTTTGCTCAGTCAGTGCGTCAACCAGCTAAACATTGCCAATCAGGCGGCCAGCTCGGAGATTAACAGTATCACAAGCTCAAACTCGACCGTCACCCCAGTCACATCTAGTCAGCAGCAGCAGCCGGCGAACGGCCAGTCGCTGGAAGAGATCATCGAAAGTGAAGTGCAACGACGCCTGGAGCTGCACCTTCAGGGCAGCACCTTTGACTCACGCACAACCACTAATTCAGAGCACAGTTTTGAAGCCACCAACTTGAATCTCGTCCCAAAGGAGCTCATGTGCTCGACGCCGTTGCTTTCGAGCACTTCTCCGAGGGAACACGCCACCAAAGTGGGTCGTTCACTGTCTGTGACCTACGAAGAGCTTGATCAAATTGAAATATACATCCCTGCATTTCACATTCTCTATCATCCCGATGAACACTACGAATATGAGATCAAAGTGCGTATTTCCTTAATCAAACGTGTTTTAACTTTTATTAACATTTTTGTTCAATTTGGTTTTCAGATTGGCATCAACGGCGACAAGTGGACAATCTTCCGCCGTTACCGAAGCTTTCTGCAGCTGCACAAGTTCATCCGGGCAATGTACGGAAATCGGATAAACATGCCACTGTTTCCACGCAAAAGATTGTGGAACAATATGAATGAAAAAGTCATTGAAAATCGCAGGCGGTATCTTGAGAACTACCTGCAGAAAGTAATTGATCAGTGCAAGGTTCTACCGCAATGTCCACTGAACTTTCGCTCTACTGGTCTCGAGCATTTGGATCGATTTTGTCTATTCAACTTCAATAGCTTCTTTTGCTTAAATTCACTTGTAGATCAGGAAGATTTTCGGTAAACCTTTGCGTGATTTTATTCGTTGTGATCCCACACATTGTGATATCCAGCCAGTCGTCTTGAGTCCGGAAAACACCTTTTTACCACTTAATTACTCGAATCCACTTTATGATTTCTTCACAATACCCACCTTTTACTGCTTTCTTTTTTATCTTAAATATATTTTTACGCAATCTTTTTTTACAATTAAAACCCAAATTACGAATCAGTTATCTGAATTTGAAAAAAATTCAAATTTTTAGTTTAATCATCTATTTCTACCCAAAGCGGCCAAAAGAGTGTCCATAGCGTTCAGTGGCGCTGTTCATTCAATCTTCTGAAAACATCACCTTTTGACTTTATTTTGATCACATTTTCTTGATTTGAGGCATCTCTTGCCGATTCAAGTCAACAACCATGGCCCTGTTGAGTACTCTTCGTGTTTTGACTCGAGTTGGGTCGCCTGCAAAGTGTAAGTGTTTGGTATATACTTACTTTTTTATTCACTTTGATAATTTTGTTTTTGTGTTTAAGTTTCGGCCCGCTTTAGCGGACATGGTCCCCAGATGAAAATTCAACCATCTCAGTACATGTGGAATGGATTTAAGGACAAGCTCCATTTTTATCTTCTTCTTGGAATAGTGCCGCTAGCCCTCATCACCACCTATGCCAACGTTTTCATTGGCCAGGCAACTTTGACGGAAATTCCAGAGGGATACACTCCTCATTATTGGGAGTACTACAAGGTTTGTTCAAGCAGCCCTCTTATGTTCGTAGTGATTACTCATACATTTTTTTCTTTAACTTCATAGTCTCCTATTACTCGATTTCTTGCGAAATACTTTCTGTACGACAAGTCGCTTGACTATGAAACTCATGTTGCCAGAGTAACTGAAGATTCGGAAATCATAATTTTGAGAAAGATTGAGCGCGAACTTAAGGCAATGATGGCTACAAAGTCTGACAACAAGGCCTGGTACTACATGGCGCAGAACTTTGACGACGAGCGGTTTACCCATGAGTGGGAGGCAACTGAGCCATTCCGCTATTTTGGAACTCCCGAGGCAGGCGATCCGCCAGGCAATCAAATGGTTCGTTAGCGAAACCAAAAGTCATCACTTGTTTTCAAGAAAATGCCTGAATTACTGTACATAAACTAGAAGCTCAAAATTAAAGAAGTAAAATAAGTCAAACGTCAAGTGATATCTCCAGAGTGGTGTCATCGGCTATGAATGCACAAATTGTGTGATCCATTGATGTGCAGCTCCGGTGCGGCAGATGTGTATCGGCTCGGTTGTGTTTGGACCCGATGATTGCGATGATTGATTAAGCTCTCGATTAATGCTGCCCAGAAGGACCACCTCTATTCACTGTAGTGAGAATGAAAGTGCTATTACACGTATGCTTGCTGCTGCTGCTGCATATCTCTAAACATCGATCCAGCGGTAATGGCGGAATCGCCAATTGGCCACGCAGCCACTTTTTTCTCGAGTAGCAAGGTGTTTGCAAAACACTTGGGCACAGTTAGTTGCTTGCTGGCACAACACACACACTGCATCGCAGCATCATTAGCAAGTGCCCATTTAATGGCCGTATCGATGTCTCTCAGGCTCGGTACAGGCAAAACATTCGACACCTCAATCATCAATCTTTGTGTCATTAGGAGCCAGTCAGGAGAGCAACAGCAGCCTGCCCGTCCGGCCTGCTTCGGTGCTTGGGCAATTGACACTTTAATTTGAGTACACAGTGCAGCACTGACTTCATTTTTCTTGGCTTACTCGAAATATGTTTTAAAGAGTGCTGCTGTGTGATCCATTTAGCAGCAGCGGTAATCGATGACTAACAAATCGATTACTGCTCAGGGAATCTCAAGTCGGCTAAAAAAGTAGTGTTCCCATGTGATGATGGTAGTGGTAGCGGTGGTGATAATGGTGGCGAGTGCATGCACAACAGTGACACCACAAACGTTTGCATTCAAGTCTAGGCTGTTTTGTTTGTGAAGTTTTCTGTGGCAACGACAGAGTTTGTTCAAGTGATGTATTTTTGGTCAAATGTGTCTGTGTGGTAAATGAATTTGGGGCAGATGGGAAAGAGGGGGCACTCTGTGATGCGGCGCTTCAGTAATTAATGTGCAGCCATGAATAATATTACATTAGAAGATCATACCACATAATGCCAAGAATAGAAGGCAAATTGGCAATGATTAGTACCAGGTAGTTTAATGATTATTTGCATGTCTTCTCAAGCAAACTCGAGCAGCAGCAGCAGCATTTGCCTCCCAAAAGCTCATTAATGCTCACCGGCGATAGAGTGCTGAGTGGGGGTACTGTTTGTGGTCGAATAAAAGAGCGTTTGGCAAGTGCTGACAGACATGTTTGGCCCTTGGCCAAAGGCCAGCAGCACTAGGAAGAAAAGAGAGAGAGGCCTCGTCGATGGCCAGCACTTGTCCAATCCATCTCCTTGCGCCTTCAGTCATCGGTGGTCCCAAATTAATCTCTGTTTCCCTCTCTTTTCTCTGACAGTGATTGCTGACCTGGCTCAAGCCATCGTTGCCATTGTTGCCATTCCGATCAGATCTTGGCGTTTGCGGATTAGCGGCTGTCCGGCGCGCTGTCTACGGCGGCGATTAATTGCCTAAGCAAACAGTGCATAAATATTTAATTACCAAGCCACAATTAATTAAGCTCGCCCTTGGCGAGGTGAACACCATCAACAGCTAACAGTCGTCTACTTCACTTTTGATAGTAGGAAGCATCTTGTGGTAGATGCAAAAGATGATGATAATACCAGAGCTTGGTGGCTACGGAAACAACAACAGCAGCAGCTTTTTATTATTTTCTTTTCAGAGGACAATGAATGCAAATGCAGCCCAGTAAGCGTTGACCTGGCCATTTGTTTGCACATTCACCTGACAGACTGATGTGATGGTCAGCCTAAAGTGGGTGATGAGCAAGCAATGATCAACTGAGCTGATGATTAACCGCTCCACTGAGGCCCATTAATTGTGCGACTGTGCAGTGCCCACAAACATACAAACAACACACCGGACAAGAGTGGTATTCTTTGGGACCGAGTGAAACAGAGCAATAAGGTAAGTGCTTTGCTGCCCAGTTCAGTACCTGTGTCTGCGCTTTCACACTTAGGAGTGGCTCAATATGAATATTTACTCGAATTATGCCTTTTGAAGACTTTTTTCCATTTTCTCCATTGTGCTCATCAGCTAGTGAGCTGATTGAATTTTCGCTGTTTAGTATTTTTTTGTTCAAACGACGACTTTGCGGTCATTTTTCCTTTCTCATCTAACTTTTCTCATTTCAAACATTGAAATAGATGGCAAGTGCAACAGCAGCAGCAGCAGCCGAGACGATGTGCAAGGAATTGCTGGTGCCCTCACCCTGATTATTACCACCATCACAATCACCACTTTTCAGTATGAATATGGGAACGCGGGCGAATGGCTACTACTTACTCCCTGAAAGTAACTTTGAGTAATTGCCACTTGACACAAACGCCATCGGGATGGCATTTAAATGAGTAAAAGACTTTTTAAAGAAGCACAAAGTGCAGCAACAACAGCAACAACAGTAGTAAGCTAATGAAGAGATCACTTGGCAATTAGAAGCTGTCGATCTTCAAAGTGGTCCTAAACGTTATGATTAGAGTGTGTGTCCAGTGTGTTTAGAGCAGAGGACACTGAGCTGTGAGCCGCCTTACTTACAGTCGCAGTACCGGGCCGTGCGCAATTTGGCGCAGTTCAGTGTGTGTGTGTGTGTGTGTGTTTGTAAGTGTGTCTACCTTCTTTTCTGCAGGTAGCAGCAGAGGACTTCAGCAAAGGAATGGCAGCTCGCTCAGTACTATCATTAAAGGCAGTGATTGCGCGCTATTTAGCCATGTTTGTTCGATATAATTTGCTATTCTTATCATAGACAACGACCACTGCTACTGGCAGCCACTTCACCAGCAATAATTACTGCTCTTCGCGCTCTCCAGTCATCAGCAGCAGCAGCAGCAGCAGCATCAACAACCCAACACGGCACTGCTACTTCTGACAAATTGATGCCTGCAATGAAGCAAGAGGAAGAAGACACTGCTGCTACCTCAGAGTTAGATGACATATGCAGATTGTATGGGATAAGACCGCTTTTTTACTGAATTGTGTGTGCGTATGATTGATTTATTGCCGCCGGAATTTAGTGTTTTGCTGACATGTTTTGCACATTTTCTCTCTTCCTCATTGGTGTTCCTTTCCCTTTTTATTGTTAATCATAAAACTGAATCATCCTGAAATACCAATCTTTGCAAAGTTTTTACTTTTTACATAATGACAAACTAGTCGAGGGTAAACGACAATTAGCTGCAGTGTTTTTGTTTTTTCTCAATTACGAGCATGAACACTTTGACATTGTTTTTAAAACTGTTAAGTCTTGTGCAGTGCTTTGTTGGTACCAAAGGTTCACGACATCGTGCTTTGTTTTCACAATGTTGCTTTTGACATCATCTTCAAGCCCTTCCTTTGATGTGGATATTTTCTTTTCAGCATCAATTCCCCTTTTGTCTCCTTTACCAGAATCCAGCACTGCTGATCATTTATCATCCATGGGTCGTTTTTAAAGCAGCAAAATGCAGTGGCTCCACGACTTCGCATACTACAGTTGAATCTTATGACCATCGAAAATGGCAGTGACGACCTGTGAAAATATGCTTCCTTTAAGAGGAAAAAGAGAAGAGAGTGGACACGATGTTGGCCGCCTATCTTCAGCTCAACAAGTGAGCATTTTGCACCAAAAGGCACATTCTATAATTTGCACATTAACAAGTGAAACATCGCAATTAAGTACTGCTGCTGCTGCTGCTGTTGTTGTTGTCGAAAGTTGTGCAGTATTTCGGCTGAACAAGTTTAGCGGAGTGACTGTGTGAACAGACACGCAACTACGACCACTGGCCATGGGCTATGGACAGCCAGATTCAAGAGCGTGCACATCATTAGGCGAGAGATACATGGCCCATTTGCATTCAAGTTGTCGTCAGTTGTGTTCACTTGGGCTCTTCGCAATGATGATGATTAATTTCTTTCTGCAGTAATCTCGGCAGTCGCCTGTCCTCTCTTTCTGACAGTATACTTCGACAGCAGCAGCACTAGCCACCTTGGACTCTGAACAGCAGAGGGAAAAGGGAGCTTACATACTGTTTCTTTTAAAAGCGTGTAGTGTGTTTTACACAAGCTCCGCTTGAAACAACGTTACATTGAAGTTGTCCTGTAGATTTGCCCGCCACTGCCCGCCAAAGTTGCGGCACCAGTTGGACAGTGGTAGTCTCCTCAATCATGCAATTGCCAAATGTTTGGCCAGCAGTCAACAAGCCGGCGTTGTCGGCGGATATCTGCCCAGCCATCGAGTCTATTGTGGTCCAACTAATCGCACCTAATTGAAGCAATTAGAATGACAGAAGAGAGGGAGAGGAAAAGAAAGCAAACACACACACACGGCAAACATACACGACTGAAAAATGAGATGGATGAGCAAAAAGAGCCGAATAGTAACTAGCTGGAGCTCAAGCTCATTTACCGTTTAGAGAGTGAAAGAAGAGGAAAAATGGTTTGAGCAGACCCTGTGCGCCCCTTCGCGCGACAATCGCGTCAAAAGCATTTGCGCTCCTTCTCTGCGGTCCTCCTGCTGCATGTGACAATTTGGCCCATTGTTGAACACAATTGACAATATCGGTCCTTCCATAGAGCGAGCAGATCACCGTTTCAGCCACTCTCCGTGTGCGGCTGGCAGTAGTGTTCCTCTCTCATTGTGTGGTATAACCACAGCAGCAGTGGCCTTTCAGCAGTCGGGGCGATTGTAATTGTGATTTAAATGAGAATTGTTTGAATGTGTCATATAAAGGTTAAATTAAATCAATGCCAGCGAGCATGGGGGCTGATGCCGCCGTTTTTGCCTGTCGCTACTGCTGTTGCCGAAACCACTGGGCTGCTGCTGCAGTTGATGGCACACCAGAATGAACCTAATCTCAAGTCGCAACTTAATCGCACTTTTGAGCACACACAATGGTGTTGAATATGGTGCAATGATTGCACCAGTGTGTAGCAGCCTTTTACTCACTCACTTACTTAATCTGTTTGTAAATGAAATCAAATTTATAATTAATTGAATACATTAGCAGTGTGGCGTTGAAAGAACCACTGAGGGTGAAGCCACTGAAATGAGTGGTCATCAAAGTGAGCACCCTACTGCTGCTGCTGTAGTGCGCTGATAATGACATGAATTGAGAAGTTGGTTGCTCATAAGCTGGTGGCAGCAGCAGCAGCAGCAGCAACCCCGACAAATTGGTTTGTCAGTCTCCTGGCAGTTTTGGCCAGCCACTGGCCATCGTCCTTCTCCTTCTCTCATTCTTTCTATGCAATCGAATTGGTCATGGGAAATCAAGCAAATCATGTCGCTGCCTGCTGCAGGACGCACTTGTGCCTCGGCCACTGCCGTCGCCATTTATCCGTGTGTGATTAATTTGCAAATATATCGCTTGCTCTTTCATTCTGCCTTCTGAACAATAACGTCATGATTAAAAGTCAAAGTGCCAATTCAATGGCCTTTGGATTAGCTCAGACTTACTGAAGTAGGTGGCAGTGCTGGTGCTGGTTTGCTGCTGCTGCAGTGGACGTCCATTGAGTTGCTGCTACTGCTGCACCAGTGTCACCGACAAGTCCCGTTCTGCCTTTTCCTTGTCGGTGTCAGCCTAATCTGGCACTCAATCAAGCAATGGGCGCAAGTTGTGCTCTGACCGGCTGGTCGCACCACTACCGCACCACCAGCACTGTTCTTTTTCTGATCGATTGGCAACTGATTGCGCCAATAGCACTACCAGCTACCGCCACCAGCACTAGTTTCCAATTGACGCCAAATAAGAGCGCAAAGTATGTCATTATTAGATGGAAGAGGGAGAGAAATGGGCGCTTTTATAAATTCATTTGCCAGCTCACTCGCACTAATTGAATCATAGTAGGTCCTTTTCAATTGACCACACTTTTTGTTCCTTTACCGACGCGGCAGTTGAGAACGTGTCCGGTGATCAGCCCACCGGTGAATGGCACTGGCCAAATTAGAGCGTGAAATGAGCCCGAGTCATTGAGCCACCATTCGGTCCCAACAACTTTGACAGTGCCGGCAAATTGAAAGACCACATTTCGTCATGGTGCAAGCCAGGGCAAGAAGGCACAGCCACCATCACCGTTCTTGATATCTGCTACCGTTTGGTCGCTTGCTCTAAAGGGCGACACGGCGTGTCCCGCTTATACTTCCCTGTGCGAGTGGTAGGTAGCTGAAAGGTGGCTGCTTCAGCAGCAAGAGCAGCAACTTTACAAAGACTAGCAATCACTGCCCACAAGCCAAGTGCAGCTAATCGGCCATAATGGAGAAGGCACTAATTTGTCAAATTGAACGACTTAATAGGCCACTAATGCGATTAGCAGCATTCACCAGCAATCAGACACACAGCGTAATCTGACATTTATATTAGCCACCGTTACTGTTCAGCATTGTGGCTGGTCTGTGTTCTCTTGCTCTTTCTCTTTCTCTCCTTTGGTTCATTTGTGCCCACACTGTTGTCTGCCTTCAGCCGCTGACCTGCAGCATGCAACTCCATTGGCTGACTGTGGCCATTTGGACGGTTGCCACTGGCATTGTACTGCTGCGCATCGAGTCAATCGAAATGACCAAGGTGCCTCTGTTCCAGCGTGTCTTCATCCTCACTGGCAGCCCATTACCAGACAGCCAGTTCTCAGTGCTCAGAGAAACCAGCAGCACCAACAACAGTCTCTTTTGCAAAAAAAAGAAATGTTTTATTTAAAGTTTTAGCAGTGCTATAAATCAAGCATTCGATTGAAAAAACTTTGCAACCAGCAGCAGCAACTGCAGCGAAAGTTACCTCATCAACATGCTAATGTTTATTGCCCGGTATTACAATTTTAAAATGTATATTATGAGCTTCAGCTTTATAATAAAAAATGTGTGTGTGTTTATGCTTAAATATGAGCCCATTTGTTCTCTCTGCCATTAGGCGCCGTAATTCATGCATATTGTTGCCCGTAATGGCATTGTTGCACTCTACTTTCATCACTTTACATGGCCAATTTGTACATGCACTCACATAAACACCGGACACTGGGGAGACTGCAGAACTTGGCCAACTTGAGCTAAAGTCGCGCTCTTTTTCTCAGTGTAGCAGCAGAAGAAGAAACTTGCTGACGCCACTAGAACACACCTAATTTTAGAAAGAAAGAGAGCAGCGCAGGAAAAAATTTGTTTTAAAATAAACAGCAGTAAAAAGTGAAGAGAGACAGCGGGCGCAGGCAGAAGGTGACGACGGCGGCCATGATGATGATGGTGGTGATGATGATGCGGATGAATGGAGAGACCGGCAGTGGCCAAAAACGGCTGCGGCAAACGGCTGCGGTGCCCGTTCCTGCAAATGCACCGTGCACACACTTCTGCAGCACTTGGTGCCTTAATTAAGAGATCATTTGAGAGGACGAAAGAGAGAGAGAGGGGGGAACGGTGATGATGATGGTAACAATGGCTGCAGTGATTAATAATTAAAAAGTTTAACTTGCACTAATTAAGCAAACTCTCAATTGTGAGCAGAGCACGACGAGGATGTGCTCAATGTGTTTGAGTTCATGTATGAGTGCAGGCAGCTAAACTTTGCTAAGCTTGGGTCTCTCATTTCCGAGGTGCTCAGTGGAGACGTTGAGTCTTGAGCATTGTTGTCTCCCAGTGCTGCAACGGAGCCCATCACCATCACCGTCATTGCCTGTCTTCTTATCAGCCGTCTATTTGCCTAATCAGTTGCTGAGAATGGAAAGAATGAGAAAGAAAGAGCCATCAGCGATGATCGTTCTGCGCCCGTCATCACTGCATCTCATCGCTGCATCTCATCCTTTTCATCATCAACGGCGCATCACATGTCTGCTGTTGATTCAAATCACACTATTAATTAGCATCAAATTAAGCTTAAGTTTATGTTAATTAAATTAGTTCATTGCATGCACAAAATAGAGTAAAGGAAAAAAAGACACAGATCTCTCACCTGCCGCCGCTGGGTGAGAAATGTTTAGTTTAGTTTTCTGTTCACAACTGCTGCTGTTGTTGTTGTTGTTGGAGAATTGAGATCACCTCAGGAACTAAATCTTTTTCTTTTCCACTCTAGTGGTGCCTGACCAGTGTGTGCTTTGTTGATAGACAAAAAGAAAGAGCCCACTATTGAATTCCACTCTTTAGTGAATGGTTATGATGCACCACTGGCACCAGCACCAGCAGCAAAGCACTTTTTACCTGATGGAGATAAGCCAAGCTTAGCAGGTAAAAGGTAAGTGCCTAGAAGGCAACTAACCGACAGTGGAAAAAAGCCAAATTTGCAAAAGAAAAAAGAAAGAGTGTCGTTGTGACAGTGGACTCGCAAAGAAGATTCGGCTGGGTTGTAATTAACTTGACTGCAAATAATAATCGGTGAAGTGCAAAATCGTCCGCACACCGCCTGGCCCCGGACACACCGAGTGCACTGAATGAATGAATGAGTGAGGCAGAGTGTGGTACAGAGCACAGCTCAAACTGGCACTCAGTTGTCAGCAATCTGTTTCGGCAGGAGTGAATGTCAATGTTCGGTGCTGCCGTATGCAAATGATGCTCAGTTCTTTGCTCAGTGCTTCCTCGATATAGTGCCCCAGAGTTAGTCTGTCAGTTAGTCGGTGTGTGTTCACTTGTGCGCGAGCGCAAGCCACCGGGCCATAATCAAATTTGATTTGTGTCATCGTAGTCGTTGTTTGCTACTTTTTCTTCTCTCTTCTTCTTCTTCCTCCACACTGCACACAAAGACCTTTTGGTGATTATTGTTATTAATATGAGCCAACAACAGCACAGCAGTTGTTGTCGTAGCCGACCACAGGTAAGAGAGAAAAGAGATGATTGTCATTATCATTATTATTGTCGTCGTTTACTATCTCCGTCGTGTCACTTGCTTGCAATTTAGCTTTTGTATTGTTGCCTTATAGCGCTCATTTACCATTGAGCGATCGTCTCTCTCTTTCTCGCTCATTCTCAATGTCTGTTGTTATTGTTAGCCTCTTTGTAGTTAGCTATGTTGCCCGAATAGACCATACAATGGCTACTGTCTGTGTGTGTATGTGTACGAGCGAGTACAATAGGGAAAGAGGCAGCCATTTGTTTGGTAAATGAACACACACTCAGGAAAGGCACCACCGCAAACAAGTCGTTTCCCTGTCAGCACTTTTGGCAGGCAGCAGCAGCAGCAGCAGCCGAAGCAACAGCACCCGTCATCATCAGTCCGGTGATCGTCGGGCAATTGCGGCCAATCGGAACACACACACACACAATTGCTCTCAATTGGCTTCATTTACAAATCAAAACAGATTCCGAACATCGTTCTCTTTCTCTCAGATCACTTTGCATTTGTGTGCCTTTGCACCTTTCCGTTTCATTGTTGCAGTAGTGTCCAGCAAACGTATGACCAGCACCACCACCACCAATTGTCCGAGCCCGCCTTCTAATGACACACTGCCTAAATGAAAGAGGGATTGCTGGTGGTTGTGCTTGCGCCTGTGGTTAGATCACTCACAAAGCTAAGTAACACTGAGGGGCACTGTGCTCAGCAACAGCCTCTCTATTTGTGATTTGTCATTCACAAATGGGTGCTTTGAATATTCCAACTGTTCTGAAAGGTACCCTCCTCTACCTTTACCCTCTTCTTTCTTACGGCATAAATCAACTGACAATTCGTGTCAGCAGACAGTACTTGCACTTGGTAGGTTTGAACAAAACCATCAAACGAGAGTTTGTCTGGGCCTCACCACTAGTTCAGCCTTTCTGTCATCACCAATACAGTTGACAATAGGATCTAGTAAGTGTGTGTTTGTGGGGACAGTGGAACTTGTGAACAGCTAAATGCATCGGAAGTTAGCACTGCAATACTAGCCATTGGGCATTTTCCACAGAAGCGACACACTTTGGGCTTTTGATCGCACTACTGGCGCAATCAGTGTACAGAGCAGTGTCCATTGAGCCCTCTTCGCTTCGCCTTTCCATTCATTTTTCTCTCATTTCTTGGCTCGTTTTTCCATTATTGGGTGTTAATAATCGATCGATATTGCAGCAGCAGTAAGAAAGGGCAATAAAATTAATTGCTCGAACAAGTCGCTTTCTTGTGAAGCTGAAGCTGTGTAGTTGAACACACACGCAGGCAAAAGGAAAGAGAGACAAACACAGGCTCGAATGGGCCAGCAACATCATAAGCCAGTCAATCGAGAGCTCTGCTTTTTGCAGGCGCTCTCTCGCTGAGGCTCATAGGCTTTCCTTTTATTCGCCCGATCAGTGTCACAGACAGCTGACGGTCCAAGCTGGGCTGCTGCTGCTGCTGCTGTTGCTTACGTGCATCGTATTCTTCTCCTTCATGGTCTTCATTCTCTTCCTCTTTCTTTTCATTTACAGTCTGGCTCACACACACTCACTTCTTCTGTTCAATGCCATTTCTGGCGGTGCTAGAAGTAACCAGCGCTCGCTTATAAGCACCAGTGGATGCCACTTTCTTCTACTACTTCCTCTACTTCGTTCAGTCAGTGCAGCCACTGGCCATGTTTAATTCAAATTCCACCCAAGCGAATTGCCCGACGGATGGAGGCTCCACTGAAATGAGGCTGAGACCACTGTTCAACAGCTAAGGACAGACAAATGCACACATCCTCATACATTGTGCAGAGGTGTCGATGGAAACAACCGCTGGTGCTGCTGCTGCTGTTGAGTTAGAAAAAAGTCCCAATGAATTAATTGCTTGGCCGATAACAGCTACAAAATAGCAGTGATGAAGGTGATAGTAGTGACCGATTACTAAATGAAGAGCTGGAAATAGTCGACAACGGCAGTCAGTTCATTTCAGTGCCTTCTTCCGCAAAGTCTCTGGCTGGCGCCAGTGACTGGAACAGTATTCAATTTCATTTGGTTGCTCATTGGGCAGACAGGCGCCAAGTCTGCTCTTCAAGACAGTGCCCAGTGCAAGAAAGAGCTGTGTAATGTACTGCTGGCCATATAGTCGGCCATCGAGTGCATGTAAAGCAGGCACAATCTCACTTGGTCTCCATTGGCTGGTGGGACGGTGCTGGTGAGAGGAAGAAAGAAAGTCCTGACTGGCCGGCACTGCAGATACACCAGAAAAGTGGGAAAGCAAGACACGGCGTCTGGCGAGCAATAAAAGGCATCATCAAATGATACTTATTACAGAAAGACGAAAAAAAGAGAAAAGAGTCTTTACTCTTCTTATTGGTTGGCCAAAGTATGTTCAGCGAGTGATGCTGTTTTCATGGGTCTAACTCGCCCTGGTGTGTCTGCGTCTGACAGAAATTTGATTAAATTCCAACTGCACTTGCTACTTATGGCTGCTGCTGCTACTGATGGTAATGCCTCGTCGATGACGGTGGTCTCTCTCTCTCTCTCCTTCCAGTGACTGTACGGTTAGGTTAAATGTGCTACAGTACTATGTTCTGTGTGTAGATTAATAATTGCCTCTGCCTCTGCCAGTGGCAATAATGTCACCATATTGCAGCAATCATAATAGCAATAATGCTACCGCTCACTCGATGACTGCTCCTGATCAACATCAGCACCAGTGGTTCTGTGTTGCAGCACTAGCAGCACCCAGTTGCCTCCCTCTTTTTCTCCTTCACTTAGGAACACTCTGCTTTTTAAATGCATGCTTAATATTGATGGCAAAAGTGGTAGCCAATGGCAGATCCCAGCTGAAATTGCAAATGGACGTCCAACTTCTGCGGAAAATGGCTTCAGAGACCCGAGTGCACTGTACACTCGGCAACAGCAGACTGCACAGCAGTCAACTCAATTCATGATAACATTGATTGAGGCTGTTCTCTGTACGGCCAAGTACTACTTCTGCCATCAACACCACTACCACGACCAAGTACAACGGAAAGCACGGCCAGCGCTGATGACTGCTGAATGTGATGCTCGATGAGAGGCTCGCATTAGCATATAGATTAATTATTTTTTAATAATGTGATTACTCACATAAATTCATTAGTAGTAAATGAAGTGCACATGCTTCTATTCCGCTCCTCTGCACATGCATATATCGCGTAAGCTCAGCAAAAGAGAGAGCAGATGCACACACACACACTCATAGACTCATTCACTGACTTACTCACATCGTTGTAGCCATTAGCATCACGACCGAGTCTGGTTCTCCTGCTCGGTTCGGTCAGAAGTGGCAGTGTTTGTGTGCAACAACAGCACTCTTCACCGATGCGGCCAGCTTGTAAACTGTGCCCCTGGAACGAGCTGGCTGGCTTTGCTCCATTAGGCTGCTGTTGCTAGTAGCAGCTCTCACACACTCATGTCATGTGTGTGTATGTGATTTTTTCGTCATTCGGTTTCATAACAGACCGATAAACGGCCAGCAATGGTGCCATTATCCTCTCTTTCTCTCTTTCTCTCTCTCTCTCTACTGCCGCCGCACGCCTTTTCCATTGAAGCTCCCCTTGGTAGCCAGTCGGTCGCTCTCTCACAGCGTCTGCAGTAGAGCACTACACTGTGAAAGAGGCAACTTGATTCAACACATGTCGACGCTGATTGGCTGCACACGGCGAGCTGTAGGCCGATCTTGACTCGCAGCAGCCAGCGAGCAGAGATGCTGCTGACGCTGTTCCCCATGAACTCAAGCGCGCCAGGCAAATCGCCGTCTCCCTCTCTCTCTCTCTCTCTTCTCCCTTCGCCATTCGCCATTCATTCTTCGGCAATTGAGTAATTGAGTGCGATTAATATCTTTATTCAATTTTCAACTTAGCTTCACTACTTCGCTCACTCGCGCCTTCTCGCATCATTCGCACTCGGTGCGTTTACCGTTTACCACGTCAGTCTCTCAGGAAGGAGTTTGCAATTGGTCAGTGAAGATGTACTATTTCAACTGACCACTCACCAGTACACCCTTTTACCTTACTCCCCTTGTGCCCGTCAGCGCCTGTCATCATCACCTCAGCATGGCTATGTTTCCTCAATTTTTCACCCATCCGTCTTTGTATCCTCACTTTTTTCGGGCCAGCCAGGGCGCCACTGCCGCCGGCATTCCCAATCTCAGTCTGTCCTCACAGTTGGCCATTCTCAGCGGTTCCACCTTTCCGCCCAATGGCTTCAACTCCTCACATGCCGCTGCCGCACTGCAGTTTGCCAATTCTCACAGTTCACAGTTTTTTGTCGACAACTTAATTCGTGATCGAGCTGTCGCAGCGGCAGCCGCTGCTGCAGCAGTGGCTGCCGCCAACAATGGTTCACCATCTTTAGAGAATAATAATGCAGGAAACTCTGGAGGTTCTGGCAGTGCTGATCCACTGTCAATATCCACCAGTGGTGGTCAGCGCAACTCCTACTCTCCAAACACCCCTGAACCGAACCGAGGTGATCACAGTCCTTGTGAACACCACTTTGGCCACCTGTGCTCTCCCAAACTCCCCCTCAACTGCTGCTCCAGTGAACAGCTGTGCGGCAGACAACATCATCAGCACAACCACCATACTCATCAACACCAGCACAGTGGACGGTCATCGGCAAATGCATCAGAGGAGGCAACCACCGACCACGAGACTGAATCATCGCAGTGCTGTGATCGTCACTCAGAATCGAGCTCACCGGTGCTCCGAAGTCAATCGCCTCCAAAAGTGGCTGTCACTCTGCCGCTAAAATTTGGCGTCAACGCTATCCTATCTGACTCAAAGGAGTGCAAATCACCTAAAGCTCCCTTCAAAGGTAAGTCATTTCTCTGTATGTCATTGGCCTATCAGTCACAACGGGTCAATTAGCAGTTTTTTGCCAACAGAAGGTGGTGGTTCTGTTTGTTCTTGTGTTGCACTACCACTATCAGCACAACTGCTTCTAGCCGATCATGTGGGATGAAAATTAGCAGGCAGGCAGGCTGCAATTTGCAGCCCACAGTTTGTTTGATGGACCAGTAATTAAGACAAATTAGATTAACTTCATGCTCTTGAATCAAAAGTCAGTTAGTCACTTTGTTGTCAGCAGCATTTCTAGACATGATACCTATTTCTCTGTGCCGGACGATTAACGGTTCTAATTAATTTACCGGCCAATCATTTAATTGGTGTCTGCTAATGACAGCAACAGCAGTAGCAACATGGAAAACTTTGCTCTATTCAAATGTGTTGTGTACCTAAACGTACCACCAAGCGATCGCCTTACCTAGCCAGCCCTGTCTCGCAGTTTAGTTGCTAAAGATGTTCTTGATAATTATCTTGACCAGCTCTCAAAGTGAGCCATTTGATCGGTCAGTGTTTGTTGTTTGTTGGAGGGCAGGCAAATGGCATCGATTAGCGAGAAGCACGTCGCTGGTCGACGTCGTCATCTTCGTTGATCCTCCTCCTTCAGCAGTACACTTACATTACATTAAACTTACTAATAAATAAAGTTATTATCGACTGTCGTAAGTGAGCTTGTTACAGTGCTAGCAGCTTGCACCTCTCTCAGATGTCTGCCGCACTCGTGAGTGTTGCTGAAGTTGAAAGATTTCTTTAAAGTTCAACAACAGCAAAAAACGGCCATTTAGAGCACACTATATAATTAAGTAAATTTATTTATGAGAAGATTTATTTGTGCCTGCCTAATGAATGCAAAGACGTTCAAATTAGCATATATTAGCCGTCTTCAACTACTACTACTTCTACCACCACCACCACCACCATCTATCCTTCCATCTATCCACAGACCATCTACACACTAATCGACGCTTTTTGTACGCTTGGATAAGGGATAGAGAAAAGAAAAAACATTGCAAAAGAACGCAGCAGTGTTTGCAAGTCTGAGCGCGAGCGAGTGTACTTGTGCCTTCATTTGGTCAATTATCAAGACGAACCAGTGAGTCGAGGCAGCACACAAATGCTCCTCTTAGCCCCTCTAAGCTGTCTTATTAGTAGCGGATTTATTTGGCTTCCAACACACAACTTTGCGTGTTTTCGCTGGTTTTGAAGAGCTGATTCTGCGGCGACACTAGAGGCGCCTTGATCTAGCAGCAGCAGCTCAACTTTTTATGCCCTTGTTTTTTGTATAGTGGAAAAAGTTGTTGGTTTGGCAAACTTATTGACAAGCAGATAAATCTTGTAAGTGTGTGCTTGCGCTACAGGCAACAAAACATGCCAGACGAAGATTTTCACTGCCTGGAAACGAGTCATTGCGCTCCAATTAGTGTGCCATTATCGAGCAAAGCAACAGCAACAACAGCAGTCTCAGTTATGTGTTTTTGCAGGAAGGAGCAGCCAGGATGAGTAGTGGTTAATATTCAAAAGCACCAGCAATCGTTACTGAGCAGCAAGGGAATGGGCATTTTCATTCATACCTGAACAAAACTGCTGCCAGAATCGAATAAAATGCGATTAGTGCAATTAAAAGCCATTTGGTCACTCTATCGCCTCTCTCTTTTCACTGCTGCAGAGAGAAGGCCGTGCAAGTTGCAACATGCCACTAGCAATCACATTCGCTCTCAGCATCACCCTCCGAATAGGTATGAGAAGGAGCGAGAGAGAGAGAGCGAGAGCCATTTTGCCGCAGCCTATAATTAAATGCTAATGAGTGGCGCATTGAGTTCTGTCTGACTGTTGAGAGAAACAGAAGAAGAAAGAACTAGCGTCGCAAAGCCATATTCCCAATGAACGATTGTGAAGCCAGTGCAGCAGAATGCATACCAAAGTGCAGTCGGAGAGCACATGTGAGCACTGGCAAATTGAGCTATTAGTCTCACAAAGTGGCTTTCCAGTGCTGCTCCAACGTGTCTATGCACTTTTTCTTCTCATGTGTGTATTTTCTCGTGTCTTTCCTCCTCTGCTCTTCATCTGATCTCTCTCTTAATAAAGTCATCATCAACGCGCGACCCTCATGGCTGACACAGCACAACAGCTGAGAAGAGGAAGGGAAAGCTTATTGCTGAAGGCTCTCGCTGCATTATCTTAGGTGAAACCAGGTGAGACTGAAGGCAACGTCACTAATTGCTGTTGTCTCAATTACTCTACCTGGTTACAAATGCGTGTGTATGTGTGTGTCTTCAGTTTCATTGTCGCAATTACACATTCATGCTGCCATTCTTGGCAGGGTGCATTTAAATTCATTTTAACTCTACGCATTTTGACACTGCTTGGAACAAGCAGCGACAAGTACACAAAGTTGACGACACGCACCACTCAGCCTGACTGGTCGGCTGGGATAAAGGGTTTCAATGAAAAAAGCATATTTTGTCTGGGTAAATTTTCAGTGCATGGTAAATAAATAAAAACCACTGAAGGCACAACGTTTTTAAACGTTTCTCAAAACGGCCAGCAATTGGCCAGCAGTAATTGATGCCACGCAACAAACAGGTGCTACTCGGTAGTGTGCAATTTGTGCATTTTGTGCAATTTTCACTGTGCACTCTCATGTTGCTGGCAGTGCTTTATGCCTATGCAAAGGTGGTGTAGCTGTTGATGTCTTCATCATCTGCCATCTTGGATCACAATGACTTTAGTAGCAATAATAGAGTGATTACTTACGATGAGCAAGCACTAATTGATTAATTACGCTAGTCGAAGAAAAGAGAGGGAAAAAGAAGGATCAGTCGTGAGGCACGCTCGAGACGACTGATCCGAAGACATCATCTTCGTCGCATGACGTTAGTCTCTACACAATCTGACTATCCGATAACAATAAACAGTGAACAGGCTGTTGAAAGCTCACATTGTTGATAACAGTGCGATAGTGCTTAATTAGCAAGTTATCAGCCATTCGAGTAATATTAAGTGAGCAGATTGGCTGCTGGAAAGCTAAACTAAGTTTAAGTCATTTGAGCCGTTGCTGCTGCACGATTGTTTGCAGTAGGCCATATTTTATTGCCGATTAATTACGCCTCTTACAGAGCACAAACATCAAAGTGTTGCCTCCAGTCTAACATTTCTTCCTTCCTTTTCCTTTACTTTTTGTCCAGTGACTATTCTTTTTAGTGAGGTGATGTAAAAAAAATAAAAATTTTTGTTAACTGTCGTGAATGTCTATTGAATATCTGAAGGCAGATATCGATACTGATTTTGAGCTGCTATAAAGCTTTCTTCATAAAATTGGAACTAATAAAGTTGTGCACTTGCTGGATTGATTAGTTAGCACACACGCACAGCTTGCATCGCACATTTGTCCTTGGTGACAAAGTCTGTGACTCTTTGTATTGAAGCTTTATTGTCTGAAACAAATCTCTGATCAAACCCTGTCTTGCACTGTGATCACTAACGCAGCCTTCAATTCAGTAGCCCGCTTTTAATCCGGAAACGCATTCACTCAAAGTGGTAATCGGTGCTGTAGTTTACCTTGTAGCTCAAACAGCAGTGCCAAACTGATACTACTGATGGCAAGCATCGCAGCAATCGTCATCATCATCAACTATGAACTATTCAAAACGACTAATTCCATTTTTATTTTTTACAATTTCATTTTCTCTCTTTCTACAGTTGGAGGCAGCGTGCCATCAGCGTTTTACAGCAATCTGGCCAACTACGGCAACCACCTAAGTCAATCGAAGCAGCCCGGTCTTTCAGCGCCGCACTCTCGTCCCCTGCTCGACTTTCACAACTTCTTCTCTCGTTCCTACTTAGTTGGTAAGTTAGTGGCGAGGATTTGCGACTATTTACCATTTTTATGTGTATGATTATAATCACACTATTCGCACACAACGGCGAGGAGATCACAAAAGACTCTGTGGTCGACCCAAAGCTTCCGCTTAGCACTAGCAGTAGTGTCTGTCAGTGGGCAATCACACACACATTCACACCGTCGTCCTCATCATCCCATGGTGAGTTTGTGTGTGTGGCTCACTGTGGACTGTTCACTTGTCAATGGCTGCCAATTTGCAGTATATATCGGTGGCATTATCGCCGCTAATTAGTTTGTGTTATGATAGGGCAGTTGGTGGTGGTGTGGGCGAACTCAGAACGAGCCACACCATCACCACTTCAAAGTCTACCGTGTCCCAAGTGACCGCAACGCAGCGGCACTGCAAGTGACATGAGAACACACACGGGCACACTTTTTGTGCATTCAACTAGAGCTAAGCCAAAGCAAACAGAACAAACACTGAAAACGAGGACTACTTCCATTTGAATGGAGCCGATTGAGGTGCTGCAGTGACTTTTCCACTCAGCCACTATTACCATCATCACCACCACCATCCACGCCAGGCAATGCCAACGGTCAAAAGCAGACTTGCGGCCAGTTGCAGCCAGTTGGTAGCTCAGGGGCTGAACCTCTCTCATGCTTCCTTTCTCCCACTCTCTTCCTTTTGACCGCAAACAGTGCCACTGGGCCATTGTCATTCAAATGAGGTAATCGCTTCAATTAAATTCTAATTAATTCTCACTCTTGCGGGAAAACTCTCAGTATGTGTGTGTGTTTATTTTGGTAGTATTTAGATACACTTTAAGTTTGTTTATCTTCGACTCTTCAGTTTTGTGTGTCACCGTATTTGAAAGTGCCAGTATTAGTAGTCTAAATGATATGGCAACTGGCAAATGGCATTTTACATTAGGTGGTACGGCGGTTTGAATGGAACAGCTTACTAGCAAACATACCAGTTACCATTCGAAGAGAGTGAGTGAAACCTTAATCACCCTACTTATGTGTGAGTGTTTGCAAATAAGAGAATTAAACGTTTCAATTAGCGTTGACCGCAGGCAGCTAAAATAACATTGTTCAGTTTTTTTGTAGTAGTGATTTGGTAGTGGTGAGATTAAATGATCGCCAATTCAACGGTCAGTTACAAATTTTTTCCTCACTTCAAAAATTGCGTGCACTCGTCCCATTCACACACAAACAGTGCCACCTTTTCCATCAATTCATTCGAGCAATTTTTTGTATTCTTTCTTTTCTTCCTATAGAAGTAAACCACAACAATACAGTGGTGACCCGTATCGCATTCTTTGCAAAAAAACTTATCTTTTTTTTAACCACAACCATTTTTCAATCATTTGCCCGTATTGTGAGCGCTGAAATGAGGTTTCAAAACTGCTTTTAAACAAACAAAATCGATCATTGACAGAAGAGACTGCTACAACTACTACTACTATCGGAAGACTGATTCCGACAACAAAAGCTTATTTGATGATTTAGCAAATTGTGAATTGAATGGTGTATCACTGTGCTTGTGTGCAGTGCAGTGCAGAGGAAGATACAATCACAAACTGCTTCGATCGACTCTTTATCTTTTGCCACTGGCACACACACACACCATAAACATGGTCAATTGACCAGGCCAATTACTCTAATTGCCTGTCAGCTAATTTGTCGGTCAATTGCATTTACCCATGATTCAGAAGTGCTCAACACTCTCTGCAAAAGCTCTTTATTTTGAGGCAGTCTATTAAGAGCAGCAGCAGCAGTTGTTTTAGAGAATCATTTGCCAAGAAGAGAGAGAGAGGAGAAGAGAGGGCCATTTACCAGAGCAGAAGATCATCTATCAGCAAAAGCGGCAATCAATGTGCACCCCAAAAGTGTGCTGTTGTTTGTTTAAAGCTTGATGTCTGAGTTTGATGTCTGCTAATCAATTAGCACGCAGTGTCCGGTGTCTGCTGTTGTCTCGTTAAACTGGTAATAACAATGGTCCCCACATTGTCTCAATTAATCGGTCAATCAATTAGGCCAGTCAAACAAAACACTAGCCTACCTTACCTAACCTCTGTTCTCTCTCTCGTTGCAGCACCAAATGGCAGCGCATGTTCGCCCTCGTCCTCCTCGGCCCCAGCGTGCACCTCCTCAGCGGTGGCGACCCCGGCAATGCTGAACACCGTCTCGAGCACGACTTCGGCGGTGTCGGCAGTGTCGACGAGCAGTTCGGCGGTTGCGGCAGCGGTGGCGGCGGCTGCAGCAGCGCACAGTCACCTAAACGGTCTTCCAATGACGGTTCAATCGTCGAATCAATCATCCGCCATGGCCTCCTCGCTCAGAGGACCTGGTGGACCTGGCGGACTGGTGGCAGCTCATCATCTGCCGCACTTTGCTGCCGGCTTTCCCTGGGCTGCACGCGGCAAACCTCGACGCGGAATGATGCGTCGCGCCGTCTTCTCCGACGCACAACGCCAGGGTCTAGAAAAGCGGTTCCAGATTCAGAAGTACATCAGCAAGCCGGATCGAAAGAAGCTCGCAGAGAAACTCGGTCTGAAGGACTCACAAGTAAGTCAATACCCCCGAACTGTGGATGATGATGATGCTGCGCGGCACGAGCAGCCTTTCAACGAGAACAGACTCTCTTTCTATCTCTCAATTAGTGCAGTCTTAATTAAAGCAAACGACCATTGTCGAGGACTTGGCACTTTTGCACTGCCAGCATTGGCGGTGGCGTTGTTAGTGGCAGTTAAATCAAAGTGAATGAGAGAGAGAGAGGAAAGAGGATAATGCTTGGAAACTGCTTGGCCGAAAAGGCAACAGCCTGGACGAGCTGCTGCTGCTGCTGCTTTATTGATGCGACAACATCTGGTGTCGATAGATGAGAGTGCGTGCTGGCGGATCTAATCTGAAAGCTCTAACTGTGTGTTGGTGAGCATCAACTATCACACTTCGGAGACATCGAACAACGACGGCAGCAGCAGCAGCCGAGCACTCTTTCAGGCACACCGATGGTGTGGAGGGTATCGTTTATTTATAAGTGGCAACATTTGAATGCCATACATAGATGTGCATCATCAGTGCCATTATCAGCTGCATCCAATGCGTCTGCTGTTGCTGCTTCTTGCTCCATCATCACCATCACCGATCCACTCGACGCAACATTGCCAACACGCACACTAATTCGGCAATGCGGCATTATAATATGATAGCATTGTTGCTCATTGACGGCTAACACACAGGCTCACACAGAGACCACTAAGAAAAGCATATAAATGCATATAAACGTTATTACTGCCATTATATTAAATACTGATCTGCACAGGCACAACTTGTCCTCAGTAGAAGATGTGTCTGTGTGTCTGTCTGTGCGACTGTGCCTATAGCGATTCGATGCTCTCACTCTCGCTGTTCATTGCTTATTGGGCTATCTTTCTTCGTTTTTTCTGGCTTTGTGGCAAGACATTCTTCCGTCTTTAAATTCAAATTACGTGCAACACATGTAGCAATAAAGTGTGCGTGTGTGTGCGAATACTATTAAATTTATGCAGCCACCGTAATGGCAGAATTGGAATTGCAGCACTTCTATTGGCGCAATTGTCATCCAATAAAGCAAATTGTTAAGACATTATAGACGACAGTGATTGGCCTAGCCAAAAGCAGATAAGTTTGCATCAACCGATTTAAAAAACAAAAATGCTGAAGCAATCAGTGGCGGTGAAAATCTGAGTGGCATGAATGAGCCCAATTTAGTCTATCAATCACAATTAGCAGCGTTTATGCCAGACACAATGCATGCAACGGTGATATTTTAATTAAGACTGAGTGCCCGCTGATGGGCAGTGGCAATTGCAATTCGATGCAAATGATGTCAGTCAGAGCAATCTGCCTGAGCATCAACCACCAACTTTAGCTAAGGATTTCTTCTACATCTCTCGACGATGCCGTGACCACCTCTGCGGGCGCCTTTGTGGTGGTGTAAATTGCAAAGTGATTTCTTCTAATCTCTTTATAATAACTCAATTAGGTCCACTTTGGCTGATCAGATTGCCAGTGAGAGAGGGCACAGAGAGGATTGCGACTGCAAATCGATTAGTGCGCCATTCCTATCAAATGCGCATTTGATTTGAATGGTCTTCTTTCACTGTGCATGGGAGAAGGCCATCCATCCATCCATCGCACTATGACTAGCACAAAGTAAAGAGCAGAAGATGAGGCACCGATGAGCAGCGCCGTCTTTCCCTCACTTGCTCTCTTTAGACTGAATCGCACACATGACTGGAACATCTAAATTCAAATCACAAGCCCATTGGTTGTTGTGAAGCACCATCAGCACCACTACTACTCGCCAACCTTTAGAAAACATGGCACTGGTCAAATGGCCATTTTGGTGAATAAATTAATTTGCTTTGTAAAACGATCTAGTGTGCTTTTGAACAGCAGCAGCATTTTGGTTAGACAAGCGGACGAACATTTTCTTGTCTGTCAAATATTTACTCCTTCAACAGTGCACTTGGCAGCAGAAACAGCAGCAGCAGCAGCAGCAGAAATCAAAGAGCACTCTACCAGCAATAAGTTTGCTAATCGAGGAAGCTTTCAGGCAGGAAGGAATCGCCACTTTGCTTGGCGATCAATTAATTCAACACTGCCGCCACTGCTTTGCTCAAAGTGGCCAATGGCCATCACTCGATTATTGTTGCAGCGCTTGTTGGCACATCTGCCGCCATAAGTGTGCGATGGCAGGCACTACTACCCAATACAAACGCAATATTGCCACTTTGTTCAGTGTTCACAGTGAAAATGGCCCCACAAAATGTGTGTGTGTGCACAGACAGACAGTGATGGTGATTTGGTATTCTCTTCGGTGATGAAAGTAAAGTCGAGTCTTTTCTAAGTCCGACACTGAACCACAGTCAGCACCTAGTTGGCAATGTAATCTGAGTCATTTTTTCTTTTCCTTTCACTAGGTAAAAATTTGGTTCCAGAACCGTCGAATGAAGTGGCGGAACTCAAAGGAGCGAGAGCTGCTCTCCACTGGCGGCACCAGAGAGCAGACGCTGCCGACGAAAAACAACCCAAACCCAGGTAGGTGGACTAAAGTACTGACTATTGCTAATAACTGCAGCAAACTAATTCAAAAAATGCAAAAACTGTCATCATCTCACACTAACTGCTATCTTTAAACTTTCCTACTCCTCGAGCGTAGATCTCAGCGACCCCGTGTGTTCCAAATCTCCCGTAAACATTTACAGCCGCGTCAGTGGCATCTTCACCTCTCCCTCTGGCAAGTCAACCAACTCCTCATCCTCCTCCTCTTCCAAATCGGCATCCTCCTCTTCCGGCTGCAAAAACTCGCCAGTGGACGGCAGCAAACAGCAGCAGCAAGCGACGTTGTTTCGACCTTCGGTCGACTCCTTCTGTGATAGCAAGAGTCAGTTGTTCTACCTGGAGAACTACGCCAATCAGCACCTCGAAGGAGCTGAAGGGCTGAAGGGACAACATCAGGCCTTGCAGGGCAAGGCATCACCAGTGGACGGCGGCAGCAGACTACTGCTGCTCACTGGTGGTGATGAGTACGTCGCAGCGAAGGTGCACCAAGACGATTCAGAGTCAGAGGTGAGCAGCAGCGGAGAAGCGGAGGAGAACGACTTTGAAATGGCAATGGGCGAAGAGGGCGAACTCAGTGAGCCGGAGATCAAAGTGGAGGATGATTGATCATTGCTGGCAGGGACTGATCACACTGCCTCTGCTGCTGCTGATGCTGGGGATGCTGTTGATTTCTGACATTGCCACTGCAAATACCACCACCACCAGCAGCACTGGCATCACTCGCCCGCTAATTGGCTAATTGAGTGGCCACTGGCGAAAAGCCATACTGCAGCATCACCTTTCCACGCAGAAATGCTCATTTTTGTGCTCTCTCTCTCTCTCTCTCCACCGTTCTCCCTGCCACCAATCGAAGTACTGAAAACGGGTTTCTCGGCAGCTCTTCGGCAGAACGGGCGCCATGGGCGCCATGCATGCAGCATTCCGATAATAATCAATAATATCATCATAATCGGCCATAGTCATATCGGACTCATTTCATGTTTCATAGTGAAAATACTAATATAACCATTTTGTAATTTCATCTGCTTAGTCATTAATATTAATATTCGAAACGAGTGAGCACCTCGGAGTTCACTGCGCTGGAAAGAGTGTGTGTGTGTGTGGCGCGAGCGCTGAACTGAATCGATAATCGATTTCGGTGCTCAAGCACAGAAAGTCTACCGAATTAGCATAAACATGACGGACTCTGTGTGATCACACTACCTGAGTTTGTAATCAGAAACTGGTCACTGTTTCTCGAGACCTGTGAACAGCACTTGACACTTGTTTAGCGGATGTTATCTCTACAACTACTATTACACAGTTCAATTGTACAGCAACACTACATACTACACCAAAGAAAAAATTCAATAAAAGTTCAATACCAAGACATCTAATTTAATTGTGTTTGTACAGCTTGGCTCAGTCAAAATGGTTTTACAGTTTGCAATTAAATTATGGCTACGAATCACTAATAGTACATACTGCTGCGTATAAAAGGAGCGTAGCCGAGGAGTGAGCGGCAGCAGTTAATCGGCGTCACGGTGCAATACAGCAGCTCAGGAGCTCAAATGGACTCACATGGTTTGCCTTCCTTTTTCTTTCCTTTCCAGCAAGCCTGGCAACAGCTGTTGACAGACTCGATTACTAGTGAGACAGCGGCAGCAGCAACTTGCCCACCATTCAGGCACCTTTAGTCAGGCAGTTCAGCCATCCAGCGAGAGACGACCGACCAAGAAGCCAACCAGTCGAATCAAGTCAAGGACTTGGCAGTGTCGGTTCAAATTATTAAAATGCCACCGCTTGCGAGCAAAGGGGACGAGAAGAAAGCAATGAACAGAACACTTTGCACCAGTAGTAATTCACTTTGGTAGTGGTATATAATTGCCATTGCTAATTTGGCTTCAGTACTGTTTAGATGAAAGCCATTTGGAACAAAAAAAATCGTCTGAGCCTTATCTTACTGAAAAAGAGGCGTCACTGACTGCGCTTTTTGAACTCTTTTAAAAGTTATTTAAAGTTAGTAAAGTTTCTGATAATTAAATTAAATGCAATTAAATAAAAAGCTCGTGAATCACCAACTTTTAGAAACAGCAAAAAAGATCTAGATTCAATGATTCGTCAGCAAATGGATTCATAAATTGTCGACCTGTCATCGCCACTGCTCTGCACAGCAACAAACAGTCAGACTGCATCTGGCAATCTGCCCGGTGGCGTCATTCGGTGCCGCCTTGATGTGCCTCTTTCATTGCTCCACCACTGAAACAGTAGCAATCCCTTTATCAAATCATCACCGTTGACTCTCGCCGACCGCAAAGTGGCCAATTTCAAGTGGAACCGGGCACGGTTATCGTCCACAAAGTGAAAATCAGCACTGTTGTGGCACATGGTTAAGTGAGAGAAAAGAAGGAGAACAAAATTGAGCCAGTTGATCAGGCGCTCCAATGTTTTAATGTGGCTGTTATTAATGGATTCTTAAAGAGCGTTACGTGCGCACACGTTTGCGCTGCCTAATTTGAATCAGGGTAAAGGAAGGGGAGAGCTGGAAACTATAGCGGAAAGGGTTTGCGCTTGCAGTAGTAGCTGGCCACACGGCTCGAGAGAAGAACAGAAGAGAAGGAAAAGCTGTGAATCGATTCAATCTGGTTTCACGCAAATTCAAATTAAATTCAAATCAAGCACAGAAGTACTCTGAGCAAAAACTCAACCCTGTGCCGAGTGGTGGTGAGAGGTGGTAGTGGTGGCAGCGGCGGCGGTGGTTGTCGTGGTTGTACTCCCAAAACTCACCCGTTCGATCGGTGGCAGTGCACTGCACCAGGGCTTTCTTTGCTAAATTCAAAGTAAAGTAGAGCGAGTGCCTAGAACACTTTCCGCCACAAACGCCGCACACAAATGCTGACAAATGAATTGACTTTGCACATAATTTAATTATGATTCTCACTCTCCTTCAGTGACTGCCCTTTAAATTTATTAATATTCTAATCGACGGCTGCTGCCACTGCCACCGCCGAGTCAGTTCAGTGCTGTGCAATTGCTGATTAAATTGAAGTCGCGCACCGAGCGGTAGTAGTAATTCATATGGTGCAAACACATGTAAATAACGACGACTAATAATCGATCGGTGGCCACCGTCGTCGTCATCGTATGAATTGAGCCAAAGTTATGATGAAATCAATATCATTACGGTAGTGTAGAGTGGAAAATGCAGAGATGGCTAGCAGTGCTGCGGCAGCCAATCATCATAATGGCAGCAATTGGCTTTATGATGCAAATGGTGCCTCTTTCGCACTCACACTCTCTCGGGCCCACTTTCTCACCCAACAGCTCGCTCGATTCGCTCTTTCCTTCTGTCCAACTCTAGGGGCAACCATTAGTGGCCCTCCTAATAGTATGCTAATTACTGGCACATCAACTCTTGGAAGCTTTATTAAATTTGCATATTAATCTGCTTCAGTGATCGACATTGAACGGAAATTAGCTGATGCTGATGCTGCTGCTATACTAGTGCAGAGTGGTGGCAGTTCATTGAGACGACGATGATGAATTTAGTCATTTCAGAAAGTGCAGCAGCTTGAGCGACTTGGCGACAAGAAGGAACTACTGGCTGATTTTGTCATCATACTCCGGTGTTTGTTTACCCTCAAGTGAGTAGGTGTGTCTGTGATCCAAGGTGACAATTTGTCGCCCCTTTCTAATTGACACTTCACAAACGGCCAAAAAATTAACCAATTAGTCATTGGGAAAGTTAAAGTTAGAGGAGGATGAGGGCTCCGGAGAGAGAAGCTAGGAAGTACAATCATTAGTGTGGGCTGGCAATGGGCCATTCGTCGCAGCCATTGCCTCACCATTATCACCGGCCCAGGCCCATTACGAGAGTGTAAGTGCCATTGTCAGGCAAACAGAGAGCAAAAGAGGCGAATAAGCATGCTTTTCAGTCGTTGGTGGTGGTAGTAGTAGTGGACAATCTGTTGAAAGATTAAACAAGAAAATCATTGCGTCGTTAGCGCGACAATTATTATTATTATTACTATTTCTGCAATCGACATGCAATGACGGACTGGCCATTTGCAGACACATACAGGCCAATAAAATCATTGAATCAAAAAAAGAGAAAGAAAACGAGAACCATTTGGTGGAAAAGTCAAAAGTGAGTTTGCTTCAACTGGCTACCAGCATCGGCAGCAGCAGTGGTGCCAAAAAAGTGAAAAAGACTGGAGCAAATGAAACGAGTGCCTCAAACTTTCACTCCAACTGGGCCATAGCGGTTGTAGTGAATGTTCTCTTGAAAGAGACAGCAGGCAAGAGGATAAGAAAAAAGTCAATAAATGCAGACAAGCTGCCTTATTGATTGGCCGATGCTGGCTGCCTGTGTGCTGCGCGTCGAAAATGGCGCCAATAATGGCAATAATCGGCCAAAGAGAGTGAGAGGTTCTGATGGTGTACAGACTGTCCAGCTGACTGCTGCTACCGCCATTGAAACCCTGTGCCAGGGCCGCTTTTGTGTACCGCCGGTGTAGTCGTAGGGCTGCTGCTGACTAAAGCACCCAAAGTGGCCGGTCAGAGCAACCGAAGCAGCAGTGCACTGGCTGTGCACACTGGCCTAGCTCACAATTATGATGCGGCCATTAAAAGCGGCACTATTTGCTTGATAAATTATGGCAAATAAAAGCTCCATTGCAGCTTGTTGTTCAGTTCAGAAAGAGTGAAAGAGAGTGAACGAGAACAGCGGTAATAGAAGTAGTGGTAGTTGCTGTTGTTGTAGCTGGCAATGGAAAATAAATGCTAAATGCCCTCGAATTACTATTCGCTACCGACTGACCGTCTGATCTTGTAATTCATACGGCGGCAGCAGCCGAGCCATGGTGGCCAGTCTGGCTAGCATTATAAAATGGCAATAGCAACCAGAGAAGAAGCGAAAGAAGAAAAGGAAAGTGGTAACAGTGGTAATCGGCAGTGCACCAAGAGCTAGGCGGCAGTGCATCGACCAAGACATTTCCAGCGAGTACATACACACTTACAAAACTGAGCGAGAGAATGAGCCACTTCAACCAACTTAGTAGTAGGAAATACATGACAACAAGAGCAAATTCAATCAACTCGGTCCAAAGTGGCGCTGAACAGACAGAGAGGGAGAGTCACCACTGCGGCCGTCAAATGGAGCCTTTTCAGAAACTTTTATACCTGTCAGTCGCACTTGCGCCATTATTGTAAAAAACACACATATATTTAACAGCAACAGCAGTAGCAGTTTCGGTCCCGCAGAGAAAGAGAAAGAGGGGGCAGGGGGAGTGGGAGGGAGCAGTTGAGCTGCAGTGTAGTCGAGCAGCACCAAAAGACGAGAGGCCTCAAATAATAAATACTTAAAGTTACATTGAGATGAAGCAATGGAAGTAATTGCCAGCATGCATCACTTCACCCACGGACAATGGCCAACCAGAAAGCGGCCTTCTCCTCGTCGTCCACCACGTCACCGGTAGTAATAATACTGTCGCTGCTTGACTGGCCCTTCAAATGCACACACACACACACACACTTGCTGGTCACTTCCACTTGGGGCCTTGTAGTGGTGTCACACATCAGAGTGCAGAGTAAAGACCGAGCCAGAGAGTTCTGGTGAAAGAGGGTTCTGAGGGTCCAAGGGATGCTGTTCCTGCTGCTGGCACAGTGACATCTATCAAAATGATATATTAATAGCAGCAGAGAAGAGATGTAAATTTGAATGCACACACACACATGGGCACCAAGTCAACTCGAATGTCGCCTCGAATGTGTTGTGTGATTGCAATAATAGTACCAGTGAAGCCTGATCCACACTGTCTTCTTCTTTTCTCTCTTCCTCCCCAACGACATGTGTTTCCGACAATTGAAATTTAATTTTTTAATTTAAAAATCATTTAAATTCACTCTGCTCGATGTTGGGAAAGTCAGCAAGCGACAAAGAAGGTCAGACGGAGAGAGCTAGAGAGGGAAATAATAATAAAAACAAATAAAACACCACGCTAAGCCACTGCTACTTTCAATACTGCTTCTGCTATGCTAATTGAACTGCTACAGAATCAGCTGCTGCATCATTGTAATTTTACATTTAAATCAAAACAGCACATTTATATTTCAATTGTTTTGATTTGCACTTGATTTGCACCAACGAACGATCTGCAAGATCAGATACTGGCACTAAAGTGCACTGTTGGTACAGTGGCAAAGAATTCAATTTGAGCTCATATGAAATATTATTTGCAAGATGAGTTTAATTTCCGTTTGTTTGAATTGACTTGAGTAAAAACGATATTTTTTAAACGTCTATTAAAATAAGGACAATTTGGATAACCTATACATGTTTAAACTTGCTCTTTAGTTTGTTCTTGTAAATGATCGGCAGAATGCTGATGGTGGCAAAGACGACCAAGAAGAATACTGACTTGTAGGAGATTATCACGTCAGAAGAGGAAGCAAGCTCATGCAAGGTAGTGCCTGCGTGGATGGCGAGAAAAGAGGGAGGCGCAACGCCGAGGAAGGTCCCAATGAAGAACGGCTTCAATGGCACATTTACAATGGGAGAAGTGATATTGATGAACCAGTTGGGCAAAAAGGGAGTGATGCGCAAGAAGATTATGTAGTTTAGCAGGTGATCGCGATGTTGACCAATTTGGTTTGACCACTGAACCACTCTTGCCGGCCAGTACCGCATGATAATAGCCCGACCAATGAGCATTGAAAGAAGGTAGCAAATAGAAGCGCCTATCGCTGAACACTGAACAAAAATGAAGATAGAATTACTCATATCTTAGATAAAACTATTAAAACTTACCATGCAGACTGTAAAGAGTGCAAGGGGAAAAGGAAATAGAAATCCCGACATTACACTGAGAAATATAGAACCAGGAATGGCAAACGATTGCAGGCTGTAAAAGAATGAAATGAATACATTAGATGTTTAAGGAGCTGGTGATAAATTAAACTTACAATATATAAGTAACGACGAATCCCGAGAGGACAACAAAGAAATATCGATCTTTGTAATGGGACAACACATTTCCAAGCTCCTTAGCATCTTCCATTGATCGAGGTAACTTAAAATGCTCTTTTTCATCTCTAAAAATGATAGTTTGTTAGAATCAAGTAAAATAAAAACGCAAAAGATCTTACGGCTCGAGATTTGGAAAGTTAAAGTACACGAATGCCAAACACAAGATAGAGGTTGCGAGTATGAGGACGAGAAGTATTGCAGAAGATCGAAGTGAATGCGTCCGAATTTCCACATCCATTTTGGGTGTCGCACTACTCTCCGAGGTCTCCGTCGCCGTTACCGTCTTGATATCGTTTTTTTCACCGTCGTCGTTCATAGCTTTGGGATGAGATGACTAGAAGCACTTGAGCCAAAATGTGGTAATCGTACTGTGGTTAACCAGTTTTTTGCGACTGCAATTTGAAGAAGACGCAAACAAACTCAAGCAGTCGTCTCCTGAGGGATACACAACACACCACCACCACAACAACAAACACAGCTCAGGAGAAGCTGGCGCCGGCATTTTGCCAGTCATGCGCAGTCATGCCCATCTTTACGCAAAGAACAGACGCATAAAATGAAATGAGATTTTATTGATTGGAAGTACCTAAGAGCAAGCAAAGCTACTTGATCAGCTCCTGAATCACCTTCATCAGCGACTTGGACTTTTGGCCGCCGAAGAGTGTGTTATCAAAGAGCCCCTTTAGAATGTCCTTTGAAGAGGCTCGACCTGCAATGAACTCCATTGCCTTCTCCTTGAGACTGGGCGCGTTGTAGGTGTCAGCGGCGAGGAGCAGTGTGAACATCGACTCGGTGGTGAGCATCTTCTCGCTCAGCTCACTCTCGACGATGGCCTTCAGTGATTCAAGTTGGTACCGGTCGCTGATGATCAGAATCTCGATAGCCCGGTCCACCTCGGCCATGGCTGGCACCTGACCGGTGTAGATGTAGAGAAGGAGCTCTGCAAAGAGGGCCGCATCAATGTCCTCAATGGCGACACTGCCAACTGTCTTCTCTTGGTAGTCACCGGAGAACATGGCCGCAAAGTAGACTGACTGGGAGTGGAGAATCGCCTTGTGCACGGGAAAGCGGCACTGGCCAACAGTGAACTCAAAGTCAGAGTATTCGCCACTTTTGAGCAGCTTTTCCAGGTTCTCCACTATTTGCAATTTATTGTCCACTTTGTGAACTGGACGAGAAATGGTCACCTTCTGGGAAGCAGTTGCCAGTTCGAGAGTTATCTGTGAACAATCAAATGACAATTAGCTGATTGATGCCGATATAAGCAAACTGTTCTTTTACCTCGCAATAAAACGTGAGAATTCCTTCGGGAAGCAGACCATTTTCTTCGTTGACTACGTTTGCTCGTTCTTCAGTGTATATAGTTTTGTCATCATTTTGCACAAAGTTTTGCGACTTAAATTCTAAATTATAAAGCTTCAAATATTAGAGGTTTGATTCAGATTTCTCAGTAATCAGCCTCATTACCCTGATTCATATAAATGTCTCCGCTCTTTTTCAGCAGCCAACTTGATGTACTGCAAATAAAACTACTGTTTGATTCCTTCACAAATAGATTAATCAGGATTCGATTATCATTATTTGGGTAAAGTCGCAGTGCTAAAACAGGAGATTGCCGACCAGGTGGGCTGAATTCTTTGGTGGCTACACAAGTTTCAGTTAAAGTTTTGAACCGCTCAAAGGACACTTCATAGTCAAAGTGCACTGTCTCAAAGCCAACATTGGCAAGTATTTTCGAAGTGCTTGATGATTTTGCAGAAGACATTGGGGACACTGAGAACAAAGAATACGTTAATTTTGTCGTTTTCTCTGCAGGGGAACAAGAGTTATGACTACGACTTACATTAAGTGTCAAATGCCTTCTTTAGCTGCCTTTACCACTAAACAAGATCAGCAGTGCAGCGATTCCTTAGAAAGATATGGCGTTATCTTTTTGCAGATATCTTGTAGTTTCACGGCAACACTTGTACAGTAGGTTAGTAGAAAACAAGAAAAAGGCAATTACAAACTTGCGACTTTTAATTTTTTGGTAACAAAACTTTTTCTCTCTAAAGTGTACAAACTTTTCGAATGCACGGTACATTATGTTATAAATGGTAAGATGTATTGTGAGAAAGAAAAACGTGTCTCTACTTTTTGCTACTTTGCTCTTTGCTTCTTTTGCTGCTTCTGTGGCGATGGCGGCGATAGTGGCCTCGAGCTTTGCGAGAAGAGGAGGGCAAAGAAATGCCTTGCAAAGGGTTGCTTAAACAGATAGCATTGTTGTCTTTTTCACATCAGAATATTTCAAAAACGCTTTTCCAACAGCTGAATAGTTTGTTCAAAAATTTCATTGGAAATGGGAAAGTTAGCATCATTGTCTGATTTCACCCAATCATTAAACTTCTTGTTGTTCAATAAAGCAGCCATCAAAACAATCACTGCTTGATCCTCTTCGCAAGCAATCACCTGAAATCAAGAGAACACGAGTAATTTTTGTTAAAACATAAGCAAAATTTAACTTACACTGTTCAGGATGGTGTACTTTACAAAGGAGAGACCACGAAAGTTGTTGTTTTGGACAATTCCGAGCTTAACGATGATCCATTTGTCTTGAACAAAGCCACAGACGGCAACGAGCAGCTTGATCAGAAAACGGACAGTGAAGGTAATGAGCAGGCCAGCGTAGGCGAACCAGAGAAAGCTGAAGATCACTCGATTGAAGTAGTTGTTCTTCAACAAACAAAAACTATCCACCGGAAACTCTTGGCTAGAAGGGGACATGTGCATGGTTGAACATTTGGAGAGCGACGGGAAGATCTAGAGCAAAAAATAGTGAGCAGGGTAAGTACAACTGTGAAATTGGAGTGTCAAGACAGTTTACATAGTTTAAGTCTCCGACTTCGTTGTTGTTAGCTGATGCGCCAAACTGCTGCTTAAGAAGGCTTACTCCGAGAAAAAGGTACTTTCCAGCCAAAACCCAATCGAGAAAAAGCATTGCCACCAGTATGCCAATAACTGATGACAGGTCAACAAAGAGATGGCACAGGAGAAGGGTCCATTTTTTCAGTGGGTCATTCATGGTTTCCTTTACATGTACACAAAGAAGGTAGAAGCGGTACACTTCCTTGTTCACCTTCTTTGCGTCCTCTAACTCGTAGCCTTTAAAGCTGTACTTCTGGCACCAGCTATGGATCAAAGCAAGCCAGTTTGCAGCAAAGTTAATGCAAATCTGCAAAAAAAACTTTTAGAAATGTTATCAAGCAGTAGTTCTTGAATACCGCTTACCAGAACAGCGAGAATGAAAAGGACAAAGGGGTAGTAGTAGAAGTACTCTCTTTCTGAACCAGCTGTCTCCTGTCTAAGAACCTGTTTGAAGGCAGAAGGAAAGCGACGCCAGTTGGCAGAACTTTTCCCGAATGGCTCCAGCACCGGAAAACGAATGATGTAGGTGTAATTGAGACGGCACATTTCATTAATCAGCTCGTCCTTGATTTCAGTATTGTGCATGCAGCTGATGTCACTTTTTAAGAAACACCAACAGCAAAACGTATCCGCCGGCCAGAGCCATATGCACTCGCAACAGCAGGTAACGAAAGAGCCATCCACTGAAAGACTCAGAGGGCGTGAGCGTTTGTTTGCGCAGCAGATTGCTGGGATTGAAGAAGGTAATCGCATACTCCAAGAGATTAGTTTCACCGAAGATCAACATTTTTGGTGTCGAGGTTGAGAAGCGTGAGGCAAGTGAAGGAGACAGAGGCAAATCACCGAGTGAGTAGCAGAAGAACGCTTTTGGGGATACGCTCATGAAGTTGCCGTTTGGAGAAATCTCGCAGCCACAACTACTGCTGTTGTTCTGTACTCCAAATGAGCTTCTATCCCCCACTTGCTATTTCATTAATGGCTTTCGAACCGTTATAATGAGGAGAGGGGAGAAGCGCCGATTTTGTGTCGTCTAATTACGTTGAGTTCTAACACTCATGGCGCGAAACCAAATAAGCCTGTTATGCATTGAGAACCGTCATAAGTTTACGTGCTCAGCCGACCCAAAACCGGCTCTGTAGAGAGGGAAAAGATTGCAAAACAGTCCGTCAACTGATGAACATATTAGTGCAGTTCAAACATTGGTGCACTCCATCAGTGCCATCATTCGAGATGACTATCGCTGACACAAGCACAGTAAGCAGTCACAGTAAGCAGTAGTCACTTTCAGTTCAAGTATTGTACTTTATTGATTCTAAAGATAACAAATTTAAAAGATACATATTTAGAGTATGTCCCCAGCAAACAGTAATTTTGGGATAAATAAAAGCGGAGATGCGCTGCTGTCTAGTCAGTGCCGAGGTCCTCGACGGTAGCGTCAGTCTCCTTTGCTTGTTCTTCATTCTTTTCCTTTTCCTCCTCTTGGGCTGTCTTCTTGCTGTTGACAAACTGTACCGGAATGACTCTCTCCTTGTTTTCCGCCTCATCCTCCTTCTTTTTCTTGAGCGGTGCCACCACCTGCAGCTGACCGTTTCGATCGAGGGTGCACTTTAGCTGTGCAGTGAGCACTGTTTCAGGCAGGGGCACTTTCTTGCGGTACTCTCTGCTCTCGTAGGTTCCATCCGCAGCAGTCTTTTCCTCCTTTGCGTGCACCTCCACACTGTTGGCCTCATCATCAACTTTGACTGAGACATTTGACGGGTCAAAGGCACTGACGTCAAAGGTGGCGGAGAAGTGGTCAGAAGCAGAAGGGGCAGCAGAGGTGGTGGTGTCCGTTTTGTTAGTAGAGTACTGGTTGAAGGGACAGTGGTTCTTTCTGTCCGATGATTTGCACCCTTTTGCGGGATACTGATAACCACCAAAGAGTGGTCCAGTCCAGCCGGAAAAGCCTGCTTGAGGGGGCGACGAGGAAGACGATTGTTTGGACTGCGCCTCGGCAAAAGCGCCCTCAAGATCCATCAGACAGTTGGCGATCACGTCCATGAGTGTTGGTTCTTGCTTGGGAATCATTATTCAGCAGTTTGTAGCGGGTGTCGAAATTTATCCTTTTTAAAGTAAAATAGCACTGATATAAAAAAATTGCTTTCAAGTGTCGTTGCTTGTAGTCTGTAGTGCAGCAGTGGTCGTCAGGATTGCGAGTGGTGATCTGCCAGTGTGCAGCCTGTCGCTTAAATAGCGCCGTCCTCCTGCAACCAGAAGCTGCTAGTAGCTTCGAGATGGACTGCAACACTCAACGGATAGAGTGAGGCATTGCAACGGCGTTGCAACTGCAGTTTTTTTGCCAGTCACACTCGACCACTGACGGCAGTTGAGAGAGTGAGGAGAGTGTACAACTGTACGGTGGTGGTAGTTGATCATGATCGTAGAGTGTTGCGTGATGGTAGTAGTGACTTGCAACTTTCGCCTTCTAACCAATAGAAGTGGCCAGTTGTTCTGGTCATAAGAATTGATAAAACATTGAGATAATTACAGAATCTGGGTAAAAGAATGTAGAGAAAACGTTAACTAAACTCATTTACAACTTTGTGTCAGTGATGTGCAGATGGCTACACAACTAACTTTGTGAAAGGAAGAACAAATCATTGTTCATTTGTCCTTTTTTGTCCTTAAGTTACTAGTGCTTAGCTGAGCTGTAAAAGAAGACAGCACAAACTGCTCAATGAGTCAACTAATTTCTACTTTGCATCTTTTTTTGAAAACAAGCTGGTAGCTATTCACTTCACATTTTCCCGTTCAATTTTCTGAACCACCAAGAATCGGGATGAATACGCTTTAGCCATTGTACCAAAAAATCAGCCCATTGCAGGAAGTTGACTTTATTTTGTGGCCTTGTGTTATTTTAAAAACAAACCCATTTTTAACTGCAAGTCAGACCAATAACTTTATCAGTGCTACAAAATGTTGCCATTTTCTGCAGTACACTGTCACACATCGACCTCTCTTCCCTCTTCTGGTCGGAAGAATGGTCTTCCCCAGACTGGTCGCCTCACTACTCAATCTTTTCCTCTGCCTTTTTTGTGAGCGAAGCATCCAGTGGTTGCTTAAAATGTGTTAAGACAACGAGTAAAAAAGTTAAATTTTTGTAAATACAAAGAATAAATACCAAAAACTGGTAATTTGGGAGTTTAAAAACAAAAACTGCCACAGATTAGAAGGGCACTGTTTTGTGCAGTGGCAGTGTGGTGGTGAGGGGTGAGATGGTGAGGTATCCACACTCAGTAGTCCTCATCGTCCTCACTGTACTCGCTGGACTCGCCAGAAGAGTAGGAGTACGAGTTGGAAGAGAGTGAACGGCGACTGCCATCACTGCTCTTCTTCTTCCCTTCCACCTGAGCCTCCTCCTCTTCCTCGCTGTAAGAGCTCAACTGCCCCTCATCTTCCTGCTCGTTCTCGGAGGAGCCAGCCACGTCACGTGCCCCGTAGTACTCGGCTCGAGCCAGGGCAGCCTTCGCCTTGTACTCCTCCTTGCGAACAGCATCGAGGGCCACCCAGCGACGGCCCAGCTCCTTGGCGATGTCCACCACCTTAGCGGCAGAGCCGCCCAGCTCCTCGCGGACCTTCTCGCGCTCGTCAGCGGCGAAGAGCATGTACGAGCCGAGCGGGCGCTTCGGGGTGTTCTTTTTCAGCTCCAGCTGCTGCGCCTTGTAGGCGACCATCAGCTCCTGGTAGCGGGCGCGCTCCACAGCAGACTTCTCTTCAAAGGGCAGCTTCTCCTCCTCGCTCATGCCTTCCACTTGGCGACGATGCTGGCGGTGAAGGCCTTGAAGGTCTCCTTGTCGAACTTGGTCTCCGGGTTGGCGGTGCGGTGCTCAGCCCAGGAGGACTTCACAAAGGCGGTGTACGGGGTCTGGTAGCGACGAGGCTTCTCCAGCAGCTGTTCTTCGGTTTCCCCCTCATAGCCGTCCTGGTAAGCGGACGAGGCAGAGCTGGAGCTGCCACGACGGCCACGACGACGGTTGCCACCACGGCGACCACTGCTTGACTTCGAGCGAGCCATCGATGATGATCTGATCCTAACTGAGGATGATCAAGAGTTGATGGGTTACAAGAAAAGCTGAAAAGTTGGTCGCAGGTAGAAGTTGCTTTTAGCTTGAGCTTGTTTGCAGTAGTTTAGCGCAAGTCACACTTCAAATTCAAATGATGACTGTTGTACTGTCGTGCTTGCTTTTTGTGCCCATTGAGAGCAGTGAAGTGTTCTAAATCTGGCGACACGCCTCATTTTAGAACTTTGAATGATAATGATTTATTACTAAATCTACAAGTAATATGTGTCACACTAAGCATTGATGCAAGGCTGACAAACTAACAACAAAGTAAATCATTTGAATATTTTGTGTGTAGATGACTAACTACAATTTATTCTTTATTCAGTGACAAGTTTCGCCTGAGCATTTGGTTGATGTTTTCCTCTAAATTGGAAAGCATTTTTATAGAGCTGTTTAGCTTCTCTTCAGATTCATCCTGAAAAGGTTTAAATAATGTTGAACAAATGAAAGGAAACGCTAGCACTTTTTACCTTAAATGATTGAATATGTATGTGAACGAGAAGAGTGGACAGCTCTGAAGATTCCGTGTACTCATTGTTCATGCGAATACTTCGAAAACCCTGGCGGATGCAGGACACTGGAAAGGTGGCCTGGCCGACGAGACTTTTCTCATCAAAGGTGTCTCGGTGGTAGATGACAAAGCGAAGCAAACACAGTTCAGGGTACGTGAGATTGAAGACAAACTTTTCATTTGACCATGAGGGACAGAGGCCGTTCTCGTCTAGACAAAAAATAGACAAAAAGTTAGAACAAATAAAAAAGATTACTTTCAAAACAGTTTGGCAACGTACAAACAACTTTTGTGAGGTACTTCTTTGAGTCAAAAGGCGTCCCAAGAACCTCCACCTCCACCGAAGGACTGAGAATACCTTTGGTGTTCTTCTGCAAGTTCTTTGCGCAAATGACCTAGTGAACAGAATGTGTTGAGAATGTTTAAAGATGGCCGCCTACAAACGAAACAAACCAATGTACCTTAACTGTGAGGACAACTGGCGAGAATGGCTCCATTTCAGTTGGCCTCTCATGGGCGTCAAAGTGCTCGCTCCTCATGTAGTCCGGCATGAGCACGTAGCCGCAGTTGCCGTTCTCCTGGAACTTGGCATGGTTCAGTTGCATTGGCTTGTCCTTCGTCTGGTAATTAAGTGCCACCAGCTGGGCGCCGCAGTTCCACATGTGCATCGGGTGGTAGTTGGAGGAGTTGATGCGAGAGCCCTCAGGGTAGACGCGGATCAGCTGCTCCCGGGAGAACTGCAGTATATCCCGGTACTGGGCCGACTCCAGCAGGCGGCGCATTTTTGACTCACGGAAGGAGCACATCTCTCGAAAGTTGGTCATTCCTAAACGGAAGGAGGGGAAAACTGTGTCACCGGGAAAAAAGGAATGGCTAGGGATGACACCACTTACGTCCGCGATATGCCGTGGCGATGCAGTAGTGCACCAGTCGGTTCAGCTCAGGAGCCACTTTGATAGTGGTGCTCTTTTGTTCCTTCTCCCAATCAGAAGGCGATCCATCTGACTGTTTGAAGAAGAGAGTGATATATATTTTAAATCATGTTTTCAAAATAGAAGCATTTCTCTTACCTTGTCTCTATTGGCGTTGATAACCTCTCGAATTTTGTTGATCCATTCTTCCTGATCCTCCTCACTGGCTGCCTTGAAGTTGAACACCCCAATGTAAAAGGTGCAATCAGGTCCCATTGTAACTGAAATGTACTCATTATCGAGATCAATTGAACGTGGTTTCGGCTCCTCTTCATCTCCTTTTCAACATCATCGTCGACGATCTCGTCGACGCAGTTATAAGGGAAGAAGCCGGCTTTTTGCTGTTCGAGATCGCCCTGCCACCAGCCGTTATCAAACTTGATAATATTTCGAATGGTGTCACCCACTTTCAGCGTCAGTTCATTCGACGCCTTGGGAATGTAGTCATAGCGAACGATGGCTTTGATTTCCACTGCAGTACTATTCGGGTCCATGTACGAAGAGTCGGCAGTGTCGGCTGGCTCCTGAATTTAGAGTACATTTAATAAAAAGTATTTTTCTAATATAAACTTACTCCACCGAGAATGCGTACACTTTCCTGTGTTGCAGGGAACCGCAGGTTTATTTTCCTGAAAAAAGCAATTTTGAGTAAAAGAGTAGAAAAACTTTCAATTAGTACTTGTAAAGCGGATGGTTCTGGTAAAACTCAATCAGCGCCGTCAAGCTGGAAAAGTCCTCATTGCCAATAAAGTAAAGTCGACCTTCTCTTTTGATGCGGCAATGCTTGATCTTACTTTCCGCTCTGAAATGTAACACAAACAAACAGTGATCAGTACCGTTTATCAATCATTGTCAAGGAAATACCTGAATGAAATTGAAAACTGGTTCTCCTCCTTTTCACTTGGCCTAACCAAGAAGGCGCCTTCGTGGCGCAGTCTTCGCAGAATATCTTCAGCGTCTTTTCGCGTCATATTCTTGTAGAACCAGGGCTCATCTTCGTGCGTGTTCGCCGGCGGAGCAGGGTGCCTTAAGTACAGTTCCGAGAACTTTTCACTCTTCAGTGGGTGGGTTCGATAGTGGTCGATCAGTTCTAAAAGCGTGTTGAAGCTGTTCATATCATTTAGTCGGTACTTCTTCAGGCCATTCTCCGAGTAGGACAGCTTGATGTGACTGTGGTGGACATCGTTGCCTTTGAGAAAGGACAGCGTGTAGTCGCCGATGTTGTTCTTACTCTCCCGAACCAGAAAAGTGCCGTCGCCCAGGGCAGAGTGCTTGTAGAGAATGGCCACTGATTCATTGCGCTCGATGAGGCCGTGAAACCAGATCTCACCGTAGTGCAGCTCATTGTTGGCATTGCTCTCGTCCTTGTAGGCGGCGTAGTAGTTGGGCTTCCTGCCCACCTCTCCGTACGAGGTCTGGTTGTCCTCGTCCTCGTCCTCTTCCGCCTTCTCCTCATCCTCGGCCTTTTGTGAGAGGTAGCTGAGTCTGTTGTGGTACAGAAAGACCAGGTACTTCTTCCACGAGTTGTCCGAGGGATCGAGAATGTGCAAATCGCCCGCTTTGAGGGACTTGCTAAGCTCACAGTCGGCGTCCGTTTCGATGCTCTTCTCCTTTTTACTTCCTGGCTTGTCCTTTGATCCTGATTTGACCAGTTCCTTCGATTTGGAGTTGGCACACTCGACGTTGAGCTTAATTTTCTTATGCTTCAGTATTATCTTTCCTTTCAGTTGCTCAGGTGAGGGCAGTCTGCATTCTTTATCGTCAATTGGCCTTTTTAACAAGAGGTCTAGTTTTGAGAAAAGTATAGTCAGTTATAACAAGTTTAGCAAAGTTCTTTAAAATGTGTACCTCCAAGAATGTTCTCCAAGTAATTGGCCATAACCTTTTGCTGCTTGACACTGCAGTGATTTTCAATGGAAAGTATGACTGGATATGGTGACGTTTCAAAGGCGTGATCTCGAATGCACTTGATGACTTCACAGAATGAAATTTTAGTGGTCAATGTGTGACCGTGGTAGATTATCGGTTTGCCGTCATTTCCATCCCAGGTGTCCACTAGGAAAAAAGGGGGCAACTGTAACTCATACTGCTAAAAGAAAACTGAAAAAAACCTACGTTCCACGCATCGACAGCCACTTCTGAGACACCTGATGTAGCACTCCACTGAGGACTCACTCCTGAACTGATCTCCGGTGAGGTAAGTGTTGTGCGAGGACGCGATCCAGTAATGGCTAAGCGGCTGCGTCATGTCCTGCCACACCTGACTCGTCCGCTCGTAGTTCCAGATGCAGTTCTCGTGCGAGAAAAGGTAGTCGAAGAACTCGGTAGAGGTGAAGTAGGAAACCGTCTCGTAGTGTCGCATCGAGTCGAGTGAGCTGCGCTCAATGATGGCGCTCACCTGTTCCACGTCCAGGTCGTCCTTCTGCTCCTCGAGGAAGAACTCTTGCAGCTGTTCGGCGGTGATGCGCTTGTTGCTGAGGTACCGGGCAAAGAGGGACTCCATCTCGAAAGTGCCCGAAAGGCGATAGTAGAAGGTGACGAAGCCATCGAAATCGAGGTGACGAGAGAAGGTGGTGTCCACTTCGTAGAAAAGCCTTTTCAGCTGTTCGGTTGACTGCTTGAAGTGATGCCTCGCCACAAAGTGTTTCATGTCCTTCATGTACACCCTGGTAGTACGATTGTGTAAACTGTTGATCATCAATGGAAATGGCTGTTGCACTTACACTTTTAAATCGTTTTCCTGACTAGAGATTTCTTCAAACTCCCGATGAAGCATAATGTCAATTTGCGCTCTAAACGGCGCCCAGCTGGCCATGTCCTTAATGTAGTTAAAGACTTCATTGACACTCTGCGGATCGACAGTGTTGTCGGCTGAAACAGAGGGGAAAAGATCAATATTTGTGGCACAGTTCAGTACATAAAGTCACATGCCTCTGCAATGAAGTTTCTTCAGGCAAAACTTTTTCCCGTAGAGAATGGCAAGCTCATTCGACTGCTGTCTAATCTCCTTGATGTCTCGAAAGTCGATAAAGCCATCAAAGTCTTCGACGCCGGGCATCGGCCTGAACCACTCAATTCGACACAGCTCCAGGTGGACCACAAAGCGCTTTCGTTCCACCTTCGACTTGGCCTCAATGATGCTCAGCGCAAAGCCAGTGCATAGTGGCTGTATGATGGGAATGCGGGCGTAGTACCCCGGTCGGGTGGTGACGTAGCTCTTAAAGATGGATCGCTCCATGGTGGTGGTCACCGCCGAGCGGCTTTCTGAACGGCTGCAGGCCTCTCTGTCGTGGCCAAATATGATGACTGAACAGTTTTCCCCTGCAGCAAGCCAGATCGAGGCACTGTTCAGTGAAGCAGGCTTATCAGCTTCCGATGCATCACCAAGCATTTCCTGCCGTCGACTAACATTTCTACTGAATGCAGTGTGCAAGTTTGCTCTGAGCAGACTCAGCCATGGCAAAGTCAGCAGAGTTGCATTCAACTCGCAGTTCACTCGAACAGTCAGTTCAGTGATAGCCACTGAGAAGGTACAACTATCCACGACCAACCAACAAGACTGACCAGACCAAAAATTGTCCGCGTTTTGTTTGAATTTTCGAAAAATGAGGACTTCAGGCAACAGCGGCGCCAGCAGCAGCAGTTTCAGCAGCTTCGGCGACTATTTCAATAGCCAACGATGCGGCGAAATTGCCCCAGTGGCCAACCAAAACAACACTTGGCAAAAGACGGCACTTGAAATCTTGCTTCATGACCACGCCGATTGGTTCTTCGGTCGACCCAAGAAGACCATGAACAACAGCAGCGACAACAGCGGAAGCGGAAACGAGTACGATGAGAACATCGTCAAGGAGATTCTCAACGCGGAAACCGATCTGCGCCTGTACTCGGCCCAGGTTGAGAAGGCGCTGACCGAGCTTGAAAATGACACCATTGCGGATTACATCAAGGAGGCGGATAATATCACCGAACTGCACTCGCAAATCACCTCGAGCGACCTTATTTTGGAACGACTAGAGGGTATGCTGTGTGCCTTTCAAGCGGATCTGAGCAACATCTGCCAGGAGATTCTGTCGCTACAGGAACTCTCTGCTTCACTGAACATTCGTCTGAAAAACAAGCAGGCTATTCGCGCGGAAATGAGCGATTTTATTGAAGATATCATCATTCCAGAAGCAGTTATCAAGCATATTGTTGAAACTCCTGTCAGCGAAAAGGAGTTCATGGAGCAGCTATATATTTTGGATCATAAAATATCATTTGTAAAGGTACCGAATTAGCATCCTTTCCTTTCTTTCTCATCACTAATAATCTCGTTTTCTACTCATAGGAGCAATCGTTTCGTGAAGCCAAATCGTGTATTGATGTAATGGAAATACTGAATAACTTAAAGTCAAAAGCAATCTTGAAGATTCGTGAATACATTTTAAAGAAAATCTACTCTTGTCGTAAACCAATGACAAACTTTTCCATCGTGCAAAATGCTTTGCTGAAAAACAAATTTTTCTTCAAATTTTTGGCAACTCACGAGCGAGAAATTGCTCATGGTATCATTGGCGAATACACTGACACGATGGGCAAAGTGTACTTTTCTTACTTTAAAGAGTACATAAGTAAACTGTCCAAACTAATTTACGAAGATTTACCTGATAAAGATGATCTGCTTGGAAACGATGAAACTGCAAAGAACAAGTCAACTTCCCTTTTCAGTTTAAAGTCTACAACAACAATGAAACAACGTTCCAATGTGTTCGCTCTTGGAAATCGCGAATCCCTTCTGAACGACGATCTCGAAGCTTCTCTAATTGTGCCGCATGTGGCGGTGAAGAGTGAAGCAAAGTATTCTGTTGAAAGCATTTTTAGAAGTATTCAATTTGCATTTCTCGATAATGCCTGTCGCGAATATTTATTTATCAGTGAGTTTTTCATGGCCAACCAAAAGCGGTCACTTGATTTCTTCAACTCCATTTACAACAAGACACTCGACTTACTGTACAAAAATATTGACGAACAGTTTCTTCGAAGCTACGATGCTATAGCCCTCTTCACTTGCTTGCATATCGTCTACCGGTACCGAATGATTGCTCTGAAGCGAAATGTCACTGTACTGAACTCCTTTTGGGAGAGAATTGTCAGGACTCTTTGGCCACAGTTTGAGAAAGTTTTTGTCATGCACATTGAAAGCATCAAGTTATGTGATTTGAACAAAATGGGTGCAATCGACAATCGGCCGCACGTTATCACACGTCGTTACGCCGAGTTCTCTGCTGCTATTATGATCATCAATGACACCTTTCCCGATGAAAGAGTTTCCAATTTGCTTAGCATTCTTCAGGTATGTTGTAGGACTTTCAGCAACATTTTCTCATTTTTGACATTTTATTTTTTTCCAGAGTGAAGTTGTCAACCTAATTTTACGAATGTCGACGCAATTTCCCAAGCCCAAAGACCAGTTTATCTTTATCATCAACAATTACGATATTATTCTAGGCGTACTTTTGGAGCGTAAAAAGGAGGACTCTAACGAAGCTGAAATGATGCGTGAGCAGCTAAACAAGAAAATTCTTGACTTTGTCGAAGAGATGCTTTATCCTCACTTTGGCGCAATGATCTCCTTTGTCAAGGAGTGTGAAAGTCTCGTTGAGCGAAATGACACTGAAACGCTAAAAAAGTACGAAATGAGAGTTGGCGATCTCATACGCAACTTTAATTTAAACTGGCGACGAGCTTTGGAGCAGGTGTCTCGTGACATAATGGCGTCTTTTACGAACTTTAAAAACGGCAATAACATTCAGCAAATTGCGCTGACACAGTTTGTGCAATACTACCACAAGTTCCAGAAGATGGTAAGTCAGCCTCCTTTCAAAAACAATCCACTTCGTTCTGAGCTCATCAACCTTCACCAGCTGATGGTAGAGGTGAAGAAGTACAAAAACAACTTTTAATATTTTAAAATTTTATATCATGTTTTGTTTGCCTTCCCCCTTAAAAATTCATTTGTGTTTCTCACAATTAAAGCGCCATCGTGCATCGTTTCATTTCCCTTTTTCAACTTCATGAGAGCACATTTATTGCACTAGTGTACATGTGATGATTTTTACAAACTAAGGGGATCTGGTAGATTAGCAACAAAAAAAGTTGGTTTACTAGTGAACTATTTTGAGATAGGGAAAAAAGAAAAAGATGACCAGCACCTCGAGGTAGAAAGCCAGCGTTGCGTAGAAAACGGTATGCTCCAGATTGAAAACCTTTGTCCGGTTTTCAGCCCCAAATGTCATCTGAGTTGTTACTGCTAAAAACTGCAATGAAAAAAACTGTTACTCTCTTGATCTTGATACGCCATAAAAGTCCATAAAAGTTCGCTTACAAACAGGTCTATTAGGCAGACGGAAATCTCAAAGATGGTTTGCGTGTAAGTGCTCTCGTGAACTACGTAAGGAATGAGGCTGATGATGTAGGTTACTAGAATCACAATCAGGTAGTAGGCACTGAAGAGGGCTGTCAGGTCGCACTGAAACGGCAATATACGGAAAGAAACAAAAGTGTCAACAAGTGTCAGCAACTGCAGCAGCATCCTTACCTGAATGAGGAGCGCAGCGACTACAGTGAGCAGGCAGACGTTCCAGGTGATGCCCATGATGATCATCAGCTTGCCCCACTGTGTGAAGCCGGCGATGTAGCAGCAGAGGGCGATGAGGAGAAAGTTGAGACAGAGCAGCTGACTGAGGTAGAAGAAGACACGGCGAACCAGCTCAAAGCGAGTCGGTCCGGGAAGGGGGTGGCTGAACTCGCCGCTCACCGGCTCCCGCTCCGGCAGCCCTGAGCGAATGGTGAAGTTGGAGGCGCCCTTCGTGGCGGCGCCCATCGCCGGCAGTGAGGTCTGCTTGCTGGGCAGTGTCGAGCGCACCGTGAAAGCGGACACTTTTCCGAGGAGCGGAGTGCCGAACACTGACAGGTGCTCTTGCTTGGGCAGGGTTCGGATTTTGCTACCGACTGCTGCAGAGGCGGGAGTGAAGCAGCTGGCCTTCGCTTTCACTTCATCACCAGTGATCTTGATGGTCTGCTTTGGAAGGAGCACTGTGGTAGCAAGTTGGCTCAGGGCAGCTTTCAGTTTCCTTTTAGTCGGAGGGTTCTTCTTCTTTTTGTTGGGGGCGATAGGGATATTCTTTTGCTTGCTCATTTTTTGGGTAGGTTAAAGTTGTGATTTCTAGAGACAAGAGCAAATTGAGATTGCAACATGATAAATATGCTCCAAAAATGATTGTTGAGAAAAAGTCGAGGTTCAATATTCGAAAATCATTCATAAAAAATTTTGCTTGAAAAGTTTAAAAACTAGATGTGACAGCTATATTTTATTTTTTATACAAAAATCGAAAATATATTACATGAGAAAAGGGAGTAGATAAATTAGTTGATCAAAAAAAGTATTATGTCAAGTATGAAGGGTATATCGTGATGGTGGTGAGGGGGGGGGGCGAGGTTGAGTTTACTGGAAATTGCTCACTTCAGTGTCCATGATCTCCCGCTTGAAGGTGACCGGCGTCTGCTGCATGTCATGTGTGGGCGTCTGCATGCCGGGCGAGTGCTGGTGCTGGTGCTGGGTGCCACCGCCTCCGAGCACACTGACCAGATCATTGCCGAACATGCCGGGGCCAGCTGCAGTGGCGCCGTTGCTGAGCATCGACTGGCGCAAGTCGCTCGAGTCCTGCGACATGATCACGTTGACCATCTGAGAGACGCTCTGTCCTAGGCTGCTGCTGTTGCTGCTGCTGCCGCTGCTCATGCTCGGGTCGGGAAAAGTTTGTCCTGTGGTGGGAGAGAAGCAGGTGGTTAGCACACGCTCAACTGAAGTGCAACTCAGTTTGTTGGCTGAAAAGAAGTGCGCAGAGAAAAAGATAAAAGTAGAAAAAGATTGAGAGAAGCAGTAGAGCAGATTGAAGATTGTAGAACCGTTTATTACGCAACAGTATAAAAGTTCAACAAGAGAGATGAGTGGATGAACTGAGGGAGAAAATAGAAGAAAATAGTGGAATAGTTGGACTTATGGACTTTAGAAAGGTATAGTACAGTGTGATGATGATAGCTGATTAGACTGAGGTTTAGAATGAGCGTGCAGAAAAGGAAAAAAGAAAACGAAGAAGCGAAATACGCAAGATATGATGAAGGGGGTAATAAATAAAGCTAAGCGGTCTGATTCGACTGTGATGTTTACGTACTCGGGTAAGCGCCTTGCCACAGTTGATTTCGTTGCCACTGCATTGGGTTAGTGGGCGTGGGCTGAGGAGAGGGAGTTGCTGTGTTCTGTGATGGGTTGACGCTGTTGTTGTTGCTGTTGGAGTTGTTGCCACTGCTGTTGCTGTTTCCGGAGATGGCTCCGGCACTGCTGAGCAGCATCTCCTGAATGAGATTGTCAATCTTGGCGGTGCCAAAGACCTTGGCGAACTGAATCTGCTCAATGAGCTGCCAGGTGATGCTCTGCAGTGAAGGCAGAATGAGCAAGAGCTCACCGAAGCGACCTCGAGAGTCGTACTGTCTGTCGTTGACGTAGTCTTCCAGGCACACCTGAATCTGGTGACGGACGCTCTTTACCTTGTGAGGCTCGGTTAGATCTTTGGCCGCTAAAGTTAGAATAAGAAAAGAGTTAAAAAATTTAAATTTAAAGAGGTAAAGATGTTTGTACCTGGATCAAAGAAGACGATCGCCTTGAGACAGGCAAACTCGTTGTCGTCAATGTTGACGTCCTTCATGACGGCGACAATCTCGTCGATGATTCGACAGCCAATTCGGGTGATCTCCGGATCGGGCGTCAGTCGGGGCATGATGTGGTCGTTGCCGAGGAGAAGGACGTCCTTGAGCATCAGCGACCGCTTGGAGAGGCCGAGGAGGAGGTGCTCTCCGGCGTGCGCCTTCAGCAGCGCCACCTGGTCGTCGATGGCCAGCTCAGTGAAGGCGGGAATGCACTTGGCCCACTCCACCAGAATGAGCAGCTGCTGCTTCATCGAGTTGCCAATGTCGTCGATGTTGGCGATCTTCTTCGACTGGAAGTTGTTGTCGCTTGGTGGTGGGCAAATCTACAATGAAGAGTACAGTTCCGGTTTAGAAACCAAGAGTGCCAAAAAGTTACGCTGCTCTGCTTTGCTTTGCTTTGACCTACCTTCCTCGAGCACATCTCCGCCCGGACGAGCACCTGCAGTGAGGTGCCGCATCCACTGCTGGCCTCGTCGTAGCTGGGTCGGCGGCAGGAGATGCGGTCCCGTTCATTCTGCACCGCCTCCTTGCGCATGTCAGCGCGAAAGCACTTTCGCAGTCGGCAGTACCTGCACTGGTTTCGCTTGTCCTTGTCGATGACGCAGTTGCGGTTGAAGCGGCACGTGTAAAGGTGGTTCTTGCGGACACTCCGCCGAAAGAAGCCCTGAGGGAAAGGGGCAAAAGGTGATGGTTAGTGGTGGTGAGATAAGGTCGGTCAGAGAAAGGAGATAAGGCCAAGTTGAGCAAACATACCTTACAACCATCACAGCTGAATGCACCGTAGTGCTTTCCAGTTGCTCGATCGCCGCAAATGGCGCAAATCTGTGAGTTCTGCAGTGCTGCTGCTGCGTTCTGTGCCGCACTAAGGGCCGCCGCCGAGTTGTTGCTGCTGTTGACCACATTGCTGGGACTGCTGTTTGCACTGGTGTTGCTAGTGCTGCCGGTCTGGTTGTTGCCCACCAGACCGCCGTTCACCACTGAGCTCACGTCGCTGTTTGAGTCTACGCAGAGTAAATAGAGAACAAAAAGTGACAAGTTAGCAGTGCTGTCCACTACTGAAGAAGATGAAGAAGAAGAAGAAGAAGAAGAAGAAAGAAGAAGAAGGTGCTGTTGCTGTTTCTACGGCTGCTACTTTTGCGTCGTCACAACAACTGCTCTGGTAAACAAGTCAGTAAAGTAGTTTGATGATAAGAAAGTAGTGAATAAGCAAAAGACTGCGTATGTTTGCAGTGTGTTGTCGGTCAAGAGTGCTTTTTGTGTTTTGACAATAATAAACTGTGTTGACTATTCGACTTGAAAGTGTTTGGGAACTCGAGAGGAAGAGGAAGGTAGATTCGGTGAGAGTCAATGTCAATCCGACCATTACCATTAAGTCAAGCACAGCAAACACTGCTTTAATCATGTACACTTGGCAATTAGTGCTGCAAAATGATTCATTCAGTGCCGACGCTGGTTCCCAGTGTGCACTGGGAAAGCTGTGCAATTGTGCATCGCAATGCATGGAGAGAATGCTACCTTCTGCTCTTAACCGACTGCAGATTGAAGATCGTGCACTAAACACGGCGCAAACAAATTGTGCACAGACTGAAATGAGTTTGTGCAATACACACACTCAGACATAGACAGACAAGTAAATTAGGCGGTCGGATTTAAAGGAAAGGCAATAGAGAGGCATATATCGAGAAGGGGTCTCAAACAAAATGATGCATGACCAAAAGTGACTGAGAAGATAAACATCATCAACAGCAACAACAACTACATCAACGAAGGCAACCTTTTTATCTGTTGCTCCTGCAAGACCGTGTTCACCGAGGATCAGACTGTTCTTCTGTTCTTTTCTCTCAGGACACACTGCAACCGAAGCATCTCATCTATTACAGTAACCTTAATTGCTGCTGCTGTCCGACTGTCACGGGACAACCGGCGAAGAAGGGGGTGATTGCAGACTGCAACATCAACACAGTCTCTGTGTCTGACAAACAAACTGCCATTAAATGTGGTGGCCAGCCATTCAAAACTGAACATGTGCCCGTCTGTCTCTGTCTGTATACCTGTTTCTGCAGTCAGTAATGTGGACAAACAAGTGCTCGATAGAGAGAGAGAGGAGGAGAGAGAGAGAGAGTGAGGAGGAGGGAAAGGTAAGTGAGCTCGTCTGACTAGGTTTCCGCTGTCTACTCTGGAGATGAGCAAGTTCTTAGTTCATTTTGAGACGCTATATAAGATGAATACATTGTTAAAGAAAATCAACATATAGGTGTTCACCAGAGCTGCTGGTGCGCATCATTGGTTTCAAGTGTGTGTGTGTGTCACTGACCACTACCACTGCTATCATCACTGAACGGCATCGAGTTGTGAGAACGAAAAAGTGTCATCAAATCATTATCATCAACAACAACAAGTGCGCAATATTCCGACGATAAAGGGAGCTAGGAAGATAAGAAGCTACCAGAACCTGGCCTGGGCTCTCTTGTTGATCAGCATTTGGTGCAATACTCTAGTAGTGCTGTTTGTCAGAAAAAGGATGGAAAAATGTTTCGCTGAGTGAAGCAGTACAAAAACGGCAGCATCGACCAAGCTGTGCTTGTGCCAATTAATTAAACAGTTTGTGTACTCTATGGACGCGAAAGATTATTGCCTGATGACGATGATGATGATGGTGATGGTGTTGTGGTGATCATCATCATCATCTAATCACTATTTGTCAATAGTGCACTGTACACCAAACTGTGCTTTTCGGTGATACACATACACTACTTTATATCTGTCAATGGGGGATAGAAAGAGACACTAGAGACGACGCACAAACACAAACAGGCCACGCGGCAGTTGTTCACTGATTTAAAAGCTCAATGGCTTGTTATTACTAGCGAATATAGAGAGTTGAATGGTTAGGGTCACTCATTCACTGACACATCTACCTCAGTTACTCTGAAGACCTTACTTGCAAATACTACTGCTGCCTGGAAACAAAATCAATCTAATTAGCCGCACTTTGGCAAATACAGGCCAATCAGCAGCAGCATCAACCTGTCTGTCTTTCATGTCAATCTTGCTGTTGTCCAGAAACGATGGGTACAAGATGACGAGGGGACAGTGGAAACATCAGCATCAGCAACAATAATCAGCTCAGAGCACTGCTAACAATAAATAGATGAGAGCTTCAGTCTTAGCCTAAAAATAGCCAGTCAATCATGCCCACCACCACTAGATCAGCGAAGCATTGGTCCTGCTGATCAGCAAGTAGACACAGAGTGAAGTGCCGGTTGCTGCAAACGCAGGCTGCAGTGATAGCACCGGTTGCAGAAAGTGAAAGAAGAAAAGTGCAGCATCGCAGAGCGCTGCTCTCTGATAACGAGGAAAGCAGCAGCATCAAGTAGTCTACTCACTGCACTGCTGCTAGTAGTCTCGAGAGTGAGTGAGTGTGTGTCGCATCAGTGTCAACTACTAGGCAGCAACAGCACTGGCAGCAGATGAAATATTCTGCTGCTCCTTCTAAGTCGATAGTGATTGCTTTCAACTTCTCAACTTCACTTTACTTCAGCAGCAGCAGCAGCAGCCACCAGTTAGCAGTACTGATAGCTGCATCTGATGCTGCTGCTGCTGTTGATGTCTGTGATGCTGAGCAGTTCATTGGGCAAAAAAGATGTACATTGAAAAGGGACCCAACCGACGTCAGCGCAGCAGAGAAGTGTATGTGCGACACTGCGGCAGTGAACGCAATCGAATAGCGGAATTTTCGCATTTTAACGTTTTACGTGATATTGACAGTAGCAGTAGCAAACGCGGTCAGCCCGCTGACGGCCGATAAGGAAATATCTCTCTTTCACTGACTCTCCACTGTTTGGAGTTAGAGTAAATAAAAACTGAAAAAATAAAAAGCAAAAAAGGAAAAAGAATGACAATATTCATACCGATTGAGTGTTCAGATGATTGTTTTGAGTGCTCGCACTTGATTTTCTGCTGTAGCTTCTTGTTTAGCTGCTTGGCAGCGGAGATGGAGCACATAGCTGAATCTTTCTTCATCAGCTCCATCTCAATGGTGGTAGGCTCGCAAAGAGACATTTGCTGTTGTTGCTGCTGCTGTTGCATAAGCCCAGAATTGTTCCAGGCACCGACAGTCTCATCCACTTGCATGCTTGTTTGTTGGTAGTACTGCTGCTGCTGCTGGTTACTTCGCTGTTGTTGTTGCTGTTGTGCACTGCTGTAATCCGGCGACATGTACTCCGGACTGGACTGGGGCGAGATGACCGAGGAAATCTCCTCTCCGCCGTTGATGGACTCCATTGAGGTGTGCACACTTTGCGATGATGCAGAGATGCCCCCGGAATAGTCCAGCGGTGTGGTTCCCGAAGAGTACTGAACCGCGGCTGCGGCCGCTGCTGCCGCCGCCGAGTTTGAGTCAGCAGTCTGAATTTCGTGCTGTCCCGAGCGGAAGAGCAGCGACGGTGGCATGTTGAAGTCAATGGGAAAGTAGTTGTAGGACTGTATTGGGTTGCCGCTGTAGTTGCCATTGCCCATGCCAGGACTGTACATGAAGCGACAGGCAGGTGGTGTCGAATGGGTCAACATGATTGCTTGCTGTTCCGTTTGCTGAGTAGGTGAAGAGGAGGTAGAAAAGGCGGTGGTAGTAGTTGTGGTGGCGACAGCAATAGAGGTGTTTTCGGTCGTGATCGGATAAAATGTGGTGATCACTGAGTGACCAGTGACCAGTGTGTCTGTGTGTGTTTAAGTGAAAAGCAAATGCCGCGGCTACTTGTGCTGATAACTGCTCGAAACTGCTTGAAACTGGCGCAAACTATGCGGCCCGCGAATCATCGAAACGCACACAGCTGATGGAGCCTAATGGATAAAAAGTGGTCTTTGCGAGTTTTTGTGTCTGTGCGTTTCTGTTCACTGACAGCGCAAGGGTTGAGGAAAGCAAGTGACGACCAGCAACAGGTGTCGGTGAGAGTGTGCGAGTGTGACAACTGCTTCACCGGATCTGTTCCGTTTTCTTCGCCTTATTTTGTCAGTTTTTGGGGTTTTTTGTCAAATGAAACGCTGTTTTCTTTGTTTGGTCCTTCAGTTTCTTGTTGTTGTTGTCGGTTATCGTTTCCTTTCAGCTTTCTTTAGAGTTGCTGTTGCTGCTGAGTTGGTGGTGGTAAGAAGCAAAAGTGGCCACTAGCGAATACATTTATATACATTTGGATGATCGTCACTGTGCGCTGACTGGCGGACTGGCTAGAGAGATGGATAACTGCTGGATGATAGCTGACTGGATAGTTGGTTGGTTGGTTGGTTGGTTGGCTGGCTGGTTGGTTGGTTGGCTGGCTGGTCGGTCTGTAAGATGCTGCCACTTGTCGGTGCACGCACTGATAAGGTGCCCCTCACCACTCACTTCAGCAGCAGTAGTGCCTGCCTGAAAAGTGTGGCAATGAAGACGCTCCAGAGCAGCACAGTGAGAAGACTGCCTGTTGGGTCGCTGGTGGTGGTCGCTGTAGTAGCTGTGTCTCAGATGCAGTAAATGGTGGTGGAAAGCGGTGCTGCGGTGATGGAGATGAAGATGCGCCTACCACTACCAATTGACTACGATTGGGCACCGTTTGGAGTTGCTGCTGCTGCATCTGCTGCTGCACCGTCTCTTCATCTCACTCTCTGATTAGTGTGTGCGTTGTGCTCGACCACCAGATTAGACTGGCCACTTTGAGACAAGAGAAAGAAAAAGAGAGTACGTTTTGGTGGTAGTGGTGATACTCGGCGACCAGGACAACAAGTGCTGATGGTGCTGGACGGCACTTCTTTCAAATGATCGCCGGTCTGATGCTATAGCGATGAGCAGTGAGTCAGTGAAGGGGTAGAGAGGATGAACACATGACGAAGAGTGGGCTGGAGCAGAACGAACGAACGTTGTCTGTGCGGCAAATGAGGGGTACAGAGGTATGTCTGCTACAGGTGCATCAGACAAACAGACGGGGCGACCTGACGGTCTCTTCTCATGATCGGTGTTCGAGGCTGCGATGAGTTGCGATGATGCAGCGGCAGCATCAGCTTTGCAGCATTCTTGCCGCTGTGTGAGAGAGAGCAGTCGTCAATAATTTATATTGCCCGTGCGTGTGTTTCGTATCACTTCGGTCTTCTTGTCTGTGGCACTGGCAGACCAAGCAGTAGGCAATCACCAGTCAAGTGAGAAGAGAGAGAGTGGTAGGCAAAGCAAGCAAAGGAAGACGAATGAGTGGCAATTAAGGCAAGACGCACTACCAGACACACTACTGGTTGGACAGAGAACGAATGAGGTAATGAAGCGGACGGATTGCTGGTGGTGCTGATACTGCTTCTTCTTCAAGCAGCAACAAAGAAGAGTTGGCTTGGAGTTTTTGGTTTTGCCTCGGTCACTCGAAAAGGGTCATTTGTGTTTGCAGACTTCTTTGCTTTCCTCCTCTCTCTTTCTCTCTTTTTTCTCCCTTTTTGCCGTCAATGTTTGGCAAAGAGAGCAATCACTATCACTATCACCACCACCAAGGTACCCTCGCCGAGGTGGGGCGAGAATTGAGAATTTACTTCGCAGACACGTATCAGCGATGGTGGTTTGTGTGTCGATGTCTATGCATGTATTTATTTGTTTGCCTTTTCCCTCTCTCTTTCTCACTTTCTTCCACCGAAAGGGGCACCTGCACCGGAGACTACACCGTTTGTGCAGTGTCTTGTGATACAGTCCCATTGGGTCTGTCTGTCTGCTGCTGCTGCTGCTACTGTCGCTGCCAGTTCAGTCGATGACCGCCACAATCGTAAGACAAAGACTCTCAGAGAGTGGGCGAGTCTGATTCTGCTGCTGCTGGCACAATAAAGAATAGAGTGTTGTCCCAGAGGAGTCTTAAAACTGCAGAAAGCAGTCGTAGTGAGTGAGCAGTTCCAGTGCTACCTTAGAACAGAGGCGGCTGAGAAGGCCAATAAATGAGCTGCTGCTGCTGCAGTAGCAGCTTATCAGCAAACTGACTCACAAGGCCAACTGCAACACCGGCCTCTCTGTCTCTTTCGCACGGCAGTGTCTTTACTTGACTGTGGTCTGAGCTTGAAGTCTTAAGCTCTTCTGTTGTTGACTGCTTAGCGACCGCTGGTCAGTTGGCAAACAATCGATCTTACAACAACACCATTCAAACATCTCAAAAAAGTGGACACTTCAACTACAGCCATTCTTTTCCACACACTTGAGAAAACAAAGCTGCTCCAAACCACAAGGTGCGATTACATAAGCAGTAAAAGTGTAGGCAATTACAACGGTGTAAAAGCCGGCAAAGTAGGTTAGTCTGCAGGCTGATCTGCTCTAGAACATTCCACCGTCTGAGCCACTGATGAAGTTGCATTGACCTGATGCCGGGTGTGCTGTAGTTGCACTTATAGTGTTTGTATTATTCTTCCTTTCAGACAAAGCAACCTCCACTCGACCCAGTCTTGTCACCAGCGGTGACCACAACAGACCGATGCTCTCACTCTGGTCCTGTGATGATCCTGTACTGTTGTGGAAAGTGAAGATGCGCGTGCACTGAGCAGAGTCATAAAAAAGTGCAGTTTTATAGTGCCGTTGACGGCGACGTCAATTGCTGCTGCTGATGATGATGACGATGATGTTTCTACTTGTTCGCTGCAAGTGAGAGATTGAGACTGGACTGGCCAGCGGCAGATCTAATCTCGGCTGGCATTGGAGAGTGGTTAGCTCGAAAAGAAAGACATGCCTGGCACCTCTGTGACTGCAGCAGTATACAGGTGCCTCTGTGAAAGGGAGAAAGAGTGAAAGAGAGTGAGACTAGCCCACCCAATAAAAGATGCTATGCTTTCTCTGTGCCCCTTTCTCTCTTCCTTTGTCATCCGACTTTGCTGTGTTTTGCACTGCGATCTGTTTGGCTCTACTGGCTCTACCCGGTGCCATAAAGCACTCCACGAAAGTCACATTGAATTTACTGGTAATAATAATAACTGCTGTTTGGGTTGACCTTACCGGCGATGGTATGGAAGCACTTTGCATGCACTGCAAACTGCCGTTCTTGCAAACACACTACAAAGCGGTTGACAGCTGCTCATTGAAAAGCAGCAGCAGCAACGGCAGCATATCGAATTGTTACTACATTTAGCAGCAGTGTAGAGCACATCACATCAGCTCACCTCATCAGCTCACTCTGCCCTTAATCCGGTAATTAATGATTACACACACTTTCTCTCCTGCCTACCTGCAACCGGCAATCAGTTTTTAGCTATTAGATGCACGCACCGATAACGATAATATCGACCTGCAGTGGAGAGCATGTTTGCTAGCTGGCAAACTTATAATAGGAAAAAGGAAGACTACCTGCCTACTGCTCACCACAGACCGACCCATCTTCAATGGTTTTTAGCAGTCTCAAGCTGGGCAGATTAGGCGCACTATGTATGCCCGAATTAGTGTCTGATTTGATTACGCCTGATTACCTATTAACTGCCACACTGCCATTATGTATTTGTGGCTACCATCGACGACTGATTGTGATGCTGTGCACCTGTCCTGGAGACAGACAAACAGAGAGAAGTGGTTGGTTGAAGTGTCGGTGACAATTTGTGGACGGTAGTTTGCATTTCTTCACTGAAGCCGCATCACCTCATCAGCGCAGCTCAACATCGGCGTCTGCGCAAATGGCAAAAACCCGAACCCATCCACTACAGTTTGTACTACTACTACTACACAACGACCCAACTACATAATAGAAGGGGCAATTAACTACTTAACAAATAAACATTTTCTCTCACTGTCTCCCTAACACTTACTGTTGTAATTACTACCACTTTTTGGTGTGTGGAGAAGCGTGTCGACTGTGTTGTAAAAGCTGGTAAATCACTAGAAATGAGCATAAAAACGTAGTTGATGAGACAGGACAAAAAATGACTGCACATACCACGTTAAAAAGACAAAACCACATTACAACTTGGACTGCGACTACACTAAAACACCAGGTGTTGCTGCTGTACACCAGTGAGCAACAACTTCTTAAAAAGTTGTTGCTCAACGCCTGCACAATACACAATGAGAAGTTGTTCTGCAGTGATGCGGTGACGCGGAGCTTTAAAGATGGTATAAAAAGTTAAATTTGCAAATTAATTGCCGCCTTGTCGCAATACTTCTCAAACCTGTCGTCTGTAACACTGAAAGGACAAAAAGCCCGAGTATTACAAAACCACATTTTACAAAGGATTAGACGGTTTTTAACGCTGAAAACTGATTTACCTTTGTCCCTAGTTTTAGTGCTAGAGTCGGTCTTCGATGTTGGCACGCGTCAGGCAGGAGTCAGCATCATCAATGACACATTTGCATTTTTATGACTTTATCACATTACATTACCCATAGCTAAAACATTTAGCAGCTACTAGCCTGTTACTGCCACCTGTTTATATTTGCTGTTTTGAAATCTAAAAAATAAAAACTTGAAACACCAGTGAAAAAACATTTTACCGCAAATATGTCAATCAACAAGTTGTTGTGATAGATAAATCCATTTAAGTTATGAATTTTTTACAATTGAGAAACGCTTATCAATTAAGTTAAACGCTCAACTTTTTATGATGCTTTTAGTAAATCAGATATTGGTTTTATTGCTAGCACCAGCACTTTTATTTGACCAACAACAAGGTTGCACAAAAATATCACTAACGCCATCTTTTGCAATGTACCAAATGAAAAAAATTGAAATTTAAACAAGAAAACGTGACTCACTTTTTAATGAAGATGATGATTGCTGTAAGTTAATGAGACTCTGTGGTAAGCCGCTCTGAATCACACCAGGTAGGCCTGACACATTTGACTGCTGCAGTTGCTGATTGGCAATGGCTGCCGCTGCCGCTGCTGAAAGCTGTGTTGAGGTGATGGACGTATCAGAGAGATTGGTGCCGCTATTGTGTTGTTGCTGCTGTTGTACCATTTGTTGTTGTTGTGAGTTGAGGGAGTTGGTAAGCTGGGCAAGGCCACGAAAGTCAACAGTGCCATCGACGGCCAAGACAGACGAGCAGAGAGCGTTTTCCAGTTGTTGTTGTTGCTGCTGCTGCTGGTGTTGCTGTTGTTGATGCTGTTGCTGTTGCTGATGTTGATGGTGTTGATGGTCAATGGACATGATTTCTTGCGGAGAAAGCTGAAGCACTCGTGGCGAAACACCGGCCACCAGTGAGGACGGTGCATCGGAGTTCATGACAGAGCAGTAAGGTGACCAGGAGGTGAAAGAGAAGACACCTAATCTGCTGAGAAACCTATCTGGTGGTGGCTGTCGAGGTGCATTGCTGTTTTTAGGCAGATGCACTCAGCACTCATCGCCGGACACATGGACACTGGTGAACAGGCGGATGCTGGTCAACTGTTGAAACAAAAGAGAAAGAGAAGGCAAAGATCACTGGAGAGGCGCTAAGAAGTTGCTGTGACTCAACTGCTGCTTGTGATGCTAATGCTGGCGCTGCTGGGTGCATTGGCTCATTCACACTATCGACACTGAGTCTGACACTGGGCACCGTCACCACATGACAATAAGAAGAAGTGTCTGGCTGACTGACTGAAGAAGATGTTGAAGACAGCATCTTCTAGCCGACGGCGGCGGTGGCAGCACGGTGTTCATCAACTTCGCCATCGCCATCACCATCATTACCACGACCACCACAAATACATCGAATGTATCGCAGTGTCACATCAGCGCTGGTGATGCTGCTGATGTTGGCGACGACGACGACGCACTTTCATGCATGTGTGTGTCTGTGGATAAAGAAAGAGAATGAACGGCACAGAGTCCGCACTATCGAAGTACTAGCCAATTTATATATTGGACTGATAAGAGTGAGAGCAAAGAGCGGGGAAAGGGAGGCGAGGGGGTGAAAGCCACTGTACCGAGCTGCATTTCTCAGCGTACATCTCACACTCAGGCAGACTCGACTTATCTTGACTCGCTTATTTTGAAACATTTGCCCACTGCTTATCAGCACTGCCAGCATTGATGAGCCTCAATGGCAAGTACTGAACAAAATGCTCGCGACTCGGGTACCACGTGTTCTGACCTGATACCTACTAGCTGACTAAATGACGATTTAATTGACACAAAATGACCACTGTAAATTGCATTCTCTAGCGGAGGTGGTAATCAACTGCAGTGTAACCAACTTTACTTATTTATTCTACATGGGTGTACGAAGCCATGAGCCCTCAGTCACGTCCTCCTCGACTGGTCTCCCTGGTGCCGCATCAGTTCTTCAATAGACACACACTAACAAACACACACACACACACAAGCGCAAAAGCATCGTCGATGTAGTCTATTTTAAGCGGTCCTTATCAAGCGACTGCAGCAACTTCTAAATAAAGTGCACCATCAGAGCAGCAGCTGCAGTTGCTGCAGTCTGAGCCATTTCTACTGTTTCTCTTTTTCTCTCACTCCCCTTCTCCTTCTTTATCAAGTGCCATCAAGAGATTGATTAGCTGACTGCAGAAATTGTTTTCGTACATTGGCAACAACAGCAGCAGCAATAGCAGCAAGCAAAGATCATTGAAACAATGGGTTAGCGATGAGTCGATCTGGTGGTGTGAAGGACACCGACTACAGCCGAACTGTGCAGCCCGCTGACTGCTTAATTCAACCATTACGCACAGTTCAGTCACCAAAAAAACTAAGATAATCAAGTTTATTCAAATCAACACTGCTAGGTACATTTGTCCGCCGGTATGGCTAGGATTGAAAATAGAAGAGGGCGAGGAAAGCGTGTGAGAGGGAGAGAGCGGCTATAGCTATAGCTGAGTCAGAGCGCTGGTGTCTTCTGGTGCGCTATAGCAAAAGCGGGCAAAGAAGTGGAGCCATTAGGAGGAAGCGAGTAGCACGTGAGTGAGTTCGGCAGTGCACCGGCGCTTCACAATTTCCCCACAGTGAGGCCTGACGCCTGCTCAGAGAATCGCCGCCGCTGAGCGATTCGCATTGATTCTGACCAAACATTGTAGTGCCAGCAGCAGCAGTTCTCTCACACTTTCACTCTCACTGTGTCACTGGCTGACCTTATTATTAGATAGCCCCTGCACACATACACTGCCTGCACTGATCGATCCTTCACTGAGAGCGCTTGGTGCATGTGCCAAGCGGCCTTTCACTGAGAGCCGCCGCTGCTGGCTGAGTGCATATTTGAGAGGCATGAAAAGATCACAGTTTGAATTTAGACAGAAAGTGTACGTGTGTTTGGGTTTCTGGTCTCTTGGGCTGCAAAGAAGTGGAAAAAAAGAAGAAGAAGAAGAGTAAGAATTGTGATTGCGTGTGGGCTTCCAAAAATTGCCCTGAAATCAAGTAAAGTGCCTCTTTTATTTTACTGCTTTTTGTGATTTGGTTTCGCTCTCACACTTTGTCATCGGCAATCGCCCGTAGCCACTGCAATCAGCGTCTGCTGCCAGGAAAAGCTTCACATTTTGAACACTCTGCTCCATTTCAATTGCCACCAGCACTGTTCTGTTTTCAAACTGTTTTCCATCTTCATTTGAAATAATAGGTATGTGTACTATTCTACTTTACTCTGGCAATAGTCGAGTTCGCAGCTTTTTTAGCATGTGCAAATGCGTTATAGACAGAAGATAAGCATGACAAGCACACACTGGTAATATTTAGTAGAGCAGCCTTTCTGCCCTGATTGAGTGAGTGGTGCATTGACAAACACCTGCACGGTTTTCACTGTTAGTTTTAGCAAAGCTGGTGGCCTTCATTAGCAGTTGTTACTAGAGCACTCGTTGGTTGCCGGTCTCTCCATCATCTTCTTCATCATCAATTTGGTTTAAATGTAAAACTCTGTTTGTGTTTGCTTTGTTTTGCCCTATCCTCTAGAGAGAATCCTGACAACCACACGAACTGCAGTGGGAGAGTGCGCAGCAGCAGAGGCAATGGAAATGGAAATGATGGCAGTTTCACTACAGCTTCTACCACCAGCTTGATGATCCTTCACTATTGTTAAAATCCTTTATAAACTCATCCACTAGTCCTAATCTTTGACAGTGCCACCAACACCACCACCACCTCAATTGCCACACAATAGTCAGTGTGTGTGTGTGTCTTTTCCTGGCAACAACGGCCTCTCTGGCCTCAGGACGATTGCAGTTTCATTTTGGCAGTGATCGTCAGCAGTGGCAGTTCGGCAAAGCCCAGGAAACGAAACACTGATGCAGCAGCACTGATAACTACCGTTCTTCCGCTCTCCGCTCAAATCGCCTTTCCTACTACTTTTACTCCTACTTTTTCCTCTTGAATAAACTCCTGTTGCCTTTCATCACCTACTGCTCTTCTCTACTGCAAATACCATGGCGTCATCCTCTCAATCGCCGCTTCCTCCTCATCAAAATACCACTGCTCTGCTGCGAGCAAATCTCAATCGCTGTCACAGCACCGGCAGCAACAACAGTCGCAACAAGGTTAGCGCCGGTGGCACTGGCGTCAGCCTCTTTGACTCTAGCAAACTGCGCAACATTAAAGCCAACATTCTCCAGGAGATCTCCTCCAAGTGGGAGGCCACCTTCAGTGACCTTCAGTCAGGGACGACTGCTCAGCTGGCAGCAGGCACCGGTAAAACACTGCTTCATGATAATCCTGCCAGTGGCATCAACACGTCAACAACATCACCGATGTCGGTCAACCGAAAGCAGAAAATGCGCTCCGTGTACGGGCAACCTGAAGTGGAACAGACAACAGCAGTTTGCAGCAGTGCTGGCCTTCAAAATGGCAAACAGTGGAGCAGTCTCGATTCACTGGACACCTATGACAGCGGAAATGGTGGCATGGGCAGCACCTCGACCTCCTGTTCAGATTTGAGGGCCACTGAGTCTCAGCACCAGCACCTGTTCAACAAGGCAGATGTCATGGTCAGCAGCACAAAGGGGAGAAGGTCGGCAGGAGCGGCAGTGTGCAGCAGCGACCTGGCCACCAGTGTTGAATCTTCCGACAATGAGCAGGAGCTGCAGGGAGGCTACAGAAACAAGACGCACGCTCGATGTCCATCTTCAAACTCCACCTCTTCAGGCTGCAGCATTGACAGCCAGTTTGAAGTGGATGAGATGTCTCGCGAGGCAAAGTCTTTCATGCGAGACTTTGTTAAGAAGATTTTCTCCAACAGGTAATGATAATAGCAAAAGTAAGCATTGCTGGTTGTTTATACTGCCTCTCTTTTAGTTCATCTATCAGCCTTGAAGAGAAGGCCAGTTTTGGGCAGTATGCACGATCAGAAAGCGGTCGCGTCTGGTTCGGGCGGTACATTACCAAGGAGGTAAGTGAGGAAAGTAAATTTTGATCAAACTATCTCAACGACTTTTTCCCAACTAGCGAAATGAAAACAAACGCGTTTCCGAGTCAACTTTCTATAGTCTGGCGCAGTACTTTGCCATAGTGCTCTTTGAATGCGCCGATGCGGACCACTTTACTCCAGCAAAAAGCCTCATGAACATGTGCTTCACTTATTACCACCAACCGGCCAGTCGACCTTGGTCGGGCGGAAACAGTCGTAGCAATGCAGCAACCAACAACAACTCTAATTCTAACAACAACATCAGCAACAAACAGTACCTCAGTTCAGTGTTGCGTGACCAGCCGATCTGGCGGTCACTGCGTTTCTGGAACGCCGCCTTTTTTGACGCTGTCCAAGCTGAGCGAGTTACTTTCTTCGAATCAAGTCGGAGCGCTGATCACCACCACCGACCGCCGTCTTCGGTGATGATCAGCAGTCTGCAGCAGGATGCACTTGATGACTGGCAGTTCCAGGCGAATGTCACCTTCGGTCAGCTGGGCACATTCACCTATCAAATGCACAGCTTTGGCCTGCCAAAAGGACTGTGTTTAGAGTTTCTCAGAAAACAAAGCACTATCGCCAATCTCACTTCAGGTAAGTCATATTTCTCTTTTTGGCAATTAAAAACCAATCAATTACCTTTTTGCAGAACAAATTCATCTGCTCATAGAGAACATCGAAACGATGTACAAGAATGGTGTCGCCTAAAGTAGATATCTTCTTTTCTCTTCCAAATGAATCCGTCTTTAATTGCATTACCCTACTCAACGATGACTCGAACTTAGGCTAGTCACTAGCCCTATTGTTACTACAGCCAGTAGTTTCAGATGATATTGTCGCGTACAAGTGCCCATTACTACCGCCACCAAGATCATGTTTTTTGAGCACGTTTGCTCATCTTCGCATTAGCTTTCCAACTACTTGTTCTCCCCAACTACTACAGCGTACTAGTACTGTTACAAAGCAATGCTCCTTATGTGATAACCAGCAAAAACCATTCCAATTGCTCTTTTTATTATCTTTTCTTTCTACATCTACTTCCACTACAGCCAGTGCACTTGTATGCTGTACAGCAGAGCAGTGCTAGCCTTCTGTCTGTCGTTTTATTACTGCTAGACAGGACACTACTTCTTGTTTACTCTTTTTCATCTTCAGACGCCTTCTTTTTCTTATTTTTTCATTTTTAGCACATCTCAACTGTTTTTGTTTCTTTTATCGACTGTCAGATCCGTTTATTTTCTATAATAAAAAAGAATTACTATTACTTTTTCAATCACTAAACTGTTGCTAAACCAAACCGACCAATGTTTAGATGCGCATATGAAAGGTGCTGCGGTTTGGGGGCAGGAAAGGAAAGATAAGGATGTACAAAACGTTATTTTGATTTTAAAATATTGGCAAGATATTTTTACTCACTTGATAAACTCCGGTGAACGGGTGATGACGTGTTGAAACTCTGTCTGTGAAATGGCTTTGTCATCGTCCATATCAGCCTCTTCAAGCACCTTCTCACAGACAATTTTCACCTCATCGGGTCCCAGTTCACCACGCGTCAGGGCGGTCACCACCTGAGTAATGTCCTCTTCAGTGATCAGCGAGTCACCGTTGAAATCAAAGATGCGGAACGCGTAGTACATCTTTACGCTACGAGGCGCCGATTCGCTGAAAACTGAAAGCATGTCGAGAAAGTCCTCAAAGTTCATGTTGCCGCTGCCGTCGTGAGAGAAGACCTTGCAGATGCGCTCCTTGAAGGGATTCTCCTGACAAAGTTGAGAGTAAAAATGGTAATTTTATCAACTATTAACGTTTTAACTAACCTTTACTTCAGGCATTTTCAGTATCGTCTCCAGTGGCATGACCACAGTGCTCGGCTGATCGCCGGTCATCACCATTGGCACCAACTTTGGATCCAGGTCTCGAAACCGCCGGAAAACACTGGATGTAAACAAAGTTATTTGAGCAAATATTATGATTTTGAGCTTTATTCATTTATTCTTACGCCAAAATTTCCTGCCTGGTAAAGTATGTGCAGTCCTAATTAGGCAAAAAGATGATTAAGGAAAGCTTGATAAAAGAAATCTGATAAGTTGTACCTGATAGTTCTCAATTTGCTGATCAGTGAAAATGGCAACTTTATTTCCCATGTTGTTGCTGTTGGCTGACTACATTCGAGCAAAGAAATATTACTGTCGACTCACTCTGGAATATTCTCGCTCATAAATTGCCACTCTTTTATGAGGGTGCAGTGTTATGCGTGACAACGCCCAAACGAATAATGGCTCCACCAGAAACTGAGCAAAAGCACATTGTTCACTGAAAAACCAAGTCAGCTGACTCAACTGAAAGTGTAACCTTGATCTTAGCAAGTCAACGTTGAACAACAAAAAATAACAGATTTGTTGCAAAAAATCGAAAACTGAATAAGAAAAATCCGAGTCGATCAGTTCATAAAAATCCTCCAATTCTCTAGTGACGTTCTCTGAAGACAGATAGCGCTTCAGTTCTCGCTGGTGGTTCATTTTTGAAAAACATCCAAGTTGATGATCAAATCTGTCTGTCGATTGCACCTTCTCTACATCGGTTCAACGTCCGATGCAGAAACAGACGATTACGGCTATTATTGGCCTTCACCACCACTACCAGTACCTAATGTCAACTTCAACTTCAGCGACCAGGTTTTTCCGAGCAGCACTTGCACACTTCCAGTGCCTATCACCGGAAGCGTTCAGGGGCAGATAGATGTGATTCGGACAGAGCTGTGTAGAAAAGAGCCCTAGACCCCTCTCTTTAACCATTGGTGTGATGATGATGGTGATGATGATGCTGAGTTGGATATACCTAAACTGAACTGAACAGTGACAGTGACAGAGAGACAGATCAGTAAGAGTGTGAGTGTGCCTGCGGCAGTGAGAGCAAGTGCGCCATCGTCCCCTTCCTTCCACTTCTTTCACTGCCTCTTCGACTTGAGGCGCCCAGAGAGCGGTTCGGGCCACCGGCGCCTGGCGTCTCTTTCGGCGACCGCCCTATCGCCTCCACTCACCGCCAAACAGCTACTTCAGCCGCTCACACTGCCTTGGCTGCTGCTGCCTGCACTGGAAGATTGAATGTGAATGAACGAAAGAAGACGACCGTCTCTCTTGTGGTGGTGGCATAAGAGTTAGTGCTGCTACAGTCAGGATTCTCTCTCTCTCTCTCCCTTCCTCCGATCGGTGATTCCTGCGTCTGACCGTGCTGGTGCTGACTAAAAGGTGAGCCAACAGAGGCCACTCGTGGTCGTGACGGTCGTAGTGGTGACGGTGGTGGTCGTGGTGGTGGTGGTGGCAGTCTGGACAAAGAGATTCAGCCGAGTCCACTGCTCTGCAGCAGCAGCCGGCAACTGCCACTACGACTTCCACCAAAAAGCTCCTCCTACCGCTCTCCGAGTGAGCAACGTTGCGAGTGCACTCGGCGATGCTCAGGATTCGCAAGATGGAGGCTGAACAATGACTCGAAAAAACGATGCCTGACGTCTGGCCGTCGCCGCTGCCTCGCTGCTGCCGCTGCCGCTGCTGTCGTCGTCGTCGTCTTCAAATGTGCCACGACTGACCACGAGACGATCATCATCATCATCATCCTCTCCCACTTGCACTCTCTACCCTGAGAGAATCCTCCCACTGTCCTGCACTAGGGCAGAGCGAACCTAGCGTGCTGGGCTCGAAGCTCACCAGCGCCAAAGCCGCGGCAGCCTGCAGAAGAGAGCAGCAGAAGACAACACACAACGAGAGAGTCAGACAGACAGAGTGGCTCACTCCAATCCTCTTTCTCTTTCTTCTTTGCCTGCTTTTCAGAGTGTTGCCTTTACGGTTTCACGGTCTCTCGTGTTCTCTACACTCTCTTCTACTACCACTGCTGGTGTGTTTGTGTCTGTGTTTTATTTATTTTTTATCTAATACACCTCTCTGGAACATCGCAACTGAATCACCTCTTCTTCATCTTATCAGCAACACCACCGACACCGCCTCACCTTAGATCGGCGCTGACATGTACTCGTCACACCTAAAGCCATCGTGGCATCGTCAACAAAACAGAAGCCGACAACGACAACAACAGTTACGCTCCCTTTTGATCTGATCTACCGAGCGATAGAACTGCTGACAACAGTGGTAGTCAACAAGAGAACACCAACAACGTCTACAATTGCTGGTGATCTACCGGCTGATCCTGGTCGAAGTGAGCTAGGGAGAAAGTCTACTAACCTTCCTCAAGAGGCATCATCAACAACATCAGCAGACGAGTTGAGTCGTTGCACACTTCTATTTCGTGATATTGGCCTCTCTGTGGCTCCCAGTGAATTGCCATTTCTCTTCTTTCTTCAGTTTATTATTACTTAATCAACTGATATCACCAACGCCGTCTGTACTTCTGGTAAGTTTCGATTTACCGAACCATATCGGCTTCTATCTTCAAGTGTGTGTGTGTGCAAGTCTGTGTGTGCTAGCGTATCAACTACCCCTGTTATCAGTCATTGATAACAGCTACTCACTCAACTTTACGTCATGTGTAGAGTGTCTCTTGTTTATCATCTGGATTTGACAGACGTAGATTACTATTATGAAACTTAGTAAAAGTCCATCATCAAACGCGTGTTTTGGTGTGTTCGGTGTTTACTCTTCTACCGCTGGGTGCTTCTTCTAGATTCTACTGGTATCGCATATTTTTCTTTGGCCCTGCACCTGAACACTGCTCTTCAGATCAGCTCCCGCTCCCTAGTGTATTTATCATCATTACGTTGAACTACTGGTAGATCATTTGATCTATTCTCCCATCACACCAGTGTGTTCACTGGCCATTCCCCCCACTATCATTGCAGTTATCGTTCTCCTTACCAGCAGCAGCAGTACAGACACCGAAAGAGCGACGACCACCGGTGAAAGTTGGTCGTGCCAGTTAATCTCTCACTCTCCGTCTGAGTGTATGTCTGGTGCTGCGGTGCTGGACGCCGCGGACACTCCCGTTTAATCGTAAGCCGCGGTGGCTGCCGCCGTCGTCGCTGCTGTTGTCGCGAATCGAAGGCAGTCGAGAGTAGTCAGCCTGCCAGCCCCACTCACTGCCTCCTTCACCAGCAGCAGCAGCAGCAGCCGTAAATGATCGGCAGCCCGAGTGTAATGGTGCCCAAACAAACAGCAAACTCCGAATCGATCGATAGTACTACCCGTGCAGGCAAAAAAGTGAGCCAGTCAGCAGCAAGTGAGAGAGAGCCATAGCGAGATGGAATGGGAATGGGAGAGACGGGTAGCGAGTGATGTGCAGTCGCCACCATATTCCTGGATTCATTAGCCAGCGTCTAATAATCATCGTTGAGTCGAGTTTTAAAAAACAAATCTCGCTCCTGCCGCCAGAGGAGTGTGGGCCCACTCTATATATTCAGCACAGCACCGACTAAGTGAGTGAGCCCAAAGTGCCTGAGCACACTGCTCTGGCTGCCTTTGTCTCACCACCACCACCGACTTCGACGTTTCTGACGGCGGCGGCGGTGGTGGTGGCCAGTAAATGTGTGTGTGTGTGTAGTGTCTTGTGTTGCTGCCATCTCCGCGCCGTGTGCCATCGCTAGAACCGCTGCCGCCGCCATTAAGCATCGCAGGCAGCACATTGCTCTTGACACGTTGATCGCGCGCGCTGGTCCACTCGCTCGATACTGCCCGATTGAGAATCCATCGGCGGCGGCGGCGGTGACGACGGCTCCTGTGGAGCAGGCTTCCTCTCACTGGCTCACTTGACATCCGACACTGCCGGAGAGAGATTCCCAGTGTTGGGTTACGTTGACGTGCGGGTTGCCCCGCTGGTGGTGGTACGTCAGGGCTGCCGTACAAGAGAAGTGGAAGAGGGAGAGAGAGTGCTTTTCCTCTCTCTTGGTACTTTTCCCCTCACTTCACACGCTTCTCTGCACATGTCTTCCCGGCTCACATGTCTTCAGTCCTAGACGCTTTCTTTCTTCTCTCTCTCTCCAGCTCCCGAATCAGTTTCTGGTATAGCATTGTATGGCTTGTTGGTTGTTGGTTACTTTCCCTGGCCAAGCCAAACAGAAGCGCCGTCGGCGGCGTGGAATTGCTGTACTGGTACTACTCGATACAGTATTATTATGCCGGTACATTGCCGTTGCGGCCACCTCCGGCTTCTGCCGGTGCTGCCGCTGTTTTGTTGCAGTCCCACACTGCCTGCCGCCTTCATCTTCCTTCTCCCGGTTCCTAATGCCGGGTAAGTAAGAGTAAGTAAGAACAGTGCAAACCATTTACACTACCGTTCGCCCGCTAATGACATCAGCAAAGACAATCATCTTAGAAAAAATGAGAAAGTAAATTGCACATCGCCATGTCTTGTGAGGAAGTGAGAGTGGTGGTGGTGATGGTGGTCCATGGCCCCTGGCAAGAGAGGGCAGTGGAAAGGGCAGAAGTCCACCGACCGACCGACAGTCTGCCCACAATGCCTGACCCTGAGGCGACGGCGACGGCGGTCCCGAAAAGGCAGCGGCTGTGAGAAGCAGCAGCAACGGTAGTGGTCGCAGTGAGCGACGGTGCCAGTAGCAGTAGCCGTAAGTGCAAATCTTCACTAACGGGTGCATGTCGCCAACGAACCGAATGAAGAGAGGCAGAGAGAAAGAGAGAGAGAGGAAATGGAAGCGCGCGCTGCTGTCCGTCATTGAGCCCATAGCAGCAGCAGCAACTCATCCTGTCCTCTCTCCTTTGTCTCGGACTGGCGGTGCATGCGCGGCGAGTCGAATCTGAAAGAGCGAACGATCGCGAGAGAGAGAGAGAGAGAGGAGTCTGTGAGCTGTGTGTTTTTGCCATTTCTTTCTCGAGAAAAGTAGTTGCCTCTTTCCGTTTGGTGTCTTTGCAGACGAAATGTAATGGCAAAGACAAAGATAGAGACGACGGCCATAGTTACGAGCGTGTGGTGCGCGCGAGTGAGGCGAGTCCACCACCACACACCGCCACGACTATTACCATCACCAGTGGCACCACAACTTGTCTTCTTCTCTGCCTGGAAGAGAGTTGATTCGACGGCCGCCGCAGCTGCTGCTTCGGCAACTGCAGATGCAGATGCCATTGACGAAGCACCGATGAGCACTACTCGACAGCAGTAGAGTGCCACCACCAGTGCATGCACTGCAACTCGTCCTCTCTCTCAGTCTGTGCGCTGATGCTGAGGCGGCTCATCATCGATGCCATGCCATAATCTACCTGCGAGTAGTGTGAGGGCCTTCACTGACAGCACATTCCGCTTTCTTCCGACTTCGCCAAAGTGTTCCAGACACGTGACTACTACATTTGGCGTATGTAGTGCAGTCACGAGTCATCATCACCACCACCACCATCACCACCACCACCAAGAAGTGGGGGCACTGACTCTCGCTGACTAAGCACTGATTTCTCTGCTAGACTGTCACTCTTTCCCCCTCCCCCGTGTGTTTTCTTACGCACACCGTTATAATCGGCGACGACCCGCCACCCAGGTACCCTCAAGTGCACAATGCACCGCTGATAATGGTGCTAGTACCACTGCTGGCACTAGTAGTGCCTCGCTGTTGTAGTAAAGTGCCCCAGTCACACACACACTTACTATGGGTCTTAGCAAAGGTTGGTGTGAATAAAATGAATGAATGAATGAGCGACCTGGTCGAGATGGCAGTGGGGGAAGTCGCAAAAGTCGCACCGCTTTCGCTTCACCAGCCGCCGCTGCTGCTGCCGCTGCCGTCGAATTCAACGACGGCGCAAATGTGCCGCCGCACTTGCAGAATGTGGCCAGAATTGGCATTAGCGCCAGTTCTGATGCAGAGGGGTTCTTTCAGTTCAGGCCGGCCAGTGGCATGGCTGCTGCTGGCGGTGGTGGAGGAATTGTGCTGGGCAGCGACGACAACGACGACGGCGGCGAGGAAGCGGCAGCAGCGGCAACTGCACAGGAGTGTGTGTGGTGCTTATGCAAGCGCACATCGATGCCTGGTCTCTGAGCCGGGAGATCGCGCAAGAGACGCTCACTGTCGTTCACTGCCTTGCTGTCTTGCTGCTGCTGCTGCTTACACTCTGCGCCTTCTTTACCTGAGACTCTCGTTTCGTGAGTAGTAGTGCTCGCTCACACCGCACTTCTTCCTCACCACTGTCGCCGTTTGCATATGTGGCTCTCATTCGCGTTGTCTTCGCCGTCTTTTGTGTCGGACGACACACACACACATACAAATAGAAAGACAGAGAGAGGGAACACTTGCAGCAACCGTCGCAGTCCAACTCTTGCTGATTGCTGCTGATTAGCGTGTATGTGTGTGTGCGTGAAGAGCGATAGGAATTAAGTGGTGCTCGCTGCTGCTGCTGCTCACATCTGTTTGCTGCTGGCTGACGGCAGTCTGCTGCCTCCCTACATTTTGCTTACTTGCCTGCTTCTCTCGGTGAGCCTACTCTCTCCTATCCCTCGTTCACTCGCAATAGTCGCCATTATTATCGCCTGTTTTAATAACAAATTCGAGCGAGCACAAAGAAGGCGAGAGAGAGAGATAGAGTGAGCGAGTGAGCATAAGCAAAAGAAAGACAGAAAGAACTTCTCTCTCTCTCACCGCCTGAGCCGTTGCCACTGCCGACGGCACTCGCAACAGTTTGTGTGAGGCCTTCTGGCCCATGTTCCCTCGTGAGCTGCGGTGACAGCAGCAGCAGAAGCACCACCACCAATGGCCAGCTTCAGCGGTCGGTCGTCCGGTTCACTTCAGCTGCTTCTTCCGCCACCTTGTGATCCAACAGTGATGACATTGCCCAAACGAGCTTTGCCTGATCCACAACACATCGAGAGATCACTCACTTGACTGTTGTACGTTCAACTCTAACTTAGCTTCAATGTCATCTGGTTAGACCGGTGATGCCGGTCAAATGTTTGGGTCAGTGCCAAGTGCCATTTTTGTGTGAGCAAATCTGCACCACGTGCACCAGCACAATCATCACCAGCACCAGCTTCATCGACTTCACTGTTGTCACTGCTGCAGCATCATCACCATTCACCAGAACTGGTTCGAAATTCTATTTTCATTATTCATCTTTTCTTCGTCTTCAACTTTTCAACGAGCCAAAGACAACAAAGAACAAAGAATGATCTTCAATCCACTTCTTCTGATTTTGCTGCTTCATGTGCTATTGTGCTTCTGTTGTGATGGTGATGGTGCAATGCACTAGTGCCTTTTAGTGCTCTCGAGTTGGTGCTGGTGATTGTGATTGTGCTGGTGTGCATGGCAGTGCTCATTTCAAGCTGTATTTGTATGGACAATTAACTTTTTTGGTTCTGGTTTTGTTATTAGTCAAAAACTATAGCCTGCCTGTCTGCTTTTGGCGTGCTCGGTGTTCAGTGTGTACGACCTGAAATGCTCATCGTATGCAGTTGACGAAGTAATCTTTTTAGCCCAGACAGCCTGCAGCTCGATTGTCGCCTTGCCTGGCTTTTTGTGTATAGTGTTCGTGGTGGTGGTGGTGGTAGCAAGCAAGTGCCTGAAGTGTTGGACGAAGAAGAGGCGCAAGAGTTGGAGCAGGCAGCTGTCGACAGCGCCAGCAATAGCTGCAGAGCAGTGCTGTTGGCGAGAATCGTTGGTCAACGACGCCGTGATTTGCTCTGATATCGTGTGTCGATATTGATCACTTGACGCTGTGCTTCCTCCACTGCTGTGGCATTCAACACTGCTCAAGCCTACGGCAGACAATGCAACAAGGAGAGCGAGCGAGCAGGAGACGACCCGTCGGTGAGCTGTTTGTGGTCGCGACGCCGAGTGACTTTACCTGCTCACTTTACTGCTCAGGTGGTGGTGTGGTGTGTGTGCTCTCCTTCACTCTTCACTGTAGCCTGAGTGGTCCGCTGCAGTGTGCCGCTTCTGCTGGACTGGCTGACGAATTCCTCTGATCTTGCGTTGCTCCTCTGAACAGCCACCACCACCACCACTAGATGACGAGTAGTGTGCTACAGCCGGCTCTGTCTCCGAGTCTTCAGTGTGACTTGATTTTGTTTCTGTAATTCCTTCTCTCGCAGAGAGAGGGTGATGCTTCTGCCACCAAGATTACTCCGCCGTCTTCTTCTATTCCCCCTCGCCGTCTAACTGGACGCAGATAACTCGACTGTGGCGCCCATCTTCAGCCAGCTAGCACTCTGCTGCTGCTGCGCCAGTTGTTGCCTGAGAGAAGTTGCCCGCCAAGTTGCCATCGTCGTCGTCGTTCTCGTTCTCGGGAGACGACTCTGTTTGTGTAGTGAGTGAGCGACGAGAAAGAGCAGGAGAGAAAGATTTAGGAGTGAAAATGTTGGCGGGCGCATTGTTGTTGCAAACTAGAATGCGGCGGTGCTGGTCATTGACAGGCAGCCAATGCTCTGCTCAGGCAGTATCGCCGACGCCGCAAGGACGCTCGGCTGCTGCCATCGCCATCGCCATCTCCATCACCGCTGATTGACCACAAACCGAGTCAGCAACGACAGCAGCAGTACCTCTCCTGAGCTCTCATTCCATTGTGCACAGTCTCTGTGTGTATTATAATACCCCCCATCTAATCACCTTCTTCTTCTTCTTCACTTGTTCTTCTCATTACCACAGAAACCTCACTACTTACGGAAGACCTGTTCTCTCACTTCTCTTCTTTTACTTCAATCTCTCTCTCTCCCTTTATCTTTCGATTCTTCAGTCACTCTACCGTTGACGCCATTTGCCAAAACACTGCACTACTACTAATTATATTAGCCGCACTGAGGATAACCGTACCGAACTGAGCGGCGGTGGCATACGTCACAACTTTATTCTCCAATCAACAGTGGCCATCATCACCATCATCATCACCAGTTCACTCATCAACTGTTCTATTTATTATTTATTGAAGTATACCTCGCTCATCATCGACCAAACCAGTGTGCAAGGCTGGTCTGACACTGTCACTGACTGCACCTGCAACTGACTGCCCGATGGTGTGACCACTTTGCCAACCGATCTTTCCCTACTCAACGATGTTCGTGTGATCTCTCTCCCCACTTCTTTTCTTCTTCTGTCCTTCATTTCGGCGCCATATCCACTGACCACCACTACCACACAGTGGTCAGTGACAACCACCTTCCTCACTGCAGATCACCATGGCTGATTATCAGCTCATTGGTGATGCTTTCGGTACGTCCAGTACTTTTCTACATAATACCCGATTTGATCTATTAACACCTCCTTTTTCTTCCTCCCAGGGTATCATTCGGGCTACCCGCCGGCCAACTCGTCTCAGCAGAACGCGAGTCAGCCTGGGCAGCCGAACCTGGGCATGCTGCCCGGCTCGGTGCCGCCCGGCCAGCAATACCACTCGCTGCCCACGCCGAGGCCCGGCTACCCGCAGACGGACCCGCTCATGTCCCACAAGATGCACCCGGGCGCCTATCCGGGCTATCCGGGCACCGCAATGCCTCCCTCCGCGGCGGCAGCGGCATCCTCTGCCATCAGGTCACAGTATTCGCAGAACTCCGCCTACGGAATGCCCCACACCTCGCCCATGGACTCGTACGGCCTGTCGATGGGTCAGCCACCGCCCCCTCCGCCACCTCACCTCGCTGCCAGCCAGTCGCTGGGCTCCGCCTACGGCCAGCACCAGAGTCTGATGAGTCAGTATCCCGGTCAACGAATGCACACGCCCAGTCCGCTGCACGGCGCACCGCCGCGTCACCCCTCGATGCCTTCGCAGTACGCCTCCACCTACGGCTCAACGGCGCAGACGGCCTCCTCCTACCACACCGGCGGCAGCTCGGCGAGTGATCTGTGGTCATCTGGTCAGAATATATCATCACTGCAGCAGACGCCCTTCTCCACCTTTCCCGGCTCGGCGGCGGCTGCTGCAGCGGCTGCGGCCGCCGCCGCGGCCAGCTCTGCCGCTTCCGCCGGCGTCAGCAGTCTGCACTCGAGCAGTCGGAGCTCTCAGTTTGGCGGCAGCTCCTCCAGCTTGGACCCGTACGGCACCGGCAGCTCGAGCAATCCCTACTTTTCGAACCACCTCTCTGCGGACTCGTCCGTGTACCCTCCTCCGGGCCTCTACCCCAGCGTCTCGTCCTCCCAGTCACAATCGTCGACGAGTTCACGCAACTCTGCGGCCTCTTCCTCCCGGAGTCAGCAGCAACAACAGCAGCAGCAGCAGCAACAACAGCACATGGGGTAAGTGGAATGCACTACTTGCCTAATGCTTTTACACCGGCTAATCCTACCCACCCCTTCTCCCCTAGACTATACGGAAGTTCCGCAGTGCCGTCGGTGTCCTCCTCCCAGGCTGGCTCTCAGCAGACGGCCGCCAACTCGGTGTCTTCCAGCTCTGCGCAGGTGCGCTTCACCCACCACTACCCCTCGGCATATCCGGGCTCTATGTCTGCCTTTGACCCGTCAGTGCAGTCCCGCCTGTCGCCCTACCAGTCGACCGGTCCACAGGTGGTCTCTGCAGGCGGTCCTGGCTCTGTTTCGTCCTCTGGAGGAGGTGCTGGTGGTCTGAACCAGAGCACCCCGAACAGTCCGCAATATCGATCTTCAGGAGGGTACCCGCCTCCTCCGGGCGGCTCCTCCGCCTCTCAGCTGCCGGTGCTCAGCCCGAGACGGCCAACTGCCACGCCGCCAGCTGGTTCGCCTATGCCGCCCACCTCTCACACGCCCGGGCCGCCCTCGGTCGGCTCGGTCAACTCGGCGCAGGGCTCATCGCAGTCGGCGTTCTCAATTGCCACGCCAGGCGGCGGAGGGGGACACCTCGCCAACTCCTCGTCTTCTAGCGGGTAAGTTCACTGCACTGTCATTCTTCAGAGGGCAAATCATCTAATCAGCACAACTTCACCTCTAAAACCACACAGACCCTCGAGCCTGCAGCAGCTGGAGCAGATGGTCATGCCGCACATTGGCACAAGCAGCTCTTCGGCGCCATCGGCCTCCTCCAAGTCCTCGTCCTCGTCGATGTCCACCTCTGCGGCGAACAACTCTTCGGGAGCGTACTACGGCGCCCCTAACGCGGCGGCCAACTCCAACTCGCCCATCTCACCGGGACAGGCGGGCCCGGGCAAGTCGTCGCTCTTTGCCTCGCACCACTTTGCTGCCTCCTCGCCCTCGACGCAATATCCCTACCACCAGGCCTACTCGCAGCCACCGCCCCCGCCAGGCACCGTTCAGTGGCAGCCCACCGGTCCGACGGGCGCTCCCGGCCAGGGAATGGGCTCCTCGTCTGCGTCCTCCCACAATACTCACCAACAGCAACACAAAATGTCCCACAGTGCTTCCTCTTCCTCCTCTTCCTCCTCGAAGGCTCACCAGGCGGAACAGCAGCAGCAGCAGCAGTCTTCACTTCACCAGCCCTACAGTACCTACGGCAGCTCCTCCTCCTCCTCCTCGGGTAGTAAGGCGACCGCCGACCACCTGAGCAATCAGACAGCGGACGGCGCCGAAGTGTACTCTCAGTCTTTCTCCTCCTCATCCAACTCTCACTCATCCCCTCATCACTCATCCTCATCACTACCCTCCGTGTCCCAACACACCCTCACGCAAAGTGGCTACAGTAACAATATCTCCAATTCATCCTACGAAACACTCACCACACCCAAACAGCAACAGCAGCAGCAGCAATCGTCACTAAAGAATGATACTCAGCAGATGTTCGACCACAGCAAGTCCTCTCGGTCCTCCGGAGGTCTGGGCGAGCCGGGCGATCCGATGGGCGGCATGTCGCAGGGAGGGCAGTCGCAGATGACGACGCTCAACTCGAACTCGTACCACTCGATGATGGGCGCCTACCCCAGTCAGCCGATGTCCGCCTACTCCAGTCAGTCTCGGCACTTTGACCACCACTCTATGTCGAGCCAGTACGGCGGCATGTCCACTGAGCTTTCCAACGCCCCCTATGACCACAGTGGCGTCGGCGGAGGCGACTCCTCCTCCATGATGCCCTACGACCCCTACAACATCGACAACTCGCTGGGCATTCCGCCCCACCAGAGCATGTCCGAGTACCGGGAGTCGCAGGCGCAGATGCAGTCAGGGGACGCCTTTGCCCAGAATGACCCTTATGCGGCCAACTTTGACGACTTTGAGACGACCACCGGCAAGCGGAAAGGCAAGGGTCGGCCGAAGAAGGACGCCAGCGCAGCGCCGCCCAAGAAGGAGCGCAAGCCCCGCCAGCCCAGAGCTCCCTCCACCCGGGGAACGGGGCGCGGTCGCGGCAGAGGCGCTAAGAACGCCGCCGTCGACCGAATGCCGCCCGGAATTCCCGGGATGATGGGCGACTACGGCGACGTCGCCTCCTCGGGAATGCCCTACGGCATGGGCCCGATGGGCCACCCCTCCAGTGGACCACCTGACCCGATGGACATGTACGGCGACATGTACGGTGGTGGTGGACCACCACCCGGCTCCATGGGACCGGGGAAGATGATGCTCGGCGGAGGAGGTGGGCCACTCAGTGGTGGACTGCCGCCGTCGTCGATGCCGCCGCTGCCGCTGTCGGTTGATCCTCGAGACAATATGATGGGCTCAATGGGTGGCTCGCAGAACTCACTCGCCCCTTCAGTATTATCCCAGTCGCCAATGTCCGATATGATGTCACCCTACGGACAGCCCTCTTCATCGCTCTCACAGCAGCAGCAGCAGCAGCAGCAATCGTCTCAGCAGCTGTCCACAACAACAACAACAACAAACAACAACAGCAACAAATATCTCAGCAATCACAGCTTCAACCACAACCGCCACCACCGCCACTACATTCACCCGGTCAAATGATGGGCAACTCTCTTGCACCACCACATCAGCCAATGGTGCAGCAGCCAATGACACCTCAGCAGCAGCAGCAGCAATCACTGCAACAGACTTCGCCGTATGACCCGATGAGTGTCGTCCCACCACCACCACCGCAACCACTCATGTCCGAGTCCACTTATCCCAGCTACGTGCCCACGGATAGTTTGTCCAGCAGTGAACAACAACAACCCCAGCAAACCCCACCTTCGCACTCGCAGCTACCACCACTCTCCAGCTCATCCACTCCCTCCTCATCGCTTTCAACGCCTCTTTGTGATACCTCCAAGGACATGCAGCCTCAGGAGCAGAGCCTGAGCAGGCCAACGTCAGTTGCATCGAACTACGATGACCACCGCTTCAGCACCATGTCAGCAGCCACCTCCAATGACTCTGCCGGGCCAGGTGTGCCCACGATGGACCCTTCACTGGCAAAGACAACCGAACAACTGCAGCAACAGCACTCGAGCAGTCTTGTGCCTTCGATGGGCAGTGGCAGCAATCAGCTGACTACTACAGCAGTGTCTGCCGCCGTCGTCGATGACATTGACATGTCAGAGGTGGAGAAAGTGCAGCAGCAGCAGCAGTCAGGCAGTAAAATGAGCTTCAACTCTTCTCTGGACAACAGCTGTCCACTACCGCCACCACCTCCTCCTCGGCCTCTTCGTCGATGGGTCAATCGATGGGCCCGTGCTTGCCGCCAATGCCCCCAATGATGCCATCTGATCCAATGTCCTCCAGTCTTGGATACGGTCCCCCGCCTAGTGGCATCATGCCCAGCGACAGTCTTCAGATGGGCCCACAACTGGAGCCTTCTTCAGTGCCAATGGATATCTGCTCCTCGGAGATGAACAACTCAGAGAAGGTGATGAATAGCAGCGGCGGCAGCAGCAATCACACCAACAGCTTTGACATGGTCAATCAGATGCCCATGGGAAGTCAGATGCAGCAGCAGCAGCCGCTGCCTCCGCCTCATCACCTGATGCCGCCCATTGGCCCACCACCACCACCGATCGACCCGTACAGCAGTGCGGGCTTCTACCCAACCGATGACCAGAGCATGGGCCAGCAGCTGCCCAACTTTGCCTCCTCAACTCCCATTGCGGAGACGAAGGCAAAGAAGCCCAAGAAGAGGCGGTCAAAGAAGGGCGAGGAGCAGCCGTCAATGGAGGCGTCAATGGACATTGCCGACAGCAGTGCAATCAAAGAGGAGGCGACGGTCAGTGAGCAGCCTAAGCCAAAGAAGAAGCGCTCAAAGAAGGCGAAGGCAGTGGTAGAAGAGCCGCCACTGGAGAACTGCTCGTCAATGTTCTCCGATCTGACGGACGATAAGACGCAGCTGTCCACCACCCTCGACTCTGAGGCGCCCTCGGCGGCGGCGGACACGCCGGCGAAGCCTAAGCGCAGCAAGAAGAAGCTAAGCCAAAGGCACCGAAGGCGCCTGCCGTCCCACTGGACAGCACCGTGGATAGTGATTTGAATGCACCATCGATGATGTGACGGCCGATCTGAACGGCGACGCGGGCAGTCTCATTGAGGCGCCCGCCGCTGAGCCGGAGAAGCCAAAGAAGCCCAAGGTGAAGAGCAAGTCGCCGAAGAAGAAGATGCCCAAGCTGGCGCTGAAGCTAAAGTCGAACAAGAAGCGCAGACGGGGCTTCGGCTCGCCGGACAACTCGGACATTGAGCGGACACCGCCGCCGTCGCCGCTGCCTGAGGACGATCACAATAAGCGCCGATCGGCTCGCAACACCAAACGCCAACGGTACAATGACGAAATTGAGATTGACCTCTCCGATGAGGACTTCATGGAGAAGAAAAAGGGCGACGACAACAATGTGGTGAGCAATGTGACGCTCACCGAGGACACCATGGTCGTCGAGAAGATTCTCTCCAGCCGAATGGGCAAACGAGAGCTGGAGATTGAACCGGAGCCGACGCCTCCGCCGGTACCAGCAGCAAAAACAGCAGAAAGTGGAGCTGAAGTGGAGCTGAAAGCGAGGAAAAAGCAAAGGAAAACGGAACCACAACGCCGGCACCCCCTCCTACTGAGCCTGAGCCGGTCTTTATCGATGTGGAGGAGTTTTACGTCAAGTACAAGAACCTGTCGTACCTCCACTGCGACTGGAAGACCGAGGAAGAGCTGGAGAAGGGTGACCGCCGAATATCTCAAAAGATCAAGCGATACCGACAGAAGAAGGACATCAATGTTTTTGACTTTCTCGATGAGGAGGCCTTCAATCCGGACTACATTGAAGTGGACCGTGTACTGGATGTCAATGAAATTGAGGAAGTAGTCGATGATGACGAGGACGAGCTTTCACCACCAACAGCAGCAGCACCAACAGCAGCAGCAGCAGTTCCTGAGACCGATGAAAAGAAGCTGAAAAAGGATGAAAAGGATGACGCTGAGAACAGTAAAGCCAACGATGTTGAGAGTGAGTCCGCTGATAAGGCCACTACCAGTGACGCTCCAGCGGAATCATCATCAGATACTGAAAAGAAGGAGACTGATGGCGTTGTCGCTGCTGAAGAGGGCGCAGCTGAAGCCGCTGCTGAGGGTGGCAGCACTGACGGCAGTGTTGCCGCTGCTGCTCCAGCTGAGAGCAAGCCTTCAAGTCAGTCTGAGGATGACGACAACAAGACCGAGTCCTCTGAAAGCGGAAGTGCTCCGGCCACCGCCGCACCGACGCCTGCCGTTCCCTCAGCTACACCAGCTGCTGCTCCTCCAAAAGAGAAGAAGAAGAAGACCCGAATTGTGCGGCACTTTCTCGTCAAGTGGCGCGGTCTCTCCTACGAGGAGAGCACCTGGGAGCTGGAGGACGACATTGAGCCGGCAAAGATTCAGCACTTCTACAAGTTCCGCAATCCTCCGCCGCGAAGCGAGTGGAAGATCAAGAAGCGCCCAAAGGCGTCTGAATGGAAAAAGCTGGACGCATCGCCGGTGTACAAAAACGGAAATACGCTCCGCGAGTACCAGCTTGAAGGTGTCAACTGGCTTAGCTTTTGCTGGCACAATGGGTGAGTTTATTGGGGTGTTTTTCTGGAATACCGACTAAAAAACTATATTCATTTTCATTTTCCCACAGACAAAACTGCATTCTCGCCGATGAGATGGGTCTGGGCAAGACCATTCAGTCGATTACCTTTGTTCAGGCAATGGTCGACTACGGTGTTCCCTACCCGTACCTCATCATCGTGCCGCTGTCCACCATTGGCAACTGGCAACGCGAGTTTGAAACTTGGACTGATCTCAACGTGGTCACCTATCACGGAAGGTACGTCTTTCAAAGCACAATTTATGTTAAATCGTCACCTAACATCCCTTTTTTGTTAATTTCAATCAGTTCACCAAGTCGCAACATGCTCCAGGAGTACGAGCTGTACTACAAGAACGAAAAGAACGAGCGCATTCCCAATGTGTACAAGTTTCAGGTGATGATCACCACCTTTGAGGTCATCCTCAGCGACTGCCTCGAACTGAGCAGTATGAAGTGGGTGGCTTGCATCATCGACGAGGCGCATCGCCTGAAGAACCGAAACTGCAAACTGCTCGAGGGCCTTCGCATGCTGAACATTGAACACCGAGTTCTGCTGTCGGGCACACCGCTGCAGAACAATGTCGAGGAGCTGTACAGTTTGCTGCACTTTCTCGAGCCCACACAGTTTGCCTCTAATGACAACTTTTTGGCCGAGTTTGGCGACCTCAAAACAGAAGCTCAGGTGGACAAGCTGAAGGCCATTCTGAAGCCGATGATGCTTCGTCGACTGAAAGGAGGACGTCGAGAAGTCACTTGCCCCTAAGGAGGAAACTATTATTGAGGTTTGTGTGCTTTGCCATGCGGGACAGCGTATAAATTTAACGGCAATTTTTATGCTTTTACAGGTTGAACTGACCAACGTTCAGAAGAAGTACTACCGCGCCATTTTGGAGCGAAACTTTGCCTTCCTCAGCAAGGGCGGCACCTATGCGAACATGCCCAATCTAATGAACACGGTGATGGAGCTGCGCAAGTGCTGCATCCACCCCTTCCTCATCAACGGCGCCGAGGAGCAGATCATTCAGGAGTACCGACAGCAGCACGTCGACGATGGCACCCTCTCCGCCATCATCCAGGCCTCTGGCAAGCTGGTGCTCATTGACAAGCTGCTGCCGCGGCTCAAGGAGAACGGCCACCGGGTGCTCATCTTTTCGCAGATGGTCCGCTGTCTGGACATTCTCGAGGACTACCTCTGCCAGAAGCGGTACCCCTTTGAGCGCATTGACGGTCGCGTCCGCGGGAACCTTCGCCAGGCGGCCATTGACCGCTTCAGCAAGCCCGACTCTGACCGCTTTGTCTTCCTCCTCTGCACCCGAGCCGGCGGTCTGGGCATCAACCTGACGGCTGCCGACACTGTCATCATTTTCGACTCGGACTGGAATCCGCAGAATGACCTGCAGGCGCAGGCTCGTTGCCATCGAATCGGCCAGAAGAAGTCGGTCAAGGTGTACCGGCTAATTTGTCGAAACACCTACGAGCGGGAGATGTTTGACCGAGCCAGTCTGAAGCTAGGCCTCGACAAGGCGGTGCTCCAGTCGATCAATGCACAGCGGCCAAATCTGGGTGACAATCAGATGTCAAAGAAGGAGATTGAAGATCTACTGCGAAAGGGCGCCTACGGTGCACTGATGGACGACGACAATGCCGGCGATAAGTTCTGCGAGGAAGACATTGACATTATCCTCCAGCGACGAACGCGAAAGATTATCATTGAGAGCGAAGGCAAGGGCGGCTCCTTCTCGAAGGCCTCCTTTGCCACCTCGGACAATCGCACTGACATTGAAATTGACGATCCAAACTTCTGGGAGAAGTGGGCGAAGAAGGCCAACTTTGACCTGGACGAGCTGAAGAATCGAAACGAGCTAATTGTGCAGGAGCCACGGCGACGGACGCAGACGAAGCGCTTTGGCGCTGATGACGCAATGCTGGACATTACCGACCTGGAGACGTCCACCGACGACGAGGAGGCGTCCATCTCGACGAGAACTCGCGGCAGCCGCAATCGACCACTGAATGGCAAGGGCAAACGCAGAAAGGGTCGTCCGTATGACTTTGAAGATGACGGCGACTATGCACAGGAGGTGGGCTTTGGCTGGACGCGCTGGGAGTTTTTCCGCGTGGAGAAGGCACTGCTCACCTATGGCTGGGGCCGCTGGGACGAGTGTCTGAAGGTGGCCAACTTTAAGCGCGACCTCCACGAGCAGGACGTCGAGGACATCTCGCGCATTGTGCTGCTCTTTTCACTGCAGAACTACAAGGGCGATGAGAAGGTGAAGTCGTACGTTCTGGAGCTGATCACCCCTCCCTCGGAGAGGGGCGCCAACAACAGCGAGTCGGATGTGAGCAAGTCGCTGGAGATGTCCGGCGGATGCCTTGATGCAGGCGCTCTTGATGGTGGAGGAGGGCGGACGACGCGGAAAGAAATCGAAAATTCCCACCAAATCTGTCGGCGAAGAGCTGGAGACGCTTGACTGGGCGAAGAATGACAAGTACAATCCTGAGGTGCACCTCTCGGAGGAGTATCGCAAGCACCTGCTTCGACACGCTAACAAGTAAGTTTGATGATGATGCCTTTTTACTAGTTTTTGCGCTTGCATACACACACAGTGTTCTTTCTATGATGATCCCTAGCCATGCTAATACCTAGTGTTTATTTTTTGAAACACGATGCGTTCAACTCATTTCTCAATATCTCTGAGAAAGACTACTTTGCTTTTAAGATTGCATTTTGCGCGGGTATTTCTCAGTATTAATGTGTTTTTTCTTCTACTTCTCAAATCTAGGCTTCTACTGCGCGTTCGCCTGTTGACCTTCATCAAGAATGAGATTGTCGGCGACCTGCACGACAAGATTATGAGCTCGTGCAATGTGCGCGAGATTGGCATCGCTTGCTTCCCGCCGGACACCGATCCGCCGGTCAACTGGTGGGACGAGGAGGCGGACAAGTCGCTGGTGATTGGCGTGTACAAGCACGGCTATGACCGCTTCAATTTGATGCGCACCGATGCCTCGCTCTGCTTCCTCGCTCGCTGCGGTCCACCCGACGGCGCCGCCCTGCTCGCCGAACTGTCCACCGAGTTTGACGAGGGCAAACGCTGGAGGAGGACGAACCGGACACGCCGGCGACGCCTGCCACTCCGCAGGTGGAGCTCAAAGAGGAGAGACTGGTGCACTCAAGGGAGGAGAGGAGGATGGCAAGTTGGCGGAGAACAAGGACGAGAAGGGATCATCATCCATCACCATGGCTGCCACCGACTCCTCTTCCATGCAGTACCTGCCCTTCCCCAATGGACCGGAGCTGAACAACCGCCTGAGGCGACTGGTCACCTCATATCAGCGAAACTTTAAGAAGGAGGAGGCGCGAATCGCCCAGAAGGCTCGTCACCAGCAGCGAATTGAACGCATTGAGAAGTTTGAGGCAGTGATGCGGGCTCGGGAGATGAAGAAGCGAGAACAGGCGCAAGTGTATGTTTGGTTTTTTTGCACTCCCCAATTTACAGTTTGCTAATTTAAAATCTTTTTTTTTGTTTTTTTACAGAAAATGGTCTCGTCGAGAGGAGGCCGACTTCTACCGAATCGTCTCCTCCTTTGGCGTGGACTACCACCGCAAGACGGAGACGTTTGACTGGGGCCGATTCCGAATGTACGCCAAGCTGGAGCGGAAGCTGGACGAGACGCTTACCGAGTACTTTAAGGCATTCTATGCCATGTGCAAAAGGTGGTCGGCAGACACCTGACTGAAGACGAGGAGAATCTGCCCATCAGCGTCGATCCGATCACCGAGGAGAAGGCCAACCGCTGTCTGGCTCGAATTGACCTGCTTTCTAAAGTTCGCGAGGAGATCATCTTCCACCCGGAGCTGGATGAGCGAATGAAGCTCTGCCAGTCGCAGCTGGACCTGCCTGACTGGTGGGTTTGCGGCAAGCACGACAAAGATCTTCTTCTCGGCGTGGCCAAGTACGGCTTCTTCCGGCTCGACTTCAACCTCATGAACGATCCAGAGCTCTCCTTTATGGAGGTGGTTCGCAGCTATGAAGTTCCAGCCCCGCTTGATGGTTCTCTACTAGGTCGAAAGGATCAATCGTGCATCGATGTAGAGACTGAAGGTGAAATCAAGTCGCTCTTGAGCTCTCTCATTGATCAGGTCGAGTCACAGCTGACTGAGGTGAAACTCAAAAACGGAGAGAAAAGGAGAAGGAAATGGAAGCGCCGTCAGTGGCGAAAGAAAACGGTGAAGAAAAGATGGATGTTGACGGAGTTGAAGCTGACAAGGAAAAGGACTCGATAGAAACATCTGCCGATGAGAAGCCGTCAAAGCAGGTCTCTGAGTCGAGTGACACTAAAGCTGGAAAAGAGAATGCTGCTGCCCTGGAGGTGAAGAAGGGCGAGGATGAGTCAGCGGCAGCTGAAGAGATGACCGCAGCGGTGGAAACTACTGACAAGCCACTGACCAACGGTGACAGCAGTGTCCACGAGGAGTCAAAGGAAAATGCGCTGCCCGGCTCAGCGGTAGTGAAGCCCCCCACCGAGCCAGAGGCGACCATTGTGTCCTCTTCCACCACCACCACTACCCTGAACTGCTCTGGACTGGGCGCCATCACCGCCACTCCACTGCTTAACACCTCCGCCTCCTCCTCTTCGCTGATGCAGCCAAGGGGCTCTTTTCAAATGGCCACGAGATCGCGTACTGCAGCTCCGCCTGGAGAACATCTGCGTCGCCGTGGAAAAGAACGAGTGGCCCATCTTCCGCGGCCTGAACTCCATCATGCAGCACTCGACGACGCCGAGCATCGCCACCGCCGACAGCTCGCCACGACCGAGCACGCCCTGCAGTCTGTCGAGTGCCAGTCAGGAGCACACGCCGCACCCGACGCCTGACCACACGCCTCGCCGGGAGTCGCAGTCGCCCTTCACCGGTGACACCTACACCTTCTACCCGAACAACGCCTCGGGAACGGGCGGAATGGGCGCCGGCGCCACCATCAGCAACACCAGCAACATCTTTGACGCGGACACGACTCGCCGTCGCCGCCGCAGAAGGAGAAAGTTTGAGATGGAGAATGATCGCAACAACAAACTGCACAGTCTGCTCAATCAGTACGAGCAGCCATCGTCGATGCACTCCATGCAACAACAGCAGCAGCAGCATCAGCAGCAGGCGAAGCAGCAGCAGCACCAACATCAGCAGCAGCAACAGCAGTACCAGCATCACCAACAGCAGCTGCAGCAATCGGGCACGAGCAAGCAACAGCATCTGCAGTCGCAGTACGCGGCCCTAGGCGCCTCGCAAAGTGCCGCCGCCAATGCACTGAACAGCAGTGCCCTGTCGGCTCTTGCCCAGCAGCTGATGGGCAAGGGGGCGGGCAAGGGCGGCGCCTCTCAGCAGCAGCACCTCTGCCCAGGCGAGTGCCCTCTTCAACAGCAGCTTCCTCGCCCCGCTGCTCGCCAATTTGCCGGCCAATCTGAAGTCAGCACTTCGTGATACCGATCTGTTTGACGAGAAGTCGTCTCTGCTACTGAACAGCACACTGCAGTTTGCGGCTGCCGCTGCCAAGCCAAGTCGGGCGGTGGTGCCGCCGGCGGCGGTCTGACCAGCAGCAGCAAGGAGGCTCGAAACAGGCGGGTGGCAGTGGTCTCTCCGGGCCACCACCAGCTCACCAGAGCTCATCATCGCGCAACTCACATCCGCTCAGCTCGCTCGACCTGACGTCCAAGTTCAAGAACGCCTCGGCCAATTCGGTGCTGGAGAAGGCGGCCCTTTCTGCGGCCACTGCGGCAGCAGCAGCCGCCGCCGGTCGGTCCAGTCTGCCCTATCCGGCGCACAGCAAGCAGATGAACAAGAGCCTTCTCTCCGACAAGGTGGACGTGCTTGACTTGAGTTCGATGAGCAGTGGCACTGGGGCCGGCTCGGCGAAGGACCCCAAGGCAGCGCTGTCCAACTTTCTCAGTCAGAACTTCCAGAAGAGCTCCAGTCTGCTAGCGGCCGCACAGCAGGCGCAGAGCAACATGCAGGCGGCTGCTCAGGCGGCGGCGGCACAGGCAGCGGCGGCACAGGCTGCGGCAGCGACGCCCACCGGTGGCCGAAAGGGCAAGGGCAGAGGGGGCATGCGCATTGACCAGCTGGCGCTGAACTTGCACGCGAAGAAGATGCAGCAGGAGACGCCCGACTCGATGCCGCAGACTGACACCACCTCCTCTCCGGTCAGCTTGCTGAACAAGTCACAGGCAGCGTCTGCTGCTGCCGCTGTCGCCGCATCGGCGGCTCGAATGAACAAGAGCATGAACGAGAAGGACCTCCTGGCGGCGCTCTCCAACCTCGGCTCGGTCGACAAACGATCCCACATCTTTGAGGAGCTGGCCAAGCAGACAGCGCTGCACTCTGCAGTCAGCAAGAACTCAAAGGGCGGCGCTGGTAGTATGAGTTCGGCCAATTCAATGGCTGCCGCCGCCTCCAGCGCTGCACTGGTGTTGATGCAACAGCAACAACAGCAACAGCAGAAGAAGCAACAGCAGCAGCAGTCGGTTGATGCCGCCAGCAAGGCCTCGGCACTGAGCTTCTTGGACTCCCTTAAGCTCTTTACCAGCAAGAACGCCAAAGACCCAAACAATTTTATGCAGAAGAACTTTAAGAGCATGCTGGAGGAGCATCCCGAGCTGTTGACTGGCGGTGCCAATGCATCACTCAGCTCGCTTCTCGCTTCCAATCCACTGCTTGGTCCGAACTCATCCAACTTGGCGGCTTTCGCCTCGCCCAGTTCAAGTTCACAGGCCAATGTAAGTGGCTACTAATTGATATCATTTTGTGCCATTTTATTAATTTCTTTGCTTTAGGTTATGGATGCAAAGAAACAACCGAGTCGTTCAAGCAAGCGATCTCGCGCTCAGTACTCTGAATCGGCGAGCCCTATGGAACAGTCAGAGTCGCCTGCTTCGAAGCGAGCAATGCTCAGCGCTGTTTCAAAGGTAAGCTCAAGTTTGTGTACCCATTAGAATGAGCTTTTGTTAACATTTGTGTTTTTCTCTCTCTCAACTAGGCTCAACTACCACCTTCTCTGGATACAAAGAGCCCCAACTTTTCAAAGTACCTGTCATCGCTGTTAGATGCAAAGAATGAGCCCATCGAAGCAAAGATCAAGAACTTAATCAATGACAAGTCGACCAACTTTAAGGATTTTAAGACTCCGGTACGTATTTTAATGTCCTAATCCTTTTAATGAACTCTTGTTAATTAATATATTTTAATCAAACGAAAAATCAGGTATCAATGCCATCTAACACTGGCTCGAGTAGCTCCATTCGAACAAGAACAAGCGACAAGCGATCGGCCACTGCAACCGCCACAGCTTCTCCTTCAGCTTCCTCGAACAGTTTCAGCAATTTGAACGCCTCCAATCTGCTAAACAGCCTTTCTCAGGCGGCCGCTTCGAGCGCCTCAGCAAACAGCAAACAACAACAGCAGCAATCGCAGGCTAACCTTCTCGCAGCCTATGCGAACATGGCTGCCAACTCAAACAAGTCCAGTACGGCAAATCAGTTCTCCAACTCTGCGTCGCAGTTTGCCAATCTCGGATTTAATCCCTCCATGTTCAACGCCAATGTCTTTCCCTCAATGAAGGCGATCATCGAGGCGGCATCTGCGGCTGCGGCTGCCAACGCAAAGAGCTCCTCTGCCTCAAACAGCAGCAGCACATCAACGTCGACGACATCGACGGCCTCCAATTCGGCTGCCAACGCCGCCGCAGCTGCCGCCGCCTCTGCGTCCATGTCCTCCTTTGCCAATCTCTTTGGGGGCATGAATCCGCTGTTGAACTTCTCCAGTCTGGCCAACCTCGGACAGCTGGGACAACAGGGTGCAGGTGCTGCAGCCAAGAAGGCAGACGCCACTGGGGGCGTTGACTTTTCGGCCCTCTTTGCCAACGCCAATCTGGCCGGTGCTGGTGATGACAAGGCAAAGGCACAGGCGGCAAGTAAGGTTGCAGCAGCGCAGGCGGCCGCTCTGCAAGCTGCAGCGAATGCGGCCAACTCGAAGGGCGGCAATAAGAGTGGCCTGAATCCGGCCGCTGCCGCCGCCATGCTGGGCTCATCTGGCCTGGCCGGATCGTTGCCCTTCCTCTACTCGAACCCCAACTTTAATCCCCTGTCAATGTACAATCCTCTGGGACAGTTTGGCATGAACTCTCCCTTCCTCAGCAATCCCAACATCATGAACGGCCTGGCCAACTTCTCCAACGTGTTCACCTCCACCACGCCGACCATGTCCTCGACTAGCTCTAATCCGCCATCTCGCTCTTCGCGAACCTCCACCGCAGGCAGTAGAGCCAACACCAAACTGGCATCGGCGACCAACGCCGGCAAGGGTGGCAGCAGCTCTACCGCCTCTTCACCTCTGGCCTGTCACTCTCCAGTGGACTCTTGGCCACTGGAGCCAGTGGCAGTGGTGGTACTGCTGGCGGCGGCGGTGGTGGTGGTGGCTCAGGCTCCCCTGCCACCAATGCTGGCAACTCAACCCTCGACTCTGAAGATGAGAGTATGAATGGTGACTTTGAGGCGGCGGCAGACCGTGCCGAGGAGCCCAAGGCAAAGCGATCTAGATCCTCAAAGTCACACAGTGCCCCACAGAAATCGAGGCGCTCCAAGTAAAGTTGAGTGCAAGAACGCCAATAATCTGCTAAAAAGAAAACCCAAATGACGCCAATAGGATGGGGCACAAGGGAGATGCATATGTGCTTCTTTTGTTCGCTTTCCCACCAGTCATTGTGATATAATCCTCTCTCTCTCCCTCTCTCTCTCTACGCATTGAACATGTGCACAACATGTGATAACTTTTGTCTGCAGCGTCTCATGCCCTCCTCCCCCTTTTTCACCCACACCTCTTTTCATTCTCTATGACGATTGTTTCTTCACCTTTTCTTTCTACTCTGCCCTGTTACGACCACTTTGTGTACTTATCACCACTACCACCACTTCTTTTTGGGACACACCATCATCATCCTCATCATTATTATTTTCATCAGCCACTTTCTCACCACTGACCCACTTTCACTGCTCACTGTACAGATCATCATCATCATCATTCACCATTATCATCCCCACCACTTTCATCATTTCATTTTCACCCCTCATCACCTTCTTTTCTTCTTTATTACTCTCACCCACCCAAACACACACCTTCTCCTGAACCGCACCACAAGTGTGACACTGAATCGTAAAGCATTTATGCATGATGAATTCTCACCCACATGATTAAAACACAATTAAACTTTTTGTTTGCTTTTTGAGAAATAATAGCACTCTTTTGATGTACACTTTGTTTCATACATTTTGCAAGGTCATTTTCACCAGATTGAACCCTATGTATTATTATTTGCTTATAAATTAAAAATTTCTCTTCTATAAATCATTTACTGGGCTGCTCACTGTCATGATTTATTTATTGCAGAATGTTGATACATTGCACAGTGATATTGCTGTGAAGTTTTGGTTTTTTGTTCGTTGTAGTAGTGATTGTTCAATCTACTGAGGGAGAGTCCAGCAGACTTTCGGGCACATACTCACACGGCACTGCACTGAAGATCAGTTGCGTTGATCGAGTTATAAGCGCTGAAAAGTAGAGTGAATCAGTATTTTGGAAAACTACTTGTAAAGTCTCGTGCTTCATGAATACTAACCGACGATGGTGGTGCACCTGAACTTGTACTTGACAAACAAAAGGTACACCAACAAACCAGACACTATGTACATAGTGGCGTAGAGGTACTCAATTCTTGGATCCTCCAGAATAGGACACACGACCAGGTAGATGGAAATGATGAAAACGGCAATGGGAATCGATAGGTGCACCTGCAACAAATGAATTAAAAATAGTCACTTGATTCTAGAAACTGACGAAAAATCCACAAACCTTGTACGGTCGGTGTTTGTCTTTGTAGGGTGCTTTGTAGCGAAGGACAATCAAGGCAAGCATTGTCACACCGTAGAACAGCCAAGCGGTGAAGCTGAAAAAATCAATCAGACTTTCAATGTTTCCGGGGATGACGAGGATGACTGAAAAGTGGTAGATGGTAGTGGTGGTGATAGTATTGTAAATTGATCATTAGAGACTGGTCATGTTAGAGGGAGAATGAAGTAGAATGCGGTAAGAATGGCAACTGACTAGAGAGAAAGGCGTTGAAGACGAGAGCAGGTGAAGGTGTGTAGCGGCTCATATCGACGAATGATAGCACGTCAATCAGATGTCCTTCTCGTGCAGCCACAAATGCAAGTCTGTTTGGTGGAAACAACATCAACATTACAAAATATTTATCAGTGTTTTGCTCAATTCTCCCTTACCGGCCACTGGTGAAGCAGGAGCCATTTCCGGCCCCAAAAGAGGACAGTGCTACCGAAATGGGCATAATGATTGCCGCAAAGCCAAGGATTCTATTGCCCCATGTCTGCAGAGTAACCGGAATACTTAACTGAAACTGTTTCAAGCATATTTTGCTCTTACCACAGCCACTGCATCGGATATTAAAATCTCTTCAATAGTCATAACACTCTAGGGTAATTGTAATACTGTTAATGTTAGTCTTTAAACTCATATTCAACTATCACTCACCATATAGGATATATTTACGAGAACGTAGCACACCGTCACTATGGGAATTCCAAAAATAATAGCTAGTGGAAGGTTTCGGTATGGATTTATTAGCTCTTCTGTAACGTAGTTAAGATTGTTCCTAAAATGTAAAATAAAAGTTTAGTGATGATTTCACTAACAACATATAAAAAACTATTTCTCTGACCAGCCATCGTAAGCCCACAGTCCGTAGTAGAAGCTAGAGGCAATGTCACGCACTGACTTGGAGCCCTCAAATCCCTTTGATATGTGCTCAGTGTTGCCCTGAAGCAGGTGGACAGCGCCGCCGATGACGATGATGATAATGGCGAGAAGCTTCGCTGCTGTAAAGATGTTCTGCGTTGAAGTGGCCAAACTGACACTGTAACAGTTCACATAGGTGATGGTGATTATGAAGAAGATGGTGATGAGCTTGATGGCGAAGGAGTCTGCTTGGCACTCGGGGTAGAAGGGCTGAACAATGTACTCGGAAAGGGTCATGCAAATGATGGAGAGCATCGCTGGCTTGAGAACAAAGACGGAGATCCAGGAGAAGAGAAAGGCTAACAGGCCACCAAAGGACTCGAGAATGTAAGAGTACTCGGCGCCTGACTTGGTGATCAGTGTGCCAAGCTCAGCGTAGCACAAGGCTCCTGATGACGAGAATTGACATGTTTCAGTAACTGTTTAAGCTATAGCTAGTGCAGTAACTTACCAAGCAGTGAAATCAGCCCAGAGCCAATCCAGACGATGAGACTCAGGCCAACTGAACCAGATCGCTGGAGGACGCCTTTGGGAGATACGAAAATGCCGCTTCCGATCATGGTGCCCACAATTAGGGCAGTTCCGCTGACAAAACCCACTCGGCGTTTGAGGCCGACAATGGAGACATCACCCTCTGAGATGTTCCGCTCACTGCTGGACAACTGTTTGAAGCGTTCAGCAATGGAGTTACCACGGTTGCTGTCACCACCGACACCGCCATTGCCCCGGTCCACCTGTTTTTCTTCCCCATCCTCCTGAAGTAGTGAATGGCCCACACTCCCATTCGACGCCACTGAATGAGAGAGAGAGAGAGAGAGAGAGAGAGGAGAGAGAGAGGAGAGAGAGAGAGAGAGAGAGAGAGAGAATATATGTTTTTCAGATCAAAATGCAACAGGACCTTTTGTTTTCTCTAAGCACTATTTCACTCCCCATCAAGATTTCCCGTCTGTCACCCACTCTTTAGTCAAAAGTTTTTGACTCAAAACAGACTAATTGTGTTTACACAAATTGAGTCAAGAAAAGAGAGTGATGGCAAATGAAAGATGAACGTGAATGTGCGCCAAGTACAGTGTACTCCTCAGTAAACATGCGCTAATTTGCTGGTGATGGATGCAGCATTGGCAGCAGCATGAAGCGGCTGCCTAATCTGCTTCCGATTCACTAGCTTTGCAAAAAAGCATCAACATGTTGTATAGTGAAAGAAAACATTTGGTATGGTAATAAAGGATAAAGAATATCAGCGGTTTTTCATATTTTTAAGAGAAAGTGTGCGTACTGCTGACGCCTAACAATAACGGTTCCTAACGGTGTAGATAAAGCAGACACAGTCTGAGACACAATGGTGCTGATCAAGGAGTTTAGGCGCCGTTACCTAACGGCACTTTGCATATTAGGATGAGCAGCTTTTAGTGATGACTACACTTAAGGTGACTGCCAATACAATAGCCATCAGCAAATCTGCTGACACTGATAAACACATGGAATCAACTTACGGATATCAATTTTTTGTTTTGTTGGACGTTTCAATAGAAAAGTAACCGTGCGCTGCAATTAACAGGCTATGAGGTTATGATGGTGTTTGTGGAAAAGATTATTTGACTAAAATGAGTTGTTTTCCAGAAGATCTTATTGACGACGTCAAATCGGGTTTCAGCAACTGTCGTCGCCACGTCTGTCCAACCGACAATCAGACGGGTGTTAATTATTGAGCGGTGCAAACGGAAGAATGAGTGCGGCAGCAGAGTAGGAGGAAAGAGTAGGCAGTCTTCTCTCACGACTCAGACAGACACTGCTCAAATTCAGTGAAATGAGACCGAGAATGAGCCAGACAGAATGGCAGAGAATGGAATCATCGACACACTAAGCACCAACACAACAACAACAGCAGCAGCAGCAATACCAACACCACGCTGACTTCTCTCATTTCCTTTTATTCCCCTGGTTTCATGCGCAGGCACATTGCCATCCAATTCCCGTCCTCCTCGGTTGTCGGTGTGTGTAAGTGCCTGTTCTGTTAGTTGAGCACCAGTTTTCAGTTTGCCAGTCTGCCGTAAGTGTCGCCCAGAAGCGCCGACAGAAGCCAAGACACACACGGTGCGATGTTGCTGCTGCTGCAGCTGCTTCGGATGGTAATGTGCACTGCACGGCAAATCATGCTCTGGCTATTCGGTCGACACTGTCACTATTCGGATTCTGGCAGTCGCTGCCGTATATAGCCTCAATATCAGAGAAATGAGGCGACCGTCTTTGCCGCTCGGGCAGAGAGCTCTTCACACATTGCCTCTCTCTTTACCCTGCATGTAAATTAAGTGCTGCTGAAGTTTCGGTGGCGCCCAAATTAACGGAAACTTTTTTACTTTTTGTTGCAGTTCATCGATCGACGGCAAAAAGTGTAAACTTTTTTTATGTGTTCATTGCTCTTGCGGCAAGTAGTGGCAGCAGAAATTGCGAAATGCAGCAGCACAAGTAGCACTTGTGTGTCGCCGATCAATTAACTCTGTTTTAGTGGTTAATCGGTAGATTAACGATAATGAATGAAAGACGTGATTGACAGTAGAGTGCTTAGAGTGTTTTTATACAATGTATGCGCCTGTTAATGAGGAACACAACGGATGTGTGTGCATAACTTGTGCCATTGTTAGACACTCTTCTTGTCGTCTCCCTTCGATTAATTAGTTGTCCTGTTGGCCTCGCATCTATCAGAGGATGCTCGCAGACGTTGCCGATGACACCATTAGCCAGAGCACCAACACAAATGATCATTGTGGACAGGGAAGAAGCGTGGCGAAGAGACAGTGCGTGCAGTCACTCTGTGATGGGCGAAAAATGCCGGGTGTGTTCACCATAGGAAGCCTCAGGGAAAGTGTATGCATGTCTGTGTGTGAGTGTCATCCTCAGTGCAACCTCGAACTGGCTGGGTGACTACATTTCGAGCGGTAGTCTCCACTCAGACACATACCACTAACTGGCCGCACAGGTAGCCACTGCCACTTCGGTGCCTGCACCTCCACTCAGCCAGCACACAGACACTCACACAGACACACTCTCCCCTGCTCTCTACCTGCTCATAGTGCTGGGTAGTGCTGATCAGGATGGTAGTGGTGTGTATCTCCTGACGACGACAACCACGAAACATTCAACGGCCACCGAAACATAGCAACACTGAAAACACCACTGACTGTAAACATTCGCAACACAGGCGGTGACACATTGAGGGAGAGAGCAGCCAACGCCACAGGAACGGCAGTTTTGTGTTTTATTTGCGGGAGGCGCCGATATTTGCCGACTGTCCAACACACATCGACCACAACGACCAAGCGGCACTGCCGACACTGCCCACATCGCCGATGACCTGCCCACCTTGACCAGCACCTGAGCCCACCTGCGCCCACCGACGACCACCGATCATGCTGACCGAGTGCTGGGCCCCGTGCTTCCGCCTCGACTCGGGCTACCTCGGCCTGGAGCGGGCTTCGAGGCTCATTGCCACCTTCACCGGGTCGACTCACATCGTCTTCATCTTCTACGGCGTCTGGATCCTCTGCGGCGGCCAGTCGGACACTTTCTTCTCGCCCTTCTTCGAGTTCAGCCGCCGGGACATGTACGTCCTTGCCACCCTGCTCATCCTCTACTGTCTGCTCTACGTCTTCATCGGCTCGCTTAGCCTCTTTCGTGCCATTAAATCGGTAATATTTATATGGTGTTAACGCAACAAATTTCTAACCTATTTTCTTTCATATTTAGGAAACGCGCTTCTTCTTCATGCCCTGGCTCTACGCAACCATTACGGAGATTCTCTTCTTCACCGGCTTTGGCATCTTTCTGCTCTACCGTTACTACCACAATGTATGTGAACACGATTCTCATCGACCAATCGACCTGTAGCTGTTCACTGACAGTAATGTTATTCTCTTTCCCCCCATTTGCAGGAATGGTCACTCTTTGCGGCCATCGTCCTCTGGTCTGCGTCGGCGTACCACTTTTACCTCTGGCTGGTCGTGGTGTCGCTCTACTTTGAGATCAAGCGCATTCAAGAGCCCACCTTTGTGGTTATTTATCCGTAAACGACCACTTTTCTACTGACACACACTCATGCAATCTTCAGACCTCTCTCTTTCTCTTTACATGATCAGTATTGGCACCAAATTCTATTTTATTCTTTTTTGTTTCATAGCGCATCTATAAATAACTCGCACCACACTGAGGCATGCAAACCTTTTATTTTCTGTTAAAAGTTCTTTTATTTTTCTTGTAATATACGCTATCTTATGTTGACCATAACTTGCAAAATTTTATACGCCACCATTTGATGAGTGAAACACATTTATGCTCAACAGCTCGTAAAAGCTGGACTTTAATAACAACAAAATAAAACGTTTTTATAAAGATAGCCAAGCCCATTTGTGGCCAAGCCATCAAACCACTTGGCATCAGACCTCATCTTCAATGTGGGAGTTCTTCTTAGAGAAGGTAGACGAAGACGATCGAACGGAAAAGCCCACCGAATTGGTGGAGGCGTCAGAGTCGACGCTGCATATCGAACTATTTGGGCAGATCTTTGTCGTAGAGCGCTTGTGACTTGATGATGACTTCAGCGGTTCAGCATTCTTCAGCACCTTTCCTTTCTTTGCGATGCAACTTTTACCGCCAGCCTTTACTACAGGCGCCGCCGCTCCCGTCTTGGAGCCGCCGGTGCCAATGAGGGCCACCTCCGAGCAGAGTCTCATCTTCCGGTAAATACTTCGCTTAATCTTCTCCTCGTCAATCTTCACCTTGGGCTGTGGCCCCTTGGCGAGCTTCAGCAGTGATGGCCGCTCAGTGCATGGTAGCCGGCTGCTGGCAGGGCCAGTGTGACTGTGATGGTGCTGCTTGTGGTTCTTTTGGAAAGAATGAACTTTAGTTTGGTGTGTCTTGGATTCAGTCGTCTTTCCAGCGACCACTGTCTTGCTGTGCACATAAGCAGGACTCTGCTCAAATGTGGGCGTTGACTTGTTGTGTGCATCTGTGCAAGTGTCGTGCGGACATCCATCGCCAGGCTCCGGATTGGAGCAGCATGTGCCCATGACTGTGTTCGGTGGTGATAAGTCGAATGAGTTGAGCGAGTGACAAATAAGAGCGACTGAATTGGCTGAGCTGAACGTCATAGTTTACCGTCAGGTAAAACTTTTTTCGAATTTATTTAAAAACATTGTTGAATTAAAACTTTCCTTTGTTAGAACTAGTTAGCGCATTAGATGTTTTTATCAATTGGAACAATATTATTAATCAGCTTTTTGCTGTGCTCCCAGAGCATAGCCGCTAAAAGCTCATTGTTTGCCAACGAAGAAGGTGTGCATTCCTTGCAGTTGTTAAAGTAGAGCCCTCCGTGACGCTCAAATTCGGGTGCAACGGCGCAAAACACAACTGTCGCTGCACCTTGATTCTTTAAAATAAAACAATATTAAAACAAAACTTTTTTTATAAGCAAAATGTAGTCGCACTTACGCTTCCTTTGGTGAAGGGGCGAGCGAGAAAGTAGACTAATCTCAAGAGCCACCAGTACCGTTGCAGGTTGGTGAAGACCATATTTCCCGGATGGCAACTGAGCACAGTTATGTTGTGCTTGTAGAGACGACGGTGCAGTTCATTGGCAAAGAGAATGTTGAACAGCTTCGAGTCATTGTACGCCATGAACGAGACGAAATTAGATGAACTACAAAAATACGTAACACAATGGTAATAGGCTCTTTTTCACCTTACGTTCAACTAGTACCTCCAATCAGTGGTGATGTTCTTTTCGTTAATCGTACTGAATCTATGGCTTTCTGAAGACACGACGACGACTCGTGATGGTGCACTTTCAATGAGTGCCTTTTGTAGAAGAAGAGTCATATAGAAATGCGACAGATGATTCACTTGGAATGTCTGCTCAAGATTATCGCCAGTAAGAGTGTATGGCAATCCATTTACTGCAGCGTTCAGAATCAGCATGTGAAGAGGCCTAAATGATATAAAATACTTGTAAATTTCACTTCGACTTTAGAAAACAATGATATAACTTACAGTTTCAGCATTAAAAATTGATCGCAAAAAGTGTACACACTTTCTAAACTTGTCAAATCACAGTGCAGATAAGTCAGTAGGGCAGTTGGCTAAAAGTTAGCGCTTTTTAAAAGTTGGAAACAAATGAAAAAAATTGTATTTACGTAAATGGAAAGAATGTCCTGGATAGCTTGATTGGCGCTGTCGTTGTTGCGACACGCCAAAATGACATGAGCACCTCTAGAAGCGAAAGCTTTTGCCGTTTCGAAGCCTATACCGCAATTGGCACCGGTCACAATCGCACACTTTCCACTCAAGTCCAGTGGTCCAAGTACATCGTCGGTAGTGCTGGAAGATCCCAGCTCTTTGTATCTGTTTGTCAGCGCTGGTGCATTAGCCTCTGACATTTCAACGGCATAAGCTAAACGGGGATCGCTGCGAGACGTTTGATCGGTGTCAGGGCTGTTGTACAACAAAAACAAATGTCAGATTTTCACTGTTTGTAACGCTCAAACAATCCGCACCCACTTGTAGAAACATATGTCGCCATCTGAGAGCTCTCGCTTTTGCCAATCTGTTAGTTTGTAAAGAACGCGCGCGCGTTTAGTTTTCAAAAAAGCAACACTTGATAGATCATTTTGACTTACTGCTTGGAAATGATCTGTCTATAAACTTTCTTTTTCCGCTCACCGGGTGATACCATTGTGTGGCTTTTGTATTACGACTAAAAAAGTTGTTTTTAATTGTAGGGATTGATTGAATCAGAGTGAACTAATACTCACTTAACGTAGTACACAAAATCGCTGTTATCCGAAACGCGCTGTTCCCAGCTGGTGGCAAAAAATGAAGAAGTGTCAGTTAGTTAATTAATTACAAAAATGTTTAGTATTCGTTTACCCGGCGGGAATATCATCATCCGATTCAGAGTCCGACATGATGCTTAGAAGTCTCCCGGAGAAGTGTCAAAATGCAAATGTTTTGGTGCTCTTAGGCGCTGAAAAACGCCGTCTACGAAGAGGACCATTTGGAACTTTTTTTGGAATTTGAAACTCCAAATGGATAACGTGATATAAAATAGAAACTTTTTGAGCACACTTTTTTAAATGAAAAAACTAAAATGGCGTTTGCAAGTTTACAGCGAAACGCTAGTTTTGATCAAGACTTTTGTCCAATAAACAGTAATGAGACTTGCAAGCTGACTCAAGTGTGCTGTCCAAATAAAACCGCCTGCTGTCCTGATGAGTTACTGTAAGTTAGTTAACTGTTTTTGCGCAACTCTTTTTAGTTTAAAACTATTTATTTTTATTGCAGTACACAGAACACAATTGCCCTCTTTGCGATCATCACAGTGCTCATGATAATTGACGTGCTGGTCGGCTACAAAGTGTACCAGCGCTGGAAGGGGAAACAAGAAGCCAAGGAACGGGCTGAGATGAGCATTGAAGGGGCTAAAAAGAAGAAAAAGACACTCAAAGATAATCATTTTGGCAGCATATGTTTGAAAGAAATAAAAGAAATGATCCAACCTGGAGAATCTCAGACCATCAGTTAAACTTCTGTGAACATTGACTTTTTTCAAATAAAGAACCTACTTTGCTCACGCACTTTATGAACGCCCCACCAAAGTAACACAAAACAAGAAAATCGGGAATAAATTCCACACTGTTTGCCCTTATTCTACCATAGCCTTGGTACAGGCAAAACTGCCGAAATCAGCTCCCGATTACAAATTATTTGATTCAAAACAATCGGCTAGTTTTCATTTTTTACCAGTTTTTTGTACATTTTTTCATTCTTTCAACGTAGAACAATGAATCTTGAGTTACTTAATCAGTTCGGACAACCGTTTCCAGAGGATTTCGACATTGAACTTCCTCAAGTGTGCCATGCCACAGTTGCGGCCTTTAACCGGCGAGGCTACGTTTTGGCCGTCGGCTCCAACGATGGCCGCGTTTTCATCTGGGACATCATGACTCGAACCATTGCCAAAGTAATATCGGCCCACGGGAGCATTGTCACTGCGTTAAGCTGGTCTCGCAACGGCAAACTGTTGGCAACATCTTCCACTGACTGCTATGTCTGCATTTGGGATGTCATCACTTCAGAGTGCATCATTCAGTGGCACTTTACCAGTGCAGTACTCTTCGTACAATTTGCTCCAAGAGATGACACCATTCTGCTCATTAGGCGAATAAAGGAATCTTCTTTGTTGGTCCGATACGCACGAACCAAAGATAAGACAGGTACAAGATCTTGGTTTGTTGTAATAGTGATTTTGCCTAACATGGTTATTTGTTTTTAGTTCATACAAAAGAGCACACTCGTGTTCCACCTGATGAAGATTCAGACTTTGATGTGGTGTCATGTTTCGACCGGCGAGGCGAGTACATATACTCGGGAAACTCAAAAGGGCGCATTCAAGTGATGAAGGTCAAACCGGGCACTATTGAAGTTTTAGTGCTTACCTCATTTCGTGTCTCAAACACTGCTATTAAGCAGATTGAGTTTGCCCCAAAGAAAAAGAATTTGTTTCTTGTAAACAGTGCTGACCGAATCATCCGCGTGTACGACACAAATCAAATTCTGGCTGCTGTTCAAGCCAATGCTGCAAATGCTTCCAATGTAAGCCAGAATCGAAGTAGAAAAGTTCAATCAAACAGTGGGTCCACTGTCGATTTACGCATTCCCGATCCAGAGCCATGTCAAAAGCTGCAAGATCTTATTAATCGAACAACATGGAGGAAGTGTGTCTTTTCTGGCAGTCCTGAATCTGACTATATTTGTGCTGGATCCTCACGCAGTAATTCGATCTACATCTGGGAACTCACTTCTGGCACTGGCACTTTGATGAAACTTCTTCGCGGTAGTAGGGGCGAAATTATTAACGATGTTGTTTGGCATCCTATTCGTGCCTTTGTTGCTTCCATTGCCAGTGGGTATGTGTCGCTGTGGTCTGCAGCTCAAGTAGAAAACTGGTCTGCTTTTGCGCCGGACTTTCAAGAACTGGAGGAAAATGTTGAGTACGAAGAGCGCGAATCAGAATTCGACGATGAGGACGAAGACAAGGAGCCTAAGAAGGTAGACCCTGATGCGAAAATGGTTGATGATGTTTGTGTTGACGTCGTCACTCCGGTCACTGTGGATGCTTATCTTAGCAGGTAGGAAGGGAACAGAGATTTACTTTCAAACACTAACACTTTACTTTATGCTATCTATGACAGTGATGAAGAGGAGGAGAACCCTGATGATCTGATTTACTTTCCGAACTTTATGAATGTCGATGAAGATGAGGTAGTACTGGACTCGGTCGAGGACGAAAGTAAAAGTGGTCACAAGGAAAAGATAATCAAGGATAAAAACAAGTCAGACCCTGAAGGAATCAAGGCACTTCAAACTCGCAATCGCAATGCTCCTACACTTGAGCTGTAGAGTGCTGGTACGACTCCATCTATTTGGGTATTTTTTCCTTCATTGTAAATTCTCTTCATTTAAATTACGCGCTATAAATAATAGCCCAGTATTTTTCTACTAGCTGACAAATGAGGGTCTTCTGTTGGTGCCCTGACTACTGTTCACTTGACCATTTGCAAATTGTCTGTCGTTTTTTTGCTCTCAGTGGCCATTCTTTTTCCCGTTGTTGTTGCTGTTGCTGTTGCACCCTATCGATTAGCAATTAACACTTTGAGTCCGTCTTTTGTTGTTTGCTAATGCGACTGAATCTATCTGCTGTTGTATCCGCTCTCTATTTAATTATTCCCCAGCCTGAATGCAGCAGCACTCATCTTCACTGCAAGCTGCTGCTGCTGCTGCTGCCTCCGAGCAAAATTAATGACCGATCCAATTGAATGACTGACCCGCGCCACACAGCGTAGCGTGTCAGCGGACTTTCACGAAGATGTGAGGAGAGTGGAATGGTCTCTGCAGCGCAGTAGTAAGTTGTGTTGCAGTGGTGTTAATTAAGCGTAGATTAATTGCCATGTCTTACATAATTAATGAAGTGACCATCGCCTGGCAAGTTAAGTGATATCGCCATTTGGCCACTTCCTCCCCTCACTCACACTTCGCCCCGATCGATTCGACCTTTCGCAGAGGGCTACAATAGCCTGACACAATAGAACCAGGCAGCAAACAGCATTCTGCTGAGAGTGCCTGTTGTGCTGCTATTCCTCACTGTGGATGTGTGTTGTTGTCTTGTTTTTTGTTCGCTTTATGTTTTCTTTTGTTCTCTCTGTGTGCATCCGATATGAAGTGGTCAGTGTGTTCCCGAGTGTGCACCCTCATCAGCACTCTCACACTTAATGCTAATGACACCGACTGTTTGGGTGACAGTGCCAGCCAGTGTCTCACACATCTTCATCTCCACCGCCTAACTTCATTATCGACAATCAGGCGCTAATCTAATCAGAGTCAATGGCAGTGCTCGTTTGTTGATCATAGGCAAAGTGAGACAGCAAAGTCTGACACGTCCTTTTGGTCATCGTTCCAAACTATCTGGTCATAACTTTTGCAAATTTGCACCATTAGCAAATCTTTCTGTTATTTTTGTTAATTAAATTTATATTTTGAGTTCTCTTCTCCTCGACTCATTTACCGACAGCATGATTTGTGCATTTGTCTGATTGCCTCAGTCTCAAAGCCACTCGTATGGGAAGCAATGAGAATAGGAGTGCTTTTTTAAACCAGCGGATGAACACTACAACAACCAGTCTTTACAGCTCCCCAATGGAGTGATGCTGTCTAAATTACCAATTTTTTATGATAACTTTTTACGGTTGCCTTTTGACTGCCATTCAAATGCCTGAATGCATGTGATTTACTTAAACAGCAGAGACATATGCAGATGTTTGGTGGAAAGCAAATGACACGATGAATGGCGCCTCGGAGATTGCAAAAACAGAAATTAACTTTTTAATTGAACTCCAAGGCAGCTGGAAAATTGCAAGAAAATGTTTTACAAGAACAATAGTTTGGAGCAGTGCTGAATAATTTATTTAAACATTTGGCGCTAGCATTTTAAGTTTCTTGTGTTATGTAAATTGATCAAATTTTACAAAAGAATGTTTGTCAAAAGTAATTTGAATGAATGTGGCGTTTGATTCAGTAGACTGCTTCTTTAACCCCACCAATTACATATTTGCTGGAACACAGGCACTTGTGTAGACTGGTCTGTTTGTTTTAGTCATCAGCTCAGCAGTGAATGTGTCAAAAAGGCCTGATTGACGACCACAACGAGGACTCAATTAGCAATCACGATAAATTGAAAAAAGTGGAAATGCAAAGCACATAAGCAAACATAGCCTACTCTAAAACTCCAAATAAAAAGGTGTTTAACCGTCATCACCACATTCTGTTGACACAACTGCTTTGTTGTTTGCCTAATTGCACTGCAGTGCACCACTGCCGCCCTTTACCCTTTTCGATTGCTGCTACTGCTTTTTTCTTCATTTTGCCTCAAATGAAGTTAACTGAGGTGGCAAAAAACAGTAGCTTTTTCACTCTTAATTAGCGCAAGTTTTTCCGAGTCTTTTTTCTGCAACCACAAATCACCACTGGCACTTAATTTGACTTGTATTTGACGCCAGCAGTTAGAATCCACGTTCTCCCAACTGCAGCAAAAAGTAGCCGACTTATTTTGCACCATTTTGACTTATTTCTCTAATGACGCCCAAAAGACGCACTAGCTACGCAAGTGCTCAGTGATTTTCAGTGGTGCAGAGGTGTGCACTGTTTCATTCACCGCAGTTTAAATGGAACATGTCGGAAGCAAATTTATTTATGTCTAATTGGCCTTCTCAATGGCTGAGGCGGCGGAACAAGGACTGCCAACTGTGCTGACAGTGCCGCTGCCGCTGTGTTCGTCATTGAGAAGAAGCAGCAGCAGTAGTGCACCAGTGAGTCCACTGTGCAGGGAGTATTCATAAACAAACCTTATCGGCAATGCAACCAAACGGCAGAATAATGGCCACCATAGAGCGAGAGGGAGAGGGGAAACGGCATGGCCTCCCGAAAATAGGCATCCCACTTCTCCTGCTGATTAATTGAGAGATTCCGAGAGTGTGAGAAATTGCGGGATTTCTTCAGCAAACTGCCGACGGACTGCCTGTGTGCTTGTGAAATTAGAATAAAGCGCTGCTTTCTGTGTGTATAAAACTTTACGTCTTTTTGTGAAGATAAAATTATCCACTAATCATTAAACTCAGTTAGGGCCAAAACAAAAGCAACCGGGACCACAGTGGCACAAAAAAGGCTGTCGTTTGCTGGTGCACGAGTTATTGTCTCGATTCGACGTTTCTGTTCAACCGATTCGTTTCGATTTGTTTCCCTTCCCTTGAGTTGACATATTGCCCACCAAACAGTGTCCACTGACCAAGATGTGTGCCAGCGCCTTTTACTCTGCAGCTAGCGTGGCTCGATGCAGCCGCCAGAGCAGCATCATTTGTCAGAGCAAAATCTTTAATGGCCGAACCTACACTAGTTACAGTGGAAACTCGCACAGAAACAAACACTAATAATATGATTTACTGGATTTTTATTGTTTTGTATGTTCGACAAATGGCTTTCCGTGTGTGTGGTTTTCGACCGGCAACATGATGCGGATAGAGCCGGGAATTTCATATGGTTCACATACATACACACACCACACACTTACAATGAGACGGAGAGTGAGCCCTAACACACATTGGATTACTTGGTGAAAAATTAGGCGAATTAAAATATATAAAGTGCCTCGCATACAAAGAAGTTGGTGGTGGTCAGTAATGTTATAATTTTTCGGTATTATTTGTGAGCCCAGTTAGCTGATGCCCAGTGGTCGAGGCTCTTTTGCGCACGCGGCGCACTTGCTTGCTCGAGGAAAGATTAATTCTCAGCCGGGATTAAGTCATACTGAAACGAGAAAAAGAGAACAGAGAGATTTTTTACTACAACCACAATGACCAGGCATTTGCTGCGATTGTAATTTACACCATTTTTAATTCGCATCTCTCTTTCTTATTTCTACCACTAATACAACAGTGTTTGCAGTACTGTCTCCACTAATGCACGAGCCTGTGGCACAATGAGGCAATGAAATCGATCTGCTGCCTACCCAACAGCAGCACCGCTGCCGCTACTAATGCTCCGACTACTGTTCGAGTACGTGATTTGACTGCTGTCCATTGTCGATGGCTGGCCACAAACCGAGAACCTCAGCAAGCACTTGCCGTCTTCTTACCATCTTTTGCCGCCTTATTTTTCGTTGTTTTCCATCTTGTTGCTTAACTTTTATACTATGGCGGCACCACAATGTTATTTAATCTCGTTACATCTGTCCAATTGTGGACACATTCAGTTGTGTCGCCTTGTCAGTGCCAGTTTGCGCCAATTTGTCTGACGCCTTGAATTGAATTTGTGGTCCATTTTGGACAATTGAAATTAGCTGAAGCCCATTCAGCAGCAGTGCAGCCATGTCTGCACGTCGACGTGCTTATCTGGCTGCACTGTGTCCACTGATTGGCACTGTATCATAAGTCTAGCACTTTTTATTGTCTCATATTAAAGCTTTTTTCGCTAACGAGTGGAATGGCCCTTCTTGGGTCACAGCGGTATAATTGAGGACATTTTTAAACGTGGCCAAACATCTAAGTTGTCGTGTAATTATCGGTTTCGTCTCATGAAATTGCACTGTAGAAGGGCTCAAGAGAAAAAACTGCGAGCATTACCTTTTTGCCTCTAGCTGCTGCAGCAACAGCAGCAGCAGAATCTGACCTTTCATACTTCATTAGAGCGATATAAATTTAAAGTTGATCCAGTAATCTGACGACAAACTGACAGCCGTTTCAGCAATACCAGCTTTAATAAAGATTGCTGTAAAACAGACCAATGCCCACCGATAGAGCACAAATCACTGCCCACCCCACTTAGGCGTGTGTTTATTTTTCCTTGAAATATACTCTGAGCACTTGGTGTCCCGTTATGACGTAAACTAGGCTGCACTTAGCACGTCAACCGGCGGTGTAATTACAGGCTTCTGCAAGAAATTTTCTCCCATCCTAATACATGATTCTGGGCTCATTCACGATGGCCGTCGGGTAATAACGGCGACACAGTGTGTGTCACGTACCGAGCCACCGAGTATATCTCAAAATATAAGAGACTAGTGGTGACGGTAATAGGCTCATAATGAGCGCGTGCAATTAATTCTGTAGCTGTTGTTCATGTTGTTTATTATACGCTGATTGCTGTTGTTGATTTTTTGCTTACCAATCAGCCATTTTTTTTCTAAAAGCAACATTTTGCTCAAAGCTATGAATTAATGGCTGCCTATGAGGAAAAAATGAAGTGAATCAATTTAGTGGTTATACTTGCACCTACACAAAAAAATGACTTGTGTTATCATGATTGAGCACAGCCAAGCTCAGTCGATCGATCGATGAAGTGTAGTTAATCGGCTACAAATACTGGGCGACACAAAGACACTGGCCAGCGGCCAGCCTGTCAAAGTCTGCTCGCCAATTACTGCCAAGAGTTGTTGTCTGCTTGTTTGCCGTCGTTTAAGAAAAACTTGAAGATGCCGCTAAGAGCCGTTTCAGACAAAAAGTGAAGCCAAAAGTTGACAATATGGCTATATTTAGTAGTGTCGCAGTGGGGAGAAGAGTGCCACTGCACCCGAGCACACTGTGACCAGATCAGATTTGCGCAAAGTGTGACCCTGCTGTGGAGTAAAGCACTACTACTACCACTGCCAGACTTTGGACGCAGTGCCAGTGTTCAGCGCGCAGTTAGCTGAACACTGCCAATTGAATTGTCCATTGTGTCAAATGATGCGGTCTCGGCGGAGGCTGCCAAGACTGCCAACACTAACCGCAGCATATCGACACTGCAAGCGATCTGCATGAGCAGAAGGAACAGGCGGCAGGCAACCTACCACTGGTCTCTTGGGCAAAGAATGCAGCTTTCCGCCAGCCAGAATGGATTACAATAAGACTGTTGTCTGTAAATTTGTCTCATTATCATAGACTTATTAGTCTGTGTCTTCGTGGATCTAGTCTTATGGCCGTCATTTAGCTTTCTCTATCACCACCAGTCTTTGGTGGTCGGATCAACTCCGGCAGATCTAATCAACACTGGGCATTTGCATTCACCTACTGACAGCACACATCTAGTCAGGCTCAGTCCCGTTGTCTTCATCTAATGATGCACTCGGCAGCAGTATGCGGTTTTGTTTCTCTCTTTCTGCTAATAGTCAATTACGTCGCAATAATTAGCGACTTGCCCAGCATTCGAATGCTCAGCAGCATCAGTAGAATGTTCGACGGCAGGAGACCTAATCGCTTGCCATTTAGGACTCCCTAATTGGGATCTTTTTTCTTTTCTGGTTTTCAGTTAGTGTTGCTTTATATAGCACTCATAGGGCCCATTGTGATAACTCAAAAAATGCTGGTTCACAGACACACATGTTTGTCAGTGGCGATTAGCAGCAATTAAATTTAAATTTGTTTTAATTTGATTTGAATTGCCGCAGCTTGTATCAAATTGCTGACTCTGGTAATGGGTGATTTGCGAGTGACACTTTTTGCAAAAGAATGATTGGCACAGAAAGGTTAATTCAGATTAAACTTACAGCTTACAAAAAGCATTTTAGTATTTTTTTTCGTTTTCGGCCAAGTAGGTTTTGTTCTGTTGTGAGACGTTAGTATTAGAGCTGCTTAGACATTGCATTTGTCGATTAACTTGGCTCCTTCTCAATACTCGCCATTTGAATTGGTTTTCCTTTTTTGCTCTCTGCTGGGACGTGGCTGCCAGAGAAAATGAAGAGCCTCCGTCTCTGACACGACCTCGGCTTGCGAGCTCAACTCTGTCAGACTCTTTTTCTTTTTCGCTCTCTCCGGCTTTTCTCTTCTTCTTTTTCTTCAGTTCCTTCCAACTGCTCAGCTCTGCCCTGTCGTTCAACTAGAGCCCATTTCAATATGTGATGATGTTGCAGATTTTGCACAGCTCGCCATTTACCCGTTTCCTTTGTTTTTATGTCTCATTAATATCGACGCTTACATTTGACTGGGTTCGGGTTTGCTCTCTTTTTCTCTCTGTCTTCTCAGCCAATCTGCCTTTTTGCTTCTTGGCAAACCAAATCACTCGCCCAATCTCACCCGCAGTGTGTTGTCCATTGCAGTTGTACAAATTCTTGTTCAATTTGTGTCCGCCACTGCCACCCTGCAATGCTAGAGCCATTTTCAGCAGAATCGAGCTGCTGCTGCTATTTTTGCAAATTAATTGCTCCCACTTGATGTTCCGCTTGATCATTTGCACTTTAAATAAATTAGATAAGCCAAAATTAATTAAATGCTAATTTGAAAATGTGTCCGTTTAATTAAAAGAAAAGAAAAAAGTAGTGGTAATATTTTTTGTTTTATCATTAGTAGCCGCAGAACGCGGGCTTTCATTGCAGCCCGCAAATGTGCAATTTAATAATTATATGCAAATAATAAAAATGACTTTATTGCACTAGCTTTACAATTACCAATCTTGCTGCCATGTTCAGTGGTTGCAAAGATTGTGATGGTGTAGTACAGACTGACAGTGGTAGTGTTCTTGTTTCGTTTTTGTTATACTTCAAAAACCTGGCACTTGAAAGAGGAAGAGCACACGCAAATGAAAATGTCAAATCGGGTGCTATTGCTCTATCGGGGCGTTTGTCTTCTTTCACTCAGCCTAGTCAATTGAACAATTGAACAGTCTCAATTGTGTTTCACTCAAACTGTTTCACAGTTACTTTGCCCTGTCTGTGTTTGTGTGTTTGTCTAAACTTGGGTGTATAGAACAGAAAAAATGGATGAGTAAAGTGCAATGAAATAAATGGAAATGAAGTGCTTCACTTTGCAATTACAGAAAAAAAGGGATGGTTTTTTGTAACTAAATGTGGTTGACTGTCAACAAATCATTGTTGTTTAAACAGATTTGAAAAAAACGCTGGAAATTGAGAATTTAAAATAAATATTCAAAAAGGATTTATCAAAGAAAAATGTCTACTAAATAGTATTCAACGCTTTATCCAGCCGAAACAGCAACGACACCGTTGTCTCAGTTGGTTTAATTCAGTCGCAGTCGATGAAGATTGTGTTCTAGTGATGATGCGTTGAAAGGGGTGATGCTGGTGACTGCATTGGAAAGTAGCCAGTGGATAATCGCATTACAGATAATTGGACGACAGTGTGTTCAGCTTCTGAGATGGTGGGCACAATTGGATTAGTGCTGCTGCTGTGAATGTAGCACAGTGACTAATTGTAATTTGGTCAGTGCATTCTTGGGCAGTTTGATGCTGTTACCGGTGATGATAGCGATCCGACTGAATTTTTCGCGCTTCAGTGCTACAACTCAAGTCAGTTTCTTCATTTTTTGCTTTTATTATTGAATTAGAACAAATCGTGATGAACTGAAGAACAGATGAACAACTCGCAGCAAAGCGTTGAAGTGGTGCTGGTGAAGTGTGTGAATAGGGAAGTGTGTCGATAAAATGTGGTGGTGTAAAAGTGTGGGTGTGTGTATGTGGAAAGATGTTTGGAAATACAAAAATAAAATTGGTCGTCGGTAGGTAACGGGCTGTGGTGTTGTTGTTGGTGGCTGGTAATCGGCTGATAACTCTGCTCCAGTACAGTTGATGTACTTTTTTGTGTTTTTCATTTTTTTGTATAATACAGCATGGCAATTAGTAATAATAAAAAGGATTGGCCTGTCAACGAGATCGATTGGTTTGTGGTGCGTTAGCTGTAAAGCGGCGATTGGCGGTCGTAAAAGTGCTGTTTGTACACTGTGCCTGTGTGTGTGGATACATGGTTGTGTTTTATGGGGTTCTTTATTGTCAGGGTCAGTTGTTTGGTGATCGAGCGACTATTAAAACAAAAAAGAGTATTGCAAAACGTTTAAAAAGCGCTTTCTTCATTCACTAAAACTTCACTTTATGAGTTGCACTCAAACATGCTGGAGTTGGGCGTCGAGTTGCCACTTGACGCACTGGAGAGCGAACTGGTGCACTCGTACTGCATTTCATTGGGATTAGGTGTGCCGGAGGTTGTGCTCACCACCTGCTGTTGTCCCACTGCATTCTGGTTCTGACCCAGGCCCTGGTTGTGCTGTTCCGGATGATGGTGACCATTACCGCCGTTGCCACCACCAACACCGGCTAGGTGACTCTGCATTGGTGTGCTCATGGCACTGTGAAAATGGGCTGCGTAGTAGCGCAGTTTTCGATGGGCTTCGTTCACCTCTTCTCTCAAACTCTGTTTCTCCATTTTGTCCTTTGCAATTTGCGCCTCGTACTTTCGGAGCAGCTCATGCTGGTCCTTCAGTCGCTCCTCCAGCGTTCGCTTCTGCTCCATGCGCTTGGTGCGGCAGTTCTGCGCGTAACCTCGATTCTTCAGCGTCCGTCGCTTCTGCTTCACCCGAATGATGTCATCTTTGGAGAGGCCGTTCAGGCGCTTGTTCAGCTCTCGCACTGACAGATGAATGAGGGAGACATCATCAATGCTGGGTCCCTTGCCGTCCTTGCCCACTGCTCCGCTCTGGTGAGAGTACGATGCGGTGCCTCGAGTGCTGCCCGACTTGCTGCTGCCCTGACTGGACTGGTTGCTGCTTCGACTGCTCGTACTGCTGCCGCTGTGTCCATTGCGCTGTCCGCTGTGATTGCCGCCACTACCGTTGTTACCACCGACCGCCACTGACAGACCACCGTTGATGGCCAGCGAGTTGAGGTGCAGTGAGGACGATGACTGAGAGTTTCCGGCGCCGGCACCACCCATCAGGTGGTGGTGATGGTGGTGGTGGGCGGGCATTGAGTGTGGGTGATAGGGGTAGGCGCCGTTTTCAGCGAGTTGTGCAAAGTGCTGCGACTGCGAGTGCATCGTCGAGGAGGTGCTGTTCTGCAGGACGTGCAACTCGTGTTGCGGACTGGCGCTGTGGTGATGGCTCAGCGACTGGCCATTGTGCAGTGTCATCTGCTGACTGCTGACCGGTGCTGGGTCGCCGTGAATGGGATTGCCGTCGAGAGGCCCTAGGCCACTGCCGTTAATGAAAACACTGTTGCCGGCGGCAGCGGCGGCAGCAGCAGCCGCTGCCGCACCGTGCCTGGTCAGTCGAGAATGTATGCCACTGGTGACCATGGCCGGGCTCATGGAGTAGCCGCCGTCGTGCAGGTACTCACGCGTCTTCATCACCCCGGGCGACATCCACGGGCTCATGCCACCACTTCCGTCCACCAGTCCGTTGCCGTCCACTGGTCCACCGGGGCGTTGGTCTCTCAGGTCAAGTGGCACCTCAGCGCCGTGCAGAAAGGAGTGCGCGTGATGAGGGTGGTGCGGATGGTGCGGGTGGTGCGGGTGACCGTTGGCCGTCGGTCGAGAGAAGTTGGCCGTCAGCCAGCTCATCGGATAGGGGCCAGTGGTGGGGTCGTCGATGAAGGCGTTCATGCGATTGTTAGGGTCAAGGGAGGAGGGGAGGGGAATGCTTGAGTGGTTCATGCTGTTTGGCGGTAGGACGCTGAAAGCAGAAGGGGTCGGTGGTTGCTGTTGTTGCTGCTGCTGTTGCATAGCAGAAGACTGGCTTCCGTTGGTGTCCACCGGTGAAAGACGCAAATGAGTGCCTAGCTTTCGCTGGTGCTCTGCCAGTGTCTGCCCGTTAAGGGAAGTGTTATTGCACATCGTAGTGTTCTGCATGCCTGCTTGCTGCTGCTGTTGACCAGAACAACCATTGAGAATGCCGTTGCCCAGTGGGTCCATTTTTGTGACCGCCTTTTCCAGGGAGTTGTCGTCAAAGTTGTTCAAGTCAAGGTTTGATAGCTCTGGCATGTAATCTTCCGAGGAAAGACTGCCAGAGGCGTCCATCTGTTTTAATGAAAAATGAATGTTAATAATGGTCAAAATAAGAGTTCTATTTTATGTTAGTGGACAAGAAAGTTCAAACAAATTCAGACTGAATATTACTTTGACTAAGCAAAATTGCTTCTACTGAAGTTTCTTTGAACGCCAAAAACTGAATACTGCCTTTTAAACTGTTCAAACCGAAAGACAATTAGAAGAAACAGCCAAGCTGAGGAAGTTGAAAAACTGTGAGAGATTTTGTTTGTGGAAAGTAGAGCAAGAAACGTTTCTGCCTCTAAAGATTAGTGATTGGTACTATGCCGCTTTAGAGGAGGCAGTCAGTCGGCCATAACTGGTTAGCAATGCCTTCCCATCGGCTATGATGCTACTAATGCCGGAGCCCTCAGTTGCACCACCACCACAACTGCCAGCACTACCACAGTGGTAATTGAATTTTTAAGTGAAGCTGTCGACAGCCAGCAGAAACAGCAGCCAGTGTACTCTCTCACTGTGTTCTGCCCACCTCGCAAATACATCATCTCTGGCAGTAAGGGCAATTGTGCGCCAATACTAGTGCTGCTCACTGAAGAGAGTCAGAGAGAGAGAAGAGAGAGAGAGAGAGAGAGAGAGAGAGCAGGAGAAAGCATCAGGCGCGCGCACTAGGCACCAGGCACTGACTACTGGTTTGGCAGCGGTGAGAAGAACGGCGAGAGGAAGAAGAAGAAGGCACAGGGCGCAATGCTCGATCGACTCTGAGGGAAGCCATTCTCCTCTCGATATAGGTCTACGGCGCTATCAGGCGCCTATTGTCCTCACGCCAGCCAGCATCTGCCTTCTTCCCTTTCACTGAATACTGCCGCCGTCGCCCCACTACCGCTCGCTGCTGCTGCTGCCGCCACCGTTGCTATTCTTCATTTGCATAAGTGCTTGGAAAGTGAGGAAAGGGGCAAATTCACCAGGCACTTCAGCAACCAGTCACTGTGACCAGTGATTGGCTGCTGCCCTGCCTTCCTCTTAAATTAGGCACTGTGTGTGTTGAACAGCAACGAGTTGGTGGTGGGGGTAACCGGTTAGCCGCCTTCAAGAGGGGGATTACCGGTGGCGGTGGTGCTGGTGGCTGAACTGCCGAGTTGGGCCCAAAGTAATTTAAAAAAATTGTGATTGTGCGGTTACAAGAGCCATTCAAGTGGGTCCTGAAAGCGCGTGCAACCAAAATCTCAGCTTTTCGGGCAGTGTACAGTAGACAGATAAATGCAGTAAGTCCTCAATCGATTTTAGCAGTGGGTGTTGCAACACCTCTTGTTGGCCTTTGTTTTGCGCTCAAACAGCAACACTTGGACAGCACATTTGACAGATGACAAGTGATTCAGCGAGTTAGACTCTAAACGATAAAACATCACAATCAAGTGAAAGTGTAAAACTTTTTTGTCAGTGACAAATCAAAGTTTGCATTGAGTAGAAGATTATCGCACTTGAGTAGTTGTGACACAGTTTAAAGTGTGTTAGCAGAGAGCGAGGCGTGAGCGGACTACTGTTCGGTGCACTAAACTTGCCCAAGTGTGTGTGTGCAGATCTAAGTGCGACTCTCAATTTTGAAAGACCACTTTCCTCAACAGTAGCCAAACAGCTTATGTTTGCTTTTGTGTCGGTAAAATTTTAAGTAAAGTTTGTTTCGCTTTCTCCCTCCCTCTCTCAGTGTTTGCTCACTACTGTCGCCAAAGTGTGGCCCAAAGTTTGCTTTATCGAAAAATTCAACTACCACCAGCTCTTGTGAGCCTTAATTGAGCGAGTTGCCTGAATACAAAACACAGAAATGGTGGCGCCTAGATTGCTAATCTGCTTCACTGATCTGACCGATGGTCTGCTTGCTTTTTGTAAAACTAACTGTTTTAAAAGTTTTCGAGTTTTTCACACTAAAACACAGACAGAGAACACGAGCGCAACACATGTAGACACTTCGCAGCAGACAGTGAGAGTGACTGTGTGCGCGAGTGTAGAGCGTCTGATTGTCATCTCGAGTGGGGCACCCACTGGTAATAAATGACTTTCTCCGATTGTGTCACAGTTTCCATTTTTAATTTTTTTCACTTCAAATCAATGCGCAAGTGAGAGAGAAAAAAATACTGTTGTGTTGTGACTTTTCCTGCCTTAGCTCGGATAGTTAGCAGCCTCAGATGCGGCTTCAGTCGGTCTGCTTTACACTAGCACTCAGCAGGCGCGCAAACTGCCGCCGCCGCCACCGACTGGCAAAGAATTGCGGCTCCTTCAATTGCTGAAAGAACTTTACTGAAAAGTGAAAAGTGTCGGTGGTTAAAGTTTTGATTCAACCATCAAAGATGGCGTCATCTTGTTTCTGCCTCTAATGTTCTTCATTCATCTTCTTTCTGCTGGCGCCTTTGAATGTGCCAACTCTAACTATGCTCTCAATTACTCTCTCACTGCTGATGCCGCCACTACCACCGCAATTGACCTTTGATCTTTGCCTAATTCTAAATGGTTTTATGTGCTTCTTTATGCGGAAATACTCATAGTGCCAAAAAACAAATATTGAAATAAAAATGTGTGCAAAAAGTCTCAAATAGTTTTTTCACTTTTTTGAAAAAATGTATTATGGCAAATTTGTCAAGCTAGCATAAATCACTTTATTTGCTATTCGATATGTCAAATAGTAAAAAACTCACAAAAACGGTTTTAAGTTTGCAGTTTTGACAGCGGCAATCATTAAGTTGGTGCTACTGTAAACTGTATAGTGTACACCGTTAACAACAATGAACGTAGTGTAGACACAAGCAAACACAAACCAACATTGATCGTTAAATAGCAATCGATTTGCTATATTTTAAAAACTAAATAAAAACAGTGGACAACAGAAAAACATTTTTGCTTTTGATGCAAAGTACATTCTCTTCAAAAGTACATTTTAAATTGCAAACAATAATTGTTTTAAATTATTTCACTTACTACCACATCAGAAACATCAGAGATGCAAAACACGTAGTCTGCGCAAACACTGCCGACAAACAGAACAATTGGTAGTGTGATGGTGATGGCGGCAGTGGTGGTGGTGATGGTGGTGACACTGTCAATGTCACACTGGTCAGATGGTGTTGTGGTCAGATCACACACACTCACATTCTCTTCAGAGTCTACCACGATGTTCACGTGTCCTGTGCGTTATGACAAAAAGCACGTTTCAGAAACAATGACAGCACAGACTGATCAAATGGGGAAACCATAGTTAAGTTGAAGAAAATGCAAATGCACAACTGTTAGAAAGTGTGACAATATTTTGCTGCACAGCAAAATGAGGATTAACGATTGAAAATTGAAGAGATGTTAGCACAGATAAATCAGCCACAACTGTTCAACAGTTAAATTACTGACAACTGATAATTTGTTAGCTGACAAACTATGGCGTCTCAGCATACCTAACACGCACTTTTGAAAGTAAATAATTACGAAAATCCTTGGGAACAACCACTTTGACACACTATCGACAGCAACACACAGATCAACACAAACACAAAGATGAACATATGAAGACAGGGAGTGAGAGTAAAAACAAAGAACACACACAGGCAGCCACTTGACGACTCGACGGTAATATTCAGTGAGATGGCAAAGGCAACACAGCACTTCAAGAGAAAGTAGCAGAAGTAGCAGTGGTGGCAGTGTTGCCGTTGTTCATCACTTGAAGGATAGCATCGGGAATGGAGATGGTTCAGGCAGAGAGCAGAAGAAACATCAGCGGCATCAGTCGACGCATTCACGACAAGGAGATCAGTCCGAATGGCACTGAGTGAGTCGCTCTGTTTCTCGAGAAGTGTCGAGCCGTGAGAGTGCCTACCGCGAGTGCTGTGCAGTGGCGCCTTCAACGCCCGGTTCCCCCATTTCCCTTTCCTTCCCCTTCTCCCTCAAGTATATAGACTTTGATTATGCAAAATGGCAGACAGTGATGCGAATATAAATAAATAAACCCCACCGAAGGAAAAGAAGAGGATGCTCAGGAGAAGAAAAGCGCTCAGGAAGCGCAACACTTTAGTGTTTGCCTGGTGAGCTGCTAAGCAGAGAAAAAGCGGTGTTCTAATGCCGCCGCTAATGAAGACGCAAGACTGTCAAAAGTGAGGGGGCACAAAGAGCACACTTGACTCCCAGTCGGAGTATATTTGTGTGTGTGTGTTTGGTGATTTACCAGTGAACACACTACCGGTGGCGGCACTCTTTGTAGTGAGATGCATAGAAACAATGTCAACTTGTAATTTTCTAATTCTGACAAAACAATACAAAAAAAATTAAATTCTTACCTTGACCAAAATGCAACATAATGATGATAAGATAAGAAGAAATAAAATTAAAATTGAATGCACATTCTAACTTGCTAAAAAACTAGACACAAAGATGAATACTGGACTATCAATACATTAAAAACAAAACAACAGTGTGGTCAATCACAGAATCAAAGTTGTAAACGATGCAAGTGTAAAATAAATAAAAAGTCACGATGCAAACTCAAACTGTTCAGTCAGTCAGTAGAAACCTGAAACACACACACACACACACACATACACATGGACACAGTTCACGTGCGCTCTGTCAGCAAAAGTGGTCGGCGAAAAAAAGCGTTCAAAGCGAGAGAATGCAGCTAGAGAATACACAAGAATCGAACACACGAACCATTGAAGGGGACAGTAAAACGAGAACTGACGCGACGCTAAAGTGGAGAGCCCACTGAGCGACAGAAGAAGCGATGGCGGCAACTCTGGAGCGCAGAGCAGATTCCGATAGAGAAGAGAAGCCAGCAGGCAAGCAAGCAAACAAACTACAGACAGTGCCGGCCAACGGGCAAAGTGTAATCCAATTAGAGGAGACACTCCTCTGGTCAGCAAAAAAGGCGGTCGCTGATGCGTCGAGGCGCAGAGAAGGAAGACGGACTGTCGGACTGTGGCTGAGACAGTGAGAGAGAGAGAAAAATGACAGTACAGTGCAGAAAAAATAGACAGTCATTGAGAGGTGAGAGAAAGAGAGAGATAGAGAGAGACTAGCAAAAAAGAAAAAAGCAGATTTTTTGATGGGTCTGGGTTTGATCAAAAAATACAGTTTATATTGACCGATTGCAATCATTGACAGTTGTGCCTTTTGTGCAGAAGACATGTGCATGTAAATCAATTTTTTCTCACAATACATTAAAACTCTCAGTGGCAATGGTAGTTCTAAAAAACTAGTGCCAATAATACAGATTGATACACAAATGCAGTAGCTCAACTGTTATGTGATAATTGAATATGAGCGAGTTGCTTACCTTGACTTGCAGTGGGAGCATCATCATAAAGCTGATCAGATAGAGAATCTTCTTCTGCCTATTTTTGAGATTGGCTGACTGACTTGAGAAACTGCTTGTCCTGTCGGTGGACAGGTGTGAGAGGGCAGCAGCCGAGATCGTAGAGGACAGCGGTAATAAGAGCAAGTGGCTGTAGGTGAGGTTGTCTCAGAAGAACGACAGTTGCTCAGTGGCGAGATCATAGGACGGCCTTGATAATGGCGAAGTTCATGACAAATAAAGGAAAAAGATGATCAATTGAAGGCAAAAGAAAGACAGCGTTTCAGCAGTTAACTGCAAGGGAATTAAATGTCCACAGAACTGTGAACTGTCCACTGACAGGAGAAGCCACTTAAATATGATGGAGGTAGTGGTGGTGGCGATGGCAGTGGTGAGATTATCAATACGAGGAGGCAGTGTGCGCTGGTTGATGAGCAGCTGTGTGGTGAGTGTGTGTCAGTAGGGCAACGGGGAATGAACGGTCCAACCTTCCTCAAGGATAGCTGTAGTGTGAAAGAGTCAGGGTAAGTGTGTGAACTAGTGGGTGCGATACAAGGGGGGCGAGATGAGCTGTTGCGATTTAAGAAATGTAGCTGGAGACAATGAAGAAGTGCCCACCACCTCCACCACCAACACCATCACCACCCGTTTGACAGTGAGAAGTGCTAGAAGTGTAGAAGTACCGAGCAGTTGAGGACAGCTGCAAAGTGACAGCAGCAACAGCGGTGGTACCAGCATAGCCACTGGTATCGGTGCATGGTATATACGGTGTATATGGTGAATTCAATCACCCATCTGTTCAGCTGATGTTGATAGTACTTTCTGAAGTATGCTGCTGCTGTTGCTGTTGCTGCTTCTGCTCTTCAGTGGTGGACTTCGAATTGACTTTGTCAAGTGATGCTGATGACATTGGCACTGGTCATGAACGTTCAGTTCTTCTGAGAGCAACAGAGATGATGATTGTTTGCCTACTACAGAAAAAAAGAATGAGAAAAGAGCTCACTGTTTTTAAGCAAATCAAACCTTTTTGTCTTATCGAGAGTGATTGTGTCAATTGTACAACACAGCAACAGCAGCAACAGCGACAGCATACATCACACCGCTGACCAGAAAAAAGGATTTGAAGTGTTGGCACGCGTGTCAGACGCAAATGTAGATCAGCACTGCAGCAGAGTTCACTGAGTGGTTGACTCGCCACTAGTACAGCAGTGAGCAAATCGAGATCACAGTGGTTCGTATTTCGACGACCATTGTTATCTTAGCCTCATCAACTCATCCATCGAAGCATCCAAGTATCCAAGCATCTGTCCATGAATGCATGCATCTAGTCATGCAGCAATGGTAGCGGCAATTGGCTTCGATACGCTTCTCTTTCTCCTTCTGCACCCATCGAACACTATCTCAACGACCAAATTGGTTAAAATGTAACTCTTTGGGCGGATGATATCTGTTAGCTTGGAGCAGTGGCAATCACCAGCAGCATCATCATCATCAGTACCACAGTTCGTATGCATAAACACACATATGGCCACACACACACTCATACACCGCACACCGCCGATAAGTCCACTTCGTAACTAGTAGAGAGCTAGTGCGTGCCAACGATAAGTGATAGCCGAGAAAAACGAGGAGGAAACAAAAACAAAAGAAGTAAGCAATAGCAATAGCGGTACATATGTGAGAAATGTTTTCCGTATTTTCTTCTCTCCCTCTCTCCTTCTCACATCTCCCTTCCTATCAAAGGAAAAAACAAAAGAAGTGACAAAGTTTATAAAAAGCGACAATGTGACAACTCGGTTGGCGAGCAGTGGTGGTAGAGGCAAACTGATACTACTGTGAGATTGTCAGTGAAGAAAAAGGATCGAAAGGAAGAGAGAAAAGGACTATTTGAGAACTGATAGAGAGGAAAGCTCAACGCGCAAAGGGAATGCTCAACGCTGATAAGTGGTGTTCAACCAGTTTGTACAGCATGTGCAGACTGCTGAATGACCTCGGAGTTCTAAGAGTCATCTGGTAATTACCGGTGACCAGGTCAGCAAACACAAAATGCAGCACCAAATCTCAGTGAAGCCCTAGCAATACAATGCTTCCCAGTTTCAGCTACTGCCGTATAAGGTGACAATCTAATCGTCACTTGAACAAAAGGGCCGCTTATCAAATATTCTCCACGTTCGATTAGCGGTGGATTTTTCCTCGGCCGTGTCATATCACGCTCTTCTTCTCTGCCCACGACCACCACCACCATCAGCAGCAGATATAGCGGCAAGAGCGTGATGGCACAAAGGGACAAGGGGAACATCGAATGGCACCGGCAGTAAGCACACCAGTGACCGACCAGTGTCACTTTACGACACAAAAGGCTCGGGTGGCCCATCTTCCTCCACTGGAAGCCATCTTTTCTTTTCTCTCGTTAGCTTAGCCACACTCTGGGCCCCTTTGTTTGGGGCAGTGTTTGTGTTTGATTACTAATAACTCCGTTCACCGTTCGATCTGCACTGGGTGACTCTCTCCTCTCTCCCTCTCACTCTCTCTCTCTCTCTTCCTCTTCCTCTTCTCTCTCTCTCCCTCTCCTCTCTCTCTCTCTTTCCTCTCCTCCCTCTCTCTCTACTCATCTCAGCTCTCACTCATCTCTCCTCTCACTCTTTCCTTCCCTGCTCACCCTCGTGGCATACTACCATTGTGTCGACTATTTATCAATCTGCCGACGCAGCACTTTTTTGCTGTGTGTTTAAATTTCGCTATTTTCATTATTGTGTGTGTGCGCCTCATTCGCTCATAAATCTATCTTTTCTTACTTCTCCTCTCCCCTTCTCTCTCTCTCTCTCTCTCTCTCTCTCTCTCTCTCTCTCTCTCTCTCTCTCTCTCTCTCTCCTCTCTTTTGATCGAATCACCAGCACCATCAATGGCCCTCGCTCTCGCTCTTGTCAGTGTGCCTGCCACCAAACTGGGCGCCTACCAACCACCCTTAGCTCTTCTGCAGCAGCAACTCCACCAGAACAGTTTGGGCACTGATTTCTTTGGGCTGATTGTAAGGCTGTAACATTGTATCGAAGTGCAAGAGCCTCGGAGAGATCACTCGTTCATCTAATTGATATGCTCTATGGGCAATGGTGTGTGCCCACTGCTAAATATACACTCCACTCTTTGCCCCTTTCTTCTTTTTCTCCTTTTCCCCTGTTACTTAATACTCCACTGCACTTGTGCACGTTAATTTGAATATGAACTTGAATGATAAGCAGCACCAGCAGCAGCAAGTGGCATCTAACTTGAACTTGTGCCAGTGTCCGCAAACGTACGCAGGCCACGTTTGCTCTACTCTCTTCTTCTTTTCTACTAACTCAGTGGCAATCAGTGTGGTCAAAGTGCAGTGAGTTCTGAGGCGGTAGTAACTTTGATGATGATGCTGGTGTTGATACTGATGTTGATGATGATTGTGGTGGTAGTGGTGGTGGTGGAGGTGGTAGCACTGTTGGTGAGGGTGGTTGTTGTTGTGATGGTCAACTGACAGTCAGCTCATTGTGAGTGTGACCTTTGCTGAAGTTGTTGCAACCGAATGGGCGCCAATTGAAGCAATGCTGTAATTGGTGAGTTATTGGTAGTAAATGCTCATGAAAATGGCATTCAAAAAAGCTGTAAGCAGCAGCAAAAGATTCATATGGAGGTAATTGGCACGAGCTCGAGCGAGCAGCGCAGCAGTACTGCCCTGTTCGACAGGCAAATCGAATCAAAGCAAATCGTCCAGCATCAACAGCAGCAACAACAACACTGCTGAATGTGAATGTGAACTGTCTGTTCTCTTTTTCGCTTTTCCCTCTGTGTTCCATCGGTGTGCGTGTGACTGTGTGCCATCAGGCCGACAGGCGTAATGTCTGCGCTAGAGTTTGCCTCGTTTAGCATAGAGAATAAATTTAAAATTTTAAAATTGAATTTAAAATTGGCAGTTGTACTATGGTGGTAATAGAATCATATTAGGAAAAGGTGGAGATAAGCGGGCATTTCGGTTTGGCTGTGCTGAGGCAAGATGTGGTCAGAATGCTGTTGTTGCTGCTGCTGCACTCGCTGGCAACGTGTTTCGTGTTTACGATGCCTGGTGATCTTCGGCGATCACTGAGAGAAAGAAAGAAAAAAGATGGGCACAGCACGGCAACAGCAGAGAGAAAGAGAAAGTCTCCTTTGGACATGGCGGCAAGCAGGCTCACAAACTAGCTCGCTGAAACTTATCAAAAGTACGCCTAGGCCGCAGCTCTCCTCTGCACAGATAACCCTAAATACAAAACATCACAAGATCGAATTGCCTTCCCTCACCACTGCTGCTGCTGTTGCTCTCTCGCACTCTCACTCCCTCTCTGGCACTGGTGCAAATTAAATTTCACTTGCACTGCAACATTTTTTTCTGCAAATTACCCACGACCTCCAGTGTGTATGTGTGTGTGTGTCTTTGATAGTTCGCCGCTGGACTCGGCAATGATTCGCACAGCAAACGCAGCAGTAATAGCAGATGCTAGTCATAACTGATCAGATATGGCAGAAAAAACAACACAAACAAAATCAAAGTTGAGAGAATTCAAAGTATTTGTTGTTACTTTCAGAGGGCCAAAAACTATTAATTGGTAAAGTTAACAGCAATAGTACAAAGTAATTAGTTTTGTTTAAGTGTTGCTGATAATTGTTCTTTTGCTCATCATCAATTTTGTCTCTCAGTCAATCGGCGCTTCGCTGCTTTACAAAAGAGCAGCTAGTGATGGCCGCAGCATTTGAACTGGACACCAGCAGTAGCACCCGTAGACCGGCAATTTTGTTTCCGCTTGGAGCAGTGATCGGACCAATTTTCAAGTTGAATGCTCCAATCGCGCGACCAGCCTCTAAAGCACTGCTGTGCTGTGCTCAATGTAACCGTATGATTTAATACATTCCAAGCGTCCATTTCACATTGCTCGCTCTTCTTGCAAGAATGTTTTATTGCTTTGGTCCAAGTTTGTCTAAAGTAAGGGGCTACAGCATCAGCCTCTTTTGTGTGTAAATTGTTTCAGCAAATTCATATTTTTAAATCTATAAATTTATGCTTCTCTTGGTACAGAAACGGTCAGTGAGGCACACCACTCATCTCACTTCAGGCCGGTTTCTCGGTTTTGGTGACCTTTCAGAGCGTCTTTCATTGCTGCTGTTGCTGCTGAGGCGAACGGATGTGCACAGATTGCCTGTTTGACCAGGAAAAAATTTTTAAATTATTTGCTCTAGCAGTATTTGCACATTTAATATTATTGGATTTTAAAACGCCTTCGATTCAATAGAAAAGGGGGAGAGACAAATACACACTCTGGCACAAGCTGGTTGGCACATACTCAGGCCATGCGAGAGAGTAATTGAGCCGAAATAGCTTCGCTTACACTTCAACAAATCGAACGTGTGGCATGCAGAGCTATAGCGTAGGGCCTCAATCCAAGTTGATTGATTTGCTCACAATTAGTCCACTCCAGCTACTGGTCATCAAGAGACAACTTGCAGTTGGTCTGAGAGCCTTCAGTCACTCAGTTACTATTTTAGAACAGTGTTTCGCAGCAGTAGTGGAAGCTGGGCTAATTGTCAGCCCGAGTGCGACACTAACAACACATCTCGACTGCACTCCACTGCCAGCAATTTCAGTGTGTTAGTCTATTTGTCAAGCGATGCTCAGCTGCATCAACACTCACTATCGGCAGTGCAGTTATCATTCGATAAGGGGGAAGCTTCCCTTCACCAGCACTTTCACTTCTTTTCTATTTACTAGAGCACACATATCTTCTGTTGCCATCATACTTTTTCTATTGTTGAATATTGTAATTAGCCCCCTTTTCAATTGCTTGTAATTGTTCACTTGTGTAAACACGATAATTTGATTCTCTCTGGAACTTGTGGTGGTGGTTGTGTCAACAAATGATACATCGTGCACTCTAACTGTCATGTCTTTTCTGTTCTTTTTATCCACCCACACAGCACTCCCTGAGTATGTCTAATTTGATAAAAACACAAACTAGCCTAAACTAGAAAAACAAGATACTAGAAAAGTCATTTTCTTTACAAAATCTTTTTACATTTTTTACAGTTTTAATGTGACCATGTGGTATGAATGTTGCTTTTTTAACTTGGAAACTGAAAAATCTTTAATAAGTTAATAACTGCCTGTGATATTGGCACGTGCAAATGTGTCTGCACACATCAAATATACTCTTTATGGTATAAAATTGAGAACAAAATGGTGTTTGTGCCCTGCTAAAGCATAGAAGAAATCGTAAGAGAAACATGCCGCTGCAATGGCCCATTTGAAACGGTCGCATGTGACAACAGTGGTGTCTTACTTTTTGGCAAAAGTGCCCCTGTGCCAATACTTTGGCATGCAAATAGAAAACCGACTAAAGACTAAAGTGTTTTGGCTGTTCTACTCTTCTCATCCTGTTAGGCCACCAAAGGATTCATAGTTTTGCTTGCCTGTTTCACCACATCGACCACAACTCACCAACAAACACAGACACAGACAGTGCAATGTAAACGTGAATGTGTCTGCAGTAATGTTCGAAGCAACAGCAGCAGCTCAAATGTGTTCGCTTTGTTACGCACAATTTAGCACTGAAAATAGAGTGCTGCTCCAGTGCACTGCTTTCAGCCTTCAGTTCTGTTCAGTTCAACACTCAGTTTGTTTGGTTCACAATGCTCGCCTGCTTATTGCTATTGTATTCAAATTTGTATGATTAACTTCCGAAGAGCATATCAACAACACTGGCGGTAGTGAGCAAACATGCAGACAGAAAGTTAGCAGCAGGAACAACAGTGCTGTACACTGAGCAAATCATCTTCATATGCAACACTTGCACAAGCTGTACGAGCAACACACGGAATATTTTGCTGTTCTACAGCGAAACCGACCGACAGTCATTGACACAATGGCTAGCAGTGGCTAATGGCTTGTTTTACAGAGCCTTCACTGGCTGAACAAACTGGCACTGGTTTTGTTTTCTCGGCACAGTTAGCACCGTTTCCTTGCCGTGAGATTTCTTTAGCATCTTCTTCTCCTTCTTCTTTTCCATCCAAGCATCCAACCATCTATCTGTGCATTCATAGCTCATCTCCATCCCCCTTTTCCTCTCACTAGTTCTTGTTCGTTGCTCTTTACACGCTCAAATTTATGGCTCGGCAATAAATCCTGCTTTTAAATTGCCAAAGTACGGGCACTTGTAAGTGATACTTAGACAGAGGCACATCACTAAAAAGAAAGTTGTAAAAATAAATGCTACAAAGAAGGCGAAAACATTTTCTAAAAGAAAAGTTTTGGTACAAAAAATTAGCGGTTTTTCAGAGTTTTTGGGAAGATTACGAGAAATTAAATGAAACGGCAATGACAACTACTAACCAATAGGAATATTTATTGACAATATTTTTTGTAGTAATTGGAAAGTTTTTTCATCACGTTTACAGAACTAAAGTGCTAAGCACTTAAAAATTTTTAACTTTAAAATTAAAATCAATTTTTGAAAATGCAAAGTTTAATTTAATTATTTTTACTCTTTTCCTATTAATCCATAGACAAACCCAGTCAGCAAAATATGTAAAGTAATTTGTCTTCACCTCAGTGGCTCAATTGCTAACAAAGTGCGTGCAAAAAGTCAAGTATCGAGTAGTGCTGAGACAATTAGCACAAAGATAAAAAGAGCAAACACTACTGTTGTGCCTCTACTATGACAGATTGGCATCAATTGGCAAGCATGTAAAACACAGATTTGGAAGAATGCAAAGGAAAGCGATAGAAAAAGAATATGTTTCACTGAATGTAAGTATGTAAGTTAATTCATAATAATGGAAAAAAGAGAGGAGACACACTGCTCGCTTGAATTATGCCTGACTTGGGGCGACAAAGAGGGCAGACTGAGCGAGCACTTGATGGTGTCTGGTCTCAAGTGGCTCCAACTGGTCCATTGGTAATGAGCCTGAATAAATCTGCAGATCTGTGGCGACGTGACGGTGTGAGATGATGAATGGCACTTTGAATTGCACTGCGTAGTGCTGGGGTACTGCTGCCGGTGATGGCACTTCCACTGCCTGCAAGTGCACCAGCACCAACCGCAGCAGAAAACGATGGCCAGAGCAGCTTAGAGAAGAGTAAAGTGAATCGCATCTTGGCTGCTTGGCTGCTGTTTACTGTCTTTTATTCTGCGCCACCGCTGGCAAACACCACCATTCTCACCAGAAACTGGCAACCGTGAACATTAACTCGTGTCAATTAGTTCCATGAGCGCGCGATAAAATGTTCTAACAAATTTGAGTACAAATTAGCGTTATTAACGGCAGCAAAAAGCAGAGAGAAGATGTTGATGAAGACGGAGAAGGAAAAGTGGGAAACTCCAGAAAATGATGCTACCAGTAGTAGCGAGCGCAGCTTGCCTGCTTCACTGCAACTGAATATTCATTCTCACTCACTTTTTTTGAAACAGTGAAATGTATCGGCGTACCAGACACTACAGACACTACAGTTGCAAGATTAATCACAGCGAATTGTTCCTCATCATCCTCATCTTCATCCTCATCGTCGTCGCCGGCGTGAGGGGAGCACGTAATTAGCGATAAGAGAATCAGTTCAATTGCGCCATTTAACTCGCTTGTTGGGTGTATATTTAGATGCCAAGGAAGAAAGGGAAAGAGAGAAAAAATGAGAAGGAGTGAGCCAACGGGGAAAAGTCTGGAGCAAGGATGAGACAACCCGACGGCGGACCGACCAGGAGACAAAGTGAACAACGACAACAACAACAACAACAAAAATTGGCCGCATTCAGTTCTAGTGCAGTTGCGGTACACGTGCTTTCACTGGTGCAATGATCTGACTGATCCAGGGCATTGTCGCCCACTTTGGCGCACTGTGACGCCTTCGTTATCATCTTCTCATCGGCACTTCTCTCCTCTCTTTCCCTCTCTCTGGTTGAACATCCAAAATAGCTGCACTTTGTGCTTTCTTATTTTTGCTCTTTTTAGTAAAAGGTCTCTCCATTGCAAGATTGTGCATCTCAAATGAGAGATCCACCAGCTAACTACTAGTTCTTCTTTTTTTTCTGCCGTTTGGATTCACTTTGTCGTAGTGTCGTGACACAGAACACACAGTGTGCGATGCACCAAAATAAACAGCACCACAGATACAAACAACAAACCGCAAGATGCTTTTGCATTTGGTAGTTGCTTTGAGTAAAAAACCTTTGAAGCAGTAACCGTAATGCCAAATCTCATATATCATGTAGGTGTTAGTAATACAAATGGCATCGCCGACTAATGCACTCGCTGACTGCCTTTTCTGTTTTCTGATTGTGTCTCAGTTTGCCTGGCGGAATAATCCAAACAAGTAATGCAATACAGTCAATGTGACTCAAAGGAAAAGTTCACAGTTGGATGACAAAGAGTTGCCAAGCAGTCTTTAGTTCTCTGGTCTTCTCTCCTCAATCTTTCAGTAACACCAAAAACCAAATGAATAATAGTAGAAGTAATCCTCAAATGTGCACTGTCCAGCCGTGCTATTAGGGGGGGGGACAGTCCAAATGAGTGCGTTAAAGTATTTCGTATAAAGCTAATTTATTAAATTAAGCGCACACACTGACATCACTCAATGAAGTGACTAATAGGGAAAAAGAAAAGAAATGGCTGCAAGTGGACAACTGGTCATCTGTAAAGAGCGACCACTGACTGTCGATGACCCTATTGATAGGAACTGGTGAACTGTGTGTGCCAGCATCGCCTGATCAGCAGCATTAGATCAAAGATTACCACTGTTGGTGACCACAAATTGGTCACCAAGCGCTCTCTAAGTAATGGGACAGTTCTCGACCACTGGTCAAGAGACACACACATACACGTAGACTGCTGCAAAACTAATTTGGCTCTAATGCAAATATAAAGCACGCAAAAAGTCAAAGTACGGCAGACATAGAGATGGCAATTAGAATCATTCTGGAAGATGAGGCATCTCAACTGCAAAGAATCTCGGTCCCCGCTAAGCATCCCCAACGAGTTCTGCACCGAAATAGACCGAGACTTGGCTAACTGCAAAGTGAGACGGAAAGTGTAGTGAAGTGCAGTTGTCAGAGCGCTATTAGAGGCATTGTCTGCCAGTGTCCGGGTAGTTGTGCCACTGCCAGTGCCGTTGTCGTCGCAGTCGTCGTCGTCGTCGTTGTCGTTCTGCGATATGGCAATATGCCCGTCGACGACGTCGGGTGCTGCTCTGACTGCCACTGCAAATAGATGCTACCACTGCTGCCTCTTCTCTGCAGCCATTTGGTCTTTCCTTCTGGCTGTACTCTGTTTTCCTCACCCGATGAGGATCACAATGCTCTGTGATGGTGATATGCTGATATTGTCTCTCTCACTGAAACTGTGTGTGTGTGATATGGCCAGCAGACCGTTACGAAATTTTTCTCCTCTTTTTCTCCTCAATTGACAAGTGCGTTTTGTCTCAGTTCCCATTTGCCATTTCTCATTCTTCATTTGCAAAACCTTCAGTTCCCTGTTGATCCGCCGTTGAGCTGCAGTTAGCGCTAACGAGATGGAGGAGATGGTTTTTCATTGGAGCAATCGAGCAGACTCAATCTCGATTCCATCACCGCCAATCAGTGTGGCCATTCAGTCGACAAGTCACTGTCACTGGGCTCCAATTTCAGCTTTCAAAAACTAGTCAGATTCACTAAAACTATAGACTAACACTAGTCGCTGAAAATGAATGCAGCACTAGATGACAATGCCACCAGTGCTCATCGTGATCATCGTCGCTTTGTCGTCTAATTAACCCATCAAACTCCGTCTGGCAACTTTGTTGTCTGGAGTCTTTCAGTCATTCAAGTCTAAACAGACGTGAGGACTTTTCTCTGTCTGACAAACAAGCAGGAGTGTGTGGTGTGTGCGTATGTGTGGTTGCACGGCCAAGTGAATCAATTGTCAAGTGAGTAAGTGAGTGAGTGCATTTGAAAGACAATTTAGACAAAAGAGTGGAGGAAGAGAGGAAAGCAGTTGACATTTGACCTGCTCTCTCACTAACAAGTTGTTTCGACATCTTCCATTCTCTTTGCCTTCTCACTGGTTGCAGTTTTTCTAGTTGTCAGTTTTCAATGCACAAGCATCATCACCACCACCCCGCGTTGTGACGTTATTCGATCTGTCGGTAGTGCTTGATGAATATTCTAAAGCAGCTGCTCTCAGGCTGTCTGAGCAAAAAGTTCTGCCTATGTGTGTATGCATTAGCCGGTGGGAGCCGCTAATTAAATACCCACCACCGCCACACAAAGTGTGCAATCATAACGGCCACTGCCACTAATAACGGTAAGACTGAATAAATCAGCCCAGTGGAGAAGGCTATGAATAATAATAATAAAGTGTGTGCGGTAGTGTGTGTGTGTGCAGCAAGAAGGAGGAAGAAGGAAGAGGGCATAGGAAGTAAACTGCCAGTAAGTGTAAGTAAGTGGCGAGTAGTGAGCTATACTCGGTGCACTGTCTTTTGCTGTTGTGTTTGATTTACATTATAAATAAATGGAGAATAAAGTGAACCCTAAAGATGCATTATATCGAAGAAGTAAGAGTGAGAAAGTGCGCGCGCGGTGCATTAGAATCGGAAGTTGCTAAATGGCAGCAATGAATCTGCGCGCGCTGCACGCTGTTTATAAATTCACAGTGGCGGTAGCATAGAATAGAAGGAGACTGAAAGAGAATGGCAGAACTTCAGTGAGAGAATTGGCCGGAGAATGAGAAAGAGGAAGAAACGGACTGCAGAGAGGAAGGCAGCTTGATCGAAGCCTCTGAAGCTTAGCATGCGGTTTGAAGCGGCTTGCAAAAGCGGAGAAGCTGCTGCTGCCCGGACAAGCTGAGAACGTGCAATTGACATTTATACTGGCAGTTTGGAGATGAGCAGAGAGAAAAAAGAGGAGAGCACCTACTGCTGCTACTACCGCTGAAGACACTTTCCGAAAACTATTGAGACCTTTTACGACTCAATTGGCCACACTTTCCACACACTCACTCACTACCGCCGCTGCGCGCTCATTCAAAGGCAAAGCTCTGAAGACAAAGAAAATAAACGAAATCTATGTTATGGTAATGAGAGTGCGAGTGGGAGCCACCGTGCTCTCCCCACTCCCGACAGTCATTGCAACCTTTAGCTGTCGGTAATGTTGTGAAACGCGGCTGGCGGAACTGCCATGTGTGCCAGCTTTCAGTAGTGTTGGGGTGCCTTATTATGAGTGGATGATCGAATTTGCTCACACACTTGACTCATCAACTGAGCTGCTAAGGTAGGGACTCATTTCAAAGATGCTTGGCGCCAGGCAGTTGGTGTTGGCAGCAAAAACCCACTGACTTGATTGACTGGTACTCTTGGCAGGGAAAAAAGAGCACCCAAAAATGGTTTTGTGAATCACCAACATCAAAAGCCAGTGTGTGTGTGGGAGAGAAAGAGAGAGTGAGAAAGTAAGCCATTCAGTGGTGACTGGCAATCGATATCATCAACCGAAGCACCACACAAGTGGATGCACAGGAGGACAAGGAGGATGATTGTGTGCATGTGCTCGTGTGCTGCCAGCTAATTGCTGCCAGTATTGTCCTGGCTGAGGATGCTCTCTTTGTTGCCTCCGTCTCTGTCAAAGCAGCCCCTTCTCACCCTGCTCTGTTGATGTTCCTCATGTGGCCACTAAACTCCGTTCTTGCCAGCACAGCCTACCGCATAGCCTGCTACTGCTTACTGCTGCTCACTTTGTGCTAAGGATTTTTCTGTTTTTCTCCTCTTTGACAGCTGCTGCTGCTGCAGCTGGAGAAGAAAACTTCAACCCGAACAGTAGTGTCAGTAGTTTCCGAAATGAGACACCGTAAGCGTGTGAAGGAAGCGTGTCCGAGAGCTAGAGCCTCTTTCTAAGTTGAAGAGTTTCACCACAGTGAAAGGATAATTCAAATCGGCCGTGCCACGCAACAGACAGCGCAACTGTGTTTAGTGTTAGTCAATGATGCTAATGGGTGAAGGCAGACGTACCCGAATGGCATGGCACTACTGCTAGTTGGACACCGGTCTGGTCTGGTCAACCAGTTAGTTAGTCAGTGGTGCACAGATCTGCTCTCGCAAACACTGATTCCGATAGAGCAGTCACTCAAACAAGCACTTTCAATTGTCGTTCGTCACTGGAATGGCAAGGCCACCAGCATGGCAAAAAGAGTGCCCCATTCTGAGTGCCCATTATTATCCATGGCCACCATCGGTGCTTTGCTTTGCTTTGTTTTGTTCGGTGCTTCAGTGCTGCTAGTGGTGCAGTGGCCAGTGAATTACGCAGCATTAATATCCTTACTAATATGCGTCTCATTCATTCATTCAGTCTTTTCTTGAAATAATCTATTTATAATATTGCATCCACACAGAGCAAATGATTAATTCAATTGATTCAATAGCAGTGCTCCACAACCGCCACCGAAGCAGCAGCAGCACCGATCGGAAACTAGTGCGGATATTGAATATTTCACGCTCATATGACTTTAGCATCAGTGTCCGCACAGGTTTACCCGATCTTTCGAGTCAGTAATATCATGCATTCTCTCTCTCTCTCTCTCTTTCTCTTTCAGTTGATTGCAGTTACCCGCATTAGGCGAATAAATAAGAAATTAGACAGAGAGCGAGTCTTTTCTCATCATAAGCGAGCAAGCGACAAATTGCCTTCGTCAATTTCTCCGAACAACAATAATTCAATTCCTGGAAAAGCTTTCTTGCATCGAGTGGTGGTGGACAGCCAAATTAGGCTTTGTTCTTCTGGTGACGTCCGACTCAGCAAACAAAGGACCGAACTGGAGAGCACTGCCCTGCTGCTGCACTGATGACCACTAGAGATCAACGGCAGAGGAAACAGAAGTGGAAAGAGCAGCCACATTTCCATAGTCAATTGCCGACGTGCCTAGAAAGTTCCACTGCTGACCACTTCATTTGGGTATTTGGCTATGCACTGTCGTTTAGTGCCTCCAAAATTTTTGTTTGCCCCAACTAAATTGAGAGTTCAAATGATGCACGTGTGCATGTGTCTATGTGAATGCTGAAGGGGCACTTTAAAATGGTGCGGAGTGGGGAACTGAATGAAAGGAGACTTGCCAACTTTTTCTTGTCACTGTCCCCAGTCACCCAGTGTTCTCTTTTCTCTCTACCGATAATCAAATTTGTGTGTACCTCTTTGCCAGTTCCCTGCCGCGGGCTGTGTGTTGTAGCTCAGGCACACTGGGGGACAGACAAACAAACATTTAAATTGATACATCTTAAAACCAGGAAAATAATGCATACATTGTTAATGCGGGGTGACATTGCTTTGCCTTGCAACACTAATGATGCCAACTTATTTCGAAAAAAATGAAAAGAAAAGTTCGATCATATTCATTGGTGGCTCCACCTTTTGCCAAACAAAAAAGAGCTCAATCGTTTCGCTTTTTCAACTTTTTTTTCAAATGACATTCCTAGAAAAGAAAGAAAAAACTACAAATAGAATCACTGTTTAAGGGGGGACACCGCGCACTTTTTTACTGTTTTTTCAAAATTTGATTTTGAGGTGGCTATGATGTTCATGAAGGATGTATTAAATAAGGATTGATAAAAATTTTATGTAGAACAGTTTTGTGTTGATACTATGGCCCTCCGATGAGTGGATCGGTGTCGGTAACGACATCAGTGTTCTGAACACGCAAGTACATTTTCCGCCAAAACGGGTAATACCAAAAAAATGATCAAGGTGTCAAATGAAAGGTGACTAAATTATCTAGATTTTGTCTGACTCGGAAAATTTTTAAATAGTAAGACGTCTCAGATAAAGATTTTTGAATGATGGTAAAAGACGAAAATTTTTGAAAACTGACTTAACATAGAATATGTGCAGATTTAAAATATTTATTAAATATACAACAAAGTTGGAATTTAAAAATCCGAGCCAGACAAAATCTAGATAATTTTGTCATCTTTCATTGGACACCTTGATCATTTTTGTGGTATTACCCGTTTTGGCAGAAAATGTACCTGCGTGATTCAAGATCTTGCTGAAAAAAGCTGTTGACTAGAAAAGAAAACAAAAAAATTCGAAAAAAATTTGCTATGTGCGCGTTGTCCCTCCTTAATGGCGGTATTAAGGCAACCGTCACTCGAACTTTTTAGTTTTTCACGTTTCTAATAGTTTCTATATGAAAACAACTTTTTGCGTTTTTTTACAACCGATTTTACCTGGAGTACCTAAAATTTTGGTTTTGGTCTTAAAATAATCTTAAAGACCTTATCTTACATCGTATGGAGAGGTTTTAAAAAATATTGTTTTTTACTATATTTTTCATTGAGTCGAAGTTGCAAAAAACACGTGTTTCAACTTTGATCGATCATTAAAAAATCCCAAAACAATATTTTCCAAAACCCCTCCATACGATTTAAGATAAGGTCTTTAAGATTATTTTAAGACCAAAATCAGAATTTTAGGTACTCCAGGTAAAATCGGTTGTAAAAAACGCAAAAAGTTGTTTTCATATGAAAACTATTAGAGACGTGAAAAACTAAAAAGTTCGAGTGACGGTTGCCTTAAAGTTTCGTTGTATTAAAGAATATATAAATATTTTTCAATCAATGACATCAGTGGTGGTGTCATGAAGTAACAGCAGGTGTATGTTGATCAAGTGGGTGTGTGTGTGTTTGCGACACTTCAAGTGTCAGTGTGACTGTGTTTTTGCAGTGTGGTGGTGTGTGTGCATCACAAGTGAACAGAACAAAATAGGCAACAGAACTCGTGTCATTCTTAAAAGCGAAAGAATAGAAAGACTATGTACAGAAAGTGAAGAAGGGAGGAAGAGAGCAAGAGAAAGGAGAAGGCTGAGATGACTTGGCCAAGGAAAGTGACAGCATTTTTAAGAAACAACCAAGAGATGTTGAAACATAAAATCCTAATGACTGACGCGCCTGGATGCTGCACTTTACCTTACTTTATTTTTAGGACCGAAGAAACGGTATAAGGGAGAAGTTGTTGTAAGCTTATGATGTGTGTTCTTAAAAGAATTTAAAACCTCATCAGGAATCGTATGTGGTATTGTTTTGTTGTTAGGTGGTTGTAGTAGTGATAATAAAAATGGCTTTTTCAAGCAGAAAAGTATAAATTGGTTCTGTTGTTTTCTTAGCGCAGGCCAAGAGAGAAACAACTGTGTTGTGTGTTTCAGCAAAACATCTAGACGATGGCAGCCTACAGTCGACGATATGTACCAATGTGGATCTACCAGAATTATAAATAGTGTTAGGCAAAAATGACCAAGCCTTTGTACAATATAGATTACCTTGCAGTTAGGGCAGCGGTGGTCAATATCCTGGCACTCCGGAATACCTGTTTGTTATAGAAAACATATTAGTTCGAGTATCTTAAACGTTCAAACAAACTGCTTCACTTACAGCAAGGAATCAAGCAACAACCGAGCCAGCACCTAAGTTTAATTAAAAGATTGCATTAGTAAAAGTTACCAAATAAAGTGGTGCACTGAAACATACCCAACGAGAAGGAGAGTGCCTGAGAGAAGCCAAGTCAACAGACCAGGAGAGGCGCTGGTCTCGGTCATAACAGCGGCATTACAGTTGCTGCAGGTCACCTGCATCGGGTACGGGCCAAAGCCTTGACGAACAATGACTGTAGCAGTAACAGGAGCTAGAGGGGGGGGGAATAAGTTAAAATTATCGTTAGTTTTTGCCGGAGAAAGAAGCAAGTATTTCATGCAATCAATCAATCAATTAGTGCTATTCTCTGTGCATTTGTGTCCGCCTATTGCAGTAGCATACCATACGTGCAAATCATGGGCATTAAACTGCACTTGGGGGAGTGAGGAAAAAGGCAGGCAGGCAAGAAATCGGCAGTCAATTAACGCAACAAATTGCAATTATGCAGTGAAAAGCAGTATTCACAGAAACAAAGTAGCAGTAGCAAAAAGAGTAAAGCCCTGGAAGCCATCACCTCTCCCCTATTCACAGCTCACGGCTTTGAGAGCTAATGCTAACGTCACATCAAAGAGGAGATTGGTTCAATCTTTGATCAGCTAAGCACAGCTAGCAAGCTGATTGACTAGTCGCTAAAGACACCGTGAAGATGCAAGCTGGCAGTTTAGCGATCGAGAAGCTATTACTATAATAACCTTTAGCTTATATTACAAATAGGCAAAAAGCCGGCAGTGCTAAGACACATACAATTCATCTTTAACAGCATGGCGACACATAATAGTGACTGCAAAAGCAGTAGCAGCAAGTTAGACTTACATCCTTGCAACATTCACACAAAACCTTAGCAGTCGACTAGTCTCCCACTGTTACCAAGAGCAAATACAATCAGCGGCAAACAAAGTGGTGTGATGGAAGGTTAGTCAGTCTGAGGGCAGACATGAAAGTATCCATCTCATTCCCAGTGTTACCATTAGTAGGAAGAGGAACAAACAAGAAACAAGCATTGACAGACTCTAACGGAGAAAAGCGAAAGTGAAAACAGAGAAAAGGAAAATGAATGCATGCATGGAGAAAAAGGCAAGTGCTAATGAGAAGCATTAGAAGAGACCTCCATGATCTGTGTGAAGCAGAGGTGTTGCACCAAATGTTATCGATGGCCCGTTGAATGGAAGATTAGTCGCAGGAATAGTAGCAGTACCTTTTTAGAGGCAAGATGAGTTAGTTTAGATTGGAAAAAGTGTTAGTTTGTTTACAGTGAAAGCGTCAAAGGAAAAGGATTGGATATAAAAAGGAGGATCGCACTTCTAGAGAAACCACAAACTATCGCAAACTTCTGCGTAAAGTGGCACTAGCGTCACCGACAAAAAGTTTTGTAAATCCGGCTGATTAGCAAAGTCATACCACTCTAATTTGGAGCCGCAGTAATTTGGCGATAAAAAAACACTGGCATTTTCAAGCTAAAGATATGGGTCGCATTTTGGGCTGACTGCTGCTGTTGATGATGATGCAAAGTTGAAAAGCTAAACATTGTAAAAATCTTACCGGGAGTAGGATATCCTTGCGGCGGGTAGGCGGCCACAAATCCAGGCGGCGGTGCAGGGTGGACCCCAGGTTGAGCAGTGTACGGCGGTGGGGGCTCCATCATCGAAGGCTGCTTTCCTTGCTGCGGGGGGTACTGAGACATTTTCCCAAAGGTGGATGTGGGAGGAAAATTGAAGATTCACTAAAGTACTGGACGGTTTTAGCTTTCACAGGCACTGACAACAAGTGGCGTGGTGGTGGTTCACAAGAGAGGCAGTCGAGGGGCTACAAAAAACGAAACACAAACATTAGCAAACAGCGAGAATAGCGAGACACAGTGGCACAGTGAGAAAGAGGAGACAGCCAATCTGCCAAGGCTGAGCTTTCTGTCTGGCTTGCTCACATACACACACACACTATTAATAGAACGAGTCCTGCACGCTGTAAAGCGATTCTTCAAGGAATTAGCTAATTCCTGGGCAATGCGCAAGGCTAATTCAAAGCAGTGGCTCAAATGAGGGTGGAATTGAATCACAATAGAGATATAAACACTAAACGGCGGCAATCACTACAACTGACAGTGGGCGGGGAAAAACTGAAGTATTGGGAAGGATTGGCACGAAGATGATGAAACTCTTAGAAACTAAAGGTGTTCTCGAACACACACAGGGAAAGGTGATACTAAGCACAAGAGAGGAAGAAGGCAACTCACTTTGTAGAATCTACGCGAAAGTGACGACGCCGATGGTGGTGGTGATCGTCTACGACGGTGACGGCCAAGTGGTTCTCTTCTACTCGAGCCTGTACGGTGAGTGGTATCAGAGGGAGGCTGCTCGGGGAAAGGGAAGAGAGTGAGTGTGAGAACGGCTGGAGACTGGAGGAGCACAAGTACAGCGATGACGGAGAGGTAACTTATGGCGCGTCAATACCAGTCTGTACAGCAACGGACAGCTGCTGCTGCTGCTGCTAGTGGCGATGGCGGTGGTGGTCGCGGTGGTCGTCGTCGTCGTCGTTCTGGAGTCTCAGCTTGTACAACGGTGGTTCTCAGCTTGTGCTCTCGCTGCTGCAGCAGTTGTGAAAACCAACGTCGCCGAAGATCAACAGTGAAAAGTGAACTGGCAGCTAGGTGCCGCTGCAGTTACACACGCACAGACAGTGCAGCTGCGAAGTAGCGGCACAAAGCACAGACCTCAACGAGGATGACTCACTAGGTGGCCGCGCGCCTGCTGGCAGTGCCTCTATCACCGCACAGCCACAGTGTCCGCGTCCTCCCGGCGGGAAGCACAGTGTCGAAGCCAATCGTACAGCGCCTGCCCAACTCTGATGTACGGCCGCCGCCGTACTCTCTGCCGGGAGGACGGTGTTGCTGCTGCTTCCTCAATCTCAGCTGCTGCTGCAGGCAGATGATCACACTGCCATTAGCTTAATTGGACACCAGCAGATTGCATCTAGAACGAAGACACTGGCAAGGGTGGTCAGGGAAAAAACTGTCTTATCTCCCAAGTTTGGATGGACGATTGCAGCACCACTGCAATGCATCGACATTTTGCGCAGTTTAGCTTTCAGACTAGCAATCTCACACTTTGCCTGTTCAACTCTTTACGTCACAGACGGCAACATGTCGATGTTGTGCAAGTGGACACAACTGATTGGTCGGTTTGTCGTTCGGTGGTACAGCTGGTTGGCAATGCTCACCAGTTGACAAAATCAATGCATTTGTGTTGTCATACCATCGCACAATTGTGCCTCTGACTGACTCACTCGACACGCACTGATAACGACAACATTTGAGCAGAGTGAGAGCGAGAGCATTTGAAATGACTGTGCTGTAGATTGATAGTGAGAGAGTGGGAGAAACTATTCAAAATCACAGATCACCTAAAGTGACTGAGCGCTTTCAATCGTACGATGACGGGATAAAGGAGACTTTTTGTTGTTTTAAAAATGGAAGCTTCAAAGGTGCCATAATCGTGGCAGACCAAAAACGATCATTAGCAGGATTTTATAACTAGGGGATCTCCAGGTGTTCACCGGTAGATTTTGACTGGAGCGGGTAGGGGTGCCTCATGAACCTACCCCAAAACCAGCACCCACACACCTACCCTACCCTAACGCCAACACTCACTCACTCACTCACTCACCCTAACCCTACACCCTACACCCAAACAAACCTATCCTACCCTAACGCCAACACCCACACACACACCTTACCCTAACCCCTACACCCAAACAAACCTAACCTACCCTAACGCGTACACCCCCACACACACACCCTAACCCCTACACCCCACACACACACCCTACCCTACACCCACACACACACCCTAACCTCTACACCCCACACACACACCCTAACCCTAACGCCTACACCCCCCCCCCTGCACACCCTACCCTACGATGGACAAGCGGTTGTGGACTGCAGAAAAGGGGAGGAGTGTAGATTGCTTGTGCGCATCTGATCTGCGACTTTTTCAGCATATCTATGCTGATAAGGTTGTTATCGCACACAAAAACATTTTGCTTCAACAAAACTCAAAGTCAAAATATCAAAAAGTGCGCTATCAGTGCGCAATAGCAATCTACACTCCGCCCCTTTTCTGCAGTCCACAACCGCTTGTCCATCGTACCCTACCCTAACGCCACTGGCAGGCTGCCACAGCTGGCAGCTGCGCGCTTTCCCCAGCTGTTCACAGCACTGCTCAGAGTAGCGCTACCTTTCACAGTGCATTTGTGCGCAGGCGCACATTAAAGTCAACTTTGAAAGGGCCTAGCGTGAAAAGTACTCAATGGATTTTCAATCTGATTGAATACTGCAATGCCCACAACTATAATCTGTTGCTGTGCCAAATTTGACAACAATCGGTCCAGCCGTTAAAAAGCCTATCGCCCAACAAGCCACCCTCTTCCTCCCGAGCGATGACGCAATATTTCTCACATTTTTCACTATGAGAAAAAAAACTTTTTTCTTTGAACGGACCTAGCTCCAAAACGGCTGGGAGTTTTTTAATTCTGAAAACGTTGTGCAGATCTACAACTCTTTAGCTGTCATCGTGCCAAGTTTCGTAAAATTCTGAACAGCCGAAGTGTGAAAAACATTTGACCAAAAAAAATCTGTCGCACCGATTTTGACCCAGCGGTAGACTGTCACTTACAAAAACACCTCGCTTCGCTCGGTGTTTTTGTTCGCTCCAGTCAATAACAGCAAATGCTTAGTACTTGAACACTATCAAAGTTTAAACTGCATCTACTAAACGTTTTATCCAACAATTTATTATATACGAGGTTTTTTTAAACACAAACTTTGCTCAATTTTCAAAATGTAATTTTTATTTCAAAAATCAAAAATTTTTATACAGGGTTAAATTGTTTAACATTATGCAAAAAGTTCAATTTTTAATTTGTTTACAAATATTTTTAGCAAAAAATAAACTAAACAATCACAACTATTTTTTTTAATTTTACAATGTTAAAATTAATCGAATACTGTATTTTTAAGTGTGTTTTTAATTATTAATAAAAATATAAAAATTCTAGATACTCTAATCAAACTAAACGCCCATTTGATCACTTAATATCCACAAGAAAGATTTTTTGTTTGAGCGTTTGAGTTACTTGTAAACGCTTGAATGTGGTTTTTGAACTCGTTCTCATATCTAAAATTTATATCATGATCATTCTCAAAAGGACATTTAAATGGATCTGCAACTGGGTTTTTAAGGTGAAAAAATGAGCTAGAGTTTCTTGGGCAATTGAATTTAGTTTGTGAATAAACGCATCGTGGTGATGGTTATAAAAACCGGGTACAGCCATTGCACATTTTTTTGTTTGGTCAAATCATTACTAGGAAACCGGGTGAAGAGAGTTTTAGTTGTTAAATTCTACAACTGCAACAGTTATAACGCACAATTTTTTTGAAAACTTAATGTCTGAGTTAGGTTGAATCGCTCTACCAAAAAAATGATGTTTTTTATGTCTAATAAAAAGGCATTTTTTAAAATAAATTAATAAATTGTTTTGTTGCTACATGATCTAATTCTGTACTTTTATCACACATTCCCCTTTTGTTGCCAATGGTGCAATAATAATCAAAAATACATTAAAAAATTTTCATATTTGATGTTAAAATGATTTTTTCTAAATATCACGCCAGTCGGGATTGTCAGCTGATTTTCAAATTTTTTTGTCATAATCAAATAGCTCACATGAGCTTCTTTTATCTCAAAATTAGCATATTTTTCATAATCAGTTTTAAAATCATAATAATTGCAATTAAAAACACTTTTGTTTTTTCATTATCTTTTAATTGATGTTTTCTAACTATCAACACAATGCCTTTATCTACCAACTAACTTCAATCGCGCAAGGAACTCCAGCTCATTTGGCACACTAAAAGATCCAGTCGCAGCGCCATTTAAATGCCCATTTAAAAAAGTTCACGATATGAACTTTAGATATGAAAACGAGTGCAAAAATCACATTCAAGCGCATAGAAGTAGCTCAAACTTTCAACCAAAACTTCGATTAAAAGATGATGAAAAGGACAAAGGAGTTTTTAAATGCAATTATTGCGATTTTAAAACAGACTCGGAAACATATGCCAATCAACACCTAAAAGAAGCGCATATGAACTATCTCATGATGGCAAACAAAATGGTAAAATTAGCAGACAATCCCGACTGGCTGGATATTCGAAATAATCATTTTACCGTCGATTACAAAATTTCTTTAAAAGTTTCTGGCGAGTACTATAGCACTATTGGCAACAACAAAAGGGGAATACGTTATAAATTTCAAACATTAAAGCATTTTGCAGCAATTCAAAACATTAATGATTTAGACGCTCTCAGACACTACAATAACAAAAGAGGAAAAATTCAGCAATGATTTGGTTAAAAATGTGCAATGGTCGTACTTCTTTTTAAGTAAAAAGCCAAAACTTTTCTTTTATAGATATTACATGATCAAATGGGCGTTTTGTCTGTCCACTACCAATATACCCTAAGTGATTGCAAATGAGATAAAATTTGTTTTTGTTGGTGTTAGTTTTAGTTTTTCAGTCTGTTTGCTGTATTTTTTGCATTTTTTGTCATACCACTTCTAGTATAACAAAACGAGTTTTTAAAATTTCCAGTTCAATGTTACAGCTGTAATCTTAATATCCATCATTATCAACATTAGAATGCGGTTTCAATTTTTTTTATCTGATAACCACATTTAGAAATATTCTGATCTTCAAATGTTTGTAAAAGTGTAAAATAAGTTACTACTAAATTGTCACATTTTTTGCTTTTAACGGAGTTTTAAATCTGTAAAGTATTTAAAATTTTTTAAAACCATAGCAGCATTTGGTTTGTAATAAAATCTGGTAAAATTAAAAAAATAATTTGTATTAATTGTTTGTAATCCAAAAATATTTGTAAACAAATAAAAACTGTTTTTAGTATAAATAACTTACTTTTGTATAAAAAAAATTGTAGATTTCTAATGTTTAAAATATTTTTAGAATCAATAGTTGCATAAAATAGTAAACATTTTGTGGCAAGATTCATTTAGACATTAGGTTTGATACATTCCAAAGTTGGGGAGGTGTCAAATTATTGGTTGGTGTAAGCCACATAAATCAGGGTCGTGCTAGAAAAGAACGGCACTGTCAGAGAGAAGCATTTCACTGAATTGGTTTTTATTTCTGAACTATTCTTAAAGAATGATGCGAAAGGCAATCTTGAGTTGGCATTAGCTCATTTGCCTGTCGACTTCTCGATGTCGTTACTGCTTTTAAATTGATTGGTTCGTTTGGGACTGTTTAGGATAGGTAATTGTTGGTTCGTTGGGGTTGGGCGCAACGTGGGCAAGCAAGCACAATGACGACGACCTGTTCTGCTTGGAATCAGAAAATGCACTGAAACAACCAGCGCAGCTTGCTTCGTTTTTACGTGGCGGGCGCCAATAAACAAAAATGGTGATTCGTTAGAGGGCGCTTGCTGCAACTAAAATGATCTAAAAAAGATAACTACAAAGTTGGTTGCTAGTCGGCTTGGCTAGTATGGCTAATATCGCACAATTGTACCTCTGACTGTCTTGACTCACTTGACACGCACTGATAACAATAGCAATTGAACAGAGAGAAAAGAGAGCAAATCATATGAAAACGACTTTACTGTGGATTGATAGCGAGAAAATGGCAAAAAGGCGGTTGAGAGTCACAGGAAAACTAAGGTAACTGGGAGTTTTTAATCGCACTACGACAAGATAAAGTAAAGATGGCAGTTTTAAATGTGTTATAGTATTGGCAGTCCTAGAGCGACTACTTGCAGGACTTTCTAAAAATGCCAATTCTAAGCTTCCAATAAGCTATCGCAGCACTACTAGTACACACAAGCACTACTGTAATCGATATGCGGTTGACAAAAATAAAATAGTGGCAAGCAATGGCGGCGCTGTGTTTGTACTGTTGTAATTAAACATTTACTGATATTACGTCATTTGACGTGACTTGCCGGCAACGTCGTGCTCAGGGTCCCAGCTCGCTTCGCTCGCGAGACCCTCGTCGACGGACGTTGACACTGGCCAAGTCACGTCAGACCTCGCGGTCGTTAGCTGTGCACCGCTACAATCTTAAAACTATTTTACCCATCGATCTCTGACGTAACTTGCACAGCTAAAAAACTGGAGTTATTTTGCCGTCAATCTCTGACGTGACTTGACCACTGTCAACTTCCGTCTCCTCGGGCCCTGCTCGCTTCGCTCGCAGGTCCCTCGTCGACGGAAGTTGACAGTGGTCAAGTCACATCAGACCTCGCGGCCTTGAGGCGTGCACTGCTAAGACACAAACATTATTTAGCCGTCAGACCTTGCGGATTTCAACCATGCACGGCTAAAACATTGGATATTTTTTGCCGTCAATCTCTGACGTAACTTGACCACTGTCAACTTCCGTCTCCTCGGGCCCTGCTCGCTTCGCTCGCAGGTCCCTCGTCGACGGAAGTTGACAGTGGTCAAGTTACGTCAGATCTCGCGACTGAGGATGTCATGCGAAGGAACGAATGCAAAGCCTGGAGCTGACTTAGTAAACAAAACATCGGCGAGATCATCATAATGGTTAAGAAGAAAGGAATGACAGCATGAAAAAACATCAGGCCACAAGACTGATGGCGAGGAGGTCGTCGCAAAATTGAGGACATCAACCAGAACTGAGCTAGATTGGTCTGGCACAATCGCCACCGAACCGACATAACACACGCTAAAGAGTTTTCGTAAAAAATTTCAGAAAAGTGCTACGCAACATAGCCAACCCAAATCAGAGACAGTAGGCAGGCTTCTAGAAACTAGAGAACAGACTGGTACTGGTGTTTAGTGCGTTTCAAAATATAAGCGTCTTGACAACCGTCAACAGCTACGACAAAAAAACACAGAGCAGACATCAGCACAATGTGATTAACAGCAAGACATTGCAGTAACCAATAAAAACCAGAACAATGGTGGCGGTTTATGTATTACAAAATGTAGGACACAAACCAAACTAATGCCATCGATACAAGGTAGTGCTTGCTAGATCACAACGTGAGTATAGACATAAAAACAGGAAAGCACATGACAGAATTTACACTGAAAAGCAGCAAAATATTGTGAGATACGTTTAAAACCTAATTTAAGTAGTAGTGCTTTATAAAAAAGCATGACTTGATAAACGCAATGAATGCTTACATAAGAAAAAAATGCAGCAGTTAAGGAAATGTTCATTCAGTCACATGATCAAACGTAATGCAGCTAAAAACTTGGGAGAATAAACAACAGTAAGCAAACGAATAGCAATCAGATTGAATCAATAGAACTGACACCTTACAGGAATGGCGATCATATTATTGACAAAAAGTGTAAGTGAAAAAATCTAGGACAAAGCACCAATTTCATACAAAGGATTGCTTGATCACACATCGTTGAGTAAATAAGATCATCATCATCATCATCATCACCAGGTGACAAGAAATGGCACCAGAAATGGAAACTGAAAAGCAGACAAAGAAGTATTTGTGATATACAGTTTGCAATAACGGCTTAGAGTTGTTTAGAATGTGAGAAAAGTAGCCAGTTGTAGTGAAAAACAAGAATGGCCATAAAATCAGACAATGAACTGCTGTAAAATAGGAGGAAAACACAAATTACACAATAAAATCGGGAAAATAGTGCTTCCAGAAAGTGTACAGAAAAGTGCTGACAGGCGTGGTGATAAATGCTTTGTGGAGAATATAAAAATACAGTAATCAAACAAGGAAAAGGTAGCAATAATTAAGTCATTAGAATGCAGACTGACAAATGGCGTCAGTTTCACCGAGGTTGCATACTTAGTTGCGGCTGAAGCGGCCAAAGCGAACTCGTTCATGGCAGCCGAGGTACTTCTTGCATTTCGGGCAGTAGTGTAGAATGTCCTTTGATCCATTGGAACACATCAGTGGAATGAGACAGCAGCCACAAAAGCATCTGTAAAACAGAAAACCAATTAGTAAAATATTTCTCAAAAATATGTTTAAATCGTTAATTAGAACCGTTATTTTTGTAGTAACCTGTAACCTTTTGCAATCGATAATATCTATCGAAGCATTTGAAAATCATTTCCGAAAAACATTGACTGAGTCACAATGCCACCTTGCACAAGCAAGCTGAAATCAACTTGACGTAACCCAACAACCAAATGGGTGACACGCATGTTTAGCCCAGGTGATAATTAGTCAAAAAATAAAAAACGGCAACTGATGCCGAGTTAGTTGGCACAGGAATGAGTTGACCAGTTTTTGCCCGTCACTAGCCAACCTTCTGGCGCTGTCTGCTGATAGTTGCTGTTCAACTTGATCAGTGCCGCCTGTCAGTGGCCTATCTCCAAATGTGTGGGAAGTCTGTTTGGCTGTTGTCAACAGCTAAACAAACAGAGACAACAATAGCAACAGCAGCACCAGGAAAAACACTCGCTAATCAAAAGTGCAGTACTTGCTATGGTATCAATAGCTAATGTAAATGTTGACACTTCTGTTTAAAAAAAGTTTCTTCAAAAAATATTGTTCATTCTACAAATTGCCACTTGTACATCTCAAATGCCCAGTCAGTCAGTCTACATACCCAAAAATGCAAAGCAGCGAGCACAGGAGCCAAGAGACGACGGTTGTCTTGGACTCAATTTTGGTGGTGATGTCTTCATTGCAGTAGTAGCACTTCATGGGAATCGACTTGGCCGGCAGGTTGTCGGCAATTACTGTAAATGCAAACAATGGAAATATTAGCACCAGTTTTTGGTTTACAACTGTCTAGTCTAGCACATACCAATTGTAGTTTGCGTGGCCGGCTGAGGGACATTCTGAAGAATGGGCGCCTGTTCGCTGTAGGCAGGCGGTGGGGGCATTGCGTACGCCTCCCCGGAAACGGCCTGCAACGGCGGGTACACCTTGGTCGGCTCCATGCCCTCGCCCTCTTCGGTCGGTGCTGAGGGAACCGAGGGGTACATGTTGTTGCTGTTGCTCATCTTGATCGAGACAGTTGAGGCGGTCAACGGCAGTTAGTGGTTTGAAGGGAAATGATCGCCAAGAAGTGGTTGTCGTCGTCGTGAAATGTGTCGGCTAAGATGAAATCAGCATCAGCAGCAGCAGTCAGACATGGTGCTTGGATGAATCATCAGCCGTGGCAGGGGAGATTGGAGTTGCTGAGAAAGAGGGAAAAAGAGAAAGAGAGAAAGGCCGCTGCTTTCAAAACAAGCACAGAGCGAGCAGCAGTGCACTGAAGAGAAGGATCTCCTTCTCCCCTCGTTCGCTCTCTCGGTGGATTGACCACGACGAAGAGAGCAACTGTGTGCAGCTATGCACTGTACAGAGTCTGTACATATGCACTGCACATCTTGCGCATGTTGCAAGCACTGAATCCTCGAGCAAATTGGCAAAACAAAAATTGCCCCTTGTCAGCAACAGACAGGCAGGCACCATCTAGTGCATCGGGTGATCACTGTTGCGCATCGCCGGTAAAAGCAGCCTACAAATAAAGTGGTATATTTTTTCTAAACTGAAAACATTAAATATGTAAGATAACTGCTACATCAGCTCAGGTGAAAGGGCACCCATAGGGACATTCATTGCCTACTTCTTGTGACCGTCCTTGCTTTTCGGTTTTCCCTTGCCCTTTTCTTTTTCATTCTCTTTCCCTTTTTCCTTTTTGTCCTCCTCCTGTTTGCCTTTGATAAAGGTGATTGCCATTTTTGAGGTGTAAAACTCGAATCGCGGCATTTTGAATGATTTGCTCTTTTTTGAACTGTTACCAGCGGCAGAGCTTTTCACTTTTTTCTTCTGACTTTTCTTTGACATTTCAGCTGACTTTTTGTTTGCAGCTGCCGGTTTGGACTTTTTCTGCAAATGAGCGGAGACTTTTTTGTGGCTCGCCTTTTTAGCCGATTTCATTGAGGAGCACTTCGATTGACCATGGTGGGAGTGCTCAGCAGTTGGCTTCATTAGCGGAAGCGAGGGAAAAGTGTGCTTTCCAGACGGAGGCTGCTGCTTCATGTGATCACTAGTAACTTCAATTTCAAAAAAGCCTTTATGACCACCTGAATGTTTTCCGTGGGGGTGGTGCTCTTTCTTGTCATGGCTGCCATGCTTTTTGCTGACAGTGCTGACCCTTGACTTTCGGTTGTGCGGTTTGTCATTGTTGCCGCATGTCTTTTTCTTTTTTTTCTCACCCTCAGCATCATCTTTCTTTTCCCCATCTGGCGATTGCTCAAAGAAAGGTTTTATCTTCTCATAGAGATTATGTGCAAAGTTGGTGAGAGCACCATTCACGTCAGCAGACTTTGGTTTAGGTTTAGAGCTAGCGGCACTTTTCTTGTTCTTCTTTTCAGGAACTGAAGTACTCGTTTTCTTTTTCTTTTCCACTTCAGCTGCACTTTTCTTTTTTTCTCAAGACCAGAGGCGCTTTTCTTTGAATTCATAGAAGATGCGGCACTTTTCTTCTTCATCTTCTTGCTCTTGCTGCTGTTGTTCGCTTTTGAAATTGCTCGTTTTGAAATTGACTGAACAGTGCTCTTTTTAACTTTAGAATCACTGCTTTTTGGTTTTTTGCTCTTGTTAGACGTTGACTTTATCGTTGACTTTTTCCCTTCGTTACCCATTCTTTTAGATGACACGTAATAAATTGGTAATTCAAAAATGCAAATAAACAGTCAGTGTAAACACAAGTTTTTATTAAACTATTAGGTTTTAGAACCTCTGTAATTTTAGAATTTTGCAAGTGTTGTTTTCTTACAATTTAGAACTATGTATCTCACCGTAATTTAATTGTCATGATTATTGATCATCATCATCAAAATTAGTCACCAATGCAACTGGGTGTCTTTGCCTTGACGTCGCACAGTTTAGTGCAGCAGTCGCTGTCCGCTTTGCAGGGAGCTCCATCTCGGCCACAGATAGCCTCAACGGAGACTAGGCTGGCAACCAGTGCCACAAGGATCCACGAAAAAAGCTGGAAGAACTTCATTTTGTTTTGGTTGAACGATGAGTTTGTTGCTAGCTGTAAAAACACCTAAACAATACCTTTTGGGTGCAACGCCTTTATAGTAAGTCAGGTAAGTTGCCACTCAGTGTTTATCATTGCGGATGTAACTTCATTGCATGGGATTACAATGTGATTAGCAGTTTATTTTAACTTTAAGTTAGAAGCAATTTTAAAATGATGGGAACTGATGCAGCTGGTCCAGTGGTAGAAGATAAACAAAACAATACTCTTACAACATCAATTAAAAGTTTTTAACCAAACGGTTTAATCAAACTATTTATAAAACAAATCACCTTATGTTACTATCAAACTAATTAGATTTGTTTTTCTTTTTTAATTTTCCACCACTGTGTCCCCTCTTCTTGCGAGGAGCCAACTTTGGTTTTATAGTTCTTTTACGTGGTCCACTCGTTTCCGTTGAAAGGGAATCTGAAATACCTGTTGAAGTTATTGCCAGTCTAGTTATTTTTTGTTGCCCCCTTTGCTGCTTTTTAATTTCCTTCAGTTCAAGCAATAAACACGTCTTTAGCAGCAAACAAGCGTCTACTGGGGAATTCTTCTGTTTAAGTGTATCAGCATTTTGTATCAGTTGACTGGTATTCGTAACTAGTTTTTAGATAAATGAAAAAATATTATCAGAACGCTTCTTACTCCCAAATCAAATAGCTTACTTTCTTGAGCGCACTGTGGGTGCATGACATTAAAGGCAAAAGCGTAGCATTCGAATATTCGAACATCATTAACGCAAAGTGCCTTCACAAAACGACACTCTCGAAGACAATTTTCTGCCGTTTCAACAGTCAACAAGGTACTGTTTGCCCATGGATGCTGTCCTTGCAACTGCACATGTGCCAGTTGAAGGACAAAAATCAGGACACACAAAATTGAACAACGCATCAACATGGCTAAAAAACAAACTGCCGAAATGATAGTTGACCAGAGTAATCCCTACTTAAATGAACAAAAAGATGCTTTTTGTTGTAAAACGGCGGTTGTTATCAGTTATTAGTTGTTTTTATAAGATAGAAAATTAGGCTAACCATTGAGATACTTCTAAATAACAAAATTCATTGTTTCGTACAGTGTTACCCTCTTTACTGTGATTTTAAGATTGTGAAAAACCTCAAATGAGCCTTCATTGCAGTTTTCTACAGTGTAATGATTTAGTAGTTTATTTACTGAATTATAATAAGCAAAATACTCAAACTTTTTGATTTACTTTTTAGGTACGATGTATTGCAGAAAAATAAAAATGTCAAAATTCTGATTTTTTACTTTTTTATTGATTCATTAATTTGAGCTTAATCGAGTGCATGCACTTGATTAATTAATTTTGCGTTTTATAAATCAATGACAATTTAATTAAAGTACATTTTCAACAAATTCAAGTACACCATTTTCCACTTTCACAAACGTTAATTATGTAATGCAATCGGAATTACCAGTTTCCACTTTTATTTGTAATCATCATCATTCTACTGTAGAGTAATTATCTTTGGATTTCATAACAAAAAAGTGCAATTTTTTTCTTTATATCGGTTCAGCATCTCCTTCAGGTTGTGTTGGCGGTGTGTATGGTGGCCTTCGACCGTTGCTGCCAAATCCAAAAACTGACACATCAACATTTGGTTTGCCCCCTTGCACTCGATCGTAGCCAACTTTGACCAGACCACTCAGCACATCAATGTCAAGAATGGTGGTCGACTGTGCAGGGTCTTTGTGCAACACCATTTTGAAAAACGGTCTACAAGAAAACAAAAGGTAAATAAAACACAGTTTAATTAATTATTTTAAAAAAATTACTTACGAAACATCCACAATAACGTCTTTGTCGTTTCGGCTGACAATTGGTGCCGCATCAGAACAGTGAACCAGAGAAACTACCAACAAAGCAACTGCCAAGGCAATTTTAGAATTCATCTTGACGGGAGAATTACTACAGAATGTCGAACGATCAGTAGTAAGTCGGCGAAGTGGTCGGAGAGTACTAAAGCGACTGTCACCTGCGAATCAGCATTTATTCACTGTCTGTCCCACTCTTCCGAGTGCTGCAATCCTGTTCTGTTCTGTGACGCCATTGCCATCTAATTGCTGATTAGCTCGCATTAGTGTCTGTTTGTCGTCGGTACACCTGGCTGATAGTGAAAGGTAGCAGCAGCAGCGGCGACAGCAGTTCCCTCGTGCAAGGGATGCGGCAGACAGACTGCGGCTGACAGTGGCAGAGGCACCAAGGTGTTCAAGGTGATCACGCCATGATCGAACCTAATCAAGCGTCCTCTCAGTAATTGGTAGAGCAAGTTTTTGGTAGCCAGTAAAAAATCAGTATGATCACCGATCACAAATGCACTCGGGCGAGTCAGCCGTTCAATGGAAACCTTTAATCGCCGCGGCAGTCAACAAACAACTATTCAGTCAACAACTATTCAGCTGTGCTGAGCTAAAGTGTGCGTGAGTGTGCTCTTTCTAGAACTGACCATGCACTAGAAAACACTTTCATTCTTTCCGACATTCGACTAGAACGGGGTGTAGCCTCGCTGTCGACCGCAGCAGAAAACGGCGCCCAAAAATCGACTCCAGGTACTTTGACGCTCAATTGGCGCTATCTCTGGTTGGTAGCGTTCTTCTACAATCACCACTTTGTCCTTTTTTCGAATGAAAACCGCTTCGGCTTCTGTGAAAACGGGCTTCTTCCGGAACTTGGACTTTGCCTTTGCCCAAGTGCTCGTGTCGCCGGCAATAAGCAAAGGCGTCTCTTTTTGACCTTCTTTTCGCTAATTCGGTCTTCAATCAGGCGGCCAAACTTGTTGATTCTTCTCAAGGCGGAAGAGGCATCATCGGTGAGAACCAGTTTTTGAGACTCTAGGCGATTGTAAATCATATCATTTAGTTTGTCGATCTGCTCAGCATTGAAATAATTGACGTAATCTCCGAGAACGCCCTGAAATTTGCTGATCTTTATAGCGTTCTTTCGATTCGCTTCATCGTTCTCCTTCAGCTCTCCCAAGTCGCTGGTCATGCCGTGTTTCTGAGAAAGAATTTCATTCACCTCTTCATCAAGTAATTGCAAGCCCAAAAAATTCGCAATGATGCGTGCCATTTGAAAGGGTACCTAAGAATTAAATAGGAAGAGGAAAAACATATTACATCAGCTGAGAAGCAGGTGTTCAGTGAAGTGTGTCCCTGTTTGTGTGTTTGTGTTTGGGACATTACTATTTTTAACTCTTCATAGCTAATGAAAAGAACGTTGTTGGGATAAATTTTAGAGAGCTGCCAGTAGGAAACGACATGATCAAAGTAACTGCCGTATAGTAAATAACCAGCCATGTACAGGTCGATGAAATCATCCAGTGATATTTGAATTCCTTTCAGACGGTGGTGATAGTAATATGCGACGATGTGATCTTTTGGATTCCGAGCCAGATAGATGATCTGCAAATGAGAAGACAGTTTTAATTTTAAAAATGATTGCGTAAATCAACTGAACTACCTTTGCAGTTGGTGCATGCAGCTGTTTAGGTATCAAGTCAAAAGGAAGATGAGACGCAAGGAGACGTGGCGATTTGAGACTTTTCAGCCATCGCAAGTGTCCGTACTGATTGGACGCTTCCAATCTGCCCACTGGAAGGCTTTCAACTTTTTCGGGAGAGTTCAAAATTTCACTTCGATTCTTTTGGTCCTTGTTGACCATCATTCGGACCATGTCTTCGAGTAAATGGCCATTGCTGCAAAAAAACAACGGTTAATTGTTTACTAGTAGTTTTAAATCATACCTTGCGGGATATGAAAATAGGAAAATGTCATCTTCGCGAACATCCAAATCCTCAAGTGCTTCGACTATGCGTGAATTGACGGCATCTTCTGGAAACTCATAATTTCGAACTGTTGTGATTTTGGCGATTTTTTGCTGATAATCATGTCGTTTCGTCTCAATATCAACGACCACTTCTTCTTCATGGTGAGCATCAAAAGTTGTTGACTGAAATGAATCTCTCGAATGAAAGTCTCTTGAGAGTCGAATGCTAAGCTTCTTCAATGAATTTTTAATCCCCTTCATGACAACCAGCAGATGTAAAGTCTATTTGACATTCACTATTGTTCTTTTTGCAAAACATGGCATTATTACGAGCAATCCTAAAGGAAACCGCATTTCCTGTGCTCTGTCACACTCTGTCTGTTCTTCGATAACTGTTCCGGTTGTGGAATTGCCACTTAAACTGAAGTTCAACCTAAATTTACAATCAACAGTCATCCTGTCAAAACAAATTTAAACAAAAATTTTGCTTTATTTTTAAAAACAGGCCTACTCACTACATTTAGTTTTCTTGTTTGAACAGTGTTAGGGACAGTGTTTCTTAAGGTGAGAGTGAGTCGAATTTTCTATTATATTGGCTTTTGTATTATTCCTATAGAGATTGTCAATTTTTTGTTAATTTTTTATCTTAGTTCGTGAAGCAGCTAAAATTGCAGTTTTTGCTTTAAAATAAAGTTAAAGAGCTAGGCAAAGACCGTATGTGGGCTTTTAAGAAAATTGGGTGTTCTTTTATTTTTACAAACAAATGAACTTAAAAAATGCTAAGTTTTTATGTTTTTTTAACTTCAATCGTTTGTAAAAATAAAAGTACACCGAATTTTCCTAAAAGCCCACATACGGTCCTTGCCTGGCTCTTTAACTTTATTTTAAAGCAACAACTGCAACTTTAACTGCTCCATGAACTGAGATCAAGGAATAAACAAAAAATTGGCAATCTTTATAGGAATAATACGAAAGCCAATAAAATAGAAAATTTGACTCACTCTCACCTTAATAAATGAAACTCAAGCTTGAATGCAAAACCCTTAGATGGCAGCTAAAATGTTGAGTATGGAAAACTTTCACAGTGAGATGAGGATTACCTAGCTTACTGGAAAGTTCGTGTTGCACCGACTACAAGTCATTGACTGCCCAAAAATATGCAAAACATTTAATTTTTAAGTGCAAAGTTAATTAATGTTTGACCAGTATTCATTTCTGCAGCTACTTAATTCAATAACATCCTACATGAGAAAGAATTTAGTAATAGCAAACCGTTTACTAGTCAACGTCACTGTCAGACAACGTTGTCGTACAAATGTGAGCTGCAAAACAAATGCTTCACGCTCAAACTAGTTCACTTTCTCATTACACACACACTTTCTCAGACTTTTTTCTTGTGCACTTTCCCAGGTCAGCCCAGTGATTGGCAACTTTGAGCGTGTCCACTTGATTGTCTGTTTGCACGTCAGTATATCGATGAGCGCACCATTTTGTCCGAGTTGATTGAGTGATTGACAGACGCGAAGACAAGGTGTCTACTGTCGTGTCGAGGTGATTTATTGTGTCGCCATTGATGATGATAATGGCGCACAGAGAGATACTCTCTATTTTACAGTGTATTTTAACAGGCAAATTAACAGGTCGCTCTGAGTAGTATAGTGACTGCAATTGAGAATAGAGCATTGTATCGAACAGAACATCACCTTGACTACTCTTTTTGCAAGCAAGGATTTAATATCCTGAATATGACAATGTCAGTGGCAAGTGCAAAGGGCACCATGTGAAGAACATCATGCACAGGGAGTCGTTGTCATGCAGGTTGCCAAAACACGACTCAATTCACTGCTGCCAATATCAATGGTTTGTTGATGTGATGCGGCGTTGCATCGTCGCACACTGACCCACTGCAATCTGTTAAGCAGTTTCGGTGATGGGCAAACTCGTGTTATGCAAAGTGGAAGCACGGCAGCAGCGTCAGCATCAGCAGTACTCGTCTTTTCTTTAGCAAGTCAGTATGCTTTTTACTGTCCTAGGGCTCAAAAGCGTGCTCAGCAGACTTGGTGGCGCTGTGCACTTGGCCACCATTTTCTCGTTGGACTAATTGCCCAACAACTGGCCGTTTTGTTTCAGTAGTATTTCACCTATTCTCAAAACTCAACTTTTTTTGCCTTCAACTTCTCAACCGCCAAAAGTGTTTCAGTGCCAGTGCCATTGTGACAGGGCCAAATCTGCTGGCCAGTCACAATCAGTCATCTATTACGTGCTTCTTCGTACACACAGCTGACTTCTGTATTGATGAAGATGTCGACGAGAAACATCGAAACAAGACTGCCGACAATGGTGCTACCTTTTACGGAAGCTACGCCGTCTGAGCAAAGACTGTGCCTGCGCCACAATGAGCTGATCACTGGCAGGTAACGTCGTCTTGATGTGTCGGCGGTGCAGTGCCATTGTGCCAATTTCAAGGTTGACCATTATTAAAGGCGAAAGGCTTAATTGTGCCTCTGACCAAGGCGGGACACAGTGCTCGCTGTTTGTCTGTTCCAAAAGGCACAATGGCATCTTGAGCATCAGTCGAATGCCACCTCACCGTCCATCTTCAGCGATGTTCATATTTTTAGCGACACGGCAGTAGACCACCACCAGTAGTGAGCAGCGTTTTCAGCCATTTTGGCACGATAAATTGCAAATTGCCTGCGTGCATCTGCTCTCAAGCCCCTTCTTGCCAAGGTTTGCATTAATTTAGCTTTCGGCCAACTGAACACTTGTCCATGTTTTGTATTAATGATGCTATTATTGCTAATGGCATCGGAGGCGTGTTGAGAGCACTTTTGAAACAGTCTTTGAGTGGACAGTTTTAGTAGTAGCTGCCAAGCTGACTGCATCAGGTGCCAATTAGAGCGTAACTACTTTAAGAAATTTTTTCAACTCTAAATGTTTCCAAAAACAGAAATTTAGTTTAACAGATTGAAAATGGTGTTTTTTAAAATTTTTTATCAAGTGAGCGCCAAGTGGTTAACAAAAAAATTTTTTATCAGTTTACCTGAACACTTTACCGATTAGTCATTCATGAAAATTGTTTTGAAAAATGTCGTCAAAAATTTTTATAAAATTTAACAATTACAAACAAGAAAAGGAAGACTTTAGTGAAGAAAACAAGTAGAAATGAAGCACACAGAAAGTGGCAATAATTAATAGTCTTTGAAGATTGGCCACTCTACGGCACAAGGATGTGCACAAAGAGTTGCACTCGGTGCTGTCTCGACGGCAAAGTCACCCAAGACACGGCTGACAATGGACACCGAGTAGGTGGAGACGGTGCTGTTCCAACAGCAGCAGCAGCAGCCTGTGGCGTTGAGGCACACAAATGGCTGCACTATTGCACTGCCCGTGTAATGGGTTAGCACTGCACACTGTCCACTCGCTGACCACTGCTCACTGCTCTCCCCTGCGCGTTTCGTCTCTCTGCACGTCTTGGAACACGCATTCACACACTCGCTCATTCCCTCACACATTCAAACTATCACCTGCATCTTCACCTGAGTTTAGCATCACTGTTGTCTCTCCTCTCCATTGCCGCTCTGTTCGTTCCTCACTCTTTCGCTGCTCTTTCCTGCAGGCACCATCTTTTCTTGCTGTTGCTGCTGCTGTTCCATCAGGCGTTTTTGCGCAAGAAAGCGCGCGCAGTATATAAAGCTTAGTGCGTTTAGTGAAAGATATCGCTGTGTCCTTTTAGGAAATCGGTTCATCCACTAACACAATGAAATTCCTCGTGGTAAGCTTAGAGTTCTAAAATGACCCGCTGGCTTCCAACAACTCACATAACTGCCTGCTTTTCTTTGGTCTACCCCCTTTTTAGCTCGCCGCTCTTATCGTCTCGGCTTCGGCCGTCCCAGCCGCCATCTACGGTGGTTACGGCGCTGGTTACGCCGCTGGCCCAATCCTGGCCGCTCCCTACGCTGTGGCTGCCCCAGCTGGTCTCGGCGGAAACGGATTTGGTCTTGGCGGTCACTTCAGCCCAATGCCCGTGCAGACTATCCAGCTGGTGGGAGTCCCCCAGCCGGTCCCAGTCGCCCAGCCCGTCCCCGTGGATAAGCCATACGCCGTCCCAGTTGATCAGGTGCGGAGATAAATCAACAAATCTTTATACGATAATTTTAAAGGTGTAACCTTCCATTTTTAACTTTTAATTTAGCCCTACACCGTTCCCGTTGACCGACCAGTAAGTTCTTTTACAAGTTTTATCTTGAACTGTTTTTTAAACGTGTTACCAATTATTAATTTTAGGTTGCTGCCCCGTACGTCGCCAAGGTCGTCCAGCCAGTGGTGCACAAGCAGACGGTTCTCTCCTCTGCCGTCCTCAGCCATGGAATCCACAAGAAATAAGAGTCCAGTCTAGTACATCTCATCTCAGACGATGTCGGTCACATCGACAGCTACCTTTCTGTAGCTGTTCTTTTGTTATTGACAATGTCAGCGTCACTGAAGATCTTGTTTTGTACCGAATGAATAAAAAGTTTCATCATTGAGTTTATTTACTGCATTTTACTTTTTAAAAACACTAAAGAAGATAAAAGTTAGGCGTCTTATGTTTCACCAGTACTTTTTGCGTAACTTTAGTTTGATTATTTTAACTTTTGATCAAAAGTGATAAACTAGAAAAGCATTGACATTAAAGTGGTTGACCCAAAACTTTTCCAGCCTTTTACGTCAATCCTGGACTAGACAGTTATCTGAAGTGGAATGATAAGATAAACCCATGTGTCGGTATGGAACTGATTAGTGAATTGCAGTGATGACAGTTGCCTAAACCAGGCAGTGTTCGATTACCACACACTCAATCCTCAACTCACATTGAGCTCATTGTCGTCCGCTGGAGTAATGAAAGTATCACAGCTTCACAAAAATGGCCACAAGAACAACAACACCAGCAACCAGCAGTTTAGCCAGCAATGGGCGCACTATTCTTCTAATCTTTGCATGCTACCTTGTGTTTACGTACAATAAAAAGTGTGTCACGTATCAGTACACACATCTAATTCGAGAGTTTGGTCTGACTCAGCAGAATGCAGGTAGCACAGTTTTGCCAGTTTTTGTACACAAATTACAAAAAGTTTCCGCTTTTCAGGCTCTATCTCAAGTGCCCAGCAGTTCTCCATATCTGCTGTCACTTTTCTGGGCGGCATTCTCAGCGACTATGTCCCCTCCACGTTTCTCTATCCACTGGGAATGATTCTCTGTGGTTCGGCGACGTTCCTTTTTCCACTAGGCTCAAGTACCACATATTTTGCCAGTGTTTGGTTTTTAAATGGAATAGGACAGGGACTGGCATTGCCCTGTGCCATGCGTCTGGTAAAGCAGTTCAGCAGTGGCACCACCTTCGCCACCAACTGGTCATTTGTGCTCACAGCAGTGAACATTGCCGGTGTCTTCAATCCAATGGCATCGGCTTACCTAGCTAGCACTTTTAGCTGGCAGACAGCAGTCTACCTGTCAGGATGCATTATCACCGGGTGCGGCCTTTTGGGACTTGTACTGTTCAACCAGCTGGCGGCTCAATCGGATGAAAAAACGGTAGAACTGAAGAAGAAAGACGACAATAAAAAATCATCAAAAAGTATTAAACTGGCAGAACTGCTTGTTTTCCCGGTGCTATGGATCATCATTGGCAACCGGTTCATCGTCACGCTTCACCGACTTTCCACCTCTGATTGGACGCAAATGTACTTTACCACAGAAAAAGATCTCAGCGAATACTACGGCAGCCTTTATGTGACTGCATTTGAGTTTGCCAGTGTTTTCGGCAAACTACTCTCCGGTCGCATTAACGACTACTTCATGAGCAGATATCTAGTCAAAGCAAAGTCGCCTCTGTTTGTTCGATTGCCCATCTCGATGACCTTCCATGCGGCAAACATTTTGTCGATGTTTCTCTACTGCAACTTTATCAGCGCATCTTCTAGTCTTCCCTGCATTCTTTTCGTGGCAGTGCTCTCAGGAATATTTTCTTCTGGCAACATAATCACACTCAGCGTACTGTCGACAGAAATCAGCACCAAGCAGCATGAAGGGCTAGTGACCTCGCTGTGTAATCTAGCTGCCAAAGGTATTTTAAAGATTTTCAAGGCTATATTCAAACAAGTAATCAAAATTTTGTTTCTTTACTAGTGGGAGCATTTTGTTCTGGATATCCATTTACCTTGATTGCATTCCTCTTCAACTGGTACTGGGCTTACAGTTTCATTTTGTTGCTCACCCTTTTTACGCTGGCTGTAGACGTTGTCTTTTATCGCCGGTCAAGCAAGTACAAAATTGAGTAAACGAAGTGTAAATGACGCCAGATCAACATGACCGCTGCTTTCATTTTGTTGTGATAAAATAAAATAGCATTTGTTCTCACTGTTTAGCTTGTAATGAACTTGACTGTTTGAGCAACGCAAATGTAATGTCACGCTCTAAATGTGCATACGGATATCCTCAACTCTGCTCATCTTCACTTTACTTGGTTTTAGTTTGATCAAAAGAGGGAGAGAGAGAGAAGTTGCGATTGGCGCCAGGGCAGTGCACTTAACACTTGTTTGGCAGTTCATGTTCACCACTTCCACCACCTCTGGTCGACTTGTTGACGTAATACACTTCTTCAGTACACCGTTAACTACTCATTGCCACTGTGCCACTGTCAAAAGAAAAAGATGCTCACGCAATCAAAACCGGAATTACTAGCCACAGATTGTATTTCCAGTTTGAATAAACTCCTAAGGTCAGACAATCAGATGTTAGTCAGGTCGAATCGATCTACCTTGCCGACAATTGCACTCACAAGACGACTGTACCCTGAATGATACACTTCGTTTTTGTAGAGAAATGGATTTTAAAATTATTTTTGTGTTGTGTCTCTTGTTCGCATCGTCCTCTGGAACTTTCCACAAATTTTTCAGCGGCCAATGTCCTACAGTCGATTCACTGCCTGACTTTAACATTGATCGCTTTCTTGGACAGTGGTACGTAATTGAGAACTACAACGACAACGCAATGCTTTGTTTGCGAGAAAACTTTACCGTCTCTGAAGAGAGCACAAATAAAAAGGAGCTGCTGGATATGGCGAGAAATGAACTTGAATCGGATAAAGATTCAGAGCAATCGTATCAGGTGAAGAGGAGCTATCTGTCTGTTGACAGTCGGCAGCTGATGCACGAAACAGGTGAGTGAAAATCAGAGCTTATGGCAATGGCCAAACGCGTTCAGTACTAACATGGCATCATCAAGCAACATCTTTGCCGTCACGTTTAAAAGATGCTTTGTATTTCAGTAACAGTAAAACTAACTAACTAGTCTGACTCATTTGGCTGTCTTTTGTTTACTATTTTTTTCAGGCAAAATCAAGTTCATATCGAATGTGAGTCAGGCTGAAATGGAAGTGAGCTATCCCTTCACTGAGACGGGAATGCTGAACATGAAGCACTACCAGGTGGTGGCCACTGACTACGAACGCTATGCTCTTGTTTGGCGGTGCCAGCGAACCATCTTTGGACACCGACGAGCGGCGCAGATCATGTCCAGACAGGCGACACTGGCGCTGAAGACTCTTCTCGAACTGCAGACAATGCTAAAGCACATGGAGTTGGATGAATCAGTGCGCATGAACGAAGTCTGTCAGACTAACTGTGAGCCAGCAGCGCAAGCGCCATTGACAACAAGGAAACCAGTCCGAGTAAAACCAAGCAAACCCGATCGCACTTTACTGCCTGTTTTGCCTGTTGACTTTGATCACGAAAAGCCCGAGTCAGTACAGCCAATTGTAAAGGTGATCACTGACAAGAACACTGGCAAAAACCATAAAAAACTTATCAGCATTGACGTGGGTGGATTTCATCTGAGCATTCACTTTCCATTTTGGTAGTTGCATGAGCAAAAAGTATTTATTTGCTAAATATTATTTAAAAAATAAAAAGTTTGAACATTTCTGCATTTTGTATCATTTTTAAGTTTTTCATTCACAATTTTAGACTAACCAAGTAGTATTTGCTACCATTACAGTAGCACTAACTCACAGTTTCAGCAGTTATCGTGTACAAATGAAACTTGCACGTGTCTTGTCAAGGTAGTTTTGCCATGAAGTGCTTGCAATAAAGTAATTGCCAGTGATGGCAGCCATTTCCCTGGACCTCAAAGCGATCAATCAAAATATTCACTTCAAGGCAACAGGCTAGATTGGCTTTGGTAATAAAACACTGAAAACTGCTCTTTTCTTATCTTTTACTAAACTGTTTAACACTTTAACAATTAAAAATAACGGTGTTTATGAGAAATAGTTGGCACTTTATTTATTTTAATGTTCAACGCAGAATGCAGTTAAATGTACATTGAATCAATGAAGTGCTCTAAACCAACTTGCGAAGATGTTTACTTGTGGTAGAGTGGGGCACCCAAGACAGCTGGGGCACCGAGAACGGTTTTTGAGTAACCGAGACCGCCGAGACCGAGACCAAGAGGAGCAGCAGCCAGAGGGGCACCATAAACTCCACCGTAGACTGAGGCAGCGAGAGGACCTCCATAACCTCCATAACCGAGGTGTCCACCGTAGGCCAGAGGGGCGGCCAGTGGGGCAGCCAGAGGGGCGGCCAGGACTGGCGCCGCGACTGATGCCACCGAGACGATAGGTGCTCCCTTCTGGACAGTGGTGTACGTCTGCACGCCAACCGGAGCAAGGTACTGTCTCTGAGACTGATAGGTAACTGCAGCTGGTCCAACCACCACCGAGGGAACGGCGGAAGCGGCTGCGATCAGGCAGGAGAAAGCAATCTGGTGTTGAAGTGAGGGGGAAAACAAATGTGTTTAAACGTGCTCAGTACTCTGGCGACTGAACAAAGGAAAAGTAAAAAACTTACGATGAACTTCATTGTTGGTTGAGGATGATTGGTGGTGGTGGTGTTGGTTGGCGATTGACTCGATGAGCTTGTACGGCTTACCAGCAGAGGTATTTATATGCGCCAAGATGGGCAGAAGAGTTGAAAGAGTCATGTAAGAGGTGTTACCTCCTCTCTAACTTTCCATCGCAGTCTGCCGCAGCTCTTTTGGAGCTTGCTTGGAGCTATTCCACTGGCCTTCTTCACTACCACGCGCGCATCATTGATGATTTCTCTTTGTCAAGAACGCATCATTTTTTCTCTTTCGTTTAGCTTTAGTGCGTGCGCTTTTTTCCTTAACTAATTTCACTAGTCTGCCTGTCAAAAAAGTGTTTAATAAACAGCCAAGTTTATACGACAGTGCATGTTACTTCACCGTACTTCTTACTGAATATGATATTACACCACCATGTTCATCATGAACATTCTTAAATGGTGTGCTCTATTGTCTGGTTTCAAAAGGGGTTTCAGTGTTTTTAGTAGACACAAGGTCACTGGTGAAAACGCCCAAACTGACAGTACTTTCTGCATCACTAATTGAATTACAAATAATTACATGTCTTGAAAAATCAGCAGTAAAGGACAGTGCGTCCTTTTCTAACTTTTTTTCCTGAACACGGTACAATGGTAAAAGTGAAGAAGCGTGACATCGAAAGGTGGATAGCATTGATTGAAGCTTGGAGATGCGCTATCTGATGAACATTGATCGATTGTTTCTTCCTTCAAGTGTCATTTTGAGGATGTATAAAACGAAGGATGATGCTGACTGGACAGTCGATGACTTTCGATTATGTGGGCACTGTCGGCGTACTGCTCTCTCTCTCTCTCTCTCTCTCTCTCTCTCTCCTCTCTCTCTCTCTCTCTCTCTCTCTCTCTCATTTGTTTGTCAGCACACTTTACAACAGTGTTGACGCCTGTGCAAGTTTAGTAATCTTTTCAATGAAAGATTAGATCACCTTCATAATTGACCTCGTTCTATTGGTGGCGATTTTACCTCCAATTAACGGGTCAATCATTTATCAAACACTCACAAGATAAGTCCAGTTTTTACCAATGCTGCTCCCATCACATCAAGCGGTAAAGTGATTAGCAGTTGGAAAAGGGAATAATTTATTGATACGTTGACGATTGCATTGTATATATTACATGTAAAACTAGAGTTTGCAAACTCGCAAAGAGGCAATAAATTGCTGAAGCGTTTAGTGGAGGAGGCCACCGTGGAGACCGCCGTGAAGGCCGAGACCATGTCCGCCGAGGTGTCCCAGACCGTGGCCGAGGGCGAGCGGGGCGCCGTGGGCGAGCAGTGGGGCACCGTGGCCGATGACGGCGCCGTGGCCGATACCGTGTCCGAGGAGAGCACCATGACCCAGACCGTGACCGTAGCCGTGATGAACCAAAGGAGCGGCGTGCGCGACGTGGGCGGTGGTGTGGGTGATGGTCTTCACGGGGATCAGCGATCGGTGGGTGTTGTGGTAGGTGACGGCAGCTGGGGCGTGCAGCAGAGCTGGCACAGCCGAAGCGACGGCGATGAGGGCGGCGAAAGCCTGAAAGGCAACAGGTGATTCCGTTTGATTACATCTTTTATATTCAATTCACACTCCTACAAATTAAAACCGGGAAAAAACTCAAATGGACAAGTGAATAACTTACGATGATGAACTTCATTGTGGAGTTGGTGTGGTGGCGGTTTGCGACAGGGGCAACAGGCGGTGAGAGTGAAGTGAGCTTGTGATGGCCTCTCTGACCGCCGTCTGCCCTTTATATACTCTCAATCAGCGGTCGAAATGTCACCTCAGACTGTGTTTTGTGAGAGGTGGGATTGCCCGACACTGACCACACTGTGCCATGAACAAGCCTAGCGAGTAGTGGCTTTGCTCTCTGCTGTAGTGCAGAATAGTGAGACGTTTTCGTAATACAGTGCGATTGTTTGTGTCCACTGCTAAAACTGCAGTCTTCTCAACAATAGGAAAAGACGGCAAGGCAGCTTTTGCCATTAACAGGGCGATTATAGCCAACTGCTAGCTGAATATCATTATCGATCGCTCCAACTAATACAACTAGTGCTGCTGCTGCTGCTAGCATCCAATTCGATCACTCAGCACTGCTGCTTAGCAGAACTCACTCATCGACCGACTGACTATGCATGTGAGTAATTGCTACGTGTACTAGTGGAACAGCAAAACTTTACAGAGCCATTGACGCTGACCACTGCTTCTGCTGACGCGGCACAAAAATTATCCAACGGGATAGCCTCGTCTGTCCTCTGGGTGGTGAAGGTGGTGGTGGTCGGAGTGGTGGTCGTGGTGCTGATGGACGCAATTACTTCTGCTGATCCGCGGGCTTCCACTGTAACCCTGAATGGAACAAAGCTGCACTCCTGTCAGTGTTCCCATTTTCCTTTTAGCAGTGATTGCTAAAAGGTTCACAAAAAAGACTGCTCCTGCTAGCATCCATCAAACCTACTGTCGACACGCTACACTTACACTGTGCAGCCTCCTTCACTTTTCACCTCCACAAGTGCACCACCACCACTTGGATGAAAAGAGAGAAAAAGCCTACTTTGTCGCCTCGAGATCAATCGCGATACACCATCACACAAAAAGGAAAGAAAAAACTCTGAGAGAGTCTGTTTGATCAATTGCCAATTACACAACATGCAAAGCAAGATTTTGCATTCAAATTTGCCATTGAAAAGAATAAAAGTACACGAGCAAAGTGCAAAAGGAAAAGAAGGGACTTTTTCTATTTATGTTTAAATATCAACAAGGCGGCGTAGAAGAAAAAGATCATTGGAATGCCACTAGAGAGAAAGCCGTACTGAACGTGCACGTTGGACAGATCCCAGCCTTGAAGCACAATGTGGCGAATTGTTGACACTGGTATTGACAGCGGCCATAAATAGAATATGTACATGTACGGCTTCTGTATTGACTCGAGAGGCCAGAAGACGCCTGAGGAGAGAATCTGTGGAATAGTGATGAACCAGACCAGAATTAGACACGCCACTTCATTGTCGATCAGTGAGGAGATGACAAAACCCAGTGACCTGAAAGAAGAGATCAATTAGCATCGAAGAAACAACTTTCCATTGACTAGTGCCTACATTGCATTGAGACTTTGCAGGAGAAAGAAGACAAAGTGTAGCCAGTAGCTGCCATTGTTTGGATTAGTAAACATGCCAAAAGCCGTCAAGTCGAGAAGAACAATCTGTACAATGGAGATAATGCAGCTGGTGACTATGTGAGAAATGAAGATCAGCTCATGGGAGACGCCTGCGACCAGAGATCGCTCAAAGAGGCCATCCTTCCGTTCCTGTGTCAACGTCAACGAGGCGACGGTAATCTGAGCAATGTACATAAAGAGCAGAAAGTAGCCTGGCATGTAGTAGTCTCGGAACCGAAAGTCCTTTGACAGCTCAGTCATCTCCAGCTCTACGGGAAACTCAATTGCCTGCATGTCCTTCTCCTTGAAGACTGTCTTTGAGAAGTCCGTAAACGATTCGAGAAGAGTGTGCACAAACTCCAGACTCTGAACGTACATCGAGTTGTCCATGTAGAGGCGAATGGTAGAGTTGTCCACTGTGGCATTGTCGGCGTTGAAGGCGTCTTCAATGCGAATATCAAATGACTCGGTGTAGTTATTTGGTATCCAAATGGCGCCCAAAGCCGACCGATTGTGCACCGCCTTGAGGGCACTTTCCCATGAGCTGTGCATCGTTGGCTGGATGGCATAGTCTCTCACTTGCTTTAACTGTCTGATGAACTCATTTCCGTAACCTGGTTCAAGCTCCTGATTGAACACTGCTGCTTTTAACTGCAATGACAAAGATTAGTCAATGCTGAAGAAAAAACAAATGTTTTTGATCGAGAAGCACTTACATGAACTGTATCTTTGCTGACGGCTAGACAGTAGATGAGCGCTTGCGTTGCAGGCAAAAGTATGATGATGATGGAAAAGTAGGAGTAGAAAAATTTAGCCAAATTGCGGTAGACGAGTGAGACCAGAATCCAAAACTTGACAGCCCACAGGCGTGTGCCAAAGGAGGAGGTGCTGCTTGAGCTGATGCTGTCGTTCCGGTCATTGCCACCGGTGTCAGCACTGGTCACCACAAACATCTCATTGTTGTTGGGGTCTTTGTGGCCCGGTGGTTTGGCGGGGTATGTTGCTGCATCGAAGTAGCCATTGCCGTTTCCATTTTGTTGGTTGTAGTTTGCTGGCTGATTTGTGTACCTTTTCCCGCTTGTAATGCTTTTGTCTTCAAAGCAGCACAGCTTTAGGAAGACCGCCTCCAGGTTAGGCTCCTGGTAGAGGGCCAGCAACCGCTTGGGATCGTCTTCTGCAAGTAGATGGCCATTTCGGAGGAGACCAACGCGATTCGAGTTGGCTGCCTCTTCAATGTAGTGCGTCACAATGATGATGGTCATGCCCTGGCGACACTTGTCCACCAAATAGTGCCAGATTTCATTGCGCAGCACAGCATCAATGCCCACCTGAAATCAAATACAGTGCAACTAGTTACTGAAAAGCTCAACTAACTCTCTGCCATTTTACCGTAGGTTCATCCAGAATGACCAAACCAGGATTGTTTATCAAAGAGACGGCGATGGAAAGACGACGTTGGGTACCGCCGGACAGCTGACTAACCAGCCGGTCTCCATTGGGTAAGTTGACCAGTTTGGTCAGCGTTTTGCGTCTGTGTGCAAATATTACTTGTCAACAAAAGAACATGATGAAAATCAATTGTCCTTTCCCGTACCTTGTATAGAAGTCCTCATTTGATATCTGGTAAATAAGCTTGAAGTATCGCAAGGTCTGGTTGATACTAAAGTTGTAGCACAAGCCAATTTCCTGTGGCATAAAGCTAATGTTCGAGTTGGCCTCTCCCGGCGGCATGCCCAGTACACTGATTTGCCCCTGCTGTACTTTTAACCTTCCCAAGATCAACTTGAGCAAGGTGGTTTTGCCTGGATAAGGAGAAGAAGTTTAAACAGCGCTCAGTTTATTTATTGACACAACTGCTTACCTCCGCCACTCGGACCGAGTAGAGAGTATATTTGCGAGTACTTGACATGGGCACAAAAGTTGCGTAATATTTTATTTGAGCCATAGCTGAAGTTGACATTATTGATACAAACGGCGTCAGTCATTGTGCAAGTATAGTTTGAAGAAAACGTTACTTGCTTCTTGAGATTCTTTCTGACTTTTTCTGGACACAGTACCGTTTTGACAAAGAAAATTCACAAAATTGACAAGCTTAATATTAATAAATTGAACACTTTTATGTTGGCAACAGAGTACATTTGGCATGATTGAATTGGATACGGCACTGAATATCTTGATGCGATTGAACACGACAAAGTTCTTGAAGTTCATGACGTCATCGTTGATGAGTCGATTACGAATAGATTTCACTAATTTTAAATTGATTCATTTTTGTTGATGGTGTATTTATAGCAGCAACTTAAATTGATTCGGCGTAAGATAATGCAAAAGTAGAGTTGACAAATGACGACAATGCTCTAGTGCTGATGCACATTCGACGAGGAAAACAGTAAGTGGTGCACTGTCAACTGGGTGATCATCACAGCAATTCTAGCTGAACTGTCGTCTGAGCAGTAGGACACTCTAGTCCACTGGGGCCCTTTCATTGTGAGAAGCTGTGTTGCCTCTTTTTTGTCAGAGAAGGGAAGAGAAGGCACTGCATTAGTTGAATGGCAAGAGAGCACTTCAGTGGACGACTGTACGTTACCTGTTGGGCAAGGGCACGCGCTCACTCCACTAGTTCCGCAAGTAACGGACGGCTGCAGTGCTGCTGTTGTGTTCGATCGAGGTTAGTGAACACGGCTCAAGACGAAGACGGCGTCGGCAGCGGCGGCACTTTCACTTTCTCTGTGGCAACCTTTGCCTGAGTCTCTGCAGACTTTGTTCCGTGAAAGCAGTGGCGTCATACGGCCAGTGAGAGCAAGGGAAAGTGCATAGTGTGTGTGTGTGTGTATTCTAATCTGACAGCGATAAAGATGCTGTCAAACCGATTGCTACTCGGTAGCCACTCTTGCCACTCTCTCTTTCTCTTTTTCTCCCCTGGCTCTTTAGCAGTTTCTCTCAAGCAGCTATTGACCTAAATAGAGAGCCTGTTTCATTTGACTGCTCATGTTTGCCATTGCCTTTTCGCCTTCCACCGCTGAAACTGGTTTTAGGGGCCATGGAGCGCTGTGCGCCATTGAAAACTGCATCCTCGTCCGAGCATCCTCCTCCTTCTCTCACTCTCTGCCGTGCGGATGCAATTCTTTGCATTGCACACGCACAGCATTTCTCTGCACCCTAGTCGCCAATCAGGAACTGAGTTGAACTCTTAGAGGCCACTGACATTTGACATTCGATTCTTTGACTCTCTTTCTCTAAATCGTGCAACCGCTCACGTAATCCCCCACAGATCGTTGCTTTTTAAGATTTTGTTTTATTTAAGTGCAGGTGCAATGACATAAGCAAATAGAGAGAGAAAAAAAAGAGAGACTACACGGCTAAAGACCGTGTGCTAGGTGTATCGTAAATGGACTCCTCCTGCGCCACGGCAAGGAAGATGTTTGGCGATGAAGTGTGAAAGTACGCCAGGTCACTGTTCACCTGAATGTGGTGCTGCTTCTGCAGACTAATCTCCTCATCGGCATTGGAGTTCAGGTTGATCAGCGACTTTGACGGTGGAACGTCGTATATGGGGTCCTCCTCCTCCTCCTCCGCTGTGTCGCCTTTGCTCTGACCCAGCGGAACGTTCAGCTTGTGCTGAATCAGTGCTTGTTCGGTATTCTTGACAGCTGCATCGATTGGCCTGTATGCGCTTGCCTGTACATTTTTTGACTGGCCACCTTGATGCTTATCTAAACTACTCTTCCAGTTGGCGTCGTCCTGTGGAAAGTGTCGAGCCGTCGTTGATTCGATCACCTTTCTATTGCGTTCGTTGTTGTCGTGTTCAATTTGCGCTATCACGATTTGAGTTAGACTGGCTTCTTCCCTGTTCACTTGAGCAGCCGGCGAGTGGCTTCGCGACTGTTGCTTCTCCAAAAACTCATCTTCTCCAGGTGACAGGTGATTTACTGTGGTTGACAAAGAGAGAACAACTGATTGAGTATCAGTAAGCACAGTTTAAGAGGTGGTGCAAGTCACTTACCCTTAGACAGTTTGTCATTGCTGGCGTTCGGAATATTTAAAGTAGTTTCTTTTCCAGCTCTTGCAGTAAGTTTTTGATCGTTAGCTTCGGTGTTTTTCTTGTTTACAAAATACTTGTTATCTTTGTTTAAATTGATTCTTGTGCAGCTGAAAAAGACAGCTCTACAAGCGCTGCGAAAGCGACTGGTGTGACCATCTGAGTTTGCGGCATTTTGCTTTTTCTTTTCAGCATCTTTTGAACTTCTTTTGCTGCGGTTAAAAAAGCGAAAGGCACAAAATACTGTAGACATGATCAGAATGGAGCCGAAGTAAAGTAGAATTGGCAGGCTTTTCAGTGATAGCCAACTTGTGTTGAAATTTTCTGTTTGATTCATTTGCTCACATTTCTCTCAGTGGCATGCTTTGAGAGGATTTCCAGCCAGTTTAGGTAGCCTGCAGTACACATTGCCACCAGAACAAAACTAAAGATCGAATATTGATATATTGCAAATGACGGCATTTCCTGCGGATGTTGCTCAGCTCGCTTACGCGGCTCTGCTTAGCTACCAGCACTTTGAAGGGGGGGGGGGAATAATTTATTTAGAAGTTGTGGTTGCTACAGTGAGCAGCCGGCTACTTTGGTGCGTGTGAAGATGAGAGGAGAGAGATGTGGGTTTTGTGCTGCTGTGTCATACGGCCAGTCCAATTCAGTAGCAATAGATATTCAAGCAAAAGGAAGAACTGGACTGGAGGGAGAGAGATTGTGTGGTGTGTGCTGTGATGACGTGCTTCGAAATGAAGGTGTGTGGGTGTGACTATGTACAAAAGCAGAACAAAAGTGACAGTGCCAGAGAGAGTAGGCGACACTGTTGACTAATTGAACACTATCAAAGCGATTATGGTGATCACGAAGATGATAATGACATTGGTGTAGAGAATGAAAAAGTAACGAAGAAAGGAGGTGTCCGCCAGACTGTCTATTCGCTGGCTGGTGTTGTTGCTCTGAATGGAATCAGAGTTTCGGCTGATGTCTTCTGATTCTGAAGAAAGTATGATTTTCAGTGTGAGAATTTGTACTTGATTTCAAATAGCAACATTTAAATACCTTTTGTGTGACGACAGTTGCAAAAGTACAACTGCAAGAGTGAGTGCGAGGTCAAATGAAAAAATAAATAGAAGGCTATTGACCAGAGGTAGGCTGGCTGTAGGCGAATGGTGGTCATTTGGAAGGCCAAAAAGATGGCCGCTATAGCGCTGATGTGACCAATGTTGCCCACAAACCAGTGAATCCAATTGAATACCCAGCGGTTTTCAGCGTCACACTCAGGCCTGAAAACGGCGCCAATTGGGTTCACCACTGCGACGACTAATGCAACAAGGCCAAATATTTGATGCGGACCCTACAGTTTAACAGTACAGATGTTAGCACAAGATGTTGATTTTAATCAGACATACAATACTTACAAATATAAATGTTTCTGCGTAGAGGAAGATGCTTATGGCACCAACAGCTATGAAAATAAGGGCTGCCAGCATGCACGATCGGTGAACCTACCAAAGCAAAGATTAGAATTCATAATTTCAATGGTCGGTGTTGACAGTCACTTACTGCAAACCAGATGCGTACACCAAACATGGAATGGGACAACCACAGTGGCTTAAAGTATCTTGCCGACATGATGCCAATGCTGACAAAACCAAGCCAGGCAGCCACCATAAATGATGCTAAGATTTAAATGGAGTGTTTGAGAAAGGGAAAATTCAAAATCATTTAGCAGCTGCATACCATGCATTTTGACGAGGAACATCTTTGAGTGAGCCGAAATGAAGCCAATCAGCCTAAAGTCAACCTGTGACTCAGAGAGGACCTTGTCCATGTGCGGCTCCTTTCGGCGGAAGCTGCTCAGGCTGGTGAGTCGTCCATAGGCGAGCATGATGTAGTAGCGGTAGTCCTTCAAGTCAAACCTCGTTCCACGCAGTGTGAAACGCCTTCTCTTGCGCCACTTGCAGTAGAGAATGCCATTTGAGTAGGTGGTGTTGACGACGGTGACGCCATGAAACTCATTGTCGGACAGTTCTTCGTTTGCCTTGCCAATGTTGATGCTGTGCAGAATTTGCGGTCGTCCGTCGGAGAGGAGTGCACAGTCAGTGACACTGTCGTTGCCTGTCGTTGACACAAAGGGAAGAGGAGTGTTAGTAAAAAGGGGGGGGGGTTAAAATGGTGTAAGAAGATAGCCCTTACCCATAACTTTGTCATGCGAAAATGCCATTGAGTAGTAGGCCGAAGTGGTGGTGATGGAGGAGGACAGGCCGAAGCTCGCTAGTCGTTTGTTGCTGAAGGCAGACTTGTGGTCGGCGATGATTTCGAACTCCACTGTGGCGTCGGTGTACGGCACAAAGGATGCGGTGAGCAGCATGATGCAGGTTCGCTTTCGAAGGCAGCCGCTGGGCAGGCCAAAGCACAGCTTGCGGCTGCAGACGTTGTAGTCGAGGTAGTAGTGGTGCTCTCGACTGCTCGCATGCGAATCAGGCGACAGTGGGAAGCGCTGAACTAGGGGCTGCTGGGGCACGCTGAGAAAGGGCGACTGAGGAGGGTTCATCGTCGGTGCCACGTGGTACGGCGAGTGGCCATTCCCGACGGCGTCCTTGTTCACCACAAAGCCGCTGGGCACCTGCGGCGAGTTCACCGACTCCGGATAGGAGGACGGGTTCGGATTGTGAATGTTGAAGGTGTTCAGTCGACCGTTCGGCGACACTGAGTAGGGGACTCCACTGGAGGACACCTCTATCGGCTCAGAGTCGATGGCCGTCCAGAAGACGTTCTTTGACTGCACTACTGTGGCTCGGAAGACAATGTCACTGGCGAAGTTCTTTGGCGGAGTCCACACACTTTCAATCTTGTACTTGGGGTAGTTGTCGGTGTGCGTCAGTGAGTTCTGTCAATAGTTTTTGTTTGTTATTAACAGAATGTTCAAAACAGGCCCTGCTTACCTGGTATCCGCCGAGACAGTCCAGTGCACGACTGTACTGGTCAGTGGAGAAGGCGCCGTTGACGAGCATCTCCCGGTCACTGTACAGTCGAGCCTGCATGATGAAGCCGAGGAAGGTGTCGGTGGGCGAGTAGATGGTGACGACGATGCTGCTGTCGTTGAGTCGCCTCATGGCGCTCACTCGGTAGCTGGACCGTCCGTACTGCTTGTCCACGCCGTGACCAGGGTACAGCGTCCGACAGGACTCCCCGACGGGTGCTCCATTGCTGTACGCCTCTACCACTGCCGACTGCAGCAGCAGGAGCACTAGGGTGCTCACAGAGAGGAGCAGGAGACAGGAGGAGGCTGCAACGACTTTAGGCTGAGCCATGGTGGTCAGCTGTCTGGAAGATATTTTAAGTTTTATAGTAAAGTTTCAACATGAAATGGACAATCACTCACACTGGCGTGTCACTGTGTGCTAAGCAGGACTATGCTAAACTTGGATCTTCTTCCAAACGGAAAGGTGAGCAGTCGAGTTGAGCGGCTCTTCACCTCTTGCAAAGCATGGCTCTCTGGCAATGTACAGAATCTAAAGGTAACCAACAAGCATATGATTAGATGTCTATTAGTACTTTGAAGATTGTCGTAGTCCTCGCAATCTCATTTTTCCGTTTTCTACATGGTCCATAAAGGTCACTATTTGACAGTACTGTCCACTTTGAAATTGCCTACTCTTTCTGTGGTCGGATCGGCTCAATTGTATGTATAACCTGAACAAGGCTTGTTGTTTATTAATTTACAAGTGGCATTTACGTTTAGATTACTCTCCTCTCTGCTGAGCCTAAGCAAGTGGAACACCCAGAGTAAGAGCACAGTGCCAGCGTGAACGTAACACGCAGACACCGGTGGACAGTTATGAAAGTGCGCAGTCGATAAAGCACAACCATTAGCACTGGCCGAATTGACCTTTGCCACTAGTTGCTACTGCTGTACTGCGCTACAGATCATATGCAAATGGAGCTACTCTATTGAGGAGGAGAAGGAGGAAGAATGGTCAGCGTTTGTGTATGTACCTGCCACTGCCGTCACTGTCCTCTCGGGGCAATCTCACTCACTGACTCACTGGCCGACAGTGAAATGAATGAGAAAGAGGCAGTGGTAATTGACGGTGCGCACCAGTTGGTCAATTCCAGGCAGCACCGATCAACTCGAGCGAGCACAAGTCAGGTTAGCTGACCACCACTGCGCACTCAAGCGCCCACACGGCAGCGCCGACGACGACGTTCGTTCGTTTGCAGTAGGCTAATGTGTGCTCTTAATTTGTTTCGGAAATTGTCGCTAAATAGCGGCACTGGCAGTTTGACATTGCACACCTACTACTTCCCAAGGCTTGCATGACACCTGTGCTGTGTCTGGAAGAAAAGCAAAGCAAACAGCATCATTAAGGTGTTCGGCACATATTCAGGTAGAGGCAACGCTTGAATTGCTGATAAATTAATTAACAGTATTGTCAGCTTGACACTGAAACTGACTTGCTAACCTTTCGATCTCTCCATTAGCATGCTGTTTGCCTGATTTGTTTAGTTTCTCTTAAGTAGACCAGAATTGTCATGTGTCTCGCAGCAGTGAGCAGCGAGATTGCAGGCAGCAACTTTTCGCTGCCTTTCGCTCACTTTGCACCTAAGATAGCAGCACCCAGTAGGGAAAAACAGTGCATTGTCCTTAATTGTTCCTGCTTTTGCGTTGGCACTTTGAAATGTTAGTTTTGCATTTTTTCACTAACAAAATATGTTTGCTGTTCATAACAAAACAGCAAATGATGGTCATCTCTAGGCAAGTGTCATCTCTTTTTGAGCACAGATTGCAAAACGAGATAATAAATCAAACAACAACGTGCAATACTACCACCACTACAACAACAGCAGCACCTTTGTTTGCCACTAAAACTATCGATCGACAGATGACCACGATTGAGACGCCGAGTGGCCATCACCCTGCACTACTATCTTCACAATTAGCAAACCACTGGGCAATTAACGCTGTCAATTTAACGCTGCTGCACTGTAAGATGAACACAAGCTCACAAATGAGTAAACAATTTCAGTAGACAATCAATTACCTGGCTTATTGGATTAGCACACAGTTCGAGGGATCGGTTCGACAGCGCAGAAGCAGACAATTAAAAATAAGGAGAAAAAGAAAGCCGCTTGAATGATGAAATCGGCGCAAAGTGCATACAAGCGCTGGCAGATAGTGCACAAAGGGCCAAGTTTAGTGATGTCGTAACGTGAGACAACTGGAACTGAACATCACTTGTGCAGCTCACTGACAGATCACTTTGTCAGTGTGTTCAACTACGCGCCCCGACATGAGGCATTGGCCGGTTGGGAGCTGCCATTGACACTGACCGCTGAGCCTTCTTCATTGGCATCTCTTCAGCATTGGAAGCAGCTAGGCTTCTTCAGCAGTGTGTGATGTGCTGCAGTTCGTGCAGTGGTCATGCTAACATTAGCCATACATACATATTCCATCACAGCTTTATAAACTCCCAATATAAAGTCTATTGCGAGAGATTGCGCTGGAGCACGTGTGTGGCTATTAATTAGCAATATTGACTTGCCGCTCATTATTGAACCACAATTTACATTAAATGTCACAATCGTTTTTAATAATTTATAACTTTTTCTCCACGATAATGACTTGCGAAACTAAAATAAACAACAGTTTTTACAGTGCTTTTTAACTGATTGTTTTCTACAAAAATAAACTGACATTGAGACACAATTTTTTAAATTGCTCACACGTGATAGTATTGTTTTTTGAATTCATTATTTAGTTTAATTGGATTGTTTGTATTAAATAAGCACTACCCTAGTCAATTACCTGATCAAACAATGAAACTTTTGATTTAAATTAAAACTAAAACTTTAAACTGACTATGATTTCAAGAATAGAGAAAGTATTGCAGCGGTCTCGTGACCGGATGGCTGATTTGTTTAGAGTTATTTCTTTGTTTTCTAGAACTCATTAGTATTTCAATTGGTCTTTTCACTTTTCAGAGTTCTTTGCTTGTAAAAAAGTTCCTTACCTCTCAAACTCAGTCAGGTGAATCAAACGCAAGCTTTAGACAGTGTGACGAAGCGATGTCTAAAGTGGGGCGGATGTAAATTATGTGTTTGCAATTAGTTGGCTGACAATCGAATGCAAATGACTGGTGACACTGCACAGAAGCCACTTTCACTTGAGCTGAAAAGGGAGCTTATTTTAGAAGGTGACAGAAAGAAGCACTGTTGAGACCATGCCACTTGAGACAGCTACTTGTGCAAAGTGAGTTTACCTTGAAACGGAGGAGCACTTTCAACAAAAATGATGCCTTGAACAAAGGTTGATTTTGTCTAACGGTTTTGTCGTGATAATGAAAACACTGAAAAAGTGAAAAAGAAAAAGTAGACACGGTCGCACATAGGTGAGATGAGTGAGTGTGAAAGAGGCGACAAAGAAGCGATGAGTTGACGGAAGAACACACTGTTGTGTGATAGTTCTGATCAGGTAGAGCAAATGCGGGGACAACGACTGTCATGAGGTAAGTGTTTGCACTTGATCACCAGCAAAAGGGGCATCGCACGTGAGTAGCGCCGTCGGTAGTGTCTAGTCGGCGAATGTTGTGAATCAAACAGCGGGCGCCAATCTTGATGGCAATCGGCGACTGTTCACTTGTTGTTCAATTGGCGACTCGTGTGAGCAGCAGCAGCCGACTAACGAGTGGCCATTTGTTGTACTGATCTGAAATGATCTGCCTGCTACCACGAGAGCAGCGTAAGCATGACTAATTTCACTGGCTGCCGTGTCTCAGACATACAAACACAAACACACACACAGGACTATGCTCTTGGCCAAGTGCTACTCCTGCTGTTGTATAAATGCGTTCAGCCAAAGGCGAGAAGGCAAAGGCTTGCTAGGCAAAGCACAGCTAACAGTGTACAGTGAAAAACTCAGACAAACCAATTTAATAATAGCACCACACTTGCTTGTGTTTACTGCCTCAGACTAAATGGCTGTGCGCCTCTGAGCGGCACGGAGCTGAGTTGTCCGGCAAGGAAATGGTTACTCACTTGCACCTCTGGTTTGCTTTCTTTGTTTAAGAGAGAGAGAGAAGAGAGAAGAGAAGAGAGAGAGAGAGAGAGAGAGAGAGAGAGAGAAAATTTCAAGCAAAGACAACCAAACTGAACGCTACGTACAGCGGCAAGTGAACTTGCAATCAAGAGCAGCAAATGAGCAGCAGTACCTGCGGGAGTACTACTGCCACTAACGAGGGTGCTACAGGTGTCAGTGCAAGTGATCGCTTTAGTGCTGGCAACAGAGAGACAGTAGAAAAGGAGGCAATCGAAGGCTACCTTTCTCTGCAATCGAGCTTTCTCTCCCTTCTGATCGGCAGGTTGGTCTCAACTGGGTCAGTGGCGTGCTTCGAGCCTTGGCGGACGTTGCTGCTGTTGCTGATGACCATTTGATGGCTTCTCACTGCCATGCCTACTACCGATGCACACAACAGTGGACACTACCACGCTCTACAACACTTGCCCACTTGTGCATCTGCATTGTTGCAACTGCTGCAACTTCAAACTCGGCGAGCTGAACCATTAATCGACTTTAGTCAATGTGAATTAATCATTCAAATGGCGGTTACAACTTGGCAGCTAGCTTTCAACAGAAACAGCAGCATCGACAGCCACTTCCCTGTGCACTTTCACGCGTCGATGGCACTGAAAGAAATAGTCAACTGAATTTGGGTGACACACACACTCTGATTTAAAAAAAAGAAAAAGGGAGAAGTGCTAAGAATTAACTAAATAAAAAGTACTAAAGTTTAAATTCGTAGAAAACCAAATTGAAAATTGTGACCATCGAGTTGACAGGTGAAGGCGGCGACAACTGCTACGCCGGTAAGCGATTGTGATAACAAATACAAGTGAGTGAGTGATCACAATTCTGTTCGGCACTGTCCGGCCGCCGTCAGTGACCATCGAAAGTGAATGACAAGACAGCAGCAGCAGTAGCTCTTATCACGGTATGCTGCCCGTCAGGGTCATGCTCACGAGGCATGAATGCAATAGGCGCTGAAAGGAGCAAGCTGAAAGGGCCTTTCTGTTTGGGGGCGCCAACAGTTCAGCTTTGTGCCCGCAAACTTAAGCTTTCCAAAAGTAAGCGGAATCTCACGACAACCAGCGAACAAAAACGCAGAAAATGCAAAATATGTTCATAGTCAAAGTAGATTTAATTTTACGCAATAATGACTTTGGATCAAACTGGATCAGATTGAATTGAGGTGCACTCATGTGCCACATCGATCGATTGAGCGGCAACAAAGCAACGGAAATGGTGTACGCCGCAGTTGCCACTCGGCACTTTAGGCACTGCCTTGGCCAGCCAGTGAGCTTTATGCAATCGCACATTGTTTTTCTTCTTGTTGTTCTTGCTGGCTTTGTTTTGTCACCGCGTGCCTTTTTCGTCCACCAAGGCGAATCAATTGACTGCTATTCTCGACTACCGGCGTATTGAAATAGATCAATGACACGTTTCATTAAATTGCATGGGTCACCGTCGGAAGTGGTCAGTGCATGGCCACCTTTGCACCAGAACAGAACAAAACTGAACAGGTTGTTGTCACCTTCATTCAAATGGTGCTTATTGTTATTCATTTGATGGATTAGGTCAATGTGGACTCTTGCTGAATACTTACAATTTGATTAACCATTCCTCATTATTTGTTTTCGCTTGACCAACCAAGTAGGAGTAGCACTTTCATAGAGATCAACTGTGTAGTCTGTTTAATTAAAAAATGGCAATGAATTAAAACTAGAAAAAGAAATCTTCTTAATGAACGACAAATGTCAACCCTAATTTATTGATTTCATTGAACAGTTTTTTATTATAATGTTTTTGAGTATTTGTAAATCACACTGCAAAAACTTGATCACAGGTATTATGAAATATGATTAATAACAAATTGTCTTCTTAACTACAGGTTTAACTCACTGACTTTTGCTGACAAATCAATTTACTTTTTGCAAAAAATATCAACTTGTTTACAAACCCACAATCTCTAATTATTTCAAAAACAAAAATACAATGTACAATTTGGACCACCAATAAATTGAGTTTATAAACTGTTCCTAAATATAAAAAGCAGTAAACTGCACTGTCTATACTAATAAAATGCCTGTGCATCCCATGACTTGTTCACGATGCCCTCTCAGTCAATTGCTGTACTCGATTGTTGCGGATTAGGTAGACAACAGCATTCTCGCGCTAAACAACACACAAATGACTCACAGGTGGTTTTTAGTAGATTGCCATTTTCAATGTGATAATCTTTACTAAATGATAATCTAGTTCACACTTATCTTGCCATACCAGTTTGCTGCAATGTGCATCATTTTAAAAACTATATATTTGAGAAATTGTTTGATACTGGTACCAGTTAAATTTACTGCTTCAAAATGAGTTTCTCTTTTTTTCGACAAAACAATTATTTCATTTTTGAAATAATAATCTTCATTCGACTGACGGCATGGTACATTCCAATGGTCGCAAAAGTGCGTAAAATGTTACTTAAAATAGGTGTCACTGACTTGTTTATTTCTTGGCAATAGCACATGCTTATTCAGGACAAAATCTGCGTTGTGATTCACAATCAAACAGATAATTTTTGTAAACATATTCATACAAATTTTAGTACAACACATGAAAAGCATATGAAAGACACGATCCTCTCAGAAGCAGCCATGTTTAACAACTACGAGTAAGCTTCTAAATGAACGCATATCAGATTATATCCATTACAAAATTTTTTTTGAATGTAGAAACATCATCGATTCGTTTGGCATGGTGATTTGGTCGTTATTTGTTGGCTCTTTTTTGGATAAATTTTCCGGAGGAACAATTCTTATCTTAGCTTTGAATATTGCCGGTGATCTCTTTTCTACGTTTGTATTTCTAATTGGCACTGGTGTCTACTACTCAAGTACAAAATGATTGTTTTTACAAGTATTTATTTCCTTAATTGTGTAACGTTACTTTTTCAGATCCATACTATTTGTTGATTGCCGCAATGTCCTCGTGGTTTAATGGTGGATTAATGAGCTTTTTTACAACTGCGTTCAGTTATATTTCCGCTAAAACTACCGAAGAAACTCGAATGGTGAAATTTGTAGCACTTCAAGTGCTCTTTGTTATTGGTGTGTTTTCTACTTTGTTCAACCTGTCACTAAAATACATCTTTTTTAGGAGTGGCATCTGCAGTATTTTTTGGTGGTCGACTTCTTGTTTTCAACGACTCTGGTCCTCAATTACGAACATACAAAAACAACCTTTTCCTAACACTGGGACTTGATATTGCTTTGGTTTTTCTACTAATTGCCTTTTTCTTTCTCGAAAAGAAAGCAAATAAAAATACATGTGATTTTGAAAAATCACGTAATACCACTATTGGATCCTTACCTGAAAAATACAATAGTATTATAAAACATACCAATAAACAATCATCGGAAGTTAATACTCAATTGGAAAAACCTATTCAAGCAGTTGAAAATAAAGGCTTATTTAAAACACTTTTTGATTTAGATAATGTCAAACAAACAGTAAACTGTTTCATTAAACCACGTAATCACAATATCCGCCTGCAGATATACTTACTCTTTGCCGTCCTTTTTACCCAAGTTCTTGTTACCAATGGAATAAAGAACATCTTATTGCAGTTTGCTCAGAAGGTGTATGAATGGAGGTAAACGATAAATTGTTTATAAACAACTTTTATCATTTTTTATGTTTACAGTGCTACTACATACACAACTGTTGCAGCTATTGAGCAAATAGCTCGAACGCTTTTGATGGGCATTTTCTCAATTATCTTCATGAAATGCTTAAAACTGCAAGACAACACTCTTGTGATTCTTGCTCAGATTTCAACGTTGCTTTCTGATTTTGTCAAAGGCATTGTACTGGACCCAATTGCTTTCTTTGTTTCACTTCCAATCGGTAATTTTAAAACGTAAATTTTTTTTATAAATTGGTTTCTAATGACAAATCTGCAGGTGCATTTTCTGGATTTGGAGAAATTTCTATTAGAACAAAAATTTCAAAAATTGTCCCTGAAGATGAAGTTGCCAAAATGTTCAGTTTGTCATCAACAATTGAAGCATTGGTAAAACTTTGATAAAAATATAATTGAAGTAATTATGAACAATTTCTATTCTTAACAGGTTCCAATTGCTGCTTCCTTAATCTACCCTAATATATTTTCTCTCAGCATAAGCACTCATCCCGGACTGATATATCTTTGCAGCTGTGTTTTGCTCTTGTTTTCAATAGTCCTTTTATTTTTTGAGCGGTGTTTGTGTCCTGTTAAATCACTCAAAGAATATGAAGAAATGCTAGAGAATAAACAAAAAGCTTGATCTAAAAATATTGCGTTACTAATTATTTGCATTATCTTTTTGTGCTAATTTTAACTTTAGAGGTTTTGACATTTTCTCTTATTTTGCACCAAAAGTGCACACAGCAGATAGTGAGCATTTTAACCTCGTCCCCGTACCTCGCTGCCCGGCAGATTTTGAGAAAACGGCTGAAGCTTTTGAGCTGAAACTTTTTGTGGTAACTCAGCTAACCGGCGGACAAGGCGCTCGGTACTCATTTGCTCCAAAAGATTCCATTTTGTTCCAGAGGATTCTCTTTTTGAAAACATGCTCAAATCAGTTCAAACTTAAAATCAAAATTTATTATTAAATTCAGGCTGCAATATGCTGTCAATTTTGACCAAATTCAAAAACCGGAAGTGCCAAAACCCAAAATCATTTTTAAAATTATTTCTATTTCCGGTTTGAAAAAAATGCCATTAAATAGTAAATTTATTGTATTTACTGTTAAGTTTTTAAATTTTTTAAATCTGTTTAGTTTTGAGCAAGAAAACGGCATTTGAAGTTTACCGATTTTTACTAAAAATGCATCATAGATCTAGAGGATTATCTCAAAAACCGTTTTATTTATTAATTTAAAACTTTTTGTTATATGTTTTTGTAATGTTAATTTATTAATTTTATTAAGTTTTAACTATTTTTATACACCGGAAGTAGTTTTTTTCAATTGAAACTTTGGACTTCCGGTAGATAAATTAAATTTTTTACATATTTGAATCTTTTGTAAGATTCTACCTATAAAATGTGCTATTAGTTTTGCAATTTGACGTATTTTAGTTGCTCTAAATCAGTTTAAAAGTTCAAGTTTATTTTTGTTGAAAAAGCTAAAAAATGATAGTGCAAAAAGCCGTTGTAAGTCAACAACGCAATTTTAAATTGAAAAACTGATAACAAACTTTAAAGATGAAATTTTTTAAAGAATTCAAATCTGTAAAAATTTATAATTTATCAACCGGAAGTCAAAAGTTCCAATTGGAAAAACCTACTTCCGGTTGATAAAAATACCGAGCGCCCTGTCCGCCGGTTAGCTGAGTTACCATAAAAAGTTTTAGCTCAATAGCTTCAGCCGTTTTCTCAAAATCTGCCGGGCAGCGAGGTACGGGGACAAGGTTAAGAAGCAACTTTTGTTTATCTTACGCTGTTGCCACACGCTTAAGTTTGACTTGGGCCGTTAACCGCCTTACTAGTGTTATCAGCTGTTGTTTTCAATACCAATAATACCATCCCCTTCACATCTCCAGAGAAAACATGAATCACCCCAGAGGTTAGCATCATGTTGTTGTGCTACACTTCTCAGCTCGAGATAACGAGTTTGCGTCTACTGAAGAACTCGTACATTGAGGCATTGATACCAAAAAAAGGCAGTGATTAAAAGAAGGAAAGTGATCAACAGCTGAGACTGGTTTCCATTAGAAACCTCCAAGGGTATATACTCGTATCACAATTAGGCAAACGCTCGCCAGTGGCGCAACTGTCTGGCTGTTTAAAAACTGGTTTTAAGAGCATCTCATAGTGCAAAAACATCTCAAGTGAAAACTGTTTAGCACTTTGTTTTTCTTTGTCTGTGATCGCTTTAGCATTTCTGCTACAAAAATGTCTAAACTACTAGCTTCACTTCGTGCTTCAAATTATTATTTATTTGAACTGTTTCTTTTTCTTCGATTGTCATCGGTGTTTGCCTCGGCTATAGCCTATTCAATGCTTTTGCAAGATAAGCTATGTTATATCAGCTATAACCAAACGGCTGCCTTTTGTCAAAACATTCAAGCCGACATTTCAAATACTTCAAATGAAATGGTGAAAAATGACATTCTAGCAGAAACGACACGTTTTTCAAACTACAAGTAAACAAATAATCAACTCGCCACCTGAACTAATTGAATTACTTCCATAGAAATGTCCTAGAATGCATTCCCATGTTTATTTGGTCCATGTTCGTTGGGTCGTTTCTTGACAAGTTTCCCGGTGGCACGAACATCATTCTTTTTCTCAATCTCATTGGAAGCACATTTACGCTGGTCGTTTACATTCTTAACATGTACGCTTATAAAATAAGTAAGATTTTAATTGTTGTTTCTATTTTGTCCAAAATGATTGTTTTTCTTTAGGCCCGTACTACCTTTTGATTGGATCACTTTCCATTTCTTTTACCGGCGGTATGATCTCTCTTTTAACTTCTGCTTACCGGTACATCACTTTAAGCACTAATGAGACGAACCGATCACTCAAGTTTGTCACTCTAGAAATTATCTACATTATCGGTACTATTTCATTTTCACGACTATTTTTATAAATTTAACAAATTGTTTTTAGGCGTTTCATTGGCAGTTTTTCTTGGCGGTCAGCTACTGGTTCTTCGAGTAGTTGACAAAGCCAGTCCACAACTGCGCACTTACGGACGCAATTTTTTCACATCACTTGTTATCGATGGTATCTCATTTGTGGTTCTCTTTGCTCTCACCCGTGTTGATAAGTCAGCACCGGAAAAGAAAAATCTTCAAGATCTTGAAGACAGTGTCGTGTACTCGGAAATTGAGGATTTAATTACACTTGAAGCAAATAACAACTATGATGCAATGGAACCGGGAACCTCAGCAGATACTATCAACGACAAACAGTCCCGTCGTCATTTGGTTTCAGCAAGTGAAGACACAACGTCACAGTATTTATTGAGCTTAAAAATGAAAGAAGGAGGCTTGAAAAACTTTTTCAGATCACTCTTTGACATTGACAATGTTCAACAGACACTGAACACGTTTTTCAAAAAACGAGAAGGCTTTGCTCGATTGCAAATATTTCTTCTGTATCTCATTCTTTTTTCTCAAATATTGACCACGCAAGGCATCTCCGTTGTGATGCTTCAGTGGACAGAAAGGGTCTATAACTGGAACTCAACAAATTACAGTACATTTACGGCCGTTTCCACATTTGCTTCGATGCTTTTGCTGGCAATTGGCTCACTGATTTTCATCAAGAAAATGCAGCTCAGCGATGATGCCCTTATCATCATTTCGCAATTGTCGAGTTTTTTCAAAAATATCATTTTGGGAACCTTCCTCTCTCCTGCGGTTTTCTTTGTGTCCATTTTGGTTGGTAAGTAATCTTATTGTTTTAAATATAACAAGTGACTAATTAACATATCTAGGTTCATTGTCCGGTTTCACTCCTATTTCAGCTAGGACAAAACTGTCAAAAATCGTGTCAGCTGATGAAGTAGGAAAAATTTTTTCATTGTCGTCAACCATTGATGCCCTGATACCGATTATCGGTTCATTGATTTATACCAATTTGTTTTCTATCAGCATTAGCACCTTTCCAGGCTTGATTTACCAGTTCAGTGCTTTTGTGATGTTTCTTTCACTTGTTGTGATTGTTTTTGAGCGAATTTATTGTCCCGTGATTGAAAATAGCAGTGCTGAACGTTCAAGGGAATATAATGAACTGTAACCATAAAATGGTGTACTTTCTAGTCAATAAAGTTTCCTAAAAATGAATGATTACAATTTTAAGTTTTGTACATTACTTTTTTTGAACTATTGAGATGCAGTTTTTACGACTTTTTTAAAATGTTCTAACAAGAAAAAAGCTACACATATCAATGTTTTTGAGTAAAAATGCCTATTGAAACAAAAAGTGCTACAAAAATCATTACAAAATCTTTCGAATTTTGCGTTAGCAAAGTTCACGTCATCAACTATCTAGTATCCGCTACTAGATTCATTTTTTATGGTTATAAAATAATCTACTTAGTTTGACTTTTTTCATTTCGCTATATTTTTGCTCTTTTCTCAATCCGTTTCTTAGTAAAACTTGGCAAGCAGTGTCATGGCCACGCCACCTTCTAACCACAGCATCATTTCAGCGTCGAGTGAATCGATCTATCTGGGCAACGTTCAAACTGCTCGTGACTCCTCTGTGTCCCTAGCGATCTCTAATGTGTCTCGGATCTCTGCCCTGCTAGAGGACATGCGCTCAAACAAGTCACAGTGGGCGATTGGCGACCAGATGGGCAACGCCTACTACTTCCTCAACGGTAGCCTCTACAAGCAAGGAAATGTCCTCAACCGAGCCGGCCTTCGCAACAGGCTGGAAATTCGAAACCAGGAGCTCTTTTTCGAGAAGTTGGCCAGTGTCATGCTTGAGCAGTCGACGACCTTTGTAGAGGTGCAACTGTGCGGCAAGGCGGCCGCTGAGCTGATGTACTGCCACTCGACACTGCAACACCTGGAGCCGAAGCGTCGAATGCTGCTGCTCGGCCAAACGGCTCTCGTCCAGGGCTGTGTCAACAACTACTACAGCAAGCCGACAGTGGTCGCCACAGGCACTTGCGTCCAACTGTACGGCCGTACATTCTACATTCAAGTCAGTTCCAATCAGCACACCATTTACATGCGCGTCGAGGACATCATCAAGAACCGAGTTCGTCTGGTGCCGCGGCCACAGACCGGTGGCGAGGTGAATGATGCCGCCTCTACTTTGACGCTCAACTCCGAGGATGAAGAGTCCACTGATTTGGATGACGTGGACAATGAGGACTCGGAGGAGTTTGAGCGAGACAGCGATACCAGTGAAGGCTCTCAAACTGTCTCTCCCGCTCGCCGTGCTGGTGCTGCTCGCATTCGCCCGGTTCGTAGACGTCGCACTACTGTGCGCAACCAAATTGCCATTGTCGAAGCTGAGATTGCAGCCACCGCTCGCAGAACCGCAGGCAACGCTACCGTACCCGCTGATGCTGAAACGGATGCTCACGGACTTCTCTTGCCCGGTGGCATTCGTGCGCTGCTGTTCAGAGATGCGACCGTTCAGACGGAGAACAATGACGTGCAAAACACTGAAGAAGGGGAGAACGATGACGATGCTCGTCCTCAACGCCCACATTCTGTCTAGTCGCCGTCATTGGATTTGACTAGGTGCACCGGCCGTATTCAATTTACTTTTAGTTTTACAAGTTACAAATGTACACTTTTTCAGGTTGTGTTTTTTCACTTTCGTTCTTGTAACCCTGTTTCCCAAATAAAAATGTAACGGATAAATATTTATTTTTGTAAAAATGCGAAAATAAATAGTCTTCTGACTAGAAGTAGGTGACATCTTCAAAAAAGCCACCCGGTCGGTGGCGCAACATCAGACGGCGAACCTCATCGTAGAGGATAATGTACACTGCGAATGGCAGAGCGACAAACCAGTTGAACCAACTAGAAGATAATTTATAAAGAGTTAACTGTAAAGTGTGTGGACCAACATTCAACAAACTTACTAAAGCGGGAATAGCTTGAGAATGTACATTCCCGGGCAGTAGCTGAGGAACAGTGCCAGAATGGTCTCAACGACGAGACTAATGTTGAGAACATTATTGCTACAAAAACATAAGGTCAGTGGTATAGAAAAGTAAAATTTAGAAACCAAAAAACTTACGTCATTCCCTGCTTGCAGATGTTGTTGCGACGTGTCTTGCAGATGATCAAGTCCGCCCACTGACAGACAACGATGCTCACAAAGTAAGCCGTCTGCGCGGTGCCTTCAATTTTCTTTCTCTTGCCATAGTCCTGTGTTAAACAAAACAAATCAGTCTACTACATCTACCAGTAAAAACAAACAAACTTACAAAAGCTTCATCGTACCGATTGACAATGAGGTACTGCTTATTGTCCCAGACGGAGCGCAAGTTGAACAAATCAGTAATGAAGAAGCCACTGGCCGCTAAGACCATGAAGTAGTTCATGAACCCAGCCGACGCCTGGATCATGCCAATCTGAAAGTAGGCACGGTTGAACATTCGTCGAGTGACCAGGTGGTCCTCACGACTTCGCGGCTTCTGCTTCATAATGTCTGACTCGGCCTTCTCATAGGCGAGACTGATCGCCGGAAAGATGTCAGTGCCCAGGTCAATGCAGAGAATGGTGGTGGTGCCCAGGGCGAGTGGAAAGCCCAGCGCCACGTAGACGAGAAAAGGCATGATCTCTGCGTAGTTGGACGCCAAGGTGTACGCAATAGACTTCTTCAGGTTGTCAAAGATGACACGGCCCTCCTCAATGCCCACGATGATCGAAGCAAAGTTGTCGTCGAGAAGAATCAAGTCGGCGGCTTGTTTTGAGACGTCAGAGCCAGTGATGCCCATAGCAATGCCGATGTTGGCGCTTTTCAACGCCGGCGAGTCATTGACGCCGTCTCCAGTGACAGCGACCATGTGACCCTGTGTAGTTGGGGGTTTGAAAAAAGAAATGAAAAAAAATTGTAAAGCAGAAGAACATTGAAAGGGCAAACAAACCAAACGCTGACACGACTGAACAATCATCAGCTTCTGCTGCGGCGAGGTGCGAGCAAAGACAATTTCCATGTAGTTCCTGACGACGTAGTCTAGGTGGTCGCTGCTCAGCTTGCTCAGCATGTCACCGGGCACCACCATGGCCTTGCCCTCACCCTCCCCTTCCACGCCCTCGCCCAGACGGAAGATGCGCTTCAGTAGAGCGTCGTCGAGCTGAACGATGTCCTCCTTGGCCTTGGTGATGATGCCGACGCCCTCGGCGATAGCACGTGCCGTCAGTGGGTGGTCGCCCGTCACCATGAACACTCGAATGCCTGCCTGGCGACACTTGGCCACGGCGTCAGGCACCTCCGGTCGAGCCGGGTCAATGAGCGACATCAGGCCCAGCAGGGTGAACTTGTTGGCCGTCTTCAAGTTGACCTTGGTGTGACCGGCGTCCTCGAAGATGCTGTCGAGATTGTTGATGTACATCTCAGCAAAACCGAGCACCCGTTCTCCCTTGCCGGCCAGATGCTCAAAGATGGCGCCCATCGTGCGGCGGGCCACCGCGTCAAAGTCACGCGACTCGCCGTTCAGCAGAATAGAGTTGCAGAGGTTGAGGATTCGCTCTGGGGCGCCCTTGATGCAGACGAGGTACTTGTGGTGTTGGTAGTGCTTTGAAGCAGGGTTCGCCAGCTCGTGCACAGTCAGGTAGTACTTGTTGAAGGAGTTGAATGGAATCTCCGCTACCACGGGGTACTTTCGGCGAATTCTATTCACGCTGACGCTGAGGCTTGCGACAAACTTGAAGAGTGCCGTCTCAGAGGCGTCTCCAGTGCACTCTCTGAAGGCATAAGTTAATAACGGTCTGTTTAATAGGATTCTTGTTTACCTTTTTTCCAAGGGCAAGCGTTTTTGGTTTGGCTTAAACTTTGCCTTGTTACAAAGCGTAACGACTCGGAGAAAGTCTTCAAAACCGGAAGCCTTATTGGCAAAGAATGCCTTCACTTTGGGGTTCTTTGGCGCCTCTTTAAGTCCTTTTATGGCGATGGTGTCATTTCCGAACCAAACATGAGCAACGCTCATGCGGTTTTGCGTCAGGGTGCCCGTTTTGTCAGAGCAGATAATTGAAGTAGAGCCAAGCGTTTCCACGGCTTGAAGATTTTTCACCAGGCAGTTTTTCTTTGCCATGGACTTGGCGGTAAGCGTCAGACTGACGGTGACTGTGGCCAGCAGGCCTTCAGGCACGTTCGCCACAATGATGCCGATGAAGAAGATGACAGCCTCGAGCCAGTTGTAGCCAATGCAAAGGGAAAGAATGAAGAAGATGGTGCCCAGGGTGGAGGAGAACAGGGTCACCAGTTTGATGAAGTGCTTGATCTCCAGAGCAATGGAGGTCTCCGAGCTGCCCAGCCAGTGGTGAGAAAGGCAATCTGGCCAATGAGGGTCGAGTCACCGGTTCGAATGACCATGCCTCGAGCTCTGCCTTCGGTGACGTACGTTGAGAAGAAGGCAATGTTCTCCGTCTCCAGCGGGTTCTCATGGGTGCACTGGTTGCTTCGCTGTAAAGGCTCACTTTCGCCGGTAATCGAAGAGTTGTCCACTTTGCAGCTTGAAGCTAAAATTAAAAGTGTTGTAAAAAGAGTTGTTTTAACCAAAAGTTGCAAGAACTTACACTCAAGAATGAGAATATCTGCGGGCACCTGGTCTCCGCTGTTGACTTCCACAATGTCGCCCAACACCAGGTACACTGGGTCGGTCTCCTGAAGGACACCATCTCGGAGGACAAATGCCTTTCGTGGAATGAGATCTTTGAAGGAGTCCATTATAGCTGAAGATTTAGATTCCTGGTAGTAGGCAAAGGCGCCTGTGAGGATGACCACTACAATGAGTGTCACGCCGAGGTAAAGCTAGAAATCATTTAAATGAAAAACATTGTTTGCAAAGTATGACATTCACTTACATTGTCCTTCTCTGGATCCTCCTCATCGAAGCAACTAATGGTGTACACGAAGAGGCATAATATGGCGCCAAACCAGAGAAGCAAAGAAAAGCCTCCAGCCAACTGCTTGAGGAATTTCACAACTTCGGGCGTTTGTTTTGGTGGCGTCAGCTGATTTTTGCCGTACATTGTCAGGCGCTGTTCAGCTTGCTCTTTGCCGAGTCCAGTCTTGACGTTGGTCTCGTACTTTGCCTCGACGTCGGCAATCTGCATCATGTGCTCCTTGATCTGCATATCCTTCGTCTTCAAGTCGGTAGCCATGGTCGTAGAGTTGTCGTCAGTTGATCACAAGTACAGTCACAGTTGCAATGTGCAAAGAATACTGAGTAAGCACATTTTTATTGTCTGGAAGATGTTCGAAAACTAAAACATTTTAAAGTACTAAATACACGTCAAAATTTCAAATTAATTTTATTTGTAATTTATTACAGAATTGATTAAATCTCATTGTATTCACTTTTAGTTTGCTGTTCACGTTCTAGTGCGTCAGGCTTACTTTGCACAGGACAGTAGAAGCGCTCAAAAACCATAATGAGCATTGAAATGAAGACAATAATGCAACTAAAAAGGTACATCATGCCTGGATATGTGCTTACTGTGGCTGCAAATAAATTTGAGTAGATTAGAGATGACACCAAGGGAACCTTTTGACGACGAGCAATGTTAGCATTTGAATCCATTTTAAAGTCATAGCCTTACCAGTGATTCTATGGTGGATGACAGGCTGAATATTTTACCAACCTCCTCTTCAGTGACCAGCTTTGAAAGCTTCGTACGTATAGAAACAATGGCAATGCCTGACAGTGATCCAGTTGGTATGGAGATGTAGGCAGCTAGAGGCTTAATTAAGATGCCGCTTATTAGGTCGCTGGCAAAACGAGACGCTTGTGAAAGGAGAATCAGTGTTCCATCAAGAAGTTTGAGCCATTTCATGAGCAGTGCTGAGCAGAAGGCAAGGAGTGCCATGGAGAGCACCTGACTAATGGCACTAAAGGTGGTGATCGTCGAGACATCCCACCCGTAGGCAATCTGATTGAACTGAGTTGCCGCCACCTGGACACCAGTGGTGGTGATCACGGTGATGAAGAGAACAATGTACAGGAGAAAGATCTGCAGTCGCATTCGCTGGTCACGTCGTTTGAAGAGACACTTCAGTGTGTCACTGACATGATCAAAGTTGAAGAGAATCTTGAGAAAGTTTTTAGATTTTATACTGCTGTCCTTTGAGATGTCCACTTTTTTGTTTGATTTCTCACTGAGGCGCAGCAAGAACAACAAAACTAGTGCAATAGCATCAAAGGCTAATGATACAGAAAAATTGATGTAGTAGGTTCGCAACTGAGGACCTTCTGAGCAAACCATAAGCAACTTTCCACCAGAAAACATTGCTAGGGCAATGCCTGAAATGATATATAATTTATTTTACCGTTTTACTCTTGACCAGTAAACTTACCGACAATAAAAACAATCTCCAGCAAAACAAACTTAAAGCCTCGATTTCCTTCTTCGGTGTTGACAGAAATGTACCGAAATGCTGTGGTACTGAATGTAACCATGCCTCCGCTAATGATGGCGTAGAAAGATGCAATCAAAAGTAGATACGGACCTATTTAATTTTCTAAATGCATAAATAAAGTTTTTTTAAATTGAGTTTTACTTACTTGACTCAAAAAAGTAAACCAAGAGCAAATACACAGACATTTGAAAGAGTTCTCCCAAAATGTTTGCCAGCATCATCAGATAGGTGCCTCCTGAGTACTTGTCGAGAAATGAGCCTACAATTAGTGAATACAAGACCATTGGCAAACATTCTAAAAGGTTTCTGTAGACAAATACAAGGATTAGAAATCTATTTAGCCTTTTTCACAAACTGTCTTACTTGTAAGCAGAAAATCGCGCCGTTTCACCCATAATTTCATCGGCAATGATTTTGTCAGCACCAGAAGCATTGTGAATATTCTGACAGAAAGTGGCGTTTTGTCCATAGCTAACCACACACAACTTGTCCTGAATGAGCATATTGATTGCTATGTTGGAGACGTACATTGCCGACAATTTGGCAAAAAGAAAAAATTCAAAAAGAAAATAATTCTGCTTCTTCAATGTGGCAAACATTTTAAGTCGATTTTTGTTATGCTGTTAATTATTCTTGATAAATTGGCTTGAGTGTTAAATAAAATGCAGACCGTCAACCTTTTTATACGAAACCCGTGAATTCATATGCTTGCACAACTTTCAAACTTATCATCATTATAAAAAATGTTAGATTTTGATAAGTCTGCTTTTAGTGAATCAAAAGGTACTACTATAATGCCCTAATCATCTGTGACTAATCCAAAAGGTGATGAGATAAAGTAGTTGCTCACGTTTTTGCCAAGCGATATAGCAATATGACTGATAGTGTTCGCGTGCAATTAGCACCTGTAGTACAGTCGTTTTGACCGACGGTACAATGATGATTAAATGAGGAAAACCATAGTACTCTACTATTAGTGAGTAGATTTGGTTTGAAGATAGAGTAATGAGGGGAATCTATTTTTAAATCATTTTTTCCAAAACAATTTAATTTTTTATTGTTAACAAAAAAGCCGAGCTGCGCAATCTATTGATAAAACTCTTGTTGCTGAAATTCGAATTTTAGAACCGATTTGATAAAAAAAACATATTTAACAAACTGCAAAACTTTCTTTTCACGTGTCGCACACTCAAAATTGGTCTTCTCCAACACTTTACAAATATGACTACCAAAAGCAGTGTATGTAATGATACTTTGCTTTGATAAAACTGACATTTTCCCATTTTTGCCTTAGTCAAATAAAACTTTAGGAACATACGATCGTCTGAACCACGTCGACCCGGCCTCTATCTCCTGGCACAACATTGAAGTTTACTCCAAACCGCAGAAACAATACTGTTTTTTCAAATCGGATCAAAAAGAAGTGAAACTCATCAAAGGAGGTAAGATTGAGAATGTAAAAAAACTTACTTCATATAGATTTTCTCATGACTGAAAGTTTCTGGAGTCGTGAAGCAAGGAAAGACGCTGGCGATAATGGGATCATCAGGTAAGAAGAGCTCTCATTTTGTTTTTACTTGATTCTAACCTTTGTTTTCAGGTGCAGGAAAGACGACCCTTCTCAATGTGCTCACTGCTCGAAATCTGTCCCGAGTGGACGTGAGTGGTGTGGTGAAGATCAACGGTCAGGTAGCTGACGTGAAGATGATCACCGAGCTGACTGCCTACGTTCAGCAGGTGGACCTCTTCATACCACTGCTCACTGTACGAGAGCACCTTGTCTTCCAGGCAATGGTTCGCATGGACCGGAACATTCCGTTGAACGTTCGGGCAGCGAGGATCAATCAGGTCATGGAAGAGGTTAGTGTCGTGGTAGAGGCGTTCACTTTTCTTTTTACTACTAAAACTGCTGATTCCTTTGACTGGCAGTTGAGTTTGGTGAAATGTGCAGAAACACGCGTCGGCGGGGTTGGCGTTTTTAAGGGCATCTCCGGAGGTGAGATGAAGCGACTTTCTTTTGCAGTCGAGGTAATTTGGGGTGATTTTGATGAGTTTAGTGAAAACTAATCTAATCAACATTAGATTCTCACCAATCCGGCCATCATGTTCTGCGACGAGCCCACCTCAGGACTGGATGCCTTCATGGCAAAGAAGCTGGTGCAGAAGATTCGGCAAATGGCGCTCGCCGGGCGGACCATCATCTGCACCATTCACCAGCCATCGAGCGACGTCTTCAATCTGTTTGACAATCTGCTGCTTCTCTCAGATGGTCGCGTAGCCTACATGGGCAAACTTTCCGAGACGATCGCCTACTTTAATGAGCTGGGCTACAAGTGCCCCAACAACTACAACCCAGCGGACTTCTTCGTCAATGAGTTGGCCATTGAGCCTGGTCGGGAGTTTGAAAGCCGCATCAAGGTCAATGTAAGAAAAATAAGCTGAAACCAGGCAAACAGAAAAGCAGCACAACATTGACATCTTTTCTTTCTCCCCCTCTCCATACAGATGATCTGCGACTTTTATCTGCAAAAGTACTGTCCAAAGGAAAAGTTTCACCTTCAGAGCAGTTTCCTCAACACGCCCAATGTCGCTCCGTACAAAGCCTCCAGTTGGCAGCAGTGGAAGGCGCTCACCTGGCGCTCCGGCATTGTCGCCAATCGACAGCCAATGCTCATGTACATTCGGCTGTTCCAGGCCACCGTACGTACACGTCCACTAATGCACTAGTTACGAGCTACTTGTACTGAATACAAACATTGCCAACAGTTCATTTCAGTCATGCTCGGTCTGGTGTACTTCAAACAGGAGTACAACAACTTTGGCGTCATCAACATCAACACTGCCCTCTTTCTACTGAGCACCAACATGATCTACCAGAATGCTCTGGCTGTCATCAATGTAAGCTTTAGGGGCTGAGTTGTACAGTTCGCAGATTACTAACTGTTTGTTACCTTTTTTCTTTCAGACCTTCAGTGCTGAGCTTCCGATATTTATACGTGAACACAGTAGTGGTCAGTACGGCGTTGCGCCGTACTTTTTCGGCAAAAACCTCGCCGAGGTAAGCTGAGGTTCTGATAAGTACTACAACTAATCTGATGATAACTGAAAACCAGCTGCCTGTTTTTGTGGCCGTTCCAATCCTCTTCGTGACAATCTACTACTTCTTGGTCGGGCTTACGCTAGATTCCTTTGAGAACTTTCTCTTCACCCTGACCGTCGCCCTCTTTCTCTCTACGCTTGGTGTCGCCTTTGGTAAGCAATACCTGGCCTGATCAAGACTGTTTTTCTACCATATTCGGTAATTCATATAGGATACTTCATGTCGTGCATCTGCGGTGATGCCGATCTGGGTTTGGCCATCTCCCCACTTTTACTTATGTTCTTTCAGCTCTTTGGTGGTTTCCTAGTGAACAACCAGTAAGTAAAATTAATACGGCCAACTCTAATTCTAAACTGCATCTGTACAGCAAAATTCCCCAATACTTTCGCTGGGCAAAGGATGTTTCCTTCTACCGCTATGCTTTTGACCTGCTAATGTACAATCAGTGGCGAAATGTTAGCTCTTTGGACTGTGTTCCGGCGAATGACCTGGCCATCATTGAAAAGACAACCCGAATTGATGCCAACAGCAGCAGCAGCAGCGGTGCAGCGGTGCCCGATCAAGATAGAACCATGTGCTTTAAAGACGGCTGCAGATAATGGACTTCTACGCAGTCACCCGGAGCAGCATTTTCCCTTACTTTGGCGTTCTCCTACTGTACAACATTGGACTACGATTCGCTGGATACTTTGCCCTGTGGGTCCGATCGTTAGCTCGTGGTTGAGAAGCCACTATTATTAAAAAGAACATTGAACTTTAAAGGTTTAAACACCACGTAAACAGAAAAGCAGTTGCATCACCGATGAATCACCCAAACGCCAAATGACAGCTGATTTCACCTGCGTGCAACATCATAACACGCTTTCATTTCAGTCGCCCAACACTGCCGAGTTTTTGTGCAAAAATCATCGCAACCATGAGTAACCTTTCTGCTCGAAATTACACCGTTTTGAAGACTAACCTCAGACTGGCGATCCAACGTCTAAAGTTGGCGGCAAAGAAGAAAACTGAGCTGATACAAAAGTCTCGAAAAGAAATCGCCGATTACTTGCTGCAAGGTTTGAAAGCACCTTTCTTTACTCCATGCGGATGCATTTACCATCTTCTGTTTTTTCAGGCAAAGCGGATCGAGCTCGAATTCGAGCGGAACATGTCATTCGCGAGGACTTTCTAGTGGAGGCAATGGACATGGTTGAGTTGTTTTGCGATACAGTGCTCGCCCGATTTGGCATGGTCGAGCACTTGCCAACTCTGGGAGAAGATCTTGCCGAGGCGGTGTTCAGCCTGGTCTGGGTCGCGCCTCGACTAACTGCTGAAATTAAAGAACTCGATGTAGTTTCCTCTACTGATCGCCAAGTACGGAGCTCAATGTGCAAACGTAGCCAAGGAGAGCTCAGTCAACAGTCCCGTCAACACCACGTTGATGTTGAAGCTCGGCGTAGAGGCGCCGCCGAAAGCACTAGTGGAACGTTATCTCTTAGGTTAGATCAGTTTAAAAACCGTTGTGCTTTCAAACACATTTGTTTACTTTTCAGAAATTTCCCGCATCTATAATGCACATTACAAGCCCGATGAAACAATTCTTGCCGAAGACGACCGCTATCGCCCGAATAACAACAACAATAACAGTGGCAGCGCTCCAAACACTCAACAGCTGGGCTTTGAAGCTCTGCAAAGTGATCTCCCTCGTGTGCCTCCTACGATTTCACCTGTCTCAAATGTCAAAAGCACACGTAAAAATGCAAACGAATTTTCTTGCACAAACGGAAAGATGTCATTCAAAACGTCGATCAACACCGAATTTGATGAGTCTCTTTTGCCGTCTGTTCCAAACTTTAATGAAGATTCGGAAAATGTTCCCCCTACCGAAAATCCACCAAATGGAAATGAAGACGCTGATGACGTCGACTACTTTCAGAACGTACTACGCCGATTCGAAAATCTGAAGAAAAAGCACACGTAGTGTATTGGATTCATCCTGTTACAGAGTAATTTGTCATCGATTTAATAAGTAATAAGTTCAAAATACAATCTATCCGTTTTTAATGGCGATTCAAAAACAAATTAAAATGAGTTACAGCCCAAAACGGCCTCCTGGAGTCCGCCGTGGAGTTGCTGCCGGTGTGTTTGGCCGCCTCAGGCCAGGAGTGGCAATCTGCGTGGATCGGGTAGAGGAGAGAATGCTCTGCGAATCATTCTCCTCCTTTCGACGACGAAGCAGCTCCTCGGCGACGGCCATCTCCTTCTCCATCTCTTTTTCGTGGTCCTTCTGCTCCTGCTTCCGCTCAAATCGCGACTTGTTCGACTCCTTCACCGAGTAGAACATCGGCCCCAGTTCGGCCAGCCAGGTGCCGTCGACCGCCGTCACGCACTGCATGTACTCCTTGGTGGTCATCACCAGTTCGTGGTAGATGACGTAGTCCGGCGTGAAGCCCATTCCGTAGAGGGCCGAAGTGGGGTGCAGGTGACAGGGCATGCCGGTGCGCATATTCACGTACTCACCGATGCCCTTCAGACGGGCCGCCTGGTGAAAGTAGGAGGAGCAGATGCACTTTCGAATGCAGTCCCACTCGTTGCCGCAGGAGATGACGCCCAGTCGCTGCGAGTCCATGATCTCCTTCAGCTGCTGGCGCACTTCGCGCACCTTGCGCAGCGCCTTGGCGTGCAGAAAGTGCTGCTGACACCAGTGCGTCGAGTACTTGTTGATGCGCCACTGCAGGTAGACGTTCAGCAGTGTAAGGTGGTCAGATTCGGGCACCTGAAACTTTTCACGCACTAGGTCGCTCTCCTCTTCGCGGCCTTTGGGGCGATAGAAGATGGAGGGCACGGAGAGCATCGAGACGATGATGAGAACCTCGGCCGAGCAGCGCATGTCAGTGGAGACGAGGAGCATCTTCGACATGGCCGGATCGAGGGGAAACTCGACCATGCTGCGACCAAGTGGGGTAAGTGTGCCTACGTTGTCCAGCGCGCCCAGGATCCACAGCTGGTACATCGAGTTCATCATGTTGTCCTCCGGCGGTGGGTCCATAAAGTGAAACTGCAGCAAGTCCTGAACACCGTGCGACTTTAGGAGGAGCACCACGTTGGCCAGGTTGGTTCGCTGAATTTCCGGCACTGTGTTGGTCAGAAGCTCCTGTTTGTACTGTCGCTCGGTGTAGAGACGGTAGCAACAACCGGGCCCGGTTCGACCGGCACGGCCACTTCGCTGATTGGCATTAGCCTGTGAGATGGGATAGATCTGCAGTGCGTCCATGCCGATTCGGGGGTTGTACACTTTGAGCTTGCAGTAGCCACTGTCCACGACGAACATGATGCCATCAACGGTGAGCGAAGTCTCTGCGATGTTTGTCGCGACGATACACTTTCGCAGTCCATTATCGGCTTTTGGAAGATTTTCGCCTGCAGATCAGAAGGAAGTTGCGAGTAAATGGGCAGAATGGATAGATCTTGAATCGGGTTTTGTGACTTTTCCGACAGATCCTTCAGACGTTCCGTTATGACGTCGCAGGTGACCTCAATATCTTCCTGACCGGGCATAAACACCAAAATATCGCCCTCCAGTCCGCCGAGATGAATTTGGATTGTCTGCTTGACAGCAGCGTCAACGTAGTCCTCACAGGGGCTCTTTGAGAAGTACACCTCCACGGGAAAAGTCCGCCCTGGAATGGTAAACACCGGAACGTTTCCGAAGAACATGGCAAACTTGGAGGCGTCCATGGTGGCAGAGGTGATGATCAGCTTAATGTCAGTTCGGCGGGTGGCCACCTGGCGAAGGATGCCAAAGAGGACGTCAGTGTCGAGACTGCGCTCATGGGCCTCGTCCATGATCACGGCGGAGTAGTTGTCGAGGTCAGGCTCAGAGAGGGACTCTCGCAGGAGAATACCGTCGGTCATGTACTTGATGATGGTCTTATTGGAGGTACAGTCCTCAAATCGAATGGCGTAGCCCACCTCTTCGCCCAGCTTGACGCCGGCCTCGTCGGCGACTCGCTTCGCCACGACATGGCGGCAACTCGCCTGGGCTGAGTGCACCCAATCATGCCGTATTTGGTGTATCCTTCCTCGTGCAAGTACTGGGTCAGCTGTGTGGTCTTTCCACTGCCGGTTTCGCCGACGACGATGACGATATTGTTGTCGCGAATCACCTGCAGCAGTTCATTGCGCACGGCAAAGGCGGGCAGAAACTGCCGCTGTTGCGTGATCTTTTCTCGATCAGTGAGCTGGTCGTTTTCGCTAATGTGATCCTTGAATCGGTGTTCATTTTTGTAGTCAGCTTTATCGCCGTCTGCCATCTCGTCTTTGGGCTTTTCAATTCCCATGATGTCACCCAGGCGAGTTCCAGCAAGTTCCCACTCCTTTTTCTGCGCTTTTTTGCGCTCCTTCATTTCTCGATGATACCTCACCAGAGCAGAGCCTTTTCGGGCGAGAATGGCGAAATCAGAAGTTGGATCTTGACTGGCACAATTGGTTCAGGTTGTTTGGTGAACACAATTCGCCCATCGAGAAAGGGCGGAACAATGTTGTGAACCATCAAGTGGACGCGACCAACATTGGCATCTTCGTCTTCGTCTTCGTCCCCGACCTTACTCACAACGCCAGACAATAGCAGCCGGTTAGTTTCCCACTTTTCATTGTCTTTGTTGATTTGCCGTTGTTGGGCTGAGACGCGTTGAACAACGCGAGACTTTTTCAAATTCTCCTCCTTCTTTTGAGCATACTCTTCGGGCATATCGCCGAATGGATTCTGGTCGCACTCATCGTCATACCACTCTCGATCAAGCCTGCGCACCTCATCTTCATCCTCTTCCCAGTTGTCAGGCTCATTTTCCAAGTTTTCCACCAAATTTTTCGATCTCCTCGAGCTTTTGTTGCCCCAGTTTTGTGGGGTAAATCTGGGAGTGAATGGGGTGCTTGGCGGCTCCCTTTCTCGGTCTGTTTGTCGTCGACTGGGCGTCCTTTCCCAGTTTCGCTCAGAGTTGCGGTCGTCCTCTTCGTCCCATGAAGATCGTGACGGCGTGGTCATCCTCCTCGACGTATCGGGTGTGCCTAATGATCTCCATGGCTTGTTGACAGGCATCTCATCAGACTTAAAGTGTTTGCTGGAATGTTTATGCCTGTGTTTCTCTCGATGCCGATCATCTCGTTGTCGTTTACGTTCACGATATTCATCGCTCACACCGTCGGAGTTGGATGGCGTTTCAATTCGCTTTGAGCGGTAGTATCGCTCATGACTGTCTTTTTCATTGCGTCGAAATTCTCGTGAACTTCCCCCACTCTCGTGTCTTCTTTCTTCGTTGTTCAAAGAATCCTTTAACTTTTGTTCATCTCGTTTTTGGGCGGCCAACTTGTCAAGCCCCAAGATGGAGCCTTGCGGCTTTTTGAAGACAATTTCACTCTCAATAGATTTTTTCTTGGGCGCAATCAAGCCGCCCACTTCATTCTGAGAGCCCTCAAGCCGGTGAACGTTTGCCGTATCAAAGCTCATCACAAGATGAGTTGAGGAAAGATGCACAATATAAAATAAATATGAGATGGATTCACTAAAAAGCGGCAGAGAAAAAAAATTGAACAAAAACAATGCCTATGTCGACACAGGTAGCTCATGGTCGGGTGGAATTAGACACAGGTGTTTTTGAATAAAAACATTTTGAAATTCAAACAAAAAATGAATAGATTTTGTGCAATCAACCAGTGCAGCTGAGAATGAAAGATTCTGTTAAAATTATGTGCACTTTAAAGGTGGAGCTGCTGAATGAGGAGAAGGTGTGGTCGAAGGACCGTAAAAGTACTAGCCCTCGGCGGTTTCATTGGCAGGAGGAACAGCAGCAGCGTCAGCAGCTGCGCCGCCGCCGCCGCCTTCGGGAGCCTCGGCTCCCGCTTCGGCTGTCTCGACGACCTCGCCCTCCTCTGGCTGCGCCTCTGCTTCTGCCTCCTCGGGGGCGTTGTTCTCCGCCACCTGCGACTCGACCACCTGCTCTGCTGGGGGCAGGTTCTCCTCTTCGCCGACGTTGCCGCCCTCGAAGCCAGTGGCGTTCTCATCGACGCCGCTCTTGTCCTCCTTCTGCACCTCCTCCCAGTTGATCGCCTCCTCGGCGACGTCCTCCTTCTTCTGCTCGGACGCCTTCTTCACAGCCGCATCATCATCAGTTGCCTTTTTGACTGTCTCTTTAGGGGCAGGCTCTTTGGTCTGCTCTTTAGCGGCGGCCTCTTTGGCGATCTCCTTGGTCTTCTCCTTGGCTTTTCCTTGGCTGGCTCTTCGGCGGCAGGAGTCTCCTTCATGCCAATAGTGGACAAGCCGCCCACTCGAGAGTCTTCACGTACCTCTCCAGAGTAGCCCTTGCAGTTGACCACTTTTAGCTCTTCGACGTCAGCAGTGAAGTAGGGGTGCTCCAGTAGTTTTTTGCTGGAAATGCGCAGTTTGGGATTGATGGCAAAGATGTTATGGCAGATGTTGCGAACTCTGGTGTTCAGCTCGTGGTTCTTGATAAACTCACGCCACTGCGAGGAGAACTTGGTCTTTTTATCGCGACAATTGAAAGGGTAGCGTTTGGTGGCCATGGCCACGAGAGCCACGCCCAGTGACCATATGTCCGCTTTAGCCGGGTTGTAGGAGTCCATGAAGGCTTCCGGCTGCAATGAAAGACAATTAAATCTGTTCCACTAGAGTCACAAACTAACAAATACATACTGGAAGGTGGTAATTGCGACGAACACGACGCTCCTTGCGCTGCAGCTGAATGCGATTCTTGGGCGAGTCAAAGTAGAAGACCGACTTGCCCCAGCCGACCAGCTTGGCGTTGCCCACCGAGTCGAAGAGAATGTGCTGCAGCTTGATGGCGCGGTGGGCGACGCCGATCTGCTGCAGCTGGTGCACCCCAGTGGCCACCGACTTGAAGTAGGTGCGAATGTCCGCCGGCGTCAGGCTCTGGTTGGCCTTGACCATGTCGTACAGCGACTTGTTCGAGTCACAGGTGGCCATGAAGATGAAGAGCCGCATCCCGGCAACGTTGAAGATGTCCTCTACAGGGACGAAGACCGAAGCGAGCGGCTCGTGGGTGCGACTGCCGGCGCCGCTGATGTAGCGCATGATGCGCACCGAGTCCTTGAGCAGTGTGGAGCGGCTGCGCGGACTGCACTCCGCCAGGTTGATCACCTTCACCACCAGACTCTTCCCCGTGCCCTTCTTCGCGCGCAGCACCGTCGAGTAGTCGCTGGAGAAGATCTTCGGCCCCTCGACGATGTAGCCTGACGCCTCCATGGCCGCCTCACTGGTCACCACATTAGCGCCCTTTGTCTCCATCACCTTGCGCACGTTCTTGCTCACCAGCTCCACCTCCTTGGAGGTCATCGTGCACAAGGACGCCGGGTCGATCACCTTGCTTCCCTTGCTGCCTTTGCTCGAATGCTTCGAGTGCTTCGAGCTGGACTTCTTACTGCTGCCGCCAGAGTGCTTGCTTACTTTCGCGTCTTTGTTGCTCCCTTTGGGTTCTTTGGTCTCTGGTTTCGCCTTTATCTTGTACCCATCTTCAGAGGACTGAGCGGAGAGCTTCTGTGATGATGAAAATGAGCCTTTCGATGACTTTTGATCCTGAGGCACCTTTGGTTTGCTGTGCTTGCTTGCCGACTTTCGCTTTGAGTCAGATTTAGTTTTGCTCTTTGAGACGCTTTGCTTATTTTTGACTTTGACTTTTTACTCTCTGACTTCTTCTGCTTTGACTTGCTTTTCTTATCCGAACTCTTTGATTTGGACTTTTGGCTGACAGCTTTCTTTGAGTCTTTTTCGGCGGACTTCTTCTTCTTGACCGATGGCTTAGTGTCCGACAGTTCAGAGGGAAGGGCAGCCTCCGATGGAGGCTGAGACTCCGCCTTGGAGATGACTGACTTGGAGCCGTCGTCACTCGATGAACCAGAAGAGGACTGCTCAATGCTTTTCTTCCCCATCGAAGGCTTCTTTCAGTGCAAAGTGATGAATCGACAAATGAAAATTTTTAGCTGAGAGACACGTTTCAAATGAAATAATATTTCAGCTGAGGCAGAGAGAATTTATGGCGAGTGCTTAAGGTCACACAGTTCGAACAAAGTTCTAGAGTTCTAAATAATTTAAAATCGATCACTGCTTTAGTTTATCGGCGTTTTGTGCTTTAGAGTTCAATCGGCAATCGTTTTGGTCATGAGTGTGAGGACATTTCTGGAAAACAAAGCATGTGCAACTGTCAGCACGGTGGGAAGTATGCCTCCTCATCAGTTGACCGCTTACAACGCCACACGTCCAACTGTTGAGCAACTGTACTTTCCCTTCACTATAAAAAGGCATTGCTCTTTACCCTGCCAGTCTCATTCCCCAACACACATTTGCCTCTTCCTCAATCACAATGAAGTCTTTTGCTGTTTTCTCCTTCTTCGCCCTTCTCTTGGCATCCTCATCATCACTGTCACTTGTTTCCAGTCAAGCATTGGGAGCGACAATTTGGCCTCCTCTACAGCCACTCCTACCACAACTCCTGCCTCAACACTGGTTGGTCAACTGAACTCTACCCCGCAGTACTACTACCTTGATCTAAGTCAGCCTCTTCTGCCAGCCCTGGTCAACGGCTACTTCCTTCAGCCTTTGGCCAACCTGAACGCCCAGATTTCCCAGACAGCTGCTGCCATTCCTAATCAGTTTGCTCAGAGTGGTCAATGTGAGTCTTTTGATTTTTCTCCTTTTCCACCCTACTCACTATTTTCCTCGTGCAGCACTGGGCCAGGCGCTGATGACGCCCATTCAGGCGGGGGCTTCTACGGCTAACAATGTCGTCACGCAGATCAACTCCACACTGATTTCTCTGTCTAATGGAACGGTGGCCCTCGTCTCTGCACCGATCGCCCTCTTCGGCCAGGTGAACACAGCCGTGAATGGCCTGGCACTGAACGCCCTCAACTACAGCACCACTCTGGTGGGACAGGGCATCAACAACTTCGGCGAATCAGTGTCCGGTGCCGGACAGAATGTCCAGCAAATGGGCGGCAGCATAATGGCCTGGGCGCAGTCTATTGAGCAGATGCGCCAGCAGCTGAGCAATTCTACCAACACTACTTCGTCCAACTACTACTACTACTGCCAACATCACTACCTTTTAAAGACTAATCTCATCAATGCCTATGTACTTATCTTACACGATTTTATCCACTCAGAAATGAAACTCATTTCTTGACTCCTATATTATCAACAATAAAAGTAAACATAGAACTAGCTAAACTTCTAGAATAACAATGGTCTACTTTTTAAACATAAAGTATTGTGCTCTTCCTGCATACTAAAAGTTCTCTGTTTGCAAATCTTCCGCTAACTACTACAAACTACTAGATTGTACGGCAAACTGTAAGAGGCAAGCCTAGTCATCCTAGTTTTTTCCAGCTAATTTACTACCTTTCCTTTAGTTTGATCAAACCAACAGCAATAGTTTTTGGTTGCTTGGAGCAGCCCCAGCAGCAGCAGCCAAGATGAGCAAACCTGATGAAAAGTCAGCTGGAGGGAAAACAACAACTCCCGCGCCAAAGTCGTCTTCAAAGAAAGCAAAACTCCAAAGTCAGGCTCTACCAAAGCGGGCACCGCCAAGGGCAAAGAGTCCTCCAAAGGACTGAAGCGTGCCACTGCCCCATCAACTTCTCCCAGCCCAGCTGCTGCCGGCAAAGTCGGCAAAAGCGAACCTGCAAAAGAGCCCATCTTTCCGCCTACTCCGCCTCCTTCGCCGCCGATGCCGCCCACTCCTCCTCCAAGCCCACCACCGAAAAATGATCCATTTGGTGCTCCAGGTGGTGCTGGTGGTTTTGGTGGTGGTGGTTTTGCCGGGGTTGGACCACCACCACCCGCTCCATCACCAAAGAGAGATGGCGTTGCGAATGAGCTGCTCACTCCACTCGTTGCCGGCGGCGTTGGCGGCGGAGCTCCCCCAGTGGGCGGCGGCGGCGCCGTTGTGGCCATTGATTTGCAGCCGCGAGAAGGCCCGCTCCTGGGCACTCCTCCTCCGCCTCCATCAGCTGGATTCGCAGCTCCCGGTAACGGTAAACCTGCTTTTGGTGGAGTTGCCGCCCCCTCCGAGTTGAGCCCTAAAGGTTCAGACATTGGAGGTGGGCCCAGCAACGTGTCTGCTTTGGGAGGGGGTGGCGGTGGCGGTAGCATGATTTTTTCAAACCCACCTGGGGCTCCACCACGACCGCCGCCGCAGTTTTCGCAACCACCACCTTCTCCACCTTCTTCCCCTTCTCCTGCCAAAAACGATACTGCTGGCCCCTTTTTCAACACCTTTGATGGTCGCAAGTTACTGACTGATGCAATTGAGAAAATGCAAATGATCGCTAGCCAGAGAAAGCTCAATCGCCAGGTTTTGCTCACTGTTGACTCCTCCGGATCGGTGTTTCTGAACAACTACAACCCGGCTCAGCAGCGAAACATTGGTGGCGGTGGAGGTGGAGGCAACATGAGTGGCGGCCGTCGTCGTCGTCGTGGCCGTAAAAACCGCCGCCGTCGAAGCTCCGCCGGCTCAAATGGCAGTGCTCGAAGTGGAAGCCGTCGTAGTCGCCGACGCTCCAGTGGAGGAGGGCGAGGAGGCCGAAGTGGACGTAGCGGTAGACGTGGCCGAGGTCGCGGCCGTAATGGTGGTGGGCGTCGCCGTCGAAGCTCTCGTCGCCGAAGTTCCCGTCGAAGTGGAGGAGGAGGTGGAGGTGGCCGAGGCGGCGGAAACTTCGGAGGAGCCATCAACTACGGCGGCACGGCTTCTCATTTTGGACAGTATGCAGCCCAGTACCAGCAAAAGCCTCCTCAGGGTTTTCAGCAGCAGCAGCAACAGCCTCAACAGCCCTCGCCTCAAGCTCAAGCTCGACCGCTCAACGATCACCGAGCTGGGGCCCAAGTGCAGAGAGGTGGGCCAGGTGGTGCTGGAGGAGCAGGCGGTGGAGGTGGTGGCGGAGGTGCTCCCAGCCGAGGGCCGTCTGCCGCACAGCCGTCCGGCATTGGTAGTCAGCCCTCGAACGCCAGCAATGCCAGCTCGGCCTTTGGTGGCAACTAGGGCTCCCGACAAAAAGGTTCTTCTGCCCGCCACTATTTACTATCATTGCCGGCAGCATTTTTCAATTCTAAATTGGCAGTTTGGCAGCATCATCAAGTTGCTCCACAAGTTGCGACAACTCGCTGCAATTTTTACACGTATTAAATTTTTATTTGAAATTATCTCAAGAGAATTTTAATTTCACATTCACACTACGGCAAAACAACTGCCTTGTTCTGCTGTGCTTTCTTCCAAACAACTGGTTGCACGAAATTGCCGCAGACCGTATACGGTTGAACATGGTGGCGCTGTGTTTGGCATTTGTACTTGCCAGATTGCGTAACCGTTCAAGTTCGAAATTCCCACTGCGTTTTTAAATTGCGTCAACATAGATTCTTTTCAATCTGGTCAATTTGCTAACTTCTAGTGACGTTTCATTGAGCTGTGATTCAGTACTGACAAATACAATAATGTCGGCTGAAGACTTGGGAGCAGGCAGTTCAGGCCGTCTCGGTCAAGAGTTTCGAACCAATGCCATCGTCGGCAACCATTATCGCATCATTAAGCGACTGGGCTCAGGTGAAACAGGCAGCTTTGTTATGATAACACCAAGTCATCTTGATCAAACATTTGTTTTCATTTTCAGGCTCATTCGGCGACATTTACATGGGCGAAAACCTGGTGAGTAATCCAAAGATGCAGGTGGCCATCAAGATAGAGCCAACTTGTGACAAAGCAGCTCAGCTGTACAACGAATTCAAGTTCTACCGCTTGATCAACGAAAAGCAAGGTTTTCCAAACATTTACTGGTTTGGACAATGGGACAAGTACAATGTCCTTGTAATGGTAAGCTGGCCAGAGTTTCTTACAATATGTTTTACAATATAACAACTTTAACGTTAGGATCTGCTGGGCAAAAATCTCGAAGACGTCTTTGAAGCTTGTGAGCTCAAGTTTTCACTCAAAACTATAATTCAGTTGACTCTTCAGCTACTCGACCGTTTTGAGTTTTTGCACAGCAAAAGGTTCGCTCGAGTTACTTGACTCGCCAAAACTTGTACTCAACTTTTTTTAAATTTGTTTCAGTATCATATACCGAGACGTAAACCGGAAAACTTTCTTCTTGGCCGAGCTGGCTTTCCTAACCAGAACACAATTCACATTGTCGACTTTGGGCTGTCCAAGGAGTTCATAGATCCCATTACCGGAAAGCATATATCCTACCGCACAGGCAAATCGCTGACCGGCACAGCTCGCTACATGAGCATCAACACACATCAGGGCGTTGAGCAGTCTCGTCGTGACGACCTGGAGGCGCTGGCTCACCTCTTTGTTTACCTACTGCGTCAAGGCAAACTGCCATGGTCAGGCCTGAAGGCACCCACTCTGAAGGAGCGCTACCGCAAAATTGGCGAAGTCAAGGTGAACACTCCCATCGACGAACTGTGCGCTGGATTTCCCGAAGAATATGCAAATTTACTCCGATACTCACGAAGTCTAGGCTTCTATGATGCGCCCGACTATGAAACTATTAAGGCCGGTTTTGTTGAGCTCTACAACAAGATGAACTTTGAAGATGACAAGTATGACTGGGAAGGCAAGCTCAACTAGCGATTATGACCTGAGCACATTGTTGGCTCATTTTGATGTGTACATTCAAATTTTTGACAGATTAGTAAACATGATACTTTGAAGATGAGCTTGGTAGATTGCCGTTTATCTGGTCGTGGTAATGGCAGTGCTGATTATCACATTTAAAATTACACTTTTGACGCTTATCTAGGTTGATTGCGCTGCAAGACAAAGCATACTATCAGTGCTAACTACTTGAGGAGGAAACATCTTAAGGGCAATATTAGTTTGAAAATCACACTCATAACTTACCTTTTAGCATAAAAACAGCTCATCTTCTAAACATCAATAAGCCCACTGCTCTAAACTAATCAAAAACAATGTTGCTAAAAGCCGTTTTGACTATTTCCTTTTTTTATTCTTTTACTTTATTGATCATTTGCTGTGAAGAAGCAGAATTTAATGGTGAAAATGTCAAACACAACTTTTCTTCAATGGCTGAAGCAGTTGCTAATGTAGAGCAGTACATACTGAAGATTAAAGATGCATCCAACACGCCTTCGCTAGCATTCGGCCTGGCACACAAGGGAAAGCCAATTTGGACGAAAGCATGGGGCTATTCAGACTTGGAGAATAAAGTTTTCGCTACTGTAAATACAGGTTACCGGTTGGCAAGGTAAGTTGTTGTGGCGCTTTTTTAAATTGCTTTTATTATTATTTTTGTTTCGTACTTTACTGTAGCGTTTCTAAATCCTTTACTTCAGCAATGATTGGCACACTGGTTGATAGGGGTCTGCTTTACTATGATGATCTTTTGGAAAATGTTCTCAACGAGTCGGTCTTTCCAAAGAAAATATGGAATGGTCATTCTGTAAATGTTACGATCCTGCACCTTCTCACGCACACTTCTGGCATTGTCGTGGATACAAACACTACAGTCATTCTGGCTGCAAATGTCACTGAAGGAATTCAAAAAGACAAACATACTCCGTAAGTGAACATTAGTTGTACTTTTATTTTGTAAAATTTAGTAATATCTCATGCAGTTTGCTGTTCAAACCTGGTACTCGGTTTTACTACTCAAACTATGGCTACCTGTTGCTAGGGGCAATCATTGAGACAATTACCAAGAAATCATATGATCGAGTAATGAATGACTTTTTTGCCCAAAACAACCTTCACTCGACATTGGTTGAAACGCCAAACTCAATGTTTAAAGATCGTGCTCGTTATTATCGGTCTCCTGATAGCAGGTACTATAGCAGTAAATCTTCATTGGAGAATGTGCCCACTACACTGGAGGATGAGATAGAGATTTCTACTGGTTCATGGAGTGATGTCTCTCTTGTCTCCAATGTCATTGACTTGCTTCATTATGGCAGTTTGCTTATTGACTCGTACAAAGGACGCCAACATGGTAAACTAAAGTCACTTTGATAAGATACAATTTAGACTTATGATTGTTTATTTTTTTGTAGCTATTTTATCAAAGACAACCTTGGCCAAAATCTGGTCATCACACACGACTGGGTTAGTTGACGAAGATGGCCTAAAGGTGGAGTACGGTTTTGGATGGTTTATTGGCAGCACACAGCTCGAAATGCCCTTCCCCCTGAATCATCGACATTTCTTGTGGCATTCTGGAGGGCTGTCTGGTGTCACCACCTGGCTAGCTGTGTGGCCTGAGGAGGAAATTGTTGGAGTGGTTTTGAGTAACAAAGGAAACACAAAAAACTTGGGTCAAGCAGTTCTTTATGCAATGGAAAATCTTTACCCGATGATTAAAAGCAAATTGTAATCCACACAATCCAAAAATGTTTGTTAGCACAGCAAAACTGTGCTCTTTATAATGCCACGTGAAGAAATTTGTCTGCAGTAAAAGTGTGGCTAATGAATGACAAGCAGAATAGAACAAGAATCAGTAAAGCCAAAAAGAGGGCCAGCTTAAAGTTCAGTCGGAGCCATCTTCCAGGCTCGTCTTGTCTGCTCCCAGCCACTCATGCTGCAGTAGCTCCATCATGTTAGCACGGGTGCTCGGATTAGGGTTTAAATGAGCATGAATGATGTCCTTGCAGCTAGCACTGAGGCGGCTGCTCACGTAGTAACTGCGCTCCAGTTGAGACTTTCGCAGGGACTTCCAATCGCGATCATTAAAGGGAAAACGATCCTGCAGCAGCACAAAGAGCACCACCCCAATGGACCAAACGTCGCTGGTATAAACACAAATCAGTTTTTGGTATTCATTTTTGTAAACTATGCCTAGATTTAGACTTACCTAAGAAGCGGATTGTACTTCTCTGCTTTGAGCACTTCAGGGGCAAGGTAGGCGCGACTGCCACAGTACGTCTCACTGAGCATTCGTTGGCCACTCTGTCGCTCAATGCATGATCTGGTGAAGCCAAAATCTGTGACCTGTGTTGTTTTCCAATTGTTTATAAAAGATGATTTTTTCACAATAATAATAACAACTATCTACCTACCTTGGCGTGGGTGCGTTGTTTGTTCAGCAAAATGTTCTCACACTTGATGTCACGGTGAGCGAATCCCTATAAGTTTATAAGTTGATTAGGTAAAAAGTACAGTTGTCAAGTATAGTTAAACTGACCATGTTGTGCATGTAACGATAGGCATCTCCGTACTGCACATAAAAGTATCGGGCACGTTTCTCAGTCAATGCACCCTCCGCTTGCAGTAAATCCAGAAAATCACCACCATCGGCCAGCTTGAAAAAGGCAAACACTTGTTAAAACATAAAAAGGCTATTGAAATAGCACCGATTTACCTCCATAAACACAAAAACACTGTTTGCAATGACGTAAATATCAATGACTTTGACAATGTAGCTAGACAATTCAAAAAGATTCATTAGTTCATGTTTAAACCTGTTTAAAACTTTAAGATATAAATCTTACCGGTGTCTGATTTTTTTAATAATGTACAGCTCTCTTGGCAAAAACTTGATGCGATAGTCATCTGATGTCTTCTCCAGGTTGATCACCTAAAAAAAGTTAAAGTTTAAAAACTTTGTGTTTTAAAGAGTTTCAATTGAATACCTTTACAGCTGCTGGTTTGCCTTTGTAGGTGGCTTTACTGACGCAAGCAAATGAGCCACTGTTGAGGGCGTCGCCGACAGTGTAGCCCTTCATAGCCAGCAGCTTGATATCATTTGAAGCCAGCTGAACGTTCTTTACCGGCTGCATTCTGCACGTAGATGAGAAGCACGCAACACGCTAGCAAACTGTTTTGCAAATTGCAATACCACCTCTGACACGCTGTTATATCTCGACAGACAAAAATGGAAAAAAGTTCGAAAATTGTGAATGAAATGAAATGCAGTTTTTTATTAGCAAAATATATAGAGCAACATTTTTTGCCAGCCATTAAAATCATTGAAAACATAAACGTCGACACAACAGATCAGCTCAGAAATAGCCATAATAAGTGTTTAGGTGTTTAGGCAATCTATAAAAAATAATTCTGAAAGACTTGTACACATGTAACAGTGGTGTTCTCGTGTGAAGATGGGATATTCAAGGGAGTCTTCTCGCAGGCACACAACGGCAATGCTTTTTGTTTGCTTGCCACACAGTGGGAGTTCAGTGCAAGGAGTTGTCCGCTGGCCTGGAGGGCGTGAGTGTCGATAGAGGATCAGAATGCTAGTCAGAAACCGCTTCAAAGGCACATGTGTAGTAGGTTTAGGAGGTTTTGGGGGAAAAGAAGGAGAAATTAAAATCTAAGAGAAACACGCGTGTATAAGCAGCGGTCAGCTTGCGCGAAACAATGAGTAACACTGTGTAAGGGAAAGGTAACACTGTACAACAACAAAAACAAGAACAACATTCTGGTGCCTCGGGCTGATCTAAAAGAAGGAATAGTAGTAGTAGTCAACAGGTATCACATGTAGGGGGCACAAAGTTGTGTGTGTGTGTGTTTGCGGAAAGACTGTTGCAGGCGTTGATTGTGCGTTCAGAAAGCGGTTCATAATTATAATCAGCGTCACTTGTCCAGCAGGAATGTCCTTGTTCACTGCCACAACTAATCAGTGGCAGTACTTGCAGTTGGCGTGACAGCGAATGCCATTTACCATACATCGACATCCACCCGTCAGATCACCCCTTCCCTGGAAGTGAAATTAAAAGTTAGGCGTTAGTAAGATTTTGGTCATAAACGAGAGAAAAATAGGCGGCAATAAAACGCGCAACTGCAGCAAAATGGTCTTTGGGTCATTGGGTCAAAAGGTGTGAGGGGGCTGATGACGAGGCAAACAAAGCAAAAAAAATTTAAATTTGCCTTGGGTCCCCATCGAAAGCTCTTTGTCACCCAGCAGATCTCGGTATCGCACATGGAGCACTTGACCCAATCACAGCCCCACTTCTTCATGACTATCACTTTACACTGCGGACATCGCAATGCTTCTTCGTTTTGAAGCATATCCTGAAACAAAATAATAGGGAAGGGGCAGTAATAGTGTGTTTCAGTAAATAAATAGGCCTTAAAACTGTAGTAGTGACAGGTACCTCGAGGAATTGCTTAGTCTTTTTGGCCTCTTCATCAATGGCCGCACTAAACTCTAGCTCTTCTTGGTACTGCCTACAATTGGAGCCTTCATGCATAGCCTGGCAGTTGATGCAGTTCTGGTGCGCGCACACTGGACAGTTAAAGACATTGACATTGTCGTCGTACACACACCAACCTGGACAATCGGCGCTTTTGCAGTGGAAACTCTTCTCTACGTTCTTCTCCGCCACTGACACGCTCTTTTTGAGATAGCGCTCATAAGTTTCACTTGAGGCAAGTTCTTTGATTTCTCTGTCTTGCAGAGCGCAATCACACGAGTACAAATCGTCTCGGAAAGGACACTTGACTTGAACTTCTTCATTATACTCAATGGTGCCCTTCAGGCAGTCTCTGTTGGCGAAAGGACACCAATGATTATATAAAAAATCTAGACTTTGACTTTGACTCTAATGCTGCTTACCTGCAGAATGTGTGCAGACACTCGCGTAAAACAACCCCTTCGCCTGGTTTGAAGCGGCCAAAGCAGATGGGACACTCGAATGACTCAATATTGCGAACACACTTGACGTCTTCCAGTTCGACGAGCTTCTGGTAGGTGGACACCGCTGCAGTGGTCACCTGGTTCAGCGTGGCCAGTGCCAGCTTTGAAATGCCATTAATATTTCTAGCCATCAAGTCGTTCTCCTCATCAAGCTGCTTCTCCTCCTTCTCAAACTCTTCAAGGTCGTCTTCATCCTCCTCCTCCACGCGCGGAAGTAGCTCATTGACCATGCTTAATCCCTCAAAAACGAGTTGATTGGCAAACTGAACCTCGCCCTCCTGGTAGTAATAGCTCTTCACTGAGTTTTGGCTGGTTGTTTGAGAAAGCTGGTGAGCACTCGTTTCATTGCTCACCAGCTGTACACTGTCCGCGCCCACGGCGCCGTTGTCCGTCGCCGGGAAGTAGGCTAGATTGCCTGGCTGACCTGAGCAGCTGTCAGCTGACTCCTTGTTGTTGCTGCCAGCTGACTTGACTTTAGATTTTCGGTTCAGTGTGCTGCTTTCTGAGCTGCTTTCAGTGTACGGAGGAAAGGGTATGAGAACAGGCGGCGGGGCTCTGAGCGACTCGTAGATGTTATCGTCGTCAGAGGAGACATTGCCATTTGTTTTGATAGCCACTTCACCGACCAGAGACTGCTTGTTCATGTTGACTAGAGAGGTAAGAGTGGAAAAGGCGCCGGCAGACTGAGGTGAGGGGAGAACGTAGAGGAAGATTGGACAACCGGAGTTGGTAATGCCATAGGTGGACAGTGCGGCGCTCAGATTGGTGGCGATATTACGACCGAGCACCCATTTCTGCAGCTCACTCGGTATATTGAATTCCTTTTCAACCTGGAACGGAAAGAGAGAGAGAGAGAAAAGAGGTTTATGTTAGAAATGCACGGAAAATCAGCAAAGAGAATTGAATTCCCGTTGGCTATGTACCTTCAGCTTGAGCATGTTGACAGACATTGAGGGATACACCTGAAAGGGAATCGGCCCCTTGTGCGTGGTTCGCTCTTCAATATAGAGGTAGGCGCTAGAAAGTAGTAATAAATTGTAAACCGAGACAATATGATCCAACGCGTGGACACGGCGAGAGTAAACACATACACAATGGGCGAAGTTCGGGCGGGCTTCTCCTTGATGATAGTGCCAGTGCCACCACCACTGTACTGTTTGTTTGTCAGCGAGCAGTGGGCCCGTTTGATGGCCAGCTCCTTGGCCAGAATGGCCGCTCGTTGGTGATTGCCACAAGCGATTGCCATTTCAAGCTCTGTCATGAGACATTTGTTGTTCTGCGTTTCCTCGTGGTTCACTTTACAGGGAATGCTCGCTGCGGTGTCTGAAAGTTTGCGGAGATAAATTAAAAACAGTAAATCTACCTACAATATCTAAAAACAACATAGAACTTCGGTCCACACACTTACTTAGAAAGACGTCGGTATCCAGTTCCTGGAAAATATTTGCCAGCGGTGTTGATGAACTCTTCAGCTGCTGAACTGGATCGAATGCACTGCCAAACTCCGAGGCCGACTCTGCCTCGACCAGTGGAGGGGGGAAGTTATTTTCGGCACTCTTAAAGAGGCGCTCTGTGCTGATGGGCGATCTGCCAGAGAGAATCTCCGCCAGCGTCGTGTCAGTGTTTGAGTAAAAGCCGCCGTCGTTGTCGTGGGGAAAGCGCACCAGAGGCTCGCCAAAGGGTGACATCGTCGAGGTAGAACAGAGGTGGCCCAGTGCTGCTGCTGCCGCTGTTTTGCAATTAGAGACATCGTTGGAGAGTGTGCTGGAGGTGCGCATCGTCGAGGCCTCGGAGAGCGTCGAGGTGGAGGAGGACAGCGAGTGGTCGGAGGTGCTGCTGGTGAGCCAGACATTGTTGCGACTGCTGACTGCTGCCTGGCGAAGAATGTCATTGCCGGCAAAGTAGGCTGCAGCGGGTGCAGCAACCGAGCTGCAACACTCCCCATGGTGAGCACTGCAGTGCCGGTGACGACAGTGTCGACTTTGACCTTGGTGGGCGCGCGTCGCCTTCAAGTGCCGACAGCGACAGGAATACTTGTGATTCTTGTACCGCCGCGCCGGCCTCTCTGGTGCGTCCTCAAAGGTGGTCTGACAGAAGACATCAGAAAGACACTTCTGATTGACGGCGCTCCTCAAGGACTCACTGCCATTGCTGATGTTTGGCTGCTGATGCTGCTTTCCTCCATTGCCGCTTTTAACTCCACCACAGCCACCACTTCCAGCATCGTCCATTAACAAGTTGCTGCCCACTGGAGCACCGTCCCCATTACTGGAGTCTTCATTGATAAACTCCACCACAGTTGCAGTGCTGGTATTGGTGAGTGAGCCATCGGAAAGGGCTCGAATGAACTCACAGCGCTCAAATGAACTGAAAGGAACTGGATCGTGATCACCAAGGTTGGCAGAGTGTTCCGGAGAGATGGCGTGCTTCTTCAGAGCCGCATCGTGTCTGGACTTTTTATAGCGGAGACTGTGCTGAGGACTGAGCAGCGCATTCATCAGGTCACTGGCGGGAAGGCACTCGTGGTAGTGCTCACAGTCGCAGTCATGCACGTTGCTTGGGAGAGCTTTGACGGACACTTCAGCTGCTGTCTTCAAGTTACTACTTTGTGTCTCAGTGTCTTTCTGCACATTGCAAGCCATCATCGCAGGGTCTGTTTTGGCGAGTGCATTGAGGTACTCCTTCCAGTGGTGCAAACAACAGGTGAACTGAGAAACAGGCATCGAAAGACTGCGAGGCATGCCCGTCGACCCATCACCAGTGTCAGCATCGACCACCCTCTCTAACCGTCTCGTTTCCTCATTGTATCTGCAGCCAAACATTTTCAGCGGGTCAAAGGTTTTAGTGGGCAAATCAGGAGGCAGTATTTCACCACCATCAGCTAGTAAACTTTTGATTGGCAAAGGTGTCTCGTAAATAGTATCATCTTCTTTGATGGTCACTGCTTTTCGATTCTGATGGTCATGGTGATGATGATGGTGGCGGTGGTGGTGGTGGTGGTGATGATGATTCTGAGAATCAGCTGTTGTTGTTGTTGTTGTTACTGCTACAGTCTTCTGTTTGTTTCTCTTTTCAATCAACTGTGCAGAGTATCCTTCCTCGTAGACAAGGACAATGTTCTCCTCATTCTCGCGCAGTTGCAGCTGCAGTTCATCGGGCAAACTGTGCTGCTCAGCGTCACTGTGAGCTGATGATTGAGCATCCTGAATTAGGTTGACCTCACTGCGAAAGGTGTGCGTCGCATTGATGAGATTCTTCATATTGAGCTGCTTTTGTTCAGACAGAGATCGGGTGAGGTGAGGCGGAAGGGGCGCCGGACTTTTGGATGTGAGCACTAGGTGACTCTTTGAGGAGGCACTGTGACTGGTCACTACGCTCGAGTTGGTCGGACTGGGTGGCACCGATGAGGGACAAGAGGTGGAGACGTTGTTGCACGTGGTGGACAGCGGACTGCTGGAGCACTGCGTCATCGGCGGCTTCGGCGCGGGCCCCTTGTTGCGCCGACGACGAGGCGAGGAGGCGTTCTCACTGCTCGCATTCGTCGACGGCCTCGTCCGGTCGCTAGAGTCCGCCCGGTCGGCAGAGGACATTCGCTGACGAGCGGCATGGCTGCTGTGGCTACTGTTGGTCACCTCCTCGGAGATGTGCCCGTCTATGTTGTGGTGCTGCTGGCCGAAACTGCGAAAGGGAGAGCTGCGACTGCTACACTTTACATTTCTTACATGATTTGAGGTGACTGAAGAGGAAGAAGCGGCGGCGGCGGAAGAGGCGGCGGCTATGGCTGCTGCCGAAGTGGAGGCATACTTGGGCGATGATGAGAACAGGACGGCTGGCCTGCTGACTGGGTGCTCGAAGTTTGCGTGTCGAGACGCATCTAGTGGGAGACTAGGTAAAGGTTGAGAATTGCTCGGAGGAATGTCCGCGTAGCTCGAACCGTCAGTCGAACTCAAGCCCAGTGGCCTATGTTGCTTACTTCGATATACTTTGTCCTTCTCCGAGCGTGACGTCTTCTTGACGCGCTTTCCGCCGTGTTGTCCACCGACGCCACTTCTCGCCGACCTGTCTCCCCCGCCATGCTCCTTCTTCTCCTTCTCACCTCGGTCGCCGGGCTTCTTCAGTCGCAGTGAGTTGGCGATGAAGCAGGCCACCAGGGAGCGGATGCCCTGTTTGCTGGCACCGCTTTTGCTGTTCGACTCGAGACTTCGCTCCGTTTCTGAATCAATATCCGACTCGTCGGTGAGCACCGAGCGACTGATGTAGCCCACTTCGGCCACTGAGCTGCTCGAGGGCAGGCTGGAGATGGAGAGGTCGGATCCGGTGCGTTCAAGTAGCGCCGAACTGCAGTTGCTAGGCAGGTGATGCTCTCGCACAAAGCCGGGCGACACGTCTTGGTGGCGAGGTGACTTCTTACTGCCTCCCAGTGCCGTCTCTGCGCCCTGCTGCTGTTGTTGTTGCTGCTGCTGCAGTAGCATACTGTTGCTTTTGGCGTGCACTTGCTGTGACTTGCGTCGTGATTGCATCTCCGAGCACGGGACAGTGCGCAGAGAGGCAACCGCTTCGCTGTGCTTCCAGCTGACGCCGGGCTCTATTATTGGATTGGCGGCCGAGGGCAGGTCTTCGCCGCCGCAGCACATGTGGGCGTGCGGCTTGCTGGAGAAGTGGCACATGTGCGCCATGTCCTCCGTCCACCGCTTTCCCTTGGGTTTGCGTGTCTTGCAGATGTGCGCACAGGGGTGGTTGCAGCTGTGACACTGACAGTGCCGGTTGTTGGGCGAGTGCACATCGTGGCCCACCTAGACAGCCAAACAAAACAAAACAGTTTTCAGACATTGCTCAAGGTCAAGAGTGTGTGCTAGGGTGTTCGAGGGTTCGGATAAAAACGGTCAAAGGGGGGGGGGAAGGGGGTAGCGCGGCGGCAACAAAAGAACTTAAAGCTTAAAATAGTTGATCCATCATATGGCTGCAAAAAAGAACATAATTTTCCCTAGATAATGCCTCATCAATCATTAGTGCATCGATTGCATTCTATTATTGATTGCTTCGGAGTAATTGTAATTATTGATAATCGCTTTTTAAAGAATTCACAGAGAAGAGTCAATTCAATTCAATTAGTGCTTCTGAAAGAAAAGAGAGATAAAATTTAACGATGCGCTAGATGGCGATGGTATAGCAGTAAAAAGAGCATTCACTGGCGATCTAATCAGATTAAATTAGCAATTTCTTTGAAAAAGTCTAATCAAAAGAATTTGATGGAACTTGAAGCTGTCCCTATTTTTAATGCCTTTAAAAGTTGCCCTTGTTTTTACTTTTGTCATTCAGCCTTAAAAAGATCTTGGAGACAATTAAGAGTCTGGGAAAGAAGACATGAACTTGGCAACAACCGGGGCGGCTAGTGCATTGAATATTTGTTTTTGCTGTGCCAATTAGCGTTGTTTAAAGAGAAATTCAATTAAGCAGATGGCACGATGCCGTTAGAGCTGACAGAGCAAACACTGCTCTAGTGCAAATGGCAGCAAAAAACACAGTTATCGCGGCAGTAAAAAGTTTGCCTGCTTTTATTTATGATATGTTTCTTTTAAATATTTAATCAAATTGAGTCAACTTAGTCGCTCGTTTACGCTTGCTCTTCTTCCTGTCGACGTAACATGCAAGTATTTACATTTTTTGAATTAATTTAATTACGTGAAGCAAATTAAATCAGATACTGAACACTGAACAGCCGCAAATGTAACTTCTTGTTCTTTTATATGCTGCCATGTAGTCAGTTTTGCCCTGAAAATGTAAACGAGCTCTGGCAATGCAATTTTCAAATTAAAAACACAATAGTTAAATGGCAGTAAACATGCTACACTTTGTTGTCTTTCGTCAAACAAGAAAAGCGTAGAGATAGAGAAAAAAGGAAAAGAAGGGAAACTGAAAAGAAAGAAATGTTGCGGCTAACTGCTGTCGGTCAGAGCAGTGACAGTATCAGTCTGCCTGTGGTGAGTGAGTGGCAGTGAATGGTAATGCAAAGTGGCAGTGCACTGAACTTGCACGGAAACATTTGCCCTGCTGTCCCCTGCTGCTCCAGTTGTCAGTGGGCTCAGTCAGTTAAGAAAAGAAAAGAACGACCCACAAATGAAAACTCACCGCATCGCAGGGCGGATGACTCCAGTCAGCGGTGTGTACGGTGCAGTACTTCGGAGCGGTCTTCTTCCCTGTCCATAAATCGGTGGCCGCCGAGATGCTCATGACTTATGGCACTGAAGCTAATGAAATTTGACGCCAATCAATTAGCTGATTTTCCAATTGATTAACTCTTTATGTTCACCCATCACACTCCTCAGCGAGAGAAAGTGTGAAGAGATGCACAGCAGACTTTGCTGCGGTGTGTTGCTGCGGTGCTCAGTGTGCGTGCTTAGTGCTCGTCCAGTAAGGTTCACTCGCCAGAACGGTAATGGAGGACAACAAACTTGTCAAGCCAGTGAGGGCGACAAAATCAATAAAACAAGCACAACTTGAAAGAAATTGAGAGCCAACCAAATGTGCAAATGTGCGTGCCTGGCAAACTTGTCTTTTTGCCTTTCTGCAGGAGAAGAAAAACTGGGAAAAAAGAAGGGACTAAGTTGCTTTCCAAAAGGAGCAATCGATGTGCGACTTGACACCAAATCAATTGGCAAGCCAATTTCCGTAGAGTGTTTGTCTGTCTGTATGATTCTCTGTGCGGAAAGCATTTCCCGGTGAAGGAGATCTGCCCACCATTGCACTGGTCAGTGGATGCAGATGGATGGCGTCCAGACGGACATTACCAGGCAGACACTGCCTCCTAGGCACACTACTCCTGCTTGGTGGTGCTAATTGGCTGAACAAACAGAGACGACTAACAGTGGTGAAATAAAAAAGAACAGTGAAAGAATAACTGTAAAGAAGAAGCGAACTGAACTGCAGCGGTGGTGGTGGTGGTGCTGGCCACTTTGGGCTCAATCGGTGCAGGCTGGCTGGTGTCAGTGCGTGTTTGATTGAGTGAGAAGTAGAGCAAACAAAGCAGAGAGGAAAACGATGAACGCGCGTTCGCTGGCGATTTGCCTTATTAGACAAACAAACTGATCTGCTGCTGTTGCTGCTGACTGTAATCGTACACACAGAGCACATTCGATCGATTGGATAAAGCCTTCGATCGGAGGGTCTTCTTTTTTGGCTATCTCCGTTTGTCTGACTGTGTGTGTCTGCCTGTCTGTTGTAAAAGGAAGAGGACCATTAAGAGGGCAGTTGTTTGTTCGGCTTAATTCATTCGGCCACTCGCGGGCTATCGATTGCACTCGACACGATGCTCAAGAATGGTCGTGTTGGTCTGAAATAGATGATGCAGCACAGAGCGAGAAAAACGAGGTCTGGTCAAAGAAAAAGCGGTAAATGACTGAAGCAGTTGCTGTGTAAGTCAAGCAGCAGTTACTACTACTGCTGCTGCTGCATCAATGATAAAAACAAACAAACAAATAGCAGGATCGTCTTGCTAGAAAAAAAGAATATAAAAGGGAGCATCTTTGTGCAAAATGCTTCACGTGTTTACTTTTTCCGCGTTGTGGCACGGGTAGTTTGAGATTTAAGAAATCAATCCATATACTTAAATCAAGACGACTCGAAAAAAGTCTCGAGGCGTAGCAAGAGCCACTCACGGGAGGACAAAGAGCCAATTTGAAGATCAAAACAGCTCGGTGAGTGGGCACATTTGCACATTTGCAGCAAACACAAGTGTTGCTGGGTAGGCGAGAAAAAAGAAAGAGAGCAAGAGCGAGAGAGAAAGCATGAGCAAACACTGAAGAGAGAACCAAAGTGCAACAAACACACCGAGAGCGAATCAACGGAAAGAGGATAAATACCATGGCAAACAGTTGGCGTCGTCGGATTGGCGGGTACAGGCAGTCCCGCAGTGAAATGTGTTTGTCTGGGTCTGTCTGCAGAGAAGTGTGCTCTACAGAAGTAGTGTACAGTAGTTGTACAATGCAAAGATGCGGTGGCAGCAGAGAAAAGCAGAGTCCTCGGCGACGACTACAACGACGACGACGGAGGAGGCAGAACGGCTCGCTTCGAAATGCGATGCAGAGAAGCCTGATAATGACTGATTTCAACTGGAGGCTGGTCGGCTGCATTTATAGACAAGCAAAGGCAGTCGGCGAATGCGTACAAGCAAGTGCGCCAAAGTCGCAAAAAATTGCTACTGCTAAACTAGCAGCGACTTCAGTGAATTATTTATGCAATTAGAGCTAGTGCTGACCGCGCTTTGGGCTCGCAAAAAGATGCAGCTGAGCATCTTTGCACCCAAGTTTAGACGGCTGAAGCTGCTGCTGCTGCTGCTGCTGAGACTATAGATGGCCACCAGTGGCCACTTGCACGCAGTGCTTTCAGCCACGTTTATCACGGTTACATCATTCTAATTGAGTCACAAATTAGCGTCCATACAGGGTCCAAAAGTGAGAAAACAGAAAAAAGTTACATCGGCATTTGGTAATACATTAATTACATTTATTACGCTTAAACATTAATGAAGCCCAGACGACAGCACTCAGATGCTGCTTATTTGGTGCTTTATGGCGCAAGCGGCAAAGGAAAATTACCGGGAAAAGTTGCAAATATGCGGTCAATTGCGGAACAAGAAATTCAATTAACGGCAGTGGTCAGAAAGCTTAATTAGCATTCAGAAAAAAAAGATAAAAATAAAACTTTGCTAGCAAAAAGGAAAGGAGGTAGTGGGGATGCGGGAACAAATGAGAAAAATAGGGGCATGATAACTACTGGTGTCAGATACGTACGTGATGGGGAGCGTTGAGATAGCAGTGTGGCACTTGTGTCGTCGGCGACCGTTGGATGCTGATCAGTTGTCCTGGTTTTAGCTGCACTGACATCCTTGAAAGCATAGTACCTGGCATAGAAAAAACTGTTAGAAAAGATACATTCAGTGGTCAGCAATTAATGCCATCCACTTTCACCGGTCCAATAAAACATCTCATTCTCTGAACGTGGTTATTGGAGCGGCGGTGTTCACTACAGATTCTATTATAATAATTAACTACCAATTGACATGAATTCATTTATGAAAACATAAAAACCAATCAGAAAAGCACAACACTGCTATAAAACAGACAAAAGTTATAGTAGTGGCTATGTGGCAACGCTCAACTTTACTTTTAGAGCGGTTTCTCGCCAGTCAAAGTGGACACCAATTTGCGGACGTCAACGCGGCAATGAAAACAAAGGAACAAACAGAAACAGAGACAAAAACAGTCTACTGCTGTAGTTGTCATTGAATCGTCAGTTGAAAGTTGCAACTGAGATTGATAGTGAATGAAGGCTCCGCGAAATTGGCACTTTGCTGTGATATGCATAGATAGATTGGCGGTCGAAGAGTGGGAGGGCGAAGGCAGTTTGCTTTCAGGCCGATTGATCAACTCGTGCCTTCGAAGCTAATGAAGCACATTTGCGTCGGGCAAAAGCAGCCATTCGAATAAATCATCGGCAAGCATGTGTATAGGGTACCCCCAGACGCTCGCAAAGCGCGGATAAAAATCCAAACTTAGTTCCAGCCTAGTGACTCTATTCTCGGCTAAATTAGAGCTTGTTTATTTTTGCTACTTGGAGAAAGTTTCCAAATAGATGAGAATTAAAAATGTAAATAGTGCAATCTGTGCAATCTGTGCGGGGCAATGTGCCGAAAAGCTGTGGCCAAGTTTTGCTTTATGCAAATTCCTGCGCTTGCTAGGCTCGCTCAATTTGAACTTATTAAGCTGAATCTATCATCAAAATTTAATAAATTCAACGCAACCATTTGTAGCAGACAAGTAAAGCATTGCAAATTTGGTCGTGTTTTGGCTTCCAAAGTAGCAGCCGCTCGAGTACCAAAGTGCCTTCTGGCAAAAGGCTTCCAGCTGGGTAATCTGATTACCTCGGCAAATGTAGACTTTGAAAGCGGCACTCTAACTAGTAGTTGTAACAACAGCTTAAGCAAAAAAGCATACCTGATCGAGGTCGTCCGGCGTAGTTATCCACTTTCGTCAAATCCGAGAGAGGCAGAAATTTGGCAAAGTTTTCTTTGGCCACAAAGTAGCGTCGTCCCTCGACCGTGCCGTCACCGGAACCGATGGCATTGTCCTGTGTGTGTGTGTTTCAGGGAAAAAGGTTTCAAGGAAAAGGCGCATTAGCGTAGGCGGTTAGTAAAGCTTTGAGATGAGCTTTCATGAAGAGTTCAGTTTACTTACAAATTCAATTCCCACCGTCCAGTCGTTGGTGATCTGCGGCATGCGACCGATCCACTTGACCACGCCAAACTCGGGACCAGAGCTCTTGACCCAGGCCACTCGCTCGCCCAGTGAAAGCGTCGGCGCAACGGGCTCGCTGAAAAGCGGGTCATCTGACGAGGAGCTCTCCTCCGGTGCTGTTGGACTGAGCGCTAGAAAAAAGGATGGAGGAGAAAAGGGCAAAACATGTCAGTTGAAAGCTGTCGGAGCTGTCGCCGTTTTTTCGTCGTTTCCACATTTTTTTTGATAGTCTCTCCATTTCACAAGGCAAAACTTTCAATGGCCACACGGGACGCAGGTTGCATCAGTGAACACAACAAACACACATACACACACACACAACGGCGGCAGCCAGTTAGTGGACAGGCGACAAAAACGGGTGAAACGATTTAGTAGATAGAGCACAATTAATTAGGCGACTCAACTGGGCTGAGTAACCGCGCTCGCGCGGGAGCAAGTGAGCCATTGTAAAGTGTCACCAGGCTCAGACGCGAAGACAAGAGGCAGATTAATGCAATCTCTCTTTTTTCTTTTTCTCGAAGTGAGTCTGTCAGAAGGGCTGAGTGGCAGTGTCAATTAGGCCGCGTCAGAGCGACGCTGCTTTGTCCCAAACAACAGCAGAAAGAAGAGGAGGAGGACAGAAGAGCACCTAGTGCGGTGGCCATCATTAATTTTACTGGCCGATTCGACCGGCCCTTGGCTACTTAAATCGAACACTGGTAATGAATAAAGTAAATAGCATTTCATTGCAATGACAAATGTTTTGGAATAATTCAATCCAAATGCGAGCATTCAATCGACATGTGCAGCAGCGGCAGTGGAAGTATTAGCATCAGCACAAGCATTGCACAAAGCAGCATCAACCCCTCTGCGCCGGCAATTATCCGACCAGACTGAGTTTGAGCTGGAAGCAATCAGCCACAGAGTCGAACATGTTTTCAGTTCTAGCTTCAACTTCTGTGAATGTCACAGCTCCAGTTGAAAAAGAAAGAAACAGCCTAGAACGTTGATCGACTAGTCATTGTTGTCGTCGCCGTACAGACCGTGTTCTTCAAAGAAACTGAAACAGCACGAGCTGAACAGCATTGAGCAGTAAGCATCAACGTGCCACAGACGAGAGAACTAATGAACAACAATGCCACTGATGGGCAGCACTACTTTCTCTAAAATGGATGCGGTGCACACTGAAAAACTGCTTCAACCACGAGCTAGTCAGACAACAAAAAGCGAGACTGCGCTGGACTTATTTCTCGTCAAAAACAGGCCAAATGATCTCATTGCCAGACAGACAGAAAGAGAGCAGCCACCAGCAGTGCAGACCTTGTTGCCAACAGGGGTTGCTGCTGTCGGGAGCCAGCGCTTGGTGCTTTAGTCCTTAGTGCTTTAGTCGGCCGACTAACGATCATACGTTTATTCTGAGCCTCTTTTTGCTTTCATTTACATGATAATGCTAATCACAACAAAAAAATTATTTTTGAAAAAGGGATATATCTTGACAACAATTGATGCCACGATAAGACATCTCCTTGAATATTAACTGATAACTGACTTTGAAATAAAACAGAATAAAAAAGATATCGGCCACAAATGTCAGAGCAGTTTGCAATTGGCTTGCAAAGGAGCAAAGGGCGCTGAAAACGTCTGCCAAAATGTATCACATATTGGCATCAACAGTCCAGAAACAGTTGAGTTTGGGAGAGAGATTCGGAAAGTCTGCGTGAAACCGAGCATCAAAGAAAAAAAGCAGCTCCGTGAGAAAGCACATTTCAACAGTGTGATATAAGAGCAGCAACAGCAGAAGGCACCCGTTATTCTTTGCACCCAACAAAATTACATATTCAGACTGACACAGCGTCGTGACATCATGCTAACATACACACACACACTCAAACACTCAAAGCAGCTGCTAAATGGGATTTAGCGTGATTGTCCAGCTGGCAGATATGATTTAGTGCAGTGAAGAATGCACAATGACAGCCGCTTAGCAATTGATGCCAGCCACTACAAAGACGGCGTTTGATTTTTTTAATTATCTTAATGCAGATTATTATTACTACTACTGCAAGGTTTAGTGAACGACTGTTTTTGGGCGATCTGAAGATGGTGCTCAAGTTAGATGGTAAGGGCACACAAAACATTATTGTGCTACTGCAGCAAGTGTCATCCAAGGCAGCGGCTGACAATGGCTGTCGCCGATGTCTCTCTCATATCGGCGGTGCTGTGCAAAAGATCACATTTCCCACTCTGCCGCCGCTTTCAATAAGTGAGCGATGCTGAAACTGGATACGACAAAGTCGACACTGGTGGCGACTGCACCACAGCTGCCGAGTTCAGCAGTGCGAGCCACTTAATTATTTAATCGCCAGCACTGTCATTATCTTTTCCAACCAGATTCTATCGTCTTTTTTTCAGTATAACAATGATGATGCTGGTACTGTGAAAATGTGTGAGTGTGTGTCAATTGCGACCACCTTGCACTGACTTCCATTGTTTGCTGGTGTCGATGCTGGTGTAGAGCTTTTGTGATGAACAGCCGAAAACTAGTCAGCATAAGAAACAGCGCCGTTCTAGTCAATTGGCCAAATGACCATTGGCCAAGGCAAACGTTCATTCATCTAAGATGAAAGAATGAATAATTTATAGAATGTAAGATGCAGTTTAAAATGCCTAACACAGTGTAATCCATCACTGTCAGTTCGTCTTTATTTTCCAGTACGCCTAGACACTGACCGAATAGAAAAAAAGAAAAAATCAAAGTATAGCAAATTTGTAAATGTAACACTTTTTTCCTTCAAAGTCACTTGAATGAAGTAATGCTGCAAAGAAATTGAAAGTCTTTCAATGATAGACGATATTGACGCCTACACAGTAAGATTGACTCATAATCAATTGACCTACACTTTACTGAATAGTAAGCCACTGCACGGAACGACTTTGAGGAAATGCAAACAGAAGGAAGTCAGTGAGAAAAATCACACAGAACAACAAAAATGTCATTTTACCCTAAAAAGTGCTTTGATAAATTCGATTCCGATGAACCAGATGGGTGATAAATCAATTGAAACCTATAGTGATCAATTAAGCGTAACTTTACGTACAAATAAATTGCAAGTGACAATTAATCTGACTGCTACTGTTGGTGGCAGTACAATAAACCTGTTTCAATAAAAAAAATAAACAGACAGAACACGATTGACTTTGGTTTAAAAACAGTAAAATAGGCATCTACTTAAGATTAATTCAGTTTTTGGGTGAATAATGGAATTAAAATAGAACCACTCTAAAAAAAGTACTTTCTAAAACTAAACATTTTCCAATAAAAGCTAATAATTGCATTGTCTAGCCACAGACAGAGAGTTAGGATGCTTTCGCTGAAACGCAAATTAAATTTTCTATTTTCATTAAAATCGATTATCAGCCACTTTTGAGCCATAATTGAATTTAATAAAATTGAATTTAATTAGCGATTTACTAGCTAAACAGTTCAAATTTTTAAAAAGCTAATGCAGTGCTACTAAAAATTTACTTAGCTGGGAAGTTTTTAATAAGTGCACTTAAATAAACTCAAAAGGGAAACGCAAAGAAAACTATAGGGTAAAACAAAATAACATTTAACAAGCAACGCATCAAAATCGATTTCTAAATGCATTTAAAGGAAAATCAAGTAAACGTCAATTGAAAAGACAGCTAATTAAAATCGGTGCCTTCAAATGGCCGAGACTAATTGACTGATATTGTGCTGCTTCTTAGAATGACCAGAAAAAAGGCGACGGCTGTTGCAGTCACAAAATAAAAAAGCCGCATTTACGTGCCTCAATAAGTCAAGGTGCACCTGACAGTTGTCAATCTAGAAACGATTTTCTGTCTTGAAAAAAAATTGTGTGTAAAGAAAAAATCAAGATGAAGCGGTCAAAGCATCGATGATGACGATGAAAGCAGCAGTGAACGGCAATTGGGGATAGCTGAGGGTAAAGTACAGTTGAGGTGATTCGGGAGCGTTGTGGCGAATACTGATCAGCAGGATGACAGTCAATGTGACAAGGAAAATCTCAGAAAAAGCACCGATTGCAATTTGCCTGATTTTTATTTTTTATTTTCTTCAGTGACCATCAAAATAGTTTTCTAACAGAAGATCACGACTACCATACCAAGCCATGTGACTGACATTGGCAATTCTGTGTGCTTAAATGGATTTCTAATAACTTTTCTTGTGAAACACTGCTTTACTGGTGCTCAATTATTCTGGTCAAATAGAAATATTTCTGTCTCTATCTCCTTCGAATATGCCTTCAATTGACTTGGAATAAATTTAAAACGCCCATTGATCGATGCGCCAGACCGCTGTGTGACTTGTTGTTGAACCAAGAATGGAACTAATTGTCAAGAAGAACAGGCGAATATATGTTCAGATGACATTAGAAATTAAGTGAATTTGTCCAATTCAATTGGGCAGTTGCACACTGTGTGTGTACAAACGGTCCGAGTTAGCAAAAAACTTTCTATTTTAGTAAAGATGTTCAAAAAAACAGAGAGAAAGAAAGAGAAAGAGGACTCGATGAGTAAATGGGCGCCCAACGACGCTGCTGTGACCAGCAAAGAGGATTCTCTCATTAGGACGATCGTCATAATTGAAATGTCCGTTTGGGCGCTGGCAGCAGGACGACAGTAAAAACAGAAAAGAGGACGAAGAGTGAAAGCAATTGGCACTAGTGCTGGACGCTTGACGAGAATGACTGCACTGAAAGCGATGTAGTGCAAAGGCTGCCCAGTGGCAGCCTCAATTGACGTCCAGTTACGCCATCACAAAAACAGCGGCGTCCTGGAGTCTCGAATCTCGCTAATTTAGCTCATTCGATTACAAGCAATGTTTATAATTGCAAATGTCCAGTTACCAGGGAATTGAGCGCGCAAATTATCGCCATTAGAGCTTGCCGTGAGATGTGTGTCCAGCAGCAGCAAGACGGAGGAAAAGCGAGAGCTACTCTGGTGGCACTTGCTGCCAACAAAACAATAACAACTTACCTAAACTGCAAATGGCTTGTGGTAATTCGCTCCGATGGTTCCACTGCTTAGGCAACACCATCACCGACTAGCCACCTAGCTCAGACTTCTTAAAGCTGCAGCAGCAGCAATCAGGAGGTCCTGAGAGGCCGAGTGGCTAAACGATTCGAGCTAGACAAGAGAACAATTTGAAATTCTAATGGCTGCACCGAGAACAGCAGTAGAAACAGCAAACAAATTGATTGCCAGTCGAGGTCGCCGGGCTATGCAGCAGCTATTGAGCCATTCAATTAAAGCGATTATAGTAAAAATCGACGCTAGTGGCTGGAATTAATTTGAATATTAATAAAAACAAAAAAAGTTTGCCAAAAGTCAGTTTGAGTAGAAGGAGAAAATAGAAAAGTGAAGTAAAGTGCATTCCTCTAGAAACTGCTCAATAAATGATCGAATGAAGATTAAAGGCAATGTTTTAGAAGACACTGCACCAACAGCGGCACTGTTGAAAGGGAAGCACTCCACTTTGCACTGAGTCACTAGGGCACTGTTGTGTCAACTGCTTATGCAGCGGCAGACGTCGCCGTCGGTTGAGCAATTTAAAGAATGATAATCATCGAAACTAGTTCCAAATAGAGGATGATGGCAACCGGGGCAATAATTGCCGCAGTGGCAGTAAATAGTTTCCATTATTAATGGTGCTGCATATTTCATACATCAAATTGGCTTTTGTTCCAGCAGGCTCAGAGTAGACTAGGCGATGCGATGCGATGCGTCGAGCAGCTGCAAATGGCTCCACAGCTGACGTATTAATTGATTGTGCACCGTCGGCCGACAGTGACTGAGTTTCTTCAGCTTCTCTTCTTTCTAGTCCCCTCAACTGTTGGCCGCCCATCACTTTGCAATCAATATCGATGCCAAGCTAAATTGATGCTCTGATGCGTCCTGTCACCCTGATGTCAGTTGATTGCCACTCGCACTGACACCGGTGATAATCAACGAGAATTGCCTTCCTCTCAAGGTGCTAGTATAAATGGTGGTAAAACAAAAAAAGTACTGTCCCACTAACCTGTGAGAAATTGGCCGAAAGTGCTCTGTCGTTTGCGAGCCAGATAGGAGGGAAGGGCCCGTACGTCGATGCTGTGACGAGCCTTCCGACTTCGCAGAGCCGAGGCGAGCAGCGCCTGTGACGATGGCTTGCTCAGGGTGGCCAGCTTGGCGGGCAGAGGAGGCAGGTCGCTCAGCTGGTACGACTCGCTGGTGGTCGTAGAGGCGGACGACTCGCAAGACTCCTTCACCAGCCGAGAGGCGCTGGAGGAGGCGGCCAGGTTGACCGGAGGAGCCACCGACAGACCGAGGGCGTTGCGGGTCGCTTTCACGTGTGCCGGCTCATTCTCTGGCGCGGCACTGTCCGCAATGGTCGTCGAGGTGGTGTTGTTTGCGGTGGCCGGCGGCGGCACGCTCACCGTCACCGAGTGCAGCTTGTGGCACAGGTAGTCAGGCATGCTGCAGCTGCTGTTCGTCCGACTGACGTCACCGTCCACCGGGTGCAGCAGACTGTCATCCTCCATGGAGTGTCGCTCGCTGATGGTGCTCAGACCCAGAGAAAAGGAGGCGCAAAGTGTGGGCACCTGAGTGGGGGCCAGTGCTGAGACATCGGAGAGAATAGTGGTGGTGGCTGGAGCTGGACAGCTTTCGCCGTCGGCGTTGGTAGTGTTCGTTGCCACCGTTGTAGCCATCGTCACCGGACGACTGCTGGGGCTCGTTGATGAGTTGATGTCACCAGATGCTGTGACCACATTGTGCTCACACTGTCGCTCCTGCAGAGCACTGGTGGCCCCTTCTTCTGCAAAGCCAAATGACACCTCATGGCGATGCGTCCTTGTGGTAGTTGTGGAAGTTGAGGTGACAGCCGCGCCGGCCACTGCCGAAGCTCGTTGACTTGAAACTGGCACTGCATTGAGTGAGCTTCTTCGGAAAAACGAAGATCTTTTCTCAGTGCTGCCAGCAATCTGCTTATTCATTACTTGGCGAGTGTGGCTGCAGAGACACAGCTGCCCCGGTAGTGAATAGTTTTTTAAATTGTCTGTAAAAAAGCAAAGAAAAAATATGAAAATTAGTGCTGATGTTGTGAAAGCTTTCTTGGTGCGGCTAAATGATCTACTTCTAAGTATTACTCCTGCTCCCATGTGTGCTCTGTGGTAATTATGCAAGCAAACCACGGGCGCCAAGTGTGCAATCGTAATTAGCAAGTAGCCACCACTTGGCGGTATATGGCGGAGAGGGTGATGATGAGCAATGGGCACATCAATAGTTAGAAGAGAAGCGCAGTTTAAGTAATCACGCTACTGAAAGTCGATGATGAGCTGGCGCAAAGGGGCGGGTCTCCTAAGATCGATTGAGGTAGGGAGCTATAATTGAAGTAAGGCAAGGAGGTCGAAGTAGTGGGCACTGGTGGTGAATGCTAATGAAGTTTTTTTAGTTTTTTGCTCAAAAGATAAAAACAAAATTTTAAAAAAAAAGTAAACTGAGGCTAAATTAAACCAAAAAGTGAATCTAATTAGGATTAATTGAAAGTAAAGCGCAAAATCGATATAACAAATTGCCGCTGCTGTTTGGCAACGCAAATGGAAAAGCGGAAGTTTACTGTCTAATTTGCAGTCAGATTAATAGGATAGAGCAATTTATTTAGAAAAATGTACTGATCCTGACAGGCGCAGCAGTGGTCGTCACAGCAAATGAAAATCGCTGCCTGCAACAACTGAATAACCGTACAAACTGCAAACTACGGAACTATCGACAACGGTGATTGGCATTAAAAGGGATAAAGTGACACGCATTTCCAGTCGATCAACTAGTCTTCAAGCAGTCAATCGATACGATTCGTTTGTCTAGCTTGCATTAATGTATTGAGCTGAAACAAACATTCAACTAAAATTGTATCAAAACTGGTACTGAGTTCAAGCTGGCCTTGCAAGTTTTGAGCAAAAATGCACAAATGAAAGTAAAAGTGTTGGGTCTCAAAAACATTTTTTTATTTGAGTCAATTGTCTCAGATGACAAAAAAGTTGAGCAAAGCACACTGCAGTGTCTAACAAAAAAATGTATACTCTGTATATTTTTATTATAGAAAGTGAACACTGAAAGAAAAACTTGGTGACCATAGGAAAAAAAGTGACAAGGGTAGAAAAAATTACAAAATAGACATGCGAATGCAGTAGATGAATCACGCCCGAATCAAACGCTAGATCAATCACGCATTTAGCACTGTCTGCCAGAGCAATTGACAATTGGATGATCACACTGATCACCCTAATCAATTATTCATTTTTCCCTTTTTTGAAGCGTGTTAAAGCTCATACTTTTACACAAAAAGTTTTGCACAGAAAAACTCACACGCAGTTTTGGCGTCCCCTATTATCGCAAAAGGCAATTTACGATTCGGTTATTCTTTAATCGGTAAATTGGAGCGACGTTGCCGCCATCACTGGACCAAAAAGTGAAACAAAACGGTTTTTGTAAAAAAAATAATATAACGGCTACTCACCGAGCTGAATCGCCAGGCGGCCGCACACTCGTTGCAGAGAATGGGTCAAAACCCATCTAGAAGCGGCAATAACAGTTGCCGAATTGCAATTGTAAAATCATCAAATGCGCCATAAGTTTTGCCCATTTCAAACATAAAGCAATGAAGGAAACAACATTTGAAAAATAGAAAACTGCAAGTGTACACATTTTTCCTTCTACAAGAATGTTTGCTGAGTTATCTCACATTTTTATGCCCTTTGGCTCAAATGGGTTGTCAGCAGCTTGTGAAAATTAAAAATTGAACAATATTTAAATGCAAACGTAATTCATTTTAATTTCCGGCACCAGAGGAAATGGAATGCCACCGGGAGGAAACGAAAGTGGTTGAGTGTCACCGCAACACGACAAACACTGCAACCAATCGATTGTGCAGTGTAACGACAGTTCACACAATTGCACCATAAATCTCCTCCAAAAAAGTATAAAATCTAAAAATGCTTTCTATTCCGGTGGCAACTGTTTAGTTTTTTTGTTGCTGATGTTTTTGGGGCAAATAAACAGAGCTGAAGTAAAAAGTACGAATCAACTGAAGTTTGCAAAAAAATAATTATTTTTTTAATTTCATCTCTTGAACACGTTCCTGCTTTGTGGATATTGCTTTTGAGTTTTTTTAAACAATGTTGCTTTTACAGTTTTATTTTAATGGCTAACCAGTTATTAGCTTTGTTGAAAATTGTATGTGTGAAAGAAAGCACTGTGAACTAAAAAATAGAGTTTTTGCAGTTTTCAGATCGTATTTCAGCATTTGATCACTTGCACAAAAGTGCCAATTCGCAATTGGTATTATCGATGCATCAGATGACGCATAATTGGACGACGGTTTCAGTTTCTGAGTGCTTCTCAAGCTACTCAGCAGCTTTCCAGTTTGGCTGGGAACAGAAACATTTTGACTTAGTTCAGTACTTTGCAAGGGCATCAGCAGGGGACAAGTGATGTGCGTTTGTGAGAGTGTGCATTGTGGCGGCAGATGATGCGCACCCTGCACACACACACACACCCCTGCGCCCGTGTTGAGTCATTGAAATTGCAGTCAAGTACTGACCATTAATGGAATAGCAATTCTGCGGGGAAGCGTAAAAGCTGCCGTCTGGAAAGCTGTTCGACGAACAATCGGCTAATATCAACTATGAATTCTCTCATTCCTTAGCTGCGACAAGGGAGACGAACATGCAAAGAGATAAGTAGGTCCGCATTTGGCAATCGATAGCACCAACACACTGCTGCCTTTGGTAATGAAGAACGCCGACTTGGCTGCCAAGTGAGGCCTATCATTAGGCGCCCCAAGTCAGTCAGTCAGTCAAGTCACTCAGAGTGGAAGAGTAGTCGAAGGCCGGAGAACGCCAAGTAGCACTCATCGAGTCACTGTCTTTTCATTGTCTTTGTACACTGGATGTGTTCCGCTTACGCTGAACGCCTTAAGAAGAGATCCGATTAGTTCAAGTGCTGTGTTGCCGCTGTTGGTGCTTCTGCTGTTGCCTTGTGCGCCTCAGCGAAGCCGGCCAATTGAGCAAAGATGCGAGAATTGAATTTATAATAGAGAGCATAATTAGACAACAAAGTAAGTGCACCACTTATTAAGGCACAATAAATAATTTATGAACGATAAGAGAGGTTTTACCAATGCTGCACTAAAAAATAATTTTAAAAAGTAAAAATGCAAGTCTCATCGTTTGGTTTCTTTTATACCACTTAAATCAACTTAATTGATTTGTTCAACAACTTTAAAATTTGCATTCAAATAAAACTTGCGTGCATTGCAAATTACAAAAAAAGAGGTTGGAAAAGGAAGTTCTGCCAACTGCAAGCACTGACTGCCAAATACTAGCAAAACGCAAAGTGCAAGGATATTTGCTAGTATAAAAAAAACTAAATTAAATTCAAATTACAAACCAACTGTGAAGCAATAATTAGATGACAAAAAACAAATAATGACTCAATAAATAATAAATGCCATTTTAACTGAAAAAAGTGTAATTTGCAACACTAGCATCGGCACCAACATATGCTAAAACAGCAATGAACTACAAGTAAAAATAACCAAAAAGAAATTGCAAAATTGCAGAGAATGCGCAGTGTATTTTTCAGATTGGTCGCAATTAAAGAAGCTTTTTCAGCATTTTTTCAATGTTGCCAAAGGCAGCGAAAAATGCAAAGCAGACAAGCAAATATTGACGCACTGCTAAAAGATGCAAAGAAGTGCAAACAATGGCCGCATAACTGACCAGTGCTCAGTAGACCAGATGAGGCTACTGATTAGAGTTTGCAGTTCAACGATAAAATGCCACTGACGACGTAACCAGAGAAGTTGCAAATTGGGTACTACACTCTGCAAACTGCACACAATGCCGACTGTGCCTTTCTCATCAATTTGATTAGCACTCAGTGCAGACAGACAAACACCGTCTGACTTTGCACCGAAGAAGCACATTAGCATAACGGCCAAAAGAACACGTCATTCGTTTGCTCTCATTTAATATCCATTTGCGTAAAATGCCAAGGTGACTTTTATGCTTGCAAAATAAGGAAAATGTCGCAAAAAATGACAATTTTTATTAAATTCAATAACATCACTAGTTTAGTTGCCCGTTGATTAATCTATAATTACTGATTATACATTTTCACTAAAAAATTAATTTTAAAATCAGAAAAATTTGCCTTTTTAAGTAAAGCAAGGCTTGGCAATTGTCTGCAGACAATTTTAGTAAAAGGCAAAACGACATCGATAATCGACTTAGCAGACAATCACAGTTCACTTGTCAGTTTGCAATATTAAATTCTTAATGCGATTTTAATTCAATTCTCAAAATGGCCTGCCACGCAAGAGGCCATTCAGCAGCAAAATGGCGCACAGTTGCTGTGGCTAGGCGGCAACGGTTTCATTAGGACCATCCATCAAGGCAGTCTGCAGGTCCATTCAGCTAAGTGTTTTACTTCCCAGGCAACGCTTCCTCTTTACTTGCCGACCAAAATTGTGTGAGTGTGAGGCTGAGCACTTTTATATATTTTTATTGTACCAAAATTTTTCTACAATAGCCAATCGAAACTTTTTAGTTTTACTTGCGCTCTGTGCATCAACGCAATTTGGATCGACTGCCAAAAATGGTCAAGATCTATTCGCATTTTGTTGCCCCTTTTGCTCTACTCTTCTTTATAAGGCCTGCCACCAGATTGGCATCTTAACATTGAGCGAAAAGTAGACTAAGTGAAGCTTTGATAAATTATAAATCGGTCAATCTATGTACGGTGATCCTTTCTGACCAGCAGCAGCATAGTCGCGTTAGGAAAAACAGCAGCAGCAAAGAGCAACAGCAGGACAGGACAGCACTTTGTCAATGTGGACCAGCGTAGTGTTTTGTGCTGAGACGAGAGTCAACCAGAGTAGCGGACAGGCAAGTTTGGTGCATTCAAGCAAAGCCATGGTCATTGGAAAAAAAGGAAAAGAGGAAGCAAGAGAGGAAAAGAAAGGGCAGTCAATTGAGCAGCGAATTGTTGGAAAGCAACAACAACAACAGTAGCAGTAACAGAGGCAGTTTTACAGCGCCAGTATGGCAGCGTTCCAAATACTGTTCACCGCTTGCCGGGCACACAGCGCATCGAAGAGGACAGTTGAAGTACACTGCACTGTACACTGTGCAATCTTTGTGTCAAACAAGGCAGCCACTGCTGCCCTGCACTGACTGCACTTCACTCAGCACTGACATGCTTTTGTCATTGTCATCATCGACATGAGGCACTCGCTGTTTTGGAGTTCACTTTAGTAAAAGACTTTCTAAACAAAATCGACAACCAGCTCATGCCGGACATGAGAATGCGCATGATTTGATTGACTAATTTCTAAAAGGCTAAGCTGTCTAGATAGTAGTCGAACAAATAGAAATAGAGTCAAAACAAATATAGAAAATTGTAAAAAGAGCAAAACAAGAAAAATCTCGTACATGTACAGAGAACATTGGCAAAAAACTGTAAGCAATTGCAGTGCGCTGAGCAATTGCAAATTAGCACATTTCCTATTAGAAGTGGGCCTAAAACATAGAACTGTACAATGAGAAATGTTCAAGTCAAGTTTTTGTCTGAAACAACTTGCCCTTTTGTTTACTGTTTGACCAGGACGGCAGCACAGGCAGAGCATTGGCCGACAGAAAGAATCGATCGGTATGTGTCGGTGTCAAGTCTGTTTGTCGCTGATCACAGAGGGCAGTCAGAGTGAGCACTGGTCGTCACTGGCCGAGAGCACTTCTGGCACCGTTACCCAGAGGGGCAGTGCTTTGAGTGATGGCCACTGCATGCAGCCACAGAGTGACAAGTGCAATTAAAGTAATAATAGTTTTGCTGCATGAGTGGCACACGGCACTCTTCACTGCTCTCACAACTATCACTCTCACATTGCTGCCTTTCCATTGCATGCAAGGCCAGGCCGATTGCCACAATGTCCACTTTCTACTTTCCACTTTCTATCACCCTTCTACTGTTGCCACCTGCGCCGAGGCCAAACATCAAAGTAGGAAAATGAAAGAGAGAGAAAGAGGACACAGAGTAGTGAATGCAAAAGCAAAGCTCAGGTGTGGAGTGCTTGGTGACTTCCGTAAAGATAAGTAACTGTGTTTTTAAAAATTAGTTATTTTTAAACAGACAGAAAAAGGCTTGCAGTAAATGTGTGAACTACCTCAAATGGTGCTGTCACACTGAGATTTAGAAAAAGTAAAAAAAAATCGGGTCACAAACATTTGTTTTTTCTTTCCTATCATTATTAATGCATTGTCCACGATGGTAATGATAAAAAGTAAACAATTACCAAATACTACAAAGGCAATGGCATTTGAAGAATGCGTCAATAGAGGTCGACATCGATTGGGTCGATTAATTATAGAGTGCAGAGTCTACAGTCTCTGTGCAATCTCTTCTCTACATGTGTGTATTTTCCTCTGGTCATTACTTGCTAATCGGTGGCGCCAAGCGGCGAATGTCGTCTTTCTCGTTCTTTCTTTCTTTTCTAGCTAGTTTTCTGACCACTTCGACAAAGTGGCCAGATTATCGAACTGTCTGTGGGCAGATTAATGCGATCGGGGCACATGTCTGCGCCAGTGAGTCTAGATCCTCCGATCTAAGAATGCACTCTTTAACCAGTCAGAGTCTGCCAAAGTGTCTAAAGGGAAAAAGTGGAATCTTCCATCGACAATAGGTTAAATAATTAACAGTATTGTCTAACAGTGTGTGTGACTTGCTGCTGCTGCTGTTGTTAGTTTTGTTGGGCAGAGAAAACAGGGAAACAAGTTGACAATTGCAAATGTTCCTATATATTTCCCTGGCAGCTGCTCATAAATTATGCTTTATTGTAGCCTGTCCATATTGGCGCTGTCATTGGCGTCGTTGCCGTTGCCTTTGTCGCCTGAATGTGTTACGCGTGCAGTGTCCACGGCGGCACAAATGTCGCTTGTGATTAGATAAAGTCATTTTTCCTACTATTAACCCCGTAAAGATTAGTCGATAGAAGAACATCAAGATGCTTCGCTTTCTTTTGTGCGTCATTGTGTCAAGAACGGGCCACAAGACAAATTAGCTTGCTTCACTTAATAAATGTCTAATAATAATTGCTAGGTTTACTTGCGCTGCCAATTTACCAGCTAAATAAATAATTTCTAAATTACCCTCTAAACAGTGTAGCAAAAAAAGTTTGTGAAAAATGAAAACAAGAGAGCACTTGACTGGTCAGTGGAAAAAAGAATACTGTTAAACTGGCTTGCACACCACATGTCAGTCAATTTAAAATTTAATCAATAGAAGATGATGCGTAAATAAGGATGATATTTCAAATGGTCAGACCAATTTGATAAAACTGGAGTTTTTAGTAAAATAAAAGTCAGGTTAAGCAACTACAAACAGACAACTGGTAATTGGGAGGCTGAATTGGCAATTGGAAATGGGCGCCTTGATGTGTTTCCGCTCTGACTTTGGCAAGGACTAATGCGAGCAGACAAATTGAAGATTAATTAGAACAACGACGTCACACACACATGTCATGCAAACGGTATCGGTAGGAAAGGCAGCCGGCATTTTGTCTCTGTCTCCGTCTCTTTGTGTCTCGGTGTCTGTGAGTCGTGTGGTGTGCGTGCATAATCAGCGAATGGGCCGATCAGTGTGGTCGGCGCTCTCCATTTGGGGCTGGTTTCGATTAGCGCCCTGTGCCCGTGCCCAATGCCAATCACGACAGCCTTGCTCTGGCGCCACCAATCGCTTCCATATCTGCAAGTCGATCTACTAGAGTGGCCACCAACAGCACTGAATGGCACTTTGGCTGTTAGTGCAGGGGTTCCTACTAAGAAAGCTAGCCAGCTCCTCTTGTAGGGGTGAGCAAAGAAAAGCCAAGTTGAAAGAGGGTGAAGCACCAATCAATAGCAAACGGTGTTCGAGCAGAGCAAAGCAGAGCAGAACAGATTGTAGAAAATTCAAACACACACACAGACATACGTTTACACACAGTTCCTGTAAGATCAAAGCAGCCATACAGTGCCACTCACACCGATTAAGTTGCCGAGTCAAATTCAAATGTTACCCCATAAATATTTCGCCAATTATGGCCGCCGTCACTGGGCTGTGGTGGTGGCCTTCACTTCTTTTTGGTCTGCTTGCTGCCAAAAGAAAGCAGCAGCAGCAGTAGAAAGAGAGAAAAAAAGACTAAAAGGCGGCAATCGATTGATCGGCTAGCAAAAAATAGTCTGCCAACTGATTTATTTTATCAAGAAAAATGTACTGCGGTTGAGCCGACATTTAGACAGCCTGCTTGAAAAAAAGAGTGAAAAACGCCTCTGTTAAATGTAATTAATAAAACAAACATAATTAAAACGTTTTTTTCATTACATTGTTTCGATCCATTCAAAAAATTCAAATTTGACAACCTCATTAAGGAAAGCAAACAGATTAGGGAAACTTGAAACAAAAAATGTGAGCAAAAGTTGCCAAGAGGAAAACGGCTCCTCAACTAAAAAGAAAAAATACTAAAATTTTAAAGCATTTCATTTGACAAAGTATAGTTACAAAAATGGTGACAGCAATGTTTTGCTTAAAAATACAACAGAAAAACTACTAACGGCACATTTGTGTTAGCAATGATGATGGCAACGGAAAAACAACAAAAGCTGTTCGGTACAAAAGTTGAAAAAACCATCACCAAAGTGCCCAGTGGAAATAACACAGGCAGTGGTGGGAAAATGACAAAGCAATCTGTGCTAACACGAGTGTGTCCTTGGGTTTGCTTCTCACTGCATGCGGGCGAGTAAAAGGCAAAATGCGAGCAGTCAGAAAGAAAGGGCAGTGGAGAGTTAGTAACGTGCAAGGCATTGATTAATTGCCCAGTTTGTCGTAAATACCAATTATTGCAGCACATGGGCACAAAAATGTAAAAGCATCAAGCAGACCATTGTCTGGTCACGGCTCTAGAAAAAAACTACAATGCACTGCGCTCAACTCGCTAGCTAGCTTTACTTTTTTTAAAAACAAAAACTGGTCACAACAACAATTACAACAAAAAAACCAACAAAATGTAAAAAACAAGCAGTTTTAATGCTCATCGTTATTTTTTTCTAATAACGAGCTCTGCCAATAATTTTCAAAGTTGCTAGTTGACTAGTCAGACTAGAAACAAGCAAATTAGAGACACAGCACTCAACTAGAAAAATCTTTAATCAAAAGCAGATGAAGGGGTACTAGCGCACATCCATCAATTGGTGGGCTTTGTTGCTGAGGCTAGTCAAACGATAAAAAATAATCAAGACAAATTTGCATATAAATGGAATTAATCAAATTTAAATGAGAATGGCACAAAGCCATCTCAGAATTCTTTAGGTACAAAAACACAATGTCAGTGGTTGTGTGTAATAGTGGCTACAGTGAAAAGCAAGTGTAGGCAAACAAGTCTCACTTGGTTTGCACGCAGGCCAAAAACGTCGGCCGGCAGCATTTTCAACAAGATCAGCAGACACGTATAGGCAGCAGTTTCCATTAAATGGTTCCTTTTGACGGTTTTATATAATTTGAACGTTGTACTCGTAGGCATATCTCTCGAGGTTCATTCAAATTAAACATGTTTCTGTGAAGGCAAACATTCAGCACAAAAGAGCAATCCAGGTAAGAAAACGAGGCAAAATGGTCAATTTTGAAATAAACTGGCAGAGCTAGAAAAAGAAAATTGAAAGTTTTGTCGCTGCTAATCTACTTGTGCTTTAAAAGCATCTCTGGGAATTGCCTAAGCCATTGTTGAGTGACAACAACAGCAACAGCAACAGCGACTGTAGCCCTGACAGTTTGCAAAAAGTGATGCAGAATCTTTAACAAAAATTCGTTTTAGTGCGTGGCAAAGTTATTGCAGACAAACCCAATCGAAATGCCATTACCAATGGAAAGAAAAAAGAAAAGAGTGGAAGAAATGGAGAAATAGCATCAGAGTCAAATTGATAGCAGTGCGATATTACGTTGAAATGGGACATTACCGATGTGCAAAAACTACCGAGGAATAGTAGTAGTAGTAGTGGTACCGATTGCACTTTAGAAAAAGGATGTGCCGCATGACATTAGCGCAATTGTGCAGCGAAATTGTCGCCAGTTTCGCTCGGTCGCGTTGAGCACTCGCTCGTTCTCATCTCACCGATATGTGAGCAAACAATATGACAATATCTTGTCGCTGTTGCTGCCGTTGCTGCTGTTGCTGATGGAGATGCACATTTGCGATTCATTTGCTCAATTCCCAGCCCAGCGAGGATCCATTTTGTCTAATAGATTTGCAGCAAAGAAGGCAAATGTCTGGGCTCGTAGTAGTGCACTGACAGTGCTACTGTGGCTGCTGCTGTTGTTGCCGCTGTTGCTGGCAATGCCCGTCAGAGGAAAGTGAGATGTAAAACAATTTAATCGTCCAGCGCGCGCGCTTTCCTTTACCAGCAAATCGGTCGAACAGTGATATGGGCGAGAAAGCGGCCAAAGTAGTGAAAGCCACAGCATCACCATCACCAGCATTACCATTGCAAGCAGCATTACAGTGAATCTATGGTTGGTAGACCACCGCCGCCACCAGCACCACCACCACCATCACTAGTACCAGTACCCGAACAGCGATTGTCGTGCAATTAGATTAGACTGCTCGGCGGCAGATCAGCAGCAGTCGAACTGCTGTAGATTGCCCACCGATCGGCCAAGACTCGGCGGAGACTGTCAGATCGAATCAGGGCAGTGTAGCGAATGCCGCCAGACGCAGCAGAATCAGAAATGAGAAAACGCCAGTAGTGTGGAGATGGAGCCAGTCAATCAGTGCTGTGTCGCCTGAGCCGGCTTGCCGTCGCCGCCGACGCCGCCGCCGACAATGACGACTGCCCGTCGGTCTCGAGTCTGACCATAATTAGTGCCAAGTTGTGCAAATCGAGCCCCGCGCGCCGCTATTAATACGACCAGAGGGGCATTAAGGAACGACAGTGCTGTGTCGTCCTTCACTAAAAGACAACTCATAATCGGACATTGGAATCAGTGACGTGGCGACTGTCGAAAATAATTAACCATGTCAGATATCGAAAGTGACAACACAATGCACGGCAAAAGTGGTTTTCTCGGGCAGTAGGCACTGTCGCTGTCTCCGTTTGGCGGCAGGCAAAAACTGATTAAAGCCAAAGTCATGTCGTGCAAACGTACTCCTAGTGCAAGCAAGCAAATGTCGTAGGAAAGAAAAAGAAAAAAGACAAGTGCACACAAACACACACATTTATAGCCGCAAACACCAACTGTACAATTTTGTCTATGGTATTTGTCTGAACGCCTTTAATCGATGCACAAGAGACACCAATTAAGTGATCGCCTTTTAGTGATGGTCATCTAAACTTTGTCGCCATGTCCGCCAAAGTCTTGTTTCCAAGTAGGCAAGTTGCGTAATGACAATTTGCAGAGTCAATATATGCCCCGTTCTTTTAGTGACGCAACAACTTTACGTAGGCTTATTTCAGAGAGGAAATGTCCATATATTTGCCAATGATTGAGATGACATTCAAAACGACCGTCGACGCTACTGTTAGTCGGAAATTAGATGCTTTACAATTGCACTGCAAGCAGTTGTCAGTTGTTCTCTCTATCGGTGAACGACACTGTGTCCAGTAGTACTGTACTGTCCAAGAAAGCATAAAGCAGCTAAAAGTGATGATTCTAACTGTTCTGGTAAACAAATTGGCTGTCCAAGTAGGTCATGGGGAGCTGGAGGCCCTGGCGCACACATGGCGGCACGTAAAGATTAGTTGATAAGAACCGAAAGCTGTAGAAGGAACAGTCAGCGCTCATAAAGCAAAACAATAGCAAGGTGCTACTGCTACTGCTGCTGCAGTTGCTGGCTGTCTGGCGCCACGGCCAAGTCGTTCATTAATGGAAACTCTGTTCTGCATGACTGTCGCATTAGGAAATGGACCAAGCAAATTGAATTAGCAAGTCAACTGAGTACTGTTTAGAAATTGGAAATATGAAACGATTTGCACTAATAGAAGTACAGCTCTACAGTAGATTTTTCACAACATTGCTTACAAGACTGCTTTGCCCAGAAATCACATCAGAGAAGCGAGCTTTTAGGGTCAAATTGCCAAGTGTTCAGTGACACTGCCACAGGGCATATACAAAACTGGCGGTGATGTTAGGTAAAAGCAACAATAATTAGCCTCAAATGACTGCGTTGTCTGCATTTGCGAATGGTTGCTCAATTACAAAGTGTGTTTCGAGCCATATCGTGCGCTCCTGCAGACTGATGCTTGCCATCACCGTCTGCCTCGTTGTGATGCAGCGTCAAAGTAGTCACAAGGAAATATAAATGGACACATGCATTTTAAAGCAGCCTTCAAAATAGTAGTTGTGGAAGTAGAACTTACTTGAACTAAGATAAACGATGACTTGATAATAAATCTTCAATGGAGGAGGAACAACAAGAACAATGTGAAGCTTTGCTAGCAGATTAATTCGCAGAGTGCTGCTGCAGTTGGTGCAGTTGGTGCTGATGCTGATGATGATGATGCGGGTAGTGCTTCTTCTGCAGAAGTTGCGGCAAGACAGTGGGGCCAGTTGGAGAGAGTAAAGTTGGCGCCCGTTCGTCGGCAGACTGCTGGTGTCACGGCAGAAAGAAATTCACAGTGATGAGTGGCGCTAGAAAATGGCGCGGAGGAGCAATTGTTTCGCTCGAGATGATTAATTAAAGTTGATAAAAAGTGAGGCATTACTGTGCGTGCACTTTGCATTATGACACTAGACGAAACGGCCCAGAGTGATTGGCCTCAACAAGGAGAACAGAAAGCAGAGACTGGGCCCAGGAAGAGGCGGCCAGCAACGACCAAGGTGTCATTGACAAGCCAGACGACGGTTGCTGCTGCTGCTGCTGTTTGGGTTGAGGCTTTAAATGGGCAACATTGCTTTTGCTTGCTACTTTGCAAACTGCGGGACAAGTTGCAGAGTAAAATAAAAGTAGAACTGGAGAGTGTGATTGGCACGACAGCGTATGACAAGCTGGGGTTAACTTTTAAGTGGCCAGTCGATGATCGATCCTGTCGCGACGACTAGTGCCAGCCACTGGTGCGCGCTGATAACGGGCGCCTAATTGTATGTAGTCTATTGCAGTCTAGCTGACGTGAGCTGAACGTAAGAAGAGAAAAGAGGAAGAAGAAAATATTGAGACACAAAAGCAGTGTGGCAGACAGTGAAGAAAAAGAAAAAATGTTGTCAAATTTTAAAAAATAGTGCTGAATCAGTTAAACAAAATATATAAAGGACAGAGCTCAGCAAAAACAGCAAATTAATTAGCCAATATAATTTGAAGCCAATTTGAAAGCAGTTTGAAAAAACGAATCGAACAAACTGCTGAAAGAAACGGGAGGCAGGGGGAGAAAAGGAAAGGAAGTGAGAACAGCGAAATGATCTATAGAGGAAAAGAAAGTAAATAAATAAGAGTTGTGGTTAGCCGTTTTCCAAGTCATACCCTAATATTGGCAAGAGAAGGAGGAAAGGAGAAACCGCCGCAGAAAGGAAAACATCAAAGTTGTGTACAGAGCAAGGCGAGTTAAAGAATTGCCGTGAAGAGAGAAAGTGCAAAGCATTAGCTCGCGCTCAGGGCAAGCAAGCAGTTCAATCTGCAATGTGTTTTGCCGCACTTGAAATGGGCAATTGCTGTGCTTTGTTGTACGCTGTGACGCCTTCACTCACAGCCGATGACTCAACCCTGCACAACTATGAGTGACAGTAAATGCAGCCGGTGACGATTGACAGCTGCTCGGCTGATTCACTGGCGTCAGTATGATTTGCGGCCGGCGGTGTAAGGAAAGTCGGGAAAGGATTTCGGCAACAACAGCAACGACAACAGCCGCACCAGACAATCGGTCAGAAGAAAAGAAGAAAAAGCAAAGACGACACAAACAGATGCGGCGGTGAAATATCACAGTGGCGGTAGCAGTTCTGCTGCTGATGCTCGTGATGTTGCTGATGCTGCTGATGCTGATGATGGTGATAGTGGTGGTTTGTGCGGGAGAGCATTTTGCATACTTCCCCTTCTTAGCATCGTCGTAAGCCTTTCATCAGCGGCACTGCAGCCAGCTCGCATCTATCGCACATCCGCCTCGTTTGTCACTGGCACTGCTAACGTCTGCTGATGTATCACACCTTCTGGTGCAAGCACACCAGCAGAACGTTAAGTAAGCGGGCGCTGATGCCGTCCCACTGCTGCTAATGGGTAATGGCGGTGAGGTGGTGCTGGTGCTAATTGAAAGCAGTCTCGAATAAATTAATTCAATTGGCCCAATCGGCAGACTGAGAGGGAGAGAGATATTGAGTTGCTGTGAAGGCTGCAGATGCTTCGGTGCTGCCTGTGAATGCTTCAACTGGCATGGATCACAGTGTTACCGCATCGGCCCAATAGATGATTAATTAATTAATAGATTAATCTAATTAGCTCTGTTTGCACTTCTTCCAAAAGTAAAAAATGTGTGGCAGAGGCAACGATTTGGGCTTGTCTAACTGTTTGCTGTCTGCAATGAATGCCACTGCACAAAAAAGGATTGCGGCAAGGATGACGGCGTAGTGTGGTGGTGGTGGTAGTGGTCGTTGTCGTGGTTCCCCGCAACTGGGAAAAAAGTCTGCAGTTAAAAGAGAAAGAAAAGGATGTCTGTCTCAGTGCAAATTGCCGAAAAGAAGAAGAAGATCAAGCTGTGATGTTGCGACGTCAAGACGATGGGACGAGCAGCTTTGAGTTGCTTCAATGGTGAGTGTTGAGCGATGATAAATAGGGACGATTTAGGCAAAGGACGATCAAAGCATAATTATGACCATTAGTTTCGTCGAGCAATGGACTGCTGGGAATGGTGGTGCTGGTGGAAACTTTGCAGAAAAAGCGGCAACCAAACGGCGATAATCAATCAAAAGCAAGCGGCGCAGTGGTTGGAGATCGGAGCAGCTGAAGGAGGAGGAGGAGTGAAACCTTGACCATAAACACTGAAGAACTGAAGAAGACACTGCAGAAAAAAATTGTAAAGTATTTTGGGCAACTTTTCAACTTTGCAAATAAAATATTTTTGCCAGGTTTCTTTAAGAAAAAGGAAATGTCTTCAAGTCTTCAGACTAAAGTCAATTGCAATAGATCACAATAGTCGGTCTTGCCAAAAAGATAAAAATACGGAAGAAAACTGATGAAGGTGCTATATGTGATTAAGGCAAAAGTAGCAGGCCCTAGAAGTAAGGGCCTAGGTGTGTAGGGTGGTGAGGAGGAGGAAGGTGCAGAGGCAAAGCGGTGGCCTAGCAACAAAAGCAGCAGTCGATTGCATCAGAGGCATCAAAGTGCAGGCGACCACGATGCACCGTCGGCTGGCACTTCCAGCGAGCCGAGCGGTCTGCGGCTGGTGCTCCTTTAGCGGTTAAATTCGCAAAATGAGACTGAAACACTTTCAAAACAAATCGAACTGGTAAGCGTGTGCATGTGGGGAGCCCAGTGAGTATGCTCCACTTTGAAAGGAAAGGTTCCAATGAGACAGAAAGAGCGAAAGAAGAGAGAGAGACAGTGTAGACAATATTTCGGGTTCGGTGGTGGTGGTGGTGGTAGTGCCGCTGATGAAGAGATGGCTTGTTGTATATAGCCTGTTGTAGTGCTGGTACGACAGGGGACCGCTAAAGCTGCCGCCGCTGAGAAGGCAGCTGAACCGATTGCAGTCGTTCTCTTCATTTTCCCCTTGCCTTCAGCTGCTGAAGATGGAGACGGCCGCAAAGATAGAGGCACTGGCACTGGGAAGCGAAGCCAGAACGACAGCGACGACGACGACGCTCTGAGAGGACAGTCAGTCGGCGTTGGCACCGCTTGCCAGAGCTTCCAGTTAGCCAAATCCGTTGCTGCTGCTGCTTCTGCCGCCCCGTCGCCGCCGCCGCAACTGCAGCTTTTGTTGCAGTTGTTAGAGGGGCAGCAGCAGAATCGCGTCCACTGGCTCCACTGAATGGCTTAACGGGTACTGTGTAATGGCAATGGCAACTGCTAATCACGCTGACTGAGTCCCAGTGCTAAGAGAAGCAGCGAACCTCCAGTCGGCAACCGTCTCTTTGCCACTCTCAGTGTCTCTCTCCCTCTTTTTCCGCTGTCTGGTCGAGTCTCAAAGTTCGGCACACAGGCGCAGTAGCAGGGCAAAAGAGTAGTCCTAGTGAAACCAGTCGCCGACCAGTGATGCCATTGAAGCAGCTGCAGACGGCGACGCACTATCGCTGTCTGCTTCACTGCTATCCCGGCGTTCTGTTTTGTCGATCTGTGACTCGGTGTGTTGTCCAATTGCAAGCGCATTGCCCAACAACTAAGAAAGTGCATGCCAGCGCGCGCAGCAAGATATAGTCCTTAGTCGATGGTTGGGGGGATTGCTCTGCTGACTGGGACTGTGTGGCTGCCCTGCTGGCGGTAGTCTTCTTCCCTGCAGCTAGTCCACTGCCACTGCTATTTGGCAACCCGTCCAATTATCATTCATTTATATAATCACGTTAAAACAATTCTTTTTGGCCGGTCTTCACTAGGCCAACACAAACACAGAAAGTGAGTTTTCACTGAAACTGCATGGTTGAAAGAGAAAGGGGGAAAAGTGGTGAAATGGCAAAATGCAAAGTAGGATGCGCCTGTTTGGTGAAAAGGAAAATATTTTTAAAACATAAACGGCCATCCTAGGCGACAGTGTCAATTACTGTTGCAGCAGCAGCAGTAGGGCAGTAATGATTATGATGGGCCGATAAGGGAGCGCTGCAACAAACAATAGCAGCTGAAAAGACACAGTGGCTCAAATCACATCTCATTAGATGCTGCTCTTGCTGGATCGTTGCCTCTCTTTCTCTTTTTTAGTCCCCTTGGCTGCTTGAAGGTGCCATGTTGCCCTGTGGGCCGTAGAAGCATTACCCACAGGGTGCGCCTCTTCAAAGTGACATTTTTGACAGTTTCATGACAGCATCTCCATTTTAATTTGATTTGTGAAGCAATATATTTTTTCAACTCTACCAAACTGATACACCCCACAACAAGACAACAAAAAACAATCGATTTAGTTTAAATGCGATCTCAGCTAAGCAACCGAACACTTCTCCCCAGCTAGTTAGTTTGATCACTGAGTCAGTGGCAAAGTAATCGGAAGTATGCAATATTACTATGATTGCTATTCAATGAAAATATATTAGTATGGTAATGTAAAATTAAGTTTATGATACCACAAAATTTACATTTTGAACTTTTTTTGCTGCCAAGCAGAAATGACCTATCCAAATGCCTCTCAGTGTTTCCATTGCACTTTGGCGAATCCATAGGAATTCCGCCACCCTGTGCCAGCATATGTGCTTCGCTGACTCAATGGAACCAATGTCGCTTTGTAGTCGCTGCAGTTGTTGCCATTCACTAAAATGGTGAATTATACCAAAATATTTTGCAGCATCACGGCAAAAGCATTCGTTTTGTATGCTGGCGCCATTCTTACTTTTTGCTTTCTGTCTGACTTGACATTATTTCCCCCTTGGTAGAAACGCAAAAAAAGGAGGAGAACTAGGAAGGAGAAATGGAAAGAAAGAAGTCACAAGCCGCACACGGCTCACTTCACTGCCAAACAGATAAAGCACCGAAAAAGGAGAGACATTAGCACAGATGAGGTCTCCGATAATGTTTGCTCCAGTCATCGTCGTTGCCGTCGTCGTTGTCGGCTACAAACTATCCACACTACCAGTGATGCTGCTGCAGCCTACTACCAGAGACGATAAGCCTTTCTGCGCTGGTCCGACGCTTTGGAGAGACGTTTCAATTCAAGATCGAGGACAGTTGGCTGCAAGTGTGTAGTAGTGTCAGTCACTCGCAGCCAAACGGACAAGCTCTCTCAGTTCTTTCCTTTATTCTTTTTATTTTCTATTCTCTCAAGCATCTTTTTTCGTTTTTTAGATCCGATGCAACCGCTGCCGCCGTCATTTGACACACAATGGATACAGGAATTGGCAGCAAATGCCGAAGAACTCATTTCACAAATGTCAATTGGTAGAACTGATCAGTGAAACTCTCATGTAGTAGAGCAACATAAAAAAGATTGCACAAAGAAAAAATGAAACGACAAAATCTTCTATTGACATTGCACGTGGCCATTAACAGAAAAAATGAACAAGTAGATGGAAAACAAACATAAAAAGGACATCTCTTACCAATGAGAAAATGTACTTTTTGTTGAGTGACCAAAACAGAAAAGTGCTGATTTCCAAGTGAAATTGCACAATCTTAGGAAAAACAATGTTGTTGATCGAATGAAAAGTAAACGCAGAGAAAAACAAAAAAAGGGTATTCAGTGGAAAGATGCATGATGACGATGATGATGCCGATGTTCTTGTTGCCAATCACGTTCCCCCAAAACTGCAGCATTTCGATTAAGGTAGTGAAAACAAAGCAGTGGAGAGCACGCAATGCTGCTGGAATCACAGAGGATGCTGACAAACTCATCAGCTACCAAGATTTGTAATGAATCACGAAAAAGCGAAATCAATTTGACCGTGCAACTCTGCGTTGAGCTGGTAGATGTGGTTAGAAAAAAAAGGAAAAACAACGAGCAAGTTGTGGTACAGCAGCAAAGCAAAAGAAGAGTTAGGCTCAAGAGTCCGGTGCCGTGTTCTGCAAACTAATTAACAACAGCAGTAGCAGCTAGGATGCACCAAACAGTAGTTACCCGGTGCAAAGAATCACCTAATTGCATTGGAAAACACGACCATTCGATTGCCTTTCTCTATGCATGAGCATTGATTATTAATGAACTGGCGAGTCAAACCTCGTAATAGACGTGCTCCGGAAAACAAAAGAAAACGAAAGATTTGCGCCTCAATCGGATGTTTGTGTGGGGTCGATTTGGCTAAAGGTTTTTTCTCTCCAAAAAGCTGTGATAAAAAATTAATAACATTCCAGGCAGACGAGGCGCGAAAGGGACCGTCAGTGAGTGTCAGTTTGTTTGTGTCTGTCTGTGTGTTTGTTTGCTTTGCAAATAGAACATAGATCCTGTGGGAGATTCGACGCTGAGATTGCAGCCTGAAATTAGCATTTGCCCAGGCAAAAAGTACTGTTTTTGAACAGAAACACACACACATTTCTCTACCACTGCCTGCTTGCTTTACACGTGTGCTGACTGATTGAACTGATCGTTGGCTAAAAATGGCCTACACCAAAAGTAAACCCATAGGCTACTATTCTGCCTGGCGACAGTGCAAGTGCACCCTGTGACAGTGTTTCCAGCTGCTTGGGTGTTCATGTCTCTGCTCTCTTTCTTCTTCCCTCTGCTTACCCGTCTCATCGCCAATTGCTTGTCAAGCCAATATTCGGCTTACCTTTTTCTAATCTTCAAAGCATACTCGATAGAATGGAAAGAAACTTGAAAAAAGAAGAAACTTGAGAACTGTAAAAATTGACAAAGTATCGACAATGAAACCTAAACGGGATTACTCGGAGAGAAAAAGCGAGGGAAAAATGTGTGTGAGAGCATTAGAGACATATAAAGCGCTAAACTTAATCCAATTGTACTGCAAGAAAAAGCTTCACTCAAAAACATCAATTGAAAATTTTACTCAGTAATCGCCATTGTCGTCACTTGTAAAAAATAATAGTAAAAAATTTGCATTGTTCTTAATTGACAGTAAATCAACAATATGACTTGCACTAGTGAAAAAACACAAAAAAGATTCATTTTGCCACTTCTTATACAAAATCTTTGTAAAAAATAAAATGCACAAAATAGTAGTAAACAGAGTAGGTGCATTGTAATCACTTTAAAAGTGAATTGAGAGTGTGCTGTGTTTTCCTGAATTTCTAAAGAGTCTTAGGCTCTATTGACTTTCAATGTTCACACATTTTAAAAAGACTCCACAGGAGTAGATGCCTCTTCTCTAACTGGTGTTAGCTTAATCAACGTTGTCAGTGCAACTTAATACCGGTGACACAATGGAAAATGTGATGCGGAGAAGTTTTAGTAAAGGTGAGAAGCATTGCGCTGTTCACTTTTATTTTTAACAATCTCATGTTTCAAGTTCCACAGACAATAAAAGCAAATTTGGCTAAATGAACTACAACAACAACAAGAGAAGCGGCAACCGGAAAATGGTGAGCCAGAGCAAGAAAGAATCTCAATCATAATTAACATAAAAGTACTGAAAATGCTGTAGAGTAAAAGAAACTGATAGGCATCAATAAGAAGAAAAGAATGTGAAACAAGCTGAAAAACAGAACTTTGCTTTAGATGGTTAGCCTTGTTTAGTCTCAAGGCGTCTCTACTCATTTGGAAACCTTGTTTCAGCTACCGATCGATAATCAGTCAAGAAGAATGAAAAAATTATCCTATGTTAGGTCTTGCTATCACTAACTTTGCTACTACTGCTCTTTCATTCAAATTTTTTAAAATTAAAAAGGTATTTTTTCTAAGTGTGTGAGAGTGCTGCACGTTATTTGTCATCAGACAGGAACAATTAAGTGGCTATTAAGCTTGATTGATTGTAACTCGCACTGCCTCACTGAAGTTGTGTGTTCTTTTCTTTCATGTGAATAAACTGCAACTGCTACTATATGGTGAGTGACTACTAGACAATTAAAAAAGTGCCCAAAAAAACTAAAAAACCACCGGAAATGCTGTTTTTATACGGCGTATATCTATTTAGTGATAACTAATCACTGAGGTGTTGCATTATTGCGCCTTATTAATAAGCTATTTAAGCAGCAACTTACCGTGAAACGAAAGTCATTTGGGTAACGAGCACATATTAGTTGACAGCATCAGCAGCAGCACACTTCGTCAGCCAGATATTTAGCTTTCTATTCGGTTTATCATAGCTCCGTTAGTGTGATCAACTGATGAGTGAACTAATTGAATTAACGTCACTTTTGGAAAACAAAAAGGCAAGAGAAAGCAAAAAAGTAAAGTCGTTAAATGAGGAGGATAACATTATCCACCTGACAGCGTAAATGCGCCGAGTGGTTGAAACAGTCATCAAGAAACACTTTGTAAAAAGGGCCAATAGAAGTATCAAAAGCATCTTTTTTTCAAAAATAGTTGTTAGTAATGCACTTCGATGTTGGGATTTTTACAGTTTGCTAAAAAAGGGAGAGCAAATACAATAGCAGCACATACACCAACACACATTCTCCCATACACAAAAGTAGTTCCATTGAAAGAAAAGCGAAAACAGTGTCTGTTGTTCCATTTATCACCAGCAGCACCAGCAGCAGCACTACAAGAAGACTACTGCTGCTGCTGCTTTGCTCAATCATTAGTGGGCAAATCAAAGAGCAAATCAGAGCTAGCTAGCTAGTTTGGGACGCTCGGCAAAGCGGGAAACACTGTCGCCTCAGACAAGAGCAGTGAAAGTAGTCGTTTCTTTCTTTGAATTGCCATTCGAGTTGGCAGACAAGTCGCAGTCAAGAAGAGCATTCTAATCGAGCCATAATAATTAATAACAACTAATTGCAAATAGATTAAGCACTGTGTGCTTGAGAGCTGTCAGAGTTCTGTTGACACAGTTTGCTCTATTAGGTGCGGCCACTATTTATCATCAAACTGACAGACCACGACAACAGTGTACAGCAGTCTACTGCAACACAGCATATTGTGTCGCTGATGCTCTCTCAAGTTGACTTCAAAAAAGTGCACCACAGTGAGCTGGCGGACTGTGGCCAATAACTGTCGCCAGTGAAGACTAGCCTTTCAGTGGTGCCTTGCGTCACCTTTTGCAGAGTCCATCGAAAGCACTCATTAGTGGAACATGCAAACAGCTGCTTGTCAGCTTGTTCGAAAGTCGAAATGGAAACCCCCGAATTGGACAGCAAGCTGTGGCAATTAGAGGTTCTTGTTAGGGACTGCCATAGACAACAACAGTCGTTTTGGTTAGCTTGGTGGTGGTATTCGCTATTTGCTAGATGACGTCCAGTCGCCAGCAGAGAGATTGAGCGCCTGCGTTTATTTGGCAAAAATTCTGACTTTGTTCAGCCACCTACGAGGACAACAGCAGGTGCTGTTCAGTGGTTTGCAGCAGTTGATTGAAGCAATTGCCCATCCTCGGCCCATTACCGACAGTGGCGTACATTGGGCTAGCTAAATCGGAACTCACCAGCTCACCCAGTCATGTCTGAGGGTGTAGAGGAATAGGCCAGAGAAGCATCAAGTTAAGTAATGTCTAGGCATGTACAATTACACACACACACATGCACATCGGAGCATATGAAAGGGGCAGAGAAAGAGTGCATGCAGTGTTCATGCTATGTATCCCCATCGACGTGCTCAATGTTCTCTACCAGTTACACAGCAGCAGCACCACGCATTAAGCACAGACTTACTGTTGTTCCTTTGTGAGCTTCTGTTGTCTCCTACTGCCTTCCTTGGAGGCACCGTGTAATTGACACATTCATTGCAGCGATCAATTGGCGCCACCACCACACAGCACCAGCACAGCGCTACCATTCACTGCATCACTCTTTTTCTTTAGCCATTTACTAGTCTTCTTTTTTCTCAATTGCCCCATTGCCTTGGCCCGAATGACTGGTGTTCAGATCAGTGTTCACCACTGTAGGCAGTTGCATTTAACTCGGGTCCTGTTGTTTCATCAAATCGATCGCCGTTTTGTTTCATTCCGCAGTTCAGTTACTTCAGTTTGATTTGTATTCTATTAATATCTGCTTGTTTAAATTAAAAAAATTTTTATTTTTTTCATTTCAAGATGGGATTTTTTCCAATATGGCACACACATTAATTTTTTATAGTTGAATTTTTTACTTTTATTTTTTTATTATTTACAATCTCTTTATTGTAGAAAACACATTTTTTTCCTTTCACAAAATTGCTCCTCTTTTTGTTAATTTTATAGTTTTCAATTTTCTTTTTCAAATCAATTATAAATTCCATCAAGTTGGGGCTGATCTCTTACTGTGAAAATTGCACAAGAAGTCAAACAGACACAAACACGACACTTGTGCAAAGACAACTTTTTCGCAAAACTGAAACCCTGTTGGTGCTTGACGCTGTTTGAAAATTCTTTTTTCAAACAGCAAGGACAGTTGACTGGAAACCAAAACATGGCAGTGTAGATGGCAATAATTTAGTAGACTCATGAACCCACACACGCACACTTATACAGTCTCACTTGTGCCTTTGCATAGGACAGGACATGGAACAGCATCAACTGGCAGTGCACCAACTTGCCAGTCGGACAATTCAAGCTGCTCTCCCAAACTGGTGAAGCACATGAATCTTAATAAGGCTCAACATTACTCGTCTTAGGACTGAGTGACGGGCAGTGCAGTGCAGTCGTTAGTGAGGCCGTCGTCGGTGGGCACTGTCGCTTAGCAGCAGCAGCAGCAGTCATCCAGATTGAGTCAGTCTCGGTGGTCCGCTCCAGCAGCTGCTTTCATCAGCGATCGGGCGACACCTCGTTAGGTGAGCCAGCTCACACACACAGCTGCCTGGGCCACCTTTACCGCCTCAGTGGCAGGGCATCAGCCACCACCACCATTGCCACCATATTAAACGGCTCAGTTCACTGAAACGACGGCGAATTATTTGTAATTATTTATTTATGTGCCAGCCATCGCATTAGTGGCCGATGGCCGTGACGCGCACAGGCAATTTTGTCAAGGAACCCACACAGGCATTCTGAGCAAGTAAACTTGCAGCCCGTCTCTCTCACTGTCGACAGAAAATCCCCTCCTTTGCTATAGTAGTCTGCATGGTGCACCACTTCACCCCACCCCCACTGGCCACCATCGCCACCACCGCAGAATCCCCAACCACTGTTGGAGAAAAAAGATAAACACACACACATTGTTTCAATTGGATTTGGGCTCTGAATGAAAGCAAGAAAAGCATCAGCATCAGCACTAATGATGATTATTTGCCCATTAAGTCAAATGCGAATTGAATTAGAGCAAAGCTGCTCTAACGTACCACAATAAACACAAACAGAGAAACGTATGACACCAAACATGGCACTGAGACACACAACACACACACATGTGACCAGACTGGCTGCCGTCTTACTGACTGCCATCAACTGTGTAGCCAAGTCTGGTGGATGGTGATTCTTCTTCTCCTCCACTTCCTATCCATTTCCAACTGCACTCACACTTACACTACTTGCGAGCACTTTGCAGCCACAAAATGAGCAGGGCCAAAATAAATCGACCTCAACAAATCAGCGTCAGTGTAGCGCAGAGTGCACAGTAAAAGAGTGAATCTAATGATGCATCTCGGTGACCGATTGGAATTATGCGGGAATTAAGTTGCAGCAGCTTTAGAAACGCATCAAAGTTGAACGGAAACTCGAAAAGGAATCAAACTAAAGCGTGCGGCAACAAAAGAAACTGGCGGAAAAGAAGAGACGCCACAAGAGGCTGACCTGTGACGCCTGCCGCGGGCACATCTTCTCCGCTTAGTCCTTCAGCCAACTCTTTTACAAGCACTGATTGTCTGGTCGTTATTTACGGTTCAAAATTGCACATATATACAGAGAATGAGAAAGAGAACACAGTGTGCCCTCTCAATTAAAAAATCGAGTCTCATCGATTGGTGTTTGTCTCGTCGGCGTGAGCAGCGGTTGGTAGCCGGCAAGAACGGCATCGCCTTCTACCACCATCATTAACCTCTCTTGTGTAACTTTGCACTTTAATATTTGCTCCCTCTCTACTGAAATTACCCACTTTGTCTCTAAGAATGCAGTCGCTTACTTGTGCCGTTTGTTTGTCTACTGCTGTTGCATCTGCTGCTGCTGCTGTGCCATTCTCTCTCGGGCGGGCGTGTGAGCCATTTGAATAATTCAATAAAAACCGTCTTCTCCGCATTCGAACGTACTGTTCAATCATTACACAGTGCATGAATGATGCCATTGGTAATGACGGCCATGACTAAAACTTAAGTAGCGAAACATCGTTGCCTGCGACTATCAGTGACTTGGATAGTCATTTCGCACAGTGCTAATCTAAAGAGAGAGAGATAAGCACCGCCTTGTGCTACAGTACACCAGATAATGGGGCTCCTAGAGAGATGCAGGCACTGAAGATGCATGCCCTGCCACCGCCATCGACCACCAGGACCGAACGAGCGAAGACCAGCGCAAGGAAGCACCAGAAGCGGCGGCGGCGGCAGTCTGCAGACTAATGGACGATTGAAGGCAGGAGCGAACGGAGAATGAATGCAGGCAGTGAAGCAGTGAGCGTCGATTCAGGCTTCAGTTGGCAGGGACACTTCCGACTAATCACTTCATTGGGTACTGCCAGAACATTGGGTGCACCCATCATAGATCGCCTCACCGGCTGTTAGGTGTAGCAGCAGCAGACACTCTGCTACACTCTTACTCTTCTTCGACACTCTCTTTTGATGCGATGCTGGGTGCCAGAGAGATGCGTGCACACAGTCGCTTTGGCTGGAACAAAAACGAATTTAGTGCGGGTGCAAACGGAAAAACAAACACTGACAGCGCAGGGAGTGAAGCGATGATGCCGAGGATGGCGTCAATCGGAGCTGCTACTACTGCTGCAATGTACTCTGCTGCTGCTGGTACTGCTACTGCTGCTCTGTTCCCAGCAATCGGTCCAATTTGGCTCAATTGGCCTGACGAGCCCTGTCGAGCCCTGCAAACAGCCTCAAGCGACTAAATTAAACGGTGGTGAAATTACTCAGTGCTAAGTGGCCTACACAAACACGCACTTCCTTGCTTGCTTACTCTAATCATGAGCAAGTGTCAGGGCGCCCGGATCGCCAGACCACTGCCAGCTGTAGCAGCACACTGTAGAAACACATGTTTTGACGGTGTCACTGGCAGTTCACACTTACTCTCACTCGTTCTCCTTTTCAGCTAACGGCAAAAAGAAGAAGTTTCAAGTCAAGTTTTGGCAAAGCACTTTCTGGAACAGTATGGTGAAGTGAACTACCAAATGGTGAAGTGTTGATTGACAAGTCGTCTCGGAAGAACACCACTGCATCACTCACCGAGTGAGTACACACCACCTTGCACTTCCATTCGCTGAGTAGCAGCAGTAGTTCACCAGACCAGATCACGTCCCAGGCACTCTGATGACAACAGCAGCAGCAGCAGCCTCTGAGTTGGCGCCACTTTTCCCTCCGCATCACTTTGCAAGCTTTGCCCGTTTCAGTGCCCAGATGTGCGCTCACTTTACACAGTGCCAGTTTGTGTTTACATCGAGCCAAAACGTTTGAGTCAAAGTGCACAGATGAGTCCTCATTTCAGTATCTGATAAAGAACTTGTCAGAAATGCTCTGTTGACCCATGGGAATCAGCGAGCAAAATTTTTTAAGAATCGTACATTGCGTTAATGAGTTTTCTGAAAACACACTTTGCTTACATGCACATAACTGCCTACTCAAACGCGTGCAGTTCGTAGTTTCTTCGTATCCCAAAACGCCTCGTTGGATTCTGATTAAAATTGACAGGAAAGTTCAGGTGAACGGTAGAATGAAGACAATGCATCGAAATGCTGGCAAATAAATTTCGAGGTAACTGCGCCTTTTTTGAGCGAGAGCGTAGGAGGAGGAGCTGTATAGCGGATTCAAGGATACTCTTTCGCTCTCTCGCTGCCTCTGCCAGGAGGGCACTGTGTGCAAAGGCAGCGGACATGTGTCCGAAGTGGGACATCTCTCCGAGTGTGCCTGGCAACAACTGACAGCGTCTATGCCCTCGGAACGTCTCTTCTGCTCTCCTGTTTCTCGTTGTTGTTGTTGTTGCCGCGTTCTCCCACCTCTTCCCACGGCATTATCACACTGATTACCCACTGTCACCAAAGTCAGGATCACTTGACATTGTCTGATTTGCTCCAGAACCATCATCCTCCCCGACGACATCACATCACCTTCCCGACAGTCACCTGTCCTCCAGTGTTCACCCTTGTTGTACCTTGCTGCTTTTTGCGTCGATTCTCCTCTACTTAACATGCTCCAAGATGAAGTTCCTTGAACACTCTCATTTTGAAGCGTTAAACTCAGCGTTGAACTTTGATGCCGGTATATATCGGATTATTGGAAGGTGAGTACAGTTCAAACGAATCCTACACGTTCTGCCAGATTTCAATTTATTATTGTTTATGAAAGTACACCTAGATTTACGTCTTTTTTCTAATAGTTTTAGCAGCAAATCGACAAAAAGATAGCGTCTTGGGAATGATTGTTTATATGCTCTTTTATTAAACGTGTCAATTTTAGCTTTTACTAAATTTTTTCCTACTGTGTTGTTCTGTTGCCAACCACTAGCTGTGGTACAGCAGAGTATAACACTGTCTAGCGACCACCGACCGAGAGATTTCGGTAAAGAAACAACAACTTTAAGCTAGTGTGATGCTCCGGCACAGTAGTTGTTTAGTTTCAGGAGGCAAGATAGTGTATAGCTTCTTTTACATGGACTCTGATTAGATTGAGCCAGTCTGTTTTCTTCTGTGAGGCTGTGCTCGGATTGTGCAGCCATGTGTCAGCAGTGTCTGTGACACATTTTAAACAGCAGTGAATCGTACTACCGATTCAATTGAGAACACAGTGGTGGTGCAACCATTAAATCACAGTCAGCTTATGCGTGATCTGACAAATTAACAATTACAACGTAGAGGCACTGGAATTTGCAGTTTAATATCATTTTTAATATTCATTCTCAGTTGCCACTGGGCAGTTTGGTGATTTATTGACATGAAGCAGATGCTACTGCTGTTGTTTGCTGTTGGTCATGGCGAAGCACATCTTCTGCCATCTGCGTCAATCTGTCTTTCTATCGCTTTTGAAAACTTTAAAATATGACTTTAAATTGTCTTGAACCAAGGCAGATCGGTGAATGGTGCATGGCGTGAGTGTGTGCTGCAGGCCTGATGTGTATGGCATTGTGAATGCATTGGAATTTGGTTCTAAACGGATTCACATTGCATTTCTGGTTGCTGCATCCATTCTCGGCTGCTGAACAATTGCCCGACACGACTGTCATTTGAACGCATTCACTTGGTGATCTTCTTTATTGTCACGCACCACCACCATCCTGTGCCTTGCTAATTTCAGGCGCCATTTTTTTTATTACAAGTGACCTCAATTTGCCTTCGCTTTCAATCTTAACTTTCCTTATAGCTTCTAGTTCATGAGTGCTAATGCCTTTAACGTCTTTTTTCTATTTCCTCATCCCCTTTAGATTAGAAAGTTACTCCTGTAAGTTGGTGGCCAGCGAGAAGAAGCTATTCAAGTCTATGAACGCCGCTGATGGCCTCAGTCCGAATGATCTGGAGGCTTTATCGCCGCCCAATTCAAGCTCATTTCCCAGCAACTCCTTCAGCAGCTCATTCAACAGCAGGTACCGTTTTCGTGTTACTCGTTTTCACTCTCAATCATTATCTACCACAACTACCAGTGCCAACAGAGTTTTCGAAGCACCCCTTTGATGATGGATGTGTGCCCAGAGCGTGCATCCGAGCCCCAGTGGGCTGAACTAGCCGTATTTTGAAGTTTGTTGTTGTTGCGGTCGCTTTCACTTCCAGTTCAGTCTTTATCTCTGCGGATTAATTATCTAAGTAGGCACTAATCACCACAGTTTGGCTATTATTTGGCTGAGTTTCAATTAACTGGCGGCTTCTAGCCGTCTGAAAAGTAGACCATTCATTAATTTCCCCTCGTTGCAAGCTCTTGAGTTTTCTCGGAAACTTTAACTGTAGCCTTGCCGCACTGGCTATCGTACTACTTTCTTGAAATTTCTCTTTTCTACCCTACTAAGCTGTGCTCACACTAACATGGAAACAGCATTGGCACTACTGGCAACTTTATTCTCTTACCAAGTCGGCAGTTTTTTTATTTAGGACCTAATTGGCACTTCTCCATCTTTACATTATTTAGCCATAATTTATCTCCGATTTACTGACCTCAAACTTTTTTGCTCAAACATCTAATGCTTGCGGAAAGCAATATGTGTTTTTGATGTTATCGAAATGTCTGACTGAAACACTTTGATAATGAGCTGGAAAATGACTGGTCAGATCTCCTTTGGCACTGCCCACTTTATCAAGCAAATGATTTCCATTTAGTAGTATAGCACTAGTAATTTTAATTATTTTCATCTTTGCTTGTCATCGAACTCATTTTTACTTGTTTTATTGATTGCTTCATGTCGAGCAAACTGTATGCTGGGTAGACTGCAATTTTGCCGATTTTGACAACTGCCCAGCCCGTAGCTGTCACGGTCCCAGGCCAATTTGCCATCTTGCCATAATGTTTGTCTGTTTGTGTTGGTGTTGGTGCCATTGCCGTGTGCCAAGGCCATGTAACTGTGCTAGCACGGAGGCCAGTTCGGACAGACCTAGGCTTGCTGTAGTTCATCGCAGACGGACGCATCACTCGGTCTTGGGCGATTGGGCGGTCTTATTCAATATGGCCGTTCTTGTTTATTGCAGACCCACAAAGGAATCGCCAACACAAGCAAACTATTTTGGCGCAACTCATTCTTTTCACTTTTCAGCAGTCGGCTTCTGTGTTCGCCAATCTTCTCTCTACTTTCTACACAATACAATGACGATGTGAGCTTTCTGAGTTAGGCAGAAAGTATTATTATTATTACGACACTGTGCGGAAAAGTGAAAAAAGAAAGACGGGCCCGGCCACTTGCTTGCTTTTTCCATTTGCCTTCTCGAGCTCCCGACACAGCTTTGGCAGTGCTCGAGTCTTACTTGTCTTTTCGCTTTGGCATAAGTTTTATTTTATTTTTTCTATACTTTTCCGTTCACTCGCCACTGGCAAGTGGTAAAGTGCAGTGCAGTGTGCACTGCTCATCTTTGGCTGGCGCTTCTTCGCGTGGACTGCCGTTAACTGGCATCGTCGTTACTCTTTCGTCTGCATTTCTATTTCTCTATATTAATTTTGTCTTTTATCACCGAACACAGACAGACAGACTTGAGTCTATTATGCCAACAACAATTGCGCTGGAACGATTTAATAATTAGACCTTCATTTTGACTTTACTTTTTTACTGCTGCTCGAAAACAACTGAATTTCCGCTAGTGCACTCATGTGCTTCTTTGCGGTGCACTCTTAATTCGGAGCTGTACTGTTTCCTGTACTGTTTCCTAATCTTTCTGCCGAAGCCTTCACGACACTTCTGTGCCAGTACAGTACACATGGTCGGCAAATAATGCTCTTTCTCTTGGTAGACAATCGACTTGGATTTGAAGTAGTCAGTAGATTTACTTTTTTTCGAGGAACGGCAATTTACCCTTTATTCTCGACTGAATGTTTTCTAATTATCACTTGGATATTGTTCTTTTTTCAAGCTTCAAGTTCTCTTTGGAGAACAGTCATTTGCAGTGCGGCCAAATGTGTTTCACCATTCGAGAGAAGGGGTAGGAGGGGGCGGCGAGGGGTTTCACAGTTGAAAGTTGTCAGTGTTTGGCCTCTCAGCAACCACTCTCGTGCTCGCGAGTGTTTGTCGATGATAACTTTGCTGTCAGCTTATGCAGACATTAAAATTATTTATACTTGGCTGGCTAACCGGTGCTTATTGTGGCTCATTAATATAATTCACAATCATTTCATTTCTCTCGATTACCCTGCCTGGGTTGAAACTTTTCTGCCACTCTAAAGAGAGTGTGTTCCTGAAAAGTGTGCCCATTTTCAGCCTGCAACTTTGTTGTAGGCAAATGTGTCTTGGCGCCGCGCAGCGTCAGCCACTTCTTGACACACGCACACTTCTACATACTACAACGCAGCACTGACCTTTTTGCAGTTGTGATTGAAGTCAGTTTGGGCCAATTGAAAATTGTCTCAGTGAGATTAATGCCGCGAACGTGGTGTGAATTATATTGCCACTTGTGCCGGGCACTTGCCTCCTGGGCCTTGTCGGTCGTGCCTGCCTGCCTGCCTGCCTTTCTTCCCCTGTCGTACACTGCTCTACACACACTTTACTCTATCCAGCTCGCTCCACCAGTACACCACCGCCAACTCTGCCAACTTTTGCTTCCTCTGCTAAAAGTGACTTTTAGCGGCCGCAACATCGGCCGCAGCAGCAGCTGAAGCAGCTTTTGCATTTGCTCAGCTCTTGTTATCTTTCATTTCACTCGATCTGGTCTCTTTACTGAATTTAAATTACAACCTGACAATATGGAGCGTGCTTTTGGGAAACAATTTGGAGGGCTAAGGAAGCTGTGCACGGACGAGTTGGGTCCATGTTTGGCTTACTTGTACTTGGCTTTTTCTTGGCACAACACGTCGCTAGCAGTAGTGCTAACCGAAAGTGTGCCCGGGATTTGCGCCGGTGTCTTTGTGTGTGTGTGTGTGTGTCAGTCTCGGTGTTGGCGCCAAATTTGTCAGAGTGCAGAGTAAAGACAATGACATTGGCAGGTGCGATTCACGGCAGAGCGCTGCTAATTGGACTGCTCGAGTAGGGCGCCAAATTGGATCTCGGCAGTGGTGCTGTGAAGGTGCTGCTAGTGGAGGTGGTGGTTGTTTCTTCCCTGGAATGTGTGCCTAATGAGGACGTACCCTGCGCGTGTCACTTGGCCTAATGTTTTTCCCTTTTTGTTCCTTTTTCCTCACAGAATTGCAAGCATGGCGGACGAGTTCCAATGCAGCCAGACGAGTCGAAAGATTCTCTTTTATCTCATCGCCACGTTAAATGCATCATTTAATCCCGATTACGATTTTAGCCACTGTCGTGGTGACGAGTTCAGCAAGGAGCCCAGCATAAAGGTAGGACTCTTTTCTTTCTTTCTTTTTGCGTTCTTTCTCTTTCTCCTCTTTCGGTCACATACTACCTGCAAACTTTTCCACTGACTAGCGGTGACTCAGGGGCATCACCCGACGGCCGTTGTCTCATTAGCACCGTCGTCCATGTGGACCATTTAAATGTGCCAAATTGGCGATTCTGCCTGGCACCAAATTACACTTGACTGCCACCGCAGTGTGACGGCCGATCACCGGCGATGCAATGATTGTGGGAGTGTGAGAGAGAAAGTGAGAGCCCCCACTCCAATTCATCGCCGTTTCTGTCTATAGTAACTATGACTATTAGCATAATAGCAATGGCAATTGTAATAATAATTCATAATATATGAACAATAATTGAATCACACGTCACTCTCAGCTCATTGTGGCCTCTCTTTCTACTGTGTGTGAGTGTTTGTATGTGTCGTTATTAAAAATATTAAAATTGCTCGTGGAAATGGTAAAGTTTTGCCGATCCTCTTTGGCGAAGAGTGCAAAGGGTCTTTCTGGCAAGTCGCTGGGCCAGCACACCATCACACGCTTCCATTGACAGAAATGCAACTTGTTCTCTTTCTTCTTGCCTGGTGCTTTTCTTCTTGGCCTTGCACTTTTGCTTGGATGGTGCATTCTTTTGGCAAGTCTGCCAGAGTCAGTCAGAATCAGTCAGGAGAAAGAGACAATGGCATGGCACTTTGCAGTTGCACTGAAGCCAGTCAGTGAGCCAGTGTGTCTGAGCTGGCCAATTTAAATTGCCCCCTTGTCATCTTCTCTGCTTCATTCTCTGCCTGTCTGTCTTTATGTGTATGTGTTTGTCTATTGCTGATGCTTTTCAGCTTCGATCGTTAACTCGACTGCTGCTCGGTCGCATGTCCTTGTTCAGGCTCATTGCCCGATCGAGTCTATTCATTCAATTCTCTCAGTCGTCGGCAAGGCAAGGCAAGGCGCCTCGCATCTCACAGCCAGGCCAGCGCCGTTGCATTGTTCAAGTGCTGTAATTATAATTACTTGGCCAGAGACAGTGCAGGCGTTAATGAATCCAGTGGGCATTGTCTTCCCACTAAATGGATGACACTGCTGGCTAACTGGAATATTCCACTTGCGCACTCGCTGCCCTTGTCTTTTTGACTGTGCTCTGGTTGTGCACTGTCCTCCCACTGCCTCGCACTCAATGGCGACTTTCCCGTTGACACTGACTTTTTTAGGACTCTCTCCGACTCGGCAGAGCAATTGAAATCGACACGACATCTACTTCCTTAGGTGCACACTAGACGGACTCTGTACATCTGGTGACCCAGATGGGCATACACTTTGCGGTTACGCTTCGTCTGATCACGCCATTCTGATGGAGCATAAATCTAAAATCTAAAAAGCACACACACGTTCTTTGGACTGGAGTAGCACTGCTTTGAGAGACTCTGCGTTGAGAGTATTCTTTAGTGCGACAGCACTTCAGTGTCATCAATTTCGATTCCTGTTTTTTTGTTGTGTGAGGTTTTGCACTCTCTCGCGCTGTCGCCGCAATTCATCTTGCTCCATTAGTCTGCCAGTCAGCTAGTTCAATTGGCAACTCTTTTCAATCGGATTTATCGGCAGTTTTAATTTAAAAATCATTAGAATATGAAAAGCGCCATGTTTGTCGCGGTAGTACTCTGATATACACAGAAGGAACATTTGGGCTCTGTCTATTCAACAACGGAGTAGTGAGCGCAGGTTTGTAAGGCGCCGCTATTCTTCTGGTTCTCCTGGAGCCGAGCGCCATTCGTCTTGTTGATTTGCAGCCTTCTCGAGCCAGCAGCAGCAAAGCTCACACGCCTGAACACTGCGAATCCTCGGTTGCAAGGCAATTGGTGCTGGCTAGACGTAGTCAAATTGATTGCCGCACTATTAGCAAGTGGCTCATGGCTGTATCATTTCAGAGAACATCATTTTTCAAGCCAATTTATAACTCGACTTGCCTTTTGTTCGTTGTTTTTCTGCCTACCATTCTCCTCTTTGGTTTGAGAGCGTTTTAAATTTACATTTTTATTATAAGTTTCTGTCGTTATTATTGCATTTATAATGTCGGTTATTAATTTGATTCCTTTTCTTTCCCTCACTCACTCACTCACTTTCTCTAAATCTGGATGTTCCCTGGTTCCTTTTGGTTCCCTTCTCTCCGGCTGTCTCTTCTCTTGGCATGTGTACTACCCCCATTGAAAATCACGCGTCGTCTTTGCAGCATGTGATGGATGCCGTGGACTCGAGCTTCTTCAACTCTTCGGCCCGTGAAGAGTACAACGCCGTGAAGGCTCAACTTTGGTCTGCAATTGATAGTCACATCAATCTTTCAGACTGTGAAATTTACAGGCAAGTACAACTGGCACAGTTTTCACAGTGCACACATGAACATAGTCGAGTCAGTGGCGCTTCCTTCTTCTGGACATATTTGCTCATGTTTTTGCTTGTTTCAGCTTTCTCTCTTATTCTTTATTCTGTGTTGCTCCTTTCTTTTTGCTGTTTGCTTCCTTTTGGCTGCTACTGCCTCTCCATCTTCCTACTGCCGCTTCTATCTGCCAGCAGAATGGCGTCACTGCCATTATTTGCTACTAATTTATTGGCTACATTTATTGATCCAATTTCCTGCATCTCTTAAAATTTGCCCATTTGTAGAAGGCGGCCTGTCCCGGCATATTGCCTATCGCCTTGATCTATGCCATTGATTTATTCATTCTCTCTGGCGTGCGCGCTGTCCCATGGCTATTGTTTTCAGTTTTCCTTTCTTCTCTCTGTGTTCTATTATCTCTTTTCATTTGCCCATTTATTAACGCAGACAATGTGTTTACCCTCTCAATTTCTCTTCCTGCAGCTTTAATCCCAACGCTAACTTTGATCCCTGGGATGAGTGCTGCATTTGGTCATTCTACTACTTTTTCTACTCGAAGAAGCTCAAGCGCATCGTCTTCTTTGCCTATCGGGCCGTAAGGTTTGTGTAACACACAGGACAGGACAGGACGAGGGGGCAGATAAAGTGGCCCTTTATATTACTTTTGTCTTGTCCCTTTTCTATTCTTTTCTGCTCTTTTTTCTCATTCACTTTCCTTTTCCAACACAACAACAGGAAGGACGACGCCGACGTGGAGGAGCAAGAGGACACCGGATACACCTCATTCGATATGGACTTGATGTAATTGAGTGGAAGAGCATCTCCATTGCACCCATTCTCAGCCAGCATGACCGCCAGCCCTTTCGTCTCTGGTTGTGCCCACCAGTCAGTCCAGGGTCGCTTAGCGCTCATCCTTTAGCACACATACACTTGCACTCACACAAACACAAACACACACACAAACACAAACACACACACACACATCATGAGCACCATCTAATCGTAGTGTCGCCACTAAAAGCTTAACTATGTCATCGTCCGAATATCTAAACCTAATCTCATTTGGCTAGTGTGCAGTGTGTCCTCATGTTGTCCCACCGCTGGCTATGCGATCTCTATTTATTCGGTATTGCATCCTCCTCCTCTAAAGCCCATCTCCATTTCCTCCTCTGCCTGGCCATCTAATTGGCCACCGCATTTATGGTTCATCTGGCAATATCTCACTTTGATCGTTCTCTTCTCTTCTTTCTTTCATTCTATCCCATTACGAAGCGTTTCAGAGTGGCATTCAATAACACTCAGGCACTTCTCTACTACTACCCTCTTTACGCACACACATTGCCACACTTTACATTACTTCTTTTCCTCCTCACCATTATCATTGGCAGTAGTAATAAACACTGGCAATCCGTTTCGATTAAATTAAACAGCATCACCCAGTGTGTGCGCACTCTAATTGGGCGCCAATGACCCACTCGGCTTTGTTCGACCTCGCGGCTATGTTCTTACGTTCTAATAATTATATGTTCTTTTGGCCTAACTGGCACCACCACTGTTTTCCATCTCCAGATGAAATGGCAGTGGCCAATCGGCCAAATGGCGACAATTACTGATAGTGCACAGCAGAGAGGAAGCGCACAATAAAGTTTATTGAATATAAAAAGACCATACAGTGTGTGCTATGGCACAATGATTACTCTAATCGACAATCGTCACACTATGGACAGCCTGCTTCCTGGGCTGTGATTGCTAATTACTAGTGCGTTCCTTCCTCTCTCTCTCTCTCTCTCTCTCTCTCTCTCTCTCTCTCTCCTCCTCTCTCTCTCTCTGCAATTGCCACTCGATTAATGCCAATTATTGCCCGCGATTGTTGTACCAAATGATTTTGATTACCTCTCCCACTCACCTCCCGCTGTATATATTCTGTACAAATGAAATCAAAGCTCTGTATTATCATTCATTTGATTGTTGTGATTCATTTCATCTTTTGCATATGATCCTGATGCACCTGGCGCACCGATACCCCTTATTCTCTCAGATCTGTTACACATTATCAAATAAATGCTTGTTCATTCAAGTTGTTTTTATATTATTTTTATTTAATTAATATGATCGTTGGCGGTCAGCGGTGGACCAAGGAGTTGCCTCTCTGCCGAGCAAGAGTTTAGGGCAATTGGTTGTAAAACACTTGAGCGAAATAACTTTTTACTGGTTAGACCAGCATAACGTGGTTGACAGTGGTGTAGTAGAGTTAACACTGTTTCAGTTGACCCTCTGGCAAAATAGTCATTGCTGCTTTATCGTGAGTGAGTGTAAGTGTGAGTGTCAAAGGCAAATGTCTGTGCAGGAAGTAGTGCGTAGAGGAATATGGTTTGCGCCTTTAGAGTACGGGTGTGTACTTAAAGGGGACAATAAATAAGGTGTGTCTCTGTTCGTTGTTACCGATACGAAGTACTTCAGACGAGTAGAAGCATATGTAGGCGTCGGAGAGAAGTCGTCGAGGCAGCTCCGGAATCATTTTATCGTCTTTATTATTAAGTAGAAAGTTGTAACCATCTTCACTCAGCCACCACCTGTGGTAATTAGAAGAAAGAACATTAGAAACATGGCCGTTATATAATAAAAATTATTTCTCTAAAGAGCAAGCACATACTTTAGGTCAGGAAAAGCCACCACTTCGGGAATATTGTATCCGTTTTGTTCACCTGAAATTAGTAGTGTCTTTTGTAAGTCTTAATGCACTAATGCTATTACACACTAGACGAACCTTTCCGATCGGCCATGCTATCAAAGAAACACCAAGGACTATCAGGACCAGAGCCACACTTGACAAAGGATACATAATGACTGGTAGTAGAGTAGAAAGAAGTGAAAATATATTTAATAAGAATTAATGAGCCAAATGAAGCCCCGAGGCATTGAAAGCACTTACCTGGTCTCGATGCAAAGCACCGCAAAGAGCTCCATTGTGACTCGCGGAATATTGGTGTGATTCTTGAGCATGGCAAACTCGGCGGGAACGGCCAGCTTTGTAATCTTATGCTTTGACCTCTTCTTGTGACCATGACTTTTCTCGGAACAGACGGCACAGAAAGCGATCGATTCGAGACCTTCGCCAAACTTTCCAAAACACTCTTTACATTCAAACTCAGCCAGTTCGCCGCATACAATGCACTGCCTGGGCGAGTTTTCCAGCACATTGGTGATGTCCAGGTACAGACTAGGCATGATTCGAGGGTACATCTTGAACTGGGCACCAAAACGAGGCATCTGAATTATTAGGCATGGAGGAATTTCTCGCAGCTTAATATCTGAGGCTAGGAACGATTGATCAAAGAGTTGTTGCACATTGGGTAATTGCAGTGTTTCGTCCTTTTCAACGAACAACTGGTAGAGAGACGAAGTCAGTCCGGAGCTCAGTTTGAGATATGGATCAGTCTTTAGTATTTGATTCAGTAGAAGGTTTAAGAATTCTTCGGGATCCTTCTCTTCGCTTGTCAGTCCACGCATAGAGCTAATTCGCTCAAGCAGTTGCCGAAGATGCATCACTCGATCAGCCCGAACGTAGTAGTTTGCTCGAAGAGGATTTACAATTTCTTCCTTCAAAATGCGCTGCACTTCATTGTACTCGGGAATATCATCGGCCCTCTTGGGTCTGTAGAGAAGAGATTCAAAGACGGTGGTTGAGGAGAACATGGCAAAGAGTGTTGCGTCCAGGTAACACGAGTTGTGGTGCCCCTGAATGCCGCGATTCTTGCCGCACAACTGGGTCAAGTCTTCCTGCGTGCCCAGAGGGGCGACATCACCGAGAACTGATGGACAGTCTATCGAGCCAAAGAGACTAGAACTGCGTCGACTGCTGTCTGGGCTGGCAGGCTTACTGGGCGCACTAGTGGAAAGCTTTGGTGGAGAGCTTGACGATGGTGATTCTTTGTTGTCTGTATAAAACTTGTAGGTGTCGAGGCTTTTTTGTTTAGATCTCCTGATTGGTTTTTGAGGTGGAAATGATTCGTCAATTCGAGCTGTAGAGCCAAGGTAGTCGGTGGCTTTCATCAAGCCCACAATCGGCACCAAGGAGGCGTGATTCATTTCAGTCTCAAAGAGCTTGTACTCATTGTAGAGGCCAGTGCCAGAGCCGACTGGATTGACAAAGGAAACGCCAGCCATCCACTCGGATCCTACGTCAGGCAGTTTGCCTAGCCACTTGACGACGCCATATTCTGGTCCGGTGTCGCTTATCCAGACAACTTTATCGTGAAGCTGAAGAGGTGGCGGAGGCGATCCATCGGCGCACGCTTCGTCCAATGATATGGGCCTTAGGGAGCTGTTTGCAGATGATGAGGGTGGAGGATAGTACTGGCCATTGGATGTTAGCGGCTGGTAGCCGTTGTTGGATGGCATTGTGGTGCCTCTACTTGATGTAATCACAGTTGGGTTTGTTGTTAAAGCAGGTCAAAATAAACTTGTTGTTCAATCGGTAATTAATTACTGTCCAAAGGTGAACCCGGCGAGCATGGTCAGAAGGGAAATTACCAGAGTCACAACATCAGAATTTAAATGGACAATGTCACTGAAAGCTAAAACCAAAACAAAGTCAACGGATGAAAAAAAAACAACAATGAAGACGTCTTTTCTGAATGGGAGCTTAGAAATTCCGGCACAGAATGAGGAGCCACGAACTGGCGACAGGGAGCCAAGAATAACCGCCACTTGTAGGAAATGGCAATCCTTTCTGGTGGCGTCTCGAGCAGTCTGGTAGTAGTTCAGCTCGCTGACGTTCACTGTTTGTGTTGATGCTGGTGGTGGTGGCGGTGGTGAGCCGTGGCAAGTCGATTGACTGCTCGTCTGACAGAGTCTCGAGGCAATCGTCAAGCGTTGCGTAACGGCCGATCCAGCTGCTGCGCGACACAGATCGCCAAGAAGTCAGTGGTGATTGGAATGTGCTTGTCTTGTCGCTGAGTCACCACCTCGAGTAAGTGAGTAAGTGAGGAAAGAGGAGATAATGTCACCCGGCAGTGTCGGTGTATTCCAATTACCTTCCAGCAGTGATTGTGCCGAGTGCACTGTAACAGAGTAGAGGCACCTTCGGAGGGTGGTACTTTGTGCTGCTAATTATTGACTTTTCTTTTACTATTGAAATAGAAACAACGAGGCTACATTTACCAGTACTTTTCCATCTCTTTTGATGCGCAGCAAACGTGATGCCCACGCTTTCAATTGGCCACAGCTTGTCAATTCTGTGTGAAGGTCGCCTTCGATTGCACGGTGCTTCTGCCAGCAGATGTTTTCTGCTGTTTCGATGACTACTCAATGAATCGCTGTCCGCATGTTGGAGAGGAAAATCTACTGGTGCACTTGGCATGCCTGACAAACTGACACATCCAAATTTGGGTTCTCACCGGGTACAGGTAGTGCAGGTGACTCAGTCATGAGCACAGTCAATGTACATCCACAGACTGCACTGTTGATAACTGCTATGTTGCTCGGGGTGCAACACAGCAGTCACTGACACAGCAAAACAGTAGTACCAATTGCGGAAGATAACAACAACAAAAAACTTTATTGAAGAATGGGCTTGCTTCAAATCAATCAAAGTTAAGCCTTCTTAATGGCAATGAATTTAATCGTACCGCAAGCAATACGAGCACCAGAGTTTCCGCTTTGAAGACTCTCGCGGTTATAGCCAGCTCCCAGGTCATCGGTTTGCAGGTGCACCACCAGTGAACGCTCCAGTACGCTGAACTTACCGCGGAGTGAAATCCTGGTACTGCTCACATCGAATTTCGCAGCTCCATGGCATCAGCATGGAGATTTCCCAAGTCCCCGATGTGCGAACTGGGAGAGTCTTTAGGGCCGTGGTTTTGGCGAGTTGGATTGTAGTGCTCCCCCGCGGATTCACAGTTGTAGCCGACCACTCGGTGTTGATGGACATGGAAGCCATGTTTGCCAAAGGGAAACAGGCCTTTCACAAAACCAGATATTTGCGTCGGGCCAGATCCTATTTGAGTCAGTCGAACGACGCCAAATGTTTTAAGACCGCGCAGTAGGGCCACTGCTTGAATAGTACTTGCAGTCATGCCAATAGATCCAATGGATCTGTGGCTGGGAATTTCTACGGCCCCTTCATCGCCGCCACCTTCGTCGCCAGCTTCATTGACCCATTCAGAAATGTCGCCTCCAAAGTCGGAAATGTCAAAGTCGCCAAGTGAAGAGCCAACAGTGTTGATTGACTGGCGAGTGGAGATGATCATCAGCGAGACGAAGAGGAGTAGCACCAGTCCATGATAGGTGGTTCCATAAGGGGGCATGATGTTATTGTGTATTTCTTAATGCCGAAATATCGCCAGCTGGAAGTGAAATGACAGCCATTTCTTGGCACTCTGCCATTGTCATCCCCTCCATTCAATGCCAAGCGGATGTGAAGCAAACCATAACGGAACTGCAGTCGCAACAAGTCGAGTGCGATCGCACTGGACAGTACAGCGAAAGTTGGGCTGCTGCTGAACAACAAGCAGGCTACACTGACACCTTTTTTTCAATGTACGACGTGTCTTTGGTGCAACTTTATCCTCTAGTGGGGGGACACTGACTGCAAGACGACGTATGTTGCAATCAAGACAATAGGATTTGTCGCAATCTAAATCCAAATCGCTTTTCGCAAAAGTCCACCTGCGCGACTATTGTCACATAAACTGCTTGTTTTGGTGCGCCGCTGTTGCCGCACCAGCCGCGACTGAACATCAACAACTCTGATGCAATATTCATCTGATTTTAATTTTAATTTGATTAAACATAAGCGATTTGCTTCAACTATGCTTTTACTGAGGTCCCGGAGTAATCAAAAGGGCTGCTAAGGAGAGCCGGGCTGAGTTGGTTTACCGCCAACATGAAGGCACATGGACGCATCTTTAGAAGGCCATTCTACATTTGCTCAGTGATTTTTTCATTTACCTTCTGGTTGCATTTACAATGTAGTCAAATAACTTTGGCTGACTCCAGCACGTCTAGCTGTGGTGATGGGCTTAATGAAGATGAGCTGCCTCAGTTGAATCTAGTCAATTTCCAATCAGATATAGTCGACAATGGTAATATTTTCAATTTTGTGAATGCTCAAACTGACAAGGTTTTATTCTTTTGTTTCAGAATACATTATATCATTCAAACATTTTTACAAAGCTTCGACGAGATTAAAATTTATAAGAAAGTCACTTCAAAAGCTTTCACTAAATGGTTCGCAGTGGACTTGTGTTGAGCGCGCAAATGCCGCCTCGACTTTTCCAAGTGATTTTGACTTGCTTCAAATGCACGCAAACATTCCCCTAAGTGTTCTTTCGGATTCATTGCGCCATCATCCGTCAATAAAAGATGTCACGCCTCAACGAAAAGTAATTCGGAACCTTCAACATGTTAATTCTTCCACTGACAGTGACATCAGTTTGCACTACCAATCTCGTCAGATGTCTTGGATCAACTCATTTAGCTTTGATTCATATTCCATCACTGACACGAGAAGGCGGCTTTTACGAGCAATTCCCGTACAAATCACCAACGTTCTTCAGGCTGACGTTCTGTGGAAAATGGGAATCACCGGAGCTGGAGTAAAAGTGGCCGTCTTTGACACTGGCCTTGCCAAAAGTCATAAACACTTTAAGAAGATTAAGGAGCGAACAAACTGGACGAACGAGCGCACATTTGATGACGGTCTTGGCCATGGCACCTTTGTTGCTGGCGTAATTGTCAGCAGCTCAAAAGAATGCTTTGGGTTCGCTCCTGATGCTGAACTTCATGTCTACCGCGTTTTTACAAACAATCAGGTATCCTACACGTCATGGTTTCTTGATGCGTTCAACTACGCAATTCTCAAGAAGATCAACGTTCTCAACCTCAGCATTGGAGGGCCGGACTTTATGGACCGGCCATTTGTGGATAAAGTATGGGAGTTGACGGCCAACAACGTGATCATGGTTTCAGCCATTGGCAACGACGGCCCACTTTACGGAACGCTGAACAATCCCGCTGATCAGATGGACGTAATCGGCGTCGGGGGCATAAACTTTGAAGATCAAATTGCCCGATTTTCTTCTCGGGGCATGACCACTTGGGAGCTGCCTGCTGGCTACGGTCGCGTCAAGCCTGATATAGTCACCTACGGCGCCTCTGTTCGAGGGTCAAACATCAAAACCGGTTGCCGTGTTCTGTCGGGCACATCGGTGGCTTCGCCTGTGGTCGCGGGCGCCGTCACCCTTCTCATGAGTGGCGTCCTTCACCTGGGCAACATCATCAATCCGGCGAGCATGAAGCAGGCGCTGATGGCCTCTGCCCACCGCCTACAGAATGTGCCCATCTTTGAGCAAGGTGCGGGGAAGCTCGATCTGGTGCACGCCTACCAGCTGCTTCGCTCCTACCGACCGCAGGCCTCCCTGCACCCGCCCTTTCTCGACTTCACCGACTGCCCCTACATGTGGCCGTACTGCACTCAGCCGCTCTACCACGGCATGGTACCGCTCATCGTCAACGTCACCATACTCAACGGCATGTCAGTCACGGGGAACATCGTGGAGGCGCCCACCTGGCACCCCTACTTGCCCCAACATGGCGACCACCTCCAGGTGGCCATCACCTACTCGGAGATACTTTGGCCGTGGTCAGGCTGGTTGGCCGTCCACATTTCAGTCTCCGCTGAAGCGCGCAACTGGGAAGGCATTGCCCAGGGACACATCTCACTGACCATTGAAACGCCGGCCGGTGAAAATGGCGATGAGGAGGAGGCAACCAGTCTCAAAAGTGAACTGGTATTTCCAATCAAAGTAAAGGTCATCTCTACACCGCCACGTAATAAACGCATTCTATGGGATCAGTACCACAATCTGCGCTACCCACCTGGCTACTTTCCTCGAGATAATCTCAACGTGAAGAATGACCCACTTGACTGGAATGCTGATCACATTCAGTAAGTAATTTTTGCCTGTTTCTTATTCACAATTGTCTTTTCTCACCACTTTATTCATCTTTTTAGCACCAACTTTCGCGACATGTACCAGCACTTACGCTCCAATGGCTACTACATCGAAGTGCTGGGACAGCCGTACACGTGCTTTGACGCCAAGCAGTACGGAACCTTGCTGATTGTCGACCCAGAGGAGGAGTTTTACCGGGAAGAAATTGAAAAGCTTTTTCTTGACTTTCAGAATGGACTTTCGCTCATTATTTTCGCCGACTGGTACAATGTGACGGTGATGCGTAAGGTGAAGTTCTTTGATGAGAACACTCGCCAGTGGTGGCTCCCGGTGACTGGCGGAACGAACATTCCTGCACTCAATGAACTGCTCTCCCCCTGGGGCATTGCTCTCGGAGACCAAGTTTTTGAGGGCAGCTTCAAGGTGGGCTCGCATGACATGTACTACGCTTCTGGCACCAGCATTGTCGACTTTCCTCTGCAAAACACTACCGGATCGCTACTTCGGCTAAATCTCAACGATCAAGGTCACGAGCTGTTGCACGGCAAAAAGGTTCAAATTTCCAATGTGCCCATTTTGGGTTTGTACGGCGCCCAAAACTCTTCTCCTGATCGGAGCAGTGTATCGGCTGCCAAAAACGCCACCGGTCAGCTGGCCATCTACGGCGACTCCAATTGCCTGGACAGTGCTCACCTGCAAAAGGACTGTTTTTGGATGCTGGACGCTCTGCTCCAGTTTACTACCACCGGTCAGACGCCATCTTTTATGGGCAATGCTGGTGGTGGTGGTGGCACTGAACGTCAGCATCTAAACACCAGTCAGCTGAAGCCGTCACCTCAAAAGCCCCAGCGAATGGAGGGAAATCAATTGTTTAAATACTCAAAAGTAATCAACGAACAGCTGAAGCGAAAGCCTCTGCCCGCTTGCTTGACAATGCACTTACAAACTGCCATCCCGCTCAACACAACTGCTCCAGATAATCTCTTTAAATCTCAAAAGCTCCTATCGGTAGACATTGACCCGAGACTCTTTGATGCGCCCCTAATGCCTCCAAACTCTGGCGAGACGGCGAATAATGATGAGCCTGCCAATAAAGAGGCCAATAATGAAGAGACATTTGAACACTACGACGAGCTCAGCTGGTCAAACTCTCGCCTGAGCAATCTCTTTAGCGGCAGCAAGTTCCTCAGAGTAAGATACGAATCAGAGACGGTCTTTTCCCTCTATACTCTCTTGACACTACTGGTCATCATTCTCGTGGTGCTCTACCTGTTGAGGCATAGGCTCGTCTGTTCAAGCAGAGGCCGTCGGCGTCGACCTCGAACTACGCTCTATCGTTTACTTCGCCAAGGTCCACTAAGGACACCTGAACTGTGATCACGCTTTATCGTCATCTTTTGCTGAATTCTAACACAAACTTTTTCCTGATTAACTCTCTGGTCGTTTACGTCGTCATTCATTCCTTCTCTTCCTCTCTCTCTCTCCCTTTCTTCACTTTCACCTGACCCACCGTAAGAACAATGTTTAACTGCATGTTCCTTGCTTGGTTCTCTTAAATCTTTCCGCTTATTCCAAAAAATCTTGTCTGCAGCTGCTGCAGCTTCATCAATTCAGAACTTTATTAGTCGGCAACATTCTCTGCGGCGTCAGCAAGCTCAAAGCAGACACACTAGGAAGAGCGCAGAAACGCTCACACTTATTTGATCTTATTTCAGCCATCCTCGTGATCATTCACGGCACAATTAATCTGCCTTCAGTCACTCTATTGTTATACTCTCGCACACTTTTTGCCCAAGCTTTAGTAGCGCTTTCTACCGCACTGTCGGCGATGGACTTTTAGTAGTTCCAATTCTGGCCAACCTGTGGTCTACTTTACGGGGTTTGGACTGTTTCTTCTCCTTCTCCTCATCCGGCACTTTTATGCGGCTGTCACCAGGGCGACCGAGTACCATTACTCATGGCGGGGCTTAAGCATTGAAGATGCTTCCAATCAAGCATGGCCATTTTTGCCAAAGTTGATGCTCAAGTAGTCTCCTTGGTGGTGGTGGATGTGCCGGCAATGCGAGCCATCAGACAGTTATGCCCGTATTGCGGGCACTTTACTGCACGGACGTGAGCACCTTTACCTGTGGTCGCTGGCAGCAGCAGTCATCGTCAGCTATAATGAATTAATTGCCGTTGGCCACAATACCTGTCTGTCCGCATGGGGCCACTTTGATTTGTTTAATAGTGCCTTTCATCATGTTTCGATCGGCCTACGCGTCGGTGCCAGCACGCGTTTTCCCATTCACAGTCGCCGTTGATGTGTGCCACCTTGCATGTTATGCATGAATCTCTTCTTCTCTACAACTCTTATGACCACTAAGACCCACACAAAACACATAAACGCGTGCAGCTCTTTGACACTTTCGCCAGCTTTCTTAGTCTCTCACTCTGAGCTTCTCAAAGCTTCTCACTTAATTTGTCTGCCGAGTTAATTATTCTGCGGGCATTGTTTCCCCTCTCCCTCTGATGATTACAATCTGCACCAGTAATCGGTCAGTTACTTGCTTGTACACGTGTCAGCGCCGTTGTCCAGTGTCACTCGAGTCACTTCACTGGCCAACTGTCTGGCGCCTGCCCGTGCTGTCGTCACCGCTGCCGACTTTTCATTTCAATTGTCAAACTCAAAAGCCGCCATCGATTTCTTCCCCCTTTTCCCATTGTCCTTTTGCTAATTTCCATGTTTTACTCATTTCATTTCAGGATTTATTCTATTTTGAAAATGACATTTATGAGGAAATATGTGAAGACGAGGTGGAGGTGTCACTGTCCAACTCGCCCTCACCACCACCTGTCCACCACTGCACACTGGTGTACGTCTCAGCGAGCTGCTATGAATACTCTTCGCTCTACCAATTTTACAGTCTACTCGACCACTTGAGCCACTCAAAGAGCACTTGCACTTTTGTCAATTCCCGTTGACAGCTGTCATTGTTGCATTTGCCAAATGTGTAAACAACAACAATTGAAATTGAATTAACATTTTGACTGAATTTTTCATTTGTGATTTTTTCTCTAAAGTAAACTGAATAGTATACCTAAAAGTATACCGTGCTAGCTCATTGAGTATATTCCATTGATCGATGAGTAATGTTTCAAATGTGTGATTTTTTGGAAAAATTAGTTTAATTGATGCTTGTGATTAGCAAGTTTGTTTTCCTAATGATTAGATCATCATCTCGTTTCTAGTCAAGTGATCGCAGACCAGACGGTAGCTATACAGAACGGTAGTACTCTCTGCCGCAGTCTGCTGTCTTCTGCTGTCATTTGTATATAAATAAACTGGTAGTTCTGGTATTCACTTGACTTTTGCGTCTGACGAGCCAAGATTGTGTGTGGTAAGAGCTGGCGCCTGAGCAAATGACATCGCCATGTGTTGCCCAAGCGCAACTGAAGCTACCACCAGCATCACTTTGCGCCAGCGCATTTCCTGACTGCACTGCTCCGAAGGGGAGTCACACAGAGATCAACCGTAGCTTTGCCTCCAACTACCACCATTCGCATCAGCTCTTCTCCACGGCCCAATCATCACTGTAGCTGCAAGTTCTTTGGCCCCAACCACCACCCAATCAACCATATGTAATCGCAGTGTTTTGAGCACTGTTTTGAAGGTGTTTGCAGTGCATCAGTTTCACCGGCTTCAGCATCACATGACACTACGGCAAGTGTTGTGACCAGGAAAGCCATTTCAACACAATGTGAAATTCTAGCCGTCAGAACTTTGTGAGCAGTGGACCGAACAGTGCCTTCCCAGAGTGAACGCCCTACGTTGCAGCACATCTTGAGGTAGTAAGTTCACCTTCTTCTTGAGAATTTCAGTCATTCTGATGTGTATTCACTGACATTTCTAGTACTACCAGTACCGGTCTAGCGGTAAAGTGCTTTCATTTGACCGCCTAGAACACTGATGGCCACACAAGGTCACACAGTCTACTGTTACAGTTCTTCTTGACCTATTTACGAAAGTACTTCGAGCAGTTGAACGAGTGCCATACCGTATGACTGTCGATTGTTTATCGACAGTCCTTCTGCTTGTTGTTGATTTGGGCATCGAATCAAGTGTTTATGTTTACATTACGACCCTTTCTTGCGCTGCTGCTGCTGTTTCCCCTCTTCTTTTCTCGCAGTCAATCTGCATTCTGACTGTGGTGAATCTGGGTCAGCTGCTCAGTGCACCACCACCAGTCAATTGGACCTAGACAAAGACTCTACTCGAGAATGTTTGTGTGTCTGTGTGCCCCTCAGCTGTTGCCACTGCTACTGCACAAACAATGGTCGGTGAAATGGTTGTGCCTGCCTAATGCCGCCTGATGTCGAAGAGAGTGTTTTCAGTGCACATGAATACTGCCAGCCCACAGTCTTCTTCAGACTTCACATTTGTGTCCGATGTTGTCGGCAGCGACATTGCCGGCTGCCGGTGCCAGCAGTGCAACTGTCGCCCTGCGCGCCCTGTTGCCAGCAATGAAAGAATCCGCTTGTTGCTGCTGCTTGCCAAAGAGCTGCAGCAACATTTGCGATATGGGAACATTTGTGAATCAACATTTGTGAGCACTCTCATTATTCTGCCGCCACACTTTTGTGCAGAGAGAGACTGCAACTAGCTATAATTAGCAGGAGAGAGAGAGAAGAGCTGAGAGGAAGTGATCGACTGAGCTGAGGTGAAGGGAGTAAGAAGCAGTGAGTGAAGAGTGTACATCAGTACTCACACAGCACTCTCTCTCTCTCTCTTTCTTTTCGGTGTTTCTCAGAGTGTGAGTCTGTGTCCGGAAAGAGCAGACTCCTGTTCATCTGCTTCCCAACTGAAAGCATCAGCAGCAGCAGTAGGCACTCTGCCGTCGCGCAGCAGTTTACCAAAATTTCTTGGCGCAGTGGCACCACCGCCACTCTGTGCAATCAATTGAAGAGGAGAAAAGGCGCGGGCGCATCTCCTGAGACCGTTGCCAAGAAATGCCACCACTCAACGCGAATATTCTTTCAGATGTAGTCGTGTTTCTGCATTATCTTCTATTCCGATTCAAGGGAGGGAGGACACTGTGTGCACACGGATGCAATGTTGTTGTGCTCAAATTTCCACTTCCCTGCTTTCTCTCTTTTTTTTTCATTTACCCGAACTTTGCTTTCAACTTGTGGCAGTGTCAATTGACAGCCCACTACTAGCTGATGAACTTCTCTCAAAGTGAACCCTGAACTGAACATTTCTGCAAGTAGGTTGGCTGCTGTACAATGGCTTCAATAGATTCTCAAAGAACAGCAGCAGCAAAACTACCTCTACCGCTAATCGGTTCCCGTTCACACTGTGCGCCAGGAATCGAGCGCCCCCAATTGCAACCCACCAGTTGCTTGAGACGTCACACCGCTGCCGGCGCCTGGCCAATTCTCTACGCCGTTAATGTAGCTGTTGTTGTTGTTGCTGTTGCTGCTGTCGCTGCTTCAGCTGCACATTTCCTAATTGTCTAGTCGCTTCACAAGTGCAGAATTTGCATGCTTGGAGACACTTTCCCTCTTCTCTTCTCTGTTCGCTCCCCCAAGTCAACGAACAGTGCTGACAGCAGTGCAGCAGTGAAAGCTATCAGAGCAACCCGTTCACTGAATCGATCATTTTGCCATTCAGTCTTGAATGCGGCACTCTCGGGATGATCTGGTTCCTCTGTTGTTTTCTTTTCTCTCTAGATCTTCATTGACATCGCACACGCACACACACACTTTGTTCTGTGAAACCAAGCCAATGCATTCTGTGGTGCTCATTGTGCTAGTCCTCATTTGACCGCAACCACTGGTCGGTACTATTGTTTGAGATTGTTCACTTTTCAGTGTTTTTGCAGTTTGCCGTTTTATGCTCTTCACTGCTCTAAAGTGCCTTCACCTCATCGCTTTCAACCCTAATTCGCTCAATAAATGTGCGTAGCTGATTGCTAGCTCGACTCATCTGTTGCTGCTTTTTGTTTTCTAAGTTCAAATCTCAAATCCTGCCCATCCGCCAATGGCCACAGTTTTCCCTGTCTCGCAATGTCTAGTTACCGCCAGAAAGGAGGCAATGCCAACAGTAAAGCAGTAAGTGTGTGCCACTTTCAGGACACCTCACCTCTCCCTCATGTAGTGCAGTTCCATTTTCATCTGTTTACCTACCACCGTCATTGCCATCATTTTGACTACTATGGTTCCCTTGCTCCCTCCCTCCCCCTTTGAAGTTTGAAGCATCGTATCCACGTGTGGTCATCACATCATTTACAGTCCGGAGAGTGACAGTAGTGTCATATTTGACTTTCATTTAAATATATCACGGTGTGCACTGAAGGCAGACGCAGCATCAGCTCATCATCAGCCTTCAACTGCACTGCTTGGCCTATTATGCAAATTGGCAGCTGTAGTGGTTGTCCCCTTTGACCGTTTCTCTCTCGATCGTCAGTACTGCACCGAAGTGCTGCTGCTGCACTGCTTCACACCTTTACCAGAGCACACAATGGTCTTCCCTTGGGGGCACGATCCACTTTATCGAGTTAAGATTTGATCAAGTTAAGCATCGTTTGCGCTGTCTGAGCGATGATTGGCAATCGGTCGTTTTCGTCTCCGTCGTAGCGTCGTAATCGGCGTGGGTGGCTTCAAGCCTCCAAAAATCAGTGGCACGGCGGTGCAAGCAGAAATAATGTGTGCGCAATGTTTCAATTGCAATTCTCAACAAGTGGAACACTGCTCTCCGCCTGAAACGCTCCTTCTGTCCGCCAGCGACGATAACGAGCGCAATAATTGATTCGTCGAAGGGAAACTACCGATTCAGTGGCGTTCGGGTGGGCACCGCCGATCTGTCACTACTGTGCGTCGGGCACCTTATTAGCCTAAATGACGGACGAAAGGAGAGGCATTTCCCAAAGTGAGGATGCTGCTGTTGCTGCCGCCGCCGTCAAGTCGACACCGATTTGCTTTCATTTCAGACGCCAAACGGTGAAACTGGCACATCTTACTGCCTCTGCTGTTGTCTGTTTGGCTGTGCTCTCTTTATTTCAGTGCATTAGAAAGTTTCATCGAAGATATCCGAGTCCGATTTGCCAGCACCGGCAATTTGTCTTCGGAATGTGCCGCTTCAGAGAAAAGGCATCAAACAGAGAGACGCTTTGCTAGATCTTCAAATGTGGCCATGTGTGACAGATGCAGAGGCTTGCCGATTTTGCATCTCTAAGCTAAATCGGTGTGTTCTTTCTCCAGTGTTGGCTGCTGTACTGTAGACAGACCTTCTTCGTTACATCACCCAGTCTCGCATACTAAAGGGGATGACGATGATGTAGCTCACTGTGACGATGATATAATTTGCACCAAAGGGACCGCATTGTAACACCGTTGGCAGTGAACAGCAGTAGAGTAGAATTTATGTAAGACAGGCACGACCGTTAGAAAGTTTATTTGCTGGAAAGCTTTCAAAGGCAACTATGCAGCAGCATCTACAGTTTGTTCATCAGAAACGGATAGTGTAGACAATTGCAATTTTTATGCGCAAGGTCAGACGATAAATAGCTGCCGCCACAAAAGAGTGGTAGCTGGAGCTCTGCCGTCAGCTCTGCCGAGTATGGTTCTCTGCACTTGGTGTTCATCAATGTTACCACTAAATGATTATGTGCTCATTAGTGTGGCATCACCGACGATGGCATCACGTTTGGACGCTGTGAAAAATCAATACGTGCTCTGTTCAGGCGTCCTGCGAATCAATCGATTGTCTCTCCGTCTGCTGCTGCTGCTCTACTGACTGACTGAGCAATGTGGACGACTAAAGCCTACTGCGAGGGCATCTGAAGAAGCACTGGACGAGATATACACTGCACGGCAGCGATTAGTAAGCAGTGGTGGTGGTGTGGTGGTGGTGGTGGTGGTGGTGGTGGTGGCACTTGGCGTCAAGTATCAGCGCCTCCAACTGGGCGTCCATTTGAATTGAATTGAACGGGCAGTGTTTGTGTTGTGTCTGTCTGTTTGCCTGTCTGTGGCCATCAACAATGGCCGCAGTCGCGCTGGCGGTTGGCCTCACAGCACTCCATCGAACCCATTTATATCGCAAGGAAGGCAGTCGTGCGCCTCTGACTTATTTTAGCCTGTGGATCCTCGGCGAGTGCACAGCTCCAGAGCTCTCCTTTTCACTCGGCAACTCGATACCTCTGGGTGGCCACATTGGCCACGAGCAGCGTGGACATGCATTGATTGCAGATCACGACTTGCTCTAATAGTTGCCACACTTTAATTGTGAATATCGCTTTCGTATTAGAATAGAAGAGAAAGAGAAAGAAAGAAAGAAAAAGATATCAAACACACATAATGGCCTTACTTATGATTCATTGCGTAGCACCATTATGAATACTCTTTAAAGCTTTAAAGGCTGAAATTCAATTGCACAAAGACACGGCGTCACTTGCGCCTAGTTCCGACGGTCCAATTGCTCTATTTACACTTTATACTTCAAAACGCTCCAAGCAAACACGCACTCAGTTGACCTTTTTATTTTATTTAAAAACTGTTTTTAAACTCTGAAATTATAGTAAAATATAAATAGCGAGTTTATATTAGTAAAGTTTTACAGTTGCCATACTTTGGTTCTAGGTTTTGCTTCTTCTAGGTCAAGTGCATGTGTCACTAATTGCTGCAATGTCATTTAAAGTTCTGCAAATGTCAGTTGTCCTCTTTCCGGCAAACTCTTTTCTGCTCTCCTTTTCACTGCTCCGATTTTCTCTTTTTTCCATTCTTCTTTCCACAATTTGACCTCATTCTCTCATAGCCCAACTCAATTCTGACATCTTCTTTTCTCTTCCCCTCTTTCAGCAGATCTACTCTCGCTACCCGGCGACCAAGTGCAGCAATCTTGGCATGTCTTTTGGCAGTGCTACCATTGACCTGTACACCAACAAGTACACAGGAGGTAAACCAGGGACCAGCTCACATGGCACCGCGGGAGAAACTTCCGCCAACAAAGGGCACAGCAGCCTATCAAGTGCTGCTGCCCTTTCTTCTTCTCTGGGCAGTTCATACACCTCCTCACTAGGTGACTACGGCCGAAGTGCTGACTTTCACTACTCCTCGCCTTCTGCTTCCTCCTTTCTGCCGGTATCAAATTACGGCACTGAAGTGAGCAGCTACTACAGCCCACTGTCACGACCATCCTCTGCAGCACTGCATCACAGCCACCACCAGTACGGTGCCTCCAGTGTCTCCAGTTTCCAGCCAGGCAGCACCTACCACTCTTCCTACTCCTCCACACCGAGTACTTACTCTTCACTAAAGGTTGGTCCCGTCGCCTCTTCCTCATCTTCAATTCCCAAGCGACCGAGCACTCGATCTTCCTATTCCTCGATTCGCTCGGGTTATAGCCAGCGCAAGCCAACGACCACATCAGTGCGCAGTTCAGCACTGGTGAACAGCAGCACTAAACTGGGTAGCAGTGTCAACAGCAGGAGCAGGAGCAACAGCATCAGTGACCGAATCGGCAGAGGCAATGATGATGATGTAAAGTCTTCAGCAGATAAAGAACCCCAAACAAACGGTGTGCTCGGTGGGCAGGAGGATGGCAATGAAGAGCAGCTGTTGTCGACCGATGATGGAGAAGAGGAGGCAGAAGAGGAGGAAGAGGATGAAACAGAAGCAGATGAAACAGAAGCAGACGACAGTGAAGATGTCGTTGCAGATGAGACAAATTCCGAGTGTGACAATAGAGAGGAGGCGGTGGATGACACAGAATTTGGAGTAAAACTTGTGTCACGAAGTACATCGCCTTTAAGGGCACATGACACCGATACAAATTGTAACAAGGAAAGTCAGCAGCAGTATCGTAGCAGTGACAATCAAACTGAAAGCAACAGCACCGACTGCTGCAACATCTCCTCCATTGAGCAAAAAGTAGTCGTGCGACCTAAAAAGCATATTTTTGGCACTGATGCGCCCAAGTGTCATCATCATCAGGCGACGCAAGTCAGTGAGGATGATCTGCTCCGTTCACCGACAAGCAGTCGTTCTGCTGATTTATCTTCAAAATACTTAAGTTCAACTACTTGGACCGGTGTGCATGGTGCCTCCGCCAGCAGACGCACTTACGGCAATGGCAGCTACGCACGTGCCAGCACAGCGTCGAGAAGCACCAACCGATATTCGGCACCTGTGACCATCAGCTCCTACACTAGCCGTTCTACTCACCGACCACTTTCACCGACTTCATCAACTTCGGTGGACGCCAAATCACCGGTAAAATGTGCTTTGTCAGTGCTTCACAGTGTTTCTCCGTCCAGTGTTGATGTGACAACAACTTCTGCAGACACTAGCAGTGAACGTCCGTCTAGTCCAATAAGTGTTGTGTTGAATGTTCGTCTCGACTCCTTGAAACCGTATTCGAAAGGCAGCGGTGATGAGAGCGGCAGTGACACTACGACGACCACCACCACCGCCACCACCTGTGACTCTTCTTGCTCCACTTCGGGCTCTGCTGGTGTCGTGTCAGTGGGCAACAGCAACCACAACAACAACAATAGCTTCAGCAGCCACTCCACAAACATGCACATCAACAACAACCAGCCGGCCAGTCGTCTTTCACCGCGAATCATTCGCCGTAGTATCAACTACAAAAGTCCCTCACCTCGGCCCAACTCTGCGGCGAGCAGCGAAACTGAAGATGAACAGCAGACGTCAGGCTCTGAGTGCTCAAAGAAGAAGATGGGCCGCAGCAGTAGAAGCGGCAGTAATCAAAGCAGCTCGCCGTCGTCAATTGTTGTGCGCCTCAATTGCCCAAAGCCGTCGTCAGTGTCGGCCAGCGGCGGCGGCAATTCATCGAACAGGCTCATTTCTGCGAATCAGCAAATCGGCAGCAACGAAAATCTCAACTGCTGCAACTCTCAGCTACTGAACGTTGAGCAGGGGCGATGCGCTTCCGCGGAGCCACTTACCACTTTGTTCGGCAGCACCGTCCTCAGCACAGGCGAATCCCGGTCAGCGGATCATAAATCATCGCATTCTTCTTCCTCTGCCTCCTCCTCTTCAGTCTCCACCACTTCTTCGTCGAGTAGTCTCTCCAACAGCAGTGAACATATTGCTCTTCGGCCTCCTAATTACCCGTCGCTACCTTCGCTTGAGACTCCTTTGATCGTGGTCAATAAATTGCCAATTATAATAAAAGACCCCTACTCGACGGAGAGTGAAAGTGAATTTGGCGCCGAATCTGAGGACGAAGAAGCAAGCAACACTGTGACTATTCGCCTCTCTAGTGCCAACTCTAACTACTCTGCTTACTCTGAAACCATCGTCAACGGTGACTCGCTAAAGGAAGATGATGAGCTTAGTGAAGAGGAAGACGATGAACATCCTCAGCCACCACTACAATCTACCGATGGCCATCTTCAAGGGAATACTTTAAGCTCCAAAGTTAACCATAGTGAGAGTGAAAACGATGCTAGTCAGTCGAGTACAACCAGCGCCGACGAGCAGGAAAGTGAAAATCAAATCGACAAAGCCATCAGTGTAATTGAGAACGAAGTGTCCAGTTTGAAGGAAAGCAGCAACAATTTGATTCACCCACGCTCTTCTACCAAAGTAGCCGTATACACTGCTGCAACGGACAACAGAGCAAGAGATGCATTGCAAGATTCAGGGTACTCGGAAAATCTCAATCGCTCTAATTCATCGTACGACAATACAAAACACAAGAGCACCAGCAGCACCATAGCAGAGTCATCGTGCACTTCTAGTGATACAGAGTGTGCTTCAAATAACAATGGAGCACCTATGAATTGTGATAGCAGCAGTAATAGCACAACTGCCCTTGATAAACAGGCACTGGTGGAACGTTGCCAACAGGAGTTGAGTGCATTCATCAGCAAGTGCAAGGACATCGACGAGATGATTGGCCCCCTTTCACCAGGCAGTCCCACTTACTTGCACGTGTTTCAGGGCGCCAGGGCACGTTTGAGTGCACTCTCCGAAGAGCCGGAGAGCGATGACTCAGCGGTCGTGCCGTTGGACGCTTCTCATGTCAAAGTTCACCAGGCAACTCGAATGCAATCAACAGTGAGTAGTTTATTTTTTAATTGCAATATCGCCATTTTTGATCGGCATCAGATTGCGAAGAAAACTTTTACGTAAACAAAAAAACAGTAGTGGTAATTCTCATTAGGCGGTTGTTGCTATCAGGAGCTGGTTTATTGCAGTGGCAGTGGAAATTGTCTAGTTTGCTGTTTCATTCTAAAGTTGCTTTCCTTTTTGTCTCACTCATCTAGGTCACTGGTCAAGAGTTTGATTCTTCGGCAATCCGTATACGAGAGAACAAGGCACTGTCCAGTCACTTGTCCAAGTCAAGTGAAATTGAGAAGGCCTTTAGCCGCCAGGGGACAACATCAAAAAATCCACCTGATATGCAATACTACTACGGAAATTGCAACAACGGCAGTTTGAGGTTTGCCCGAAATGATACGGCAAGTTTTTTTTCTATTTTTCTTTTATCTCTTTTTCTCTTTATTGTGCTTTTTGTCAACACTCTTGAGCACGCGCGCGCGTACACACACAAACACACTTGACGACAACAATTATGCCCTCAATCGAAGAGGTTTTCTATCGATTGTCTAAAACTGCCCATCTAACGGACGGCTCTTATCGTCTCTGAGCACTCTCTTCGCTCTCATTTAAATGGAATCAATTGCGATGCAGTTTGTTGTTTGCCAAATGAGAAGCCAATTAAAGAGCGGCAGCAGCTGTGTTTGTTTGCAGTTGCTTTGTCAGTTTTAAAAGCATCATCATCATCATCAAGCGGACTACCGGTCATACGTCGCTTTGTCGCTGCCCTCGATCGCTATCACTGCTGGCCTTATCTGACCACCTAGTGCCTTAGTCTTGGCTACCTTTTCTGCAACGGCTGTGTCCACCAGAGGAGGATTACCCGAACCTGCTAATTGCAAATTATACCATCCCGTTTGTTTAGTTTAGTTTCTCAGCACTCACTTACCTGTCTTTCACTTTGTGGCCAGCTGTTTTGTCTGATGACATTTTTTTCCCTTTTCCCTTTTCTCTGCTCTGTTCTTTCTGGTAATCATTCATCTGAAGGGAAAGTGGTTCCGTCGTCTTCCGCCAACTTGTTGCGCTTTTGTCACTTTGTCACTAGCATTTAAGTATTTTGTCTATTTTCAGTCCTCCTCTTTCTTTTGTTTTAGTTAGCAGACGCGTGCATTGCGCGACCAACTGCTGGGCTCGGTGCTTTTAGTCGTTGATGTAGTGAAAGCACTTTCAAATTGTCCAGATAAGGTGCTGCTGCTAAATGATGTGCAACTCACTGGTTCGATGTTAAGTAGTGACTCGATAATTTATGAGCCACTACTTGCTTTGCGTAATGCAATGGCGATGATTGCTGTCCACTGCTTACTGGGCTGCACGCTTTGGAAGATGCTTTACGGAAGAAAGTGGTCGTAGCAGTTTTCTGCTTATTAGCAACAACAACAGCTGTACCATCTGATTGTTATTAATAGAGAATCCATTTGCATTGTTTGATATGGCGACAAGCCAGCGGATGCAAGTGACGCTCCATTCAGTGGTGCAATAGTTTGGCACAGCGGAATCGGCACTGACGTATGTCTGCCTCTCAGCCAGTCGACTTTTATTACTATCTCCATAGTCTATCTATTTTTTTCTTCTTTGACTTGCGTACACAAACAAACACCGATGACACGATGAGTCTCTCTATTTTTAGGAGCAACATCATTTGCCCTTCGTGTCACTTTATTAGGCAAATTGTTTGCACAGTTTCGTTTTATCTGTTAGCTAAAAAAAGTTCAATATACAATGCCCACTGATCTAATGGTCAATTCTGTGTCAGCAGCTTTCCTACTGACCAACAAAACCGATACATTGGCATTGTTTTAGGTCATTTCAGGAGTGATCGTTAGTGATCGCAGTGTTAGTTGCATATTCGTGTCTTTTGATGAAGGGAAGAGATGCTAATGAGCGTCCAATTAGTTTCAATTAGCGTCGTTGTTTTGATTGTTTGAAGAAGTAGAGGCCCGTTCACTCCAGACAACCTGTTTGTTTGCTCTTGCTTACTGCACCAAGTTTTTCTGTCACTTAACGGTCCACTTTTGTTTTGACCAATTCCTTTGCAAAACTTTGTGTCATTTAGAAAGCAACCACAAACAAAACTACTGACTAGCCTTAATCGCTTGCTATTTGTGTTTGGTTAATCCGTTTTAATTTATCATTTTCTGTTCATATCATCTTTGCCTGGTGATTTACTGCTCATTTATAGTTCCAGTTCGTCTTTACTAAAAGTATGTGTTATTTTAGGATGACTTGCGAATTAAATTAAAATTAAAACTTGTCCGCTCTTGAGCTTTTGAGTGTTTGTAAACACACACACACACAGAAACTCACCAAGTAATTAATAGGCCACGCTTTCAACAAAACTTATTGACAGGTGTTTGTAGTTTTCACAAAAAAGTAAGCTTGAGTCTTGTAGTTATTTAGATCAAGACAGCAACAGATCACGTAAGTGAAGTTTGCCCGGACATCATGAGCACTGAATGTCGGCCACTTGGTCAGAGAAGAAGACAGCTTTGAGCAGTCTTTTAGCACAGACCCTTTGCTGTGGTGCTACTCTGAATGATGGAAAGTGAAATCGAGCGATGAGCAACATCGTCAGACTTATTAGTCGATGTGCCAGCAGATGTTGACAGACGTTGATGCTCTTATTCTTCCTTCACATTTGTTGTGTTTTTTAATAAAATTCAATTACTTTCTTCTTCTCTTTTCGTGTTTTCTACCGGTCAATATTTGCCTCGTCGAGCTCGTAAACATGGATTTGAATTTTAATTTGCTCTATTGTCAAATCTTTAGTCGTTATTTTTCAATGTTTGTATGCAAATAACTAAACGTCTCAGTGGTAAGTGGCCACTGAAGGTGACTCACGCACCGACCACTGTCTCTCTATATGTGCCCTAAACGGTAGGGTGTGCTCTATTTAATACCCAACTAATGGAAACATTATTTGCGGATCTAATTAATTTCCACGGCGCTTATTAGTGGTAGTGTCTAGTGAGAGTTTCCCTGCTGCCACCACTACAACCACTAGCACAGCCATTTTCCAGTTGAAGCTCTTTGTCTGCGTCAATGCCGCCCACTGTGCACTTCGTTTGCATTCTTGATTCTTTCCATCTGCCGTCAGACCTACTGCTACAGGTTTGTGCTGCACTTTCTTGCTTTTTCTCTTTTTTCCTTTGCCAGACGAACCCTACGGAATGTCTGCAATGCCTTTGTGAAGCAGTAGTGACCATGTCGTGTGAACACATCTCCTTCACGAGCATCGCTCTGTGTGTTCTCACTGCTGTTTTTTTCTGTGGCAGTGTCCAAGGAAGCAGCGCAGTCTCTCATCTTTCACACTCTTTGCCTTCTCACATTACTCAGCACTGGGGAAAACGATGGCGTTGCTCCTTCCACCAGACATTGCTCTGCTTTCATTTTTTATTAATACTTTTTTAGAGAAACCATAACTGCTCTCATGCTTGTCATCGCGAGCCACCATGGGATGCCAACTGACAATGCTGGCGCCTTCTCTTTCATTTGATTTGCATTTTTCCGTTATGCTAACCATATGAACAAAAAAGCAGTATTCAAACGCTCAGGTGTGAGTGCTCATCACTTGTCAATTGCGCTTTTTCCTCAGGTTATATTAATCAGGCAGCTTCTTTTGACTAATTACACTGACAAATGAAATACAATTAAGCTGCTTCTATCTTACAGTGATGTTCTCTACCATTAGAGGTAATAGTATTATTTCCGCATAAAGATACTTTTTGGTTTTGTTCTAAGAGTACCGGTATTATCTGGCAACTGTATTTGCCATTTATCAATTGTTTGGTTCCCAACGACCCTACTCTTTTATGAACTTTTTGCCAAGTTGAACCATTGTCTTTCTCTAATGTTTTTTGTCATCATTAGTCAAATTTTGCAATTTTTCTTTACTCAGATGGCTCTTTTTATTAGAATCAATCACTGCAGCCTGTTGCTCAGTAGCAGTTCTGCATAAACACAATTGTTACTTGCTTTATTTGGCCTTTTCTTGGCAACACTCTAATCTTCAATTTATGTATCCACTGCTACTGTGTTACACGTGAGCTCATTGTTGTCCATTGTCTTTCGAGTGCACACTAATGCTTCTTTTTGGCAACCATTTTTTAACTTTTTAAAATTTTCATTTTTGGTGAATATAGCAATGATGTGCGTGTGACAAAAGTTTGTTTGCCGCGTTTTTCCATTATTTAGAAAATTCGCCATTACTTAGAAAAAGTGCCCAGTTTTGTAAATGATTTTTTTCAACTGACCCTTCCTAGTTTTTGAGTCGAGTTCAATCTGTAAGGTCATCAAAGGAGACTTTTTGACTTCATGACGACCACTACCATCACTTCATTAGTGTGAATCTCTCCTGTGAGCTCCTTTAAACTACAATGTTAGCAAATTAAAGCACCTAGTTCCGCAACGCACTTCTGCAAAGATGTAATCGCATTAGACAGGATAGCGAAACACATAGGCTTGGACTAATTCTCTGGCCAGTCTCAACGGCGGTGGCTATAGTCATGATGATGATGGTGATGGTAGTGGTGCTGTTGTCATAGCTAGGCGAGTGACCTTGCACACCTCGGACGCGGCGGCGCCTTCATCTGCCAACAGGAGCAGTGCCGCCTCCGACTAATGAGATCTCTTGACACTGCCTTCTATGCCACACACACAGACAAAAGCTGACGTGGAAAGACAAATCGATGTCAATGCCGCAAATTGTTTGCCGTTCATCTCAGCTCTTCTTTCTCTCTCCTTTGCAGTAGGCTTGTTGCACTTTTGAGACTTAATTTGTGGTAAAGGATTACCAGCATCTACGCTGCTCCAAATGCGCTTACCACTTGCCAACTGCCTCTTTGCTTTGACGGGCTTCTATTACTGCTTTCACTTTGTTAGTAATTCACAACGAGTCCGAGTGAGATTATTTGTTTCTAGAGGCAGACAACTGTTGTAACAACAGGCCAATGCCATTGGACCAACTGTTGTACAACTCTGTTTACATTTCACTTGGCCGCATAACACTTTCTCTACTCATCAAATGGTCATTTGTTTTCTTGTTTTCACTTATTTTTTGTAGGAGCATTTAAGCCATTCAACAGTTAGTTTCAACTTTTGACAACTTGAAACAATCATTCGTACATTAAATACATGAGGATGTTTGGAAACAGCACCAGCTGTTTATTCGTTACATGGTTTTCCTGGTCAAATTATTTACCAGTTGCTTTTGTTTAGAGATAGTATCATTTTGACGTGAATGGCACCAACTCAGTCTAGAGGTGATGACAGATACTGCCAAGATGCACCATAGCATGCCGCCATGTGTCAGCCAAACACTAGTATTGCCCAGATACAAAGCACTTTTTGTGTTTGTCAGACCAATTTCCGAGTCCAACAAACAAACACACACAAGACAAACCTCTTATCTCTACAGCTCACCAATCCTTGCCGCAACTGTTCACTGCTTTTTTATTGCTTCAAACGGAACCACAAAGAACAGCATTCAAAACCACAACCACTTGCCCTGTGTTTAAATATAACGATAACTAATTGTGGCGCATATTAATTGCTTCGCTTCTATTATTAGGATGAGCTCACTCTCTTTACAGTTCTGTCTAATGACTTGACAACACGAGCGATTGACATTTCTCCACGCCATGTCGCCGCGCTATGACGATTTTCTCCTCTCCCCTTTCCTTTTCCCCGGTGTCTTTGACCCAACGGTCTTTCCTTTGGATTTGGTCTTGGTAATTTTCTTCCGCCTTCTTCTCTTTTCTCTCTTTACAATGTTATTTCATTCTCAACGCTTTATCTCGTTTCCACAATACTCACTTGTCATTCTCTTGTGGTTCATGACGTGCCTGGCAATGGCGAGTTAAATACTAATTTGCTGTTTAGTGTACACAAGTTTACGACGAGGTCGTACAGCGAACATCAGAGTCTACACCAGGTGGGCCAATGTGAGGCAGAAGCATCAGGCGACAGAAAATGTCGAATGAATTTATTCGCCTCTCAAGTGACGTATTCCATCCAGCACCTGAGGAGTGTGTGCACTGATTTAATTAGAGAAACCTTTAAGGCAAAGTTTGATGTTTGTGCGCGCACTGGATTGAGCCGATTCTTTTCTCTACTGTACTCATCCACTATTTTGTGTGTTTGTATCACTGCGACACTTTGTACGTTAGTTAAAGACAAGCACACACACCTAAGCATTAGAAGCACGTTCAGTACAGTGTGTGACTCTCTCACTTTTGGGTGGATTTTTTCAAGTAGCAGTTGTTTTTGCGTAATAAACTGAAATTAATTTATGAGCTACTGCATCTGATTGTGCACGATTGCCAACTAATGAATGATTCACTTTTCATTTCTGCTAAATTATCTTTTCTTCTTGTTTTTGAACGATGAATTTTGCTCCGTTAACACTTTGTATATATATTTTTTTGTCTTTTTTAACGATTTCCACTACCATGTTTGACTGGGTGCAGTGAGAAAGTGGTAAAATGGTGAGAACAAATGGAGATACAGCTACAAAGACCACTTAAACAGCTCGTGCACTATTCCTTTGACACGTGTAGACGATAGCTAGGCAAGCATTTGGCGTCAGTTGACATGTTCCCGTTGCCGGCCGGTAAAGGAGCGTTATGAATGGAAATTGGCAAAATGTATTCGTTCTCAGTTGTTTAACAGGTGTTTGCAGTTGATTTGTGCGCTCACCACTGGTCAACTGTCAATTAATCAAAGCTCATGTGTGAACTAAACGTACCTTGTACGCTGATGTGCGTGAGAGTTTTTGCCTGAGAAACAGTGCATTCTCGCCTGCAGATTCCTCTCCCTTCTTGATGGTGTGGCAGTAAGAGTGTGAATGCTGTCTTGAGAAAACGGTTCCAACCTGTGCGCACTTTGACAACTTGCTCGCTTGGTCACTCACTTGGTCAGTGGGAGCAATGTAAATGTGCAAATGGTAAGCAGAGCACTTTTCAGCTTTGCCACATCAACAGCAGTAGCAGTAAAAAAAGTTTCGAGTGTTCCAAAAGACACGTCAGCATTTTTGTCATTCTTGTTCTTGAACGAGTATACATTGAAATGAATAGTTTTTTATTTATTTAATTTTGTAGATATAAGGTTTACAGTAGCAAGTTAACTACCCGATAGTAGAATTGGAAATACCAGCATTATTTGTTTAGTACTGACGCCGTAGTGTTGACGTTTTACTGCCTCACTCAGTGATTATATAGCACACCTCAAACCGGTGACATTTTGACTTGTTGCCAAGCCGTGAGGAAGCATGTACGAGCCAACGTTGTGGACTGCGCAATGCATGACTGGTGACATTGTGGCCCACCATCTAGGCACACTAATCAATTAGCTCATTAGCTCGGAGTTGATCGATGGCGGAGGTGGTGGTGAAGGTTTTTTAGTGTGCTTTTTGCTCAACGAAACACAAACACTGTAAATACCCGTGATGCTTCAGTGCAGAGGTACTTTGGTTTGGGAAAGAAGCAGTCTTTGATTCCGTTTTATCCTACTCGAGTGTAGATGGCATCCGAGTTGTGCGGTAGTTGAGAACGAGGCGAGGAAAAAAGGTAGCGTAGAGAAAGAAGAAGAAGAGAATGAATGAGGGCTAGAGAAATAACAGGTAAGGCGAGCAGTGAGTGAGAAGGAGCAGACGATGCAAGAGAAGGAGAGAAAAGGGAAAGAGAGAAACGTGCGGATCACTGTCGACTGTCGACTGCCTGGTCGATGGTGAACGGCAACCTGCCAGTTGCTTTCCGACAGTCTCCAACAGCACACCTCGTCGCGGCACGTCTCGATCTTGTCTCGGTCTAGCCAGCTCGTCAGCTCTTCTTCCTCTTCTTCCTCTCCACTGCACTTGACCGTAACTTCATCTTCCTCTGCCTCTTACCTTTGCCTCCTCCACCACCACCAGCACTACCATAAGCTCATCGTCTGCTTTTCTATTTTGTCACAGTCACCTGTTCATGCACTTCCACACATACTCGCGCACACCGACAGTTGAAAGTTCTTGGTAGTGACCAGTGTCGAACAAGCACAGTGTCTTGCTTTGGCTTATCCACTGGCCATCACTATCACCATCATCATCATGAGGCTACCCTTCAGTCTTACCCTTCATTCCGCAGTTTCGTTCTGTTTGTCTGTTTGCCCGTCTTTGTGTGCCTAGTGCAGAGCCTCAGTCATCAGTCTAGTGAAGCGTATCACTTTGAGAAACACTTTCGCGACAGTTCCCGTCGCCAGTGCCTGTCTTTTGGTAGAGAAGCGACCCTGCCGCTGTCGTTGCCGCACCAACTGCTTCTGCAGGTGTGCACTTTGCATCGCAGTCATTCTTTTTCTCCTCCTTGAGAACAGTCACAGTTTTGAGTGGCTGCAGAGCACTCTTTCCCAGCCACACTTTGTGTGTGCCTGCACACTCCATTTTAATTTGCTCTTGAATAAACGAATTTATCTGCCTGTATGAAAAGACAGTACCTCATCAACAAGGGCGAAGATTCACTCAGACAGCAGTGTCAGTTTATGTGCGCCAGACAAATGTCACCAGTTTAATTTGTGTGTTTGTCTACCACTTTCATATATGATCATTCTCTCCTTTTCTCCGGTGCCCATCAGCAAAAGCGTGTGTGTTGCCTCTGTGAGATGAATATAATTCTCCCATTGAATTAGTTTGTTTGCAATCTGCTGGAGTTACCCATTCGAGTGCCTACCCTAATGCGCAGAGAGCGTCCATTAATCGACATGGCAACCACCACAAAGAGCGATCCCAACTAGTCGCTGTTGTGCGGGTAGCACACTGCACTTGATCTTCTACAAACTGTCTGCTAAAAACGTTAAACACTTTTGCCTTCTACACTGATTCACTTTTCAGTCCTGCATACACTTACTCTACTTTTTCACCACAGCTGCTTCAATCATTCATTCATTTGCAAATTGGCTCTTTGTCTCTTGTTTTATTTTTCTTTACCGCTGATTATTTGGCAGCTGTCAACATTGAAGTTTTGTAGTGCTGTCTATCTTATTTGCCGTTTTCACTAAACATCCACTTTACCATACAATCAACACACATCATGTTCACCTTTGTCCAGTGCACACCGCAACTTTTTTTGACTGATTCGCCTTTGGTGACCGGAACGCTGTCCAGCGGTCAACTGCCGCCCGTTCAGCCCTGTTCTTTTCCTGATGTGATTCCTGGGGCGCCTCAACTATCACCGCCACCGTGGCAGTGCGGCCACCTCCGACCTCTTGCCGGCCTAACTTGGAGAGTGGCCCTGAGCCACCCGGGATGGCCGGCGAGATGTCGTCGTTAACGTGCAAAGTGCAGTACCTGAACGACGTTGACCCCTTTAGTACGACAACAAAGTTCCCCGAGCCAGCTCGTGCGCCGACCTTCACCTTCAATGTCAACATCCCACTGATTAATCAGATCGCCGCCGTGCACCGTCTTCTCAAGGCGCCTCATCGGGTAAGCAACTCTGAATGAGAGGCCATGTGTTAGTCCAGTCTGCGAGCGCCACTGCACCAAGCCCGTCTGCCCGTCTTCTGCCCGTCTGCGAGTGAGAGCCACCGGCGTCAGCCAGCTACTATGATCAATGGCTGCTGATGGCAATCGAATGCATTTCGTTTGTGCCTTCATCTTCTTCATCTTCTTCTGCTTCTCCTTTCTTTTGCCTCCACCACCACCGATCAGATGGTCTCGTTATCGGGTCGAGTCATTAGCATTGCCACGATGTAATTGGACTAGGAGCACACTGGCACACTGGCAGTGTTGTTGCTGTCGTTGTTGTTGTTGTTGGTCGACGAGGGCGCGAGGTGTAGTTCTTTGACGCCGGCGTCTCTCAATGGAGATCCAGCTTTTGATCGAGCTCTGATGCTATATATAATAGCACTGGCAATAGATGCCTTAATGGCGCTAATAAATTACTACGCGCTGCAGAAAGTGTGGTCTAATATTGAAATTAATGGCAAATGTGCTCACTCACTCACTGACCGACTAACATTGACCTGATGGAGGGGAGTGTTGCCCGCGAAAAGAGCGCACTGTGCCAGCTGACTGCCGGTCTCTTTTATCTGCGTGTATGTGATCAGCGCCATCATCATCATCATCAGCGGCACAATAGAGCACTGGCTGGCCAGTGGTCAGTGCTGGTGCGCAGCAGTGTCTTCACTGCCAATTCATTCATTCACAGCAACTCATTCACTGCCTCACTGACTTACTCTACTCTTCTTCTCGCCAGTGGTCTCATTGTTTTACTCTCTCACCTAAAGCAGCTGTTTCACTGAATCCTAATGTGTGCTCTCTCCTTCTTCGAGAATGTGATTAGCCCCGCCGCACTCTTTCTTTGCTCCTTTCTCTCTCGTCCCGCCATTATCAGTCCAATTAATAGCAGCCGGCTCATTCTAATACAACGCCAAGCGTACGCGATAATTAATTAAATGACCAATCATTGGCTGAAGGAGAAGGCGAAGTGGACTGGCCATTCCAACTGTAAACTACCACCTAATTCTGACCAAATTACTTCTCTCCACTTGGTCTCTTGCTCTTGGGCTTCATTAAAGTTTCTAATAAAGGCGCCATCTCTGCCTCATCCATATTTATAAGGGCGCCAGTGCCTTCTGCAGACGGCGATCTGTTCTGCTCGCCGTACTCCCTCTTGCTCTTCCTTTTGAGGTTGATGTTGATGGCTTATGACGGCCGACAAACACGCCGAGTGGGTTAGCGAGAGACCGCGGCGACTGACGTTGGCCCCCTCAATGCACTACTGACTCCTTTCCATCGCTCTCTCCCTCTCCGACTGGCCTTGTCCTTGCCCTTGCACTTGCTTATTTCCAGATGAAGATGCAGTTTCATTTCGGTCGAGAGAGTTTTTTGCTGACCAACTCTCTCGACACAGTGCTCTACTGAGAGCTTCGAGCCATGAAGGCCACCGCATCTTCAATTTAATAATTTGAGCTATCTGGCTACTGTCTAGCCTGTTTCAGTAGACTCTGCCTTCAGAATAATAAAGTGGTGCAATTTGTCTGTGTTATGCTAATCATCACTAACGAGTACTGCAAAGCTGTTTTTGAGAGAGTGGATTCTTTCTGACTGAAAGTTTGATTGAAAAATTATGCTCTAAACAGGAATGAACGCTAATATTAACTGCAGCAAGTGACAGACTAACTGTGCAGACTTTGTTCCATACTTTTTACAGTCTCATTGATCATTGCTCAATGTCAGATGACTTGTGATGATTTTTATGTCAGCTGCGATTCTTCCTTCCCTTCTCCCTCTCAAATCGGCCATCATTTGCGTTGATCTTTGATGTCGTAGTTGATCGCTGTCTTCTCCAATCAGTGCTCATTCACTTTATAGCATCAATAGCACCTGTTCTGCTGGAGGCAAAGACTCTCATTCATTTCAATATTTTATTGCCCTACTGCCTACTGTCCACATCCCGCTGATTCTGCCGCATTACGAGCACAATCATCATCCGCCAAATTGCTAGTGATCGATGTGCCAGTGAGGCTACATCATTACCGATCACTGCAACTCACTGCCTTCATCACAGCACCAGCTATCACTCTCGCCCTCTTTGCATCCCCTTCTTCGGATGCCTTTTCCTTAAGCCGTAGTTTCCATTATCGAATCAATGATTTTGAATCATTGTTTTAGAGTATGCGTGTGTGTGCAGTGCCATTCAAAACACTCCTTGCCGCCCTCCAATTGGCAATCGCCCCAAGTTTAACATGCAAAACGAAAAGGTTTTCTGTTTGTTTGCAGTGTGTCCTTCAGTTGGGTGTTGTGATACTCTTTGAACATGTGATACTGTGTGTGTGTTGCACCGTTTGGCATCTAAAAGGAGGTAAACTATTCAGCAGCTGCCAAAGTAGCGCTAGACAAATGTCTTTTGACTGTAAAATGTCACTTTTGCAGCTCTTATTTAGACATCACTACCGGCGTCATTTCTCCTTACAGTTAATTCCACCTTATTGCCTGCTCTAGCTGAGTACACCTTATCTTCACCCGCACACAAACACAGTCACACAGTTACACAGTCAGCCGCAGTCACAAGCAGCACTGTTTGTTTGCACTATCGATTTCTCAAACTGACACTGAAACTGACATAACTGTCAAGTAGCACGCACGGCTGCTGAAGCAGCAGCCCGCTGATGTACTGCCTGCTGGCACTCGCTTTGATTCCAGTGGAGCTATGCATTGGCACGGTTTAGCAGTGTCGCCCAATTTTATTGCTTATTTTGGTGATTTATTTGCTTGCAAGGCAAGGAAAAGGTGCATGACGCAAGTGAAATCAATTGCATAGCAACAGATAGGCAATGGAACGTATTTTTACATGTAACTCATCACTCTAAATCTCACTTTTTTGATTGGTGTTCAGTTCTGAAGACCTTGAACCTGATGATGATGAGGATGTTAAGAGAGCTCTATTTAGTGCGACCCAGACAACACAAATGCACAGGCACAGGTTGAGTTGAATCATCGGGTGACGAGCACAGCCTATGAAACGAATTCAAGTTTCAGCAAGGCGAGACGGCTGCTCAATTGGACACGAAGCGTCAGAGCAAAGTTCTTTTTCTTTTGCTGAAAACAAGTCGATCTGAATGTTGAGTACTGAGATGCAGCTGAGTCGTCGGCAAAAGCACTTGCCACAATATTTGACTTCTTTCAGCAGAAGACAGTGTGCAGATTCCATTGGCACCTTTCAGCTAATGCCTAGCCTGAACAGCATCAGCATCAATAGCAGCAACAATAATGGTGCAGGTGAGTATAACGGCACGGTGCTTCTCTCACCAAGCAGATGCAGATGCAGCAGGTATTCATTGAGATTGTCAATGGCCGATGGCGTGATCTTCCCTGTCTAAGACTACTGATGCCTGCTGCCACCTCGTCCACTGTGCTCTTCAGTCGTTTTCAGCAGCTGCAGCTGACGACGCTTTGTTTGCTAGTGCGCGTTGAAACTCTCTCCAAAGTGTGGAGTTTAGAGCAGCACTCACCGAGTGGTCTCACCTTTGCTCGTAAATTCTTGACGAATCAATTTAAATTTAAATTTCCAAGCTCAGCACTATCCTAATCGAATTAGCATCAGCTCACTATGTGTGGCGTTTCAAATTGGCACTGCAAGTGGCACTGCAACAATCCAATTCAGTGTAAAGTTTGTTGTCGGCTAGTGCTGTGTCAATTGATCTCCGCAGCGCTTGTTGCACTGGCGCCCGCACTGGCCCACTGCCTGCAATCGTGAGCACCACATGTTTTGACCCTCGTTCTTCACTCACTGAGGTGTTGTCAGTTAATTGCTATTTATTAGTAGCCACACACTTGCCTCCTCCTGATGCTGTGCTAGTGTTCTTCTTTGCTTGAAACTCACGTCGCAGCTCTACAACCATTTCTCCAGTGTTCATGCTATTCGATTTATTTATTTGATGGGAATGAACGTATTGAAAGTGCACACTGCAGCTTCCCGCAGCTTCTCAATTGAGCCTCTTGTCAATTGTTTGTTGACTTCGATTCTTTTCCTGCATTCTCTTCCAATCGGCATTTTCACCGCCCAACATGACTGCCTTTCCTCTGTGTGTGTGTCTGCATTTGCGATTTTATTCTACCTTTTTACTCTACTGAGTGTTTTATCTTCAGGGCAATCTAGCTTCTAGCGGACTCAAAATTATTGATGCATTAAATGACACGGCTTTCAGTGTAATGAATCAACTTGCTATGAGTTGAAGATGCTCAGCGGCGGTAGTAATAATAATTTGCTTCCTTGAACGAGCAGAAATGAGTATGTGTATCTTGTGTTGAGACGATATGCAGATAAATTATAGGCAAATTATGACAGCACCAGCAAATTGCTCTCATTGTGTCGAGTAGCCATTCAGGTGCATTGTGAAGATGCGTCTTTTTATGCTCACACAATTTCTACTGTCATACTTTTAGTTCCGACAGTTGAATAGCATTGCTAGTTTCTTATTTCTGCTTGTCTTTCTGATTGATTCTGTGTTTTCAAAGCAAGATAGGCAATGCTGTGTGCATGTCTGTTTATTTTTTTAGAATGACCACCAATGTCAATGTAGACAGCGATAAGCGCAGGAAGTTAACTTTAACTGCCAGTCACTGTTCAGAGAATGGAACGTGGACAATTGGTTCTTGCCGTTGATGTGCACCTCATCTAAAAGTGAACTCGTAATGCTAAAAAATGCGGTCAAATCTGTAGACGATTCTACAGTGCTACACATTTCCCGATGCACTTGGTTGCAGTACCGTCTGCAGCTGTTGCTGTTGCTGCTGGTCATGGTGGTCAGTAATGGTGGCCTAATGCTCCAATAATGACTGCTCAATAAACAGGTTGTGAGCAGAGACATTGTTTACCGCTTCATCAGCGGCACTTGACAGCCCCGCACAGTTAGCAGTGCTGCTTGCAGCATGCTTCCCTTCTGCAGCGAGCTCAGCGATGTTCAGCGATGTGCTGCGGGCGCTAGGAAAAGGGCGCCTCAGCATCAGCATCACCATCAGACTGAGCATCATCTTCGCTATGCTGGGCAAACCGTCGTACCGTCTCTGCGGTCACCTCGTTTCTCCACTCTTTGCAGCCAGTGACAGTCTCTCAGCACATTGGTCTGACCCAGTACCACTCTGGGGCATACATTCGGCGCTCTCCTCCAGTCTTCTGTCTTTGCATCTCCTCTACCCTCTTCGCTAATATGTGTCAAGTGGACTTTGCTTGCGCACCAGACGACTGCCGTCACCGATTTCCCTGTGGGCAAGAACAAGTGGTCGAGTGACCACTGCCATACTACCCTCTCTCTCTCCCCTTCTCTCCCTCTCCGAAGACCGCATCGATTCCAGTTTTAATCGCACTATCCGTTGAGTGACTCATTATTATGCCATATTTCTTCATATATCATTCCCTGTCGACGTTTGCTCATCCACATTCACTGCAGCACCGTTATTTCTGTCTGTTTTTGTCTTTGTCTTTTTTTCCCTACGACTACTTCTATTACTACTTCTACTTCTACAACCCCTAAACCAAATGGGCAATGTAATTTATTTTACCCAGCAAACCGTCTTGCTGTTTCATGTTTCTGTTTGTGCAGCCAGGCAATCTAAACAGTGTTTTTAAAGTGTTTGCAAATTTGCTGCATGTCTGCAGCTCCTCTTCCCGAAGAGTGGACCTCTACTAGCAGCTACAGCTGTTTTCCTGTAGATAGATTTGAATGCCGTCGATGACACAGTTTCTGTTCTCTTTGCTCTTACCTTCTTTCTCTCCTTGCTCTGATCACGCTCCCATGAAGCAACTTCAGCATCCAACAGGTGCTGCTGCTGCTGTTGCTGCCGTCTTGGCCGCTACCTCCCTTCGCCGAACTGGTCTTTTTTCACACTGACTATACTTTATTTATTTTTCTCTCTTTTTTCTAAAATGGTAATTAGACAATGTTATGCTGTTTTTTATGCATTTCTGACCAGTGAAAAAAATTCAATTTATTTACATTTGCCTCAAACACGACCTCACTTGTCTTCCACTCTGCCACCCCGTCAGGCATGATCGGAAGAGAAGCGAAGCTAACCCCTCGTCATACTGCTCACTTTTTCTTTTTGCATCTGCAAATATGTGCAGTTTCCCAGATTGGTAATCGTTGAGCACCTAATAGAGTGAACTTTGTGATTGCCCTTAACTGCCAAGTGCAAGCCATGGAAACTTTTCCCGCAAGTAATCAACCCAAATTTAGTGGATTTTTCTTTTTAATACTGTGTCACTGCCGTAGTGTGGGCTACTTCTGCTTAAATTAAATTTACATGTTTATAATTGACACTTTTTTATTTTTTTTAAATCGATGTGCAGGTATAGCGCTCTCACCGTTTGTCGAAAGGCATTCTGAATTTCACAGACATGAGCATATTATTTGGAACCAGTGTGAACTCCTGTCGCTTTACTAGTGTGCTGAGACTGAAATAGACATTGGGTGCCTGTAAATTGTGGATGAGCTTCAAGTCGCGAGACTAGTAGCAGACTGGTTGTTGCCTTGCCCTCTGTTCTCGTGTGATTGCTACCAGGCTACCTCAGCAGAAGAGTAGTAGTCTGCGCCCTTTGTCTGCTAATTACCACTCACCTTAGCCCTTTCGGATGTGCACATCCACTGACAAGGGTCGTGCTGGCTACAGCAATGACTACTACTACATCTACAGCCTACCATCTCACCATTTGCCGCCCTTTTCTTTCTTCAATGGCAATTTGCATTTGCGCTCTTTTAGAAGTTCTTTAGCGGAGTCTTGCAGATGACAACCAGCCTTGGTCGTCAGCAAGCTCAGAGATGAGATGTCGCTAGATGAGCACCTCTGACGGGAATCTCGCTATAAATACTAAACCGGCAGCTGCATGCAACAGGCTGCACTTGTCATCTACTCGATTTGTCGCTAATTGCACTCTCTCGTCTGTCATTCCATTGTGTGCTGCGGCGGCAGAAGGGGGGCAGAAAAGAGCAGACACACTGGTACACGTTGTCCGCCAGGGCAGACTTTGATTTAATTTTAACTTTAAAACTCTCACACGTAGGCGTACAGATGCCTGCTAAGATTCTCCAGGCAGATTGATAGTGTGTCACTTGACACGGCCAAGTAGTGCAGTGTTGTAGACCACTGGCGGTGGTGTTGTTGCTGCTGCTGCACTTGCTGGTGGCCATAGTGGCTCACCTCACTTCCCGTCCACTTGTGCTGTTGTTAGGTTGCCTTGCCAGCTTTTCTGCTTGCTTTCTTTTATTTGAGTGTTTATCTGAAAAAAGTGCTTGAAAGCAACGATCATTTACAGAGAATGTATGTGTGTGTGAGCATGTGTAGAAGTTTTCATTTTTTTCACTCACAGAAACTCACTTCACGTGATTCCAATTTATATTTTTTCTAAATCTAATTTGGGTGAACGCCTTCTTTTATTTCGATTGTTATTAATTTACCTAGCGTTTGCGGCAAAAAAAATCTTTACACTTGAAGTGTGTAGCAGAAGTTTACTACAATTTATAGCGCACAATTCTTCACGATTTGTCAATGGGCAGGCTAAATTAGCTTCAATTTGGCAGATTTGCTGACGCGCCAGCCACGCGCTCTTTCCTACAACTAGCAACACCACTTGTGCCGCCACCGCCTCAAGGCCGGCACCCGGCTGGCCATTGTGAGCTTCACCAAATGGAGGCTCATTGGCAATGCAATTCAATTCCTGTTAGCCAAATTCTTGAGCCATTGAGTGAGGGACATTGGGCAATTAAAGTAGTAGAGTGGCACACTTTGATTGCCTTTACTGCGAGTTTTTTTTGCTTTCAGTTTGTTGTCAGTCTACTACTGTTAGCTGCTGGCTGGTTGGCCAAGTCTAATCGACTGAACGTGCATTGCCTCTTTTATTCTGCTGAAGTTTTCTAAAGACGCTCAGGCAAGTGTTTTCTTGAAACGACCAGCAGTGTTCTTTTCTTTCCATCCCGCTCCCTCTTTTTCTCTTTCTTCCTTGCTGACATTTTATCTTCCTCTTTTTACCGAGACAACAGCGTACGAGTTAATTAGTTCTACTTTCTACCTGCGATGCAAACACTGCTGCCTCGCTCTAGGTGGCCACTGACCAACAGGTCGCCGACGTGAAGGGGTTCGAGGTGGCCGGTCTCAATGTTTGTCTGCCTGTTTCTGCACTGCTGATGTTGTTTTTCTTTTTAGTTTTATTGAGCTTTCTAAATTGGCTTCTCTTTTTGTTCCCTCACTGTTCTTGCCTTCAGCAGAACCAACCAGTTGATCCGATGTCTATTGCATTCAATGACTGAGCATCCCAGGGCCTGTCGTGCTCAGTACAGCCTGAGGACTAGGTCATAAATCGAGCAGTTTTTCTTTTTTTCAATGTCCAGTGCGTTCATCAAAGATGCCTTTTTTAATGCTATTAGTAGCTCAATTGGACACTCGGACGATGTATTAATCAGGCAGTGTTCTGACAAGCGCTGAGAGCTTTGACGCTTTGTGTTTTATGGGCTCACAGGAAACAATTAAAATGGCACTCAACTCGATTGTCTTCCATCATCGACTTTTATCGGTCCTCCTCATCCAATCTGACCTTTGTCCTGTTGTCCTCTTCATCTGTGCCAGCACTGTCTGCTTGTCAATCTACGATCTCTCTCCACTTTTAGCTTCATCGTCTCACCTCACCTCTTTCCCTGCCATTTGTACCCTAGTGCCTGTTCTAATTTTTTGCTCTGCTACGACAATCAGTAATCTTGCACTGGGCGATCGATCACTCGATATGTCACCGATTGAGGTGGTTTGTTGTCTTGCCTTACTCAAGTGCCGTAAGTCAGTGCATCTATTCTCTCTGTTCTCCAATTCGTTTTACACATTACTGCGCGTTCCTTCATTGTTTGTACTGACAGTGCAATTACCAAATCTGACGAAAGCAGGGAGCATTGAGCTGCCTAAACTGCTGCTGCTTCTCAAAACGCTTTTTTCATTTATTTCATTTACCAGGTCAGCTTCAACTGTTGACTGTGAACTGAATATTCGAAATCATCTACAGTGCTTTTGTAGAAAGCAGAGCATCTTCTCGTTTGCTTAGCCCTTCACAGGCATTAACTTAATGGAACAATTAGACCCATGGGGCAATGACATCAGTGGTGTTAGTATGGTCATCATAGTCATCACATTTAGCCACCTTCTTTCTTTGTCATAGTAAACTAAGGCATTGCTTTTAAAACTAATGTAGCGCATTAATTTATTGTGTATACTCAATGTGGCAGAAATGTAAAAAGGAGATAACTGAAAAAGGTTACTGTGTTGTTTAAATCAACTTACAGTTGTAACCAGTTTTAGTTGTTTATCGCATATGACTAAACAGTTTTAAATAATCTTTTCTTTGTTTTCTTAAAAGATTTAAAAGATTAAGAATCAAATTTTAAAATTTTTGTTTTTATTATTTATATTTAAACACTTTATAGCTAATCATTTGCATGAGTTTTTTCAATTCTAAGGATATCGTACTTTAGCAATGCCAAATTGGCGGTTATTTACAAGTGCATTTGTTTATTAACAACAGGCACAAATTCAAATTGACAATTCATACCGGAAGATTGATGGAAAAATGCATAAAAATGTACTTATTTTGTTGTTGTAAATATAAGTTTGATTATTTGACAGATGAGCAATGATGATTCGGTTTTCTGCTGCTCTGCATTCAATCCAAAAAGTTTATGCACGCAATGTTTGAAATACAAACAATCAAAGTTTGTGACAGTTGAATTGATTCTGTGTATATCTGCATTACTTTTTTCTGCTCTAAACACAGTGTGTCATCATTCAAGTGAGCCAATGAAACAGATTCTTTTTTGACCGCATCTCTTTGATTGTTGTGCCGCTGATTGGTGGTGTTAAGTCTTTGTTGATTGCCGCTAATTGACAAAATACATGATCGATCTGGTATAGTAAAGAGCTAATTTTAGCTTTTAGAAAAGATAATCGCAAAGGGTTGTTCGGTTTATCTCTACTGACAGTCACTTGGCACACGTCTTTGAGGAAATGTAATAAAAAAAATTAGAGCAGAAAACAGAAAAGATGGACAGAGGCACTGTTGTTGGTTCGTGGTGCACCAGCACCGGACACCTCAATCCGAGATAAGTCGATAAGTCTAACTCTAAAGTCGGTCGAATAATACCACACTGCTTTGCAAAAATGTGCTTCTTCCCCCTTCTTCAGTGCCCAGTGATGCGCCCAATCCACTGAAAGGCAATTGTGTGTGTACTGGTCATTGGCGTTTCAGTGTTTGTTGCGCTGCTTAGACAAAGATTGACATAGAATATTTCCACTCGTTGCTTGAATTCTTCGCATTTAAATTGCCGAGCACTAGCAATGGGGATGATAGTGTGCTGGGTAAATGTCTCTGTTTGCTCACTGCACACAAATCCTCACAAGAGAGAAAGAGAGCGGTAAATTGGCAGTGAAAAACAGCTCCCCAGTCAGCTGGTCAGTTCATGCGACTCTTTTCGCCTGTCCGGTTGTTGGCGCCCTCGCTTTAAACTGGAGGTCAATATCACCGGACTCACCTTTGGACTCTCTATGACAATGGTTAGCTAGTACTCTTTTTTGCTTTATCTCTCTATGCTATTCCTTTGTCTGTCGATGATTTAGTTTGCAGCTCGGTGGAGTATAAATTATAGAGCGCGTTCGTCGTGTCGAGCTTCATTTGTCCGAAGAATGTTGGTGCAATTTGTGAACCAGTTCACTACGAGATGATGACTAAATCATGCGGCTGTGCGCCAGTGACTGCAGCAGCAGCAACGTACAGATACATTTTCTTGCCGCGGTGCCAGTATTCTCAAACTAGCTCACTCACAAAGCTTCCTCTGGCGAGCCACCACCGATTGTTGCCCATCCACTGATCATCCACTGTATCAAGCTCCGTGCTGCTCTCGTGTACCCTTTGTTCGGCTGCTTTGCGGCCCTACTTTGATTGTCTCCGATAAGCAATACATTCAATTGAACTCTTCTTCGACGACCGATTGTGTCAGCTCGCCTTGTCCTCCAACAGTGACACCGACACTCGCCGCCATCGAGTTCTAATCAGTACAGTGGTGCAAAATCGTGCTCCGGTTTTGTGCGTTGTCTTCTTCTTTTCGTGTTTCTGGTCTCTTCAAACTACTACTAATTAGTTCACGAGTGGCCTACTCCTTGAGCTGAATGTGCCATTTGCCTAATTTTTCACCACTTTGGTTTCTCATTTCTGGCACTGTCGCTGACTTATTCTGAGCTACACTTCTGCTTTACTGCAATTCAATCAACACATGTTCGCCCTATCAACCTGAGACAATGAAACCAATTTTCTGAGTAAATTAATAATGTAGTGCGTGTGATTGAGTGTACTCTATTCCCATCAGCAGTGCAAGAAAGAGAAAAACGCACCATCACTTCTCTTTGCTACTTGTTTCTAATTTGCTTGTCAATGATCACCAACTATCTGTCTGTCTCTTTTTTCTGCCCTTGTCTTCATTTCATTGGTCATTTTGTAGCACTTCACAAACCCACCTTGTTTGACTACAACTAATTTTTCTCTTTTCTCTTATTTTTTCTTTTTACAGCTCGATGACTGCACACTTCAGCTGTACAAGTACGACAGCAAAAATAACGAATGCGACTATGGCAGCTATATCGATCTTGAAATGACAATAGACGAGCAGAGTGAAGAATTCGAAGGTTTCACATCAAGGTAAGTTGCGCACAGTACTCATTGAACTCATTACTGTTGCTGATTTAGCAATGCGCTTTTTAAAACTTTTCACGCCGTTTTTTAAAAAATTTATTTTGGCATTGCTTTTGCTGTTAGTTGACAAGTTTGCTGATTGTGTCTTTAAGCAGTTTCAATTTTTAGTTGTTGCTGCCGTTTGCCAATGGCTAGTTAGTAGCAGAGACTACATCTCATCATGGCGTCGTACAGTTCTTTTTTATTTATAGACTGGCAACTCTGAGCTCAGCGATGATCGATTCCAGTGCCATTGTCTATTGAGTGCACCAACAGCAGCAGCAGTACGCACTGTCCATTAGCTAAATGCCTTCTTTTGTCATCGCACTCGTCACACTGACCGATTTCACTTTTTAATTCAATTACTTTTATCTGATTGACTGTGTTCAGTGTGCACCAGCTTTTTATCGCTAATCTGTGCACACGTTTCCTTGCCTGCGTGATAGTCAATATTCCTTTTCTGGCTTTTTTCTCCCTTCTTCTCCACTGCAACTAACTTTTGGTAACGGTAATGGCACCGAAATCGCTCTATTTAAGCACATCATCATTTGTGAGGACTTTCTCGATACACTTTCTAAGGAACAGACTCGTTAGCAATGCACCTTTGTCTGTGATTGCTATCATACCCTCAAATTAGCTTTTCAAATGATCCTCTACACTTGTTGGATGTTCAATCAGTAGATAATCTGCAAAAATCTCTACAGCTGTAGTTGAAAGGATAATGAACCAGCGCCAAACAAAGAAAACTCTGCTTTCTATCCTTTTTGACTGGTCGTAATTGAGTCAGGTAAAGTCCCGAAGACTGTCATGACTCTACTTTCTTTTGGTTTCACTTTATCCAATCAACTTGATCATCAAGCACTTGTTGTTATAGTAAAAGTAGCATGTTGTTTGCTTGTCACCACTTTCATCTGCTTTTCAACAAAAATAACCTTTCCCTCTAATGGTGTCCAGTGTCCTTTTGATGATGGCCCAGCAGCGCATTGACAGAACAGAGAGCACAGAGCTCATACACAAAACTGAAAAAACAGAGAAACGTCCACTGCAGTAATCTATTTTCTCCAGACGATCATCTGCTCATTCTCCGACACAGTCTCTTCTTTATCATCGCCAGAAACGCTATTAAGCGTCTAGAACGGTCGATTACGGTTTAAGATATTCACAGCAACGTCTAGTAGAAATTCTCTCTTTTTCCCAGTTTATTTCTTGACAATGTATTAGGGTAGACGGTGAGATAAATCACAATGGTGGTCGTCTGGTGCCGATGGTACGACTTAGTGGTGGTGGTGGTGGTGATGACAAAAGGTCATGTTGTGACGCCATAAATTACCCTTTTGCCAAATTACTAAAGATTAGCTTGTGCGGGTATATAACATCAAAAACGGCAGTAGTCAAAGTTTACATACCTTACCTGGCAGCAGTTAGAAGTATTCGCGCTTCGTTTCTGCTGGTGAGTAGCACTCTGCACTTGTTGCGCTTAAGTTGCGCTCTGGCAAACAACGAAAATATTGTTAATTGTTTTGCTAATAGATTGGCCCATATATCGGTCGTTGCTGGACGGTCACTGGATGGCCATTTGTGCTGCTGCACTACCATCATGTGTTTCGTACTTAGCACACCTTCAGTTCAGTACTGAACTACTCAGTCGCTGTCCAGTGTGGCCACACTTTTCTCTCTTTCTCACTTGCTTTGTCCATTTTTTGTGAGCAGCTATCAGCTAGCTGTAATCATTACTCACCATTTCCCTAATTGCCCACTTATTCACTTTGTTCTTCTCACCATTGATCGTCATCCAGTTATCTTGATTAACCCGACATCTGGGCCGTATTAATACGGCTATATTTGTCGCTAGATAGCATTTTTCTGCTAACTTTCTTTTTTGCATAAGATTACCACCTTCTTGAGGGTTTGTTACTAAAATGCTCTATTACAATGGTTTATTTTAAGGGTTTTAGTAAATATTTTTTGCTACTTTTCAGTTGTTTGTTGCTTAAAAATGCATTAAATTTTAAAAAGTTTAAAAATATGCGTTTAACCGGTAAAACAAATAATTTTTTACAGTTCAGCAAAGTCAGTTTTGTCTAAATGATTCTATAAAAAGGGAACTACTTTTCACAGCACACACATATATCTTGATTTTGATTGACGTATTGTTTGAGAATTGACAAACTTTGTTAGGGTGGAAATGTGTGCATCGTTGAACGCATCCTCTATGATAAACTGATATTCTGTCATAGTCAGGGCCATCACGTTTGTTGCCTGACTTCTTGCAGTCATTTAGTTACTGGGATGTTAGCAAAACTTTTTTCCAGGTTGTCAGCCTTCTTCCTGGTCCATTTCCGTCCACCAGACTGATGGAATGATAGACACCTGTTGCACCGAGATGTCTCCATCGACCTTGTCCATTGAATGCAGCAGGATTGTTTACTCTTGTCTGCTTTTGCTGCTGCACTGGACGTCACTGCAAACTGACTAGTCTTAAAGAATGGGTTATTGTTCGACTACTTGAGTGACACATGCAATCGATGTTTACATTTGAACCACTTGTTCAGTCGGGCCCTCTTTTGAGGGCAACAAGAGATATTGCTGGTCGCAGTGCAATGATTGCTTGCTTGATTGCTTGCAAAATTGAAATTTTATTAAGTGCCTAGTTAGTGGTGACATTGAATTTAAAAATGAACAAACAGACAATGAGCATTGCTTTGTTTATTAAAAAAAATAAGTAAAGTGGCTTTTTCTGTAGTTGCACTAATGTGTTTAATTGCTTAAATAAACGTAGTAAGATCTGGCTGAAAGTTTACTCGATATTGACGCTCAATTAATCACACAGACATTGTCCGTTTTAGTACTGTTCTGTTTGCAAACTCGTTTCCATGTGTTGATTGTTAATTGTTCTGGCGCGTTATGTGTATACGTCAAATCTTACTGTTTCACTGAGCATGTTCTTGCACTACTTTGCATGCAGAGCTGTTTGTCGACAAGGCATCAGCAACTCTTAGCATCACTTGATACGTCTCCACTTACTGTTAAACTCTGCTGAAATCTGCACATCCTGAGAGACTGCAGCAGCAGCAGCAGAAACAACGATGATCGAGTGCAAAAATGCGAAACTTTGTCTGCCTAGCATTCAGCTGACAACTCGACAATTCATTAATTGCGGATTAGGCGCTCTCTGTACTGAGCCTGAGAATTCATAGCCCGGATTAGACATAATTTGAGTTTGGCCAGACTTTGCCAAACTGCGGCCGCTGAAACACAGGTTTTTTTCTGCCGCCAACACTTCTTCCCTTTGCACTCTTGTTACCTTTCCACTCGACACTCTGTGCTGCTCATAAATTGGAATCGACTAGCTACCACGGTTTGTCCGGTTGGCACGCACAATGTGATACTTTGTCTTCTGTTGCCTCTTTAATCGCTGCTGTTCTTTGCGGTCATATTTTAATTGCCATTTGTTGTTGTCTTCTCCCATGCGGTCACTGCATATGGCACTCGGCACTGCTCAGCCAAGAATGGTCCGAATGCCAGCGCACACTTGTCAGGCCGTTCATCTTCCAGACCACTGGCAGTGTGTTTGCCAGTGTTCGCAGACTTCAGTGTGTGTTGCTAATCACCACCATTTTGTTGTTTTACACTGTTTGTACTTGGTCACTACTACTACTAGAGCCCATGATGAGCATGTGTTTATTTAATCGACAAGTAATGGCGCGCATCTCTCAGCCACTTTGCAGCTGCTGAGCGGTATTGTCTATCGACCTGACCTGAACACACTTTGCGCCACAAGAGGCCAACGATGATTTATATCCTACTGCTACAGCTACAACAACAACAACTACAAAACTACAAAACCTCTCACCTAATTTGTACTCACCTTTAGACGAGGTGCTAATAATGCACTGGACGTAAAACACACTCACCGAGTGTCCTACCTACCTACCACCTATCCATCCTCTCTACCTGCCCAGTTCCTTCTATCAGCAGCACTTAGCAATGTGCAATTAGCAATGTAAATAGTACACTGGTCAATTCTTGGCGAGAATTTGAGATAATGCTGTGTGTTCAAAAGCAAAGTGTACCGGACTGCTGCTCCTTCCATTATGGTGACTTGTTGAGATTTAGGCTGGTCGTACAACAAACAAACAGGCTCAGGTCGCCTCAACTTTAGATACCATCAATGCCCCAATTTAATCAGAACGCTTTGAATTGTGAATACAAGCATTTAGCATCAGTCTGTCCGGGATGATGTGTTTACGCTGGTTCATGAGTGTCGGCACTCGTTTCACTGCAAGCTTAACAAAACCACATTGAGAACCGAGAACTGTTGTTTTTCACCGAGTCTTTACTCTAGACTGCTTACAGGAATAGAATCTAGCTCATTTGACGGTGAGAAAATGATCACTAGCAGCACTGGCACACACACAGTGTCGTCTTATGGGCACCCAAATGGGCACCCGATTAGTGACGGCCGCTGTGGTTTGCAATGCTGCGATCAATCAAACATCTCCTTCACAGCTCTTGCTTTTTTTATCTCGGTTACAAACTGAGTTTCAGGAATACGGTACAAACATCGACACGCTAATCAGATGTAATGCGTCTAAAAGTGTGGCCACGGCGAGCTAATCGACGCGAGAATTGTCAAAAGTAGACCAAAACGTGACGTCGGAATGAGCTTCAAGTGAGCTTTTCCAGCATTTAGGTTTAGCATGGTTAAACCTAGCTGGCAACGCTGTTGCTTGTTGTGTGTTTACTTTGCCACCAGTGCCCGCGGTGTAGAACGGCACATCACTTCCAGTGAGAGATAACCACCGTCATTCGATAGCTCCCTTGTTGATTTATGCGTCTAATAAGCACTCGTCTGCTGGAGATTAGTTGGCAATAAAGTTTACTGTTTATTGTTATTATGGCTGCATTAGCCATTAGATACTCATGAATATATTAACTGCCAGAAATGAATCACTGCCGACCTGTGTGTTGGTATGTGCGAGTGAGTTTTGATTGCACCGAGCATTCGTGCCGGTGTCATTGCGACCGCATCTACAACCGGTAGTGCCATGATGTCATTGCCGAGAAATTGGCCACTTTTGGTGCTTGCCACTGCTTACAATCACACTAGGCATACAATCAGTATATGTAATCAAGAAGCACTGTCAATACTGTTGTAGTGCGGTGGTTTCTGTGTTGCCGTGCCAATCGAACACATCAACAACAACAGCAACTCAGGTGTCAACGGGCATTTAGCGGCACACAATCAGCAGGTGAATTGAGTGACGTGGAGAAAGGCGACTGAAGCCTTCAACAGGCAATTTAGAATCGCCCATTCGTCCTTACGTTATGTGATAAAGCGATATCTCGGTAAGATGTGTGTGTGTGTTTTTTGGCAGCAGCGGCAGTGTGTATCTGTGTGTTTGACAGTCACTTTGATTTACCTGCCGTCTAGTATGTCGCTTGTTGACATTCGCTTCCTGACCATTTGTACCTTTGCTCGTTATCCTCTTACACAAATGAACCTTTAAATTCTTCCTGCATTAAGTCCTGTAGTACAGAGAGAACAGTAGTTTGAAATAATTCCCGAGATCAATCAATTCACGGGCAGTGTCGATTTCGGGCAGCAAAACCATTTACACTTGGACCAACTGGTTTGCCAGAATGCTTTTCATTGTTTGCCATTGTCGCTGATAAGATCGACGCCAAGTTTATGTCTGTATGTGTGAGTGAGTGTGTGAAGTGTGTTTGTCTGCGACTCTTTGAATGATGCAGTGTGAAATGGAAAGCAGCTCTGTTTGGACGATGCCGTTGCCGTTGCCGTCGCAGCCACTTTATGATTGACTGGAGATCTGCCCCTTGAAAGGGCCATTGGGCGATAATAAATGATGCGCCAGGCACTGGTGGTGGACAGTGGAGGTGTCCCTTTCCCTAGCTGCACTACGCTACTTCGACTGCAGCCTGTATCGTGCCTAATCCGGCCATTGACCTGGCCATCGGTGTCTGTCTCTATGTCTGTCTGTGTTTGCCTAGTGTGCGCCCAGTGCGCCGAGCGCGCCACCTTGACCTAACCGGTCGCCCGGTGGCCAAGTCAATTTGTTTGCCATCATTACCTCTCTCGCTCTCTCTCCCTCCCATTGCATGACACTATCACTGCAGCCATTCTGTGCTGCCGTCTTGTCATTGAGAGCTATTCTGCAAATATATTCTCCACCTGTTCAACTGTTGCTTCCCCCCAATTGGCGCTGCCGATCATCATCTCCCTGCTGTCCAATTACCACTGGGCCACCAGTCATTCTGGTCAATAGTTTCGATTGAACAGATTCAACTATAGTACTTTTTGCATATAAGCATTTGCATTGGACTGGCCATCAATCACTGTGCCCATGTCGACGCAACAGTTACCTCTTCTTCTTTTTCTTCTTCAACAGTATCTAATGACAGTGCTACAAAACAATTCAAACTCAATCACTGACTTAGAAGTCTAATTAGGCTCTAATTAAGCACAATTAGATCACACTTTTCTTTCGGCACAACAGAAATCAATACCATTTGAGCAAACGCCTCTAGGCGCTGACCTTCAATCACTTTGTCAAAGTTTGACAAGTGAATCTTCACTTTAGTAAACTGCTCTGATTGTTTTTGCATCCTTCATTTGCATTAGCGTTTTTATTCCACCTTTAAAAAGGGCAGTCGGGCCTGCTCCGGCTGTCAACCTGTTTTCCCTGCACTCACTAATCTATTTATCCTTTCTTTTTCTTCCCCCTCAGCCGCAAGAATTCCGTCATCCTCCGCACTCAACTGTCTGTACGCGTGCACGCTATCATTGGTAAGCCTTTTTCTTTTTTTGTCACCAGTAAAAGCCAGACAGCAGAAACATCAATTGCTTACCCTCTGCTAGCCCAAATCTCTGTTTCGCAAATGGGCAATGTGGAAATGTGCACCTTTAAGCTCAAACTTAACTGGCTTGTGCTCATTTGCTCTTGTTAGACCACCAGACGACGGCGACGACGTTCCTATCTGCGGAATGTTGCATAAAAAGCACCATCAGTACACAGTTTCGACACAGCCGAATATGTCGAGGCACAACAACAACAGCAGCAGCAAAAATGTATGGCGTCCTGTGTGCACAAAGAAGAAGAAGCTTGCTTGTAATTAGGTGGCCAAGGGAACGCTCACATACATACATACACACACACGAACAAACTGGCGTTCATTCTGGATGTTTTAATCTATTACCCCTACTTGAATGGGCCCACTATCACAAAGTGCCTGTCACCATTGACATGGTTATCTGTTAGCAGCAGCGGCGATTATTATTATTAATTATTGCTCCAATGCGACCCCGATTAGAGGGTCAGCTGTCCAAGTTGCTGATGATGTTGCTGCAGCTGATGAAGTTGATGCGGCTGCGGCTACCTTGCTGTCCGCTACCTCTGCTCATCAACTTGGTTTTTGTGTGCAGAAAGCAAAGCTTTGCGTGTGCTAAGCATCGCACGATGCTTACACTCGCTACTTCATCAGCAGCAAAAGGCAGTCACCGGCGCAACCGACCACTCGAAGATGATTGATTGCTGATTACTGTTTATTAGCGGTCACATTAGGCCTTATTAACATTGCTATCGTCCTTCGGAATCCGCGCTTTGATTCTCGGCTCGTTAGCCATCTCACTACTGGTAGTGCTGAACACTTGTGTGCACCATTTGGCCTACTGAAGATGAAGATGAATCACTCACTCACTCACTGAGACTGAGACTATCTATGTCTATGCGTGTTTGTGCGCAATGCAGGCCATATAACAGGGGTTTCAGCATTGGGCGATGGCAGTGAGATAGGACTTGCTTCCTTTTAATTACGTTTTATTCAATTTGTCCTTTTCTTTGTCCCTACACACAACCCATCTCTGTGCACTCCAATTTGTCTGATTGTCAGCAAGAGAGAGAGAGAGAGAGAGAGAGAGAGAGAGAGAAGCCCGTAACTGATACCTACCAGTGACTGGCACAATTGATTGGCCATAGTAGCCATCAGAGTCAAGCAAGGTGCACCGTTTTCTCTTGTTGTCGTTGTTGTTGCTGTTGTTCAGTGCAAAAAGAATGCCTGACTCTTCTTCTTTGAGGCGCCCAGTGAAGGCTTCTCCTTCATCGACCAATTGTGCTTCTCAGTGTCTACTAGAATGCCCAGGTATTTGTTCTGCTTGTCACTGAGAGAAGAACGGTGCACCATCACTGAGTGATGGCGCACCGTTCTGTTTCCCTTTAGGTAGTTGTTCAGTTGTTCGGAAGACAGCATGATGAGTTTGCAAGGGAGAGTCTTCGTAACTGGACCCATTCACCACCATGACCTATCGGAGGACGAAGGAGATAATTAATTTTCGATTTAATTTTCTGTTCGTTATAATTTTCGATGAGATAAATGGCAGTATGTCAGTCAGGTGAACTCATTAAGATAAACGATTGGTCAACGATGCGCTTGTGAGCTGTGTAAGTCGAAGTGAACACAGTGTGCAGCCAGTCACTCAGTCAGTTAGTCTTTGGTGAGCGGTCATTCTTCATAGCGGCCATCTCCTTCACTCTTCACTCTAGCCAACTATCAGTGCTACTGAGCACACCGAGAGAACACGCACTTTGATTACTTGCCACTGAGATCAGAGGCTTGGTCAGGTTCAAGACCACAGTGCGGTCAGTGCATCAGCATCAGCAGCAGCAGGCTCTGCTGACCGGGAAGTGCTCTCCCGGCGAGCGCGATCACTTGTCACTCTGATCATTTCAGCGATCATGTTCACATGTTACCGCTTCTGCTGCTGCTGTTTTCTGCAGACTTACCGGCGCCTTCACTTGCCGACACCGCCATTGCCGCCTTTTTCTTTCTCTTTCTTTTTCTCTTTTCTTTTTCGCTCACTGTTCAGTGCTGTGTCGCAGTATTACATCGTTCACATGGACTTGTTGCATGTTTGTTGCTTATTTCGCAATCTCCCCGTTCTTCGTTTAACTTTTTCCTTCTAGCAAACGTGTTGCTTTGATTTATCAGGCAATTTTTTGCTCTGATTGTGCAAACAAAAAGGCTAAAAAATTACAATACTGTTTTTGTTTTTTACAATCGTTCTATTGTTTTGAAAAAGTATAAATAGGCGCATGTAGAGTTGTTTTTGCTCTATCTTCAATGTCGACTGTGCCTTAATTTGTTTTTATTCAATTGCTTACCAACGGACAAGGCAGTTTGTGTATCTATTGAAGCAACGGCGATATCGCCTTCATTTGATTACCAGCCACCTCTTAACCCTCTGAGATGACCTGCTTTTTGTCAGCTCAAGTACCCGTTTTGCTGGACATTATGGCTTAATTTGCTGATTAACAAGCTAAGCATGCATGTTTTGTAATTAGATTATAATTAACTTTGAGTGATTGGTATTAATTGCTTTCTGATGAGTTGCTTTTCTAGGTACTTTGATGCTCTGATACGCCAGTTTAAACAAGATGCAGGTGAAGCAAAGCATTTTTCTTGACCATTTGCTTTTTTGCCAAATTAATATTCACCATTGTTAACTCAAACAGGTCACTAGGCACTTGTTGGGATGCTCACAGTGATGCCTACCGTTTGTTGGCCATTGATGGTAGCAGATGGAGGACAGGCCAACGTTTGCCCAGTCAAGCTCACACATTCACCTGCCAGCAGCAGTGGCTACCGCTAGTCGACATTGACGAGAAGATGAGAGAGTTGAGAAGAGGGTAGAGCTAGTATAAGATCGATCAACGGTGCCGATAGTAGCCAGTGGCCAGGGAGGGTGAACACGACTGCCAACCATGCTCTGTGGCTTTCCAACTGTCGACATCGATTAGCGTTGAACATGTTATATTCGATAATTGGACTTTAATTGGGCAGACTCTACTCAGTGCATGGCATCCCATTAAGCATGCTTGATAAATTTATTACGTTAATTTGATTTGCTGCCAGAACCAGAGCAGCCCTGATTATGTAACTCTACTGCCTTTTTGCAGTGAGCACTACACTGCCTCAGTGATCGATCTGCTTGCTCTGTCCTTCTCATCGTTTCTTCCTTTTTCAGTAGCCACTGTAGCTGCTAGAGCCACTAGAACTTCTGCTGCTGTTGTCCGCCTGCATTGACGGTTTTGAGCCAATTGAAAAGTAGGTCTCCCTACCCATCGTTAGCGAGCAATGACAGTCGCAGACTTATTACAGTTCCCACTGCCATTTAACCTTTAGCATCAGTACTTGACCTTAAACGCTAGCCGTTTGCTAAAGACGTTAATCCGGGGTGCCAACCTCATCTGCCTGGTCAAGTCAGATAGCTGTTCAATTCTAATTGATGTGCCTCTATCCTCGCTGTCGGCTGTCTGCCATTATTGGGTGATAATGTTTTCTCCAATGTTTTTTTGTTGGCAACACTATCGCTGTCTTCAGTGAAGCATACAAACACAGTTCGCGCGCCAAGTGTCACAAGCTCATAAGCTCAGCATTGCAATTTCTATTTTATTTTAATTTTAGTCGTTTTGTTAAACACTGCTGAGCTGTGTAGTTTATCAAACTTGGAAAACTGCTGCACTGAACAATCAGTGAAACCATAAAAATGTCATTCATTTGTCCTATATTTGTAATAAGCCAAACTTTACTATCGTCTATGTCATTATCTCATTGGAGATTAGCATCAAAAAGGGCAGAACAACAACAACAAAACAGCTAGTTTTGCCAAGTCAAACAGTATGGTCAAACAGTATCTGCCGACCACTGTCCGGTTGTCAGTGTGTCATTGTGCAAACTCTTCTTTTTACTTTAGTTCTCGGTATTTGACTAAGCTTCTTTTTTCTCGTTTTTTTAGTGGTTTTCAAAATTTGGACTTTCATAAATGATTTCTTACGCCTTTCAACTGGCAGTGAGCGACACCAAAAACGATTTTTAGTTTAATAATTGCTAATTACTAGACATTTTTTATCAATGATTGTTTTCCCCTTAGTAATAACCTGTTAGATTCAGCTCTACAGTGTCGGATTTCACAACAAAAATCCATTACCGTCCTAAACCTAGATTATTGATCTAACGATGCTGGAAAACTCTCTCTTTCTCTTATTTATTTTTAATCTTTGCGTGTCGGCATTTTTGCAAAAGTATATTTGTGTTTGTTATCTATTATGTGACACATTGTTTGCCTTATTGTTAGTTTGAAAAACGCTGACCAGTCAAAACGGTCTTTGTAGATTTGATGCCAAATGGCAGCATCTTCACATTGCTTTCTCCCGTTCTCTTTCTTGTTCTGTTAATTATCGTTCAAAGACTATTGTCCTTTGCTTTTCATCACACTTCTTGCCTTGCCATCTTATGGCGACTGATGCATTCACACTTTGCATAATGCAGAGTGGAAAAACAGACAAAATAGAAAGTGGCTTCTTTTATTCTGGCCGGTGTGTGAATGAATATGAAAAGACTCAATAGCATCGCAGTAGAGTTGCCAAGTAATGACACCCGAGAAGTGTTCAGTGCCACCAGTAGTCCGGAGTAAGAAGTATTGACAGTGTTGCGGTTTGTCATCCAATTTAAAGAGAAACTCTAAAGCACTTTCCTTTTTACAAATGATGGCCTGCAGGGCAAAGAAGATCTGACAGACGTTGGGCGTTGTCTTCTATTTGTCTACCAGTGTCACTTAGAGTCGCATTGCTTTCTTGCAGGGTCATTTCATTTATAAAAAATAATTTCTATATTGTATCAACAAGTGTTATCATTGGATTTCAATAGATTTTTTTTCTCAAAAACATCTTCAGATGATCCCATTTTAGAATTAGCTTTTTAGACGTAGTTTCTTCTTTCACAATTTTTTGAAACTACTATTATTTGGTTTAAAACATTTAATTAAAACTAAATGTACTAAAATTAAAAAAACAATGATTTGGTTTTTTACATTTTACAGCTGCATAAGGGAAATGAAAAGAAAACAGTTTACTGGACCAAGTGATCACATCACTGCTTTCTGTTGATCACGACTTTTAATGCGACTTACTTTCTCAATCCTAATTTCTTCAACAGCCCCACTAGCACACATCTCTTTAGTCAGTGATGTCGATCTAATGCACTTGTTGTCGAATTGCAATCGTGTTTGCATCTTCCTTTTGTCTGTGTTTTGTGTCTTTTAGCCATTAGCCTCGATCAGTATCGTCTCATCAGCTCAAGCGCTCGCCTTTCGCTGGATTTTCTCCACTCTCTACTCACTTTTTTTCTTTCAGCCGTCAGCTGTTCTATTCTGACCGAGAGAGATTCTTGTCCGATAGACCAAACAGCCGTTGTCTTCTTTGCGCTCAGTTGCTCGTCTCACATTTCGCCAGTCGAATCCCATCAAGATTAATTGTCCAACAGCGAGGCACACAGGCGCACACAAGTGTGGTGGTGGTGGTGGTAATGCACTGGGCTGAAGTGGACTAACTTCAGACTCTGTCGATAAATGCCAACTATTGTCTTGGCAGTAATCAATTAATGCATTTGGGCGACTGCCACAGACCGGATCGCCATTCTCTAGCGCTTTCACCCAGCTACCTTGCACAGTTTGTGCAGTTCACACTCACTCTCTCCCTGTGTGTGCTTTCTTTCACACAGTGCCCATGCTGTGCAAGCAGAACAGCACTTGTATTCTTCTTTTCTCACCACTCACAATGGAGTTATTTCAAGAGCGAAACTTGGTTTTAAGATTTATTTTAGTCCATTTTGACGTTTTTTAATTTTTTAATTTTTTACTTTTTTGGGCAAGTAGTTGCTCAGTAAATAAGTAATCTGGTTGGGATACCTTATCGAATAAGACCAATAAAAAAACCAGTTTCGTACTTGAAACAAACTTCTTTGTGATTTGCCAAACATTGTATAATTTTTGTTCACAAAACGTCAGTAAAAAGCGCAAGAAAAATCTTTCACAATGTTTTCCTTTCTTTTCACTAGTGGGAACATTACTTCAATTCTACTGGCTAACTGTGAAAGAGACGAATTAAATGTTGAAGAGACATACTTCCCTTTTCTGAATGATATCTTCTGCCAATGGAAATGTAACACGTTCCATCACAATAGCTCCGACACACTGTTGTGCAGTGTCTGCCATCTTGGTCTGAATCCACAGCATCACAAATGGCAGATGGCGATTGTGTGTTGCACAAAACGCGTGCATCACTAATTGTGCATTCTCTCTCTCTCTCTCTCTCCTCCTCTCTCTCCTCTCTTCTCTCTCTCTCTCTCTCTCACCGGTAACCACAGACACTCTTTTTTTGCCTTTTGCATCGGGCTTCATTCAAGTCGGTGCAAAGTTTTCGTTTTTGTTAGAATCCTTTAGCTGACTGCCATCAAAGCTTTCTTTCTTTTACCCAAAAAGCGTTCAAGGAAAATACGAAGAAAGGCTCTGAACATTCGAATGAATTTACTCAAATGATTGTGCAAAATATAGCAAAATTTGTGAAAGAATAAATTGTGAATTGGTCAAATTTTCTGTTTCGTGATGATCCGGTAGTTTCTCTAGAATTTTTTGTAACACCAAACTTCAGCCACAAGGTTACTACATTTCCTAGTTCGTGAGCACGCTCTGCAGATGCAAATGCGAAATTAGAAACTAAGGCAGATTGAATAAAAACGGGCATCGTTTGGTGAAAGTAAAAGCATCGCTGGGAAAACAATACGTTTTTTTACTCTGACTAACGTGTTGCAAAAGCATAGCGTTAGCGATAACAAGATACGATTAGCACTTGTTGAATGGTCGTGTTGACCAAGCACAGTCAGCCAGTTAGTCAGCCCTTCTTCACATGATCCGCATCCATGGCGTTCACGCTTGAAAACAGCCTTCTAAGGACGAGGGCTTCCTGACATGCTTCATTCAGATGTTTGGTTGTGATTGCTCTAATCGTAGCACACTTGCGGAAATAAACGATTTTTGCATTTGTCTTTGCATTTTGGTGCATTTTCTTAGCACAAGTGATTCGCACCAAATCACAGCATACTAGAATTTAAATCTCAAATAATGGCAACAATTTTGTTAGTGTTTGTTAGTAGCCGGATAGAATCTTATAAAGAATCTGATAAACAATGAGGATTGTACTGTTTGATTTCCTTTGATGCATTTGAATCGTCAGCACCACACAGCTACGGGTATGAAAAGAAACACGAAAGAGCAATCAAGAAGTGGGACGTTTAGAACGGAACGCTTTCTTCTATAATATGCTAATGTCGATCTTAATCAATGGGTGCAAACTGTGTACATTCAAAGTCTAGAGATGAAACAACAACACCTTAACTCATTGGGAAAATGTTGATTCGATCACTGTATAATGGGTCTATTTTCACAGTTGCTTTCAATGCTCCGGAGCAAGCAATTGGCGTCGATTAGGGAGCGATAATTGATGCTGAACGATGCAACGTTGCTCTCGGGCGCCAGTGATAACTCAATTGCCATTGTCTGCACTGCACTGCGCCCTCTGCGTCTTCTTGCTAATTGCTTGCTAATCACTGTTTGCCATTTGTCAATGTTCGTCCACTGGCCATTACCGCAGGGACAAGGCACAAGGCCGTCGCACGTTTTTCCTATCACGGGAACGGGTCAACTGGCCATGGCAACTCACCAACACTCACATTTACAACTATTAACGAGAATGGTTTCTTTTTCACCCCACACAGAGAAACTGCTCAACTCATCGGGACGCGAACTCCGCAGAGCCTTGTTCTCCTTGAAGCAAATCTTTCAAGTACGTCAATCACCAAATCGAAGAGTCGTTATCCGTTTCATTAGCTTGTGTTCTAATCTATCTTAACCACCACCTCGTTTCCTTGCTTTTCTTTTATGTTTGTAGGATGACAAAGATCTGGTTCACGAGTTTGTCAGCAATGACGGCTTGGCATGTTTGATCAACGTTGGCACTAGTGCAGACCAGAATTATCAGAACTACATTTTGCGAGGTAAGCTTGAACTACATTTCCGTAGTATCCGTGGTAGTGGTTAGCCTAACGGCTACTCTCATCTTTTTTTGAAATGTGCTTTGTCAGCAGCAAGATAAGTGCTTGCTTTGCAATGTACACAACTAGCTGACATCGAACATCTAAAAGATATAGCAAAAACTTGCCACGCAAAGTCGGCAGTAGAAGTGTCATCCCCATTTAATTGATGGTCATTTATTTTGCTTTTTTGCTCACTAAATGGATGCCCTTTTTCTTATTTTTGCAGCCCTTGGCCAGGTGATGCTCTACGTGGATGGAATGAATGGCGTGATTGAGCATCCGGAGACAATTCAGTGGCTCTATGGTTTGATCGCCTCTGAGGTAAGTAAAACACCAGCTTTAAACAGAGTGACCCTCGTGCACTTTTTTTAAGCTGGAGCATTACGATGAAAGCTTTAATCGACAGTCGGTCAATCAGTTCAATCATGTAGTGTCGCCATAGATTAGTGTCAATTTTCCAGCAGTCAGAGCTAATCATCAGCGGCCTGTATTTGATTAATCGCTTTACCAGCAGTTTTTACCTTTTACCTAGTATTAGTTACAGGTAAAGAGGACACAAATGAGATGATCAAGCAGGTCAGCCTTCAATGTGCTATTTATTCAGCTCAAATGCCAGTGTTTGCAAGTGTTCTGCCAGCTATTTATTAATTACTCGTCCATTGAAGATACCAGTAAAGTAGAAAAGCCATGTTTTAACTTACTTGAAGCAGCTCGTGTGAAGTGCGGCAGAGGAAGCAACAAAGCAGCCACACGAGATAGTGCTCTCAATGTATGCGGACATTGCCGTAAAGTTCCTCCTCCACTTGTGCATCATTCTTATCGATAGCTATCTTCCAGCTAATTTTCACCTGTTAATGCTATTAATTTATATATATAATTGCTATTATTATGCTGATAAGGATGGCAGTTTTCGGTTGTGTTTGTAGCCGTGGTGGTGGTGGTAGTAATGAACAAAAGCGACCTGCAAGCAAGGTGGCTAACAAAACTGGCGCACGACGTGGTAGAAGATGCGACACAGACTGAACGTGTGATGTGCTGAGAGATTAGTTGGCAAACACGCGCTCCAGCAAGCGTCGATGAAAGCGCTTGGTGGCAGGTGAAAAGTCGATGATTAGCAGATCCAACTAACCCATGCTCCTTTTTTTCTTCCCGTTCTTTGTGCCCCCGCAGTATCGTCTTGTGGTAAAGACGGCGCTGAAACTTCTACTCGTCTTTGTTGAGTACGCCGACAGCAATTGCCTTATTCTAATCAACTGCATACGAGTTGTCTCCACTGAAAGAGGTAATGATGCTTCTTTATATTATATTTCCCCTGTTAATTGCCCTCCTTTGCAACTCATTTTTGTTCCCCTTTCTTTCAGTTTAACCCCTTTTCTCACTTTTATACCCACTCAAAACTTTGTCGTTTATTCACTCACTAACACACACCAATATTTGTCCCCTTAACACAGGCGTCAAAGCATGGCACAACATAATGAGCATCCTCAATGAAAAGGACTCAGCGGACATTGAGCTGCTCATCTTCTCGATGACGCTGATCAACAAGACGCTGAACGGCATACCTGACCAAGACACCTACTACGACGTCTGTGATGTGCTGGAGGAGCAGGGAATGGAGCGAATCATTCAGCACTACATGTCCAAGCACGGCACTGACCGTGACTTGCTGCAGCAGTTCCGCATATACGAGGCAGTTCTGCGCCGAGAAGACGGCGACGACGACGGCCGTGGCATTCCACCTGACACTCGCCAGCTGCCTCGAAGTCGCAAGCCAGGCCCCGAAGAGGACAGACGGAAAAGCAAACGGCACTCCATTGACAGTATCAGTCTGTTGAAGCAGCCCTTTGTCGGCAAGCCAATCACCACCCAATTGGGTGACAGCAACAACAACACCTGCAGTCCCAGTCTGGGCAAGTCCATCAGCGTCAATGAGGCAGGGGCAGGGTACGGTGCCGGTGCGGGCAAGAAGGCGCCCATCAACCTCTACAACTTCCCCACCAATATAAACCCATCAATGGTTTCCAGTGGTTTTGACGACATCTCGGCAATGTCGCTGAGGAAGCGCCGTGACCGAGACACCCGCCCAAAAAGTCTCATTCGCGAGCACGAGACGCTGCACAATCAGCGGTCGAGTATATCGTCGTGCAGCAGCGCCGACTCCTATGGATCGTACGCCAGCTACGGCAGTTACGCCAGCAATGAGGACAATCGTACGGCCACGCTGATTGAGTCACTGAAAAACGGCCTAGACACGCCTTCGGTGGGCAGCACTGAAGATGACACTGACCGCAGTCTTGATTTGAGCAGTCGAAATTCTAGCCACTTAGAGGATGATTTGCTCAAGCCGAGCGACTTTAAGGGTTCTCGTGAGTCATTCAACCTATGGGAGACGACAAAGAAGCCATCATCAGCACTGAACGGCACAGCCACCCCTACCAGTCCCACCTCAACCTTTCTCAATGGCAATGGAGCCGTTGGCAACACTGCCGCCACAACAGCAGCAGCAACAACTGCTGCTGCTGCTGCTGCTGATTCGTCATTTGGCGGTCTAACTCGACAGCCCAGTTTGAAGGAGAAAAAGTCCTGGATGCTGTCAATGATGTACAGCAAAAACAGCGAGGAGGCACCAAAGTCGCCCAGCTACGTGAAGCCCACCATCAATGGCACAGCGAACGTCGTCTGGAACGGCGCTCTAAAAACGGCCGAGGCGACGGTCACTCCGTCTCCCACCGTGGTCAACGATCTCCTCAACCTGAACAACAAAGCCAGCGACTCGGTAAAGTGTCTCAAGGAGAAGTTCAGCCAGCCCAAGGTGGCAGAGCAGGCGGTGGTGAATGGCAACCTGCAGAGGGTACCGCTTGGGGGAGGTAAGGAGCTAGGTGATGTCAACAAGGCCAACAACCTCGAGTACCTTCAGTGGGAGCAGCTAGTTAACCAGCTGTCGCGGCCGCTGCTCATCAACGACCTCGACTTCACTGACCTCAGAGACGAAGATGACAATGACGTCTGTGCGCCGCCAGCAGTGACGGTAGTGCCCGGTGGGCCTCCACCACCGCCTCCTCCCTGCAATGGTCTGATGCCACCTCCGCCTCCTCCTCCGATGATGGGCACGACCGCCACCGCCTCCAATGCCGCCCTGCACGCCTCCACCGCCTCCTCCGCCCAGATTTGGCGGGCCAAGTCTGGGCAACTGGTCGGCAATGAACGGTCGTGGGCAGAACACGCCTTCTCCACCGGTGCCACCGTCACTGCCTTCCGATCCAAAGTCAATAGCCAAGGGAAAGAAAACGATTAAGCTCTTCTGGAAGGAGGTGAAAGAGGACAAATCACTGCTCAGTCGAATCATGAAGAAGAAAACCATCTGGGACGAGATCAAGCCCATTCCCATTGACACGACGAACTTGAGCACCTTTTGAGAGCCGTGCAAAGGAAATCATCAACAAGGTATGTTACTATTGTGCATTTTTACTGATCATTGTGTATCGCTGCTAACCACTGCCACTTTGCTGCTAACCCAATCCCCCTAACATCTCGTCTTTCATGCAAATGCATCTCATCTTCATTGCGTCTCCACTAACTGACTAACAACGCCAAAAATGCTTCCTCTAGACGTTCGATGTAAGACCATTGCCGCCGGTTTTGCTTACCGTTCTCTGCCATAATCACATCGATAACTAACACTGCTTCTTTTTTGTTTACCTTGTAGAAATCACAAGACTCAGGAAAAAAGAATGAAATCTTAGTGCTGGACACTAAAAGGTCAAATGCCATCAACATTGGCATGACAAAGCTACCTCCACCGCGCACCATCAAAACGGCCATCCTAAAGATGGACCCGACCATCATGAACAGAGAGGGCATTGATAAGATTCTCACCACGATGATGCCCACTGAAGAAGAGAAGAACAAAATCATCGAGGCGCAGATAGCCAATCCTGATGTGCCACTTGGTCAGGCAGAGTCCTTCCTCTTGACGCTCTCCTCCATTACCGCTCTGGAAGCACGCCTACGCTTGTGGGCGTTCAGACTTGATTACGAACAAATGGAGAGAGAAGTGGCCGAACCGTTGATGGACCTGAAGCAGGCAATCATTGAGCTGGAGAAGAGTGAGACATTCAAAATTATCCTCGGAACGCTGAGGTCGATTGGTAGCTTCCTGAATGGTGTCGAGACGAAGGGCTTTCAGATTGAGTACCTCGCTAAGGTGCCGGAAATCAAGGACACCGTGCACAAGCACTCACTGTTGCACCATCTCTGTCATATGGTGATGGAGAAGTACCAGAACACAACGGACCTCTACTCAGAGTTGGGCGCTGTGTCGCGAGCCTCAAAGGTGGACTTTGAAGAGCTAGGCAAGAGCCTGACCAAAATGGAGCACGACTGCAAGGCCTCATGGGAGCACTTAAAGGTGGTGGCCAAACACGATGGCTCCTCTCCCATGAAGGTCCGCATGTCAGAGTTCTTGGCCGAGTGTGCAGAGCGGATCATTGTCCTGGGCATCATCCACAGACGGGTGCTCAACCGTTTCAAAAAGTTCCTCGTTTTTTTGGGCATGCCCTCTTCAGCCATCAAAGAGAACAAGCCTAATTCACTGCTGAAAACGGTCAGTGAGTTTGCGCTGGAGTACCGCACCACCAGAGAAAGGGTCAAGGAGCAGCTGGAGAAGAAGGCAAATCATCGAGAGCGCAATAAAACACGTGGAAAGATGATCACTGAGGTTTGTTTTTGTTTTTTATTTGTTGTCAAATGTGAAAACTCATTCGGTCTGTTTTTTGAGCAGATGGACAAGTTCAACATTCGACCTGCCAGTATGGTGGTGAACACCAAGGAACAGCAGGCTGACCTTGATCTGAAGAAAATACTGAATCGATCGAACGACCTCGAGACGGAGGCCTACTCAGGAAATGGTACCACAAAGTGGGGCACGCTGCCGGGCACTAAGCTTCGCCGGCCATCGACTGGCTCAATGAGCAATCTGAGCAACATCAGCAATGGCAGCTCCAATGGCAGCGGTCATCAGCAACGGCGGGCGGCAGATGCACGCCTACAGGCACAGTGTGCACATTGAGACGCCGTACACTGAGGGCGAAGACGAGATCCTCGAGAGCCTGGTCCGCTCCACCACACAGCAGCCTCTAAGAGCCAATGAGCGCAGTCGTCGTAAAGCTCGCTACGGCGACCGAAAGTCATGTAAGTCAACACGATTTTTTTTCTTGACTTGAAAAAGAAGTTAATTACTGTTGTTTCCTCTTTCCAGTGAGACGAACACTCCGTGGCAATCTGGACCTGTCCGAAGAGGAGCGACTGATGCTAGCGGCACTGGCCACCTAGGAAGCAGCCACCCCGGTGGTGGCAAGCAAGGACACCCCCTGGAAACTTTACTGTGATCTCAGCAATCGAATCAATACTTAACCGTTACCTAATGCCTGCACACACTCTACTGCGATGTTGACCCTGTTGAGATGATTAGCCCACATCACCCTGACTTTTGCGGACACTGCTACCACTAACTGCACTGATTATATTTACTTATTTATTGGATGGACACATCCACACTGACCTTCTTCTTCTTCTGCTAACCCTACCAGCTATGTCCGCCGTTCAAACTACGGACAGCACTCACTCGCACTCACACTCATCACAAAACACTTGAAAGTATTCGTGGCCCTCTCTACTCGCCCCTTACCGACCCTCCCCGTCCTCAACTTTGCCAATGAAACTGACTCTTTTCACAGGCCACCCGGTGAAGCATATGACCCGATGACGCGAGGATGGGGCGTCCCTGTCTCTTCTGGTAGCCGACAACATACACACACGCGCGCTGTCGTATGGCACCTCAACAACGGCATAACTTTTTCTTTTCCTAGTCAAGTTTGCGCTTCCACATTGAGACACACTTCTCATACTAAATTCTTTCCTACAACATCCGATACAGTACAGTACATTGAGCAAAGTTGATCCCCTCCCCTCTCCTCCCCAAATCGGATCGGCACAAACACTATTTATTACTTTACTCAGGCCGCGCCACTCATCCGCTTTTTCTGTTCCCTCCTCTTCCTCTTCCTCCTCTTGCTCACAACCGGTATTAGTTCTAAAGCATTGTGTCAATAACTCTTTGAATTGTACAGTACCTTTTTTCAATAAATGCCTTTTGCATTATCTTTTATTGTCTAGTTTAGTTTAAATTCATTCATTTCATTATTGCGCAACTTTTGTATTTGGAACTTTATGGAATTTCAATAAAACGCGTCACATTTACTAAACTCAACTTTATTATTTGCAATTTTGAGAGATAGTTGAGCAGCTTTGAGCAAAAGTCAATACGATGGTCAACGACGATAAAAAGTCGCCGAGTAAGAAGTCCAACAAGAAAAAGATAAAAAGCAAAGAGTGCAATGTTGGAAAGTCAAAAGTGATTCTCAGTAAGGTCACTGTCTCATCGTCAAAGTGCTCAAAAGGCAAAAAGAAAAAGAAAAGTGCTACTAAAACTCCGAAAAAGCCAAAAAGTGGCGCCAAGCCAAAGTCGGCAGACAAAAAGAAAGCACATGGCGAGGCCAACAAGGTGTCTGGCGTCTTGCAATCGGCAGCCACTTCTCTCTACAAAACATTTACCTTTAAGCCTTTGTTTGATGAAAATGCAAGCTCAATGAAAAGCAAGTCAGCAAAGAGTAAGAAAAGGTCTAAGGGTAAAAAGTCAAAATCGAAAACGTCAAACAAAAAGCGAAGCCACAGTCACAGCTACGCCAACAAAAAGGACAAAAAGCTGAACAAGAAGGGCAAGTCTTTCTTTGAAATCGAAGTCACCTGTGATGGTGATGGAAACCGCAAGCACACCGACTTCCCGCCACTGCCAACTATGAAGCCAACAAATGACTCCGGGAAGTCAGTTGGTAAAAAGAAAAGTAAACATCACAAAAGCAAGTCAAAAATCGGGCACAAGAAGTCGAGCGGCCTAGTGGTCAAGAAGTCTCCTTCTGCTAAGAAACCGCTCAGCAAGACTAGCAAGATAAAGAGCAACAAGTCAAAAGAGAAGCCCAACACCAAAAAGTGATGGCAATCATTGATGATGACTTACCTCTGTCTTCAATTCTGTTTTGCCTTGAGAAAACTTTAGTTTTTTCTACTACTGAGATGATTGCCATTAAATATCTTTAAGACATTGTTAATTGAACTTTTACTTGCTAATAAATAAGTTCAAATGAAAAGTCAGATCACCCTAAATATTTTTAAATGAATCTCCTCGTATCCGCCTGGTGGACAAAAAGCGAACTCTATTCCTGTCACTGTATCGAGGTGTGCCCCCGAAGCTTGAGCCGCAAAGGCATTTTTTTTGCAAACAAAAATCTTCTGGATCGATTGCCATCTGCAAACGCTACCGGACACCGAAATGGCTGAAAACATCTTGATCGACGGAAAGCCGCTTCATCTGCTTCGGGTGGTCGATCTGCGCGAGGAGCTGAAGAAGCGGAACATCAAAACGACCGGCACCAAATTGCAGCTTCAGGAATCGCTCATTAAGGTGAGTGTGTGTTTTGTTTGCCACTCAATGACATTTTTAACTAGTGAATAACACGAATGTTACACTTTTCAGGCGGTTACACACGAACAAGAATTAGCTAAAGGTATTGTCGATAACTGTTCCGGTGAATTTTCTTCATGTGAACTGATGACATCGCTTGTTTACTTTGTAGGAAGTGCTGCGGTCTCTGAGGCTCCTGAGGTTACATCAGTTCCTGAAAATGTTGTTGACAAAGAGCCTGCATCGAATGCGGATAACAACAATTCAGGCGGCTCGACTGACGATAATAATTCAGCGGAAAACTCTGATTCCGAATCAAAGGTCGCGTCAATATCGATTAATGAGCAAAATGAAACAATCAAGCTTACTATTCGCAGTAGTCCCAAAAAGGGCGAACAATCACAACCGGCTTTAGAGGCAAATGACTCTGAAACAGACGAAAGTGAATCGGCTGACTCACGTGATCATTCGCCAGTAAACAAATCCAACTTAGAATCGAGCCCTGATGTGGTCGACGAAGCCGGAGATCAGGCAAACTCAATTGAAAAATCATCATCTGTGAATGAGAGCCACAATAAGCATATAAATGAAAACCACGCCGTTGATCCTCAAGATAACTCTCATAGTGACACTCTTGCGGCTGATCAGATGAATGAGAACAACGTTTCAGTTGATCAATCACAAAATCAATCAACTACTACTAGTATTGTGGACAGTGAGAAAGAAAGTGCTTTAAAGTCGTCTTCTCCTCCTGATACAGGAGCTGAAACAAAAGCCGAAGAAAAAGCTCTTTCTCTTTCTCCCACTAAAAAGTCATCTCCTAAGAAACACGCTTCCCCCGAAAGATTTTCTTCCGTCAACTCATCATCTGCTCGCAAAAGAGTTTTTTCTGACGTTTCTGAAAAACCGACTGAAAGTGCTAAAAACGATTTGCTAGAGTCGAAAGGTAGCAAACCGTCTATTCGTGGGCGATTATTGTCGCACTCAAAGTCGATCAACGAGGAAGATTCGTCAAAGCCGGTGCAAAAGAAACGTCGTTGGGGAAGCTCTCATGTTTCAGGAGAATCAACAACAATTGCCAAGAAGGGTATTTCGAGCGATGAGCTGAAGCAGCTCATCAGCGAATCAGTTACAGAAAATGAAACCTCAGCTGCCAAGGTGAGTAAAGTTGCAGCTGTTACTGAAGAGGATTCTGTAACTGTTCCAGTTGATTCGACAAATGACTTGACTAACAACAACAATAACAACGAAAAAACAGAGCCGAAAGAAGTGGAAGTTAAGAAAGTGGATGTTGCTAACACTGAAAAGACTAACAGTTCAGAATCTGATGCCAACAGAGCGCCTCCTTCTCCTAAAGGCGAGAAATCTGATGAAATGAATGCTGAACGAACTGTCGCTTCTTCTAAGAATCCTGAGTCTACGGTTTTGTTCATCAGTGGTCTGGTTAGACCGTACACTTTGCCTCAACTTAAAAAGCTACTTTGTCTCAATGGCCTTATTAATGAGGAGAAGTTTTGGATTGACAAAATCAAATCCAAGTGCTACGCTGTGTACTCGACCGTTGAAGAGGCTGTTAAAACACGCGAGGCCCTCCACGGTTTAAAGTGGCCGCAGTCTAGCCCAAAGGACTTGTGTGTCGAATTTGCTACTCTCGAAGATATTGATCGTTGTCTTAATCCGGAGAACTACGAGAATCTTCCTCCGCCCCGTAAATCTTCGCCACCAGCTGCTAAACAGGCGAAACAGTCGGATGCAAATGACAAACCAAAAAGGGGCACTGCCATTGAAATCAGCAAAGGAAAATATGACATTATTCAGAACGAGCCTATTCATGACGGCAAAGATGGAACGGGCAAAAATTCGGCAAAAGACGACGCCTCTTCTCGTAATGTCCGCGAATGGGATCGTAAAAAGGTCACTCTTACTGAGCGCAAAGAGAACAATGATGAGCAAGAAAGTCGCAAGCGTTCTCGGCCTTCAACTGAGAACGACCAGGATGCTCCAGCTGATAAAAGGGAAAGGATTCGTAAGTTTGGCAATTAAGTTCATCTAAAGGGTGTTTAAAGTGACTAATCGGGTACTGTTTGATTGCGTTATTAGGTTCAAGGACTCCGGAAAAGAAAAAGAGCGAGCCAGCACGAGACGCCAAAAAGAGTGAATCTCCGGCCAAAATGTTGGAGGACTTGTTTCGCAAGACTAAAGCGATGCCGTACATTTACTGGTTGCCTCTTTCCTATGAGCAAGCAGCTGACAAGGCAAAGAAGCGAGAGCTTCTCGAGAAGGAGCGGCTTGAGCGTGTTGCTCGTCGAGATGCAGACAGCAAACGTGAAACGACCAACTTTCCACCGCCGCCACCTCCGCCAGCTAATCGCTCTGTGCCAGTCAATGCGGACATTGTAAGTGTCACAAGTCTTTGTACGAACCATTGATCTTATTTTCATTTTATCTTTTTATTGCACTCTGCAGCATCGTGATCGTTCTAAGATGCAAAACCCAATTCGACGCCGCTCTCCGCCTTCACCGCCACGTCGAAAGCGCTCGCCTTCGCCTTCCCCACGAAGGAATAATGCACGATACTCACGATCTCGCTCACCTGACCGTCGTCGGGCTGTCTCTCCTCGAAGGAGAAGATAAACGTGGAGGTGTTTTCTTTCTTACAAAGATTCGAATTATTTGCACCATGTACTTTTTGATAAGTCAGTTTGTCACCGCCTCACAGCCATATTCCACCACCTCCTCCTCCTCCTTCTCCTTCTTTCTTACCACCGCCTCCTCTTCGTCATCTCACCCGCTCGTTGACTGTGTATAGCCATCTACTATTCACGTTCCTTCATCAACAAGCTTTTTGGCCCCCATCTACTTGGTATTCTTTTTTACCCAAACAAAATACAAATCTTCTTCCCTTGGAGGTTCTATCTTTTATCTTAGGAGATCTTTAGATTAATCTTATCATATTATATTATAAAGCAGCAGCGTTAAATAATGGGTTTAGAAAATACTACTTTAATCTTACTTTTTAGTACACAGGGGGAGGCAGGTTAATTAGCTGGTTTTGTGTTAGCTAGCTTGGAGAAGTGGTAGTTGAACTGTTGAGGCTCAAGTTTTCTTTTGCAGATTTTTGCCACTCTTTTCTCAGCAGAAAAACCTCGTCGTCAGCACCAGCGACAGCTCACTCCTCAACTCCTCAACTCAGACCAGCACAGCAGCAACAACAGCAGCAGATCAGTGACGCCAGCCATGCACACACAGACAACATCTTCGCTATCTTCATTATGACAGATTGATCGGTATAGAGCGTATTCAACTTTCTTCACTTTGAGCACATACACTCACAAGCCGAACAACAAAACTGTTTCTCAAGCGCTGTGGAATTCTCTCACACATACACTGGATACTTGAAATGCTTAATAAAAAAACTTTAATATTACATATAAGCAAGTGGATTACTTAATCAGTTATATGAAAATATAAAATATATGCGTCTATGGTCATTTTTGATCCCGCTCTCACCAATGAATTTTTAGTAACGACAACAATTCGATTAACAGAGGAACTACGGTAAACTCGGCTCGCGTTTGGGCATTGGTTGGTTTCGTGGTGGAGTTTTATTTGGAGCCGCCAAAGTAGCCCATACGGTAGAGGACGACGGGCACTAGGGCGACGGCAACTGATATGGCCCAGGTGGTCCAGTCAGAAGATCCGCTGCTGGATGGCTTGTTAGACCAGTTTAGCGTCTTCTCCTGCTTATCGTGCGCGTGTTGGTTTGATGGACGAAATGGATGTGTGGAGTAGAGTGGAAGAAAAGTGACAAAAGAGTGAGAAGTGGAAAAAGAAAGACATTGCACACTAAGAATAGGTGTTGAACTCAAAAGAAAAAAGGTCGCCGTAAATTGCAAACTATGTTGACTGTGTGATATATTTATTGAAATGCTAGGCTGAAAATGAGTTTAGTAGATAGGAAAACTCGCGCATTTTGGTCGCCTTGGGAGGGGAGAATTTTGCATTGGTCATAACTTAGCCGTCGATCATCACACTACATAATGAGACACTTTTTGTCTGGAACGTCGCTGTTGCCTTTGGGCTTCTATTCACGCATTCACAAAGTGGCAGGCGCAGGCAAACAAGTGAACATTGTCCCAAAGTGTGAACATTCAATGGCATTGGTGGGTGCAAATGACATTGAATGGTGAGGAGGAGAAAAAAGTAAAACAAATATTAACATTTGAAAAGTCACAAATTAATCGAAAAGCATCCACAAAGATAGCCAAAATACCAGAAAACTATGTGATAGTCGATTTTAGAAGTTTAGGTCAGAAGCCGATCAGCGGTGAGAGCACCTAACATCAGCTGAAGCAGGCTATCGATGCTCGCAACTGCGTGTGGCATGCAAAGATATCATCTCCCCTCCCGTGAAATACAAGTCCCTCGAAATGAAAATACTGCTCCTTCCTGTACACCTGTTTTTCCCCTGTCTCCTAAACCACAAAATGGGGCAAGTAAAAACAAACAAACACAAAAAGTTCCCTAACGACAGCAGCAGGCAAAGACAAAGTGGTTAATAAGTGGTTGCTTAGAGGAGGAAATAGAGAAACGTTTGGAAAATATAAATTACCTCGACCTTCTTCGTCTTTTGTTTGTCCTCCTGTTGGGGAATAAGTAAAATGTGTTAATTACAATTTACTGCTCAGTAGACTAACACAAAAGGTTCACTTGCCTCACAAAGCTCGCCAATTTTGTATTTGGCCATCATCTCCCGAGCATCGGTTGAGTGGCCAACATCTTCAAAAGCCTCAGTTGCCTCTTTACCGGCTTGCTCAATGAGCACCTCTTCTCCACCAGGGTGCTAAAATGGAATATATGGAATAATTGATAAGTTCAGTGACTGACAAACGGTCAACAACAACAACAACATACCTCATCGAGGAAAGGGGTGACATCGTAGACTGAATCGTGGATGACAATCCAGACGGATTTTTTCTCATTGTGCGTGGCAATCTCTTCTAAGGTGAACGTTTTGACTTCGGCCATTGTTTATGTGAGATGTTCTGCAAAGATGTTCATTAAAAGTTAGGATTACTTCATAGATAATTCTAGTCTTCTGGTGTTGGCTGTTTTGAGCTGGTGACAGCCGAGACTCAGAGGAAAAGGCTTTACTTTAAAATGCACTAAACACTTACAGTGGAGTGCTGCTGTTCTGGTTGTGATCGCCGATTGGTGATGATGATTATGGGTACAGTCGGCGCGATGACGGCGTAAATGTGGCAGGACTGAAGAAGACAACGACGACGACGACGACAACTACGACCAGCAACAGGATCGCGAGGCAGGCAAGTGATGAGTGACGGTGAGCACAGGCCGAAAGGTAACTACTACAACTGCGTTTATCTCGATGGCCAGACTTGAACACAGCACTAGCGGATACTACGGCACTATTGGCGTACACAATCGCGATCGGCTGAGGAAAAAACTGGATACTGAAGGCGGGACTTGGACGCTTGCGTATTTCTGTTACGCAACCAAAAAAAAGTATATTTTTACTCACAGAAGACGTAATGAAAGAAACTGGGCATTCGTTATTTTTATGAAAGAAGGCACAAAATCTTTACAGTCGTGGATGCTTTTACTGGCAATAAAAAGTTTAAGTGAACAAAATGACATCAAAATTGTTTTAAAGCTGCTCTGCGGTGGTGAACCTTGGTTGAAGGAGTGTTAAAAAAATGGCATGTCATACTGCGAAAGCTACGCCAAGTTTTATGTGTATCACAGTTATCGTCATTGGTGCAAGAAAAAAGGGGAAATTTTCAGCCGTTGTGCGTCGATGTTCCGAGACTCTTTCGGACCTCCTCCAACTCTTCGGTGAACTGCCTTCTCACCTTCAGTCTGAAGACGATGTCACAAAATTCGTAATAGATTCCAAAGGACTCGGTGTCCTGATATCTCATATCGTGAAGTACTACTTGGTCGGTTAGCTTCGGCTTGCAGAGGATGTAACCACTGAGGAAGAGGTCTGCCACCAGTGTACCGATGACTACCACCAGTAGCGAGTACATATCCATCGGCGAGTTGGTGCTCTTGCAAAAGTACCAAACCACCAGCAGAACTGCGTTCTCCACCGTGTTCACGAACAAAAAGACAAGTGGGCGCTTCTTTTCCTTCAACTGAAACATGATCGGCCACAACACCAGCGACGGCAGACCAAAGAAGAGAAACACCAAGATGGCCAAGTGAAATCGGTTCTTCTGCACTGGTCGGGTTCCGGGTTGTCTGTTACCTGCGTGTCGGTGGCCTCATTGTGCGACTCGACGGCGATGTTGTACACCCAAATGGAGAAGCCAACTGCGTGCACTACGAAAAATGGAACAAACCACACGCGGAAGAGGGTAAGGGCCAGAGCGAAGACGACCACGCGACTGGTGAACATGGAGATCCAGCCGATGAATGAGAGCATTCCTGAAATTAATTAGCCTTCCTGTTATAACGGTCAATTGTCATGTGCATTTTACCTGTGAGAATGCCGTCATCTCGTCGTCGAATGGCAATTAGCATCGAAAAAACAGACAAAACAGAACTTCCCAACTCGACGGCCACTTGAAATGAAAAAATGAGATTAATAAATCAAAACTTGGACTAAATCTTACTTACGAAATAAGTTTTTGTCAAGTAAATTGTTCACTTCCAGGGAGAGAAGATAAAGTTGCAAGAGAATTTGCAAGAACCCGGCGTAAAAGTCCTCGAAAAACTCCAGCACTTCAGCGCTTCGGCTCAGACATGCAACGTTCTCCATTTCGTCTGGTTTCCCTGGCCGGAAAGAGCACAGTCTTTCTGAAGCAAAATACAGTCCATCTAGATGTCTGTCAAAATGAATGAAAACATTGAAAATGTTGCACAATTTGTAGCTGAAAATTTGTACCTTTTGATTTGCCACGGCACCAAAAGCAGTCCATTTACAAACTTGGTTGTGACTGTTTTTGCAAAACGTTCGTTAGAGTTCGCCTTTATGATAGTTTCAAAGCTGAGGTAAATTGCGTAAATAATTGATGGAGAAACCAGGGAAAGAACAGAGATGATTCCTGAAATTGCGTAGTTTTAGTTTCAAACACTAACGAGCAACAGTTAAGCATTTTTCACTTACCAAAGTAAAGGCCCGTTCTTCGTAGTACTTTTTACTGTGTTAATGTTTTTAGTAAACTAGCTTTTAGTGAATCTTTAATTACTTACACTGATCCAGCATCTTGGTATACTTTATTGATGTACACGCACAACCTATTGATTAAGGAAACATTTTTAGTATTTGGGAACTATTTGAATGCTGGCAAACTCAAACCTAATGATCGAAAAAATGAAAATTCTCTGGAAGAGGAGCCTAGACCATATGCTTGTTTGGCGGCGTTTTTGGCGATTGTTTTCCACATCCTAAAACAGGTAAACACAATATTTAAAATAATGTTTTTTTGTATCATTTGACAGTAGTACATTTGCCCGTGTGTTGTGATTGCCCTCCATTGCACTATTAAAGATATTCTGACTGAAAAGTGAGGCACTTCTTTGCTGTTCTGAATGACAGTGGCAGGGTGAGGAGTGTCAAGACAGCAACTCCACAATACACAAAAAACAAATTGTGCTCATTTCGCATCCATAAAAGTCGCTTTGACTCATCGAGCAAGCTGTCCGCAGCAGCAGCCTGTGAACAAGCGTCGCTGGTGCAAGAAGTGCACGTTGAGGCGACAGACGCCAGAGCAGCTATCCACAGGCAGCCACAAACACTTCACAGAGATTGCCATTGAATTTCGTTTATTCAAGGCTGCGCCCCATTCGACCACTTGTCTGAGCGAGCTGCCGAGCAGACGGCGCGCTGTCCCTCTCCCTTATCGGTGTTGATGATTGAGGAAAGAACAGAAATGCTGGCAGTACTCTGGCTGCCAACAGCACTGTCTCTTCTCCCTTCTCGGCTTTGGCTTCCGCAAAACTAGTTGTTGAGCAGAAGAAGAAGAGTGTGACCGCCGCGCAGAGAGTTGCCGTCACCGATTGAAGCCACTCTCAGCCAAGTGCTTCCACTGAATCGATTGATGATCAATTCACACACACACACAGACAGACAGTGTCTCGTTGGAAATTGCCAACACTCTCAATCGATCACGCCGATCTGATCGGCAAAGCTTTCAAGCTAGATCAAGTTGCACGTACAGTCGTGCCGCACTTTTTTTCAGTGCTCAGCCGCCAATACAGTAGCAGTACAATTGCAATTTGATGCCTCGCTCATTTGACTGGCAATTATCGCACTTTCCCCTCGAATTGAATTTCCTCGTTTTACTGCTACTGTGTTTAGTGAGCACCTAAACACAAAGGGCACACTCTAAGCAGCTTTGATCAAGTGAGGGAAGCAGTCTCTGTCATTGAACTCATTTGTGCTGGGCAATTGATGCCACTGGGTAATTGAATGTGATTACATCATCTGCCAACGTCAGTAACTCACTCACTGGGCAATGGTGGGCTAGTACTGGTTCTGCTGCTCTTGGAGGCAGTTGTGACGAATAGAGAGCAGCATCAAAAGCAGCAGTAGCCACTTTCAATGATCGCCCGCACTGTATAACACTTTCAAACAATAGCAGTGCTTTGAGACGCAAGGAATGGTAGCGATTCTTTATACAGCACCCCACCGACACAGTAGACACTTGCCGTTTGACGTTGAGCGGGAATATATGAGTTTGCCCAGTGTGTGTGCCGATGTGCCCTAGCCGCACAATATGTGCGCTCGTGGCAGTAAACTGTGCAGTGGATGCGTCCCCTCATTGTGAGCTGCCTCATCTACAGCTGCAAGCAGATAAGACGCCCTGTCGCTGAGGAGTAGGAGGAGGAAGAGTGGGGGAGAGAGTGGGCCAGTGGGCCAGCGCATATACACACACTCACTCGCACTCTGCTCACCATACTATCGACCACTTTGCCTAGTTGGTGTGCCTTGCGCCGGAGCAGGTGCTCGGAACACTGACGCCGACAGACGTGCGCGCCAAGTGCCGACCAGTGCGGAAGGAGAGTATTCGGAAAGGCAAGTGGATCGATCGATTGGAGCACGACAGCGGCGGCGGTGCTGCTACTGCTGCTACTGATTCTCTGGCAGCGATTCTCTCTTTTTCTGCCATCTGAGTTGGCCATCAGTTGAGGAGGCATCACACACACCCGACACATATCATTGCACACTTTTCCTCGCTGCCGCTCTTTGGGCGTAAATGCCAGTGTCCTCTACAGAGTGGCCTAAGTCCTCTGACCACGGTTATCATCTATGGTAATTGCCTTCAGTGTGTGAGTCATCCTAACACCCACACCACCGCCGAATCGATTGAGCTTGATACAGCTAGAAAGCACCGCTAGAAGCAACACCAGTTACCGGCCTCAAAATGAGCTATCAGTTTCCACGCGATGGCTATGAAGGCCAGGCCAATGACTGGGGCGCCATGGGCCAGGAGTCAGGGTCAAGAGTGCCCCAGCAGCAGACGGACACTGCCGCTGGAACGACGATCATCGAGAACGGAGAGGAAGTGACCGAGCTGAAGACAACTTTGGGCACTGGCAAACGGCACGAGGATAGGCAGCCACCGTTCTCCTTCATCACCGATCCCACCATCAACTCCATTCTACTAAACATCAATCCGCAACTCTTTGTCTCCAAGCTCTTTTATCTCTTCTTTTACTCAGCATTTGGATCACTGTTTCCACTTCTTGCAGTCTACTTCAAACAACTCGGCATGAATCCCATTCAAGCAGGTAAGAGCACATTGCTATTGTATTTGATTACTGTATGATAATCTCATTGCTGCAGGCACTCTCATCGGTATTCGACCTTTTGTCGAGTTTATCGCCGCTCCATTCTGGTCTTCTCTAGCCGACCGATTTCACAAGTGCAAGGCTATTCTGCTTTTCTCCCTCTGCTGTTGGATTATTTCACCTTTCGCTGGCATTCATTCGACCTCCAGCATCGGCATGTGTCATCTTCAATGAGACCAACCACATTCTCTTCACGCCTTACAGTAACCAGCCACAGGAAATCTTCGATGACACGTCTACACTGTGGCCAAACACTGAGGAGGCAACTCAGACCACTTTGATAAATGCTTCTACTTTGTCGCCGGAATCTGTTCCAATTCTTGAAGATGCAGCGAAATTTGTCAATTTAGAGTCTCAACACCGAATCTTTAAAAGAGGTAAGTTTTGTTTTTGTTTCGCTCCGCCAAGACTCTACAGTTAACAGTAAAAAGGTACTTATGGTTTTCTTTTTTTGACAGATGAAGAGGAGGAGGGAATAGTACGAAAGTGGGGCATCAAACATCGTCCTCCTCCAACTCATGTGGTCGGTAAATCGCCCCTAACTGTGGAGTACACTTTGAACTACAACCAAGATAAGCACTCCACCTACGTTTCTCCGCCTTTTTCGACCATTGTCTACAAACTAGATGACGTGAAGGAGGTTTTCTTTCTTCTTTTCCTCTTGGTAGTACTGGGTGAGTTCTTCAGCGCTCCAGCAATTACATTGGCAGACAGTGCCACACTGAGCTATCTGGGCGAAGACACAGACAAGTATGGACAGCAGCGAATGTACGGCTCATTCGGTTGGGGTATCATCATGTTCCTCGTGGGCATAGCACTGGACAACTCCACCAAGTTCAAAGACCACCCCTGTGGGCCGCACAGTGGAGAGCGAAACTACGTTACCTGTTTCTCCATCTTTGCACTGCTGATGACGCTCACTTTGCTCATTGCCACCAAGTTTCAGTTTGAGGAGAGTGACCAGGAGTACAGCAATGAAATTCAGATGAACCAGTACGACTACGAGGCGTCGGGACCGAAGCCGTGGCAGAACACGGCACCGGCCATCAATGTGCCCAAGGATGGCACTGCGGCCCCCAACAGTGGCACTACCAACAAAAAGACCGAGTTTATTGATCGATGGAAGGTAAGAGTGGTGGTATGCGTTAAAAGTGCAATGTTCATTTAGCATCCATTTTTTCTGCAGAGCGCCGTCTATGCACAGCGAACTCGAAAAGTGCCCAACTGGGTGGGTGTGCTGCGATCAATGAACAACCAGCGGCGTCTGGCGTTCCTCTTTGTCGCCTGGTTCATGGGCTTCGGCGTTGGTCTGGTCTTCACCTTTCTCTTCTGGCACCTGCAAGACCTGGGTGGCACGCCGACGCTGTACGGTTTGGCCAGTGTGATCAACCACCTCAGCGAGATTGCCGCCTACTTCTACAGCATCAATCTCATCAAGCGCATCGGCCACACCAAGGTACTGTGCGCTGGCCTGCTCTTCAACGCTGCTCGCTTCCTCTACGTGGCCTGGCTCGATAACCCCTGGTGGGTGTTGCCTTTTGAGCTCATTCAAGGTAACCGATTACGGCTTGATTACGATTTCAAGCAGTTCATTTTCTGCCCGTTTGCAGGTGTAACACATGCGGCCGTTTGGGCAGCCGCCTGCAGCTACATCATGGGCTGCACTGAGCCGGAACTTCGGTCATCAGCGCAGGGTGTAATGCAGGGCATCTACCAGGTCTTGGCAGAGGAAGCGGATCCATTCTCGGCGGAATGATCATTCACCGCTTTGGTATGATTTAGTTCATTTTCTATTCTCTTCAGTGTGAGTTCTAAAAGGGAAATATTGATTAGGTTCTCGAGTTGCATTTGGCCTGTACGGCCTGCTGAGCGCCGCGTTCTTCGGTCTTTTTGTGCACGTCAACTACTACCATAAGGAGGAGGGAGGCTACAAGTTTGAAGAGGAAAATGTCGAGCAGGTGGTGATCAATGATTCAAGTGCGCTGGCACCACACGGAGTTCCCACGAATCCCATTGCTCGGTCGGTGTCTCGGCAGAACGTCGAGTCCAATGCCAACGCTGCCGAGACGCAGCCAATTGGCCGACAGAACAACCTCAGTGCCCAGTACGCCAGCACCACCGGTGCCACCACTACCGCCACTGCAAACGACCAGTATGGTAGTTTCGATCCAAATGAAGCGTGGAATTAATTCGAAAGGTAAGTCAACTTTTTCTTATAGTTGCGATAGTTTGGAGAATGCATTCAATACGGTGATTCACTTGCAGGCGCCTGAGTATCATCTCATCTCATCACTTTAAACTTTGCCGTGCGTCAGAGTTTTCAAATGTGTTCTGCAGCAGTTTCTCCTGTCCTCAAAGTTGTTCCGTGTTTGGTTATCACTTCCTCATAGACCACTCTCCTTCTCGAAACTGCGGAACTGCTTTTCGCACCTTCTCATTAGAAAGTCATACTCAAACTCAGACATACCGAAGCATACACACAAAACATACAAACACACACATAAAGACACACACAAAAACACTCACGAACCGACACCTCAACCACACTGTTCCCTTGTATCAATTATGGTTGTGAATTACGTGACTACGTAAATGCGAACTCACTGATAGTAATTCGCCGGTACTTGGCTGCATCACAGTGGCGCGCCATTTCCATTGTTGAGCTCTCTCTAACTCTCGATGTTGTCCACGCAGACAGTATCGTTACTGTGCCTAGTAGTGGCCAGTACGTGTCCGTAGTCGCCAAGTGCATTATCATTAATAATTATCACACAAATATCACTACAGGCGAAGTGCACTGCAGCCAAAAATGACCACTCATCGAATCGAATCGCCGATTTAAAATATGCCACATACCATTTTGGTCCTCCCCACTTCCTTACTTTCATTTCCCACCTTTCATTTTTGTTATCCATAACACACACACACGTCACACATTTAAACAATAGTCCCATTGACAGCTCCCACTGATTCTTTGTCTGGCATTGCACTTTTTGTCCGTCCTTAAATTGTCGTCTTGCTAATGGTGTTTCATCACTAACAATTGAACTAGTCCCAGCGTAGCCCACTGTAGTCACCCAAACACTCATTTCCACTCCTAATACTACTACACTCGTTCTTCCCAACCCATGGTTGTGCTTCAAGTCTTCGAAACCTTTTTGCCGAACTCCTTCGGACCTTTCCTCTGCATTCTGCGGAATCTCATTTCACACAGCATATCGATTTGCAGCTTTCTTCCCGTTTCTTCCAAGTGTGCGTGGCACAGTTTTGATTGTTCTTTTCCGCTTCCTCTCTATATTATCTATTTATTTATGTTGTTAAATGTTTACTGAATTCATGTGATTGTAGCTTTCCCTGTCCGGTTGAGTGAACAGCTTGCCGTTGTGCTTCCAACATGCTGGTTCGATTTTCAAGTTGTACCGAGCTGTTCCACTGACTACACTGAATACTGAACCATATTGCATTTGAACTGCATTAGTACTGCTCACTCAACTGTTTTCTCCTCTTCCACATCTAGTACACCACCTCCTCCACTACCACTACCACTGTCCACTGTCCTGTTGCATATCACGTTAGAAAGGATGTACACTCCTTTCACTTTCCCCTCTCTGTCTCTCCGTTTTTGACAAACTTGTCGATTATATAACCTCTCTGTTAGATAGTCAATACTGAAGTCATTGTTGTTGTTTGCCATCCACACACATGCCATGTACGTGTACCTGTACGTTCGCACCAAATAAAGTTTACTCTATTTAACCTCCTAAAGGTTATCCACCTGTCGGTGTTTGCACATGCGGCCATACTGCTGTAACCGATATGCACAGACACAAGAGGGAACGTGGCAAAGTGGCGGGTTGAATGTGCCTCCAATCAATGGATACACTGATTTGATAGTGGCAAGTTCGATTCAATTCATCAATCAATTGTCGCCTCTCTTTCTTTCTCTCGTCATTAATCTTCAAACAAGTTTGTCTCTGTCGCAACTTTAGTTCACTTTCTCTTCTCGATAATATTCATCGTTGACCTTTATTTCACTACTCTATTTTTTATTTTTATTTTTTGTTAAATGCTACTACAACTTGTTATTTAGGGCATTTTTCTCTGTGTTGACCAAGAACTAAGCTTTTAATACACCTTTTTTACTGTTTGTGAATCTTTCTCAGGTGATTTTATAGACCTTCAACTTGTTCATTTCCTCTCTTGGCAATGAACACACACACAAACAGGACGCCACTGTTAACAGCATAGACAGCATTAATTGCAGCGTAATGACGAAATGGCAATCCATTGGCGTGGATAGATTCTTATCGACATGGAAAATTCCAATTGGAGTGCGCTTGAGCAATCACCTTTGACATCAACGCATTTTCACTGTCGAGTGAATTACCGTCTGCTCATTTTGCCCGAAACCTGTGTTTCTGGCTTTCTTTCCCTCTCTGTTGCCAAAATTGCTGTTGTCAGTGCCCACCTCAGTAGCACCTCTGTGGCAATATACGACTGGACGAATTAATTAGCAGGTTAGATCTTGTCGCCAGGTTTTGATTCGATTTGCGCGCAAATTGAGTTAACAGCTGACAAATTGAGCGTGATCTAATCGTTCGGAAATCTGTGCTCTATTGGCTAATAGCTGAGCTGAAGTTTACCTCTAAGATTGTCTTTTATCAGTGTGTCTGTGTGTGTTGTGAGTATGTCTACTTAAAGCGCCCCTCAGTAGTGCGTTAGTGACAGCCACAGTCATCCGAGACAATTGCCTGGCGCAAATTAATTTGGTTTGACATTTCTCTGAGCAGCAAAATATCGCTCTCTCTCTCTCTCTTTCTTTGTCTGCCAGTGTAGCTCTTTTTGTGTCTGATCACAAGCAGTAGGCCATAGAGTTGAGTTTGAACTCGTTTGTTTGCACAGCCCTTTGAAGAAAGGGAGAGTAAAAGTAAGTAAGTGCAGTAGCAGGAACAACCACTAGACAACATAGACATAAGTTGAGTCATTTGAGCAACGATAATGTTCCCTCATGTGTCAAGCTCGGCCAACGGGTTTCTCTGTGTTGTCCGCTGATCGACGCTCTCTCTCTCACTTTCTCTCTCACTCGTGGCCGTCGTCTGACCTGAAAGTCACTTTGTGTGCGGGGAGGAAAGGAGAGAGCCAGAGAGCACTTGGGTGACACTGCCGTGCAGCAGCAGCAGCAATTGACCCAATCTAGATCATTGCTGCGCTTCGGCACTGAATTCACTCAGCTGCTCTTTCTGCCGGCCTGACGACTGACGACTGTCCTCAACACACAGAGCACCGAATGCCACCAGCGAAAGTAGTCCTCTCTACTGGCGCCATTAGCCTTTCACCGCGACAGTCGCACTTTACCGTTTGCACTCCCACACCTCCGATCACTATGAAAGTGTATGTGTGAACACTTTTCTGCGTCCTCGATCCTACCTCTCTCTCTCTCTCCTTCTTTTAACCAGTTGTGTTTATCGGAGGCAATCAGTAATCAGCAAATCCCTACCGCCCCTCTACCAGCACCTCAAACCCCCACCCCACCTACAAACTTTGTCATGTCCTGCTCTGCTCTGTGTGTTGATGCCCTCGTTGATGCCCGCACTTCCAATGAATAATGTCATTGGAGTCAGACGAACCACCATCAAAATTGATCAGTGAGCGACGGCAGCCATTGATCGCTTTGGCCTGCGCAGTACTCTGGCTAATTGAATTTGTCAACATCTTCGGAGAGGGCAAAACTGAGACCAAGATGTGTCTGTGATGTGCCGTCCTTTGCACCGATCAGTTTAATCACTAAAACAAGCAATCTGGAAATATATTTGCCTTCTTCTCCTTTCCTTTCCTTCTCCCACTACGGATTCTCCAGACCTAATTAGTATTCGAAGCGACCCCTGTCCTCCTGCCTCTCTTTCTCGCCCTCTGTTTGCCTCTCAGACCTCAGCAGCCTCAAGTGACTAACTGGCCAAACTCAGCCCACTCGATCCATTATGCAGCTAGTCTTCTCCATTGCCATTCTCCTGTGTTGTTTTCTAATGCCAATCAACTCGCATCGAAAAGGTAAGGCAAATGCCAACTCTCTCCAACGCTCATGCTCCTTGCCCCAAGTGTCGGACACAACTGTGTGTGTTCACCGGCATAACCATTACCATCAGACCGCCATCAGGCCACCACCACCATCTTCAGATAGTGCTCACTTGTGTAGCTACATGTAGGTGGCGGTCTTGCAGCAGCAGCAGCTGTCACCAAGCCCATCGACTTTGATGGTGGTTTGATATTGGAGTAACCGTTTTTTCCGTCTTTTGAAAGCAAAATGTGCATCTCAACATATTGCAGTGTGTTTGTGTGCATGTACCAAAAAGACACCAAAAGGAAGGAGCCTGCTTGTTATTGCTGTTGACGACTAATTAGCCAACAGGATAGCAAAAAATGTCGCACGTAAATTAGAAAAGGTATATCCATTTGCAGACGACTGCCTGCCACTCCGGTGGCTTTACTTCACCGTTATGACGCAAAGATCGTAAAAAGCCGAAAATAGTAGTTTGCTCCGTTTTTGTTTGAACTTCTAATGAGCTTAGTGACAACATAAAAAGACAATAGTGAATACAGTACTGCCGCTGTTTTTTTCATCTTTTTTTCTTTCCCTTTTATCTTTTCTTTTCACCCCTCAACTAATTTTCTCCTGCTAATTAAATGATTCTTGTATTTTTCCCCTTTCTTCTCATCAGCTTTTTTGGCGGGCTCAAGTGATAGTACCACTTTTTTGTCACGTGATGACTTTAGTCGAGCACAAAATATGAACTTCACTGAGGCGACCGCCGAGTCAGCTCCAGTTCCGGTGAACCTCAACGATCCCGAGGTGCAGTCCCTCTACTACGAAGGTGACATGATGATCCAGGAGACGGAGGAGAAGAAGGTGGCGATGTACACTGCCAAACGGTGGCCCCACGGACGCATTCCCTACATCATGGAGAACAAGTTTGCGCCGGAGGAGCGCGCCGCCATCGCGCGTGGCATTATGATTCTCCAGGAGCGCACCTGCATTCGCTTTGTGCCGAAGAAGGTGCACGACGAGGACTACGTGCTGATGCGCCGCGGACCGGGCTGTGCGGCGCACGTCGGTCGCATCGGCGGTCAGCAGTGGGTCATCCTCGGCGACGGCTGCTACGGCATTGAGACGGTCACGCATGAGTTGATGCACTCGGTTGGCTTTATCCACGAGCAGTCGCGTCCTGACCGAGACGAACACGTGGAAATTGTCTGGGACAATATCAAGTCATGTAGGGAGAAAACATAAGAATAGCCTGCTTGTTTGCTTGGAAAAACCTTTTTATGCTATTTTGATTTTTCTTTTTTTGCAGCTGCAAAGCGGAACTTTAAGAAGCACGGAAACGACTACCTGGCAGATCACGGCTTCCCCTACGACCTCCTCTCTGTGATGCACTACCGCCAGTATGCCTTCTCGAAGAATCGCAAACCGACTATTCTGCCGAAGCGGCCGGTGCCGTACCTGCGTTGTCGCGGCATTGACTGTCCATCGGAGCTTGACATTAAGAAATCAACTTTCTCTACAAATGTCACAAGAAGGAGGACGATTTTGACGCCTACGACAAAGACTTTGACAATGAGGTGACGGTGGATGAAATCATGATCGGCGGCAAGGGAGGACATGGTGACGGCTTGGATGAGCACTTTAATCCTGACATGGAGGCTGACAATGAGCCCTGTTTGGAGGGAGAAAACTGTCACTATCGAGGAGGGAACTATAAGCTCTCTAAAGGAATGCCCTATCCACCTCTTTTTGGCAACGGTTTTGCCTACGACGACGCTCACCCGCGAGCTCACAGAAAACTGCCAGTGCCTGGCGACGGCCAAGGCTTGCCACTCTTCTATCGACCTCAGATACATCCTGCCTTTTTACACGGACCTGTTCCTCCATTGTTCGACTTTTTCTAGATTAACTTTTAACTGACACCTTTCACCCGACCGCCACACATTTGCAATCACATTTGCACCGTGCACAAACCTCTTTGCTCTTCACCCGCTCGCCACTGACCATCAGTAGTTTGAATTTAGGATTCCTACTTTTTATTTATGTATACTCGTTTGATGTAAATAACAAGTCGACTAACATGCATTTGATAAACTAAGGTAAAAAAGTTTACTTTTAGCGAGATTTTTTCTAAATCATTCCGCACACAGGTTGTATGGTTTTAATTTTACTGAAATGAAATTAAAGAAAAAAAGCATATGCATGAGGTTGATTTTTCAATTCATAAAACATTTAAATGAAACCTAAAATCACTTTTTGTTTCAACTGCAACTGCATGGTGTTGTTTGCTCAAGTTCTGCAAATTGAAAGAGCACTGATTGAACTGCACTGAAAACATGCTGGCAATATATAAATGCCCTTGTTCACATCTCACTACACATTCAGACCGTCTTGGCCAGTGTGCTAATGTACTGCTCAGTGACAGATGGTGGTGCAAGCAGCTGGTGGCCATGTGCTGGTAGCTCTTCCTTCTCCTGTATGACACATCATCGGACAAGCTGTCCTTTTAGCGCTGACAAACGTTCCATCTACTCAACTTGTTATCTTTTCTTTTTCTTTCTTTTCACCTACGACTGCTCTCTCTTTTTTTCTTCTCGTTTGCAATCTCATTTTTTCATTGTGCAGTGAAACAATCGAGCCAAAACGCACTCGACATTTCGAAGTGAGCTATCACCGACCTAGGCGTCTTAATCCAATGGGATCACTGGTAGTCGAGTCGAGCTCATTAAATGCTCTCACTCTTTGGATGACACTTGTCTGTTGTCAATTCTCCTTCCCCTTCCCCTTTTCTCATTTTCCCTGTTCGCTGATTTGATTTGCATTGCGCAGTTTTTCAGCGTGCAAATTGCACTTTATGCTAATTTAGCAGATTAGATGTGTCACTGTTCAGTTTTTTACCAAGATGTTCTGAGGCTAACTTGGCCAGTGAGCAACAATAAATATTGATTATTTCCGAATAGCTCAACGTGGTGGCAACTACGAGGAATTTTGATTAAACTTTGCTTTTGTCTTTTCTTCTGCTGTCTCGTTTGTATGGGCACCGTCTAGGCTCAACTGGGATAAATGGTGGTCCATGTCGACTATTTCCTCCTTTTGACTATATCTCCCTTTCCTTTTCTCTTTTTGTGTTTCTGTGTGTTTGTGTGTTTGTTTTGTTTGCCTGGCGAGTTTTGAGGAGACACATGAACACACTACTAGCTTCACACACAGCTGCCCTTGTCTGCCATTGTTCCTTTAAAAGGAATTATGTTATGGAGCTGTTTCTGTCAGCAGTTGCTAATTGGTGCCTCTTTCCTCTTTTCTTCTACTTTGGGTCTATTTTTCTCATTAATACACACTCAATCCGACTACAAGCACCAAAAGGTAATTGACAGGCCATTCTATTAATTGAAAATAGTGAGACTGCCTGACGGCAAAATGTACTGCAAAATGAACGGCCTTTTTGTGCTGAAGTCCCGTGCGGATCAAGCCTCCTGTATTAATTGCAATTGAGCACATCACCACTTGACATACCCAGTACAAATTACCATTTCTATCGACTTTCTTGCGCAAGATGTCGTCGACCAGCCTTTTCTCACTAGGCCTGCAATGGCTTCACAAACAAGCAAACCGCTTTTTCGGCCAACCAAACCGTCAATAGGGAATCACTGATTACTAGGAAAGCTGGGGAAAAGGCTTTTCGGCGTAGTTTTCACTTTACTCGGCACTGTGTTTCTCCCACACACTATCTGCAGTCGCCCAGTTGCTGACTGCCAATCTCAATCGGCGCGTCTTCAAATGAAGAGTTGACTGTTCACCCAAATTCAATAACGATTGAAATAAAAGTTTCACTTGCTCCTTTTGCTCAGTGCCATTTTAATATCTGCAATCGTTCCAACTTGGGTGACTTTTGTTCGGTCCGATTTGGAGACTTTTTGGGATACCATTATAGAGCAAATCAGTAGGACTCCTTTTCACCCCTGTTTGCAATTTTCTCCATTGTAACATTGCACTACTAGCTTACCATTTCACAGTTTTAAGTGCATGCAAAGTTATCGTAATAGTGATCTTGGTTTAAGCAGTAAAAAACTGGTTTTTTATTCATTGTCATAGCTTAACTCTCTTGAGAGGAAGATTTTTATCAATTGGAGCCCCTGTCTTGAGTATTTTTTTTTTGCTATAAATTTGAGTGACTATTATTTACTGGTGAGCTCGAAATTCAGATTTGTTGATTCCTTTCAATATTTGATGGTCATGGAATGTATCTTTCATTCTAAACTGCATAAGCAATTTTTCTCAGAAGAAGTTGCTTTTGCTCATCTGTCACCTTAAAAAAGTATGTTATGAATTTTAATTTACACTAATCTTTTAGTCTAGTCGTGACAGTTGATTGATTAGAAACACTAGTGACTAGAAACAACGTGACTGAAGAAGAAGCACTTTCGTTTTGAGAGAGGTCTTCAGTCAAGACTTTTGACTAATTCTGCACAGCAGACAACCTCTGCCTGCTCTTCAGCCAACATCATCAAGTGCTGCCGCATCCAGTCATCGGATGATTACAAAGTGCTCCTGCAATGAGCGTAGATCTGTTTAATAATACATCAAACATTTTTTACATACATGCATGCAAACATGGTAAAGAGGAAAGGGTCGTCTGACAAGCTTCCATCTTTAGTTCGTTGCTCCACACATAAAAGCCGCTGAGTGGATGTTAGCACAGAGAACACTTCAGCTATTGCCTGCCATATGGCCGTTTATGACTTGGAAGAGGTTTGCCGAGGCAATTCTTTTTATACGGATGAAACTATTCATTTGATAAGCATTAAACATTCTTAATGTTGCAATGCTTTATTTTGGAAAAGCAGCAAATGCAAAGTTTGTTCTACTTTTCTACACTTTTTGATTTGCAAATGTCGAATTGACGCTATTACCACTTTCGATTGGCTGCACTGCATTACAATGTTTTAATTAAATGTTGAAATTTTAATTAAATTTCCTCTTAGCTGCAAAATAATCCATTGACAATGTTAAATCCAACTTTAATGAGAACTGCTTACCCTCTTTTGTGAGTTTGATCAATTTTTTCTGTCCCAACTGTCAACTGACTTTTTTTAACTATTTTCAGCTTTTTTTAACAATAGTTTTTAACAAATGAATCTAATCAACAGTAGTGAGTGAGTGAGTGAGTGAGTACAAGCTTTTTTCATTATTCACGCCAAAAAACGTCTAAAGAAACAAAAAGAACTGTTTTCAACTCAAAATTAATTTCTCAGATTTAGCGAGCCACATTACTAGATCTGACCGTTGCTAGGGTAGCACTTTTTACAGTATTCCTGCATAAAGCAGCAGTTTGTTGCTGTTTGCATTTTTCCAAAAGTGGTAGGCAGATAAGACAGTGCAATTTGAGAAAGTGTAAAGGAAAAAGATCAACAGCATGCTGCATTGCCTTCGCACTCAACTGTGCATTTCAAATAGAGCTATTAAAGAAAACATTAATGGCTGTATTGAGGCATTGAATGAAGGACGTCCAGCGACTAGTAGTGCTCACCTCGTTGGAAGCGTATCATTGGCCTCAATAGCCATGTGGATGGCAATTATTACCTTATTACCGAAAGTGACCAATTCGATCGATAGTGCGCGGGCGGCCGGATTACGACAGAGCAGTGTACGACTGCAGATGTTCCTCACCACCACCGCCTGCTGAAACTCTGTCTAGGAACTTACACTTGCCAAAAACTTTCACGTTCACTTTCTGCCATTATGATGGCCACTGATGGTCATTATATTGTTTGGCTGGCTTTGTTTAATGAAAACAAGCAAGAGCCACCAGCAAGAGAGTGTGCCGCGGCAATAAAAGAACACTACCCTGACGAACTGTAGTGACCAGAACTTGCACTTGCACCAGCAGCACCATCACTACACACTAGCATTACCACCACCTTCGTCATTCTAGCGTTACCTGAGCGTTCTCTTTTCTTTCCGCGTCCACTTTTGGTTTCACTCCGATTTGTTGCGGCAATTCGGTATTGCCATTAACAGATCGACGGCAAATTGGATGCGGTGCCAAGAAAATGCCTTCAATCGTGAGTGCCACTTTTATCAGTGAGTTCCGCGTTTGGCTTGCGTAAGGATAAAGCATTTGCTCAAAAAGTAGAAAAGCTTTTTACAATGGCTTAGTTAGCCTTTTATAAATTACTTATATTTTTAGTTTTTAACTTGAAATGTTTAAGATAAAAAAATTGGTCAATTTTCTAAGTGAATGCGAATGACAAAAAATTCAATTTTTTTCAGTTTTTAAAAAAGTTAATATCCGGTAAACAAAAACGGTTTTTCAGAATACTAAGATTTATTAGAAATTTTTGTTAAGAATTCATTTTGCTTTCTGTTTTTACAAATCGCTCAAAAAACTGCGTTCTGCAAAACAATCAAATCACAGCATTATTGCAAAAACACAATAATGCCATTAATTGCCAAAACGTTTGGACAGATGACAATTGTGTTTTGAAAGGGCACTGTAAGAAAGGGCAGCAATAGTACTTAGAGAATTTCGAGTTGATTCGTCTAGTATAGTTTTTCCTATACATTAGTGTGAATGCTTCATCGTTAATGCACCTCAGGGTAATACCGAGGTCCGGCCACTGCTGCCGTTTGGTGCACACCACTGGGCCACTTGAATCGACTTCTGACTGTTTACTAAATGCCGCCATGTGACTTGTCTTCAATTGACTTTAGTCCACACTTTTTTTATTTCTCTCTTTTCCTCTCTTTTGTCATTCACTAGACGCCATCACTAGACCAATTAATAAATTAGCGTTTGTCATTGTCTTGACAATTCCAACTCTACACTATGGATAGCATGTGTGCCAAATGTGAACCGGTCCCATACTAAAAAAAACTTTCTTAAAAGTTAGAAACTAAAAAAGAGTGTGATTAGAATGTGACCAGTATTTGAGCAGTAGCAGCAAATCAATTTAGTGAGTAGATAACATCAAAAAGAGAGGTGTAACTAATTTTCTGCAAGAAAAGCACACTTGATGACAAAGGGTGCTGCTTGAGTCAGTAATATTATCGAACTCTCATGGGAGCTGATTGATTTAATCGTTTTGTCTGGTCGGTCGGCAGCAGCAGAAGCAAACAGAACTTTCAGTTTTTTCTTCCAACTGATGTGCAGTGTTTTTCTAAAGTTTACATAGAATCACTTGATTTATTAACAAACTCAATTCGCACTCAAGACACACACATACACTTTCAATGGATTAGTCAGTGCGAGCAAGTTGGTTTGGCGTCAAGCTTCGGCAGTCAGTAGGAGAGTGAGGGGAGGGAAAAAGAAGCTTTTTTCGTCCAGCACTTGCCACAGCTTTGCTCTGCTGCGGCACAAAATTTTATGCGAAAAAGGCAAAGACTGCACTGAGAATCAAGGACTCACTCAGCAATTGTAGGTGGACTCTACGTAGACTCACAGCGGAGACCATTAGTCTGGGGCATAAGTTTCTATTTGCTGGCAGTACTATTTTCTGATGTTGGCATTTCCAGACGCTTTCCTGCTCACCTGTTTTCAAGTGCTAGCCAGTGCAGCCAAGCTACAGTTGCAGTTTAATTGAATGGCATAGAGAACTGCAGATCTGCAGCTGATGTTGAAGCAGCTTCATCTGCTTTCTCTTGTCGTCATTGGCTGTCATCTTCCTCACACACACTCTCCATTTGGCCACAATTCAGCCAGCACTTCACAATCGATGCTTCAAATTCTCAAGATTATCTGCATTAATTATTGATCACGCCATTACACTGGCTGCCATTTTCAATGTTTGCAAGCATCAAATAATTTTCTTAATACTCGGGAATAAAAAAGAAAGAGGCAAGGAAAAAAGCCTAGAAGTAGTTGAAAAGATAGAGGAGGCAAGTGCGATCACTGCCACTTGCCCTACCAGTGGCGGTTCCCTGCTATAAATTTACATTAAACTTTCATTTGTCTAATTTGGCAAGCCGCTCTTCAGTGCCTTTTCTCTGTTATTTTATTTATTTACTTTTTTATGAATTTATTTAATTTAAATTTGTATTATTCTTTTTCTCTCTTGCAAGCTCGGCAAGCGTTAATGCTCACGCTGTTTGCGCATGTAACTTTTGGTCAATATTTGCCCAAGTTTTTCGTTGTACTTTGGAACAAATATCGCTTATTAACTTAGGCCGCGCTATATGGCTTTGTGCCCTGTCGCACCGTTAATTTGGCAACCAAAGGCGCCATGTGCCCATCACCATCAGCCAAAGGCCACCAAGGCGGCACTGCTGTGTTTCTGTGGTTCCCTGCCGGTGTTCGAAAAGAGCCCTGTAAACTTCACTGTCTTCTGCCCGCTGTCGTGGTTCCATTTTCGGCAGATCAACAAGATCCTGAGTTGTGAGATGCGCTGCAAAGGTTGCTGAGCTTAGAATTAGCGCACGCAGACGGGCCAAATCGGATCACAATGTGTGTGTGCTTGCAAACATCTCTCGCTGGTGTTTGCCCCCATTCAACATTGCACTGTCTCACCCACACAAACTTGCACTAGCGAACTTGCTTATAAACTTTTGTTGTTAGTGAACCAGCAATTTCTCGCGCATTATTTAGAGTAAAGAAAACAGACTGTTGTGACTTGTGCCTTGTAGCACACACACACTTGAAGCGACTACTAGTGCATTTTTGAGCACTGTTGTTTATCTACAAGTATCGATCATTGGCGTGTTCGGGATAAATTAATTTATCAACAACAAACATACTTTGGAAATTGATAGTAAAACAGCTATTAGTCAGGGTAATTGATTTTGTGTGCAGTGCAGTTTGTGTCAATAAAAACTTGAAACAACTTTTCCAAAATTGCGTCACGTTTCATGAAGTGATTACTCTAGACACATTTGAGAAGATTGTAATTAGGCGTGACCTCAATTGTCATCATTGTTAATTATAACAACTGCTTACTAGTATCTCAACCGGTGAATTTAGCTACTGCACTGCCGATCTTTGGCTGCTGACATGTTTCCCCGCAGTATTGATCACCTTCTATTAATGCTAATATTCAAATGCAAATTATGCCACTAAACTATGATGGCATTGTGTTGCGCCTCTACACTAAACGTCCTACTGCACTCCCGTTACTGCTACTGCTGCTGCACTGCAACAGTGACTCTAAACTTTGCTCTGCACCGTTTGCAGACAGGTCGATACGACGAGGTAGACTACAATGAACAGGCAAAGAAGACAAGGGACAAGTCTTCTCATGAGGGGGCGACAAAGAGGAAGAGAATCCAGTGGGGCTAAGCTAAGCTATAATTAATGGCTGAAAGCAGGTTGAGGCTAGCAGTGCCCTCGCTATGGGACACTCACGCAAAGAAGGAACAGTGAGCTTTTTCCCCATCAAAAGTGTGAGAGACACACACAGGAAGAGCATCGTGCTCTAGTGTCTTTCACTGCCTCTCACTCTTCAACGGCTATACACACCACCATACAATGGATCAATGGGTCACTCGGCGGTGGAGAGCAGACCACCACTACGATGGGCCCACTGGTGTCTTTTGCTTGTCTGTCAAGCTTTCCCCCCTTGTCAGTGGCAGTGCCGCCTGCCAAGTTCCTCAGCACAGACTGCACCAGAAGACTGTTGTAGGGAAAGGGAGAAGGAGAAAGGTGATTTGGTAGCTTCTGCTATCTGTGCTTGCGACAGATACTTTGTGGTGGCGCAATCCACTAGGGAGTTTCCTCATACCAGTCGGCTTGTGTCATGGCCGATCGAAGGGATTCTGCTACCACAAACTGGAAACCACTTTGTAAGGCACATTGTGGCAACTTGTGACTGTGTGAATGAGCTGCACTGCAAAAGTAAACAAACACTTAAACGGTAACAATCACTACAGTGATAAAGACATTTAGATATACAAACAATCGTAAAAACAGGATTGATTTCTCTTTTTGCTCATTTCAACAGTTTCAAGACTATTTGACAATTAAAACCGGACATCTAAAAGTTTTTTCTGAGCAAATATCTTTTTGTCAATTTTTTGTGCAGTGCAGCCAACCTCCTTTGCCAATGATAACTCTCCAATCCAAAACCAATTTTTAATTGCTAAACATGTTTTTTTTGCAGAACATTTATAGCATTGGCAGTATCAGCAACTACTGTGGCGTGTAGAAGTACACTTATTGACTGGCTCTGAAGGTCTTCATAAATATCAATTTCTCTCATTCTCTTTCACCCACTTTTTCGTTTTCTCTTTTATTCTCTTTCTCTCTTTCTCTCTTTCAGTTGGGTGGATTGAGTCAGTGCGCAGATTCGGCAAAGTAGCGCCCAGTGTTCGGCGACAGAGTTCTGCTCTGTGCTTCGCCAGTCTCGTCAGTCTTCTTAGTCATTCGCCGAGCGGGCGCCTCAATTTATGCACGCCGGCAATCGACAGACCGTCGAGGCACTTTGCTATTCGGCGCTTTTCGCGACTACTGTTGCTCATGCCGTCTACTACAAGGGATGCTGGTGCGGATGCATCTAAGCAGCTGCATCATCACCACCACCACCACCATCACCACCAGTGTCTGTTTTTGAATGCATTCGTGTCTATCTGTCAGCTGTCCGCCGTCGCTTCAAGCTGAGCCTTCACATGGCAACACTTGAACAGACACACAAACACGCACACAGATTGCCTGAACCCTTCTTCTATTTGCTTCTCTTTTCTCTTCAACAATTTTTGCCGAGTTGGGCTGTTAAACACTAATTACCGAAGTGACTCGATGACTTACTGACTGACTGACTCGTCGAAGCACGAGAATCAAATCATCTCAAAAAGAAGAAGAAGAAGAAAAAGAAAAGCAAAAAGCACCACTGTGTGTGCACTCGATTGCATCAACTGAGCTGTGATTGGTAGTGATGCCTGTGATGGTAGATGCCTGCAACTGAAGCAGTCTCAGCCAGTGCCGACGAGTTGCTCTATCTTCTCCGTCTAGTGCTTCACTGGCGGAAGAATTGTCCAGAGTGACAATGTGTGTATGTGTGCCCCATTTCTCACTTTTTGCATCATGGACTATTTAATTTGCATTGCTCTCTTTGATCGCCACTAACTGCATCGACACCAGTGAAATAAGAAGGGGAGAAAGTCAGTGAAGCAGCAGCAGGCCATTGCCGTCCGCCACTGAGTGAAGTAGTAGTCAGTGAATGAACCGGCCCCTCGCTGAACTGGTGCCAATTGGAATTACTTCATTTGTAAACATTAAAGTGAACCGTAAACATCGATTCACTAGCAACCATTGAGCGAATGATTCGACGCCTCATCGCAGCGCGCGCTGCATATTGAAGTCGACGTCCAGTTTGTTTGTCTGTGAATGTGTGTGTGTTTTGCCTCTGTGATTTTTGCAGTATTATTCGTGGGCAGCACTTTGCTCTGCTTACACCGGACTAAAAACCGTCCACTGACTGCCGTTTGAGACGGAGTCTGCAACTGGACTGTACCGAGTCACTACTACAACTCAATTTGCCGTCTGATTTGATTTGCAGCTTTTTATCATTCACTAGCCTTCGTAATTGTACTGCTACAAAGCAAATTGTCTTTGAAATTTTTTTAATGTAATCCGCCGTTTGTTCAGCCAAACACTCTGTTTTTTGGCTTTTTCTGCTCCTGTTTTTTCGGTGTTGCTAGTCATTTAGTGCGCTTTGTTTTGGCTCCAAAATCACCATTTATTAGTTGGCCCGGCCACCGACTTTTTTCTATCTTCAACGCCGGTTGCCCATTTGTGTTAGTTTTTTCATTCTTTCTGCAAATCCACGACCGTCGACCATTGGCCTGCGTCTGGACAATCTAATTACACCGCACTGGCTCAAATTGGCCTGTTTCAAGTGCAATTTGGTCCTTTTTGCTCTTCTTGCACACACACCAGCATTTTTCCGTTGCCAATTTTTATGTCGTTTGAGCAATAATTGATTCATTACACCACCCCACAATTTTAACTTTTTTGGAGGGTATGAAAACGAGACTATTTTTCCATTAAAACAGACATGTTGTAGATGATAATTCTTTAAACCGCAGTTTCCTCCGTGACTCGGTTGAATTCTTATGAATTTTCAAAGATTCAGAATCCGCCATTTGATATGAAGTTTTAACCAGTTCAAAATAAAACAAAGTTACTCCAAAAACTGTAACTTTTTTGTAGTTTGATAGGAAAATCCTTTTACATCAATCTAAAACTGACTTTCATCGTAGAAAAAAATTCTAGCATAATTCTGCAGAATTTTTTAGTTTACAGAATTTAAGTCAGTAAAAATTCAAAGATGAGTAGTGGGAGAGCAATTTCAAAAAATGACGAGTAGTGACGACTTGTGAAAAAGGAGAGAAAAAGAGTGAAAAGATTTCAATTTAATTGTCAAAAAACTCAATTAATCAGTTAAATTTGAAAGCAATTGTTGACGTGTCATTTTAGCTAAGCATGTTTTTTACAAGTCGTCACTACTCGTCACTTTTCGAAATTGCTCTCCCACTACTCATCTTTGAATTTTTACTGACTTAAATTCTGTAAACTAAAAAATTCTGCAAAATTATGCTAGAATTTTTTTCTACACAAAAAGTCAGTTTTAGATTGATGTTAAAGGAGTTTTCTATCAAACTACAAAAAATTTACAGTTTTTGAAGCGACTTTGTTTTATTTAGAACTGGTTAAAACTTCATATTAAATGGCGGATTCTGAATCTTTGAAAATTCATAAGAATTCAACCGAGTCACAGAGGAAACTGCGGTTTAAAGAATTATCATCTACAACATGTCTGTTTTAATGGAAAAATAGTCTCGTTTCCATACCTGTTTTACTGTGGGGTGGTGTTATTGAGCTAGAAAGTTTTAAATTTAATTCGATTATTACTCAGTCACTAACTTAAAAATAGAAACAAAAGCGTTTTTATCGGTGCTTTGGCCGTCGAATCCTCACATCGTTTTTTCACGCTTTTTCAACACTCTTAACGTGTAAAATCAAACTTTTAGCAAGCTTTACAATGACTACAATTATATCTCTCATGTTAGCATACTTTGCTATGTATCGTCATCTAATGACGAGACCTGGTTTTGGGAGACCACTCGTAAATGACGACTTTTTCAAATTAACGCCAAACAAAATCTACTTCGGCAAGTGGAGTCGTGCTTAAAAAATTATTGAAAAGTGCTACAATGATGTAAATGACTTTTTTGGTGCATTGAAGCACCTTACAATAATTTTGTAAGTACAACGCCACTTTCTGAAAAAAATTTTTTAGCGTTTATTTGAAAAAAGTCGTCATTTACGAGTGGTTTCCCAAAAACAGGTCTCGTCATTAGATGACGGTACATAGCAAAGTATGCTAACATGAGAGATATACTACAATGTTTTCTCTTTACACTGTTTTATTGTTTTTGTTGTTTTTTAAACTTCTTGTGTTTTAAGCGTGTCGCCGGTAACTGTTTTGCTAAATGAAGCTAACTTTTACAGCCACTGCAATATTTACTGGTTACACTAGCCACAATTTAGTGTGAATATTATAACTAGGCAACAAGAATATAGTCGTACAGTAATTAATTAATTAATTAATTAATTAAAAATGTTTTTTGTAGCACTGTTTATGAACGTCAAGAAGACGACTCGGTGCACTTCAACTGTAGCTGGCCTATTTCATTTACTATCACCAGCAGTGTCTGCCTGTTTTTTTCAGTTTGTGTCCTGCGCTTGACAAGGTGACACCCGAAAATGGACCCAAAAATGACAGGACGCCAGTTTTTGTCTTCCGGTGACTGACTCGCTCGCTGAGCGCGCACAAACACTGCTCAATGAGCGCCATTCAAATTGACGCCCATTATTGACCCTGTCTGAGAGAGACAATCTTGATCAAATTAGTTCCTGTAGGGCTTACCACTTTACCCTACAGCTGACATCACCACTTCAGCCAAGGCAACCTCTTCTAATTGTGTCAAACACTGTTTTCTTTTTCTTTTTCATCTCGTCAGGTCTGAATCATCGATGGGAAGCACAAAGTCAATTTAATTACCGTGATGCTTGTGGTTTCATCCTGATGGGCAATTTGACTTGACTTTTCTTGTGTTTTCTGCAAACATGTGCAACATTGAAAATGACATCAGAAGACAGTAAAAGCTGATTCACTCTAAAAATTGCTAATGCATTTGTGTTTGTTGTGTGTATTATTCAAAAAATCTTTTTGTGTTAGCGATAATGAAGTATTGACTGACAAGAAGCAACAAAATTAAAAGCCAATTTAACAAACAAAACAACAGTTTTGAGTAAAAGAAGCAGCAATCTACCAGCATACAAAGTTAATAACATGCAGTGGCAAACTTGGAAAGCCTGAAGCTTCATTGTAAAGAAACACACACAATCACAGTAAAGTCAAAAAACAGGAGCCTGATGCATCAAAAAAGAATTGATTTCGGCGCGCTACAACTAATTAGCGGGCTTATCACTTGTTCACTGCGCTGTTTGAACTAATGTTTTTACAACTATTTGGCCTTTTTATTACAAATGGCTGAAAATTTGCAAATCAATGAAACAGCAGACAGTCGTCGAACTGAACTGTGTCTACCACTGCTGCTGCATCTACTGATAATAGTGGTGACTTGATTCACATCTTCACATTTTTTCTTGAGATTTTTTTATCTCATCATGTGCTACTGCAAATAATCCTATTGCAGCCAGCAACGCACGCAATGTCAACTCTTGCAGCATTGATACACACTGTGCCCTTTCAATTCAGCTGTAGTCGCGACAGCAGAAACAGCAGCAGCAACAGTGTCTCTATCATCAGTAGCATCTTCATTCGTCTGCTTGCAACAATCCCACCACTGTCTGTGAACCACTCATCTTGGACTTGAGCGCCTACCAAATGTGAGTTTACTACCACAAAAAAAGCTGATGCTGGTCAACACATTTCACAGTAGATTAAACCGCCTCACCTGACAATTCAATTATCACTTGGCCAGTAGCATACTGGCACTCGCGCTGGGCAGTCATTCACTTGCAGTCGCTAGCTACCAGAAAACACTTTTCAGTAAGTTAGTAATAGTGTGCACTTGTGTCGGTTAAAGTACTGGAGAAGTGCAGTGTTGTGGCGACAGCAATTAATTATATACAAAATACTGAATAATTAATAAGGTTTGTCCGATGAGACGTTCTGCTAACATCTCAGGCACAAGCTGTTGTCCTCGTTGGCGGTCGTTCTGCTGTTGTTGTTGTCCTACTGTAGTTAAATACCCTAAATGACTTGCTAGCAGTAGTAGCGGTAGTAGTGGTGGTAACGACAGTCTCCCAGTCGTCAGTCTGGCGGTAAAGTTTCTCGTCAGTCGGCGGCGGCGGTGTCATCCGATCGCCATTAGCCGGCAGCCGTCTGTGTGTGTCTATATTCCCTTCCTAGTAACCATTCTCTGCGCTTAGACGTCTTTTGTCAATGGTCGCACACTGACCACTGTCCACTTTCCACGCTGATGTGTATGTATTCAAATGAAGAGCAGCGAGCTGTGTGTGTGGGCAGCGACCGCACACACGCACATAAGCAATGACGGCAACAGAGAGGGAGAGAATTTGTCCGATCTACTTGTGATCATGCTTTGTGTTCATTTCGGCATAATTAATAATAATTGCCACAGTATTGCACTGTGCCATAATTGTTTCAGCAGTGTGAGAGCTGTCTGTTTGCTTTACGGTCTCTGTGATCATCTATTATAATGTTATCGAATGTCATCGCGCAGGCACTGCCACTGCAAAGCAATACCATCGATCCACCATTTGCCAGTTTCCGTCTCGAGTGACCCAAAGTCGACTGCACTGCAGCATCAGCAGTACCGGTGTGAAAGCAGCAACAGCAGCAGCATGAAAAGCGGTAGCCAAAGCCGAAGCACTCATCCCCCAGTGCCCACGCATTAATTTGTCTCATTTGCCTCTCTGTGCCATAATTACCGAGGAACAGAGCAAAAGTCTGAACTGGCGCCTGCTAGACAATCGTAAATATAAAACATGCAGCCAGGCTGATTGGTGATGACTTGCTACTCGCTCAGATAGAAACTATGCAAATTCTCGCCTTGTGGCCTGTGTGGCCGCAGTGATACTTTTGCCGCCCAAAAAAGTTGTTTAATTTTGTGGCTGTCGGTAGGAGAAATTTAAATCATTCTCTTGCTGTTTCTTTCACTTTTTTCTTCTCTTACTACTGTGCTTTTATTTGGACTGCGTTTTTCTGTTTCTCTTTTAGCTGTGTTTCGCTTTCTTGACTCGTTTTCAATGAAACATTTACAAACTAAACAGTAAAAAAGTTCATTAAAAATTTAATAATCGCTGCACAGGCTGTATCAACGCTAAAGCGGCGGCACGTTAGCGTGAGACCTTTTTTTCATTTAAATATTGTTAAAAGTCAAAGTTTAATTTTAGTTATCTAGGGGAAATTATTAATGTTTACGGAATACATTTGCTAATATTTAGATGGTGTAAGATTCAGGCTGAAAACAGTCCAGCGGTGCAGGAAGGCAGTAAACAGCAAAGACGGTAGAGCAGCCGGCAGTGAGACTGACACACTGGGGCAGAGAGACAGCGCCGACTTGTTTGAGTACTAATGATGGAAGCGCTAGTTAAGGCAAATTAGCCATGCAGTGAGCGCAGAGCTGGGCGATGGCACTGGCAGTGCATTTGAATCAGCCTGAAAAAATGCAGTAGCAACAACAGCAGCAACCAAAACAGCAGCAGCAGCAGTGCCGCCTCTGACAGCACCGGAAAACAGGAAGAAGGAACGTTAGCAGTCGGAGAAGCACTAGCTTCAAATTAAAAGTTTGCTTTGTTTGATCGAAGTACAAATCAAAGTGCACTCGCGGAGGCACGAGCACATGGAGCTTTCTCAAGCGGCCATGTAAAGCCGCTGATTCAAAGAACGAGGCGGCCAGAAGAGAGCAGTGCCTGACAGCAAGAATGTGCCACTGAGAGTGGCCACCACCACTACTTCAGGAGCAGTACTGCCCAAGTCTAAGAACTGCCGTTTTGCTTTCGACAGTGCGCGGCAATTCATCACAGCAATGTGTTCATATCAATATCAATAGACTTGTTTGCTCGGATGTGTTGGCATACAAGCACTGATGAATGTTATCGCACTTTGCCCAGTCTTGATTTATGCCCTGCCAAATGTGCCAATTCCACACTGTGCGCGCTCTATGTCCTCTTCCTCCTCCTCCTCCTTTCCAATTCGGTAATTGCTTGGCCGAGAGACCGTGTGTAGTTTGCACCATACCGAGACCTTACCACTAGATTGCTCAGCATCACGTTTGCTGCACTGTCTCACTAAAAACACAGGCGTTTTCACCGCATGAAAAACTGTAGAGAACACCTTTTGTCAGAGCGCTGGCAGCAGTACCAGCGTGTGACCATTATTTGATTGTTTTCTCGTCAACTTTGATGTGGTCTCTTTCATTAAGTCACTAATTAAATTGTTTACTTTGACACTTTAATTGACTATAATTTAGGTGGGTCGTAGTAACTTGACGTACATTTAGACGGTTGTATTATTGTTATCAACAAAAGTAGTATATGCATTTCTATTTGTTCAGAGAATATTCAATATGTAGAGCACGAACTGTGTGGACTTAACTACAGTAAATATGCTGATAAGGCTAAAAACTACTATTTCAAACTGCAACTACATTTCTCAATCTTTACCACGGCACACACTTTTGATGACAAACGCTGTCGTCCCACTAGTGATAAACTGTGTGTGTATTAGAGAGAAAAGAGGTTTCAAAATAATTGTGCTCCTATGTCACTGAAAGTGCTGAAGCTAAATTGAATTATAAACTGTATTTTTGCCCTCTGACTGTTCCAGATGACCACAAACTGTAGTGTGCAAACTGACAGCTATTTTTACAAGCTAGTGAAATATTAATTTGCTAACGAGTCTAAAGCAGAGACTAAAGCAGCAGCAGTAGCAGAGACTGTAGTGGCCAAAGAATGCAACCAGTCAACAGTGCATTCATTCTTGTCTCTTCATTTTTTCACTTTTCATTTCCCCTCATGTCTCATTATCATGTTTGTTGTCTCCTTTGCATTTTTGTTGCCTTGCAAGTCTAAAGGGGTAGTTTAATTTAGCCATCCAATTTTAAATGCAATCAACTGTCATTCAGCACTACACAGTTGGTGCTGCTTTCAGAGGCATAATTATCTCCAATTTACCCACTTTCACCGCCAATCAAGCGTTTTTTGCGACGAATTTCCTCTGCAAATGAGCCTGGTGAAGCATTGAGGCCGCCATTTGTGGGGACTATGCTTCACTAACTGATTCTGCTTTGCTGCGCACATTGTACTCTGTGTTTGTGTGTAGAACCATTAAACAAGTGATACTGCTGATGTTTTTTTCAATTTCAGTTTAACTTTCAATAGCACACATTTTTTAGTAAGTTTTCTTCTGCATTTAATCGACCAATGTAAAAGTGTGCCAGTACGGTAAAATTTTGATCGAGAGTAGTCGATTATGAGGAAATTAATTAGACATCAATTGCAAACTTGCCCAGAAAGGTAAATGTCAAATGCAGCACAGGACTTGACGTTACTGTGCCATGCACTTTAGTGAAAAGATGATTTTCTGAAGGCACAGACAAATTGTTTGCCATACAGTAAAAGCTTCACTGCGGCCACTGTGAATGGTGAACCAAGACTTTCTCTGTCTGTTTGTCTGTATATCTGTGTGTCTCTTTGTGTTTTCAATAAAATCGCATTTGCTTTAAAATTAATTTGCTGTTTTTTCTTTTCAAATTGTTCTCTCAACGCCTCAGCATTTTTTACCATTTGTTAAGCATTTCTGTCTTTTTATGCTTTTTAAGCAATTGTCGAACAGGTTAGCTTGTCTCGCAAACCAAGCATTTCATATTGAATTTCAACGCACGAAAACCAAAACCTCATTGAAGCCTTGCCACCCTTTGCCCTTTTCAGATTTAACTAGGCGGTTTTATTTCACAATTTATTTTCATTTTCCAGTACAGTCGTCGTTGATTCATTTCTTCACTTACGTTTATCTGGTTTTCTTTGTTGGATTTTTTATTACTCTAATTGAGTCAAAGATTATTTGGCAGTTTTTGTTTGCTAACAGACATTAATTTAAAACTGAATAAAATAAAATGTTACTCAAAACAGGTCATGTTGTAAACTTTGACTTGTGATCAGTAAAGTCGGTGTATCGATTAGTAGCATATGCACTGCAGTTGTCGTGTTACCTTTCAGAAAAACCCCTGTGACTAGCACCGCAGCAAGGGACTTTCCTGACGCCTAGACGGTAACTTGTCATCCGAATTAATTGCAATGTTGTTATATCGTCTGTCTTATTAGCAGTATGCGTTTTAAATGTTTGTTCAAATGTGATAGTGTGCCATTTAAATAAACAGCCATGTAGGAAAAGGAGGAAGAGAACTCGGTCGCACGCAGTGAATCATTTTATTCCACTGTTCTCCCTCTTCTTGACAGTGTCTTTCTGACATACTATTAACTGCCAGCAAACACGCCACTCTACTCGACTAGCCGGCGTCTGTCAGTAGCCATGACGCCAAACAAGCTGCCACTGAGACTTTGTTACTGCTGTTGCTGTCGTTGCTGGAGCACTGACTTGAATTTGTCGATCTGCCGCTGGCTGTCGCACGCCAATGGGCAAATGTCATTGCCGTCTGGGCCATAAATTGACTTTCCCAGTTCCATTTAACTACCGCCATGTTTACTTTTTTATACTTCAAAGCTGGAAATAACAACAATGGAGACGGCATGCCTAATCGTCACCGCGAGATTCTACAGAGAAAGAGCTCCAGTTCAGTAGTTTACTCACTTGTGCATTTACAAATAAAAAATATTTGCGAGTTTTTAACAATTGAGCCAGATCTCATCTGCCCGTTTTTGTTGGTAAACAAGAAAGAGAGTGAAAGTGATAGGAGGTACTATCTGGGTTGTGTGTGTTTCACGATTAGCACAATGAACATAGGCACTCGTCTAAATGGAGATACTGTGAGTGCACTCGCCTGCCTCATTGTCCACCGAATGGCATTTTAATTCAATTTCTCGTAATCAAATAGCCAGTGAGTCTCCTCTTCCCCACACTGGAGAGGAGATCACTGGCACACCGACGACAGCGTCCGATTCATTAGCTGTGCACACCTATTCACAGCCAGCCGTCTATTCAACCGATTGGACACGCTCACTGCTCTCCTGCGTCCTGCAATGATTGAAATACTGTCAGCACAGCAGTGCTCAGTCTAATTGAATTGATCCAAACCTGCCTGCCGCCCCTTCAGGCGAGTGCACACTCAAGTGCTGCTGTAGTAAATGTAGATGAGATCAGCAACAAATAGTGCTCATTAGGTGTACCTTATCGGCGGTATCGATTCGAGCTTGCCGTCGCTCTGCGTCTAGCTACTGTTGCGATTACCAGCTCGGCACCGTTGACGGTGTGCCCCAATTGCTCAGAAAGAAGACTGGCTTTTCTTTCCAAAAAGCACTCAAGTGAAAAGCAATGCAGGAAAGTTGTCCTTTGTGGCAACAGCTCATTTTGGCAAAGCACTTTCTATTTTTACACGAGGTCCATTTTGATGTCATAAACATACCTGTGTTTTTCTTTGCACAGTTAATATATTTTTAAAACTGGTTTTGTTAATGCAAACTTTGTCGTAATTAGCGTCAGTCTTATTAAAAAGTATAAATAAAACAAAGTAGATTGTTTTGTTTCCTTTTTTAATTAAACATAGACAAAGTGAGCCTATACAATGTTTAGCATTTTGCAGCTAAAAATACAAAATGCTCAAAATGCTAGATTTAGAAATTTTAAAGTTACAAGCAAACTGTTGTTAAAACGCTTTTTCCCCTTTCCTAGATGACCATAAATGAGCTTGTCAACAATTTCGATCTAATGTCTCGAACCACAAAGGACAGAACCGAAGCACTTTTTGTCAGCAAAGATGTGTCCAGTTCTCAGCAGTTGCCTTCCATTGTCATATCATCTTCGACGGGCCAAGCCACCCCAGTCAAGGCTTCGGTGACAGTGGTGGACTCTGAGCTCGTCGAGGTCCACAAAGCACTGGGCACACCACCAACCAGCTCCAGCCAACCTGATCATACCGTAGTGGGCAAGCACCGAGTGGCTCCCGCCAAAATGGAGTCAAATTGCCAGACAAAAGGGCGACTGGAGGGAAAACAGACGGCAACTGCTCCTGCCGCCAGCACAACACACAAACCGCCCAGTTCAGCAGTGAAGGTGCCAGTGTGCATTGATGTTCACGTCGATGAGACGAGCTCCACCACTGAAAGTGCCCCTACACGGTGCACCGGTCAAACGGAGGTAAAGAGCATAAACAGGCCAACGACGCTCACCTCGCCTAAGCCACCGGAGTTCTCAATTTCTCCCGCTGAATCGCTGTCGCACTCTAAAGCGTCCTCTTCAAACGAGCAGATGTCTTCCAGTGGAGGCCACATACCACCGAGCACCAGCTACAAACCACCTTATTCGCCCTCTAGTCTCAGTGTCAGCTTTTGTAAGTAAACCCATTGAATAGTGTTTTTTAACTAAACGCATAATCTTTCGTGTCTCGGCAATGACCCCAACCCTAACGTAGGTTACAACAATGCCAACATGGCCTTCAGTCCTTCCTTTAACTCGTTGCACAGTCAGGCTTCGTCCATCAACGACCTGATGAATGACCTGACAGTGGAAGCCGAACAAATGGAGCGAGCTATACGGCACAATGACGTCAAGTTTGTGTCGCGAATGTTAGAGCTTTATTTAGGAAAAACCCAAAGTGATAAGAACCTGAGTCAGTCCTCAAGGCGGTCTTCCAACCAGGAGTGCAGGGCAGACCGGCCAGTGCTCAGGTCTCAGCTGGCTTTTGATGACAACAGCAGCAGCAGCAGCAGCAACAACAACAACAACAACACACAACAACAACAACAACAACAACAACAACAACAACAACAACAAAGCAACAGCGAAAGTGCTCCCTTTCGACGCGAGTCAGGCTCTACGGAGGATCGAGAGTACCTGTCTCTCTTTGCGAATGCCCTTCACCTGGCCATTGAGAACAATGCCCTCGATGTGACCGTTCTCCTGCTTCGCAGCGGCATTGACCCGAACGAGCCCGGCGTGGCCCCTTACACCATCGACTTTTGGCGTCGGTCGAGTCACACCAGTGAGGACAGCAACATGCACAGTCAGCAGCAGCACAGCAACACCTTCCGCAGGCGGATCGAATTCTGCACAGCAGCAACCTCAACCTCAACCTCAACCTGTCCGCCAGTCGGGAGCCACTCATCCGGACGCCCTCCATTCGGACGGCCAACACGCCAATGCTGCTCAGTCCGCTGACGGGACCATCGTTCTTCAGCGGCGGCGGTGGCGGCGGGAACAGTCTGCACCAACCTGCCCACCTCTCCCTCTACTTCTCCGCCAACTCCAGTCCGAGCTCAATCAACAGCGATCTGTCCAGCGTGTGCCTCAACTCCTCGCCCACCCGACTGCTTCGCCTGCGTCCGGAGATGAGCCAGCCAGAGCGGACGGTGCACTGCCGACCTGATGGCTCCAGTGTCAGCTACGAGGACGAGTACACGCGCGACCGCCTCTTCACCCTTCCGCCGCTCTACCTCGCCGTCGCCTTAAACAACTCCGCCATCATTCGCGAGCTGATCGAGTACGGTGCAAACGTCAACGTCGTCGACGCTCACGGCGTGACGCCCCTCCATCTCTGCCTCTGTCAGGAGCACATTTCCCGTGCATGTTTGCAGCTGCTGGTGCAATCAGGCGCCAAGATGCGCGTCAAAAATAAGCAATCCATTGCGCCTTTCGAGCTTGTTGATCGGCAGCTCACCGAGGAGATACTCTACCTTCAAGTAAGTGGTATAAAAGCAGACATTTTTGCCAGCTTCTCTTTTTTGTTTTGAGCATAACGCACACAGTTCAGTCGGTGATGATCGCCTCTCTTGCTTGCGTCCGTTCATGCCTGTTTACCTGGTTTTATGATCTTTTACTCCTCTATTTATTCAGACCTTTGTCATCGACGACTCCTTCAGTCAGTTGTTACCCTCACACGCGAAGAACCGGCTAAACAAGAAGGACACGATGATGTACGCCAACTACAAGAGCATTGACAAGCACCTCGACAGCAACAGCAACAGCAGCAGCGTCAACCTCGCTGGCGCCCTCACGGCAAAACAGCTGATCGGCAGAGAGGAGAGCCTCGACTCGTTTAGCAGCGGCCCAAACCTGGGGCGAATTTTTGAGCCAAAGTCATCAGGAACTGTCGGCACGCCAAACGGCGAGACGCCCAAGAAGAAGGTGCAAATTGATTCAAGAGGACAGGGAAAGGCGTCCAAAGATGTTCACATTTACTTGGACGACTACTCAGACAACGGACCATCAGATAGTCCTGCCACCGCCACCGCTCCTACCTCGCTTTTTTTGCCGAGCACCATTTCCAATCTGATGGGCCACAAACGCAGTTTTGCCGTCGAGTCAAGCACCGGAGCCAACATGAAATCGGCAAACAATGTAAGTCATAACAATGTGTAATCAGACAGCCATTTAGGGGGGGGGATGACGAAAGAAAACTCATTGTGTTTTTGTCACGGGAGCATCCGCTGATTTGGCAGTAATTAAGCACGCTTGAAATGACTTGCTAATGAACCTTGCGTTTGTATTTGAATCTTCACCCGGCCATTACTAATGGCATTAGCACGTCCTGTATTGGCGGTTAATACCAGTGTTGCAGGCCCCATCAAAGAGAACATTCTCAATTTGGCTGGCTAATGACTCCGATATGTAATTTATAGCAAAAAGACTCGCGTCTATATTTCAACCATTAACTCGATGCTCCTCGATGCTCGACTTTTATTCTTAAAGTCACTTAGCGTAAATCATTTCTGCATGGTAATTATTTTCCATTGAAAACGTAAAGTCGGCAATCATTTGACCGGCCAGCATTTTTGTCTAAACGAATGTGTGTGTGTGTGTGTGTGTGTGTTACAGGCAGCAACTATTTGCCAGCAAATAGATGGAAGAATTTCCATCCTGGTGGCATTGTTGCTTTCTCCCCTTCCGATCTGTCCTCAATAAATCTGCTCACTGTTTATACACAGCAAGCTGTGAGTGCCTCTCCTTCTCTGTTTTTATCGGTAATCGAAAGGAAGCGCAGCTGCCACCGCATTTTTCTGCTTACTGTTAGGGTGCACTGTGCGGCGCCCAGTGCAACCACTTTGGCGTTCTGTTTATTTATTGCACAGGCACACTTTGGAGGAGCTGACACTCGGAGCAGTCACTGCCGTCGAGGCTAGGCGGTGAACGTTACTCTTCAAGGTCTGGCACCGAGAGAGCGATTACCACCACCAGTGAACCTGCCAGGGCAATTGGATTCTAATTTGCCTTTAAATGCAAATCCAACAAGCCGCGCATTTCCATTTTGGCTGCACTGGCATAATAGGCTTGCAAATGGTCTACCACCACAGCAGACCGTACCACAGCAGCTTGCTTGGGTGCAAATATTGAAAATGGACTAGAGCGAGTGTTGAACGGCCGCGAGGGTGTGAAGAATCACGCTTTCGCTTTTCTATGATGAATTGTCACTTTTCCCTTGTCGCTCACCAGACTTTAACTAGTCCACTTTTGGGGACGGTGTAACCCTTTTCTATAGCGGCCATCGAATTAAATCTCGATTGTCCGGACGAACAGTGAGCTAATGTATTCCATTAACTGCCTGCTCGGTGATGTGTTCCCTCCCTTCAAGGAGCAAAATGAAGCAGTCTGTGCGAGGCAGCCGTAATTGCCGCTCGTCGCTGCTGCTTCTGGCACCGACTATGCCCGAGCTCTGATTTTCACTCACAGGCAGGTGAAGACGCTGATCACTGATGATGTACCTCGCTGGTTAGGTTGAGTCAGGTTGTGTTCTCTCAGCTTTCCCTGCCTCGTCGCCTAATTCCATTATTTCCCCGAAAGCCCTTTTAGCCTTTCCTCCCTCTCTCCTTTGACTGAAAGATTTAATTTATTCTCCCTTTAAAGGCTCATTAAATGCTGAAATTGAGCCCGAGTGTGGATTTCGATACTCCTCAACACTCCGATTACAATGGACAAGTTTTTTTCTAGCATAATTTGCTTCCTCACATTTTCAGCAATAAATTGTGAAATAAAAAAATTGCACCCCTCAACAATTCTGGTGAACACTGACAACTTACTATACCTTGACTTTCTAATAGACAGCACGTCGTTACCGATAACAAATTGCCTCCTTCAAGCGATCCACTCGCCCTGCTGGCTGGCTACCTGTGTTTTTTATGAAGTCTAGACAGACCGCACTAATTCGCACTTTTCTAAATTGACTTGATGTCGAGCGAATTGCCTGACATCTCAATCTAACGACCGAAAATCGCTGCCAAATGTCAGTATTGTTGTTAGAGAGTGTAAGTGTGTGTGTGCCCTTGGCGAAAACACTCACAGTGGAGAAGTAGCAGCACCCACAAACTGGTGGCCGGCGATCGATTTGCCCACTGATCACTTACTATGGCTCATTTACCCCCTTCCCTGACAGCTCTCCCAGTCGACGCTGCATCTGTCGACGTCAAAGGAGAAAGACCAATCGAATCGAAGCTCAGCACAGCACGCGCCGACAACGGCAGCTCAACAACTTTCTTCCATCAGCGGCGCCATGGGGGCGCGCATTTTTGGCCGCCGTCGAAGTGGCGATGAGAACAGTAAAAACTCGACAAAACATGGCACTCGAGTGGCCGCACCAAGCCGGGCAAACACTCAAGGTAAGTGGCTTCTCCGGCCAGTCAAAAGGCCACTACTGTCTGAATCCGAATGTGACTCTTATTGCCTGTCTCCCATTATGCCAAGTGTCGTCTCGTTGTGAACACAAATTGCCCAACAATAATACTGCTACTATTAGAGCTAGTCTCCAACCTAATGGTAGTAATATTGCTGATCATTTCCGCCTATTTAAGAGACACTGCCTTTGTGCGTTTCCTAACAATGACAAGTACAACTTCCGACTGTAAACAGACAAATGTTTGTCAGTGGTGCTGACAGTGGTCAATGACAGTGGCAGTCACACAATGAAGTCATTGTACTGCAATGACATTGCACATCGTTTGAGCCTTCTAGTGCCTTGTCCCACGCACACCCAACTAAGCCAACATAATCTGCGCAATTAACTGCGTTCAAGTTAGAGCTGTGTGGCAAGTGTGACCAGTTGCAGCTGCAGTCTCAGTGCAATCAATGCCAAAAAGACACATTTGTGCACTTTACCTGATTGTTTGTTCTTTTCGGGAAGAAAGCTTTTTTACCATCGTTTAAGTTGGCGCCACATTAAGTTCATTATTAAACTTTCAATTTAGATGACATCTTCAAAATGAAAAGTGTTTTATTACACACAGTTTATAAGTATTAGAATTATATATTTTGCGTTTCAAAAACTTTTACGTTTTTCTCAATTAGATTGTGTATAATTATTTTCAATTGCCGTAATCTACGCAATTTTCTCGTCATTTCTGTCTAAAAGGTTTTTGGCAACAGTCAAGTCGAGGCACAGTTTTAGAAACTAGTTACTCAACGCTTTTTCTTTTTACTTTTTCACTAAACTGCAAAAAGTGCTTTGTACGCCGGAATTAGATTTAATTAAACTCACCAAGACGAAAAGACAGTTAAGACAGGAAAAAGTGTGAGAAGGGAAGCAAATAAGGGGCTGTGAGGGAACAATTTAAAGATCAATTCGAGCGAGTCTGCCTCCGTTTGCTGTGGTAATTAATAGAAGTATTAATAATATAACAGCGAGACACGGCTCTTTAGGCAGAACCGGCAGTAAGACAAATTAGTGCAGAGAAGTAGACCGCAATTGGCGGCAACCTGATACTGGTGTGGTCTTTTTCTCTGCACTGTCTTCGGGGAAGATTGGTTTATGTGTGTGACACTATGCCGCTAAAACAATTTTCCAGTTCCAGTTTTCCACTTACGTACCTTTTTCCTCACCTTTTACCTCTTCCTCTTCAGATGATGCCCGCTCTGAGGAGTTTTCAACTCGTCGTGTGATCAGCAGCCTCGAAGTGCTCTGTCAGATGTCGACAAACATTGAGTGCATCCACTTGATAATCGTCAGTTTGCAGCGACACTTGCCAGAGATCATCTCGCTCAATGAATCGCAGAATACGATCTGGCGACTTCACAGTGGACTCTCCCGTCTATTCAATCGGTCACTGCAGGTAAGGCCGGTGTGTGTGTGTGTGTCGTTGTCCCTCAGTGCCCACTGCATTAATCACCAGGAGCGCCTACCTTCTCCTCCATTCATCGACTTCTTCCATCTCTGGTCTACTTTTGGTGCCATTTAATTAAAACGCAGTTTTCCACTTTTTCTCCTTTCTCTCATCTTCATCCTTGTTTTTCCTTTCCTTATTCATTCTCTTCTCTCTCTCGCCCTCTTAGACGATCGTCGACAATTTTGTCTTGTCTCGAGACAAAGTGCTTGCCAGCGCCGGTGGTGCAGAGTCGAGTGGTGCAACGGCGGCGACAAAGACGACGACAGCAGCAGCGGTGGCAAGGCAAACAGGAGACGGCGGCGGCAAGTCAGTGCTCTTACTGAAGCAGGAGATGTCCACTCAGCTTTGTGGCCTACTCGCTTGTGCCCTACAGTGCCTCAAAGGCGGCCAGACCTTTCAGTACAGTTCACTCTTAATTGTTAATCTCATTATCGATTCTTTCATTCGCTTTGAGGCCTCCACAATTCCCATTAATTGGAGCAAAGTGTTTGACTTTGATTCAGACGCTGACAAATGCGAACAGGCAGAGAGTGGAAACAGGACGGTGACAGCAGAAAAGGGCGAAAAGCACTCTTCTGCCATTTCGGCGGCCGCAAATATTGGCAAGCACTTTCGCAATCTGAGAATAAATGAGTCCTTTAATTTTAAGCAAAACTTTGCCAACAAGGAAGAAAAGCTCAGAGAGGTAAGGTCGCTTCATGTTGACAAGACGAGCAAAGGAGAAGCAGCAGAGCAAACTACGCCAAAGAAAACGTATGTTCCTTTCACTGACATTTTGGCAGCATTGTCAACACCCACTTGTTTTATCCACTTTTATGCAGGTCTGATCAAAACCGACTTCTTTCATGGATGAAGCAAGTGAATTTCTCTCCGAAACTAAATCAAAGACGACAGCTAAACATGATCAATGAGCTCATTCTCAGTAGCAGTGGCCGAAGTCTGTCTGATGAGCTGGGAAAAAGCTCGAGCAGCAGCACCAGTTCACCCGCTCATGGCACCAAGGCGGAGCAGCCAGGCGGCAAGACAAATATCTCCTCAAACGAGATGAAGAACGCCATTGTGGTGCTAATGCAGGAAGGATTAGATCTCATTTTGAACGTGCTCAACAACGCCATCACTTTGCATCGGCGTGTCAGCGGATCGAAGCACTCGTGCACGCCAAGCAAAAGGTAATCGATTTCTTTGAGATTTTCCCCACTTGACAGCGATGCAAATTGTGTAGTGGTGACGGTGGTGATTGGGCTTGCCTTGGAAGCAAACCTTCGATTGCCTCCGGTGCCTGTTAGGACGGCTGTTTCAGTCAGTTCTAGTCATTAATCTTTGATGGCACTGTGCACTGTGCACCACCTGTCCGGCGATCGTCGACTGTCTGACCGACTGCAAGCGCAGAAGTGCACATTTGGCAGGCTGCACTTCACTGCTGAAAAGCTCACTGTGCAGTGCAGTGAATGCACCAGATCAGAGTGCAGTCATCGAAGTTGGATCGAATCGACCATTGCGTGCGGCAATTCAATAACAGTGCCATTGTCAGAGCGACAAACAGACAAACAGACAAAAACAGAAAGGGAAAAAGAACTCAATTTAGGGTCATGCCGTATGTTAATTATGGCTTTTTTCCATTGTGTGCCCATGCACTGTACACGCTGTGCGGATGTGTACCGCCTTCCCGTTTGAACTACTGACGACAGTTGAGGTACATACGTGTGTATCGATTGCCATAATTGTTAAGATCCCGCATATATTGTCAGTTTACTTATACAGTGCTTTTACCAAATGACAATTGCCCTTTTGTTGGTAGAAAACACAACTAAGAAAAAGTTTGCAATTTTTTATTGCAATTTTTAAATTAGTCGTTTGCTAAATTGCATCTTTTTCTCACTTTACCTGCTAAAACAGTTTATGCAGAAACATGAGTATTGTAAAGGTATTTGCTAAATTTAAATGAAAAATTAAGCTTGAATATCAATGAGACAAGTCTGGCGCGCTTGGCTGATGATTTGATGCTCAAAAGATAGTCATCAAAGTGATCTGTTTCTGTAGATAAACATTTTGATTACTAAATTCTTAATGTCGACCGAACACGCTCCTTTATTTTTGGAGGCGTTATATTATTTCAGCTCACATCTACAAAAACTACAAAGCCTTCTCATCTTCATCATCAGTCTTTTTGTTTGTATGTTCGAGTAAATGTCTCACGCTGACTCGATTCGAATTTCATGCTTCCAATCACTGGAAATAGGCTATTAGACATAACAAATAAATTAGGAAACTCTTTTTGCTTGCAACCAATGTTGTCAAGACTCGAGTCTTCTTTAAGGCCAGACAAGGAGGCAGGCGGCGCTGTGTTCGCTTCAATGTGTTTTCTATGGGAATGTTTACAAAAACGAGACTCAAGAATTCTCGGTCAATTCTTAAGCAAAAAATCTGATCTTGGTCTTAAAATGAAGCTAACAATTGGGCCGAGGGAAGCCTCAATCAGAATTTTGAGTTATGCTCCCAATCTTTTTCAATTGCGATGTGCGTGTAGAAAAAGTAAAATTTTGAGCATTTTTTTCACGCACATCGCTATTGAAAAAGATTGGGAGCATAACTCAAAATTCTGATTGAGGCTTCCCTCGGCCCAATTGTTAGCTTCATTTTAAGACCAAGATCAGATTTTTTGCTTAAGAATTGACCGAGAATTCTTGAGTCTCGTTTTTGTAAACATTCCCATAGAAAACACATTGAAGCGAACACAGCGCCGCCTGCCTCCTTGTCTGGCCTTAAGTATAGCCAAATTAAGTCTAAATATGAGAAATGTGTCCACTGGCAAGGACAACAATGTTCGTGTCCTACAATCGTGTCCTAATGGCTGGTTCGCCGCCAAACGTGATATAATTAAGTCGACCATGTCTTGGCCATTGCCCGCACATTACCAGCATTGCTGTTTCTGGTCTTTTGTGTGACAATTTGTTTATATTCACCTAATGCTTGACAGAGACAATATAACTGAATTTGAGTGAGATAGAAAAGAGGAAAACTTAATTTAAAAATGAAACAGACTATTTGTGCAGCTTTGTGTCGGTCGTTTTTGGTTGAACTTTACGTTGCATTTCTCTTTGTTCTCTGCCCACTTACCTACTACTACCACCGCCGTCCGGCAGATCGCTTTCATTTTCATTATCGTCAGTGATGATATCGATCGATGCTGCAGCCTTTTTGGCTGACCACCAGTGGCCAACTGAACAGATAGTGCAGACCAGTATATGTACATTCTCTTCACTTTCAGTGCTAAGCACAAATCACCAAAATGTTTTTTGTCAATGAAATTTTGCATTTGAAACTGCACCGTGTTACAGCCCTGATCTCCTGTTGCGATCGATTGCAATCGTGGTTGCATACACGGGTGCTTACACTGTTGAACGAAATGTGCAGCAGTGCACGCTGTTTGTCATGCCCACAAACCGCTTTTTTATCTGCTGGGGAGACTTCATTACAGTCGATCACTGGCCCATTACGGAGTAGTGAAAGTGATGCAGATACAGATGCAAGACTGTCAATTGTTTCTTGTTTTGTTTTCATTGACCATTACAAAATGGTCACCAACGTGATGGCCAGCCATTACTAAGAGAATGAAAGAGAGAAAAACTGTCCAAATACAATTTATACTAAACCAGTTTTTTGCAGGTCGCGCCAGTGCATTTACCATTGCTTGCAGATTTTGGCAGCAAGGGCGATTCTCTTTGGCAGCCAGTGTGGCGATGCACAGAAACGGCTGATCAAAGAGGGATCTCTCAAAGTGCTCATTGCCTCGATCGATTCTACGCACGACCCGGTAAGTGAACTCAATCCCCTTTTCTGTTCTTTTCTTCTAAGAAACCCTCATCTTGAGTGCTAGATTTGACATTTTCAAACTTTCGCTTATACACTGTACTAACTTTGGCCAAGTTGACCGCAAGCTGGTGACTTGAGTGCTGCTGGCCTCTGTTCTGCTTTCCATCACCTTAGCCAAACTTGTATTGAAAGTGATGAAACAGCGGCCATTGTCTCACCGTTTGACATTACGTTTAAAGCAGCAAATGTCAGTTGCCAAGAGAGAACCTAACTAGCTTTGTGGCTAAACCAAACATTTTGCCGGTGGGGACACTCAGTCATATAGTGTACATTGCTGTTGCTGCAGCTTCTCAGCGAGAATATATTCAAATATTCAAGCGATCACTCGAGCCCAGCGCACCATTATTAGATTAGACTTAACTGGCTGATGGCAGCACTGAGCCTACTCTACTTCGTATGCCAGCCTTGTCTCCTTGTCCTACCTCGCAAGCAGTGTACCAGTTTTTTGTGTTGCTTTTTCTCAGTCTTATGTATTATTATTATTGGCTATTTGATTTGCCTCCGAAAGGGAGCCAAGTAGAGAAGGCCAAGTTGTGCACGAGCTAGAAGAAGAAGCTAAGTAGAGGAAGAATGCTGCAAGGAGTAGAATGAAAGGAGGAGGCTGTGGCGCAAAGTATCTGAATGTGCAGGTCTGTTGTAGATTAGGGGTGAATTAACTGTCGGCAGGCGGCGAACAGCCGACATTTGCGCTCTGATCCAAGTTGAAAGTATTTTGCGCGTGTATTTTATAAGAAGTGAAAAAAGAGTGCTATTAGGCTAAAATTGCTGGCGCTCAGTGAGAAAAATGAGAGAGAATAACTTATCAATGTTTTATTTGAATAAATCATCATTAAAGTGTCGTAAAGTTATTAAGAATAGACAAATTATTAATATTTTATTATTAAGATTGCCATCTCAATGCACTTTCCTTTTCTCTGTGTCAGACACTGACAGCCTCTCTCGGTGTGCTTCTGCTGAAGAGAAGAAATGGGCCATATGCTTAGGTTACAATGCAGTGAGGAGTGAAGGGGGTGTCAGTGGCGAACACACAGCTCCTAATGTCTTCCTACGAGAAGTGCTGTGACTTGGAGCAGGAGAACACCGACTAGTGCACGACTTTTTTCCCGGTCGTCCTTTTAGTGGCCTTCAATATACTTTCAATTAAAAGATTATTTCATTCTTCATTCTCCAGTTCACTAGGACAATTTGTTCGCAGTCGAACACTGTCACTCTCTCGCTCTCTTTTTTCCTTTTTTGCTCACGACACATTTCACCCACTTACTCGTTCGTTTACTACCCACATTGCGGAATGTGCTCCCTTTTTGTTGCCCCTTTCTTTCGGTGCAAAGTACTAATTTCGTGTACTATGGCTGGTAGTGGTGCCGTACAGTGGCACTGGTTGGCTGGCAAGTGACTAATCGAAATTCAATGTTGACCTACTACTAGTGACGAACCACTATTTGAATGAACAAAGACGCGATAAATTAATTTAGCAAAAATGCATTTTTAATTTGTCTTTCTAGTTTTGACATTACGAATACAGGCACCCAGTAACCGTACACATGAAAATAACACCAAAACAGTTTACAGCAATTATACATTTCATTATATCTTTAAACGGATTGTTTGAGTCTAATTTGACGTTTTCCATTCTACTTTTGTGCGAGCACCAATGTTTTGCTAATCACTAACGAGTTTTTAATTGTGCCATCTCATTAAATAGATATAACACTGCTCACTTATCTGACAGAGATTCTTTTGGTTATTACAGTTGAGAAAAAGGCAAACGAGTTTGGCTTGACGAGACAATTTGCTGTTTAGCAAGCTTTATGCAAATGACCGCACTGATAGCAGTAATCGGATTTAGGCGATGTCTGCCGGCACCTAGTTTCCTTTTATAAAAGTTTTTGTCTTTTTTCTAACTTTTCTTATTCTTTCTTTTCTGTGTTTGCAGCAACTGATTTGCCTTGCACTGCAAGTAATCGCCAATCTGTCCATCAACCCGATCAACCACTCCAAGTTGATCGACGCCGACATTGCCGACTGCCTGATGCAGCTCATTCTGCCTTCCGATGAGTGGTTCTACACGAATCACAGCACGAAATATGCCAAATTTGTCAAGCACCAGGCGGCTCGAATAATGGTGTATCTGGGATTGGAGAAGCGACTACGCAACAAAGTCTATCTCTTCGATTTGATGGGTAATTAACTGGCCGTGGCAGAGAAAGATAACCACTTACCGTTCTGCTGCTGCCAACAACTGACAGTTCCACTGTGGTTGTCTATTAGCAAAGCTCTACAATACAGTCTATCTACCGTCGCTTTTGCTTGTTTTTTAATCTAAAGAAAATGCTTTCTGCCCGTATCCAAACGGCAAACTAAGCAATCAAAGGTTGCTCGATCATGTGCCGTTTTATGTAGAAGCTAGTTGTGTTTTGTTTATAATTCCTTTTTGGTAATGGTTACAGTGCAGGCTTAGTAGACGAGCGGTTTCTAGTGATAAAAGTCCGACGGCAGTTCAGTAGCACAACTGGCCAAGTGGCACTCAAAGCGTTTCCATTGACTGCCTATTAATTAGCCATTTATTCTGTGTCAGCAGTACAAGCAAGTTTTTATCTTTACTGGCACACTGACTGGCCCAGGTGCTGGCCCACATGCCCTTCAATACTACAAACGCACATTTTCATTTGTTTTTCCCTTTTTCTGTAGAAGAGCTTGGCGTTCACTCTCCAACTAGCGAGTCACCGGAAGACAGCTACATCACTAAGACATCGGTGGCACCCAGTGCCGTCTACTCCGCTGCCATTCCCACACTGCTAATTGGATCTTCGGTGGAAGCCATCATCCTCGATCTCATTAAACAGGTTGAAGTATGCCAAACTAGTTAATTGTTCTTGTCCACTTTAAAGTTTCTCTCTACTTAACCTTACTACTACTACTCACTAGTGCATTTCCTAAACCTGATTGTTGGCACAAACTCTATCGTAACCGAGTCGCTCTCTTTTCTTGCCTTTTACTCTCTCTCTCTATCTCTGGGCAATAGGATAAAATAATCAATGGCGAGGACAGTCAGTGCATCGACCCACTCAACGACGAGTCGTACTTCATGGATGCCGCTGCCGGTGCCGACACGAGGACCATTCAGGAGCCGCCTGCCATTCAAGTGGACTTGCCATCGGGAATCATCGGCGATCGACGCATCACCAACCAGCATCCCAACTGCTTCTTCTACCTCTCCACCCTTCCCATGGCACTGCAGCCCATAATGATCCTCCGAGTGCTGCAGCACCGAATGTTCGGCTGTCTCAACTACTGGGCCTGGCACTCGAACGCCGTTTCACGGGCCAGTGTGGCGTCCGCTGGTGGCAGCTCCATCGAGTACGCCCGCTCGCGCGCCAGCTCCAATGCTAGCAATGCCAACTTTGAAATAACGGCCGCCTTTAACTTGAAGCGCAATATTAATCTGCATTGCTCAAACACCAGCCTCTCTCCGGGACGGATTGAAGTGGATCGACGGCCATCAGTCAAAGGTAAGTTGATCATCACTCGCCAGTATTCAATCAATGTTCACTTCACTGCATTCATTTTTATCCCATTTTTTCCAACTTTGCCTAGGTTTCTTTGACAATCGCCTGACGCTTCAAAATTCACTGCCTTTGACTTCAGGCAACCTGCCCAAAGGTGTGCAAATGTCAAACTCCCTGTCGACCATTGGACAGAACAGCGGGCCACCGTATGGCAACAAACTGCCCGTGCAGATGCCACTGCAACGGCTGTCACTGATCGAACAGCAGCTGTACCACCACATGTCCACAAGCACAGACTCGCCCGTAGAGTCGCCCACGGCGAACAAACGGTTTCGCTTTTCCAGTCTCCGACGAAACCGACACTCGCTCTCCACGGAGAACACCTCGCCCACTGCTTCAGGTCGAATCAACTCACTGGATGCGGGTGATCGCAATGAGGCGTACATAAAGACCTTTCAGCGTGAGCTGCAGAACCTGCCCAAGTCTGAGTCACCGAACCAGCTGTACAGCACTCACTCACAGGCGGTGCTCACCAACTCACTGGCGTCGATTATCCGCGAGGCATTTGAGCGCACCTGTACGCCACTCATCAAGCGGCCTCGGTCCTGCAGTGTGCCTCGAATAACACTTGAAAACTTTTCCTCCACTTTGCTGCAGCTGCCTGGAAATGCCATGGAGAAGAGCCAAGTGATGGCGTGCTCTATTAACCCCTTAATTAGAAGTGCCACTTCAGATGTTTCTTGTGCAAACGCACCTGCACAAAACTCGGGTACATATGTTTGCCTTTCATCTGTTCTCTTTCTCCCATTTGTTCTCTTTGCCGTTGTTCGCTAATGTAAACAAACTCTTGTTTTTACACACTCATCAGGGCCCAGTCCATCACTGTCGCCGATCAAGGTGCCTGCACGGAACTTGAACGAAAGTCCCATCTCCTACACGAGCACCGTTCGATCGAACTCTCGCTCTGGCTCCCGCTCTGGCTCCGCCGGCCAGGTGATGACTGAATCGATCATGCCCAATGTGCACAAGTCCATTCTGCGACTGCTGCGCGACTGGGTCAGTCTTTGTCCGAATGATTTCTACTACAATACCCAAACTCGCCGTGAGCTAGTGGAATTTCTCAATCGTGTCTCCATGCTGGGCGACAATTACCGGTGGCTGGTGGAGGAAATTCGATCACTAGCCGATATTGACGTGAGTCATCATATTACAAAGGAAGACTCAAATTTCGTCATTGCCGATAATTGAATTTTCTTTCAACAGGATAAGGAGAACATGATCGAACAACCATGTAGTGATAGCTTGAACAAGGAATACAAGACGGTAAGTTGATTTGCAAAAAATTCAGTGTGTACAGTAGATCCTATTTTATTCAGTTTGCTTTGAGCTCAAGTGATGTCGCCGGTGTCTGGTGGCAAACATCGACATTCGGGCAATTTCTGAGTTTTTATGAAAAATGATGAATATGTTGTTTGTGGCAAAAACAATTAGCATTATCTCGCTCGCTTTGCTGACACAAGCATTTACATAAAATTGCTACTTGTGCAAAGGCGTTAATTGGCAAAAAGAAGGGGGAAAAGGAAGAAGAAAGTCTCTACTGAGGGGAGGAAAATGGCCCACTTTAATGCCATTGACATCTGTGTTTGCATTAGTTTGTTTGAACACAACTTTTCCAGTTTCCCATCGCAAATGATCTAATCAATTGCTGGCTATCCGGTCTGCCCAGATGATGTTTTGCCTCCTTGACTGTCTTATCGATTGCCCGTCTCTTTTCTCTGACAGTCTCTGAGCCCATTAGTGGGCCATTTGATGCTCATTTTCAGCAGTCTAATAAATGTGCTTAATTAACGACCACCGTTTGGTTTTCAGTGTTGCGCAAATTTATTTGTTTAATTAGGCCGACACTTTGAGTGAGTTTGCTGGAGAAAAGAATCTAAAATCGACTTTCTGGCCACTTTTAGCAGCTGCCGAGCCTGGTCCTGCACTACTTGCGGCCTTGTTCATTTTCTAGCAAAACATATTTGATGTTGCTGTGTCTGCTTGTATGTGTGTGTTTGAAAAATGACCCTATTTTGGTGATGTCAAGCAAGTAGCGATTAGAGAAGAATTAATGGCTCTATTAGGACTATGTGTGTGCTGGCGTCGACAAGGCGTCTGTTTGTTCTTCCCAAGACAACATCAACTGAAAAGAAGGAGCAAAATAAAGCACCACTAGCCATTACTGACGCCGACCGGTGTGCCAGCAGTGACAGCTACGATCCCAGCGATTTTCACTGTCTCACTCTCGGAAAGTAACGACCGCCGTGCTTGGGCAATCTCATTCTTTGCGCGACAAGCGTGTCTCACTTGTGGAAGAGGGAGAAGAGGGGCAAGAGAAGAAGAGGGGAAAGATGCAATCGATGATGCCGTCGACTGTCCGGGCATAGACAAAGGCACATTTGGGCACAGTTTGTTTGTAGCAGTGCTGATGAGGCAAAAGTGCAGCATAGTCATGCATTCTCCTTTTGCCCCTTCTTCATTTCTGTCAAAGTATGGCTGTATTTGCATTGCCATCGCAATCGGGCGCGCGGCAGCTATCTTTTGCTCACAGTGTCGCCTGGTTCTCTCTCTTTCTCTCCTTTCACCTAAATATGCACCTTGTTGTCTGCATCATCAGCAGGGTTTGTGGGTGCCCGCACTTCTCTCCTCCTCGGAAAAGTGTCAGTGCAAGTAGCCAATTTGAGTCTCACACAGCGACAGCATTGCCAATTAGAAGTGGACCGCCACCATCATCACAGCAATTTCACTTTTACGACAGTTTTTTTGCAGTAGCGTTGTGGTAGGAAGTGGTCTCTCTGACTCTCTGTGGCATACATTGCCGTCCGGTGCTGTGCAGTGCAATGTGCTCTTGAAGGTGCAGCTGAGTTGCCATCATCACGGGACATCAGAGAAAAGTGTCTTGTCAAGTTAGGGCTGTAAAACTGCCGTTGACTTGCCCATTGTCTGCCTGCCTTGTCTTGCACACTTGTCGGTTGCACCTCATGACGGTGCTGCTGTTGCTGCTACTGCTGGTGCTGGTGCTAGTGGTGGTGGTGGTGGTGGTGGTGAAAAAAGTCCGACTAGCGGTGATGATATGTCGTGCCGGGCACATAATAAGGCAGACAGGCGATGCCAAAAGTAAGCGAGAAAGTTTGATTTGCTTGACATCACTACCACTGACCTATATAGCTTGATAATTCAGCATATTATTATTACTGTTGCCGACACGGTATTTTCATGTGGATGGAGAAAGTGTTTCATTCGAGCTACTCTACCGAGTACAGAAGAAGGAGACAAAGTCTAAATGTAATCATTGAGGCGACTATTAAAAGCCAAGGCTGCATAACTCTGCCTGTCCACTACTGTGACACTACTGCCGACTGGAAGACTGCAGCAAAACACAATTCCTTTCAGTCAATTTGCCTAGAGAGCAATACATCTTCCTATTCACCCATATACAGTGAAAGATGGGAGACCTGCTTGCTGTTCCCCCCTCCTGAGAGAGCTGCACACCTGTCTCTACATTGTGGTAGCAGCAACATCAGCAGGAGAAGTAGCACCCGGCGGCAGGCACCACGCTCTGAATGCTGCAACAGAGTAACACAGTAAATTAGAATTTTGATTGGCTTGTGGGAGATCAATGCGGAGAGAGCCTGTCAGTAATTTTTTCACCAAACGATGCAAGAAAGAGAGAAAGGGAAGAATGAAAGAGAGGAAAGAGGACAGGGGAAGGAGAGTGTCGGAGCCGAGTGCGAGCAAGCGAAATGGTGTGTGTGTTGTGCAGGCAAACGAACTGCACTTAGGTGTTTGCTCTCACCCATCTCCTGACGCTTCTCTGCTGCTTTGATTCTCTACACTGCCTTCCCTCTCCCTCTCTCTCTCTCTTTCCCTTCTCTTTCTCTTTCCTAGTCGCGCGAACACGAATCTGCTGCGCTTCTTCTTTCATTCTTCCATTCTGCAACCGTTTGCTCGTCGAACAACAGAAGAAGCAGAGGCAGCGGAACGGCGTTTGCACTTGTTCCTTCGTCCTGGTCCTCGCTCGTTCGCTCGCTCGCTGGGGCACTATGGCTGCTCCGATTCTATGAGGCTTGTCGTCACTGCTTTGCTTTGCTTTGCTTTCCTATTCCCGCACGACACATCGTCGCTGTCTTTCTTTTCTGTCTCCTCACACCGAAGCACACACACAGACACACTAGAGACAAGAGTTGACAAGAATCTTGGCCTTTGTGTGTGTAGTGTGCGCTTGTCAAATTAGCAGTCGAACTAATCGTGACGACCATAAATCCACTTTATTGCCACTCTCGCAATAATAATCGGGCGCGCGCGGGCGTCAAGTGCTGCCGAGAGTTTGCTGCTGCTGCTGCTGCTGTTGCTGACGGCCTTGTCGCTGCTTGAATCGATTTACTCCTTGGCAAATTAAGTTTGCAACTTCAATTGGACAATTTCGCCATTCGTTGCTGCTTTTTATGGTGACCATTTACTGGTGAATTTCAGTGCGGCAGCAGTCTCCAGCAGCCGTAGCACTGGAGAACCGTCTGCCGGCAAAGTGCCATCATCACTGACCGTCGCCAGTATTGCCAAGGTGAAGTCCCTGTTCACTCTTTTAATGCTGCTCATCTCAATGCTTCATCTTTGTCCTCACACCTCGGCCCTTGCATGAGAGAAAATGATTGCTTTGCCAGTGACACTAGTGCCATCAATTTTAGCAGCAGTGTTGTCCCCTTTGAGATATACTTATATTTATATAGAAGTCACTTCACACACTAATTTCTTCTCTTTTCACCTCTCCCCAACGCCTTCTTATCGTCTTTTCAGCTGCAGAAATTAATTCTAAGTGGCGAGTTGCCATGTTCAAAGGAAGAAGCGGCTATTCTCGCGGTGATTCAGCTGAGAATTGAAGAGACGTCGCCGCAATCAAAGGAAAATGAGAGCCGTGGCCACCTTGGCTCGATGCTGCCCAGCGCATCATTGCGTCAGAGTTCGATCATCGAAGAGAAGCTCCGTCCAATCTGTGAAGATGTGAAGGTATGTTGTGTGTGTGTTGTCCAGTACCGGCCACTATCAGTCAGAGTTGCCCTGTCTGCCTGTCTGCCTGCCTGCCTGGCAATTATCTGTCCATCGGCCCATTAATTCCCTAACGAATGAATGAGTCTCTCCTCGCTCCAAGTGAATCATTTGGACCACGGATGCAGCATCACCGTTCAGCTCATTTCGTTGCAGCTCCACCGGATATAGGCTTTGTGCTGCACTGGGCCAATTTAATTGCCTTCATCACTGGGCAGTGTCTCTTGCACCTCTCTCGCCTAGCCTTCTCTCTTTCTCTCTCTCTCTCTCATTGCCCGCTATCGCATTGCATCCTGGTCGCGCTGGCCATGATTGACGCCTCGCCGAGGCGCCCTGTCCGCTCATTTTCCACGGCCATTGCCTTTGCTAAGGAGACTACTAACTAACGATGGAAGTATTAATAATGCCAGCGGTAGTTGTTGTTCTTGGTGCTGATGCTGCTGCTGCTGTTGCGGCCGTACCAGGGCATCATGGCTGTCCAGTTTCGGGCAGTTGCTGGCCATTTGACAGACGTCATTGAGTTTGCCTTAGTGCGCCAGTGTCTTCCACCACTGTGCTCTCTTCTTCAGTCTTGGGCAATTTGTTCACATTTTTGAAAAAAGAGAGAGACACTAATTTAGGACATTGTTTACTGGCTAGCCGGCAGCGTTTTTCACTAGCAGGCTACCAATCAAATAGCAATTGCCATCACCCAGTTGTTGAGAAGAAAGACAATAGCGGACAATAGCGCTCTTCTTTTGCCTTTTTCAGTCTTTCTCTCTTTTTTGCTTTTATTTCAACATTTCGATTTCACGTTTTTCTCTCTCAACAGCAACTGCCGTATTTACTGAAGGAGGCGGGGAGGAAAAAAGACTAGCATGTAAGTCGTACATGGCCACAATTAAATTGTGACACTGTTTGATTTACACTGGTCCCCTTCAATTCAATTAGAAATGCGTCTTATCCTGTACAGTAGTTCAGCGATAAGCTTTAAATCAAATTACCTTCTCATTGCAACGTTTTAAAAGCAGATGGCAATCACTTGCTGCTGATATTTGCTAGTCGCAGTGAAGATTATGGTGTGGCAGTGAAAGTGTGTGCCAACGGGATTCCGATGACTAGGCGAGGAAAGGGTTGGGTAGGGGCTCAGAGGAAATGGAACGAAATGGCAGTGCTCAGACAGAAATGCCTCGTGCAGAAATGACGCTTCTGGCGGGTGGAAGTGAGTGAGTGAATGAAGTGCGCCTTGTTTGCATAACTGAAACTGTTTTGATTGCCCACACACAGGAAGCGTCGCCAATCGAGTCGGACACTCCTCTGCACCTCGCTCCGGTAAACATGTCCTCGTCGTTCGACGAACTGGAAGAAGATGAACAAGATGAACTGGAGAGACGAGGAGACATCCACGGTGCCAGCACCTCGCTTGCTCACTGCTCCACGCGGATCTGCTTGCCCTGTGAGGCATCTACCTCTGCCGCCTTCACTGCCACCAGTGGTGCTGCTTCCAGTGGAGGCGGCAGTGCTGCCTCTGCTCCTGCCGCCGCCAGCAGTGGCGGTGGTGGTGGTGGTGGGTTTCTGCCCTCGCTCACCAAGAAGACCACCTCTCGCCTGTGTCACTGGATGTCCTCAAACTGGGCCAATCGCAGCGCCAACTTCTCCTCGATCAACGTGCGCGAGTGCCTGCCGCCGATGTACCACAACACGAAGAACATTGTCAAGACAATCAAGGTGCGTCTCCTGCCTATTCATTCACTCTAGGTCTCTTTCTAGTTTATCTGAGTGTGTGTGTCTCGATGTCGTGACTAGGCAGAGATGCAAAGAGGTAGTTGTGTAGGAAAACAGTGAGCGAAACAGTTGTGTAGTCGTCGGCACTGAGAGTAGCACCGTTTGCGCTGGCTTAGGTTTGTCTCCACTCTTTTTGTCTTTTTTTTCTCCTTTAACAAGCGATGTCAGCCAGTTTACACACACACACACAACACATAGACAACTGCCGCTAGTTGCCAGTGCAAATATTTGCCTTTAGTAAATTGTGGCTCATTCGATGGGCTAGCCAATATTCATAATATTCATACCAAGTAAAGCAGCCCTCATGTTTCAGCGCAGTTTCAAGCAGTGCAAAGCAAAGTTTTTTCCGTTGTTGCAGTGTGTAAATCATTGCAGTGCTAACACAAAACTTGCTGACCCCCACTGCTGTGCACCGTGTCGACACCTCTGCGAATTAATTAATTAAGGTAGTGTATGCTGCGAAAGAGGATGATGGAGCTGGCTGCAGCAATTGTTGTCACTTGTCAAAGAAGGTGCCGACCGGAGAGCGATTAATTACACGATCGCCTGTCGCACTCACCGACACTGCCGTCGTCGTCGGCTCTGAAGCTTAGGCTGCTGATGCTGCTGCTGCTGCTGTGCCTTCTTTGGGCGCTTAGGAAGCGGCAGTCAGGCGCCAAAGGGGCCTATCCTCCACCATAGCATTCACCATGTGCAGTACTTGCTCTCCGCCTGCTATTGCCTTCTCCTCTCTTTCTCTTTTCATTCATTCTTTCTCTTCACCGAACAGGAGCAAAAGCGCAAGCTATTCCACACGCCGATCTACGAGAGCGAGCAGCAGCTGAAGAAGCTATACATTCTCACTTGTAAGCGCCTTCCCGCGTTCGGCTGTCAGATCTTCCAAGTGAAGGAGCTACTGCACGGAAAGACGAACCGCCGGACAACTCGTCTCTTGGGCATCTGCCTGGAGCGCATCGTCCTCCTCGACAGTAAGACGCTGCAGCCCGCCAAGGTCCAGTCGACGAGCAATCTGCAGCAATGGCGCACCGGCGGCGGTCGGTCCCACGACCGACTGGTGCTTGAGTTCAGGGGCACCAAGTGGTCCTTTGTCACGCCCTCGCATGGATCGCTGCGGGCCATCGGCACTGTGCTCTGGGAAATCATGCAAGACCTCGACGCCTGCTTCCTCGACACGCTCATCGCCGGAGAACGCCGACAGGACCAGCGCTACAGCTCACTCGAAGGTAGGGGCGCACTTTTCTTTGTGCTAATTTAATTATGTCATTAGAGTGGGGCTGAGTGCAGAGACATATGGAGATATATTGGAGTGAGACTAAACACACCACCACTGCCAGCACCATCACCAATTTGCTGCACTTTTCTACCTTCTCTCCTTTCCTCGCAATCTTTTTTGCCCATTTTTTTGTGTTCACTTTCACTTCTGCAGCAGGCGCCCACTTTGCCACACTCTTGCTCTACTCTTTTCTTTCCTCCTCTGTCTGGTGGTGCGCGTCGCCACCCTTTAATGAACAACTCGGTCGCTCAATTCTCTTCATCCTGCAGTCGTCCCTCTGCAGCCGAGTGTTAATTAATCACCTGCTTTGTGCCTGTGCTTCTGTGAATCACCACATTCTTATCCCTCCCCCCCCCCAAATTCTCGCCGGCCGCATTGTGTGTGTGTGTGTTTGTCAGTGTTGTTTACTTACCCAACTGTGCCCTTTTTTCTCACCACCGTTTTGGCAGATGGCAACAAAATGAAGGCCAACTCATTGGAATACTATGGCTTCAGCAAGACAATGCACTTTCGCGACGAACTGCAGTGCCTCGAGTCGCTGCTTCACTTTCCCGAGGAAGTGGCCCATCGTCTCACCCAGGTCGAGCACGAGCTCTTCTACAGCATCGAGCCGGTGCACTACATTCGACAAGGTAAGTGGTGGTGGACTCATTTCTCTTCTTTTCGCCCTCCCCTATCTCCCTCAACCATTAGCCACTTGTTAGAGAACATAACCGAAAATGAAACAAAAAGAAAGCTTGTTCACAAGGGACCGCACATTCTGGTCATCACAGGGGGCAATTAATAATCAGCAAGCAGCAGCAACAACAACAGTAACAGTAGCAGCACCTTTCTCATGTGCCAGTCGACTAATCAATTATAAATGAATTCTTAATGCTTAATGGATACAGTTACAGTGTAGCAGCCAGTGTATAGCATTACCGCACAATTGAGAATCGACATTGAAGTTGAGGACACTCGATCCACTTGAGGCTCAATTGAGGCTGCTGTTTATTTACTCAGCGGGTGCACCACACTGAATGAAGCTTGTCATTTCATCGACTCCCCCTTTACCACTTTTACTCCTTTTTTCTCGCAACAGTCACTGTGGAGCTCAACTCCAATTCCAGCGAAGAGCGAGCATCTCAGAGAGAATCGAGTTGTGGTCGTACAGCAGTCGCACCGGATGACCTCAACCCAATGCCGATCAAGTCGTTCACCGTGAAGGAGCTGATCGAGCGATTCAACGAGGTATAATTGAGCTTTGAGAAGATATATTGCTCCCGCTCAGCGGTTGGTCAGCACTGCATCTATTTCAGTCTCTAACGGGATGTATTTGGGCTTTTCTTGATTAGGTTTCCTCGTGGATTACACACATTATCATTTCTCAACCAACGCACGAAATGAGGTAATTTGCATTCCGCACGACGCCATGACGAACGACGGCATCTCCGTTGTTCTAAGTTGACTGTCTCGTCTCCGGCTAACTTTTGCCCTTGTCTGCTCTTTTTGTTTGCCTTTGTCTCACCAGGAAAGCCATTCTCTCTTGCATTATGCGAGTCGTTCAGACTTGCTGGAATTTGGGCAATTTTAATTCGGCCGTGGAAATACTAGCTGGTCTGAAGTAAGTGCCACTGCACTTGGCCATCAACTTGGCGCTTCCTCCCGCTTCCTCAACTTCACTAAACTAAATATTTGTCCGTCTCTGTCAATAGGTCAGAGAAGCTGAAGCCATTTTGGCTGTCAATCGAGCAAAAGGACGAGGAGCCCTTTTTGCGCAAGAAACTCTCAGACATTTTGCTGACACTCGAGGAGCCGTCGGAAGAGTACAAATCGGCAGTCATTCGTGCACTGGACATTCCCCACTCGAAAACGATTCCCTTCTTTGGCGCCTTCCTCCGCGATCTCAAGACCATTCTCCAGCGAGTGCCCAGTTTGATTGTGCTCTCAAACGAGCAAAATTGGCCCATGTCGGCGGCGAATCGGCCTCCATTGACTGCTCGAATTGATTCCATTTCAGAGTTTAATGGAGAGGACAACTACATGTAAGTGCACCATTTCAGAATGTTCTTTAATGTCTGCAGTGCACCATTTTACATTGCACATTACAAATGACTGCAATGCCTGGACCATGTTCTTTTTTCTCCCTTCCTTCCAAATATTATCTGTAGGTCTCGCATCGGCGTCGGTGGCATCATCAACATTGAGAAGATGTACAAGACTCATCAGGTTCTGGACAACATTCGCACCTTCCACATACACGCCATTCGACGGGGTCAGCTGCTGGCGGAGATGATGCACCACAATGCTGCTGCTGCGAATAACATTGTCTGTCTGGTGAGCAGTGACAGTGCACAGGCGGCCCGCTACTACCACCTCTGCTGTGATCACATCGAATATGAGCTCAACAAACTGGAGAGGACGTCCAGGGGTACAGCAGGGACGGGGGCGGGGGCGGCTGGGCAGGCAACGGCGGGAGCGGCGACCACCTCCTCGACGACCGAGGAGACGAGCAGACCGAGCACCCACGGCTCGGCCTTGGTCAGCGAGAAGGAGGAAGAGGAGCAGCTGTACCTGATGGACTTGAACGCCTACCGGCCGATTCAGCCACTGCCCCGGTCGCACGGCATCAGTGTGATACCGCTGGACGTGCACTCCATCGACTACCACAATCTGCAGGCGATGCACCACGGCATGACGACGATTCACTTCGAGGAGGACACCGGTCGGTCGGCGGTGGTCTTCCTCAAGCTGGAGGAGAGCAACTCGGCGCTCGCCTGGTGCAAGCCCTACTGGAGCACCTCACTGCGCTCCAGTGGCAACACACCGCAGGACTACCAGCTGACGGCGGACATTGAGGAGAAGGTGCTGCCGGGGGTGGTCGTCAAGTTCGAGGGCAAGGAGGCGACCAGCATCGGCCTGGAGGACGGCTTCATCGACCTGATGTGCCTCAAGGAGATCATCGTCGGGCAGAGCACCGCCGACCTGGCGCTCATCGCCCGGCGGCACAGTCTGCCCGAGTACATGCTGGCGGAGAGCGGTAACTGCAGCATCAGACTGCTCTTTGGCAGCAACCTCAGCGACAACCGCTGCACCGAGTTTATTGCCCCGAAGTGCATTGCCAGCACCTGGGTGGACGGACTGCGCAGCGTCCTCCAGCTGATTGCCCGCCAGAAGAAGCTGTGCGACCAGCGGGTCTTCTGGCTGAAGGAGAAGTACCTGCAGCTGTACTACGAGAACGGAAACTGCAGCGGGCCCACGCCGGCGGAGGCGATTCGCGTCTTTGGCGGGCGCAAGTGGCGGCTGGAGGGTATGTCGGCGCCCTCCTCCTCGCTGCCGGCTGACTCGCCCTCCAACAGGGCGCTCACGGGGAACAGCAGTAAACTGAGGAAGAAGAAGTCGACCATCAGCCTGGCGGTGGGCAATCGCGACTACAGCACTCGGTCTCAGCTGTCCATCAACTCGGAGCCAGAGGCGGTGCTCAACTCGGTGCGCAGTAGTCCGCAGCACAGTGCCTACAAGGCGACTGGCCGATCGGCTGCAGGGATGACCACCAGGACGACACAGACCTCCGCCGGCGGCGGTGGTAGTGGACAGCAGCAGCAGCAGGAGAGGCATGATCAGCAGCAGCAGCAGTATGACTCGCAGAGCAGTCTCACCAGCGGCAAGTCGTCCTCCTCCGCAGAGGGCAGACATGGCAGCCTCGGCGGAGGAGGCGCCCTCTTTGACAGTTCGCCCATACACACCTCGCTGTTGACGTATCACTACCGAGAGAAGTTCTGCAAGCGCAACACTCCCATACGACTGGACTCCATGGGCAGCAATGGCAGCAAACAGGCGGCGGCGGTGCCTCTGGGCTCGCCTCGAAGGGCACTGGCGGGCAGCAGTCTGCAGCAGACGGCCCGGCAGGAGCGGATGGGCACCCCGCTGACGCACTCCTCCAACATTGACTTTCTCGAGTTTAGCGAGCTCTTCTGTTCCTTTCTCATCTGCATCCGACGCGACATCAAGGACATCTTTGAGCAGATCTCATCCAAAAGTAAGTTCACATCTTCTTGTTGTGCTATCCCCTTAACCACATTTGGGCCTTGCCGTGTAGGTGATATTAAAAGCTTTCGCGAAGCAGAGACCAACTACAAGGAGGAAAAACAGGCAAAGGAAGAAAGCAAAAAGGCAGCAACAACTGCAGAAGAGAAGGAAAGCTCAAAGTTTCTCGGTCTGCTGACACGAAACACCAGCACTGAGCAGAATGAGGAGGAGTACAGTAAGAGTCGCATCTTTGATGCCATCGCCGCCTCGAGTATCGTCACGAACAGTGCGGAAATCAACACGCTCAAGACCTCCGTGCTGACCATCACCGACTTTTACGCCTTCATCACTACGTACCAGTGCGAGGACATCACGCTGGAGCAGGCAAAGAAGCTGGTGGAGCTGCACGAGCCCAATCCGGTGCTGCGGAAGCGAGGCTGCATGTCCTTTGAGGGCTTCTCGCGCTACCTCACCGACAAGAACAACTTCGCCTACTCGCCCGAGCTGAGTCAGACGGTGGAGGAGGACATGGACTATCCACTGTCGTACTACTACATCGCCTCCAGTCACAACACCTACCTCACGGGACACCAGCTGAAAGGAGAGTCATCGGTGGAGCTGTACAGTCAGGTATGTTTGTTGAGTTTGTTTAACAGCGTGGCGTACGGTAGGCTGTTTCTGCAATCGGTCACCGTTTTGTTTTGCAGGTACTTCTGACCGGTTGTCGCTGTGTAGAACTGGACTGCTGGGACGGCGAGGAAGGCATGCCGCTCATCTACCACGGCCACACGCTGACGTCCAAGATTCCATTCAAGAAGGTGGTTGAGACGATCAATGAGAAGGCCTTCGTTGCGTCGCCCTATCCGGTGATTCTGTCGGTGGAGAACCACTGCTCACTGCAGCAGCAGGCGAAGATGGCGCAGATCTTTCTCTCCGTTTTCGGAGACAAGCTGGTGACCAAGTTTCTCTTTGACTCTGACTACTCGGACGAGCCGGTGTTGCCCTCACCGAATCAGCTGAAGTACCGCATTCTCATCAAGAACAAGAAGCTCCGTGCGCCGCTGCACCCTTCGCTGAACTTGAAAGCACGTGGCGTCATCTCTGTCAACAAACAGGCTGCCAACGGACGGACAAACAGCCTCGTTTCCAATGTCAGCACCGGCTCGTTGAATGACGACGAGGAGGACGAGTACGAAGACGAGGACGAGGATGAGGAGGTGGAGGTGGACACTATACCCTCCTTGGATCTGGAGAAAATGAAGAACGACGAGGGCGATCTGTCAAAGAACCGACTATCTAGTCAGTCGTCGAGTAAAGCTAAATCGCACCTGGCATCGGATGGGCACCACTCAGGCAACACACAGGAGGCAGACGGCCACTCCGCCAACGCTTCTCCCTTTGTGCACAGTAAGGTGGTGCGAAAGTCGAGCAGTCAAATTGCACCTGAACTCTCTGATCTGGTCATCTACTGCCAGGCGATCAAGTTTCGCGGCCTCCTCGCGGGGGCGTCTTTAACGTCAGTCCAACTAGCTCTACAATTGCCACGCCGATCTCCAAGAAGATCTCCTCTCGGAAGGCGCTCAGCAATGTTGCCTTCAACTCGACCATTCAGGCCAGTACCAGTCTTCTGCCGGTGCTTGAATCGAACAAAATTCGTGATGAGCTTCGGGAGCTGAGCACTCCCTCACCTACTTTTATTTCCGCTCCGAGCAATACCTCAACTTCGGTGACAATGAACAAACGACCCAACTCTTCGGCTGCCTGCTACCAGATCTCCTCTATCAATGAGAACACGGCGAAGAAACTGTGTCGCAAGTCGCCCCTGGCGGTGATTGCCCACACTGAAAGCCAAATAATGCGCACCTACCCGGCGGGAATGCGCATCGACAGCTCCAACTTCAACCCGGTCATCTTCTGGGCCTTCGGCATTCAGTCAGTGGCGCTGAACTACCAGACGGTGGACTCTGCGCAGAAGATCAACTCGGCAATGTTTGAGCAGAACGGTGGCTGTGGCTACGTGCTAAAGACCAGTGTGATGCGAGACAAGTCGCACCTCATGTTTGGCCGCTTCAATCCCTGGGAGAAGGAGTTTGACGGACTGCACACTATCAATCTGAACATCACAGTGAGTACCGTGGTAGATTGTGTTGAGTGTTCATTACCTTCACACTTTCTCTCTTTCTTGGCAGATCATATCCGGTCAGTACGTCGTTCCGAACAACAACAGCGGCAGTCCGCAAGTGGAAGTGGAGATTATCGGCATTCCGGTCGACTGCAATCGACAGCGCACGAAAGCGGTGCCACGCAACTCACTGAATCCCATCTGGAATGACAACTTATCCTTCCGGGTATGAGTGCTCATTTAGTCACTGTTCGATTTGTTTGATCTGCTACTATTGCCATTCCATTCCTTTCCCTTCCCTTCCCTTTTTTTCATGCGAATAGATCAAGTTTGTCGATTTGGCCTTTCTCCGCTTCACCGTCTTTGACACTGGCGCCAGTCACGCTGCCGCTCAGCGCATTATTCCCGTGAAGTGCCTTCGACAGGGCTATCGGCACCTTCGGCTGCACAACGCACAGAACCAAGCTCTGCCATTGGCGACCCTCTTCATCTACTCCACCTATGAGGTATGTGTGCGGTTGTGTATAAGTCTCACACTTGAGAAAGAGATGGAGAGAGCGTGAGCGACTAATCAAATGGCACTTTTCTCCTCTTTTCACCTGCAGGAGGAGGGTCTGGACATTGAGTCGTCAGAGACGTCCTCTGACAAGGCAAAGGCGAAGAGTAAGATGCTGACGAAGATTGAGCTCAACCGACCTGACTGCAAGGCCGAGGTGCTCGGCACGGCGCCCGTCAAGCGGAGGATGTTCTTCCTCATGGTGCATGGCGTCATGCCGGAGGAGCCGAGCACCATTTTGAAGATTACCCAGGAGAGTACCGTCTCCGATGTGATTGCTCAGGCGCTGACCAAGGCGAACAAGGCGGCGGAGAACGTGAACGACTACGTGCTGCTGGAGGAGGTGAGTCGCGGCTGGGAGAAGAAGCGCCTCAATGACCGCAGCAGTGTCACCCAGCGACTGCTCGATCCCTGCGAGCGCCCCTTGGAGGCGCAAAGTAATTGGAAGGGAGAGGGCCGCTTCATTCTCAAGAAGATGGCCGACGACCCGAGCACCCGCGCCTGGATGACCAGCATTGCCAATCGGGTGACCAACATCAAGGAGCGGGCGAAGAAGCAGGACCAGGGGGCGGCCGGAAACGATGAGATCATCGCCGACTGGCAGGAGGAGCACGAGAATGAGACTTTTCTCGTGTGCATCTACAATGTCAGCAATGACCAGCCGTACACTATTCTGAAGGCCTCGGTGAAAAGCACCAGTCAGGACATTATCACGCAGGCACTGCTCAAGGCTCACCGCGTCGAGGACCCCAAAAGTTTTGTCATCGTTGAGGAGGTGGAGAACTTTAGCGATCCGAATCAGAGCGAGTCGACGTTCTCCTTTAAAAGCAAGCCTGGAATGGGCTACCGTCGAGTGGTCGGCGACCTCGAGAACATTTACGACGTGCAGACGCAGTGGAAGAATAAGGGCAAGTTTGAGCTAAAGTACCGCAAAGATGTGACCGTCAGTGATAATACCTTTATGAAGAACAACTCGCCCTCGTCCTCAAAGCTCCTGCGAGGTCGAGGCTCACTCAAAAAACTGTCCCAGCTGCATCGAACTTACTCGAAGCGGCTCCAGCGCAAGGACTGCATTGACTCACCGACCAGCTCAAGAAAAGGTAGCGCCAAGTCGACCGAGGCGGCCGAGGGCACTTTGGAGCACAGCAAGAAGAACATTGCTGTGGAGAACGACGAAGTTCGACAGGCGCACAGTGAGGGCGAAATGCCGTCGGACGGCGAGGAGACCACTACCAGCAAGTCAACTAAGGACTCGGTTGGCTCGCTGACACGCCTGAAGAAGCTCTCTCTGAAACGCCTCAAAGTTTGGAAAAGTTGAAAAAGTTTGGAAATCGTAACTCGCGCTCCGCGTGTTCAATTGCTCCCTACTTGTGATATATTATACCTTTGTTGAACTCTATCAAAATTTTTAACACGCGTACCCCCTCCTTCTCCCTCACTTCTCCTGTACCAATTGAGCTTTTACACATTTTCTATTTTAATGCAATTCATTTTACTGTAAGTCACTTTTGCTCCTTTCTAGTCACTTTTTACCAAAACCCACAAAGTCCACGGTGAAAGCGCCAGCAGCATGGAATGAGTTCACAAGGCATTCGGCAAGGGATCAGAACACCGAACACACACTTGTCTTCCTTCTACTGTGTCCACCCAGTCACACACACTCTCCCTCCTTCCTTCCCTCCCTCCCTCTTTCTCTCTAATGTGATTCCTTACCCCACCTCTTCTGATCAAGATGTAGTCCAGTCTGCAGACTGACCAATGTTCTAGTCCGTGATCAAGTAATCTGCCGTTTCTTCCGCCAGTCCACTCTGCAGGCCACGTAGTGCGATTGCCAACACACCTTGCCCTTCTCTAGCACCGAACTCTGAGCACACAAACACTCACACATACTCACACTTCTTCTCTAGTCAGCCCTAACCAATTGAATCGTTATTCTGTGCACTCTGCCATTTCCTCTACTCTTTACCTCCCTCCTCCTCCTTCTGTTCTTCTCAATTTTCAGCAAACGCAACACTGACATTCTCTCTGCTTCTGTCTCCTCATTCACACATAGACACACACTGACACAACACCACTTCCTACTTTTTTGTGTAAATCTAATTTCTGTTAAAATCTAAAACTCAACCTTTTTTGTATTGCAATGCCATTAAACGCATTTCCCTTTTCCACTCTTTCGTCTTTTTCTCTCTTTTTCTTGGCTTGAATACGAAGCTGGTACGCTTGGTACAACCAGTAATGCATCGATTTAATTGAATTACAATTAGCTCAATTGTCTGTTGGCGCCTGTGCGCGAGTCTGTGCGAGCTGGCGCCAGCGAAATGGTCGATAGTGCTGGCGGTTAAGTCACCGAAAACCGGCCGCCATTGGCACTATCTCTTTCTCCACTCACCACCTCAGCACAGTCATTTGCCGGTAGCTGTGCTCTTCTACCGGAGTGTTTTAGGCTTGTTCCACTTACTTAAGACCTGTCGGTGACAGCTGAGAAATTGCGCCACTTTGCCCACACACCGATAGATCACTTCCTAACGGCAGGTTGTGGTCGATTTGCCGCCTCAAGTTGCGCAATATTGGCAGTCACAAAAGCCAATTTCAGTGTTGAATACTAATAATTTTGTAAAGACAAGATCAGGGGAATTACGAGTATGTGCGTTTGGGGCACTTTAAGATTTAAGAAAAACTATATTCAAGACAATTTATCGGCAAATTCACTTCCTTTTTATACAAATGGACACACTTTTGGAACAGTATTCAGTACTGCACCTTTAATTGCCAGCATCAGACGAAGGAGGAGGAGGAGTCAGGTTCGGAGTGAAAGCAGCAGTGCCTGTACCTTCGGCAGTGCTTGGTGGCTCTGCCCAGAAGTGGCCTGGCTCCCACCGTGTGGCAGCAGTGTGTTGACGTAAACAGACAGTGCCATCGATCTGCTTTCATTCTTATCTGATTAGGTTTCATCAAATCATCCGGTCTCGCACCACTGCCGATGCGACTACGATCAATTACCGCCGAGCACATGCGAACCGTTCCTTCAATTGGACAGCACTCATCGAGGCAGCTCTTGCGTCAAACACACCAGCAGTGCTGCTCTTCTGCTCTTCTGTCACCCGCCGAGGCGATCAGCATTTCGGTGTAAAGCCACCTACACCATCAACAACAACAGCTGCAGCTCTATCCACCAAAGACAACCAGAAAGTGACAGTGCTTCAGCAGAAGAAGTAGCCACATTTCTGGGACTTTCACTTCAACTACGGCGGCATTCAGTGCACCAGAACAAGCAGATACATTTCACGTGTACTTTTTGAAAACTCCGAAAGTAGTCTTTTTATTCGAATTAAAATTTCATACTCCGTATTTTGTTGATCTCACGAGCCATTTCTGCTTGTTTCCCTCGTCACGTTGATCGTCCTTCTCTCGCTGGTTCGTTGCCAATCATTTGTTACCTTTCATTGCTTCTCACCAAAAACCACGTATTTTATTTTTTAGCGCTAATTTTCCCCTTATTTGTTTTCCGTGATCGTTTACAAGTATTCCCCTTTTCAATGCAAGCACCTTATGTTTTTTCGCGGATACTTTCCTTGACTGTTGCCATCATTCGGTGCTCTGCTAGATTGTCACTGTCATGAGTTTACGAAGTCATTCACGACATGTTGCTGTACTTTCGTCGATACCCTCTCTACGTCTTCATCGCCGTACAAATTGTTCTTTTCCTCTTCTACTACACCTCCAAGAATTCTTCATGCTTCTTTAGTGCATTAACGCCCAAAGCTGACTATGAGTGGATCTCCTCGCAGGTAGGCTGCCAATTACTCACTCCAGTGAATGAGCTCGAATTTTTACAACTTTTGTTTTGTTACACTAGAAATACATTCTTGGCGAGGATGGAAGACGACAGTACTCATACGACCATAATATGCCACTCATCTTCATCGGCGGCATGCCTCGCAGTGGTAAGGGCACTTTTCCAAACACTGTTCCAGTGAGCGGTACAGACGAATTAATGTTTGATCTTTCTACAAAATAGGCACAACACTGCTCCGAGTGCTGCTTGACGCACACCCCGATATTCGGTGTGGCGAGGAGACGCGGGTCATTCCACGCCTCCTCAGCTACCGAATGTCCTGGATGAAGGCGCCCTTTGAGTCGAAGCGACTGGAGGAGGCAGGCATCACCGCCGAAGTGCTCGACTCTGCCATTGGCTCCTTCATTCTCGAAATCATCGTCAGGCACGGCAAGCCAGCCCCTCGTCTGTGCAACAAAGATCCCTTTACTTTACGTTCCGCTGTCTATCTGCAATACCTCTTTCCAAATGCCAAATTTATTTTTATGATTCGAGACGGCCGGGCAGTGGTGCACTCGATCATCTCTCGACAGGTGACAATTTCCGGTTTCGATCTGTCCAGCTATCGACAGTGTCTCAAAAAGTGGAACTCCGCAATGAGCTCAATGGTCGGCAACTCTAGCATTTTGCATTTTCAGGTGGCTAACATTTTTTTGTATTTTCAGTATACTCAATGCTCTAAATTGGGGCCGAGTGTCTGCCTTCCGGTGTACTACGAGCAGTTGGTTCTTCATCCAAAGCAATGGATGCAAAAGATTTTAAACTTTCTCGATGTCTCCTGGAACGAGACTGTTCTACATCATGAGAAGCATATCGATAATGGTGATATTTCGCTTTCAAAGTACGTGTTTTGTATTTATCGAATGTCTGAATACCAACCTAATCGTTTGATTTCTAAATCCCCCCAATAACGACTAACCAGGCTTGAAAGGTCAACCGATCAAGTGATCAAGCCCATTAACATTGAAGCGCTGAGCAAATGGGTTGGCCACATACCGGCTGACGTCGTCGAGGAGATGGATCAAGTTGCGCCGATGTTACGCAAGCTCGGCTATGATCCCAGCGGTACGCCAAACTACGGCGAACCGGACTCGTTTGTGATGGAGAACATGCACGAGCTGAATAGGAATCGTGATAACTGGATCAACAAGGAGGAGCAAATGAAGGAGCAGCGAGTAAGCTCCGGGAGCGCATCATGACCTCAAGTGCCCAGAAGAAGAAGTCTAGTGAGCCGCCCGCCTCTTCCGATGCTTCAATCTAGCAGCAGCAGCTCGTTACCTCAGCTATTTATTTATAACCGTAATCTACCGAAAAAAGGACCGTACCAGAAACAGCCAGAACCCGCAAGCCTTACACAAACCAGTGCAGTGTGTGTAGGGGGTGGGGGAGACACGAGGCCAGTCGTCCACCGAAGCGTGACAATTGCAGCTTTACCTGTTCTCAACTCAACTTTAAAAATAGGCGAAAGCTCTAGTTTCAATTGCTTTAAATTCTCTTTCTTTCTTTTTTCTTTTGTGATATTTTGCATCTGTTTAATCATAATTGCTGTCACTAGCGATTAAAGGAACATCATATTTATAATGATAAAAGTGCGGCGGTTAGTGCACCAGTATTTTGTGTGCTCCAGTCACAGGTACAGGTCTGTCGCCTGCCTGCTGCTGCTGCTGCTTCTGCCGTACCTGTTCTTTTGCATTCACAGTGCTTTCTGCAGTGGGCATGGCGCCAGCAGATCCCGTAGAGCATTAACCCGCAGCATTAACAGCAACATTCATTCGGGTAGAGTAGCAGTAAAATAAAATTCCCGTCCTCCTCTTTGCTAATGGCAGCGACTGCCTGCAGTGTACGTCTTCTGCGAAGGCGACTTAAGACGATTTTGCATTTTTGTTCACCAGTCAGTGCGACGCAGAAATTCTGGCTCGGCCCTAGTCTAGCGCCTTTCTCCTGGGACCGAAGCAACACTTCTGGCCGATTCTCTTCCTCTGATGACGTGAGTGTGCCCGTTCCGGTCGTCTGCTCATCGCCTACTCTCCTGGCATCACCTTGGAGACACTCGCTTCAGCTGACCACTGTTTGGTGCAGTGGTGACATTTGCCTGCACTCATTCATGTTGTGACCACCATACACACAGAAAGAGAGCGAGAGAGAGTGAGCCATTGCAGGGAGTCCTGATGATAAGATCCGCGCAAAGCTGCAATCGATGCAACGCTTATGCAAGCTCTCTTTACCGTTGTCGTCGTCATGATTACATAAGGGGCGCAGTACTACTGAGCCAGCAAGAAGACTTGCACTTTTCTCCTTCCCGCTCATTCTTTGCAAACAGAAACCATCTAGTGGATTGTGAGCTTCTATTTTCGCCCACCTGCCCTTCGGTCACTTAAAACACTGCGACGGTCTGCTCGATCACCACTCGGCTGACATCATCACGGTCACATCTTACAGCTTTCTTCGTTGTTTCGACAACTAATCTTACGAACCACAATTGCCACCACAATGTCTTTACACCCCTCAAACGCTGCCTCAAGCATGCAACACCCATTGACCATATCAGCTGGACTAATGCGGGACCCGAGAAATGACATTGCCGTTAGTGCTTCTGGCGGACTGCCTGTCATGTCGGTCCCGCCAAGTATGCACGGTATCAATCCTCCCGGCGTCATGTACTCAAATAATAGCGGCGTCGGTGGTGCCAATCATCAACTAAACAATGGCGGTCAGCTGCCATTGCAGATGAACATGCTAAACAAGCACATGAATCCAATGGCTCCTCCATCGACGGCATTTGCCGGCCCGGCACCACCTGTGAACCCGCCAGCTCCACCCGCTCCACCGAACCCTTCAATGCCTCAACCCGACCGACATCAGCTGACGCCTGTCACTCCATTGTTCACTCACTGATGTGTCATCGCCAGGGCGGTGACCGGAGAGCTTCTCCAAGCGGGCCATTGAGTCGCTGGTCAAGAAGCTAAAGGAGAAGCGAGATGAACTCGACTCGCTGATCACTGCCATCACCACCAATGGGGTACACGTGACGAAGTGTGTCACCATTCAGAGGACACTGGACGGCCGACTTCAGGTGGCCGGGCGAAAGGGATTCCCCCATGTTATTTACGCGCGCATTTGGCGCTGGCCAGACTTGCACAAGAATGAGCTGAAACACATCAAGACGTGTACGTGTGACGCATGTTCATTATCTCTATTTATGTGATTTTCATATTTTAACTTTCCCTTTTACCCATCAGGCCAATATGCGTTTGAATTGAAGTGCGACTTTGTCTGCGTCAACCCTTATCACTACGAGCGCGTAGTGTCGCCTGGAATTGACCTGTCCAGCCTTAGCCTCACTAGCCATGACGATGACAATCCGCCGCCCAGTCTTCAGCAGAGTCTTAACAATGACTTTATGGTTTCAGGTAACTTGTGGCTGCTGGCTCAGTCGATGCAATCTCGTTTTTAATTTGTAGATCTAATGATGATTTTTTCGTTATGTAAAGGTTCATCAATCTCAAATGTCGTGCAGCACTATCCCCAAAATGCTATGCTTAATAACGAGAAAAACTCATATCTCTCTCAAGCCAGCCATTATCCTCCGCAGCAGCATCATTTCAGCGAGTCCAGTCGCGCCTCTACAAGTACTGCAGATTTCCAGAACTCACAAGGAATAAAGCCAAAAACTGAAATTGACGCGCTGTCTACATCTCGACTAAGCAACTGTACCTCTCCCCCGTCTCCAAATGGATCAAGCACTGCTGGACAGTTGGCCAGTCACCAAATGGCTGGCAATTCGGGTGGTGGTGGTGGGGCCGGCGGAGCTGGCGGCAGTGGTGGTGGTGGTGGTGGTGGTACTTCACCAGAACCCGATTCCGCCACCTCCTCCTCCTGGTGACAAGTGGCAGGGAGCTCAGGCGAACATACCGTACAGTGGCAGCAGTGACGGCGCAGCCTCCGACCACCAGAGCCACAATGGCGACCTTGCTTCGGCGAACGAGTACTGGAGCCAACAGATGCTCAACAATCCGCAGGTGTTGTCTCGAAATGCTAGTGCAGCCTCGAACATGTCGCAGCACATACCTCAGCGCACACTCTCCAGCCAGCCACCACCTGAGTTTTGGTGCTCCATCGCCTACTTTGAACTCGATCAACGCGTCGGCGAGACCTTTAAAGTACCTTCGAATTACAGCTCCGTCACCATAGATGGCTACGTTGATCCGAGCGGGGGCAACCGATTCTGCCTGGGCGCGCTGTCCAACGTTCACCGAGCTGACCAAAGTGAAAAGGCTCGTCTGCACATTGGAAAGGGTAACTGAATTTGTCAGAGATGTCATTTTCGACAGCTTTATTTATTTACTGTTCATTGCTGTTCATAGGAGTCAATCTGGCGCTGCGCGGAGAGGGCGACGTGTACCTCCACTGCCTGTCTGACCACGCGGTCTTTCTTCAGAGCTACTACTTGGACCGCGAAGCAGGACGTGCCCCAGGCGATGCCATTCACAAAATATACCCTCAGACAAACATCAAGGTGTTCGACTTGAAGCAGTGCTACCGTCAGATGCAGCAACAGGCGAACGACGCCCACAACAATGCTAAAGCAAGGGCGGCCGCCGTGGCCGGAGTTCAGGGCTCAACGCCAATTGGTAAGCTGCAGCAATGCAGTTATGCTGTCGTTGAAATGACTATAACCTGCTTCCTTTTCCTTCTCCTTAGCCTTCTCATCCAGTGCAACTGGCATTGGCGTCGATGATCTGCGACGACTGTGCATTTTAAAGCTTTCCTTTGTGAAAGGCTGGGGACCAGACTATCCGCGGAGGACCATCAAAGAGACGCCTTGCTGGATTGAAATCAACCTTAACCGAGCCCTTCAGCTGCTGGACGAGGTTCTTCACACAATTCCATTCCAAGATCCACATCCTAATGAGTAGTAGATGACCACACACTTGAACACTGACCTATATGAAATTATTTCAACATGAATGTATCACATGTACTACATGTACTACATGTTTCACCTGCTATGACCTCGTTTCCACGTCATCATTTGCCTATTATTATGATTTGTCATTCATTCAATTAAACGATTCATTTAATCACTTAGCAAGGCGAGTGCCAACTTGTGCAGTGACTTTTGAGCGGTGCAGTGATGCGTGCGATGCACCGGTGGCCACCACCAACACTCAACACGTATTTGTGCATTCAATTGATAATCACCCACCTCTACGTCTACTTAGAACTGTGTTGTTCTCTTGAAGTGTCTTCCATATCTGACAGTGAACCAGAACAGGCTGACATTGGTCGAAGTCACATTGGCAGCATTCACGTTACACTGAACCGCCTTGTTCAAGTCGTGTGGCCGCCACTGATAACCACTACAGCAGGAGATATCAGCTACTGTGCTGCATTTTTAACACATTTGAGGCGTAGGCTAGCATCGGTGCGTAACTTTCCACTGTTGTTCAATTTAAACTCTGTCAAGTGGTTCACTAGTGAGCAGTTCGACGGAGATCGAAGGACTTCTAGGCGACAGCAACAGCGGCAGCAGACCATGGACTCACAGACAGCTCAGAAACTGGCGCAGATGTCACGGGACGTGCTCTGCCACTCCTACTCCCCCTACAGCAGCTTCCCAGTGGGCGCGGCTTTGCTTTGCGAGGACGGCTCCATCTACACCGGCGTCAACATCGAGACGGCCACTCTGCTGGGTCTCTGTGCGGAGCGATGTGCCTATGTGAAGGCACTGTCAGAGGGACATCGCAAGTTCAAGGCAGTCGCCGTCAGCTCCAACCTGACGGGCGCCTGTCCTCCCTGTGGCACTTGTCGACAGTTCATGGCCGAGGTTTCTTGAGCTCATCCCATTCATGTACAACATTGCCTCGCTAACAACCTATTTCTCCTTCTAGTTTGGCAGTGACTTGACCATTATTATGGTTCACAAGGACCTCAGCTATGAGCTGGAGACACTGAGTAATCTGCTGCCACGTTCTTTTACGCCGGATACACTGAACAGCTACACGAAACAGAATGGTGCCCACTAACCAGATTGGCTCAAATGGATTACCTTAGTTCTCATTAGACGACACACTGACTTTGCAGAAACTGCACTCACTAGTTTGTAGTCAATCAGTATGAATAAAAGATCTACTAACTAGATTTCTTTCAATTTCGACCTTTGTATTGATAAAAAATCCCGCCTTTGAACAAAATGACGTCCTCTATGAAGGGGCGGCCAGTCGGCTGGGAATTGGCTTTCGTAGAGGAAGTACCTCGCGCCAGTGCTGCCGCAACACACCAAGACGGAGAGCAGCCTCTTCTCTCACTAGACGACTAACACGTTGTTTCGCCCGTAGTCTTCCCCATCTTCCATTGTGCTCTTCTTGTGTACTCTTCTCTCTGTTCCAAAAGGTATCACCCAAACTGTCTGCCCTTGGCGCCCGGATCACTTGCTCCCACCGCGACTTGTCCCCGGTAGTCCGTCTGTCTGTGCTAGTAGTGTGCTATTGCATGTGTGCCAACAGCCAGGACTAACTGGTGGAAGAAGATCTGCGAGTGGCACGCCAAGCCAAGCCAAGCAAGTCTTCTACTCAACAACTCTCTTGCTAACCTATTGTCCGCTTTACTCCTTTCAGTCAGCTGTAAAAATGGAAGACCATGATGACCACGAGTACGCCACCGCCAGCGCCGGTGCATCTAAAACCTTTCCCCTGCAGTGCTCGGCTCTCCGCAAAAACGGCTTCGTCATGATCAAGGGCCGCCCGTGCAAAGTTATGGAAATGAGCACTTCCAAAACTGGCAAGCATGGTCACGCCAAAGTGCACTTGGTGGGTCTTGACATCTTCACCAACAAGAAGTACGAAGATATCTGTCCTTCCACTCACAACATTGATGTTCCAAACGTCAGCCGCAATGACTTTCAGGTACGCACTTACGGTCAACTATTAACAGAGTGTGCTCACTTCCAGTTTATTTGTTTCTAGCTCATCGATGTCACCGATGATGGATTCGTCTCGCTCATGAACGACAAGGGCGACACCCGTGACGATCTTCGCCTGCCTGAGGGCGAGCTGGGCCAGAAGATTCGCGAGGAGTTTCACAAGGACGACAACACTGTCATTGTAAGTGATGCGGTGTAGCTGTAAAACAACCATCGCTCGCTCGCTGTACCCTAACTGTGTAGCTATCTTCTAATCTTGATTTCCGCCCCTTTCTCAGGTTACTGTGCTAGCTGCCGTCGACGAGGAAGCTATTATCGCATCTAAGAACGCCACCAACTGAGCAAACTTCTTTATTTTAATTTTTTATTTACAATTTGTCTCAACAAATTTATTGAATTTTCAAAATAAAGAAATTCAATTTTTTCTAGACCGCTTTTCTTTTTTTTACAAACCACTTCAAAACTACTGTCAGCTGCAATCTCCTTATCTTCACATCAGCAACAAACATCCCCACCTGTTCTCTCAGACACAACACGACACACCTATGATTGTTATTTTGTGTTTTTTGCAAACATTCAAACATTCGCAACGCCACACTTGTTGGGGCACTACTACTTTAGGATTTTTAAAATAACCATTTACCAAGACACAACTTTGAAATACTTTATTGCTGTTGTACTGATGTACTGTTGTGATGATGTATCGGCCGCAACACCGGCGGCACTTGCCTGGGTTTGCCTTTGATTCATCGAGAATAAAGGAAAAAATTCCATCGCCAACTGTCATTGCTCCCGCAGGGATTTTTTGGCTGATCGCCAGTAGCAGCAGTTTCGGGCGTGATTGCCACGAGCTGGAGAGAGAGAGATAGGGAGATAGGGAGCAGTGTGCCGGCGTAATACGCTGCAAGCGCCTTTTATTTCTTCGTCCGTTCCACCAGAGAGGGCGCGAGTACTGGCGACAACAAAGACAAAATCCAATCTGAGCAGCTGCTTCGGCGACAGTTCACTGTCCAGTTCGTTGTCAGTGAGCACTGGAAGGCACTTGTGGATCACCAGGGTCAAGAGCTTTTTAGAATCAACACCTCATCTACATTCCTTCGGCCAGCCGCATCGAGACAGCAGCAGCAGGTAGTCCGATCCTCGTCACTTCAACAACAACAGAGTTCAACACTGGCGACCTAAAAAGGCCGATGTCGTTGCTCTGCTCTGTTTCTCCCCCGCTTCAGTGATCATCAAGCTGCAACACTCACAACAAGACAGCATTGATTGGCCACCGTACTCGGGGATTAGTCACCATTTATCTCCCTTTCCTTCTTTCTCTTTCTGCGGCGCGCCTCGAGGCTCCAGGCAGTGCACTGCAAACTGCAGATCACTCTTTCGATGTTTACACGCCGGTGCAACCGTAGGGTGAAGCTGTCAAAGCGTATTCAGTGTAGCTGACCATCAAATACTACCCAACATCAGCAGCAACAGGAGCACTACTCCGATAGGACCAGCACGACCAGACTACCCATCAGACAGTAGACTTTTCCTGCTTCTCTGTCGTACAGGCCACAAACAACACTCACAAACACACACTCATTCACATACACTCCACTCACACCGTTGTGTCGGTGAAACATTTGACAGTGAGTCTGGCGAAGGCGGTGTGATTATGCGCTCGTTTGCTACTAATTTTCCACTTCCTTGCTACTAATGCAACGATAATGAGCAACAACAAACAGACACAGAGAGAGTACTGGCACCCAAAGCGCGAGACACGTATTCGCCGCACTTTACCATTGCCTACCGTGAAACGGCTCATTCCAAAGTGACACCAGTTCACCAGCATTAGCAGGTGCTGGGCAAAGGCACTAATCAATCAATCATTCATATTCTTAGATGTGCATCATTTCTAACCGCCCCTTTGTTTACTATCTCGCCCCTCCTTCTAGATTGCCTCCAAGTTGTCCTGTTGTCCAACAACTAATTCTGTGATCTGTGAACTCATATCATCACTACTCAATGACGCATTACTTTTGGGCAATATCTTCCTCTTGACCGCTGATTAGTCAAATGTTTTTATTTGTTTGCTATCAAGTACACGCAATCTGACTACCACTTGTGCATTTACCATAAATCGGCAATACAATGGAAACAATAGTTGATCTCAATGAGTGTCTTCGTGACTCTCCACAATTTCGGTTTGTCGTATAACTTTATTTTAGAATATGTTATCTAACTTGTTCTTCTTCTTCTTTCAGGATGACTTTGGAAAAACACGAAACTGATATGGACTTGTTTGAAAAGACCATTTCTGAGGTTCTCAGGCAGTGTACGTCGATGATCGAGATGGGCAAGCAGTTTATACGAACCAAAAAGTAAGCAAGTGCTGTGACAAGTTTTCTTTTTAAAAGTTAAAACTTTGTTTCTTTACAGCAACTTTATCGCCTCGCTGGTCAATCTGAGCCAATGTTTCAGCAGCGATGATGCCATGGTCAAGTACATAAATCGCTTCATATCTACATTCTACGAAATATCCAAGTACGACACTATCTTTAATGAACAACTCAACCGAACCATCAACGAAAATCTGTGCAACTTTCTCCACGACGACATTGGCACAATCAAAGAGTTGAAGCGGCGGTTTGAAAAACGCAGCGATGATCTGGATCTCGTTTTTAATCGCTACTCACAGGTGCCCAAAGGAAAGGTGACAGAGTTTGAAGAGGCGAGGAACATGCTCACTGCCACCAGATCTTGCTTTCAGCACCTTTCCCTCGATTACGTTGCTCAGCTGTCTCTGTTCTCTAGTCGCCGCAACCACATTATCATCGACTCGGTAAGGCACAATCGCACATGCTTTTTTTGTCTGTCATTCTGACTAACTTTCATTGACAGTTGCTTTCGCTCGCTAACTCATATGGTACATACTTTCACCAAGGGTACGACTACCTGGAAGATATGAAAGAGTTTAACAACGACATTGCCTCTAAAGTGAGTACATCTAAAAATGGCTAGCATCATTAACATGTTTTCTTAATTAATCTTAGATTATCGACATGCGTGCTGACAGTAGTAAGCTGGAGAAGTCACTCAATAACCGCCATCACCTGGTGTCACAGAAGGAGATTATTCCCGCTCTCATTCGGAATGGTCACTCAATCAGGCTAGAGGGATATCTCTTCAAGCGGACATCCAGTACCTTCAAAACTTGGAATCGTCGCTGGTTTATCATTCAACACCACCAGTTGGTCTACAGAAAGAGATCTAATGAGAAGGAGGTTACGGTGATGGAGGAAGATCTGCGACTTTGCCATGCTCGCCCTGTAAGTGAAATTGATCGGCGATTTTGTTTTGAAGTTGTTTCTCCAACCAAGTAAGTTGTGACTGTTTGCGTGATAAGATAAAAGTTTTAACAATTGTGCAATTTTGTTTGTAGGAATCACATTTTACAAGCCGACTCTGAGGAGGTTTGTAAGCAGTGGCTGACGGCACTGCAGGCCGGAATCGACGCCGCCTACAACAGCAATCGAGAGGGCAATGTGCACTCATTTGAGCACCCCTACAACCCTCGCAGCAGTATGGTGGACGCCTCTTCAGTTGACTCCCTCTCCACCAGCGCCTCATCCTCCACCAATCACAGTGGCAGCAATCAGAATGCGGGCGGAGGAGCAGGCGGCGGCGGTACGAGCATCTTCACCAATTCGCAGCTGTCAGGTGCCAGCAGCAATCACCTCATATCAAAGACTGATTGCGCAAAGATACTGAGCGTGCCTGGAAACGACAAGTGCGCCGACTGTGGATCTGCCGAGCCGATTTGGGCGAGCATCAACCTGGGCATTACGCTGTGCATTGAGTGCTCAGGGGTGCACCGGTCGCTGGGTGTTCACGTGAGCAAGGTTCGCTCGCTCAACCTGGACCATCTCGACTGTGAACAGGTGAATGTGATGCTAGAGCTGGGAAACAAGGTCATCAATGAGATCTACGAAGCCAAGTGGCCTCTAGTGAGTCACAACAGCTCGGCGGTGACCACGGCGGCTGCAGCAACAATACCAGCAAACACTGACGCACCTGATGTCAAGTCCTTTGAGGTCATCGGCTCTCCGGATGATAGTGCGAGATTCAACTCTGAGTTTTATGTTGTCAGTCCGGAGAATCAGACAGTGAACAGCGAGGGCACCTCGCTGCTGTCGGAACATTCGAGCACCAGCTTAATAGCCAGCAACAGCAGTCCGCCAGCAGCAGCAGTAGCAGCTCAAAAAATGCAATCTCCACTAGTAAAAATTGAGCCCAACAGCTCTCGGGCTGATCGTGTAAGGTGGATTCGTGCCAAGTACGTGGACAAGCTGTTTGTCGACAAGTCTGTCGATTTGAAGATTTCACTTGATACTGAAAAGTCAAGGGAAGGCTTAGCAGCACCCGAGTCACCAAAGAGCCCTGAATCGCCTGACAGCAGCAGCAGAACGCCAACTGGCCCAGTGTCACTCATCAACTCGGCCGCCTTCAGGATGATTCACTCCAAAGTGGTGACACTGCTCTCCACGCCGGAGTACTTGGAGATGATTCAGCAGTCGGAGAGCGGCAACCTGATCGACATTTACTACAATCTGCTGCTCTACGAGGCTGCCTCCACTTGTGAGCTGAAGGTAATGGCACTGGCACTGGCGGCTGATGCCTCGTCAACTGGCAGAATCAGCTGGAGAAGGGACGAAGTGCCCTGTACCAGGCGATTCGCAGTGAGACAATGACCGCCTGTGAGTTTCTCCTTCTAAACGGAGCGAAATGTAATACTACGGACGCCGAAGGCAGCACGGCACTGCATCATGCCACACGAATTGCCAACACTGGGTAAGTGCAAACACTGTCACTGTTTCCTTCATTACTCTGATTATTGTTCATTGCCCACAAACAAACAAATCATTCTCTCTGATCTCTTCTTTACCATTGTCAGACAAGTGTGCCTGTTGCTCAAACGAGGCGCCGAGTTATCATCGGTGAATGCCGCCGAAGAGGACGCACTGTCCATCGCCATAAACAATGCCAACGCAGACATTGTAACACTGTGAGTGTGTCCGGCGCTGTGACGCCTCTGTGACTTTCTCCCTTACCTCGAAATGTCCTTTCCTCGAGTCACTTTTTAATTGGTCTCTATTTAATTTCTACTCACTCTCCCTTTCTCTCTTTTTTATTTCCTCATTCCCTGATAGACTGCGCTTGAAGAAGCTAAAAGATGAAATGAGAAATGACGAGCTTGGTAGCCAAAGCGAGGACACCTTCAACGAAGTGCTGCGCGACTTTTCTCGGGTACAGATCATGAGCGAGTCTACGCTGAAAGCCAACAACAGCAGTAGCAGCAGCAGCTCGACCACTCCACACCGCTAATCCACTACTGTCCACATTGCTCGACTTGCAACACGTGCCGTGCTCACTTGCGTGACCATTTTAAGATACTCGTCTCCCCATCACAACTCTCTATCTCTCTCCTCTCTATCTCCTCATTCTTTTTCTCCTCTGGTCGCACTTGTGGTTGCACCTGTGCACCTGATATTATTGTTATTGTGTTGCAGACTCATGCAATCCGGAGTCTGCTATACAGTGAAATTCATTCTATTTACTTTTGTTTACGAGAACTGTTTATCATTTGTCTATGGTTTGCTTTTTTAATTAAATTAAATCAATGGCTTGTTCAGCATATGAAACAGAGGGGACATGTCAGTTACCGTGGTGATACGTTATTTTACTGTAGCTTTTTAAACTGTCATAAGTTTCTATTTTAAAAATTGAAAGTGCCTTGAGCACCAGTGCTAATAGTATTAGGCAAATTATCTCACACTGCTCTTTGCTTTTTCTCTCTTCAGCTGTGCCTTCTTCAATTTGAAAGTAATCGGCTCAAAGTGATCATCATTGCAAAGTCGGCCATCGAGAGCAATTGGCACAGGTCATTTAGCGGCAGCAATCAATTGGCTGGTGGTGGTCACTTCGTTACCAATTGGATGTGTCTAGCCGATGATCAATCGACGGCCCCGGACTGCAGTGCCGCTTTCCGTTTCTTCTGTCCACACTGCTGCTGCTGCTGTACTTTCTGTTTAATTCTCGGCTGGCCAAGTGTTGCTATTTCCAGTGGCCTTTGACGGCGCCTAGAAGAGGCAGCAGTGGCAGTGGAGAGTGGTGTTTTCTTCTGACCGGAGAACCGCCGCACTGCCGCCCGAGCATCAGCACTAGCCACCGCTGCTTCTGCTCTTACTGATGGTGCTCTTGGTGGTTGCCCAGTTGTCGGCACAGTGGCCCTCGACACCTGAGACACAGGCAAGACATGCTCAGTGGCCGGCCTCGTCGAAGATGAAGAAGAAGAAGGAGAAGGAGTCTCGCTCTCTTTCAAAGACTCGCTTCAACTCGCACAAGCCGACTTTGCTCTCTTCGCTACCCAGTGCAGTGCAATGTCTGCACTAGTGCTGTCTCTCTGTGCTGTAGTGCTTGCCCTGAGCGAGGCATCGCTCTGAAGATCTGTCAGTCAGTCGACAGTCTGTTGCCTTCCAGTGCTGCCCAGACCACTCACGCACACCACTTGCCCACCACCACCACCACCACCACTACCATCACTACTAGCACTACTGACTTTCACCGCTGCAGAACGTCAGTTTATACATTCCTCTCGCCACTCTCAAGCATTTTCACCAACTCGATTTGAAATTTGATTCTCCAGTTCCCTAGCTCCTTCATCTCTGCCGAGAGCTCCTCTGTGTGCCCTCCAGTCTGGACACTGTGTCCTGTGCACTGAGTGCGTCCCTGTTCCCCCTCTCTCTTTCTTTCCTCATTCAGGGGCTGTGACATGACATGGCATATTCCCCTTGCCCTTTGCACCTCCCCCGACCGTCTTGTCTGGTCACTGTTACGCGTTGACCATCAACCGACTCTGGCCACTGCAGTCACCGGCCCTATTGCCTCTTTGCGTGTCTAATGAGAGGAAATGAAGAACAGACCATTTTCGCCTGCGCACATGGCCAAACAATCGATAATTGTGCAGACCGAGCAGAGCTGAATCGCCCTCCGCTAATCGAGTGTGTATCCGCTGCTTTTCTGCTGCACAGTTTGTCCCCAATTATCATCGCCTCAGTGTGGGCCACTGTGTGTACACGATTGTCTGGGCAAAGTGTCAACAACTGCCTTGATGATGGTTTTGTTTACCCACACAGCTCTCTGACCAGCACCATCTCCACTCTGCCCTATTCCACCGTCGATCCCTCTTCTTTTCTGCACGCTTCACTGCCACTGAATTGCACGCCATTCATTGCCCCTCTACTATCATTGTAAGTATGGTTCCTTTCAGTTGAAACTTTCTTATTTTTCCATAGTGATTCGCCCAGATAAGTTCGGTTTCAGTTTCTTTAGCCTTTATTTGACGACTGTAAAACGCCTACGTACACTCGATACAATCTTGCTCTCATTCTCTCTCCTTCACATTTGCATCGCCCACTTGAACCTCAATACAAGTGTTGTGCTGCTTATACTTTAGCACTAAGCACTTTTCAGTTTCAAATCAGTCCGTCACCATTCGCGTGGCTGTTGCATGCTCGAACGCACTCTGCGGCTTTTCTGCTCTTCTGCTACCGTTGTGATCTATTCTCCAGGAGAGGTACAGTAAAGTGAGGTGTTCAGTTCGTCAATTGGTATGACCATTTGCCAGTCAATTGACACATGCATCGAAGCAGGGCTAATGACTTGCTGCAGATGTGAGTGAATGACAAGTGTTCCTAATTAGCTGCCACTTTCGCTTGGCTTCGCTTTCATTCTTTCTTTCTGCTGTTTTTTACTTTTGTGGTCAAATAAATACCAGATGCATAGCCGTTTGTGGGTGAAATCGACCGTCGTATTTTGGTCGTAAAAATAGAAGCCACGTGCACTCTATCTCAGCCTGTGCCTTTGCGGTGCCCTGCACCAAAATTGCAGTGCGTAATGTGGTCGTGCACTAGCGACAGATGGTTTCTCCCTTGCCTTTGCAGTCCTCTAGGCCGTCGATCTTTGGGCCCCTTGCCATCACCGTTGCCTTTGCCGCTGCCACCACCACTACCTAAACCCTGTGAGTCAGCAGCACGCAATCTAAGCTAACCAGCTTTGCCTCTTTCTTCTCTTTTGCCCACTGCTGAACTCGATGACCTCACTGGCAATTCCCCATTTGAACATTCCCTATTCAGTCTGGCTTTATACCCCGTGCCAGTGAGTCATCAAATAACACGAGAATTATCTAAATGCCGTTTTGCATTGACTCATTTTCTTTATTCTGTGTTTCAAAATTTTTGACGCTTGAAAATCAACTATTGCCAAACTGTTTATTTTGATTTTTTATTTATACTTTGTGTTGACATTTTATCGCCTAATTTAGCCTTCATTGCTTGTTTTGACAACTATGTGAATATTTAGAGAGTGAAAGAAGGCCAGCAAGTCATATATTTTGTCAAGCATAACGTGTGGCATTTGGTGTAGCTGGTTGTACTGCAGCGACCAAGGTAATCAGTGGCAGACGATGACAAGTCGATTGCCATAAATTGGTCGTGCTGAAGTGTTGAAATGCTTTGCTTCATGAATGACACTCTACTCAAAGTCCCGTTGAGCAGTGTGTGTGACACCCTTTCACTTGCCACTCTCACTCACTACTACTCTCGTTGACCTTTTGGTTTGTTAGCCTCAATAGGCAGTGAACGACGGTGACGAGGGAGAAGAACATGCTCATGCTCATGCTCGTCTTCAGCTTCTTCTTTTTAATTGTTCACTTCAATGACTCTCTCCGGTGAACTTTCCGCTGATGATGAGCTTCCTCATCATCATCGCCTCCTTTGCCATGGCAGTAGCAGCAGTAGCTGCACCAAAGACTGGCGCCCTTCCAATCTGCGTCTCGTCGCTCGCACCGGAGAAGTGTGAAAGTGTTCAACATGTGAAGAGTGACTGCACCACTTGCATGCTCGCGTGTCTGTCGCCATGTAATGACCCACATTAGCAGTGGCTCAATTGGCTAGCGACACTTGCTCACTCTGACACCGCTGACCGCCGGCTATTGAGATTATGATGAATGGAAAAAGTGTTTTTTGTGAATCGCACTGTCGGCCTGCTTGATGGCTGCCTCTTTCAATTGCTACCACAAGAGCACTCTCTTTCTTTTTCTTTCTCTTCTTAGATGGTGGAATTGCATTTGCGCCAATTGCTCGTCCGATTTGAGTCTAACCATAACTAATGTTTGTTTGTTTGTCTCCTCTACTCAGGTGCTCCCAGAATAGCTGTCGTGCCGTCGTGGTGCCCATGCCTCGTTAAGCGTACGTCGGCGGATCAGCCCGTTACCACCAGCACCATCATCACCACGTTGTCGGTTTTCTCGCTTTCTCTTTTTTCCTCAGCCAGGACAGCCTCACTGATCAACTGACGGTGGTCGTAAGAGGTGCGAATGGAAAGTAACAGTACATAGTGGCCATAGTGGTGGACACAGCCGACTGGCGCAGGCTCTCTCCCTCCAGAAGAACTCTGTGCCCACACGCGATGGACGCTGCGAAATCACATCACCATTAGTGTCACCTGTCACCTCTCTGCATGTCACTTTTGTGTTACATCTCGTCTCCTTCGTGAGCACGTTCGCCAGTTGCACTGGTCAGCACTGAAAGTAAAGGCGCACAAGAGCATGGCCGATTTAGAGCATCGGCGAATGATGCTGACGAGCGCCATAGCGGGCCCCAATGCCTCCTACGACTCGGCCATCGACTCTCTGCCGGACGAGTGCTACTGCGAGTTAGCATCTTCACCTTCGGTGTCATTTCGCCGTTCACCGTCTCTCTCTGTCAGTCATCACAACCATCTTCACCAACACTCGGCCTTATCGTCACTGCCGCCGCCGGCGGCGGCTTCCTCCTCATCTCCTTCAGCGTCACTATCGCTGAATGGCCCAATTTTGTCGACGAACAACTCGAGCAGCAGCTTCAACCACCCATCAGCACACTCGCCGCTTTATCGGTCACTTGCCGACTACCATCGACCAATGTACAATGGCCACACAGCACGTCAGTCATCTTCAAAGAGTGATTCAAACAGTCATCCCAGTGCTAGCAACAACAAGTGCACCGCTCGTTCTGCAAAGGCCACCGATTCCCTGATGATGACAACAAACATGGCCGTCTTCTCTGGCCATTCTGGCAATTGTGAGCGCAGCAACTATCGACCGATGACCGGCGCACTGACCGCCGCCACCATCATCGGCAGCAGCAGAGGCAGCGCTTGGCTCGCCGATGCATGTTCGAGCACTCACTGCACTGGCACATCTGCCATTCCTGCACCAGCTGCCCGCTCATTGCGAAGGGTTGTTACCGGTACTGACAGCCACATCAACAGCAGTAACAACAACAAAAGCAGCAGCAGCCGCTGCATCCCGGGAAGTGAACAGCAACAACAACAGAAGAAGAAGCAACAGCCGCCGCCGCCGGGCGCTTCAGCTTCGGCGGCAATGAGCGACACTGAGGACTACGCACCTCATGTCCATCTTCAGGCTGCATGTGAGTGTGCTTCACGGCGGACTGATCGGCAACAAGTTTGTTCGGTGCACTCACCAACTGCTGATACGACGACGACCACCACCACCAGCACAAGCAAGAGCAGCAGCGGCATCACCGCCACTGCGGCCACTTTATCTGCCTCATCTCTGCTTCGATCGTCGCGCAGCTTTACTACCAGTTATCGCCAAAGGCCAAACGTGACGCGTAAGTGTTTCTGTTTTCGATTTATTAGTCTGCCTTTACCGTGGTGTCCTGCTCACCGCACTACTGCGGCAATGTTGAGAATTGAAACAAATTATAATAATACTCGACTGTGGATACTGTAAAAATATGTAAATAGCAGCTGAACAATCGCTCGTGTCCGCTGCGTTGTGTTTGGCAAATCAATTTCCTATGACTTTTTTCTTTCTCTCCATGTCACCTCCCGGTGTCAGTTTGGCAGACTGGTTTGTGTCAAGCGTCTGAAGCAGTTCTCTGTTAGGCAGTTTGACCCCTAGACACACTGGCGCAGACGACAGCATCCGTCTTCTCTCTTTTCCCATTTATTGTGGCTGAACTTTGCTAATGAACATTTCAGTGTAAATAATTCACTCGTTTTCGATTAATTAGGCACAGCATAGTTTGCTAAACACTTTTGTCTAATTTGTAAACGATTCAAGAAACTAGTTTACAATGTCTCGTCTCTATTTTGCCCTCCAGCGTTTCTTTCTGCTCTGCTCGGACAAGAATGTGTTCTCTTTCATTCGCTGTCTTTTTTGGACGCGGCATTCATTGAGCATTCTTTTGACTGCCAACAGCAGAAAGTGGCGCACAAAGTGGACAGTGGCATCTTCAGCAACGGAAGCACTTTCGATGGAGAGTGATAACCTGTGATCCGGACCTACGCCCGCCCCTCCCGCTGCGGCATGCTAATTCTCTGCTAGTCATCATTTTCCTTATTGTAAGCCGCAAGTAGAGTAATTGCCTGCCTTTTGCTTAGGTCGCTTTCTGCTCGATGACCTGTCTCGCCACTGTAAAAAAGTTTCACTAACCCTCACTCTTCAATTGCCCTAATTGGCAACTAAAACTTTCCCATGCTCACGATTTCGCATCAATTACCAGCTGATCATGGCCCGCCTGCCACCTCCATAGCCTGTCTACAAATTGGAGTTTAAAAATGTAGACATTTGTTTACAAGATGTCAATTTTTGTCTTGAACTTTTTTGTAATATAAATTTTGAAGGCGATTTTATGTGGGTTCAATTGAAGTGATGTCTGAAAGGAAAGTGGAGACAATGCTCATGGAAAACACCTCCGCACACTGTTTTCTGTGTGTAGTAGATGGACAATTGGCTCGACGATTGGTATTGCTAATTGATTGCCCCCATTGATTGATTGCCTCTCCTCTCAACGCCTAATGCCTTCTACATGCGTATTAGCTGGTATTATTAGCCACACAAGGACCATGAGCATGCCATGCTGAACTTGATCTACGGCAATTCGTGAGTTGGCTCCTCTGGTGGTTGCAGGCTCAGGCGAAAAAGAGTGTGTGTGTGCCACAAGAAGTCACTATCGAAATGGCCATCAAATGATGAGCACGAAGTGAACGTGTCTGTACAGTGAGGTGGGCGCCGGTTTGGCTAGGTGGCTAGCCTCAGTGCCTCTGATCAAAGCACTAATTTGTCGACCTTCAACGCGTCAGTGTCCATTTGTAGCTTCTTTAGTGATGGTAATGGTTGCCAGATGAGAGTTGCTGGATCACAATCGCATATGATGTGCCTTACTCGCGTGTCTCCCTAATCACCGATTAACCGGCTCAAGCTCATATCGCTCGCAGCACATCGCTCACGCTGCTGTGCCCTTCACACATTCGCCGTCGCCACTGTTAATAATGGCTTTCTGCGTATTGTTCATCTCCAGGCGGAGACAAACTTGTCAATTTAAATGTTAAGAGTAGATCTTCTATTTTCCTCTCCTCAACTCTTGTGTTTCGCTTCGGTGACATTTGCTCTGGAACCTTCTTCTCTTGTTGTGCACTGTGCAGTATTCAAACACAAAATAAAACTGTGGTCATCAAGAGCGAGTGACAGAGTGCAACACACGATCAAAACGCCCGTACTAGTCTGTCGTTGTCTATTTGCAATTTGTAGATGTACTATCCAGCTTGTGAATCACAATTATTATTGCAGTCACGTCGCGAGAGGTTGCAGCAGTCATTCGAATGAGCATCACACGTTGAATACACACAGGTACAAACTAATGATACTGCACAGTGACCATTGCAAGCACAACTACCACTACCGCAACAACAACAACACATTTGTCGGTTTCAATTGACAATGTCTGATCGCTTGACGACCAGAGCTATCATCCTCAGCACTGGTCTTTCTACTGCCTTCAGCACAGCCCTGTCGTTTGCTTCTGTTGCATTGTACAACTTGGCACCGTCAAATTACGTTAATTTGTCGCTGAGTTTTTTCAACTCGTGATTGACTCGCCAACTGAGCTGGATTGAGCTTTAAAAATAGAAAGTCGATCGAATGCACCTCATTTCCGAGCTTCGGCGTTTCATTCATCTCACTTTAAAGTATCTCTTTCGTTGCAGACTCTTACTTTGCCCCACCACAACTTGCAATAGAAACTTTTTTCCTTACTGAGCACTAGCACACTGACCGCAATTAGCCGCATTATTCCGCTATGCGGTAACTGACATAAGGTGCACTATGCTCTGCGCGCCTATCCATTACCTTTCAGTCGTGCCCCCGCCTCGTAGTCGACTATTCAATTGGTCAGGCATTTAGAAGTAGACCTAGCCTCTTTGCCTGCAAACCTTCTCATTAAACACGGTGCTCTATGGATGCAGTCCAGTGTTGGTTGGTGATCTATCTCTACGTTGCTCAACCAGTGCTCTGCGCCCAGGCACGGCAGTCATTTTCTTGGCATCATCTTCACTCTTTTTTAGTATCATCGTTTATGCTTGCTGTAATTATTTATAGCGATATAGGAGGAAAGATGTATGCTCTAATTGTTTGATTGTTATCAATTGACTCTTTTTGCAGATCTGAATTTTGAACTAGCTTGACTGGCTGACTGAGTGAGTGTTCTACTCGTTACTGTGCTTGTTAAACAGTACAGATAACTCTGCTCACAATTGAATAATTGCCATAACTTGCGGTGTGCCGCAGTCTACGATCTGTTTTGATTTTCCATTGCTCTGGTTGCCGCCTTTGTGATAATGGAGATTCTATTACTAATGATACATTAGCTCCATTGACCACCTGTTGAACTTATTGTTACCTTATTCATTGCTCCCTTTTTGAGGGCTATTGATTAAAGGCTAGAAAAAGTAAAAGTGTTCGTTTGTGTTGCGGTGCAGTAAAAGGATACTCACCTTTTACACTGTTTGCACCAAAAATGACTGAAAACTGACCACATTTGTAGAAAAAATGTAGTGGAAAAACCGGTGAAAACGATCTCGAAAGGGAAAAAGAGAGGACGGTGTTGTGAGGTGAGGGAAGGTGGTTGCGCGTGGCTCTTCACCTGTCATGTCACGATATTGCCAGTTTTGAAGTCGTCCTCTTGGTGGCACGAGTGCCACTGTGCATGATAATGTGATGCCAGGGCCATTAATGCCGCAGACTTCCTCCTTACCATGTATCAATTCATTAGGGAGCTTGTCTAAATCTGTCCACTGGCTAGTCGTACTAACTAGTAATGCTTTTCAGACTCCTTTTTCTCTCTTTTGCTCAGCACTTATCACTCTCGCAAGTTGACTCGCTTTCTATGCTCTACTTTGACCTGCCCCTTAGCTAGCAATGTTGATGTTCCATCTTGAAAGTGGCACTGTGCGAATCAATTTAATTGCTACATTCAGCAAACACTGTCTTTGTTGACATTTGCAAACACATTCTCAGGCAAAGGCAGTGTACAGATTGCAGGATTTACAAACTGAAAGAAATTGTATGCATAGAAGACTGCTCATTTAGCTGTTGACGGTTAGCACGTGGGCATCACTGACAATTATTTCATGACTAGGATTTCATTTTCATTGTACATACAGTTGAATGTTGTCCAACTTTGGTTACAGTTTGTCATTTGCTTTGCCGTAAATCGAAGCAAGTCGGCCATTACGGAGCGACCAAAAGGGCTCAAGTTACTCTTTTTGCAGTCTTGTCTGTAAATGCCATCATTTTGCCCAACATTGGCGACACATCTTGCTTTGACGTTAAAAAGTGCCTAAGAGTGAACACATTCATTGCCTCTGTTTGGCCTACTACTAGAAATACCAAACATTGGAAAGTTGTGTCACAGTGTTTGCCCTCCGTTTGGGTCACCGTTTAGACGGGGTGATGGTGATGCAGTGCTCTTCACTCTAAGTGGCTATAAATAAAGTACCATCGATGACATTGGCTTGTCACTTGGTGGCTGGAGACACACTGCCGTCTCCAACGCCGTCATGGGGATTCATTTGCCTTGACGGCCATCGTTGTCACGCCGTCTACTTGCCACTCTACTTCACTGTCGAAGGGTTCATTGACCAAAGTCAGGCAGCTGTCTAGCCGTTTGGAAATAAAAGAGAAAGAGAGAGAAAAGAGAGAAATCGTGGCTAAAGCTCGGTGATCGAATGCTGGTGATCAAAGTGGACAAAGTAATCGATTGTGCTCGCAGCCTCCTCTGCCTGCCACCACCTCTTATTCAATCAAGTAGTTGATTTAGTTGAGCTGCCGCAGCAACAGAGACGATTGTAGCAAGAACGACGTGCGCCCAGCCAGCCACTTGCCTGTCCATTGTCCACTCTGAGTGTCCATCCGCCAGTACCTGTTGATCGATTCGCCTTTCGAGACATTTTGCCTGAGACGCTCTACTCTGCACTCTGATGCCTTAGCGCCTCTTTGTATTCCTCACTGGTTGCGCATTCAGACATTGAAATGACCATTTACTCGTATGCTAATTCGATTCGACTCGAGGCCACTTTGCTCGCTCTTTGATCTATTTTGAGCCTCAATGAGCTCACTGGCTGGCGGCTGGCGAGCGCGCGCGAGTTCTAACCGAAATAGATGTGTGCACCAGCCTAATTTAGCGGCACTCGCCAGAATGGATGTGCTGGTCTAATTATTCAATAACGGCTGCTGCCGCTGCTGACTTCTAACTACTTTGGTCGAGCTTTGCAAGCTGCTCAACGACAATGGCCGCAGCTGCATCAAACGCCGTCCAAATGAGCCTTCTACCGCCCTGGCACTGACTTGGTGCCAGTTGCTCTTGTGTGTATGTGGTGTAACCCTGACTGACAGTTCAATTGGCATCACTTGTTGCAAGTTGTTGTTGTTGTTGCTGCTGTTCCCAATTGAGTTATTACCTTCTGCCTCATTTGAATCTGCTCCCAGCAGTGGTGAAGACACCGCCAGTCCTCTCTTCACTCCTCGTCAAGTCTTTTCCTGTCGATCGATCAACGAGCTGTACGATCCAAATCAATCGTTGTTCATTCTGTCTATCTCTTCCTTTCTTTCTCGAGGTGTCTAGTCTCTAAAGGAGGACACCGTGTTGGCAGTGCTCCATCACCGCTATCTAAATGCATAAAGCACAGTTTGTGTGTCTCGGCTGACGTCTGCCTGATGATGGTGGCAGTCAGGCGGCAATGGCGATTGTCCACTTGTCATTGCGAGCAGAACATCACCGTAGCCCTTCATTAACAGATCGTTCAACATGAAGTTTAGTTGTGCGCCGTCAGTCACTTCACTGAACTGTAATTTATATCGGCACATTTATATAGCACTCACTCTTCTCTAACCGACAGCAGACATTCTCTTCTTGAGAGAGTGTGTGTGTTTGTGTGTGCGTTCGTTGGCCTAAAGTATGGCTCAACGAGACCAGTCAAGCATTGCCCACATCCTTGTTGCCTCGACACACATATTGACAAAGTTGGTTCCAACTGTTAGCAGTCATCAAATGGGCTTCACAAATTTAAACCCAAAAAGAAGGTATAAAAACTAACATTCTAAGCTCATAAACTGATGTTTAATTGATCATTTTATGCAGAGAAGGTTTTAGGCAATTATATTTTTATCTTTCAATGGACACATTGTTATCAACTTGTTTATCGTTGATGCACTTCAAGGTACACTTGTGAGTGTCGTTTCACTTTTGAGCACTAAGTTGCCTCAAAACAGCAAACTATCCAGGCGCAACATTATGCTTCTCTGCGTTTCGGCTCGTCAATGCTTGCTTGAATTGGAATTCATTACTGGCTGCCATTGTCAGGCTCTGTCTCAGTCCTTTGCCACCAGTAGCTCACCTTACCTCTGTGCCGACTAGCGCACATAGGCACACACTCACACACATTCAGAGTCTTCACTCAATTGACTTTTTTCTGCCAATATTTACATTGCCAAATCGTTTTATAATCGCCCCACTGGCTAGATTATCTTTTTCTTCATTTTCTCTTCTCTCGCCGACAGGTTGTAGCCTCCACTGCTTAATGTTCTCCCTTCTAGTACTTGTTGTAGGTCTAATCCAGTGACTATTTTAGGAATTCTCACTCATCTTTTAGTGTGATCTCTGTCCGGCCACTGTTGCTGCCGTTGTTGCTGTCGCACTTTTTCCAGAATGTCTGGTTGAAGCAGGTTTAGGTTGAGTACACTGTTGTGCCTTTGCACACACACTCACTCACTCACTGGCAAATGGCTTCTCGTTGTTGTCTGGCAAATGACGCTGGTGGATCGTTGACGAGCGGTGTCATTCTACAGCAGAAGAGGACCTACTCCTTTTTTACCCGCTCCGTCAAGTGTCTTCCTTTGACACCTGTGAAAGCGTTCGATTGTGAGGTGTGCGGGTGGGCCAGCAGTGTGACAGTGACTACGACCGCAATGAGGTTGCCGTGCCATCAGTGCAGCTGATAATATGCGCAATCAGTGCAGAACGACCGTGCATGCTTTCCTCCTCATCTGATAGCACTGCCTGACATTGCTGACGACTGGTGCACCTTCTTCTTCTTTTCGGTTATCACCTACCACTGATCAACTGCTTCACTGCCACTGTCTCCGTCTCTTTGTTTGTCTTTCGTGGCCATTTGACCGCTTCAGTGATCGCCAGCCAGCCAACCACCTTCTCTCATTGAGCGCATCCTTTCTTTTCGGTTTCTCCCAGAACATTGTTGTGCAGTGTAGGCAAATGAAAGAAAAGTGGACACGACACGTAATTCAGTTTCACTTAACTACTCCTCATAACAGTTACGGACCGTTACTTTCCCACCACGTGTCGGCCACAAGGCGATGGACACAACAAGTGCATTGCTTAGGTATTATTCTTTTCTTTTATTAATCACACATCTACATAGGCGATCTGACTGCAGTACACACGTACGAATTTGCGTCCACCGGCTAGTGAAGCCAATTGTGCTGATCTCTGAATAAGGTAGAGGAAATGACTAAAAATAGGCTGTAGCTCATTGTTGGTTTTTGCCCGAGTGTATTGACGTGCGAATGTCCCGTGGCCATGTCGACAGGTTTTTCTGCCCGGTTTGCTGAGCACTCGCAGTGCACGTCGACACAGACCACTGACCGCCCAATTCGTCTTGTTGGCGCTCACACTAATTGGCCATCAAGAGTAATGGCGCCTAATTGATTTGCTTTGATAATTAGCACACTTTGCATGTCTGCTGCAGCAGCTGCGGTCAGTGGCACACACAATTGCCCATTAGCCTGAGTCGTTTGCTGGTCACATCCAGTGCGCGAAAATCTATTTTGGCAGTGCACTTCCTCTCCGGTGACTTCCATCGCGAGGCTCATCTAAACTGATTGTCTGCCGTTTGTTTGCTTTTGATTGGGTTGCCGACCATTAGCGACTTGTGGAGATCGATACGACGGAGCATTGACTGGCCAACTACTGCTGACCGCGGACTATTCACCGGCCATTTCAGCTGCCCATTCACTGCAACACTTGATGGGCAGTAAAATGCTGCCGGCTTGCAGTGTTACAGTAACGGTCTCTGTTCTTCTGTCTTCCACCGCCGAGCAATGAGGCTCAATTGGCCAGCCTTGTGTCTTCTCCAGTGTCCGTCTGCTTATCGTGGTGCCCTATTGTGCGATAACCTCGCTCACCTAGCGCACACTAATCATCTCCACTTATTGATGCTGGTGGTGGCAATAGCTCTGCTTGGTGATCCTTACTAGACTTTGTTGCCAATCACCAGCCAATGAAGTGTGCCCGGTGATTTGTGGCTCACAGTGGTCGTGCTCTCTGGAGCAGGCGCTTGCTGCGGGCGTCATGCGGGCACACTGTCTTTGTCTGTCGGTGTTTCGACGAACCGGTGAATGAATCGCAATGAACGTTCCAAGTGGACACTAGTCAACTCGCAATCGGCTTCTTCTCTTCCTTCCTGTCTGAGCGTCTGCCTATCCATCTCCAGCCGAGTGTCTCACTCATTCACTCACTCACTGGCACTTCTTCGCAGTGACAATTTCATCATCTTTCTCACCTTCTCACAGTGGGCTGCATTGAGCAGATTGTTGCCGGCTTACAATCATCCTTTTTCTCTTTCTTTCTGGCGCCTGGGAACTACCAAACACCGTCCATGTCTACCGGTGTCTAATGATGCACGACTCTGTGTGTCTTTTGCCCGAAAGTTTGTATTACAGCCAATTTGCAATGCTGTTCTTTGCGCATCGACATCGTCTCTCGTTTTTTCTATCACTCTGAGAGCGAAAAAGGTCAACTTGACTAGCAAATAGACGTGTGTGTGTTTCTACTGCTACCTTAAGCTCTTTCTTTCTCTTTTTCTCTTCCTCTTTTTCTCCAGTGACCTCCGGCGCGAGCATTCAGCTCTCTTTGCCACTGTGCACGCTCGGAGAGTCCGCAACAAAAACCCTGACCTGTCCGGAACTGTACTGCATTGTTGTCGCCTAGTATGCCTATTCTTTGTCACATGGCTCGACCATATGGTCGGTGTGTAGTGTGTGTGAGACAAGGCAGAGCCTCAGTGGTGAGTGCTCGCGCCGAAGAGCACTGCCGATGAACTGACTGTGAGGCATCGCCAATCGAAGAGATTCAGCTGAGTGAAGCAGTCAGTGGAGGGAGGCTGCCTCCTCTTGCTGCGCCTGCTGCTCACATCATTCTTCTCTTTCACTTCGATTGAGCCTCTGCTTCAGATGGCACCTGACCGTGCTCTGAATAGCACCACCACCATCCCCATCACTATCACCACTGAATAGACTGTGTGTTTGCAGTGTGTTTGTTGTGTCTGTTTGTCCGTCTACAAGTGGCGAATTAATTAGTGCAAGTATTCTATCAACGGACGTGCAGTCGTTGTACTTCTAATTAAAGGCCGATTAATCAGCACGGTGCACTCTTCTGCTTCTTCACATCCATCAAATCCTGCCATCGTGCAACAATGTAGCGTATGTTTGTGTTTGTGTTTTTGTTTGTTGCTTGTGTTTGCGTTTGCTTGTATGTTGTTTTTTCTTTTTTTCGTTGCCAATGCTATGTCTCCTTTTCTCTGGTAGCTCAGTGCAGCTCCAGGTTGAGGTTCACCGCAGTCGGTGTTGCCACCAGGCATCAGGCGATGTTGAAGAGCATTCACAGGCGACACGCTCCGGAAGACCGATGACAGTGATGCGCTCGCGTTAGCCGTTTCATCCAATTTAAAAAAGGGCGAGAGAAAAGGAAATGAGAGATGGGAGTATACTTCACGTCAATCGACACCACCACGAGAGATTCTTTTGGCTCAGTAGCCATCGGTGTCATTGTGCTGTCAGCCCATCACACTGTCAAATGTTGCTATCCATTTTTTTGCATTCATTAGCTGATGGTTAGCCGTTGAGGTGCTCAGTAGCATAAGTTCATTACCTTTTTTTCAACCAATCTATTGCTCATGTCGATCATCAAATGCTCCAGCAGTCAGCTCAGTGTCGCTCAGTGTTTGCGATCTGCAATCGACAAGTAAGTGATGTTCTTCAAAATGATGCTCTACCTTTACTGCTTTTCCAACGCCAACATCAGCCCACTACTACCACTTGGCACATGTGATCCAAGTTGCCCTCGTTAATTGCCACACGGTGCTTGTGTTTGTTCGTGTTATTAGCAAACACTGCGTATCAAAATTGATAGAATCGTGTTAATTAACAGATGGTAATTAGATTTTGCGTAAGCGTAGTGGTGCTGAAAGCCATTTGATGAGAGATGACAGATGCGCCTGAAAATTGTGCCTGGCCATGTGCTCACTAGGCAATGTCTGCCTCACGACCGCGTGCTTGCCTCTCTGCGTTTCCTAGCGACTGATTGTCTGCTGCTGCTGTGGCCCAAAACTTTTTTGGCCGTTTCAAATTGGAGCTAACAAATGGTTTCAACCACTCTTTTCAGCTGCTTAATAAAGACAATTGCTAATTTACCTTGAAGAATCCGCACTAATGAGCCATAGATTTGTTTTTCGGAGTTCCCAGTGATTGAAAGCAAGGAACACTGCTTTGAATAAAATTCCAGAATTAATTGTTGCCAGTTTCCGACATGCAAGGTTCCTGCACAGCCTTTTTCTTTTCAGCTTCCGCCTGGTGGAACGTTACTCATCCGTTAAATCGCATTGTGAACATATCATTTAAGATGTTATTGTTGTTCACTGTGTTGTTTTCTTCTACACTCTTTCTGTTGAAATTGCAGTCAGTGACTTTTCCCAAAGAATCATTCTTCCCTCTCATTTTCTCGTCGTGGCGCCAACTTGCAAGTTTCTCGACAACAATCAGCTGTCTGGCACACATTTTTCTGTGCCTTCTTTGCTAGAACGCGCGCTAATTTGTTCCCTCTATGATTTGAATTGAAAATTAGCAGCACATCAAGTGCAGCGCAGGCACATCTCCATAGTCTACAAAGCAGGTTAATTAGCGAGTCTCGTTTAAGTGGCAGGCTGAGCGATGATTTGCTGGCAAAGTAAGCTGCCTTTTATTTGCTGCTATTTTCGGCTCAATAGGTTTGTCTATTCCTCAGTGTTTAGCTGCAGTCGTTTGGCGGCTCGCTCTACAGGCAGCAGTGCAACTCTGATTTATTGGTGAATTTGACCTTGTCGGGCGCAAACGTTTGCCTCTTATTTTTCCAAAACACAGAGGCATGAGCAGTGAACAAAACAGAGAAAAAGCATCTCTGACCCTCCTTCTGACTGATAGAGAACGTCGACTCCAGCTAGTGGAGTTCTAAAACTAACAAATTGCAAAGCTTTCCATGAGCTTACTGCAAGTCATTGCCACAACTGCAGTAGCTGGTGAAAAACTATTTATCTAGGTAGATAAATAGCCGATTTGACTGCCCTAGAGATGCTGCTGATGCTTCAAACTGCATAGGATAAATGCGTCAATTAATTGTAAAAATGTGCACGAGCAATTGCAACTCGTTTTCTACCAAATAAAATTCCCTTTTTAACTTAATTCTAGTGCTGGATGATCGAGTTGTCTTGTTGTGCCCCATAAACGGGGCACTTTTCGCGGCGATGCCCACCTCATCGATTCACTTGACGAGGTTCAATCTGATTGGCGCACAAACTATGATTGTGTCGAATACTAAACATGCCTTCTACAATGAGACACGTGTGATCACATCAATTGCCCTCGATTGCCAGCGAAAGGACACAACTGGCGATGAGCGTAATTTGTGCCTGTACTGCTGCCAATCACATGGCAAGAAAAGGGATGCAGGGAAAGGGGATCAGTGAAACTGAAAAGTAGAGCTGACACAGTTTAGTCAGTAGTAGAAGAAGCAGCAGAGGCAACAGAGTAACAAAGGCAGAGGCACAATCGATGGCACCACACGCCGGTGACATCAGGTGAGGCCGTTCGACTGATCATCGACACCCACTTTGAGCATGAAATCGTGCCGATAAAAGCCGAATGCTGAATGCCACTGAAAGCGATGGCAGTGCTATTGTTGTTGTCGTTTTCGTGGTTGTTGTTGTTGTTGTTGTTGTTGTGGCTGTGATTGCACTTAAAAGTGTTTCAAAGTGGTGCCACTAATCGATGAACACCGACAGAAACAGTTCGATCGATAGCTCACACAGGCAAGCGCACTACCTCAGTACAATGAATCATTAGGCATTCATCGGTGTGTCTGCCTCGATATGCTTCCCATTACATTCTCACTGTCTTTAGGCTCGGCACTCTGCCACTCACGATAGCCTTGAGAACAATCTCACTGGGCTACTCAGACTGCATTATTCAGATCAGTGAAGTCGTAACTAGTGACCCTATCTTTAATTCTTTATAAGATTCACATAATTCTTGAAAACACAAAAACAGACACATAAACTTTTTTCCTCTAACTGAAACTTTTTTCTTTTCATCTGCAGTGATCCGCCGTAAAAGCGCTTCTGAACGATTGGCTGAATCGCGCAGCAAGTACATTCGCTCTGATTTGGTGGAAGGAGAACGGACTGTAGAGGATTCCGCAGAGAAAGCGGCAAACAGTGCCGACTGCTGTCACCTGTGCGTTCAATGGGCCAATGAAGGTGGCGCGGCAAACTCCAACAACACAGCGGGCAACGGCAGCTGCACCATGCGACTTCTCCGTACGACGCCCACCTCCACCAAATCGAGTCACACCTCCTCCTCCCGACTGTCGCCCATTTCCGATCATGTATGCGGTTTGGGGCAGACACAATCGGGCAATCTGGTCGACCGGATAAACGACCAGTTGAACAAATCAAAGCAGTACAATGTGTCGACCAGCTGTCAGAAAAAGCGCGTCAGTCCGCGCAACTCGGAAGGCTCGGCAACGCTGTCCAATGGAATGAGCCAACTGGAAATGAAGCTCAGAGAGCTCATCACCGTAGACTCCGCCAGTGATTTGCTGGCAACCTCCCACTCAGCAGACCGACAAAGCAGTACGGTTGTTCAGCAAGCTTCACCTTTCCCGGAAGTGGCCTCTGCTGGCGGCTGTGAGCAAAGCAATCGGCAGCGGCAGCAGGAGCTAGAAACTCATCACATCTACAGAGCGGAGCTCAAATTCATCGGCTCCTCCTCCTCCTCCTCCTCCTCCTCCTCACTGTCGTCGATGTACTCTGAGCCGAACCACGAGTCTCTGTCGCCTATTGATCAAAGCTCATCTCAGTTTCCCCACCACCTGTTGATTGCCGATACCGTGGCGCCCTCTGCCGGCGAAGATGCTATGCAGTCGACTCAAACACCACTAGTGATACGATCAAAGTCAGACGTCAGTCCGGAGAAGCAGCAGCAGGTGACGGAGCGGTACCGAAGCTGTCGAACGGAAAGTCAGTACTTCGGCAGCATTGACTCTCATCTGTACCAGTCGACACAGGAGAGAGATCTCTCCGGAGAGACTCGATGTCGAGAGGAAATCACAAGTCAAGTGGTGAAGGATCTCCAAATCTCCAAATCGGGCACTCACTTGGATTGCCCTCTCAAGAGTCCCTCTGCAAAAGGGAAAAGGACTCTGTCGATATGACCATTGTCCAGCGAATGGTGCCTATCAAGCCGAGGATGACGAGGCTGCTCTCAACAGCCAAATCGTGTAGCATCAACGAGCTGTCCAGTTTGGAGTCCTCACAGCTGTCAGTGTCGGAGCACCTGTTAAAGAGCGCTCTGAACCACAGTAAAAGTACTTCAAAGTTGACCTTTGAAACTTGATGATGCACCAACAGAACCTTGCCTCCTCACGGTCATGTCACAATCTGGTGGCAAGCTTACAGAGCGGACCTTCGGTGGTTGAAACCAACGCAAAAGTTATAAAATGGCTTTACAACTGTCGCAAAGCGATGACCCAGACACCATTGCATGTTCGCCACACTGCTGATGTAGTCTTCCCTTGAGGTTACAAGTTGTAACTTACAACAACAACTAAATCTTGTCACACTATTATTATTATTTCTTGTGCTTGACGCCAATTAGTCAAACTACTTTCTCCACTTTTGTTCAACTTTTTTTATTGTACAGTTTCAATTGGACTAGTCTACTTGTTGTAAGATGATGCACCTTCGCATGTAAATAAACAAAGTAAAGTTATAATTTTGCGTAAATTAATAACAAGTTTTGCCTTACAAATTATACCTGAAAATTGGTCGTGAGAATGCTGAGTAATAAGAGTAGGTTTTGAATAAGATGCCATCACAGATCTCCATGGCCAACAGTTAGTTTCAGTTAGTTGTCCTTCTTACTATCGCCACCTGCAGATGCCGCTTCATCACTCTTTTTGGCCGGTTCTTCGCCATCATCTTTCTTCTTTTCACTGCTCTCAGCCGAACAACTTTTAACAGACTTTTTTGGCAATGGACAGGCGAGATTGGCAAAGGGCTGGGGAAGTTGGTAGTTGCCGAAAAAGCGATCCAGCAAGGGCTGTACAAACGGGTACACAAACTTGTACCAAATGAAGAGGACCACCGGAGCAATGAAACACGAAATGCAAACCATTTTAACGATGTGAACGGGTATCTGATGAAACTGATTTCAGAAAATGACCACGATAGGAAACTTCGAAGTTTTTGGAAGGATGAAATGGAGTCACAACAATGAGTCAGCTGAGAAATTAATTGAAAGACATTTCTTCAAAAAGACATCTCTCCGAAACGTTTGATGGGCGGAATCATCTGACAATCAAACAATTTTTTAAATTCACTAAAAACCGCTTTATGTCAACAGAGCTATCAATCTATGAAGAATCCATATTCTGTCTTTAACTATTATCCGTTTGAAAAATTATCAAGTTCTGTCACCAGGTAAGACAAACCTTGACAGGTGATTATAAACTTAATTTATTGTCTTTTTACTAGATTAGCCATTCAAAGAAGCCAATTGTGGTCATAAGAATCGTGTAAATTAATCATTTTGTAGCCCGGATTGTCTCATCATCATAAAGCGCATTAGGCGTGTAGGTGTCTACTGCGCCAGGGGTCAACGGTGATGGACTGAAGGAGGAAGCAAATATGTAATCTGCATCAGCATACCGCAAACTTTGACTAATCCCAATAAGGCTCGTCTAGAAAGTGGGACAAACTCAGTGGATTAGACTGGCACTTGCATGCCACAAGCAAGTTTCTTGTGGACATCACGATCGAGTTGAGCAAAATGAAAGAGAAAAAAAGAGAAAGAGACACTGAGCTACTTGGCCGTTTGATGCTGCTGGCGCTACTCGTCGGGAATCTAAAGTTCTCTGTTCTCTAACAGCGGCACACTTTCCCTTGCAGGTGGACTCGTCGTCGAAATCGAGGGAGCAACGGCAAAAGGCGCTAAAGAAGAAGAAGAAGAAGCCACTGGTGGAGAAGCTGTTTGAGGGTCCAGCGGGCAAAGGCAGAGGAGCCGCAGCAGCAGTTGAGGTGAGCAGTGGCAGCAGTGAATGCAGGTATGTCGGCCACAGTTGACACGGACAGACACACGGCCAACTCTCGCTGAAGCTGAAGACTGGCTCGCTGCCTTGTGCTCGGTGCCTGTTCAGCGGCGTGTTCCCCTTCGTACGGCCTCTTCCACTGAAGACACACACACACACTCACAGTCGTCGTCCTTTTCTCGACGGCAGTGGTCGCCGTTTGCTCGACGCACTCCAAACGAAAGAGAGAAATAGAAAAAGAGAAGCCACTTCTTCAACAGCTGGGGAGCAGACAAGTTGCGTCGTGCCAGTAACAGTTTGGACAGATCGTTTGGTCGCAACGTCCGACGCTGCCTCAACGTCTGCCTTTCCAACCAAAAGGGCCACCAAAATCCCGTGGTCTACTGCTGAGAATCACTGTGCCGAATCAGTGAAGCAAGTAGGTTCTGCCAGTGTTCACCTAATAACCACATTAAAGTGCTCCAGTCCATGGGAACGCCGATTCGTGCGGACGAGTTTCGCCGCTGTTCATGTAACTTCAGTGCCCATGGCAACGGTGGTTGTTGTTGCTTCACAATCAAGCTTTGCAAATCTCGCCAAACTCCACTTATAAAGTGGTCACCAGAGAGGGTGATCACCAGTTCATTCAGCTAATCTCAAATGCAACAACAACAACGACATCAACACGCCGCAATGGCCGACTGCCAGATATCTGCCATCTCCGACCAGTGCGGTCCGTCTACATCGAAAGACCTGTCCACCATTCCCGAAGGCCGAGTTGGTCAAGGTATGCACTTTCTTTGTTTGTTTTCTCAGACATGATCTGAAACCACTTTCGTTTTTTATGGAAAGTGGCCTGTGAATTGGCACTTTTGTGCACTGTCTGTTTTATTTTAATTTCGCCAATTTTTTTCTATCAGGCCTTCTTTTTGACTACCATTGTTGATCAAAAGACAAAGCTAATTAGGCCAAAATCCAGTGTTTTGTTTGCTATTTGCCTTGCATTTACAACTAAATGATACGGCAACCTGTTGAGCTCACAGCTCAGTTGAGACAACATCATTAGTCTATTCAGTTGTACCTTTGCCACTTGTTGATTGTTCATGCTTTTCTATAGAAATGGAGCTCGTATCTTTCTGTATGTCCGTATCGTGTGTTTCGAATGCTTCTCTATTTGTCTCGCCTCAATCAGTGCCACCCGAACTAATGCAGCACTCGTGAGCGATGCATTTCCTCATGGCGAGGCAGCACAATGTGCTTGTGTAACCGACTGAGAGGGTCAATGGCTGAGAGTGTCAGTGAGAAAATGTCATTTCACTGCATTTAATCCTTGATAATGAACGATGCGATTTACCTCGCCTCCATTCTGCCTCCACTGGCAGTGTGCACTCTGGGCACTATCAATAATCAGCTATCGAGATGTGTGTGTGTGTTGTGCCCACACACGTCAACGATCAGTCGGTGGAAGGTGTTCGGGCGAAGGGTGAGTGTTCTTTGTGCTCAATTGCACATTCCTCCATCTGCTCAGTAATTCTCTGGCTTTTCTTGGCAGTCATTCAACATAAGCTCTTTCTCGCAAATGCAATATTCACTACCTGTTCTTCTCCTGTAATTAGCTTGGACACACGTTGAAAAGAAGAAATTTTGTAAAAACACAATGCCAGTTGAATTGAACTGTGTCAGGTTGCCTTAGTGCTCGGTAATATCTATGCATCGGTCTAAATGATCGCCATTTGATGTGTTAGTAGTCAAGAGCAGTCTTGCGAGGTGCCTGTTAGTGATGATTATCATGCCTGGACTGCATCCTCGTCTTCAAACTCGTTGTCATCATTGCCATGTTTGTCACCTTTTCTCTCTTCATTCTCTTCAAATTGCTTTTTCTGTCATTATCTGAGGCATCCTTTGCTTGACCTGTTTTTGTTCTTCCACCTACAGTGACACCTCTCTCTCACTCACCAACAACACTGTTTTTCATACCAATGACAACTTTCAATTCTAGCTTTACAGTAAACTATTGTCCGAATACATCAACTCAATGTTTTGATAGCTTCTTTGTTTGTTCTACAGCCTGAGAATGTGGCACAGCTTGAGCTGCCGATGAAGATTGATCGTGCTGCCTTCTTTTCTCTCTTGGATGCATTCTTATCTCCTGGGTGCATTCTTCTGTTTGTTTTGACGTGTGCTTGCGGTTCGTGTGCAGTGCACACACAGGCACTCTCACACAGAGACAGGCAGAGAGTGGTCAGAGGCCGCTACTGTGATGCAATTGATTCTTGATTGAGCCTCTGCTGCGAACCTGTTTGATTCATCACTTGGTCGTGGTGCTGTTTGTTCAGTCCACTCTGTTCATTGCACCTTCCATGCATCATAATGAGCTTGAATGGACCTTGCGGCGACTGAGGCCATTTTGAGGTGCCTTACCTGGCCACTTTTCCCTCCTCGTTAAATGGCTAACCACTGGCTACATTCCCATCTTTCTCTCTTTCTCTTCGCTGATCGTGCCTAGTCGCACCTATCAGCAACAACAGCAGCAAAGAAAAAGAGCAAATCGATAGGCTGACTTGTTAGTTAGCGAAGTGAATTATAAATAGATTCTAATAAGATAAGCTCTCATTCAGTTTTGTATGCTCGATTGACAATTTATTTCAGATCATTCACACTGAAACACACTGCTACTGAAGCACACAGGTCTCCTGGATCCTGTGTGACAGCATCGACAGTCCTGTCTGCAGCACTGTCTCATTTGCATTGTTATCTGCCGCCGTCCCATGAGTTTACATGAGGCGTAGGGTGTCCCAGTGCACGAATGCTAATGAATGATGTTTATTGGAGTCGCAGGGCAGGAATTGTAGCCAAGCGAAACCAGCTCAGGTTCAGGAGAGGACGCCAAGCGTGCTGATCTAGCCGGTGGTCATGCTGTGGCCTGGCTGCAGCAGTCTGCGCGCACTTTCCCACAATTAGCCCCACTCACACCGACTTGTGAACACTCTGATTTAGCAATGCCAACTGCGTGAGTCACCAGAGTCACTGTGTACACTGATGCTGCTTCTGACCAGATGCTTCACTTCGATTGATGGCCTTTTCAGGTGAACAGAGTGCTTGTGAGTGACGGTGACAAATAGTGCTTAATTACTGCATTACCACCTGTCTGATGAGTTTATTAGACGTCAGAGCAGCTCTCTATTAGCCAACAGCCATACACGTTAAGCTACAAACTGACTGGCCACCACCATCTCTAAGATTTACCCGATGTCTAACTTTGTTGATATCCATCAAGCCAGGCAGTCATTATCTTTAACAGCAGGCGATATAACCTCTCATTAGGATGATTGTAAGAGAGGGTATTGTAGAGTGGTAGGGAGTCCTTCTGCTCTTGTTCAATTATATCGATTGTCTTTGCAATGCGATACGAATGATTCTCCAGCAGACAGTAGCAGCATTGGCAGGCAGCACTCAGCAAAGGGTGGCGATGAAAGGTCTGTCTCAATTTGGGCGTCAGCAAGTGCACAGTGAGCAGCAACTGCAACTGCAGCAGCAGCAGCAGCAGCAGCTCTAGTGCACGCCTCATTGCACGCTAGACACTGGGTCACACCTGGCACACAACCAGTTGTTTGAATTAGTTTGTGTGCTCTCCAGTCACCGTCTTCTTTTCCACTAACCCGAGCCGCACGAATGCTTATTACCCGCAGTTGCGCCTCGGTGATGTAATCCACTCAGAACGCTAATGTTTACCCGCCCCGATTTGTTTTGACCAAATGGAGGATTGTTCGCAGACGGTTTTCGATAACAACCGTCCATTGCACACAGTTCAAGTGGTCATTGGCAATGGAGGTTTTTCACTGCACTGCTGTCAAAGAGCACTACTTTATTGATTTGACTGTCTGTTCTAATCATTAACTCTTGAGTACATTTGCAATAAACGACAGTATTGATGGATGTGGTAGAATTTGGAAAAGTTGCAGACAGTTGGCCATAAACGAGTTAAGTGTTTAGGCAATTGTCGGCTCATCAGTAGTCATTACTGACGGTGCAGTGATACGGTGTAGCAAATTCATTAGCAGAAATCAAATGGCTTCGTGAAGCGAAAATCTTTTTACTGGTCACCTTTGAATAGTTGATTGTTTAGTCGTCCACTAAACTACCTCACCTGCATATTAGTCATAAGTTGTGCTTTGTTGCACTTGATGTTCTCTCGACTTGTTTGTGTGTACGTTTTGCCGCCTCACTGGCTCTGATCAGAGAAGAGCAACATGTTTCACTTTGTTTATTTCGCAATCACTCACTCTCTGCTGGACACGAAAAGTCTTCGTTGCCGAGCTGCAAAGTCATGTCAATGTTTGTCTTTCTTTGGTTGGTACTGCCCAACTCAAGTGCGATGACTTGTTGCACATTCAGCGTGAGAGGCCTGTGCAAACCCATAAGCAAAGCATAAAGTCCATCGGTGCCCATCTGCGCCTTTGCCTCTGTGTCTCTGAAGACGGTGTCTCTCTGGCTGCGGCAGGCACGAGGAAATGGCATGGCAGACAAACAAAGCTCGATGACAATTAAGATTCTTTAGCTGCAGTAGCAGTGAAGGAAGGCTCTTCAAGAAAGCAAACCTGTTCCACCTTTGCCTTTTGCCCTTCCACAAAAACTGAGGAGACTGGTTTGAGCTCGTGCGGTGTTGACGGCACAACCGAATCACTGCCACCATCAGCGTGTGAGCAATTAACGGCAAATAATAATAATAATTGATCAGCAAAGTGAGGCAAAACTACAAGCTGCGACCGAGGCAATCGCTACAAGTTCATCGAATATCATGAGTGTTCGTAGTGCACCAAGTAGCCCAGCTGTACTTTCTACCTAATACTCTCCATTGTTCTCCGTCGATGAGTCGAAACGGAGACTGGCAGTTACCGAGAGTGTGCCCACCCTTTCCGATGATTACTAATTATAATTTTCCTGTCCCTTTCTCTCCGCAGTTTGCAAAGAGTGGCTTATCAGGGAGGACGGCAACCTTGCGTATCGACTGCAAAGTGAAGAAAGTAAGTGTTCCGACACACGAGCACCATTTGACTGTCACTTCATTTTAATCAACTAATCTTTCTCTCTTCCGCTTCACGCTATAGTTACGCAGCACTACAAGGAAAACCGATCTAAGAACCGTACAGTGCGCGAGGACATTCCGCTGGCAAAACAGCTGCAGGATTTGGAGAAGGAGAGAATTCAAGCGCAACGAAGTGCTGCAGCTCGCCCTAAACCGGAACGAGTACTGAGCTTAGGACAACAGCCACAACAGCAGCAGCCACAACAGCCGCAGCAATCAGCAGAAAGGGATGATGAGGAGATTGCCAAACAAATTCAGCGACGTCTTTGGGTTGAGGAGGAGAGAGCCAGGCGGTTAGCTGAAGAAGCCGATGAAAGACTGGCGCAAAAGTTGGAGCAAAAGGAAAAGGCGAGACAGTTGCGAAAAAGAGCTCAAAAGGAGAAGGAACAAGTGGAAAAGCTGACGCAGCAAATTGGCGCCGACTATGGTCTGGAGTCAGGGCAGCTGTCGAGCAGTCCATCGACGCCCCCTTCACTCAGCTCGCCCTCTTTTCAGCGCATTCTCACTGAAGACGAACAGGAGCTAGACTTGTCTGAGTTTTGCATGCCACCACCACCAGGCCTGACGCCTGAAGAGCTAAAATTCTTTCTTGAGGATCAAGATGCTGAAATTGCCCGACTTTTGCAGCATCAAGAGTTGAAGCGAAACAAAAACCCAGAGAAGGAAAAGCTGGCTGTGATCGAGGCGCAGGATTTTGAGCTGGCTCGAATGCTGCAAAGAATGGAGAAAGACCGAGTGCGGAGAATTAGAGAGAAGATGCGCGCAAGGCAGCAGCGCACTCGCGAGGCGGAAGACGGTGCCGGTCCCAGTTTTGCCAGTATGGCCCACCTTGAGCCAGAGAACTACCAGCGCACATCAACTCCCATTTCGCCGCACAGCTCATTTGAGGCGGAGACGAGACCGGTAGAGAACGAGTACGACATTCCGGAGAACCACCTGCTGCAGGGTGACACTGAGAGCATTACCTACGAGGAGCCCTACCAGTTGCTCTCTCAGGCGAGTGAAGCCCGCCAGAAGCAGCAGCAGTCATTCCACAACATTGCAATGGACCTCGACCCCACCTACCAGCGACGCTCTCAGGCGTACTCGAGCACCTCGCCGCTGATGATGCCTGGTCACTCTGCCTCAAACCTGCTCGAGTCCTGCGTCGATGACGGCGACGAGATGACGACGGCCGGTTCGCCGCAGTTTGGCGCTCTCATCCGGCCGAATGACTCACTGGAGAAGCTTCACCGAACGAGCAACAATCGAGCCGACTCTGCTGGCCCGGTCACCAGCTCAACCAGCTCATCGCGGTCGTCGCGGACCAGCGCCTCCAGTCGGCACTCGGGTGACAGTCGAGGGCAGAGGAGTGACCACAGTGCCAGTGCTCGTGGCCACCAGCAGCAGGTGATGATGAGTGATGACTACGCACCGCCACTGCCCCCACGAGACAACTCACTGCTGTCGAGACACAGGGCACAGCTTCACCAGCAGAGCCCATCACCGCCGGCAGCACGGTCTTCAGCGGTGGCAACAGCATCAGCAGTAGCACCATCAACACCCCCTCCACTACCCCCACCACTGCCATCTGCGGACAGTAAACCGTTTGCCTCTTCACCACCGACTGGCACCAATTACCAGCACCTGCCGCCTCACCACCCGCAACATCCGAACCGTCGCAGCCACGGTGCTGACACGGGCGTGCCGTCACCATCAAACCGCTCTTCCATTTACTCAGTCACATCAGCTAATATGCCAATCCAAGGACAGCGGAGAATCGCCTCTATGGAGAAACCGAAGAAGGAGAAGCATAAAGGCCAGGATGGCTGCAAGACGCAGTGACCCACCTCTGCCCTGTATTCTCTTGTTAACATTAATTTTTACGTTTCTTGTCTTTTAAAGTGTCAAAATGTGCGTTTTTTAAATAAAGCTATGTCTCTCCTGCAATATTTAGGTGTCTAGTTCATTCCCTCACACAAAGTGCAGAGCGCAATTTGAATTTGAATTTTCCGCTGGAAATCCCAAATGATTTTCTGAATACGCATACTGACATGTGCGGCGCCACTGCAAACGCGTACTAACACTGTTGTTGATGTTTGTAACCCAACTTGTAACCTGGTCGCGACTGTTTCTTTTCTGGCCAAATAGTTTTTGTTAGGTACCTAGAAAACCTAATCAACTTCCGGCTTCATGATGGGTGACGAGTCGAAGGTTGTGATGGGTACGAACATTGAAATCTGCTGGTCAAGCAACAAGACAGGACCGGACAGGTATTTTGATTGATGCCTCTAAACTTGCCACCTTTTTAACATTGTTTACATTGTACTTTGTAGATTCATTACCTTTGGGCACGATTTGAAGCTGCACAATGTTGAATACTACAAAGAGATGGGAAACATTTATGGTATCTACTTTTAATTAAACTGATTGATTCAACATTTACTAATAAGTGTTACTTACAAAGGCGGCGTACAGTTTGCTGATGTTCACATTTCTACCATACCTTACAAGGATGATGTTTATCAAGTTAAGGTTGGGAATTATAAAAGCAAATTAGAGGGCGTCTTGATTAACAATTGCTTATTTTTTCCGTCTCTAGTCAATGGCATGCAACAACACTTTATATTCGGACAAAAATGATGTCCTTTTTGCTCTCGGTTACAACAACGGACGAATTTTGCTAAACCACTTTGATGCTAGCGTAAAAGATCTGTACCCCGAGTTAACTGGCAAAGAATTTACGCCCACAGTTTCACGATCATGCAATACACTAGATTTTAATCCAGAAGACAATAATCTTGTAAGATTTACTATTACTGGTAGTTTAAGTTTACTGATTTTTTTATTGCTGCAGCTTGCTTCTGGTTTTGATAAAGCAAGAAACGAGCATTCTATTATGGTCTGGGATATTGCCCACACTGGAACAGTGCCACATAACAGCATGTATCACAGCCATTTCACAACGACCAATTTTTCGGGTTCAAATAAGCCCTTGTACGAGTTGGCTCAAAATGAAGTTGTTCATTCGCTAAAATGGTTCCAAAGCAAGCTCATCATTTGTGGCATGAATAATAAGCACATAAAGATCTTTGATCTACGTGACAATGACAGCAAGCCTAAAGGTACTATCACTAAAGGTGTCAATGGCATTACTGTTGATCCGCTTTTCATTAATCGATTTGCCTCTTTTTCTGATGTAAGTATAATCATTGGTCAAAAAGTATGTGTATTTTCTTACTTTTTCTTATTTTTACAGAATACGATTTTTGTTTGGGACTGGAGGTTTCTTGAAAATCCTACCACTGTTAATGTTACTGAAGCGTCAAGTATTGTAAAGTTAGAATGGTGCCCGACGCGATCAAACATTCTCGCTGTTTTGTTAAAGGATACAAACTACCTACGGCTCTATGATTACAAAGATTTTAAAAACGCAAAAAATGAACCAGAACCTGCAGTTGTGCAGCGGGACATCAGTCCGTTTTCATGTAAGGTTTTTTAAATTGTTTGTTTTTCAAATTCAACTTGTATTTACTTTATTCTTTTGAACAGTTGCCAATCCTCAAATAATTTCATCATTCTCATGGCATCCTTCCAACGAATCTCGAATGCTTGTTATTTCCACTAATAGTTCCATAAAAGACTTTAAAGTCATTGATCGAATTACCCTGGTATGTCGAGAATATCTTATTTTTGTCATTAATTACATGATTTTTTTCAGAATTGGTCGCCAGTCTCTGAAATCATTTGGACGCATGGAAAGAAAATACTTCAGTGTATTGATCCAGATGATAGCTACTACCAAAACATTGATGATATTGCTGTTATTATGCGAAAACGCGCAAGTGAGGGATACGGACTTGCGGTAAATCATTGCTGAAAAGTTCGGTTACTTTTTACAAAACTAACCTTATTTTAATAACTTTAAGACTGATAAAATGTGGCAGTTTTTTGTCCGTAACTCACCTTTATACAACCTTTGGAAGTGGATGTCGATGCGGATTAGATCACTTAAACAAGAGGAAAAACCAACTAAAGGGGTCAGCTCATACCGAGACGCAGTCATCACCGATCTTTTTAGCTTACAAAACCATGAACGACTGCATGGTCTCCTAAGTGTGCTGTTTAAGGAAAATCGCCTCGAATTGTTGCACCATTCTCAAGAGGCTTCGATTCCTGAAAACAATATCCTGAGGTGAGTTTTTTTAATTTTCTGTGTATACTATAATTACAAATTCTTTTTTTTGTCAGTAAACGTAAAGTGTACACCAGTTTGTCAAGAGCTAAAGCACTGCAGCACTGTGGCTGGAGCAGTAGATCGCGTTATCTGAATAACATCGATCTCGACATGAACGCCGTAGACTTGAACAGCTCCTCTCAATCCCCTTCCAGTCAAAGTTCTCTGTCTGCGCTGTTTGATGGAAACATGCCATGCGATACATTTGTGGAGTCGAATGAAGAGGAGGTTAACTATACAAGATCAGCTGCAGTAATGGTCTTTAATGGAAAGATTCAACAAGCCATTAAGTGTTTGCAAAAAGCTTCAAATTATCTTTTCGATAGGCCGAATGATTTAGAAGATGGCGAGAGTATAACTTTGAATGTAATTGCTCTGGCGCTGTCTTCGTATGAAGCTTCTGCCAATCCAAAAGAAGAAGATTCGATGTGGAAAAAGACATGCAAAAACTTGAAAAACAAACTTAGAGATCCATACATCAAAGCTATTTTCATTTTTCTTTCGATGAACGGCCAAGACGAAGTTGCTTACAACGAAATCATTGTAAGTCGATTTGCTTATTTTCGCCCTTCATTTGTCTACAACTTTCTATTTTTTTGCAGGATAATGTCAATCTCAATATGGACATTGCCGATAAAATTGCTTTTGCTTGTATGTTTCTTTCTGATGACAATGTAAGTTTAAGATGTTTTTAGCTTCAGAAACACATTCACACTTTATTTCTTTTAGCTGAAAAACTATTTACTCAAGTTGAAGACTACACTGTTTGAGCGAGCTGATTTGAGCGCAATTTTGCTCACTGGCGTCACTACTGAGGGATTAGATTTGTTTTCCAAGTACATTGAAAATACCTGTGACGTCCAGACAATCAGCTTGATTTTGCTGTGGTCTTTGCCCAGTAGTATCTGTAAAGAGGATGTTTCTAAAATTTGGATCGAAAATTACAAGCAGCTCCTTGACTGTTGGCGGTTGTGGAATGTCAGGTTTGTATTTTCATGCTTCATTGTCGATTGGCAATTATTCTATTGTCTTGCCTTTCAGAGCTCAATTCGATATAAAGTGGCATGCTGGTTTTAACCACATGGATGATCCAAAGCCGCGAATATACCTCTCTTGCAGCTACTGCCGAAATTCCATTTCAGTGAGCGTGACAAGTGATGCCGCCAAGCTGGGCAACGCCCAACACATGTCGCATCACCAGTACAACCGATCTTCATCTGCAAACACTGCAGGCAGCAAATACCGAACAGTCAGTTGCTCAAACTGTGCCAAATCACTACCTCGCTGCTCACTGTGTCTCACCCAGCTGGGCACTCCTGCCGGTATTTACTGGCGGCCAAAGCTGCTTTTCGGGAAGAACGATAAGAAGCTCTCTCCATTCGCCTCCTGGTTCACCTGGTGCCAGACCTGTCGTCACGGGGGCCATTCATCGCACATCATCGGGTGGTTCATGGACAACACTGTTTGTCCAGTGGCCGGCTGCAAGTGCAAGTGCATGTCAATGGACGCCAACGCACGACTCTCTGAAACTCTCTAAACACTTTTTTTGTACACTGACGACCCTATGATTAGGGGACAATTTATAGACACACTACGACGAACAAGTATGCACAATTCTTTGTGCAACCTGTGATATGACAGCTACATATTTGTGGATCAAGCACACACACACACACACCACACACAAACTGCCTTCATCTGCCAAACATTGGCAATGAGTTTTAATTTTTGTTTTGCAATAAAGCAAAGTAAAGTGCCTCTCGCCAGCAGCTGCTACTACCTGGGAGAAATCCCAAGCGAAGTAGCGTGCGGGATTCTGGGGAAGTGTGCGGCATCCCAAACCAGGAGAGTGATGCTACGGTTGAGAGGAGCAGCAGCAGTGGTGCTGCACTGCGGACGGGCACGGTGACCGCTGACCCCGTGAGCGGCAATATCCCGCCGCCGCTCTGTCCCGACGGAGAGAACCGCTGATCGGCGGCGGCGGTGAGGCTGCAGCTTCTGTTCCCACTTTGACGATGGCCTCTGCAGGCTGTAGTGCCCGCGAGTGCGCAGACCTGCCCGTACTACTCTGAACTGCTCGCTTTGTCTGCCTGAAGTGAGTCTCCTGCTTCAGAAATGTAAGTGAGAGAGAGAGAGAGAGAGCCAGTTTCTGCAACGGTTTATCTGATCACTGAGCACTGGGCGAACTCCACTCACCAGAGACCACTCGACTCTGACCGCCCTGCCGAGTGCCAGCTCCGTTGACCCGGGTCAGCCGAGCGAACTGCACCAGTGTGCCCACTGTGAACACCCTCTCAGCACTCCCCATTACCAGTGGACAATCACCTGTTGGCATCGCGCTCACCCTAAACACCATTTGTCCTTTGAGGCGAGCTGCTCATCTTGGCTGACTGTAATCAGAGTGTCATGTTTTGGCCACTGGACATCACCATTGCGAGCACCCCATGAGTCTGTGTTTATATCAGCGATTGCACTAGTGCCACTGTGCCAGTTCCACAGACATAATGCAATGTAAGTGTTGTTTATTTTTTTGCTATGTTTATTTTTATGCTAATCTGCTCTTTAAACCGTTTGTTTACGCAAAATCTCTTTCATTTTCTCTTCCTTTTGCTTACATAAGTCGAAAACGGTGCATTGCGAATCACCAACAACATCTGCTCGCTGTGCAATGAGGAGTTTGGTGACTTCGTTCAGCACATGGTGAAGCGCAAGCACATCAATTCAAAGTACTTGACGCGGGAGTTTTGTACAAAACTGCAACTCAATGACGAGCTCATATCTTCGCAGACATTGCCGTTGTCTTTCTCATCACTGCAGACTTTGATCTTCTATCTGAAATCTCAAAAGCTTCCACTCTATTTCAAGCAACTCTATTCTTGTCACAAATGCTTTCTCGTATATGATTCAATTACTCTACTCATTAGTCATCTCAACACATGTGATTCAATTAGGCCTGAAAATGATAGTGACCACCATTTTTCCGAAACGATCATTCCTCATCACTCAACTAATCATCACTTAGCTACAAAACTTCAAAATGGCATTTTTAAAGTTGAAGAGGAAAGCTCTTCCAGGGAAGCTCACATTCAGGAAGTGCTGAAAGCCAAAAGCAGTCACTTTGATAATGTCAACAATTCCAGTGATTCTAAGGTGAAAGTTGTCGAAGAAGTTGCAATCGACAGCACAACAGCTACCAAGTCAACAGCAGCCAGTACTAGTACTGCAGACGTGCTATTTCAGTGTGTGGTTTCCGCTGGTTCTGATCAGTTGCAAATACAAGAGGTTGATTCTAGCGCTTCCAGACTACCATCTCCACCGTCTCGACAAAAAAATGAATCGGATATGGTCATCCTTCGCCCTACAACGCGTTCAGTGCTCTTATCAAAACAATGCTTTAACGGAGTGAACGATCAGAAGAGTTTACCTAAAAAGCAAGCACTAGAGAGTCGTTCTAATAAACGTCTGCTGCGCAGTTTGAACAAAAAGCCTGATCTAAAGTCGGTTATCAAGGCAAAGGCGCACAAGGCGAAATCAAAGCCAGAAAATGACACTATTGTTTTCAACAGTGTCAGTAAAAAGAAGGTTAGCAAAATTTGCGCTTCGCTTTTCAAACCTCTCAAATGCAAGTTTTGCAACCGTGGTAACTTCAAAAATGAGGCCAACTTGCAAGTGCACTATCAGAATGTGCACAACTTTACAACAGTAAAGCAGCCATCTGAACTGCTGCTGGCTCGCTTCACCTGCAACGACTCTAAAGAATACTTTCAGTTTCGATGTCTAGTTTGCTTGAAAATGTTTGAGAACTTTACCGCCCTGAGTCTGCATCGCTGTACATTCGTTCAACCGAAGACAATTAACATTCCTAAAAAGCCCCTCAATCGAGGTGGCAAAGGTGGCGCCGATAAAGCCAACTCTGCCACTGATCCTGATACACTACCTGACTACGCAAGTGAGAATGAGTTTTTCAAAAACCTTGGTCTAGTAAGGAAAGCGAATTCTACCTTCAGATGTGCACACCTGAAACCAACACAAAACAGCGTATCTCCAAGAGAGCTCTACAAACGGACTGCAAAAACTAAGCTTTCGCCAAATAGTGAAGTCATTGTCACGTTGAAGCCCATCGTAAATGGAGTTGTAAACGGAAAGAACGACCATCAACGACAGCTTCATCCACATAATGGCTTTACAGAAATGCAGACTAGAAGATCGCTTTTACTAAACAAGCAGAACCTTGACGGTCACCAGCTTAGGAAGCGGGCGAATCTGCCCGAAAATGTGATAATCTCGCTGGTCGATCACAAAGGGCCCAACACCAGACGCTTAGTCAGACTTAGTGCTAAGTTAGGAGGGTGTGACGGTTAACGATGCTCAACTGCCCAGGACAACTGTATAGCCAGCTATTCTAGCGATTTGTGAATTGTGTTACCTGCTTTCCTACCACTACCTACCATCATCAACAGCTCCCACCAACGCCCCCACTTGCGCCGCTCACTGGCACACGCACTTCCATTTTATTACTAGACTAATAGATTTATTTATGTATTAACCATTGTGACCATTAACCGTTTCTTCTTTATAATTCAATTGGAGTATTCATCAACGATTAAAATCCATTTCGAAAACTTTTTTGTTTTCATTTTTGCGCGTAATCAAATCCACTGTCGCCACCTACCGGAGAGACTATAAAATACGAAATGGTCTTTTCATTTACCCCATGACACTTTGTGCCTTGGCGAGGGCAAATTACAAAGTGTAACGGGTAAAATATTTCATCTAAATTGACTTTGCAAGATAAAAACAAAAGTTAAGGATTTGGGACGGACTTTAGCTTTGTTTTAAAAGATTTTTTTTATATGAAGCTTATCAAGTTGCTGGAGATGTGCACCGAAAGGAGCCGAGAAAGTGACCTTCCCTAGAGTTTTCTAGAAACGGAGCGCCACTGCACGTACTAAAAAGAGAGCAGCAGATTGTGTTGTTGTCTTCTGTTTGTCCTCAACTTCTTTTGCATCAACTGATCGTCACTTCCTTGGCTCTTTGGCCCAACGCAACCACCGCAAACACCCGAAAATATAATGACTAACTTCAAGAAGCTCGTCCAGGACGGTATCCGAGCCTACCACGTCTGGCCGGTGGCTTTCCTCGCCTTCCTCGTCGGTCCTGGATTGGCCGTCTACCAGTCAGCCCACCAGATCAACGGACCTGATTGCCGCGTTCTGAAGAACTTTGAAACTAATAACCAGTATGAGAAGAAGCAATTCAAATACCTGAGCTCAGTCGACCACTCCTCTTACGAGCATCCTCGTCCTAAGTTTTAAATATGTAGTTTCACTAGTACCAACAGCTACGCTGTAGAAGGCAAAACACCACCATCTTCCGTTGCCTATCGTCGCCTCTACGCAATCGCTTCGCCAATGTACATTTGAGACCACCCGATTGCTACAGCGATATTTATTGTGTTATGAAAAGAATATCTGAGAAAATAAATTAGATTCTGTCAATTACTCGCCTGATTACTTTCCTTCAATAGGCGGGTGCATACGGCCCGCATACTAACCGGTTTTACTTTGTTTTTAGAACATAAAAGTTGTTTGAATCTTCCTTCATTTTTTTAATTTTACAAAAGTGTTTTTGATAAGTTTATTGCCAAGAAGGAATCAGTTCAGAGCGACGCTTCCCAACTATCAAAAAGTAATATTTGATATGTTTGACGTTTTCTTTGAATGATCCATCCCTTACCGCTATTTATTGCACGTGTTTGAGTATCATTTGGAGAGTTGTTGATTTAGTGTTCCACTCCGGCGATGGAGCTGTACAAGTGCCGCAAGTGCCGCTTAGGCCTACTTCCACACGAATCACTGCTCACCTGCCACAACAGGCCACTGACAGAATCACCACCGGAGGATCAATCGGAAAAATGCGCAACACTGACAACGGTTTTGTTTGTTGACGAGCAAAAGGTGCAAGACTGGATGCGACAGCAAATTGACGAAGGCAGCTGGACCAAGGGCCGCATTACATGTCCGGGAAATCGATGTGGTGCTCGCATTGGGAGCTACAACTTTATCGGTGGCGTGTACTGTGCCTGCTCAAAGAATGAGCTCCCGCCGATCCAGATAATTCGAAGTAAAGTTGATGAGCCCGTTCCGCAAAGTGAACCGACAAGTTGATTAACTTTCAATTCCCAGTCTGTGTGTAAGCAAAAGAAAAATAATAAATAACCGTTGTTTGTTATTCCTAACCATTTAGTCTTGATCTTTTACAGAGCCGCTGTCTTGAGATAATGGATGACAATGCGGTAATTAAGTGAAATGGAGCAGAAGTAACTGTCATCAAGAATGTTTGTTTTCAGGTCAACTGCAGAGGACATCTCCCTTGACGAGAATAGAGGCGTTGTGTAAACAGCGAATGGCAGTGTGCAATACCAAAACGGCGCCTATCTTCTAAATTCCCCCTCCAGACTCCCGGCAATAAATTTATTGGATTTTGCTTCCCTCACTCATTCTTTAAATGACGTCAGATCTCTTTTGTGAATGAAGAGAATGGAGGCCTACGTGATGGGACAAGAGCAATACACATGTGCACAGAATGGTCTACGTGAATTCTCCGTCCTATGCAACCCAAACAACGATGGACTATTTATTACCGGACGATCGACAGTTCAGTGTCAGTCGGCGTTGAGAGCTGGAGAACTGAACACTCTGCAAGAATGCCTATTAATCGGGAGATGTTCACTCTTCTTCGACGAAACCCCTATCTTTGGCCGATTGTTGGATTCATGTTCACCGGGCCGTCTTTTGCATTGTTTTACGTTTTCATGAAGATTCAAGGTCCTGATACAACTCGCCTTTTGACCACGATCCCGAAGCATTCAATAAGTTTGAAAACCGAAAGTACCGCATCTACGAGACAACCAAATTTGACTATGAAAATTACCAACACCCACGGCCTCGATTCTGAAAAACTGAAACGTTTTAGACAAAATGTCGTTTATGTTTTTAAATGTAAATCAAAATTTAACATTTGTTGAAAATTCAAATTAAAATAAGTTTGTGCGTGCGCACAGGAATGAGAAAGCATCCGTTTGAGCAGTTAATTGTCTGAAGTGCCCACTGGTGAAGAAGGCTTTCTTCTCCGGACAAGTCAATGCTGTGAGAATGCTGCGACTTGCCTGGAAGTGATTCTTCAATGACGCTTTCTTCCTCAGTGGTGACGAGAAACTCAAAGTCCTCGTCGTACTTGAGCAGAAGTTGACTTTCCTTGGGAATGTCCACCTTGCTTTGAGTGATTTGGCAAACTTGACCCACTTGGAGACGGTCGCCTGGTACATTGACTGAACCATCTCATTTTTGTTCTCCACCAGATCATCAATGTCAGTTCGATTTGCTATAGCTTCAATAGCTTCAAAAGTCTGCTCAAATAGCTTGGCGACGGTAGTGATGTACTTGGCTTTAGTGTCGCTCAGCAGCCCATTCGCAGACTGTTCGATGTAGGTTGTGAAAGCGGTGGTCCAGAGGTCAAGTCGGCGAGTTCTTTCAAAGAGGTCAGTGTCCTTGTCACAGGCAAGGTAGATCTCAAAGCGTTCCGCCAGCCACTGCAGCCAACTGACGGCGTGCTCGAACATTTGATGAGCCACGAAGAGCTCGCAGACATCGGCAAGCATGGCCAACCAGCGGCTGTAGTGAGGATGTATGTATCCAGCCAGCTGGTTCACTCGTTTGCTGATCTCCTCAATGTACTCCTTGTGGGTGTCATCGTCCTCGTCTTCAGCGCCAATGACGTGCATCAGCCAGGTGAGCTGTTGAGTGGCGGTGAACTGCTTTGCCACCTCCTGAGCTGTGGCCAGGTCAATGAAGGGCCGCTCACAGTGCATACAGGCGAACAAGTGGGCGACACTTCCTTAGAGGCCCCAGTCTCAAGTGGCACCGGTCCAGCAGGGCAGTGCTGACAGCGCAAGGCAAGGTTCTGCTTCACCTCGAGGGCACACTTTGAGCAGTTGCACGCCACCGAGAAGGAGTTCAACTGCTCCTGACGTCGATAGAAGGATCGATTGCCGAATGATCCATAGGAGATGACGATTCGCTGACCAGGCTGAATGCCCTTTGTCGACTTGATCCACAGCTTTCCGTCGTAGTAAGACCAGGTAGCGTTTGGCTCGCACCCGTGCTCTAAGACGCCTCCAAAGAGGCACTGAAATGAGCCCATCGGAATTTGCTCCTTCTTTAGGGTTTCGTGCCAGTTAAACTGAGTAAGGGTCGCTTTGGCTAGATCCATTGCAAGAATGCCGATCACTTGGGTCACCAGCTCTTCACTGTCCACCATCTTTGTGATGTTCAACTTGTAACGGTACATTGCAAACAGCAGGATAGCGCCGGTTAGTTCTTGAGCAGTTCGAATTGGGCTACGGCGATGCAGTTGCTTGTGCAGCTCACACTGAACCAGTTGAAACCATTCATCCACTTCAGCAGAATCGAGCAAAGATTGTTGTTGCGCTTTGGGAAAGAAGTTATCGCAGTCGTATTCTTGGAAGCTGTCACTCATTTTAGCGAGACGCTCATGCCCAATTTGGATCAACAAGCGGTACGTGTGCGATGACTTGGCACTAATCTCTCGTTGCATCAGTTCAATGATGCGGCATTCCTTGCGGTGATCGCCATTCATGGCCTCGCTGTAGCAGGTCTCGGAACAGAAAATCACCTCCGTGCAGTGATCACAAGGGAGAAAGGTGTTGGTGCACTTTTTGGTGCACTGGCTGCAGTTCACAAGACGTCCAGCCTCTTTGAGCACATACATCACTGGCTGCTCGTTGATGAGATTTTCGTCGGCAGGAATGTACTTGGTAGCACAATAAGAAAAGCGACGATTCTCTTCATTTCGAACCATTTCAATGCGTGAGTCAATGCTGATGTAGTGACTCTTGTTGATGGTTTTAGTGGGAACCACTTCGATAGCTTCAGAAGTGTCACTTTGCAGTACTTTCACTCGCTCCTTCAGCTGTCGTAGTTTGAACACTTTCTCCACGTCCTCAACGACAGAGATCAGATCGTCATCGAGAGAACGATGCAGCTCTGCACGGAAACTGTAGCAGTCGCAGAGGAAGTCAGTTGAGGGCGTGCAACGAATGGCCTGTTGAGTAAAGTCAATGTATTAGTAGGATACTTAGTGCTAAATACAAACTCTGTTTGCAAACCTCATTAATGTACTCAAAAGCCTCCGTCAGGTTTTCATTCTTGCTGTAAAGCTCAGCCAGATGCTTGCATTTTTCCGCTTTTGCAGCAGACTTGCCATTGATTTGCTCGTACTGGCGAATAGAGGGCACAAACTGCTCTTGGTACCACTTTTCAAAAGATGGAATGTGCATTAACCACAGGTAGTGCAGTTGTTCGTTGACAGATTGGAATTGGCGCCCAGCATTGTCAGTGGTAGAGGCACATAACTTCTTCAGTGACCCGTACAGTTCAGCAATAGTCTGGCAGTTTGTCCCCACATCACTGGTGGGTGTCATCTTTCACAACTTTACAAAATCAAATGAAACTAGTTGAGTCATGTTGGGCATTTTTAACTGTTTTTTACAGTTCTATTTTTGTAAAATACAAAACCACTATTAATTTGTTTTGAATTTTTTTATTGTAAAACCTATTTGAGTAAGGTCACTGTGGTGACAAGTGATAATGATTAAAGGTTTGCATTAAATTTATGCAAATATTTTATTGACATAACAACAAAAACCTCAGACTTTAGTAATCTAACTAACATTGAAAATCAAAATTGTTTATAAAATATTCAGTTTAAATTACTAAAACTAAAATAAAAAGCTCGTAAAACAATTTACGCAAAATAACTAATTGTATTTTACATTTTAAAAATAAACATTGAATGCTCTTCAACTTATCAAAAACTTCTATCAATTTGTAAAGTCTGCATTAAAGAGGAATAGATGGTACTACCATAGCAGTTGTTTTTTAAAGATAACCTTGAAAATATCTGGCAGGTTTTAGCCGAGGCTACTACTACTACTCTTTTCTTGTACAAGGCGTCCTTCAACAGACTTACTTCAATCTTCAACGATGATTTTGTCAAAAAAGTTATGCACTTTTTTCGTACTAATGACGGCATTAGATCTTTGACAGAGATGAATTACCTTTTACTCAATTCTTTTTGCAATACTACTTTTTCCTTGTTTGCACGTTTCTCACTGGTGCGATCAAAACCGAATCCGTTATTTCTACAATTTATATTATATAACAAATAATCTTCTAGCATACTTTTACCGCAAAAGTAGTGGTATTTTTTCTGAAGTAAGTTTCTGTTCTAACAAACTGTGTTAATTAATGCAAAACAAGGTTTAACAAACAAAACCATGATAAACTGGTTTCATCAAACATTTTTGTTTTCTTTTACCACTCACCCTATTGATGCTGCAAGTATCTGTGACTGCGAATTCACATCACTCATTTATCACTAGTCATCTTTTCCTTTTCTACACATTTTATAATGCTATTTTGCGTTTCTTTAGATTTGCGTACACTCACTTCAGACAGGATAAAACTCTTAAAAATTGTCCTGCTCAGATTTCTTATTTTTGTCGTTTCTCGTTTGCTTGTTAAAAGTTTTTTAGACATTCACATGTCAGCCAAATGAACTGACAGTTGATAAATCTCAGTTATCAACTTCTTGCATTTTGAAGACAGCTTCTTGTTACTACAAAAACATTACAATAAACATGTAACTAGAAATGGGTACCACGTTCATGTCTTCGTATTAGTTAGTTGATAGTATTTAGATAAATAAACATGGCATAACAGTGCACAGTTGCCAAATATGCATATCCAAGGTGATAGCACATTTGCTACATTTGGCGTGTTTATCACTCAGTCAAACCATCTAAACTTTCTGAATTCTATGCTTTCACGTGTTGGTTGATGTTTTGAAAAGCAATCACTTTCTGGTCATCATCAATATTTTTGTTTTTACACTCATCAGCTAAAAAATAATGATATTTGAATAAATCCCTGAAAAATAATCATAAAACAATAAAACCATATTTTTGCTTTCACCAATACACTAAAAATGAGTCGGCAAATTAGAGATTTGTAGAAATTTCTATTAAAACAAGCAATTTTCTCGTGATTTGTCATTTTTCCTTGAGTAGATACTCTTCATTTTTAGTTTAGAGAGGCTGAATGAATACATAATGATTTCCGTCGATCACTGCTCAATGCCTTTACTTCACTGTCACACACTGCAAACGCTGGTAGACTTGCCTATGCTTGTTACCGTTTGACTGTGTGACGTTACTGTAACGATTACATCATCTAAAAAATCGTTCAGCCACCTAAACTATTTTTTCAAAGATAATTTTTGTTGTAAATACACTCCATTCATAAACAGTTTATTGCACAACTAAACAACATATCTTTTTATCCAAAAAACAGGTGATTTGTTATCTCAACAGTTATTTTGTTGCCCGTTGCTGTATCAGTGCACTAATCGTGCTCTAAGTTTGTACGATAGTTTGGTTGCCAATATGATAACTCCATCTGAAAACACTTTCTTGCTAAAAACAATCGTAATTTTAGAAAAGTATAAAAAACTAAAAGAATCAAATGCTAATTATAGATCACTTATAAACAAAAGCTACTTTGCGTCAATTTAGTTATTGACAGAATTTAAAAAAATTATTTAGACGCTGTACTTTTTTAAATCACTTATTTGTTTGTTTCAACAGTGTACCCAAATGATCACCAGTTTAGTTGCCTTAATTGCATTTGTGAAAAATGTATTTCTCATTGACATCATCAGGGTTATCATGTACCAAAAGAACTAATCGACAGTATTTAATAAATTGAATCATTGTCTTTAGTATCAGTTGCAGTGATAAATATGATACATTTCAGCTATCATCCATAAGTGCGATAAAGAAAGCTAATCAATTTGTAATGTGCCTCAGATAAATAAAGCAATTGATTATTGACATCATATGGCCTGCAATGAGGACGATTGCACTTTGCTGAGAAACTAAAAGTGAGCCAACTTTTAGTACCAAAGATTGTGTTGCAGTACGTTTGTTTGTACGGCACAAGTACTTTGCTAGTGCAAACAGAATCAAACGTGATCTAATATTCTATTGGTCACAAGTTGCAGCATATCAAATTCTTAAAATGAGGTTAATATCACTGATATTCTAAACGTTATTTAGGACTCATTGTTAAGAAACTTTATTATTATTTGCTTGATGGCAAGTATTCTGGGGATGCACTGTCAGCTGGATTCTCTACTGTCGACATCATGGCCCTGCATGACGACACACGTATGGTGCCAAGAGATCTCCAGCTTACAGCTCACATTGAATCGTAAACGTGTGTCTGGTCATGCTCAGTGCGACCAGAATTGTCGTGTCGTCATCACCTTCACTTGACTTCTTCTCTAGCTGTGCATTACTCGAGCCCGTTTGACGTCACCAGCTTCACCAAACTTTACCGATTCCACTGCGCCAGACACTAACTTGTGACGTCAGAAGACAGAGCTTTCAGTGTGTGTATGTGTGTGCTTGTGTCGCAGTAGAATTTACACTGTCGATGCACTGTTGGTAGCATTCTGTTTTGGCCTCGGCACTTGATAGAATGTAGTCGTATTTACTCAATGAGCTTAGATTCCGGTGGCAGCTGTGCAGCTCACTATCTCTCTGGCATCTTCTTCAAATAGTGCTGACACAGCATCAAATTATTGTTTTGGCTAGTTTGTTTGAAAAACTCTTTCAGCAAAACAATATTTTTAAAATACAAAAGAAAACACTGTTTCTCTTCATTTTAAAATTTAAAATGAATTAAATTTTTTATAAATTTTAAAATGACTTATCTGCATTGTGCTTAAAACAAAAGCATTTTTGTTGTCAAACAAACTTGATCTTGGCACTGAATTGACTGAAGGTCGCACTTGTCAGCAGCCGTTTGTTTTGAAAGAAACTATTCTGATTTTAAGTGCAGTGCTCAAGTGAGATGACAGTTTTCAACTGATGCTTTACATTTGAAATTTTTGATGACATTAACAAACACAACGTTTCGGTTCATTCACAATATTTTTTCATGCAAAGTTCCGTTTAGTCAAAATGCTAAATTATTTTTTAGTTAAAACATGCAATTTTTTACCAAATGAACAACCTTTTAACTAATTATAATTACTTTAAACAGGTAGCTCCCAATTATTAAAACGGCCAGTCAAGCAGACATTTGTTCGCCTACCCAGTTGATGACCTATCGCCTTTACACTAGCATTTAGTGTGAAAAGTTTTCAAAAACTACTGTTACCCTGTCTGCAAGAGCCGGTACTTTGGCTGAGGAAAAATGCTTTTGTAGTATTCACTAGTATGAGTGTGTACAACTGTGGTATATAGATAGACCAAAAAAGTGTGCTCTAAATAGGCTTCTATTCTGTTAGCAGTTTGCCAGAGTAGTTGTAGTTGAGCCTTTGTGCAGCGTACACTGAAGAAAGTGTTATGATGCTCCGTTGTACAGCAAAATGTAGTTGGCCGTCACAGTGTAATGAAAACTGGTTAGTTATATATGCCCAGAGGAGAGTGAAGTAGCGGTCTTCATTGATTGGTGCTGCCAGAGCAGGCAGTTGAGCACAGCTTCACCACAGGATTTATTTTTGCCCTGAATTTGTCGGCCTTTGGTGATGGCTTATGGGAAGTTGGCACAAAACGGTGCATAAAACTAACTGTCGAAAAGTGTGCAATCTGTCGCCTTTCTTCAGTTCGAGAGACTTCCACAAGTGCACCGGCACAAGTGCTAAGTGCGCCCAACCAGTATGGCTGTGTCGTTGTAAGTGTACAAGACTGAGTTCAATGCAAGACTACTCCCTCATTCACTGAACATCAAATCGCCTACAGTACCTGATAGACTGGTACTGATTGAGCTGTACAGCAGCAGTGGTAGAAGAGAGAGAGAGGGGAACAGGCGGACCCCTCTTCAGCCGAACAAACACAGCAGACGGTACAGACGGCACAGCAGTAGAGGCAGCTTCCACTCTTAAGAGGTGCTGGTGCTGTTTGAATGGTGAAAGGCGCGCTAGCTGGATACCACTGTCGTGGTGACGTTCGAGAGGCACTGACGCCTGAAGAAGTGAAAGGAAGACTAAACTAGATGGGCAGGCATCGATTGACAGCACGCGAGAAAGCCAACTGGAGAGAGGCCTTTATAAAGTGAGTAGCAGCAGCAGTGGAAGCTAGTCAGTGAAGACTTTGCAAGTTGGCGCGCACTCTCCAGCCACTACCATCATCATCCTCTCTCTCTCTTTCCAACTCTCACCCGGCCGATCCTGCAGTTCCAAGCGATCAGACGTGGCGCTGCACTACCCGTACTCAGTCTGCCCGACCACTACCCGACAGTCTACTGCCTCGTTCAGCCGACAGCATAGCAAGTCCTTATAAAGTAGTCACACGCCTGCAGACTAGACAAGTCTGCCTTTGCTGCTGCACCACCACCGACGTCGACTACCACCGCCACTGAAACAGGAGAGAATTGTTGCCGGCGTGCTCCTCACCGCTTCCTCTCAACACGCGCGAATTTCAACACACACCTGCAGAGAGTCACTTCGAGTGGGAAGAAGAATCGCAGCCATTCAAAGCTAACAGTAAACAGAAGACGACCCGCTAGAAAAGAAGTGCTATTGTCAGTGATATTATCATCACCAGTGTTGCGCTTCACGTCGCTTGATTACGTCACATTTTAATCACGTAAGTTGCTCATCATCTGCTCTAAAGGCGCCATGACGTAACATCGCCGGCTGTTTTACTCTAGATTTGCGTATTCGCAGACGCGCTGATTCTTGGCACCGGTTCAGTTTAGATCAGTATATAAATCCGATTGTCTGTCACCACAATATCTGACAAGCAGTCTCAGTCTTTGGAAGCACTTGCAGCCGAAGCATCTAACTGAATCAGCTGAACATTTTTCACTTCTTCAATTTAACTCCTTTAAATACCAATTGCACTTCAAAATGAGTGAACTTCGCAAGAAGGTAAGTGAAATAACATGACATTTTTTGTATAACTGTCCCTCCCTTCTAATGATCGATAAATTGTCCTTCACGGATTGCTTGCATTGACATAATCTTTTTGCCGGCATACCCGACCTTTTACATTAACGGCATGCTTTTACCCGCTTAGATGAAAGCTGGGAGCCAAAAGTGCTCTCTGTGCTGTCCATCGAAGTGCGATGACATTTGGCATCTTTTTCACTGCCATCTTTCTTAACTTTAACTCTTCGGCAGCACTACATTATCTGTCGGCCGATCACACTCTCGTAGACACACACAGACACTTTTGGCGACGATCACTCGCCTTGATCTGTCTGGAATGCGCCTTCCCCGTCTTCCATGCCTCCAACACACTCAATCCGGCACTATCCGGTGACTAGACTATGTTGGCTATAATTAAACGCTCAGTGTCAGGAAAGTTGGCGCGCTTCTTCACATCGTCTTTCAAGTCACACCACTGTCGCTTCGCCTTCGTCACCACCAGCACCTACACACCCGACCAGAAAGGCGTCTTCTGACGTCTTTCACTACCTGTTCTCCTCGAGCTGCAGCTAACGGCTGCTGCTCAAAAGCTACTGCATGCCCCAGCATCGCTTAAACACTGCACAGACAATTGAAATGCATGTGCCAGTGTGTGTGATTGTGTTACACTTTCAAGTGATGCTGCTACTCTGGAGATCACTTTGACGATGATATTTCATATCATACAATGGCTATGCTTGCAGCAGTAGTAGTGTTAGTATTCCCCGAACCTTACCCAGTGACAGTCAGTCGTAATAAACAGTCTCTTTTCTTTACTCGAAATGCAATCGCACCTTGAGCAGCAGTCCGATCCAAGCCGATCAGCTGATCCAGAACTAACTGTAAGTAAATCTGGCTTCTTCACTTACGCAATCATGCCCCCGTTTGCTTAGTAGTAGCTGTAGCTGCAATCAATCAGTCAGTCAGTCAATGTCACCACGGCTTATCAACCTTTTGCACTATCAATTGCACTCTCTTCTTTCAATCATTTTGCACTGACAATTGCTCGTCTTCTCAAATGACATTCAGTACAGTGCAGCTTGAGTAATTGATTGAAGAGGAAGCAAATAACCTTTAAATGCAAACAGGAATTCTCAGAATCACTGTGCGGCATATATCATTTGAAGGGCTAGCTGCTGATGCAACGCTTTTGTGTAGTCTGGTAAAAACTAACTATCTACTGGAGCTGAACACAAGCCTTCCCCAATAGAACAGTACTCGTACCATGTGTGTTGCTGTGCCAGAGAGCGATGATGTAAGGCACTGCAAACGGAACTGAACATTCTCTCACGTTTTAGCCTTGAGAACACTACTGCGAGGACACTGTCAGACAGAGAGATGACCGAGAGCAGAGTGAGGGAGGGGGCAAAAGTTTGCTTAGCCAGTAATGGTGGATGCTAAGCTTTGAAGTGTTTGGTTATAAATCTTAGTTCCAACCGAATTAATTTTTTGCCTTTTCAAGAACAAGACAAACAATACCAAGTCAAGTGCTATATAGACACTGGCTAGCTGGATTGGTTCTGCATCGCTAAAAGTGTCCTTGATAAGCGCCACTGCAAAATTAGCTTTGGCTCGGTCAAGGTCACCATTCTCTGTGACATTTTTGTTCTGTACTTTTTGTTTGCTCTTTCCTGTGCTATATCTCCCTTTTCAAAATTACTTTTTCCCGGTTTACCATTAGCGGCACTGACAGATATTTTGTTTTTGTTTCTTTTCACTTCCACATAGCAACCAGAACTTTTTTATTAGTTGGAAAGTTTTCAGGCAAACAAAGTCTATCTGAATAGTCATATTTGCTGTCTATCCTTCAACTTCCAGTTCAGTTAACTTTAAAAAATAGATTACAGTATAGATTAAGTATTAGTAGCAACCCGAATTTGGTTTAAGTTCGATCTGGTTGGCAATGACAATTCTTCTGGCAAACAGTAACAAACCCTAATTTAGGCAAAAAGTAGTGCCCACAACCATTAGCACTATTGATCGTCCTGTAGTACATTGTCAATTACGTGACAATGCCCAATTTTAAAATTTTCAGGAACAGACAAATGAGCCTGTTTTCAACTGTTGTTTTTGAAATTGCATTCAGACTGTAGCAAATGTTTATCAAGAAGCAATAAACTGCCACTAACGGGTTAGTTGACCCGAGTTTTGCTTCCATATTGTTGTTGTATAAGCAGACAGTTTGCTGTATCATTTTCCGTTTCTAATACCAAGTAACAACAACTTGCATTCACTTGAACACTGACAGCAAACAGTGTGATCTTTCAGTTAGCAACAAGCAATTAGCAAATAGCAACAGTGCAATTGAGGGCATTGAGTTCTCGAGCGCTGACGATGAGCACCACTTCACGCCTCATAGAGGAGACTGGTGCACACTGGTGGCAATCACTGACGATCATTAACATCCTTCTTTTGAATAGACGGCTTGGCATTTCACTAAATCGACCATCGATTACTAATTATCTGCAAATCTTGTTTCCAGGTTGATCTGGCCACGCGAGCACTGGTGCTAACCAATGATCAGCTGGAGAAGGTGTCGGCCTTGCTCCTCAAGGAGCTCAATGAAGGCCTTCGTCGAGAGACGAACCCCATTGCCAGTATTAAGATGTACCCCACTTATGTGCGCGACGTTCCCGACGGTTCAGGTAAGCCCTGTTCTGATCTGATTTAAGTGCCCCTAACTAAAATGATCTTCTTACAGAGAAAGGCAAATTCATGGCCCTCGATTTGGGTGGCACTAACTTCCGAGTCCTCGTAATTGACATTGACGGCGACAGCTTTAACATGGAAAACGAAATCTTTGCCATTCCGCAATCGATTATGGTTGGCACTGGCGAACAGGTACGAGTAGTGACACTTTTTGACGATTGCACATTGCAAAATCGACCGTTTACTGACATTTTCTTTTTCTCCTCTTTCTAAAAACAGCTTTTCGATCACATTGCCGAGTGCATGGCTAACTTTATGGAGAAGAACAATCTGAAGGATCAGAAGCTTCCTCTGGGCTTTACCTTCAGCTTCCCCTGCCGACAGGAAGGTCTGACCAAGGCTCGACTGGTCAGCTGGACTAAGGGCTTCTCCTGCGCTGGTGTGGAGGGCGAGGACGTGGTGACTCTGCTGCGAAAGGCCGTGAGGAAGCGCGGCGACATTGACATCGATGTGATGGCAGTGGTCAATGACACCACTGGCACTCTCATGTCATGCGCTCACAAGAACCGCGAATGCCGAATGGGCGTCATCATCGGCACTGGCTTCAACTCCTGCTACATGGAGGACATTGAGAATGTGGAGCTGTTTGACGATGACACGCCCGGCCCGAACAAGGTCATCGTCAACACTGAGTGGGGCGCATTCGGCGACAATGGAGTGCTGGACTTTGTGCGCACTGACTGGGACGATGAGTGAACACCTACTCGCTGAACAAGGGACGCCAGCTGTAAGTTATTGGACAAAAGGGATAGTGGTCAAAAAGTAAGACTAATCAATATCTTTCTTCACAGCTTTGAAAAGATGATCTCCGGCATGTACATGGGCGAGCTGGTTCGATCAGTGGCCGCCTCCCTCACACGACAGGGTCTCATGTTCGGCGGCAAGGGCTCCGATGAGCTTTTCACGCCGCACATGTTCAAGTCGGCCTACGTCTCGGCCATCGAGTCCGACCCGAAGGGAGTGTACACCAACACGAAGCAGTCGCTAGATGAGATCAACCTGCAGCACGCCACTGTCGAGGACTACGAGAACCTGAAGATGATCTGCAACCGAATTTCCACCCGTGCGGCGCACCTCTGCTCGGCGGCGCTGGCCACCGTGCTGAACCGCCTGAAGCGCCCGCACACTACCATCGGCATTGATGGCTCCGTCTACAAGTACCACCCCAATGTGAGTACTCAATTTAAGTTCAAAAATTTTGTATTTACATTAGGGACTTTTTACGAACGCGAGTGGACCTACAAAAATAACTGATAATAGTGAATAATGTGTGAAAACTAAGAGATTAGTTGGGCAAAGGGACTAGGAAAGAAAAAATGGTAATAACGAAAGAAGGACAGAACAAAAAACTATTAGTCATTCGACTCGACTTCGCTTCGGCGACGACGAGGAGGTGGAGGCGTTCTTGCTACTGGACTTGCGAGACGACTCAGGGCTGTTGTTTTCCGAGCTCTTGTGATGACCATCACCGACACTACTTGACTGACCACTTCGTCACTCATCGTCCTCCAAAAATGGGCGCTCAACGCCGACGTGCTGAAAAGCCCTGTAGGCCAGGAACAACCAGTAATTGCCGAGCAGGCTTATCTCATCGGGCTCGAGGCTAATTTCTTCTGGTAGATAGCCAGCCTTTTCGTTTGTGAGATTGTCCAAGCCTAAAGTGCGAATGAGTATCGCCTCACGGGCGCTGGTTTCGACTGGTGAAAGGCCTGAAAAAACCGGAAAAACAGTAATGTTGTATCCGGCTTGGTTGATTTCTTCAATTTTATCACATTTAGCATGCTGTAAATAGAAAGTTTGTATTACTCTCAGGCGATAAATAGAAACACACTCACCTCTCCGTCTTTTCGCTCATGCACGTACGGCCGATTCAGACTTGTCCCCCGACCCAAGTAAAAGGTCGCTTCTCTTGCAAACTGTGAAAACTTGGCTGGGTAAAAGGCAAAATCATCATCTTCGTCAGGCACTAACCGCGGATCCAACAGCAGGTACAAAAATTCCCGTAGCAGTTTGTTCGTCTTGCCTTGCACTTTAGCGGTGTTGAGCTTTACTGTCAATGCCTGTTTTTTGAACTTGAGCTCAACTTCTTTGGCTTTCTTCAAGTTGATCTCCTCGGCAGAGAAAAATGATTTCGGTGCTGACTTTGCTGTACTGCATTGTGCTGTTGTGTCGCTCTTCACTTGGTAACACTTATCCAACTGCGACTTTTCTTCTACTGTGCACGCACTATAATTGGTGAACTTGCGTTTGAAAAAAATGTGAGCTCGTGTAGCGTGTCTGTAAATTTCGGTCAAGGTTGCGGCTGAGTAGGAGCATTCGACACATTTGTATTTGTTTCCTTGATCGTGATCTCTCATTTTATGCACTTTGAGGAGAGAATCATATACAAATTGCTGTGAGCACTGGTCACATTTGTAGGGTAAATCGAGTTCATCTGCTGCACAGGTAATTTTGCTTGCTGATTCAATGAGTTGTGATTCCTTTTGAAGAAGTTCCTTATTCTCTTCCCAATCTCTTCCTTCTTCTGCCTTCTCTTGACTTACTCTGTGTTGACTTGCTAGATGTTTTTTCAAACTATTCACCGTTGGTAATGATTTAAAACAGTGCTTGCAATTGACCCAGTTCAGATGCTTGAAATGACTTCGAAAGTGGGTTTTCATCACGGATAAAAAACCGCCATTACTAAAAGTGCAGCTTTCGATTGGGCATTGCCACTTTCCATCAGTGACCTGCTTCACCGTAATTTCTGTAGGATACTAGACAAAAAGATTATTAGTCGAGTTGAATAATGAGCGATTGTGGATATACCTCTAAAGTAGACATGACCGAACTTAAAATTGGGAAAACGTTGAAAATGAAGAGCTGATAGCAACGCTTGCAACTGTAAACAAGCGTGACTCATCTGTTGCCGGTGTGGCTGCTCAGCCGGTCCTTTACGTAAGCGGCATTACCCAAAAGGCAGCGTATTATTTTATTATCGAAATCGCTTTGACAAAACATTAACAAGACTAACTTTTTTTCTTACTTTCTTCCCAGTTCAATGTGCTCATGGAGAAGAAGGTGGCCGAGCTGACGAACCCCGAGTACAAGCACACGCTGATGCTCTCAGAGGACGGCTCAGGCCGTGGTGCTGCCCTCGTCGCCGCCGTCGCCGTTCGCCAGCAGGAGGAATTGAAGCGCAAGGCGAGGTCAAAGAAGATCAGCGTGGTCAATGGATCGGCGACGCCAGTAGTGGCCCCAGTGCCCATCGAGGAGCCCACAGCAGTGGCCAGCAACTGAGCGCAGCTACTGCAGCAGCAGTGTGGACTCCTAGCTCTAAGCATCCTTCACCCTAGGTCCATCTGCCTTCAGTCACTCACTACACCGACTAGTTCTTAACTAATTGCAATTTTATTTATATTCCGTTTTTCCCTTTTTTTATTATCGGTGGCGTTTTTGTTAGCCTCATCTGAGACCCTTTCACTAGCCCTGACCATCAACTCTTCATCGACTTCTTTTCCATCGCCCACTATTATCATGCCATGTGATCAGAGAAAGCCTAAGTTATATAATTCACTTGCTCTATTTCACCCAACACATAAACACACCCACTCACAAACACACACTTTGCCTGTCCAAACTTTGAAGCAATAAGCAAATATCAGATCTATTTGACTTGTTATCCATTCAATAGTTGAATTATTTAAATTTTATGGTAAAATATTTTATTTTTATTAAAAGCATGTATAAAACAAAGTGACCAGACAAGAGCAGGATCAAAATCCGCTTATCTCTGTAAATGACCCTTAAAAGTGAGTCCAGTATTGTTCGACCTAGACAAAATGCAATATTACTTTATTTTCTGTAAACTATGCAATAAACTATAAAATCAATTTTATTTTCATCCATGAGAAAACTTACCTGATGTTAATTACGAAGTGAGCGCACAATCAGAAATTTTCGTCTTCGATCATCAGTTGATCTTCAGTTTCAGCCTGCTCCAAATCAGATAAAGTGATCTTTGGATCAAAATGACTGCCTGTGGCTTCGTAGCAAGTCTTATTTGCAATTTCAACCATTATTTTGCGAATTCGATCGATAGCATCTTTGGAGCACCAGCCGTCTTTTTCAGTGCATTCAACCTCCTGCCCGTCGTTTTCAGCAATAATTTGCTTAACCTCAGGAACGTCGATGTCGCAAATCTGGTAAAAAGCGCGATTGAAAATTGAAATGTGACCTGGGCGGAAAATGTAATCGTCATCGCTTATATGTGGGGCATCTTCACTGAAAATTCGGTCGCCAGAGGCTGTGCTAACACGAGATTCATCGAGGTAATGGAACGGACTGACAGAATCCGGTAAATAGGACACACTGTGATCCTTGAAAAGTGTCACTTTGCAACGCATTGATTCAGTAGGAAGGCTTCGATAACGACATTCAATTGACTGATACATTTTTGATGATTTGTCCAACTTAGGATTGTAGCCATAACGAACCCAGAGATTTCGAAACGGCCCATTTAGGTAGCAAAATGCAAACATTGGCAGCAGGTATTTCAGTTTTGTGTTACGACATTTGGTAAGAACTAGAAGTGCATGTCGGGACCACACAGGTCGTTGATCAAACAGTTCTTTTATCTTGATCAAAACTGGATCATTACTTGTGGCCTCCGGTATTCGGCTTTTATGTTCCTCTGACAGCGATTCAGGAACCGTTTCACTTTCCCATTTGACAAAACTGCCAAACATTCGCCTTGGCTTGCGAAGCTGGCAGATTACATCTGGATTATTGGGTTCTTGTTTGGATTGCTCACTCATTTCAAAGAAGACAGCTCTTGGCGTGGTGAATCGAGAGTAAAAAAAGTGTTTCATTATAGTAACGGAGTTGTCTTTATCTACCGTCACTTTACTAGCGGGACCGTTTAAAATAAAATCCGACTTGAGGAGTTCGTTACGAATATCACTAATAAGAAAAAACAAAAGAAATGATTAGCTGAAATAGCAGTAAAACAACGCAACTGACCTCGATGTTGGCAGTAGTTGGAGATCACAGATTTTGTCTTCAAAATGAAACGTCGTATCAATGACGCCGACCGTTTCAAACTTGTAGTCGTGCGTCCCATCTGGTTTCTTTTTCCTTCGCACCTTTACCACCAGGTCTGTTGAACTCTTTCGGCCTGAAAACAGTGGAACTGAGTTTGGATCGTCTGGACGAAATTTAAACTGCAGTCGCGACTTTGGCGTAAACAAGATCGACTCCAGGCTTCGTATGCCGCCACAGCATCTGACAAAGTTATTTAAGTTTTCCACCTTTGCCGGCGCTTCAATGCAGAACATTTGATTGAGTGAGCTGTTCACCAAAGAAGGCACCTTGAAGTTGTGCTCCTCCAGCAGGACATCGCAGTCGACTTCACCTCCTCCAACCTCTTCGTCGCAGATTTCATCTTTGATGTTCATGGCGACAGCTTTTCAAATCGGCAAATACTGATTGTTTACTTTTTGAACTGAAGCACGTCTTCTGCGGAGGGCAGGGCGCAGTGCACGCTCGAAAATTTTTTGCTCTTTCTGCGCACACTCGCGCTGCTCGACTCGGCCCCATTTTGCACGACATCATCGTCTACCGAAGACACAAAGACTTCGGTCTTCTTTCTCCCATACCGGATCTTCCATTCTCTGACACGTGTTCACCTGTATTTCCAATCGATCGATTACACTTCATTAGTGCTTGAGTGCCCAGATATCACACCCAACATCATGGCTGAAGGAGCGGAACTGGATTTGTATGCCGATGATATTGGCGATGAGTTTTCACAAGTAAGCTCCTCTGCAACCTTGTCTCGCCAATAACTCAATTATACTTACAAAAACTTTTTATTTTTATTCTCTTTCAGGAGGTAGAGTACACTGAATCAGACCTGTACGATGATGTAATCACTGCAAGTTCCAAGTCTCGTACCACGGGCAACAACAATGCCGGTAATGGCGCGAGTATTAATTCAATCAAGCTTGAAGAAGCCGCTCCAACTACGCCTTCACTTTACAATGGAAGTGCTGCCCAAAACCAGCAGTCGAACCATTCAAATTCCAGCTCAAACTTGCTTCAGAGTCACACCAGCTCGAGCAGCAGTGAGATCAGCTCGATGAACTCTAGCAAGAAACCATGCATCTACGTCGGAAACCTCACTTGGGTAATATTTCTACGCTTAAGAGTACACAGCTTTTCTAAAATACTTATTGCATCATACAGTGGACTACCGATGAAGACGTGACTAAAGCTCTCAATAGTGTTGGTGTGAATGACGTTGTTGAGATAAAGTTTTTCGAAAACCGAGCCAATGGTCAGTCAAAAGGCTTTTGTGTCGTAACTTTGTCATTGGATTCATCGATTCGAGTTGCTCTTGAAAAGCTGCCTAAAATGTAAGTCTCCATTTGTTGTTTAAAGATAAATCTTCACCAATGTTTCGTTAGAGGTATGAGTTTAAACTTCAGATATTCTATCTCTTCCATAGCATTGGAAAATTACCCGATTTTAAATATAGTTGAGATTTGTAGTGCCTAATACTTTTCTCAAAGAGCAATAATTCAACATTTCCCCCAATTATTTCTAGTGAACTTTACGGCCAAGCCATCGCTGTGACCATGTGTAATCGACAGAACTTAAATCACTTTGAAATGAAGTCTCGCAAACCTGGACAGAATGGACAAAGCAACAGCGGCGGAAGCAACAACAACGGTAATAACAACAGCAGCGGCGGAGGCGGCAGTATCGGCAACTCGAACTACAATAATCAGAACAGTATGGGCAGCAACCGAAACTATGGAAACCCGTCAAATCAAGGCATGATGCTGAGCACTGGAAGCAATCGCCCTCCACTCTTGCCGGGTCGGCCAGGCACTGGTCTGACCGGCCGGCCAACCAATGGCCCTCTGCTGAACAGTCAGCCTAGACTTCCTCAACTACCGCCACACCAACAGTTAGGCTTTGGAGGAGCAAATCCACAGTGGACTCAGCTAATCCAACAAAATGGACCACGCAATAATCAGTTGCACGGTTCAGGTCCGAGTCTAAATCCTATGCTGCGAATGCCTCAAGGTAATACTCGTTCACTGTCCAACCAGCCGCTTCTTTCTGCACCTAACCAAGGTGACTTTCGTTTGTCTCAAGGTTCGGAATCTTTGCTTTTTGCTTTCTTTTGTTGCTTCTTTTGTTTGCTTTGTCACACAATTAACCGTTTCTCGTTTTTCCTTCCTTTTCTACTTAAAGTCGGTTTGGGCAGTGTCGGCCAACATGCGTTGAATGTGAACGCACTTTTTGGCTCCCAGCAAAGTCTGGTGAATCCTGGAGATCAGTTTGGCAACAGATTTGGTGGAATGAACCCATTCGGGGGTGGTCACCCAGGAAATGATGGCTTTGGCCGACAAGTACTAGACATGGGCATGCCTCCAATGACTGACGCAGAGTTTGAAGAAATTCTCGCTAAGAACAAAACACTCGCCACCAACGCCGTATCTCGCGCAGTATCTGACGCTACTTCTGGTAAATTTCCATTCTTGTTATCCATCTTTTAGATTCTATATATTCTGTTCCATTTCTGCTTTTACTTTTTTCTTACCTTTGCTTTATTCGCATATCTTCATGTTTCTATCCCTTTGCTATTTTATCAAGTACCTGTCAGTTTTATAGAGCATTCAGGACGCTTTTCATGCTTTTACACTTTTTGTGATAACGATTTTGCGATACACACACGCACACACACCGAACAGAGATCTCTGCAATAGTCGATCGATTCCTACTTTATTTCCACTACTTAACTACTTAACCGTCTTATTTCTCTTTGTCTCCATTACAAAACTGCCTGTGATAACTACTTCTGTGTTAGTCGTATTTTATATCACCATTCTGTGATAACTTTTTGTTTCCCTTGTTAGTCTTTTGCTAGGGCTTGTTTTTTGTTAAAATCGCAAAGTATTTTCGTGTATTTAGTCATTTTTCTAAAGAATACATTGATTGAATGCCTTGTTGGTATAAAATAACACTAATTTATATATTTCATTTCTTTCCATTGCATGTGCTCTTTTGTGTATTTCCCATTTTGTAATATAACTTGTAATGTTTTACCCCTTTTGCCCCTAGGTGACTATCATGCTGCGTGCGACACACTGGCAACTGCCATTTCGCTGATTTCTCAGTCGCGCGTTGGAAAGGATGAACGCTGTCAGCTTGTGCTTGCCTCTCTCAAAGATACCCTTCAAGGCCTCGAATCGAAGCTGACCCACGGTAGCGGAGGCGGTGGGGGTGGTGGCAGCGGTGGCGGTGGTGGTGGCCATCGAAAGGAACGCCCTCGATCTCGAGAACGATCTCGAGACCGTGGCAGCTCACGACGGGAGAAATCTCGTAGAGAACGCTCCCGCAGCCGAGAACGCGAGTACCGCGAGCGGGAGCGCTCTCGTGATCGTGAGCGACACTACGAAGACCGTTACCGAAAAGAGGACCGCGATCGGGACCGACATTCAGAAAGAGATTCTCGTCGTAATCGACATTAAAATGTAATGTAACCACTCTCTGCATTTGTATCACCTGCTCACACGCAGTTCGTCATCTCATCTTCACTACGGAAAAGCCATCCCTCATCGGCAAATCATCACCTTTCACTTTCAACCCCAACTTCTCTCTACTCATCACGCTACTTCTCTTGTACTGCTTTGACGTACACTGAGTCTATCTTCTCCCCGATCATCAGCCCATCTTTGTTACCTTTCGAAGGCACACTTGAGCCCAATTTAGAAATCTGAATTCTCTGTTTCAAATTTACTATATTACGTATGGAAAACCAAAAGTCTACAGGAAGAGTGCAAGATCATACCTCCCATCTTCACTAGCTCAGCCACCAGCGATAAGCTCTACCGACAAAAAGGCTTCGTCATGAAAGTGCCCCTGTGTGGCCTTATTTATGTATCGGTAAGAATTATCTCTTGATATACCTATCAAATATTTTTATATATTTCCTACCAGTATTCTTTCACTACCTCTCTTTCCCCATCTATCTAATCTTTATACATGATAAATTATTGCCAATGTACTCTTGCTGAGCAATCATCTAATGTTCTCTCATATTACTCACTTAACTTTTATTTGCTTTCAAAGTAGAGCATTATGATAGACAAAATTATTTTCAAAATTATTCAAATGCTGCGACATTTGCAAAGAATGCATTTTGTATTCACTGTATTACACTGTATTATTATTTTGGCAACCCTTTCAGTGCCCCCTTACTTTTTATCTACTTTTCTAAACCAATATTTTCTGGTATTTTTATCATTATTTTGTAGAAGTTGATTGACATTTATTTACTTTCACAAAGACAAACCTTTGTATTGTACTTAGAGGCCCTTCTATACACTTTTCCTATCAATATCGAGCTATATTCGCTTGACCCTCATTCAAGCATTTCCACTTTTATCTAGTCAAATTCTCATTTCTGTTTACTTTTGTTTTTATCTATTTTTATATTTTTTATACTTCTACCCACTCATTGTTTAAAAGTGGACTTAAACATGATTTCTATTATTTTGCCAGAATTAGTACCTTCTATGTTCATTATCCACTTTTTTCCACTTGCATCTCTACACCCATCCCTCCCCTTGCCTTAATACCTCTGTCCTAAACAAACTTACTTACATTCTGTATACTCAAACTGGCACACACAAACATTCTTTAAACACTTTCTGATCTCAAGTGCCAACTTTGCCCAGCTGGCGCAGACATATTCCTCTTTTGACCATGACTGCTTTAAAATTGACTATGACCTTTGGCTCGAATCAATCTGTTTACATTGAGCTCAACTTATAATGATGGAATTTTATGTCTTCTCAATGTGATTCTTTTTTACTGATTCGTTAAATCTAATTTTTTAACTTGCCTATAAAATGAGCTAAAATAAAAAAGATACAATTTTACTGATTTCTCTAAATCTGTATCGTGATGCACTTTGGTTTCGGTTTTATCAACTGTTCACTTGCAAACTCAAATTTCAACTTTCTGCATGCATATTTGAGCTTTGATATTTTCTTAAATATTAGTTACTTGACCATTTGCTAATAATATTCTTTTTTAATTTCAGGTTTTCCAATATACCAGCGTGGTTTTAGAAGAATATTTCCTACCCACTTAACCTGCTATGTAAAATCTAAAGTATTTTACTTTTTTGTACTTTCTCAACACTCCAAGAAGTCTGGAACGTTTATTATTAAATGTAGTGACTATGACCTATTGTTGTATATTTTTCCATTCAGTATAAACTCGTTTATGTGACTGAATTTTCATGTGTATAAATATTATTAAATAAAACATTTATCGACACAGATTGCTAAAGCTTTCTATTTCTCTACAGTTTTTTACAGACTTTTGACATCAAACATACAGTGGTTTGAAGTTTGGGAGATCATGGAATTGTACCGAATTTGGTAGACAGGGAACGGTCATTAATCAGTCTGACTGTAGATGCTGGTGCCATGTGTACCATTGCAAAGAAGTAGAATGGCTAGAAAAGCCGAATATTTGCCATCACTATTACTTCCTAGGGCAGAAATGTTCAACTGTTTGGTGCTTCGTTCGTCATTGAATGTACGGTTCACCATTCATCATCTGTTTACGTTCACATCGCTGGACCGTTTCTGAGAATGAGGGAAATAATTTGCTGCAAGCAAATAGACCGTTACTTGAGCGGCCAACTTGGCTGACGTCTGAGCCATATTGGCGCAAGTTATCACTGCCACCTCCGACTTGACACTGTACCACCAGTTGCATGCGCCAGTGCTTGCAGCTCAGTACTGCACTGGAAATGACCACAGATGGGAGCAATCAAGGAAAGTGTTGGGCAAGGAAGCTTGGAACGGGGAGGACTACCATGACTGCCTCATGATTGCCTGCCACTGACTACCAGACATCGAACATGTGAACATTGAAAACTGTGGATCGTGGTGGCACCAAGCACTGCTGACCACTGAAGAGGCGCTCAACAAACACAATTTTCTGCACCGCTAAACTTGGCATCTTGGTGTCCTCTCAGTGACCTTTCACTTCTACTGGCATGACCTCCTCGCGCTGTTTGCTCCATTGGCGTCTGTTTTCGATCACCTCACATTAGCACTATTGTTTGACGATGTATCGTCGGTGGCCTTAGTCAGTAGACTGTGGCAAATCGTACCTACCTGTGGTCAAAACACACACCATCACCTTCAGTACCTTCCACGGCAAAGAGAGGAACGAACACAGCACTCTCAGCTAAGGCGATGCTTGCGGTGCGATGTGCTGTTCTCTCTCTCTCTCTCTCTCTCTCTCTCTCTCTCTCTCAATGGGCACATGAAAGTGAACTTTTAAAGGCAAGTTCAGGCCGGCAAAAGGCAACAGGTAAGAGCCAGCGAGCAGTTTCCCCTGGCCAGCACTGCCACCACAGCTACCGCCACTGACTTGAATTTGCAGTGTGCTTACCTGGGCGCACTCATCCGCCAGCAAGTTCACCTCTCGCCTCGAACCACTACCTCTCCCTTCTTCTCTGCCTGGTAGTGGCCACTATCCTCACACCCTGTTGCACTTTCTGACCAGGCCTGTCTTCTCCCTCTCTCTCCCTCTCTCCTTCTCTCTTTTTCCTACCCATCGACTCAACTCAGCTAAACGCCAGCAAGCGGTGATACTCGTTCGAGAAAGTTGTGTCCACGCATCGATCGCCGAGTCAACGTTGTAGGCGAGTGTTAGTGAGTTTATATTATTTCCGACTTGCAAGTTCATTGCATTCTAATGATTTAAACTTTTACAAAATGCTTCACTTTCAATTTTAATTGCTTTGCCATTGGAATCAAAGTTTTACTCACCACTCCACAAACAAATAATTTTTTGTTTTTCATTTACTGCAAACTCGCCAAACACCGGTCAAAACTGATATGCAACTCATTTTTTCAATCTAAATATATGTGAAATATTTTTGTGTTTAATTTTTTTAAACAAAACTTTCATCGTAATCAAAAATGAAACGGCGCAAAAACAGTATTCGATCGTCCCTGTTGGGCACTAAAGCCACCTGTGGCCAGTCGATGAAGAATATGATTATTTTTGAAAACACCAGAGACATATTCTGTTTATTCGACCAATGATCAGAAGTTTTCAATATTTGTATACTGACCAAAACAGACAGTCGCTGTGAACTGACTTATCTTTGAGTCAAGCACTCAATTCTGTTTTTTGAACGTGCTTTATAGCAGATGCATCTCAGCCAATTTCTTACTATCTTATTGCAATAAATTAAACTTTTAAATATCATCAACGCAATGGACTCTTTGCTAGAAGACCAAACACTGCAAGCCGTGCTCAGTAAGTTCTTTGTCACTTTTATCGATTTTCTTTGATAGCTCTCTAACTTGCATGTTTTCTGACTGCTATCTCTGCACTGAGGTTAGCCGGTCATTAAAATACCAATTTTTGCTTTTTCAATTCAATGTTTTTACTGTTCCACTCAACCTTGTCATTGCTAATGACAGACCAACCAACAACTGTCTTTTGTTAGCCATATTTTTATGTGTTGATGCTGACGGTTTTGCTTTGATTGCTACATTCGTCTAATAGGGTCCTAGGAGTTTTTATTGAAAGCACTATTGACGTGCTCAAGGAATACATATTTACCTTTTTTTATGGTTGATGATGTCTACTTCTTTGGTCCTCTGGTCTGATCAACAGAGTAAATGACAGTGTTTCCCTCTGTTTTGGTCGTCTAGTCTAATTGCATTTTAATTTCAGTACCCAATTGGTGGTCGTTTGCTGTGACCAGTAGTGGACAGTTCAGTTGTTTCCATCAAAACTGGTCATTTTCACATTAGACACACAGCAGCATTTGTCTTTTTGGTGGCTAAACAAGCTCAGCTAGTTTTCATCGATGTCTGGCGCTCTCTTCCTCAGCGGCGAGCTAACCTTGAACTTGTACTCTGACCAATAGGTCATAACCTCTGTCTGTGCAGCAGACAATGCCAACGCAGCAGCAGCAGCAGCAGCAAACGGCAGTGCACTCACAGTAAGTCCCGTTGCTGAGGGAACACATAATTCTTATGTCAGCGGTGACTGTTTCTGATAGTCTCTTTCCCGCTTTCTTTTGGTGTTTCTCATTCACTAGGGCTGACTGTGACTGAGCACCTTGACTCTTGAGCTGCCATTGCCCTTCGACGTCTGTTCTGTTTCGGCAGACAGACAGACGATCAGTCTGTCTCATCACAATGGCAGGTCGTGTGTGTGCTGCCGGACAATAAATCTGGTGCTGGTCTGCGTGCTCCATATGATGTTCGTCTTGGCGTTCAAATTGCCGTATTTTACTGCTTTACTTTTCACATGAATTTGTCTGGCGTCGTAAAAAGTGCATTCTTTTGATGAGCTCAAGCTTATTTATGCAAAATATTTGCCGGTGCTGCAGCTGACGTTTTGTTACTGTTGCTACGAGCACTTTTGTATTGACTGGTTGAGTACATTTGCTAAAAAACACTATGGAGATAGACCATCATCATTCCTTGGTGATGACTAGAACAGGTGGGGTACAAAGAATAGACCTCTCTTTATCTTTAGAAGGGAAAGTCAAAGTTTGTTCTTTTTTAATTTAGTCTCATCGTTCAATTTCTTCATCATTTCTACACCTTCAATTCTGGAAAACAATAGGCAGTTGTTTTTCTTTGAACTTTTTCTTCTTACTTCTTGCTGTCATTACGACAACTTTCATTACTTGGCCTTGCACTAAATAGCTTTCAGTGCGCCACTGTGCCCAAACACAGTTCATCCAGAGCGCTGCTCACTCCGGAGTGCGTGTGTGTATGTGGAGGGTAACAGGTGAGCGCAGTGATGGAGCAGTGGTAGACAGAGAGTGCCAGCCAACTCACCTGAAGGCAGCTAGCACAGACAATGGTAGTAGGGGCAATGGTAGTGTGTCCACGCTGCCAAGCAAGTTCGTTCAACTTTCTCTTAGAGTTCACTGCCGGCCGCAGAGCACACTCTCCGGCTATGGCTGCACATGAACTTGACTACATTGCATCCTCCTTCACCTTTCCCCTCTTTTTGTAGTGCAGCATATCTCCGCCACTCAAATATGCTGACAGAGGACAGTTTGGGCACTGATTTCCTAGGCAAAGCTTAATTTTATTATGCCCTTAAATTGGCTACTCTTAATGTGTCACCTTACTGAAAATTTATATACTGTCGAAACATCTGCTCAGATGTTAAATTCACCGCAGGTTTTGTTTTCGTTGTTATTTTGCCAACAACTTTGTTCTCACCTATCTGCCCTGCAGTGCCAAAGCTGTCATTCTCCTCTCTTTTGCCCAACTTGACCACGACCGTGACTTGCAGATTACGAGTGCCATGACCAATGAAGCCAGTTCTCACTTGAATGCCTTTTTCTCGACTATCTTATTTCCTTTTTTTGATTGAATCAATATCGGTAGTTTTTCTTAAAACAACAGTTGGTATTTACATTAATGAGCATTTTGTTTACATAGAAGCTTCAACTTCCCAGTGTACGTTCTCAGATCACACTGGTGTTACACCAACGGCACTGAATCATGTTGCATGATGCATTTTTGTCCATAAATAACCTGTGTCTAATTAGTTAGTTGGATGTGAGAAAAAGTGCCGTTAATCACGGCATGCAATGTGTCGGTTATCCTTTAAAAATCTTTTTAAAATGAATCTTTCTTTATTTCTATTTGTCGTTTTGAACAGTTAAAAAGTGAGGTGCCTATCTGATTAGTGTGTACGTCAGCAGTGTATCTTGGTATAAATGTCAATCAGCAAGAAGCAGGTAGAAGTGCCGGTAGAGTGCCAGTGAGAGCATAGATTAAGATTTATCTTTTTTCCGAAGCGAATCTTCTCTCGCTTATGCGCAGTCTCTCAATTAGACGACCACTGTGGAAACTGCAAAGCACACTGCTATCACACCTAATCTAAATTGAACTCTTGCTTTTATTTGTTTTCTCATCTTTACCTTTTTGGAGCCCGAGAGGAACTTTAAGAGTGTCCAGTGTGTGCACAGCACTAATCGACTTGCTGTGTGACCTCATCGTTTTGTTGATAAACTGAGCCTGAATGGCGTCTCTTATCCGTATATTCGTTTCAATCTACCGTTGCATTAAGTGATGGTCATGCTCTCACTGTGTCCAGTGGTCAGATAAGACATGCCACTAGCGTCACTTCTCTTGTTTTTTCTCTTGGTTGCCAAGTGGTGCTCATTTTTCTTTTCATACTTGCCTTTTTAAAACTTTGCGACACTAATACAGTGATCACAGTGTTGCGGCTACTGCTAATTGACAAATATTTTGCTGCACTACCGGTAAGTGGCATAATCTTTGCACTGAGCACATGTGCCCCCTTACCCCTCCATTTCTATCAGTAGATGTTTTCCTGACAAGTCTAGTCTTTTGCTGATTTATACTTCCTTTCGTTGCTTTACCTACCCTTCAACAGTGCTACTATTTTATCACTTTGCCGGCAGCCATTTTTAATTGATTGCTTTGAATTACCTATTAAATGACGCCAAATGTGATAAGCGTTCACAGTGACTTACAAGTTTTGACTTGAAGTTGCATGAAGAGAATGTGTTTACTTTCAAGCTGTGAAGCGTTTCATAAAAGCAAACTGAATACACCAGCACTAATTTAATATCCATCTATAAATTATGGTATTTTTGCAGGTAAAACCCTTCTTTAGTGTTTCATCTAAATTGTTTTTATCTGCACTTTAAAAACTAACAGTAAAAAGTATTTAAGAAATTTCCTAATGTCAAAGGTGAAAAGAGTAAGTAATGCACCGTTTAATCTTAATTTTGCTCCCTGCATGTCGCCCTGATCGCCGTCTTGACTACCTGCTCAACGGTTACCTGGAAACACCAGCAAAAGAAGTCACTGGCATTCTTTTTTTCTGGGTGGGCAGATGTCTCTTTTTCGTCTCGCCACTACTCTCCACCATAATTAGGCGCACTAACTTTGCCACTTTTTGCTCTACTGGTAGCTCATCAACTGTGACCATTACCCAATGGGCACTAAACAACAATTTAAACTGCCATATTCTTCTTAAATTGTGGCTTAATTTCCCTTGCGTTGTCTTTTGACTGATAATTTTTAAAAACAAGACAATTGTGGCGATTTGATTTTTTATTTTCCCGCCATTGCTGCCTAATGGTGGGCATCATGACTGTCTTGCTTGGGGTGCCTCTAACTTTGTTTCAGTGTAAAATTGAATTGTGCCCTGCTTTACTAAATACCATCACTGCTCTTTAAAGTGCAATCATTTCTTCCTTCCTTTCTTTGTAAACTCAAGCAGTTGTGGTTTGTCTGCACGCCATTTGTCTGCTTGTTAGAGCAAAATGCCTTTTCAGATTACCTCCTTTGCCATCACTAATTTTCCAGCCAGTAATGATCTTCTGCCCCATGCAGCGAGTAAAGGTCGCGCAACTGTAAAATTGGTCTGTTTTCTTATTCGTTCGAAAAATGTCCTCTTCTGTGGTGAACTGAAGCAGCACACAGTTCTGGGGAAATATGCTCTCGCCACCTCCTTCAACACTGGAGCTATTAATGAGCTTGTTTATTCGTCTCAACTCTAATGACTCTTTTAGTGTGGTGAAAAGGTTCTTTCAATAAGCTTACCTAAACAGTATCGATTGAGTTCATGTTGACAGTTTTAGGCATTTCAATAGACGTGATTGAGTTTTTTCAGCAAAATAAAGCTTTTTGTAAATCGATTCACCTGTGTACGCTTGTTAAAAAAGGATCAATAGCCTTTGTTTACTAATGGTTGTTCGCTGTAAAAAAATGTTTTTATTGAGAAACGTTGATTCTGTCGCCCATTTGGCTTCTTCTCAATGATGAAAATCATCCTCACGCCATGCCCTTTCACCTCTGTCCAGCAAACAGAAAGCCTTTGATTGACCACTAAAAAGACGTTTCTTTTCTTTTTGCCACTGTTTGCTTTGTCCTGGCGTGTGTTAGCCTCTTCTTCTCTGCTCATTACACACTAACGATGTCCACCTGAGGAGACATTAGTGTGTTGACGTATGAATGCTGAGAAGCGCCATCAATGGAAATGATAATTACTACTGGAGATTTGGTGCATCGCAGTTCTTAGTTTGCTTCGTAGTGCCTTCTCTGTATATGAAGCACTGTCGTTGTTTCAGAGAGCGCCAGAACTTCACTGGCTTTTCGAGAACTCGGTTTGTGCCTGTTTACTAGACAACAGACAGCTCTTCCTTTCTTTCTTTTTGAGGCAGACTTGTCAACACACAAGTCTGCCTTCAGTGCTCAGCCGCAGAGTGCAAGTTTGATTACTTAGCAGTTCAGTGATCTGTCACCGAGTTCAATCTTTTCAGCAACTCAAACTATTGTTTGCTGTGTCGCATGGGCTTTTCTTTGTCATCAACTCACTTCTTGTCGTTTTTTGCCTCTCCGATCAACTCCCCTGATCAGCTCTCCATTTTATTTGATTTTCATACCATGCTTTTTGCCGCTGTACTACAATCTCAATAATCCGACGTAGAGCACTCGGTCAATGAGCTGCTACCGTTGCACCTTCGACCTGTTCACCTCTTCAAAAACACTCTGATCAGCTGATTGAGCTTAGCCAAATTTATCGAATTTCTGCTCCATTTGTCGCTGTTGTTGTTTGTGTCAACGTTACCTTTTTGCGCAGCAGGCCAACCAAAAGTCGGCACAGTCTTCAGTGGTAAGTGAACCACACTCTCTGTCAACACATTGCTTCGATGAAAGGCTGCACACTTCTGTCCTCCTCCCCTTTTCACTTTGCTTCCCTTCCAAGTTCCATTACCTTGTTTTGAAGAGAATTCCACTGCTACAGCAGCCGTAATAAATATACTTTTTATTTGGACACACACTGCTCAATTATTTACGACTTTAATTTGGACCTTTTCTCCGCTGTTTGCTGGCAAAAACAGTGCTTCTTTTTCAGTGCCGATTAATCGTTATGTAACGATCAGCTTGTCTGCAACAGGTGACAAGCTGCTTGCACAAACTACTGAACGGTGCTCTAATATCACGGTTTAATGACTGAACCGAGGTTTTTCGAGATTACACAGAGATAAGCGATACTTTGCTTGCCATCTTAAAAAATATGAACATCAGTGGCCTAACTGTTGATCACCGAAATAGTTCATTTTTTTATCATAAAGAAACTCTGATTTTAATTAAGTTCACTACTTTTCAATCTGATTAGTAAATTTTTTTGCATTTTTTGTTGCATTCAAGTATCCTAATCTCATGACAACAATAAGTTCTAGTTTATTGGACGCACTTTCATTGATTTTAATTTTATCTAGAAGTAGTCTTTAAACTTAATTATTTTGTGCAGTTGCCAATGTTTGTATTGCTGAATCGGCGTCTGCTCTCTTCAAAATTCACTTCCTGATTGATTTGTTTATAGTCGAAAATGTCTGAACTGCCATTGGCTGTCCTTAGCTCTGTCCACTGAGCAGCATGTTTCTCACTTTTCAGCTCTATTGTGTTTTCTTGTCTACCATTGTTCACCGTTTTTCCCTTTTTTCTTCATTCGCAACATAACCTCTTGTAGTTGTAGCTGTTGTTGTTTGCTTATATTCTGAAAAGCATGCTGCTGTAAATGTATGAAACCTGGCGCAAATTAAGTTGCTTTTATAATTGTTCTCACTTTTTTCTGCCAGAAAATCCGTTTGTTTTCTGCCGACATCATCCATTAATTTGTTTACTAATTGCCTTCGTATAAAGCGACTTTTTAGTTTTGGTAATAGCTGTCATTGTGTCGACATTGAATCGCTCTTTAAGAATAAAATATCTTGCAAGAATGACAAGGTTGGTGGTAAGGAAAAATGTAGAAACGGTAGAAATGGAGGTAACAGGAAAAACATTAGTAAACTCATAAGGCCATCTGTCAACTACTGCAACAAATGCATAGTTAATAATGGAGACTAAATGGCGTAAATGACATTCACCACGACCAGTAGAGGAAATCATTACAGTAAAGTCTATTTCTCTGTGGTTTTGCTGTATTGATCTGTTTTTCCAGGCAACCCTGTGATTCTCTATGCTAATTTGCATAAAATTAGCCACACGTGAGCTCAGACGGAGACACCTTTGCTCGTTGCCCTCGTTGTTTTGCCTGTTTAAGTCTTTATGCTGATTTAGTGATACTTTTTAGTTTAGTCGAACTTGATTCTACCTTACCTAAAGTACTAGTAGTCTCCACAACTGTCACCTGATGTCCGTTTGCCCATCATCTTGGCATGTACAATTGCTTTTCTTACTCACTCCCTGCCATTTCAGTTTATTCAGTCAACGTAGGCTGTTAGGCCAAACAACCTGTTGATTTTAAAAGTTATCCAAGTGTTTTTGTTGTTGTTTATCAGTTTAATGTTAGATAGGAAGTGACATATCGATTAGTGAAGAGTAGCAAAAAAGTATAGCAGTGCTTTCAGTGCAGCGTGGCCCAGTAATGACGTCAGCTGGTGCCGTGCCAGCAGTGAACTCAGCTTGGCGACACCTTTTCCAGTGCCATTGTTCGCGCCAAGAGTTGTTTGTGCGGAGAGTGTTTTTGCAACTACTACAGCACTACTGCAGCATTGGCCAATCGATCTGCTTGGGCTGCTCGCACGTTGACAAACGGCCAATTGATTGCTTTGTCGGCCACTGTCTCCATCGATTACACTGTCACCTGTGCACCTCTGTCGGCAGTTTACCTGCACTGTGAAGTTGTTGTGCTGCTGTTGTTTTGGTGGCTTTAAAGTTGTTTTGGCGCCTTCAATTCTGTTCTGTTTGTGCGATGCACTACCTTTAAAGTGGCGACGGTAGACAACTTTCAATTATGCATTCACTGCAGCACATTGATTGACTTGTTTTGTCCGTAAAGGTCGACTGGCTCAGTGTGGCTGATGCCGGTGAGGATCAAGTGTGTGAAGGGATGGCATTGCAGCGATGCTTGGCAATGTATCATTACCAATGTCCGTGTGCTTTTCATTGTTTCCATTGATGACATTTCAATGGGAGTGAAGCCATTCTGTCACTCTGTTTGAATGTTTCAATTGAAAAAGTAAATAGTTGTCTGTTAAAAGTAGTAACTAACTAGGCAACAACAACATAAGCACTTTTTGGTAGCACGTTCATTTTCAGTGTGATCTTTTTCACACTGCACCAAAGCTATTATCTTCGTTTTAAGTATTTAAAACTATTTTTAGCAGTTTATCAACATCAAGTTTCTGTATTTTTTCACCATCTTGATCTCTACTGTAATCTAAATGGCTCTTATTGCAGTCATTTATGTGGTTTCACCGTTTCACTTGGCTATCTCAATTACCGCTTATCTCGGAAAACCAAGCGGTTTTCTCAACATGTCTTTTAAATTTTCCCAAACCGTTAGCTCAAATTGATTCACTTGCTTTTGATTAAACTCCAACAAAATCTACTGCTATGTAATAAAAAATTGTCCAGTATTAGTGTGATTGGTTTTGTCGCACCAAAGTATGGTTAGCACTTGTTTATGTACAATAGTGCTTTCTTTAAAAGAGTTGTCAATCTGGCTAATGTTATCAAATGGCTGTTTTCATTATCACATGAGCTATCTAGTGTTGAGAGGAAAACAGATCGATTTACTATCTCGAGCCTGTGATTTAATATAGATGCTCAGTGACTGGTGAACAATTTTCTCACTGCTTTGTAAGCCGTGGCATAGACACACATTAAAACTCTCTGACAACTGTATCATTTCTGTGAAGGCATGCATCCTTTTTGAGAATTTTTTCTGATTCCATTATCTTGTTTCTCCTGTTTTCTGAAACTGCACTGCTTCAATTACATATTATCCAGCAAGTTGTTTCTTGTCGCATGTGTAAATCTGACCATTTACCAGGGTTGGCTTTTTTCACTAGCAATCCATTTTTTGAAAAAACCACCAGCAGAAAGACTATCTTTTGGCCATTGTGAAGCAACGACGTCTTTCTCTCACCACCACCGTTGCAGTCGATTCTTCTATCTTGTGCGAGCTTCAACATTTTTCTTTCACTTGGCTATTTTTGTGATCTCGATTCCAATGCTTTTGTTTTTCCGCTGCTCTTGCGCCACCGTCGAGCACTCACACACACACTTAGAGAAAGACTCACTCACACCTTTGCAGGTGACTGTCGTCTTCTGATGACGGTGTCAACTCGGGTTCAGTTTCTGCAGTCTCTCGATGTTGTAGTTCGCTTCTGTTGTGTTCTCCACTGTTTTGCCTTCACTTCAGTTCTCGACTTGCTCTCTTCACGCTTCAATAAGTTCCACTTCTCGCTTCTCCTCATGCCGTCTCACTCGCTGGTCTCTACTGCTGTTCGCAAATGGCTACTTTTTAGTGTTCGGTATGTCGGCGAACGTTCAACACTTTTCTGTCGACCATTGTCGGGTGAATAAGTCACAAACGGCGACAACTTTTCCGACAGGTAGCTTCAGCAGCTCCTTCACTGGCTGTCTCTCGGTGGACGTCTTTCCCTGCTTCCCAACTGGTCGCAGTCAACAGTTGGACTGCCTTCAGTTTCCCAGTGGGCACCACTGCTTCGGCACTTGCGGTTTAAGTGTCACGCGCTGGCCACGAGCTCAATCGGCGTCGTTCACTACCTGATCAATTCAACCACTCTAATCGCTCAAAATTGTCTTTCACTCGTTCTCACTTGTAATTTAGTTTCACCGTTTGATCTCCTTCCCCAGTGATCCACATAATCGACCGTTTTAGTGACATTTTGTTTGATTTCAATACGAATCAGCCAATCACCAAATACTGATGACATTTGTGTTGCTTTTCCGCTTACTTTTCAATAGCCACATTACTTCCGTTTGTCAGTGTTTTGCAGTTTTTGAACAAACATGACAGGAATGTTTAGTGACAACAAATGCTCAACAGATGCTCGTCAGAATCAACATCATCATCATCATTAACTGTGAAAAGCATCTTTGCGACATTGTCGCCACTTAATTGAAACTTTGAAAAGGTGGCCACCATCGACGCTACACTGTCTACACCATCCACCCAGTGGCACATTCACATTGCCATTGCCAGTCATTATCATTAACTTTGGCTCTAAAGTGTGTGCTACTCCTACTCGTTCACTTGCTTAATTTGCCATCGTCGTGTGTGTTTTGCGTCCATCGGGTAATTTTGCATTTGCAAAACAATTTTCTCTTTTTCTGTAGCATTTGCAAACGGCTCGTTTTACCACCTACAGCATTGGTGCACCTAGGTAGAGCCATTACATTTAATTTACCAACTTCTCTGGCTAATTGTTACGTTGGTTCATAGTTTCTCCCATCTTTATTCTATTGACAATATATCTTATTGCCACTTGCAAATGCCCAAGTGTCATCACGTTTCCCACCTCAGCTGCATACCTGCACTACATTTCACTTATCTTTACTTGTTCAATATTTGTTTTTTCAGCTAAAGGGCGCCATGTCAGACTCTCTGCTCAACACTGAAACTCAGTGTGTAATTAAAATTTTTTTTACTTTTTACTCGTGTTCAGACCACACTGAAAGGGGGTGCAAACGGATGTTTGTAGTCAACCAAACGGCAACAGTCTGAGTATTATGCAATGCAAATGATACCTGTTTTGTTTCGTCATTAAACCGACAGATCAGAGGAAGCCTGTAATTTGACAACGGGCACTCTGTCCACTCCCCAGCAGTCAACACTGGTTGTGCACCGTCCCAGGCAAAGAACTGGCAGACCAATAATTTGCTCTTAATTTGTACTTTGTTACAGCTTCTGGCCATTGTCTCTGTTCTCGTCTGTGTAATTATTTTTGCACAAACCCATCTCTCGCACCCTTTATTGGACTCTAATTTCTCCAAACACACAGAGAACTTTTATAAAACTCTTAATTTGCTTAACAGTTTTTTCATAATTTTCAATTTAGGACTCCCTCATGCTTTGTAAATTTTTGTAGTTTTCATTTGTCAGTCTAAATAGTCTTTTTGTTGCTCATTTGAATCAACTTAAGGGGGGACACCGCGCACTTTTTTACTGTTTTTTCAAAATTTGATTTTAGGGTGGCTATGATGTTCATAAAAAATGTACTAAATAAGGATTGTTGAGAATTTCATGTAGAACAGTCTTGTGTTGATACTACGGTCCTCCGATGAGTGGATCGCTGTCGGTAACGACATCAGTGTTCTGAACACGCAGGTACATTTTCCGCCATAACGGGTAATACCAAAAAAATGATCAAGGTGTCAAATGAAAGGTGACTAAATTATCTAGATTTTGTCTGACTCGGAATATTTTTAAGTAGTTTAACTTCTCAGATAAAGATTTTTGAATGATGGTAAAAGACGAAAAACTTTGAAAACTGACTTAACATAGAATATGTGCAGATTTCAAATATTTTTTAAATATACAACAAAGTTGAAATTTAAAAATCCGAGCCAGACAAAATCTAGATAATTTTGCCATCTTCGATTTGATACCTTGATCATTTCTGTGATATTACCCGTTTTGGCAAAAAATGTACCTGCGTGATTCAAGATCTTGCTGAAAAAAGCTGTTGACTAGAAAAGAAAACCAAAAAATTCGAAAAAATTTGCTATGTGCGCGTTGTCCCCCCTTAACAAAAAAAATTACGCATTAATTTCTATTTTAAAAGCTTTTTAAAAAATGCGGAAATCGATTTTTTGTTTTGATGTTTTTTTCAGAATTGTTGATTTATTAAAATTTTAAAGTTTTTTTGATTGAAAAATGTAGCATGTCCGTTTACGTAGTAACAATATTTAAATCTGAAAACATAATTTTTGGCGTTTTGTCATTGTGGTCATGTCACACTATCATGATCATCATTTTTATTTTCACGCAAACTGGGCAATTATTTATTTTTCAAAGTAACCCTTTCAAAAACAAAAAACATTTGTAAACTTTTTGTTTGTGAAAAATGAAAAAAACTTGTATTTCAAAATAAAGAGTCCACAAAAATACCTTTACTCATTTGCACACTATTCTCAATGTTCAATGATTGCCAACTTAGAAAAGCTCTAGTTTTGATTACTAGTATCTACATTGGTTAGTGTCTTCATTTGTCAAGTGCACTGATAAAACTTTCAAAATTTTGCAAGTTTTTGTGGCCGTAAAGTTGCCTTGGCGGATTTTCTTATCAGCCATCCAATTTGCAAATGCAAGTTTACCCTGTTTTGACTATCCGTCATAGTTATCTTGCCGATAGCACCTGCGTTTTATAGAAAATCTTTTGTTGAGGACACACTATGCCCAATTAATATATCATGATGAAGTTCAAAATTGAACAAACACATTGGCAGTTTCTTTTGTAGTTGTGATAGTAAGTTTCTGGTTAATTTGCCGTTTTTATTAAAACTACTTGTTTAACTAAAACAAACTAGTCTAGCAAAAAGAAACCGTAGAGATTGACTGTCAGCAAAAAAACAAGAGTCTCAGACTGGTGGCAGTGACACTGACAGGGCATTTTGCCGTGTTCATTTGCATGCCTAATGAAGACCAGACAGGACCACCTTTGGTTGTGCTGAGTGGCTCAGGAGTCTTTGGTTGGTTTGTGCCGTACTGTCCGCCACTGTTCACACTCACTGCCAAGTGCCCTTTACCTGGAGCACTTTAAACTGGCCAATTTGCAACCGAGATGAAGCCACCGTTTCGGCGCTTCTTCCCTCCTCTCCATTATCTTAATGCTTTACTATCTCATCTTGAAGGGCAATGAAAAACTGCACTTTGCTATGGTTTGAGTTGGTGGTGAATGGCGCTCATACTGCTGCTCTGTTTGCTGTTTCTGCGTCTTTCACTGCACTTTACTCCACATTAACCGCCAGCTCCACACGCGACTATCAAAGAAATGTTTGAACATTTTGCAGTGTCTTCTTTTTTGGTTTTATGTTCTCTAACGCTCACTTGTCGGCACAATTATTTAAATTATGGCTCAATTATTCAGACTAATTTGTTCCAGCAACTTGCAACAGTTACTGTCGAGTTTCTCGACCAGTTGACCAAGTGAACGAAGGATTCAGTGAGTGTCAAGAGACGACTAAATGAATATTTTGTCTGCATAACGGTTAAGATAGTACATTTCAAGAGAGCGGACATTAACTTGCGTAGTAGTGCAAAAGCAGGACAAAATAAAAGTGGTTGATATTTTGATGTGGTCGCATTCAAAACAATAAAGAATTTTTTCCTTTACTCTGGGATTGCTACAAAAAGGTTTAGGTTGATATGAGAGGTCCTATTGTATTGTATCATTCAAAACATTAGTTTGAATGATATTTGTTTTTAGAAAATTTGTGAATCTCTATGACTATCATCACATGGCGACACACTATGAACACCAAATTTCGTCGCCCCTCTGTTTAGGCTCTCTTTGTTTCTGTCTTTTCTCAACTGTTGCACCATCATCATCATTAGGAAAACATAATTTGAACGCTTTACTGTTGTTTCAGTTTAGTGTTCCATTACAACTATCGTATAAACGATGTTTTTGGTGTGCCTATTGATAATTAATTGTTTTGTACTTTATGTCATCGAGTGTCGCAAGTGGCTGCGCTGGTGCTTGGTGCAGGGTACCACCACCATGAATTTTTACACATAGAAAGGATTACTCATACTCAATCATTGATGATTCTGATCCACTGCTAGTACTTTTGTTACTGCTCAACTTTAATTTGGCTGTTGTTTTCCCCACAGGTCGAGCCGACTTTAGTGGCATTGACAATGCTGCTCTTGATTTTAGCCAACTGGAGGAGTACATCAACGACGAAGCAAACAATAGCATGTAAGTTTGATTTATTTGAAATATGTTTAAACCTGCTCATTTAATTTTATAAAACACAGATATTTTCAAGATAATCTAGCCAATGAGCTGAATGACACGCCACAGTTGACCACAGTTGCTCTGATCAATGGTTCTAATGACAACGCTGGAACTGCTAGTGTCGTGCCTTCAGTAACAGTTGATCTCGCTAAAACACTATCTATTGCAAGTGTTCCCAACTCTTCTGAAAACTATTTGAGTGCCTATTCAGTAGCCAATGGAAATGGTGGCACATCAGCATCAACGGTCGCATCTACTTCTGCACTAAATCTGCCTGATTCACCGCCTGATTCAGGATCTGAGCCACCTTTTTCACCGACAAATGAAGCTGATAGTTCTAAATTAGTTTCAAGCACCAGTGGAGCAAGTGTAAACAACGGAACCAACGGAATTGATCCCAGTACAGTACCAAATACTAGCAATACAGTAATGGAGAACATGAAGCATTTCGTTGATTACTCCACGCACTCTCATCAGCTGAACATTAAACTGGAAACCAGTCTGGCTAACCTGCCCCACCAAATGCACCCAACAGTAAGTTTTGTTTTTTGTGCAGGTGTTAATGTTCAGTTATATTGACACTAATTCCTCTCTTCAACAGTCTCACCCTAACCACATCAGTCACCATCACTCCCACCTTAGTGCTCACCATCCCCACCAGCAAGGACCACCGCAACCACTGTCTTTGGATTCAAACACTCAACTGCCCATGTTGCAGTCAGACGGGTCGCCCATCAGTGCCCAAATGGTCTCCCTTACCAGTGCTCCACTGTCAGTCAACTCGAACATGTTGCATGGTTTGGTGGCCAATCCCACCCAAGTGCACTCTCAGTCGATGATGGTCAATGGAGGTCATATGTACCCACCTGCAGAGGAGTACACCGCAATGCAATCGCACTATTCGGTGCAGGCAACAACGGCACCGCAGCCACCGCCTCCACCTCCACCTCCCGTGCAGCAGACACAACCACCTCAAAACGCACAACAAACTCCAAACTCAGGCAACAACAACAAAAAGCGAAAAGTGTCTGAAGTGCAGAGTGCCACTAAATCAATTCACAATGGGTCCAATAGCAGCAGTACGGGCAATGGAAATGGTGCCTCGAACGTTTACATCAAACAAGAGCCGACCAGCTTGTCGCCAGATTCAGCTTTGCACAGTAACGGCAACAACAGTTGCACCAGCTCGAATAATGGCTCAAATGTCCACTCAACGCAGCAGTGCGAAGATGAGTACTACGACTACGGGCCAGACAGCCAGATGTATGCCGATTCGTTCTATCAGTGCATTCGCTTTACTGCGTTCAACCCCACTTCATCCTGTACACTGTACGACGTAAACTTTAAGGAAGTGTAAGTTTTCTAATTAGTTTTGTTTTAGTTGTTTGTCTAATTTTTTACTTTTAAAATCTTAATTGCATAGAACTCAACTGAGTTATCGCGTTGATGCTGACAAAGGTTTCAACTTTAGCAATGCAGACGATGCTTTTGTCTGCCAGAAAAAGAATCACTTTCAGGTGACTGTTCACTGCCAGACACTTCAGACGCCCGTCTATGTAAAGGCACCTGATGGCGCGCTGCACAAAATTGAGCACTTTTACCTGCACTTTTACGGAGTCAAAGTTGAGTCACCAACGCAAACAATCAAGGTGGAGCAATCGCAGTCGGATAGAAGCAAGAAAGCCTTTCATCCGGTCAGGTACGTTGGTTTGCACTGTTTTCAATGGTCATTTTTGACTATTCCTTTCTTTTCAAGTAGAATCGAAGTGAACACAGAGACGGTGTGCAAGATGACAGTGGGTCGACTGCACTTCAGTGAAACCACCTCTAACAATATGCGCAAAAAGGGCAAACCAAATCCGGATCAGCGTTACTTTTATCTAGTAGTCAGCTTATGTGCTCACGTTTCCGATCAGATTTACCAGATTGCCGCTCAAGCATCAGAGCGAATTATCGTCAGAGTAAGTGTAATTTTGACTAGATTTTATTGACAACTTGGCTAAAACTTGTTTTGATTGCAGGCATCAAATCCTGGTCAGTTTGAGAATGATGTTGAGTTGTTATGGCAAAAAGGCAGCCTTCCCGACACCATTTATCACAATGGAAAAATTGGCATCAACACTGACCGGCCCGACGAGTCGCTGGTCGTGTACGGCAATGCCAAGGTAACTGGCAACATCATGCAGCCATCTGATGAGCGAGCCAAAACAAAGATCGAAGAAGTAGACACTCGAGAGCAATTGAAGAACGTGTCCAATATGCGGATAGTGAGATATCAGTTTAAACCAGAGTTTGCCCAGCAAGTGGGCATTCAGTCGAACGACCTGGAGAACACTGGAGTGCTTGCGCAAGAAGTGCAAAAGATATTACCAGAAGCAGTCAAGGAAACAGGGGACATTGTTCTGCAGAATGGAGAAACAATTGAGAATTTTCTTGTGGTAAACAAAGATCGAATCTTCATTGAAAACCTGGGCGCAGTGAAAGAACTGTGCAAAGTGACAGACAATTTAGAGACGAGAATTGACGAGCTGGAGAGAATGAATTCCAAACTGAGCAAGTTTAACCGTTTTGATTCAATCAAGTCAATGTCCTCGTCGAGCATATTCTCTGGAGGCAGTAGCAATACTTGCAGTCAGTCAAGTTACCGAAACCGACCATGTCGACGCAGCTATCACAGTCACAAATCGTGCAATACAAACACCGCGAAGCCGCCAGTGTGCTCTAATCGCTTTATTCAGTCGGTGATAATGATTCTCGTGCTTATCATGGCCATGTGGTAAGAGTAGAGGTACAATGTGACCACTATGCACTTTAATACTAATTCACATATCCTTCCAGTTTGATATCAATTGCTGCACTGTACATTCTGGAGTACCACCGTCGCCATGAGCACTCACCGCTTCTGAATCATCATCAGACAAATTCCTACTATCCACATGACAATTCACAATACCAAATATCCAACTATCAATCTAGCCCAAGTGTAAATAAAAATAACTACAATTCACCACATATGACGCCGTCTAACCAGTCACCATACGTTCAGAACAACAACGGTTTGTAGTTATAGTTTACTAAAAGTTGCTCTTATATTTAATGCAATGTTTGTGTTACAGAGAAGCACAGTTCAACACCACCAAATACAAGGCATCCTCGTCCGACGGCCATACCAGTGCTGAAACCACTGGTGCTAGGAGTTCCGCATGGCTGTCCTGACACCACCACTTCTGCCCTTTCTCCATCATGTCCGCAGTTTTGTTGCCTTGAAGACAGCTCTCCTTCTCATGTCGCTAGTTCTGAAACACCCAAAGTAAATGAGCCTTTAGAGAAGGCATACGGCAAAATTGAAAGTAAATTACCGGCAAATGAAACAGGCAAACAACTAGCCAACACTAGCACGCATATTCTCAGTGAATTTTCTACGCCTTCTTCATCAAATCCCCCTGGAGGTGGCTCAAGTGGCGGTAGTTTAGGCGCTTTTTACGATCCACTGACAAACCCAAAGTTTGGCGATATAAATGAGTCGAGAGATCCAAAAAGAAAACGCACGGACAAAGGCCTTTCATTTGGCAAATTTTCAAGCTCAGGCATTCAGGACATTCACAATATGGACGACGATCTAGACTCCAAGTCGTCGCATGTTCATCGCCGAAAAAGACGGCGTCGAGAGGCGAGCAAAACAATGAATCTGAACTCACAAAACTTTAATCACTATCCTCGAAAAGATCTCACTCGAACTGTTGATCTGATCAAGTTGATTGAGCTAAACGCCACCATTGATTACTCTTACTGCACCAAGCTTCAGTGCACACAAGGCGTGGGCTCCAAGTTTCACTACATTATACCCGTCTCAAAGTACATGGATCTAGAATATGTCACATTGCAGTTTAGGTAAGTTTAAAAGGTGCATTTTGAAGATTAACTGATTTACTAATGACAACTTTTGTTCAGTTTAAATCAAGATATGAAAGTAGATCACTGTGATCGAAAAGATTCAGCGCCGTTGTCCTGTCAGCTAGGATACTACGACAACATTCCACAATCATACAAAAAAGGCTCTCAACACATTCTCACTCCGGAGAGTAATCCACACTGGCGACTGCCTATTGGCATTTACCAACGAAGCTCCTATGTCTTTCGCATTTTGGCGCGAGACACTGATGCTGACTCGGTATGACACTTTAATTGGAGCTATACACGGATTACTTAAACGATTTTTTGTTGTTTTTTACAGCCATGCACTTTGCCAGATGCGCAAACCGGAAATTCCTTTGTTGAATACAAGTTTGAGTTTGTTCGCAAATGCGACAAATAAAGCGGCACTTCACCAGACAAGACCAAGCACTTTATTCTTACAACCTGTACATTATCACCAACTACACTATTGACATTGTACGATACGCACATTCAGACAATTTAGTTTTAACCCACCAATACTGAGATTCATTGAAAAAGGCTCTCTTGGTCATCTTTTTATTCTGAAAACTTTCAAAGTTCATCTGTTTTGCAATGTTTGAAATATTTCCAGTATATGGGCAATGTGTATATATTAAGTATTTTGAAGCACTATGTTTGTTATTTACAGTTTTATCAGAAGCATTGATAGTATTTTTACAATAAAACAATTGAGTCTATTCTTTTTACAAGGGCAACAATGCCAATGTCATCTATATTTACTGTTTGAAAACTTGTTTTAGATTTACAGGACCAAGAATGCTGTTTTGCTTGCACCAGGCAAATGTGGTCAGTGTGCCCTTTGGCTTAGAGAATAAAGTTTGGCCCGAAGTTTGGGACGGCATTGCAGTTGTGCCTAGAGCAATTAACCATAACGAGCCATAGAATTATTAGCATAGATATTTACTATGCAACACTGCAAAAGTACGGCAGTGGTGTTTTTTAATAACACTAATATAATAGAATAACATTTTTTATAATCGCTAAACAAAATAATTTTGCTTGGGGTGGTAGAAATTTAAGTTAAAATATTTTTGGATTGAGTCTTTGTTGACTCGTCGACTGCGACTCTGTTTACTTTGGAATCAGCAAAGGCAAAGTGAGTTGCCGAAAGAAGGCGGCGGCGAGTAGGGCACAAGAATCCTCAAATCGCCACGAGTCATCTTTAGTCGGCAAAGGCAAACAGCTCGCTCCTCAACTGCCTCCAGCAAAATCATAATTTTTTCATAAAACTTTTATTCAAGTCATCTCTATTTACCAAGCCAACATATACACTCCAGTTCCCGGTACGGCAAACCAAGTGGCACTGAGCTACTCAGCGCTACTGAATAAGCACTGAATAACACTGAGCACAAATTATTATTATTATTAATGTTGTTGATCGGAATAAACAACCAATTCTGGGTAGGTTTACTTTCACCGTTGGAATCGACACTGTTTTTAAAAGAGAAACTAAAACCAAAAATGTTAAACTGTAACTATACAAATGGGTGATGTGTTAACATTATCTGGCAACAGTTTACTGTTCATCAGTTTGTTTCAATAAATAAAATGAGAAATCTGGAACGAACAAAAGATGAATCTTGGCAACTGACTATTGGCGTAGAGAATGGAATCTGCCTGGCTAGCACACAAAACTTGGCCAGGTATTGCAACTATTAAGTAGTGAACTAGAACAACACAAAAACGTGTAAAGGAGAATGTGAAGTGTGAGAAATTGGGCAAAAAAAGTGATGATCATCATGAGAAAAGTCATAGGGAGCTTTTTCGCACCATCAGATACTCAGAGAACTGTTGGCCTTCTACACCACCTCCATTAGAAGCCATGACTCGAAATCCGTGGTTGAGCAGTCGTGAAATGGTTTGAAGTGAGTTCAGTTTGCAGAATCCATTCAACGGAAATCGAATGACATGCTTAGCGTCTTGGTTCCATGCAGCTGCCTTGCTTGAGTCCATAATCGTCTGGCTAATTTCAGGAAAGATCTCCTCAATCAGCGCCCGTTCGCCACTCATGCACACTCGCTCGCCCAGTTCCGGTGATATGTTTACTGCCAAACATTGAAAGGTAAAGTTGTCATTTTCAATGTTGTCATCTTTTAGAGATCCAATGCGGTTGTTTGCAAGTGTGTGGCGATTCATCCGGGCATTTAGACTGAAACCCAGCTTTCCATCAATAGTGGGTTTTCGGTCATCGCCCATTTGTCCAAAATCGTCTAATCTGATTCGTTTTGTTGACAAATTTTGAACGCAATTTTTGGCGCCATTTTCGTTGGGAGAGTCGCTTCTACTGCTACCACAATTTTGGCCTCGATCCTCTCGTGATTGTTCAAGTAACCTTTACAAAGTCAATAAAAATGGGTTTATTTTTAGTTGCGTCTAGACACTGTTTTTGCTCAAACCTGATAAGCGGTTGAATGTCGTAATATTTGGCTTCTTCGTAGAAGAGGTCTAGTTCGTCAAAATTTTCAGGTATGGCCAGAGTGTTTGTCCGCAAGAAATTGAGTATATGGCGAAACATTTTGCCATCGCGATCGATAAAGTAATGCTAGACAGTATTGAAAAGACAAAATTAGTGCTGTAGTAGAGTGAGGAGACTCACTGTCTCCTTCTCTCTCTCTCTTCTCTCTTTCTCTGCAAACCTGCTTTAGGCTGTCCAGCACAATAGGAATGGAGCCATTGAACATGCGAGCCAAGCGACTGTCTGGGTGCCTGTTGGTGCGATTTGGGGTAGAGAATGTGTTAGTGAGACTCGAACCACACACAAACACACTGACAGTCGGTGCGTACTTACTTGGTCAGTGTCTCTAGAGAGGATGTGTAAATAGAGCCGCCCACGTCGATGTGCACGGGTGCGGTGTAGCGAGATGCGGCCGCCACGCATGGAATGCCTGATATCTTGTGGTTCAGATTGACCAGACTCGAGTGCACTGAGTTCGTTGGAGAGGTGCGCGCCGGCGATGAGTTGCTGCTCGTGCTCAGGTACGTGTGAGAGTCCAAAACTGCAGCCGCAGCTGCTCCAGCAGAAGACAGCGACACACTCATCGCAGAGTGGTTCGGGTGAACTGACACTGATAATGATAAACATAATTAAACTTCATTAATTGGAGTTTGCTTGCTGCCTCTCACAATAGAACATTAACATTCAGAATTTTCAGGCGTGCCCCCAGTTAACCGGATGCCTTTGCAGAAAGCTTGGCGCCCAAAAGAGAGTTTGAAGCTGACAAAAGCTGGAAGCAGCGGCACCTAATGGCAATCAATTAGCTGTACACAATGACAGCAACGAGTGGTGCTCTCCATCTGTCAGCTTCCTCTCCCGGACAAGATGTGTCATTGCGGCGGCGGCATCACGCAGCCATCATCGACCAGTGATTAATCAGCGTTTGTTTGCCATCTACACTCTTTGCCCTTACCTGTGCTGCTCACCTCAAAGGCGTAACGAGCATAGGCCGTCAGTACATGCACACCAAATAAATCTCTTTCTGCTTTGTCTTTTCTCCTTACTTTTATGGTCCGGCTGTGAGGCAAATAAAAATTTTAATATTCATTTAAATCGTTCAAGTTATTTTTGGTATTTTGGGTGTGATAACCAATTGCCGGTTGAACTTGAGGTCACCTCACAGATGACTCTATTGTATCATTTGTATTTTTGTGCTTTTAAATGCTCGTTCGTTTCATATTGTCTACATTTTTTATTTTTTAAACTCAGAAGTTAAAAGAACCTTAAAATGTGGTTGAACTTGATCCGAATTGCTTAATCTGACTCGATAAAGACTCTTAATTCAGTAACTTATTGATTATTTATCATTGTATAATGAATTGTATGAAAAACACACAGCTGTTTCACTAGTTGTTTAGTAAATATCTGAACTCTGTTGCAACAGCATCAGGGCAGTGACACTAACGCTTAAAACGTTTAATGCTAAGAGGATTTGATAACTGATGAATCTCGTTAAATCTTCATCGGTCATTCACAGCAAGAATAGTGTCGTGTTGTGTTTTGCAACAAGTTAAATGATACACAGTACTGATCGTAATTTTATTAGTTTAGCTAAACATTGATTTTTGTTTGTGATTAAACACTTTACTGGATATATTTGCAATAAAAAAGTATTTATCTACTAATAACTGTTATAAATACCAACAAATATCACAATATTAAGACAACTTAGAAGTAAAATAGTTCATTTTAATGCTTAAACAACTTGTTGAAGATGCACTTAAACAGTAATCAAAGCTTTTTAAATTTTATAGCAAATTAGTTCAAACAATGTGCAAAAAACGTTTGTAATAAAAGAAAAAACTCAAATCGTGATTAAAGTTGAACAAAAAACAAAACTGTCGATAATGTTTGCTTGGGTAGCCGCTAATGACGCAAATGACGTTAAGACAAAAGAGAAAACTCTTAGTGTGAAGCTGAAACAATGATTACTTTGTGTTGGATTAATCTTTTTCAACTTGTTCATCAGCAGTGATAAGATCGAGAAGCTATGTAAGGGTCGCGGATGCGGCAAAGAAAACAATGTTCTATTGTTCAATTGCTCATCTATTTATTTGATTGGCTACAGCAGTAGTAAAAGTATTTTTTGTGGCAGAACATAGTGGCGTTCAAACAAACAATTGTTTGATTGCTATTTTACTTACCTTCCATTACAATCAGCTGGAGTTTCCTTTTACTAAAAGTAGAGTTGTTGTTGCTGTAGCGTAAGCTTAAAACCAGCCACCAGAAAAGTAATGATGAAACAGAGAATGTAATTGACGACTGTTAATGACTAGTCGGTTCAATCATTTAGTGCACAAGTTGCTGTCGAGTATTTTGTATTTATTTGACTGGTAAATTGTGGTAAACTGCCGGACTTTGATGATGTTTTTAAAAAAATGTTTTTTAATCGGCGTTGTTTTTCAAACAGAGATCAACGTTTGTTGCAACAACAAAAACAAATTTATTTTAAATCGTTTTCAAAATCAGTACCATAAAAAAGTAAATGACACTTGTTTAAATGTTGCTGAATATGCTAAAAAATTGTTTGGTAGCAAACTGCAAATTGTTAAAGGTAGTTAGCCTATTGTGATGAATTAGCCGGCAATTTTTAAAACATTGAACAGTTTTGAACAGTGGTGTTTTCAGTTTTGAAAGTGATGCACATACTACGGTTGCGACTGTTCTCGTCGGTGGGATGTCTGCATCTGATAGACTAAGGCAATGTGCAGTGCAGTCAGTCTCGGTGGTTGCAGGCGGCAGTAGTGGCTATAGCAGTCGGGCAGAGACAGGCCTGAAGAGCGAGAGAAAAGAGCTGGCAGTGGTGAACAGAAAACGACAGGCGATCTTTCCTTCTTTCGGTGCCTCTATCTATACTTCCCACTGCCCGAGGCCATCTTTCATAGTCGTTCACTGCCGCTCCAGTCGGATGTTTCGATCTTTTTGGAACCGAGTAACAGCAACAGCACTGTCGATAACTGCTCTTGGATTCCTTATATTTGGCGCACAGGGTGCCTGTGTGCGTGTGTGTGTGTGCACTGAACGAGTGAGAAGGAGGGAAAATATCCCGAAGCCTTATTGAGAAGGCACGACAGATGTTGGCGATGTGTCGCTAAGAGGGGACAGCAGGATTTCGAATTTTAAACTCGCACAAGGGCTCAAAGATGGTTTCGGGCTATCAACAGTAATGGCAGCACTCAGTAGTTTTCACAACTAGCCAGTTTGAACACATCTAGGCTGTAATTTTTTGTTGCAGTGTAGGAACCTTGGTTAATAAACGAACTCCAAGTTGAATCCCTCATTGTTGACAGTCTTTGCCAGATGATCGTCTGGGCCACTGGCCACTGGCCAAACTCACATTGCACTTTACTTTCCTTTATGAGTATTCCGAATATTCTCAAGCAAAGAGTTGCAGAAGTATGGATGGCGCGATAGCAGTAGCTTCCCTCTGATAATTCAATTGGCCACCGATCGAAGTGATGGAGCCAATCGAGTGGTGCACACTAATTGCGGACTGCTAGGCACAAGTTGGCCACCAGCTAATTGATTGCAGGCTGTTCGCTGTTTGCAACCAACGGCAGCCATGGCAGCAGCAGCAGCTCTTCACGGGCTCGTTAATTGAATGAGACGCCCGCAAACCTTGTGCGGCAAAGACATGGCCTACGAAAACAGCAGATCGGTCCGTGGTGAACTGGAGGCGAGGTGCACTGAACAGCTGCAGGCAGCAGCAGCAGCCAGCAGCAGCAGCAGCAGCGACCAGTCGCCGATGTCCCCTCGGGCGAGTGCCATCAGAAAATTCCCCGGGCTATTGAGAGCTGCCCTGCTCTGCGACTTGTCGTTTGTTAGGCGGCTGCTGCTGCCGTTGCAGCTTTTCACTCTTCTGCGTGCATTTGCATTATTTGCACACTTCCTCGAGGCGATAGTTTCCAAGCTAAAGTATGAGCCCCGTTGATTTGCTGAGCCTCTGCTGTTGGCGTTGGCACAAGCACTACTCTCACTGCTCGTGGCACCTACTTTAGTTTCCACTTCGACAGCAAGGTAACAAGAAAAGTGAATGGCCAGGCGGCCTACCATCACTCAGCTTTGGTTGGTACTCGGGACAGTGTTCCGTATATGGCGAGGCGAATGGCAAGGCTGCACATACCTCCTAGAAGCCATTTGTTTACATCTGCTTTACTTTTGTGGAGCAGCATTGCCTCACTGGCATTATCACCAGCGCCGATCATTCACAGACACTGAAAAGGATGGAGAGAGTACCGTGGAGTACCGCCAACACACACCACCTCATCATAGCACAGCTCGACAGCAGTGCATTACCATATTCATCAAGTTAGAAAAGGTGTACGCCACTCGACTGTAGCTAAATTGGCTCCAAGGTGCGCGATTAGGATGCTGATGGTGCTGCTGCTGCTTCTGCTGCGGCATTTTTTTTTGCGCAACAATTGAGGTATTGTGTGTTGGCCAGAGAGGGAGCAAAAGAAAGAGAAAGAGAGAAGAGGGGGAAGGATCCAGCATACTAGCGATTTCAATCTGCATAGGATAGTCCACTGGAATAGGTGGCTTTCAGGGAAACGTTCTCTTGGCAGTATCCTTGCCAGAAGGCACAAGCTGCCGCTGCAGACCTGTCCACCAGCCAGAGTGTTGCCACCGGCCAAAGTGTGATCGGTGGCAACCCATCTACGAGTCGACCAGCATGAACAATTAATATAAGCAGTCAGCAGGAGACGATTTGACCTGAAGCATCACTGCTGCTGCAACACTTCCAGCACACACTGGCACACACAGACACACTCACACACAAGCACGCAGCCAAAGATGTGCACAGCAAATAGGTAAAGCACCGAACACGGCGAGCCACCGAACAAATATTTCCAATTGTGCCGACCTCTAGGGCACAAGCTGTCTTATCGACACCGACGAGGCCATTCTAATCTGCACTGTTTGCATGCAGTAGACAGACATTCGTGCAGCTATTTCCCTTTTTAGGCATCGCAGCTTTCTTTCCTCTTTTCTTAATATGCCACACCAGGCGATGGTATCGCACCGACTTTGACAGTCAACTTGGCGTCTCTTACAATTCACCAAAAGGCTGCCTGAGTTTGAAACTTTTTCATAAAGTTTTAAATAGTTTTGCAAAGAATACTTTCTTTTCAATAAAAAGTTTGTGGGTGTAAAATGCATAGCTAAATGAAATATTTAACTTAAATTATATATCTGACGACAGTTTGGCATCAACAAGTTTAATTATTTCTGAAAGTTAACATGTAGTATTCTAGTAGTGACTCTAAAAATTCTGAAAATCATTGTTTTTTAGAAGATAATCTAAATGTTAGATGACGTGGTGCTGACGAATGAAAATTGAAGGCATGTATGCATGTTTGCTGACCAGAAGGTTAGCTGATAGAGGTAAAAAAGAGTGCCAAATTTACAAAAAAGCACAGTTTTATAGGATAGATAAAACAACAGTGTTTAAAGCTAAAAACTAAGAAAACTGGACATTTTTAAAAGAAACAAATTCTTTAGTGATACGATTGCATTTAGTGCGATTCAATTTTGAATTTTAAAAGGCTCAAGAGACACTTGAAAAGCAGGCACGCATCTGGTGATGTTTACTTTTTACTAACAAGCACAAGTGCGTGTCTCAAGGAAAAACTGCAAGATTGGTGTTGGTGAAAATGTTTGTCAATGAAGGAAAATCTGCCGCTGGGCCTATGATCCCAGACTTTAACCTCAATGTTTTTGGCTGACTGTTGAACTTTCGGCGTTAGCACAGAGGCGGTCGTCAAGCTGCTAGTTTATGCTACATCTAGTAAAAACATAATAAAGAAAAGGCTTTTAAAGATAAAATAAAATATAAAAATTCTCCAAACTTTGAGTCAATGATAATATTAGTGTGAGCAGCTGGAAAACGGCGTGTTCGCCGGCCAGTGCAGTGCCTCCAGTCGATGATTCTTTTCTGTTGTCCGCCTGAGTGCGTCAACGAGTTGAATCTGTCTGCCTGTAAAGTAAATAAATACTTTGCATGCAACCTGACTTGACTCAAACGCCACAAGACATTTGAGCAGTCAGAGAATAAATGAGCGATGGCGTTGGATATATTAGCCAGGCAAATATTGCCCAGCAGCCATTGGTGTTCCTCCTTGAAAAGAGGAAGCAGAAGTAGCAGCAGTCTCAGTGTGAGTATGTGTGTGTGTCTTTGATCAAAGAGACCACCAGCAGCAGCGGCACCAGCAGAACTAACATCATCACCGCCGCCGGTAGCGATGAACAAGCTACATTGCCTCTGTCGGTTGTCGGTGCGGCGCACCATGGCTCAATGGCTCCCGGTGCAGTCTTGCCGTTACCGCTGCTGCTGCCGCCGCTGCTGCTGCTGCTGCATATGTATCCTTAACATAAAAAAGCAAAAGCAACCAAAATAGTTGGCCAAAAACTGCTACTGAGCTGGTAAGGAACGACGATGTCGTCACCAGGACCATCACTACTTACTCGAAGCGTCGACCAGCATCATCTGCACTTCAGAGCGTCTGAGGTGGACAGAGAAGAGCCGCTGTATTTGAGTTCTTGCCTTCGATCAAACAAATTGGCACATAAAATGCCCAGTTTGGTTTGGTTTGCTCATTGAGCATAATTGAAAGAAACGACAATGCCAATAATGACCTCAGGCTCAAGTCTACTGTCTGAGATAGTGGCATTTGCACAACAGTGCCCAGGGTGACTTGTCGAGCGATGAAGAAGTGCTGTGTGCGTGTGTGTATGTGTTCTCCTCACTTTCCCTTACACTTCCTCTTCGCTTAACAAGACCATTTTTAACCGTTTGATCTAGATCAATGGCCGATGCCACAGCCACAGCGACATATTGTGCCGATCTGTGAGCACCGAGCAAAATAAGCCTCATTAGATTTATTTATATTGACTCAGTGAGATTGAATTAGTGCCAAGGGCCGCGCAACTTCTACCGCCGTTGCCGTGGCCGCCGCCGCCGACACAGCCATCGACCACTTGCCAAGTGCTCCGGGCGCCACATGGACCGATTGCCCGCTCGCGCACCACCGTCAATCAGCAAACATGCCCGGCAAAGTGTAGCTGGGAGAATGGGCGCAAAAATTACTGTCAGGAATTATCTAATGACCAGAAAATGCAGTTCAGTCTTTAGTGGTCTGTAGAGTCACGGCGAAAAACACCGCCACCAGTCAAAACATCTTCATGTCAGGTGAAGATGTCAATTTCAAGGCTCAAGTTCAACCTAACCACAAGCTTGTTTGCTCAATTGTCTTTTCAGTTTTGTTTATTACTACAATGTTCACAGTTGGAAAGCGCACTTTACTCACAGAAAGAGATAGATTGGCTTGAGTTGCTGTCAGTTGTAAAATGTAAAAGATTTTAAATTCTTTACATTGTGGGCGCACGGCTCGGAATGTGGTCCATCATCAATCGGAAGATGAACAGTGCTCATTGAACACACACACACCGGGTAGTGCGGTTGAGAAGAAGTGAAGTATATCCTTCGGGCAAAGAGGCAGCTCGGTACAAGACAATAAGAGATAAAGAGCACGGTGGTTGTTGTTTAGAATGGCAAACAGGATTGCACTGCTTTCGGCTTGCCCTCGGGTAGCAATTGGGCTTGATAGTGGCCACGATAGTGACGAGAAAGAAAGAGAAAGAGAGAGAGAGAGAGAGAGAGAAGAGAGAGAGAGAGAGAGAGAGAGAATCAGCCCAAACGCACTTGGACAGTGGTGCGATGTACAGTGGGCTCGATCGAAAGTGATGCGTTTGCTGACTGCTGCCTGTAGTTTGCTGGCAGGCATTAGCTGCAAAGTTGACCGAACAAAACAATGCCCTCGCGACGTAGAAGACTTGCTTCGTTCAAACTTGCTGTACACTGCCAAGCAAAAAACGCCAAGCAGCGAGAAACGAACAGACAAAGGCAACTGAGTCAATATTGAAAGTTGAACTTGCTTGTGGCAAACTTGTGCTTGATTTATTAGAAAAAAAATTAAAATATAAAAATTAAACACGCTACAGAGTGGCAGTAGTTTGCTCCTGGCAGCTCACTGCCAGTCGATCAACGCCAACGAGTCTGCAGGCCCAATTCATCGACGAGTTACTGAAGCTGCTTGGGAGATAAATATTATTCGAGATGCACCACAGGTCGCACTTCTAAAGGGGAAGATTCAGGACAAAGTATCTAGGCTAACTTTGCTATAAGCAGATAAATGTCAACTCTTTGAATGTGTCTCAAAAACAAATTTTAAACTCTTCTACGTGTTTACTCTAAAAACTTTTTAAATTATTTTATAAAATTTGGTTTGAGCAAATGTCAGTGTGAAATGAACATTTCTTTTACCAAAGCTAATTTTATTGATTAACTACAACTTGTGATTTATTAAATGTAAATTTTCAGTTTTAATTTAATTTTAAAAAATTTGTTGTGGCTATTCATGTATAAACTTAATTGCATTATCTCACTTCTTACTGATCGATACTGTCAAAATTTTTTATGAAATAGATATGTTGCAGAGAAAACTAAACTGATTGGCTGACAGCCAACTTGACTAATTTGAATATATAAAATAAAAGTGTCAAAATTTTTGAATTTTTTTCAGCATATACTTGATTAATTTAAATCACAAATGGCAGTGACACTGTGTCTCAAACAAAAAAATAGCTTCATTCAAGCATATGAACAATGAAGCATTTCGCATTGACTACAGTCAACTTTAGTTTTTTGCTCGCATTTGTTGCACTCTTTTCAGCTGCTTCGTTTTCAGACTGCTTCAATGAATGCATTTGAGCGCTTATAGCTTTAACTTGTGAGCTTATTTGTTTTACTAATTGCAAATTGGCGCTGATTAGATCAACACACTTTGCTTTAGGTAATGTTTACCCCTCTGTAGATTAAGCTGCCTATTCAAGCTGAATTTCAAAACTTGGTTTGATGAACATTTACTGACTCAGAGGAACAGGCTTGAAAGAAAGTCTAAAAGAAACACTGATGCAGATGATACTGAAGTGAAAAGAACACTTTAACTTGCTGAAACTGCCCCATCACCAAAGTGGAGCCGTACTTTGGGGGATATATCTGCCAAAAATTAGCAATGCAGTCTTAAACAATGCTGCCTGCGAGCTGTTTGTCCATCGATTCACAGAAGGAAACTTGCTCTCGGCGGTGTAAACCAAAAAAGATGCTATAGAAAAAGAAGTGTGCCGCTAATTGCCAGGCACTGACAAACAATGGTGCACGATGACTGAAGAGTGTCTTGAAGAGTGGAGAGAAAATGGAAAAGAAAGAGATAGAGAGATGGATAGAAGCATCGGAAATATGCATACCAGTTGACCAATGGCCGACAGTGCTGTGCGTTGCATTCTCATCAGCAGGCCATCAATCAAGTGCCAGGCGCCAATGGAGTCGATCATTTCGATGGTGGTGGCGATGACAGACTGCCACAGTAGAGCACAAGCTGCACTGGGCGATAATTAGCACAAGATAATAATGGTCATTAGGTGCCGCCCGACTCTGCTCGGCCAGCATCTTTTCCAGCAATTGATCGAACGTGCACAATGAAGACTCTTAGTCAGCATCGACGCACTCTTGTTCTCTCTCTCTCTCTCTCTCTCTCTCTTCTCTCTCTCTCTCTCTCTCAATGTGTTAATTAGCCGGTGATCGTCAGGGCGCCAACTGCTGCTGCTTGGAAATGCTGCTCGGTAAGGCTAAAAACACATTGACCATGCAACATCTGCATTACCTGGCACCTTATCTGCGGACACTTATCTCCCCAAGGTGGCGATAACAACCACGCAACGGGCAAATTGTTCTCGTAACAGCAAAAGATAGGAGATCAATGCAGGCAAATGTGTGTTCATTGCATTCATTTCGATGCATTGCTACCTGATGCAGATGTTGCTTTTGTTTTCTCATGACACATAGTACTCCTCGCATTTTGGATCAGGAAATATTCTTTTTAGTTCAAAAGTCACAGAATCGTATAACTGTTTGAAGCTTTACTCTGCTATCGATGGTCCTTTCGGCTCCTTCCATCGATACCACGCTCTTGGACAGCTTTTGGAGTCAACTTGGCCGGTGTTTTTGTTTTTTTTCTCTCACGCTTTCAGTGTTGACAACAATCTGCCAACAACTGCCAGTCTGGCGTTCAGCCGTTCTACAGCCGAGCTTAAACTGTGGTTTGAAAATCTGGCCATTTAGAGCTTCCTTACTTTGACCAATGTGCCAAGAAGACTACCCAAATAGATGCTGCCTGAGAAATTCACCCTCTATTGAGCTTTTCAAGACTTTTTTATTTTCCTTTCAGTGTTGTTGATGTTTGTATCTTCAGAAGTTGTCTTCAAAAATGTCTTCCGACTCATACCAAACAACAATTTTGGATGTGTTTCTAGAGTACAAGCAGTACTATCTAGACCAGATAACCAGCAAAACTCTGGACAAAGATGTAAGTTGTTTCATTTGAATACAAGTGTTTTTATAACAATTAACAATTTCCTATTGTAGAGTAAGATGGCGTTAATGGAGGATGTCATCAGCAATTTGATGGAGCAAAATGAAAACTTACTTGAAACATTGTTAGAAGTTCAACAAACCGCCAAAGATCGCTCAGTACAGCTACACACACTTCTCAACAAAATTGCGAGTTCTTCAAATTTGATTGGATCAACACTGACATCTCTCGAGTTAGATATAAAACACTGGTCAAATTCATTAGAATCCCCTTCTACACTCGATTGTTTGGATTTGATTAGCGAAATAACTAAACATGTGGACATTCTTGAGAAGGAAAACGATGGCCTGCAGAGACAAAATCAAGCATTTTTTGATAATTTGATAACTCAAAGCTCCGAGCTGATGCAGTACAAACAAATGGTCTACAGTCTTATGTCAAAGAAGCCAAATACCGCATTATTACCTCAAATGTAAGTTGTTGTTTGGTTGACAGTATCAAAACTTGACAGTGCGTTTTTTGCAGGATTGATAATTGCGAAAATAAAGACTACTTAGAAGTAGTGCTCGATAGGACATTATCTGAAGCGAGCGAAACGATTTCTACTGCCGTATGTGCCAATGTGCTAGATGAAATAATTTCTTTGGTCGAAACAAAAATTGAAAGTGAAAATAACCCAGATTGCCTATTGACAAGCAAACCGATCGATTTACAATCCGATATTAATGACAACTACGAACATGATGACCCAAGTAGCGATAGATCTTTTATTGAGTGCATTAGTCCTCGCGAATCTTTCTACGACGAGAGGGATCTCAACTCATATCAACCTCAACTTCTTTCTCTTTTGTCGATTCTTTGCAGTGAGCTTGCTTTCAAAACACCTGTGATTCATACAATGAAACGGCAACTATCGCATATAAAGAAAGAGCATCTATCACTTCATAACCGCCACTTTCAACTAGCAACTCAAATATTAAGCACCTTTGTGCACTTGAAGGAAGAGTTGGAAGTCAAAATAGAGTCAAGTCAGATGAAACAAAGGCTAATAGAAGAGTTGGACTCTGCGATGAACCATGTTCTAGCCATCGACTCGTCTGCTTTTGCACTGGAGGCCACTGAAGCCAAAGCGTAGTGATGAAGCAGTGGATGACCCAAATGGATCTCGATCAGTTTCTCTGCTTTTTTGTATATGGCCGTACAAACATTGCCTAGTCTCGTCTTTGTCGTCGTCGTCGTTCGTATCATTAGCTGCGACAATCGTTAACTGGTACTGAAGTGCTACCGTTTTTAATAATTTTGGTAAATTACACCGAAAAATGCCTCTATGGCCATTACCTTTATAAACACATTACTATTTTCTTTGAAACTGAAGAGGGTACTATTTTAAACCAGGCAAAATATTTATGCAATAAATATGCAGCTTTTAATTGACTGTAATTTTAATCAAAATTAGCATTCTTTTTTGCATTGAGGTGTTAGATGAGAAGTGGTGAGATGGTCGAAAGATGCAAGTTTGTTTTAATTTAATGGACCCAAATTTAAATTTAATGTACCATCTTAATGATAATTGGCATTGGGATGATGGCAGTGATGCTCAGTGACGCCACTGCTTCTGGGGCCTGAAGATGCTGAAATTAATGGCACTCGTCATTAAATTTGATTAACAAAGAATGCTGCTACTGCTGCTGGTGAAAACAACTGCGGCCCTCTGCAGGCCCTGTTGTCGATTGGGTGGCAAAGAGGTGGCAAGGAGGTGCCTGGCTACTGGCAAGCAAAGCAGTAGAATGCATCTAATTTCAGATTAGATGATGCTGGGCTGTGTGTGTGCCGGAATTGTGTACACCAGCAAACGACTGCCATAACGCTAGCGAGTGCAGTGAGTTGCATCGACAAATCGCCATCAAACTAATAAGCGATAAGAATCGGGCACCACAGCGCAAGCACACTCTGCGTGCTCGTCTAAATAATTGAATAACCACGACAATCAAGCAAAGGGTTTAATCGGCATTTATTGTCAAGCTAGGCGACACTGAACATTAACAGCATCACACTGACTGCCGATTCCGTTTCTAATTTTAAAAATGTACAAATGTGCAAAGAACAAACAGTCATTTTCCTTGTATTTTCACCTGATAAAACGGCATTGTTCCGGTAAACAAATTAACTCGTCCATAATTTGCTTGTGCATTTCATAATTTATGCTTTAGTAGTGCTTTTTGTAGTTTACACAGTTGGCTAGTACAATGCTACTTCTTTAACACAGCGAGTATTGTGTTGCCAAGTTTAACTGCCAAGTTAAGTAGAATGCCTTCCTACTAATGTGTTGTTGGCCAGAATATTGACATTTTGTTGGTGAGATTGAAGTTAATCTTTTAATTTTATAACAATGTTGATTTTTAAAACGCTTGGCAAAATAAAATTGATATCATTTGCACTTTTAATTTTTATTGTTTTGGTTTGTCTGTATTTACAAGAGTTACAAAATTAAACTTTTTAAAAATTTATTTTTATAATTAGGTCAGTTTGAAAGATAAATGAAACAGTTTGGAATTTTGCTAGTGATTAATTAACTTGATAGTCAGTGCCACTATTACTTTATTCAGCTGCAAATAAATAAAAACACTTCAGTGTATGCAGAGCACAATAAAATAGATAGTCAAATTGACAAAGTAGAACTGCATTTTATTTTGATCAGCAAATTAATAATTTGTCCGTATTCGTTAGTCAGGAATTAATGTGAAATAATTCTGAAAAATTACAAAAAAAGAACAAAGTAAGAGAAAGGAATATTAAGCAATACAACATCGCAAAATAAAAGAATGCGGTTTGATACCGTTTTCGCTTTCATTTATATTGATCAACCAATTGTTTTAAAATATAAAACTCGTTTTTAGTTTGATTTCAATTTGCACAACTCACCTCAATCAATACATGAGATGTTACTTAGAATCTTCATTCAATGAGGAGATGAATCTTGCATTAAATGTGAAATGACTATAAAATAACTTTGTTTTTTGATGATCTAACTTCTGAAGAGCCATCTACTTGTTTATTTGTTATTTTTGTAATACATTTAAAAGTTAAAATTTTGTTTTTTGATTTATGCATTTTGTTAATTTTTAACTGCATTTGCGCAATTACAAGATTCTCATCAAAAACTCTTTTTACATGTCTACAATTATTTTGCAAATTAATTTTGTCAATTTGAAACAAAAACATAAAGTTAAGCACATTTGGAATTCTGACTACCAAGCTGGTGATAGCTGTGAACCGGATGACTAATCAGAAACGGCGACACTGAGCAAGCTTTATTGGTAACTTTGCATTTTAATGGGATTTAGCTGGCTGGAACACGCACCACAGCCTTGTTTGTGTTTACAAGATTCCAGTTTCTGTTTGCTACCATTTGCCTTATTGATTTACATATTAATTGCAGCCGCAATAATAAACGCTCTCAGCATAGTTTTATGGGCTCAAGTAGTTCTTTACCGGGTGAGTTTTATTCAAGTTACTTTTGAATTAAAAATTACAAACAACATGTATTTTTAGATAAATCAACATTTTTTTAACTAAATAAAAAGTTTGTAAAAATAGGTATAAATGCAATGTTATAAATAAACAAAGCAAAGATACTTAAAAACTATAAAGAATATTTTTTATAAATGCATTTCATAATATGAATACAAGCAAAATATACAGCTCACCCTGTAGAGTATATTTTCTGCCATATCAGAACCAGAATGTTTGCGCAAATGACCGTCCTTAGCCATAAGACGAGGCCAAAGTACCCCCAGTCTGAAATGAAGTTTTTTATAATTAGTGCACATTTATTTGCAAAATTGATTATTTAACAAGGGTGAAGCAGTGACGGACGCTTACCAAGGATCTAGGCACTGTGCATTATTTATGACACGGATACAGTTATGACTGTCGTTGGGTCTTTTTAATTCCTTTTTGTTAATTTTATTGCTACTAAAATTTAATTTACTCCCTTAATAGATAACTATTCATTATACGTTGGTCCATTGGCCCTTACAAAGACAGTAGTGGCAGCAGCAACAAACACTGGCAATACCAGGGAGAAACTGTGCAAAAGTGCTACTGGTGCTACTGGTAAGTGAAACTGCCTGTGAGTGGGCGCCAAATTCGTAACGAATCATTAGGCAGTTTTTAAAACTATTTAAACTTGCATTATCTTTTGCTTCTGTTCTCGATTACTTTATTATAAAACAATCGTCAAGTAGAAGAAGAAGGAGAAAAGGAAAAAGTAAAAGGCTAACAAAGAGTTGTAGTGCTAGGGCAGCAAAGAAGCACTTGGTGCACAGTCTGGGCGACGGAAATAATTCTGCTCAATGATCAAGGCGTTTTTAATTGCCGAGCGCTGCAACTTGCAGAAAGCGCACACACACACAGACAATCGAGCCAGCCAATTGGCATATGTGCAAGGAGGCTGATAAGCGAGGCCCGATCGATGGGAGCGTGATGTTCGCTCATTGGAGGCTTTAGCCACCAGCAGATTAGCAATGAAAATTAATTACGCACCCTTTGATGTTACTGCTGTTTCTGATGCTGCCCCACTCTGCAGTCAGAGAACGGTGCCAAAAAATCAGTGTTAGCCAAATGGGAGCCAATCAATCTTGCCCTTGTGCAAATGTTTCGAGCTAAAAGAACTAAGCGATGCTCATTAAGGAATGCTTAATTGATGCTGCCATTGCCGCCACGACCACCACTGTGAATACTGCTGCTGCTGTTGCAAGCTTGAATTTTTAATATCACTAATAAATTGACGACAAATGAGATCTTTTATTCTTTTGCACGGCCGAGAGCAAGAATGTATCATATTAGGAACTGGGGCTACTTCTTAAAGCAAAAAAAGTTCTGATGAAATGACTTTTCCGCCTTTAGCTGTTGAGACGAAGCACAGGCAGTGTAATGGAGCCAATTAGAAAATGGCTGCCTTAATTGTCCGTTGCTGTCATTTGAATATCCTCTCAATTAAGCGGATTAGAACTGAGCTCATTTATAAAGAGAGCGAGTGAGGAAGAAAAAAAATTCACTTGCTTGGTAATGGCGAGCACAGCCGTCAAAGTTGGTTTCTACCAAGTCGCCTACCGACAAAGTACCCTTTTTGCTTGCCACTCGGTCGCGCTGTGCTTTTTTGCCTACTGCCTGCGCAATAATTGCGTATTATTATTATTATGAGTAGATAGCCGAGCCAAGTGGCACGGGGAGAGACGGCCATAGTCAACTCTGACTGACTCACAACTTCTCTCTCTCTCTCTCTCTCTGTCTTTTTTTCCATCGACGCCAGTCGGTGCAATTAGACCACAGCCCGAGACGACCATAAAAGAGCTCCGCTTTTTTCGCCAAGTAACTGTGCCAAAGCTTAGTGCCCGGGTGCTCGCGAATATTAATACGATCGCCAGCTTTACTGCTTTGCTGCACCAGCAGTGATAATCGCTGCCTCTTTTGTCACTGCTTCTTGAGATAAATTAATTATAGTAATTAAAAGTACTTGGAAATTTGCACAATCGAATAGAACTACTGCCTCTTCTGCTACTGCTGCTGATCTGATGTCGTTGCCGTTGCCGCCCCTGTTAGCACTGGGCCCCTCAAATGACGCCGTGCTCATTTCACTGGGCCTTGCCAGATGAAACCATGCTTTTTATGACTGTAGCAGCCAGCAAGTCATTAAACTTCTTAATGTCTTCTGCGCCCAAAGTTTTTGCTATTTGCCAAATTAAATCGAAATAAATGAGTACAAGCAAGTAATGTTTAAATTAATTGTAATTGTAATTTATTGACTAATTAGTATAATGGGCACACAAGCACACACACGGAAACTGTTCTATTAAACTTTTTTTTAAAGTAACGGCGAAATGTGCGTGATGTAAGGAGGCGGCGGTGTCGTATGCAAATTTTTCTGTAGTTAAATAATTAATTTATTAATTGTCTATTGTCTATATTTTTTGTGTTCATGTACACTAATTAAGAATTATTCATAAAGCAAGCAGTACTCTACGCCAAATGGGTTCACAGTTTGTCTTTCTAACGAGTCTTGAATAATAGATGCTGTGCTGACAACGGTGAGCATTGGACGAATACGGTCTTCTGAGCAACTGAACTTGTATTGTGTGTGTGTGTGTTGTGGCAGCAGACATCAGACAGACAATGCGTGCTCGGAAAACACAAGGCTTCTGGTGAACGGGTTAAAGTGTTGCAACAGTGTTCTGGTGAGGAAGAAGGAATATACTCAAGTGACTCGAGGCGGCACGAGGTTGCTCGATGCAACTGCAGAAAAGCGGGAGAGAGAGACATAATGCAAATAAAAGACTCGATTAGGCTAACGTTACGATGCATTGAAAAAACTTACGACTCAATGCGTGCCGTTGAGGATGAGCTTCGGTTGCAGTTTTTTAGATGCAGCAGAAGCTGTAGCACTGCCACTACTGCCATTATCACCACTCGACAGTTGACTCGACTGGCAAACAATTGCCAAGTGACACCGTCGGTTGACTTGCCATTATGTAAGAATACGACTAATTGCCACACGTTTTGCGCGAAAGTTTTTTATGCAGCTGATGCTTAACTTCGATTAGGGTCCGGACTGCTAGCACAGTTACATAAACACCACAACAGCAGCAGCATTGGACAGTGGCCACTTCTCCGCATGACAGGGCGCCAGTAAGACAGTGAAGTGAAGTAGTCATGGAAAGTGGAACAAGATGTCGCCAATGAAGCCATTCCTCGACTGATGCTCATTCCAGTGATGCAGTTTGTCTGTCATTGTCAGAAAGCAGACACTCTCACACTGGCACACATCAGCAAACACCCAATTGCAATTGCCACTAATGAGTGCTAGCAAGTCTATCTGTCTTTGCCCTTACTCGGTGTTTGCTAAAAATGGGGCCTAGGCACGCATTATAATTAGAATGCCAAACAAGAGGGGCAAGGGAAAGCAAGAGATGGAGAAGACGGTGATGGTGGTGGCGAGTAAAAGAAATAATTTATTAATTCTAAAAAATTTAATAACGAGAGAATGAAATTAAAAATGGAGACGAGCGTTCAGAGAAGAGGGTAGCAAGCAGCATTAAAATTAACATAGACTGCTAGGACTGAATATCGACCCGTTTAATAAAAGCCAAACGAGAACAGTAAGAGAAGAAAGACTAGAATCTAATTAAATTTCATCAAATAATTTGTAATGTTTATTAAAATCTATATTCTAATAACCTTGCCACTTATTATTCGGTTTTCCCTTTATTTTCAACAGGCTCGATTTATTAAAACGAAATGAAAATTAATTTGCACATCTTTCACTCCTTTTTTCTCTTCCCTTTTTGCCTCATCGAGTGATTCAATTGAAACGACAGCAGTGAAAAATGACGTGCTGCCCAAATAGTAAAAACAACGATTTAACTGAATTTTTCTGTTTGTGTTTGTTTTTGTCTTCCGTGTGTTAAAAAAAGATCAAATGGTTTTTGAAAATCTGTCGTTTGTTTTTGAATGATCTTTAAAACTGGCTTGTATTTACTCGTTTTAAAGGTTTTAAAGCAAAGTAACTTGTAATGTGTTAAAAATTGATTTAAAAACAAATGCAGATAATGAAAACTATTTTTACAATGAATAGATTTCAAAGTGAATGCTGTAAACTATTTTGTAGTTTTTAATTAAAATAATGCTCTAAAGCAGTTGTCTCTAGTGGCAGCTACTACCGTTGCAAAGAACGTCAGCACCAGTCAACACTCAGTCAGCCAAGCAGTTCACCAACCATCTCTGGCGAGTTTGCTCATTTTTTACCGTCATTATCGTTATAATTAATAGGAAACAAAATGAGGAACAGTAAGTAGTGAGCTTGCCGACGGAGGGCAACGACGGGACGAGAAGAGGACAGGGCGGCGATGAAAATGACGAAGTCTTTGGCACGGCAGCAAAATTAATTTAAGTTTTTAATTTAAGTTTTAATTAAATTTGAACAAAGATAGAAACAACAGAAATGCTAGCGGTGCTGCTCGCTGGGGCGCACTGAGGATGGCGCCCGTAATGATTTAGAGCTAGCGAATTAGGAGTCCCCCAAATAAGCTTTTAGGCGAAAAGAGCAGTACTGCCTGCTGATGATGTTGCTGCTGTCTACTGGCCGCGCGACCGTGTGCGGCCCTAAAAAGTGAAAGCCAACGGCAAAGAGAGTTTGGGCGCGAGGACAAGTGCCCCCTTTGCCACGGATACTCTTCTTTCTAGTTTTTTTCAACAGAGACGATGACTGCGCTGGCTGCCGTTGAGCAGGCTGAACACAAACAAAGACACAGACATTAATTATTTGAGTAGATGAGTCTGATTGCGCTCTGCCATCATTACTCTGATTACAACGCTCAGAAAATTTAATTAAACTCACGCTAAATTATTCATACACACTGCTCGTGCAACGGCACATACACGAGGGGGTAGCAACTGTGCTTAGCTTAACAGTACTGTTGTCGCCGCTGCTGATATTTCAGAAAAAGCATAACTACAAACTTTTAAGTTACAGTAATGAACATTTTAATGCTATTTCTAGAAAAACAAAATGTTAAAATAATTACTGACAAAATTTTATTTTTGCAAAAAGGTTGAAAAAATTTAATTCAATAAGCATTGTGTATTTTTAGGCAGTTTTATCAGTTTATAAAAGTACCTAGACAAACATTACGCAACTGTTTGTACAAAAAACAACCGCGCACGTGGCTAATATGTGTAGCTGTATTTGATTCTACTACTGGCTGTTTGTTAGCCGTTTACTGTCCTCGAACTGTCAATTTGTCAGTTTGTTTAGTAGAAAAAAAATTATCGTTGGTCTATGCTTCTAAAGCAGCTCATAAGTTATGTGAAGTGTTGATGAAGTGTCGATTGATCGCCTAAGAAGGTTGTGCAAATCAAGTGACACACAAAACTCAGAGTTGTGAATGTATTAATCAAGTAAAGCCAAGAAAACAGTTTCAGTGGCAACAATTTCATCGGGCAATGATTAATCAAGGCATAATGACGTGCGATGGTGCGTGCGTGCCTGCACATAATCTCCTCTTTTTAAATGGTGTGCTAATTGAGTGCATTAATTGTTTGATAATTGGTCAATGGTGCCCAGGCGAGATGACTGCTGCTTAAGACTGGCAACTTTGTCGGTCGACAGATGAGTCGAATAGCAAAATGTGAGATTAGCAAACTGCCAATTGCTTGCTTGACGACCATCATAAATCATGCACACATTTTAATCGAAAACGTGCAATCAACGAAGAGAAACAGTGCCATTTTGCTTAAATGTTTGCCACACTGTACTGTGATAACATAATTAGCGACAACATTTCAGCACTAGTCGCATAGCAAACACCAGGGTACCCCGAATTTCAAAAAGAAAAAAATCTGTACACTACCGTTTGGGTTCATTTTGTAATTAGAGCCCAGAAAAGTCTATTTTTTATGGACTAGCCCGTTAGTGCAAGAATAACATAAATAAAAGCACGCAGTTGACTGTGTTTCCAAAAACTATTTGATGCTGCTTTTTCTGCACAGTGGGAATTAATTATTTTTCTATGCAAATGAGCCAACGTGACAGTTTGTGTGCGCCGTTTTTGGATATAGCACCATTCAGTAAATCAAATGAAAATTTTCAATTTTAAATTGGTTTTCAAATTAATTATTTTGCAATCTCAAATTTAAAAAAATAGTTAACATTAGCAAAGTTAGCTGTTTTTATTTAGTAGCACCAAATGTTCCAATAGACAATGCGTCATTGTTTTGTCAGTAAAATCGTAGTTTGAATCAGATTAAATCAAATTGTAGCAATTAAAATATGCAAACCAAAAAAAGAGAAACAACCACAAATCGGACACTATCTATTTAGCTACGTGTAAGCTATTACCGGGTAGAGGTATTGCAGTATTACTGCCATTCGACTAATGGTCCCGTCATGAAAGTGTCATTTGAGAAGAGTGAAAAGCGTTGACAACCGTTGTCATTCTCATCTAATGGCCATTTGTTTCAAGTTCACAATTAGTTAATTTGTCGTAATGAATTTGGCACGATACATTTACATATTTGTGAAATGAGATTGTGCCCGTGTCATTAGCTGCATCGATCTGAGGACAGTCTAAAGGGCGACTGTGCTTTCCCAGTCCGCAGTTCGTTGAGGTCGTTATGGCTATCATGCAAGACTGAAAACAATTAGAGTGAGATGAGAGGCAAAGCAGCAGACAAGTTGCAAGTCCATTCTTCAGCTGACTGGAGCACTATTCAGCAATTAATGCCGGTCTGTTAATATCTTTTTCTCTGCCCTCACCATTAGGTGCCATTTGGCATTGTGTGTGTGTGTGTTCGTTGTAAGAAGAGTGAAAAGGCAGCAATGAGCATTTTTCTTGCCAATGCATCTGCCCAACTGACTGCAACAGTGGTGTCTAAGATGACACGACAGTCAATGGTGGCAGTTTTTGGTGCTTTTCAGTCAAACAGTCTGTTGCAGGCCAGAGAGCACTGGGAAACAAGTCTATTAATTTTAATTATACATTAGCACTTGACTATTCATGAAATATTCATCAACAAAGAAAAGACTCCCTTTCTCTTGGGTAGAGCCTGATGGCAACGCCAATACTACCGCCAGTCAGTCAGTCAAGCCAGTTTCAGGAGTAGGTATATAGACGGCAGATTAGCTCAGATTACAAGCACAAGATTTAGCTTGAACAGGGTTCGAGTCATTGGAGAGATGTAATGCAAAGGCTTGCGAAGTAGTTGTGGTGGTAATGATACTCAATATGAGTCACTTTGCGGTAAACTCGTGCTTGTTCGTTAACAAAGACGGCGACTAAAGTGAAACACATCATCGACTTGGTCGTCGCTTGCAGACACACTAACTAATGTATTGTGACGGTAGTGCGATGCCAGCAAGCTTTAATGTGTCTGAGAGGTGGTGGCCACGAACAGTGTCCAAGAGTGGCTAATATGTTGCTAAACAGTTGGCAAGTCGTGCAGGCGTTGAAATCGACACTGCACCAGATAGGGTTGAAACACAAAACAAAGGAGCCATTTTGTTTCTTAATGAACATGACCAATTTTGCAATGATCACAGCACTTCATTCGCAAAGTCAGTGAAAGCCTTGGTCATTAGACTGCGAGTTCTGACTAGCCAACTGGTTGTTTTTATTCCCGTCACTGGTTGATGCACATTTACGCCTACATGCTGGGTAATTAACCTTTTTATTAGTGCAATAAATATTCATTTTCAGCTACCTGCTTATTAAACTTAGAACGCATTTAATTTTGCCTGAAAATTTAGAAAAATTTCAAAATTTATGTTTTTAAAGTTGTTTTAAGAAACAGCTGGTTTTTTATAACATAAAGTTGTTGACAAAATAAACAGACAAACTAGCATTTTTACTAAAAAAAGGACAATCATGAGATACTATTAGATTCCACACTTAAATTCTAAATAGTTTTTTATTTTTGTGTTTTGAATAATTATACTCACAAATCATTCACAAATCAATTTAAATCACATTCGTTCAATGTTTGTGTTTGTCGGTTCAAGTTCATTTTTATTTTTTTAAAACTTGTTATTGTATCTATATTGCTATAAAATTGATTATTGTTAGGTTGCATCTTGAATCATTGAACACGGCAATTAGTTAGCCACAAAAATGTGTTCGCATCAGATCTCATTTGCGCTCACATTAGATCATAAAATTGACACGGAAACATTCGTTTTTAGCACTATAATTATTTAATTGGTTAATGCTCAACAGTTTTTTTGCATATAAAAATTTTCTAATTGAGGATAATTGTTTGATATGTTTTAACAAAAATTGGCGTTGTCGCCGTCAAGGGGCAAAGTAGGACAGTTGCCTATTAATCAGCAAATTATTTGATCACTTGCTCAACTTAAGTAGTAAAGTCTTTTGCTTAAACGCCATTGAAAATTCCATTTATTGAAGTCAAAGTTAAAGTTTTTATACTTTACTATTCTAACAAAGCGCCTAAGGATGCAAGGGCTAGTCGAGCTCATCGCCACTTGGGCACCACCACCGCCACCGCAACGAGCGGTGTCGAATTTGCTTTCTTCTTGACGCCACTTTTTGTCTTCAGTTTTCTAAGTAGTGCCTCCTACTATAATTAAAGTGCCTGTGCTCTAATAAATTTTAAAACTTACTTCAATAGCGATGCTCGTGAATTATCTCAGTTTTGCTATTAATTAGTGGCAGTAATCGTTTGAGAATGCACTTGCCTTGCCTTGCCTTAATTTATTTAGCTCAATGCCTAGTGTTTGCGCGGTTGTGGTTGCTCATCGACCGCAAATTATGCAGCAATCAGCAGGCGAAGAGTGAAGAGGCCGTGGTGCTGGTCGTGGTGATGCTAGTGCACACTCATGGGTAGACCTGGCGCCGAAGAGAAAGACTTGGTGCTGCTGATGCTCTTCTTTTTTTCTTTTTTGTTTACCGTCCTTGTCGTCCCTGCAACAGCTGCACTTGCTAGCCTCATCGCCATTTAAGCTGGTCCCAGTCTTTGTTTGTTTAAACAGTGGGCACACACTGATTGATGCCCATTAATATTAATAGGAGCAGAATGCAGAGGATACAAGTTCACGCCAGTGGCGAGCGAACCACTGAAAGTGGCCATTTTTACCAGCTTCGCTAACCCTACTGATGCAAGGTCACAGTTAAACTTAGTTAATTGAGTTACTACTGGTGTCGTTGCCACCAGTTAAACACCAATTGATTTGAGCTGAAAAGGTAATGATAGTTGTAGACTTTATTTTATCATAAATTAAAAAATCGTATTACTTATAATATTTGCAATTTTTTTCAATCAAATTTAAAAGTTGTAGTATTCCGGAAGTTAGCAATATATGCAAAATTATTTACAAATTTTTAAAAGTTTACCTAAATACTCATAATTTATCAAGGTGTGAATAAAATATTTTAGTTGTTGTTCAAACAACTGTAACTATTTTGCTGCAACTTTTTATTTTGAAAAATAAAACTCAACTAAAACTGGACGTTTTCTAAAACAAATTTAGAAATATTGCATAAAGTTTCACAACCACAACCATTATTGTTTTGCCTAAAAAACACAAACGAAAGAACTACAAAAAACGAGTTTGTACAAAGAAATTAACAATCAAATTAAATCTCTAATTTAAATTTTAAATGAAAACAAACTTGCAATCTACAAAAGCTGGCCCAAGTTTACGAAGCTAGTTCGTTGAAGCACAGAATGCACAGAGTGAAAGGATGGAGCACTGTAGTTAGTGTGGCTCGGCTATGCCACTGACGCCTCGTTTCTTTTCTTTCTTTTTTTTAACCAGCAGCTTTTGCTGTGTGTTTATGTAAACTTTTAATTTCGAAAAGAATTTAAAAAATTAAACTCATTATAAACACAAGTGCTTATTAATAATAGGCCCAGTGATTATTACGGCTGCTGGAGTGCACAAGCAATATTTGGGCTCTCTTTGATGTGAACTCTTTCACTGCTGGTTCTTTGATGCAGCCTCTTAGACTGCTGCTGCATTCTTTGCTTCTGCCGGAGTGAAACAAAAGATTTACTCTTCTGCCCAAAATGATCGCCAAATACTGACGGAGAAAGAGTCGGGTGCCTGAACTGAAGGTTCTGTGTTTGTGTGAGTGTGGATCGGTTTACGTATGGTGTTGCAAGAACGGTGTCTTGCGAGTGACGTTACTGGCGCACCGAACATTCAACGGCTAATATGCAAATTCATATAAGTGAATTAATGCGAATAAGTGTCGGTCTGTGGATATAAACGATAATTTCTACCACTACTGCTGTTGCTGCTGCTGCCGTTTGCCATTTGTTTCAAATGGCAGGACTCAGGAGAAAGCGAGCAAAAAATTCAATTAGATGTAAAAAGTTAGCTTTTTTGCTTGAGAAGAGCAGTTGGCTCATTAGGGCAGGGGCTAATTTACGCCATTGCTCTGCAAGTGTGGCAAGTGTGGCAAGTGGTGATTACTTGCAAAAACAGTGCACGTCTCAGACAATGCAGATGACGAGTCGTCTTCTTTTACATTTGGGTCCGGTTCAGGACAGTGGGGAGGAGGTTCAGTTTGGGCTAATAAGCCCGATTGACGCCCGATGCTTGCTGATTTTTAAAATCTAACAAACATTTTTCACTCATAATTATTGCTTTGCCAGCACTGGAGCCGGTAGCACAAGTTTGCGCTGAGTGGAGTGGCATACATCTTTGCGAGTTGCATCATTTCTGAATGAGTGATCAGAGCGTGATGACATCCAATCTAGATGTCTGCCAATCGATGTCGTCCCGGTAGTAGTAATCACTTTCTAGCAATAGAAATTGTTGCACTAATCACTACAAACCTTATAATCGGACTGAATCACTCATCGCCTATTTATTAAATTTGCAAATGCCGTCCTAGGGTAACGCAGGGTACTCTTTTAGTGAATTTTACCAGCTCATCTGTGTTTGACTGTGCGATCAGTAAAATGCACTTTAACGTTTAAAACTGCCAGTCTTACTTTAAAGTTTATGAAATTTATGAGAATAATGATGATGATGATTTTTTTCCTGCATGAAGTCAAAAAAGGGGAAAAAGAGGAAAAGACAAAGTAGCAACTGCTGTTCCAGCTACTGCTGCTGTTTATGAAAGACAATCGAGCAGCCAAGTTGCTCATAGAAAGGGCCAATTTGAACGTATTAGATTAATCTAATTAATAGATTATAATTTCCATAGCTCACCCTTCGTGTGTCTCGTTTGGAGCGTTCCAAATGTTTCTCATGCATGAAGTAAGTGGTATTCAGAGTGGGAGAGAAACAGAAAGACTAGCTAGGCACTTTGAAAAAGACAAAAAAGCAATAGCTCCCCACAGTGGGGTCAGATGCGAATGCTCTCTCTCGCTTTTTTACTGTCAGACAGATGCACACTTCAGTCCCATCCACAGTGGCCCTGGTTAGATTTGTACATTTTTTTGCGTGTGTGCGTCCGTTCACTGTGCATAAATTATCGTTGTCCCCTGTCTCCCGTGTTCTGGCAACAGAGGCAAAAGAGGACTAGTCACAGTTAAGCAGTAACTTGGATGAATCTAATGTGCGACCATCGGTCTTGCTGTGTTTTAATTAAATCATTTTTTTCTGAAATCTTTTTTATTAATTTTTACAATCACGACTGTAATTACGTTCCATTTGTGCACTGGTTTTCTTTTTAACCCAACGAGTGGCTGGCAAGTCATTGGATGATTGTGAATTGCAACACATTGCAAGTGTACTCTTTTGTCAATTGTTTTAAATACTACAAATTACTATTTTTATTTTTTATTTTTTAATTTGACAAAACTCGACAAAAGAAAGCAAAAATTAAATTAATACAAATTAATTTCTTAGTTTATTTTAATTATTCTAAATGTAAGATTTCAATTTAAATTTGTTACTGCATCAGCAAAGAAAAATTCAATTTGCATCTGCCTGCTTGGGTACTTCAGAAGTTTCCTTAATTAATCACACACTCGAAAGACCTTTCATTGTTAATTACGACATTTTCTTTGTTCAGCAAAAAAGATTAATTAACGAAAAACTACTAAAAAGAGTACCACTGTTTCTGAAATGTGCCAATGCACTTCGTTAGTTGTAGTTATCAAGCTTCAGTAAAGTACAATTCTTTGCATTCAAGTGCAAATATTTGAACAAAAATTGTCTTACTTTTTCATTTAGACCGATTGGCGCAAGAAATATTACTACAAAAAAGAGAAATTAAACAAAGCATTAATTGCGAACATTTTTTTTATTAGAAAAGGCAAAATGTGTATTGTCACAGCACTTTGTGATTAGCAGTCTGCAGTCCTTCCTGTCAGCCTCTTTTGATTTGTCAGTAACTCCAGTCTCTACCGGGCGGACTCTTCTGTTCATCAATTTGTCATTGCTTTATGCTACAGTAACCCCACGGCTGGTGACGACCTACTACTCGTATTACCACTTCTTTTTGCATTTCACGAGTTCTTTCCATAAATGTGCTTTTGATGTGCACTGATTCAATGCTTTGCAGTAGAGAACAGGTGAGATACAATGGGGCCGACAGCGTCTCCACCGGTGGTGTTGGCGGTTTGTTTTTGCTCGAAGGCTGTTCATATCGCCATAGGGCAAAAAGGCGCGCATCTCGATGACACCAAAGGCAATGTGTAAACAGCGCCAGGACAAATTGCTCTATTATTTCTCTTTAACGACACCGTCATCACTCAATCGAAATATCCGTTTTGTCTCAAATTATAATTATAACCAGTTGATGGTCCATATTAGAACAGCCACAAAATGAATGCGCTTTTTTGTGTATAGTGCTGAACAGACAAAGTAACCAAGTAGCCATAAAACAATTCGCTTAGTTGCCCCCTTTTCCGTGTTTCAGTCTGCGTTTGTCGGTACTGTTTATGTTCACTTTGCTCTTTTTCTTGTGTTTTGAGTACCTGTTCGAATTTGTCGTCCACGCCTAGCTTTTGATCAGACAGAGAGCAAGAAAGAGGAGGCCATAAGCGCCTGCAAACGTTTGTCGATTACAGTGGCCGTCTATTCAGCATCACCACGGTATGCCACCGAGCAGTGGTTGTCAGTGGATGACTCCAGTGCACCTTGGCATTGTCCTCAAATTGAACTCTGCTTTCAGTTTGAGTCGCTGCTCAACCAGTGCCTACTGTTCCTCAAATGATGCAAAAAGCAGGCAAGTGTCTGACTTAATCTGGCAGCTTGCCAGAGTCACTGTTTGTTTGTTCTTTCTTAAGTAGTCCTCAAGTAGCGGTAAAGTAGAAACCGAGAGAAAAGAAAGGACACAAACAAATGCACTGCGCTCGACCACTGGTTTGCTCACTTGTGGAGTGAACCGATTGAAGAACGGCAAATTAAAGAATGTGCACCTTTTTTGCAGTTTGAAGCTCTAAACCAGTGACCCTTCACATCTCTACTTTGACTCTGTTTATTCTGTCAACTCTAGATGTCTTAATTGGAACACAAAAACGGTAATTAGTGGCGGTAATGTGTGCTGCTGTTCTTTACTTCTCCAATAGTCGGGCGACAAGGCACAAACGCCTTGACAAGTACGCTAATGTGGTTGCCCTTTGTTGTCAGCTCTACTTTGCGACTACATCTGCAGAAACTCCCTTCCCAAATGAGTTGTCATTGTGTGACATTGTCCACTGGGCCACAACACTCCACAACACATTTACTGTGAAAGAGTGCAAAAGAAACGCCGTTGACACTAACAAGCAGTGTTTAGCTGAGTTCAGTTGCCTAAAGTACATATGCTTTCTGCCTATTTTTGCCACAAAAAAATATATGTTATATCGTAGCACCCAATTTGCTCAATTAACCAAGCAGCTAGTTTGTTTGGCAGTTTTTTTAAATAAAAAGATTTTTCTGTTTGCATCGACTTTAGTTAGTTCTTCGTTTGGCCGCCTCGTTAGCTCTATCCGGAATCTATTATTAATTTCTGCATGGTTATCAGAGTGCACTTCATAATCACTGATTAATTCATTAAGTTGAAACTGCTAATTGCCTGCGTTCCACTCGAGCTACTTTTTGTACTTCCGTTGAACAACGGCGCACATACCTCTTTTTCAGCGTTAACTGTAATAACTGACAATGTGTTTGTTCTTTTTATTCTTCAATTGCGGTTAATTAAGCTTTCTAATAAGAGTGCAGTGCACGCAATATACCAGACTTACGATAGAGCCTTCTGAGTACACTTTTGGTTATTTCTGCAGGCATTTATATTTTCTAGCATCAACGGCAATAGACTTGGCTGATAATTATTACCGCTCAAATGAGCCTAATCCTTGCGAATACCTTCTGATTCTGACTAAATGCCTCTTTTTTGGTGCGTCATAAGTTTTAATTAAGAGTCTGCTTGAAAAAGATTTGTCAGTGTTCGTGCAGTGTTGGCGCATTCTGAGGTTCGATGTGAGATGATCAAATTTAAAAGTTCTACGTTTTTGTTTTTTCAATAGGTGTCGCAGGACATACAGGCAAAACTCACCCTTTTGAAACGCTAGCAGCTGTAGACGCGTACAGCGCCACCATGCACCACAGTGAGCGTTTTGCGGCCAGTTCGCATCTGTCGATAAACATTGCAGGACAGTTTTTATCAACAGTGTGAGTTTTGCCTGTATTTTAAAAAGCTTAAGTTTTAAATCATTGTTTGCAAGCTAAACAATTGACAGTAGTAAACTTATTTGTATTTTGAATTTTTTTGTTTTTGCAAGTGTTCAATGATTGCTGTTTTGGTGCAAAATATAAAATATTTTCTGTATAAAGTATTTTTTTAAATCGATAATCACAGTTTTATTTGCAAACTTCAATTTAATTAAAAACTTTTTGCCATTGTGCTACCATTCAATTAGTGCATTGTTTTCAAGAATCATTTCTAGTAAAATATGAAGAGTGACTTCCAAGATGGCATCCATTTAGGTTGCCAATTAGCAAAATGGAAATTGCTTTTACTTGATTTTTCTTATGTGCGCTGTTGCCTCAACTCTTTGACTCGTTTGCTCTAAATTAGTTAGACCAAACGCAAGGAATCAGTGTTCATTGAATTGACAGCAACTTGAACCACTTTTTGTATGTGCGTACTGATAGCGCAACCAGAAATGTGGTGCCCATTCAGTGACACTGCCGCTCAGGGCCGCAGCATTGCAGACAGCAGCATAAACAGTTGAAACACTGGGCAAATGTCAAGCGATACTTAGCGTTAATTTATTTTGAATTTATTAAAATTTTGTTTGTTTTTATATTATTTTAAATTGGTTTGAATTCGCTAGCGTAAAATTAATTTGCAAACAAATTTAATAAAATCGTGATGAAAATGTCAAAAAATCGATTTTTTGTTATTTGAACTGAGCTGAACTGACTTCATTTTTTCTGAATGCCAAGTTTTTCCTCAGTTGCGCCGGTTGATTTTGTGCATGATTACGTTGTTTGGCAGTTTTTGGCATTGTTATCACTAAATTTTGTCCAATTTTAGATTAATACTGGCGAATAGCTAATTAGATAGACTGGGCGCAAATATCGCGTTCAGAAGCGCGAGCTTGAGCAGTATATTTCTTCGCAGTTGCTGGTGCTGCATCAATTGGCAATGGCATCTACTTATGCCGAGAATGAGGAAAACAAATTGAAGATAGTTAAAAGGCTAATTAGGAAATCCTTGATTTGAGGAAACTGGTAGAATTGCTAAAAAGTGACTGCCTGTCGTCGTCCTAGCTGTCTCCCAGTACCCGAGAGGCAATGCTAATTCAAGGAGACAATTAAACAGCTGCCAAATTAGCTATATTAAGCAGTGCCACCATCAAGCTGATGACAATAAATGAACAGCATTGAGCTGCAGTGCTGTCCTGGCCTGTGTGATCTGTGCCAACAACACTCATTTGTCGTCAATTGGGTCTCCAGTACCACCATCACCCGCTTTTCTAGTTAAGATGTTTTTTCAGTTTCTTCTTATAATTGCACAGTTAATCGTGCTCATCTAAAATAATTACTCAATGCGATCACTTAGTTTTGATTTGTCTATTTTTTCATCTGCACAGGCATTGTAGTCTCAATTTAGAAGTGATGCATTGAGCAAAAAACCAATAAAAAATGTCGGCAGTATTCCATTAACTCAATCAAGTGCGATTATTCCTTATATTTTTGCAACTTTTAGCAATGTTTAAAACGTAAACAGTAATTGGTGCTGAAATGGACATTCAAATAGGTCCAATTGCGTTTTGTTAAAAACAAATTTTGGGTAAAACAAAATCAAAAACAAATTAATTTTAAAATGTAATAATAATTAAAGTTTACATATTGATATTTTGTAATAAACACACACAAAAGTTTATTTTTAATTTTTAATTAAGTTGTAATAATCTGTATTTTGATCAACAAAAACTACGTTTTTTTGCATTTTAGTTTTTTTATAATCAATAAATGTTTTTATTGCGAATTTTGCCAGATGGGTTTCTTTTTTTGGTTATGGCCGTTGTTTGCAATTGTTTTGCTAATTACTAGTCGTTTGTTTGTCCACTTTCGGGTCATTCGGCAAAGCTGTGGTAGTGGCCTCAGTGAATAGCTATGAAAGAGGTGTTCCTGAACGCTCGGTGAAGCAGCACACTGCTTTCTACTTAGTACACTTTGTAGTTGTGATTTAATTATTTCTCTACCAGTCTAATTGATTGTCCTTTTGGTGTTGTGTTGGTTTTTGTAGCGCAGCCGTGAATGCTCCCAGCGCACAATTGTATTGTAGCGCCAAACTCTGCGGAAAACAATTGTCGTCGCTGTCGTCGTCGTCGTCGGGCTTGATGGGAAGTGAAATTAAAATAGACAAAATTAGCTGAAATTGCAAGCATCACCAAAGTTGCCACTGTTATTGCATATGTCTACACTGTTTTTTTCAGGCCTTACTGGACAGGCAACACCGGTGGTAGCAGTTTTGGACGTCAAAACCATTCATTAGCCATCTACAGGGCAGACAGCGCAAACTCAGGTAGGCAATTGTTTCTGATCGGTGGTTTGGCATGCCGACAGGATCGATGTTTGAAGAAATAAAGAGTAGAGGGAAAAAAGAAAAGCTCAAGTAGTCGTCGACAGTGTCCTGGTGGTGGCACGTCCTTAGCTGCTCTGCTGCAGCAACGTGCTGACAACAGAGCAGGTCAATTAGCACACTTACGCACCGTGTCGGTGTGAGTGAACACTTTTCAATTTAAAATTAAATTGCACTTTGATTTGTTTTGTTGCTTCTATTTTTTCTAAAGTTCATTATTAATTACTATTTGCTTGCATATACTAAATGCAGTCGTTGCCGCAAGGGCACTTTCATTTGTACTAAACACAAACACACCACGTTTTGCCAGACAGTCATTCAACACCAAATTATTTATATAGTCACATTTATTTTACCATTTTTAAAAAGATGATAAAAGAAACAATACGCTTGTTTTCTTTCTAGCAAAAAATGCCATTTTTTTATAACTATCATAAGTATTTTTGTGCAAATTAACGACTTTTTAAAATTTTGTTAATTTGTAGTACCAATTAATTTTGTAGATGTTTAAAGTTTGTTTACTTGTTCTATTGATTGTAAATTAAAAACTTTAAACACAAAAACTTTGAGCATTTTTATAACAATGCTAAAATGCACTTTTTTATTTTAAAATGTAGCATTCACCTCATTTTGACGTTGACATTAAAACTTTGCCGCTGAACTTGCTTTCTAGAAAACCCAACACGATTCCTTCTTCTCTTTTTAATTAATGCTAATTGCTGTGTCAGGTAGCAGTGGCATAATAGCCCCTCACTAATTGCCACAGGTGACACTTTGCACTGCTAATGTCTGCTAATAGTCGCTCCAAAGCATTGCGTGTGCATCTATTACTTTATTAGTCCTACCGGACTGCTTCTATGTCGTTCCTCACCTTTGTTTCTCTGTCTTTTTCCTGTCGTCCTGTCAAATTCTCTGTATTCTCTCTAAGTTTCTTTATTTCTTCGAGGTGTGATGATTGCCTGTAGCCTGTACAAGTAATTGTATTTAATTAGCGCACCACTGTCCGTCTGGCTGCACTCGTCACCACTTTCATCGAATCGATTTCAACAACCAGACTGGGAAAAAGAGAGGGAAAAACAGTGTCGAGTGCTGTGGCTACTAGTGCTCTCTCTCTCTCTCTTTCTATTTTCTCGTGGATGTCAACTTGTGCGACGAGTGTCTTGCCGCTTCGTTTTGCACCCGTCGACTAGTCGAGAATCATACTTGAAAAACATAATTTGCTAATTGCCATTCCAATTGCGTTCTAGAGAAGAGAACAAAAATGGAGAAAAAGGTGACGCTAATGGAGGTGCGGTGCCACTCAGCAAGCACACACACACTCATCTTTGCTCTCTCAAACAAACCGCCAATGCCTGACGCTGATTTGCAAATCACAGCCCTAAGGGCTATCTCGATCATTTCTCAATGGGCGGAAAAGCACCAGTTCTTTGAAAAACAGCGCCATCAGAAAAACAAAAGCTTTCTTCTCAACTTATTTTCATTGTTTTTCAGCTCATTTTTGTCAACTTTTGTTAAACAATTCTACTGTTTTTGTTGTTTAGAATTGTTTAAATTACTTTTATTTCAATTGATGTAAACGAAAAGTTTTAAAAATGTCTAAACATGTAATTTCTTTGTGCAAATAATTTAAAAATTTGATTTAGTCGACTGTACAACTAATGCCGTCACTATTTAAAAATGTAGTTTATCAGTCTATGCTTGTGTAATTACACAAATGTAATTGAAATTGAAATTAAAATTGATAACTAGAATATGTCGATTGGTCTTATCTGGTGGAGAGTAAAGAAAAATTACATTAATGATGCCAGTTTTTAATTTTGTTGTGCGTTTGCTAGTGTTGAGTTTGTAACAAAATTATCGCAACTTGCTTGCGTCGATTCTGACACAGTCTTCATTTTCAGGATTAATTACGTTTTGGTATTATTGCATATATTGTTATTATTATAAAAATTGTCAAACTTCCAATCTGCCACTGCTGCCAAAATTATCATACAAATTGCATTGCTTCAAATGAAAAACCGTAGACCAGTTTCAGTTACTTTTTTCTACCAATGAGAGCTTTGACTTGTACTAATTTTCATTAGCTGTTTCACTGTCTGCTGTAGTCAGAGAAAAATGCATTAAAGCAAATGCACTTTTGTGCATATATTCTAATTATGGTTGGTATATTTTTGATGCTTTTATACTTATTCGGTGCTCAATTGCTTCCAGAGCACGAGCAGGCAATTAGACAAAATGAAGGCAAACCTTGGCAAAGTATTGATTAACAATTAGCCTAGCAAAGGTACCTACCGCCACACTTTGAAACTCCTCTAAAAAGCTGTTTGGTGCATTGCACTACTTTTAATCATTCCTGGCAACCTCATTCGGTCCCGAGCAAGCACTTGTGATAGACAGATAATTGTTGCAGCGCATCGTCGCCATATTGCTTCAAAAGCTGCATCGCTGAACTTTGCTTATCGCCGCGCGCTGCCGCGCAGAAATCGAACTTCTAAGTGTGCTTTACAAAACTAAAAGACTGCTTTGCCACGCGGCTGAAGTACTCTTTGGTGCAATAACCCGACACGGTTATTGGGCCCATCATCATCATTAGCCTTTCCTCACTAGTAATAATTTGCTTGTAATTAATTACCTCGTTATGGTCGCATCTAAGAAGAGATGCAGTAAAGGGCAAATGCAAAAGTAGTCACTGTTTTCTGTTCGTGCTGCTTTACGACGACCCGCCGGCTGGCTGCTAATCATAGACCCATTTCACTGTTGGCTTGCCTGGCAATTACCGCATCAATTAATAGGCTTCGATTGATCTGAAAGTCACTTTGACATGCGCGACACGATTCAGTTTTTTGACGGTATTTAGACATAAATCTCTTTTTGCGATGAGTTGTAAAGCGCCAGTTTGTGTACCATATCATTCCTTCAACAGCCTTTCTGATTTTCTTATCGTTTCAGCGCAGTGTTTACAACAACTTTCTAGTGGTGCTAAATAAACAGACAATCGGGTTGAAAGTGAACTTTACCTGATCAACACAGTTTTTTTTTTTCTTTTTTTCAAATGATGACCGGTTGTAGTGAAGGTCACTAGCACTACTGATAGGCTGGTTGACCTTCTATGCCTGCTCTAGCTAGTTTTTCCTCAATTGGTCACGACTTGGTGCGATCTATTTGGCACCAAGTTTTGGCTAAAGTCAGTCTGCATTTTCTTTAAATTGAAATTTTAATCTATCTCAATTAGATTAGAGCTAAATTGATGCAGTTAATCACTTGATTCTAATCGAATTAATTGTATGTTTTCCAATTTTACTTATCAGGTTGACGGATTACAGATCGGTGATGCTTTGCATAAGACTGAAAATTGCCAATTTTTTGGCAGTTTAGCCAGCTACGCTTAAGTTGTGCCGAAGAAGTTCCGGGTGAGCACAAATGTCTGTAAAACATCTTCTGTCTACAGTTTGTTCATGATTTTGCCCCAACAAATTGTCGTCAATTTTGTCTGAAAAATGTTTCACTTGAGTAATTTGTTTGAAAGTTAGCTTTAAAACATAATTTTAAACAATGCTTTGCAAAATAACCTTGGCATTGAGTGACACCTGCTTGCCGTTAATTTTTTATCCAGTTTCAAATGCAACTTTTAATTAAATGTCTTTGCAAATCTCGCCAAATTCAGGTTAGTTTTGTGCAATTGAGGCAACACAAGAAAAAACGGTTGTAGATAAAGTGCATAAAGGGGCAAATGGATATATTTGAGGGGATCAGCCTGGTGGTGGTGGTGGTGGTGGGCAGTTGAGCTGAATAGAGTTTTAAAAAAAGAAGAAAGGGCTAACGTCCAGTCCATTGAGTGTCCGGATCTGGCAGGCAAGTGTTTATGAGACAATTAATCATTCACAGCGAACAGATCACTGGCAGGGTGGCACACGATATTGCCAGGTAGACGCATTTGTGTGTCGGTATGTGTGCTCGACGGGCCGTACAGAGGCAGTTTCTGTCTGTGTGGCTGCAGTGTTCGAGACTGAGACTTTTAGAAGTGCATTGTCTTGTCATCGATGCTGCAGTGTGAGCGAATCCTCCTGGATGCTGCTGCTGCTGCCACCGCTGGTCGCATCGTGCTGCTGCTCTGCTAATCAGATTTGCGATTCATTAGCTGCTCGATTGTTTGTCCATCGCGTCCAAGTTGAACGAATTTGTTTGACTTTCATTATGCTCGCCAGCAAAGTGCACGTCAGTGTCCAGTGTCCTCATCTGACTTGGGCACTGTTTTCTCATAGCGAGAAGAGATCGAAACCGTCTCCACCTGACATGAGCTCCAGTCTCCTGTTCCCTCTCTTTCTCTCTTTTTAAGACGGTCGATCGGATGAACAATAGACCACATGCATGCAATATTTGCATTTATAGCTTGCCAATATTTAGAGAGCATTATTAATTTAAAGTGCACACTTGCCCAGTGTGATTGTGTGCTTGTGTGCTGCGGCTGCTGTAACCAGTCAACTGCTTTTAATTGAGCATTCCTCAAGCTGGTCTAGTCGGGTTTAGTAGTATCTTGGGCAATGTTTGTTGCTCGATTGACTGCCGAGAAGCTGAGCGGAGAGAGCTAGTGTGCGCCTCTTGCTGCAGAGCAGCACTTCACTGGCTCATCTCACTGGGCACTATCATTTACAGTCAATCAGGGCAAGCAGACAATGAGTGGCGATGTAAACTTGTCAAAAGTATCAATCTACTCTACTGGCATGTCTGCAGGAGCGTAATGGGCAACGCAGATAGATGCTGCTGCTGCTGTTGCTCTATCTGACGCTGAGATGCTCATGCAAATGTTTTAATCCTCCGATGCATCGAGGTAATTCAAGCGCACTCTTGACGACGCCATTGCCAGGCGTTCACGCACGGTAATGCTGTTTTCTCCCAAGATAGCTGAGGTAAATCTAAATAGCAAAGCCAGTCTGAATAGCCAAACTAATTTGCAATCCATTCAAATTGTCTGTCGACATTCAAATTGTTTTTTAATTACTGAATTAGCATTAACGTTCATAAATGAGTGCCTGTGCGCTTAGCTCCGGGATTATGCTTGCTGCCACTGCGTTTCAACGTGAACGGTCGCTTGTTGTAGTGTCTCAAGCAACGGCAATTAGCTGAACAGCAGATCGAATGTCGTTCACTAATGAATTGCCCTCGTCACCGATAGACACTGAACACTGACCAGCCTGCATCCACATCACTGATCATTTCATCTTCCCATTGCTTTCTTTGCTCGTAAATCCTTTCCTCCCAAAATGGCCTCTAATGTGGCATGCGATTTCTCAATTAATTCACACAGAGAAAATTTACAAATTGGATTGTTTTTGAGGCGATGACGAACAACAGATAGCAGGGTGATGTAGATACATCACGCAGTTTCAACTGTAGTAACAATTTGATATTTTATCTAAAGATCTAAGATTTTCTGATATATTCAATTAGTATCTGATTTTTTTGCACATCTGTAGTTTCATTGTACAACTTTTTGTTTTTATTAAAATTTTTTTTAATTTAAAATAAGATAAGTTTAGAGCCTTTTGATGTCAGTTTTGAAGTATTGTGACTTTTTTACTTGTTTTTGACAAAAGCATACTAGCATGCTTTTATTACACTATCAATGTTAAATGACCGCATCACTTTTTGGCTTTGCCTCACGCCATCGGCACCTCCAATTGCCTTGGCACTGCACCGGAGAATTAAATCGGGCAATTAGCAATTTTTCCACCTGACCATAGACTTTTCATATGTAAATGCCATTATACTGTTGTTGTTGTTTTGCTTTTGTTTTGCTCTTCACTTGCCAACTTTGACGGCAATGTTAATTCGATTGTGTGTATGTTAAGCTGATGCTGTCTTTAGATGCAGCATCAGGATCAAAGATCTAGAAGACAAAGCAAGTCTTGCCTCATTTAGAGTAACGTCTAGCTAATCATGCATCATTTTGATGCTCTAATCTGTTAATTACGGCATTCTAACCAGGAATTGTAGAATAGGTAAATGGAAATATAATTGCTGCATGACACGACTTTGCTATTGGCGGATGCAAGATGTTCAGTCAAAAGACAATGAAAGAGAAGTAGTGGCGTTGGTCAAGCCTCAAGCCAACGGTAATTGATTCCTTTGGCATCCCAGACTGTCTTCTGTAAATCTTCAGCTGCGTTGCTGTTTAGAAGTGCTGAAGAAATGGCACATTTAGCGTGCTGGTGGTGTTTGTAAGCGGACATTTGGTCACAAAACCCGCACTGCTGGCCATCCATCGCATAATCGCCCATGCTAATCTGATTACTACTGAACGACAAAATGACTGGCGCCCACTGAGCTACAGTTTAGTTGCAAGTTGTGTGCGGTTGCCTTCTGTCTGTGCTGGTCATTTCTGGCAGGACAACCCTCTCATCAGCCCTATGACTCTGGCAGTGCAGCAGGTGAAGCAGCTTCAACTAAAAGTGACTTCATTTTTGCTAACCTCTTTGTCACTGGCTATTTACTGCTTACTCGTGTAATGACTTCATTTGCACCAGGCAAATTACGCCTGCTTGCTACTTTCTGTTTGACTGAATCTTGTGACTATTTCGCTCTGCTGACAGCCAAAAAATGACCAACTCCCTTCTTAATTATGGCTTGAATATCTCTGTTTCACTTTTGAAAGCGCATTTTGCATAAATGCACCCGTTTAAAAATGTTTTGGGCAAAAAAGTTAATTGATAAACACTGGTTACATTAGGGTCAACTCACAGAGAATTTTGGTCAAGTTTAGAACTAACACTAATCAAGTAAAAATATGCATTTTTAAGCATAGTGTGTTTGGTGTAAATCATTGCTAAAAAATGTTTAAAAAATATTGCGTGAAACCAACCTAATAAACAATAACAATAAAACCTTTTTATTTAAATTTTAAATTAAAATTTTTTTAAAAAGTTAATGTATTTTTTGTAATTTTAATTGAGTTGATTACTAGGATGAAAACTTTGAAGGGTTTTAAGTTAAAATACTTGAGTTTTTAAATTAAAGTTTAACTTTTATTAATTTTTTCTTTGTTATTTTGCAATTCTATTATTTTAAAATTCAAAACTGGACTAATTTTAATTAAGATTTATAAAGTTGAGTTGTGCGTCTTCAAGAAAGTCTGAAACAGTTTTTCTAAAAGTTTTTTTTCAGTTAGTACTACCAAATTGGTGACTGTTTGTCGGTTTTGATTAATTTTCGCTTTACTGCAGCCAGTCTGGTCATAATTATGGCTCAAGTGAGCTTAGCTAGTTTGCTCATCAAGGATGGCACAAAACTGGCAACAGCGACGACAGTAATTATTGTAATGATAATCACGCTGAATAGAATAAACACATTAGATGAAAATAAATTATTGCACTGAGCCAAGGCTGGTCCTCCTGCTGACAAATAGTGCCCATTTACATAGAACCTACGCCGTTCTTCTTCTTTTTCTGTCTGGTGCTCGTGGTGTCACTGATGCCGTAAGTGGCAAAACTGATTTTCCAAGTTGACACTGTTTCAGAGGAAAACACTGCAGATGTTTGGGCTAAAACACACACACATAAAAAGTTCACTGCATCGATTTGCCACCGCTGACGATCGAATTAAACAACAACCGAACCAAGTGCGCTATCTAACTGTTCTGACAGTGTTAATTGTCCCTTCTCCAGTGCCTTCGAGCGCAACTGAGGCTACTGTTCAAAGACTGTCTGCATAGAAGCTTCTGATTGACAAAGTGAGATTAGCAGCTTGCATGGATTTACTTGTCTTTCACTTTCTCGCATCCCCCAGTGTCATTAGTCCTAATAATAAGGAGCTACTGGTGACAGTTGAGAATATTGCTCTCTTCTTCACTCTCATTTTCTTTTGGCCTACAGTTCCAATTGGAAAGCTCTAATCTCAGTTTCCTATCGTTTACGCTTTGCAAATTAAAACTAAGACAAATTGGCCAGACTTTGTCTTGTGCTAAGAAACTGTGACTTTTGCACACCAGCATTGGTCAGTGCAAGCTCTAATTGTAAATGACAACTGAAAAAGAAGAGATGATGCGCTTGTCTACTACAAAGGCACAAGCAAAATCAATGCTGACTTTAGTGTCGTGATTGTTTTTCACACTGGCAAATTTTGAGTTACAGTCAATAGGCAGTGAGAGCAGTAAAGAAGTGAATGGTGATTTAGGGCTGTGGCAAAAGAAAAAACCAATGATAGATAACTGTTACTGGCCACCATGACAGAGCAAAACTGTAGAGATAGTAGTGGCCCGTAGTGCAATCACTGCCTAAGCACTTCAACACAAGCACATGCACTTTTTAGTTTTGCAAACTCACAAGCGTCATTGCAGTTCCATTAATTAGATTTTAAAATAAAATTGAATTAAATATAAATTAACAAATGCAACATCTTAAAATGGGACGCTATTTTAATTGCTTCGCGCTGACATTTGTGCTCTTCACTGCACTCCACTCAAAGTGGATGATGTGCTCCTTTGGTGAAATTAATTTGCCAAGCAAGCAGCACCAAGTTCAGCACCAAGTTCAGCACCAAGTTTGTAGTGGTGACAGAGTGCGCCTGGTGGAGAAGTGACGGCCAACTTTAGTCTCCCTTGTAATGTTATCTTCACTAACTGCTGCAGAATATTCTCGCCTTTGAGGCGTGCTTCAGAAAGGCTCTATCATTAGTAGAACTGCTGGTAAATTGCCTTGCGCTGGTTTTCTACAGCGCCACTCTCGTTCATTCTTTCTCCTTCTCCCTCTTCCTTTCTGCATCTCATTTGATTGTAATTAACGCTCTTAATTAAATTACGCATTACCCCAAACTGGAGGCAGCTATATATCCACCAGTTTGATGACCGACCGCCTTCGCTTGTTTTTGGTGCCGCTTCCAAGCGTACCGCCAGCAGAGGCACTTTTGGAGGGAGCAGCAACTTCAACTCGGTCGCTACGTAACTGTACTGTTAATTGGAGAGATTAATGAGTGTGCCAGGCAGGCAGATCACAGTCGTCTGCATGCATGGACAGGGAAAACGATGTGCTAGCACACACTTTCCATGTGCCGTTGTAGGGGCGCCGACCGTCCAGGACGGCCTCTATCTTCTGCTGCGTCGGAGGAGAGGTAAAGCAGAGCGAGGGAGAGAGCGAGCAGCATCAGCATTTTGGTGGCAGAGCCAAGTGAAGACGCCAGCCTGACAATTGTTTTAATACTAATTAGCGCAAAATGAGACCAAAAGGAAGCAGGCAGGCAGTATGCACTTGTGCTCTGCCCACCACGACAGCGGAGGCATCCTTTTGCGGATTGGCCGCCAGATCACCATATAGTGGTAGGAACGATGCAAGTGCAATTAGTGGTGAATAATTAATTAAGTAGTAGCAGTCTGGCCACTAGAAATGGCTGCCATCTTTGCAGAGAGCTTTCAGTCGTCCAAGATGTTGCCACGACAGCGCTCCTTGATTTCAGCTTAGTCTCCTCAGAATTCATTGCAGTTTTTAACTTGTGTCAGAAACAACCGAATTGCATCTTTACTGAAAAATGAGCAAAGTTATGAACAATATTGGAAAAATATTCAGCTGAACAAACAAGTGAGTGATTTTTAGCAAGTTTGTAGCCAAGATGTAGTGGCTTTAGTAATTTAGATGACACCTTAAAAACAATGCTCAAACTAAAATTTAGTCATTCAACTAATCATCACTTTAACGACAACCATTTTAGCTGGTTGACATAGCAAAAAACTTTTTAACAAATAAAAACTTTATAATAAGTATGTTAAAAATGCAGTAGTTGTTGGTTTGCCTTCAAAAACCATTGTGGTGTTTTTAGCAAGTGCTCCAATTGGCACGACAGGCAGGCGCAGGCGTTCATCTTCGTTTGGCTGCATTTGGCTTGCAGCTTTTTCTCTTAATTTGGTTGAAGCCCTGAAGACCATCGTTAGGTTGAGTGTTTTTGTTTAAAACACCACTGGAGAACACGCAATCGTTATTAGATTCGATCAGGCCAACTTTTATCAGACCATCCGGGCTGAAAGGCTGCAGCTAGCAGTGGTAGCGGTGTCTGGCTGTCGTAGTGGTGGCCCCGGTGGTGGCGGTGGCGGTAGCACCGTCTGCCTCAGTGTGTCATTTCAATCAATACAATTAGGCACTGTCACTGCGTCGATGTTTAATTTGTCAGACGACGACGAGGCGACGAGATGCGCCAGCGACGAACTGGCAGGCTTCGGCAGCAGCAGCAGCAGCAGAGGCAGTGTGACTAAGCTCCATCTACATTGTCAGAGAGTGAGGCAGCCATTGCCGCGGCCAGACTGCCGTTCAACTTTCACTGCAGTTCCAGAGAGTATTCTCACTAATTAAACTCGGAGCGCGCCACTGTACCGCCGAATTCTAATGAGCGAACTCAGTTGCACTCATCACTCATTACTGAGAGCAGAGCAAGGATGCTGCAACAGCAGAAGCAGCAGTAGTAGTGGAGGCAGTAGCGAGAGACCAGAGTGAACTGCACCAACGACGGCGACAACTACTACTACTTTGTTCTGAACGGGCAAAAAGGTAAATTAACATTTTGCCTGCACGATCCCGTTTGATTTGAACATTCTTAGATGTCAATTTCATTAGAGCAAATTATGAATAATTTTTGCCTAATTTCAATGGTCGACCAACTGCAGCGCAGAGGAAATGTTCGCTCTTGGGTACTTTCATTTGGCAGTAATCGAAGCCAATATGGCGCCAACAAGACAAATTTATCCTCCGGCGACACTTTGGAGTATTTTCAAACTGAACAAAATCAATGACAAAATCATTTTGAATAAAATCAGAATACGAAAACTGTTGGTATTGGTCAATGTTTTCTCATTTTACATTTTTGCAGTTTTTTCAGTATTAAGTTTGAACATGTTCATTATTATTTGTTTTGTAAAAATCACTGATTCAAACAAACTTCAGATTAGTTCATTATATTTTTTTGAGTTTTTAAATGAAAAATTTGCGTGTTTATCTACAGTTTTGTCTGGAAAGACCCTACCCAAGTTAGTCAAATTTAGTCGGGTATGAGGTGTGTGCTAAAAAAAGTAGCACACGCTAGAATCCTCAAACCTTGAATAGTACAAATTGAAATGAAGCCCTAACTGGGAAGAGCAATGCTAAGCCTGCCTGTCTGCCACCCCCGTGCCCGAGACGGAGAGGGGCTCTCTGGGTCTCCCCACGGGCCGAATGTATCCGCGGCCTCATTAACGAATATCGTTTCTTTGTTTCACACTGGCAAGTGTCAGCAGTGTGGCAATGCAGTGAGGCAGGCGGCGGTGGTAGCACGAAACGGCCGTTCACTGCACTGAGTCCAACGGGTGAGGCGACTGCGGTGAACGGTGCAGTGGCAAGAGCAGCACCAAACGGCGGCATGGTGGAACTGTGAGGACCAACACGCGCGCGGTGCCATAAAAAACGAGACTGCCAGTGACGAGAATCGATTCGAGTCGAGTTTCACAGTAGCGCTCAGGAGTAGCACTGCAGCAGTGAACAGAGGTAGCAAGGAAAGCAAGGAAAGCAGAGAGAGAGAGAGAGAGAGAAATAGAATGAGAGAATGGGTGCACTCTTCGGTTGACTCTGGCTGTGCTCTCGTGCATCTCTCGCACCCCTTTGCTCGGTGGCGCGCGTCGGCCGCATCCGCCGCCAATGTGCAGTCGCACATCTTCATCATCACTCATTCGCACTTTGGCCCTCTTCGGCGACAGTCACTCGGTGCCGGTCGACCAGTGCCAGTGGCCACACGTAGCTTCGCTTTTCCCCCGTTTACGTTGGCTTTTACTGTACATAATCATCATCATCCTCATCGTTTGGCTGACCCTTCATTGTCAACACCTGCATTTGATGTTCACCTTAAACTGTATAGTTGATGTTTGACAAACAAAAATCTGGCCAGTGTCACTGTGTACGCGATGTGCCAAAGTGCTACTGCTGCTGAGCGGCCGGCCACTGCTTGAGCCGGTCGAACCAAAACAAAAAACACAGAGAGTCGTTTGTACTCTGTGGCAATGTAATCCACAGAATCGGTGACTGCTCACCGACCTGGCTGTCTACAAATGACCAGGCCGGTGTGGCAGACTACTCTTTCTCACCAAAGTTCCTCCTTCTTGTTCTCGCGTCTAAACCGAGAATTTCCTACTCTCAATTTCCTACGCAATGTTCCATCACCAATGATTCCTACTACTACTACTATTTCAACTTCTACAACTACTCCTAAAAAATCCTACTGCTACATCCCTTCCTAATTCCTATTCGCGTGGTTCCTACAGCACAAGAAAATATTCCTTTTTATCAAAAGTTCCTTTTTATCAACAATTCCTCCTGCAATTCAAGCATACAAGTTCCTCTACTACCTGACCATTGCCGTTCAGTTTAAAACTATGTAAGTGAATCATACTGAATCAGATTACCCATTGTCAATCGTGTTGGAAACACTTTTTTACATCTGCGTGTGACTGTCAGCAAGACAAATTGCCCTGTGTTCTGCTGTCTGTCAACTTTGTCCTGCTGTCTGATGCATGTCTGCCCGAAGCTTCCATTCGATGATGGGTGAGCTTTTTCTTTTTTGATGTGTCTGCTGACAGGACGAACACCACACGGAAAACTGCAGAACTCGGACACACATGGTCTCTAAACACGGAGAGAGAGAGGAGAGAGAGAGAGAGAGAGAGAGAAAGAAACTAACACTGTGACACTGAATCGGGCACAGGTTGCGTAAGAGTGGCACACGTGCAGCTATAGTGTTGTCAGAGTGGAAGATGATGATGCTCAATGTGCATCACTTAGTGGTTAGCAATAAGAAACAGTGTGTTGTGTGAAGGCACTCAATAACCCACTCAGGAAGAACTCTCTCTTCAATATAGTCAATGTGAAATTGAGCCAATATATTGTGTCACTGGGACTTGGCTATCAATTCTCAGTAAATGAACAGGCAATGCGCTACCAGAAAGTGGTGAATTTAGATTGATATGGTTGCCTGGCAGCATGCTCAACTTCTCTCTACGTCGGCACACTGATAAGCTAGCGTTCAGTAGGTAAACGAATGAGATTTGGTGGACAGAAAAAATACTAAAATTAAGGGTAAATAGCACCAGTAAGACTATCCTTTGTTAGATGATTTTCAAGATATTAGATACATTGTTTTCTATTGCGCAAAAAACTTTGCAAATCTGCTATAAAAAATTGTAAACTAAAAGTCTCGGTTTTATTTTAAACTAAATAAATATCTTTAAGATAGTTTTGCCATGTAAAATAAATGTAAAAGTTTGTATTTTATGACAAGTTTTTAAAATATTTGTGCTCAATTGAATTTCTAATATTTTTAAATAAATTTTTCATAGTATTAGCATAACATTTTTGTAAACAATTTTCAGTACAACAAACCAAGTACTTTTACAATCTAAAAACTAAAAACAGTTTGAAAGTGTGTTTTGTTTTATTGAAAAAAATGATTCCCCAATCTCGGTGTGTCCGCCTGTCGGCGTGCGCGCACATTGCGAGTGCTAATAGCACCGCGGACAGGAGTGGGTGTGCGATGCTTCACACAGCGGAGAGTGCACTTGGTGGTCTGGTGGTAGAGGCACGGTGAGTGCTGCCACTAGCAGCATCTGTTCGCCGACTGAATCCCGCCTCTGAGAAGAGTGAAGGCGACTGACTGACTGAGCTGTCGATGCTCGCACGCGGCGCACAGCATTCTCAGACTTCGCCCGGTCGAGGCGCGAACTTGATCTTACGCTGACGCACACTCTCCCTGCCACAGTGTGTCGCCCGGCGGCTTGCTTTCTTCAGGTGCTTCTTCAGGCGCCTTCTCACCCGGGCCCGTCTTGACCAGTGCAGATGACACCTGTTTACTGGAATCGGATAGAGAAGCAGAGTGCAATCTTCTCAATCTTAGCTTCTCAATAAACACCGCTACCACATGTCACCTTATTACGCACATCTTATCGTTTTTATGTAGTATGTGCAAAGCATCTTCTCGTTCTTTTGATTGATTAATTGATCTCCTCATCACCTGATTGTCGATCAGTATCACTTGGATACTTTATAAAAATCTTTTAATTCAACAAGTTTCCGTTAACCAAGTGCCTTCCTTGCAGCGTGCATTCCTAGCTTTTGTCATTCATTTTTCTTTTTTGTTTTAATCATTTAGAGTTTAAATGAACTCAGTGAATAGTCAACACAGGCAATGCGATAGCAACAACTGTTGACAACAAGCATTGAAGATCATCATTTCGTCAGTTGACACCTCCAGGTTCCTACAGCTTCTACAGCTACTACTACTATTACTACTACTACTACTACTACAACTACTACTACTATTACTTCCTCATCTACAACTTCAACCTTGCATCTTTCAACTCTTCATCAGCACCGCTTCCATTCACAAGTCATCGTTGGCGTAGGGCAAAGTTGATCATCTGTGTGTTTATGTATCATTCATTCCTTCATTCATCAGTGCATCGATTTGTTCATTACAAATGGTGATATTGTCTCCGTGACTGTCATTCTCATCAATCAGTGCTTAGTGCCAGTGTATGTTGCCAAACTTGTTCGAGTCTCATCACCGGTTGCTACTACTTTGACAAGACCAAGGTGAGTGCATATATTCACTACCATTCTATTGCCACTTTTACCATCTAAATCACCAGCATCATCATCGTCATATGCATCATACATAGTTGCAGCAGTGGTGCGCACTATCGCATTAATTCACACAAATTATCGTACTTTACTGTTTACTGTGGTTGGTCTGGTGGTAGTTCTGTGGTCGGTCAATTTTCTACTTGTCATGTCAGTGACTGTGTGGCCTCTGTGTGCTTCCAACGACGCACGGGCAATTGTTTTTTGAATGTGCAACCGGTGATTTACTTTGAAGCTCGGTGATTTGCACTCGCTTCTTCTCCAGCAGCAGCAACATCAACGGCAGGTACTACTACTGCTAGCGCCAGTGAGCCTCAATCGATCTTGCTATTGCAGGCAGATGTCATTTGAACTGTGCAAATGAATATATCACTGAGCAGCCTGCGAGCTATGTCTCACATCAGCCGTTTTCGTTTTCTTCTTGTTGTCTGTCCAAAACATCTCCTACAAGTCTGACTTGGGCACATATCACCAGTAGACTTTCCATATCTCTGCTATTGCCTTTTGTTGACCTTGTGCATCGCCAATGAAGTGTACTTTAAACTACAAAGGTCAATGTTAGTCTCAGAGTCGGCGCAAGAGTGCCAAGTGTGTGCTTGTGCATTTGATTTTAGGCAGTTTTTTGTGTTGTTTAGACGACTTGACGCGCTCCATTTGAAGTGCTTCACGTTCAATTGACAGAGTGCAGCGTCTGTCTATTCTGCACATACACATTCGGGCGCACTTTGACACTTGGATTCAGTTACTCTTCTCACTGTTTAGGCAAGCAATCATTCTGGCGCCTATGCAGCTGCTAATCGACCGATCGACTTGACTGCTTTCAAACTGTCTCTTTCTCCCCCCTTATCGTCATTCGTTCGCACACTTTGTTTGTCCTATTAATTAGCAACGATTGTGAGCATTTTAATTAAATTTTAACTGAACTTGCTCAGGCAATTTCAATGACAGTACACACACACAAACAGAGAGCTTGTGCTTTGTCTCTCACCGGCGGAATAACATAGAGAATGGCCATCTTTGTGTGCGAATGTAGCTGCTGTACCGAATCGAGTTTGCAGCCGACGCAACAGATTGATTGTCAATCGAATTCGTGCAGCAGTAGAAAAAGGAAAGAGAGAATGCAATGGAGCGATCGCTCCATCATTTGAATGTGCATAGCAGTGTTCTTTTTTCTCCCATTGCCCATGTTGGCAGTGTTTGCTTTGTCAAGCAGTGGCACGTTAGCTGCTGTTTTCTGTCGCTGATCGGTGCCTTATCTGACTGCCAATTTGCCCAGTGTTCATTAAAGTTAGACCTTTTCTTCAACTACCAGTGGCAACACAGCACTGAACCGAGAACTCTCTTACTAATGAGTATGCTTCTGGAGTCCGGTTGATATCAATCTGTCTGAGTGCGGATTTTTTATTAAGCATGAGAAACTTGCGACAGCCGTTCACATCGACTTGCCCTTCTTGATGTGCCTCCATTTCAAGAGTTTTCATGTTGCTGTTGCTACTCTTTGCTTGTTGATTGATCTGCATGTGTATTCACACACACACAACACCACACACACACTTACTGCTTTTGTTCATTGTGGAATTGATTTATGGGCAGCTTTGTCAATACTGCTTCTAGACAGTGCTGATGATCACACCCCAATGCGCCATTTCAGTTTTTTGATTTCATCTCTGATGACATCTATTCATTTGAAAAGTTCTTTTTGCATTCTGCTCTTGCTGGCAATTTTTACATTTACTAAAGTATTTGCCCGTTTGGAATCGTCCAAGTTATTTGAATTCTAATCTTGACTCGGTTTCTTGCTTTCCAAATGAGCTCTTTGTCTGCATTTGATGTACTAATTGACTTTTGACATCTGCCACCGTCTTGCACAGTTGACCAGTGGATTGTCGCTGTAGTGAACGCTCAAATGAGCACGGAAATTAAAAGTATCCGGCAAGTTGAAACTTTTTTGACGGCTTTTTGGAACAGAAAAGGAGAGTGCAGTCTTGACAGTTGCGTGCTCCTTTGTTTATTCACTGCCCACTAACGCTTTGCAGTGCCTTATGTGGGGTAGTGTATGTCAATTAGCAGAGTGGGGTGCCAAAAGGGTGTCAAGAGGATGGACAGGACAGACGGTCATCGACATCACTTGTCACCATCATCTTATCGACAACGGATGACTGCTTTTGAAGTCGTGCTCGGTGCTTTTCATCTCACACCACAACCAAAGCAGACTCTTTTTGACCGTTTTCTATTTTTCTGAATGGTGTTTAGCCACTAGAAAGGGTAGTTTTTAAGGCTGATTTGTATGGCAGTGTGTGGCAGTATATTGCAGTAATTAGCATGAACCATCGTGGGCGCCCGTTGCATTGCAACTCTATATCACCCAAAATTGCCAGCCAAAACTCTTGACGGCAGACAGGCACTCTGCTTTGTTAATTGCTAAATATGCGTAAGCTAATCAAGCCCTACTGTCAGACTGTTTATCACAATGGCGACCAGCAACGACCAACGATCACACGGTCGTGCATTCAGCGCCCTATCACCAACTGCTGGTTGCAATTGCAAACAATCGCAGCCAGTGGCATTGTGCACACCAGCCACTGGCTGCTGTCATCGCTAGCTCTATTTACCTTTCCATACGGCTAATTAATCAGAAACACCTTTGATCGTTGCCTTAATTATGACCGACTTGTGCTATTGGTTACTGACGGTGGCAAAATGCAGGAATGAAGCCACAGTTGACGGTTACCATCTCGACTGTGATTGTGCCACCATTCCGTGTGAACGCCAGCACTCTCAGTACTTCCAAACTACGTTTATCTTACTTTTTTCCCTTCCCTTGTTCCGTTGTAGTGTCACATTTACAATTCAGCAGACAATCAGACAGGCGATAATAACCAAATGAATGAGTGTCTGTACTCGCCTTTGATCATCAGGAAAATTGCATTGAGATTTTGCCTAAGAAAGTAAATATTGCTAACTCGTGCTGTACAGAGATGCATGAAGAGCGGCTTCAGCAGCAAACAGTTTGTGTGCTTGACTGGTCAAATAGCTCATCAATATTTGTTCAGTTTATCTTTGAAACAACTTTGGCTACAGGTAAACTCTACAGCTAAACACACTTCTATCTTTCCTTCATCAGGCAATCGATTGCCACTGCTTGATGACTAGTTAATTAATGTTTCTCTTATTTATCGCAATTATAAATCACCAAATTAAAACTTGTTACTTACTCGTGAAGTAGTCTGACTGGCAATAGCAAGCACACAAAGTGTCTTTTCGTAAATATTTGCCAAATTCATAAGGTTAACATTATTTACGACTCCTAAAAGCAATGACTGACGACGCGCCGTTCACGCCAATGTCGACCCCAGTTTGCCGATTTGCAATAGTCAATTGTCCGTCAGGCGACTGGTCAGTTTACTCAAAGTCTGCTCACAAATCGACTGTGGTGGCTTTTTCCCCATCCACCACAGCGCCAACTGGCCAATTTGCATGTTCGGCAATCTGCTGCTGAGGCAAACAGCAATTAGCACAGGAGAGAACAGCATGGCTACGGGGCCATCTGTCTGTGGCTTACCAGCGTGAGTGTGTGTCTCCTCGCAAAGTATCTCTTCGGAGTAAAGTAAGCCAAACACACAAACGCACTCTTTGGTGTGTGTGTGTGCCCAGTGGTGTGTTGTCCCAACCCGAGCCTTGTTTGATTTACGAGACTGGCGCAGGCAGCGCAACCCAGACCGAACCTCAGTGCCTGGCTCGTCTTCCCTTTTTCTCTCTCTCCTTTTTCCTCTCTCCGTCAGCTGCATCTTCTCCTGCTGGTGAGCAGTGCCATACAACGCCTTAACCTCGTCTCCGCATGGCCTTCTCCTTCTTCAGTCTCACCTTTCTCGTATATCATCAACGCGTCTGTTGAGGCTGATTACGAGCGCTGTGCATCTCTCTCTCTCTCCTCTTCTCTCTCTCTCTCTCTCTCTCTCTCTCTCTCTCTCTCTCTCGAGCAGGCTAGCAAACGGGCATTCTTCATTTCTTGCCGACTAATGCCCGGTAAAGGCAGTAAAAATAGAATTATGATTTACATCGGATGCATCTGATTCATCCTAAAGCTTAATGACAAATTTTACGAGCCTTTTGACAAATGCCGCTAACTAGTGGTCCTTTGTTGTGGCCTCGATACACTTTTTCCGGATAATTGTTCTCTTCTGACCCTTCCTTTCTTTTCTTTACCACTAACTTTGATTCGATAGCTATTATATCTAAACCGATAGAAAAGGACTTAACCTTGAATACTCGCTTTCACATGCAAATTTAGCCAACCTTTCTGCTTCCTGTCATCTTCTTTTTATTCAAGTAAAACTAAGTTTTCTGTTTTCTGTTAAAGTGATAATTCGCATTTAGCAAAAATACATTTAAATGCACTTTTCTTTGAATCATCAGCTTTATGATTATTATTATCATTTTAGCTTTATCACATATACACACTGTTTTGTGCATTGGAAAGTCTAATTTATGAATGTGCCAATGAGGCAATTAGCATTGTGTGACTCGTTGTGGCACGAGGTGCAAATGGCACAGTCGTCTTGTGAATACAAATGCCCATTACGCCATAAAGCATCTACACTAGCTTGCCTCTTAGTCACTTCCTCGCTACCCGGAATCGCCAACCACTGACACATTTTTTATCAAGCTGCAGTTGTAATCCTATTGAATGTTTGTATTGTTTTTACTGACGTTTACTCCATTTGCTGGAATATGCCATTTGTAGGCCCCTTTTTTGGGTGCCCACGCCAGGTTTGCTAGTGATAACTTCTGTTTTCTCTTTTTTCTTTCTTTCAAATCAAGCAATGCTTTATTTGGTTTTGATTTGCTGATGTCCTCGACGCGACACACAGGCGACGATGGCTTTCTGCTTGATTGCCCTGCAGGCTGCTCTCTGCTACGATCTATAGATTGCCATTTACATGCTCTTTAATCGAAATGCTCCTTTCCCACTGTTTACATCGAAACAGCAGAATTTGCTCTGTCTGTGGTCATTGTTTCGACCACTTTTCAAACTGGGTTATTACGCACCTTTTTCCTCTTTGTTTACCTCCAGCCAATTTTGTTTGTTGACAGCAGTGTCCAGTGTCATCTTCTCCTGCAGCAGCCGTTGAATCTGCCTACCTGTTCTCTGACCAATCGATTTCCTCTCCCTCCATCTCGAATCGATTTGCGTCCAGTAACGTTCACCAGTTGTGCTACTGTGTTGACACTGCCATCAGGTGTGTGCTATCGCCTAGGTCGCTAGAAAGCATCACACAAACGCACACTTTTGTTTGCGTTTCGATTTGCAGTCGCTCAATCCCGTCTGTTTATTTGTCTGTTTGCGGGCACTGGTGCCTGATGCATTCATGCTGTTTACCAATGCTATCGCTCCAGTGGAGACTTTTCCCATGTCGCCTTCATTGACACGTACCTTTTCTCTTCAATTGTGATTGCCCGTGTGGCCAGCTGTTCAGAAAAGTTGTGTTGTCTTTTCTAAACGGACAATTTTGACACATTGAAAAAGTGCAGTTTTACTGTTTTTGTGTTCATCATCAGCATTCAACAGTTGCACAACTTTTAGACTTTGAAAATAATCAGCACAAAACTGTTCACAATTTTGTTTTCAAGTGCACCCAATGAAGTGCATCAGTAGACAATGTGCGCTTTAATCACCGCCTTCAACTGTAATTAAATTTATTTATATATCCTCTCAGCTCTAGCTAAGGCGAATCATCATCAATGGCACAGGTTTCATTCACATTGCCACAGGCATCTGTGGCTGTAAAAGTGACTGCTTACCGTCACTTGCATGCAGTACCTTAATGCAGATTATGATCGACAAGAATGAATGCTCAGGTACTTCTTCCTCTCCTTTAGGTTTTACTAGAAAAAAGAGGGGAGAAGAAAAGATGCAATGCCTTGCCTAGGAGAGTAGACCACTGGAGAGCAGTGCAGTGCTGGCACCAAAATGAAGACCTGTCGGTGAAGACTCGCTCCACTGACGCTTGACCACCCGTCGGCACGCTGTTCCGGATGAGTTTAGGTGGGATGTGTTCTCACTCCAATTGGCGATCGCTTATTAATGAGCGGCTTTTTATTAATTCGTAGTGCTCGAAATGAGTGCCTCGCTTTGTTGTGTGTGTGTGCTCAGGGCAGACAGACACTGACTGCTGATGATCGCTCACTGCTGGAGCAGCAAACACACACACAGGACAACCGCTGCACATTGCTCCACACGGCAACACACGGCCACTCTCAGCCTGTCAGCCATTGTTCTTTAGCCAATCGAATTTGGGCTTGTTTCTCTGAATTTTGTTTTTCAGCTCGTTTGTGGTGGAACTTCATTTTAATTATGCTTACATCAATTTACGAGCTAATTGTAAAGACGCATCGTGCTTCTTTCACTATGCCAGGCAAACGCTGTCTCGACACTATAATTGCTTGCTAACTTATCTACTTTTACAAAAGGCTAAAACTGAGCTGATGAGTGAAAAAGAAGGACCCTTTTCCCTCTTTCTCATGTAGACGATATGGTCCAGCGGTACGTGGTCATTTTTGACAGTGGTACTCAACAAGATGTGCATGCTTTGCCGTTTCCTTGCATGTCTTCACACATGCACAAAAGCTGAACTTGTTTGAAACGCTGTTTTTGTGTTTAGAGAGTTTTCAAGTGAAAGTAATTAGCCTTGAGTTCGAATTGAGCAGAAACAAAAGATGTGTTGTTTAACAAAAAACAAAGAGAGAGCCAGTGGCGAGTGCTTGAGTGAGTACTAGCACCAAACTTGCAATCTGATTGCTGCTAATTCTGCTAATGTTAATTAATGTAATTTGCTTGATTGCGCCACATGCGCTAATTGGCACTCAGTGAACGTCCAGCGTCATTCTTCGCTGTAAATGAAAAACCACCAAACTGCTGTGGTAGCAAAAACTCATCGGCAAGCGCTGTAATCAAAGTTTCTTTCTGTTTTTCTCAGCTGCTGCTGCTGATCACTGCACTGTAGGATCAGTCGTTGTCATTACCGCCGCCATTAGTAGCTTTATCAAAGGTAGAGTAAAAAACAGAAGCACAGCAGTTCAGTGAAATTGAAATTCAATTAAATTATGCTAAAGCAAAGCTCTCTCAGAATTGAACAAAGCTAAATTTGGCGGGCGCAAGTAAGGTGTTTCTCTCTTACCTCTCCTGCAATTTACCTCCGATTAATTGCCCTTTTCTAGTTCAACATTAAGAAAACTGTCTCGCCAGTATTGGCAATGCCACGGGCTTACCAGATTAGAGCATAGATTCAAAAAGAGTAGCATGCAAAGTAATGGTGGCCAAAGATTTGAATCGATTTCATTACATTGATGAGCAGTGCAGACCAGCAGCCAGCGGCAGGGATAGCTGCCACCATCATCATCGCTGTTTCTTCTGCCTCCACCACCTCCTTGTGCCTCCGGTTGTGTGTCTCTGACTGTTTATTGTCGTGGCTCAGTCTGTCCCCTTCGCCCCACCATCGACTTCGTGCTCATCCTCTCGTTGTCGCCTAATTGACTGGTTCATTCGTTGTTAATTAAAATACAATTACGAATGTAATTAAATTCAAATTATAAAATGCATCGCATTAGTAGGCGCAATCGACAATCAGTCTTGGTCGTGTCGTCGTTCAGTCTCTCTATTCTGTACCTTCTTTACACGTCACATTGTTGCTCTTTGTTGTTTTGGTTTCTCTCTTAGACTACCGCTTCCAATGGCTAAGACGCAATGCGACTGCTCTGCTGTGCGTGCATCCCCCTCCTCTGAGTACCATCCATCCACCAGCAGAAAACAGCAGCAACGGCAGCAGTCTCAACATCTCATCTGGTGGAATCGGTTACGGAAAGCAGTAGAGAATTGCACACATCACTGCTAATCTCAGTTCAAGCTGCTGCTGCTGCCGTACTTCGTCGCATTGTTGGCTTTTTAATTATTTTCTTATTCTACCTGAGCCCGGACTTCATTCTAATGAAGCTCTGCCGATCAATCATTGTGTTCTCTTGCGTGGAGACAAGCCAATGAGAATGTACCCAGTTGCAAATAATGAGTCAGATTAGTTAGTTAGTTAGTTAGTTCGTTAGCCATCTTTCATAATTGGCCAATCTGCCATTTACGCATCATCTAGCTGCTATTTTTTAATTTTTTAAAACTTTATTATTTTTAAGTGTTATCAAGTTTGTTTTTTTGCATATGCATTTTCAACTTTCATTCTGATCAAGTAATATCATTTTTGAAGGACCGGCATTACAGCAGCTTTCAAAGACTTTCAAAAACGACAACGCCTAGCAGTTGTCATTTGGCCGTGTGCTTTTAAGATGCGTTATTATTAATTAATACTGCATAAACGGAGCAATTTGAATATTGACACAGCCTGTACACTGTAGTCTGTACACTGCGCAAAAACGGTCACAGTGCTGTGGCTAATGTCATTACATTAACTTCCACACCCGGACAAAAGCACTGTCTGTCTGTTTGTGTGTGTGGATGCTTCAAGTCTCCTGGTGAAGCATCCCACATGTGTGTCTCTTTCTCTACATCCTTCACTTCATTTTAGTACACTCAAATTAATCATTCTTCAAACTGTTGCCGCTTTGTTCTTTGGCCAATTGCACTTGCTCTAATTTGATTTTTTCAAACGCTTTATCACTAGTGAAATATTAATCTGCACCGGATAATTGAATCCGTTTTTTAAAAGTCGCCTATTTTTTAAAAGTTTTTTAGCTTTGCCTTAAGATTACCTGTCAGGAACATTGTTGCAAAGTACTTTTACTTTTTTTATTGATTGTTTTATGTGATGAACATTGTTTCAGTTCACATTAGGTGATTTATTAGTAGCTGATGAATGTTCAGTGTTGATGTGCCACGCAATACTACAGGTTTACGTCTGCTTTTGCTTTAATTAAGGTTTGATGCAGTTAAGCCGATTTGTCGTCGATGATGATGTTGTTGTTTTATCTATACAAATGCATCACAGTCTGTACTGATGTAACGTATGACATTCTCATTGAGAAAATACATTCAACGGCAATTAACCTTTTAATGGAAAACACTTTCACGGGGAAATAACCCGTTATTTTAGTTGTCTACTGATTTGATTAGTTTATTGTAGTGATTAGAAATGAGCTCACAAATCAATTTGTTTATGTATTGCCGGTTTCAAGAAAAAAGTAAACGATAGTTGCCTCTACAAAGTATGACATTTTCACTTAATAAATGTAGGCATTTGAGCGTCCATTTAGATAAACAAAGTAAAAGTAACTTTGCTGACAGTTTCGTGTCTGGGTGTCTGCTTTGATTCCATCACTCGGCAAGTCACGTTATCGCCGACTCTACTCCTTGCACTAGACTTCTGCTTCTACCCAGTCGAGTGTGAGAATGATGAATTTGGCAACTGGGGCTTGAGCTAGAGAACTAAAGTCCTCACCACTAGTGCCGCAGAACTACTGAAGCTGACCGCACCGATAAAATGGACTCGAATTTTTCGTTTGAAGCGCAAAGTAAAGCGCAAGCAAAAGCACACACACACACACTTTTACCTGTTTTGATTGCCTGCTTATCTTTACGTCTTCTTTTACGTGGTGCCGCGCACATATTTTGTCGCGCACTTTCTGCCGACTGTGATGCTGAAGCACTGGCATGCTGAACATAGGAGGCAACTAGCCTTAGCTCTCATGAATGTGTCTCCTGTGTCTTTGCCGCCTCATCATTTGCCTTCAAATTTGCAAACCTTTGAGCTGAATTGAATCAGCGCCGATTGCCATCAAGTTGATGCGTTCGTTGTCGTGCTAATTAGCCAGCGGTGCATTTTTTAGTTAGGATGACGGAAAGATGACTGACGCCGGCCATCTCTTTTTATAATTTGATTTTTAATTTTGCTGATTAGCCTTACAATGCACAATGTTTTCTTTCAAACAAAACAGTGCGTTTTTCTGTTTTTCAAAACTCATTATTTTTAGTAAATGAAGCAAGTTGCAATCATGATGACAAACTTCATGACAGCTTAAATTTTAAATTTATTTTTAATGAACAGATTTTATTATTAAATGTGAAACCAAATCATTTTTTTGCTTGACATTTGCCACGTGTTTAGTTAAAGAAATGATTGTACGTTACAAAAATATCATCAGCATTATAAAAATTATTATTTTTAGAATGTGAGTAGCGGCTATTTGGCCAATTAGGTTCTCATGAGACGCGACAAAGTGGCGAGAAACTGCGATTCGAGCCATTAAGCACGAGAGGATTGATGAGATTTGTTTGCCACTGTGCAGAAGTGTATCTTTGGTCAACTATTTTGCAATGCTTCTTTTCGTGAGCTGTTGTATGTATTCTATTCACTAACTTTAAACTGTTGACCAGTCAGTAGCAATTGTTTGAAGCGCACACCACTGTGAGAGTAATATTTTTTATTATTTTACATTATTGCAACGCAAGGTAATTAATAAAATAGCTCAATCAGTCAAGACGATTGTTGCTGGCGTGTTCAACCATGCTGTTGCGGATACTTCTGCTTGTCTGTAGCTGCACTGTAGCCTGTGACGTGCTACGGCAATGCACTGTCTGCCTTTCCACGCAAAATGGATGCCGAACAAATTGAAAGCTTTAACAATAATTAATTTGACTGTGCATTTTCTTGCCAAGGCATTGTTTTCTCTGACACACAGACAATGCCTGTGACAATCGATTTTCAATTGATTAATTGCTCCAATTGGGGCCAGGCAAACGTACACGTAAGCTTTGTGCTGTGCTGCGACACACACACACACCACACAAACGGCACAGCACAGCGAAGCGTGTTTCGCCGACCTGGCTAATATTAATGACTGACAAAGACAATGAAGACGATGCATGCGAAAATGAACTGAACTCCAGCAGTTTCTCGGTGTGCTTGTTCAGCTTGTCTGCCTCTGCAATCTTACCACTGACGAAGCAATCGACGAGGCCACCACAACCGCCGTCGCCACCACCGCAACCGCAAGCTACCGACCACTGGTCACTGGCCCGATGAGTATGAGTTTTCCTTCAAAGCAGATCCCCTTTTGCTCACCCCCTTTTGTTCATTTCATCCGTGCCGTACCCGTCTATCGTTTGCATTTTGCATCGTTCACCAGCGACACCACCGATTGGCACCAGAGCATCAAATGTTGAGGCGGCAGCAACAGCAGCACAGATAATTATGGCTTGCCAAAAGAGCACTGGCACCTTCCCACTGGCTTAAATCAGTGCTGCAACCGTGAAGTGAGGAGCACTCATACTCCTCTTCGTCTTCCTCCTGCAGCCTTCATTGCCCGTCAAATGGATTGGCAGCCATAGCTCGTCGTCGTTGTCGTTGTGGTGTTAACATTTCACAGAGATTAATCAGACCGATTTTGTGAATTGCCCATTAGTAGTGGCTCAGTGGCGTTGGTGGTGGCACCACCATCACCACCATCACCTTCTGGTTGAAGCTCACCGCGCGCCAACAGCCGCTTATTTGTTGCAACCGCTATTGGCAGCTCTTGTGCTCTGTCTGCCTCTCTCTCTCCCCTATTAGTGACACTCAACAGAGGCAATTTGCATTCTCTTGGCACTCACAACGTGCAATTTTAGGCGCCACGCTTGACATGAATCCGAATGTTGCTGCTGATGGAGGTGGTGGTGGTTGCTCTTCATTTCCTTTCTCATTGTCTTCGCCACTATCTCCTTGTCTGTCTAGCAATTGCGCCTTGCTAATTGTTCTAATCGATGTTTTCTAAATTACACAGCTTGCAAGCCAATTAAAGAGTGTTTTGGAGACAAAAGACAGCAAAATGGAGGCGCTTGTAATGATTGCAGTTGCGGTGGTGCGGTAGTGCGGTGGTGGAGATGTTTTACCCCAGACAACAACAGTGTGTCCATCATCGAGCCTATCAGTGATCGATGTTCAGCTGAGCACAGCACTAGTACCTGCACAGGCTGCATTATTTTCCTGTTCTGCCGATGAGCAGGCAGCCATTTTTTACCTGCACCAATGTCGACCGACAGTGTCTGCGACAAAGTGTCTCAACGTTGCTGCCATCAACCGTCTTAATCTGCAGACACGCTTTCATTGAGACATTTTCCAAGTCAGTGGCAGTCTGAAGAGGGCGAGCTGTACTGGTTGCATAACCGTGCCATCACATGTCGTCTCCCGCTGCCACCCTCAGTGATTAATGATCACTGGCTAGTGCTGCTGGTGCTCTTGCTCTTACTGGTAGCCGTAGTGTCTTCCCTGTGGTCACTCTTCACCGGAGGCAGCAACAGCAGCACAGCAGCAGCAATGCCCAATGCACTACTGCTGGAGTAGTTGGCCACACAGATTTGCGCTGCACAGTGCCCACACTTCACTGAACTCCTGTCTCTCCCTTTGACTGCTCCATTCTGCATGTAAGCTCTTGGGCTCTTTACCAGCTCGTCTACTAGGACATTAAGGCGGTGAGACAATGAAAAATGGTCTGCATAGTAGTGGTTTTAGTGGTGTTGGCTGGACCTAACAAGCAATTACTGCAACTTTTTGCTGTACTTTTTCTCTTTGTTCTTTACTATTCATCGGCTTGTTCTCCGCAGTATTAATTAGTGTGTGCCCTACGTCCCGTTATAAAATTAATGGTCCGTTCCGCTTGCTACTGTGTAGCACACATACTCCCCATTTGTGGCTCATTTGCTTCTTAATGGCTTTAAACTAGAGCTTTTGTTTTGTTAAGAAAAAGAGGATATTTTGCAATTAAGTATGTATAAATGAGTGGTCAACTAGTCAACACTTGTCTGGACAGCATCATACACACAGTGCCACTTGACTGTTTTTTAACACTACGCTTTATGCTTGCCTTTAAACAATGGCTGTTTATTCACTTGATGCAACCAGTAATGAGGTAGCAGATCTTCGTTTAACGAGAATTGGTCCATCTCAGGCGAATGGTACTAAGACGTTCTCTGTTCATCGAACCTGGTCTTTCATTTTTGTGCCAGGTGTGGCGGGTGCAGCTATCTTTACATTCCGAGTTGTTTACCGAGACCAGTTGTGATTTGCTTACCTGAACACTCGACGCTCGTCGTCGTGGTCTGTTTGCATTACGTCCCAGCAGCACATTGCGCTGCTCATTCCTCAATTCACTGTCTTTCCTCTCTTTTCTTTTCTTTTTCTTTCTCTGTTTTTGGCCTCTCCTAATGATAACCTTGCTTTTTGTTCAATTAATTTCAATGCTCAGTCTGTGAGTAGCTGCAACAGTAATTATAAATGCATAAATTAAGCGGTGCCTGCAGTGCTAGCAAGCACCTATCAAGATTGATTGCGCCATTGCTTAATTGAAAAGTTTATTAGTCAGCTTTCTTGAGAGTGCCTTAGATGGGCTTTGGCCAAACCAGGCAAGCCACCCTGCAATTGTCATTGGCTGCAGTGTACATGTGCCTGATGTTTTTACTTTCCTTGTTACTACCTGCAGAAATCACAATCGATTACCTCATTGAAACTGCATTTTTAGCTTGCGTCCATTAAAGCGAGTTCGCGTGATTCTACGTACAATTAATTCACTTCAATTTGTCTAGGTGCATTTTAATAGGCAAGGTGATACTTGCTATCACTAACTATATTTTTTACTTTTTTGTGTTAAAATTGATTGCCACTGTTTGAGTTCTAAAAACGTGCTCAAAAAGTTAAGAATGTCTTTTCGTCTTCAACGTTCAGTAATGAAGCCAACGTTACGCGCCCTCTAGCGTTGGCTGTGTAGCCACAGCGGAAAAGTGGACACGATTCCCAGTCCTGGTTTAATATCATTTAATTGTGTTTGTGTGCTTTCATGACAAAGTCACACAACGGCAAGTTCTATCTTGCCTTTAAAACCGTTTTTGTAGTTTTAGATGACCACACAACGCGGTTGTTAATGCTATTTTGACCAGTAATCAGCAGCAAAAGTTTGGTTACTAATAAATCTTGCATTTGGCCAAACTGCAATCAATTTGATCAGCCCATTAATGGCGTTATTACCATGATCTTGTTGCCTGTTTTTGTGTTAATCCAATTCTGAGATTTGTTCAGATTTATAGCAGTCAAAACCAGCTTTACAGTGACTGAATTTTTGAATTAGCAGTCGATTTGCAAAAATAAGCTTACTTTTACAGTGCAATCTTCAAATAAAATTTGAAGATTTTTTGGTTGAATGGTTTCCTTTTTCCTTATAATCATTTATTATACTGCTCCAAAAAAGGATCGTTTTGTTTGTAGTCCATATTGTCACGCAATTCATATTTGCCTTCCGACTGGCTTTCATAAATTTACCAGTCTAAAAATTTTAACTTAACACTGACATGCTTTACCGAAAAATCCTGACATGGGCCACTATGAGGCACAGACGTCTGCTAATCCTGCTCTAGCTTTTTTGGAGCAAAGCTTGGTTTGCTAGATAATCATACTATTTAGCAGAAATCTTAAAGCACATCATGTTTTGGCTTCTTTTGGCTCAATGAATGACTGACTAACTTTTGCAATCGTTGGTAGTAAGTTTTTTGGTCTTAAAGCAGTTGGCAGATTCCTCTCGTTTGTGGTTTGCACACATCCCAGTGACAGTGCATTTTAGTGTACCGGGTTTACTTTAATTTATTTTGCGTTTATTATTTATTGCCGAAGGTGCGGCACTGTTTGCGGTTTGTGTGAATTTAAGATTAGATTCGATTTGTGATCAGCGCCAGACTGGCGGAGCTGCTTTTCCGTCCACTGTACAGTGTCATTCATTGCCACAGCTTCAGCCAGCCATCCGGCGGAGCAGTGACGCCAACGCGCACTAATGACACAGCCCGGTCAATACCGACATTATCCTAATTAGAAATACAAATTATTATCTTTCATTAATTTTGACTCGCCAGTCACCGCACTGACTGCGTCCCGTAGCATCGCACACAGTGCGGCCATTCCCAATTTAGCCAATAATTTATTATTGCATCTCACAGTCGGCGAAAGTGTTGGCGGCAACTATTCCTTCTTTTTCTTCTTGCCGAATCACAACCTGCTAGTTTGAAGGACACTCACCGAACGAGGGGGGGCGACCGCAGCGGTGGTAGTTCTAGTGGTCGTTGTAGTGGCCATCAGCTGCTCTTTTGATAATTGATTAATTAAATTATTTACTTTTCATTTATTGCTCAACTGCCGTACTACATTCACATTCACATTCATTAGGTGGTAAAGCACAGTCGATGTACTTTCCAGTGGTTTGCAACGCCATTATTCCAACTTGTGAAGCCATTGCTGTTGTAAATTACCTTAAGTCAGTCAAACTGCAATGCCAGACACTGAATGTGTTTTCATGAAATCATTTATTGCCGGTGACGACAACGAGGCCGACTTCTGCGACAGTCAAAACCAGCAAATCACCGACAAACAGCTGTTTTCAGTGCAAGTCAGTGTTTTTTCTGCTGCAGCTTGCACACAAGCATCATCACCAGTGACATCCAATCAGAGCCAACTGGTAAGCACGGCTCATCGCCATGCTGAACGTGTGCAGGCATTTCCAGTGCTCATCACTGACTGATCACTTATTTTCACCTAGACACTTCTGCTTGCATCCTCAAATGAATGACTCGCCGCATGGCACTTCTACACCAGAGATAGAATAGTTTCTCTTTGCTTTTTCATCGCCACATAGAGCGCATTGGTTTGTCGAGCCATTGCTCCTTCACTGAGAAGCTATTGAACTGGTTCTCTCTTTCCCTCTCTCCCTCATTTTCCGCTCAGCCGAAAAGTTGTGATTGCTTTGCTTTACATCGATCGATTGTGTGCTTTTCTCTCAAGCTCTCAAGCAGCTACTTGAGTTGCTGCCCGAGTCGAATCGTTATTATTAATTGCTGCTGATGATTAATAGTCGATTTATCGAAGCACGCTATCGAATTACATTGTTTATCTTGCCAGTTGTATTTCTATTTTTAATTGTCTTCTAAATGTTGCCCCCTTCTCTCTTTTAGCCATCTACTTTTTCTTTCCTCTCTCCTCAGCAGTGCCAATTGTTGCACGTCTTTCAGTGTCTTGAGGATGCGTGCATATTTCATAAATGCCTTCCCACCATTCTTGCACTTGCTACCTCGGCCACTGCCACTGCTACCATTCACTCACCGCCGATCGCCGCAGTGGTCGTTTTTCCCCTCTCTTTCTCTTTCTTCTTCTTTTTCTTCAGCGACTGACTGACTCACTGACTGCATCCCATCTGATCGATGTATATCTGGTTTATGTAACCACTCTGTGGCGTTTGGCTTGACACCAAATTAGTCTAAATATTTAGAAGACAGAGTTTCTTTGTTTGGTGATTAGTGCGTTGTGTGCTCAGTGCTGGCAGTATCCTTTCTGTCTGTTTTTTTGCTTTGTTTTCACCCCTAACCCCACCCCCACACCAAAGAATAACTGTGTTTCAGACAGAATGAATGGCGCACTGGCTGTATACGCTTTTGTTTGCTGTACTTCTACTTTAAAAACTGTTGAAGCAGTTTCTGCACACATCCTCTTGACTGTCACCGTCGGCGCATCTTCTGGAGTCACACTTTCATGGTCGCTATCGAAATGAAGTTTACAAGGCTGCTTTCTAATGGAGTCTAATGCACTGTGGCCAGTCATCATCATTAAGCAGATGAGACATTTGCATCAACTATTGTCACTGCGACCACCGTCAAAACTGATGCTCTCATCTTTGTGTCAAATTGTACAATGACAATAGGTGCACATTTTAACTAGCCACTACTTGCCCTCTTTTTGACGCTTACTTACGCTTACTTTTTGTGTTTTTCCTTCTACTTCCCTTGTAAACTTGTATATTCTGTCTACCATTTTTAGGTATTCCTTTTGCATCTGTAAATGAAAGCAGACAAAGCAACTTCTGCGGCCGAATCAACGCTCGGTGCTGTCACTCAAATGAGCGATGATAGTGCCTTTGCTGCAATTCAGTCTCCTCAGTTTCTTTGGCCGCCTCTTTTGTTTTTGCATTTGACCGCACTCATTTGTACTTGCAGTCCTTCTCTTCATTTGCTAGCAAACTGTCCGTTGCAGGTTACGTCTTCCACCGCACTTTGACTTTGTCTCCACTGCATTCAGTGCTCTCTCTATCTTTCTCTCTGTGTCTTGTAATAGACAAATAATTATCGCCAACTTTCTAATTACGCGTTAGTAATTTGAAACCAGACAGCAACGAATTGAGTGTGGAAAGTAGCAGAAAAAGCAGGAGGCCTCGACGGTATCATTTCGCGGCTGCTCAGAGCACGATTTGACTGCTTTTAATTACACGTTATGTGTCTGCGTGTGTCTGTTTGCAGAGTCATGCCGTTTGCGAGATGAGATGAGAACCGAGTCGAACCAAGTTCTGAACTCTACATACACACAAAACTCTTGTCGATGTCTGTCTTTTGCTCTCCATACCAGTCGCTGATGCTGCTACTTCTGCTTCTCCACCTATCCCAGTACAATAATTATCGCCAGTGTGAGTAACAAGTCGATTGCATGTGTTTGTTGCCGAGTCTTCTCTCGTCTTGGAAGAGTGTTTTCAATTTCGTTTCAACACCTTGCCGCAAGTTGTTCGAGAAAGTCGGCGCCTGCATCAGCAAGTCAATTCTCTCTGTCATTGTCGTTTTAGCCATTTGGTCAAACTTTTTGCTTTATCCTCTTTGTATCCGTCCAAACTGGTCAACAGCAGCAACCACAAAAAGTCCTGGACGCAAAGACGCAATAATCACATAGTATTGATGCTTATGTGCCGACTTGTGCACTGACAAGCGAAGGAGAGCTCAAAATGTGTTCGGCGCCAGTGTTCTTCGTGTGTGTTGCTTCCATTACGCGATGGTTAGATGCTCCTTTGGTCTAAAAGTCGTCTTTAATTACTATGCGTGCCATTTACCTACCAGTCACCCAGTAATTATGAAATTAAGAGCGAATCACGCGTTCTGTCCAGTCCTGGTCTACATCACCTCACTGCTTTCCTGATGACGGCGATGTTTGCGCGTGCTGAGTGCACTTTGCCTTCCTCTTCCCCACCGCTGACCACCATCCACTGCCCCGGATAGCCCACATGGCCAGCACTGACCAGACGCAGAGTGCTGTTGACTGCCGACTGAAGTTTTTACTGGCAGTGATCGTGAAAACGTGTCTGAACACGGTCAGGTGCCTTGCCGATGCTGAATTCGGACATTTAAGCAGACACTGCACTTGACACTGGCACTGAACAGCAACCACAGTCTAAAGTGTGCCTTATTTCTGTTTATTTTCAGAGAATCACTGACTCACCGATATGATTCCATTTCTGCCCCAGTGCAGTGACTTTACCAGAAACAGTGCTACTTTTGCTAATGCTCCTACGTGCTTTGCTTGCCAATAGTCTGGTGGTGTTGGGTGCAATTTTGCCAATTAGCTAACAGGACCTTTAGCTGTTGCCAACATTTTTTGGACGGTTATTGCAAAACTCGCTTCTCTATCAGGATTTCATATTTGTACACATTTAGTCTAAAAATCTGGTTGTAGCAAGTGTAAGCTTTAAGATATTTTTTTAAAGTTTATATACAGTAATGTTGAAATTTATCTTGCAAGTGAATGCAAAGTTGTGTGTGTCCCGCGATGTCATGTTTCTGACAGCCCTGGAACGCTTCGAATTCAATGATCTGCTGCTTCATTGCTCAAAATCTGATCATGCCATTTTATCGTCAAGTTGTTTATCACTCACAAATGAGTTTTTTCTAATTTATAATTAAAATTAAATTTATGTTTTTTGGCTGAGAATTTTTGATGTATTGGGCAGATAGAGCCTATCTCCCCATGCCTCTTATTGATGGCGGTTCTAGTGTTCGATCATTTTGCTGTTGCCTCTACTGTCACAATTGATTTTAATTGCACTTATTTCATTAGAAGCCTGTTCACTGCTGCCTCATCAGAGTTGCATTTTAATTCGCTAATTGCTTGACTGCCTTGTTTGAATTGTGTGCACTCTCTTTCTGTGGACTGACTGAATGTGCAGATAAGCGAGATGCTCAAGTGCCTCAAGTGTGTGTGCTTTGCCATCTTGCGAATGGCTCACTTGGCGTGCATCAGCAAAACGCGTTAATTAGTCGAATACTAGTTAGAGTCATTGCTCCCCCTCCCTTCCTCCTTCCTTTACCTCCCCGAATTCCAATTGGTAGCCATGCGCACATTGGGCTCATTGCTCGGTGATTGATCGAGTGATCTGCCGCTGTGGTGGTGGCACACTGGTCATCTAGTTCTCTTTCTGCGGCCCACCTTACCAGTTCATGGCCCAAATAGCCCCTCCATTTGCCGGCTGTCCGTCTTGTCACTGGTCTTCCGAGGTCACCTGCTCACACAGACACTTGTTCATCATAATCTGAGGTCAAGGCTGACGGTGCGATGTCTGCCTCATTCTCATTGATGCAGCTCACACACAGTGCCACATTTATGCAAGAATTAGCCAACGGGAGGGCAGTATCGGCAATTGAGCAACGAGCAGACGAATGTCTGACGTGTCCTCTTCTGTCTCATGACGGACGATGATGAGTTTCTGTTAATTACTTTCTCCACACTTGACACATCCACTACTGCTTGAGGCACCTAATTTCTCGGCCCATTGTCTCTCGGCATATGAAACAACAACAGAAACTTTCCATCAAGCGCACCATCACGAAGCTCATCATCAAGTTTACGTTTGTGGCAGTGCTGTTGCTGTTGCCGCTCTGGTGGCAGTCTCTGTTGTTCATCCTTCTTTCAGGCATCTCTGTGCTCACTCACCTACCTGGCCAGTCAGTCAACTTGACCGCCCGACTGACTGACATCTTGTCGATGGCCAGGCACTACTGATACGTCACTTGACGGCCTCTCTCGGCTCAGCTTTGCGATTCGCTGATCCGCCGAGCGACTCATCGCCAAAATTTACCCCAGCTGCCATTTGCATTGCTCTTGGCACTGATCAGCACCGCCGTTGGGTGATGTCTGTGCTTGATTGGCACTGACCACTGCTCCGCCATATCTCATTGCTCACGGTGCAGTGCATCAAGATTCCTTCTACTACAGCCACGCGCAATCTTGATAATGCCACGCTTTCTCTCTCTCTTTCCCTCCTCTCAAACAGCAAACCATTGCTGATGGTGTTGTATCGCATGCTGAAAATGATGTGTCACCAGTGGGCAGCATCTGTCCACTCGAATTACACTGTTCTGGCCAGTGGCGAATAACTTTTCTTTTCACTGGCCACACTTAATGAATGGATCTCAACTTGGTCCTAATTACCGGCGCTCGAGTGCATTGTTTAGTCTGAGATAGAAAGACGTGTATGGCAGGGATATTTCCAATCAAATCTCATTTTTTTGCTGATTCAATTTACTGCAAAGTTAGTTTGCCTTGCTTTTTCAATTAAAAATTAACTTTCTAAATGGAGCAGTCAGTGAGTGTTGTGGGCCAGTGTTTGCTTGTGATCAGTGCCATCAACAGCGTACTGATCGGCGCTAGTGGTGCTACCCTTCGATGATGATGGAGCTGCCTGCACTGGCAGTGAGGCCACTACGACGTCAGCAGTGTGCGATTTAATATGATTGTCATTACTATTAACATTAGTCTTATTATTGGCAATTATAATTATTGCCAGTTTAGGCAGGCTTTTGCTTTCGATATCAAACTACGGCAATTAGACGACGGCGTTTGTACGACAGTAGACCGACGCGACGAGCTAGGGTGCAGAGCAATGCATCCCCTTGCGCAGTTCTCTTCATTTCTCGGTCTTTTGTTTATTTTAATTTCTATTATGGCTCGTCTTTCTGCCGTCCAATGCCTGGTAATGATAGCTATTGCTCTTGGCCAATGGCATTCTGACTGCTTTAATTGCTACGCAGCTCTAATGATTCAGACAGACAGAATTGAGAATTGAGAGTGGAGAAAAGTTCAATTGTGCAGCAGCCCGAACCATTCGCTTGTCTTGGCATTTTTGCCCCTCTTACTGCCACAACCTCACCCACTGCCTAGAACACTAAGGCGCCAAGAAACGGGCAAAATTATTGCAATTTCAAATTAAATGGCTCTAATTTCTTCATTTCCTTCAAAACCCCTCCACTTGTCATTAGCATGCTTTGCTTTTATCGGCCAACAAAATTCTTTTTACTCATCGATCTTTTGTCCTTTTAATTTCTTTTTTTAATTACCGGATATTTTATTTTTGAAAAATATATTTACTTTTCATGGTATTTGTATTTTATCTTTGATCATTTGTATTTTTGTTTTGTAACTTTAAACTTTTGCAAGCAATATCGACTAGTCAAATTTGACTAGATGGTGTTGTTTATCTGTGGTCCTTGCGTTTGAGAGTACCATCTCCTGCTCACAGAGGGCTCAATGTGTCCCAGGATGGTGGTTCAAAAAAGTTAACTAAAAATAAATATTTTTTGTTTAGCGACATGATCAATACTAATTGTGATTTATTGATAATTGTTCAAATCAAAATTAAACTTTAAATTGTTATTTAATTAAAAACTGATTTTAAATTTTTTATATCGATTTTTAATATAAGACTCCCATTTTTGTTTTTGCAGGAAAATACAACAGAAAATTTAAAATACAAATGGCAACAACAAATAGATGTATCTGACATACATCAGGTAAGATTTTTTTTCAAAGTTGGAAATACTGGTTACAACAATGAGTTTTTTCGGCAATCGATTCTGGTGAAAATAAATGCAACTCTTTGAATCAAGCGTAGTTGTAAAAATCACATTGTTTTTCTCAAGTTTAGTTCTGTTGACCGTTTTTTCTAAGAAGACCACTGATGTTCGTTGTTGATGAACCTGTAATTACTGGCAATTAATAGCGACCCAAGCCGATCGACCCGCTCATTCTATTCTCTAAGGCTTGTATGCACTTTTAGCAGTATCTGTCGATGTTACGTAACTCTACTCATTGGCGTTCTTTGTAGTTTGGTGCTTTGCCACTGAAATTGACGCTAACGAATATAAATTAATAATATTTTTAATTATAGCCTGGCAGAAGTTGCTAGATTGTACTTACTCTGCCTGTCGATCGGTTTTCCCACTCTATCTCTCTTTCCTTCTCCTTTCGTTCGATCTTTGAAAATTGAATTTGTTCATTTTATAATCGAATCACTTTCAATGTTCAGTGCCGTGCAGTGCAGCAGAGGGAGGCCAATTAAGTCAGCAGTCCTAAATGAAGTTTTAATTTAGCCCAAGCAGCACAGCACAGCAACAAGGGCAGAAGCTAGAAGAAAGGCACCGACCAGTGTAAGGCGCCAGCACCGTCTTTGGTGCATTAATTTGCACTGACTGACTCGGATCGATGTCTAATTACAATGCAGAATGAGTTGCTACTGGAACCTTGCAATTGCACTCTATTAAGATGCTGCTGTTTTGCTTCTGTTGTTGCTGTGTGTGCTTTCTTGCTCTTCCACATCGATATGGCACTCACTGAGTGAGCCCCATGGTTGAACCAGCACAGCACAACAGTGCAGTCCATGCAGTGCCGATCATTAATTTTAATCAACAAATTTATTTTTTCAACTTAATTTAATTTCTAATCTTTACTGGTGCACACAGCTTTCTGCGCTAAATCTTTTAGTTTTTCAATCCAGAAAGAAAGTTGAAGATTTTAAAATTGATTTTGCTCCAAATCAAATTATAACGATCGCTTTGAAGGTTCACTTTCTCTTTTGGTGCCCTTTCTTTCTTTTCTTGCTTTTAACTGTAGAAGTTTTGACACTGAAAAACAGTGAAAACTTTGCACTGTGGTAGGCGCTTGTTTATCAGATGTTTATCACTCAGCTACAGTAAAACTGACGTTTTATTTGACCATTTCACTGTACACCGGCTACTGTTGTGATTTCAATCTATTTGAGTCGATGATGTTTGCACTTGATTGGGATAAACATTTTTAGTAGAACTAATAACGATTACGTGTGCTGACCTGTTTTAAACGGAGCTACAATGCTTTGCTGCAGATGCCCGCAATTCTGACAAGCACCTAGATAAATACACTTACAGAGCAAATGCCACTTTGACTTTATCCAATTTACACTTGCCTTTTGATTGATCATTTTGATTTGTGTCGTTGCTTTTTTCTTTTTCTTCCTTTTACTTGCTCAGCAGTTCACTTTTGCAATTTTCCGTTAATCTTGAACAGTGTGCCCTGACAACAGCGGCAACAAGAACAACTAATCCTTTCCTCTTCTTGATGTGCCTTCACATGATCAATTTGTAACAATTTGCCAGTCAATCATCAGCTGCTGTTGCTGACAACATCCTCATCGGCATCAGTTATGATTTCAATTTTAATTTAGTTTTACTCGCTGTCTCATTGTTAGCTTTTTTACACAGACATTTGGTGACCTCTATGCTTGAAAGGCTGATGATTGTGGTTGACTTTTTTATTGTCTGAACACTGTTCATTGACCATTGAGATGGTTTGCTTTTGGCGGTCGTCGCCAAAATCGATCATTTGTCATCAAGCCATCGTTTTTTAGAATTGTCGTTTCTTTCCAATGTTTCCTTTTATCTTTCGATTTGATCCACCTTGTGTATGTGTTTGCATTGATCAGCCTCATCTTGCTGATCGTTTTGTTTCAATAGTTTTGCACCATTTATATTTTTCCCCTCAACTTTGGGCTACAAACTGGCCTGATGACACCGGCACTGTCCTTTTTCTTCCCTACCTTATGCGACAGTTGGTTTCAGAGTTATGATTAATTATTTACCTATGCAAAACAAACCGATTGGCGTCGATTGTCTCCATTCACACATGACAACGGTGTTCAACTTGGTTTGCCTCGTTCCCCTCTCTTTTTCCCTCTTTTTCTCTCTTGCTATCCATTCACAGTTCATTTTCTTGCAGTGCTCTGGTGCAGCCGGTCACCACTGTTCCGTCCGGTGGCCTTGCACTGGTCGGTTCGATGGGAAATTGCTCAACGGGCTCAGCTTTTGGCCGATTGGTTTGCCATGTGCGCACCGCCAAATGTTTTGCAATTAGTGCAAACTGCAGCTCGGTTTGCTCTCAGCTCCCCAGCTTGATTCACTGAATGAGCACTAATTGAGTCCGTAATGAAATGCGATTTTAATTGAATTTGCTCTCAATAGGACCTTTTCTGGTAGCAAATTAGCAAACCCACTCACTTGCTTGCCAACGCACTAACACACTCACACACTCACACACACCAACACAGACAAACACTGTACCGAATTCGTTGGCGTGTCTGCCCAGACTGCTGTTCCGAATAGTATTTGCCATTGCTGTGCAGTCGTTGTTTCTCACTCTATGTCCCCCACTTTCTATGCATTCGAATATTATTGCACACGCCCGATTTGTGCACTACTTATTAGCCTATCTGGTTGTCTTAATTGTAATTTACTTTTAGCGTGCCATTCCCTTTGTTCTTAGGGTCGCTGCTGTTTTTAATTAATTAACCTTTGCCTTGATTGAAAAAGTTTTAAACAATTTAAACAACAGTTTTAATAGAAAGTTTATTCTGCTTGTTTATCTAGAGTTGATTAAACGACAAGGTCTGCTACTTAAAAACTGTCAATTTTTTCTATTACTTTTTACTTCAAACAAAATTTGCAACGTAAATTTGGCATTTTTGTAGTTTTTTCAATATCTTAGCAACGGAAAAACAGGATTTTAAATTAATTGTTGAAACGGTTTTAATTTGGTCCACCTTGACCAGTGGCAAGAACAAAGAAGGAGAGCAAGTATGCGTGAAGGAGATTGCTTTCAGTTGAAATCACTTCTTGCTGTCACACTACTCATTTGGACCGTTCCCAGCTTATCTCACAGTGGAAGGCTACTCAAGTCAACTTGTCACCTCGCACAGCGGCATTAGAACTGTCAAGTGTGCGGCCAGGCAGTGTGACTAGGGCCAGCGTGGACAGTGCCGACGATTGTCACTGCGTCTGTGCATATTTTTTGATCAGCTCTCTTCAGTGGTGTGTTCATTGACAATGCGAGCACTGCTTTGTGAGCTCTTCTCTCCACTTTTCCCCGCGTAAGGCCTGTATAATTGCGAATTTATTTGCCTTCCCTTCATTTGTCTTCATTGGCACCTTTGCTCGTAAATTAGTTAATTCAAGCTTGAGTCCATATTTCCCCCGACCAACCACACAGTGTACTCTCTTTGGATCAATTCACTTTAGTTTGCTCTCCTTCTTAGCATTCGATCTGTCAAGGTGTTCTCTTTTTCTTTTTTCTTTTTGATTTCTCGAGCTTTTTTCTGTTTTCCCCGTTTTGCCGGTCACTGCTTCTTCTTCTTTTTATTTTTGTTGCTGTGACAAGCATAGAACATTTGCAAGCAGATTAATCACGCGTCTATTAAAAAGTTTTGCCACTGGGCTCTAACCACTGTGACCAAATCTAATTGTTTCATTGCGCAGTTGGCCTGAGCTGGCAGCAATCTCTGGCAAGGCCCTAGATAGCACACCGTGGGTAAACAAACTATCTAGCAAAGGCAATTGCTGAACATGGTCAACAGAGGCATATTCAGCGGTTTCAAAGTCCAATTAATGACTTGAAGTTTGTGTAAACAGTTCAGCCTTTTACGTGAACTTTTTTGCTGTTTGTAAATAGCCAATTTTAGTTTACACCAGTAATCTAAAAGTGGTGATGTTAGTGGACAGTTGCTACTCCACTACTAACTGGCTGAGTTTCCAGCCAAATTCCTTTTTATCCTATCACTTCAGTTCAAACACAGGTGCGAAATGTACCCCGCTGTTTCACTCGATCGAGTTGCTCTTTTGTTAGAGGTGCACACTGGTCGAGTTCACTGTTCGCTCACCTCTTTTGGCCAACTCTGCGATCAATTTGGCTTGATTAAACTGAACTCGTTTTTAAATCACCAGCCGTTGCTCATTTATGCATACCTCTTTGTTCAAAGGTCGCATTATCTCACTGGCTCTTTTCAGGCATAAAGTGCACTGCAACTTTCATTTAACTTTTTAAGATATTTTATTTAAATTTTATTTACTCGATCGTAGTTTAATTAATACAGTTTTTGATGCGTTTTGTGCTACTTTTTCATAACCATCATTGTTCTACTAAAACGAAGCCCCTCACTATCTTTGGCTGACACACTAACTGATGAATGAGATGATTCACTTGAGCATCAACTAAATCTAATCACCTACAACACAGAGCAGGTAATTTCAAATCAACTAATTGGATTTTTGATTGGCCTGGTTGATCTTCTACCCACCCAGTTGGTCTTTGTTGATGATGCCCTAGTAGACCATCGACTGTTTTTATCAGCGTCACTCAACTGCGACACAACAAAACAAAAAGGGTCCTTTGCTATGAGCTTGATGGTGTCAAGTGATGGCGGTGACCGTGGAGGAAGGTAGCCATTATTTTAATGGTGATGGTAGTAGTCGTGGTGGTAGGCACTTTGGCGCCGCTCTACTCTTGATGAGAGATTGATGCAGCGGATTAGGAAAATGAGAATGCACTGCTGCTGCAGAAATAATTGTCAAGCACAGTAATGAGTCAGAACTTCTGTTGGCACTGTTTTAACTTACTGTCCACCTTTACTGTCTCCCTCTTTTTTCTGCGACTCACTCCTGCGACACTGGCACCAGGCGGCACAGGTGCTCTTTTGTCGTTGCAGTTGCAACTACTGCAGTCTGCTGGACTCAGCTTGTGCCGGGCACAACTGTAACTGGTAATTAAAAGTTATTAATTTCTTGCTTTCGCCTTCCGTTTGTCATTGTTTCAGTGTTTGTATGTGTCTGTGTGCCTGTCTGTTTGGTCTGCCTGTTTGGCTGCTCCGCTTGCACAGTTGTTGGCAACTTGAGAAGTGACCAAGTGGTTGGCGACAAAGTCGTTAATACAAATACACGACATTTGCCGTGAATGCACGTTGTAATTGCCATTTTCATTAAGTCGCCCCGTCTGCCCGTGTAATTTGGCTTCAGTTCCACTGAAAGAACGCTGAATAATTATTTTAAATGTGGTTATTAACACTACGTTCGACATGAAAGCGAATGGACAACTGCGCACAGCCACACACACACACATACACACACTAGACACGTCGAAAATCACATTGGAGAAACGCAGAAAAGAATATATGCCTTTTTAATTGCCCTCACCTCTCTCTTGTTTTCCTTACTTTTGGTGATTCTTACTTAGGTAGGGCCAATTTGGCAAACTGCACAGCCTTGTTACTAATTGCTCCTTCGTTTTCTGTTGTTGTTTGCTGTTTGCTTTGCTGCGCCATTAACAGCACTGACCACCATCACAATCAGTTTCTTATTACTACCAGCAGCAGCAGGCGATTGCATCGATTGCTTGGCGCCACTGACCGCCACATAATTGCTTTCATTAGTGACCCTTCGATCTGATCGATCAGGACACACTGGACCCACCTTCTCTCTTATTTTGGACCGTCATCTTGGCAACTCAGCTGTGGCCAGTGCCAGTCTTCAGCAGCAGCTTCAACAGTACGGCACTACCAGTTCTGCTGATTTAGTTTCGCATATTTAGCAAACGACCACTCGTGTATGGTGGCAACGTACGCTGCCACAATGGCCGCCATCATCAACCCCATTACCAGCAGCAACAGCAAAACATAATACTATTTTGTTATTTTCCAACACAATTTGTCCGGCCGTTTAGCAGAGCACATGTTCTGTACCGGTATGGGCATCCACCCGGCGTCGGGCGGTTCTCCAGTATGTGCAGCTCTTCTTTGCATCCCTTCTTGCATCGCCCTCGCAGTCCTCGCAGCTATTCCTCAAGTTAGAAAGAGAGAAAAAGAAATGCTGAGTGCCTTTCTCAGTGCTCTCTCTCCCGTCCACTCATTCATTCATATTTCATAATCACGTTATGTTGCACTCTGCTCGTGAATGATTTATTGGCCAGCAAATGATTTTCCTCTGCATGCAGCCACTATGGTTATGCGTCATCCCGTGGCTGATAATTAATAGAGCTCTTCTCGTCCGTCCTTCTGCTTGCTCTCATTTGCAACTGGCTCCATAACTCACTTCCGTGAAGTTGAATTGACCGTGTTCACTGAGAGGGAGAAAGCGAACAGAGCAACAGCAGGAGGAGAAGAGCGAAGAGGAAATGCTTTTCTGGCGCCGCATTGCACCCACCCACACAAGCGCAAACCACAACACTCGTTGTCTGTCTGTGAATGGTGTGGCAGTGTGTCACAGCTCAAGCACTTTCTCCTTACACCATCTTTGCTTATCGTAATGCACGCGAGATCCGACTTAATTTGCAATTGAGCCGCGCGTCTTCTCTTCTTCTCATCCGTTTTGGCAGTGATTCTTTCAATCCTGCATCACATCACTGCTCCTATTAGACGAATCACTTTACCTGGGCAGTTCTGCAGTAAGTAGGAGTTTTTTGCCGCAATGCAAGATGGGAGTGCGATTTATTTTCATCTGCTCGAATCGTTCTGACGCGTTTCATTCTGACTTTGATTGTTTCATTTTTATGCGGGCTCAGCAAGCACCCTCCTTGCAAGGGAAATCTTTTGCGAGCAGCCCGTCTCCCGTCACCGTTTGAATCGCAATGCCATTTCTAACTTGTGCTCTTACTGTATGGTATGGCTTCAGCTGTTTCAGTCTTGTTCTTCATGGCCACTAGACTACCACTACACAACACCTTGACTCGCTAATTGGACTCACTGACTGGAGCGGATAATTGCACCCTCCAATGTGCCCCTTGCGCGATTGACATTTTATTGCAATTAATTGGCACATTGCATCTTTCTTTAGCTACTCGCTGACACCCTCTCCCCTTTTAGGTGTGTTACTTTCTCCCTCAGATATTCTGATTAGAGTACAGGCAATTTTTTACAATTGCATTTTAAGCAATCGATTTTAAAAATTGTTTCAGCTAGAATTAAACTTTAGCAAACTGTTTTTTCAAAACTAAAGAACGTTTAGAAAACAGAATGGTTTGTTTTTTCATTAGCAGCACTACTACTACTACCGTCTATATATGGCTATCCTTTTTGGGACACAGTCTAACTCTGTCGACAGTGACGCAATACGACTGTTCTCCAATTTTAGCGTGATCAATTAGCGCTCTGGCTGATGGCGACTTGTTCTACCGATGCCAATTTGCTTAACTCTCAGTGCCACACTCATTTGTACAACAAAGTGAAGAGTAGTAGGCGCACAGTCTACACTGCTGCTGCCGGAGAATGCAGCCACCCTCTCGACAATGTCCTGTGTCGGTGGAAGTAATCTGACAATTAAAGTTAAATTTGCGCTTAAATCATGATTGGTGCCAAAGCAATTGAGCACAGTCAAGTCAACTGAGGCTGGCAGACAAAGACAAAACAGACCGAAACAGAGACAGTGTCAGCCAGCGGTAACCAGTGAGTGAATTTCCCTGTTCGGTGTCTGTTTGCTGCTAATGCCATTTTCGAGTTTCACTCTGCGTGTTTCATTCGACCCGCAGTATTTCTGCTCGTTCCATCACAGGAGTTGCAGCAGTCTTCGCTGTCGCCAAAACAGCAGCAGCAGCTATCTTTCTCTGGGTAGCTATTGTTTCACTATATAGAGCTAATTGGCAAATTTCGATTTAAATGAAGGACTCCCTGACACGCACACTGTAGCCTTTGCAGAACTTAATTATCCTTCTTTAATTAAAAGGCTATATTGTCGAAGGGAGACGAGCAATGCCGAGTTTGCTGGAAGCTTGCAATTCCGCAACGGGAACGAAGACTTGAACTAGCTATATACCAGTGCAAAGTGTGCAAGCATCCAATTACGCGTATTTTCATTAATTATTCAATCTGCCACTTTGGTGCTTTGTCTCGCACCAAGAAACCCCTTTCAGCTAGAGAACCAGCGCCATCACCGAGCTGGTGGAATTCTACCAGTGCCCTTCAAGTACCAGTGCCAGTGCACGCTATCCACTGTGCACCGTTTTGCTGCTGCCACTGCTGCTCCCCATTCCCTATGGGTTCGCCCAGCGTCGACTGGTCGTGTTCTGCCCATCTGCACGACCGTATTAGAATATTTTAATTAGTAGCCAACTCAGCATTTTGGTGCTTCATTAAGGACAGCCTTTTCTACATTGCATTCAAGCCACTGCTAGACCGCCTTCCAGAACACACTGAGCCTTTATCAAGTGAGACTTTGCTAATTTTTATTGTTTTAAGACTATACTAAAGGTCATGGGTTACTTTGTTACATAAAAAATATAAGGAAAAGCATAAAAAATTGTTTTAAAAAACAAACAGTTTTATTTTTTGTTAAACTAAACACATGTTTATTTTAAAACAATACTTGTTTTTACTTTAATAAAAAACTGTTTTCAAGTTTAGTTAAAAATAATTACAACAAACATGTCCTCTTCCTTCCGACCACTACACAACTAGTGTGGTCTGAGGATGATAGAGCATGCATTTTGGTGTTTGATTATGTAAATTAGCTGTGTTTGATGTGTGCCTTAGTTAGCCAAAGTGACGGCGATTCTCGAATAAATAATCTGATTTGCGCACTTGGCGCCCATGCTGTGCACTTTGAAGTTGGTGTGCATTTGCAATCGTTCTGCGCGTCTGTGCTCCTTTCTTGAATTGTTTGTGAATGCAAATTACCCCCATTTAATTGCACTTTTCTTCTTTTTGGTCAGTGCAGTGCCAGTGATGCCCAAGCCGACACAAGCAGTACTTTGCCAAGCATTAATTGATGCACGCCTGTAAAGTTTCTCTCTTCTGTTTGAAGAGATGTGCCAAGTTTTGAAGTTGTTTGAATGGAAATCAAATTACAGAATTACGACTTGCCTGGCCGGTGGCGGTCGCTTTCAAGTGTCCCAAGTTTTGCTGTCAAACAGTGTTTTTGCACTGTCTGCCAATGCTTCCTTGCACTCAACCGCGACGGTGTTGGCAAGAGCTTATAGTTTTTAGTACCAGGTACCATCTTTTCAGGTGAGACGCTGACTAATTAAAGCTGCTCAGCAAGTAAAGTTTGAAAAAGCTGCCGATTAGCAATTAGGTGCTAACGTCAAGTAAGCTGAAGTGAACATAGCAGTCTGCCCAACAACGCTGCAGGTTTTCACAAACGTTTCTGCGCTTTGAATATTGTTTTTTGTTTAATTATCGCTATTCAAGCCTGTTTTATTGGTCAAACAATTGCATAATCGGACAAAGTTGCAAAAAGTAAGCTTTTTTATACTTTACTTTATGTTCTTGGCTTTGAAATGCCAAAGTGGTTGTAGTAGCATCGTTGATGCTGGACGGCAAAGACAATGCACCCAGCTCATCTCCTCCTCACCATTCATCCCGCTCGGATTATCGTGTCTAATTGCTATACTCTCTATCTGAGCACGCCTTGTTTGCCTCAAATCCTGCTCATTTGACTGCTTTGCCAACGGTGGTCATCTCAGTCATTGTGCATTTTTTCTTTAACTAAAGTCAAAACCTGTTTTTGTTTTGTTTTTTTGATTAGAATAGTCATAGTTTATTTGTAAATGTACAATATAAATGAAAATATTAATTATTATTAAAACAATGTCAAAATTTTTGCAAACAAGTGGTTGTTTGTGTGAATAAAATGGTTTTGCTGACTAATTTTTTTAATCCCGTGTCCTACCTGAAGTTTCAAAAATGTGTCAGAGATTGTCCACTTTTCATTGCATTTTACCACTACCAGCTATGATAAAGCTACCCTAGGCATACCATTGTCATTAAGCAGACAGACGCAGCGCGCTGTACACTCAGAAGCTCCAGCATTGTGTCATAGCAATTGTAATTTTGGCAGAGCTAATCATTAATTTCTGCTAAATGGAGTCGTTAATTATGTTTGAATTGAAACTAACCAAATGACGTAAACAAGAAACTCAATAAGCATTAATTTCTACTGCTTCATTTCTTATTCAATTTTAAAATGTACTTCTATTGGCGCCAAAAACAACTTTTTTTATTCACTTATTGAAAAAGTATTCTGAAGCACATGTCGCAACAGTTGATTCTTTGATTGTTACTTTTCTGCCTGGTTACCTAGCCGACATTAAACTTGCAATGCATTGACACTTTTAGCATAATAATATGACAAAAGCATCAGTGGCGCCAATCGACATTATCATAGCAAGTGTGATTTGCGTCGTGCAAATGGCGTGGAGCCGAAAACAGCGCGGCTTGCCTCCGTGTCATGCCTTAAGAACTGACGGCCACTCAGCACTGTTATTAACTACAGAAGCTGCCAGCATTTGACTGGTCAGTAGCATTGTACAGTTTTGCAGAGCTAAATCATTAATTCCTGCCTATTAATGGAGGTGCTGTTTAATTATTGTTTGAATGGGAAAACATTAACGCAAATCTGACGTAAACAAGAAAAGCTGGAATAAGGCATGATTAATTGCTACTGTTCATGTGTCTTGATTAAATTTTAAATGTAGCTTTTATTGGCGCCAAAAACTAATTTTTTTATTTCATTTTATAAATAACTAGTAATTCTACTGATGCACAATGTCGGCATTACAGTTTGCATCTCACTTTGATTTGTTTTAGCTTTTTTCATTGCCCTGGTTTAACCCTGCCGACATTCAAATTGCAATGACATTAGAACACTTTAGGCAAATAATAATCACTGAGCAAAAAGCATCAGTGGCGCCAATGACCAGTGTACCTCATAGGCAAGCTTGCTGAGTTTGGCTGGTCGTGCAAATGGCGTGCAAGTATGTTTGTAATTAAATTTGTTTGATTTAATTATGGGGTTTTCAACTCAGACCCGTTGCCGGCCAGACCGCCAGCAGAACTAGAATATCAAATTACAGGCAATACTAATTAATCGATTGCTCTGCTAATGGCCGCCATTATCAGAGACATTTGCCTGCGTCCGCGAGTCGCCGTATTTACTTCTCGACCGACTCTTGCGTAATCGGCGCTCGATTGTCGTTCAATTAAACCAGCGCCTGGCCTTGATTGATAGCTAAGCAAAGAGCGAGTGCACTGATTGCAGTGATTCACTGCCACCATGAGCTTGTCTCCACTTGTCTCCTAGTACGCCAACAGACCATCGCCGCCGGTCCTCTTCAGCTTGCTCTTCTTTCTATGTTCTCCACACCTGTGCTCACGCCAGAAATGTTCTTTCCCCTTGAAGTAGTGCCACTTCATTCCCTCTGCGGAGAGTGTGCTCTGCTGACCCATGGCCGCGTGTTAGCTTTCTCTTTAGCGGTGGCTTTCAATCTCGACACTTCTGTGCCGCTTTGACAGATTTCCGTTTTCTCGCTTCTGATTGTGGTCAGCAGTTTGGTGCAGCTCGTGTTGGTGTCTGCATTGCTATATACCACACCGACATAGTGGTGGACTTGCGGGTTAGCGGTGTCAGGGTTATGGCCTGTAAATGGAGGTCACTTCCATTGAGGCCATTGACTGGACAGTCAGTCGATTCACTACACACACACACTTCAGTTCCTTTATCCTCTCTCGTTCAGATAAAACAGAGCACAGGAGCAGTTGTTACTCAAGACTAAAGTCCTGTCACTAGACACACGCGTCAGTGATATTGGAATCGATTCTCTTCGCCAACTGACCACACAAGTGTCCGACTGTGTGTGTAACTGTCCTTACTACTGCTGGTCGGTGTTCAGTTTATCTCGGCGTTAATGACGGCTGATTGACACTTCCAGTGACCATGATTTGTGCTGGGCAGAAAGTGCAGTCAGCATTTTACAAAAATGATTTGAATGGCGCCAATCTGTCTGGGTAGTTTTGTTAATTTCTGCGCGCCAAGAAATTAGCGCCATCCATTAAGCGGGCGCCAAAGCAAATGAGCTGCCGGTCGTCTGCAGACATCTTATATGCATGTTTGACTCACACGATGACGCCTTCGACGCCGTGCGAGGAGCTGCCAACCACCACCAACACCATTCTTTCCCTGCGTGCATACATATCGCTAATTTGCGCCATCCCAAGTTTGTGTGAGCTCCTCGTCGCCCGGTAGTACCGCTCGGTAATGGCCATGCACACACACCACCACCACAGACAGTCAGTCAGACTGCCCGAGTCCACTGAGGTAGCTTTATTTGTTGCCGCTCCTCCAGGACGCACGGATCGAGTTTCTTCTCCTCTTTCCTCTGGCAGTGACTTGGCTTCATTCACTTCATTCGCTTCTTTCGCTTCTTCCCCCTCTCTGTCTTCGGTACGCATGTCCCAGTCGATTTCATTAATTTCAATTTTAACTGGCGCGTCGGTTGCTGCTCTACTACCAGCTCTGCTGCTGCTCTTTCGACTCTCCTTACTAGCGCTCATTTCGCTCCTCCAAAGACGACGCCCGTCGCTCGCGCACCCCTCGCGCGAACTCCAATTTGCCACCGTCTGTCGTCGTCCGGTAGGGCCATCTCTTTCCACTGCAGTCACGATGCGCACGTTTTAAAACACAGCATCTCACCCTGTGTTCGCTTTTCTTTGTTTCTTTCCATCTCCGGCGCATGTCCCTCGACGGCCGTGTCCTCAGCGTCCGGTTCGAAAGCACAATTGAAAGAAATGCTGTCTGCCAATTTGGGGAAAGATGGCGGCACTGGTGCTGATGACTGTTCTATTTTGTTTTTGCGTGTTTTTGCTGTTTCTAAATAAATGAGAGAAACTTTTAGTTTTATTTCTTTTAGAACTAAATTGTATTTTTCTGATTTTAAAATAATTGTTTTGCAGACGAATCAATAGTTGCACTGGTAAGTCAGTATCAGTGTCACTTTGTTCATTAAAAAATAACTTGTTCATTTAAAATATGTTGAAGAGGTAACTGTAAGCCAGTAAACTAGCTCTCAATAACAATGTTTTTGTGGTTCAAGCACATCATTATAATAAGTTTTTGTTGTGGTTTAATTAACGTGATTATGCAAATGTTAATTACTGCTATATAATAGTGAGTGCCCAGTTAAGGACGACTCTCAAAGATATAGTCTTGTGCCGTCAGTGAAAGTGATCTACCCTCTTTGATCACCACTTGCACTTTTTGCTGGGCGCCAGTAGGACCAGATCCTGCCACCAGAGAGAAGCAGTGACTTCTAAGAAAGCCGGCAAATGCTGCCATGCACCAAGAGGTATGGAATCTTCTCCTTCTCTCTCTCCTTTCAAGAATGGCAGCGTTCCTCAAGCTGCTGCTGCTGCCTTTGCAGTGTTGAGAAGTGTGCGGTCCGGTCTAATTGTCAAAGTAGGGGTAAGGAAGAGCAGGAGCGCAAGTAGAATGGCTGCAGGACGAGCAGACGCACCGGGGTCCGCGGCCGCATCCATGCAAATGCGCGTGCATACATTTGCGCCATGCATGCATTGATGGCGAGGATGCTGCTGTCGTGCGCGACTCTACTCTCCCTGTGGCCCTTCCAGTCGGCCATATAGCAGGAGAAGTGCCTGTGTGAGCATATAGCTGAAACTGCTAGTGGCACTGTTGGCCGGTAATGCACTCTCTCGCTCTCTCACTCTCTTCGGGCAGACGGAGAGTCGTGGAACACTGGAACCTAATGAGCGAAATTCATCATTACGATCATCCTTTTCTCATCAAGCCGCGCGCGCGCCACACACTCTCATCAGTCGCCTTCTGACCGCCGAGCAGAGCGTACACACGAGCAGTGGTCCCCGGCAGTGGAGGGCACTGAACAGTGCGAGAACAGCCGACACCAAAGAACTAGCGTGTTCCGGCACCTTTTCTTCAACCATCTCTCCCCCTCACTCTCTCCATCTCCATCTACTTTGAGACTGGCGAGCGCGCGCTAGCTGCATCGTGCTGCACGTGCTGCACCACCGAACCGGCTGCCAGTTCATTTGCCAGTGAGCCACCGTTCCTTGCCCGGCTCACCACTGGCTGCTCCTGTCAATATTCATTTGCGCTGGGTCTTGATTACCACCGACTAAACTGTCGCCTGCACACACACACACACACACACAAGTCTCTGAAGTCGCAGCATTGCCTTCTTTCCCATTCCAGTCCTGGTGCACTGAATGGTGAGACACTGCTTCAGCCAGCCAGCCATCCATCCGCCAACGACGCTGACGCTCGGATGCAAGTTATTTGCATTTGAAGTTATCATTTGAAGTGGCGTTCATTCAGTTGCTAATGAAAAGTGACGAGAAAAGCAGTTGTCGCCTTCTTCGCGCCACTTGATTTGAGCCCGCTTCACAGAGCCACCGAAGCAGTTGCCCACCATCAGCATCTTCGCCTGCCACTACTACTACTGCTTCTGCTTCTGTCCAATGCCTGCGCATGACTTTCTCTGTGCGCCATGTGTCCGATCTCTGATGATGCTTTGGAAGCCGGCACTGGGCCTCAGCCACCGGCCAGTGGCTGCAAGTCGTCCGCGCCGTCCACATGACGGTTTCCTTTCTTCCAACAAACTTCAGTCGTCTGTTTTACCAAAACAAACACACACACTGAAACACTGAAAATGTGATCGAGCGCACCTCCCTCATCACTGTTCAACCAAAGTTCCTACTACTCTCAACGAAAGTTCCTACTTTTCACCCCTCTCTACTCTACTTATTGTTAGTCAACAGATTTATCTATCTTCACGTTCCTCCTCCTCAACACCTCCTTTCAATCCTCACCGTGATACCAACCTCAAGACGATTTTGAAAACCCACCTTCTCTTACTGCAACTCAAGTTCCTATCAATTGCACTTATCTGTTGCCGTTCAACTTCTTCCACTGTCTTTGGCCAAAGTTCCTGTTTGCTTTCAAAGAAAACACTTTTTAGTTGCTCTTCTCATTATCAGTTTCTACTCAGTTCAGTCCAGTTGATCGTTTGCGCACTAACTCATTGTTTTCATTAACCTAACTTTGATTGACTTCATTGCACCTATTTATTTTAACTCATGATGCGTTTTTCAGCGATGCATTCCAGATATTCCTGACTTTAAAAATCATCACAGCTCTGGTAAGTTACAATGTTTTTTCATTAATTTGTTTTTATTCTTCATTTTATTTATTTGTTTTGATTTGCTGCAGTAGTGCTAGTGATTGCCGTCATTGCACGCATTGATTTCATTCATTTTCCGCCGAGTACTTTTTGCAGGCAAACTTTTCAGTTGTGCTTTCATACCTATGAGTGTGTATGTGCATTTTCTCTACTTAATAAGAAGTATTTATTGACCGTTTTAATTATCGGTTCGCACGAAAGCGATAACTTTCTGGTTTGGGTGACGACAAAGAGTAATGGAAATATGATTGCGTAACAAGGCAGGCCTAAGCAGCCTGCGTGTAAATCGATGGCCACTATTACGACTACTACACTGCTTCAAAGTCAGCCAGAGCTGCGAGTTGGCAAGATCAGTTTATGTCACGATAGTCCAGGTGTCTTTGCAAATTAGCTCGCACACCACCTGCCAGTAGCGTGCATTGCCGGCCTTGTACGCTGTAGGATTATTTGTGCGTTTTGGCACATTGTGTTTGTTTTATGTTTACTTCATCAACGCTCATATCTCTCTGTCGTGTTTCGGTGTCCGCGCAAATGAACGCCGTTCTGTCATGGAAAAATGTCAGCACCGACAACCACACGTAGCAGCCGTGGAGAGACAGAATTAGATTAATACACGGAACAATAATTGCAAGGCTCTCCGTCTGGACGCGTCCAGTTTGCATTGAAAGGCACTTTTGTGACTGTTGATGACACGCGCTGTTTTCGCTGACATTTATGCTTCAGCACCACGCATATTTGCTCACTTGCCCGCCCATGCTACCTTGTAGTTTTTGTTCCTCTTTATTCATTTGTGTCTGTCTTGGTTAATGATTTACTGAAGCAGTTATTTTGGCTGACTGTGCCGCTGGTCGTCGTGACAGCGAGTGCCGCGGCAAAGAACGCTGCCTGTTTGCTGTGCTGAAGGAATCAGCAGGCCAACACACAATTAGTTCAGGAAAGAGAGGACGCAATCAATTACCTGGTAATGAATGCGATGCTCTAATTGCACCATCTGTCCTTCTCGTCATCACCGACCAAGTGGGGACCCGTGCTGGGGCTACCACCAACTTGTGTCGGCACTGACGGTCATCATCGTTAGCATTGCATTTCAGTGTGTTGAAGGACCCGATCTCTTGCCGCTACATTGCTACCTGCACACCTGTTCCTCTTTCTTTCTCCCTGTTCCTCTGTCCATTTGCCTGTCTGCTATCCAGGCAGCGTTAATTGATTTGAAACTAGAGAGCAATAGTTATTAATATGGCTGCTGTGCAGACAGACACTGTGTCGTTGGTAGAACAGGAACACAGTGCCACCTATGCCCCACAAGCAAGTGCATCCTGAATGCTGGTGCAGAAGAATAGCAGGCCATACACTGTACAATTAGTTCAGTACAGAGCAGTGTCGCACCATTTGTGTCCAATTTAATTGCTGGATTGCTCTAATTGACATTTCCCTTCTGTCCTTTTTCGTCACTGCCCCTACCAAGTGGGCGACAGCGACTGGGGCTACCACCACTTTAGCAGTCGAGCTCTGCTCATCGTCATCATCGTTAGACTCATTTTGCCATTAGTTAATGAAGGCTCGCTAATCTCATTGCCAGAGCTTGACATTTGCTACACTGCACAGTAGCCGTTTGTGTTCTGGCTCTGCTCTACTCTTCTTTGTCACTGTTCCAATTGAACTCAATGGTCTTAATTAATAATTTTTCCATTATCACTTTGAATTTAACATCGCCATTGTGGGTGGCTTGCTCTTCCTTTAGCAGCAGCATTATTTTTGTTCTCTCTGATTGATCAGTGGTCATTACTTTTTGTTTTGTGGCGCATCAATCGCGACAATAAGTGGTGAATTTCAAGACAATTTTTGCTGGCACACGACCGACCATCAGGGGCAATACACTTTGGCTGCCAAAAGTTGAACCACGCGAGATGCCATGTGACTTTGTTTGGCTGAGTGCAAGCAATGTGTGAGCATGAGCGTAGTACTAGCACCAGCACAAGCAGCAGTGCACTATCTCTGGCAGCTGAATCGTTTGGGTAATGGTCTCCCTTGTCCAGTTTACAAATTGTTGCCGTTTGCTGGCAGCACAAAGTACAAAAGCAACTCATAACGGGATCTCCTCTGCTCGCACTCCCCGCCAACTGACCACTCGTTTTACGTAATTCGATCTGTCCCTTGACCACTCAAATAGGCGTTAAACTGCTCACAACCACCATGTGTAGCTGCTGGCCTCCCTTTGGCTGAGGCTGCTACAGCTGGTGATGGTCTCCATTCTCTACTCTTTTTCTTATGTCCATCTCCCAGCACAGCAAACGCGTACTGAACGTCAGTACGTGTGCAACTGTGCAGTTTTTCCTAGCCAAGAACTTGCGGGCAGCAAGCCCTTTGTGTTCTGTGGCAATGAGTTACTCATGTAATCGGTCACTTCATCTTTCTCCTTTCTCACTCTCTGGTCTCTGTTCTCTCTTAATTAAATATTAACGAGAGACTGGTCAGATTCAGTGGTCGACAGTGGTGGATCGATTAAATGGCCCACTGCAAAGTGGTCGTGTGCTGATGCTGCTGTTGCTACTTTCACTACTGCCTAAACTGGGCAGAGACTGTGCACTTTCACTCTGCCAATGCCATTTGAGGCCCTAACGGGTGCACGTCCGCACGATGGGCACGAGCCGAGCACTGGCGCGTACCCTTTCTCTCCTCTCTCCGAGCACCAGTGGCGAGTAGTGGCTGCTCTTCTCCTTCGCAGTTGAGCTCACCGCAACGAGTGGCCATTATTGACTTGGCTAGCTTTGACCACAGCTAATGAGCCATAAAACTCGCACACACGCGCCATTATCTGCATCTTCTTTGGCTTTGCCTTTGTGTGCCAACTTAATAATTGCCACATTTTCTCAAGCCCAACGGTTGTCTGATTTATTGGCATCACTGTTCAGCAGTCCTAGCTTCAATTCGTTTGAACTTTCTAACCACCAAGAGGGTGCATTTACACACATGCACACACACCTTCACCAAACAGTGTCGTGGTACCATTTCTTGAGGCACCACAGTTTATTGAGGGAGTTGTCGGTTTGTGGATCGATTCGAGTAGGAAAGCAGCTGCACTGGATTCTACCTACCTCATCGCCAAAGTTTGGCTGGATTAATCTGCATCGACGGCTGCTACACAGGCAATATATTGACAGGAGGCATCATACAGAGAGGGAGAGCAAGCCAGCCACTCTACCGTCAGTCAGTCGAAACATTGGCCAAGGACTACTTGGGCAATTAATAATAATACTTGGCTAACTTGTTCTGCTCGTATTCAAATAGATTAAGTCTGATGCTAAGTCGCTTGCTGTGCGTCGCTGAAAATCACATTTTTTCTTCTCGTTGTGCCATATTACTGGCTAACTAGCTAGTAGTGCTTTACTGGACTCTGGTGCTCTTTTAGTATTGCTTTCTCTTCCATTCCTTCTCGTGTACTTTGCAAGATCTCCCTCTTTTGCTAATGAATTAATATGCATCGACGGTCAAAGCAGGCAGTGCAAGTCTCTGTGCCCTAATCTTGGACCAGGAATCGACCACACACTACAGCACACACCGGTGTGGCACTGGCCGCACGCGGGCCACTCGTGTCGCGCTGTCAAGAGTTGAGTGCCTGAGCGGTGTCTGAGCTTCGTCACCATCCTTCTGCCCTCTCCAAACTTAGTCAAGGCTTTTCGCTTGTTCTCTCTGCTGTTAGAAAAGCAACGATACGAATTAATTTACTTGCTTGCTCTACACGAGCATCAGTAGTGCAACAGCAGTATTAGACTTGAGGAAATTAATGACTTTTTAGGAGGCTTTTTGCATCGCAGCCTTTTGACTACTGCCCTGTGAGCCGACACAACTACCACTGCTGCTACCCATCGTTCCCAAGTTCTCCCTCTAGTGTTGTTCATTTTGACAGTAGTAAGGGCTTTATTGAATTTAAAAAATTTAAAAATTCGTTTAAATTGGAAGAAAAAAGAATTAAACTCGGCTAACTGCGCCAAATTATCATTTATTATCGACGCATCCATTTGGCAGGGTTGGAGTTTGGGGCCGAGGAGAGGACAGGGTGCACACTTTTTACTTGCTTCTCACTTGGCCCTTTGTCTCTCCCACCGCCCGTGTCACTTTCTGCTGCCAAATCCGGCTAAACTTTTGACTTCTTTTTTTGGTGAGACCCAGGCCGCTGCAGGGTCGCGTCTGCAACGTTTCCAGAGCATGGGTGCGTTGGTTTTTTGTCGTTTTTCAAATTTTAAAATGGCAATTTAATTTAAATACACAGTTGGCCGGTTCGTCTGTGCGTAAACGAGCTGCACAAACTGAACTCAAAATGTGTTTTTACTGAAGCCACTCGCTGAAAGCTGCACCATCAAACCGGCAGCGGCTTTGTCTTTTCTTGTGTGTGTGTTTCGACTACTGAGTGGGAAATGATGTCACTATCCCTGGCTGGTTGGTGTGCGCCACTGGCCAACTGCTCAGTGTACGCGTATTGTCTCTTAGTAGATTGAAAATTAGCCCCCTAAAAGGATATCCGAAGAAACACGAGTGCACTCGCTGCACGTGTACCACTGCACTTTCACTGTCTATCCTTCTCTACTTTTATCTGCATTCGATTCGAGTCGCTTTGAGTTGCTCGGTGCTTTTTTCTCTCAGTGCGATTGCTTCTAATTGATTGGTAAATATGTCACATGGTAGTCCAACTGGCTTCACAACTTACGCGATGTGCCACGCGCAACTGGGCAACTGCACACAGTAGGCAGTTGCCCATTTTGTGGTCCCAATGGGTGCACCGGTCCAATTGATAGAAAAAGAGAGAAAGAGAGCTTGGTTAATTGGGTTCGTTTGCACTCGCACAAGTAGGGCATAACGACAAGGTGTTGTCCTGGTCTTGCTTTAGGTGTTCAGTCTCAAGGACATTCAAATTTGGGCCGTCAATAATCATTTAGTCAACCGTTTTTTCTGTTTGATTTGTTTTGTCAGTGTGAATGAGTCATTTTATCAGTGCAACATACTTTTGTCCAATGTGCACGTTTAACTGTAGTTTATGTTTTCTCTAAAGCGGCTATGTATTGTCAGCATGATTTTTTTGCTATCAACCCTTGCCAAGAATGGACAATTTTTCTAAACGTTTAGTGCCTGGCGCCGATTTCTTGTCTATTCTAGCATTTATGTTTAGTTAATTAAATTAACAAGACTATTTTCTTGTTATATCAGTCATTGTAGTGTACTGGTCGGTTTTTTTTATTAAAAAACTTTTAAAATAACAATGTTTATTTTGATTTTAAACTATTTAGTTTAAAGCATAAAGTTTGAACACCAACATATAAAAACTTCTTGAACCTTGGTTGCTATGTTTTTGCAGTTTTTATTTAGTTTAACTTGATTTTATCAAAAATAATAAATACATGCAACACATTTGCTTACAAGAATCACCAATAGTCAATTTTTGCTCTGTTTGTGAGTTTTTTTTATTTGATGAACAAAAAATGCTTATTACACTCATTGTATTTTGCTCTTTAATTAGATATAAATTAAGCAACAAAATTAATATAATTATACTCTCTATATAACGTTGTTGTTGTCAGTAAGCAATTGTTTGGGTATTCTTTTGCTTTCAAAAGCTGCTCGGCGACAGAATCAATTGGAGACAGGCAGGCTCGCATGGCGTTTGTGCAAGTGCACTTAGAAGCTAAATTTGCCTTTTTCCCTACGTCCTTACTCTGTGACGTTGTTTTGTCACTAACTAGTATCTGACAGAATGACCAAAACCAGAGATCCAAACGTCTATGGAGAGCTGTTGTTTTTTTCGACAGCAGGCAATGAGAATGAATGAAAGAAGGCAAATTAAATGCTTTTTAATTTGCTGGCGTTTAATTAATATGGCTCTTCACGGCGGCACATCTCTCTACCACTTGCGGGGGACTTACTTGGCCTTCTGGCTCTTGTCGTTTGTCGCTTCCAAGTACGCCATTATTTGCCTTTGTCCTAATGGAGGCGCCCATTCGCTTATCGGGACTTTCCTTTTTCGATTAGTCGATTAATTAATTTTGTGCATTTCATTAGACTGTGCTCAGTGGTTGCCCCTGCTACTGCGTGTCTAGCTCTGTTCCAGAGTCTGGGCAAACAACATCGCACCAAATTGCATCGAACATGTCCAGTGACCGATCCCCTGTGTTGTACTGACCAGTTTGAACATGCTGAAAATAGTAAGTCCGAATAAGAAAAAAGTGACCACTTAAAAGTGGCAAATTAGAACGCTCACTCATTAGAAGGAATCGAAGAATTTGTGCGCCTTCTCCTCAGCTGGTGTGCACTATTTTGGGCGTTTTGTTCTTTGTTTTGTTTGCAGTAGCTTCTGACTAATCAAGTGTTGGCGGGTTTTTAATTAAAAGTGTTATGCGTTTAGATATTTTGTGTTTACGTTTTTCAATTATTGATTCTATTGGGTACTGGCATTTTTTTACTGAGTTTACGATAAACCTTTGATTACTTTAACAAAATATTGGGCAATTTTTTAACAATAAGCTTGACTTAAAATCAACAAAATAGAGCAAAACTCGATGAGTTTTAGTAGCCGCCGTTTAGCAGTTTCCCGGTACCATAAATGACAAATTACTGATGACTGTAAACATATATGAACTATCAACTAAAACAAAATATTTTGCAGAAAACTACTATTTTTTGTTGAGATACTTTTAATTGAACACCATCTGCCTATTGGCATAACTTACGAGCCTTAACCAAAGTGCATGCTCCGACACCTAAACTCTATATTTTTATTGGCATTGAATCTTTGCTAAATGCATGCAAACAAGGCAAGTTTACGCATTCTTAACTTTTCTAGCGTTTTGTTGGCTTTTCTTTCTACTTCAGTGTCGGCAATGTGAGTCTAGGAAATCAAAGAACGCTCTCTTTCTCGGTACCTGGCAATGGTCGTGCGAATGCAGCGTGCCATCTGAGCGATTTAAGCCTCTCTCTCTCTCTATTTGTATGTTTTGTGTTTGGTTTTGCCGCCTGCCATTGCCGCCATTTACGACCTTCAGTGCAGGAGAGTGAGCTAGCAAGTACTGCCGCATCTTTTTATGTGCACATTTGCATCACTCAATCTCCTTTGGTGGTTGGTCAATTCACCATTCATTTGTGACTGTTTTACGTGTACTTTTGCCATTTCTGCTTACCATTGTGCCTAATCCGATGAACACAGTGCTAACATTGCTTGTTTGAATTTTAAGTTTTGTTGTCAATCAAGTTTTAGAAACTCAATTTCACTGTGGTACTGATGTTCAATGAACTTGAACAATTTTAAAGTAGTTAGCTAAATTATTGTATTTTTAGTTTTTATAAATTAAAAAATGAAACAAAAAACTCAAAAAGTATTTAGAAAAACGCACGCAAAAGCATAAAAATCGTTCATTAAATGTAAAAACTAAAAAAGTTGAAAAATTGAGTTTTGCATAAATAGAATCGTTGCAAAAACACTTACTTTGTTGGAAATGCTTTTGGCGTTTTTTTCTAACATAATGTTCACTTTATTTCACCATCTAAAAACGTTAAGTATTCCTCAATGTTTGATGGTTGGGCAACCTCCTCATAAACCTGGTTGAATGGTGTACGCAGTCACTACGGCTGTACATATACACCATTATGAATTATAAACACCTATTTTGGCAGTCAGATTGACTCTGCGCAGTCAATAAACATTTCCGGTTAGCTTAGAAATGAATGAACAACACCAGCTAATCAGCTAATTAGCAATATTATTTACTGCTTTTAGTAGAATTGCACATTTGGAGCATGCATGTGTTGAACACTGTCGCTTCATCTGTCAGAAAGCTTCATCAATTAGTCTCATTATCAGGCTGGGTTGAGCCGCTTACTTTGCTGTTGTTTGTCTGGGCAGCGCTGCTCGACAATGCTGTTCACATCAATTAGGTGATTAAAGGCGTCGCCAGGATCAAGGAGCACGTAATGGACGGAGCATTAATTACCGATTGGTTAATTGGGCTGCGATCATTAGTTAATTGATTGCCCCAATACCAAAAAATGTTGGGTTGAAGCAAGGCAACCACCATTGAGTCATTTAATTTACCATGCAGTGTTGCTGACTCTGACTTTGCCTGTCGTCTGTCTGATCGTACACAGACACAGTTCTTTGCTTTGGTCCGTCTGCTCGGGCGCTGGCACTGCATAAGCAGCCGCCGCATTACCTGAAGTTGTGTGCCGTGTTCTCCGTGCACCTTGCGCCACTCGTCATCTCAATCACTAATCGCCAACTCTCTCCCCCTTCTCTATCTCTTTCCACTCTTCTTTGCTTCTCTGTGATAGCACTTTTGCTCGATCGCAAGGCGAATGTTTAACCGTCGAGCTCGCTTGGCACTCGTTGCACTCAATCGCCACACTGCCGTTGATGCCAGCTGCGTATCATCCCTTCTGCAGAAAGGCCTTTAATCTCTACTTTCAACTCAGCTGAACGACTCTCGCTGAGCCGTTTCACGAGCAATTGAGTAATTTACTAATTGATCTATTCACTTCAACCACATATATCTGTCCACATATTTATATATCTGCTTAAAATGCTAATTAGGCTCGATTTTATTTTCATTTTTCAATATTTATAATATTTTGCGTTTTCAACAGAACGTGGTAAACTAAAGGATGCATCGGTGTGCGCTTGGCATTGTCAAAATCATCTACTAAAAATTTACAAAAAACCTACCAGAGTTTTCCTGGTTTACTCCAATCTTCGGTTCCTCGACTTATGTTCCTACGTTGCTGATAGCCACTTAGCGTTTTCGTCCTGCATCAAAACCAACAACAGACATTCAAACAAACTGACAAACAGTACCGTCTTCTCTGTATTGCTTCTCTTTCTGGTCAAGTTACCATCAAACCGATAAGGTAAGTCTTTTTTCTATTTCTCTACAATTCTGGTATGTCAACCAAAAGCACAGTGTCACTTTGATCGACCGCTCAAATTAGTAGTCTACCGATTAAAGAAAAGACATTGTTGTTTGTGAACAACAGTCGAGACAAATTCGATCGTTCAGTTGTTGTTTGATAAGTGCACTGATATCTATGCATTGTGTACTTTGTGCTTCTAATCTGTTTAAATATGTTTTGATTTCTTCTCGCTCATTTCTTTAGGCACTTGGTTATTTAGTTTTTGTCAACTGAACAACAGTAAAAGCAGCATCATTCTTTCTCTTTTTATCTCAACTTTACTCACTCACCATTGATTGGCTTGTTGTGTAGCCGGCCATACTACTCTTTTAATTAGAAGCGCATCGATCACTCGGTTTTGGCAATCTGTCCATGTTCAGCTGAGTTTACAATTGACTTGACTGTTGTTTGCTGCTGTTGCCACTGCGTGTTCATCAGCTGCTGTCACTGAATGCTCCCATTTGCATTTAGGTTTAACTGAAGGGGGTGACATGGCATGTTGATGCCCGAGTGCCCAAGATCGACGGGCCGTAATCGTTTAATTAAAGTTTGATTTACTTGCTATTCCTTAATCGTTATGCTGATTGGAGCATGCTGCTTGTTGGTTCAGTTTTGCTTCCTATCTTCTGTTTCTTCTTCTTCTGTCTCATGTCGTTGCATTTTTCCCTGATCTTGCCAGTTGTCATCAATGCCAATTTAGTCTTTCTTCCTCTTTGCATCTCAGCTTTTGTCCTGAAACATGCTCGCTTAGTGACCGCCATATCAATCACAATTAGACGTGACACAGCATTGCACTGAGATCAAGCGAAAGGACACAATCCTTTGCAAAGCAGCACCTTAATGAAATGGACTCAGTTTGGACGTTGCTGTCCACTGTTGTCTTGTACTGAAGGCCGGTGGCAAGAATGACCCAAGCCCTCAACAACTGTGCAACCAAAGCAACTCACTAATGAGTTTTTCTAATAATTGGTGCTGACCTTTTGTTGAGAATAGAACTTTGCCTCGTACACTTCTGATTAGTTTGTCATTTCAGAATAAGTTTTTTTTCAGTTCTTTTGTCAAGTGCCGAGTGCAAACCAATAATTTGCATCATCATTTACAGTGCCATTTGGTTTTTCTTCTTTTGCACTAGACTCTGAACGCCTTCTTCTCATTTGTCTCTAGTTCCCTTTTTCTTTTAGTTATATCATTCACTTCCCTAGCTTTGGTAAAGAACGACCAGTTTTTGTCATTGTCTCTTTCCTTTGAGTTCTGTAAGTGCACTGATATCTATTGCATTGTGTATTAGTTGGGGACAATTGAATATTGAGCCGGCTGTAGTTAACTGTATCATCAAGGGAGGGCGCCACGACGGAACGTGGCAGACAGCTGCAGTGAGGAGAAAACTGTCTGCTTTTCTGCTGCCTTCATACAGCGAAAGCGAGTAAAGTCTTTAGCACTGTTAGTGCAAAAACAGCCAAATTGAAGCCGGCTTTACACTATTGTGGCTGATTCTCATTGGCCAAAAACTTGTAAATTCTTTACAATTGGCACTAACTGGTGACAAGTCGCTACTGAAAAACTGACAGTCGATGACCAAAAGTCAGTTTGGATCAGTTTTTGCTTAAGTGTTTAACTGTAGCGTTTGCCTGCATGTTTTACATTAATCTGTTTTAAAGCAAAATTCTCATAAAGAATCCATCAGATCGCTTCTGGAAACTTTTGGAACTGATCTGTGTTTGTTTCGTATGGTCAAGTCGGTTTGACACGAGCAGCTCTATCTTTGAAAATAAGCAGGGTAGTCAACCCATTGGCATGTTGTAGTGGTTTTTTCCTCTACGTCGAAAGAGATTGCCGTCCAGCATAGTGTCTTTGAAAACAGTACATCGTCCGCTGAAAAAATGGCTTTTTGCTTAATTCGACTTTACTAGAACTTGACCATATGAAACAAATACAAATCAGCTTCAAAAGTTTCCTGAAGCGATCTGATGGATTCTTCATTGATGTCGCTCTACATTGCTGATTAACCGTGAAACATGCAGCAACCTACATGTTGAACACTAAGCAACAACTGTCCAAACTGACTTTTGGTGATCGACTGTCAATTTGTCAGTAGGACTTGTCACCAGTTAGTGCCATTGTAAAATTTACAAGTCTTTTGGTCAAAGTCGCGCAAAAAGTGTAAACCGGTTTTGCATTTGGTTTTTTGCACTAGCCATGCTTAATACTCTCACCTCGCTTTTGCTGTATAAAGCACTCAGGTAAAACGACAGTTTTTCCTCACTTGCTCTGTCTGCACCTTCTGTGGCGCCCTCCTTGATGATACAGTTAACTACAGCCGGCTCAATATTCAATTGTCCCCAACTAATACTTTGTGCTTCTAATCTGTTTAAATATGTTTTGATTTCTTCTCGCTCATTTCTTTAGGCACTTGGTTATTTAGTTTTTGTCAACTGAACAACAGTAAAAGCAGCATCATTCTTTCTCTTTTTATCTCAACTTTACTCACTCACCATTGATTGGCTTGTTGTGTAGCCGGCCATACTACTCTTTTAATTAGAAGCGCATCGATCACTCGGTTTTGGCAATCTGTCCATGTTCAGCTGAGTTTACAATTGACTTGACTGTTGTTTGCTGCTGTTGCCACTGCGTGTTCATCAGCTGCTGTCACTGAATGCTCCCATTTGCATTTAGGTTTAACTGAAGGGGGTGACATGGCATGTTGATGCCCGAGTGCCCAAGATCGACGGGCCGTAATCGTTTAATTAAAGTTTGATTTACTTGCTATTCCTTAATCGTTATGCTGATTGGAGCATGCTGCTTGTTGGTTCAGTTTTGCTTCCTATCTTCTGTTTCTTCTTCTTCTGTCTCATGTCGTTGCATTTTTCCCTGATCTTGCCAGTTGTCATCAATGCCAATTTAGTCTTTCTTCCTCTTTGCATCTCAGCTTTGTCCTGAAACATGCTCGCTTAGTGACCGCCATATCAATCACAATTAGACGTGACACAGCATTGCACTGAGATCAAGCGAAAGGACACAATCCTTTGCAAAGCAGCACCTTAATGAAATGGACTCAGTTTGGACGTTGCTGTCCACTGTTGTCTTGTACTGAAGGCCGGTGGCAAGAATGACCCAAGCCCTCAACAACTGTGCAACCAAAGCAACTCACTAATGAGTTTTTCTAATAATTGGTGCTGACCTTTTGTTGAGAATAGAACTTTGCCTCGTACACTTCTGATTAGTTTGTCATTTCAGAATAAGTTTTTTTTCAGTTCTTTTGTCAAGTGCCGAGTGCAAACCAATAATTTGCATCATCATTTACAGTGCCATTTGGTTTTTCTTCTTTTGCACTAGACTCTGAACGCCTTCTTCTCATTTGTCTCTAGTTCCCTTTTTCTTTTAGTTTATATCATTCACTTCCCTAGCTTTGGTAAAGAACGACCAGTTTTTGTCATTGTCTCTTTCCTTCTCGACGCTTCTGTTTGTCACCGATTGCACAAATTATAATCGCACTTCATCATCGTCATTGCCATAATCTTTGCGCTTAATTCTGCCTGACAAATATTAGCTCTGCAACGTTGGTCAGAAAAGAAGTCTAAGAAATGGTCTGATCCATGTCTATGTCGTTGTTTGTGGCCTTTTCTGGATCGCTTTTTCTAGAAACAAGCTCCATAGCAATGTACTTGATGAGGAAGGACAACAAGGAAACCCAAAAAAGGGACGACTCGCTAATGGCAATTAGAATCTGTGAATTGTTTCTAATTTGGTCTTGCCAATAATTACACCATTCTATCTGCCTTTTATCACTGCCTTATTATTCAATCTATTAATACGAATGCTGGCCTTTCTGAAAGAAGAGCTACTCAGTTGAAAAACGAAGTAAAGAGACTTGCTGAGGAAAAATGCGATAACAAATGGGCAAATCAATAGCGCGCTTGAAAGGCGCCTAGGCCAATTGATGCGGCCATAATTGTGCTGGTCATTATCTCCATCTTGATCATTTGCTCTAATTTACTTGTGACGATGATGTATTGTCTCATTGGCTGTCTCTCTGCGCCTGCTTCTGCCCGTCTACGTCGTCATCGTCACTGTTGCTGCTGCTGCTAATCTCCAGTTGCCTCATTCTCATGCCTAGTTAATTGCGATTGTCTTTTGAATCATTCATTACGAGCAGATGCGAGATGAAGCACACACTCGACACTGCCGTCAATTGCGAACTGCCGGCGACAGCGCAGTAAACTGTCGCAGCAGTCTGGCTGGCTGTCCACATCCACCCAGCGCCATGATTGTGGCCCTCATTGCCGGCTTCGCTTCGACGCATTAGTTCCAATTAGTTTTCTGGAACGGTGCCAGTGCTCATTTAAATTGCAACTCTCTGCACTGCTACGTGCAGTACAGTGCGTGAGCCTTGATTAAAAGCAATTGCCATTGATTGATTGGATTAGCCCATTTAGGCGTCTGCTTACACATCTGCATTGAGATTTGGAGATGTCATCTCGCCGGACATTTCTCGACTAGACTCGTGCACTTGTCCGCTAATCGAATTCAGCCATTGTCCTTCGGTGCTTGCCACACCACTGGGGGTGCTACCACTTCCAATGACTGTGGAAATTGAAATGTCAACTTTTCTGATATCCTACTCGCTTGCGTAGAGGCACACACCGTTGCCGCTTTAAAACACAGACAGTGTGATGAAATAAATACTGATTAAAAATTATTATTACCATTTACTGCAATTTATTTGACTTTGATTGGACAACGCTCTGCTTTGCTTTGACTTGCCCGTAACTGGCTGCATTACGACTGAAAAACGTGCTGCGAATGTTGAGTTGAAATAGAAAGAACAACAGGAAAAGAAAAAAGAGAGTGTGAAACAAAAATAGTGTGGAGGAAAACTGCAGCAGCAACAGAAATGCACCACAACCCAAATAACTATTAGTATACTGAACCACTACTACGTGCATCACCACAACTGACCAGTTCAGTTCAGTTTGGCTGGTCCCCCTCGTCTTGGAACCAATGTGTTGATCTTTGTTGTTGTTGTCGCTGTGAACTGAACTTTGCTGGCACAACCACCACTGCCAGACAGAGTCGCCAAAGAGTGTCCATTTATTACATGGCATTGCTCCGTCAGTGATCACTCACTGAGCATCGCTACTGCTGCCGACAACTGTCTCCAGTTGAATGAGAGCTCTCCCTCATATCACTGCCACCACTTGGCGATTTGCTCCAATGTTGCAGACACATTTTTGCTTTTCTCTCTTTTTTCATTCTCTCAAACTTTGGAGCATTCCTCTCCCCTGCTCGGTGGAAAACAGTCCACCAGCGGTCCAGTGCTGTCCATTACGCAATTTGTATTAAACTTTCCAGCCCCTGCAAGTGCAAGTCACATTGTGCCTTTCTTAATAGGCTTCTTGTTTTTGAGAAGAATAATTTATTTTCCAAATTTATTTTGAAAATTAAATGATCGTACAGAATTTAATTGAAGACTGGAAATTTTTTAAATTAATGTAATTTGATTTGGGCACTGTCGCCAGCCGCGTTCGGCTCGATTGCAGTCATTTCTCTGTGACAGTTTTTGCGGGGGGATCTCAACGCTCTCAGTGGCTCATGTGCACTTTTGGGCACTGCTTTTTTGCTGTTGTCCAACTTTACTGCACCACTCTGGCTGCCACTTTCTTCATTTAGAGGAGTGAATTTTTAATTTTGTTAAATGATCAAAGCAAGCCAAACAAAGTGAAGTGAAATTTAAAATTACAAATTAATCAAACTGTTTTCTTCTTAAACGCAAGAGATCCTTTATTTTTCTTTTTTTGTCAATCAGTTTATTTTTATAAATACTTTCACAATTACTCTGAAACGGTCATGTCATTTTTACACTTGCGTCAGCTGCATTTTGCTTAATGTGGCCAATGCCTTTTCTACCAAATCACTACCATTGTTTAGATTCACTTATTTTTGCATTCATAATGGACAGCAAAGCTGTAACATTTTGCAAAATTGGCTATGTTGTTTTGTATCTAATGCTGTCCTAATGTTGATTACCCTGGTCCCCAATGAGGGCCAAGTGTCAGGCCCCAATTATCAAGCTCATTCATTTTTGACAGTGCTGCCTCCTGGCTGCCGGGGGCTCTAGCTTGAGGATTATTAAATTTCATAACACAGCTCATTACGCCTCTCACTGATCCCCTTCCGGTGATTCGTGAGTGCAGATGCAAACAGTTTTTACTGACGGCGTTACCAAGATGATGTCAATATTATTAGTTGGGTGATCGTTCCATTTATCAGCTGGGTTGGCGATATTTGCATTGTCCTAACGGAGATGACCGGCAATGGTCGACATGTGCGAGGGCGAGAGCAAGTGTAAATGGCGAGTACCACTTAAAAACTTGTCGGCCTTAAATGACCATCATTTCCTTATTAAAGACTTGAGTTCCTTTTTATTTCAAGTCTTTTTGCAGTTTTTCCTCTTTTGTAGTCTTTTGCACTGTTTGCTTTATCTTCTTTGCAACCCCGTTTTTTCCAATGTGCACCACTGACCGCTGCACTGCATGGGTTTTCTAATTACTGAAACGGCCACTCAAGGGAAACAGCCGTTGCAAAGAAAAAAATTCTACTTCTTTCGACTTCTCAGTTGGTCTATGCAAATGGCCAGTGGCATCAGAAATACATGCATATGCCATGAAGGGGGCACCAAGACCAGGTCGATCGATGGGGGACGCAAATGAAGGCATATATTTAATCAATACGTTCAGTTAGGCCAGCAGACTGTGTGTGATGCTCAAAATGAGAGCCAGCACTGCACAGTTCGCTTAATGAATTTTGCGCTGCTGCTACCACTGCCATCAGTGAGGCCTACTACGCCACCAGCAGCATTGCCATCTCCATTGGCAGCATCAACTCAACTTCACCACCGCCGCCCTTCTCACCCGTTTTCCATAGCAGTTTGAACACGGTTCTTAACATGACTGCGTCATTAGCTGCTGCTGCCGCTGCAGTTCTGCAGCACTCTCTGACAACAGAGAATCATTTGCCTGCTAATGCACCACCACCACTCTGTTGATGCATCTCTCCTTCTTTTGACATTTATTTACATTTTAATTTGGGCAAAATCTTATTATGTGTTTAAAAATTAATGACATTTTTAAATATCCCAATTGGACGCACTCGCGCGCGCATTTTCCATTTGCCTTCTTCTTTACCAGTGCCTCGCTCCTCATGTACTCACATTTGCTTTTACTTTCTCCCTCTCCTTTCACTGACGTTGCTTTTTCCACATTTTCTGTGGCTATTTCAATATTTGGCTAAATTCTGTGCGCTTTTCAATTGGAGCTACGTTCCCATTGCAAGAAAAAGGGAAGAGAAAGAAAAGTGAAAGAGAGGCAGGAGAGAAAACAGTTTTAATTGGCTTATGTCTGTTTGCCTGTCTGTGTGCATTGATTGAGCTTCATTGCTGGCTCTGCTGCTGTCTTCCTCGATAGTGCTCACTCGTTCGCCGGTCTGCACTTGGTGTCTTTTGTCTTGTCGGTGCCTGCGGTGCATGGGGAGAGATGGGCCATGCCAGTTTCCCTACCAGACTTTACCACCGCCATCAGCAGCGACTGCGGCAGCAACAGCAGCCTCCGCCATTGCTGCTGCTGCTGCTCTATATCGTCATTACTTTGCATTTGATTTGCTCGCTTTAATTGCACATTCAAAATGAGCCCCAAAATTATGAACGAGCAGTGGATGTACGAGCGAACGAACAGCGGAGATACTAATCTGAGGCCCATTGCCACCATCAGTTCATTGGAACAGCAACAGCAGAGGCAGCAGACGCTCTTTCTCTCTTTCCAAACGAACGGCAATCGGATATGTGTCTGTAATGTATGCAGCAGCAGACCCGTGGCTCTGTCAGAGTGCTTCCAGTGATCAGTAGTAGTGCAGAGAAGAGTCTTCAGTCTGTTGCCTACCATCATCAGCGACAGCAGCAGCAGCACCACCACCGCCACCAGTGTCTTTCTCTTTGGCAGTACGCGTGCAAGAGTATTATATAGTCATACACTGAGAGCCTGCTCACCCAACGACGATGATGAATGCAATGCCAAATTGATTTAACTAATTACCAACACTCCCAAGTCGAGAAAATGAATTGGAATCGTCCAAAATTATGATGCCCCTTTGCAATGCTTCTCTCACTCTCACTAGAGCTGCCACACCAAAACGCTCGCTCAATGTTGGGCTTCTCCAAACTTTGGTGCAATAGAAAGTTTTGTACAGTTTTGCATGCATACATTTTCCCTTCCGTGCAGCAGTATGATGGCCTTATAATGGGTGAAAACGAGTATGCTATTAGCTTGATCGTTGCCGTTGCCGCATCACTCATAGATCACTTACAGATTGTCCGCTAATCACTCTCCGTCTGGTAGTGCTGATATGTGGCCAGTTTTTGGTAGCTTGCACACGGAAAAAAGTTTTTTTAGCAGTTAACAGTTTACACCCATTTTTCTGTATTTTTTCTACTATCTCATTTGCATGTTTCAACAGCAGTTCATTTGTTTGTCATGCAGGGGTTGCACTGCACTAACCAAAACATGGCGATTTGCGTCTACTGAGGTCAACTGATAGAGCTTGTTGAGACTTAATTAAAAGCCGAATAACACTACTATACTAATGAGAAAATATCGCACTTTCGATCCCCCAGCAAGCGACTAATTTGTGTTAGTGTTGGCCTTTGCCAAAGGTTTCTGGACACATTTCTGCGCTATCATAATGAGTTTGGGTGCTCTTTATGGCACCACTCGTCGGCACCAACATTTCACCAGTTCCCGTTATTGCAGTTGTGGACATATATTTTACTTTACTTTTAATAATTGCCTTTATTTAACGCAATTGCATCCTATTTGCAGTCATGCTCTACAGTGTGCGGTTCTGTCCAACAAACTGCAGCCCAGCACTATTTGGCTCTCAGTCGCCCATCGGCGTTGCTGCTGCTGACCCCACTGCGCTCAATTAGTCAGTTTAGTCGCATCCGATAGCCCTCTTTTTGGAAGGAGAGCATTTAAATTACTTTAATTACAAGCACAATAAAAAGACTCTGGCAAAGTTTATTGCATTAGCATGCATTTGTTTGGCCTCACAGCAGTCTCTCTGGTCTGAGGCATAATTGAATTTAATTTATTGATTAGTTTGCATATCGAGCGGACAGTAAAGTGCGCGCTGGCTAGTTCCCTGCTTTACTCTCATTTTGGCACTCACTGAGTGACTGTGCTTCCTTGGTCAGGCGTTGGTCGGCTTTTCTGTTTGCTTCACTGTGGCCTTATCGACTGGCAGGCATTAATCAATACGATTAGAACACTTTGCACATTCGATACCACTGCTATATATGCTCTCTATGGCTGTTCTGCTTGGACACAGCATTCTTAATTAGATTTATAGCCATTTTGTCTTGCTTAATAAAGAAAGAAACTAGCCATGAAATGTATGTGTATGTGAGTGAGTCTCTGAGTGCGAGTGCGAGTGTCTGTGTGTGCCAATTTGTGTCCGCACATTGAACGTCGTTTGGTGGAGTAAGTGAACGCCACCGCCACCGCCATCACCACTACTCCATTTGCTTGTGGTTTTTCTAGCCCCCTGCGCTCGCTTTTTTCCTTGAGCGTGCTTTACTGTCAGTCGGACGTTGGTTCCCAATTAGCAGGCTGTCTCTGTGCTAATCTCAATAATTGACAACTGATTATATGCAAGTGTCAGTTGTGATTGGACTGCCTCGTTTCCACTTGCCAGTCTGCCCGCGATTGCTGCACTCTGCTTTGCTCTCTCTCTCTCTCTTCTTTTACTTTCTTGATTTTTACTTTACAATTTGCCTGACTGCTGTCTCCTTTGCCTTCTCGATGGCTTCTCTGCGTCACATTGTCGGCGTATCAAGGGAAAGAAACGTTTGAGCACAATCGGGCATTAAAAATTAATTTCATAACAGAGTGAGCCAAACACACACATACACACAAACACAGGCGCATTGAGTTTCAGTGAAAACACACACACAAGTGCATTAATCAATTTACCTTATTAATACGATGGAGCGGGCTAATGTACAAATTTGGCTGATTCAATTTGAATTTGCCACGTCGGTCTCATGGCTCTTTGGCTATATACATGCAGTGTCTGGACCTAGATTTGCTAGCGTTTTGTCATCTAGTGCTGATTATATACCAGAGTGTAATGCTGCTGGCATAAAAGCTGAACTCATGCAAAAAAGAGCTACTAATTATTGTTTTTAGTTTGAGCTTTCTTGCTTCAGCTAGTTTCCTTTTTACCAAAGCCGCACTGTGTTTACTGATATTTAATATCATTAAGTTTAGAGGTGACGGGTAGACTTTTTAGCACAGTTATCGTCATCATTTGACAACGCTCTCTCAACTTTGTTTTGATATCGCCTGTATTATAGAATGCAGCAGTGTTATGAGAGGCGGCAAGTGGTACCAATATGAATTTTAATGCTTCGACTCAATCAAACTTTGCCTCTGTTTTCTCTTCAATTGAATGGCAGTCATAGGTGCAATTTTTTACCGTGCATTCATTAGTGCTAGTGCAATTAATGTACCCTACCATATAGGTGGAAGTTTTTATGTGGCTCTCACTGCACTCTTTCTAGTTTGCAGCTATTGCTGCTGTTGGCGCACAGTGACCCTGGCAAAAGAGAACGTCAAGCGCCCTTTTAAGCGCAAATTACAAATTTTTTTAATCAAGTTTTTGCAAAGCTTATCACTATTATTTGGTATATGCATTGGCCTTTAGACTTCTATATACTCTGCAGTGTAGTGGTGTGTGTGTGTTTGGTGTGTTGTGCCTGAAAAACAGAGACAGTGAAGCACCGAGTTGCAGCTTAGCAATAATGGTAATAATCTCCACCGCCATCAGCGAACACAAGCCCTGTAAATGAACGTAATTAACGATATTGTTGCTATGGAACCACTCGGAGCCATGCTGTCTATATACCAATGAGATTGTATTTTTATACATACGCAGTCAGTCTCCATCCTAGAAAAACCCTAACAGACACTCTTTTTAACGACAGGAAATAACTAAAATGGCACATTGTTTAAATTAAAAGCAAAATATTTTTTACAAAAATATAAAAATACAAATAAAAGTTTAAAACGTAATTAATTAGATTTTTGCAAGAATAAAACGCAGTTGCCAGAGCTCTACTGTTGACGGTGCTGTCTATATAATCTTGAGTACTGTTTCTAATTTTCATTAGTAATTTGCCTATTGCAAGCATCATTCTGTTTTGTCTTGGCTGTACCAGCGGGTGTTTTTGCCCATCAGCAGTAACATCAGTTACCCGACCTACAAAGCAAAATGAACTGAGTTGTGCCTTTACGTCAGTGCAACTTTGAGCTGTGATGGTGTAAGCTGTTCCCCTTGGTTCTGTCTTTTATTAATTACAGTTCGCTTATTTGTTCTTGATAAGTAAGAGTAAGAGCAAGAACTAGAGTGTGTGGCTTGGTGCGGGTCACTTGCCTTATCTGCGAGTGCCATTAGCCCGTTTACCAATACTCTTCTTGCTCATTTAGAGCCAGTGTGCAATCTTTGACAAATGCTATTGCTTCTTCTTCACGAGGATTCGAAGGATAGCAATTAAACTGGGGGTGTCTACTGAGAAACAAGTAGACGAACAACAACTACAAAAACAACATAGCTCTAAAATAGAGCCACCATTTTTGCCACTGCTATTTTTCCTTTGTCTTGCTTTTCGATCAACCTAATTTGTTCTGAGATTTGCTTACGACAAAGACGAGCGCCCAGACACTGGCAGATCGAAGAACAACTCGAAGAACCGTGAAGTGAACAGTCCAATGAAGTGATTTCATGTCGCATTAGTCGTCTTTGTGTGTGTGTGTTTGTGCCTTTAAAACACAACTAATGTCTGATGATAGAGTTTATCCGACTGAATTGCAATTGGCTGCTCGGTGGAATGGATTCTTGTTTGCCGTGTCGTGACGGGAATTTAGACGATGCAAACGACATTAACAGTTGGTCGCTGTCCGCACACTATCCGCACTTGTTTTTTCTTTATTTTTTTCTTTTTCTATTTCTTGTTTTTCTACTCTCTCTGTGCGTGTGTCTGTTTGTCCTGCTTGCCTGCCCAAGCCAGAGTCAGACCATTTCATAACAAAGGCTGTCTAATTAATTAATTAGCCATTGGGCGCAATGAAGGCAAGCCAAAGCGAACACCAGAGAAGAAGGGACTGGGAAGCAAACAGAAAAGAGGACTCGAATGACGCATGTTCGAACACGCATTGCAGCCAAAAGTATCTGGCGTCAGACAGTTTGCTTTTTATTTGCAAAGTCACTAAGCTCTAAGCTCTAGTTCATCGGTGCAATTATCTGCTCGATTATTTAATTAATAAATGATGACTTATTGATTGTCACTTGTGTCTGTTTTTAACAAAAACTTTTTAGATTTTTTATCTGTAGTTTAGCTACTGACCTTTTTGCAAAAGTTTTTTAGCAAAAACATTGTTATTACTTATTTTTAAAATGTTTTTGTTTATTCACTGACTATTCTTACTAGTCGGTTTTATGGTGTTTCAGGTAGGTTCAATACTTGAAATGATACGGTATTGCACTCCCTACCATATCGCTTTTTTACAAGTTGACAAGTTTGTGAAACAATTTGTCAATGGAAAGATTTATTGGTTTGATATGTGTACTAGTATCCACTATTAGTATCCATTAAGACAGTCTATTAAGTCAATTGGCCGCTACTGCTGCTCAGTGGCAAGTGTGCATTTCTTGCTATCTCTGTGTTGTCTTTTATTTATTTATATTTTTATTTTCATTTCATCTCACTGCTATATGAATTGCCCAGAGTGGACAGAGATAGTCGGACTACTACTACTACTACAAAAGCCAGTAGTAGTAGTAGTAGTAGTAGTGGTGAGCAGTAGACAATTGCCTGAATGGAGTCAGACAGAGAGAATCAGCTGTACAGTGACTGGAGTGTGTCTGCTGACGATGACACTGTGTAGTAGCGGCACAAAAAGTCGACGGCCGCAGCAGCGGCAGCACTTGGAGTCCTCTGACTGGCGGTCAACGGTGGTGGGCGCCGTGGTTGCACCGCACTGTCGCCTTCTTAATGGCCCGACGATTGCGGCTCAATTGCAATCGAAATTGCCATAACACTGAGACGCGACTGATGATGTGCTAAGTGAATTTGCCGCTATGACAAGTAAATTGCTGTTACTCGCCACCGACAACCCTACTTGCGTTTTTTCTTGTGCCTGTTGATTCAAGTGACCACTCAGTGCACTTAAACTGCCTGACTTTGTTTTGTTTTTCAAAACACCAATGTTAGTTTTTATTTTTACAGCAACTTTTAATTGTAGCGCCAAATTATTCATTATAGGATAAACACTAATTGTTTTGGGCCTATCGTTGTTAATTAATGAATAGGCGAGGCGTTTCACTGCGCAGCCAACTAAGCTTTCTTGTAATTAACATAATGAATGAATGCCCCTGACAGTTGGTGGATTCTACTATAAATTAACTCTACAGTAGAGGACGCCACTCAAACGTGTGAGTGAGGTTTGTGCTCTCTTCTAATTATCGCCATTCATCGCCAGCACTCTTCTTCAGGCAGAGGCCGCTGCAGCAACGGTGTAGCACTTGCGAGAAGGGGCACACTGCTGGTGCACCCAGAGCTGATGTGTACGGACGCTACCAGAGCTCCAAGTGCTCCTTCCCGCCAAGCTGCTCTCTCTCTCTCTTCTCTCTCTCTCTTCTCTCTCTCTCTCTCTCTCTCTGCAGCTTAATTAGTCTCACTCCCTCTGTGCATGCATCTGATTACTGATTAGTGGGCTGCAGCAGGCGCTGCACAGACCACTGCAGTGCACTCATTTCGCACATGCACAGAGCTTCGCTGCCGAGCTTCCTTCTTTGAGGCGCTGCACTTTCCACAAAGGCAGCAATCCTTGCCCACGCATGTCAAACTAATTGACTGCTACACCAGAATTGCTGTGAGTGCCAGAAGAAGGGCCGAGCACACAGACGGAGAGCACGGCTGGCCATTATCTGCATCACCACTGGTCCCAATGACTGTCCCCTCTTCTCTCTTTCTTTCGCTCTCTCTCTCTTTCTCCTACTCTTTATTCTTTTCCTTCCTGAACTTGATGCCATCGCTAAGCGCTAATGAGAGTTTACTCTAAACGAACGCAATTGCCTAAAGAGAAGCAGCGGCGCCATCGTCAGCATCAGCAGAAGTAGTGGCAGCAGAAGAGGCAGTGGCGCAACTTGATTTCATTGAACTAGGCAACGCTTGTTAATAATTTCATTTTAAACTGCCTCTTCGAATAAGGGAGCCGTCGATCGATTCTACTGATGGTGGTGGCCCCTGCTGCTGTCGTCACAGCCTCTGCCGCCATCTTTTCCCTTCTCTCCGCTGTGCCACTTCTTTGGGCACTAATCAGCTGTAATAAAGGCTGTATTAAATATTAAAAGTTCTAATTGCTTGCAGAGCAGTGTTTGCTTTCTTTCTCGACCCCCTTTCCGTTCGCTCTTTCCTAGGCAGCCTCTCTCTCTCCCTGTTTGTACCCTGATGTTGGGCGCGCTCATTCTACATGAGATGTTTTGGGCGCTGTTTTGTTTAAATTACCGTTTGCAGCATCACCCTCTTTGATCATCATTAACATGCCCCGTGCTCACTTTGGTTACACTCGGGTATATAGTACGCACTGTTCTACTTAGCTTTTTTGTAAACACTGATTAAAGTAAAATTGTAATTGGTATTTATGAGTTTCAAATGCAGTTTTTTGCATCACCACTGTTAGTGTTAAAAAATATGTCTAGTTTTGTTAAATTTTTTTAATCAGTAAAATTGATTTTAACTTGTTTGCTAAACTCACTACTGGTCATTTGCAATATTCAGATCAGCACACGATTTACAATTGTAGTGTTTTAGTTCCCAACGTTGGCCTGTTGTTCAACAAAGCTCCTCAACCATTAAAAGCACGTGCTATCTTGTGTTTTATTGTAACGGCAGATTTGTGCCCGGTCAGGACTGAAACAAAGAAAGCAGGATAAAAAGAACATACAGATTTTTATTGCGATTACGATTTGCCTAGCAGCAGCAGCCGCAGCAGCCTGCGTGCTCTATTTGTTCGTTGGCTATGAGATCGGGCGCAAAATCAGCCACTCTGCCATTCAAATCGGTGGTCTCTCTGCTAATAATAATTTGTCCTCCCTGCTTTTTAGCAACTGCAACAGTAAGTCTGCAGGCGATCGACTCTTCCAGTTTAATTTGCACTCGAGCCAAAACTAGTGAGGACCTACTGCCGTTACTGCTGTTGTTGCAGCAGGAGTGGACCCGGTGCCAGTGCAGTACCCTCTTACATCGCTCACAGCCGATATTCTTGCCCCACAGCAGCGTTCTTGGCAGTGAATGAATGTGCCCGTCTCTCTTTGCCCGAGCCTGCTGCACTCATTTGAATGCCAATCTGAGTGGCCAATTAATTGCCAGTCCTTTAATAAGATTTGCCACAACAAGCACACTCGATGCCTGCTGGCCGTTGACAAGTTGACTGGATCACGTTGTCCGCTCTTTGCCATCACCCGAACCGGTGCAGTACTTTCTGACGCCAGGCGGCCATTGGATCCAGACTTTGCAAGAGAGCCCCTTTTCTTTCTTTCTCTTCTCTGTTCCGGCTTGCTTACCACATAGTCGGTATGCTTTTTACCGGCAACTGGCCTGACTACTACTGTTATTTTGCCACTACCACACTGCCAGTAGATACTGTAAGGTCATTGGTCGACTGTAAACGTGTCATGTCACTACTACGAGGGAGTCTCAGTTTTGATCCAAACTAAAAAAGTGCCCAGTCTACCTTACGTGAGCAAACCTTTGCTGTTAATTTGTTTGTTCGCGCCCTTCTCCTTTTCCTTTCCTCTACTTCTTTCTTTCCTTCAACTCTAATTTAGCCTATCTGCAGGTTCATTATTTAAATTGATTACGCGTTTTCCTTCTACCTTTCAGCTTTCGCTATTTTACTCTATTTTTCTCTCTATTTCTATTTATTAATATTACTAAAACCACTGTACCATAGACTGGTTTTGCTGCCTTGCATTCGCTCATTTCTCACTTGGCTGCCATCCAAGTGTAAATTGCAAATTATTGAAGCACCTTATGATTGCAATTTTTAATTTTTACTTTGAGTTTTCTATTTTCATTTTTCTTCTCTTTTTTGTTTGTTTTTTGTTGCTGCAAAAGCTTTCGTTTGTCTAGGCAGACAGTGTAAGTGCACACAGCAAAAAGTGTAAGTAACTGCAGGCACTCAGCTGGGGAAAACATGGGGAGCAAAAAGAGATGGCGGTGGCTGTTTGATGATTAATTTGCCGCTCGCACCCGTTTGATTGCACTGATTACCATTCCGAGCTTGTACTTTGCCTAATGAAAGAATGCTTTGTCAAAAGATTAATTCTCTCTCTAATGCTGCCATGGCCGTCGACGACTGTCGAATGAGCGAATGAGCGCATGTTGTGTTCGCTTCTTACTGAGACGCGATAATGAAAATTTTGTTTGCTAATTTCTTATGCAAATTTTAGCCGTCTCTTCTGTGTAAATATGCATCTGCATTACTGATTGGGTTTAATTTAAAATTTTCAATTTTCAATTATTACTGACGCCATTTTGTTCCGTTTTGACTGCCGCCTGCTGCAATCTCAACGCCTAATTCCCTTATCTTCGTCTGGCCAATTGCCCGCTGCTTAGTGTTGGCTGCCGTCGCTACTGCTGCTTATACTGCACACTCTGGATGCCTCTTTTTGTCTGTTTGAACATTACCAGCCATCATTCTCGGTAGTGTTCATTTTCTTCCACTATGAGATGATGTTGCTTTCTGTGTTTATGTTTTTGCTTCAAAGCGCCACTCAACCTGGCCCCGGTTTCTTTCTCCGAATTTCAGTTACATTTTGCTTCCGCTTGCTGCTTTTGCTTTTTTAGCAAACACAATCTAGCATATAGGCATTAATTAGGCAAAGTCCTATTAGTCAAACTGAGTCAGTGGCGCTGGTTCACTACTAAAACGTCTACTTCTAGCCCTGACATACAGACCTGCCTGCTTTGCATAATCTGACTGCAATTCTCCACTACTGCAAACTGTTCTATGGCAACAATTTTCATCAAGCTGTAAGCTACAAAGAAAAGTTGCCTGAAACTGCTTTCCACTGCGTCAGTGTATGTCAGTACGCTTCCAATTTGCACTTGTCTCGTTCACTCACCCACTCCCATCCGACTTGACTTGTTTTAATTGATTGTGCTCGGAGCCCGAGCCTTCCCTCTATATAGCAGTGCCCAATTGCTTTCTGCTCATTAGACTCATTTGCAAAGGTTACCAACGTCGAAATTACGGTGCACAGGACACAGTGAGCAGTGTAAGTTTGTGCGGCCGTTGTAGTGGCGGCCGCCTTTGACGCCCCAGCACTGCTCCAGCTTGCCAGCATCCACGCGGCAGAAGCAACGGCCGCAGTCTATATATTCTCCCGCTCAAATGCATTTCTTTGTTTGCAGATTAATTAATTAAAAGTCTACCCTCAGTTGCCATTAGAAGGAGGAAAGCTGTCTTGCGCACAGATGCGTCTGCCCCTTTCTGTTGTGTTGATGTTCGGCCAAAGCAGTGAGGTCAACAGTGGGGATGATGCGCCAAGGTGCCAAGTGAGAGCAGTAGTACAGACTGGGCAGAGACTCTGGCGTTGACACTGCTGACATTGCCATTGCCAATGGCTTCTCTTTACTTTATCGATTTGTCTTCTTGTCCATCGCCAAAGTCACCGGTTCACTGAGGATGATGATTGCGATGACGGTCGATGCTTTAATTAAACGAGTGACAAAACTGTATGCTAGCAGAGGGAAGAGAATGCCTTGCGAGCAGAATCTCGGTATTTTAATAACGACAACGATACGAGGTTATGCCTGTGCTGCTATGGCAGTCATGCGATGGTGCCGTCGCAGTTCTGCTCGCTTCACTCGATGCTGCCTTCATTGCGCCCCACCGCCAGCCATCAGCCGTACCTTGCACTTTTTGTCTACCTGTGCTTCAATTAAGAGAGCCCATTGTGATTAGTCATCAGCGTCTAATTGGCAGACAAACAGACGCTGACACACGCGATCAATCAATATATTTGCATTTTTATGCTGGTGGCAGCTTCTCGCCGTCGTTACCACAGCACGCAATTGCCAAAAATCAGCAACCTTGTCTTTGCTTACTGGATAATTTTACTGGAGCAATAAATTACTAAAGTTTGCTCAGTAATGACACTTTGATTTTTGTAATAAAAAATCTACCTTGTTTCCTATCGATTGGTGTAAATTGTTGCAGTGTAAATTATCTCCATCTAGGTAAATTGATTAGCACTTTACACTTGATAGTCAATATTGTTTTCATTTTCTATTTTAATAACCAAGTGTACCGTCAAATGTTGATTTCATTTAGACAGCAACTCTCAGGCGCTGACTGGGCAGTTGTCTGCAATCAAGATGATAGATTCTTTTTATTTAAATTGTCCTTTCCTCTTGCTGTACTAGCGCCGGCAATATTTGCTTTTGGTGGAAATTAATTTTATACATGGATTGCTTGCATGGTCTAATGATGAATAATGAGCAAACGCAAATGCAAGCGACTGTCCACTATGGTAGCAGCAGTGGTCTTGGTCAGTTTGGTTCAGTTCTGGTCGTTGCCTGGCCAAGACTGGCACTCTTCATTCAGCGCACTGCAGTGCACTTGGTACTCGCTGGCGCGCGTCCGATTGATCGATCAGCAGTTTTGCATCTCGGCTCATATTAATAAGTGACCGGCGGTGCACAATGAGTCACTGTGTGAATGAAGGAACGAAGAAGAGTGGGGAGAGCAAGTGAAGCAAGTGGAGCACAGTAGAGTGCAGAAGGCAGTGGATTCGATGGCAAGCCAAGGGAAACAGCAGCAGCAGCAGCTAAACGAATCTTCTCACTGGGCCGTGGCACACGCACACCGCACACACGCTCACTTTGCTAGACGGACATACTTTTATATTCGATTAATTATATTAATACTGGAGCAGCAGCAGCATCAGTGGGGGCTGTGGTGGCTGCCCGTGCACTGGCCGTTTTATCTCTTCCTCTGCCCCCTCTTCCTCTGTCTGCAGCTCTCAGTAGCCAGTGGCCACATCTCGTTGCCGTCCAGTGCGAGACAGTGGAATTATCTCATTCGGTGCAGCTCATCATGATGCGTAAATTCGAATTCTAATTACGGCAGAAATTATTTTTTATTTCATTTTCTGCTTGGACAAACATTGAGCCGATCAAAGGCAAGGGAGTGCGATGAGAAAGCTAATATCGACGGCTTCACTGCTCGCTGCTTCCCTCTCCCACTCGCTCACTCACTGACTCTGGCCAGCTAACCACTGGCCCTTTCATTCTTCGGCTCGGTGTTTGTCCACTCTATGCCTGTCAGTGGACAGTTGCTCTCTTCTGTTGGCTCTCTTGCCCGGTGTGTTCCAGTGACTCCTTTGTTTTGGCGCGCCACCGAGGCCTGAAACGCCATTGCCACTATTAGAGACACATTAGGCCACTCACTTATGTAACACCGCGGGCTTGTTTGCCGAGGATGACCAAGGATCGCCACAACGGTCTCCTTTTCTCTAACTTTCTTCTCTTTTCTCCTTTTCTCTCATTCTACTTCTCCTCTTTTGGTCATCTCCTTTGGCTCGCTTCGTTTGTTTGGCAAACACAATTAGAATTTTAATTAAATGTTTTGTGTGCGTCTGTCATCTAGGAGCAGGACTCAGCCTGGAAATGACCGCCTGGCACATGCGACCATCTAGTGGAGCTCTGACAGATTCTCAAAGGGGCACCAGCTTTTTATTCTTGATCATGCTTTTTTACCTTGCAACTATTTTCATAATATTTTAAAACACATTTTTTTTCTTCTTTTCCGCTTGTAGGTTTTTCACACTTGCACACCGCTTTTTCTTGGATGACAATTGGCACTTCTACTTCACAGTGTGCAGTGACATCACCGGGCGGCAAACAAAGCCCGTGCTCTGAATATTGAAGGAAAGCAACCAACAGGTACGTGCTGTTGTCTGTAGTTCTAAAGCCCCCCATATTGATGCACATAGATCACGCTGAAGCTCTACGCTTACTCTCCTTCTTTCTCTTTCTCCCTTGAATTCTCTCTCCCTCGCCCTCTGAGTGGTCAGTGCAGCGGTGCTGACCACCAGCAGCTCAATTCCCCTCGCCTCTTTTGCCACCTTGCTGCAAGAGTTAACTCCTTGTCGTGTTCACTTGCCCTTTGATGTATTGCCAGTTACGCTCTTGGCCAACTAATTAATCTCAATCGACTCTTCGTGCCATCTACCACAGTGACCACTAGCCAAGTCCACCCTCTCTCTCTCTTTCTCGCTTTTTTGCTCGCATTCAACTGCGAACACCTTTTCACCGAAAGTGTGTGCACGTTTTCTGGCCTCTGGTCTTTTTTGCACTCATTCTCTCAATGGAGTAATCACCTCTTTTTTTAATTGGACCAAGCGGACTCGCACTTGATTCTCTCATATTGAAAAAGCTTTTGACAGGAGCAAGTGACGGTCAGTGCCACCGTTTGCTTCTTTGAACCACTGAATTCTTTCCTCCTTTTTTCTCTTGTTCTTGTTTTACCCTAATTCGATTTCATGCTGCGATTTTGTTTCTCTCCCTCGCTTCCTTGCTTTTGTGTGATACTTTTTCTCACCTCAACTAGATTTATTTATCAGCAGACAATGTGCGCAGAAAGCTCAGAGGGTCAAGGTGTGTTCTAGTGGTCACTTTTTGAACAGCAGCTATTGACCTTCCAGTCTCTTTGGTAGCAATGTAGCGCATTTTATCTTTCATCTGTCGATTCATCGGCTTGATTCTTTTGACAATTCTTAAATCATGAAAGGAAGCGTATACTTCCGAGCACTAGAGGGCAGCTTACTGGGTGACTGGAGCAATTACTACCGCAAATGACAGATGAACTAGTAAAACAGAGAGAAACCCTGCACTACACTGGGCCATCTTAATATCAGGACGTTTGCCTGCAGTCTAGACGATAATGCACCCGAGCTTTAATCAACTTATCAGTTTGGTCAGTTTAGCCAGGCCGTTCTTGCCTCTGCTGCTGCTGTTGTAACACGAGCTGCAGTGCTTGTCAACACCGCAGACACTGTCATCGGCGCGACGCAGCACTTTGGTGCTACCGTTCACCGCCATTATTTGCAATTAGAGTAGCTTTGTTTTGGTGACGAGAGCCTTCTGCTGCTGCTGCGACAGATTAGCGCAAACCGTCTCCTTCCCTTTCCAGTCCATACCTAACATTTTGGGTATTCCTTGTTTTCTGCTACTGTCTGAGCTCATTGTCCACTTGCTTCCTACCTACCTGCTCTGCCAGTCTGCCAGTTTTTTGTAGTCCACTCGACCCATTAAGAGTTTTAATTGTCATCTGTCTGTCTGTCGCCGGACAGACGGTAAAGGCAACTTGGAAACTACCGACTAATTGTCTGAGAAAGCAGTCAGCCAGAGTAAGAGTAAGAGTGAGTTTGGAGCAATGGAAAGCAAAAGAGAGTCCGCAGACGGAGACTACTGAGCTGCTCTGATACGATCTTGTCGCACAATTAATGGCTTGCAAATTGCTTTACTTTGCTCTCGACTCGATGATCACTTCTGCATTTGCTCTGACTCGATCATTTCGCTCACTGCTCCAATTCATTCACTTGCTGGCCTTTTTGAGTCAAGAGGGAAGTAAGAAGTTTCTCTTCCCCCTCATCCTTCTACCAAGGTACTCTTCAGGTCAGTCACTGCACAAGTCGGACACAGCACAGGGCCATACTGTTCATTTGGACCCTGAGACTGCTTTAATGTTTTGCAACTCTCTGTTATGCGTAGATGTAGAGAGCATTATTGAGGCAGTAATTTGCCCATCCGTGCGACATCTCATCTAGTAACGGTATTCACAAGCGTTCTCACTCATTTTCTCTCTCTCTCTCTCTCTTTCTCTCAGTAATTCACCGCTATTGTTCCAAGTAGTTTGCGCTTCTCTACAGCAGCTATGTCAGCGTGAATTGTGAATGAATAAAAAGACGGCCTCTGCGAACAACTGGCCCCTGCTCTTGAACTCCTCGCTTGGGCACTTTGGTCCCCACGACCACTGCCAGCACCAACAGCAGTAGCAGTAGCAGCAGCAGCCCAAACGGCCTTTCATTAATCGTGCGTTTTTAGGCTCATGTAAGCTAGTTCTTAAACAGTCGATCAGCACAGAGCGACAGGTAAAATGTAGCCTGTGGCATTAGTCGCAGTGTGCATTTGCATTGGTTAATTGTAATTTCTTACTTAACAGGTAAGCCACACTGACAGCTTGCCTTCCTGCTATGTTTGCTTTTGTTCTATTAATAAATTGATTTAAAGTGCACACCTGGTCGGTAGTCAAAGCAGGCCTGTAAAGTTTTCTATTGTAGTTTGCTCCTCTTTTTTCTTTGCTCGATTTTTTCTTTAGACTTCATTTTACTACAGGCGTAAAGAATCATGTCATTGCTTCCTCATTGTGATCTGCTTTAGTTTTGAAATCTTTTTAACTTTGAGATTCTAGAGAAAAAAGAAAATGCTGCCCACTCAAATGTTTTGCATATTTTTGCAACACTGAAAAGTATTTTTCAGTTGATATTTTTGACTGATTGTATTTTATGTTTAAAATGAATTGTTTAGTAATCAACAAGTTTGGTAAAAAACAATCACTTTATTCAGGTTGAAATTCTTTGCAAGTTTCACTGTGATGTGACGGATGAATTAATTGCTGGACAGATGACATACTTGGTGACACAGCTCAGTGCCCTGCTTCTTGGGGCTTGGTTGCAGTTAAGCAATTGAATGCGAGTATTCTCCCTTTAATGCACTAATGGCCATTAGCTGTGTGCTAGCCAAGTTGCTTCACTATCGATTAATTTCTAGTAATTGAGGAAGAGTGATTAAAAGAAGAGAGTGCATTTGATGCGGCACATTTGCATAACCCAGTCTCATTTGCAAGCAATCACTGGCTTAGAAGTGAGCTGTATCGGCACTGCAGCGCAAGTGTATGACTCTCCAGGCACTTTGCCTCGCGACAGACAATTGCCAGATCACCGGTCTCTCCTGCTGATGCTCAAGCTGATGCTGATGCTTTTCGCCTTGTTCAGATTGTCTGCAGTTTAGGGGGACCGTGCGTCTAGGGGACTGGCGTCGTTTCGTACCCGTAGCTAACTTGCCTTTGTGCCTAATTAATAATTTAAGTTCGACGGCCATCTCCGTGGTGAAAAGAGAGGGAGAGAAAGACAGAGACAGTGACAGTAATGGCAATGGTAATCAGGATGCCACCAAGTCGACAGTGTGTGCCTGTGCACAGTAATTTGAGCCTGCTCGGTCTTGGTGGTGCCTCAGTTTCCTTCAAGTTGATTAAATGGAGAATGCTCAGACGGGAGAAAACGGCAAAGAGAAAGGCAGTATGGCTCCGATCGAATGGGGAGAAAGACTAATTAAGAAGTCGAATTAAGTCGAATATGTCGATGCTGTAATTAGTGTGTCCAAGTGTGCAGCGATTCAATCGAATTAGTGATCAAATGACTGTTCTAACGTTCCAGCAGTACTTGCTTTTCTCTTATTTCACAGTTTCAGCGGCGATCCATTCTTGGCATCTCCCCGGTAGTGCTGGCTGGCAACTGCCTTTTTCTTCTCCATCTCTCCTCCGTCTCCTTGATAGCCACAGCATGTATTTATTAGTGGTGTAGACACGACTGTACGGGCAGCACAGCATCAGCAGCAACATCAGCGGCAACAGTACGGTAGAACAAAGTAATCGAATTTAATTGGCAATCGATTGGCTTGCCCACTGTCTCACCGAAAGAGAAAGATTTCTCGATCCGGCATCAACTGGCTATGATTACCCATTTTACAGAGGCTGGCTAGCACTGGCAGTCCGTCGCCAAGTTGCCAGGCTCTCCCTCTTTCCCCCACTCTCTCTCTCTCTCTCACTCCAAATGAAGCGTCGTGCGTTTGCCTCGCGCTGGTGCACTGCTTCATCCTTCTACACTTCTACTCTACTCGATCTGCTGGCGATTGATCGTTTGCTGGCTGACTCAATCGGGTTCACTAATTAATCGTAATAGCGTCATTGCAAATAGGCCTGCGAATTTCGTGATGATTGAGAGAAAGAGAGAAAAACGTAGTCGATTACTTCAACTACGATTGTCATCTCTCGTCGTCGCTGTAGTTCTTGTAGCTCTTGTCGTGAACGTTGTTGTAGCAGTCTGATTGGCATTTCACTTTGCATCTCTACTCATTCACAGAGTCTCTTCTTATTCTTCTTCCTCCTCTGTGATCCGAAGCACTCTAAATTAATTTTGCCACTGACCCACGGCCATGTTTCATTAATTGATCGCTAATGAGAACTCGCTCGCCACTACTCGACTTTGTTGTGTAATCGATCTACAAGTCTGAACAGGGGCAAACATGTCCCCATTGGCATTATCGATTCACTTCTCTGCCTCAACAGTCTCTGCTGCTTCTGCCGCTGTTCTTGGTGGAGGTACTATTGGTGAGAGGCTACGTTATGCAACTAGCGTGCACCAGTACCTCGCAGTGGACCACTCGGTCGGAGTGCTGGCAGTTCTGGCCACCGGCCACTCATTAGCTCTGCCGCAAGAGTCTGTGTGTGGGACAGCAGTCAGCAGTGGACAGAAGACGACCAGGTGTGCTCGATCCGAAGTGAGACCAACTTGACGTCATGTCCATCAAGTTCAATCAGCAAAGTGTTCACCAGCAAAGTTAGACTTGCTCATTCGCCTGCTGACATCTCCTCCACTCTCTCATTACCACCTTTTTAATCACTGCCCTTCACTGGACATGAGGTATTGTTTTAATCACACTTTGACCGCTTTTTGAACTTGGGCTGTCATTTCCCACTGTGATTCTGCTTCATCCAGTGTCGGTGGTGGACGGTTGAGACGGTGGTGGTGGTGGTTGTGCTCCTAGAAGTGACTAGCACAAGTTAGTCAGTTGTAGAATGGCCTTGAGCAGTCTTTGCCACCAGGACAGCAGATTTGTTCTCTTGTTTACTTGTCTGCTTCTTCTCGCAAACACTTGTCTCTCTTACACAATCACATGCCTTACCATTGCCTAAGTTTAGTTTGCATTTTAATTGCTCTATGCCCTAATTTATTGAAAAAGTTTACTATTTAGCGCTAAAAGTAATGCCTGGAACAAACAATGAGTTATTAAAGTAGAAAGAAAGAGCACTCTCTGTCGGCTGTAAATTGATTTTATTGGCTTTCACTCTCTCAGAGTGAGCTTTGACTTGCTTTAATACTCATTTTCCATTTGGCTAATTGTGCACACCTAGTCGCTAATGCGAACTACGTCTGCGAATCATATCGACAGCATTGGTACTGTGCGAGTGAATGAAACACTGATCGAAGTTTATGGTCTGTCTCGGTCCTCTACGACGGAACGTAAACTGTACGCGTCAGCAATTAGTCGACATCTCGTTTCATTGCGTTCATTGAAGCGGTCTAGCAAGACGCCACAAAGGGTAGCTCGATTGGAAGGACAAACGAGCCGAAAATTGACCGACTATCGGCAATTTTATGAAGTGAACTGCCCAGTGCACTGCTCTAATCACTTCCTCGGCCAGAGTGAACCTGTTCACCGTCTGGCCTTGCACTTTGGCCGCCATCCCTGCCTGGCCACCAGTCACTGTCCAATTTGCCTGCCGCACTGTCTTTCCCTTTGCTGCTCATGTGTTCTTTGCCTTTGTCTTTGCCGCCAAGGAAGAAAGCTAGACAGCGGTTTATTGACTCGTTTCCTCGGACTTTACCTCTCTGTCAGATGGGCCACCTTTTTCTACCTGCTGGTCAGGAAAGTTTGCTAGACTCACACTTTGCTTGACAGAAAACTTTTCTTTTTGGCACTTGGGCGTCAAGGTACTAACCCCTTTGGTGCCTTTGCCCTTGTGTGACACTGTCCCCTTTCCATTGCCACCATCCAGTGCCTTCACCTTCTCATCAAGTCGTTCTGTCGCGCAGTCCAATTACCTTTTGGCCTGGTTTGAGTGTTTGTGCGCAAGGGCAGAGAGTTCGACCGGTCTGTTTAGAAGTCACAAGGCAGGGGTAATTACTGTATGTCGGAGAATAGGTAACAATTATTATCTAGTCCGAGTGCACTTACGACTTTATGCTGATTCGGTATTATTTGTTTGTCCGGCAAATGCTGCCACTCACCAACTGTGGCCCATCGCGCACCACCACCACCACCACCACCAGCACTGGCAGCACCAGTTCGTGCACGTCTGTTGTGTCTGAATGGGCCATTTGTAATTAGTAAATGTTCCTAATTATTATCATTAAGACGCGTCTGGGACGCCGCTTGTTTGCCTAGTCAGTGTGTCATAATCGCCTTACGTTGCACGGCTCCACATAATCATCGCATAGGCATGGGCTCGCATTGGCATCATCCGTGGTTAAGGGCACTCACTTTCTCCACTCTTGCCATCGCCATCATCATCTGTAATTATTTGGCGCGACTGCCGAGATCCTAGTAATTAAAGGTGACGCTTTGCAGCTTGGTTTGCTCTTCCAGACTTCTTTCCTGAAGAAGAGCAGAATTACCACACGGCGGCAGCAGAGACTGTGTGGACCGTTTACAATTATAGAATTGAACACCAAAGCGAACGACTTTCTCGATTTGCGGCTTTGCTTTCTAAACAACGCACACTCACCAAAAAACAGTCAGACATAACTTCCTTTAAGAGTGAGGTTTGGCCGTTGGCCAGCAGTGGCAGCACCGCCGAGGAGATTAGTCCTCATGGCCAGCCAAAATGGAGCAGTAGTGGCACTCGGTACTACTAGTGCAGCCTTTGCCTGGCACCGAAGTGCACCGTTGGCAAGAAGTGTTGACACATGGTCACAGCTGTGTAAAGTGGGCAACACTGCCGCCAGCAGAAAAGGCGACGCCACCTAACGCTGACCACTTGTTTGCCCACTGGGCATCTCCATTGCCAGCAATCTGACCGGCAGTCTGGCGTCACATGAGATCGGCTGGGGGCATACTAAACCTGCACTGCATCCTTCATATATAAATTTAAAATGTCTCTTTTTCTGCCTCCTCCATCTCTGCTTGTGCTTTTCTATTGCATTCTTGCAATGGGTATAACGAGAATGAGAGAAAGTTTTGGCCAGCACTGGAAACCTTGGGTGTAATTTGAGCTGCTTAGCAGTGTGACACCAGCACTGTTGCGAATATGCGCTGTCATGTCCATCTGTTCCGAATGCTTCGATCTAAATTAAATCAATTATTTATAGTGGACTTGGGCACAATGGCCTCACAGTGACAGGATGACGTTTTTAATGAGCCACTCGGTGAGGGACACGCTCTTCCCTGTCGCACTGATTTGTCCACGGTGGTCAACGCTGTGTGCTCTACTCTCCTCTCCTCTCCTTCCCACAACTGGAGACAGTTTTGTGGGTCGACAGCTTTGTTTTTGCAACCCACAGCTAGTAGATCTAAAAATTGTAATTACCTTTGCTAAAGGCAGCAGCAGCAGTGATTTGTTGAATCAAAGGAAAGCAGTTCATCTCCTGGTGTCATATGCATTCACTCGCGCCACTCATTACTTGGTAAAGTTCACTAGCTCGCTGTCCTCTGGCCTTACCTTGCTTGGTTCAGGCCTCGTCCAGGTGTTCAATTCAGTCCAAATTAGGATGGTCCGCCACGGGTCTGTCAACCTCATGCTCGTAGAGGAGAGTACTCACCTTCTTTGGCCTTCTTTCCTCTCGCCGTCACTCGATCGGTCATATTGTCCAGAAGCAGCAGCAACAGCATTGCACAGTCGTTGTGTCCACTTGCGTGGCTTTTGTCTACATTCTCTTCTGTTTCTACACCGGTCCCCTTTGCACTGGACAGCAGCCGCAGTGTCACATCAGTGCCGGCCATAGAGCACCTTAAGTTTCCTTTTCTTCGTCTTCGTGTTTACCTTGCCCGTTCAGATCTGATCTGAGATGTGTCAGATCAGAGCGCGCTTTCTTTCTCTTTTTCTCTCAGTCGCAGTCTTCAAGTGCACTCATTGCTGCGGTAGTGTCCCTAATCACCAGTAGCTCTAATCTCATTATTCCACCATAAAACTTTGGCCCGTCAAGCGCAGACCGGCTTCGTTTGTCAGCTGGCCCATAGATGTGGATGTGCACTGGAGAGTAAGAGAGGGCCAAAGTGCGGACTGTCATTTGTTAGCTTTGCCCGGCGACCCTAAACCGTCTCCTTCTCTCTCGGGTCCTTTGCTTCTCATGCATTCGCTCGATTGTCACCGCTATAATTAAACTAATGCGCGCAGCTCTACGCTGCCAATTAGTTGATTGGGAAGAGAGACAGAGGGAAGGAGAGAGAGAGAACGGTGCAGGCAACGGTGCAACCGACCCCGGCAGTCCAGATTTGCCCGAATTAATCACCGCCATCACACAACCACCGTTGGCTGATGCAAAGCATTAAAATTGCACAGTTGACAGTCCACCTCGCAGGCCCTTCTCTTCCATTGTTTCAAGCCTGCTCAGAGAGCTCGGAGCATTGCTTTCAACCGTACTGCCACTGCAATGTGCTACTGCTCAGTAACGGAATGAAAAGCAGAGGTCCTCCTTTTGTAGTGCCCGTCGCACTTAGTGTGCCAAGGAATTTGTCCCTCGCCCGTTCATTGTCATTTTATGATGGTCCAACGGGTCTCTGGCCCATATCCCCGGTGAGCAAGCAATCGTTCCCTTGCCTTACTTTACCTGTCTTCACCCCACACACACCGAGACGCACTTGCTTGAGTGTGTGAGTGTGTGAGTGCAGTAGCCAGTATTCACTTCGTTCTCACTTGCTGCCTGCTGCCGGCTGCTCTTCATCTTAGGCGTAGAGGTAAAGGTTGATGTTCGACATTGAAATGTTGTCGACCCGTACCTGGCAGCTCTGCTGCTCACCTTGCGTGAAAAGGATGGACTTGGCTGTGTGGTAGTGGACAGGCTGCGCACTGGTCGACTTGCCTCCTTCTCGCCGACCGCCAGCCCACCTCTCGCAGAGCGGCACAGTCTTCTGCAGCAGCAGCAGTGGTCGCCGTCATATCGCCTTCTCCCACACGGAGACACCGCCGCTCGTCGTCTCGTTCGAAATGGCAATGCTTCTGGCCATTTAGTTGACCGATCGCCTGCTCACAGCACAGACGTCGCGCTCACAGTGCCTGCGCCTGAGGAGATATTGCCAAAGGCTTTGCCGCTCTCGCTCTGTGACACCTTGCGCAAGAAGTGCTCCCCTTGCTCATCCTCTTCATTCAGCCTTCCTTACCCCCATCTTTTTGATCAGTGTGACCTTGTCCTTGTGTGTTGTGCTTTCAGTGTTCTCCTTCTCTTTACACCGTGCTGTGATACTACCCTTCCTACAGGCACATGTGCACCCTATTTCCCTTTTTTGCTTACCGCAGTGCTCAAATCAGTGTGCTTCCGTGATTCGCAGTTGCCTTGTGACCACCATCATTACCGCTGCAATTTAATACTAACCATTTACTCATCTTCACATTTTCATCTCTACTTTTCCCTCTTCACCCACAGATCCACCTGATGAGTGCTGCAACCCCAACTGCTTTCACCAATAACCGCAGTCGTCAGTTGTAAAATCTCGTCTCTTCACCGAACTTCCCCACCCACCTACAATATCATGGAGACGGCAATATCAGCAAATGCGGCCTCGCCTTGATGGTTACCATCGGTGACGCCGTCAGCTTACCATCTGCCAAATCGCCCGACACTGGGCAAATGCGGTCTTCCTCGCCCTTCACGCCCAACTCCTTTCCCAGCCACAAATCGTCCTCGCTCATGTCCACCTCATCACCACCGGCGGCCAGCACTGCCGGCTCACCACTGCTCGGTCAGAATGAAACTCATCTGTCGCCGAGCAAGGAGCCATCGGTGATCATCGGTGACGCACAGCCGACGCCCACTTCGGCAACACTGCTCGCGACAGAGAACGCCGACAGCATGGCCAGCTCGTTGAGTGACGTGGAGACATTCAACGGGAAGATTGTGTACAACCCTGATGGCTCTGCCTACATCATCGAGGGACCGGACTCGGACGGAAGCGAGGTCGAAGCTGAGATTAGTCAAGAGGGCAGCATCATTGATGCCCGTGGTCTCAGTCCGCATTACGGATCAATCAGCTTCCCGCAGATCGTCTCAGCATTCCACATCTCACGTAGCTCACCGGCTGAGAACCTCTACTCGGCACTGTGCGGACAGGTTTTGCCTGCCTCCAGTCCTTCCACTGTAGGCACCTCGGGTTCAAAGGCCAATGAGGTGCCAGTCATGCACAGCTATCGAGTCTTTTCATTACGAAACAACTGCAAAACAACTACCGACAGAGAAGCCGCCGCCGGTGAAGACGAGAACGGCACTCTGGCGGACGATCAACAGGAAGGCCAGGAGAAGGAGGAAGAGGAGGAAGAGAAGGAGGAGGAGGAGGAGGCCAAACTAAGTGCAACAAACTGCTCTACGGTTCCCGTAAAGCCCATTCTGATGTGCTTCATCTGTAAGCTGTCCTTTGGCTACTCAAAGTCTTTCGTAGCGCACGCCGTGGGCGAGCACCACCTTAGCCTGAACGAGGAGGAAACCCGAGTGCTCTCTGCAAAGAACACCTCAGCAATAATTCAAGGTGTCGGAAAGGAGAAGGAGCCGCTGTTGTCCTTCCTCAAACCCAACTCCTCACCCGCTCCCTTTCCGGCGCCCAGTCAGCAGCAGCAGATGGAGGTGCAACGCCTGTTGGCAGTGCAGATGGCCGCAGTCGCCTCTGCCCTTCGCTCAAGTTCCTCACTCGTCTCACCACCAACGGCGTCCACCTCTGCCCTTCCTCCGGTTGCCTCCATCACCTCCTCCGATGGCAGCGGACTTCCTGCTCTGCTGGGCAGTCCCAACTCTCTGACGCCCTGCAACGCCGCCGAGTCACTCTCGCAGGCGACCACCCCTGGTGGCGCTGAATCTCAGGCGAGCAACGGCGGCGATCTTCTACTGGTTCCTCCATCGGTGGACACCAGCAGTGATTCGCACAGCAACCTCCTTCTCTCTCGGTCTTCAGAACTGCCGCTGGACATGAGCTCTCCTGATGCTCTGGCGTCTGCTGCTTCGGGTAAGCAGCCGTCACCACCACCGCAATCGGAATCCACCTCTCAATTCGCTTCCGAACTTGCTGATCTCGCCAACTTGGAGAAGTTTGCCAAGGCGGCCGCCGCTGCAGCTCAGCAGCAAATGGATCTTCAGTCAATTGCCGCGGCAATGGCGGCAGCAGTAGCCGCTTCGTCCTCTTCCTCCTCTTCCAACAACAACTCCTCTTCAACTGGTCAACTTCGAACTCCGTCTCCGGGAAACAAAGGCTCACCGAAAAGTCCCGTCTCTGCCTCCCAGTCGGCGCTGCTCTCCGCTCTGCCGAGCGTTTCCAGCGCAAACAGTCCCTTCAGCGCAGCCATCAACTCGGCGGCGGTGAGCTTGATGAACAGCGGCGACACCAAAGGCGCCATGTCCATCTTCAGCACTGCCGCCGACAGCGAGACGACCAACTTGCTGGCGACGACCATTGCAAACCACGCCGCCCGCTCTACGCTGACCACTGGCAGCCACCCGCCGCTGCTGATGCAACACTCTCGAAACTCGTGCAAAACACTAAAGTGTCCCAAGTGCAATTGGCACTACAAGTACCAGGAGACGCTGGAGATTCACATGAAGGAGAAGCACCCGGAGAACGAGATGAACTGCATCTACTGCCTGACGAACCAGCCGCACCCGAGACTGGCTCGCGGTGAGACGTACACCTGTGGCTACAAGCCGTACCGGTGTGACGTCTGCAACTACTCCACCACCACCAAAGGCAACCTGAGCATTCACATGCAGTCAGATAAGCACATCAACAATGTTCAGGAGCTGCAGAACGGAAACATTCCTGCCACTGCTGAGCACCTGCTGCAGTCGCAGGCCCTGGCGGCGGCCGTCGCCCAGTGCTCCGCCGCCGCCGCCGCTGCCAATGGAACGCCCTCGCAGAGTACCGGCAGCGGCAGTACGCCCTCGGCTGTGGCCACCTCGGTGGGCAGTGGCAATATGAGCGGCGGCGGCTCCACTTCAGTGTCGCCGGTCTCCACGCCGTCCTCGGTGAACCTGGCGGCCATGGCAGTGGCAGCTGCAGCTCAACAGGACGCTAAGATGCAGAAGATGAACTCGCCGCAGGTGAGCACGCCTCCGACGGCCACCACACCGTCGCCGTCATCCTCCAGTCAGACCAACTCCAGCGGCGGCAAGCAGAAGGCCACCTGGAGGTGTGATGTCTGCAACTACGAGACTAATGTGGCGCGCAACCTGCGAATTCACATGACCAGCGAGAAGCACACCCACAACATCATGGTCCTCCGGCAGAACGTCAACCAAATGCAGCAGATCAGCGCCCTCCAGCAGGCAGGCATTCTCAGTCCTGAGCAACTGCTGCAGTTCAACCCCGGTCTGCTGGCCGCGGCCGCTGCTGCAGCCATGAATGCTCCTGGTCAGGTGGCGAATGTTGGCCCGGAAAATGGCAGCCCCTCGCTGCAACCTGAGGCTGCACTCGCTGACATGGCGTACAATCATGCCCTGCTCATGATGGCCAGTCAGCAGCATCAACAACGTGCAATGGCTGCCATCATACAGCAACAGCAACAACAACAGCAACAAATGAGCCTCTCCGAGGCCAAGTCACCTCTGCCCGTTTCAATGATCATCGCCAACGGATCGCAGCCTACCTTTGATATGGAGCACCCTGATCCATCGCTCTCAGCGGCCAGCAATGTCGCCCCCATTGATGACTCCTGTCGAATGTTCCACTGCTGTGTCTGTGCCACCTTCACCTCTGATTCCATTGAGGTACTCAATCAGCACATTCAGTGTGACCGCACAAGAACTCGCGAGAACGAGGTTCTTGAGTTTGCCGGAAACAGCAACATTTGCAAGCTGTGCTCCTACAAAACCAACTTGAAGGCGAACTTCCAGCTGCACTGCAAAACGGACAAACACATTCAGCGTCTGCAGCACGTGAATCACATCAAGGAAGGCGGTCTGCAGGCTGAGTGGAAGCTCAAGTTTGTGAACGTCTCCAACCCGGTGCAAGTGCGATGCAATCTGTGCGACTACTACACCAACTCAATCCACAAACTGCAGCTACACACTGCCAACCCTCGTCATGACGCTCGTGCTCGCATCTTCAGTCACCTGCAGACCTCATCGGAGATGACCATCGGCACTGCTAACAAATACTACATGTGCACTCTGTGCAACTCGGCGACGCGCACCAAGTTTGCGCTACTTCAGCACATCAACTCCGTTAAACACGTCCGAAATGACAGTCTCCATCAGCTGAAACAACAACAGACTGGCGTCGTCGGCGTGAGAGACTCCGAGGAGGAAATCAGAGAAATGTTCATTGTCAAAGAGCTATTACCCGGTGAAAAGGTCGCCTTTGAACATGGTAAGTTATCCTCCTTTACTTTGTTTGCACAATTTTGCCTAGAGTTAGCTTCGTTCAGTTCAATCCACTCGCTCCCACGTGTACAGTGGATCCTGCTGGTCAGTAGTGATGTTTCCTCTATCTCTTTCTTTTCACGCATGACCGGTACATTTTCCTTAGTAGGCAGTGTCACTTGTGGGCACATCTTTACAGTAGAGGCAGTAGTAGAAAAGAAAAAAATACAATGCCAGCAGTGCCCAATGATCACGGCAAGGAAGATCATTTGAATGAATGAATGAATGAAAGAATGAATGACCCGCTTGAAAGGGCACCATTTGTTCAGCGTGGCGCCATCAAACGAGTGAACTGCCAGCTATCAACGAGCTAACTACGGTGCTTCGGTGCTGCTTTCGTCAATGGCATACTCGTTTAGGGGAAGAGATAATTAGAGAGGCATCGAACTTGAGGCAGATCATAGTGACTGCCTGTCCGGCGTACACTGCCTGGCGCCCTCCATTGCTCCTTCTTCTCCTTCTGAAGCTATAAAACAAGTGTGTGGCAGTGAATGAGCCTGCATGTATGTGTGTTGTGTGTTGCAGTGTCTTCCCTCCATATGACGTGATAATTGGGAGTCAGCGGAGACCAGCAACGCCGAGGCACTTGGTAGCGCACAAATGTTTAAAAACAAAATTAAATTAGTGTTTTAGCGCAGATTTATTATTTCTGATCGATTAGCCTGCGAGGAGCTTTTTCTTCTTCTTCTCTGCTTCCACTGCTGCTTGGCTGACTTTTGCAGTGCCTCTTGCGCTGTAATTCTCTGGCCTGCTGGGCTGTTGCTGCCGAGGCCAATCAGCACCAGAGTGGGTGCCGCTGAAGACAATGGTGTCTTCTCGCTGACGCCCTCCTTATCTCGGCAGCAGGCCCGAGCAATGCAATCGATAGTAAATTACTATTTTGCCATTACTGTTGTGCCAGTACAGCATCACATATCGTTAGCTGTACAATAGCACTGCTGAGCTGCGTAGACAAACTTGCATTTTAGCAAGTCCTCACTTTTAAAAAAGCACCAATTTACACTGTTTTAATTAATTAGTTGGCTTTATTATTTCTGTTAGCAGTGAACAATGCCAGTTTAGTTTTATGGACTCCTACTAGTGTAGCAAGAGCAGCTTTTTTCTGTTTTCGTGCTTGAAGTGCTGTGTGCCAGGCGACGACTACTGCAGCAGACAATGAAGCTGATGTTTCATATTTTGCCGTCAAATACTTTTCTTCTTTGTGTCCACTTTTCTGCGTTCTTCGTTGGCCTTCTTCTGTCTTGTTCTTGCATCGTAGCTTTTCGGTGATGAAAGGCACTGAGAAGGAGGCGAGGGGAAGCGAGGCAAGCAGGCAGTGACGTGTGGTTGCCCTGGTCTGGCATTTGTGCCGCCCGTTCAGTGATTTGCTGCTAATTGGGCGCTAATCAAGTCTTCTGCTCTTTCTGGCGTCGTCTCTGGCGCCCAGCTAATTAGTGCAAGGCACCATGCCAACTTGGCACTCACTGGCACTGTCTCACCAAAGCTCATTGCTGCCTCTTTTCTCTGCCGACACTGCCTGCACCCGAAGTGCTTGCTTTTGCTGACTGCAGTAGCGGGTAACGTCGGACGCGTCGCCTGCTTGCAAGTAAACCTTTGAATTAATAATTTCGAATGCTAACAATTTCAATCAGCAGCAATTGTACTTGCTGTAGAGACAGCGGCAGCAACAGCAGTAGGCAGCAAACAGCATATCGATTTTCACATTACGCACTTTTCCTTGATGTGTTGGACACATAAATTTTTTATTACTTAATAGCTCAGTGATCGTAGATTTTTAAATTATTATACTTATAATGAGCATGAGCAAAGTTGCTGCCAAATGGAAATACTCGTCAGCGGTATCATTACAGCGTGTTCGACGCCATTATTCTGTGGCAATCCGCACACTATTGTCGTCGATATTTTAATTTTGCCAGTCGAAAGAAATAAATAAATTAGCGACTTATAGTTAGGTCTGTTTTGTGCAGTTTCGCCCCCTCTGCCGCTGCCTCTCTCTTTCTCTCTTTCTCTTTCCCTCTCATTCTCTCTGCTCGTCATTATCGGCGTCGGTTTGATTGCAAGCACAGCGCCTGGTATGCGCTTTTCGCCTCCCTTTGCTTCCTCGGTGTTCTCCTGCTTCTCTTCTGCTGATGCTGCTGATGGTAGTGCACCAGTGAAGGAGCACTGAACAGTGTGCTGGTTGGTGCCACTTTTAATTAAGCGAGTACTTGCATTTGCCGTCGTCGCATCAAACCGTCCTTGCCTATTGCCCCTGTTCGCCCGCCTGCTCACCGGGCCATCCGCTGCACAAGGTGTAAATGGGAATAGTCTCTCCAATCGTTTTTGTCCTCTTCGTCGACATCGTCCGTAATAGGCAGTGGTAGGCATTGAAGCCCTTCTCCACCCGGCCATACATCACAATGGCAGCGCAGCTCAGGCAGTGCACGCGTTCACTCAAATAGAATTTAAATTTCAATTTATCAATTAAATTATCTTCTCTGGCTGCCACTTGTGCCTGCCTCTTGATTAATTGACCAAATTTACATTTCATTTATCAAATTGCACTCGTACCATGCGTTCGGTAATTTTGGCAGCAGGAGCAGCAAAAGTGTCGGAAGCAGTGAGCAAGCACTCTTACCCGCGCTTTGGTTCTTCTCCTTTACCCTAGTCCTGCGTCAGAGTCGCTTTTTTCACCCTCCTCCTTCGGTGCCCTATTCTCTCAAGGTTTTAATTTTTTAATTTTGCCATTTTATCGTCATTTTGGTGCGGCGGTAGAAGCAGAGCGAAAGAGGGCGAGCAAAGTTGCAGCGAGTTGGGTGTTTGCCAGGCAAAGGCGCCAAATGACTCTTCGTCGCCATCGTCGTATTGATTATATCATTAGCACCAGGCTGGCTGACTGCATGCCTGGCTCTATTACTCAGCTCCTCCATAATAGAGCTGGGCCTAATTTGTGTGCGCTCAATGCATCACTTTTGCCTTCACTTCCACCATGTCAGGGACAGCAGCAACATCAGCGGTAATGGCACCGCCAGCAGACTGCGCTTAAATGAATTTTATATTTTAATTTTTCGATTTTTTGTTTAAAATGAGTGTCTTGTTCTAGGGGAAAACTTTGTAATTTATTAGTCGACGTCTTGTTTGCCAATAAGCAAGAGTCGCTATTGTTTGGGCACTCACTGCCTGTACCCGAAAACACAGAGTCTGCATTGGGAGCACAGCGACGGCAGCAGTCGCGCCAGCAACAACTGTGTCTTGCGGCACTGGGCGACACTTTGGACCGGGCGCCAATCAGAATGTCAGTCAGGGAAGAGGGCAAGAGCGAGAATGAGGACTCCTTTGGCTCGTGCGCACCATTCTAATAATTACACAACACACACAGTGGGAGAACTGCGAAGAATCGATAGTGCACTGTTGCCAGTGGAAAGTCGCGCGGGCAATTAGGATGTCTTGAACCAGCTCGACTTGCTTCACTTGCTCGACGGGCACGCGGCATCACTCACCGTCGCCGTCGTCGTCGTCGTGGACCGTGGACCAAACAGCAAGTGAACTGCGTACTTTCCCTCCTTTCCTCCCCTCTCTTTTCTTGCCTTCCAATTCTTTGAGCATTGTTTGGCTCCCCAGTTGCTCCTGGTGTGTGTGTGTGTGTTTAGCAGTGCTCAGTTTGGCTGCTGTTGCTGCTGCTGCGGCAAAGTGGCAACTACTACAGCGCTATGGAATCGACTTAAAACTTAACGAACTTAACTACGATTTTTCTTCGAACCTATGACAGCAGTAGGCATCGAGAGAATTTGAGTTTGAGTAATTTATCTTTATAAATGGAACTGTCTGTCGTAACAGTAGTTGCCAGCTAGTCGGGCGCCCAACACTCACTCGCACACACTTGCACACCACTACAGGGAGAGAGAGAGGACGCAATGCAAACCCGTGAGTGGCGATAGAGAATTGTGCAGAAATTAATTTTAAAGCGTCATCCCCTCCCTCCCTTCCTTTTCCCTTCCCTTTGCACAAGTGATGTGCTTAATAGAATTTTTATCGAATTTTTTAATTCCTTTGTTTTTGTTTTTGGATGTTTCGAATTAATTGAATTGAATAGTCGCGCTGGCAACTGACTGACTTCTCGGCGACTTTTTTCGCCTGCTAGCACTGCCGAGCTACAAAAGGCACTTACTCGCTCTGCACCAGAGTCCACTGCCTTCCTTCCTTGCAGCGTGAGTGTGATCCGCCTGCTGCACGGCAAAGTAATAACGCAAATAAATTACTGTCACAAATTAAGTTGAAATAAGAATTAAGTCAGTTCTTGGCCACTTTTCAAGCTGCTGTTGATGTTGATGTTGCCATTTCTGTCGCTGCCACACACTACTGCTCTAGCAGTTTCATTTGGAAAGCGGACATTTTTTGTCTCGATTGGCCTGCGTGAAGCAGCCCATTTTAGCGCTGAAACAATTGCTTGGATTAGTGAACGGGCAGATTGCGTCTGCCTTCGATCAGCAGTAGGATTTGCTGTCTGCCAAATGAGTCGGACTACCGCAGCAGCAGCAGCAGAGGGGACACTCATCAGCTCTCAGCAGTATTGCCTAACAGTTACCTGTTAGCTCGGAGAGAGACTGGGCAAGCTGTGCTAATTGTCATTGCATTAAGTGCATTTAATTGTACTATTGGCTATTGTCTTTCAGTTATATTGGCCTTCCTTCTTCTTCTACCCTCTTCTGAGCAGAGTCACCTACGCAACTCTCGTCCTTGAACTTTAATCTCACTTGTGCTCTCGATATGTGGTCAGCAGACAAATTGCAAAGGCAAATAAAACAAAGACCACTTGGCATGACCGTGACAAGTTCAGCTGTTTGTAGACCAGCAACACTGACACACACACAGGCACAGCTCACACTGACCTCCCCCTCCAGTTCTTCTAACCGGAGATTTGTTCGCAGTGGCTTTATTTGCACTTCAGCACACTAATTCTCTCTTCTATTTCTCTCTCTTTCTTTCTCTTCCTTCTCCTTACAGACGAAGACGTTCTCAGTGGCCTGGGATCTCCACCTCTGTCCGGAGTCACCCTTGAGTCTGCAGACCCAGCCTTACTGAAGAATGCCCTCATGGATCCAGCGACAACTGCACAACTCGAAGTCAAGTTAGGCCTCGTCGATCACAGTGACCAACTGCAGCAGCAGCAGCAGCAGTCGAGCCCGATCACCTGTCCAGTCTGCCCCTTTAGCAGCTCTTCCGAAATGCGCCTGCAAATGCACATTCTCACCAGTCATTCGCACCAGTCAACATCGACCGGCAGTGATCAGGCGAGTGGTCTTCACAGCGCACCCTCCATCAACTGTCCACTCTGCCAGGAGGCATTCCAGGAGAAGTCTCGTCTGGAGAATCATCTAGTCCGCATCCACAACGTCAACGAGGAGGGCTTCCAGAAGCTGATGCTTTTGGTGGACACCACCGAGCTGGACAAGTTCCTCGCAGCTAAGCAGCAGCAGCAAGCAAAGGCATTGCTGATCGACAACAGTCGACGTCTCGCTAGTCAGGCAGATGATGACGACGATGATGGTCGTCGCAGTGAGTGCTCCGGTGATTCGAGCTCAAAGTTGGCCGAAGACGAGCTTATCGAGGCGGGTAAGTTCCTTGCTGGTGGCAACGCCAATGCCGCCTTCTTCGAGTATCTGCTCTGTCCCAGCTGCAACCAGATGCACCTCAATCTAGAGGACCTCTTCACTCACATGAACAGTGAGGGGCACATCAAGCCGATTCTTGGCGGTCAGTACCAGTGCTGGCGCAGTGGATGCGGTCAGACTTTCAAATCGGTAACTGCCACGCAGCAGCACTTTAAGGAGCAGCACTTCCTAAAGTGCATCAAACTGGCGAACAGCAGTGCCAATCTGGCATCGAGCGCACCCGTTTCTGACCGCCACGTATACAAGTACCGCTGTTCGCAGTGCTCTCTGGCGTTCAAAACCTACGAAAAGCTCGAACTTCACATGCAGTACCACCTGATTCGAGCCGCCACGCAGTGCGTCATTTGCAGTCGAAACTTCCGCTCGGTGGAGGCGCTGCAGAAGCACGTCGAAACGTCGCACGCCGACATGAATGAAGAGGAGCTTGAGCAGTACAAAGCCAGTCTAGTGAGTAACCAGCTTCTCTTTGCTTTTGGCCGAAACGGCGGCATTCTTGACCCTTCCACGACGCAGCTACTAAAAAAAGAGTCAACTCGAAACGACGGTGCCGATGATGAGCAAATGGACACCGAAGATGATGCCATTCTGGACAGCTGCCAGGCGACTGACGACAACTCGCAGCCAATGGACGAGTTCAACAGTTCAGCTGAGAACACCGTCAACTGTGCGATGAATGGTAATGCCACTGAGAACAGCTTCGAAGATTACCTCAACTCGCAGTCACTGGCTGAGGACAACTACAATGACCCGAATCGGAAGTTCAAGTGTCACCGCTGCAAGGTGGCCTTCACGCGACAGAGCTACCTGACGTCGCACAACAAAACCCTGCTGCACCGAAAGGGCGAAAAGATGAGCTACCCAATGGAGAAGTACCTCGACCCGAATCGTCCCTTCAAATGTGAGATTTGCAAGGAATCATTCACCCAGAAGAACATCCTCCTGGTGCACTACAACTCAGTGTCGCACTTGCACAAACTAAAGCAGAGCATGAAGGAGAGCAGCGCCGCAGTGGCCGCAGCCGCCTCACGGGGCGAGCCCTCCGACGATCAGGCGGAAGGAGGCGAAGGAAGGACCTTCAAGTGCAACCTGTGCAAGGTGGAGTACCACCAGGCGGCTGCCTTCAACAGTCACCTGCAGTCGATGGCCCACAAGTCTCGCGACTCAAAGTTCCAGGAGCTGGCCATCACCGGCCAGCTGGACCTCAGTCTGCCGCTGATTGAGCACCCCGAGACGATGGAGGCGAACAACAACAATCCCTGCAAGGCGAACGCCAATGAGCTGCCCAGCAGTGGCAGTGCTAAACACCAGCCGCATCATCATCAGCAGCAGCAGCATCAGTTGCAGCTGCAGCAGGTGAATACTCCTTCAGGCAGCCCGTCGCCGAGCAAGCTGCAGGCTGATATGCTGGCCAACCTCAGCGAGCAGCAGCAGCAGGCGCTGGCGCTTCAGCAGGCGTTCAACTTTGCCATCGCCGCCGGAGCGCAGAGCAGTGGTCAGTCGCAGTTACTGCAACTGGCTGGACAGTCGCCCTTTACGTGCGCCAAGTGCGGCGCCGCGTTTATCTCTCAAGAGGCGCAGCTTCAGCATCAGCAACTGTGCGGTCTCTTCGGCAATGTGCAGTCCATTCAGGCCAACTCCAGCAGCGCCAACAACAACAACGGCAACAACTTGCCGTCCGCCGGCAACAGTCAGCTTCAGCAACAGCAGCAAGCTCGTCAGTTTAAGCTCGCCAATCTTCAGTCTGCACAGCCTCTCTGCAAAAGCAAGCCGCAGCTCTATAAGACACTGCTTGAGACGTGGGGATTTGAAATTGTGATGCAGTTCAATGAGAGCAACCAGAAGAAGAAGAAACTGTCCACTGATGCCAAACCCGAAACGGAGCAGCCAGAGAGGGTTCTTCGGGTGAGACCGGCGAAACTGCTGAAGCGCCCCTTGAGAAGGAGGCCAGTGCCGCGCCGGAGAACGAGCCTACAGATGATGCTGTGCCTGAGATTAACAAGTGCCAGTGCGACATCTGCTCGAAGGAGTTCTCCTCCATCTGGGTACTCAAAGCTCACCGCGAGGAGATCCACAAGGACGTTCTGCCCTTGGACGTGGTCGAGTCATTTGCTGATGAGTACCGCACTGAGTACGAACGAAAGTTCTCCAACGGCGCCGAGGACTCGGAGGCGACGGAAAACGGTGGCGCCGTAGAAAACGGCAGCGCGTCGAATCACTGCTCCGCCGAATCAGCCAGTGGCGCCCACCACACCTCACAGATCTCCCCCAGTGAGGGCAACTGCGATGAGAACACCTCTCCCACCGCTGAACAGACCGCTTCCACCCTTCAGCAGTTGGCAGTGGGCAACGGCAACGTCAACAGCGGAACGCCGCCTGAAATGGCCAACTTTGGTCAGTTTGGTCTGCCGGCTAATGCCAGTGCGGCGGAGATTGCCGCTGCCAACCAAATGGCGGCCGCTCAGCTGCAGTTCGGTCAGCTGCTGATGAGCATGGGTCTGGCGGGCATGGCCGGTATGCCGATGCCCAGTGGCATGAACATGCCCTTCGCCGCCGCCGCCGCCATGGGCATCCCCCCACAGCTGATCCCCATGATGATGGCTGACCCGATGATGGCCGCAGCCGCTGCCTTCAACAATCCCGCACTGGCGGCAGCTGCTGCCGCACAGATGAACGCCGCCGTCCACCAGGGACAGCAGCAGCAACAGCAGCAGCAGCAGCAGTCCGCCTCTGGTGTCCCACCTCCGGGAACCTGTTCGTCGCCGGCTCCGAACTCATCACTGTCCGGGCCGGTGACACCGGTGACGCCCGTGTCGCAGATGAGCTCTCAGGCGGCCGCAGTGGCAGCCGCTGCCGCCGCCCAGCAGAAGCGTGCCCGCACTCGAATCAGCGACGACCAGCTGAAGGTCCTCCGACAGTACTTCGACATCAACAACTCGCCCACCGAGGAGCAGCTGATTGAGATGTCTCAAAAGTCCGGTCTGCCCATGAAGGTGATCAAACACTGGTTCAGAAATACGCTCTTCAAGGAACGACAGCGCAACAAAGATTCCCCCTACAACTTCAACAATCCACCCTCCACTTACCTCAACATTGATGAGTACGAAAAGACAGGTGAGGCTAAGGTGTTCAACATTGATGACATCAAGAAAGAGGAGAGCTCCTGTACTACTACCACCATTGCCACCGCTACTGCTGAGACTGAGCAAAAGGAAACGTCGGCAACCAGTAGCATGAAGCCCAAAGAAAAGCCAGCAGAGTCTGAAAGCGAATCAGAGTCAGCTGGCTACTTGAAAAACTGCTCCAATGAGTTTAAGAGCTCATCCTCGACAAAGGACACCGACTACGCAACTTCTGACGACGAAGAGGTGAAGCGAAGTCGTGAACCAAGGGAGCACATTTCACTCAATACAAACAGTAACTCTGTTGATCTCTCACTTAATAACCTGCAAAAGCAGCAGCATGCTCACCTTCAATCCCAACTGCAGCTGCAGAAGCAGGCAGAGTTTGACCACCTTCGAGAGTCGATGTCTCTCAGTGTGCACAGCCCGCAGCACTCCGAGTCGTCCATGTCCTCGAACTCCGAGTCGACGTCTGCCACTACGACGACCACCACCACGTCATCGCTCTTTGCCAGCCTGAGCAACTTTGGTCCTGGACTTGCTGGCGCCCCGAACATGGCCTCCTCGCCGCTGCAGTTTGCCATCGACGCCGCCCAGCGCTCTCAGCTGGCTGCAGCGGCGGCGGCCGCCGTCAGTCCAGGTATGTTGAACAACGCCGGCCACGTTAGCAGTCACTCTTCGTCCGGCAAGCGAGCCAACCGAACGCGCTTTACTGATTACCAGATCAAAGTGCTGCAGGAGTTCTTTGAGTCCAATGCCTATCCGAAAGACGATGACCTAGAGTACCTCTCAAAGCTGCTTAATCTCAGTCCGCGTGTCATTGTAGTCTGGTTCCAAAATGCCCGCCAGAAGGCGCGTAAGAACTACGAAAATCAGCCCGCCTCTGAGCCCATTGAGACCGATGATGGCACTGGTCGCTTCCAGCGCACGCCTGGTCTCAACTACCAGTGCAAGAAGTGCCTGCAGGTCTTCCAGCGCTACTACGAGCTCATCAAACACCAAAAGAGCTCCTGCTTTAAGGATGAAAATCCGCTGGCGGCGCAGATTCGCATGGCCGCAGAGCGAACCAATCCCACCTCGCCCATCACTGCACCACGAGACACGACGACGCCCATTGACTGCAGTCGCTCGGCGACGGCCACCCCGGAGAAGGTGACGCCGCTGAACATGATGGCCAGTCCTGGGTCGGTCTCCACGGCTTCTCCGGCCACGTCGAGCACCTCCAGCAATCACAAGAGCAGTCCGAATGTGGCGGAGACCAGCCAAAGTTTCCCTGTGACAAGTGCACTGTAGTGCTGAAGAGTTACGATCAGTGGAAGGAACATCAGATAGTGCATCTAGTTCAGCAGAATACGAGTCTCTTCAATCCCTCATCGAGCAATCCGTTCAGTGGACTGATGGGCCAGTTTGAAGGTGCTCAGCAGTCAGTGTCCACTCACCTGCCCAACAGCCCACAGCCGATGACCATCTCGCCGAGTGCCAACATCTTCTCCAGTGGAGTGAAGCGAAAGCTGACCACTACCACTGACGACGAGACGACGAATCACACGACTCAATGAGCGGCAATGGTGGCAGCAATTCAGGTGATCAGGCAACTCGTGATAAGCGCCTTCGGACGACCATTCTTCCCGAGCAGCTGGACTACCTTACCAGAAGTACCAGGTGGAGTCGAATCCGAGCAGAAAGATGCTGGAGAGCATCGCCAAGGAGGTTGGTCTGAAGAAGCGCGTCGTCCAGGTGTGGTTCCAGAACACCCGTGCTCGTGAGCGAAAGGGCCAATTTCGGGCGCACCAACAAGTGATCCACAAGCGATGTCCCTTCTGCCGAGCCCTCTTCAAAGCTCGCTCCGCTTTGGAGTCTCACCTGGCGACTCGACACGCCGACCAGTACACCAAGGGCGACATCAACATCGACTCGCTGCCTGATGGTGATCCTTCGGAGGACGGCGACAACTCGGTGCCCGAGTCGATGGACCCCAGAAACAGCATGGACAGCAACATGGCGGACATGGTGCGACAGTACTACGCATCCTGCATGGGCGATCTCAACATGCAAGGTAGGTTTTGCAACCATTATCAACAAACACAAACACCCACACACGCACTAAAAATGAGTAGTAAAAGGGATAGAAGAGTGAGGATAGAAGAAAGAGTGAGCGTAGGAGATGGGAGCATGAATCAATGATGAAATGAAAATAATTAGCGATATTTAATTTGCCACATTTGGTGGCTTATCTTGTGGCTAAATAATTGATTAGTTAGCAGCAGTGGTGTGCAGCAGTGGTGGTGAATCAGTAGTAGTGAGACGGGAGCTATTATTATTAATAAGCCATTAGGCTCTTGGGAGGCATTAGACTCGCCAAGAGCGAGAGAGGAGAGAGAGAGCTAGCTAGCTGGCCCAGTTTGTCCTGTTTTTATGCTTCGCTAGGCATCTACGTTAATTTAATTAATTAAATCACACACACCAGACACAACCCAGAAACGCATTATTTCCTAGTAATAACATACCACCTTTATTAACTACTGCAGAAATAGCTAACATCTTCGTTCATCTTCAGGAAAAGATGGCGGTGGGTGCTTGTCCGCAGAACTCGCCCTGAAGATGAAGGTTCTTGAACACGCTGTCACACAGCAGCAGCAGCAGCAACAACACAGAATTCAGCATTTGCAGCCATCAACTCGAGCAGTGCTATCGACTTTGATCAGACGCCACATCCTCTGCAGTCAACATCGACGGCAACAACATCAACAGCAACAGCGACAACACCTTCCTCAGCCGTCTCCTCATTCTTCGCCAGCATTCGCAACAACTCCAACGGCGGCGGCGGTGGCCTCGGCGAGGATGAAGGCTTCGACGACAGTCGCTCAGAGGAGTTTGACTCCGAGGCAGAAGAGGAGATCGACTTTGACTACACACCAAACTCCAACCCGTCATCGCCCAGTGCAGCGAATCCCTTTGGCTCCAGCCACAGTGCCCACTGCAGCAACTCCGGCAACTCCCATCGCGGAGTGGTCAACTCGAACAGTAAGCGATTTCGTACTCAGATGACTACGGTCATGCTTAAGGCAATGAAGTCCATCTTTGCCGACTACAAAACACCGACTATGGCAGAGTGCGAAGCACTAGGTAGAGAGATAGGCCTTGCAAAGCGCGTAGTTCAGGTTTGGTTTCAGAATGCTCGTGCAAAGGAGAAAAAGGCGCGTTTGCAGTTTGCTAAAGCATTCGGCCGAGACTTGGACCTGAATACTCCTGCGATTGAGGAGTGCAAAATATGCAATGTTAAGTACAGCAAACATGCACCGAACGCCATGCAGGAGCACCTCTTCTCTAGCGCGCACATTGCCAAACTTAAGATTCAAATTGACAACCTTAAAAAGAACATTGACGGCCAGGAGGAGAACTCCATTGACTTTCCAGTGGCCTCAGGTCATCCGGTGCCGTTCTCAATGCTGGTCAATCCGCATTCGACCAATAACATCTTCACCGGTAATGGAGACCCAAAGAAAGCGGCCACACTGGTTCAGCAGCTACAGCTGATTCATGGCCTGGCTGCTGCCTCTCAAAACACTGGCCTAACTATGAACTTTAATGATCTGCTGAATGGCGTCAATGACGCCAATGGAGATGCCATCTCGAAGAAATCACTTGAGCAAGTGGAGCAGAACGAAAGCAACTTCAACTTCAGCAGCGAGCAACACGAAGGCGAGCCCAACAGTTTTTCCAGCTTTATGTTCAGTGCCGAGCGGTGATTGCCATCTCGCGGAGCACCTAGACATGTGTAACCGACTTCATCAAAAGGTGAGACGGCTGAAGCAGCACCGAATCTCACCGTTGTGATTTCACCTCATCCTCACTTTCTGACTGAACACACGTTAAATCGTTCCATCGATGATCAGATCTGACAGATTCTAAATGTCAGGAAAGCACAGGACAGTTAGAGCCGTAGACCGCAACTCTCGTTTGTCGCCCTTTTCATCTGTTTAATAGTCCTCATTTGCATTGGCAGTATTTGCACAAGCACACACTCACACACACTACTTAAGTCTCACCCCGATTGACCAGACGCCCTAAATGTGCAGCACGAAACCAAACAAGCAACCCACCGGGTGACCATGTCCGGTGGTCGTCCTCACGATCAGTTCCTATCTCGGCCACATTTTCTACTATCTCTCCCCTCACTCTATTACCCTCTTTCTCTCTGTTGTTTTCTTTTATAATTAAAATGCCGACTATTAAATATTGATTTTGCTTTTAAAGATGACACCCACTCACCCACTCACTCACACACACTGACCCAGACACACCTAGTAGACTGTGCTTTTGTGGATCAGCAGCAAGCACTACTTCCACCACCTCTGCCACCACCCACCCGCCCACACCGACTCACTCACTGCACTCACTCACTTGCGCTTCACTGGACACTATTTGTATTTATACTGTTCTCTATCTCTTTTTCTCCTTTTCCCGTACACTTTCTCTTATCTTATCGATTACGATTGGCCATTTCAATTGAACTTTGATGAAACAACCTCATTACTTTTCATTATAAATATTTAAGCCAAATAAATCTCATTTTTATTCAAAAGTGTCTATCGTTTAATCTACTGGGAACAAAATGGCGTTGGTCAATCGTTGTCAATGATCAAGCAATGGCTGCCTTTGTAGCTCACTTAGCAGCTGTTTAGCAAAGAGGAATGCGTAATCAGTTTAAACGTGCTCGCTCGTTAGATGGCAAGAGTTCATCGCTATGAGGAAAAAGTCGTAAGCGAGGATGTTGTGAAGTGCAGCTGTGCGCAGCAGCAGCCATACAATGTACATGTGTGATGGCCAATCATCATAGTGTTTGAACAACAATAAGCCTACCGATATCTCGCCGTATAGAAGTTGATGTCAACGATCACCGATCAAGTGGGCCCATTAGTGCGCACCAAGTACCAAGTGTTTTCTTCAAATGTAAGTAAATCATTGATGTGTCTTGCTTCACCTTAGCAAGAGTCGACAGAGTCTTTAACCGCCACCATCGCCGCCACTCAACAGGCATGCCATTTTGCGGTCATTGCGAGTGGAGTGTATTATTGTCAGCGAAGTGGCAGTGTGATAAGGTGGCTCTATCGTCGCTAATGTCCATTTGCTCTGTTCTTTCACGCTCGCCTTCCTGGCAATGTGTCCATTGTCAAGCCATTAAGCTGAGCCCACTAAGCCACTGACTTGACTTGACTAAATTTTTTTCTTCTTTTCACTACGACTTTTTTTGAAATGCAAACAGTAAATTGCTTATTTCAATTTGCCGCTGCCAGTGCCAATTTGATATTTTTCTTCTTTCCCTTTCTCTTTACGCCACTAACTGGCTGTCATAACGGCTTCCTCTTCGTGTCTCTGGTTTTCATTTTCTGCCATTTTCCTCCATTCTCGCATGCAATCGTTTAATTGCCTCATTGATTGTCATTTTCCTACTAATTGCCTAACTGCTAAGCTAATCGATCCTATGACATATCATTGACTCGACACTTTTTTTGTCTAAAAGAAAATAAAATCGAAACTAAAAAAATATATTCTTGCACGCTTACGTCGCCATCTGCAGAAAAACGGAGGCACTTTTTGCTCTTTCAAAAATAAAAACAAGTTTTGATGAAAAAGTTGTTTTGAAGATAAGCAATGCTTTTTAAGAGTGAACTCCCAAGGAAAAAAGCTAAATAGTAAATTGCTTTTGTTTTTTAAATGCAATTTTGCAATTAGTTTGAACAATTGTTAGTGACTTGCCATTAAAAAAGGAGAGAGAGAGAGTTGGTGCTCTTAGTGAGCTTTTGAAGAGCATGACAGTGAATCACAACGTGGCCTTTATCCTTTATTGAATTTGGTCTCTGCACTGTGGTACGCGCCCAAATAATGTTTTGATAATTGTGATTAAACTTTAATGGCTGCAGTGCTGCACTGTTCCAATTGTGTGCGATCATTTTTAGCGGTAATAATTGTTGGCCGCCAACGCTGCGCCACCGTGTCAAATGTATCCTCTCGCCAAGTGCCAGCTAGCTCAGAGAGTGGCCTAATAATTGCAAGTAAGTCACTCAATAATTCATGCAACCATGCTTCACTTTTTCCAATCGCCCGTTGATTTGTCTGCACTCCTCTCCCTCTATCCACTCTAGTTCCGTCTAGTCCAGTCCACTCTCATCAACAACTTATGCCGCCACCGCCGCATCTTCACTGGCCAGTGGCCACTTGGCTAATTTTTGCCATCTCTGGGTGAACACTTGTAAGAAGTGCGCGTCGACCAGCACCACCATACTTTGAACTTTGCTTTCTCCTGTGATTCTGGCAGCCATCTTGGTGCGGCAATGCTGGACCTCCACACAAATTCACAATTAGCAATTAGACGAGTCGTTGGATTAAATATTGAAGAGTCCTGGCAGCGTGCACTTAATTATTGGGCGACGTGGTGGAGGGCAGACTACTCGGTGTACTTTATCTGAAAAAAAGGAGAAGAGCATCTCGGTGGTGATGCGGCCTCGACTCTCTGACCATATGTGCCATAATTTATAAAGCCATCTCGATTTCCTGATTCGAATTCACTCGTTCACTCTAATCACGTTCATAGGGGTACTCCATGGACTCTATTGTTGAGGTTCCACAGTTCAACAGCGCAGAGCAGCAATTATTATTGAATTACCGAGTGAGCACTCATTTACTTCCTCGCATTCAGATTGCATCTCTACATTTGATCAACTTCTTTACGCTTTATACTTCTCAATCTGGCTCACTTTTGAGCGCACAAACTGATCACTTGAACTTGATTTCAGTGATCAGTTTTTGTTTTTTTGCGCTGGTTCTTTCATCTGCCTCTGCATGAACAAGCCGAATGCTTTTCTCGGCAGCGCAAAAATGACTGCAGGAAACTTTATCTTGTTGGTATATAATTCCTTCTTGATGATCGTTACGTCGGTGAAGGCATGTCTTGTTATGTGTGGCTGATTAGCGAAGAAACGAGCCATGTCTTTGAGAAGAGAGAAGAACGAGTCGATGATGAGAGGCGACAGAGAGAATCTTGACGCTTCGCTGCGACCGGGCACTCGTTTGACATTTCTCACAGCGCAGTACACTGTCCCGGTAGCATTAGGCACCGTCATCGTCCTCGTTGAGCATCGATGACACTGAAACGCTTACTGCTTCTTCTTGAACTCCACTGACTGGCTGAACTGACTAGTGCTGCGAACATTGGCGTCGAAGACAAGGGCAGGCAAGTGTCTCTTCGTCGTTCACTTTGTTTGCTTTTGTTCTTTTTCGATAATTCTTCAGACCACTGCTGCTGCTGCTTCTCTTCCTTCTCCTTCTTCAGCGTCTTTCGTTCTTCTTCATTTCACACTGTCTGCTTCTGATGATTAGACCCCTTCGAGTTTCCATTAGTGTGCTCGCTCAGATATCTGTGTACAATGGCTTCGGTTATATTAAAAATTAATTTAAAATGGATGGCTGTAATTAATTATAATGACTTGTCAGCCAACTCTGCTGCTCCCGATACAATTTGCCAGTCGGTTAGCAGTATACTGCTGCTGCTGCTGTGCTGCTGTAGCCGATCTACACGTCAAGCCAGGGCGTTCACAACGAAGAGGCACACCAAGTTTTACCGAATTAATTTAAACTATTTTCATTTTGCTCGCTCAATTAATAACAATAATAATCGAAACACCGTTTCATTAGTGTCAGTCAGTTGATGGGGAAGATAATGCCGGTCTGGCAGAGTGGAGAGCACCGTCAATCCACTACTGCGAGGATTCAGCGGCAGCGGCAGCAGCTGACGACGCCAGCACTTGCTCTGATTGCTTTCAAGCTATACTCTGGCGATTATACCGCTTCCAAATAGTCGTCCGGACGATGGACGTCCAGCAAAGGAGGCCAAGTGTGTTGGTATCTCTTTGTGCTGGCAAACAATTAACTAGCAGTGCGAGTCACTGCCGGACAGCTGCCAATTAGTTGCAAGGCACCGTTGGTCCCTTTCACTGGTGCATATATGCCCCCTTTTGTTTCGTCGTCGCTCTTCACCGCCGCCTCACCAGAAGGATCCGTCCCAGCCCCAAAAGTGCGATGCCATTACTCTAATCGATTGTGTTGGCAGGCAAATCTCGAAACTGGTGCTAGAGCTCTTTTTTCTTTCTTTCTCTTCACTCGTTCCCTTGATGGCACAAATTAATTTCCAGTCTCTTCCTTCCCACTAATAATGACTTCTGGCCTTTCGCGCTGGTGGCTGCTGCCGCTATTTTGGCGACGACGAGTGTCCAGTTGTTCAAGATACATTCGTCTTTCAATTGTTTGCTTTTTGCATGGCTTATCTCGCCGACTCTGTTATGCAAGTGGGCACCACTTAATAAGTGCTAGTTGAAAAAGAAAAGAGATAGAGAGAAAAGTATCGAGCTGTCTTCTCCTGAGCAGTTAATGAAATAACGCCGACTGCTAGTGTCGATTACATAACAGCACTGTCAAGAGGAAGCAGAGAAAGGAGAGGACAGAGACGACAAAGAAGAAGAGAAAGAAATAGAGGAAAACGAAGAAAAAAGAAAATGTTAATGACAACGACCAGTTTGGCGCAATTATTGTCGCTCGCTTGAATAGGTGAAATCTCAGTGTACCGTACGTTCAGTCGCTGGTCGTTGAACGTGTGACTGCAGGCCATTAATGACTGCCATTACGGCAGTGTGCCTGGCAACATCATCCATCCACTGTGTCTATTTTTGTACGATATTGATCTCGCCTAGGCGAGCAAAGTCACCGAGTGCACTGGCGCAAAAGTGCTCTCAACGTCCTCAAATGCCTTCTCTTGCCTGGCTCCTCAATCACCCCAATATTGCCTGCTGATCGACGCTGCACAAACAAAAGGTGCTGGCTGCCACTACTGCTGCTGCCTTCGACTAGAAATTCATACAGCGACTTATTTGGCTCGCCGTGAAGACAATCACCGGCTGCTGATTGAAATAATTAACTCTGTTGATGGTGCTGCTGGTTCCTAGGGTGGCAGGGAACGAGTGCAATTTATAACGCAGTATATTGACTGCTCGACGGCAATCGATGTGGTCACTGATCATTTTGCTGTTGCAGCTGCTGTTGTTGCCATTTCCATCGCCACTGCCTCCTTTCTTTCCATCTGACCGGTGCTCTACTGCACTTTGTAGTTAGTCCAGTCCGTTAATATCCGCCTTAGTTTGCGTCATTAATTGAAATGATAGCAAACTAATGATGGCTAGTTTTATGGAAAAAACGAAAAAAATCAATTTTATGGGTTGTCAGTTGCTTTTTTTGCTTGACCAGAGCTCTTGCCAGTTCTCGTTAATTGTGAAGCTACACACAGTGCCTCCACTAATGGCCGATATAACAATTTGCATAGGAATATTGCGATGCGAAACGGTACTCGTTTTCAAAAGTGGCTTGATTAATTGAGAATATGTGAGACGGAAAAAGTATAATGGGCCCAAAAGTCCTATCACTTGAGGCCTTTTGACTGGCAATGCTAATGAGGCCACTTTCTTTGTTTCTTTAAGTTTTATAGTGTTCGTTTTGTCTTATCCTCTACACCTCATTTATCTTCAGAGGAGCCAGTGCACTGTGAACACACCTGTTTGACCAAGGCTAATTGCTGGTGAGGCTAATCTGCCCATCCATGGCGAGTGTTTCCTTCTCCTTCTCCTTCTCCCATTGCCACCACCTCGAAACGCACTCTCTCCACCTCTTTGCAGCCTTGGTGTATTGCAGTCAGTCTATAGTTTCTCATGTAACTAATTAAAATCAAGTTCCCGTGGCAATCAAATGGCGTTAGAGCAGGAGCAGCTGCAGAGACGTCACTTCCCTCCCTTCTCTCACCGAGCAGCGTTGCCGTCTAATGGAAGCCCTTCTCTCCATTCCCATGCGCAGAGTGCTAGTTAATTATTGTGGGAGCTGCTCCCACTGGAGGCTTCAGTACTGCTTGATTAACTCGTTTAGGTTGCCTCGTCGTGCCTTCCAGCGTACTCGCTGCAAACCTCCTCGCAGGGCCACGGCCGTGCACTGGTGGTAGTGCAGTGTAGACTTGATTGGCTGCTCTGGCTGCCTCTCCTGCACCAACCACTCCACTTCCACTTCCACAGTAGGCGCTCTACATAATGGCTGGCACTTGTTTGTGCTGATGAAATTAGCGTGGCGCCTTAATTCATGTCCGTTTCGCTTACCTGCTTTCTAATTGGTCTTTCCTCTTTCTACCTTCTTCTGCCTCAGCACAAGAAGTATCCTTCCAAAACAAGCCATAGTTGTTGCAGTCGTTTTTTGTCTATAGCTTCAACTACTTTTGGGAGATTTTTCAAAGAGCACTTTTTGCCAAAATTGCCCTGATGTGTGTCTGTGTGCAGCACACTTAGCAAAGTCATCCTGCAATCTCACAGACAATTGCCAGAGCGAGGCAAATTATGACAGATGCCACCTCATTGGCACTAGAGGAGTGTCACTGCAGCCAGCTACCTGCACACTGGTAGCTCTCAGCCAAAGCAATGCTAATGACTGAGTCGCTCACTGGACAGTGTTTCTTCTGCCAACGCACTGCCACCACAATCCGACTACATTTTTTTAATTGTCTTCTAATTGTGATCTGTCCATTACTGACAGTTTTTCCTTTGTACATTTTGAATTTTCCACTATTGCGGAAGGTCACGCAAAGGCGAAAATGTTATGTGCTTGCTTGCTGCCATTTTCAAAACTAATAGCGCTGACTTGAAGCTTGTTTAATTCTTTCACATAAACTCTGCCGTCCACCAGTGGCTTTTTCAAAAGTCGTGACACCAACTTTGCAATTTTGCTAACATAATTGCTCGGAATCAAATGGGAGCATTTTATTTAGGCAAATGATGATTATTAAAATTATAAAAAGGGCTATTTTAAGTCAGGTGCAGCTCTTGTGCTCAATGCACTTTGATGCCGTCTTTAGCAGTATGGCATTGTCAAAGTACTCATGGAAGATCCGGCAACGCAAATATGAAATAGGTGCTGTCAATGACTTTTCAAATCAGGTTTACAATTAAACAGAACGACTTCCTACTGCTGAACTCTCTTCCATCTTTTCAATAACGACTTTACCGGCTGACAGCTCTTTTTTGACGATCAATCGATTAGTCGTCCATGTTCACTGCGCCAGTTCTTCTGCAGTTCTGGTGATTATGATTTCTGTCGTCAATCTCAGGACAATTCTGGTTAACGATCTAATTTATAAGTTTAAATTAATTTGACTTTATTGTTAAGGGCTTTATTTGCGGAAAACAACCTGTAATGCTTGAACTGTATGGTCGATACCTGCCGTTTCATTGCACATTTGCGCCAATTAACGGTGCGCTCTCATTCAACAACCTTACCTGTCCCAATCGATGTCAGAAAACATTTAAATTGATTTTTTGTATTTTCAGTTACATTCTCTGTTTGACTGTTTTCTCAGTTCTATTGCGCTTTAAAAAAAGTTTCTAAAATAGTAACAGTAAGCAATGATGCTGCATTTATTTAAAATGGTTAAACTTGATTTGCCAATTTGAAGCTAATATTAAAAAGGGGTTTGTGAAAGGTAAATTTACCGTTGACGTTTTAAAAGCACTTGCAAAATAAACTGCAAAAAGTACATCTTGTTTTACTACACCCAATGTTGATGCTTGTAGACGAGTGATTTGCGGTAGCTTTTCCCCAGTTGGCAATCGAGTCATTTTTAATAATAATAAGCCAACACTAATCGAGCCATTTGGCTAGCCGGCCAAGTAACTGCAGCAATTCATTTGTTTGAATGTGCGCAAATTTTTTGCTAAAATGATGTCAATTATTGCCAGGTTGAGGTTCTTTCCTCGCACACACATGCAGTTCACCTTGTTCTTCTATGCAATTTCCAGTTTCTCTAGGTGACTTTAAAATGCTTTAATCTCGTTGAAATTGTCTTGTAAATTAACCACTTCTCTATTTGAATGTAGTTTTTACCTTTTGAGTGAAGAAAATCAATGCCGGTGGCATCCGTAGACGTGTTGTCTACAATAATTTACAGCTCGTGCCTTGCACACTGATAGCTGCATTCACTCTTGCACCACTGTTTCTGCTGGTGCTGCTCAATTTTTGTTGGCCAAAAGTGGTGGACGCGATTACCTCGATTGTTCCAAATGTCGTTTAGCGGTTAGCAACTCATTGCCCACTCTCCACTGCTGGCTGTGAGAACTTTAAAGAGAAGACCAGAGCTACTGCAGTTTGCAATGCACGCACAAACTAGACTTTTTTCGCTGGTGCTGGTCACTTTGGGTGCTTCAAACTGGCACATGACCGGGTTGTTGACTTTTGCCAGCAGTAAGATAGCTGATGGTATTTTGTTCTTCAACAGTAAGATTTGTGTTCACACACCATTGACACAAAGTGGACTTGATCGAAATCGATGCAAAAATCGACGTTTCAAAGTAGTATCTTGTTGCCATTTTCCTGCCTGCTAAATATATCGACAATAAGTGGATGCGTCTGAGTGTGTAGAACACTGTTTGACGACCAAAGATAGAGTTGATCAGTGCAGTTCGTTTGTTTGATGTAAATTGACAACGACGAGAGTGCAAGGATTGAATGCACATTTAAGCACACTTTTGCTAATTGTTTGACAGTGTGTTGCTACAGTACAATCGGCTTTTCATTTAACTTTCTCTAATCTGTCCTTTTAGGACACTTATTTACGCAATACAATAGCACTTATGTGTCAGATTGAATTTGAATGCGCACTGGCAACATGTTCACACATGGCCATGGCCAAAGTAACCCTTTGCGATTTAATCACTTGGCTAACACTTTTTCCCTTCAGACAGTGATCATTGCTTACTTGGTTGCAGCAAATTCATGTTGCAAATAGCTTCCTTTTATCAACGTTTTTGTGTGACCTTCACATTGTGCACACCGTAAAGTTCATTTGTCCATCAAGCAACTGTGGGCTCTGTGTGTGTGTTTGTATGTATTTTTCTTGTCTTGCTTTTCTAAGCTACGAAACCGCCTTGGCCGTTTCGTGTGCGGTCATTCAAATTGGCGACCAGAAACAGCACAAAAAAGTCTGACTGGCTCTCATGACTGACAATTAATAGTTAGCGTGGTCAACGTTGCGTTTACACTCTAATTAACTTTTGCCTGTGTCGTGCTTTATTATACTATTATGTACCAGCAATACCACTACTCCTACTCTTGCTGGCCACTTTTGGACACCAGTGGTAAAGTCCAATGGTTGTGGCGACGGTGTCCATCCTCTCGATCTGTTCAGCGAACAGTCAGTCGGTTAGTGGACAGACAGTGCCGTTGTGCGCTCAATTACCACCACTGGCCATGTTATCTGCTTCTATCCTTCTCCCTCTTCCTTTCCCTCTCTTGTTGGCCACATTTCGTTTGTATTTTGGTATTGCAACCCAATTTAAATAGCAAATTATCAATAAAAAAGTCTTAATTGAAACTTGCACGCACAGCTTTCCAGTATTGCCGCCACCACTACTGCGACTGTCTATATGTCTGTCTGTGTGCCTTGAACCCTTGGAGACTTTAGTCTATACTGCCCTCAATTTAATTGATTACGTTTCACACTGCTAGAGACGGCAACACTGAAGATATCTTCGTTATGCGTTGTTCTTTTCCTGTTTCTGTCTACATTGTCCTCATTTGGAATGGCTAACTTGAATTTTGTTTATTTGTAATTGCTTCCATGCTCTTTCTTTCTCTCTCTCTCTCTTTCTCGCTCCTTCTTGCCCATCGCCACTGAGGTCAAAGTTATTAAAGGAGGAATCAAAGTGGCGACTGTATGGCGACTGGTTCAATTAAAACGAAACAAGTCAATTGGTTGATGTTCGATTATGTTCTAACTTGTGGCCCACTGGCGGCGATTAGCAGCACGCAATCGGTGAATGGCGGTGCGACCAGGCAAAGTTAGAGAATCAAACAGTCGGTGCGAAGTGTAAGTCTGTGATGAGCTAGATGAAAGAAGAAGGAGAAAAGACCGGACAACCGTAGCTCTGTCTGGCATTACCAGTCACCGAATCGACTTTGATCGGAGTTTTCCAACTTTGGCAGTCTCTTTGGCGGTAATTAGCGCGTTTTCATTTCTGACGTTGCTTTAGCCTATTCTTCGTTGCCTATTTTTGGGTAGTGAGTATTGCTGGTATTGATGAAAAAACAAAAACCAAACTATGCGAATTCGAATGGGATTTTGTTTGCTTTGCCCATCTCGTTGTCGCCGTAGTGATTGCGTGCGCCGCCGAGGTCAGAACACTACTAGCGACTGGGCAAGTTTGTTCGCTCAAGTGCCAAGTGGACTGTGCATTGGACACCAAAGCACTAAGCAGCAGCGGCGGCAATAGCAGCAACCGTGAGCCCCTTTCCGACGGTCCTCAAAGATGATGAAAGATAATTGCAGATGGAAAGGCGTCAATGTTGAATATGAAGGCGACTTGCATTCATTTGCCCTGTCTGCACTAGACACAACGTTAATCGTTGTGTTATTCAAGTGATGAGGATAATAATGGTGCTATTAGATGTATAAAAGAACAATTAAATTGATGATACCAACTGGAATATAATTGGGCTTGACGTGGCCGGAGCTAGAAGACGGGGACAGCCACTTGCCTGCCTCACTCACTGCCTAACTCTGACTTTGAGTCTGGTTGGAGTACTGGCTAGAGTAGACTCAAGCGGGCAAATCAAACTGCCATCAGGACAATTTGGCTCGCTCCTTGCAGACAATCGGCTGCGATTCTCTCTCTCTCTCTCTCTTTTCTCTCTCTCCCTCGATCCCTCGCGCCATTCTCAAAGCGATTGCTTTGTTTGTTTATTTCAATCTTTCCACTTGTTCGCTTTGTTCTTCTACTGCAGGTTAGGCAGCATCGGCACTACTGCCATCGCCACCACTACTACTTCCACTCATTCATCTTTAATAAGAGACAAATTTGGCAAGTTTAGTTTAGCATAAAAAAGTGAAGCAAATTATTGGCCAATAATTACATTTGATTACTTCCTATGGAAGAGTCAGTCTCCGGTCGGCAGCTTCAGTGTCCCTCACTCTATCATTTCCACTCAAAGTGCTTTCAATTGGTTTAATTTGCAGCCACGAAAGACGATGACGAAGATGAAGGCGCACTTACACAGGCAAATCCTCTTCCAATCTCTCTCGCTCGTTCTGAAGGTGTCATTGTTCCATTCATACCTTGGCAAGCCATTTGTTTATGCTTAAATTATCCTCAGACAATTGCCTCCTCTCTTTCTTTCTCTCCTCACTCCAACTTTGTTGTTCCTTTTATTTCTCAATTGCCACTGATGGCAACTTTTAATTGACTCAGTCCTGGTCACAATAGCAGCAATCGTCGTGCACAGACTGTGATGACTGCCGAAGTCTTCTGATCAGTCGGCGCCTTCAATAATTTCAATAATTATGTCTATAGAATAGCAGCCGTACTTATCAAAGCATCGCCGCGTATACCTGGATGGTCACTTCAGGCACTTGCACTCACAGTCTGCAGTGTTTGTCGCCAGTTTGATTAACAGAGAGAAAAGGAAGGAAAGAGAGGGAGAAGGGAAAAGACTGAACGTGCCAAAGAAAGGTGATGATTCTCCTTGTGTCCACTATTATTATTGCCTCACAGAGTAGAATCTAGCTGTCAAAATTAAAAAAGTTTTTGACGAGTCAGCGTCAAAGGTGAAGCGACCGGCGTCTCTGAAGATTAGTTAGTCAGGTCTCTCTCTCTCTCTCTCCACTTTTTCTGCTAGTAATTAGCCTTATAGAAATGGCACCCTTGCTGTAGTGGCAGACAGTCGTCGCCGCAGTCCTTCCTCTAGTCCTATCTTTAGTGAGTAGAGAAGAGCAATTATTGTAATTATTTTGTACGAAGCAAGTCCGGTTGACTTGCGGTTCGCACCTTCTCCTCTCGCACTGCTCACACAGCATCGTCTCCATCACTGCAACGGCCAGGTGTCGGCGTTGTTAGTCGCACTCACTCATTCATTTGTGGCGTCGCTTGACGATTGCGCCTGCTTCGATTATCGTCCTTGCAATTAAGCCTCACCGTCTGCAAGACAAGATCTTGCGTGTAAAATTTTGCACGTCTGTCGTGAGCAAAACAAAACCCACCACCACCGTTGTTCACTATTTTCAATGAACAATCTTGCCAAGAAATATTCTAATGCTTTAGATTTCTTTGCATAATTTTTTGAGTTTTAAAAAATTCATTTGATATTAAAAGTAAAACCTCTAATTTGGTGTACCCTTTTAGCAAAGTACTCTTCTGTCTATTTTTTTCTGTCAGCGTTTTTAGTCATTCACAAAGTTGACTTCATTGAGTGAAGCAAGTTTTCACTGCGACCACTAATAAATCAATCAGTCTTGATTGCACTGGCCGAGTAAAGTAGACAGGCGAAGAGTAGACAAGGCTCCTTCTTCACCTGCACTGATGCGCCAGTGTGTACGCCAGTGGCCGTACCTCTATCTGTCGGCCGATGTTTTGCAGCTCGTTAATTTTGATTAATGGACAAATCAAAATATAGTAGTCATCTACAGATGCGTGCCTCAGTGTGTCTGCGCACTCTGAAAGGGCAATGAGCATAATTACCTGTAAATAAAGTGCTACTTGTCATTTCTGACCATCATTGACATTCAATGGTAAGACTCGGCATGACTACGACAACGACGATGATGGTTGCACCGAATTAGGGCGCACAATGCACACATACCGACTGATAGGGGCACTACAGCAGTCCTCACAGCGGCGTGCACTGTCCAACGGCTAATTTGCTTAATTGTCCCCATTGATTGCGTTCGGCCAGTTGAGCCGCATCACAGTGACATGAATGGCGATTGTCTGCACTCGATGTGAGTGCGCAGCCAGAGAGCCTACCAAGTTGACACCATAATTACCAGTCTTGTCTCCTTGATATTGTTGATTATTGCCGTTTATATATTTTATATGCAGGTCTAACTATGGCCGCCATAATGGGCCAATCGGTGGCAATCAACACTGACCGGCTCCACCGAGCAACCACAGAGCTTCAGAGCCGAATCACCATCCTCAGGAGGGATGCAAATGCCCACTTGAGGAGGATGCCAGGCACGGCGATGAGCGACCGATTGAGAAAAAGGATGCGTGCTCGTCTAATTGCCCACTGATAAAGTGAACACAGTCGCCTGCCGGTGATGCCTGCTGCTGATTCTGCTGTTGCTGCCAGTGCACTGCCAGATCCGGTTTCATGTCACATTTGAACGCAAGAGCGTTGTGCTGACCGTGCAAGGCACACTCGCATTGAAGAAACTAGCGCTCACTTCAAAGTTGTCTGGCAGAACATTAAAATTAACAGCATTCGTAATAATGGTTAAATAATGTGATGGTAGTGCTTGTGATAGTGTGCTGTTTTATTGCATACTGTGCTTTGATTGTCTTCTTGTCAATTTTTCAATCAAGCCTAAATACTTGTATGATTGCAAAATTATTTTGTTTGCAAAAATAAATTTTAAACAATTTAATTAATTAACAATTTTAAAAATAAAAATTAAAAATTGTTAAAACATCATAAAAATATGTTTTGTAGTATTTACTTTGAAAACCTAAGTGCTTCAATACGTTTTTTAAACACAAACAAAAACATTTACTACAACAGGGTGACTGGCCAAAAATATTGCATTTTTTTAAAAAAGTATTTGATATATCTTGGCAGCCTCTTCATAAAGCGGTAAAAAGCGGTACAACCGGTCTCAAACGTCAAGTCAACGATGCTGGTCAATGAGCTAACACTGTTTTATTGCATATTGTGCCGTTGATTGTCTTCTTGTCAACTTTTCTTAAATGGTCTTGCTATTGATTTTATCATAATTTAATTTTGTCTGTTTCCTATTGATTGAAGAAAATTTTTTCCTAAAAATAATTAAACTTTCTTTTACAGCACTGTGCTTGATAAAACGATAAAAGAGTCGAGAAGTTTAGCAACACTGGCTACAATCGCACACACACCACACTCAATTAATGTCTTTGCTAATGACACTTCGGTGCGGAAGATAGAAAGAGCATTTTGGCAGCACTACCGCCACCACGACTTTGGGCTCCACCTTGGTCGATCAGTCGCCTTTATCGGGCACGCCGTGTGATTTCAATTACGCTCTCACGAATTAATCTTTTGTTTAATCTCCTTTCTCTGCCGCCGCTGCCAGCTCTCCAGCGTCTTTCATTCACCTCTCTGCATAAGACTAACACTATTCGCCAGTAATGGCTCTTTTCAGCCAAATCACGCTAAAAGTGCTAAATGACATTTGCACTTCCAGTCATTTGCACACAAATAATTAACACACACACAAAGAGCTAGCTAGCTGCCTTTCACCTTTATTATTATTATGTGAGTGAGGCATGCAAATCAAATGGTCCAACGATGGTGCGATGATGATAGTGCCGCCAGGTTGACAAAGACACTGCTGCAGCTAATGGTCGTTTGTAAATTGTCATTGCCGCTAATTGATCAGAGCGCTGCAATTGCCGATCAGCTCCAGGATACAGATCCTGAACTGCTGCCTCAGTCAAATATTGCGTCTTCAATTATTAAAACGCAGTGCCTGGAACAAGTAAGCATACTTGCTTGGTTTGCTTCAGTCTCCTCCAGCCTGACCAATCAGCCAGTAGGCAGACCTTGATCGGAAACCAAGAGAACAAAAAAACCTACAGTGAAGTTCTCAGGAAGTAATCGGCATCTGACTTCTAATAAAAGCAATTAGTGGCCCGTGCCGATGATTAATATCAGCCTCTGTGCGATGCCAATTTGTGTGTTTTTGGTTGTATGAACCGAGCAGTCCTGTCAACGGATCGGTGAGAACTTTCCTCTGTGGTCCCTGCACCACCAGGCACACTAGCAATAAATTAATGGCCAATTTTTGTTAATGAATGTCGCTTCTGTTTACCTTATTAGCTGATTGTTTTATTAGTGTCAAAGTTACGAGCAGGCAGTCCATTGTCTCTGTGTCTGTGTGATTGCTAATAAAAGCAAGCCACTAATGACATTTATTTGGGCAAACGCAAACATTGATAATGACATTATTTCAACGCTAATGAACGTTCGATGTGACTTATTTGCAAGAAATATAAATGATGCATACTTCCAATTATGACTTGGAAATTAGTCTGCGGTACCTATGCTGGTGTGCCCATATCAAAATCGGTCAGTGCAGTAGACTGGCCACACGCCTAATTGGACTTGTCTCAAGTATAGCGAGTTTTACTTGCCATTTGCTTGCAGCCAATATTTCTCTTGCTGTTTGCAGTGACATATTGATTGATGTAAACGGTTTTTAGTTCACTCTTGAAATAAAAAAATGCCCAAAACAAACTCTTAAAATTGTGGCAAAAAATCTTTAATAATTATATAAAAATAAAATTTTTAATGATTTAAATAAAAGTAGTATTTTGAAAAAAAGATTTGTGTTTTAAAATCGTACAACAAAAATTTGGTTTACTTTTAGTAATTTTTAGTTGGTTAGAAATGCAAGTCAAAAAAAAGTCACGCTAAAACATTTTGAATATTTTATTGTACGATGTCTATGAAGGAAACATAACTTTTAGTTTTGTTTCACAAGTTGTTTACAGCACCAGTTGACATTTGTAACTTTTTAGCACATGAAAAAAACCTTTGCTTCTGAAATTAGATTTCTTGGAATCATTTCCTTTTGCATCAACAAATGTATGTTATTTGTCCTGCATCGATCACATTCTTTGCGATTCCTTTTAATCAATTAAAAACTAGCTTTTAAATTCTTTGTTTTTAATAAAAAATCTGATTGTGTTCCACTTTTAGCACAAAACTAGTTTTGACGAAGTACTTGGAAGTTAATGAAACATGTTTTGAGAACATCGCTGGAGACAAACTTCACATTCATGCATTGACCATTTGCGTGTTTCATATCCATTTTCTGGGTGCGTCATTTCGGTTTGTTCGCAACAACCATTTGTTCACTGACACTTTAACAAAGCGAGTGTCTTCCTGCTTGATGTCTGCATCTACGTTGACACATCATTACTCTTTTTAATTAATTTGTCCATTCTCTCAACAGCTACCACAAGAGCCCACGGTTATAAAGGATGCTGACAAATTCGAGATCAATGCAAATTGCTTCCTTACGTCTTAGTGGAAAGGGGCCAGGTTTGTTTGTCAGGTAAGATATCTCATTTCTCATAGGCAGTAATAAATCGAATTACATCTGGCCATTGTCTTGACGCCGAGTTCATCACAGTGTAGGTGGAGTAGGTGGCGTAGGGGTCTAGCAGAAGTAGTGTAGCCAAGTGGACCCAATGATTAGCAAGCAAGCACATATGCGGCGGCTATTTATCAGCGCACAAGCATAGTCTCACTCACTCACTGTGTCTGTCAGTCTGACTTTCTGTGAGATTTCTTCGATTATACCGACCAAGAAAGAGCACATTGAGCTCTCTACGCAGTTCCCTTTGAGTGGCACTGCAATTATCACTATCATTAATATGACAGAGCACAAGTGTGCCAGGGCACTATAAACGAGTGATTGCACCTGCAAAATTGAGCCTTGCTGGAGAGAAAAAATTTCAATTAGAATAATGATAATGACCAGATTATGCGATCTGAAAGGCAGCGGAGCGCAGCCAGCTCGATGCCCTCGGCGGACTCTTCTCGCGATGTCTTTGACTTGTAGCGAACCTGCCAACCTTTGCCAATCTCTCTTTCTCTCTCACTCCCTCACTCACTGGTTCAGTCATCCATTTCCATGTACGCGTTCTCTCTTTCTCAGTGCAGTATCCATTTGTTTTGCTGGCCACTTTTGCCTCCAATCTATCTCTCCTTGCCTACCTTTCTTTTTTCTGATATTTTTCCATCTTCCCTTTGCATTCATTTTTTGTCCATCGTTTTCAAGTCTTCCTCTCTCTCTCACAGGGCCATGCATGCATAACCAGACGGTAGTTTTCATTGGTAATTATTGTAATTATACTATAGACAAACAGGTTTTAGTTGCATTCATTCACGCGCCTTCTCAGCCAGCCAGGGCAGCTCTTCTCTCTCTTTCCCCCAGTTGAGTTGTTGTGCACAGTGCTCACCATTCACCATACACCAGCACTTGAACTGCGATGAAAGCGACTCAAAACAGAGAGTCCAAGATGGTTGCACAAGACTTGCTCTCTCCCTCTCCCTCTCTCTCTCTCTTCCTTCACTTGCCACTTTGAGAGCAAGTTCATCGGAGCGAGTTTGTAGCATGGTTAATTACGGTTCAGCGTGAGCTGCAAGAAACCTCCCACCATCAGTGTCTAATCATCTTAGCCCGCTCAATTAGTACCTCCTCTCTTCTCCTTCGCTGATAGTGGTGCACTTAATCAGCAAACACCTACATAAGAAGTGGCTCCACCTGTTTAATTTGTCGATCGCTCAAGTATTGCCGCTCAAAGCTGGAAAGCTGGCCGCCATGATCAGCTAATGGCGCTCTTCAGCGGTAATGACGGCTCCAGAGGCAGTCACACTGTCTGTCGTAATGAGTCTTTAAATTATCTGCTGGCTTTAAATTCTCTTAATTTTTGGGAAATATTGCCAACTGCTAACAATGGCAATGGAGAGGGGGCAGAGGCAGTCGCAGCATGTCTTTTACTCTGCTCGGCTAATAATAGCACCAGCACTAGTGGCCGATGTGCATGAACGTTTGCTTCGGTTCGCTTTTTGCACTACACATTTCGATGCGTTGTGTTAATTCTATCAAATCGTAATGACGAGCATGATGAGAGCAGTAATGGCGACGGTAATGGCAGCATACATTTTTGTGGAGAAATGCACTCTCTTTGCTGTTCTTTCGATCGCTCTCTCCTTTGAAGCCATCATCACCGAGTGTGTGTGTTTCTTTGTTGCATTGTTTTTATTGCCTGGCCACTCTTGATAATTCACACAGGTGAATGCAAACATGACCGCCAGAGGAGCTCAGACACACACACACACACACTGGACAGTGTCATGTGTCGTGGTGTAGTGGTGCTGGGGTGGCAGGCGGACAGCATCACTACTACCACCACCAGCACGACTCACACACAGAATCGATGCAAATTTATATTTTGCATGTTTTGCTGTAGATTATTTCTCGTGCCAATAATAGATCTCAAAGTAGAAAGAGAGGGAGAGAGAGAGAGTCCAACAGAAGAAATCACTCTCTGCCTCACCATTCGTAAACCTGTGTAAGCACACAAACTGGAGAGAGCTCACTAAAATACTCGCTGAGAGAGTGCTGTAATTATATTCTATTATTGGCTGAAAAGCAGGCGACTTGGAGCAACTGCCAATTGGCAATATTAAAATTAAAGTATTTTTCAAAGTCATAGTAAACTGACTTGATTGCGACCTGAATGAAGGCAAAAAAGAGGGGGAAAGAAAGAAAGAGAGGGGGAGAGCGCCGAGGTAGAGCGAGTGAGCGGACAATCGGCGGACAGTAGTGCCTGCCGGCCTGTCGGTAGAGTCAGTTCATTCAGTGCTTTGAGGACAACCAAGCACTTGGCCGACTGTGCTTTGTCTTATCTTTGCTTGTTCGCGTTCGCCTTGTTGCGAGTGATCGACTCGAAGATGATGAGTAATTCAGGTGAACTAAGAAGGAGAGGGACTACTCATTCATAAGAGTCTCTTTCTGTGTATGTACTCTGCTCGCCACTAAAGACTAATTGCCACCGTGTGTGTGTGTGGTGATTGATCTCGAGAATGATTGGCCTCGTAGCGCTCCAAAGAGTGGCTACACTCACACACAACCTCACTGCTCCATCGGAGTGGTAAGTGGAGGTGAGGTGCTGCTGCAGTAGCTGCTACTACTACTACTAATTTTGCTGGCCAGTTCATAATTGCATCTGTCTGTCTGGCGCCAGGTCTGTCTTCACTCTGTCTCTTTCAGTCCCGGTCAGAGTTCACACAATTCTGGTCAATTACTCTCTGCTTCGATTGACATCTTCTATTTGCTCTTTCCCGTCACTGTTTTGAATCAAAGCTGCCTCGTCCTTTGCAGCATCCATCTGCACACTTCTACCTGGCCATGTAAATGTATTGTTTTACTTCGTTTTCTAATTATAAGAGAGACATGATCATGAGAAGAGACATTCGAGATCACAGTAATAAGTATGCTATTGAGCCATAATCAATGCATCCATTTTTTATATTATCATCATTTCTCAGCCCCTGACTGACACTGCGATCGAAATGCTACAAATCAAAAAGCAATTCTTCAATTGCTAGACCGTGTTATTATGACGGGCGACACAGTGCAAGTGAGTGAGTGTGTATTCATAGACGAGTGAAAATGATAATCACAAGGCACAACTCCAGAGACAGAGCACTTTTAATCGAGCAGTGAGCTGTTGTCCACTGGGTATGAATATACATTTCGGCTCAGGCACAAATATTACTTCACTGGCCAGTTAGCATTGTGCTATCTGGCTCACGAATTGTCTTTTTTAATCAATTTTAATGCAACTTTGAATTAAGCTCGGTTTTGTTTATACCCTTCATTATGTCCTCTAAAGTGACTGCTCTCTGCTCACTTTGATTTGAAAGCATTGCCAGCTAGTGATGAACATTCACGACTGGTCAAACCGTGACACTGTCCACCTTCGCTCACTTCGGGGCAGACTTCTTGAAAAGCGGTGGTGGTACTGCACACCGCCACTCTATTGAGGGTACCTTTACGATTGTGCGTGTGACCATTAGAGACTGGTCATTGGTCGGACAATACACGGGAAAAGACAGAGGGAAAGAGAGAGAGAGAGAGAGCATGCAAATCGATGGCAAAGTAGGCACAGTCACTGTGAGTTGTTCGGACATCACCACAAAAGTGTGCTTTGTCTGGTGCACTACCAGCAAACCGCCGCCACAATCTGACAAATCAGGCACAACTTTTAATCAACGCTGTTATTAAAGTGCCCTAATGGCTAGATTGGCATTACCGGTGCAGCGGTCTAGACGGCAGTGCATCAAACGTACAATTAGCTTATTTGCTACACAGTTCTTTTTTGCCTTTCTCCTGTACAATACCATCTGTGATGTGAAGAATCGACCACTGCTGCCATCGGTCACAACATCGGTTTCATGTGTGCCTGCAAACGGATGCAAAACAAAATCAGATGAGAAGGCCCATTTGCTTGCTTATTTCGTTAGCAGTGCTGAAAGGCCGCAGCAGCAGTAGCGGCAGCTCAAAACATTTCTCCATTCTCAGTAGAGTGCATTGAAAGTGCAGTGCTTTTTATAATTTGTAATCTTCATTTCGGCACGGAATGCAGAAGCCGGTGATTGCTGCATGCGCGTGCACTGCATCCTTTGTTCAGGCACAATCTTTTGGTCGCAAAGGATGCTAGACATTTAAACAAATGCAAGGAGGCCTCCTCTGACGAGCAGCACACAACTGCACAGCCACGAACTGCTGCCGCAGTGCACAAACTGCAGACAAAATATTTGGAGCAATTTTAATAATATTAAAATTAGTTTGCTTATTAAAGACTATTATTAGTCGGCGGCAAGGAAATGCTTTGTGTCGTAATTTAAGGGCAAATTTGCATGCGTTTCCCAAATTGTTAATAATGACTTAAATGTATAACGAAATTAAATTTTTTCTATTAAATTTTTTCATATGCTACCATTATTAGCGGCATTCTGTTAACGCTAGAATACTTTTCTATTCAAGCTCAATGCTTTTATCAGCATTTTTAATAACGTTTTAATGTTATTTTAATTTTGAAATTGATTTCCAGCTTGCAACATGGGCGCAACATCTAATGGAGAGCAGAGGCAAAGGCCTGCTGCTACTGATTATGTCGATGCTGTGGTTTACTGGCATTCACTTTTGCCAATATATTCTTCAACTTATATGTTTCGTTCAATTTGAGACTGTTTGTTTGCATTTGTTCTGTCTTTAGTAATTATATTTGGTAGTTTCATCTACTCAACCGTATGCGGTTTTGCACAAAGTAGGGCATCTTTCTGAAAGCGATATTGAAAAACTTTTAATAACATTTTAAACTTTTATATTTCAGTATTTAAGAATAATGAATTAAACTGTTTTGTCAGAATTTGTATTTCTGAACACAAAAGTATAACATTTTCACAAATTCATTAAAAACTTAATGAACTATTTTGCTAGTTAACTAGTTTTTAATACCGTTTATTTTTTAAATTGTTTTACCTAATGTTTTAATTGTTTTTGAAAACATTTCAAAGCATTACTAGAGGGATAGTTCTTGACTAAAAGAAGAATTACACTGAAAGCTGTGGAGAGTGGAGCGAACAAAATAAAATTTTAGTTTTCACTTTTATGCGCCATCTATGCACACTTTAGCCAACAATAAAAAATATTTTGTAAATCAGCTAGATAATCTTACTCGGATCAAATAGACAAAAAGTGATGTCATGTTTTCATCGAGTGCAGATGGCAATTAGGTGTGAGTAAGACAAATTGCAGTCAAATGGTTCGGCGGTAAGGTAAAGTAGGTCAATAGGCGTAGAAGGGACAGGTGCCAGCACGACTGCAGCAGTCTTTGGTCATGATTTGCCTAGTGCCGTTAGACTGACAAACGTGGTCCACACACCACCACCACAACCACCGGTGCACACGCGTTCACCTTAATGAATTTATATGGCCAATTTGCAAATTAACCAAGCTGCGCCTGTGATTGCCAGTAATGATCGACCAAATGTTCTAGCCTGTTTTGGCCGAGCATTCATCACCACTCGACCACCAATTGTGCTTTCCTTGAGAAGAGAGGACACGTGCGAGTGTTGAGTGGAGAGTGCCAGGTTTAGCCGCCAGCTATATACCTGCTGCTGCTGATGCAATTCATTAACCTACTTTGAGCGACAATTAAGACGTATTGCACAGTTGTTCAGTCGTTGTTTTAGCCACCGCCAAATGGCCTTCCTCTGAGTGACAAGGCCAGTTGTGTGTACTGTCGGTTTGCAGTTCAGTCTTTTATTTTGCTGTAGTGTTCTTCAGACAGCATCAGCCCGCAAGCTTTAGTTAGTTTCCGCCAAGTCAAATTGTTGAGCGATTTCCTGTAAATGGTGTTCCACTCACCGTTCACTGTCCACCGGACTAAACTATTTATTTTAATAAAATTTAAATTTAAAATGCTTTTTTAATATTTTATTAAATTAAGATTCGTAGGCATAAATATAAAAATTGCTTAGTTAGTTTGAATTTGAAATTCAAAAAACGATGGAAAAGTAAAATTATAAATTTAAATAATGAAAGAGCTGTCATGTCGTTGGTCTCTGCTTTGTGTTTGCCACTGACCGTTCTCCATCTTTGCCTTTTCTTTTCCCCTCTCACTCTCGCCCTCTCAGTTAAGTCAAATTTAATTTTAAGTTTAATAAAATTGCATAGGAAAATAGGAAAATTAATTTAATTTGCTTGGCGAGTGTTGTTGGCTGAAGTTTGGGCCTACTTCTCTGGGGCGCCGTGCCGGTTGCCGCTTGAGTCGCCATGTTTGGGTAAGCAATGCTTTGCCTTTGCAATTATTGCGGGGCCCTTCTTGCGGCCCTCTTGTCCAGATGTCTGCCCGACTGACAGGCAGGCAGGCAATGGACGCTGGACTGTGCGCTGAACACTGGCACGACAGCAAGCAAGCTAGCTCCTTTGCCCTTCACTTGCTTCTTTTGCCTTCATTTACAAACAGCTCGGCCACTAACTAAAGCCAGACTAGAGTTCAATTTAAATTTTATCGATTTTGGTCCATCTCTTGCTCTCCCCTGGCAAGGGAAGAGAACAGGCACACACACACTTTGCCTGAGCCTTCAGCCTGCTGTCCGCTGCCATCTCAGTTAGTGTTTCTGCCTTTCCTCTGGACCTTCGTTACTCGCGTTGTGTTGAATTTGAATTTAAATTCAAATGAAGATTTATATAGCACATTTGGAAGCACTCATTCATTGCGCCTTATTGCAGCATCGATTCATTATTTACTTAGTGCTCCGTGCGCGCCTAATTCCTCCTGACCAGCCAGCATCGATGCATTCTCCGTCTGCCGTCTGCTGCTGCCGCGCTGCACTGGCCACTCTTTCTCTTGGCCACTGCATCACTTCCTTTTCTTTCTTTCTTTTCTTCCCTTTCTTCTCCTTCTCCTTTTCCATCTTCTTCTTTTTCTTCTTCTCTGCTGGCCATCTTTTGCCATTAATCAGCTGAATCGCGGACTGTGCTTGCAACCATAATCAAATTAGGCCGTGTGTTTATTAGATGAAAATTGTAATTTCTATATCTGCTCGGTGCAAATGAGAATGTTTCTTCCTTGCTTGGCCAGCAGTAATCGATTGGAGGAGAGCTAGTAGTTGCCAAATTCGGTGTGTGCCAGTGTCTATGTGCCTGTCGAGCGAGTGGCGTCCACTGGTGCGCTCACATCGATCAGCATACGCAGTCCAACCGACAGATAGACAGTCACAGAGAAAGAGAGTGAGAGAGTTTCACAACTGAAAGGCTCTATTTGGCGGAATTATCTATCACTGCCTCTTGCTTTACATATGTACACGCATTCAGAGGCACACCGTACGTCCGATGCAGCACACTCTTCAATCGGTGCAATTAAATGCAGATGCTTCGCAGTGCTGGCACTGCTCTCTGCTCCACTGCTCGCTTGGCGTTCGGGCAGAGCAACTTGCTCACAGTCTCATTCATTTGCCTCAGCACGCGGCTGCCAGTGGACAGCACCAGAACCCACCTTCATTTGAATCGCAGTTCAATCGCAGCAGCCATCACGATACGTCAAATGGGCATCGATCGGATGATGGTCTGCTACAGCGGCAATTTGCCATTCACCAGACCTAATAACGGTCTTGCATGGCACTTCTAATTGGCACGAACCACCTCCCGATGAAATGGGCTTCATTCTTAGATGATTTTGCCTCATTAATGTTTGTTGTATTACCTTCTTTCCTCTTCTCCTGCTGTTGGGTCAGTCAGTCGTTCGTTGCTTGCTGGCGATGGTACTGATGGTGCTGACCACTTTTGTGGTGGCCTCTTAGCGGAGCACGCACACTCTTGCCGACGTGCTTCCAAGCTAATGTATTTACATGTTACCACAATGATTAATAATTTGGCGTTGACACAAACAAACAAATGAGCTTGTTTCAGCAGTGTATATGCGTCTCTGCTGATCCGAAGTGTACTATTAAGCAGCAATTACCGCCGAATTGAATTATTAAGTCATTGCGACAAATATTATTGCTTATTAAGATAATTGACTGTCTGTCTATTTGTCAGTGCGGTGAAGTAATGAAGTTTGGCGTTAGTTTCATTTGGGCAGTCTTGTCCACTAATATTTGGTTATTTATTGTTGGGGCCAATTGAGCGAAATGCTGCTTTGCGTAGTGCACTTTGCATTAGCAATTATGAGAACTTCTGACTCAACTGCTGAGCTTCAAAGGGCGCCAACTGCAAACTCAGCTCACGCATTTGCCTGCCAGGATAAGTCACCTCGCTCGGAAGAGCACTCAGCAAGATGACCAGGGCAGATGTTTATGTCCGCCTGCTGCCACTGGCTCATTTGGCTTGCCCAGCCGGGATCCGGCCTCTTCCCTTGGCCATCTTCTCCGTCTTTCTCTTAGCTACAGCAGCCGCGTCTGATTTGCAGATTCTTCTTATCGACTGGCCAGTGCAGACACGCGCATATATTCATCTAATTTATGAAATGAATTAAACTGAGTCCATTGTTCTACTTTACTGTTATTGTTTTTAATAATAGAACAGCGTCCGCTGGCTATCCACTAGCTAATGCATGACCAATGGAATTGGCTTTTTGTAATAAATCAAACGCATTTTCCTTATTGCTCGCTGCCTCTTTCTCACTAACTCTTACAACGTCATCTAGCGTACGAGCTTTGCTGTACAGCTGAAAAACAGTATATTCTCACTAACTAGAGCTTGAAGGCTTGTGCAAGCGCAGAAGGGAGCAGTAATGAAGTCAGTTTTAATAAGAAAATAAGTCTAAAATAATCACAGAGAAAGCACCGCCTTCGGTGGATGTTTCTTCTGCCTCAAGACGCCACCTGATTGGACGACGGCAGCGAAGAAAATGTAGATGAAGACGCCTAATTAATGGGGCACAGGAGAGAATGGGACGAGAACGGACGGCACTGCGAGAGAGCATCCATGAAGGGAACCATGGCTCTTCCGCTCTTTCTCTCTCTTTTTTGCCGTCATCGTTGATGCTGCCACTGCTGTTGATGCTACAAAGACTGTTCCAAAGTGCAGTACAGAGCAGCGACGCAAAGATGGCTACAGCAAGGGAAAGAGAGAAGAGTGGAGAGGCCACAATGGCGCAGGACTGCAAGTCAATCTGGCAAGCGCAAATTAAAATGCGCAAATAAAGTTGAATAATGGAACAGAGATAGCATTAGGCAAAGGAGCGGCAGAGGATGCTGATGCTGCTGCTGCCGTCCTCGCTAGAGTTAGTGTCGGGTTGTGTCTGTGCCGCCGCCGCCGTTACTACCACCGCTGCTGCTCTCAAGTTGCTGGTGGCTGGTTGCCTCGCACTGCTCTAAATCGATTGATTGAATGGCAAAATGAAGAAAAATTCTAACTAATAAATAAATACAGAGGAAGAAGGAGAAGGGTACCAGTGCTGCTGGGGCATGCAGGAGAACAAGGACCACTCTGGCACACTGGTGTTCAGAGTGGCGCCATGATGCAGCAGAGTAGTGCCGCGGCTGGTGCTGCTTCTCCACCGTCAAGTGCTGCTGCTGAGGCGCGCTGACTTTGTCTGGAGCCTAGGCCAGCTCTTTCTCTCTTCCAGTCGCATAATGAAATTAATGTCTTGAATATGGCGCCATTAATTTCTTATAAAACTGCATTCTTGCCACACAGAGTCAACGTGATGTGAGCTCGGTGTCTGTGAGTGAGTGTACAAGTGCGCCTCTCTGCTTCGATGCCTATATAGCCAGAGTACTCTGGAAAATGGACCACAGGAAAAGGCAAAAGGGTTTGCACTTTAGTTCTTCTCTCTTGGCATGCCATTAGAGACTTGGGTTTGCTTTCTCATTTGCCAGCAGCAGCAGTGGCAGCAACCGTCGCCGCGCCCGCACCACTGACTTGCCCCTTTCCTTTGCTTCCTAAATTAATGCCCCTGATAGGCTAAGATCTAATAATTTGGGCGGGTAAATTACTTCTTTTTTTTAATTTCAAGTAACAAAAGCAATGTGTTTTTCAACTGTTTGTGGGACTGCGGTTCTCCGAAATGGACTTTTTCTTCTTCGACACAAGCGGCACTTTTGCAAACTTGGTCATTTTCAACTTTTGTCCCAATCTTTTCTACGTCAACCGATAGTTACAGGTAGAGCTGATAACGTGTTGGGAAGGCTGGGAGAGCGCGAGTTGATAGAGAACTTTAATCAACGTAAACTGAAGAACTCACTATAGTAAGATGTGTCACTCTTAATAGAACGAGGGAGCAATGTTTTACAGTTCTAAAACCATAAAAATTCTAAAACATAACATCAACCACTTTCAACGGTAGCACTATACAGTGGGCAAGACATGAAGCGACGATGGGCTTGTCCTTGCTTAATTGCAAAACAGTATTCTTCTTGATGAGCATTTTAATAATTGATCGCATTGCTGACTTGAGAATTAATTGTCAGTGGCGGAGATGTACTCTTACCGCTTTTGGTTTTGTTTTCAAGCATTCGAGGCAATTACTAGTTGACGACGGTGGGTAGACTCAAAGTTGGCAGCAGTAGGTGCCAGTGATTGTGTTTCATGTTCAACTTGGCACGTCGGCCAAGTTGAGAAATGCGGTGAAAACCTTTAATGAAAAGTGTATGACCAAAAAAACTGTTGGGATACCATCTAACTTTAAGAATTATTTAGCTGTATACACATTTGCCAACTTGTCTTGTTGTGTGAGCCAAAAAAGCACAACCTTTTGGTGATTGATATTGCTACTTCTGGGCACCATATTCAGTGTCCTTACTGACTTGATGTAATTTGTCGATTTACAGTATAAGGGCTTAGTTTGCATGTGGCCGATTTCTGAAAAAAAGAAAGCAATTGGGACTCACTTAAGTTGTTGTACTTTGTTTGTCCTTTTTCTTTTCATCTGTACTAAATATTTTAGTTTTAGAGCATAATTGCGAGGCAAATAATGGGACTTGATACAAAAAAGCTGAAGGAAAGATTTAATCGATTTTGAAAACATTAAATTTTAAAACGTAATTTTGCAATAAATTTTAATGCAATCTTCTGTAATTACCTATGTGATTTGCTTTCTGCACACAGAACGCCAGGCTGGAAAAGCTGCATCTGAAAATGGTTGAAATTGCCGATTGCTTTGTGAGATGATCCACAAAGGCAGAAGCAGCGGCAGCAGTTGCCTATCTAGTGCCCATCTCATCGTTTCGAACTGTCTCTTTTTGAGCAAATCATCCTTGTCTAGCGCGTAGCTCTATTTTATAATAATAAGCCTTAATTTTCATAAAATAGCTTGCTCTCTTCAGAGTGGAATTGAAATTGGGCTCATCGCATCGTCTGGCCACGTTCAGTGCAGAACATTACTGCTGCTGCTGAAGTGGTGCTGCACACTGTGCTCTTTTGCAGACTTCTCCCGCATCGCAGTTATCCAGTGCGGCTTTAATCTGGCCAATTTGGAGCCAGCCAGTTGGCAGTGTTCAGAACTTCTCTCTTCGCTGCTCACCGACTGCAAAAGTATCCAGTGCAAAATAGGCAACGGTTTTAATCAAACTGTCACAGGGGCACACCGAATGCGCTGTTGATTATAAATTAATTTACAAGCTGTCCATTCACGAATTTACTGAGATCAGAGTGCAGCCATGCTAGTAAGATTCTCCTCACTCGGCCTCCTTTTCTTTTATGCTCACTGCCGTCGTCAAGCAGATTGCATTTATTAATTGGCAATGCACTTGATTTATAGTCAACTATCCATTTGACACAGACAGCAACTGTGATAGCAGCAACTGCAGTGACAGCACTCTCGTTGCAAACTAAGACAAAGGCAGTACTGCGATATTTGGAAAATGTTTAACATTTTGATCGTTGGCCGAAAACAGCAAGGACAGGGAATGAAATTAATGAGTTGCCAAGTTGGACAGAGACAAAGGAATATGGATCTGGGGCTGCAAATCAATTGACCAGCAAAATTGTCAATTGCCCTTACATTTCTGCTGCGGAGTGATGCTGAAGCAGTCAAAAAGAAAATAAATTTGCTTATATTGTATTAATTTCTGACTTGAAATTGGCAGTACTGCTGTACCATCAAAGTTGAGCTGCGTGTGCATTTGTGAATTAATTGACAAAAATAATTTTACCAGTTTTTCTCAAAGATAGTAGTGTCTCAATGGTCGCTTCACTGGCGTCATTGGCGTTCTTTTGCCTCTCTGACTGCGCCTTTGTCTCTTGCGTTGACTAGGTTTCAATCTTGGGATGTAAGTCGATGATTGATTAGATCAAGCAAGATTAGACACAAAACAAGACCGATCGAATGTTAAAGAAGCGAGATAAATGGCATGATAGATTAATCAGCACAAAGCTGACAACAATTACGACTGCAAAAAGTGCGCTTCTTCTCTTTCTTTCTCCTTCTTCTTGGAAGCTGCTGAGTCGAGCTCGACTTTGCAAACTATTCTTCGTACTCTCCATAAAGGACTACCATCTCCGAGCGATCTACACCAAAATTAGAATTAAGAATTGGAAATTAGTTCGATCAGATGGGCGCAGAAGATTGCCGTGTTCACTGCATCGATGCATCGGTGACACACTGCAATGCATTAGACGGGCCTGATGTTCAAGTTCGGTGGGTCGCGTCTGGCACGATGAATGATGATCAGTGCCTGCCCTTCATTTGAATGCCCCTCTACAGGCTCTCCCACTCTGCGCTCTACACTGCGGGCTTTGTTTTTGCTTTTGCTCAAGCATCTTTAATTGTTCTGCTCGGGTGACGACCAGCGATTGTCAATTACAGTCACTCGTCAGTGGACTGCACTCGACGCCGATGATGCCGCCGCTGCTGCCTATTCTGCTACTGCTGGTACTGGTACGGGTGTTTGCTGCAGTGGCGAAATGGGCGCAATCAGCCTCATTGTCCTCAGCTTCCACCTTCCGCATCTCAGTGCTGCCGCTGCTGCTCTGGGCATGTTTTGTCATTGGCCGTGTTTCATGTTCATGTTTGCCTGTGGATGATGCACAGAGGCAAAATTAGTGTGACACTGCATTGGCAGTGTTTGCGCACTCAAATGATACAAACGAGCAAACTGGCAGTGCTAACTGCACTGTACTGCAACTTCTAATTCGGCTACGGACTCTTCGACAGCAATCGTCGCTACAATAGCCCGGTAATTGCGCCTACTTGCAGGCACTCACTCACACACACACACACTTGCTTTCACTGTTGGTGCAACGGCTGTTCTCCTTGCTCTAATCCGCTCTAATTCAAGAGCAAAAATGATGCATACATTCTCTCTCATCATCTCAATTTGCCCGCCGTCTAAATGTCACTCTGTGCTGAAGTGCAATTCAAATTAAGCAATACTAGCACGCACGTTCTCTCATTCCCTCTACTGTTTGCCCCTCTGTAAATGGCAACATTGACAGGGCTGGCTGCTTCAGATCTTCAAATTGCAAGGCCCCATTGCTGCTATCCTGCTGACTCTGGAGGCTGCTCGGCACCAGACGAACCAAGAGCAAAAGTACCCAAATCGTATAAACGCATTAAAATGGCTTGCCTGCTTGTCTCGATGCAAATTGCGACCAATTTCGCCTAATGAAGCACCTTAAGCAGTTTTTCCCGGGTGCGCACGGCTATGTCTGTGCCAATGGTAGTGCACCACTGCACTTTAAGGCTTCTTTTCTCTCTCTTCTCATTAAAATAAAAAACTGCTGTAAAATCAGCCGAATGTTGGTCCCTTTTGCGGGATACATTTTAAAATTTTATTTATTATTATTTATTATCTCTGATTATGAGCGCCAATTTGTAGAAAACAGGCAAGTGAGCTTTGATAACAGCAGAATCAGTAAACTAATGCACCTTGCTAATTCAATATCGCCATTGATCTATGCAAAGAGACCCATTTTACCATTTTTTGTCCACTAGCAAAAGAAGTTACTTTTCTTTCAAAACGCCACTTTTAACTTTGCTTTTTAGCTAAAACACAAATGACTAGACTACAAATGGGTATTTGCACAAATTTAGATAGACGACATAGCCAAAGTTGTCCAGAGAAAGAGAGTACTCCGATCTACAATATTTTTAAATTTTTTTAACAAACTAACTACGTCAATTAATGACGTCAGTAGTAAATAAAACTGAAGTATATTGAAAAAGTGATTTTAAAAATAAAAAAATTTGCTTAATAAAAAGTTGTAGAATTTACTTTTAAAAATTGATGATAATTTTTGTTATAAAAGTTCCGACAGTTAAAAATAAACAGTAATAAACTTTCTTTGTTTGAATTTTGTTAATTACACTGGCCGACAAATGAAGACAATTTTTACGGATCCTAAAATGTTTGAATTGACCTTTACTAATTTGAGTACGCTGAATCCAATGGTGCCAACCATTTTTTAATCTGATTGTCTAGATTTTGAGATAATCGATCTTAAAAATGTCAAAATAGCCGTTTTGGGCACTTTTCACAGCCTTATTAAAAATAGTTACAGTTGTTTCCTGTTATTGAGTAAAGACTTTTCTAACCGTTTATAACCTCATATTTTAATTTCCGAAGAGAGAATTCAAAAATACGGCATAAAAACATTTTTATCTGATCTAAAATCTTTCTTTCACTTTTCACCAAATTTTGGCTTCCTTATGGGCCACTTAGGTGCATTTAGACGAAAATCAATTTAAAATTGTGAGTTTTTGTTAATTTTGAAAACAGGTGTTTTAAAACATTTAAAAATCAGATAACATTTTATAAATTAAGTTAATGAACTGTAAAGTATGTTTAATTTAAAAAAACAAAAATGAGCAAGTAAGTTACTTTTTTTTATTATACGCAAAAAATAAACTATTTTGACTATTTCCACTCACACAGCGCAAGCAAAAATTTGAACTTTTGCCATTTTGTTTTGATCTAGATATAAAAGTTTAAGGAGTTTATTTGAATTCTCTCTTCGGAAATGAAAAGATGAGGTTATAAACGTTCAGAAAAGTTTTTACTCAATAGCAGAAAACAACTGTAACTATTTTTAATAAGGCTGTGAAAAGTGCCTAAAACGGCTATTTTGACACTTTTAAGACCGATTATCTCAAAATCTAGACAATCAGATTAAAAAATGGTTGGCACCATTGGATTCAGCGTACTCAAATTAGTAAAGATCAATTCAAACATTTTAGGATCCGATAGCCTGTCGGCCAGTGTTATTGAACAACAATTTTACACACAAGTTTTTCAAACTGTTTAACGTTTTTATTGCAACAAAAAATATTAAAATTTTTGTGTATATTTAGAATAACTAGATTATTTATTTATTTTTGCTTTATAATTTGAAATCTATGCAAATCTCGGCGTTTCAGAATCGTGCAGCAACATTTGTTGTGTATCCCACGAGAATTGCATCTCTACTAAGAATGCACACACAGAAAGACCAACTCGTCATGTAATGAAATGTCCAATTTGGAGTTGAACTTAATTGTAGCTATTTATCTTGCTCAGAAGCAACTGCCGTCGGTGTTATCACTGAATATTCACTGAGCATCCCATTCACGTCAAGCACAATTGCCCAGTTAGCATTTGAAAGTCGTACTGAAGAATAACAGCAACAACACAACAACTGCCGCTCAGATTGCCTGTGTATGTCGGTGCAGATCTGAATGAAATGCTTTGCAGTGTTGTGGCAAAGCAGGCGTTAGTTTGTTAGTAACTTGACGGTTTGCTGGATAATCAAAAAAAGAAAATATTCTTTTACTTTTGCTTTTGTGCGAAAAAATTTGTTTATTCGTTAATTCTATTTGCAAACAGCTGAATTTGTCGCTGAGCAGTCACTTGCACACTGTGGACTAAGCTAATTATCTATATTAAGACGTGATTTACGTGATTTAATAAAAAACTTTGCTTAATTCTGAAAAGCAGCCAATCAATTTACTTTAAGATGACTGGGCGCCTTTGATTGAGCTCGCCGGCGTGTTGTATTATTTGATTGGTTGCCAGCCAGCCACTCGATTGAGTGTGTGCTGCCAGTGGTAAATGATAGAGCAATCGAAGCTGCCTAGATTTGCCTTCCTCGACACCACCATCAACAAAAACTTGTGGCAAACTAAGAAATTTAATTAAGCCAACAATCCAAAGCAAAAAAACTCTAGAAAAGAACCAATCGTTTGCTAATAAGTCTGCGGTCACAATTGCCCTCTATCTATATTGCATACTCTTGCCAACTGCTTCACATTGGCTGTGTTTCATTGCTTCAGTGCTGATCTTCACTCGAGCTGTCGCCTCTTTGGTTTTGTTTGGTCAACAATTATAGTCGTTCTGCATTCATTCGGTGCCTTTGCTTTCTCATCTGTCGACGAGTGTGATTTTGATTGTGAGGAATTGAATTGGTCTGGGCACTGTCGTCATCATTGTCGATTCTGCCTTGGACGTTTGCCTAGAAAGACAATCAAATGCATGGAGTGCACGCCATCACCATGAGTGTCGCACATAGGAGATTGACTCGTTCACACACATAGCTAAAAGAAAAATTAATAAAAAGAGCACTTATTAATAATATTAGCATAGCAATCGTTCCAAAAACAGAGCTTCTTTTTTACAATTTTTGTTAATGAGCAAGCACATGGTATTTTTGTAAACAAGGACAAAGTTTAGTCAGAAAAATTCAAATGAATGGTAAACAGTTTTTATTAAAATTACACTTGAAAATAATTAAAAACAAAAAAATAAAAAATTGATTTTATAATTTTGTGTTTTAAAAAAGGCTTTTAGCTTTGCCGTTTTATTTTTAAAATGGCAATCCGTTATTGTTGGAAAACGTTTTTTCTAATAATAAATAAGTCGGCAGATTCCAGTCGGCATACAAGGGCATTGGCAACAGCTGACAATTTAAGTCTCCATTGGTCAATGCAGATCAATTCAAATATTTCCAAGTAGTGTTCTGGTTTGCATTCTAATTGCATCTAAAAGAAAGACGGGCTCAAATCATCGTCGCATCGTTAATAATATGCACTACCATTGAATTAATATTCGCCTAGTTTGTCGTTCTGGTTTTTTTGAAAGAGCATAATTACACTTTGCATAAAATAAAAATTTGTCATAAAATAGATTAATCGATTCTTTATTGCTTATCAGTTTGCTTTCCGTCGACCATCTTTCTTTTTCTATCATTTGAGCTAATGTTGGCGCCGTGGCCGACATCTCCAATGCCACTTTCAGTGTCTCTAAAGGCATAAAATATTTATTCACTTTGCAACAAAGTCGTTCAGCATAAACTTTCTTTTTTGTCGCTAGTGTAAAATTAAAATTTTAAAACGATTTCTTCTAATTTGCCTAGAAAACATTAGCAAATACGCCTCAGTGGAGGGCTCGATTACTGCCAATGACTGTTATGCCTAACACGCGCTCAACTTTTTAGCCTAAGAATTTATTGCCATTAAAAACTCTAGCTTTGAAACGGGTGATAATAGCTGCTGGTAATGATGATGAATGAAACTGCCGTATCTATGGGCTCCAATTTCGAGCCTTCAACGATGCACCAGTGTTGCCGGTCTCCATCACAATTGAGCCAGTGGTGGTGGTGGTTGAGCAAGGCCACAGAAAGATACCATCTATTCATTCGTTCAGACACTTTCAACACTGTGCTCCACGTTGAATTGCACCACCACCTCTACTCCCGCTACCAGCAGTACCCGCAGCGTGCAGTAATTGTTGTCATTAAATGTGCATAACTCTTGCCCGACCAGCCCCTGCATACCATAATGTTTCAATTGAAGCCGACTTGATTGAGTTGTCGCCATATTATGCGACGCACGCTCCTCCAGCCAATGACACAACCCACTTAACCCCCTTATCGCCCATTTTACTCCATTGCCTCTGCCTCTTCTGAATTATGCCACTCTAGTGCTTGTGCCTGTGCTTTCACTTGCTCTATAATTAGCATCTCGCTCTTCTCTGCTGCCGTCTTAGCAACACAATTAAACCCACTCAAACGTGTGCCAATAGCGACAGACATTTGACTCTTTGACCGTCTCCGGGCCTAGCACGCTGTAGTAGACTTTGTCGCATTGCTAAAGTGGAAGTGCCACACACTCAGTGCAGGGCGACACGAGCCTGCATGCAGTCAAGAGCTAATCAGCAAGGAGATGATGACATCAGCAGCAGCAGCATCAACAACAGCATCATCATCATCAGTCGTTAGCTGGCGTCTGTCGCACAGTTGCTGTTTGGCTGCTCTTAGCAATTCAAAGTTGCGCTTGAAAAGTTTAAATTTTAAAATATCTAAAAAGTTTGCCTCTATTATTGATGTGCGCGCGTACTAGTTAAACTATTAATTTTATTACGTCCATTGTACAATTTAATATTTCAGTTTTGTGTTGCTTTGCTATCTCATTTATAACTAACTAAGAGAGCAAAGGCAAGCTAAATGGAAATGGCACTGTCGGCAACAACAAGCCTGCCGCGCTCAGGCCCGACCAAGTACCACTCAGGCGGCAGGCATTGTCTCTCCCTCTGACTCTCTGCCGCCCTGCCACTGGTTCACTTTGTGATTATGCAACTGAAATTGTTTGATTTTAGTGAAATTTTAAAATTTTATTTTAAAATGTTCAAACAAAGAGTGAGGGGCTAGAGAGGGACGTGAGAGGGGGTGGAGGATTTGAGGGGCAACTGATCTCGACAGCTACACTGCTCTCTCGTTGCTGGCCACACTCTTCCCAACCTCGGAAATCGAACTGAAGCGCGCAAATGTGCAAATCACCCTAGTGCACAGTGGCGCGCACTTCTTCTTGGATCAAGCTGCACCACACATACAGTACAAGCTGCATCCTCGCAGTGTTCTTTTTGCTTCGTCGCCATTGCGTCTCATCGGCACTACTACTTTCTGTTGAGCGCACTCACACACACATACACACAGTGTCCGCAGGCCGGATCGTGGTTAGCGCACTTGGCTAGCAGTTGCCGCAGCTCCCCTTTGCCAGGTCATTGTTTCAGAGACTGAACTTGCCTGCCAACTCACAACTCACTTGGCCCCTTGCTGGTTTGGGGACACTTTATAATTTTTTTAATGTTTAATCCTCTATAATTTTAAAACTTGTGCTTCTTCTCCTTTCGTTTGTTCAATAATTGATGAGAAAGTGAGTGCTCGAGCAGTTGGGGTGTGTGTGTGTGTTCTGCATGGAGCATCAACTCTACTCAAATGCATACAGTCGGCCAGGGCGACCAGCACTGCCAGAAGCAGCAGCGGCAGCAGCAGTAGCACTACCACCAATGAGACACCGTTCGCGCAGGACACTTTTTGTTGGTTGTGCGCCACTGTGAAACATGAATGCGCAAAATTTAAATGATCCAAAGTTAGTGAACGGCAAAACAAAACAGACCGATGCTGTGTGTGTGTGTGTGTGTGTGCTGGAGAAAGGAGACCAGAGTAGATGCAAGTGTAATGACTCGCAAAGATGAAGAGAAGAGAAACAAGGGGAGCAACACTAAATGTGGACCGGAGAAGAGTGCTCTCGGTGCATTAGTCCCATTAAGGGCAAGAGTGTAATTTTAAAATCTTGAAATTGATTTAGATTATACTATTTTAAAATCGAAATTAATGCTGCAATCGGTGCCAAATGGTTGTTTCCACTGAGCCTAAGAGTGAGCGCCAGATACTTCTCAAGTTGATTGCGTCTCTCTAAAAACAGGGTCCATTCTGATTTTAGTTTTAAGGCTGCGTTATCAGCAAAGAAAAAAACAATTATGCCTAATGCAGCATAGATGCTTCTTTTCTGTAATTTAAAAGAAGTTTTTAAACGAATTTTTTAGTTTTTTAAAACACAAGTTTTTAATTTAAAATATTTTTTAAAACAACAAATTTTAAAAACTTACAATCTTTAACTTTTTAGCACTTTTTTCTAAACGACATTGAATTTGAATATGTTCATTTTAATTTATACTTTTATTAAAAAGTTTTTAGCCTGCATAGCGATTACGCAAAAGGACAGCAGTGGTCGCAGAAGGAAGCAATGAGCCAACCTCTTTTGATATCTGAAAGTTAATGCTTCAATAGTCATAGACATCGTTTATTATTCTTTTAATCTAAGAATTTATTGACCATTAATTCAAGTCATCAATACTGAATTCATTTTACATAAGGGTCTCATTAAAGAAAATTTGCTGTGTTTTATCACAGGCAAAAGCACACATTTTAAAATAATTTAAAAATGGCTCTTTTTCTCCCTAGCTTTGTGGAGTTTATGGGTTGAGTTGAAAGTAAAAATGGAAGCCACACGCCGCTTTAAATGACCTTTTTGCAGCAGTAGTTTTCTACCACTGACCAGGAAATTTTACGTTTGTGCAGTGCTGCCTAGTTGTTGGTTCCTTCAGCACTTAGATGATTATCGGGCCACAGTTGCCTATCTGAAAATGCAAAGTTGTGTTTTTGTGCACTAATAAGTATATCGATGTAGGACCGTTATGGGCGACCATCAACTTTCATTATAGCTTGCATTTAAATTACAAAATTAAATAGTCAATATTTTGTGCTGCCAGCATTAGCACTGCTGTCCACTTCCATTTATTCCATTGTGTTCTAGTGATCAATTTGCTGACAAGCTCTGTCCACTACGTTTTCCAATTAATTGCGAATTAGAGCCTTGATCAGAGTGATCATTTACGTGGTCACTTGTCTGCCAAGTGGACATTTTACTCTTGACTGCATCTTTTTTGCATGCTCCTGTCGATTGTCCCTTGAGAGCTCTAGCAGCTGGCATTTACCTAAACTTTGCAAGACTGTTCGTTTTTCTTAGAATGGCGCCATTAGACACTTTGTGCAATTAGTTGACTTGATTTGCCATCTACTGAAAATCGATAATGTTTGATTTTTTAGAACTGTTTCAAATAAATTTTAGTTGCTAAGTTCAATTAAGTCAACAGTAGCAGTTTTCAATCGTAAATAGCATTTTTTGCGTCACTCTATTTCTTTGCAACTGATTTTAAAATCGTTTTTCTTGACTGTCAATACCAAACAGCGTTGCTCTATTGTGTTAATTGTTTTCCCACTGTAAAACTGTTTAGTGTGTGCGTCATATGTGCATCATTGTCGCCAGTTCTTCTTTCTTTCTCTCTATACTCTCAATGTTCACAGTGTTTGTGTTTGTTAACAATTGTCTCTGTGTTTGTTGAAAAAAAAATTTAAACTTTGTGTCGTTTGTCATTAGCAATTTCAGAGAAGCAGCTCGGGCGCTGTTGCTGCTGTTGTTGTACTTGTCGCAAAGCACACACACACACTGGTCGAATGAATTAGTGTTTGGAAGCAGATTGAAATTTATCAGTCACGTGGCTACTGCCGAACGGTCGTGTGGCTGTGTTCTGTTTTAAATAGTTTAATTTACTGCCTAGTGAAGCCTGCTTTAATCATCATCCAGTGTCTGCACCTCGCTCACAGGAGGAAACAGGGCTCCATTAGGAGTGGGGCGCAGTGATGGCCATCATCAAACAGGCGGTAATCGACACCACACGGCCAGGAGCGCTCTTTCGCCCATACGGAACATTGCGACATGTTCACTGGTGGCGGTGGCTATTGTTCACACTGCCAGCGTACTGCGCCATCTTGTCTGCCTTTGAGAGCACTGTACCCGACCACAGAACTGCATTTGTCATCATCAGTGGCTACTGTAAAAATTGAAATGCGTTATGCTTTTTTCTAATTTATTTATAATTTGCCCCACAAAACATGCTTTTTACATTTTAAAAAGCTAGCTGTACTTGTACGTCATCACTCATTGACTGAAACGAATCGCTTGTTTTAGACAAAAAATTGTAAAAACTTCGTCTAAGTTGTCGTCGAAAGCTTGCCAGTTTTGTGATAATTAATATATATACTGCTCAATGAAATGTAATCGTCGCCAGTTTAGCTGGTGACGGTCAGACAGACAGACTGACCGTATCACTGGTGACACTTGGTAGTCATGGTCAGCGACGTGTGTCATTAGAAAAGCATGAAAATATATTAGCCAGCTAGCCACAAACAAATCGTTATATTTTATTAGCTCGACCAGCATCGTTTGGCAGTGTTTAATAGATTCGCAGTGGTAATTTAATATTGCTAATCAGTCTTACTGAACGCTGCAACAGTCCATTTGGATGTCCAATTGTGCTATCATAATTGTACTGTTCGGTGATTATATTGATATAAATATGTTCTGATGTTCTACCACCAAGCACAAAGCAATGTAATGTCATCAAAAATTGGCCATTGCAGGGTAAACTGACCGTCCAACCGAGCAACCACTGAATTGGCCTACATTGGCCACAATAATTACCGACTTTCCTTGATTTGACTTGATAATGTTCATAAATCTAGTCAGAACATTTATCAAATGTTCTCTTCCATTAAAAACTAGTCGGCTTTATTATCATTATTGTTATTAATCGACTATGATCTACTGACTGCACTTGGGTGAATGTTTATAGTTATGCAGTGAGTGCTATATTTTAATTAACTTTGTGTAAGTCAATTAAATATTCTACTTTTATTTATAACAAAAGTTTTTTGTTAAAAATTTTAAGTTAGCTGGTACATTTGCGCCACTAGTTTAGCTGTGACAAACTTGATTGTCTAAACCGACTGTTAGGGTTAAGCAAACGAAACAAAGTTGATGTTCAGGCGTTGTAGTGCGAGATGTTTATGTCAAAGGGCAGTGAATGGTGCGACCTTGGCCCGTTCGCATCAGTCAAGTGAGGCAATTTGACTAGAGCACGCGTCTACCATTTATGCTGCCGAACATAGAGCGCACAGATTACAGCGCAATGACTGGCAATTTGTCGACTAGTATGTCTCGCAACCAGTTCTCTCCATCACCCATACACTCACACACACACACTCTTGTGCAAACAAAGCACTACAAGTGATGATCACCGTGTTAACCCATTATCTGACAAATTTGCCCTTTGATCCGCTAATTCTATTGCTGCAAATGCTACCAACTGCCATGCTTTAGCAAGTTCAGGGCAAAGCAAGTGAAGTGGATACGGCAAAGTGCAGCAAAGCCACTGCCCGAGAACTACTCAATGCTGAACACTGACAGCTGCATTGGAGCATAGCTGGCGGTGGTGGTGGTCACTTGCTGGTCAGTTCATTCACTTCTTTCTTCTTTTGTAGGCGGCTGTAGTCCTCTGGCAGTGGCGTGCATGTTACGTACACATTTTTGATGTTGTTTAATTTCCCGTGAGAGATTTTAGCCAAAACAAAAAGACCAACGGCTGCCAATACGAACTACTGCGACAAACTAAAATGCAAATGGCTGTCTATCGCTTGTGGTTGCGCCTCGCGGACACTTTTTCTTTTCTTTAATTTTGACTATTTTTTAGCAAAAGAGCAGTAGTGAGACACACTTGCCACATGGTAAAGCTTTTTTGTTCATTTACTGCCTTAATTTATGCACTTAAATGTGACATGTCCAGTGCAAGTTGTCTTTTCGATAGCGATTAATAATTCTACAAGAATTGTAATTTACACTGATGTTGCCCTCGCTGATCGAGACAGATGCCCACTTGCCCACTTGCCAGTAGGCAGACGGGAATTAGAATTTGCTAACGAGGCAGCAGGAAGACAAAGCGGCACTGATGAGGACACAGGGACATTTGCCGAAAGACTGAAGCCGAAGTAGTTTTTTATCACAGTGTTGCCATACAGTTGAACAAATGTTAATTTACTGCGATAAGCGATAGTTACATTAAACATGGCAATTGTGTCGCCATTTGTTCACTTGCTCTTCTTTCCTATCACTAACAGCTTGCAACAGTAGTCTACTTTTTCTTTTCACAATGGTTTCTTATTAAAATCAAAGTGTGATTAAAACTATTAAGTGTTCACTGTTGTTGCCTAATTTATGGAAACACCCTTAACGTTAGTCAGGCCCATTTTAGGGCAAACATCTCTTCCACGCTGTTACCATAAAGTGGACAATCATTCTTGGTTTAAGACTGCAACGCATTTAGAATAATTAAACGAAACAAAGTGCAGCTATTTTTCCTAAAGTCGTACGTTCTGGTACAAGAAAAAAGAACTCAATGTTTTTACTGTTTTTTTGTTTGGTGGGCAATTAATCAGAGGCAGACAAGCAGAACCCATCTACAAGAAAGAAGAAAGCCATTTGATGGGTGCTCAGACTCAAGCGAGCCATGTGTGTTGTACCTGCAGGTATGCGCACCGACTACTGACGCTTTGGCAGCAATGCAAATTGGTGCTCATTAATTCGAGGACGTCCTTCTTGGCATCTTCACTTTTTGCATCCTCTCTTATCTGCAAAGCGTTTTTTCTGCCTGCATCCCATTGATTCATTACCTAACAGTCATAGGTGGCTGACGTGATTACCACTCCGAGACACGATTGGCAGAGTAATCGCTAGTACATAATTTGTTCATTTATTTTAGCCTGCAACGTTGGCTTTCTACCGTGTTTTCAGACTATAGTGCTTCTTTGTGATAAATGTTTGTGTTTATAAATTTTTAAATTGCTCTACTTTGCCCACAGTCCTGCAAGTTTGCAAGAACTGGCAAACATGGACACCAACGCACAGAGAACGAACATCTTGGAGTTAGTAGGCTGGTATCGCACTTTGCCATTTATAAGTGCCACACACACTTTGCTCAGCATTACTTGCCATTTTTGCATTGTCTTACTAGTAAACTAGCGACTTGCACGCCGTTGTTGCCTCTTGTCTGCCGTTAATAATTCATTCATTCCAATTGCACTACTCAAGTGGTGCTACGGTGCTTGCCACTGCCAAAGAGCGAGAAAGAAAGCGAAGGCAGAGTTTGGCGACCGAGTTGGCAAACACCATCAGCCGCCGGTCGAATTATACTTTCTCGGCACTACCGACATCTGAAAGTAGCTCTGTTTTAATTTATTTTGAATTTAAAGTCTAATCTAGCGAGTTACAAGCTTGTAAGCATATATATCTTTTATATATTGTCTGATGTTGACGCAAATGCATGAGCGAATTCTGCTTGCCAGCCTGACTTGTTCGCTGTTTTTCTCTCTGGCGGTCCCAGACACGGGCGCAGACTGCCAACGGAGAATTGATTAATTTAAATGAAACTTTCAGTGTGGAGGAGGAGGAGGTGGCGGTGGTAGTGGTGGTGGAGGAAGAGGAAAGGCAACGAACTAAGCGAAGGGACCAATGCGTCAGCCAGCATCAGCAGTAGCAGCCGCTTGCGCGTGTCATTTCAATTCTTAATCAAAATGCTTCATTGAACATTTCTAGAGACAGAGAGGCAGAGAGAGAGGAGAGAGAGAGAGGGAAAAAGACCGACAGAAGGGCGCAAAGTGCACCAAATTGTTGGCATTTTTAAATTTGAATTTTCTGTTTTTTATTAAAACTCTCACTCGCTCTTTCCGTATTGGCATCAGTTGCAGAAACATCAACGGCAGCAGTGGCTGCAAATGTCTGAGTTAGACTGGAGAATTTTATTATTATTATTACTATCATTGGCATTATTGTAAAAATTTAGGTTTGATATGTCAAAACTTTCAAATTAGCCAACAGACGAACAGGCAACGAGTGAAGGAAGATTAAATTAGTGCTGCACGTTCTGCGCTGTTCGCCATTCTCGATTCGGCCGCTGCCGACGCTTTCCGACGGCTTTCCAGTGGCAGTGCAATTGAATAATGTGCTGTCATTTAAAACTGTACAAGACGGAAATGCAAAAACATTTCGTTCAGTTCGTCCCTCTTCTCGCTTCCACTCGGCGCTGAAGTAAAACAAAATAAATAAATTTGGTTAGTTAGCCCTTCGTCGCGTTCACCAGCGCCCAAACTCACTTTGCCTAGTTGCCACTCGGCGTCACTACGCCACCATCGCCACTCTCCCGTTCTCTTCTTCTTTAGACAGGACCATGTTTGCTTTATTTATTTATTTAAATTCAGTAATAGAATCAAGCAAATTAAATATTTTCGACATGCAAATCACGAAAATACAACGAGACAAGATATTTTGAATTAGGAGGCAACAGCGGCTATGGTGCTTTTTTCGAGCATTTTTTTCGCTGTGAGTGGCTGTGTACTGTGCTGAAGCTACAGTCGCACTTGCATTTATTTTCTGACTAGGAATAATTTGTCTAAATATAATTTTTACAACAAATGGGCAAATTTGTCTTGCGTGCTGCACTTTAATGAGAGTCAAATTAGTAGCTAAATGACAAATGGAATCGCCGACCGGGCAATTACTGCGTTTTAAGGGAGCCAGCCGCGTTGTCCAATGCAAATGACGCCATTGCGCTAGTCGAATCGCTTCACTGCAATTCATTTATGACCGTCTTAATGCGCCCATTTGCCCAGTTCCCTTGTCGCCATCGTCACAGACCGTCGCCACTTTGCGGAGGACATTAACTGAAGACTTAAGACAAGGGTTGTGCGACAATTGCCAACTTTGCCACTGCCATCAGCACCACCACCATCAGTGTCCTGAAACGGGCGCATTTCCGTTTTATATGTGGCTTCCTATTGCTGTTTTATTCTTTTCAAAGGTCGTTACAGACATCAAAACGTTAATACACTAGCTAGTATGTAGATCAGACAAATAATAACTTTTTCTAACTACCGTCGAGAAAACTTAGTTTTCCTAATAAACCTTTAATTAGTGCAATCTGGTCGTTGTTTTAGAGACACACTACTGGAACGCTTTTTCGGCGACATTTGCTAAATTAGCAAACTGCAATGTGTGTCATCGTAGCTCATGTATTGAAGTCGTTGCCTTTTTTGAGTGAATTTGGACAAAGTATGTGGCAGCCGTAGTGTTGAACAGCAGTTCGAAGAGATGCAGCACCAGGGGAGAGAAGCCCCCGTCTCCGGTCGCTGTCGTGGACACATCTATGGCCATTATCAAGTTGCCTGCACCTAATGCAAATGTGCGCCTGATGATGATGATGGAGGCCGCAGAGTGGTGCACTATGGCGAAGGCACTATTAGCTGCAAATTATCGCTCCAAATTTATGCATGCAAACAATGGAAGCCAAATGAACGAGCAGAAAAAGCAGCAACGGATGGCGGGCGCAGAGTGGTCTCACTGCCTGTTCCTCCGCTCTCTCCGCTCTGACGTTCACCGATAATGACGCCGCCATATCTATCTATTATAGATTGATCAGCGCCAGCGCGAGCTGAGCACAAATGAACAAGCAGCCCAAATGAATGCGCGTGGAATCAACAAAATGGGGCTATATGGGGAACAAGAGCTTCACGAGGAAACAACAACATCGACTTTGCCGTAAAGAGCCTCAATGGGGGGACACATCCATTTCCCCCTCCTGGCCGCCGATGCATCGATGCGTTGACTTTTTCTCTCTTTTGCTCCTTGCCTGCATTATTAGCGCTGCTCATCGCCAGGCTGTGCGAGGCAAGTATTATTTTAATTTTATTCGCCGCTTTTTTCACTCGCCCACTCTCTCTTCTCTCTCTCTCTCTCTCTCTCTCTCTCTCTCTCTCTCTCTCTCTCTCTCTCTCTCTTCTTTCTCTTTCTGCCGTTTGATTTCGATTGAAATAAATGAGTCACAATGCATGCGTGCTCGCAAGCAGAGTTGCCTGCTTGCTTGCCTGTGCTTGCTTGCTGCCGCTGCCGCTGCCACTAGCAGTGCCATTAAAAATTAGTCTTATTCCGATATTAAAATTCTGACAATTTCTTGACAAACAAAGCAATATAAAGGCTGCTGTCGATGCTGTGCCGTCCTTTCTCTCTCTCTCTTGCTCTCTTTTCAGTGCTGTTCACTTTGCATTCGTCCATGCACACACACATACACATAGCTGTGTAGCTGTGTTCTTTAATCATATTTCAGTTGGCCCGTGCAGCCTGCCAGAAACCACTGGTGCTTTGAACTGAGGGTGAGTTGGAAGTGCCGACTGCGGCAAGTGCCATCCCCCAGCTGTACATTTCAATCCCCACTTGCATTAATGTTTTGTCAAAATAAATAAATAAATGTAATTTCACTGTTTTGCATGTCTTGTTATCTTTGTCGACAGAAAGAGAACACATCGCAGGAAGACAATGGCACTGGCAACAAACGATGCATTTGCGTTGCACATCCACTGCCTCCTTTGCTCTCTCTCTCCCTATCTGTCTGCCTGTCTTCTTTTCTCCTTCTCTGTATAATTAATTGCCAGGCAGTATTTGTCAGGCCGTCGATTACCCGTGCCATTGGTGAATGGCGCCCGACAGACCCGACACCGAGACTCATCGCCGCCTTATGGCTCCTTTTGGAATGCACCTATAAAACTGGCTCCAAGAGGAGCCAAAGAAGAGTGCTAATTTGAATGAGTACGATGCGGGCAATTAAGTGCGATGACGCCCAGCTGGCTGTGGCACTGTAATTACTACAGCAACAAGATCGTAATGAGAGTGCCTTTCACAGCCTTTTGCAGTGGTACAGCTTTCTGCAGTGACTCAGTGCTGTTCGCTCAGTGCATTCCTTCCCTTCAGTTCGTTTTCACTCCTTTGCCTACTATAGAGCAAGTCAGTCATTACATGCTATATACTCATTCGTGCATTCTTTCCTTCATTTCGTAATTGAGCGAGGCGTGTTTAGGCACAGTTCCTTTGCCTTGATACTAATGACGCCCGTCCCAATTAAACCCTCTCTGCTCTCTTTTTACGCATAGCACGGCTCCAATGAAACGCTGTTCCTTGCATGTGTGTCTCCGTTTTCCTCTATTGTTCCCTAAGCCTTTTAGGCCCGCCGCTTTTAGTATGTTTTGCTATGAGGCTTTATGAAGCAAAGTGCCGCTCATAGTCAAATTAATTCATTACAACACTAGCTATATACTTTAAAAACCAGAATACGCCTTCTGGTTCAAAATTTGGTACAAGTAAAGAGGTATATTTTAAAACTGGTTTTAAGTTGACTTTTTATGAGCGCAAAAACTAATTAGAAAATAACAAAATCGGTATCACTAAAACACTTTATCACAATTACTTTAATGTTATTTAAAAAACAAAATCGGACCAGCAAACACGTTGTTAAATTGTAAATGTTTCAAACAATTGTTTAATTAACTGAAAACTTAAAGTTAGTAAAATTGACAAGTTTTTTAGTTTTTGGGTTTTCTTCCACAAACAATTGATTATAAATTAACATTTTAAATTTTGTTCAATATGGTAGTAATAGTAGAGTTTTAGTGTTTTAAAAAGTAATAGTAATTTAATGTCAAATTATCAAGCAAAATTCAATTAAAAATACTTTTGCAACGTTTCATCGTTTGAGTCGTACAATATGCTCTTTTGGCTCTTTTTGCCGAAAACCATTTGCCTTACTTTTCTGTGTTTTTGTCTCTACTTCTTAATGTTTTTAGCACATTAAAATGTCGCCACTCTTTGGCAAGCACAGTGGCACTTTGTCCAGTAAACTGTCCATTAAACACTCGTCTAAATCAAACGTTTAATCTATTGAATTTCTTTCAATATCGTTTAATTTACTACATTTAACAATTTAGTTTTTCTGACTATTGGTAGCTGGACTGGTAGTTTTCTACTTTTTTATTTAACTCAAATGGCACAATGCAAGTTGCAAAAACATTGAATTAAACGTACATTACACTGAGTTTAATTTCCTTCCAAATGCCTTCATATGTGTGCTTGTTGTGTTGTAAAGATGAAGCCCATCTTTATAGCTAGGAACAATCAGCAATGAGCCAACTGCCCTTTAACTGCCTTTAATAATTGCAACTGTATAGTTTGTGTGCTTTATTGGCCGTCCGAAAAGTGCACTGTCATTTGCGTCACCAAAACAGGAGCCAACTACCGTCCGAAAAACCTGAAAGTGCCGAGTGATACTTTAAAATTTTTTATTTTTTCATTTGCTTGTCATCTCGATGTATGATTGGGTTAGCTAGTAAACAACATTTTTTATTGTTAAAAAACTTGACGTGCTGATTTCAATTGTAATCACCTTCAGGAAGTGTCTGCCAAGTGTAGCAAGTAGTTTTGTGCTAATCGAAACTTGAGTTGCTTTCAATTAATTTAAATTGGTTTAAAAAACCTGACGCATGCACAAACTGGTAGTCAATCTTATTGCTTCGTTCAGCAATGTTCCCAGTCAAACTACCGGAAGTTATATCACTTCAATAAATGGCCAACTTGCAGTCATTTGTTTCATATTGCACGTTTATGGGCTCGTTATTTGCAAATGTAATATGTAGCCTTTGGCAAAATATTCATTTTTAAACTGCAACAAAATTAGAACTGCACCCAAAGGCTAATCAAAAACATTCATCACTACATAATGTTTTTGTGTTTTTAATTTTTGATTAAAAATAAAAAATCAAGTCTTACGATGAGTAAAAAGTAGCTAATATTTTCACTTGTTGTCAAAATCAATTTATTTATTCACCTACAAACACAAAGCCTCAGTTTTTTATACACAGTTTGATTTTTTCTTCACAAAAGTGCCCAATAGCTGACCGAGTTCAAGTTCACTACCAGAATGTGCTGAGTGCTATGTCGGGCATTTGCGCACTGTCCCCTTTTAGTGCTGACCACATCTTTGGCACATTTTCATTGCATTGCAACCTTTAATCGACAGTAATGTTGACTTGTGCCAACAGGAAATCAGCCTTATTCAATAGTTTTTATAATCATTTGCTTGGTAAAACAGTGTATGTTCATTTTTTAAGTTTTATAAACGTATATTTGTTGCTAGCAAAATTGCTAATGTTTTGGAGCTTGCTTAAACTGAGCAACTTTTAAAATTGTCAAGACAAATCAAAGATGAGCTTACAAAATGATGTTTTGCTGGCTTCTGGCACTGGCCCTTTGCCGCCGACAGATTACCATTGGCAGATTTGTTGCTCGTTTTTGCCGTAGTCATCATAGCATCTTTAATGTGCTCTTTTCTAAGCAAAGTAAGTGATAAAACACCAGAAGAAACACCAACACATCAGCAACCGCTTCCTTGTGTTTGTGTTCATCTTAAGACAACAAGAACGTCTTGCCGGGCCTAATTCCTCTGCCACCTCTCTAGCTTTCTGCGTCCTCGATTAGGCCCCATGCACTGGCGCCTCATTCAGGCTATATACTAATTTAAAAGTACATTTGCCGCTAGTCTGAAAGACCATTTAAAAGTAGAACTATGCAAATGGCACTATAATGGGAGCTGCTGTAATTTTATCTCATCTCGGCAGATGATTTAAATATTTAAACAGAATATCAGAATATTTATACAGCTTAGTGCGAGTGACATGCGGCGCGGGGCTGTTGTTGCTGCCAAAACTGCCGTTGATGCTTACGCTGGTGCTGTTGCTGATGGTCGCAAGGCAGTGGAAAGCCCAGGCGATATAATCAAAAATGTCATTAGTCGCCATTTTTAACTTTTGTTTTCTTTCGTTCATTATTTATCTTTGCATTTGCAAGGACAGTGAGGGAGAACAGTGCTTTCTATGTCAACACAAGCCAGGCCATTTGCGACGGCATCACGGGCACAGGCACACAACGAACATACACCACACACACACACTCTCAGGCCTTGGCAGGGCCACCATTACCGAGCTATTCTAATGAGTTATTTGGCCATTAAAAATTTATACTACCGATGACAACTTGCCATTATTGACACAATAAATTGCGACGGTTTACTAATTTAAATATTCTTGCATTCCAGATGCCTGGTTGCCAACTTGGAACTGCCTAATGGCTGCCAACTGCTAGGCTGATGCGCCCTTCTGCTCCCATTCACCCTCTTGCTCCCTTTCGCTCCTTTCTGTTTGCATTGTGCAGCGACAAGGCGGAGAATGCATTGAAAAAGGATTTAATTTAGAAAAGCTCGCTCGCTCTGCGAGGAGGACATCAAGTCAGTGGCGTTATGAATTAGCACAGAGAGAAGCGCTGGAATCAGGCACAGGCGCTGATGCAGAGGCCTGCGAAGGGGTTGAGCGAGTGCCAGTAATGAGGATGGGCCTTGCGTCGACAGTCGCTGGTTGCGGCAATGAACGCCTCGGTGCTACAATGCTGACGCTCTTTGATGCCTCTGTCGTCGTGGAGTGTGCCGAGAAAGGGTACACAGCTAATGATGATGATGCTGGCAGATAAGAGCGACAGGAGCGGTCGTGCAACGCCAGCCAGAACGGTGCCAGGCCTCCATTTAATTGGCCTGTGCTGCTATGCACTGCACTATGCTAATAAGGTCTGTCTGATGGAAATGGTGCTGATGTTGCTGATGATGGTAGTGCTGGTGGTGGTGGTGGTAGCGGTGATGGCAGTGATGGCAGGCCTGATTGAAAGTCAGCTAGGCCTGTGAGCAATGGGTTGCACTGCTGTCACTCGTGTTTCCTTCTTCTCGACTTTCCTGCTCTATAAGTGCAAACAATAGATACTGCACTGATTGACTGATGGAACATCGATTGAAAGTCACAAGTGTGTGAGTAGGAGTGAGTTCAAACAACAACCAAAGCTTCTACCCAAACCCGCTCGGGTACATTAGCATTTTTCAATTAAGGCCAGACATACTTATGATGCATAATTATGCATTTTAGTTGAATTGCATTACTGCTAAAAATCAAATTGGTTTTGTGCTTTGAAATGTTCATTAAAAAATTTTTAAGCAGTCAAAATTTTTTTAAACTATCGATTTGTTAATGACATAAATTATTAATTTAAAGTTGAAAAAACGATCAGTGACAAGTTCCGCTTATTTTTCTTTGTGTGAACTTGGCAGTAATGGAATCTGCAGAAATAAACTCATCTAAGCTTGCATTGCCACCATTTGTTGCCAGCCAACTGTCCCAATGCAATTCTATACTGTTCCAGGATTCTCCATTTGCAGCATTTGCCTACTCTGTTTCATATTTTAATTTCCTTTTTCTTTTGATTATTATTATTTATGCTATGCTTAGCGGGGCTCTTGCTGACTAGTACTTTACTTTCAGATACTTGGCACTTTAAAAAATTGAAATTGAAATTAAACTCCTCGCATTCGAATTTATTGCACACGTCTGTGATGGTGCTGGTAGTGGTGGCGATGGCGGCAGTGCTGGGACGGCGCCGCCGTCGGGCCAAGTTTCAGCGCCCGTCTCGACCTCGCTGGAGTGTAGCACTTTTTTGCCTTCTTTACACTTAGACGAGCGCGCCAGCAGAGTCTCGATTGCATCTTCTTATTAGTTGGCTCATTTTGTGTCATTCTTATTAACGGCAGCAGTGAAGAGGCTACAGTGCACATCGAGGAAGACATGCACATCGGATAGCGGGATGCAGCACTACTTAGCTGTCGGGTGATATCAACTGGGACGAAGCTCTGCTAAATGAAATTGCAATCGAGGACGCAGGGCGCACACTGGCACATCATGCCCTCTGCGTCCCTCTCGCTCTGGCCTTAATGCTGCGCGATCTATGCAACAGCTATATAGCAGAGAAAAGAGAATTTAAATTTGGTTTAATTTTAAATTTTAAATAACACCAGCACATTTGAGCAGAGCATTGTCGCGCCGCCATCATCAGCGCTAACAGCAGCAGCAGAGGCAACATCAGAGGCAACATCAACAACAGCATGGAGGCCAGAGGAGCGAGGCAGCCAGTTGTATTATTCTCGCCGTTGCACTGCAGTGCATTTCTCTGCATTCGTTAGTTATTAGTTTTTTTGTTTGCACGATTCTGCAAGCGGTGCTTTTAGGGAGAGAGAGTTTTCAGCAAACGAGTACATCGAGTGGCATAATCACAATTGGCCCAGCCGCGAAGGAGGCAGATTGGAGTCGTGTCGCCAGAGCGCAGTCAGCTTGCTGCATCGCCAGTGACAGGCAGCTAGGCTGGCACTGCTTGGCACCCATCGCCAAGTCGACTGGCGCCTTTCAATTACAAGCCCACTTTATCAGACATCTTATCTTCACTTAGTGCCGTCGCAAGTTGAAGAATGGAAAAGGGGAGAGCACTTTTGCATCTCAACGGCAACTGCTGTAGGCAGCAATGAGAGTTTGCAGCAGGGCCAACAGAATTTATAAAGACTCAATTTGCCTATTCCGTCATTGGGCATTAGTTAGTTAGCTGGCAGCCATTAGCCAGAGAGGGTCAGTGGACATTGTACGCCGCTACTGTCCACTGTGGCCAGCACAACTGCTGTCTTTTGAAATGCGTTTCCAGTGCTGTACATCTACGGTACATGCACCACCACTCTTTTCAAAAGAAAACTACTACTTTCCAAGCACAAGAATAAACAAAGCCGTAGAAAGCGTAGTGCTGTCGAGGCTTTAATTTAAAATTGGCATTAAAATATTTAAGAATTGATTTATTTATTCTGTTGCTGTTACTTAACTTCAATCAATATTTGTTTACAGAGGCGCACACAGGCAGATTGCCTCCTCGTCCTCCGACGGCGACGGCTGCTGAGTGCTGCTGCTGATGCTGATGCTTCGGTTGAAGCAAGTGAAGTGGCCTCGCTCGACCACTCGAGAAGTCGAGCGAACGGCGACAGGCTGAAGCCCGGGCGCGCGCGTCAAGCTCACCGCTCTGCACCAGGCTGCCATTCTACTGCAGTCAGGCAATTGAGTTGCTAAATTACTTCATCACCGTCATCAATGTATGCAGAATTTTAAGAATTTTAACTCAAATCATTGCTATAGGCGTTGCACTTTCCATTATGCGGTAGAAGAGTGTAGTGCCAGCATCAGCAGCATCAGCAACTGTCTCTGCTTGGTAGTGCGGCAGCAAGTGAAGCTGTGCTATTAAGATGATGGCGACGGCAAGATTGTGTCGTGGTAGACGGCTGCCGCAGCCGCTGCTCCAGCAACAGCAGCAGTCTGGCACTGGCTGCCACCAAAGACGACAAGACTTTGCTGCGAATATTCCATTAGGCATCCTATAAATATTGGTTTGTGTCAGGCATGAAGCACGAAATTAAACGCATTCATTACTACTTGACTCCTAAGTGTCTCCACTGAGTTGAGCACTTGCCTTCTTTACTTTGATGCCACAGCCGTCGTTTGCAGGCGCGCGCAAGGACTCCCTTCTTCTCCCCGTCTCTTGCTTGTCACCCAAAAAGCCAAAGCAGCTTTTACTAGCGCACACTTTCTTCTGCCTGCACTTTAAAATGTTTTGAAAATGCTATGCTAATAGTAATTACTTGCATCATTACAGCAAGCTGACTTTAGGGAAATTGATTTGAAAACGGCGCTCGGAGCACACGCCACAAAGTATTAGAGAAAGAGAAAAGAGAGGGAGTAGAGGAGAAAAGCCCTGCCAGCAATCAGTTCTGTTCAGCTCAGGGTCCAAGTCTGAAAGCGCCAGCATTCTGATGCTAATTCAAACTACGGCGCACAGCTTGCCAAGTCAGAAAAATACCTAGACCATCGATTGTGTTTGGCCTGGCAGTTATTGTATTTGCTTTTGGAATTAATTTCTCTTGGCTAGTTTTTGTTTAGTCGTGGCAAACTGTCACCGTGAATACGACTCGCTAATGAGCACACTTTGCTGACGCACATTTGCCCTTTGCTTCACTGCCCAGCTTGTTCTTTGCAAAGCGGCAGGAATGTGTTTGTGTGCCTCGGTGCACTGTTTGTCTGTCTGTCTGTCTGTTCTCCCTTTTTCTTTCCCTCCACCGTTTCTCTGTCTGTAGTAGTTTGTGTGGTTGCTCTCTTTCGGTTATGGCGCCAGTTGCACCAACTACCATCGGCATCACCACCACTGCTCCACTGGGGACTAGCGACCGACCATCTAAGAATGTGTCAAAGAGACTGCTGTTTGGACAGCAATTGTAAAGAACGAACACACGAGGAAGGTGTGTGGCATATTTGAGAGACAACAAAGAGAGAAAGATGGAAGTGAATTGAATTTGAAAATTAAAAATTTAATTAACAGTTGGCCAAAAAAAAGTGAATGCAGTGTGAGGCGCAGAAAATGGCCTCGAAAATGCTTCAAAAATGTCGTTTTTCAAAGTGGACACTTTTAATTTTGAAATGCCACTCGACGTAAGCGTTGAAGGCGCAAAACTTTAAAATTTATTTCGATTTAATTATTAATCTATATGTAGTGAGAGAATGGTTGGCTGAAAACTGACTGGACGGCGCTACTGTGAGTAACCTGTGCATTTCCTCAAACTGGGAATGCAGAAGGTGCTAAAAAATAAAGAAAGGAAAAAGAAGAAAGATAGCAACAAAATCGCTATTTGCTTAGCGTTCAAAAATGGAACCATTTTAAATTGTCCAGGCTCCATTTGGTTTCAATAAAGGCGAATGCGAAGCCAATCAATAGAAAGCAGTTCAAATAGAATGAAAATTAGAAATGGCTTAATTGACAATTACTTGTGCTACCAAGTGCGACACACCGACACAGACACAGACAGTCCTTTTGCTGACACTTGGCCGAGCAAGCTTTGTGTGCACAACCGCTGTTTTTACGAACAATGAAGAAGTTGAGGAGTTGTGACCAGGCGAGCAATGTGTTGTCCAAGTTGGTGCTGTCCGTTTTAGCTCTAATTAAATCTATTGAGTGGCCTGTCGGTGAAGTGCAAACTTTAAATTGCAATGTAATTGTCAATTAAACTTTTATCAATTTAACCAGACAACGAGCACATTGTTTAATTGAGTTGCCATTGACGGTGTGTCCAACAGTTTTTGCCTCAGTCTGAAACTACGGTTGAATGAATGGTTTAAGAACTTTTGAGAATTGTTTCATATGGTAGTGGCCACAGTGGTACTGTCGCACTGTTAATCACCAACGGCACATTAGACTGTGGGCAAAACGTATGGACATTGCTCGACCACTACTTTTGTGACCATATTGCAGAAAGGCAAACGAAATTAACTTTATTAATCTAATTGGATTTATATGTTAGATGACAGGCAAAAGGGAGAGCAAAAAGAAGAAGACTAGTGAAACTTTCTTTGAAACAATTTATGAAAATTAATACTAACTGTCGCAGGCACGTAACTGCTCCGTTCGCACGTTATCTTGTGGACTCCCTGACGTTTTTCGCTAATCAGTAAATAGAAATTAAATACTACCACAAATGTTTTAGAGCTAAATTGTCTAAAAACGTAATCATCTTAATTTAGTAGTCAGTTTATCAAATAGTTAGTTTGAAACTTTTCCTCTGAACCACAAATCCAACAAAAAAATTATTGTGCAGTAGTAATATGACCTGTGACTTTTGATGAACTGCACTTAGCAGTAAATTGCGTTTTTCTATATTTAGACAAATACTCAGCTAAAATTAAAAACGCATACAAACTGAATATTAACTGATTTGTCCAGCATTGCCATCAACAAACTCTTGAAAAAGCAACCTTGTTGAAAAAATCGATCTAAAGTACTTTAATTATTAACTGAACTTTGCCGAGAAAATCTCTAGCTGTTTAGTTTTAAAAGTAATTTAGCGCACTTGATTATTGGTATTTTTATCTGCAAGTAAACTTTGTCGTCTCTTAAACTAAAGATTAATTTTGCAAGTGCAAGCAATGAAAGACAATCGAGAGATGGCAATAAATTTCTTTGCTTTCTTTAGCGCTTCATTCAAGTGTTTGCGACTAAACTTAATTTACTCACTTAATCAAAGTACTTTTAATTTAGTACTCGCTGCAATGTTTTGTAATGAAATTGATTTAAATGTCCAAAATTAATTTGATTAAATCAGGTTTGGTTGGCGATCCAATTGAGCCATGCAGCGTTGCACTAGCCATTGTAAGCGTTGCCAACCGTTGCCTGTGCTCTTGCTGTTGTTTGACCACTGGACGACGTCGCAAGTGGAGGCGACAACTTTTGCCACAACAACGGCCCACTGTTCTATCACCACCACTAAGACAAGCCTGTTCAGCCACTAAATTAGAAAGAAAGGGGGTTTGGTTAGATTAGCCGACAAATGCCACTCGATACTTGCTTGAGTATTACTTCAGTCGTTAATTGAGTCCTCACTGAAATCTGCAGAAATTGCCTTGATGACTGACTGCTGATTAAACTAGCTAAGGCAGTATTAGTCGCACTTTTTTGCCAATCAAAACTATTACATTCTACTGCTCTTGCCATTAAATGCTCTGATATACACTAAAACAAAAAATGTTAATTGTGTTGCACAAAAGTAACTAAAAATAGTCAAGAGTTGTGTCATACTTTCTTATAAGATCTCCTCACTTCATTAGATCCAGGTGTTCATGATAATCTTAAAAAAACTAAAATACATTTTCGGTTGAAGCGAAAAATTCGTAACCGTTTGTAAAGCATAAAAAATTTTGTGATGACATCTAGTAAATGAAATTAAAGATAAAAATTGTTTATTAATCAGTTCAAAACAGAGAAAAACAGTTATAGCTTTTGGGTTGAAAACAAATAAAGATAACAAACCGTAAATTTGTACTGCAGAAAAATAAATGAGTGAGTGCGAGGAAAATGTGTCACACAGTATTGCAAACATTGGTAGGTAATTTGGAAAAACATTTAGAAAATATCCAATTAGGTAAGTTAAAGTGTTGGAAGAAAACATTAGAGCGATGGCTTTGATCAATTTTTGCAAAAGAAAAATTCAAACTCAAAGCATCTTCTCCAAGTAGACTTCTGGCATTTGGTAACAGGGGTAAATATTTTGAGAAAGAAAACAATGATAGAAAGTTAAAACGCATCGATTGCAACTGGCGTCATCAGTTTGTTTGCTTGAACAAAGTTGAGTGCTGCTGTGACTGATACTGCTTCTGCACAGGAAGTTCATGACTTTCAATTGGAGTCTCGATTTGAAAGTATTCAAATTGGTCTCAATTAAAAAGCAGTCCAGAACCTGTGCAAAGCTGTGCTTTGGTCACGGCCATTGAGTGTGAAGGTGCAAAAGGGAGAATTGGAAGGAAGGAAAAAGGAAGGAGGGAAGGAAAAAAGATTTGTGCCGATGGAAAGGTAAAAGCCGGCAAAGATAAAGGCTGCATTGAAGCAATAAAGGTGAGGGCAAAGGTGTGACAAGTGGAAAGTGGTGAGGTCAACTTGCAATAAGGCATTGGCGCAGCAACAATGCAGGCAAGAGGTGCAGTGCATCGGGTGAACTTCACCGATTCTGGATTCCAGAACCGAAATTCAAACTTTTGAGACAGCAGGCGCCATCTGCGAGCAAGCTCAAGCGGTTGAGTGCTCCAGAAAACCAGAGGAGCTGGCTGGCCAAACTGAACCGACTGGTTGTCCAGAGGTGGCCGAGTGCTGCTGCTAGACCACTGGTGCTGCTGCTGGGGAAGTGGCTGCCAACAACGGTGCACACTTTGCAACGAGCAAAGTACGACTGTTGATGAATTGTAGATTGATTGCGTGCTAAGGAAGCTGATGTTCTAGCACACTTAGCGCTTGACAAATGACTGGCTACTGGTGGTGGCAGTCACTCGACTGCCCAGTGAGGCCCGACTTGTGATGCTCGCATTGCTGTTGCTTTTGGATGAAGTCGAAAAATGGTGTTGTTGTTGGGCGCACTGATAGATGCTGACTGGTGACTGGGAGAAATGCTGCGTCTGCTATCTTATGGCTGTTGAGTGGTGGAGGTTTTGCGGTAGCTGCGCGGTGTTGTGTGATGCGAGGGAGTGATGGTAGGATGCAGCGACTTCATGGACGTGGTGCCGCTGCTCTCGATGCATGATCTCTTGGTAGTGTAAGGCATGAGGGTACGGCGAGAGGATGTTCAGAGGTGTTGAAGACCTTGTATTTGGCGTCGGGCGGACTTGACTGCGAGTCTCACTGAGTGCTTGACGTTGGAAGTTGGATCTCTGCCCATCCGCATGGGACTCGCGAGGGGAGGCATCATATGTCGGTCGCGTGTAGAAGCCGAGCGGTCTAACGGCTGTTTGGCATTGCGCATTGATTGGGTAGGAGCAGCGATGGCTGGCTGGTGCCCGTCGTCTCTCAAGGATATGCTGAGGAGCGCAGCTTCCGATATAGCGCGGTTACGTTACTCAGTAGTTTCTCAATTGTAATCTTGCCTGGTGCACTCAATGGGAAAATTGGAAGATATTTCCGACTTGTGGTCTCTGAGTGTTGCCTTGGAGTTGGCCATCATGCCCTCGGCGGACGTACTCCGAAGACAGCGTCAATCTTGCATGCTGGATTTTGGGCTGCACTTTGTGCATCGACCAAGCCAGTGCGAGTCATCTAAAGTTGGCGATGTTATCATAACTGTTGATTACAATGGTATAGAAACGCAGAGCTTGATGCTTCAGACGGTGACTGAGTCGTGCCTTTCGTGCTGCTCCTAATGAATAACGATGGGAAAAGCTTTCATAGTTCCGCGGTTTTGGCGAACTCGGTGTTAACTCAAGTGTCATCACTACTTGCCTCTTGGCAATAACGTCATCGAGTGTTGTTGGAAAAAATGAAGGATTTGTGTGTGGCATTGCAGGTTGGCAGGAGTTGTCTCATGACCACTTTGGTTCAGACTCCCAAAATGACAGCTCATATATTTGTGGTTGCTTGTGCTTTATTGGGCCAATAGGCAGTCACATTCGAACAAGTCCACGTCTGCGATAAAAAATAATTAAATTTAGAGAAACAGAAAAATTGTTATCATACTGTATGAACTTCCAGATGAGATAATAACAAACGCAAAAGCCACAGGCCATTGTAGCGCCAAGTACGGTGAACAGAGTGATGGGCACTTTGCGTGACTGCTAGGTAAGGTAAATAAAGAAGAAAAAGACCGAGTGAGTAGTGTCCGGCGGTTCTTCTGGCCGAGCGGTGATTAACACCTCACAGTGGCCACTTCACTTACTGTGCCTTCTTCGGCAAATAGATCGTCATTGTAGTGGTCGCAGGTGAGGAAAGAGCACAGCGAAGCGATCAACTCTTGCTCAACCAGGAAAACTGTGCTTCGGAGACATTCGCCTCCAGGTTGATGGTACACTGGCGGACAACGTTGTGACAACTGCGCTCTAGTAGAGCCATCTTTGACGGCTCACACTTCAGAGAACTGTCCTCCTCACCAAAGGACAGGTAGCCCATTATATTTTGGTTTCGCTTCTGCTGCCTCTTATGGCCAATAAGCACGTCACATCGGAATATGTCACAGTATTCGGCAAGACATACTACATCGTCTCTCTAGTAAAAAGAATGATGATTTATAAGTAGGTTGCTTAAAATTGAAAAAAACGTACATATTTATCAGTGTGCTCCTCGCGATGTACTTCATCCCAGTGCAGCGTCAAGCTCTCAGAGCATAAAAAGTCTCGACTACAAACGGGACAAGTCCAGTGAGAGTCCACTTTGTCGCCGTCACCCTCCTTGTGATCGTTTGGCCACCAAAGGTAATCGCGATCAAGGTGAAATGGACACTCGGTGGAAATGGCAACATGATGCTGGTCGAAAATGGGCAACCATTTCTGAAATGGAAACAAAAACATGATTAATAAAAAGGAGTTTATCAGCTGAAGGAACAACACTGACCTTGGTAATCACTTCTCGCACGATTCGGGACCTCTCCCGTGAACACTGGCGCAGCTGCTTGGAGTCCTGGTTCCAGTAATGACGGTGAGCATGGTAATAAGAAAGACCTGAACAGGAGACGAAGCGTTGCTGGGGATGTTAAAGTACATTCTGCTGGAACAGAAAAGTGCGGCGGTCCTAGTTGCAGACTAGCCAATTGGCTACAGTGAAGCCTAAAAATCTAGAAGGCATCTAGAAGCACTACTGCAGCAGCGACGGCCGTGGCAATACCTCTAGATACACTACAAGGTGGAGATTCATTTAAGAGTGAGTTGTTGAATGCGGTCGCTGGACAGAACACTTGGCGGAAGCATCACAACGCACAGCGCACACAGCACCTTAGCTACAGAGAAAAGGAGCAGCTAGGAGGGTGCAGGGCGACACTGGCGCCAGCCAAGAGGGAGCCAGCTCGGTCGCCAGCACACACACAACAGCCCGAAAGAGAGTGATTTCCAGAGAATGGGCACGGACAACAGGAACAGCAGCAACAGCAGCAGCAGTAGTTGGCGACTCTTCTGCGGTACGTTACCTGCACAAGGAGCGAGCAACTGTGATTATCAATCGGGCTCATTGAGTAAACACGAGTGCACACTGCTGCGCGCTGTACGACGGTGGACCGGGAGAGAAGTGGAGAACGGTGCTATCACAAGTGCTGTCGAAGAGAGCCATTAATTGGAGGAGCAGTCGGAGGAATCACCAGTCGAGCTTCAGTGGCCAGTCGGGGACCACAGTGTCTGTCGGCTGCTGGTTCTGCAGACACAACAAGGCAGTCAGACTTACACTATAGCTAGTGGAACTACGTGCACTGGTACAGTGAACGCGCGGCCTGCAGGGCGACACTGCCGAGTGAGCCAGCATTTAGGTCTCTGCCGAATGTTTGAATTATGGATTAGGTGTCGAACTAGGGCGCATAGGCGGGCAGCCCCAACCAGAGAGCACCGCGGCATGAGGCGGAAAAACAGCGTACACGCAGTCGACTGCAGCTCCCACTGCTGCTGCTGACTCAATACCTGCAGATTGAGATATCGATCGCGCCGAGGAGCAGAGGAAGCGAGAGAGAGGAGAGAGAATTCTCGTTTGCAGAAGAGCGTCCCAGAGAATAAATCGATAATCCTGTTTCAGTACCAAACACCCGATGGCAGCACAGAACTTGTGATTTGAAACCTGGCATTTCCTTTTTTCAAAAACAAGTTCAGCTGCATTGAAAGTGGATTGATGAAATCTAAAGCATATTGAATAAAAGTTTGAGCTAGTGTTTCAGTTTTTTTAAATCAAGAGTCTTACCACAAGTACCCAATGTTTTTCGAAAAAACTTTAAAATCAAGTGAGTCCTGGACATACATCTGAGAAATCTCCAGGGAATTTGCGCGTGAACTGTCCTGGCGATGGGTCACAGCCGATTTAAAAGTCAATGACATGAAGTAGACAGGTCGATGGTGAAAACAGTCATTAGCAGTGCCTAAAGTGGACAGATAGTGGGAAGGGGTCAGTGCAGTGCAAAGCCACAGAGTGCAGTCATATGGTCGCTAATGAGTGCATACTTAGCATACCTCCTTCCCCGGAGAGTCACTATCTTGGGTAATCGCACATGCGACCACTTCACTGAGCACCACCACCACCAATCGCAGAAGCAGAAGCTGTAATTCTCCTCTTCAGAGGTTTTCTTATCAATGGCTCATTTCTGAGAATTTCCTGCCAGTGAACATGGTGCTCATTATGTGGTGCGCACTTGTGTTGGCACAGTTTCCTTTTCAGCTGCTGATTCGTATCTGAAGAAAGAGCAAATGAGAAAAGTTATGAAAAAAGAAAAACAGTCAATTGTTGTCAAACTTACCCAAAGTCACTTGACCAAAAGTGTGTGTTCGCTGAGAAAGTAGAAGAATTTGCAATAGTAAACATCAAGATAAGAGTTTGTATTTTAGTTTCTAGCAACATGTACTAATCGCCTTGTCAAACTCAAAACCATTTCATTGTTCATGTTTGCAGGCGACATGACAAGAAATGGCGTATTTATTGACAATAAAATATGGATATAAAGATAAAAGGTTTAAAAATCGAATTAACCAGGTGCAATTCGATGGATCTTAGCGTCTGCGGAATCGATCACTGTATTTACAAGAGTGATATATAAAATTATACATTTAAAAATAGAGTGTGATTTGGAAATCAGTGTTTCGTAAATTTAGAAGAGAATATGATTAGATTCTGGTGCGCGGTGTGCTTTCTAATGTTTAGTGCGCTGAGTACACGATGATAGGCTACCGGATTAGGCTTAGACGTAAATGTACTCTCGGCGTTGGTTGGACAGCATACAGGAGAAGACCACGCCGAGAAACTGCACCACGATCACCACCACTCCGGCCCAGCCGAGAGTGTTCAGAGAGCTTTTCAGCTCATCGGTGATAATGTCAACACAGCCATTTGTAAAGTGAAAACTGGTGGTGGTGGTACAGTTCAGTCCTTCGGCTTTCGCCTCTTTGTTGCAACATGTAGGTGGCAGAGAGATGCCATCGTGGTAGAGGGTGTTGTTTTGCCAGTCAAAGGGCCCATTCGCGCCGCAGCAGTGGAAAGTGCCCTGAATGTCGTCAATTACGGACACAATTGCACTGTCATTGTGTGTAGGATTGTACTTGACGATTGCTTCGTTGAGTCCTTTCAGCATTTCAGTGTGGATCTACAACGATATGATTAGTTAGATATTGCTACTTTTATACACAAACAAGACATACCGTTTTCTTGAAAGCAAACACAAAGCTGACACTGACCAGCTCAATAATGAGAAGGAGTGTGATGATAAAGGCGAAGGTCCTCAACATGAAACTGTTCTTGGTCAGAGCCCCGCAACAGCCCATGAATGCGGTGAGGAAGATGGCAAAACCGATGACCAGCAGGACGATGGTGGCACCGTCGGGCCCGTTGTGGACCACCAGCTCATATTTGTTGAGGCTGATGAATGTTGAGAAGCCCGAGTAGATTAAAAGGGAGCCGAAAATGACGAAAACCAGAGTAAAAGCGAAAAGTAAATAACGGACGCAGGCCATACTTCCTTGACTCATTCTGATTGTTGATTCGGGTGAGGTAACCAACCGCAAACAGGCCTAGCGAGACAAAGTGGAGACAAGAATAGCGAAGTGACTGAGTGAAGTGACTCGGCAAAGCAGTGCTGGCGAGGTGCTGCTGATCGAGTGCTAACGCAAAACTCAAACTGGTCGACGACGACTGTTTGTTCTGTTGCTGCCAGTGGACACCGTAGCTGCCGCTGCTGCTAACAGTTGTGCCTGCTGCAGCCTAGCCGTCTAGTAGTAGTATAGTTAACTACGTAGTGAACACTTTCCAAGTAAAGGCAATGAGAGATAGAGGGAGAGACGTAAACAGAGGAGGACGAGGAGGAGAATGGGTGATGTAGAGAAAGTTCAAACGCTCAGCTACTGCTTACTCATCACCTCATCAACATCGACAGTCGTTGACTGTGCGAATGCTGTTGATAGGGAGCATCACCAGAGAGCCCACAGTGTGGGCACAGTTATCAGACGCCACTCAATGACAGTCTTAGATGGTAGTGCCGGTTGCGATAGACTCAGCGGCATTGATTAGAGCACATTTTGCCATGTCATATCGCAGACTTCCCATGGAAAGTCTTTGCACGAAATCTCGCATCTGGAGATATTTTTTCATTGCAGTTTCTAAACGTCATTTCACTACACTATTTCAACGTCCTATTTTAGCTTATATCAAATAGACACTTTTCCAATGTTACTATTGGGGTACTTTCTAGAAGAAATAAAGCGCAATTTATTTGCAATAGGCAATAAAGTGATTTAGTTGCTGATGCCCATTGAACAGCTTTGTTGGAAAAATGTGTTGTACAAAATAGCTTTAAAAATAAAGAAAAAAGTTCAAGTTTTTGGCGATCCAAAAGCTGCAGACAGGTTCATAAATAATATTCTTCTTTTTTGTATTTCTAAGATTAAAGCACCTAAAGTAAACATTGCGCAGAAAGTATATTCCGACTAGGTTCCTTCAACGGGCAGTTATAATGGCGAATCTGGTGAAGTGAAGTAATTGACACTAATAGCCGGTCTTTTGCAGACAACAAACGTACAAACACGCAAATGCTGTTTGCACTGGCCAACCCTTTGGAATAGTTCTGCACCGTTCTTGTCCAGCCGGATCAGGCAGTCAGTCAGTCTGATTCCGGCAGTCTCCCTGGACAACCTCAAGCTTACCCCGCTAAAGGATCAACTTCAAACAAAGCTGAGCTTTGTCGGTGTTTGGTCTCGGCGACCAGTGCGGCCTACATTACAGTGCGACAGCTCTCGTTGAGATCAGTGGCAGCATTCGCAGCCACCTCTGGCTGACGAATTCCGCAACTGCACCAGCCAGCGCGATGCATCTGCTCCAAAATGACCAGCTCAGCACTTAGAGCCACAGTGATATCAGTTCCCTGACCACCTCCACCACCTCCTCCTTTTCCTAGCTGCCGACAATGTCCATCTTCTACTGTGGTCCTCCATGTTGCCACCTTCTGACTGCACTACCCAATGAGCACCATCATCACCATCACCGCCACCACTGAAGTGTTATGCTCTAGTCACAGCAATTACTCCACTTGCTCGCAAACAGGTAAATCTAAATTGTTTCAGCACCGCAGTCGAAAGGAAGCATTAATTTAATTGACACTGAATGAACCGTACAACGACAAGATGAGCTGTACTTGAAGCTGGTACCGTTAGCCTAGGTTTTGCAATTAGAGATAATTGTTCCACTAGAGTGAAATGGACTAAACTTACAAGCAACCATTATTATTTAGAAGAAAGAACAATCATCGTTCGTTAGAGCAAATTGCTTTTTGTTTTTTTCAGTGAAACGACATTTGAAAGAGAGTACGATGACATTTGCAACTCTCGAGCTGAGTAAGTCCAATAAATCAAATCTCCTCGGTCAATGATTGGCGATTCAGCAAACGATTTAATTGCGATTTAGATGGTAACCGGCTTTTTTCCGGTAAAACAGCCTGTCGGTCAGAAACTGCAAACATTCCTTTGACTTTTGATTGATAGACAAGGTGCAACGTAAGAAAGAAGAGTGACATGACATCGGCGTGTCCGTCAAGTGGCGGTGGCACCCACGGCAGTGGTTGCCACGTTGACTGAAGCACAGGCAGTGCCAGAACTGTTTGCGTGCTGATTGGTTTCAATCAGTTTGCCACGATTGAGCCTCGATCAAAAGTTAGCTGACAGAGTATAGCCAATAGAGACAGTGTAGTCATTCACACTACTGCTTTGGTGCACCGAATCTGGTTCGATGAAGGACAGCTTCGTAGTCGTCGCCGCTGCCGCCGTTGTCGCCGTAGCAGTGCCCAAGCCCAGTTCCCTAACCTAATTATAATTATAGTCCAGTCGTGACCGTGATCCGAACAAGCGGGCAGTGGTGGAAAAGTGCCACCATCGACATTGGAGCGCTGAATTAATCTCTGGCCATCTGAGGTAAACGAGTTAATCAGCAATTAGTACGTGCTTCAAAAGTGTCTATTAATTGGTGCTGGTGCTGGGCACAACTTGCACTGCGCTGTGTCAGCAGGGGCAACAATTACCGCCGTCGGTGGATACATTTGCATGCGCCACACAGGCTCTAACGCTTCTGACTGATCGAAGGAAACTGTAAAGCCAAAGTGATTTGCACACACAATTGCCTGCCACTTCATTGCCAGACGTCCTGCGACCAAGTTCAGCGCCAAAGTTGTTGCAAATTGAATTTGACAGTGTTTCAGTGTCTTGGCCAAACTTTGCCTCCCCATAAACACTGACAGCAAAGACCCATTTGAAGATTAAACACTACATTATTGATTGTTCTTAAAATGCCTACTGAACATACTCTGGTAAATTACATTGAGCCCAAGTACTGTGTGGTCACTTCTTTCAACAAGAGCCAGCTATCACTGGATGACCAGTGAAACAATAAAAGCGACCTGTCCATCGCAGTGTGCCACCAAATGCACTTTAGCTTCTCTACCGAGTGAATAGAGTTTTTGTATTTTATTTCGCCTAAACTATTGCCTTTTTAAATCTTACAATTGCAGATCACACTGCTGCAGCACATCAACGGACATCAGTGGTGAAGGCGGCACTGCCCCCCGAGAGAGCCAGTGCCCCTCACAATGAACGATGGGTTGTGGAGTGTCCTCGGCTTCGCAGATATCGCCCATCAGCGGTGAGGTGCCCTATGACTTCAAGAATGGCGCCACCCAGTCGTTCCTCAACTGCTCAACGCCCACCAACTCGGCGAATCGGTCGCGTACGGCAGCTCTGCTGGCGACGGCGCCGTCTCCGCCGGTGCCCCCGCCGACCCGATTCAACCTGGCCTTTCTCTGTCGTTCCTTCTACGGAAACAACTCCGCCGCTCTGGTCAACGGCAATCTCCAGCAAAAGCAGTACTGCTCCACGCAAATGCAGACGGAGAGCGACCTGCTCGGTTTCAAGTGTCAGCACACTCAAACGGACTCACTCATTCTCAGTGATGGCGAGCTGGAGGCGATGATGAAAGAGCTGGAAAAGGAGATGAAAAGTGCCCTTGAGGAAAGTAAGGACGCCAAAAGCCTGTGCACAGTGAACGGCGCCGATGAGATTGAGGATGAAATTGACATTGCCCACAAATCGTGGAAGGGCATCATCAGGGCTCACAAGGACGAGATTGAGACGACGAAACGGTATGCAAACATCGCAGTTCAGGCCACCCGACCCACCGCCACAAGTGCCACTCAGACCAAGTTTGGGTCTATAGATCACCAGTTTGTGCCAAATCCCAACTCTAGCTTCTTCTCCAAGTCACCGAAAGACTTTCTCGAGCAGAGTGAGCTGCTGACCAAGACGTTGAGCGAGAACCTACTCAAAGTGATTGAGCAGCCTTCGGCACTTTCCACTCTGCTCACCTCACTGGACGAGGATGAGGAGATTCCCAGTTCACTGCTGATTGACGGTGAGCCAGACAAAATAGTGGACTCCATTCAGCGGACACTGGCAGACTATGACACGGAAAGCAGACGGCAGAGTATTGACCTTCAGGGCAGAGAGGGCACTCCGCCAAAGGTGCACCCGAATGAGATTTCAGACCAAAACTGCACCAGCACCACCAGTCCAACAAACGCTGAAACCGTGATCACCAGCACTGATGAGGCTGCTGTTAAACCGGCAAAAAATCGGCCGTCACTACTCGATACACGCAAGAGGTTGAAAGATGCACAGAAACGCCTCAAACTTCTGAAGCAGCAAAAGTTTCACGACACACTGGAAATGCTACTGGAGGATATTCGCAACAAGAAACCCGTTGACCTTGTGCCCGCACCTGGTAAGTAACAGCAGAAAGTTTGCTAATGTTTAACTATTATGTTTTTCGGTTGGCTGTTTCAATAATCTCAGTTGTGAAAAAGCGTGACGTGTCACTGCAAACAACCAATGACATCCTGACCGATGAGGCGCCACACTTTGCTGCCCGGCCTCCTCTCTGTCACAAGAACGAAATGATTCCTTCGGTGCTCCTGTTCCGTGACATTGACCGTAAGATGGCCCAAACTGGCGAGCTGAGCAGTGTTGCCGAAATCAGTACAGCCATCTGCAAAGTGGCAAAAAACGATTTGTTCAAAATCAGAGCCATCTTCATCTGGGTGACGGGGAACATTCGCTACAACAGTGAGTTGAGGGAAAGCTGTCCTCTTGTCTCTGCGGAGATCATCGAACGCCGTGAAGGTTCAAGCAGAGACTTCAGTCAGCTCTTTGTCGACCTGTGTCGGGCAGTTGGAGTGAGGGCAAAGATCATCGAAGGCTTTGCGCGCGGCTACGATTTTCGTCCAGGACACAACTTTAGTTTAGGTATGCTGAGATAACTAATTAGTGAAATGACCGTGAAAACTGACTGACAATGATGGCCACCATTTTGACTGTTGAAACTGTGACAGAACTGGACGCAATCTCCTCATGGAACGCCGTCTTCGTGCTCAGCTCGTGGCGCTTCATCGACCTTGCTTTGGCGGCCGGCTACACGGACGCCTCTGGGGAGTTCCACGCCAGCCTAAATGAACACTACTTCCTCACTGACCCGAGCATGATGATCTGGACGCACTTCCCTTACAGCAAACAGGAAAACGACTATGAACGGTAAGAGAAAAAAAAGTAAAGGGCGGTCAATTAGCAGTTGTCCTTGGACGTGCCATCGAATAAAGTTAGCTACTTGACAATGTTGCAGAAGCTTACTAAAAGCAGCCAATGAAGCGCGGTGATTATTGTGGTTAATTGATTTACGCACAAATTCGAGCACTTATCGACTGCTTCTCTGGGAAGTTGCAGAGTTGACGCAGCTGAACTGTGTCGGCATTAGTATTCCCCAGCAGAGCCCACTTCTGTCGAGCACTGATCACTGCCGAGGAAGGGACACACTGACCATGCAACCTCTCTAGCAGTGTCCACTAATGGCGGTAATGAGCCTGACAGTAAAGTGCAGCCTACCTGCAGACGATTAGCTAATTAATGCTAATGATTCATAGCAGTACCGATTACTGTAAACTACAAGCTGCTAGGGTGAGCGCGAACACTGCAATGAATAGCTAATTAGCCATCTGGAACCTATTGCTCAGCATTAGGTTCTGTCCGATTCCCCTCGACGAGAATTTGTGTGCCCTAAATGACAATCTACCCAGTTTTTAATGACAAATCGTATTTTTGTTTTGCTCACATTTTCAAGGTGGCAACTGCTGGACAAACCATTAAGCATTGAACAGTTCAATGCAATGCCCAAAGTGACGGAAAGCTTCTTTCGAGTACAACCTCAGCATTCGCTCCAAAATGCAAAGCCCACTGCAGTTTCGCATCTCCACCGAGATCAAATGTGGCAGTCACGAGGCGATGCGATACAAGTACAAGTTCTATCCAGCTCATGAGGTCGAAAACTCCTCATTAAACCATTACGTTTTCTGTCAGCTGAAAGAGGACCGCCTCGTTGGCTCCTTTATGATATCACCTCCACTTGAAGGGCGTTTCCTTCTTAAGGTAAGTGTTTAGTGATAATCAGTCTAATAAAGCTATGAGGTTTCTGAACTCACTTTATCTTCCGAGCAGGTCTTTGCCAAACCGGAACGGGAAATGCACGGCAGTCAGCAGGACATATCGGCCAATCTGAACCCGGTGATCACCTTTCTGGTGGAGTGCACCAAAGCACGTAAATACATCGAGCCACTGCCAATCAGTGAACTGCCCTGGGGTCCGACACACGCTTTTATGACTACAAGCTAAAGCTGGTCAACCAAAAGGGCCCAACCATTGTTACTTGGGGCGGCAGGAGGCGACTGGTGCTGGAAGCCAATGAGACGATGCTTCTCAGTTACACCCTCTTTGACGCCGAATCAATGGAGATGGACGCGAGGAGCATTATAAGCCGTGATGATGTCGCCTTCAAGACCACCCTCACCATCAATCCGCCTAGAGTGGGCACGTTTAAGTTGCTGCTCTTTGGAATGCCCAAACCGAAGCAAAAGGGAAAGTGGCGACTACCACTGCTGGCCACCTTTCTGATAGACTGCAAACTGATCAAACCACCGCAGCACGACGAAGACATGGTCATGCCGATTGTCCAAAACGCACCTTCGTCTGATGATGGAAAGAGTGACAAGAGGAAACGGTAGCCGTTGGCAATTTTGTAAATGCTAACTGTAAATGTAAGAAAGTAATATAAATCAATAAACATTGACACTGAAGTATTCACACTGAAAGACTACGAGTACTTTGCCGCCGTTGTTTCGATTTAAAATACACAAGTACTCACCCGCAAATGACGTTTTGGAATACACTATGGAAAGTTGAAGCTTCACTCTCGGCGTGAGGATTCACTGCAGGATACTCACAGTAGAGCAATGTTTTGATTGCTGCCTTGCAGCGTCTGCACAGTTTGGCCAAATGCGCACGCAGTTTTGCTAACCGTTTTTGTCTACATTCTTTGAGACCACTTTAAAGTTGGTCATTGTGGAATGAGTAGTCAGAATGTACGGGCACAAATCTAATCAGATGGAGCAAGTCATGAACATCAACATGAGCAATCAGTACATGTTTCAAATGGGCAATAGCTCATTTGCCAAGGAAGCCCCTCCGTGGAAACCGGTGGGGGTTTTTTGGGACATTGAAAATTGCGCCATTCCACGTGGAACTAGCATCTGCGTCTTGGTGAATAAGATTCGCTCCATCTTTACCATGTACAACTTTCTTGAACGTGAATTCGCAGTCGTCGGTGACGTGTACGGCGTCAATAACCACGTTATCAGCGACCTGAACTCCATGCAGCTGAACTTTATTCACGTGTGCTCGTACGCAAAGAACGCGGGTGATGAGAAGCTAAAGCAAATGATTCATCGCTTTCTCATGATATGGGGTCAAAACTCAGCGATCATCCTGCTCACCAGTAAGTGCCACACACACTTCAGTGACCTCTGATTCTAAACTTCTGACTTTCCTGAACCTGTCCTCTAGGCGACATCAACTTTGCTCCCCTTCTCTCGGACATAGTACATCGCATTGGCTGCTTTGTGATTCTCTTTCACCACACCAAAGTCTCTCCGGCGTTAATCTCTTGCGCACACCTGACGATGAATTTTGACGAGTTTTGCAAGCAGATTCCCTTCGCCCCCTCATTTAGTGAGGAGAATACAGTGGGTAGGAATCACTTTCACTATCATAAAGAGATTCTATTCTAAAATATTTTCTTGCTTTACACTCAAGCTACCTATCTGACAGTCACCAACTGGCCAGTTTATTTCAGCGAAGGCGATTTAAGAGCATTCTTAAATTTGCTTACTGACAACTGTGGGGGACGTATCATCGATGTGGACGTTAATCTGAAAGAAGCTATTATGGTTTTCAGGTGCAAATCAGATGCCGAAAGGTGCGCTCAAAAGGTGATCAACCGACGCTACTTGGGAAATACGCTGAAAGTTAGCACAAGTTATACACGCCCTGCTAAGCTGCGTCAAAACCAAAACCGATCTCAAAAGACGGAACAACCCGTGTCATCTCAACCAGTTCCACTGCTGCAGTCCATTACTGCACCAGAAAAACAGATTCCAAAGTCATCTACCACCTTCCAAGAGGCCAAAATAGCCGATTCGCTTTCATCCAAAAAAAGTTCTCCGAAAACGGTCACATTTGAAAATACCAAAGGCAAGGTTTTAAATAGAAGAGCAGGAAGAAAATTGCAAACGCACAATATCAAAAGGATCGGCTAACCGCTGAGGATGGTACTATTGAGCGTCTTTTTCAAGTGTTTCAACTTCTTGACATGCTGAACAACCGCCATGAGAATAACTGCGACTGCTTGATATCATTTCCCATTGAATACATCAATGAACATTACATCGTATCTTTGGAAAACTTACCAGCGTCTTCAAACCAAAGCATCCAAAAAGTCTTGAAAAAGTACTTGATCAGTTACTGACTCGGCTTTACCAAAAATCAGCCTCCAAATACAGTCTGTTTTTGGTGTACATGTCAAATGAAGTTTACTTGCAGAAATGTGATTCTCACTGGATTGATACACAGGTGGTAGTGCTCTTCAAGATTCTCTTTGAAAGTTCTTCACAGTCACTTACCTGGAAGCAATTGATGACCCAATTTCACGATGAGCTTGGCTACAAACTTGGCCCTGGTTGCCTTCGTCATCTTCGTTTTCAAGAAGTTGTGCACTTGGTAAAGGGCAGCCTGAACAACTGTTTAGTCAAATTATCTCCACTTTACGAATTCGCAGCAATGATAATGTCTGTAATGCTAAAACATTCCGACTCGATCTCCACCAAATGGGACACAGACAAGCTTGAGTCTGAATATTACGACCACTTTGGCATTTTCATCAATGTTCCGACGTGTTTTGCTGCTAAAAGCTACAAATCTCTCATTGAGCGAATGGATCTCATTTTTGCAACAAACAAACATGATGCCAGGGATGGATTCTCAGAAATTTGCATCAAGCATCCAGAACTCATTTCGAATTTCAGTGTCAAACACATTCCGACGTGCAACTACTGTGAGAACACCCTAACTGACCAGTTAAATGACAGCGTCAATTCAGACGACATTGAGCTTTTTGAAATGGAAGGTGCTCCCACAGTGAATATGTTTGCCTGTTAACTTTTTCTTTTGGTTTTTGAATTTTTATATTCAGTTTTCCTTTTTGCATACAATCAATATTTTTGTTCAATCACATTTCTTAATTTTTCTTATGTTGACTAAAATTATATAAATAACATTGTACAAAAGCTACATTTTTTGCGAGTGATGCTCAAAGTCAGTTAATCTTTTCTTGTTCACGCTTAAGCTTTCTCATTTCTTCAATCAAAAGATCTCGCTTTAAATCAATCGGCTTATCAAAGCCAAGCATCTTCTTGTACGCGTCAAAGTCTAGCACCAAGTTTGGATCAATGAAAAGGGGCTGCTTTCGTTGGCCAACTGTGTACGTAGTGAATATACCCAGTGCCTCGGGAACTTGGACATCGCTTGCTGTATACGAAGTGGTCACCGGTCTATTGATGATGTTCAGGCGGTGAGCTGTGAAATTTCCCGTTTTGTCATCGTAGTGAAGTTGAGTTACGTATCTCCGAGTGAACCAATTCAAGACTAGCGGAGACATGAATATTCCAGCACATGTGACAGTAGCAAAACCAATGGCCAAAGGGGAACCAGAAGCAGACTAACTTTGGATAAAGAAATGGTTGCACGCCGGCAGAGATGAATGTTGTTGATATCGACAGTCGCTTGATCATCTTGATGAGGCGAACCATTGGTTCTGGAGCAGTATAAATTACTCGACCTAACGAGCTATTTGTTGAAGAATGTTCATGCTGATGATCGCATTTTGTGAGGACATTTTGAAGACAGGTACAAACGTAATCACCTTTGTAAAGCAAGCTTGACCTGACGCAAATCACTTGAAGTTCAAATAAAAAGTTCACATGTGATTTTTAAAAACAAAAATTTCAGCCGATGCCCTCTCTGAAAGTACGTTACACAAAACCGAAACTGAAATTGATTTGAATCTCCTTCACTTGTAAAGAAAAGGACTTTATTTATCCGTTATAATAAAATGAAAAACAAATGGAATATTGTAAAATAATCTTTTGCAGTTCTTCTGTGACAAAGGGCGACTACATCCTACATTTAGCCATCTTCTACGCTTAACGGATAGAAATCAATCCGGATTCAATAAGTTTGTAAATCTTGGTTTGAATATCAGGGTTCTTGAGATGCCTAGAAAGGTTTGAACGTATTCATCAGTACACGTTTTTGTTAACAAAAAATACCACTTACTCTTGCAGTGCTTTCGGGTCACTTTGCATCTGCTCCAGAATAATGCGCATTGCAGGATCAGAGAGGATGCTTTGAATTTCAGGATCAGCCATAGCACGCTTTCGCACCTCGTCAGGATTATCCGATGAACTCAGAGCACACTTTCTGAAACCATCAATTGCTTCCTGAAAAAGAAAAAAGCATTGTCATTCACTGATTAACTTTGTGATTGTAACTTGCCTTGTTGTTCTCATCAAGCTCCAGTGCCTTCTGGAAGGCAGACTGAGCCTTGGACAGCTCTTTGGTAGCCATCAGAGCATAGCCCTTTCGAATGTAGCCTTTCACTAAAATGTGTTGAAATGAAAACAGCATCATTAGATATTTGATGAGTTTATAGCATGCAAATGAAAAACAAATCTTACCAAAAGTGGGCTCAAGTCGGATGCACTCCTCACAGTCTTTTAGAGCCAGGTAAAACTCAGCCAGCTTTTGGTAGCAAGCAGCACGGTTACTGTAGATCTTTGCGTCCTCCGGATTACGCTTGATGGCCTCGGTGTAGTGCTTGATGGCACCAGGGTAGTCGCCCTTTTGAAACAGCTTGTTGCCAAGGTTTTTCTCCTCAAGAGCCTTATCAGGGTCAATGTAGGCTTTTCGTTCAATGTCCTTCAGCTCCTTTTCAACGGCAGACATTTTGGACAGTGTTTCAGGAGTTCGGTGTTCAGTAAGAGATTTTTGGAAGTAAAAAAGAGCGTTCTTCAAATCATCCTTCTTCTGGTAAGCACTGGCCATTCGTGAAAATGCCTTGGCAATAATTTTAAAATCGTTGCGGTTCTCACGACCAACTTCAACCGCTTGCTCACACTGCTTGATGCACTCGTCAAAGTTTCCTTGTTCAAAGTAGACTGCCGCTTTGTTATTTAGAAATGTCATGTCGGTTGGATCCAACTTGAAGGCTTTTTCGTAGCATGCCAAAGCCTCTTCAAACTGGCGCTTCTTGTAAAATTCATTTCCTTCATTTTTCGCAACAAGAGCCTGCAAGTCAGGTAAAGATCAGTAATTGATTACTTGTCGCCTTAAACTCGCACTTTGTCAGCGTGCTTCTGACAGTACTCACCGCTGCTTTGTCGGCGTCGCCCATCTTTAGATGATAATTCGGTGGTAGAGACACAGGTTAGACAAAAGGCAATTGAATATTGACAGATGCGGAGAATGGAGAATGAAGAGTGGCTTACAAGCACAAAGCGAGACTGATGATAAGTGAAAAGCGTGCAGCAACACAGTGCGGCTCTCGAAAAATCTTCTTTAGAGACGTTTTTGTCTGTTACTGGGGGGACATGCCAGATTTCTGCTGCCCACGGTTACACTTTACATCGCTTGCTTGCCGTTTGTCGCGAACTGGGCGGCACAGCACATCATTTTAGAAGAATAAGAAAAAAGGTGCACTTTTCGGCTGATTTTGTACAGTCAAAGTTGAGAACTACTGTAGCACTGCCTGCACAAAGTAGCCGAAAATTTGACTCTTTTATCTTACGTTCCCGACTTGGTGGCAAAATGCCAGCCTTTACTCGAAAAATCCATGTGCGTAGATGCTGTTACACATTTGTGCGACAACTTTCAAATCTTTTCATGTACCCAACTAAATTTAGTCACTTTATAAAAATATTAGCGCGATTCATAATCCAAATTTTGAAAACTGTTTGAGAAACTTTATTTTTCCAAAATTAAGTTAACCCTTAAAGCACTTTTAATAGATTCTTTGGAAACAAGACATAGCCCCTACTTATTTGTCGTTCACTTCCACCCGTTTTAATACCACAAATACTCTAATACTCCAATTGTGCCAAAGAAAACCGCAGAGAGTCGATAGTGTTAGTTTAAATCACTTTTATTGAGAGGGTTTGGTAGATGAAGTAGGTGTGTAACGAGAAAGAAGAGAGGAATAAGCGATCAAACAACCTGGGAGTTATTGATACAGAAGATAAGAACAAGTAGATACATTTACAGGAGAAGCAGATGTACAAGGGGTGTGGTGTGGTGTGTGGTGTGGCTATGATACAGAGTGTCCTTGTGATGGTTGTGGTCAGCGAGGACCACGAGACGAGCTGCCCCAGCCCAGCTCGCGGCAATGTACAGGTGTGCGGCGCAGTGGTCAGATTTGTACAGAGCAAGTCATGTGTTCCGATAATAAGAAGAGTTATATCATTTATGAGGTGAAGCAAACGAAATTTTACAATCAAAAATGAAAATTACAGAAATGTATATATAAATAATAATGAAAGGTAATGAAAGTAGGAAGATAATAAGAACGGCAATGACAATGAGGAAGGATACTATGTACAGAGTAAAGAGGAGTCAACAATAGTGGGGGTAGATCACGGGTGATTCATTGCGAGTTTTTTCATTCATTTCCAGGTAAAGAGTGTCAAGTGTGCAGGAAACAGCAAATTCATTCAAACAGTGACAAAGTGATGGTTCAAAGTGTGGGAGGGTGTGTGAAGGAGGGGTGCTGTTCGTCGTAGTTACAGATGATCGATTGATGTTCTTAGAAGCCAGGAGGAGTGGGGCCGGTGCCCTGATTGGCCGTAATGACCACCATCAGCTGCGAAATGCCTGCCAGAGAGTGCATTAGGTCAGGTGCAGCGCCCACCAGGTGTTCGTCAGAGAATTGACAGCTAGGAATGATGTGCGTGATGTAGGAGCACTAAAGAGATAACAAATAAAAAATTAATTAACAAAAATGAATCAAAAGAGCAATCTTACAAGTATAACTTACCGTTTGGTCGTTGGTGTTGACGATGCCAGCTGCCTGTTTGCTTTGCATGTAGTTGATGAAAAATAGTTTGAGGTTATTCGACTGGACGAGCACGTCATTATTGTCCCGGCCACATGGCAAAGCTAGCAGTATGCAGAAGTCCTCGTTGGCTTGAATCTTCCTCTCCAGAGCCGACAGCTGAACCTGGTCGAGCCGCATCCTCTGGGTGATTCGAAGCGGCTGCATGTTGATCTCGCTAAACTGTGGCAGTGCCCGGCGGCTGATTTCGCGGTTGCCGCTGACAAAGTGCATCTGCACAGAGACACTATCATTCTTCAGTGCTAGCAGGCCACTCCACAGAATGGGATATTTAGTGACGATCGATTCATTAGAGCTGCTTGGAGCACTGCCCACATTAGCTGGTGGTGGTTGCACTTGTGGGACTGGTTGCACTTGCTGCTGCTCATTTCTCAGAGTCTTCATTGCTGGCGCATCGAGACTGAGACCGGCAACAATGTGCGGGTCAATGTCAGCGGTAGGTGGTCTGCTGACCAATGTCTGTTCAGCTATTGGTGATTCTGATGGCCTGCTCAAGTGTGGGTGAGGTGGTGGGCCCACAGTGGAAGACGTCCTTGACAGCGGCGGCTGCTGCTGGCTCATTTGAGCTGGCATAGTCATGGGCAGTGCACCCCCTCCGGGAGCCATGGCGGCCATTTGAGATCGAATCAACTCGGCAGATGGCTCTTGGACGGTGGGCAAGTCCTTGCGATACGTTGTCGGTATACCGCTTGGAGACGTCATTTGACGATGCATCTGTGAGAGATAGGCGGCTTCAGCCTGGGCAGCCTTCGGTGCAGTTGAGCGTTTCATCGGCTCTGGAGTAGTGGATGTTTGATTTGCACCAGGCTTGGAAAGGTCAGTTGGATTGGGAGCGCCACCGGCAAAGTTGTGCACCGGAACAGGTCCTTGGCCACCCATACCATAAAGTGACTGCATCAGGGTAGCTTCAGGACTGACATATCGATCTGGCTGAGGCATTCCAGTGAAGGGGTAGTGAAGGTGCATTCCACCAGGGAAGTTCATATTGCGCTGACCAATGGGAGGCGGCATCGCAGAGGGATCCAGGTGAAAGGCTGGCTCCACCATGTGATGCTGAGGCGGCTGGTGTTTATGCGGCTCCTCAGCAATTGGCTGCGCTGATCGGTGGTAGCCGTCGTCCTTTTTACCCGAACTAGACTGCTGTTGCTGCTGCTGATGCTGATGTTGAAGCTGCATCTGCTGGAACTTGAGTGGGTTTTTAGTCAGCTCCGCCAAGGCCTGCTCCTGACTGGGGCCGAAAGGATAGTACACTTCTCGTGAAATGGGCTGCAGTGGGTGTCGAGAGAGTGCACTAGGGCCATTTTGGCGCAGTTCCTGTGGTAGTTGTGAGCAGATGCTCGCATAAATCCGCTGCTGTGCGAGCAATTCAGGTGACAAGCCAGTAAAGCCACTTCGAGGCGGGAGCACCGGAGGCTGGCCAGTAGCTGAAGTAACTGGCGGTCGATGGTGAGATGGAAGACCGGCTGCTGCAAAAGCCGCCTGCTGTTGTTGCAACTCCGTAGGGGGAGGCACCAGATGTGGTGGTGGTGCTGGAGAAACAAAGCCGGGTGAACTTCGAGAGTCAGTGGACTTCAACGGCCGACTGCCCGAAGCGGCTTGCTGTGCCTGCACCTGCTGTTGCTTCTGCTGCATGATGTTCAAATGCTGCTGACTGGCTGCCGCATTAGCCATGTACTCTTGCGCCAGCTGATGTGGGTTTGGCGGCATCAAGTGAGGCGGGAATGCACCAAAGTGTGCAGCGATTTCCGGTGGCAGCAAAGGAGCCTGAGGCTGACCCAGGTTTGAAGGTGGAGGTTTGCTGGTCGCCGTTGATTTGCCGATGGGGTTGACAGGGCATTGATCGGTGCCGTCGAGAGCGCCACTGTTGGCTGGTGAGTGGTCACCACACCGCCCAGTGCGGCGGCATCATTAGCTAAAGCAGGAGGAGTGACTGTCAGCTTGGAGACATGAGCTAGAGGTGGCTGCACGATTCCAGCCGAATCGATGGAAGACTCGGAAAAGGGTGATGGCGTGTGGACGCTGGTGGAAATGGTGCTGGGCACTGTGCACACAGGCGCCTTACTGATAGTCGAAGCAGGCCACATTTCGGGTGGTGTCACTAGCTGAGTCATGGATGGACCGACAGGAGGCTGCGTCTTTGCCTTGATGGTAATCGATTGACTTCCGGTTATTGGAGAAACGGATGGCAGAATGGGCGCAACTGAAACAGGGTTGATTTCCACAGCTTTGGGACTGGCAGAAGATGCAGGAGGAGAAATGAGAGAGGGTGTGACTGGAGTGATGGAAGAAATTGCTGGTGACTCCAGTGGAGTGGATACACTCGAAGTAGAGATGGGCATACTCGAGGTTGCTTCAAAGAAATAACCCTTTCCAGTTTTAAGTTTGAGAGCAGTTGAAGAGTGGTGAATGCGCTCAGAAATGTTGGGAATATCCTGAAGTATGTATGTCGGCGAGGTGATGGCAGAGTTGGAAAACACTGGCTGTGGTGTTGAAGGTGGTGCCACTGTTGCAGCCATTGTGGAGACAGAAACGACCGATGGTGATAAAGAGCTAGTCACTGCAGCTGAGATCGCTGTAACGGTGGTGTTCACAGCCGAAACGGCGGCACCAGCTGACTGAATGGAAGTAGTAGTGACTTGCTCCACATTGCCAGTAGAGTGAATGACACTGGATGGCGGCGGTTCAACATATTCAGCGCCTATTCTGCTGGAAGTCGGACTGGAAGAGGCCATCTTCGGAAGTGCCACCGCCTGAGCGCTACCTTCTTCAGACAGGCTGGACTGCTGGCGCTCAATGATTTCACATTCCTCTGAGCTGGCACTTGCAGACAGGACTCCTTCGCCAGGAGCAGTTGGTGTCTGAGCCTGTGGTGGTATTAGAAGCTCAGTGTGCTCCATGGAATCGGTCGACTTTTTAGGCGTTCGGGCAGCAGGAAGAGGCGATGTTACTGGAGTAATGTGGCCAACTGATCGAGGCTGCTGCGAAACAGTGCCCTCCAGCGATGAAGTCGAAGCTGAACCCTCAGGCCCATCAGTAGCAGCAACCCCTCGAGAGCGAGTGACTCGATAAGGACGCGTAGCGCTGTTCTTGGGATCTACAAAAATAAACACAAACGTTAGTACTGGTGGACAATTTTTAAAAACAACTTTGCTCTTACCATCCGACTCTTCAGATATATCGCCGGAAGCATGTGATGCGCTGACAGTGTCATCGCTCTTTCGATATGAACGGGTAATTCGCTTTGATGCGTTTGCCTTCTCATCGGCCTTTGTCTTGATGACATCCTCAATGGTGTCCTCGATGGTTGTCTTTGGAACTTGCGACATAAGGCGAGCCGATTTCCGAACACCTTGATCGAATTGGTGCTATCGGAGAGAATGCTTCCCGCTGTGCCCGAGGAGTTGGACATTCCGTCGTTTGATTTACTGTCCTCAATATGCAAGTTCTTTGCAGTTTTGCCAGCAGTAGGCTCCATAGCACCGGTAAAATCTTCCTGTCCGTCCTTGAGACGAATGATCATCTTCATGCCTCCGTGTTTGCCGTGCTGGTTCATCTCCGAGACATACTCCTTGCCAGTGACTGGACTGGTGTTATCGCCTAAGATACCGCTGGTCGCACCTGCAGATGCCTCCAGAGCCGGCTGCACTGCTGACGCGGCTGAGATGGTAATTTCAGACGGTAGTGCCGCCGTTTTGTTTGGCGAAATGCACGACTCGAAAGTAGTCTGGTGTTGCTGTTGCATCGGCGGTGGCTCAGAGTGACGCTTATCCTCAGATGTCAAAAAGTGAGTATTCAAAGGAACTGGCTCATCTTCATCCGATTCACGAAACTCAAAGACATCAAAGTTACTGGCAGGCTTATTTGGTCGAACTTCGCCAGAGCTGGTCGAGTTGAGCACATGAAGCTGCTTGTCCTTTTTAGATTTGTCGTCCTCAAGAATTTTAATGTGCTCGACAACATTTCCTAAGTTCTTCTTCTTGCGACCTCGCTTCGACTTTTTAACGCCGCCTGCGTCCTCCTCGACTTGCTCTTGCTCTTTGGTGGCCTGTGATGTTGGTGGCTCATCCAGTGATAAGTCGGCGTCATCCAAGTCTAAAACGGTGTTCGAATTGGCCACTGTAGCAGCGGCGGCAGCAGAGCGGACACTTCGGCGGATGCCGTAACTGAGTTGCTGCTGTTGTTGTTGCAGCTGCAGTTTAGCCGCACCGCGTTTTCCTTGTGAGCCGGGAGAAATGTCCGAGGTGGTGGTGGTAGAGGAAGTGTTGGAGTTTGATGTCGGCGAAAGCAAGAGGTTACCCGAGCTACAGGTCAGGTTAGAGGTGTTGATGGAAAGACTGGCCATCTGACTGTGAGTCTCAAGGTCGCCATCGCTTCGCGGAGAGTGCAATGAGGTGTCAGAGAGTTTGCGATTTTTAGGCTTTCGCCCGCGCTTCGACTTTGGTGGAACGCTTTCACATTCAGGTTCGCTTTCTTCGCTTACCAGCTTAACACTGGTACTCTTAGTTTCACTGATGGTGGATGCAGGTGGTGGTGGTGGTGGAACCGTGGTCTCCTCGATGGTTACTGTTGGCAAATCTGATGTCGATGCCTTCATGACACTTTCATTGAACAGCTCCGAAACGCTCTCCTCCTCGATTTCAGTTTTATCAGAGATGACACTTTCCGAACAAGAATCTCGCTTATCTTCAGCGAGCTGAGCACTGAGCACGTCGGTGAAAGACAGCTCATTTGTGATGACAGGAGAAGTGCTCTTCTTTTCCGGCAGAGAGACGTCACTGTGCACTGATCTAGGAGAGAGAAAGTTGGCAAAGGGCGATTTCATGGGCTCTGACTTGTCCGAGTCGGTAGATCGAGTTCTCTCTTTGATGGATATCGTCTCCGATTGATTCTTATGGTCGACAAAGGAAGTGAGAATCGGCATGCTCATGTGTAGATCGATAGTTCGTTTTTCACTTCTCTCAAGCGGCTTAACCACCACTTCTTCAGATTTGAAAGGATCAACTTTCAGTGGATCAACCAGCTTGGCATTCTCCTTAAGTGAGTCTTTGATGGAGTCCTTAATTATGTCAGCAATGGAGGCCGTCGATGGCTTGGGCAAACAGATGGACGGCTCAAAACCAAACGGCTTCAAGTTGCCAAACGTCGGCGTCATTCCGATTGTTGAAATCAAAGGCTTTTTAATTTCAGTCTGCGATGGCGGCCGCAGCTCTGAATCGTCAGCCAGTGATTTTTCAATGTTTTCGTCAACAATCGTCAGTGACTGCTCATCGTCGTCCTCATCATTGAACATCAACTCGGGAGCATCCTTAATTGGCTGATCTTTGTGCTCCGTTTGCGGGCAAGGCATCTCAATTTTTCTCAGCGCTGCACTAAGTTCGTTTTCGTCCACTGTGATGTCAGGGGCGCCGATGATGGAAGGCAAAACATTGGCAGAATTAGAAACGACGATCGCCTGAGAGCTCGGTGTTGTGAGCAATGATTCAGTTCGGTGGCCGTCACTACTGCTACGAGATGAAAAGATGTTCATGAAGCTAGGCACGATCTCCTCCGAGTGTGTCTGGTCGATGGACGAGCGGTCGTGAGCTCCAGACTCAGCATGACTAGGCTCTTCCATGTCCTGCAGGAGGGCAGCCACAGCCAGGTCATCCTCAGTTTTTCGTTGATTATCCACCTCCACCTGCGGTGAGATAGCTTTGCTGGTGCTGCATTCAGTTTCGGCAGGGATAAGCGAAGTTGCTCCATCCTCGGAAGGCACTTTGAGCACGTTTCGGGTAAAGCTGGTGGCAGGCTCATCAACCGATTGTTGCTCCTCGAGGTTGCCGGCAAATAGAGGAAATGGCGGCATTGATTCAAACGTTTTGGGCTTGATTTGATGGTGGTGGTGTTCATGGGCGTCCTTTGATTCAAGCTCCTTTTGAAGTTTAAGCGATTGAATTGCGGCCTCCTCATCGTAGCACCGCTGGGACGCTGGCGTGAAGAAGGTCGGATGTTATTTGAATCGAGCGTACTGCATTCAGTCGAAAATGTTGGAACTAACTGCGGCAACAGGGAAAGGTCGGTCTGGCGCAAAGGCTTTGATGAGGAGTTGAGTGGCGAACTAGAGCCTGAGAGGTTGGAATCATAGGAATCGTTGTTCTTTGCGTCGTTGTTCATCCACTCCTCCAACTTCTTGGCATCGTTTATCAGCTCTTCGTCCAGACGACTGTCCGATGATGAGCCGTCATCACAGGTCCGATGCACAAGTCCTAGGTCTTCGGTGTACGATGAGGACCGTGAGCTCGACACTGCTTCCGGAGTTTTAGGCGGTGTAGTGACCTTTAGCTGAATTGCAGTTGTGTTGACCGAAGTACTGCTCGGAAGAAGAAGTGACTTAAAGTCAGTCTTTGGAGGAGGTTGAGAGGTGCGAGTCGGGGAAATAAGTATCGCTTCGCCATCATTCGATGAAGAGTCGAGCAAACTAGAACGATAATCTTTGTCCTTTTTGTCGCTGCTCTTTTTCGAGTCGCTGCTCTCCGAGTCTTTACGAGACTTTTCGCGATCCTTATTTTTGGACGACTTTTTCCTTTTTCTATTCAAATCCTTGCTCTCTTCCTCCTTTTTAGAGTGGCTGTGCTGCTTCTGAATCTTTGAAGACAAGTAAGCATTATTCTTTGTAGGCGATCGGTCACCAGCTCTTTTCTCCTTTTCAATGACCTTTTCAGCTTTCTCTTTAGTAGCAAAGTGCCTCTCCATTTGATTGTTCGCCTTGTTGTCCTTCTCCTTGGCACATTGCTCTTTAGAGACTAGCAAGTCCTTGTCATTGTGACGATGCGCCGATTTTTCATTTGAGGAGTGCGGCTTGAGAATTGTGTGAGATCGCATATCGCCGTCCAAGCCTGGGAGAGTGGCCTTGTGACCAGAAACCGCCTTTTTAATCGGAATATCCTCGGATTCAGAGGAATCAGACGATCCGTCTTCAGATGAAAGCAGACTCGTTTGCTTGTGGCGACTCTGTTCAGATGTTCGAGATTTGCCATCGTCCTTGTTGTATCCAAACAGTCGTTTCTCCTTTGACAACTGTTTCTCCTTGATCTTTTTCTTCTTTCTCTTGGCCATTTGCAGCATTTTACTGTGAGCTTCGTCATCGCTTCTAGGCCGCTTTTCCCTCTCCTTTTCCTTTTCTTTATCAGCTCTGATATCACGTTTGACTTCGGCTTCGCGTTCCTTTTCCTTTCGTTCGGCTTTCATCTTTTTGATCTTTTGAAGTTCCCTTTCCTTTTCCTGCTCTTTAGTCAACTTTTCGTGCATATCAGGTTTGTCGACCTGCTTCTCTTTGACAGGAGAACCAATATCACTGGGACGCTCTTTATCCTTCTTAATGATTTTGTTGTTGTTCTTTTTCTTTAAAGAAGAGGCAGCAGCCGCCCGTTTCAGCTCATTTTCAGACGAATCAGAGAGTTCCAGAAGCTTTTTGGCATATTTGTTGGCACGTTTGGGCTCATCTTCCTCCTTGGCGGGCGGTTTTGTGCTTTCCACCTCAGAATCAGTGTCCTCAACAATGCCCTTTTTGAGCTTCTTTCTCGGCGGCAAATCATCATCATTGTCATCGTCCTCGTCAGCGCCGTCGTTGTCATTATCCTCGTTCTCGTCCTCGTCATCATCATCGTCGTCGTCGTCATCATCAGACATCCGAAAAGTGGAACTCTTTGACCTTTGGCCATGTTTCACAGACTTTTTCTTCTGTCGTCGACCACTGTCCGAATCAGAGTCAGAATCAGAGCTACTCGAATCATCTGAGCTAGAAGAATAGCTGGTGTCGATCTTCTTGCCCTTTCCTTTAGATTGATTCGTTTTCGAGCTTTTGCCTTCACTGCTAGTCGTCGTACTAGCCTTTTGGTCTCTTTGTGAGCGTTGTTTCACCTTGTCGTACATGGAAAAGTAATATGGCTCTTCAGAATCGGCAATACTCATTAAAATTGCGCGAAGATCGTCGTCCATCGAGAAGTCCTTTTGCTTTTTGTATTTTTTCTTTTTGTCCTTTTCAGAGCTTCGGTCTTTGTCTCGGCTCTTTTCCTTGTCTTTCTCGTTAGACTTTTTATCAGATCTTTCCGGGGCCTTTTGTCGCAACAGCTCCTTATTTTTGTCCTTGGATCCACCAGACTCTTTGAGATCTTTTTCGCGCTGCTTTTCCTTTTCCCGCTTCTTCTTTTCCTTTTCTTTGAGCAAATTCTTTTCCATCTTTCGCTCAATCTTTTCCTTGTCTTTGGAGCTGTGATTGCTCAGCGAGGAATGGCCGTCATTTGATTTCTCCTTGTGCTTTTCTGATTTGTGAGAAGAAGATGCGTCAGAGGATTTTGATTTGTGATCCTTGTGGTCATCTTTGTGATCGCGATCTTTGTTAGAATGCTTCGAGTGTTCCGCCCCACTAGACTTTTCTCGGTGGTGATCGCTGTCTACGTGGTTTGATGTATGATCCGACTCTCCTGAATGTTTATGCTCTTTTCTGGAGGCTGGAATCTCTGGCTTAGAGCTGCTTTCAGACTTGTGTTTTAAAGAAATCAGGCTTTTGAGCACTGTGCTTAGTAATGGAGTCTTTTCGGGAACTTGCGGCAGTCGCTTCGTGCTTGGCTGATGATGCTGCCACCGGTTGATTGCTGTCCTTTTTGCTCACTTCTTTGCTGGTCATGACACTTTTACTAGAGCTTCCCAAATCAGTTTTGCTTTTGCCATCAGATGATTTGCCTGATGCAGTGGCGGTGCTGTTTGATGTCGAATGCGAGCTTTCCTTTTTGTTGGATGGAAATGCATTGCGAGAGAGGGAAGAAGTAGTAGTGGTAGTGGTCGTTGAATTTGAGGCATTTGTAGTTGTTGGAATCGAAGAGGATCGATGAAACTGCGGAAACATCGAATTGGAAGCAGAACGGACCGGTGCAGAGTTGGGAGTGCCTGGAGTTGCAGTTGAGGTAGAGCCAGAAAGAGACGATTCCTTTTTCAAAGAATTTACTCGACTTGAATCGGACATTTTACGATTCACTGAGCTGCTCAAAGAGGGGTGGGCATTGGAAGACGAGGAGGAGGAGGAGGAAGAGGAGGAGGAAGTAGTCGTCGTAGTTGTACTAGTAGTTGTCGTGGAGGTGTACAAAGTGTGGTGATGATGGTGAGGCTGGTGATTGAAATGGTGTGCCGACGCTGCTCCACTGTGATGAGTCAATGTTCCAGAGGCAGTGCTAGAGGTGGGTGTTTTTAGCATAGACACCTCGTTGGTGGCCTTTTCAGTAGCACTGCTTTTAGAAGACGATATCTGGTTGATAAGTGAAGCTGAAGATTCGTGTTTACTGCCCGACGAGCTGATCGGTTTTGCTGATCTAAACAAGTTGGGGGCTGTTTTAGTTTTGGGCGATAACATGACACTCTCCAAGTCATTGTCTTTTCTGGACTCGTTGATGTGCTCCAGCCGTTTGGCGTCCTGGTCAAAGGCGGACGACTTTGAAAGCAAGTTCTTAAAGATTTCCGAAGACTCGCTCTCAGTTGAGTTGTTCAGCTGCACCGTTGAGCTGTTGTTGGTACTGCTTTGACTCTTTTTCTTAATATTGTACTTGCTGTAATCAATAGTCGGTGTCTTTTCCATTCTCATGCTTGAGAAGGACGTCATAACGGCAGAGGAAGCAATTTTCTCGTCAAGCGCTTTGATTTGATCATCTAGGCTACTTGTGCGCAGTGGAGACACATCATCCGGATCAGACACATCATCCAGGTCATTGGGTCTCTTTGAGTCAATGCTGTTGGTGTCGGTGGAAAGTCGATCCCTGGAAAGGCGACTTTTTGGCACGGGTGAATGACTGCCCAGTGGGCTCATGATGGTGTTGCAGCTTTTGGGTGATGTGCTTGTCGGAGTGAACGGTGGAATGCTAATGTGATTGCCCGGCATGACGATGCTTGGCGTGGCAGAGCTGATGGGGGTGGTGGTAGTTGTAGAGGTGGCTGTTGTCAGCAAAGTGTTTGAGCTAGGAGGAACAACACTTGAAGAGTTGGAAAGTGAGCTATTGTCATTTTTCGGAGGATTGCTCCAAAACTCTTTAAGAAATAGCGGCACTTTGTAGAGCATCATATGGGTAGGGGCGTCCGATGAAGGTGGTGATGACAGGTCATCCAATGCTTTAGATTTGCTGAGATCATTATCACAACTCGTTCGGGAAGTGCTGTACTTGCGAGTACTGTGACCAGTTTCCCTTCTCGGGTCTGGATCGGGATGACAGCAGAGAAACAGCAGACGACCTTGTCATTAGCATTTTCAATTTGCAAAGGCTTTGTTTCATAAAGCACGCCATTAGTTGGGTTGGGACAAGTACCCAGCCGATGAGAGGATGGGCTCTGGGGGTGACGCGGAAGCGTTAGCGCGGAGCCACGAGAACGGCTCTGTTGGCCGCAAGCCCAATTTTCACTTTCCAACAGGATCGTCTTTGCATGGCAAAGTCCGAGGGCTCTACCAGGGTTTAGATTTGAGTGGATGGTTGGTGGAAGAACGTGTGATTTGGACTCAACACGCTGGAGGAGAGTGTGTGTGGAACGTTTTGTAGTCTGTGTCGAAGCCAACGTAGGCTCGCGCCCTCCGTTTTTCGCCGACAGCCAATACCACAGCATCCAGCTCTACAAAGGCTGGTTGCCTTTAAGGTTTTGATTTGAAGTGGAGAGTGGTTGGTGGTCGGTGCAGCTGTCTTGACTCGAGACACGCTCAGCGTGAAACGAGAAAGGCTGTTGGTGGATATGATGAATGCGCTCCGGCAGGAACCACAAGGGTAGGCCGATGGCAGGCCATACGTTTTCGTCTTGCGCCCAGACCAATATATTCCAAGGGTTTTGCTCCTGTGAAGATCACTCATGTGATTGTCATCAGGAAGGAATGACTGGTCGGGCAAAGCTGACTGGACTTGGAGTACTCAAGTGTAGCGTGGTGTCCAGCAATAGCACGTGGACTCGATGTACGCTACTGATGCGCTCCGGGCGAAATTCAACGAGATGCGTGGTGCGAAGGGCGCACGTCCCTGCGTCTGTCGAGTTTCCGCCGCAGCGACCGTGTCCAGTTGTGCCCTTGATGCACAGATTATGCTAGTGTCGCCTCATGGAAAGATGCACCGACGCAGGACGAGTGCCATGAAGTACGGCCAGTGTAGGGACCTTGATCTCCCACTGGACTGTTCGATGTATGCTTTAGGATGCTGCGTGTCGCAGGACCGAGTGAAGATGAAGCTGGCTGTGGAAAGGAGGCGAGTCTTCGGAACCTACTTGTGTAGGTACGGTGTGAAGAGTTTGCTGCCCCAGGGCTCGTGGTATCATTGTGGCCTTCGTCCCCAACTGTGAGACCTAAGGGCGTGACGGGCGGTGCTGGAAAGCGGTCTGCATCCGACTTGCTGGACGAGTTTTCCATAGGGCGAGTGGATAGAGACTCTCGACGAGACTGGTGTTCTGATAAGGTACGTTGCGGATGTGGTGAACGTACCGAGATGAAGATGAAGACTCGCGCTTTGAAGAGGAGCTCAGGTGCGAGTCTTCGCCGACATCATCAATATCTTCGTTCTCGTAGCGGTACGGTCGTGAAGACGTTCTGCTGCTCGACTCGTGATGGTAATCGTATTTGGAGCTCTTTCCGTTCCCCGAACTGCTGGAGAATCGGCTAAAGGTACTCAAGGTGGCAGGCGACGAGGAGGGTGACTGGGAGCGTTGCCTGCTGGCAGAATACGACGAGCTGGTGCCGCTGTTTGACCGCAACAACTGAGAAGGTATCGAGCTGGAAGATGACCTCGACGATGACTGGTGATGGTGGTAGAGGCTCCGACTGCGACTCGACTCGTACGATCCTCTATCCTCGTAGTCGAGACTGCCGGTGCTGTTGTTGCCCGTCCAGCTGGAGGTGCTGGAACGTGACGCTCGGTGAGTCGCATCTTCAGATTTGACAGAGTGTTTGCCGATGAAAAAGTTTTGAAAATCGCGACTGGCAAAATCGACCATTACTTTTCGACCATTGATGGGCTTATTATGCAATTCCTCAATTGCTTTGCGAGCTTCGTCACATGTGTCGAAAAAGATGAGCCACGACTTTCTATCGGCAGATGATATTGAATTCTTGATGTTCCCGTACCTATTTAGTTGAGTGTGAACCTTATCACGGTCAGTGAAAGCTCGATCTTTGCTGTCATCTTTGTTATCACATAGCCAGACGCAGCTACTGGGAAAGCTTTTCCCAAAACCGCACTTTAGCCTGGTGCTGCCCATTAGTTCGCCGTCATATTTTCTCATTGCTTTGACAACGCTGGAAATGTCGGTGAACTGGATGAAAGCATATGGCGTATGCTGCGTACTCTTGATGTCAATTTCCTGTGTAAGCACAAGAAAAATGAATCAATTAATCACACAAAAGTGAAAAAAATCAGTGTACTTACCAAGATTTCGCCAAATTGGTTGAACTTGTTTGTCAAATCCGATTTGGAGATGTCTTTGTCGAGATTGCCAACAAACAGCGTCCTTGTAGCACGAGGGTGATATTCATCAATTTCAGAAGGATCCACTGCAAACTTGTGAGATGTCAGTGTCGTCGTTGGCTCATTCTCTTCATTTGGTTCGGCAGTAGGATCAATGTACAAGACTGCATCAATTTGATTACCGAAAAACTGCTTGTTCTACAAAGTTGAAAAAGAGTTTATTTTTGGTTTCTTGAATCGCTAAAATGTTACCTTTGATTCAATCAACGCCTTTTCAGCTTGTTCTGGCTTTCTGAAAACAACGATAGCATGTCTGTTTACGCCTTCGTCGTAAAACTTGACACTGACAATGCTACCGTACTTTTTATACTCGTGAAATAGTCCATCTTGAAGATTGCTCTCTAAAAAATGTAAAAAAGTGTCAGTCAAGTTGTTGAAGGTGTTTTCAGTTTTGCTAAAAACATACGAGTGGACCGAGTTGGAAAGTTGCGAACAAGTATCGAGCACGACGACGACGACGATGTCTTTAGATCATCTCGGTCATTTGAGTGGGATGACGAAGATGAAAGGTTGTCCTGAGATGAAGATGCACCGGGCATGTTTTGATATGAAGCAGAAGACGTTCCATGATGACTGGAAGAGGCGTTCACTGCAGGCTCATGACTGGGGAATACAAGGCGTGAAAACGAGTTGCCATTTAGAAACTGTCACTTGCTTACCCTTCAGTATCAGGATGGTTGTTTATTCCTGTACTGCTGGAGACATTACGAGTACCACTGCTACTGCTAGTTGCATTGCCGACATAGGAAGCCCTACTGCTGACGGATGACTCTCTAGAGGACCGATTCCTTGAAGAATACGAGGGCGATTCGTCGTCGTGATATGAAATATTGCGACTCTTGAGGTAACTAGAGCTGTCGCGGCTATCTAGATTGCTGACGCAATTGCGATCTCTAGACTCGTGCCTGTCGTCGGGTATTCTGTAAAACATGGAAAAATGAAAAAATGAAAATGTGTTAGTAAAGAAGAAAAAGGAATCAAGATGAGTAGAGTCAACAATCTACTAAAAAGTTGATGAACCTGGTCACACCGTACTCTTTAAAACTGTTTTGGTGTAATAATGAAGAAACGCTGCGCATTATGGTTTATTCGTAACTTAAGACCTTTTGTGATTACATTGAATGTTGAGCATAGGCCAACATTGAACTTGGGAAAATTTTTGAAAATCATATCTTTCGCCGAATAGATTGGCGATCTTGATATCAAAAGGAATCAGTTGCGCATCATTGTGAAAAAAAACATGATTTTGTTTACAGCTGAAAAAGAGAAAGAGAGAGAGAGCATTTCATCGGTCGCCCTTCGTAGATGCAGTGACACTTTTTGCTTTCGAACTTTTGACTTGAAAAAACTGATTATCATTTCAACAGGGGGGTAAGTCTGGCAAGCCAGGACTACAGCGAGCCTTTTTTGCGTGCACTTCTAGGACTTTGTGGAGTTTAGCTGTGCACTGGTAGGAAGTTGCAATTACTGTCGAGGGAAACTGACAAGGATCAAGTCACGTCAAACCTAGCCGCGTTTAGCCGTGCAACGCTAAGACTTAAAAACTACTTTATCGCGAATCTCTGATGTGTCTTGACCACTGTCAACTTCCGTCTCCTCGGGCCCTGCTCGCTTCGCTCGCAGGACCCGAGGAGACGGAAGTTAACAGTGGTCAAGACACATCAGACCTCGCGAATTTGAGGCGTGCACCGCTAACAAACATCGATCATTTTACCGGCGGCTCACCCGACATCGCTTGTACACTTTAAACTTCCGCCGCCTCGGGCCCCGCTCGCTTCGCTCGCGGGACCCGAGGCAGCGGAAGTTTAAAGTGTACAAGTGGTGCCAGACCTCGCCGCCATGTGTCGTGCACCGCTAGGTTTTCGCAGTTACTCTACTGTCGACGGAAGTTGACAGAGGTCAAGTCACGTCAAACCTAGCCACGTTTAGCCGTGCAACGCTAGGACTTAAAAACTCTTTATCGCGAATCTCTGATGTGACTTGACCACTGTCAACTTCCGTCTCCTCGGGCCCCGCTCGCTTCGCTCGCGGGACCCTCGTCGACGGAAGTTAACAGTGGTCAAGTCACATCAGACCTCGCGAATTTGAGGCGTGCTAGAAAAAACAAATTAGATGTAAAGAAAAGGAAAACTTCGCCCTCCTATGAAGGATGGTAGCGCTCCTCCCTGCAGAAGGGACCCCAAATGTATAATTTGGTACGCACAGCGGCCGTCACACGTTGGCTGCAATCTCTCTCTATTCTCCTGCAGCCTGTCAGTGCTCACACACAGCCGAGTTACTTTCCTGCACGCCACAGCCCTACTGTCACGCCACTCTCCTTCTCTGAACTCCACAGTGCTTTTTTATTTGGTTTTTGGTCCCTGATCTCGGGAAACCGTGATCGTACGACTCAATTCTTCGCCTGAATTTTGTGTTGAATTAATGTGATTTTGTGCCAAGTTTGAGGCAAAATCGTGACTGGAACGAGGTTTTCGACACACACGTCCAGCGAGACATGACAGACAGCACACAGAGCGGATTAAAAGCGAGATTTTTTCAAAAAAAAGTCTCGCTAATGCAGACTCCAAAACGAAGACACGCCTGCGCTTATGGGTAGCGTTGTCCAGCAGGAAGAGACAGCTGCGCCCTTGGTGCCATCATACACTGATAAGAGCAGGACGATCAAGTCCCACCACAGAACTCGGGTTGGTTGAAGAGACGGTGGACCGTGGTGAGCCAGCACCGCAAACCCAATTACTAATATCGGCCACTGTAATCAGAATACTCAACGCAACTAAGGCGCATCGGCTCATGCGAGATAAATTAAAATTCACCGCAGCAAGCACACACACAACACACTTGGCAGTGCTGAAAGGCGAAACTCTATTGCAAATCTGCAAAAAAGCTGGCCTTTACACAGTGTCGCCATGTTCAAGGCCGTGGAGTTCAATGTTCGGACGGCAGGACCACTGTGCAGGGGAATGAAAGGACACATATTGGCAGAGTTTTTTTGTCGTCCAGTTTGAATCGACACAGATCAGCGCCAGTGACTCCTGCATAGCACGGAAACGAGTCAGCTGTAAACCTTTCTTTTGCAACCACTACAACTGATCGTTCCGATGATTGAAAGAGCCTGTGCACGCCACAAACTAACCAGTGTGTGTTTAACCAGAAAATGGTCAGTTGAGTTGAGCCGAATGACCAGCGCCAGCATGGACCACAATTTGTGGAGCGAGAGCAGGCAGCACCCCGTCCACCGTCGTTGCTTCTCGTTAGTGACCTCTGGTCACATTAATATGTATGAAGCGGCACTGACTAATAGGGGCACGTTTGGAATCGGCATACAAACAGAGAAGGAGAATCGATTACTGTGGTGGTGGCTGTGTGACATCCTTCCACAGCCACCACCACAACTACGACACAGTCAGTGAGTGAGGTACATGTGTGTTGGTGCCGAGCAATTACCAGTGGCGGATCATGCTAGTGTGATTTATGTGGCATGCTCGCCAACAATGGACGTGGACCGGCTGATAAGGCCTGGCAGAATGTGCTGGAAAAGTGAGCACTACCACTGCACTGTGATCCACCTTTCTGTTGAAACAATCCTCTCCAGTGACGGTAGAAAAAGAGCACAACTTTGGAATATGAAAAGTATGCAAATATGAAAGCAAAGCCAAACAGACTCGCAGGTGCACTGCTATGACATTCAATTGAATTGAGCAAGCGGCGATCGATGGCAGTGCATAGGAATTGGTGAATGAATTACGCAGTGAAGCTATCGAGTGCAATCAATGACAGCACAGCGGCTGTGAAACTGATTGTCATTACTTGGCGTGCACTGAGCAATTACCAGCAGCTCCAGCAGGCACTTTTAGCTGAGTACCCTAGTGCTGAAGAAGCAGGAGCAGGTGAAGACGTTTTGACACTGCCTGCGACAATGTTACTAAACTTTGAAGGCAATTTACATAATTCTCCAATTGACAGCAAGCGCAAGTTACAGATTCAGCATTTCTACAGTCTCGACAGTCATTAGGCAGCATTTTCTTTTACTTGGAGAGTAGTTTCAAGAGTTTTTGTGAAAAGGCAATTGGGCCCAAAGTGGCATTTTGGTTTGGTGAGTGAGTCAATTAATAGCATTGGTGATTAGGAGGAAAAGAACGTGAATAAAAAACATTGCCAATTTAACTACCGAAGCAAAAGACTAAGCAAAATAATCACAATGAAAAATTATTTGTGTAGAAATGCGGAAGCAAAAGATGGAGCTGCCACTAAAAAGGGACTACTACTCCTTCCAAGCAAGTCGAATGCCTCGTTTGTGTCAAATTAATTAATGTATTGATCCACAATGAAAGACGATCTGGGCGCCAGCTGAAACCTGAGTAAAGCCGAGCAGTATTTACAGCATTGCAACAACTGAGAGGTAGGCAGAAAGCAGTTGGAGGACAAAGACGATTCAAGTTTCACGCCAAAAGAAACGTTTCGCCCCAGTGCAATTCGAGAAGTGAATTTGGACTAATTGAATATACTGCACAGTAGTGAAGCACTTTCTTTTGATAACTAGCTTTTTCTCTACTAAATAAATCCACAGCATGCGTGGTTAAAAATGGGCAAACTACAAGAAGCAAAATTTAACAATCAATTTTACTTTTCTATAAAGCAAATGCCTGTTTATCAAGCTGAAACCATCTGAAAAGTGTACACCATATACTGCTAGTCATTAGGCATCACTGATGTGTACCTACTGGACCATTTTCAGTAAAAACAATTTGCAAAAACTTTCAAGCAAAAAAGGCAGACAGCAGTGGAATAAAGTTTTTCTTTTGAATAAAACAGTGGCCATTTTGCTAATTGAAGTTCTACTGCATAAAAAGGGAAAATAAAACGCGCTGAAGATAAGCGGCGAGAACAATACCTAAAATGAAACAACGCAGATAATGGTGCAGCTTTTTAGAAATGCCATGTTATGTCTGTATCTAAATTCTCTCAAAACGGACATTGCAAATCAAATTAGAAACCAGCAGCGAAATGGTGGCACTGAGCTGTCTAGGCTATCTTGGCCGACTGTAAGTAACACTGCCGGCAGGTGAGGAAACCAAACGGCGGCAAGCTTGATTAATGGAAGTAACACTTTTTCAAGTAGAGAATCGACAAACAAAAAAAGTGCTACAAGAGCAAGGGAAGGAAAACAGCAGAAAAAGCTAGAAAGAAAAAATGAGGCTGGCGTCGGTGCCAAAGTGAAAGCGATCGCTTTTCTCTCTTTTGGCACAATTTAGGTCAAGACTTGTGATGTGCGATCAAATTGAGTGGCTTGGCTCTTTTTTTCCTTTTTCTCTTTGCTTGTGTTTGCGTGCTCAAGTTTGTCCAAGTCTATAGCCTTGGCAACAAACGTTGAACTCTGCCGTCGAGCAAGCTCTTTAGAAGTCGCCAAACAAATGCAAAGCCAAATAAGTGCATTGACAGAGATAGAGAGAAGGCTGTGGCGGCAAGTGACTTGTAGAGAAAAAACGAGAAACAGACAAACTCACTGAAAATGAGACAAGAAAAGGCGTCATGAAAATTGACACAGTTAAACGGTGCGTTAATTCTGTGGGCTGCAATTGGCCCATTAACTAGAAGGTATATCAAGAACATGTTGTACCCTGTGCACTGCAGCAACTAGTCATTTTGGGTGCATCGTTGATCAAATTAAAGAGTTACAAGCATAGGTGTAGAGAAAAAACGGTTTATTTTTAGAATGAGACAGGTACACCATACTAAACAGACGCATGGGTGTGCAATATCCTGTTGACTAGACAAAAAGCCTTCTACAAACAGAAAATTTCCAAGTGCGTTCCAGTATTGAGCATCAAATTGCAGCTGTTTACTACAGGAGCTCCACTTGTGCCATCGATTGAGCCTTTGTGACCAACGCAATCCTTTGTAGTAGTAGCAGCAGGCATGATGCCAGTGCACAGCCACTCACCCAGCTACTCGCACTCAATTTGCTGGCAAACACGTACTGGGCAAACACCATAGGAAAAATGCAAACAGGCGAGAAATTGGACACATTCAGTGAAGACTTGGAAAGTTGGCATCACACAGACACTCTGTGCCAGCATTCTTGCAAATCAAACGTGGTTGCTCTAATTACAAGCGACGGAGAGGAAGCTGGAGAAAGAAAAGCCACAACAGCTACAGCAGCGCTGGATCGATTCAGGGTAGGAGAATGGAGCAGCACGCAACTTAATCAAGCTTAATGTGGCAGCCGTAAATAGCAACGAGTCAAATAATGGACGCAATCAAGTACCAATAAAGTGGATAGTGCAGCCATCAGCTACGCCAGTTGGCAATTTGGTCGTCCTGGCAACCACACACACACAAACTGGGAGAGACACACAGAATAATTGACTGTCATTGGTGCGACAAAGGCCATTTCAGAGGAGGGGAAGAAAAGAGACGCAAATGAGAGAGAGAGAGAGAAGATGGCGTCTGCCAAATTATGCACATACAAAGTAGCGTAGTAGCCCTTGGACAGTGGCACCAATTGCTGCCTGTTTTCATGTACGACCAATGGCCGGTCTATTAAGGACACTGGCGAGAGTGTGTGTATGCTGAACGGCAGGAAAAACAACCAGAGAAAACAACACTTTTATTTGAATAAAGCTAAACTTGTGCTAGACTAAACTTGCGCAACTGTTTGGTGGCTCGATGAAGAACCACAATAATCGGCACTTGGCGCCACCAAAAGAAGCTTGTAATTAGTAAAGAGAACAGGCAATGACAGTAAAGTTTGCTCGTGCGACAAGCTGTGCGTGGTGCACCAAATGGAAGACTTTGATTGCAATTAGTAGCTCCGTAGGCACTGAAGTGTGCTTGTCTGATCAATTGGACAATCTCTATCGATTGAGGCAGTGTCGATTAAAGTTCGATTCGGTCTGAGGCACTACTACTAAAGGGATGAATAATTATTACTGAGCAGACGAAATGATGATGGCGATTCATGCTTACGATTATAATAGACAGTTGACAACAATGTCTTCAATGTTCATGTGCAGAAGAACGATAAATCATCAGAAGAATGAAGAATGCCACCAACACCACTAACTTTATCGCGACACTGCCCTTCTCTTGTTATTCGCCCACTAGAAGAGACACAAACGAGATTTGCCTAAGAGAACAGTCATTTTAACTGCAAGGCACCAGAAAGGTCTTTGTGCAGGCTTCTAGGCAAAGCTTTTCTCTCTACATTCAAATTTCACTGTACAGCAGATGCCGCAATAATTGATTGAGCTCATTAGAAGCAGTCAAATCACCTGCTCAAGCTGTGATGTATGTGATCCTCATGCAGTGGCAAAGTAACACCATCCTCCTAAGGTAGCAGTGGAAGCAATGGTAAATGTGCCATTCGGAAATGAGCAATCGAACGGCAAGGACGTCGATAAGTGACATCGACAGCACTTTTACACAGCTGAAGTCGTGGAAGCAAATGTGCGCGCCATTCACAAAGCCTTTCAATGTGGCCTTCCAATTAGGAAGCACTGTGTGCAGTAGAGAGTTACTTGTCTTTCTCTCTTTAAACGTATTGCCAGATTTGCATTCAAAAAGTATATTAATGTGCGCATTAAGTTGGATTAATCGATTCATTAAGGAAACACACACTTGGAAACAGTGTTGCTAGTGCCTGGTAGTGGTAGTTGGCGGTACGGCAGCAACACTAGGCTGGGCAAGAAATACTGAACATTGCATGATGGAAAGTGCACACTGTAACCAAAAACCATCTGTGCTTTGGTAGGGCTGGTTGTGGTATCGGTTGTGGTCGCAGATTGCAGCAGTTGAAGCAAACCAAAGAAAATTGATGTCATCAAATAGCTGGTGACCTAACTGTGCTGCTGCAAAGCAGAGCTGACTCTCTTCCACCAGTGGCGACAGAGAGTCAGTGCATTGAACCATCTGTGAACAGCGCACTGTGAGGCTATGCCTGTGCACCACAGGTGCAACGACAGTGCCAGACGGCAGTTGTCAACTTCTACATAGTTTCCTGGAAAGAAATGGCAATTTGAGCCATCGATAAAGAGACTGTTCTCCTGCAAAAGGTATCAATGCTGGCAGAGAAAACACATCTTTATTGCCAGTACGTTTATGTGGCTTCTTTTAGAAAGAGGAACAGAGAGAGAGAGAGAGAGAGAGAGAGAAGATAGAAACGATGAAGGAACGGGTCAGTGCAGTGCTGTGACGCACACGTATGAGATGAGGGGCCAGCGGTCATTACAGAAGAGTTGAAACAACGAGTACAGTGCCTTCTGCACCTTGAAGACAATTGATGGGGGCAGCAGGCTACGTGAAAGGGAAATCCTGTTCAGTAAGAGCAGCCGGGAACAAACGAGTGCAGATTCTGATCAATGCAAAAATGCAAGACAGCATTGAGAATGGGCGATTAAGTGCTTGGCTACGCTGACGTAGTGAGTGTCGTGTGGGTGTGGAGGTGACCACTAAAGGGGGACACAATGGCACGAGACAGGAATGTAAGCAGCAAGAAGCAGAGGAAACAGTGAGCACGTAGTGAATGGCAGGCACATAAAGAGGCAGCTGGTACCGAGTTGAGTGTGCTGTTTGCCTATTGATCTATTGAGGCAGGGCATCACAAGGAAAACTCACTAGTGGAGGTAAGTACAATGCATCTGAGCCAAGTGCATTCGGTGGAAAGCAAGATCAGCGCAGTGAAAATCCCCGCAAGAAAAAAAAAGCAACATCATAGTAGATACAAAGCAAAACAAATGCAGACTGTTGCTGAAGGAGGCGCTGAAGAGCTGGAAAAGAGAATGTGTGGTGTGCGTGCCCATTGATCAGCAAGGGTGGCGACACAGTGCTACCACTGTGTGGGTGGGTGTAGCAATTAATCTATCAATCCAATGCTGATTTCGCTAACAGAGAAAGACACAGCAAATGGCTGATTGACTTTCAAGGCAAGGGATCCCCCCGCCATAAAAAAGGACAAGGAAAAGTCTGCAAAGACTGAACGGCGATGTACCGGTCGCAGACTTCCTGCTTCCATAGGAGCATGGAAAGGCAGACAATTTCAGAGTCTACAATTGTGTTCAAAAAGCGGCTCTGCAGCGACGGAAAAAAAATTATTGTGGTGTGCGGCCGAGAAGCACCAGGGAGAGCGAAAATGCAGCAGCGGATGGCAGCAATGGGAAGTGGAACGGTGCGGCAATGCAACTGACGCTGACGCGAGAAGACACCTGGCAGATGGCTGATGTGACTGTTTCGACGAAGCAAATCTGACGGTTGGCCCTAGACGGCGATGCCACAAACGGAAAGTGAAAGTCTGCTGAGGAAGACTGACGCGACGAGTATGTACCACGCGTCGGGCGGCTGTCCTGCTGCCGTCACAAAAGCTGAGAAGCACGCAGGCACTTCGGGTCAAAGAGGAAACAGAAAATCCGCTGAACGGCTCTGCAGCAGAGAAAAACTGCACCGATGTTTTAAACTGGTGCTTCCACGCATGAGCGAGAAAGGTAAAGGAAGTACCGGTAGATGAGCGAAAAGTGGCTGAAGATGCTACAAGAAAGGAAGTGGCGACGTGGCGGATGCCGGCGACCACCGGGTTGGCAAGCACTGCACTGTGCTGCGAGCAGAGACGTGCTCCTCGGTCTTGAAGCACTCTTGACGGCTGTTGGCCTAGACGGCGGATGCGAGCCAACGAGAAAAGTGAACGTCTGCTGCAGCTCTGGCAACGTACGACGCGAGAGAAGTAAACAACAACGAAACCGAGTGCCTGTACTTGGCTGCGCCGCCACAAAAACGCAATTAGCAAGTCATCGCCAGTGCACTTCAGTGGTCAACGGTCAGCGAAGCAGGAGAACATCTCCTCGTCCCAGTGAACGGCTCTGTGAGCCATGAGCACGATATCGCTGCACTCGATGAGTTTTCAAACTGCGTGCTTTCCACCAGCAATGAAGAAGAAGAAAAGGTAAAAGGAAGTACCGACTAATGAGCAGAAAGTGGCTGAAAATCGATGCTTAAACTGGAAAGGAAGTGCCCCAGCGACAGTGGCATGGATGCTCGGCAGACCATCATCGCGTCTGGCCACCTAGCTGCTGCTGCTGCAGTAGCAGAGACGTGCTCAACTCGGCAGCTGCAGCTCGAATGTCTGTTCATTCAATTCACTGAAAAGAGAAAAGAAGGAGTCATCGAGTGGAACAGACTCTGAATGCAATGTCCACGGCGGCAATTAAATGGCAGACACTGAGCCAGGCAGCTTGAAAAGCGACTGGCAAACAAAGGCCAGCCAAGTGATTACAGACAGACGGCAGCTCATTGCAGCCAAAGCGAGTAATTCCAATTTATCATTGCTAGCAAATCGCAGTCTGTGCAAATGAGCGTCACTACGACAACTACTACGCAGAGATTCAAAAGAGCAAGTTTTCTCCGCCGAAAAGAGTACTTTGCCTGCTTCTGCTGTGTTGTAGGAACAAAATAAATTTAAAATGAAAGAACGACATGGAAAAGAAGATAAGAGTTGAGCTGAAGTGCAAAGTCCACTGAGTAGAGGCACCAGCACCAGCAAACAAAGTGCAAAAATGGATATGAACAATTCAGATATTAAGCTCTAAGCAAGCAATCTCATTCTGATTTTAATTTTCTGTTGACAGAAAACAAAATTAAAGCTTCATGCAAATCCGAGAGAAAAGCAAAGATCATGGCGTTCGGAGGAAAAAAGAGAATTTGGGCACTTTTCCAAATGGCACCAGAGGCATCTGACAGATCTGAATAGTGTGAAGCATGACGGGACAAACACACACACTGAAGCACTGACAAGCACTCAATTAACGCCACGTCGTCGAGGGGCGAGAGAAACCAACCGGGCGCCATTTTGGCAGATGAAGATGGCCAATCTGTGGCTGGTGGTGCGCTTCTCTTTTCCACTGTGCCAACCACACTTTCATCTCATTCGTCGTCAACAGTGACAGATTTAATGTAAATACAAACTCAGCTGGGAATTCGCAGCAGTCAAACGCTGTATGCTGCGCGACTGACACCACTTTAGCCTGATGACGCTGGGACAGCGTTGACAGCGGAGAAAACACAATGAGAGCTGTGGTGAAGGCATCAACTCCCTTTGCTAATCTACTGCTGGGCATGAATGTAACGAACCTGCTGGGTGTATGCCTGCCGTAGAGAGCGGCATTGGAGGGCAGGGAGGTGGCGGGTGAGGTGGAGGAGGAGGCCGCCGCGGAGGAGACTGACGAGGAGGAGGACGCCGAGGTGCTGCTCACTGAAGGCTGAGAGGTCGTCGAGGACGTCGTGCCTGAGGAGGAGGTGGTGGCCGCCGAGGAGGTGGCGTTGGACGTGGAGGAGGAGGCGGCGGCGACGGTGCTCGATGACGCCGCTGCTGCGGCCACAGTGGAGGACACTGACGCGGAAGAGGTGCCCGATGAGGAGGAGGAGGAGGAGAGGCCGAGGCCTGAGGGCGACTCCGAGTCCTCTCCTAGCTTTCCGCCCTCGCCACTGCGGACGTGGGCGTAAGAGGTCCGGAGGAGTGAGCTGGCTGACTTAGTGGCAGCCGCCGCCGTCGACGTCGTCGTTGTCTGGGTGGGCGTTGCCGGAGCTGCTGGCTCATCGTGGTACTTTGACTCATAGTAGTCAGTCTTTAACGTTCTCTCTTCAATTTTATTCTCACAACTGTGTGCCTTGGCGGCAGACTTGATGTCAATAAAGGAGACGGTTGCACTCACGCCGTTGCACAGCATAGTGCCACCGTTGAGGGAGACGTTTGGTCCGGTGCCATTACTTTCGATGCTCGATTTCGAGTGGATGCGTACGTTCTGTACTTTGCCATACCTAGGAACGAACGAAACAGAAATGGATTAGTTTTCGGTGAGGTCCTTGTTTGCCATAACAGAATGGTTGATCAAGATGAGCACAATTGTCGTCACAGGGAGATTCGGTTTCCTTTGACAGAGCAAGGGAGTGTTTCACTGGCTAGGGCCCGCCTTTCAAGCCTTTCAGAGGCAGTTGAAGACGTATGCAGAGGAGAAAGTGATTGCATCCTAATTGAGATATAATTCAGTCAACAACAAATCAAGTAAATCAAATTATGGCAAGGCAGTTGTGGAATGGGCATCTCAGAGGGTGAGATGTGTCCTGCTGGTGCTATGTTTGGTTGGCAATTCAAATTCAATTCGCGTCTCAGCATCTACCAAATACTCGAGAGATTGTTCGGCCTAGTTTAAATTTGGGGATGAGGCCGGCACGCTGCTGCCGCTTTTGAAGAGATTCAGCTACAGAAAGCTTTCTCTCTCTCTCTCTTTCATGGCACCCTCGCGAGTGCTTCGCAAGTCTTACAAATGCCTGTGCTTAGAATATTCTCAGTTTTGCTCAGCGCAATTTTGGAGAAAAATAAAGAAATGCAAGCACTGACAAAACAGCTCAATGTGCAAGCTTCTTTTCAAATAGCACTTCCAATAGACGATGAAATTGTCTTTCTCCGTGTGTGTGTGTTTTTAAACGATAATGGCCACATAAAGAACGCCACAATGGCCTTTGAGAATGGGCTGAGCAGTAAAGTCTTCCAAAATCTGCAGCTGGTCGCCGCTGCGCAACCTAGTCTCCAGTAAAGCTTTCCTTATATTTTCAGTTTTGCAAAAGTCGCCTTTGTGCAACTTAGTTTTGGCCAACTGAGAATGACAAGCCAAAAACCTAAAATGCAACTAATGAGTACACAGTGGTGTAAATATAGCTCGCCAAGAGAAAGCTGGCCTTGAAGCTGGCGCCATTCCGTCTGCCAATGGTCTGTTGGCAACCTTGCGTCTCGATGTGTCTCGATCCTGTGCGCGACCAGAACAAAGCAACTCAAAGGGAAACCTGCTGACGCCGGAGAGACGGTCAAGTGAGAAAAGGAAGAAGAAGAGCCCACTGAGGAAGGATGACTGGTCTGATGGCAGTGACTGCAGTGCAGCTGGCCGCAGTGTCCGAGGGGGGGGGGGGCAAACTGGCTGGAGGGAGCATGTGGCGCCAAGAACAGGATTTCACTGCCCCGAGCAGATGCTGTTGAGCCTGTTTGTCAGTGTGCGCAGCAAGCCAGTGTGGACTGCCACCGTCCTGTGCCACTGGTTGAGGACGGCGGTGGAGTGCTGGCCTTGAGCGCCTCGCCAGCTTAGTCGCACCGAGCCGTGATCGGACAAATTGGCGCTAGCTGCCTTTGAGGGTGAGTGGCAAAACTCCAACAGGGGCGCCTGGCAACTGACGCCATTCGGAGAGGCAATCAACTCAGACGGTGTGTGCTCCATTGCACCGTCAGGCAGGGAAGGAAGAAAGGAAGAAAAAAGAAGGAAAGAAAGAAAGAGAGGGTCACCGAGTACCAGGGAGTTAAGACGCATGGCGCCTTGAGGAGAGAGAGAGAGACTTGATTCAATAAACAACTCGATCGTCTTTGTCAACGGCCTCTGCCCTCTCTTTCTACCTTCTTTCTTTCCTTTTTTTCTCTCCCTCTTTCAAAGCTCGCACAGCTCATTGAGCCAAGCGCCTGCTTTCAGGCGCCTTTCAAGGTGAGTCCACAAGACAGCAAGAGCAGCAGCAGCAGTTCATCGGTGTCAATTACAGCGTTCGCCTGCAGCGGTGTTCTGTCACGCTCAACTCTGCAGTCCATTAACACGACAGCGACAATGAACACGAGAGATCAATCAGAGCGCAACTTGAAGGAGCAGAGAGGAAGGTAGCGCCGATGAGGCGATTCGCAATCAACAGACAGCAGACAGCACAGTTCCAGTGACCATCAACGGAGCTGACTGACACCGCCAACTACCGTGCGCTTCCCAGTGCTGCCCAGGTCAGGCTCATCGCTCACAGACAAATGGACGTGGGTAGCGTACTTTTGTCCTGTCTGTTTGTCTGCCTGTGTACTTGTTGTCCTCCTCCTCCTCCTCAGCAAGCTCCTTCTCTGGGAACTATCCAAACTGTGTGCTCGTCGTTTTGACTGCATTGTCCGCCGTCGTGGAGATGGGCAAACAGGCACAACTTGGAAACAAACTGGCAAGTAAACAAACAAGAGAATACAGAGAAAGACAAACAGACACAAACACACACACATCCAATAAGATCCAGTGGTGGAATGGAACCGACAGTGCTCGAAACGCACCACCGCTAACATCAGCAGCAGAGACAACCACTGTCTGCATTGTCGCGGACACAAGTCTTAACCAGACACTGGGGCCAGTGACACCGACACTGTCCGGAGGCAACTGATAGTGCAGAGTTGGCAAAAGATTGAGAATAGTGTCCAGCAAGGAAGGCAAACAATTGCATTGGCTGGCAACTCATTCATTAGTACAACTCATTTAAGTAGCACAGCAATCAAGACGAAGACATTCTTTTGTTGCCATTTTCGAGCATGACTGGCAAGTTGAAATGAGAAACTGCAACTTCTAACTGCAACACAAGGCAGACAACCCACAGCCAACTCTATCTACCAGTTTCCGGTCACCAACAAAGGGCCTGGCCACCAACAGTGGATAAATCAACGCTCACTAAAACTGAAAGAAAAATAGAGGAAATTAATTAAGTTGCAACAAAAGAATCGATTGAATTTTTCTGAGCTTCTTTTTTGTGAAAGGAAAAAGACGACCAAGCTAGCCCAAACTACTAGAGGATTATCAATGAAGGCGACAAATTAGCCCGATGACAGTGCCTAATTTGAATTTAATCGAAATGCACAATGTGATCTCGATACAACTAAAGTCGGCTTGCTATTGGATACTGCCTTTTTCTGGTAGATATGAAAAAGCGAGAAATATATATTTCACTACCATGCAGGTTCGTTTAAAGTGCAGTTTTTTTGTGGCAAAACATCACTACAACAATTAAGGGACGATCGATTCAGTTGCAAGTGATGGTGAATGCTGTGTAGCCAAATGGAGTGCAATACTGATCTTTGTAGTACCAGAGTGAGTCGAGGTAATGGAGGATACACGATGCAGTAAGCGACTCAAATGACTTGCTAGCTCTGGCCAAATGACCGACGTTGACTGACTACTGCTGATGCTGATGTTCAGTGTGCAAAGAGAGCGTCTTTCTTCTTGACAAAGCAGACAAAGCACCGCATGGCCAATTGGGCGACCAGCGACAGGGAGCGAGCAGAGGAAGAGGAGATGAAATGCAATGAAAAAACTATAAGCCTACAACCAGTCAGTCCTTGCGATTGGGCGCCACAAATCGTCAATCGATAGTGCCAACAGATTCAGCAGGAGAAGGAGGCAAGTCCCTTGCTCAGTGGATGCACAAATCAAAGACAATGGAGGCAAGTGAATGTGCATGTTTGCAGCCTTCTCTGTCTGTCTGTGTCTCTAGCTTTAAACACGGCTCATTTAGCACAGTGGAGCAGTGGAGGCCCTGGCGCTGGTTCTGGGTAGTGATGGCTGAATGTGGGCGCCTGATGGGCGATGCTGACAACAAGCAAATTAATGTGTGTGATGCTGCTCCACTCTAAGACGCTCCGGCGAGATGTGCTGCCCAGTGGCGCCCATAACGATAAATCTTGCTTCCGATGGCACTGTCCCCCTCCTCTTCCTTCTCTCTTTGCTGACTCATTGCTGTCCTGCTGTTGCTGCTGGCTCTGTCCCCAAGCAGACACACACACAAAATGGCATATATGAAGACGTAAAGTGAGAAGACCATTCGCAGAAATGATACCAAAGCAGTGCAAAGAATATGTAAGAATTGGCATCAGTTCGACTTTGCAGTCCCCAGTGGCAGTGCCAATAGAAAGAGAGAGCAAGAAAAAAAAGAAGGGGACAGTAGTGACCAGAAATGGCCGTCTAAGTAGTGCCTACGCCAAGAGAGTGTCACCAAAAAAGAGAGAACATTTGAGAAAGGAAGGTACAAGAGAGAAAAAGGAAGCCTGCAATGGTGAGCACTGGGCATGATTTATGAATTAAATTTGGACTAGCGATAGATTGGCCATCGAGTCAGCGAAGCGAATGCACTAAATGCAACTGGCAGGGTTGCTGACTTATCAAGTCCAAGTGCCTGGTGCGCAGGCAAAGTGGTCATCTCGATGGTCATGGCAGTGCCGTGTCGCCCGAAAATATATCCCGCAACTGATTTATATGTTTATTTGTTCGACAAAAGCAAAAAAATGTAGAAAAGTGTATTTGGAAGTAGCACTTTGTAGAAAATGTTTCTAGACAATGACACGTGTCAAGGTATTTCTTAAAAACTTTTACAAAAGAACGGCAAATGAGTTTTCTAGAAATAAAAAGTAACCAAACTGTTCTCCGAAAGCAAGAAAAAACAAACTGTTCAAACAATAACAAAACCAGCAGTCGCTACTTGCAGGAAAACGCTCTCGTGTTAGTAAAAGAAAAAAGTTTAAACCAATAAAAAGAGAGTTTTAGAGATAAATTCAGTGGCACCGGAAAACGCCTATGAATGGCCTCAGTGAGTGGAATCAGTACGACGACCGTTATGTGTGTGTCTGTATGTGCTTATAATTGCAATTGCAGTTGGCATCGGTGTGCGTGTTGAACGGCAAATTGAATTAGCGCCGACACAATCGGCATCGAAGCAGCAAGACACCAGGATGAGTGCCAACAGCAGTGTACAGATTTTCTTTTCTATTTCATTGCCTTCCTTCCACACTCAGTCTTGGCCTAAGTGTAATTACCAAAGTTGTACCAAGTTCCCCTAGTTTTCCTAGTTTTGGCACGGCAAAAAAGTGCTCACTTTTGAGATGGCAAATTGAATTGGCAGCCGGTAGCAGCGACGGCAGCAGCAGCAGCAGAAACAGCAGTTGGAAGCTGCAGCTCGATCAGAGGGGCAATCAACCAGCCAACCAAAGAAAGCGAATGTCGCCAGCCGTGGTAGAAAAAGAGCCCAGCTATTCATTTGTTGAATTGCTTTAATTAAAGTCAGTCGCTCTAAGAGATGAGACCGGAGAGAGAGCTGAGCTGGCGCCCACGACTCCGCTCGGCGGTGGAGCGATCAATATTGGAAAGGCAAGCTCCTTAGACGATAAGAAGACGAAAGAAAGAAGGAAGGAGAATCCAACAGCCTGGTAAGGTTGTTTACCGAAACGAGTGAACGAGGCGCGTGCGTTTGCCTTTTCAATTATTGAATGCACCGCTCGTTCGATCAAATATTAATCGAGTAATTAAGTAGGCCAATTTAACACTGCAGAGGCAGCACTCCTTTTCTGAATTGTGCTTGCCTTTAAGAGGAGGAGGCCCATTTAGCTGTTTATACCCAAAGACCTTTGTGAATCACCAGCACACAGTATATTGATCGGTATCAGAACTTGAGCCAGTCAGTCAGTGAGGCGCCAACTGCTGCCGCTACCTTTTCAGCGGGGCAAAACGAGCAATCGCACTGGTGACGACGAGGTAAGTAAACGAGCTCTTTTCTTTGCCCTCTACCAAGCACTACCGTGTACGGTGGCAATGTCAGCAAGTTGGTGGGTAGTGCAAGGATACGGTTCATTTGAACCTCGCACTGGAAAACAGAGAGTAAGTAGTAGTAGAGTAGTGCTAGTGATCGCCGTAGTTCATCTTCGATAAGGCCGCGTACACTGGCCGTCCCAACCAACGTCAATAAGGCCAATCACTGTCAGCTGAGTAGAGTGTCTGTGTCTGTGTACGGCTGTCTTATCAACAAAGTGCCTGCCTCTTTGATCGGCGATACTGAAATAAAAGAAGAGCAGGCATCACCACCATCATCATCAAGAGATACAACTCGAACCAGAGAACGGCCATCTCTGTCTATCGTTTTGCAGAGGAAAGACACATTGGCCGGCGCAAAGTACTGGCGAGACTGTACGATGTTTACTGCTTCACTTCAGCATATCTTCAGTACTGAGGAGATCTCCAGGGCGACAAGGAAGAGGGGCACCAAAGAGAAACGATGGAAGTCGGCTAGTGAGAAGACGCGTAAAGAAAGCAGTGCACTCGTAATGCAGTAAGCCAATTAGAAGCATGTCAACAAAAAGAATAAGCACGCTAAAGTGGAGACAAAAACGAGTGCTCGGTGAAGAAGAAGAAGAAGCAAAAGTGCTCTGCTGGGCTGATGATGGCGTGGAGATGTGACATTAGCATGCATCTGAGAACAAGAGTGCTGGGAGCAAAGTCCGCAACCAGGCAGTCAGTCTGGCGGCACTACTGCCACTACTACCCCTAATGAATAGGCCATCGAGGCTGTCGCTAATTTACGACGACCGACAACGATCGAGCTCCAGTGGCCACTCTGCACAGAGTACAATCAGCACAAGCACGAGATTAGCGCTAATTATTGCCTGACATCTTCCCAATAGAGCCATTAGTTTGCGGTGATGGTGCGAATCAAGTTTGACTGCGACAACCTTCCACAGACCTTCTCCACATGCTAAACTAAACTGCACGAAAGACCAATTTAAATTGACTTCAGATAGGGCTTAACAGATAAATGCTAAAACTTACAAATAATAAAAACTTACTGCTCATAAAACCTAAAACTGGAGGAACTTTACTCAAAACCTCAAAAAGCAATCAATCGATTATGAATGAACCAAACAAAGTGAAGAGACTTGGCTTGAGTAAATCGATGCACGGCAATATGTTTCAACGGCCAGCAGTGAAGTGGCAAACTCTATGCGTCACCGTTCATACACTGTTCCACCGCTTCGATTGAAAGAATCATAGTTATGCAAATAGAGGCTTTGAGTAGGCTCAATGTACGCAGAGTTTAATTAAATTTCACTCAAAGAAGACGGCAGTGTCAATTGAAGAGACATACGATCGGCAAATGAGCAACACTGAAGGATAGGGTGAGGCAACACTGGAAACAGTGGGTAGAGAGAAAGAAAGAGGAGGAAGTGAGTAGACACACCGCGAGACAATGTCGAAGAGTGAGGCGCAAATTGCCAAGCAGAATCGACTCGAAAGCGGACGAGTCGAAGGAGAATGTTGTGTTGAAGAACGACGTCGGCGGTGTCGAATTAGCGAGGAGACGGCGCTGCCGGACGCTGTGCAAATTAAAGAATACAAGGGTGTGAGTGTCGCTTCGCGCCACGCATTCTATAATTTTTCCAAGTTTTTAAGCATTGACTGGTGTCATTTGGTTGATCGGCATCGTCCGACGGCTTGGGACACAACTCGCAAGCTCGTTGTGCCCCAAGCCGTCGGTGCCGATCAACCAAATGACACCAGCCTTCAACATTTGGGGTTTACCTGGTTGATTCATTTTGTGAAATTATTGTAAAAAGTTCTGTTTAATGACATTTGAAAAATCTATCCTAAAAATACTTTTAGTAGTTCAGTCAACTCAAATTTAACATCAATGGATAGGTGTTAGTTAGCGTTTCATTTAAATAAAACTGCGGCTTGATATCATAAAAAATGTAATTTCTAGAACCATGAATGTAAAAGCAAAAAATCATATAGAACTTAAATAGGGATTTTCACAAAAATTATAACTGGTTCTAATAATTACTCCCGTAAGTCAAATCAGCCTAAATTTAAAACCAATTGATGGAAGGTAGTAAACATTGCTTTTAAGTAAAACAGTGTTTAAATATCATGAAAAATGTAATTTATAGAATCATAAATGTAAATGTAGAAAATCATATGGAATTAATATAGGAATTTTTATGAAATCTGTAACTGGCCATAATAATTACTTGCGTTAACCAAAATAATTTTAACTTAATACCATTAGATAGGCACTACTTTGCAATGTTTTCAGGTAAAACTAAGTTTTTAAATCTTAAACGATGTAATTTATAGAATCATAAATGTAAACACAAAAAATCATATGAAATTAATATATGAAAACTTTAACTGGCTGTAATAATTACTCTCAAAAGTCAAATCCTCCTGAGTTAAACACCGGTAAGCAGGTGTCAGTTAGCTTAATATTCAGGCAAAAACCGCAACTCGATAACTTGTACGGTTTATTTTTTAGAGTCAAAACAAATCGTATAGAACTTATTCGGAAAGTTCGAATTTATGATCTTAAAAATGCACTCGGTATTCGAAACACCTCAAGTTTGGTACCATTTGAAAGATGCCATTTAGCTTGTTTATTGTGTGAAAACAGTTTCTCGATATCTTAAACGATGTAATTTATAGAAACAAAAAAGTGCGTTGAAATGGAGAAACATCATTTTTTTAGTGAAGTTAGATAGACTTATTAAAGGGAGGATAATGAAATAGGCAAATTTTAAAAGTAAAATGTTAAATCATAGTTTTCTGTATTAAAAAAATTCTAAATAACATTTAAAAGCAAAAGTTCTACATTTGAAGGCTAGTTAAAAGAGAGATACACTTTACTAAAAAAATTCACTTTTAATGAAAATGGCCCCAAAGTGTCCCGTGTTCTTTTGCGATTCTTCAGGACATACCCACAAAGAGTTTACACCAACACATTCAACTATTTTTTTTGTCCTCTCGCTGAAAAGCAGCTGAAGGGTCTACATAAGGTAATAAATATCATTCATTACCAAATGATCCTCGATGGGCAAACAAAGGTCCCCGACCTCACCAAGTACTCAGCCTCAAACGAGGAAGGCGCAAATCTTCTTCAAAAACTGAATAGGACGACCAGGAAATGGGACGATCACTGGGCACACTGCAATGAAAGGCACAGGCAGAATACACACATAAGCTGACTGCGTCGGATTAGTGTGCTGTACTGTGCGCTCAAGTAAACAGCCAGCGCCTGGCCTCACTGCATCCATCAATTCGGCCCATCTTCCTCCCTCTCCTCCTTCTTTCTGTCTTTCTTTCTTTCTCGATGCTGCTCTCTAAATGGCACAACATCGCACTCACCGACAGAGAGGAAGAACTGCCTGCACGCAACGTAAACAAGTGTCGGGCAAAGTAAACAGCCTAGTGGAAAGAGAAAGCGAGAGGGGAGGAATGGCAGAGGCAGAGTGAACCTGGGCAATGAATGGGCAATGAAATAAAGTCGCTGCGAGAGAGACCAACAACAGGAAAAGGAACAGAGCGAGAGAGATAGAATAGAGAATGAGAGCAAAAGAAAGGCAGACAGCGGACAGACAGAATTCGACCGACTAGCCAATTAATTGGCGGGCTGATGTGAGCCTACGCCGTAGCCGAACAACAAAGGACGACTGCAGCGAAGCATCACCAATGGATCTCCTGAGCCGAGCTGATGGCTCATCATTAAAACAGCTCGCTCAAGCACAACGCCACTGGCACACTGACGACCAGTCAGGCGCCAGGACAGTACCACGGAATGACGCAGTACAGTACCGAGCTCACTTCGAGGGTCCCACTGCTCAGCACTGTGTCCGTCTCCTAGCTGCATGCTAAAACACTTGAGAAACGCTCACGTTAGGTAGCTCAAGAAGGCAGCATTTACATGCTAATTCAGTGAGCAAACAGTCGCGTGGAATCTGCAAAGTGATCTGTGTGTGTGTGTGAAGAGAGTGGCAGACCAAAGTGCAAGACAGTGTTGCCGGATATTCATCCAACGATTGACTGCAGCTCTGTCAAGCCTGGCCACTGCTGATGGGCGCAAGTGAACTCAAACTGCAAATAAACTTTAAATTATTCGACGGCATTAAACATGGCCGCGCAATCTGGCCAGTGTGTGTGTGGTGCCATTATCAGCATGGCTGAGTGCTGCTGCTAACATGGCTGAAACATGGCCGAACTTTTCTCCTACTACTTCTACTATTTGTTCGTGACGTGTGCACGTAATGAAGCAACCAATCGATTGCTGTGCACAAGTGGCCGCTGAACAATAAAAGAAAGCTCATTTGCAGTGAACAAGACGAGATTAATTTGCGACACTGCCGCCAATGGCAAATAAATGAGCTGCCAGGAAAGAAGGCATAGACGGCTGATCGATTGGAACGACCGATGAACGAAGCAGAGGTTCACTGGGAAAGTTGCCATTTGAATGGGAAATGAAACTGCACCAGTGCTCAGATTGACTCGGATGAAGTTTGGTGGGGCACTGTCGTTCAGACAACCTGCACTTTGGTTTAGGCGCCTCGTTTCAGTATAAAGCAGGGAAACAGAACAAAAAAGAGGCATTTGGGTAGCATTGACATTGCCAAGGGAATGTCCCTCTCTTTCTCTCTTTCTGGGCAAATGGCACTCGAGGAATGGGCATCAGTGACAGACATGAGTAGCATCAACACCGTCGCCACCGTCGTCAACATTGGCCTAGCGAGCAAATGGCATGCCCCTGAACGCTATTAGTGTCCCCTTGATCGGGCTATTATCGTTAAGCCGTTACTCGAATTCGCTTCCTAAATGGCATAAGTGTAGAGGACATTAGCGATATTCGCAATATCGATTGCCAAGACGTCTGTGATTGCGAGTCGCAGAGATGAAGAAGAAAGGGAGAAGGGTGAGCTAGAGCAAAGTAGAAGGAACTGTGTTCAGTATTAGCAGCATGACCGAGAGCAGAGTAAAGTACAGTTACGTTGAGGATATGCTGGGCATCACAGTGACAGACAGCAACTGTAGAGTACAGGCGACTGAGCGGCACTGGGCGTGAGGAATGAAGAAGGCCATCGTCGGAGGCTTGCCTCACACCAACAACATCCATTGAGCCGCTGAAGTACTTTTAGCTAGTGCAAACTTAGCAGCGAGTAGTGTCGATTAATGGTTATATATATTTATACAGCAAGAAATAGGTAAGTGCTCGTGCCTGCCTAGGTCCATATTTCTTGAGAAAGATGGGGGCACATCACCGAGAAAGTGCATTCAGAGGCAGTGAGAGCAAACCAGTGAGAGCGAACCAGTGAGTGGCTGATTGGTCCACACACTGCCTCGATCGATGATTGGCAGTGTGGCGTTTAAATTGGGACAAGGTGATAACGTTGACTTGGCAAGGATTGGCAGAGAGAGAGTGAAAGAGAACAAGTGTTCTATGAGCTCAGCACGGAACAGGCGCCACTGTGAATGGAAGGAAGATAAATTCCACTGAGTGAGAGAGGTGAATGTGACACAAACGACCACAGCACACAGACGCCACACAGCCTCCTCTCTGCTATTATTAGTAGTGCGACAGTCACTCGATGAAGTAGTCACACGCAGGCAGAAAGAAAGGACAACGGAGGGAGTGAACAGAGCTGGCTGTACGAGCACAGTACGCCACATGTACGGTGGTGGTGGTGGTGGTGACGGCGGTGGAGGAGTGATAGAGATAGAAACGCCGGGCAGAGTGAGTGACTTGTTGACGGAAAGCATGTACAGCTTTCTGGCAGCAGTAGAGGAACACGTTGCAGAGTTGGTCGGTGATGCATGCCACTGTGACAAGCAGCGGTGCATGTCATCGCTTTGTTATTATTATGGGCTCTGGCCACTCTCAAACCACAGCTGAACTGACTGTCGAAGCTGCTGGCAAAAGTGGACACACAGAATGTCCGTGTGTGTGTGCAGATGTGGATAGATAGATAGATGTAGAGCAGTAATCAAAAGTTCAACAAAAAGCTTTACAGAAATCAGACGTGACGATGCCAAATGAAATCGAATCTCAAACACGACAAACTGTGATTACTACGTAATACTACTGAAGGTAGCTGCAACCACAAAGTCCACGTACCTGCAACGAAAAAGAAAAAAAGATGAGTTAGTTAGTGGCCAAAGAAAATGGTAGATGGAATAAGGATAATAAAACTACTAGTCGAGAAAGAAAGAATCTATCACGCCAAGTGCCAAGGACAAAACAAATAAAAATGAGCATCAAAAAGCATTGTAGTAAAGTTTGGTCAGCTCCAGTTTCCACTGCCCACCGTTGTCACGATGTCATGCAGGGTCAGTGCAGTGGCCATCAATTAAAATTCCGCCCTGTGAGCGTGCCAAAACAAAATAATCAGAAAGCTATTAATTAGGATTAAGTAAGAGGAAAACGAAAAGGCTAAAAGGTTTTGAGCAAAGCAAGCCATTGCCTGTCTGCTGTTGCCTTGTTAGTTCTTTTAGCAGGGTAACACCATGACATCGAGGTAGTGCTAGTTGATGCATGGACGTCTTCTACCAATGAACAGTACAATGTGAGTACGTCGTAAAGCAGACGATGAACAATAAAAAAGTAAAAAGCAAAGTGCTTCTGTTCAGTGGCACTTTCATGCACCGTTTAGGTGTCAGGGAGAGAAAGAGCAAGAAAACGAGAAAAAGCAGTTCCTGAGTGCCCATCAGCTCACCACTGCTCCCCATCGACTGAAGCAAATTTAAATGTAAACGAAAAAACAAGAACGCTCGGCGACATTTGAAGGTTGCATTGTAACTCGCCTCAGAAGCAGATGAAATTTCACCGAGGAAGCGTAATAAAACGACCACTGCGCGAGGGTCTTACTCGTCCTTACTACGCTGGCCTTTCAAAAGTCAGCAGAGCCGAAGAGGGACAAATGAGTCATGTGCTTTCGGGACACAGATGGTCACAGCGACCTTGAAGGGAAACCGCCGAGCACACACATACTGTCTAGCCACCGTTGACTGGCAATGTGCAATGAACAATGTGCAAGTTAAGTCACCATGTGCTGTCCTCTCTGCGCCGACAAAGTGCTAGGTCGGTGTGCGTGTGTGTGCCTGCCTGGAGGTCAACACATGGACCCAGTAGAAAGGAGACGCAACAGTAAGGGCAAACAGTGAGTTTGGCAAGGAGAGTTGTCCGCATCACAGTGACAATGGTGATCAGTGCTGCCTTGTGATCCGAAGGAGTGAGTTGTCTCTGTGGTAACAATCCCTCTGCTTGGCGAATGGCAATCCTTATCAGCAGCAGTAATTAACAAACAGACAGACAGACAGGTAGAGGCTGTCCAGGCAGCACTACACTCACACTCACACAATACCCTGATGAGGGAGAGTGCTCTGGAGAGTGTGTCAATACGATAAGGCGCCAAGGATTACGTCGACAATGCGGCACTGGGAGAAAGGTGGCCACGACGAAAGAGGGGGCCATTTCGCAAATCACCAACAACAAAGAGGAAGGGAAGAGACGGAGAGGGAAGTGCAAAGCGACAGCAATTTGCAGACGCCCACTCGCTTCTCAGCGCGAACAGGTACCACAAAGCCCGGCAAGAGAGAAGATAGTTTGTCTGTGAGTCTCCATGCCATCGTAGTGTACGACCAGCGAGGCAAGACGAGGCAGGGTAGGCGCTGTACAGTGCAACAGAACAGTGCACACACAGGTACAGGCTATTGTGTACGTGTGCATGCCTTATTTATCGACCGGTGCTGGGTAAAGAGAAAAAGAGAGCCAGAAGGCACTGGCACAAACAAAATTGAAAAACGACTATCCAGGGAGAGCCGCCTGACTGCTGCAGTCTCTTAGAGGACTGCAGCACTTCGTAGAGGTGCCGTAGTAGTAATGCGCCTCGCTGAGAGCGGTAGTGGTGTACGAAGACGCCGATCAGCAGTGGCAGTGCGTCAGGATGCGGCACTCTCCCCCTGTGAGGGAGACACACCATATAGCCAAACCATTTTAATATCGAGCAAATTTACCACTTTCCTCACGTACACAAGCAACACCAGGCAGACAACTAATTAAGAGGAGGAAGGCGTGCGCGCGCCCTTTTCCTCCGACAAACAAATACACCGGCCTGAGGAGAACTGAGGCAGAGAACTGGAGATCAACGGAGCGGTTCACTCACCGCACTCTGCCCAACTGATGATGCTCCACTGACTAGCTGCACACGAACTGGCTCTCATTCCACTGCCGAATCTATCAGTTGAACATTCCTACAGCTTAGCTGAGAGGGAAAAAGAAGAAGAGCAGAAAGATAGTGAAGGAGAGGGCGAGAAGAAGCCGTACATTGGCCGTTTCAACCAGCACGCACAGGAAGGCCTACAAGAAGAAGAAGAGAGGCAGCACTCTGGCGCCGTCCGAGCAGTGTCTGCGAGTGACATAACGGAGTAATAGTAGGAATAATAAGAATCGATCGATATTATCGAATAATACGAACGTTGCCAGAGCAACGAGCAGGCAACACAAGCAACACACAGAGAGGAAAAAAGAAAGAGAAAGACACCAGGCAACGGAGAGTGCTTTCGGGCTTAGGTCAACTCGGGCGCATGTGCCATCAGTGGTGGCCGAGGATTGGTGTGGACGAGGCGATCCAAAGGAAAAGGAAGAAAGAAGAGTACAGCTGGCGTCCAGCAGCAAGCGGTAGGCCGGTTCGGGCTGCAGCCAGCTTCTCCAGTCTCCAGTCAACTCCATTGTCATCTGTGTGCAGTCTGGGCAGTACAATCAAGAATTGCTGCTGCTGCTGCTGATGTTGCAGCTGTGTCCATTTGTACACTGCAACACTGTAATCGATTGTGCAAATGTCAACACCGACGCAGTGGAAGCTGCTGGTCAGTGCACCAGAAAGAGAGAGAGAGAGAGAGAGAGAGAGAGAGCGACCATTCCATTAGACACTCTGCTCAGTAGGTCACTCGGCGTTCGGTGCCCTGCAGGTGCCCATGGGTAAGCATTGTTAGGGCCAATTAGGAGACGTAGCGCCAAGGCAACTGCTGCCGCTACTTCGGCACTGGGCGCAATGGCCGCACACCAGGGACGTGAGCGGAATGGACACAATGTGTCTTCTTCACTGGCTCATGTACTCGCCAACAACTGGCTTCTACCACCACCACTACGACGAGGACTACCAGGCAATGCAGGACGACTACACACTGTACGAGCTGGCAGCTTAGCGCTTTTTAGCTTTGTGGAGAGAGCACAAGACTCAGTGGGACTCGTCTGCTGGCTCTTGCTTACGCCACTGGCAAAGGAGATAACTCGATCTGGCAGCAGCGGCTAGCCAGGCAGGCGGCCAGGCAGGCAGTGGTAGTCTTCAAGGCTAAAACAAGCAAAGTTGCTCTCAAATGGCGAATCATCATGACGGCCAACTAACAAAAACAAGAAACAGCAGCCGTCGCCTCAAATTGCTACCCTCGGTGATGAGAGCAGAACGAAGAAGACGGAGAGGAGAGGAGAGGCAGGCAAAGAAAAAAGAGAGAAAAGAAGAAGAAAAGAGAAGAAAAGGCAATCAGCGTGGCAACCAGCGGCTGCAAGAGCCAGCAAACGAAACGAAACGAGTTTGACAGCCTCGAGCAACAACGAGTACACCGACAGAAAGAAAGAGAGAAAGAAAGAAAGAGAGAGATACAGAGTGTAAGCGATGAGTCGGAGGAAGAAGTGCACAATCCACTGAAGATGGCAACTGCCGAGTGGATGACGGTGAAGCTTATACGCCGCCACCGAGAATGGGTTCCCCGTAGAGCATGAACGTGGAGTGAACCCAAAGAGTGATAGCACACCTGGGCACGCACACACTCACAAACTGTTGACCAGACGGCCAACAGCCGCCCACTGTCACTGCTGGCTCTGTCTCCTCTGGAACTAAACCGAGAGAGAGAGACTTAATTACCGATCCTAATCGTCCAATTGACAGTGACTGCAAACAAACAGGCCAACAAACCGAGCCAGCAGCCAACTGCACACTGCTCTTGCCGACGTTGGTTGTTGTTGACGACGGCGGCGTCAAACAAGAGTTCTTCAAAAGATCATTTCTCGCTCACTCTCTCTCAACTTCTCCCTCAGCAGTACACTAGTAGCTGCACTGCTTCTGAACTTGGGCCTTAAATATACACTCCTCTTGAACGCTTTCCAAAATTTGTCATTGGTATTGTGTTAATTTTAGCAGGCAAATTCCGCATAGTGTTTACTTTGCTAACTAAAAATAAATTAAGCAGTGACAGTGACTCTACGCTTAGGCACAGCTGCATCAGCAGTCGACTGCTGAACATCAGTAGTTTCATAGGCGATGACCCGAACCAGTGGTTAGCCGAGGGTAACAGTGGTAGGACTACTACTGCTGCTACAAGTGTAACCAAAGGATGTCAGTGTTTGTGGGGAGGAATTGAAAGTTGGCGCCATAAATAGGCATCATTTGTGCTTGACTGAAAGACAGAATCCTAAATGGATTCACTTGTCAGATTCTGTGCAATAACTCACGGCCGTAAAGGTCGTTTGGATAATCCAACAAACACACAGACAGAGACAAAGTAAAAGTACACTATCTCTTTGAGGCTCATTGCATTGGCGCAAAAATACTCTCTTTCAGTGCCTTGTACCTGAAATGCCTGCAAAAGCTGAAAATATGAAATACAATTGCTGATAGCAGTGCAGCTCTACTACTACCGACGATAGATAGTTCGCTTTGCGAGCACCTTCCACAATTGAATCGACACCATTCATTGCGCAGTCTGGTCCCCGTCGCCTGTGAGTTGAGTATGGCACTGTGTGGAGGCACTGTGTGCTGTAATCGCCTCGCGCCTCCACCAATAGCAAGTGATTGTTGTCGTCGCTCAGAGCTAGTGCATACAAAGTTGCATTTCGTAAGGACAGACTGTTGCGAAGTGCGTCGTGTCGGAGAGCACGATAATTTCAATTATTAATTGGCTTGTCTAGTCACAAGTGTGAGCAAGCCTGTGCTTCCCATCCTCCTAAAGGCGTACGGCGTCTAAAGCTGAGCACAGCGCAAAAAGGCACCGAGGCGAGATAGACGAGTGTGAGCTTAGCAAGAAGAGCCAGGAGCTTCAAGTGTGTTCCTACGCCTGCTCTTGCTCTTGCCCTTCTACTACTTTTTCCACTTCTTCTCGACTGAACTCCCTGGTCACTGACCGACTGCCTGTGTGTGTACTACGGTGTGCTTTCTTCTGTCATCTCGTCGGCTTAATGGCGTACAACAACTCGCGACACATCAAACAGGCAGTCAGGCAGGCAGGCAGGCAGGCGCACAGTGCACCGAAGACGGCAACCAGTCAGTCAGCCATCAAGCCCACAGGCCGCTCGCTTCTCTTCTTCTTTCTTTCTCTGCTGCTCTCCCCCTCGCTCCCTCGCTCAGTTCAGTTGAAGCGCTCCTCTGCAGGTAGCTTCTTCGGCGAGTGAAGGGGTGAGTGAGGGCGAGGGTAGCGACGTGCGAGGCGCCAGGGCGAGGGTCGTCCTGGACAGGTTTGGCTAATGATGGTCAAAGAGGCTGATAACGAGCATCGAGTCAAGGTGGCCTGTCGGGTTGGTCGAGTCGAGAGCACTCACTGCACACTCACTGAACAGCTCTGCTCAAGCCTGAAGATACTCGCCTTTAGTCGCCTTCCTTCGCCTTCACCTTCAGCACAGCGAATAGAATCGACAGTGCACATTGGCAGCGAACACTCAGTGACTTGTACACTCCTAGTGACTTGCTAATGAAAGCCCGAAACTGGCTACGAGCAAGCACTGGCGTAGTGAGCGATTAGTTACATAATTTCATGACAGGCTTCGATTGCCAATTGATAGCTACAACTACAAGCAAATGGCCGCTTGGTGAGCGAATGTTTAGGCGCACTCACTGGTCAATCGGTTCGAGGAGATGCCGCTTGGTAGATGTGCACGAATGTGCCTGCTTGGGAGAGCACAAACTACTTCTAACCAGGCAGTCATAGGCAGCTCATCACGTTGTTTGTTTCACAATCGCGATGAAGACCAAGTAAATAAAGTTAAACCAAAATAAAAGAGAGGACGAGCACTTCCAAGTGGTTCGACCGCTGCCTGCACATCAAATTAGCAAACATATCTATCTATCAGTGGCTATCGCACTGCGTTGGGCAAAGTACAAGGAGTTTGTCTGCCCTGCCGCTGTGACAAGTGGACAGAGGCAGACGGAGATGCCCTGAAAAAACAGACAGATCTTTGGCCACACAGCTGCTGCTGCTGCGACAGTAGAAACTTGCCAGTTGCACACACACACAAACACTCCATATACTTGACGTGTTCAATGTGGAAGAAGGAAAAACTAAATATGGCCAGATGATTGAGTGAAGAGAAGAGCACGTCAGGCACAGAGTGCGCCTCGGCGGCACAGTAGATCGTCGCAGGGACAATATATCGAGGCGACAGGTGTGAGAGAGAGAGTGCGATGCTTCCCTCCGTCCAACTGTACAGCCAGCGTCCTCAGAAGCGGCCACTCAACCCGAATACTCACTTTGCTCAGAGTTGACGTGACAGTGTATGAGGCAGTTGGCAGCTTGGCCTGTACAATGGCTGTGTAGAGGCTGACAAAGGCAGGCTGAAAATGAAAGGACACAGTGCAAATGAATTCAAATGAAATGGTCTCAACTAAGCTGGAAAGCCTGAAAGGAAATGTGCGAGGAAATGTGCCTCCTTCTTCGTCTTTGGTTTACTGTACGGCAAATCTGGCAGGCATTTTAAGTAGCACTAAACCGAAATGCAGTACCCAGTAACAGAGAAAAAGGAAATATTCTGACAAGAATGAGCCCTCCTAAAACAGCAATCAGGCGTTAGCATGTACGTCAAAGATGTCGCCAATGACCAGCATGAGATGCATACATTAGCGATGCAAAGCAGACAGAATAGCAATGCGGAGGAGAGCACTGCATGTGCCGGTGACACCGACACTTTGTTGGTGGTGATGTACACACAGAGACAGAGCCGAAGCAGTGTCCGAGAGGAGGCATCCAGTGTGTGTTGTTGTTGTCGTTTGTGTCGCTGGTTGTGGTAGTTGTGCTCTATGGCATGTTCTCTTGCGGGACGCCGCAGTGGTGGTGGTGGTGGACACGCTATCGCACACGTCATCAGCAGTCGCAGTTGAAGGGAACATGACAAAAAGACAGGACAGGACAAGTCGAGCAGCGAACGGGACAGTGAGGCAGTGCACCGAGGATATCCTGGCTGGGCTGACACTCGGCTCGAAGCTGAGCAGCTCAGACTGCTGCTGCTGCTGGCACACGAGCTGCACATCTGCCGAGGCGTGGGCTAAGCTGTGCTTCGTGCGTGTCCAGCAGCGGCAGAAGCTGAAGCAACAGCAGTTGCAGTGGACAGCCAAAGAACAGTACGAAGACCAGGACATGAGTGTGCTGGCAGAGCAAAGTAACTGCGCAGTGATGCCATCCAGAGAGGCTTCACATCCGCAGTGGAGAAGGGCTAGGAGCTGATGGCACTGCAACTTGCCAAGCATGATTGACTACTGCTATTACTACTACTACTGATACTGATACTGGAGGACGTTGCAGGGTCTGCCAGCACTGGTGCTCCAGTCCTCCAGTAACCAGATGGAATGGTGGATGCAATGAAAGTAGTGAAATTAGTCTGTAGGAAAAAAAGTAATTGAAAAATGGCTACGCTAGAGCATTGCTAGCGTAAAACGAAATGGTGCGAATCAGCACAGGGTCGATTGAGGAAAAGGATGATGCCAGTGCTCCAGATTGCATTTCGGTCCAATGTTTGCCGAGTGCGGCGAGTTCAATTGAACTAAGCGAGCACTTAGTGGTGCCTTGCAATTTCCTCCAAGAGGGAAGGAGGAGGCTGCAGTTGACTTTGGTAAAGCGATTCGAGCCAACTGAACAGAGAAAACACACTTACCAAAAAGCCAAAAAGGCAAAACATAATGAATTTTTAATAAGAGAACAAAGTGCATGGTATAATTCAGCGCTCAATGCTGTCGTCATTGGGCGCGACACGGCGCCTTCTGCGCCAAGAGCCGAGACGGTGGCCAAGTTGAACAAGCTAGGCTGATGAAATAAAGATTGGCTCCATTAGTGCTAGTGCTAGCACCAGTTTTAGTGCCTAGAAAAAGAAAGAGATAGAAGGAGGGAAAGAGGGGAAGAGAGTACATTCACGAAAATCTGCATCAAGTCGCTTTCATTAGGCGCCTAATTGCATTTTGATTTCAAAGTGAATGCCTGGCAAAGTGTCTCTACCCAGCGCCAAGGCAGACATCAGCCCAGGCTGCAATAACAAAAAAATTACCAAAACACCAGCACTGCAATTGAACTATGAACGCCACCAGCTACACTTTAGTTTGTTAGAGAAGAGAGAGCAAGTGTATGTGTGTGTGTGGGCGTCAGAGGATCGACAGAATGATCGATTTGCATAGTAAAGGATTTGCCAGCGAGCAGTGGGCGAGTGGAAAGCGTCAGAAGAACAAGTGCAACAGCACGTGAAAAATGGTCATTGCAGGCAAAGTGAACAAGGAACCGCACACATTACACATAGCACACAAGTTTTTTCACTCTCGACATTGACCATATGATAGAAGAATGACATTGAGCAAAGTGAGTGCCCACTTCCAAGTACAAATATATATATTTAGCGTAGACTTTTCTTCCTTCAGTGTCTGGCAATAATTCAACGAACGTCCAGCAAGCGAGAGAAGGTAAAATGAGTGAGGCACCCGGGGTGAGCGAGAACAGATCTTGGGCCTGGGCACTAGGCGCAGCGAGGCAAGTGCAGCTTTCAGCTCATTTGTGCAGTCGCTGTTACCATTTTATGACCGCTTTCCAGGCACGAAACACTGAACAGAGCCACTGAGGCACACACACAGACACGTTGTCTTGACGATGACTTGTGCAGGTTCGTGCTAAAACTGTGTGTGAGAGTGTGAGTGTGAGTGTGTGTGAAGACCTTGCGGAAGAATTGCGACAGTGTCTACGAGCGAATGGCCAAGTGCCGCGGGGACCGGTTTGACAGGTGGCTAGGAGATGGTGGTGGTGGAGGCGAAATGGAGGCAAAGAGCAAGAGCAAAATAAAGGAGGAGGAGGAGGAGGAGGAGGTAGCTGTGCTGTCAAGGCTAGAACAAATCAGTCGACCGTTCTTAGAACTAGTGACCAAGTGGAAGAGCAATTTGAGAGGTGCCTGCAGCAAGCAGGCAAGGGGCCATTTAGAAATGGAGACGGCTGTGAATGAATGGGACAGCTAAATGTGCAGACTGAAAAACTAAACCATTTGTGCGAGTGGGCACAGAGAAGAAGTCAAAGAAAATGAGGCAAGAAGCCGAACTCAGACCAGCTGTGCTCTTCTGGCGTTCCAAGAAACGGCCAAAAGACGGAAGAAAAAAAGTGTGGGGGAGGGAGGGAAATAGAGAGTTGGGGAAAAAGAAAAAAGGCAAAAAACTGAACCAAGTGCGACTGAAATTGGCCTGATTCAATTGACAGAATCAAGGCGGAAGATGCGATAGTTTAAAATGAGACGAGATGACCGTTCAGGCAATTGAGCAGTGATAGAATACAGTGAGCCATGAGGAATTGAACTCGCAGAGAGTGCTGCACGTTTGGCAGCCACGGGCTAATAATGTTTGCCGTTCTGCAAACGATAATGGCGCGAAGAAATGCAAATGGACCGTGTGGCCAGTGAAGCTGAGACAAAGAGAGGGAAAGAGAGAGAGAGAGACAGGCTTTGCAAGTTCTCCTTCGCTCTTTTTTTTCTTTATCTCCCTCTGTATTCGTTCACCAACACTGGCTCCATTTGCATAATGAGCACGCTCTTGAAATCGCCCGCAGAAAGAAATAAATCGAAAGGAAATGGGCAGCAGTTATATAGCACTGGCAGTTGGGTCTGACACACACACGGCCAACGAGAATGGAGCAGAAAGAGTGAGCGAGTGAGTTCCTTGGCCAGAGAGAAAGTGTTAAGGCCTGGTGTGCAGTGTGTGAACGCCAGACGATAATGTCGTGGTGATGGGCAAAGGCTTCTTCTACTGCCGCCGTGGCTTTTGCTACTTGGAAAAGGAACGCAAAGAGAGAGAGTTTTGCTGAGTGAGTGAGTGTGTGTTGTATATGTCTGCAGCCTTCTGCTGAACTGGTCGGCGGTTGCCATCGAGTCTGTGTCTGTGTGTATGTGCTGGAGCTGCACTGGCACTGCCAACACTGCGAGCAGAAAGCGGCGTGATCGCAGCGGCAGATCGCAGCCAGCACAAAATGCCAGCGTGCATCCGTTCCAGTGGGGCGAACAGAATGGGCTGCTGCTGCAGTTGCTACTGCCGCATTGAGCTCCATACACCACCAGCACCAGCAGCACCGCCATCAGCAGTGCTGAGAGCGCAAATGGCAAGTTGCAAAAATGGAGCAATAGATGAATGAATGGGAGCTGCTGGAGAGAAGAGCAGATAATGATAGCTGAGCTCTCGCTAGCGAGGACTGGGCGACCGGGCAGGCGACGCAGCATGCAAAATGGCGCCCACCCAAACGACATACACATACACACACACTGCATTCTGCAACACTGCAGAAGAGGAAAGGCAGAGCAGAGGCAGAAGGAAAGGCAGCATCAGCATCAGCGGCAGCAAAAGCACACAACATTAGCAATCAACAGAGACAAATGATTACGATAATAACGAGGAGGATGACGCCGATAGTGATGAGCACGGCGGGCAGAACAGTGATGGTAGTGCTGCTGCTGCTGTGGCCGTCTTTGACTAAATTTAGAGGGAAGTAAAGGAGAAGAGAGTGGGGAGAAAGAGAGGGCCAACTGCCTGCCGCCGCAAATGCGAGAGCTCTCTGCTCTCCTTCCACCGAGCGCCAGAGCGTCTTCCTTCTTGCTGGTACTACTTGCCGAAGAGCAAAGGCACCAGAAAGAATGAAAGAAAGAGGCAACCCAAAAAAGAATGGAAGAATAGATGTGGAGCAGGGAAGGCGCCTAGCTGCTTTCAGTGTGCCTGTGCCTGAGCCTCGCTGCTTGGCGCCAATGGTAAGCACATCGAGGCGAACCTGCTGGCAGAATAATGCCATTGAGAGACGACAAAACAGGCAGTGGAAGCAGTGGAATCGATCGATGCTCGGCGCCCGACGCCACCACCAGAGAAGAGAAAGCCATTCAGAGAGCTCCACTGCAGCTACACAGTGTCTGCAGCTCTGAATGAGAGAGAGAGAGAGAGAGAGACAAAGGGGCCAGCAACATCAGCATCAATTCGTGCGGCAATACCGAGTGTAAAAGAACGAAAGAAAGAAAGAAAAGAGATAGAGTGAACGAAAAGTGGGAAAAGTTGGAGCCAACTGGAGAGAGACATAAACAGAGAGGCGTGCATTTGCTGAGAGAGAGAGAGAGGCCAGGGCACTGCAGCATCAGCAGTGTGCTCACAGAGCGCACAGAGGCGCACAAGATGAGTGATGCTGTGGAAATTATTTCGAAAAATGCCGGCTCCGAATAAATTGGACAGACCGATCGATAAGGCGACGCAAGAGGGGCAGCTGCGGAGGAAGAACACACAGGCACAGGCACACAACAGTGGCGCCCAACCTGAAAGCCCCTTGCTCCCCTGCTGCTGCCGCTTCTGGATCGGTGCTAGGGTGGAGGGGCATCAGGGCAGGCAGTGAGCCAGCAGTGCTAGCACAGTGCCAGGCAGTCCAACCATCCAGTGGCCTCAACCGACCAACGAACGTTGGCATTCAGCAGAAGCAGTTGCATCAGTGTGTCGTTGACGCGTCAGGCAGAAAAAGTTGCCAAATGGTCAGCCGGTGGCTAATCTCGACTAATGAACGCTGGTCACCAGCGGTTCGGCGGATTTAGAGGCGTCCTCAAAGCCCCAGCCACGTGACGGTGCTGAGAGCAGGGCTAGCGCTAGTGAAACGTGGCCTAGTGGGAAAAAGGCTAAAATTAAAAGAGGAGTGTTTAGTAGTAGGTAGTCTGTAGGTGGCTGCCGCTGATGCTGCTGCTGCGCTGCCTCGTCTCCGTCGCGTACACGGAAATCGAGTTTGCCAGGCTCTCTTCTCATGGCGTGACCTCAAAAGTGAAAAGGTCAAACAGGCAAGCAAGTTGCACTTCATACCAGTCAGGGTTGCCCTCAGTGTTAAGTGCTCTTCGCTGCTGATGATGATGCTCCTTCATTGCTGAACACAGTTTTGAATCGTCATCACACGCAGTTCAAGTTTAGTTTTCAGTTTACAACATTGTTGTGGGTTGGGTACAAAAAACTAAAAAACTAGCATGCGCAATCGCTTCAGAGCAAAGTGCATTTTAAGTTTAAATTGATGCAAAAAATAAAACAGCTGGTTTGAACTTGTTAAACTGAAACACCAAAACAACAAAAAAGAGACAAAATTAACACTAAACGACAGATTTTTCTCAATAGAACAGCATTATTGAGTCCTAGCGCTAAATATTTTTTTCCTAGAAACTCAGTATGAGGCAAATACACCGCCTGAGCAGTGAACTAATCTCCTCTGTTGAGGGAAGATCGGATTCAGCTGCAGCTGACGTGGTGGTGGAGGTGGTTGTGGTAGGTCATCTGATGCTTTTTGGTCAGCCACCAAACGACAACCGAGGTACATGCAGTACAGGCAGTGCAGCTTGTACAGTTTGTACAGCTGCAACAAAGTGGTGTGTGTGTGAGTAGAAACGTAGTAATGGAGCGTCGCGGCGACGTCGACGGAGGACGTTTATTGGCGATGATAGTGGAGACTGACTCGACTGACTGACTGAGTAACTGAGAGTGTAGTACAGTTGTTGTAAGGGTGAAGACGGTGTGCATACCTTTTGAAGTGTTCGGTGATTCGTTCTTCGCGTATGTTCTCCGGCAAATTTCCTACCCAGAGGTGCCGGGTCTCCCTTACCATGGTGGGCTGAGAATGTGTCGTATGCATGTGTTTGGTAGCCGTTTGTGGCTTGTAGAAATAGCATTACCAAACGGACCCTGGAAGTAGATACGAAGCTGGCCTTTTCCTTTCATAGCATTTGGTGGTCGTTGGGGTGCGAGTTTACTGCCAGCAATCGGTGCGAGCACATTTGGGCGCATGTCATGTGACCAGAGCGCCGATGACTTACACTAAACATGCGGAGACTGATAAAAACAACACCATCGTGGAGAATATAACACGGCAGAATAGAACCACTCTTGCCGAATGACACGGCAGCAGGATGACAGTGTAATAATATGGCGGTGATGAGGTTGATGATGGTGTGCCTTTCGTGGTGATTGCAGAGCTGCTGGCGAAATTACTTTATTCAACGCTGGTGTAGTGAATATTAAAAGACGTTGATGGAGATGATGAAGGGCCGCCAATCAATAGCAAAGGAACGATGAGGTGTGATGAGGAGTTGAAGGAGAGGAAGAAAAAGTTGGTGTCGTCCCGATCATCCATCGTCAGACGAAGTAGACGAGATCAGCGACTACGGTGGCGCATGGACGAGATGGTGGCATATCTGATGCTTGGGAAAGGGAGACACTGGTGATCATGGCTTTAGGCGCCATGTTTAGGCTGGCTATGCTGTAATGGTGAAGGTGATGATGATGGTGTGGTGGTGGTGCTGATGAAGTAGAAGAGTAGGAGGATATAATATAATATATTTGAACTAATAAACAACACCGACACAAACACCAGGTGCGACGGGACGAACGGTGGTGATGAGATCGGGTTGCGATGAAGTGGGCGAAAGGGACAAAATGGGAAGAGATAAACTTGGAGCACTTGGTGGATAGAGGATAATAACACCAGAAGGGCAAAGGATGGCTAGATAGCACAGCAAAGAGCCAAAGAAACACTGGGTGAGGAGTGGTACTCCTGAGGGGTGGTGGTGGTAGCAAAAGAAACTGCACTGCTGGCAAAAGAAAGAGAGGGCGAGATGCAGTGGTGATCCCTACGGTGGACACACTTGCACAGTGGAAAGGAAAAGACAGCACAGGAAACACAAGAACACACTGGGGGAAGAGGGGAAGAAGGAGGAGAAGGTGAAGAGGGAGGCTGAGACCAAAACAGGACTATGAGGACTAAGCGGGCGCTGGGACCGGGCGAAGAAACGAACCCGGGCACGAGATCAAAATGGAAAGAGCACGAGTTGGCCTGCTTTGGCGGTATTGCGACTGACAGCTTCGAGGAGACTGGCTGTGGCTGCCTGCCTTCACAGTCCTACGACGGCGGGAACTTTTTGCTCACCACACTGCTCAGGCAGTGGCACGCCAAACAGCTGCGTACTGCTAGAAGTGCTCAGTGACTGCTAGCTGCACTGCCCAACGCTGCTCACCACACTGTGGCCGAGGGACTTGGTCTACCTTCACTGGATTCACACTGGATACACTGGTACACCAACAGTGAACTGATACTCTCCCTCCGCTGCATGGCCCAACTGGGTCCATTGCTCTCTCTTTTCTTTTCTTTTGGGTGATGAGGTTCTCTGGTCACTGCACCTGGTGCAGTGAAGAGGATGTGTGTCCTTTTTATTATTTTGGGGATTCTCCAGTTTTTAGTTGAATTTAAATGTGCCTAAAATATTTTTAGTGAGCCCTAGCAAAGTTACTGGAAGAAATCCTCGTCGTCCTTTCCATCTAAACGTCTGGCCAGTGTTCAGCCAGTCAGACTGGCGTTGAGCGAGACTGTGTGTTGTGCCAGCAAACATCTCGATCTCGGCCGCCTCGCTGGGATGCAATCTTATCCTAGTGGGACACTTGGATACTTTCTAAACGGCCAGTCGGCAGTCAGAGGGCGAAGGCGTACAATGTGCTTGGCGGTTGTCTCTCCAAGTGTCTCCAATGACTAACTTGTGTGCTCTGTCTCTTTCTCCCTTTTTCCTTCTCCAGCCACTGCCACTTCTGCTGTTTGCTGTTTGCTGTTGGTTGGCTGGCTCTGGCTCGTCGATTATCATGGCGTCATGTGATGGCGTGTCGTAATGCACCGACACTGACAGCCGACCGAAGACGAAAGTAGCAGCCACCACTATCGAACGAGAAGTACTCCAGTGTGGCGTTGCACATGGCGCCTAACACACGCACACATACACACATACTGACATTGAATCGACGACCACTGCAAGGAGCTACTCGGCAAGATTGCTGCTGCTGCTGCCGCTGCCACAGTCCAAACAGTCTTTTTGGGACGGTGTGCTCTTGGTCCCTGTTTTCAGCTATCGTGCAGTCAATCACCGAATCCATCTATAGAATGCTGAGAACTGGTGGCGCCCTGCGCCCACCAGAACGGCTAATCTCGGGCGGATTAGGCGAAGAAAGAGAGAGGCAAGCTAGGCAGGAAGAGAGTGGCGAGAGGAGGAGCACCAGCAGCAGCAAAGCCCAACTGTACTGCTGGTTCCTCACAGTCGAACTCGTCTCCTCAGCTCGGCAGCGGCGGCACTTCATGCAATGCCATTGGCCACCGTTTCCCTAATCCATTTCCTTTTCCCTTGGTGTTGTGTTCCTATGGTGCTCTCTGCGGCGTTTTCCACCGACGTCCATCCTGGACGACCTTTTATTTTAGGTTGCTGTAGAGACAGTGTGCTGCAGGTCTCCGATCAACACTGCACACACACACAGATAGTCGCGCCATTGGTGCCACAGTGTATCCAAGCCACAGTGCCAACAAGCGAGAGAGTAGGCAGCAGGCCGCCAGCGTTCAGCTACACTGCCCTTCAGTAGTTGAATACCCGATCACTAGATGGCGACACATACAGCGTGTAGCGGAATAAAGCACACTTCCGCTGAAGGAGAAAAGTGCTGCAGAAATAGAATAGTATACAGTGTTTGAAGTGAACGGATTCAGTGTTGGTCAGTTTCTATCAGAAGCAATCCACACTGGGCAAACGATCAACGACAAACAGTATTGAGCGATCTAGGCGGTGTGCTTGCTCAAAGCGTACAGTGAGAGACAGAGCAGTGCCAGAGACAATGGATTCGTATTCATCGACACCATCAGTGGCAAAATGGTCAACGAGACAACGAAGCGCAGGGAGTGCTGGCACTGGGCAGTCACCGGACGAGAATCATTGATAAGTGGGAGCCACGGAAAGAAACTGTGTGTGGTGCGAGTGATCAGATGGCGTGGTACAAGAGAATAAGTGTTCAAGGAATGAATCAAAATCGGGTCCCAGCACTGAGTGAGCGGTGAAGTGAACGTGGCACTGCAGTGAGTGAGCGAACTAATGTGTCTGAACAGCAAACAGAGCTCTGGGCGAGTGCTGCTGATGAGGACAGCGACGAGATTGCGACTGAACTGCGGCAAACGTCGACTCGATAGTCCTCGACAGACCTCGTCACTCGGCGACTCGCCAGAGTCACACTCTTTGGTTGGCAAGAGAACGATAGAGAGAAAGAAAGAAAGAAAGATCCAGCACGGCAAGGCAAAGAGCAAAGCTAGTTTGTGCTGGCAGCGAGCACAATGAGAGGAGGCAGGCAGGCAAAGAGGATGTGAGAAGAGGGAAAATGCAATTGCAAATGGAGGAGGGGGATACTGCAGGAGGGAGATATTCGCGGGTCGACGAGGACACACTGCCGCTCGCCGATTTCGAAGCTGCTCTCGCTGACGACCAAACTGCGCCTCGCCAGCTTGCCCTGACAGCTCCTCGCTGCCCTTACCTCGCCAGTTGCCCCACTTCCCAACTGCGACTGCAAGCCTAGCGAACTAGGGTCCAGAGTGACGGCCCGGGGCTGAACAAGGCCAAGGGAAAGGCAGCGGGGCAAGAGGCGAAGCGCATCGGCACTGTAGTGAGCGAGTGCGTCGTCAAGTCGAGGCACTCGGTGAGTCAGTCGAAGTGCACGTCGATTTGCTCTCCCGCTCCCACAGCAGCAGCACAATCGGGCGAGTCCATTGAGGACATGCGAGCACGGGGAGGGCGGATTGCTAACGAACGGCGACGGCGAAGTGAACGAAGCTGCGAGCTGGATGGCACGGCAGGCTGCCAGGCCATCAACGTTGATGATCATCCTCCAGCAATAGCACTAGCACTAGCACTAGCCAATGCAGGCGGGTGAATGGCGACGAGTCCACTGCGTTCCAGGCAGAGAGGGAGAGAGAGCAGTGGAGGCGCATGACATGCACGAATGGCTGCTATCCAAAGCGGCACAACCACCAACAATCTCGTTCCCTCCGCTCTGTCTCTCTCTGTCTGTGTATGTGCTTGCCCCACCGCTCTTCGGTGGCGCCCGATTTGGCAGCGCCAAATTGGCTCTTGCACTGGGAAAGGCACAGTGCCGTCGCCAGCAGCACCGCCGCCACCAAAACTGCCTCATTGAGCTGCTGTGCAGTCTGTAATATTATTCCGAGTGCCTTGGCGCTCACTCACTCGGGTTCTTTGATTCTCAACGAATTTACTTTACTCGGTGTAAGGTGAGGCTGTATAAGATAAGAGTTTGTTTGTTAGCTCAAGTCTGAAGCGAAAGCGAGGTTACACTTGGTCGTAGAGAAAGAGAGTGAGAGGCTGTGGGCACCCTTGGTGCGATTTCAATTACAGTCGCCGTCGATGACGGTGCTCTTCTGGCGAGAGCTACCAGATCACAAAGAGAGACTCTGTTTGTCTGCCTGGCCAGACGAAACTTCCAGAAAATGGCAAATACCACACACATACGCGCATAACATAGACTTCAATGGTTCATGTTACCGGTGAAATGCCAGAGAGAACGGTGAGCAGAATTCATTTAGAAGGCATTTAGTGGTAAGTTCAGTACTGTTACTAGAGAGCACCGAAGAAGAAGAATCATCATCATCATCGGCCATGCACCTAGCTGGCGGAAATGAATAATTTGTTTGGGAATTCATTTCAATGAGGCCGAAAGTTCAGTGAATGTTCCGTGAAACAACGGCGAACGACAAAGAACTAGAGAGACGCAAGTTGGCTGCAATCAAAATGCGACAGCAGTTGAAAAGTGCCGACTGTGCCAGCTGAACACTGAATACTGAATGCTGAGTAGGCAGTCAGTATTCAGACAGACAGACAGAGAAAGGGAGAGAGTGTTGTCGAATGGAAAGAAGAACTGCACTGGTGCTCAGACAGATGCAGACTGCGAGCAAGAGTGCAGTGGAAGTGGCCACGGCACTCGCCAAGGATTCTGCCAATCACCACGTTGACGCTCTCTGGTGGTGATTATCACCACCACCACCACCAGAACATGAAGGCTCATTTGGGCATTTGAAGGCACTATTGCTCACTGGGGATAGTGCCGTGTTCCAGCACTGCATCAGCGTAAATGGGCAACTTGTTCCCAAATGTGCACGAGTGTGACAATGGTGCTGGCTAATGCACTTTTCTAAATGACAATATTCAATTAGCGCGTTTATTGCCAACTTTCTGTTCAGCTCAGCTGAGACTAACTTTTTCAGAATTTGATTTAAGCAGAATTTTATTATTTTCAAAAATCATTTTATTCCACATTGACGGTACAAATGTAAATGCATTTTACCTAAAATGAATACTTTAGGTTCAGAACAAGCGCAGGATTTCTAAGTGGACATCGAAAATATAGTCCTGGGCGGGAACACTGTCGTCCTCTACTGTCGCCAAGTGGAGGTAGCACTGTAAACATCACATCAGTGAATCATTGCCATAAAATTGCATCGGACAGCGAAACATCGGTGCTCAATGCGACTCCAGCAGCTGATCTCCATGCGAAGGCGCCCTCATCTTTGACACAACAGTCCGTCGAGTGACACCTTCCGGTGGCAATCCTGCAGTCCCAGTGCACGCCAACTACTTACCAGCTACCTCTCCCTCCTGCTACTACCTCCTTGCTACTCCACAGCAGCGTACACTGAGCCACACTTCCATTCCTGGTGGCTCTGCTCACTGCCCACTGAGCCACCCATTTGTTATCACTTACCAGCTGACCCAAACAGATCCCAAAGTAATCAGAGCAGCATGTCTACCCACAACAAGCGGGACTTCAACGAGTCCGATATGAATTGCAGCATAGCCCAGTCCAACGCTCTGATTTACTCGCGATCCTTTGACAAATCACGGACGATTCGCGAGCAAAATCTCCATCACATTTTCGCCTACCGCTGTGAAAATCACTTTGTTTACGGCGTACTGACGGGTTTTGAGAGCATTGTCGCCGTGCGCTACTACAGTAGTGTATTGCCTGTAGTGCTTTCGCAAAACATCCAGAAACTGGAAGTTCAGCGTAAACAAGTGGGGGCGTTCACCAACACTCAGCAAATTGACCAGAACTACAGTCAGCTGCTGACAAATGCCTTTGCCGCTGTGGAAGAGCAGTTCCAGCAGATGAAGGACGAGCCGCTCTGTGAGAAAGCCTTCATCGACGTCCAGCTTCAGGGAACCTGCCGGAGAACTACCCCATCTTCAATGATCGCATCAGGGAGCTGTCAGTGGAGCTATCAGCTGGCCTCTCTGCCGTGGTCGCCTTCATTCACGAAAAGCGCCTTCTCATCGCCAACATCGGCGACACCCGAGCCATACTCTGTCGAAAGGTGGTCGGCGATGATGGCCAGAACTGCATTGTCAGTACCACTCTCTCGGTCACACACAACTTGGACAATCCCAGTGAACTGCGTCGTCTGGGGCAACTTGGCCTGAACACAAGCGCCATTCGACAGAAGCAGGAGCTGGGCAATGTGACGCTGACTCGTTGTCTGGGAAACCTCTGGCTAAAGAGATTCTACAAAGACTACCCAGACCTGGCCGCCGCCACCGACGACCCCATTCTGCCGTACCTGACATTACCACCTTTGCACTGGATGAAAGTTGCCTCTTCCTCATTCTCGCCTCAGGCAGCCTTCTCGAGTCACTGGCAGAGGCGACCAGTAAGAAGGACGTCACCGAGGACCTGGTCAAGATGGTCCACGAGGAGTTCGAGAGTCATCAGCCCTCAGATCGACAGGGAGTAGCACAGGTGGTCGTCGACCAGATTCGCCAGCTGCACTACAGCGGCTTTGACTCCAGCTACGGCCGAACTACATGCAGGCAAATCGAGGACATGACACTGCTGGTGAGAGACCTGACGGTGATCAGCGGCAGAGAGAGCGCCAGCCAGGAGAGCAGTGGCCAGACGACGCCCACCAACTTTCCACTTGGAGCGCCCCTGCCACGGCTGAGCATCTCCGTGGAGGAAACGAACCTGACGACGGACAACTTCGATGAGCCGTCGCCCAGCTGTCTGAACACAAAGATTGACAATGATCGCACCCTAACCGATCGGGTGGCAAACATTTCCCTGAGTGAGAACAACCTGGCGGATGATAGTGCACAGGCGGGTGACGATGATGAGGAAATTGATGCCTACGTTGACTTTTCCGTTCTCCTCGATGCCTACCACGAATCCAAGACGACAGAATAACCCGACGACACACCTACACTCACAAATTGACACTTTACTGTTCTAACCTGTTGTTTATTATTCCCTCTCCAATTTTGCTGTATGTACACAAATGTTGTGGAATGCGGTTGTACCATACATAAATATATAAAGCGTTCCTATATTTATTCCAGCCACCACCACCACGACTAGTCTTCACTGACCGGCAGAGCGTCTTCGTGCTTTTTTATGAACTTTACTCGCAGTTCGGTGTTTATATCGCCACGAAGGTAGTCCTGGCTGAACCAAACTTGCGCCTCAATTTGCACCATCTCCAGGGCGCCTCGTATTACGCCGCAAGCAGGTTGCAGTACCGTAGATTGCCCAGGTTGTCCGGCAGCTCGACGTACTCGGTGAGAGGATTCTGGTCGATGACTATTGAAAATTCATCATTCGAAGCCGACCAGTTGGTGATGAGCGGCGCAAAGCCGAGGTACAGGCGGAAAGCAGACTGAATCTTCTCGGCAACGTCTTTGAAATCGTTGCATTTGGCAGTGTTTGTTTTGGCCAAAAAGTCTTCAATTAACCTCAGGCCAATGTTGTAGCCCATTTTGTCCAGCTGTTTATTTACCTCTTCGGCGTTCTCGTAGTCTTTTACTAGCTGTGCAACGATTGCCCCGTAGGTGAGAACAAACAAATCCGAGTTGACCTTTTTCATGTCGCTGCCACCTTTTGCCATTGGTCGAGACATTTTTTGCTGTAGATGAAAACAACAATGGTCAGGGAAACGCCACTTTTCTGAATAGTCAGTTTTTAGTGCTTCAAACGGTGGTACTTACATGGGTAGTTAAGCGAAAAACAATACTTTGAACTTTAATCAATAACGAAATAAATAAAAATAAAACGAAGCCGCTGTCACCGAGACGACCAGCTCTTCTCTTGATATGTGGTCAACTTGGCAAAGTTCGGGAATCACGATTTTTGTTGTTGCCCACAGCTGTTTACCGAAAACTTCTTCGCGCGTTCTCTTTGTTTTCGGAAATGTTGCTAGAGTGTTTTGATTCTTTTCTTGGAACGTCAAACTTGAAACGGCAATTCGCCTAAGGATTCGGGAAGACTTGTCAATCATGTAATCGAAACGTGTGAAGCCATGAGCAAGCACATTGTCGTGTCGATCATCCTTTTCCTGGTGATAGAATTTTTGGTTATATTTGCCTTCTTTATGCCCGAATGGATCATCTCCGAGGCGGGCGGTCTCGTTCAAATTGGCCTCTGGCAAACGTGTATCACCCAGAGAAGGGTGTCCAGGTGTTTCATCTCATCGGCACCAACTGAGTGGCTCTTTGCCATTGGCCTAATCATTGTGGGCTGCCTTTTTGCCACCCTCACAATTGTGGTTCTCATTGGAGCACTCAAAGCGCACTACCTCTGTGCAGTGGGGCGATGGCTTGGGGTGGCCACACTGGCCTTCTTCAGCCTTGCTGCCATCATTATTCCAATGGGATTCTACATGGATCCCATCAGAGGAGAAGCATTCCAACTCCCGAGCTCATTCTCAGTATGCTTTCTTTAGTCACTGATAGCCATGTTAATTGTTTCTGTTTACTTGCAGGCTGGTTATGCTTACATTCTCTACAACTTGGCAATTTGGATTACGTAAGAATAATTCCTTTCTTTGTTATCACATGTAAAGTTAAAAAATTGTTTTTCCAGGGTACTCTCTGAACTGTTTGCCGGAAAGATATGTCTGCCCAACTTTTGAACATAATGATAAAGTCATATCCTCTAGTCAATTTAAATTTATTGTGAATATTCCGCAGCAATATGTACATAAACTCTCTGAACGATGATATCACAGAACAACTAGAATTTCGGTCGTGGATGTTGATAGTTGACATGATCAATGGTCGTGTAGTAGCGGTACTGCTTGTTCTCAAACCTGTTCCAGGGCTCACAGTTGGCATTTCGAAAACCAATGTCTGGTCCAGTGTGACGATGAAAGAGGGCAATGAGAGCCATTGCAGGGGCCAAACCACATGCCAAGCCCAGAGGGATCGCGTACCGAGGTCGCTTAGACAGGTTCTTCAGCAGAAAGTGCTGAATAAAAGAGTGATTTTGTTGAATGAGTGTGCTCCTGAAAAGGAAAGTGTCAGTTTGTGCTGATACAACTGCTAAGAATATACATTTTTTAGATTTCTTTAGAGAAGAGTTGACTGAATCAATGTTAATTACCTCTTTCAAGTGTAGTATTTATGCAAAATGCGTAAGTTATCACTACGTGATGTACAACATTGTGCTTTCTTGAGCTTGCGACATCTCTAAAGATGGGCATTCACTCTCTCTTCAGACAGATCAATTTCATTACCAGACGGTGATAAGTTTGTTTTTTTCAACACTTTTCCCTGACACTTTTATCTTTAGAAATAGACATGCTTTATTATTATTACGTCCAGCTTATAAATACGTGTTGATTGACACATCTCGGTAAATAAAACATTGGTAGTTAGTAGTGTAAAGAATTGCCATGTCCCTGACAGTGTGCTCGCTTTATGTGCATCAAATTGGTGACCGAGTTGAGATTGACACTACTGTTGCTGAAGACGGTGACAATGGCCAGAACGGGAAGGTAGCCCAGATTGCGAAACCCAGGCAGGTGGAGCACCCGCCGAGACTGATGGTGGTGGATGTTTTGCATGAAAGGCGAATTGTGCGCTCTGCTAAAGTTCATCTTCACAGTCGTCCAGTGCTAGTGATCCAGGGGCAGGTAATCGATCGATCGCTAAAAGTTGCGTACTCTACTGACTTTCAATGCGCTGCAAAAAGAAGCGCCCAGCACAGGTTGGCCAATTTAAAAGCACTGGCCTACGTGACTGAGGTTGCATCGTTCGCCACTGCCACGACCACTGCAATGGACCGCCTCGTACCAATTGTTTGCAACTTTATTTGGCTTCTTTCTTTCCTTTCATCTCTCTCTCTTTCTCCCTTTCCAAGCTCTAAGCAGTGCTAAGCAAAGAGACTTGCTGACAAGTGGTGCTACAGCCGCCGCTGCCGCTTTGCACACGAGCGATGTGCGCATTGTCGATAACCTAAATCGCACCCACGTAGCACTGGGCGCTTTTTCAACTGTATGTATGATATATACATTTGTACGAGACTTTACCACTTTCTTCTAGCGTTTTCTGGTTGTCAGGCAGCAGCTGCTCAGCGACCTCTCATCGATGGCTTAGAAGAGGTCATCTGATGAGGACAAGGGCGAGAAGAAACCGGCGCAAAGGAGTAAGATCACGTAGGCAGCCAGCAAAGATTACTGCTGGACACTAAGAATATGTACGACAGTTGTTTTGAAAGCAGTTTTGAACAGTGGAAGATGTACTCTTCTCTACCTGTTTTGTTTTCCTCTTTCTGCAGTCATTAATCAGTGGGCACACTTGTTGTCGAGTTGGCACCTAAAATAACTGCGTCATCCACTGGTTTGACTAGCTTGTGAACAAGTGTGTGAACTAGCCACTGACAGTGAAAACAAGACCGCGCTCTACTGTACGCTTACATTTTCACTTTCACTGCTTAGCCTTGGAAAGTTTGCTTCGAGTGCATGTAAATAACTTTCCACAGTTACTGAACTTCCATCGTTGTTTTGGTGTATTGGCAAAACGGTCATTTCCATTGTAGAGATGTATCATCTCTCCCAGTAATATTGAGCAGTAATGCTGACTACTGCTAACGAGGCGGCAAAACACCAGAGAACACTAGAAATACGTGAGCTTCCAAAATAGTACAGATGCATGATAATTATAATCGATGTCTGGTGTTTATCAGAAAACAACAAGAGAAAGCCGCCTGTCAATCAGCGATATCAAGTGATTAAAGCAATAACAAATTAATTATTCAATGCCCAAAACTAGATTAATTTTTAACTTTTGTTTCTATAAGAATTAAGAATTGACGAATTGGTGTGAATAAAATAGGAGTATTGCTTTTAAAATATCTTAAAATGCTAAATTTTTGAAATGTCAAAGACCTAATTCCATGTATCAGCATTTCCTGGTTACGGCGTCTATCTATGGTGTTTGTTATCAGCTCTAAAGATTGCCAAGAGAAAGGGGGGAACGTGATGGCAGTCATCGAGGGAAGCAGTGGGCGCAAGAATGGCCACCACCGTTCCAGTGAAGAAGACACGTACACCATCATCAGATTTGGCCTTCGAGTGAAGTGTCCCCCCTTTCAGCCTACTCCGTGAACTCTCTGAGAGAGCACGTGCAGTCAGATTCGATGTGTAGAAGAGTGGAGAGCTGTTTACAAAGAGTGAGACAGGCCAGGACAGTCTGTGCCCGATATCACGTAAGCCATGGCTGCCTGCTCCTGCGGCTCTCTCTCACTCTTCCTCTATCTTACTGTCTTTCTCTGCATCGTCTCCATCGAATTCACTGGCGGGGGGCTGGTCGCTGTCGCCGACTGGACTGCCTACTGCCGACTGCCGCCTAGCAACTGCCGCCGTCTCGGACTATTCTCACGGGCTATAAAAGCGGAATCACTTCGCCATTTGACTATCACTCAACGACGAAGCAACGACAAAACCAAGACAAAACCAGTGTGTTTGTGAATTATCCAAAACGTACCCTTTTCAGCAATAACTGCATCTCGAAATCGAACTCCAGCAAAAAAAAGTCAATCATGGGCCACATCGTAATTCCGCGAAACGTCATCTCCACCATGTCAAAGATGAACCTGTGGGTGAACTTCAAGAGGAACCCCCGTTACTGGCTGATGGTGAGCGCCTGTGTGGTGGCCGCCCCTTCCTGTGCCATCTCCACTGCCGTTCAGAAGATGAACAGCTACGAGTTCCTCTCCGAGAGGGCCAATGTTCGGCTGATGAAGGATGGTGAAAGGTATGAAAAGTACCTGCGGGGCGGCAAGTGAACCTTTGCAGCAGTCTTGGATGGACCAAAGATTCGACAATCATGCAAACCCGGCGCCATATGTATTACTCATGTATGGTTAGTCTCACTTGGCAGCGTGCACAGAGTCTTCTGTCGAGATTGGATCTCTCCCCTGACCAGTCGCAGTGAATGAGTTGCTCACTCTTCAACACTACTCATCGTAGCAATGTGATTTACTTTTGCTTATTTCCTTATAGCCACTACGTAGCAGGCAATGCTTTTTCTATATCCTTTACCCTATTTGATATTATGTTTTACATGCGATATCGCTCTTTGATACAATAAACTTTACATTTAAAAATAAAGTGTTTACTTATTATCTTGTTTACTGTTTATCATCATCAGAGCAATGGCCGTACAGTTGATAAAGTGGTCGACTTTTTGTTTGCCACAAATTCAAACTTATCGCGCCACTGCTGTTGGCAATTTACACAAAATGAGATTTTGTTTGTGTTGAAATAGTTACGAAACAGCTTCAGGTGCGCCATCTTCCGACACAAAAGTGCAAGTGCAACTGTTTAGGGAGCACTCTCAAATCCACGTGCTTTTGCCACGCTCTCCACGTGTTTACAAAGATTTTCATTTTACATTTGTGTTTTCATTTATTTCGCACATCTTTAATCTTAAATCATCTGCTATCATGGGAAGAAAGGGAAACTACGATGTAAAGGAGAAGAGAGGCCCAGGACGGAAAGCTCGGAAGCAAGGCGAGCCGTCACCAATAGGCATTTTCAGTGCCAAACTAAAGGAAAAGAAAAAGAGCTCTCTTAAAAGGTTTGATACATTTTCCTGTTTTAAGTTTATATATTTTTAACATATTTCCTACACAGAAAAGATGCATCCTTGCCTGATTCGGCTAGAAAGAGAGTTAAGTTTTCTGAAAACCTTGTTGAAGAACGTTTGATGGATTTTGGAGACTTGAATGAAAATGTAGTGGCAGAAAGTGATGAAGAAGAAGACGAATATGACCTGAATGGAATTGATGAAGAAGAGGATGAATATGACGTGAAAGACAGTGATGAAGATGACGATGTGAAAGAAAAAGATGAGGAGGATGAAGAAGATGACATCAAAGAAAATGATAAAGATGATGAAGAGGACGATGATGAAGAGGATAAAGATGACATGAAAGTTTCCGATTCTGTTGAAATTGGAATTGACGAAACTCTGCCTCCCGACATATCGCTCATCAAACAACGCATCTCTGACATTCTCTTTGTTCTCAGTGATTTCAACAACCGACGTCAAGAGGACAAAACTCGGGAGGACTATTTGCGAGTTCTGAAAGACGACCTCTGCTCGTACTACAACTACAACAAGTTTCTCATGTCCAAACTGATGTATTTATTCCCCCTTGATGAGCTGAAGGAGTTTTTGGAAGCCAGCGAAGTACAGAGGCCTCTTGTTATTCGCGTTAACACGCTCAAAACTAGAAGACGTGATCTTGCCCAGGCGCTAATTAATCGAGGCGTCAACGTTGACCCAGTGGGCAATTGGTCAAAGGTGGGCCTGGTTGTGTACGACTCTCAGGTGCCTATTGGCGCCACACCGGAATACCTGTCGGGCCACTACATGCTCCAAGGAGCGGCCTCGTTGGTTCCCGTCATGGCTTTGGCCCCTCAGGAAAATGAGAAGATTCTTGACATGTGTGCCGCTCCCGGTGGCAAAACCACGCACATTGCCTCGATCATGCGAAACACCGGTGTGCTTTTCGCCAACGACGCCAACCGAGATCGCTGCAAAGCATTGACTGCCAATTTACACCGTCTTGGAATTGTCAACACCATTGTCAGCAACTACAATGGTCTCAAGTATCCGCGAATAATGAAAGGATTCGACCGTGTGTTGATCGATGCACCCTGCTCAGGCACTGGTGTCATCTGTAAGGACCCGGGTGTGAAAACAACCAAAGTAAGCATTTATTCAATAGTTTACCATTATCAAATTGTAATTTTCTGGGTTTTTATTTTCGTAGAACAATGCTGATATTCTCAAATGCGCTTACACACAGAAGCAGTTGATTTTGGCTGCCATTGACTGCGTGGATGCAAATTCGCAGACTGGCGGGTACATTGTCTACTCGACCTGTTCTGTTTTGGTAAGAAAATAACAAGTAAATCAATGTTTGAAACATCATCTTACACTAGTTTTTTGCTTTAGATTGAGGAAAACGAGTGGGTGATTGAGTACGCTCTGAAGAAGCGAAATGTCAAGTTGGTTCCAATCAACATTGATTTTGGCCGAGAAGGCTTTTCGAGGTAAGTTGTGAGCTGAGACTGCTCTTCAAAGATGGCGCCTCTCTTTCTGCAAAATCTAATTTTGTTCTCTTTTCAATTCTATATCTGATCAGTTACCGAGAGCTTCGATTCCATCCCTCGATGAAGTACACTCGGCGACTGTTTCCGCACACCAACAACACGGACGGCTTCTTTGTGGCAAAGCTAAAGAAGTTCTCGAATGCCATTCCCGCTCAAGACAATAAATTATCGAAGAGCAAGTCGAACGGTATGCCATTAATTGCTATTGATCATTATCGGAGTAGGATAAATTAGTCTTTATTTGAATGAGAGCGCACTGCCTTCTTCTCGAAACTCGGCTTTCTTCTCGTAAAGAACCAAATTCCTCCACTCATCGCTCGGTGATTTATCTCCTTCGGTTTCTCCAAGTCATCCACCTCAGGAGAGAATGAGCGGAATTGAGTTTAAAGTGTGCGCCCGTTTTGCGTCAGGAGCGAGCACAATTGCCAATCTATCGGCGCCTATGCTGCCATAATTTGATTAATGCTAATTTGCAATCGACTCTTTTCAGATCGAGTCTTCTCGCTTCTCTGCGCCACTTGGCCCACTGCCAAGTAATTAATTGTGCCGGTAATTAAAATTAATGCCGCTCACTTTGCTCTTAACTTAAGTTCACCGTTGTCATCTTCTGCAACTTGAGCTCAAACTCTGCCATTCGATCGTTTTGTCGGCTGAAAAGGCACTTGGCTTGAAATGCCTTTCTCTCTTTCTGCCTCTTGTAGTTGCCTGTTCTTTCGTTTACTTTTCCTTTCAAACTGTCGTTGCCAGTTTAATCGCAATTTATGTTGCTCTATTTAAGAGGAGTGCAACTTTGCAGGCAATCGTCGCTTTGTGAGCAGTGTCAGTGAGTGTTTCCTGACAGATGACTTGTCTTTCGCTTCGATTAATCTGCTCTATTATGGCACAGGCAGTGCATCCCCTCTGGTGCTCCAAATCGGTGTGATCACTCACCGTCAGGCGGCCACTGGCGATACTGTCTGCCCGACAGTCACAATATTTACCTATCTATTCACCACCTAACTACCAACATCTTTGCCTTTGACCTGTCTCTAATTTATGTGCTTCGGAGGTTCCTGAGTGTCCTTGCACTCCTCACGTTTTACTCTAGAGACTACGACTGAGATTCCTGAGACCAAGAGAACTTTTTTTGTGACTTTTGCCCGCATCGACTTGTTTTGGCTGATGTTGTCTGGCGCCAAGCTTAACCAAATGTGCTAAAAAGTGCATTGAAATTCCGCTCGACAACTGTTCGTTTAAGTGCGCTCGATAGACAAAAAAGAGGCTTTTACAGCACTTTCTCTTGTACTTGTTTTCTCACACGTCTCTACTGTAGCGAGAATTCTTTTAATTAAGTCTCATTAGAACTCGTTAACCCCTTTGCGGAATTAGAATTCGGTTCATGTTTAGCTCCTGCTCGATGCAATTTAAAGTTTTGATTTTTGGTGTGTTTAGTGTTCTGTGCGCTCTCTGTGCCACTGCCACTCACCGTTAATTAATTACATTCCTACGTGGATTGCTTTGTGCGCATGAATGAATGGAAACAGACAGTTGGCTGGACAGTCGGGTCGACGGCCAACACTGTGTGACTGACCATGGCCATGCTGTCAGTGTGTGTGTTTTGTCATCGAAAAGGTGCACTTGCTGCTATGCGTGCTTCTTTCCTCAAATGCTTGGAGGCCATCGAGTGAAGAAGATGCGATGCTCGTGTTTTACTGGCTGGCGCGCTATCTTGCTGATTGGCGACAAATAGCAACTTGGCACACAAAGCAAAGATGTGCTGGCCTTCACTTGTGGCCATTATTGAAATTGCATTTGGTCACTTTACTTTGCTCAGCAGCTTGTTCCTTTTTAGTCTTGGTGCCATCAGCTGATGCAGCGCCTCGTTCAGCGCCATTGTCGCTTTGAATTTGATTTGCCCAATAATTTACATTTCAATAGCACTCGATGCACTCAGACACGGTCGTCTTTTTGAGGATGTTCCCACTGCAAGTGTAGTGGGCACTGCCTCCTCTGTCTATTCTTTGTGCCAATTTTGATGCTAATCTTTCCCTTTGCTGATTGATGCAATGTCATCGATGCTCCTTCACTTCGATTTATTTCATTTGTCACGCGTCCGATTGCCGTCTACTGGGCCGCTCTGCCTTTTCACTAATTAATTATGTTAATTTTGTTTTGACATTGCGCACTTCTCGAGTGGCTCTTCGGTCAGCTTGATTAATTGATTTGTCCACTGAATGTTGAGTGCTGCCAGCGAATCGTCGCCCGCCATTGCTAGACTCTGAGTAATTTCACTTAATTGGCTAATTTATAACTGTCCCAGAGCCTAGCGTCGGTTTAGGTTTTGTATCACTCGCTGCATATGACCGCAAATTAATTAGCCATTACATTGCGCCAGTGAGGTACTACCTGAGAGACCTTAAAGCCTTAAAGCCACAAAACTCGGCCCGACCACCAAACACGAATGACGCGATGATTTATTTGAGTGAAACCCAAGACATTTCTGGCGTTACTGCTCATTCCATAATGTGGCTGTCCTGTGCCCAGTGCTCAGCTGTTCGCATGCTTTATTTGATTAAAGTAAAGCTAAATGAATTATGATTCTCTTTTTCAACTTTAAATTAGATCGAAGGTACAGTCGCAGTCACAGGGCAAAACATAGTCTGCCTCGACTAAGTTTGGACATCAATTAATCAATTTTGCATCTGGGCAGATCGAAAGGCACCACTTAAAGGGATGCACTCGGAGATGCAGTCTTTGGGCACCCTGCTGGTGGCTGCTCTGCTCTGCTCGGACCACTTTTCCTTAGTTCACTTTTGCCCTCACCTCCTGAGAAAGTGCCCTCGGTGAACTTGACCGCGCTCTGTTTTTGCACTTTCCATCGCCCCCTGGAAACAGATTTATTATCTCCTGCAGTTGTTTTGTAAATGACCAACCTGTTGTGGTGGACTTTTCGTTTGTCTCTCAGCTTTCACTTTGCGGCAACGTTTTGCACCTTGATGATTTGCAAATGGTCGCAGATTAAAGTAGATTGATGATTTTGCATTGATTACCTTTGCGCCCATTTGTACTGATTGATCCGTTGTGAAAGGTGTAAAATGACTTTAATTTCATTAGCATTCGTCGACTGTTGATACTTTTGATGATCTCGAGTTTTATATAATTTTAATCATATTTCTCTTTGCAGGCACATCCTCAGATAAGGAAGCAGAGGACGAGGAAGAGGAGCAGGAAGAGGAGACCAATGAAGAAGAAGAAGAAGAAGGTCAAGCCGAACAGACAGAGGACGCTGACGATGCTGACAAGTCTGAAGAGCAGTCTGATAGCCCTGTTAAAGAACAGGTACAAGGAAAACCAAAAAAGGGTAAAAAGAACAAGAAAAACAAAAAGAAGAAAGCCAAAGGGAAAAATGGATTCACCGTTCAACTGTCCAATGAATAAACTTGTTTAGCTGCTGATTGTTTGGGGGCATTTTAAGGGTGTTCAGGAGTGAATAAACCAATTAGCACTTTTCTTAAACATGTTTTTTGTCGTAATCCATTCTCAGTCTGTTGATCTCCCTTTTATAACCTTCTAATCGAAATTATCGCCTTTTGTAATCAACTTCTTTTTATTGGAACATTGGTCATTTGCGACTACCTAGTGTATCTTTACGAGCTTTTGCGTGATCTTCTTGGTTTTCTGCTGTCCCTTCTTCTTGTGGCAGCCACTAAGTTTAGAGCACGATGGTAAGCAGGCAGAAGCAATGCTTTACTAGTCAATTTGTGCGCTTGCATATTCAGACAAGCAGATTAATTGCCATGCGAACTTGTTTGACGCTAACGACAAGTGCCTCGAATAATCATCTGGACATTGGACAAGCGACACTTTACGATGCTCTTTTTACTGCCTTTCAACTGGCTGCTATCGACCACGGACAGTGCACCTCACCAGGCGGCACTTCACCGGTCGCTACTGTCCGTCGCCACATCTTTTGTTCGCTGCTGCCAAACTGCTCCGGCTTTTCAGTGACGTCTTCATCGTCTTTGAATGCTGTTTTGTCTTCTCTTGCAGACCAGTACACTCCACCGGCTGATGGTGCAGAGATAAGGGCCTAGAAGCAGCTTGGTTCTCTCTGTCTGGCCATGATTAATCGTTTCTCTCGGAGGACTTCCATTTGATTAGCTGAACAGTGCACTGCAACCACACCGGCGAGGGCAAATCTGTGCTGGTGCTAATTCAATCAGGGCCGTTTAAGCAATTGATTTGAGGCTGCACTTTCAACTCACACAAGTGTCTGCAATGACTTGCTCTAATTTGGCATTGTTTTTCTTGCACTACACAAAGCCAACAATCTCTTTCACAACAATAGACTTATTGCTTTTGCGTTCTCCAGTGGCAGCAAATGAACTGCCGCAGTCCGCAGGGAAATCGGCGACTGACGAATTATATTTTTAAATTTGGTTTATGAATTGTGACTGCAAAGGAAACGGCATTTGTCTTCTCAACGGTAGCTTTTTGCTAAGTAAGTTTAATAAATATTAATGCGATTTATGAGCAGCCATCGATCATGGTATACTTTGTGCTGGCTAATTTGCCACTTTTTTTATCTGGTTTGGTGTTCTGGTCCTAGCCTAGAGCAGCTTTGGCGCCTGTGTTCTGAAGAAGGATGTTTTCAGTTACTTCAATATCAAAGTGAGTCTTGCGCCAGTGAATAAAGGCAATGCAGATCATGACTAGGTAGACAAAGAAGACGCTGGTCTGAATGATGAGGTAAAGACTGTTCATAGCTGCAATGACCATTGAGTAGCTGATCCATCCGCGATGGTAGGCGAGGCGACTGTGAAACTGACCCAGGTAAGAGAGGTAGAACATGAACAAGAAAAGGTAGAGGAAATGGGAGTACACTCGACCCATTTCACTGTGGTAGAAAAACTTGCCAAATCGACCGGGTCGTTTACTGATGAGCAGGCCTTTGCTGAACGGCTTTTTGCAGGAGGCACACTGGTCATTGCCGCTCGCCTTGAGGTAATGGGATTTGTTTAAATAAGCAGCTGTTATCATTAGGAGTTTTGGTGTTTTACCTCTATCCAGATCTTGATGCATTTAAAGTGAACGTAGGCTATATCACTGAAGCAAGAGCATGGAGTCATCAAGTTATCGAGGTGATCTGCTTGTCGACAGATGTTACATGTGGGCTTGTCACCGTTAACCGTTTTGATTAGGCATTGCTTACTCGTCATTTTGACCAGACTGAACATTACCACTAACCGAATCATCAACGAGCCCCTAATATTTACAATGGCATTGTTAAAATTCGAAAAACGATCGTTAGTTAAATATAATTTGTGCCAAATTGCATATGATGGAAACGTTCTATTTGTTGGGCGTGAAACCTTACTAAACTCTAATGCTTCAATTAGTGCAACAATTTGAGCAGCAATATTATTACCGATATTATACTCTTGTCAATATTGCAGAGCAACCAATTCAAAGTTTGTGTCATTATTAAGAGCAGTCACTATAATTGCTACGTTTCAAACTTTTGGCTTTTCCATTTCTAATTGAATTAAATTCATTATTTTATGAAATTCAGTGTAAAAAATCATTTTCAGTATAATCTGCCAAAATTGTGTTGTTTACCTGCTGTTTAAAATATCCAATTTTGTAATTTTCATCTGAGTGACACATTTTTAAGTTTATTTTTTATTTTTGTCTTTATTTTCCGTTAAGATGCTCCTTTATAGTCAATCGGAGTGCCATCTAATTAGCAGTGTGCATCTTCAGAAGTCCTCATGCTGAGGACCACTTTATTTACGAGCATTTTGTCACACACAGCTTGCCAGTAAGTTTTTACGATCAAGCACGTCTGCCTCTATCAGATTATCTGAATACTAACTTGATCAGATATAAACTGGCTGCGTTTCCTCTTCATCAGTTTACTGTTTTTCTTGCTGTTTTTACCTGTTTTGCAAAACTAAAGATCTTTTTGGATGCTTCAGAAGCCATGTTCGACTGATGTACTTAAAAGTAATCGCCGCTTTATCGGGTGATTTACGCCAACAGGTTTTCTTTTGTACTCCAATTAAAATTTAAATGACTGCAAATGCAGTAATATTTGGTATCTGCACCGGTGAACATTTATTAAGAGGTTAAGAGTAATCCCTTATGTCTAATGATCGAAATCTGAGTGACACCAAAACTAAAGTATGACAGTTGGGCGCTCATTAGCAGATTACATATTTTCCACATGAAAATCATGATTTCAAATAATGTTTAGCTGTTTGCTTAAGAGGTCAGCTAGAAAAGCCAAGTAGAAAACCAGTTTATAATTGGGCGCATTAGTTACTCAATTTAAATGAGTAAATAAACTTAGTGTTGCACATTTTGGCACGAGCTCAATGTACATCTTTTCTAGACAGGCTAATTTAAATGTTAATTGCGGTAAAAAAAGCACCAGGCTGTTGATGCTGCTTTTATGTCTGATTAATTTTATTAATTAACTCAACGAAGGGTCAGAGTTTGCAAAATGTGGCTTTGCTTCGCAAGCTGGCTGGCCAATAGTCGCAAGCTGATCTGTTACCAGGCTAATTTGATGCATCCAAGTTAGCAAGCTACTTCGTCTAAGCATCAGAGGAAGACATATCTTTAGCCATCTCTGCTATCGTCTTCATTTTATTTTACTATTTGTTTTTATCAGGAAAACGATGCTTTAACTTGCTCATGTTTTTATACTTTTTTTGTTGCCGTTTTATATCATTTCACAGCATGCACCACTGCTTGGAAATGTCTGCTGAGGACCATCAAAGCTAGCTAGGTTTCCGCGAGCTTGTCAGTCAGCTAACCGTCTGCTTGCCTTGATGCACCACTTTTACGATCTTTCGCCACTAAACGTCGATTGTCGCATCACAGAGAAAGCGTATGCATCTCAATTGGCTCATTCGTTATGAAACGTATTAAATAATGCCTTTCAAACAAAGCACTGGGGAGCATTGTGAGAGACAGCACCAACAGAAGGTGTGTCCAGGTGACTGGCGCAGCAAATCGCACCATCTCCTTTGCGCAATAGCAGCAACAAGAGGAACCAACTCACACACACACACGCACATAAAAACAGTCACCCTTGACCATGCTCGTAAAATGCTGCTGCAGAGATCTCAGGACAGAGATTTCAGTCGAGTTTGCCTGTTGGTTCAGCCAAACTTAGTAAGCATATACCTGCTGATCAGCTCAAATTATGCGCCCCTTCACAGGCATTCCTCTAATTGGAGATGTTGTCACTTTGTCGGTAGAAAAAGATGTGTGTGTGCGTGTGCTTGCTCCGCCACGTTAAAGCTACATTTGCACACTCACTTGCCAATTATCACAGTAGTAGTCGTCCGATTCTGGAGAAAGGCCAAGTTCACAAAAACAATTCGATTGCTACTTGCCAGGTAACGTAGTTTGCGCTGCAGGTTGCTTTATTGCGCATCGAATTGTCATGGTAATGCAATTTGAGTGCAAACAAAGGAAGATGCACCAGTGCTTGCCCAACTGATTCGCTCATTAGCGACACATCACCCTGCCATCATCACCACTCAGTCTGCCACAAGTGTTGCTGCTGATGCTGATGTTGATGCCATGACCGAGCTCTTCACCCGCTAAACCCCTCCCAAAAGGACATATAGACTGTCACCACCACCATCACCTGTTCTGTTTTAGAAGCAGCATTTTGTTTCATTTTGTTTCGCTTTATGCTAATTGCTTTCTCAGAGTAGCAGCAGGTGATGCAGAGGTCATTTTGTTTGCCTCATCACTGCGATAACTAGCTACCTGCCACCGGTTAGCTTGCATTGTGCACATCACAGCGATTAATTAGCCGCCTTTCTCATTGCAACAAACTAGCGCACAAAAGTGCAAATTGAATTCACTGCTGATATATCGTCAGAGAGTCGACATTCAATCTTTCTGCTGTTGTCTTCTCACCAGAGTACTGATTAGTGCTCTACCCGTTTTGGAAAAACTTCAACTGAGCCTAGCAGGCGCATTAATAATGAACTTTCCTAACAAACGTATTAGCATGTTTGTTTTGGGCATAGCTCACACAATGCAACCAAGGATTTTGCAACTGCAAGGTGCGTTAATCTGTGCTTAATTAGTGCTGCTAAGACAAGGCTATAATGAATGACCAGATGAAAGGTTGCTTAAAAGGCTAAAGCACGAAACAACTCAACGTCGGTGGCCACTGGTCAGGCGAGCCATCACCGCTGAATCACGTCTAATTTATTGGACTAATTTGAGGCAATTATTCAAATAACTGAAAAAAATTTTTTAACAACAGAGACTCAATAAGCTAGCCAGGTGACTAGCTGCAGCCAAAAACTGTTTGTACTACAGTTTCAGATAAATGAGCTTTACTTGAACAATTTGTCTGCTGCTGCCGCATCATTCTACTTCTCATCGTTAATTAAAACTCAAACTCTTCTGCATCACACTGTCTTTTACTTACACTGTTTTCTGTCAACTTATAGAGTCAAGAGAGACCAAGTGAGCTGCATAATTACCAAGTGCTCTGCTCGCACTAATGGATTCACTCACTCTTGGTGATTAATGAATCAACGGTCGCGCACAGCAAACTCACCGAAATGGTTCAATGTTCAGTGGAACAGTAGCCATTGAGGCTCAAACTAAAAAATTTAGAGTTTTTCATTTTATTTAAAGTCAAATGTAATTGCAAGTTGTTCAGTTGAGCAAAGCTGTCGAAGCGAATCTGACTCGAATTGAGGATGGCGGTTTCCTGCAGAGAAGGCCCTAGTCACCTCTGTTGCTTCTCTCATTGAATCCTTTAATAGTCAATGTCTTGCCAGCTTTCTACACTGGCCAGCGAAGCGATGCCTAATGAACGCAGCATCAAAGAATGCCTGGTTTCAATAGACTTTCAAAGGAATCGGTATTTCATTGAGTGTTTCACCGCACAGCTACTTACACTTTACATAAAGTTAATGGCTCAGAAAATGGCAATTAATATTTCGATAACATTGCAAACAATGAGCCTTTTAAGGAACCTTTGCTCTTTTCTATTTTTCGTTTTTGTCCTATTCAAGTAGCAGTTTTTGTAGTCGATGCTTTGTGGTTTATTCTCCTTTTCCCAGTATTGGTAGCTGCTGCCACCACACTTTTTAGATTTATTCTGTTTGTACATAAATGTTGGCTGTTTTTTTTATTCATTCATTTTCCTTTGCCCGTAATCGAAGTGAAATGTCTCAAAGCAATTTGTTTTATTGCTCATTAAAGTGTTTTTAAATTGCTGTTTTATTTAAATGATGAAGGACTAGGCAAGTGAGGCCTACAATGGCTCACAATGCTTTACAAGCTTTTGGGCCACAGTTGTGATGGCGCACAAATTGCCAATTGAAACTGGTCCGGTAAATATTAAAAGACAACATTAGCCTGGTAATGATGGTGGCACTGCTGCCGAGTCTGGTGTTAGTGTTGGCCAACGAGAAGGCAAGGTGATGGCTACCAATGAAGGGAGGTGTTATCAACATTTCCCTAGTACGGCCATCATTCTGCATGCTAATGCACAGTGTCGAGTGAAGTGGGCAGTTTGCTGAACAGCAGAGAAGGAGTGCACTGTTCATGTTGTTGCACTGTTCGCTATGTGTGGCCCCTACTTTAGCTGGTGCTCAGCTCAAATCATAAAATTCAATTAAATGGTCTACAAACACCGCTGGTTTCACTGGTTAGCCATTAGCCAGTGACAGTGTGATCGATAGTTGAGCGCACTTGTAACTTAACCAAAGGACGCCTATTAAATTGCAATCGCCTCTTGGCACCAGATGAGCCCTGTGCTGTGGCACTTATTTTACAGCAGTAACAGTGACAATGCTCTGTTCTTGATCCACTCAAATGCATTTTAAACTTAAGCAGAAGTGTCCACTGGTGAACAGCAAAATCTACTGCGACCAAAAGCTTTGGAGCAGCAGGCCTAGAGTTCACTTAATTGCCTCTCTCGATACTGGGAATTTGTGCATTGGGCTTTATCTAGAGACTTAGTTCAAATCACAACTGCACAAAATTCAATGCATGGAAACAAAGGAACCAAATTGTGTTGGCTCGATCCAGTACTAAATTAACGAGGTAACTGACACACTGAAAATTTACTGACTAAATTGATATTTATGTTTATCCCTTATAGCTGGCTCTCTTCAACAAAGTGTTCTTCATATATTGTCAACGAAAGGTCCAAGATGCCGGTAGGGGCCTGTCTCTGGCAGCGTAACACATTTCACTGCATTTTTAGCCAACTTCAGACGGTGGTGCCATTTTGGAAATTTAAACAATTGTCCGCCCTTAGGGTTTTTTTTAACTTTTTGTCTCTTAGCGAGCTGAACTACGAAAAAATTTCAGATTTTATTTTTAAGTTTGAAAATTTCTTGTTTTTGTTTCCTCCTTAAGCAGAAGTGTCCACTGGTGAACAGCAAAATCTACTGCGACCAAAAGCTTTGGAGCAGCAAGCCTAGAGCTCACTTAATTGCCTCTCTCGATACTGGGAATTTGTGCATTAGGCTTTATCTAGAGACTTAGTTCAAATCACAACTGCACAAAATTCAATGCATGGAAACAAAGGAACCAAATTGTGTTGGCTCGATCCAGTACTAAATTAACGAGGTAACTGACACACTGAAAATTTACTGACTAAATTGATATTTATGTTTATCCCTTATAGCTGGCTCTCTTCAACAAAGTGTGCTTCATATATTGTCGTTTTTACTATTTACGAGTAAAACAATGTCATTTGGCTAAAAGTACTTGCCATTTTTTACAATGCACATAAAAACAGCACAGAATTGCACTGGATTTTGTCCAAAAATTAATTAATTTTTAGACAAAATCGAAACTATAATCTACGAAAACAGACATCTTCAGTGTGTTTAATTTTAATGATTGATATTGGGTAATTGTAGCTGGCTAATAATGCCAATTGCAACGTAATGACGCCAATTTAGAATTGATCACAGACAAAGCAGTGAGCCACTAGTTTGATAGTAAGCTTACCATTCATAGTTATGGGCGCAACGTTCGACAGTTGCGGCAAGCACCGTGAGACACCTGGCTTGCAGATGTACAAAGTAAACGCAGATGCACTCATAGAAGTACGGCACTTTCTATCACAACCAAAACAGTGCTATTCTCAGCAATTAGGAAACTAACCTCTCAAAACCTCAAAAGTAGCCAATCAGAATGATAAATTATTTGAAAAAGGCAGACATTGGTAATTGCTCAGCTCACCGAACTTCAGAAAGCGGTACCACTGAAGCACGCACCGGTGGTTTGACAATTAGTTGCCAATTGATAAAGAGTTTTCAATGTTGCACAGGTTTTACTGATGTATGTTTGTTCTTTTAATTGACGCATTCAACCACAAATAGACTTGATTGCAATAAACTGTCTTCTTGGGAACACTGTAGAATCATTAAAAGTGACTCATAGCTAAAAAGTCAATATGAAGAAAATCTAAGCACTACAGTTTTAACAAAAGACCATGCAAAAATAGACGATGATTTTCAAACAAAAAGTTAGAACTTGAAACTTTTACCGTAGATTTTACTAATTAAGACGATCACAATGGTATAGGCAAGCAAGCTTACTGTAGGCATTGCACAGTGTGCAATAAACAACAATAGAAGATGCCGGTAGAGGCGCTGTATTCGCCTGCGTAACACATTTCAATGCATTTTTAGCCAACTTCAGACGCCATTTTGGAACCCTTAGAAAAATGGCCACACCTCAAGTCATACACCATTGTGATCGTCTTAATTAGTAGAATCTACGGTAAAAGTTACAAGTTCTAACTTTTTGTTCTAACTTTGAAAATCATCGTCTATTTTTGCATGGTCCTTACACATTGTTTCTTGGATTATCGTTTCTTTTTAATGCTTTGATCAGTAAAAAAATTCTTTTTATAAACTTTCTTTTACAGTTTCAAAAAAGGTAGTGAAAATAACTTTCCCCCTAGTGCGTCAATGGTCAGAAGAAATGGTCAGCATGGTTTTTGCTGGCAAACGTCTGCCACTGCCATCTCCGCAGCGCCAGGCCACGCGTGCGGCCCTACCGCCGCCATAATAGGATTTAGTGCAGTTCTCTGCTCACCATGAAATCAATTTAAACTCAGTGTCCCACTGAAAAGAAGGTAAGTGCTGAATTGCACTGCGCCTACTGAATGACTCGGATTAACCAATTATTTGGGCGGTTGGCTAGCTGGAGATGCACTTTGGGTGCATACTCTTTCATTAGGTGACTGGTGCGTCTTTCACTGCGGCACACGACCTTGTCACACATACGTCCATCTAATCGTAATGGATTGCCAGACTGAACAGCAGCCTTTGGATGCATCTGCAGACACTGACACAGACGCAGACAGACAAACAGACTTCGTCACTTGGACAGAGGCGAATCGATCACTCTCTTTTCATTATTTCATCACCGGTGCCTGGCTGGAGACCCCGGCATGCTAATCTCATAAAGCCATTCACTCGCACATCAGCGCACTCACTGGATGCATCCATCGAGTGTGATGTGAAGCGAAATAAATGTGGCAATTAGCTGTATTTGCCACATTTCACAAAAAGAAAAATATTTAAAATGTGTAAATATTGCAATGTCAACTTTCAAGTTGTGATGCTAACGTTAAATGAGCCATTGGAAAGGCCTCTTCACTTTCTTTCTTTTCTTGAAATCTTTTCTTTTGGTAGTTTTACTGGGCCGCGCATAAGCTATTTCTGAGCGGCATACCAGTTGCAAAAGTTTAATTAAGTTTGAACGTTGAACGAGTATAATCCAAATTGATTGCCTCTTTTTCTGATGCTTGTTCAGTGAAATCTAACTTTTGTTTCAGCTGAACGACTGAACGAGCAAAATGTAACTGAAAACGTGTGGATGTTGTGCATCATTTGTTTCTATCTGGTATAATTCTATTAGTTGGCCACTAATAGTGGTCAGCGTGCAATATCTTTGATCATATTGCACAGCCATAAAGAGTACTTTATATGAATTATTTATTTGCGATTAGCAAATTGCCATAATGTGCTGTTTTGGGTACTGGAAAGCAAATCAAACCGTACTGCTTTTATTTAACTTTAATTTATGTATGCTCTATTGCCTTTTCATAGACCGTCGATACATCACTGTCTTTTTCTGGTTTACAAAAAAGATGTGAAATTGGCGGCAAACTTGAATGAAGAATATAATATCTCAAAAAAAATGTTTTCAAATTGAAGTGCAATTGGAAATGTTCAGCACCGTGACATTGGGCAGTTTGCATTTTGATGAACCGGACAGCCAAGTGTCCAATAGACGCCACTACAGTTGATCCCGATGACCCTATTGTTTTACCCAGCTGCTAAAACTGATATTGTTTTTAGTATCATTGGTTCGATTAATTTAATTGCAAACACAAACTTTTAAAAATCTAATCAAAATCATTGCTAGGTTATTTGCACCAAGAGATTCACTCAAAAGAAGTTGTTTAGCAATTTTCTCAACAAAGTACAAAGAATCCAGTTAGGTTCACCCTATAATTTTCTTTAGCGAAATAAAGGTGAAATGAAGTCGACCAAACGTACAGCTATTAGCAATTGAACGAAGTTGCTTTTAATGAATAGAAAGCGACTGTTTTCTGATAAGCTACTGTCCAGGAATATAAAGAGTTAATTAGGCAGTGAACAACTTTCCATGTCGTTGGGTGCACTTGTGGACCATTGGCCCTTTTACTTCGGAAACTGATCAGCTTTTCTGCAATCTATTTTCCTTTTTATCCTATTTTTGTCTTTCTCCAACGCCAATTCTCATTTGGAAAATCTGATTAGACCTTGTCTCACTAACTTGCAACATTCTATTAGTCGGACCATTGGCAATTATAATTATATTCCTCAGAGCAAAAGCCACCATTCTTGAGGTTGCTATTCTGCCCAAAAACTTCTTTTACCTCAAATAGACTTACTCAAGTTGCGTTTTATTTTTAGTTTCTATATATATAAATTAGACCTGACTGCAAAGTGCTGACTGTCGATAATAAAGACATTCCGGTTCTATTTCAATCCAAATAAATGTGTTCATGTCTGATGTTGATGTTAATTAAAGTAACCAGGCACTGGTTCAGCTTAAGTGTGTGTGTGTGCCTGCCTGTTCTTCTGTCTTCAGTCTCTGCTGAGCGAACCGACGGCAAATTAATTTGACATTTGGCATGGCTATCGGCGAAATGTATTGACCAGTGCGTGTGTATGTCTGCTGTCGTGTCCGGTGTAGCCACTGTCTGCAACTGTGTACGCTCTGTCGTACCTGACTGACTAACCAAGTGGCCATCTCTTGTGCTTTTGCTCTTTTTCTAGTTTTTCTGGCCCACGTCTCGAATAACTCAACTTACGGGGCAACGGCTGAGTGGAACGTGGTTCACACATTGCCAGCATCTCACTTGTCACTAGTCGTTAGCTAGTGAAGAGCCACACTGTGTTCACTGTGTGCCGGACCATCAACGGATCCACTGGGCACTCGGTGACGGTGATTGCCAGTGACAAATATAATTTGCTTGTCACTGACGGAATGCGGACGGAGTGCTAGAAAGTTGGTATGCCAAGGTACCGCCACCGCCACCACCGTTACCACCCAATCGCTGGGTGACATCCGTCTGCTTGACCGGGCCACTTTTTGTGTGTGCCCCGCTTGGTATCGCCTACTGATGCTCCGAATTGCATGTTGGACTGCATCTAATTGTAAATCGATTAGAGAGCAGTCCCTTTTTGTTTTCCTGGTCAGTGCAACGTGTGCGCAATGCCAATGCTGCTGTCCCAGCACCGATCGGATGACACGCACTTCAGGGCTCACTCCGGCGCCACTTGTTTCCGCCTCAACTCGGAAACACGAGCACTGGCGCAGGCCTTTGAACATTTGACTGTAACGCGATTAGTGATTACTGCTGCAAGCTTTGTGTCATTCGGGTATCGGCCGATTACTCATCCACTCTGATCAACACTGACGAACATTCTGGTGCTCTTCACAACAACTGACCGGCCGGTTCTCGGGCGCTGGAGAGCTGCAACTTGAGCGCCCACTCAAAACGATCCCTTTGCCAGTGCTGCCCCTTGCAGTAGCATTCACTGTGTGTTCTTTCCACTGCCGACGCCTCACAGCACTGAACAGTCCCAAGAGTGAAGATAGGCAGCCCAGTTTCGAGGTAAGCCAAGTTAATTCTTTTATATTTTCTTGAATTGAATTTGGAAAAAAGTGAACGGTTTGGTGAGTTATCAGTTCGGCTGAATTGTCTCACTGCGCTTCAAATTGACTGAACATGTAGCAGTGGGCATATGACGAGTCTGCTTGTGTCTGTTTAAATTGCAATTTATTTCTGCTGCTCCACTGACGCGATCGGTGCCACTGACAGTGCTTGCTGCTGCTGTTGCTGTTTTCGGTGCTCTATGGTCTTCTTTTGATGATGCTGATGTGCTGATGCTGCTGTTGGCATTATTGCAGTTGCAGCTTTCGATTGACTCAATGCCAGTCTGCCTGCCTTCTTTTGACATTTGCACTGCTCGGAGAGAATGCATTTTCCGTCTGAGTGTTTGTCGGCACTGGCAGTGGTGCTCTGTATCGTCACCGTCAGCATCTCACTCTGACCTGATCCCCAGTGAGCAAGCATAACTGCGCCTGGGATAAGTCAAAGGACCAAGAGAAGGAGATAAAGCAGACACACGCACGACTGGTCTTACCCGTTCGGTGATGCGTCAAGTTGACTTGCCACCGCGCGCCCCTTCCTCCACCTTTTCCTCTTTCTCCTTTTCATTGACGACCCTGTGCGAACAGGGTAAAATGAGCCGTTTAATGAGTTTACTAGGCAATTGTGGAATAAAAGTTCAATTGTGTGACCGAAGGCAAGCAAACAGCGTTGAAACTTTTGACTTTGCTAAAGGAGGATGCAAATTGAGCTGGCCAGTGGTGGCCACTGGGCCACTGGCAAATGAAAAGTTTCAGTAAATGGCCAAAAGGAGAAAATTGGCTAGAAACAGAAGAGGGCAATTCCTGGCTAATTTAGACAAAGTTGGGCATTGCGTTCTTCGTTTTGTCTGATTCGGTTAATTTAGTGCTCTATTGAGATTATGAATTAAGACTGCACGGGTGAAGCTGATGCTGCAGAGAAAGAGAAGAAACAAAACGGGTGCTAGGCAAAGTTAAACAAACGTGCACAGTACTGTTCAACTGTTTGCTCAAGACTTAGACTCTTGTTTGCTTTTTCCTTTTCTCTCTCTCTCCATCTCCCTTTTGCCACTGCACATTGGTGCGGTTTGTCAAACTTTTCGTTTGTTTGTTTAATTAGCATTAATTAAGGCAAGGCTGCGAGGGAGGGGGCAAGGGGCAGCTGCATTGGCCAACTTGGCCACTGTCTGCCCTTCACAATTGAATCGAAATAGCACAGCGCTCAAAACAACTCAGCGATGTTTGATTCGATCAATGAGGACAGTGGTCAGTTGTTGTTTCTAAACATTTTGTTTGCCTAGTTCTCTTCAAAAGAAGCTCTTCTCTTTTCGGTTTCTTTTTGTGAGGGTCAGCTAAACGTGAATGCACTGACCATCAGCTAGCAAATGCTTGCAATTTGAGCTTACATGAGGTGAGTTATGAAAAAGTTTATTGATGTGGCAATGTTTCAAAACTGATAGCCTTCACTCTGAGCAATTAGCCACTTGGCATATTGTTGAATTGTTAGTAGCAGTTTGAATAGTTGCATTTTTATTTACACTCATTTGCATTTATAAAATGCAGTAAATCAATATTTGTTAGTTGAATAAACTAAAAACAGTGACAGTTTATAGAGTGGTATTAAAGACAAAAGAGCATTTTAAAGAATTGAAGTAATTTAATGAAAAGAAGCATTAGTTGGCACTTGGCGCCATGGATCAGGTTCGCTTCACTGGAACACTCACACAATCGGAATAAGGCAGCTCAGTCCTTGCAGCACCATCAGCTCGTGGCAGTTGATGACATTCAAAATATCGCATTACTCGCACCATTGATACCGGTTCGTGTGGAATGAGCAAATCGAATCGCATCGACGGAATGATCGATCGAGCTGCCCGCAACGGGCAAAGTTAAGAGTCACTTTTGCAAGGCGCACTGTCCGTCAGTCGTGTGCGCCTGACCAGCTAACCAGTTGGCAGCCAATCAAACAGCAAGCTAATCAATAAGACAGCTGTGCAATAATATTGCTTACATTTAAATTTACTTTTTCTCACTATTCATTAATCATCGCTATTTGTTTGTCGCAAAATATGTTCGGATTAATTTTACTTGGCCAAAAACTCGGCGATAGGGATGCGCAATGCACAGGGAAACTTTCTCCAGGTCTTGTGCCTAGTGCAGCAATGAACATCCTTCCACTCGATGAACTATCGGAAGAGTGGAGATTCATTAACCAGCAGCATAAGAGTGCATGCATATACGGCCACTGACGCTACTTTGTTGTGCGTACCTAGGTGGCTCCCTTGAGGCACTTAGCCCGACGTCTGGCGTCATCCATTACCAGTGAAATGGAAGACAACAGCAGCAGTGGCAAAAGTAAAAGAATCGGCAGCAGTAGAAGCACTGGGTAGACGCATCTTCCTTAATGCGCGTATCGAATGGCGAAATTGCATTTCACCCCATTTACATAAGACCTTTTTGCTGTATTGACTTTGCCTAATTCAAGATTCGATTGTTAATTCTGCTACCATATTTCTGTTGTTCATCGAGCAACGACAAAGTCGCAGTGTGATGGTGTTTGCATTAATTATTGCCATGGCGAGTAATGGCAAATCCAAACACACACCGAACACACCAAGCACTACGGTGGTCGGATATGCGAGGCGCTACTCGCTTCGGTCTGCTGCTACTGCTGCTGTTTTGACTACTCTCGGTGGTGGTGGGCCCAGGGCTGGACTGCCTAATTGGACACGGTCACGCCTGATTCGCAAATGTCGGTGTGTCGGTGCACTGGGTGCACAGGGCACAGAGTCAGTCGTACGGCGACCCACGCAGCCTGGCAGTAGCAATTAAATCGGATCGTCGCTCCATTACGCATTGTAATGCTAATGCCATCTTTAATCAACCGACGATTCAGCCGTATTAATCATCACTCTGTGTGTCCCGCACTGTGCACTCGCACCCGGCTTGCTGCAGACACCAACACTGCTGTCGAGTTGGTGCCTTCCCTTTCCGCCAGAAAGTAGTGCTGTCTAGGACGACCACCACGAGCACGACCAGTGCCAGCACCAGTGCAGCAGCCTTCCTCCAGCAGTAATGACGGCTGACAAAGTGGCCTCAATGGCCGAATGACGATTCGCTATGAATTCTAATCATTCATTCACTTAGTCTCAATTGATGAACTCCACCGAACGGATTCCTTCATGATTTATTCGTTCTCCGTCCCTTTTCGGACATTCGATTAGCAGAGGACGCTATCTAAGCGCCATTTGTCTTTTTCCTTTTGCAGAATGGGAGTTTTAAAACGGTGCTCCCTTCCAAACGACAAACGCGCACGCCATTCAAATGCACCGATTTGTGTTTTTTGGCTCCCACCAAGTTTTCTTTTGGACAGACCATTCTTCAACTCGACCACAATTCTATTTTTTTTGTAAACGCATTTTTGTGCTTTGCACGAGCTGCAGTTGGCCTGATCGAATAAAAGAATCTTTCAACTGTGCCCAGTGCAGAATATTCTTTTATTGGTGGCAATGTGCGATAAGTCGGCGCGATACGGCTCACCTCGACAGTCCATTTGCATAGGTAAGCTGCTTTAGGTGACGGATTGAATACAAATGCTTCACCGGTGAGCCATTGGACAGCACCCGTTGTCGACCACCTCTACATTTGCCACCAGCCAGGCCGATTAGCACGAATGCATCTGCAAATATTTATACAGAATACAACTGGCGAATTGCACACGACTGCCCATTAGTTAATTGGCTCGTTGTGTTGCACTGTGACCTGCCAACCAGCCAGTCACTGGTCACTGTGAACTCTGACCCTCTGAATGGTGATTAATGGAATCATATCTGGTTCGACACAGTGAGTTGTTCCGAGTAAGACAGTTCAATATTAATTGTAATTTTTGAAAATAAAACTTTGCTTTGTTTTGGTTCTTTTTCCAATGAACTTTGCCAAACGGATTAATTGTTATTAAAGAGTCCGTTTTGAAAATTAATTAAAACACATGATGAAATATGGCTGTGCAATGGGGTGATATATCGACTCTCGGCTAGTGACAATCAGACGGACGCGCAACCTTTGTCATCGAAGCACTGCTGTTATTAATAGAATTTAATAGGAAAACTTGGCTCAAAGATTACTAACATTTGTCATGTTGTCAGGTTCGCTTATTTCATTGTAGTGTAGTGAGTCAGAATATTTGGAGCATTCTTTTTGTTCTGGTTCTAGTGCTCCGGCTCTGTCAACCTATTTCAAAATGGGCAGTAAATTTAATCTAGGTCTTCATCATTAGCAGCAACTGAATGTGTTGTCAAAACGGAAATGGTACTTAAGTTCTTCAATGACCGGCCAGAAATATTACAAATCTGCTTGTATTTAGCAACTAATTGTGCAGTTTAACTTGATAAGTGTGTGTTTAAATGATTCAGAAAAAGGGTATGATTAAGGATTGAAAAGGATTGCACGTATTGTGACTATGATTGATGAATCAAGCAAGGTAAACTGGTTGTGTTTGTCACGTTGCCTACTGTTTGCTTTGCTAATTACCCTTGCCAATTATTTATCGATCCAAGTCGTGTTTCGGTGACAGATCAAAATGTCTCTCATTAGAAAGGTGGTCCAGTTTTGTACAAACCCTGATAATTATTTGCTAACTGTTCTAATATTCTCTTGCCGTTCAGTTGCAGGCTACCAAAAGAGCATGTCCACTATGAAATTGGAAAGTTGTTTTAGCAAAATGTCATTATAAAGTCGCTTCCTTGAATGTGAATGACTGACAAGTTTGGTAATATGGAAGTCACCAGCGGTGCCGACTGTCAAAGTTAACCCGTTTATTTTGGTGACATCTACGGTATTGCAGCACTTGCGGTTGACGGCTTTCTCCTTAGAGCCTCTGGTGACACTTTGTCGAGTGGAGGAGCCCACATTTTGCATATCGTTTCATCGAAGTGGAAAGAGCAGTAAATCACAGTGCAATTGCAATTGTCTTCTTCTTAGCGATAGAGCAGTCATTATTGTTATTATGTAAATTACCGATTCGTCACTTCAAGATGGCTCGTTTCTCCCCTTTCGCTCCGAGATACTTTGCTTATCGTTTCTAATTATAAAATTGCCACTATCACTGCCGCTTGCCATATCAAGTTAATCTTGGCAGTCGATGATGATGACAGCCATTTGCTGCACAACATTGGCAAGTACTGTGTTAGAGAGTCCGCCTGACTTCAATCAAAGTACATTAAAGCAAATTTTAAATTTTATATATTTGAAACCACAGAGGAGTTCACTGCTTAATGCTGTTTTTACGCCAGCTGAGGTTATTGTTCGCCGTGACAGTGTGCACCAGGGTACAGTGTTTGCTTGTTTGATAGTGCACTACCATCAGTTTCTCTCTCTCTCTCTCTCTCCTCTCTCTCTCTCTCTCTCTCTCTCTCTCTCTCCTAGAGTTGTCTTTTACTTTTCTTGTTACTGTTTTTTTCAGTTTCTTTTCTGTCGTTCCCAATTCTTTCCAATTAAATTGCTAGTGACCACCACCACTGCCACTGCCAGCACCAGTCTGTTTGTTTCCATTTGATTAATTCGATTATAAACTGCCGAGATAGCAAAACAAAGAGCTGCCCAGCTAAGATGAGCTTTGGAAGTGCACCAGCAAAGGCAGACCAGTGGTCGCATCCTCACTAATCCGTTTGCCACAAAGTGCATAGTCGCCAAATGTTTGCCGACTTGGCAGTGGGGCAATCACTCTTTTTTAGTAGTTTGTCGTACAAATTGATGCTCTGATTGGACACTGTTGAAGCTATTAGTTCAAAGCTACCCTACTTGCAAGGAATTAACAGCGACAATTGCACTGAATACTCGAGCAAAGAGAGCTCGTTAATTGAAAACACAAGCAAGGGTTGTGCTTCTGAACAGATAGAAAAAATGCACTTGAGTGCCGCCATGTTGTCAGCTCCGGGTCAGTCACTAGCTGCTGATGAGCACAGGAGGACAAGTTGATCAGCACGAGAACAGAGTAAGATGAAGTGGCATCCATCCTCAGTCAGCTCAAGTGCGTGTTCTCCAGCAGATTGACACCCAGCTCTACTGTTGCCATCGAGGACCTAGCCATGTAACGGATGTTTGCGATGCGTGTGCAGTAGTGATGAGTGCCCGTTGCATGTGGCAGTCAAGTGGACAAGTGCTGCTTTCAGGCAGCAGCAGCAGTGCCTGTCAGTTCAATCAGTGCCAACAAATGAGACTCTGTCAGTCTGTTTTCAGTCTTCACAGGGCTCATCAGTAGTGCGTCTGAATGTTAATGAGCTGTCGAATTTGTAGTTGCAGTGAACAACTACAGTGAGCAATCAACGCCTGGGAGAGCACCTTTCGTCGATGTTTCGAAGAGCGATGCGCTCTGCGGCTGATGTATTGGACTGGAAGCTCCGGGCAAACTGTTGTCTGCGAGGAAGCGTCTTTTGTGCAATACTGTGTTTTTGTCTAATCTTTGAGTCCATCGATGAAATGCTATTTCAGAACGGTGCAAGGTGGGCGTTATCTGTCAGACAAACAATTCTAAATTAATAATGGCAATTATAGGCAAATTAATTAACTTTCAAGCTAGGTGGAGCACTGAAACCACCACTTGGTACTCTCTGTTTTTAGCTGCAGCAGACAGAAGCAGCACGCGTGGCGATAGCATCAACAAGCAGTGATAAATTGGCTCGGAAAGTGTGCGTCAAGATGCTCTAGCACAACCAACAATATTAAAGTACTTTTTCTTTAAACCTTATGATTTTCGATTAATAGTTTTGCTTGAAATTGTAAATGTTTCGCAAAATCACTGACTGAAATATTAATCTGAACTTAAAAACAAATTTGTTAGAAAAAAACAATTTGATAAAAGTCAGAGTTGACAAAATTGAAAATCTTACCATAGATACAAATGTTTCCACCAGGTGTTCTTGTAGACTATGCCCGTTTTTGTTGAAATGGCTCATTTGTCACTGCTAAACAAGCGATTTACCGCCACAAAATGACGCCAGTGTCAGTTTTTTAGCTAAAAAGTTTGTCGCTTTTTAGTTTTGTGTCGTCTGAAACGATCAGAATATCGCTTTTCAGAATAGGGCAGAACTCCTGCGTTTCAATGTCCAGCAATTAATTCTGTTTGGAGGATGAAAAAAGAGAGTGCAGTTTTCAATGTCTGCCAAGAGATGGTGTATGCAGTGAGCTCTGAATGGCGGTCTGCCGCTAGCAGTGGAGTGTGAGCACTGCCCCACAGTAACTGGCAGTGCAGACGGCAGAACGGCCACTGTGAGGTCGAGTGAAGGCAAGAGGCCGCTGACTCCAGTCAGTCTGTGCTCTGCTCTCGGCGAGTCGACATCGTGCCAGCACCACCACTACCACCACCATCTCCATCTCCACCATCTCACAGTTCAACTACACTGGCGCGCACTTCAGTCGCCCTTTCCTCTTTCCCATTGCTGCTATTTATTTACCTTTTACGTTCAGCTGTCTCATCTTCCACAGTGTCTTCTAGGCATTACCGTTTTCGACGTCCACATCTCCACAGTGTTCTGTCAAGCAGCAGACGCCGACCCTGCTGCTCAGTTACCAGCGGTACGTATCAGTGACGGCTACGAGCCGACCACAAGCACGTGGATGTTATATGCTTGTAATTGGTCGCTATTATTGCCCATGGTCTGATAAGATTGGCAGTATCGCACTTCTCAATGAGATGCAACTTGCTGTAGTGTTTTGTTAGTGCTCAAATCATCTGTGTGATCATCTTTCTCTGTGTTTATTCTGCATCAGCTTCACTCATCTAGTTCTTGCACATCCTCGTCGTCTCATCATCACTGCCAAGAATTCCAGCAACTGCCAACAGTACTGCACCGATGGATTAGGTCGCATTAAAGCTGAAGTTGTCAGTGCTGTACACTGGCTCGTGCACCCAGTTTTTCGATCAACACACGCACACAAAGTGTTTGCAATTTTGTGTGTTGCCAGCTGCGTCTATTCTGGGCGTGATTTTAAATTTAAAATAATTCAACTAATCCTTTGCTCGTCTTTTCAACGCACCAATTGATCTCAACTGTGTTTGGAGTGTTGTTGTTGCCTCCTCTGCTCTTGCTGTAGCTCTAAGCCCAAGTGACTCTGTGGCCATGCTCTGCAATGGACACTGGGCTTAGAATGTCCAAATTGGATGAAGTAGTGGCAATGGCGGAGTGCTGCACCTCCACGTGCGCCGCTCGACCGAATCGCCACTGGCAGCAGAGTGGATGCACCAAGATGGCAGACGGCAACTTCAGCCATCTTTCTGCTGATGCAGCTGCAGCAGCTCATCTTTACCGTCCAAGCGATGCCTGCAGACACGAGGTGACAAGCGATTCATCACCGGCAACGGCAGCGGCGTCAGCATCGGCGACAATCCACTCCGTCGCCGATCACCACACTAGTTGCCAATTGATTTCCAATTCCTCCTGGCTCCAGTGGCCCTCTTCCTTCACGTCGATCACGTCCACTCGATCATCATTCTCGTCCCTAGTGCATCCATTCTTGTGTTCGTCATCATCATCACCATCATCATCATCTGCTTCATCTTCAACTTCTCCTTCTACTTCAAAATCATCACCAGTCAGCACATCTTCAGCTCAACTTAAAATGCCAAGATTCAATTCGCCATTTTGTGTTTATCTTTCGTTTCTCTTTCTTTTGCTCACTCTTCAATCATCTTACGCCAGACAAGGTGAGTTTTCAGCAACTGATACTAACAGTTTGCAGTTAATTTGTGTAGGAATCCTTTTCTGTCAGATCTATGAATCTCCATTTAGGCTAGTAAATAAGTTGTTGATTATCCTTAACTCACAACTTGGCTTGTTTGCTCTGCTGTAGCTAGGCAATTAAAAGATTACAACGTAAACATGTAGATCAGCAAACGACGCACTGGCCCACTTCTAGTGGGAACTTTCTGCAGCCTTTGACGGCACTCAGTGACGGTGCAATATGACAAAGCATTGAGCTAGTGAGAGAGAAAGAGGATTTCGTCATTCATCAACCGGCTCAACTTGCTCTATCTGCTGCCGTCTTGGCAGCCAGTCAATGCAAATGGCTGGCACAGACTGAGGCGAGTGAGGACGACCACACTTGGTACAGCACAAATCGGCAAGTGTGGCGCCAAGAAAGCTAATTTGTGTTGTTGCCAACTGCGGCCAACTGCTGACCCGAGCCGACCTGTCAGTTAATGATACTATTGGCCATTGCGCACCCATCTCTCTCCCTCTCTATCTCTATTTCGCTTCACTTACCGTTTTGGCTTCACATTTCACTTGAATGCTGCCCAGTGCACTTGAAGTGCAGCACAAGTGGAGGAGAAAGGCCATTCCGGTGAGTCGAAAACCAATAGGTTATAAATAGTGGTGCATCTAACCAAACAGAGAGCACATTCGAAGCATCGGCTGAGCACTTTTTTAATTGTAGCCTCACAATGGCTTTCTCGGCAATTGGCGACCACCACTGCAGGCTCGTTTGCTGGCGCCCTTTGTTCTGCTGTTGTTGCTGTTCCTCAAACACTTTAGCCATTCGTTCGGCAAACGTCTGCCAAACGGTGGAATTATTAAACAATTTACCTTGCAAAATGTAATAGCTTTCTATCGATTTGCAGACAAATTCAAAATGGATTTTGCCGTTTTGCCTTTTGCCTGCACTACCACCACCACAGCGGTGCTGTCCATTACCAAGGCGTCTGTTTATTATTGTTGCGAGCACTGTGTGCAAACGGCGACCAATTGGAGTTAGATGGAATAAGCTCTTTCTGGGCGAATCGATTTTCTGACCATAGCAAATTGGCTTTAATTTGTGCCTCTCCTTATTGCCCTCTTCTTTTCTCCTCTTCGATTCGCTCTCTATCTCTCGGTGCCAATAGGAGACAATAACCGTTGTCCGTTGTTGTGCTGCTGAGCACACACCGCTCTTGCAGTCAGTCTGTACCGCCATTTCCGCCTTAATGGTCAAAAGGCTTAGCAAAACAGAGCGAATCGATGTTGGCCAATTGGCGATGGCTTTCTTTCACTTATTCACTCCATTCAGTCATTCATTCATTCCTCCTCCTTCTTCTGGCACTGCTCTGCATCTGATCATTGTTAGCGTCACTACTCGACTGTAACTGAACTTGATGATGGCACATTTGCCTGTCGATGGCAATTGCCCACACAGTGCTCCTTACCGACACTTGGTGGAACACAGTGCTCCCTTCCTTCTGCGTCGCGTGGCCGCCTTGCATGTTTTTGCTTCGTTATAAATATAAATATAAATCATCATCATCACTCCCAACTGCTGCCGTTGCTGTTGCTGAGCGTTGTCACAATCACTTGCACTTGCCAGCTAAAAGACAGTCGAGTTCTGCAGCAAGCAGCATCAAGTCTCATTCTTTAGTCAAATTCCAAGCACTGCTTTTTGCGCGCAAAGGGCGGACAAATTGAGCAGCGTGGGCAACATTTTAGCTGTTAAAAAGAATTAATTAAAAATGTCAGCATAGAAAACAAGAGCGTCACTAGAGCAAGAGGCCTGGAACTGTTTTGCCGGGCTTCCTTGCGGCTCATTTCTGGCGCTGTTGCATGCATAGATCGCCGGAGAGTGCAATGGCACGTTGCCGCACTGAGAGAGACAGAGAGGCACGTCTTTATCAGGCACTCTCATCTTTTAATTAGATTTTTCTTGTGCTTGTCAGAGTGTCTTTTAAAGTCCGATTGCGACGACGACACTGCCGATTGGTCACATAGCCGTGCCGCCAGCCATCCTTTCTATTATTTCCGTTGTGCCTCGCTTATCATCGCTGCATCGCTACACGCACTTTTGCAGTGTGACACTGGCCGAGTGATGCGATGTTGCTCTGAGCAATAATTAAAAATGTAACTTGAGATTAGGTGAGCTTCCTTTTTGACTGAAAACGGTGCACACTTCATCATCAGCACTCTTCGCATCACCATCGAATCTGATCAGAAAGGAGATCGCCGGTGATGGAGCCAGCCAACCAGTCTGCCTGACTTGTTGCCACTTAAATTGATCATTTGCCGATGCATCGAACCGTTGCCAATATACTCTAGCCATCTGATTGCTCTGAGCTTCCTTTGAGCTATTGGTGGATACACAACACACAAAAAACATCATTTCTCGTTTGGTGAGGCAAGTTGCCATTTGTTATTGCTGCAGGAAGCGCTCTGTTGCCCACTGCAAAAGCGTTTGGCCTTGCGCTTTTTTGCTGTTGTAGTAGTTGGATGAAGCCAGGCTGAGGCATATTCTTGTGGTCGACTTGTTTATGGAGCAGCAGCAGCAGCAGCAGCAGCCAACGTCTACAGCAGTGATTGCAATTATTCAACATGTTGTGGCTGGCTCGGTGATATGCCATTTGGCGGTAGAATCGGTGGCTGAGTGTCTGTGCATACTGTGCGCACACTGGCTAACTCTTGTCTTGTTCATCATCAGCCCCTCTCTCCTTCACAGTTCTGACAGCAGTCCTCACCCACTGCAGACTGTAATTTCTCCCGATCGACGACTATCACCGTCTCAGTTGGCGCAAGTGATGAGCAGTGAGAGGGCAAACTGAGAAGAAGAAGAAGAACAGCTAGAGTGTAGCAGACCCGAGTAGCACATAACGAGTCACTAACAGGCGAGCCTGCCCTTCCTATTGTCGGGACCGCTGTGCATGCGAGCTTATTACAGCCTGTCAAGTCGCCCGGTTCGACTCGAGGACGACGACGTCGACGAGGACGCTCTTTCTGCTGCCTTCCTTCTTTTGCCGTCTCTTCCCATGCTGCACTCTCTGTTGTTGCTCTGTTTGTCGACCACGTTCAGGCTTGTGTTTCCTCGTCGTGCACCTTCCAGACTAACAAGCCCGATGAATGACTGTTCCTGCTGCTGGTGGTGGTGGTGCTGCTGATGGTCTTTCACTGCCACCAAAAACACTGCCTCTTCGCAGAATTCTCTTCGACTGATGATCGGAGGCAGAGGCCGCTCAGGGCACCGTCTGAAGATTGACTTGGGCACTTGATTATGTGGCTTCAAATTGCTCTACTCTTGGTATGCACTGCTGCTGTTGCCTTTCACTTTTGCCCATTTAGTGCTGGTGGTAATTTGGCCTGCTGCACTCCTCTGCAACCACCTATGTCCGGCTGTGTTGTTTTGTCTATGAGCCTTTGTTTGTTTTTCCATGTTCAAGCTCACCGACTAACTTACTCTGTGAGCTTTGTCTTAGTCACAAGCAATCTTGGCTCTCAATTATCATTTACTTGAATGGAGAGCAGTGCTGAGCCTCACGCTGCTTGGCGGCTCCTGTCTGGACGTGCGGTCGTCGTCGTCGTCGGTAGCCCTCATGCATGCACATTCGCATTCGCACATTGGCCTGTGCTCCGGTAATGGTAGCAATGTCTGCTCCTACTAAAGTGTGATTTAACCTAGGCAACGTCATCACAGGCGCCCACTGGGTAACCTCTCTCACTCTTTAACTCAATTTGATCTGCACAAAGTAGAGCAGTTCCCAGCACGCGCTGTCTAATTGGCAGTGAAAAAGTAAGTCACCAGTGTTTGAAGTGCTGCTGCTTCACAGTACTGGACAGTGGTCTAAAGTGGTAGAGGAAAACAGTCTTGGTAGCAAGATGGCCTGCCGCCATTGCACTGTTTCTTGGCAAGATAGTTCTCGACGTCATCGTCGACTCTGCTGCAGCGATATGCTCCAAGGATTTTGATACTCGATTGAGGGTGCCTCGGTCAACATAATAAATGATCGGGATTAGTTGGTGCGCTCGCTTGTGATTGCATTCTTGACAAAATAATCAAAAGTTTTACTCCACTGGTCGTTGGCTCGAATTTATCTTGGCCTGGCGCTGGCTCTGTCGACACAAACGGACAGACAGAGACAAAGTAAAGTGCCTGGTCAAGACAAAGGCGCCGAGTTTGGAGGGGAAGAGAAAAAAGGACGAGCACTTGGCACTATTTTCTTTCTTGCAAGCGCTTGGCTCTTTCATTGTGTGCTTCTATTCTGTTTCGAGTCTTGCCAAATTGCGACATTCTGTCCTGGGCCATAATCGAATTGTAATCATTTGCCTGCTGCCATGGCAAATAGTTGATAAGATTAATTGCAATTGAAGACATCGACGAATTAAAGTTAATTCGCTTGTTTTAACAGTACACACTTCAAATGACGCTTTTTCTGAAGCTGTATTTTCTCAAATCAATCGCAATTTCTTTACTGGTGCAGTGCGATTTCCTATCATCGGCGACACCGAGCTGGTTTTTTGTTACTGCGCTAAAGCGATCATTAGGATAATTCTGGGAATCTAAATTTATTATTACCATTTATCTGTTTATCTCTGTTTTTTTCGCCAATTTATTTGCCTTTTTCATTGCTTGCTTGTTCTATTGATGACACTGCAATATCATCGGTGACCGTTAAAAAACCAAGCGAGTGCATTCACTTGTGCTCTACTTGTTCCGTACTTATGAAAAAAGGAAATGCGAGCAAGTTTGACGTAAATAAGGCATGTATCGCTTTTAGATCGCTTTTTTAGGATACACATTGGCCATATGTTTCTTTTTGACCACTCAATTGGCCTGCCATCGAGGTAATTCGATTAAAGCTGAGTGAAATCACAATTGCCCTTTCAATTGGTGCCCCTTATTGCGCGTGCATGTTGTTTGTGGTTCACTGATCGGTGATTATTATCATCGATAGACTGTTGTTGTTGTCTTTTTGGTCAATGTCGTAGCCATCTAGTCAAGAGTGGCGTGTGCTTTGTGCAAACATATTGCAGCAGGTAGACGTATTAAGGCAAGAGCTATTGGCTAGTTTGTTTGTGCTCTTATTGAAGGTAACCAAGTTGTGTGTAGTCGGTGGCACACATTTGATAGCCTCAAGACCGCAACATGAGTGCCCAGTTTACTGTCCAATGTTCGTGGTCAGTCACCACAATGTGCGTTATTACTTTTAGTTGGTACTCTTTGCATGTTTTCAATCTATTTATTACAACGAAAATATTCTCTCTTCACTGCAAAAGTAGAGGGTGCAATACAGGCAGCTTAATTAAGGTCTCATTAGCTCTTAATTTAGAGTACTGCTTGCATGCAGCAGCAGCAACTTTGTCAGCTGCTCCACCAACACAGACTGACTGTGCGTCGCACACTGCTGCAGACAATACACCGTCGAATGGACCGAGTTTGCATTGAGGTTGCCAACTGAGTGGCGACAAAGGAAGGAAGAGAAAAGGAAGGAGAGCCGAATGAAGTGCACACCGCTGCCATTGCTTGCACTTGCTCTCTGTCAAAGCATTCACTGGCATTCAGCAGGGCTCCAGAGGGTGTTCGGCAGTCTCTTTCTCTTCCCGAGAAGAACATCTTCCATCCGCCGACGCCAACATTTCCTGGCAGGCAGTGTCACTGCTGTGTCGGCGTCTGCCAGCATCGATCTTTTCTTCATTTAATTGCTTAATTTGAATATGATTCCAATGTTAGTGAGTTTCTTCGTCTGTGTGCTTCTGTGGAACTGTCGGCGCAAAAAGGGTGCCCCAGCAGTCGTTGAGAGGAACCTTCGGTGTGTGCCCTTCAGGGGGACACTGCGCCAGCAGCAGCAGTGCTCTGTCACGGTAGTTGGCTGGCGTCGCCTGGCAATCGATGCGGCCGTGGCAGCGGCGTCGGCGACGGCGTCTGCTGGCTCACAGTGTGCGGTAGGACAAGTGGCACTCGTGCAGCAGTGGTGGTAGCTCCTCCGTCGAGTCTCCATGTCAAGATGTCTTCTGGTGTTGCTCTAATTATTATTGCACTGCGCTCCACTGCCTCGCATTTGCATGATTGCTCAGCAGATAGACCAGCGAAGACCAGCAGCAGCAGAAGCAGAAGCGGGAGAAGTCTGCTTGAAGAGCAGTCAACTTGCGCCCAAACTAACTTCTCGCATCGAGTTACTCATGCTATGAATCTCTGCTCGGTGGCAGACGTGTTGATAACTTACTAGCACTGTAACTTGGTGTCTGTTCAAGTAATACTGCACGTGCTGGTTGAAGTCTTCTTTTTTCTGGTCGGCAGCCACTGCTTCCACACTTGACTTTCTCAATCCATCACTCTTGCTAGGACAACTGGCAATGAAAACTACCAGCTTTGAATGAAAGGGTGTTCTCAGATTCTGTAGCTGTACTTTGCTATTAGAAAGGCACTTTAGGTAAATTGAGGTGCGCTCCATTTGCTTTTAGGTACATGTTTTCTCTTTTTGATGAAAACTTCAATTACATTTTTGACATTAAAAGCATACTGCTACTGGTGCATTTTAATTGAGTTTTTGCCAAGCATTCAAAGGTTGTCAGTGTTGTCATTTGAGTGCATCAGCTCGGAAAGAGCCACTGACCGGCAAATGAACACTCAAATGGGGAGAGGAAGTTGCTGGCCAGTGGCACTGTCGATGAAGCCGGCAATGTCGTACACACTTACCCCTCGCGTACTTGACAATGAATGACGCAGTGCTTTTTTGTCTTTTCATTCAGTGCTCGCAGTGATGCTAATCAGCAGACCACATTGCCCTCATTCCATTATTTAGCTCAGTAAGCAAAAATGTAGCATTTTGATGGTCTTCTGTTGTCTTCACTACTGCGCTAGTGCTGTCTCGAGAAGAAGATGGGCAAAAACTGGAGAGCTTGAGAAAGAGAGATAGAACACTGCGATGATTGATGGCGTGCGCGCGCGATTCTGGCGATATCGTCTGCTAAAGTGAAGTGCACTTTCTCGTCCTCGTCTTCCATTCGATCGGTTGCATTTCCCTGTTTGGCAAATTTATCCACCAAAATTATGCGATTTTGTTCTACTCTACCCTGACGGAGGTAATGGAAAGTGTAGTAAATTGTCTTCGCAGTGCTGCTTTGTCTCGCTGCCTGCCTTGCTTATTGGCAGAATAATTTGCTCAGCTCACGCAAATAAAGGATCGCTGTCTTGAGAGAAGAGATGGCGAGCTTATCAATTGGTAAGCGTAGAATCGCTCAATCCAATTTGCCATCCCTTGGTGCCTGCCTGCCATTGCACATACACAGGCCAAACAGAGAGCGGTGGTTTGTTTGTTGTCGACGGTGCCCTTTGAACGAAGGCGACTTGACACTGCCACTACAAATGATTGTTTTCCCGACTCACTCACTGTCTCGATCCGATGTGTTTTCCTTCCTTCCCCTGTTGACCGGACGATGCGCCGTTGGTTGTCGCCGCTGCAATCTGTGTGGAATCAGCAATTGCCAGCAATTTAATCCTTTCCTTCTGCGGCAGCGGCAGGCAGACAAAGCCCAAGACTGGGGCCATTGTTGGCTGAGACAGGCGCATTGATGGATCTGCGAGCTTGCCAGCATTCATCCTCGGTGCCTTCTTGTCCCTCTCTTTCTCTCGTGACTGCTCGTCCAGTGTCGCTGTACTGTTTTTTGTTACTGCTGCAGACTTGTGCTTCGTCTTTATCATCATCGACAGGCAGCAACTCTTCTCGTCACGGTGAGCTGCAGCTCTGCACTTGTTTGCCTGAACCAGTTAATTAACTCGTACCTTCTCTATTGATTATGATTGATTCATTGGCACTACTGTTACTACTACTGGGCTACTAATTGCCGCCCGATGACTGCCTTTTTCCAAAGAAGAAGACGACTGTTCTTTAGAAAGCAGTCAATCGTCGGATCATTTGAGAATACGTACGCTGATGCTACAACAACTTTTACCTTTTGCCGGTAGTCTTTGCACCAAGTAGATGCCAGTGTCCACTCACTCACGGACGGCTTTCCTTGTCGGCTCCTCAGCACCTTTGACAGCGATGTTGAAGTTTGCGACAGTTTTCCTAATTAAAAGTGACTTTATATGTTGCTGACTGCCTGGCACATTTTATCGCTCTTGCAAAAGCTTTAACACCACCATCAAATTATTGACTTTAAACTTCATCGTTTTTGATTACTGAAGTTATTAAAATTTACTATTTTTTGTAATTTTTAAGGTATTTTCAGCTCATAATGTTGTATAGTGCTTGATTTTAAGTTTATGCATTTTAAGTTTATACATTCAAACAGTTTTAAATTACGACAAAATAATATGTTTTGAGGGTCATTTTATTTCATGGTGTGTTCTTTTTGTCATTGATCCATTAAAGATTTAGCGCATATTCTGATAGTACTGAAATGTAAATTTGGGCAGAGAAAACAGGCTTTGCTTTATGGTAAATTAATTAAGTGATACCATTATTTTACCTGCTCGATTCCGCGCAGAGGTACGCATATCGCTCCCACATCATGCCATTCTGTTGTCGTTCACTACCTGTTTGTTTGTTTGTTTATGCTTTTCTAATTTGCGCTACTCTTCATTTGCATATCATGCAAACTTCTGTTGCAGCTAAGACTGATGCTGTTGATGCGCTGCTGAACTGTGGCGATTATCGGCGTGTTGATAGAAGAAGAAGAAGTGCCTTTAATGCTTTAATGCAGTCAGTGGGTGTTGTTGTTGGATGCTTCTGCTTCTCTGAAGGCACATTTCGGTGATTGCGATTAGCAAGTTGACCGTAGAGAGCAGAGAGTGCCAGTGGCCCTCGGTCAGTGGCGCACTGTGCACAAGTGCTCCCTGCTTCAGATGCATCTCATCAGAGCAGACCAGTTATTAGTATCGTCATCACCTTATCGTTTGTGCGGGTGTGGTGCAGGATTTGCCTTCTACCCTCGTCCCTGGCTGGCTTCTCTTTCTCTCTGCTCGTCTTAGTACTCCAATTTAGCGCTACCCATCGTTTCTCTCTCTCTTTTCTCATCTCGTCTCATCGCCTTCGTCCATCTCATTACTATGCCTGACCACACTCTTTGGTCGTCACCCGTGCCTTCTCACTACTACCATCCGCACACTGGTCTGTGGCAGGATCGTTATTAGAGCTAGGTGCCTGCTCGCTAAGAATAACACAAACTGTGGCTGCTTCTACCGGCAAACACAACAGATACAAACTAACTAGATTAGGCAAATTTGAGCGCATTCGGTACTGCACTGCGAGCGGCAGACAGGCCACTGAAGGCAATGATTTGGGCTCAGAGCATGCAGCGATCTCCTGATGGCAAGTGGTCACTTGACACCAAACATGAGGAGTCGTTAAGACGGTCCACTGTACCTGTTAGCAGTGTGTGTACCTGTCTAACGCCAAGACCGTCTCACTGACACAGACCATCTTGTGTGAACAATCTGCGTGACCAGATTGGGCTCTGACTGTGCCTGGGCAGCAGCACAAGCACTAGTGGCTCAGTGCACTACCTCACCGACATTGTCAGTGCATGCAGATTAGATTCCATCTCGCACTCATCGCCATCATATTTCGCCCATCTCTTTCACTGCCTCTCCTCAAGGGGAGACTACCTTTCCTACCCCTCCACCAGAGCCGTGTTTACATAGGATCACATATGCCATCAATGGTCATCGTGGCATTAGTTTCATTTCGTTTTCATCATTACCTCACGATTCGGGGAGATCCTGTTTTCAGCTCACACTGCACAGTCAGGCTATCGAATGTATCACACACACACACACTGCATGTCTGGCTGTCTACTGGCGAGAGAGCACAGAAGACGGTCATCGAGGATGGCATGAGTGATGTGCTCCGATGATGCCTTCACACTGCTCCACAGTGCACCTTTGCACCATTAGCCCCGGCATCGTGGTTGAAGCACTGGCTTACCTGGACGACGCTTTGTTCATTTACACGTTCACGGTAACGATGTTTCTATGTTGTCTGAACGGGTCTTTGCCTTTGCAGTGCCAATTAGCCAGCGCCAAAGGGCAGAGGAGAGAGATTCACTGACAAAAGTGTGTGCTTGCACCACCGAACTGCACTGCTCTTGTCTTTCAAACTGAGATGTATCCTTCGATTTGCCTAATTGATTGACTAATGTTTTGGCTGGGCTAGTGCAATGTTTTGCACATTAACACTTGCTCTGCAATGGGGCTTGTCAGCTTGTGTCTGCCAGCTCGTGATCGACAAACGATCGCCTTGATCGGCTCTGGTGGCCATTGCCTGGTGGCCAGTGGCGAGTGATGACAGCCAGTGCCCAAGTGGCGCCTTTGCTCAGTGCAACCTTTAACCAGATGCTGGCGCAGAAGTGTACTCGGGAAAGCAATGCTGGCCAAGTTTGTTGACTTCACAACAATGAAGTCACCGAAGAGTGTTGAGAACTCTGGCGCTTAGTGTTCTTGTAATTAATTAGGTTGGCATTGCATTAGGCAATGTCACTCTGCTGAAGTGCCGCCAGTTCCAGAAAGTCCAACTGCCGCTGCTCTTATCGGCGCCGTTTATTAGGGCTATTTACAATGCTCACACAGGTTTATCATCTATCTAATGAGTCGAATTGCCGCAGATGAGAATCTTTTTATTTATTGTCCGCAGTTGCTCTGTTTCCTCTACTTCGTGGAGCCTTCCTTTGAGCCGTCTTCAGAGCAGCACTACTGCACTCTCCTATCTGCCGCCACTCAAAGAAGAAGGAAGGTCCTTGCCTCGATAAGGTCAAGAACACAAACAGGCAACTGAAAGTTAAACAGGCGACTTTTGTCGCAGAGTTAATGCAAACAAAACTTGTCATATTCAGCCCAACTGAGTGTGAGAGTATGTTTGCAGTTGCAAATAAAAAACTAACAACCAGCAGCAGCAGAAATAGGATAACATCGCAGTGAAAAGTCTGGCCGACTGATGGCGAGAATGGATGAGAGAGTGTGGATGTCAGCTCAGGTCAGCGTCACACATGGCCATGTGCTTTTAGCCTCTCGTCGGTGCCTAAGGGCTAGTGGTGGCTAGTACGGCAGACTCAATCATCGCTAAGCCGATTAATTAGCGGTCAATTGAGCCACTCTTTGTACAGACAGCGGACAGGCACAGTCTTCACTCTTGATCTTCAAGCTTCTAGCTCGACGCTTCTCTCGCCAGCCTCTCGCTGTCTAGTCCAAGCTCCTTCTTCTAATTGTAATTATTCGCTTTGCCAAATAGCGTGCACCCGACGAGTGACAGAGGCCACAATTTATGATCATTCCTGTTTTGATTATGGCTGCAATGCAGTGCACTGCACCAGGCGGTCAAAGTCACTTCCAGGCTGGCGAAGACACCACTGTGTGATCAGCCAACCAACATCAACTGGTCTGAATGGTGGTGATACCAGTGAGTTATTTTGTGGCCATTCCGTGTCCGTGCCGTTCTCTGGCCAACCAAACACATTCTGAGTGAGCGACATCACGCAAGCGAGTGCATTGCACGTCTCGTTGGCCACTCTTTCTTCCTTTCAGAGCTCTTTCTCTCGCTGCCACCAAATTTTCCTGTCACTCTCTCAAGCGACCACACTCTCTACTCGATATATTCTTTACCATGGCCACACTTTGACTGGCAGTCGATTAAATTCTTTGTCTTATTGCATTTGATTCGATTAAGTCGATGTGAATCGTCTTTAAGGAATTGCTGGTGGAAGCAAACTCGGAAGTTTTTGGTACTCCTAGCTTTGCAGCTTCTCATGTTTCCCAGCAATCTTTGGCAGCAGTCGATTGTGCTATTCATGCTTGAACTCTGTCAGGCGGCGTGAACAAACCAATTCAATCGTCATTGCAGTTGGCAAACACAGAAGCTGTATCAGGCTCCTCACAGAGAAGTAAGCCACAGGCACTACTTCTATTGCTTCAGTTGTCTTATCTTTTGCCAATTGAATCCAACATTCTTTGCTGCCTACTCTTTGAGCACTGCAATTGAATAGTTAACTTTCAATGATTACGAGGGAACCAAGAAGAAGAGAATGATGAAGATTCGGGCAATGCTGCGTTTGCAAAACAGAAATGTCAATTGGAGGATACGAGTTAAAAGGCAAACATGGCAGGCACTCTTTCCGGACGGCTCAAAACGATTAGCTTTAACAGTGAGCATCCTCCAATGCAATCTTGGAACAGACAGTTTTTGTCTGTTTGCCTGGTTCTTTGCCCTTAAATGTCGTTGTTGACGTTTAACTTTATTTCTTTTTAGTGGTAATCTTTTGTTCTTTTTCAAACGCGACAATTAGAGACTACAAGACGCTAAGAACAGTGCTGTTGGCCAAGAAATGCAGTTTTCTCTTTTTGTTTATGTGTGTTTGTCTTTTTTATTTTGCTCGTTATTTGGCGGTCATTCATGCAAAGAAATAAATAGAGATATTAGTTCACAGGCAATATCATTCAATTTTTTTACTTTTATGCTCCAATTCGGTGGTCAGTGTGTGCACACACTTGCACTTTCTGGCTGCAGCAGTGACCGAGTTAATATTTGAGCAATGACTGACCACATTATTTGAGTTTTGGAAGGATCGAGTGCGCGAGATGTGTCTTGGCAGTGTTTGATGCCAATTGGCCGCTTCCACTCGAGTGCCGTTCCGGTGACAGGCACTGCCCATCGCATTGGGCGCCCACTGCCGCCTGCTTCTGTCACCAGTGCTCTCTTTCTCTCCGGATCAACAACTACTCGGACATGTCCGACTGAGCGCCGTTTGCTTGTTTACTCTTCACTTAGATCTTTCTGAGTCTACAACAATGCTGCAATGCACTGCAAACATAAATAAAGTCGGCCTTCATGATCAAGATCGATTGCTGTAAATTTCCTGTCTGCCCGCTGCTGCATTGGTCATTTGATGCGTTTTCATCGATTTTGTGGTGCGGCACTTTCATTAGGCCACTTGCTTGCAATTGAATATCTGCAGCACTGGTCATTTCATTTTTGTACTTGTGTAGTGTAGTGTTTTTACTTTTCCGCTGGTCAAATTGAAGACACAACTTTCCAAAAAAGCCCGGCACTGTGACTTTGTCAAACTTCTTTGACAGTGAACAGTGTCGTGTTGACACAATTGCTCAGAATTGACTGCTCCATTCAGTGTCCACTTTGTGTCATCATCACGATCTCGCCCTCTTAATTGAGCACTTCTTTGATTTGCCCTTGTTATCACGTGTGCCCGGCTTGGTGCACTGCCAAAGGTGTCCTTTTGTTAGGGCAGCGTTGTAATTTGGCCGAGTCACTCACGTTCGTGGACTACAGTGCCAGTTCCAGCGAGGCAATCAGAGAAATTGACGTTGCACTACTTTGACTATTGTCGATGCAAATGCAATTGGAAATTGAAACGAAACCGCTAGATGTAATTTGAGACTGCAGATATTCGCGCTCATTGTAGCTGGTGGATCGAAGTGCTCGCCATACACACATACAAGCACACATTCTCTATTGGCGTCTAGCAACAACACCAAGTGCTCTATTTGACTCGCCCGCCATAGTTATTCAATTACACTGGGCGCACTGTCTTGCCCTCTTCGGATAGATCTGCAGACACAGTGGCGCTGGCTCTTGATGATTAAGTGCCTTAAACCTATGCTTGAACTAAGCAAGTGCTGCAGTGTGTTGGACGAATCGCCCAACAGTCTGTGTGCTCTGGACTGCTGTAGAGTGCACCCAAGAGAGCTATCGCCACGGGTCGAGTTGAACATTCCTCTGCACTGAAGTGAAGTCCTCTGCTGCCTCTGGTGGTCGACCAGCTGAATGCAGCAGCCAGTGACTGAAGCCAGCAACTCTAATGTCAACACTAATGACTCGAGCGCAAGTGGCAAGTAATCAAAACAAAGGCAAGCAGTCAGAGGATGGAGGATGAGGATGGCACTCACACAATGGATGGCATTGCTTTCGGGTCGTCCTCAGTGCACCAGGGCCTCTGCGGCTTGCAGCGGAATTAGCTGACAATTCCGGACTTGTTCTCTGCATAGCACAACAATTAAATGGCTAATTAGTGGCGCAGTTCCATTTGTAATGATTTCGTAATTAGATTTACGCTTTCACTCACTGAATGGCTAGTGGAGAAATTCACTCTTTGTCATTCACCACCAGAACCAGCACTGACACCAGATCCGCTGAACTCAAACTTTATTTTATTTTAAATTCACATTAGTTTACTGCATTTTGATGATGCTTTAAACAAGCTTTTCTTGATTAATTAAGCCATCGAAAAACGACATTAATTTACCGTGTATGTACGACCACTACACTTCATAGCATTTTGTGGAAATAATTTTTCAAATTCACGATTAGTTTACAGCAAAAATGATTGTTTTTCTCTTTAGTGAAAACATAAACAACATTGCCTCTTTGATTGTGATCTTTTATTAAAAAACTATTTGAAAAAGGTACAACTGAGGTCTGATTAGGAATGTTTTCGAGAGCCTTTGGTTCCAACATTTTTTGAGCGGCTTTTGGACGACCGTCGGGTTGGTCTGAAGCAATATAGTAAAATTAGTTTTGGTTAAAGTTTTCTTTTTCACTTACCTTGATCGTCTAGTGTGAGAACGATTCCAGTCAAAAGCCTTTTCGAGGCGATTGAGGTTGATACTACTTTCCGCTAGCACTGAGCCCAGTTTACGAATGTAGTCTTTGTAGTCGGGTGCTTCAACAAACTTTAACTTACGAATCTTCTTTAAAATTTTTCCATAAGCAGGCGGCATATTGACGCAGATTTCTTCGGCACTCAGATTACCCTTCAGTTCGCCATACTTTTCCACTCGTTTTCTCATGTTTTTGCCTACCTCTTCGTCTACCACAAACCATGGCAGTGTGCCCGTTTGAAGGTAGATAAGCACGTAGATGAGCGACTCAATGTCATCACGTCTTGAGAGCTCCTGATTCTGATGCATGTTAGTTGACATGAACTGAGGAGTTCCGGTTATTGGCTTGTCAGAAGCGAAAGAAATGTGTCGACCATTCTCGTCACGCCATTCCTTGGCTAGACCCATGTCTGCAATGGAAGAGGCAAAAGTTGAAAATCAATGCAAGTAAAACAGTACTCACCGATAAGGTAAATGGAGTGTGCGTTTTTGCTGTTGGGTCTTCCCACCAGAAAGTTGTCCGGTTTGACATCTCGAAAAAGTAGGCCTTTTTTGTGAAAGTCACTAAAAATGCGCATCAAACTGACGCCTACTGCAGCTGTGCACTGTTCGCTAAACTGGCCCAGTGTCTCATAGAGCTTTTTTAGTGAGGGTCCCAAGAGATCCATGACAAGGGCGTTCCACACCTCGCCGACTATGCCAAAGAAATAAATTGCTGGAATGTAGGGACAGTTTTTGCCCAGTTTCAAGTAAAAACCAAACTCAAGGTACAGTTGTCGGTGCGGCGCATCGTTGTGCTCCAGTTTGATGGCCACTAGCTGTCCTGTTCGTTCATTTAGGCCTCGGTACACCTGACCAAAGGCACCGCCAGCTATAAAGGATTTGAGAATGAAAGGCGACTGAACACCTTCTTTTGTCATCAAACGCTCCCCGATTAGTTCGTTCGAGTTTGCAGCCTTGAAAACAAATTGATAGTTAGTAGGTGAGGGATTCACTGAAAAGCACATACCATTGAAAGGCTAGAAGGAAATGTTTGTAAAATCACAAAAGTGCAGGTTGTAAAATAGGTTTGTAGCTGTGTTTAGTAAAAATATAAATTAGAATAGTTTTCACTAGACATTGTTGGGCCAATAGTAGAACTTGAAGCATTATATTTTATAAATGCACTTGTGAGTCATCAAATGTTTTGTTTCTTGAGCCTTCTGATTAAGGCGTCTTCTAGTCAAATTGAATGCTCCAATTGCAGACATAGTTCTTGACCTGATACTGAAACTGGCTGATTGTTTGGAGCGCCTGTCTGTGTCACTTGTGAGTGCTTTGTAGCTCCAAGTGCTCTGTACCACATTGGCGATCGACTACTGGTCAAGAGTGCCTGGCGAATGTCGAGTGTTTTCTCTTTATTTTCTCCCCACCGTCACACGTACTTTCCATCCGAAGCACTACAACTGCAGCAATCTTCAGTACTTTACTCCACTTTCGATCGCTCTCTCGTGCACGGGCCAACTCGAGCACGAATGGCCTCTCTTTCTCTTGTCCTTTTGATTGTTATGTGCTCTGCCGTTGCACAAAAGGGCACTTCACTCGAATTGCTCAATTAAAAGTTTAATAACCAAGCGACAACTCTGTACCTTTCTCTCGTGTCGAGCACCATTATTTGTCTGGATCTCGATTCCGCCAGGAGCTGTCATCACTACTGTCTGCCCCTTCTTTTCCTCTTTATCTCCCACTTGTACTTGAGTTTGGCTAGTGACTGAGCTAGTAAACAGAGTACTGTCATGGTGATGCTGCTGTTTGTTGCTGAGCCGTGAAATGACCAGTGCTGCTCGAGCCACATTTGGATGATTTATACCTGGCAGGCAAATTAACTCTACTCTACTATGAGAAAGTGAAGGTCGAATCGATAGGTTAGCGCGATAAGTAGTCGAGGAACATGAAGAAGAAGAAAAGAAAAGAAAGGAAGACAAGAGTTGGTGATGAGTTGAGAATGAGCAGAGTGTGCCTAGACTTTGAGTGAGTGCACTTGGTTGGCAATTTAATTATATTCGTAATTAAACAGCATTGGACAACAATTACAGCGCGTCTGCGCTGCGGACTGAGCTCACTCTAGCAGACTGCTGAATCCGGATTGAGATGCGGCTGTCGATAAGAGCGAGCAGTGTTGACTGTCATCACAGGCGCAGGCAGAATCTTGATGATCGACACTAACTAGAAGAGGCTGCTGCCGCTGCTTCTCTGCTACCTCCGAGTTTCATCGCTACTCTGTGCTTGCTTCCTTCAATGCAACATTGCCAGTGACGATACTACCTTTGCCATTGCTGACACTACTCCCGCTCTCTCTCTCTCTCTCTCTCTCTCTCTCTCTATTTCTGCATAACCGACAAAACAAACACTGAATACCGCAGTGGAAAAGCTGTGCAAAAATGCACACAAACACACAACTGTGCAAACAAACCGGCCAGCCGTTTGTGCTTTAATTATTTTCGATTAATGCCAAGTTGCCAAGAAGGCAGTGTGTTGTACGATCAAATTAAGCAGATTTCAGTGTGGTGATAAGAAGAGTAACAAGTCCTCGGCAGATCAACCGGAGGAGATCGTCCGACCAGAGTCCAGCCGCACAGTTTGACCAATGGCGCCTCTTTCCTTGTGCATGATTTATGGTGCACCCCACATAGCACGAAACTTTTGCACCAGTTTTGTCAAGTTGATTCGCTCGGAATCTCGCCGCATTACCTTGAAGGCGACTGTGACAGGTCAAAATGGTGAAGTTCACGTGTGGTGGCAGTACTGGTGACACTAGTGCCCTCTCATCACTTGTCGTTAGCATCAAAAGCGTCGACCAGGCCTGGGGTTGTTTTGTTGTGTTCCTTCACCGCGCGGCATCCACCGTTTGGCCTGGTCCGCGTGCAATGTGCTCGGCAGATAAGTTAAGATTGCCCAAGCGAGATGAAACAAACGAGCGAATTGGCAATCTCAGGGGAGATGGTCGTCGAGAGGGAGCAGATAGATAGAGGTAGTACCTTCTTCGTGAATTGTTCTTCTCCACTCTCTCGTTATCGGTTTACAAAGTCTAAGTGTGCGATGCACTTGCCGGGTTGCTGTCGCTCTCGCTTGCTCTCATCTATCATCTATCATCTGCAACTGGCACAAGGTGGTAGTGCTGGTGGTGGTGGTGGTGGAGCAGAGGTACTGAACAGATAGGGGGTCAGACTTGGCTGGTGTGCTGCTGCTTGCCCCTGCTGTTGTCGTCCACTACTGCAGCCGAGTACTGCATCACTTCCAAGTTGCCTTTGTAGCACCTTTTCTGCTCTGTCTGCTGCAAATCACCTCGTGGAGCATCGTCTACTGCTGCTGCTGCTGGCAATGCCTCTGCTAACGATGCCCAGCCAGTGGAGAGTACTCCAGTGAGAAGACGGCTGAAAGGGAAACAGTGGCAAGCATCAGCTTGTCAGACTGTGTACTGCACCGTCAGATTGACAGTAAATCGAGCAGCATTGGTGCACTTGCCATTTCTCATGTTCCCAATAATGATGCCTCCAATGGCTTTCTTGCCAGTCCTCCTTCTTTTCTGCTGTTGTTGCTGCTGCTTTCATATGCAGATGGCCATCACAAAACAAACAGATCGAAAGACCACAGCCTCTGCGTAGTCTTCCCGTCCTGACCGCCCTGGTCTTGGTCACAACAGGAGGCACACGAAGCACACTCGGCGCCAGCAGTAGCAGGCTTTTCAGGCTGGCCAGCTTGCCAGCCCGCGAGGCACACTGTCAGTCTTGGCAATTTGCTTTCTGCTGCTTTACTTGTGGCGACTTATTGATGTCATCGAGAAGGAGAGAGAGAGAAATTGTCTTGACGTTGATTCCGTGCTGCGAATCCATTACATCGATTCTCCCTCCTGTCAGTGACTGTCTTTGTGGAGGCTGCCAGGTTGAGCAGTAGGGCTTTTGTCAGTCCTGTAGAGACAATTTGCATTACAATGCCAGCTGACAGTGGGCTCTGGTGACGGTGGGCATGATCAGGCGATTAGGTTTGACTGCTCATGCAAATTAATCATCGCTCATTGCTACAGATTCGAGCGACAGCACTCCACTGCTCATCTGCTCATCAGAAGTTGCTGTAGATACTTTGTGGTTGCATCTTCTGTGAGATGTCGTGAAGACGGCATTTGAAGCGGTGAAGACAGCACCACGCATCTGAGTAATCTACGCTCCACCTCATTTTGACTAATAATGCCATTATTACCACTGCTTCTCTTTGTAACTCTCTCAAATAGGCAATTTAATTGTTTGCTGTTGTAGCCTAAATTGGGCTATAAATAGATGCTTCTTCCAAATCGGGTGTTTAATGCCTTTTTTAATGAGCGATGATTGATACGGTCAATTGATGTCGCCGACAATGGCACCACATCAGCACTAATAACATCAGCAGCATTCTCTGTTTTACCTGGCAAATTGTCCTTGCACATTAATCGCAATTATCTAAATGACTGCATTACCGTTGGCTGCTGACCACTAAGCAAAGCTATTTTGTGTTTCCTAATTTATTAGTACCGGTAAAACAGGCACATTCAAGAGTACTGTCACTTGAAATTGCCATTTACGGTTTGTCATTTGTCGTCTTCTTATTATTAATAACAATAAAAAATAAAAAGCAATTGACGACAAGTGAATGGTTTAATAATTAAAATATATTTGCATCACTTAGTTTTTATGTTCATGTCAGTAGCGCATTTCGCTCGGTGCTTAGCGCTCGATAAGATACACTGGCTAGCAATTTAATTGACCCATTCCTCCAATGGCCAGTCTAGCTCTCTGCCTGCCTCCAAACCTGAACCATATCGGCCGTGTGCAGTGAATGTGAGCACTAATCGAATAGCAGGTAAACAGCCTGCTGTGTGAAGCTCACCTGCTCTGGTTGCCTGCGACACTTACCTGTGCGCGATAAGCGAAAGGAAGTCATTGCCAAACAGTACCACTGATAGCTTTTTTCTTTCTCGATCTACAATGTTCAGTGGCGCTCCAGGTTCAGCACTGTCGCACTACTGTGGTGATGTCACTGTGAGGCCTCGTCGTCAGTTGCATGACCAAATGGTCATTGAAGTTAAGTTTACCTGAGTTTAGATAACCCGAGGACAAATTGCGCTGCTTTTTAAAGGCAGGCAAACAGTGTCCACTATCGACCGGCGACATCTGCCTCTCAACTGCAAGAATCAATGCTAATTGTTTAATTGCATCGTCTGATTTTGGATGATACCATCTGCTTGAATTACCAAGTTTACTGGTGTTTGAGATGGTTGTTTCAGTTGTTCAAAGCTTGCCGGACAGTGAAGAGTCTTCTAGAGAGCAGCACCACTGCAGCAGTGGCCTAATTTATGGTCCAGTGTGACCATGTGCGCAGTGTGTGTCTGTGTTTCCATTACCTAATCGGCTTGTTCGCTTGTCATTTGCTCGACTGGTTGCTTTATTAGCAGCTGTAGTGCACAGCGGAACTACTTGGTGACTCACCGACTCATGTCGTCCCAGTTCTGTGCTTCATCCCACATGCTCAATAGTCTGTCCACTTTCACCAATTGATATAATCTGTCCAGTGCTGGTCAATTGTTACTACTACTTTGTTGCAGTTGTTGCGGTCTGCCTGATGATTTACAGGCAGGCAGATCAGTTGTGTGTGTGTCTTACTGAGCAAGATTGACTGTGCTCGGCTCGATTTGATTACACTGTTGGTGGACTGGTGGAAATGAAGGCTCACTTCAATCAAGCCAAAGCTGCTTTATCTCTGCTCGCTCGATACTGCTGACGTGCCGCCTTTGCTGGTGCATCTTCTGCTCACTCTTCACTGCACATTTCAACTTGGCGGCAGTAGTAGTGGTACACGTAATTTACGACCGATAACTACTACTACTCTTACTACTGGAAGCTACTCTTGGGCCTGCTGGCGCGAATTTCGATGTCCATTGAAGCATTTACGTTGACGCCAGAAGCTGTCGGTAGGCGCTCACAGTTCCTCGCTCACTCGGTGCCAAGTTTGCCCTTCTTTCGCTGATCAGCAATGTGCTCTGATCTGTGCTTCTTCAGCACTGGAAGCACTTACAATGAGACTGCTGTGCTGACAAAAGTGAATTGAATGTGGAGAGGCAAAACGGCGATGTTACGCGCTGTCCATTTGTGCGACAAACTGACACTGCACCGATGCTTGCGTTCCGCTCTGCGGGTCACTCCCTCTGACGCTGCATTCCTCTGAAAACTGCAATGCCTCTGTTGATGTCTCAGCAACTTTGCTGGTGTCGCTTGCTGTCCGAAGCACGACTTTGCTCGAATTAATTGCCGGCCACTCGAACCACAGCTGACTACTACTACTACTACTACTACTACTGTTCTGGTCCACCCTCTTGCCTGTCGGCTGTGATACTTGCGAGCCTCTGGCAAATTAACTTGTGCTGACATTGAGTGAACTTTAAAGCTTTATACTTATAAGACAATTGAGTAATTGTCATTGGCAGACAACCAAACTCAGTCTTGTGTATGAGTTTGTAGTGTAGGGTGGTCGCATAGATAGCGATTCCATTTCCTACTTGCCTTCTGCTTCCTTTAACTGCTGCTGTTTTCCCCAGACAATCTATTCTATTCTTTGTGTGTGTGTACGTAGAAAGCCTCACAAAAGCGTTCATAGAGGCGAGCAGTGAATATTTACCTTTTGAACTACATTCACTGATTGACGGCAACTCATCAGCCGACAGCATCATCACTTGCCTGATACTGTTGATGTTGCCCCTTGATGCCTCTTCACTGCTCCTTAGTGCTCTCCTTGCCGACACAGTGCTCGAGTTGCCCAGGCGGCTATTCTACACTTCTGTCCAGCTGACTGCGTGGCCGTACTCTTCACTGGCAGCCGAGAAACTGCACCACACTGCTGACCTGTGGCCGATTGCTTCTCCTGCTGGTGCTGCTGCTGCTTCAGCTCGATTGATCGGTCGGCCGACTGCTCTCTGAGCACAGCTCATTCACCGAGTGAGCGGCAGTAGAGCACTTCACCTTCTTCTGTTTCCTCTTCTGCACCTGTTTGAAGTGTTAACGGGCACAGAAACACTAAAACAGAGCAGACAGGGCAGAGGTGACTGTAATGAAATTTATTTTGTTGCTATTGTCAGACGGCAAGTCAACTGCAATTTGTGCTACTTTTTCGAGAATCACCTAATTACTTGCATGCATGACAGCAACTTTAAATTTATCTTCTCCCTCACTTTAATTTGGTTTTAGTGTGCAATAGAAGTTTAAATTGAACTGTTAGCACCTAATTGCAGAGTGCTGTAAACGAGGAAAGCAAAGGTGTAAAGTGCAGTCACCAATTGAGGGCTCGTTTTATATTTAGACATTTACCATGATTGCATTCGACGCCTGGTTTTGAAGTGTGAACAGAATCCACTAGATGCGACACAAAACAAAATAACTGCTCACAACAAAACAAAAATAAAACTCAGTAAAAAATTATTTTGTTTTTGATGATTTATTTGTGACAGTGCAAAACGCAGTCAATAAGCAGTGTTGTAGTGTCTGATTTTGGAGTCACCAGCATTTCAATGACACTAGCAACAGTTTGATTTATTTGATTGGCCCAATTCAAGTCGATTTCAGCTGTGTTTTGTTTGTGATACCCTCAATGCGCTACTGCACCATGCCTCGATGACTGATTGCGCCCATTAATGGCCATTACTTGGGATGCCAGGCAGCCAAGCGAACACAAGCTACTGTCAACTGCAGTTCAATGTCGACACTTACTAGCGAGGTGTGCCTGGTCTTTTTCCCTTCGTCCTCGTTGCAACAATTTGCATGTTTGCAGGGTCACCTTAGCGAGACACATTCGGCAATCGATGCGCTCCAGCGTTCATATGCTCAGAGCGCTCTCTGTTTGTCTTCTACCTTGTTTTGTCTGCCTCAGCCCTCTGTCGGACCAGACGAAAGCTGGGCTGACAATTGCCAGCGAGTGGTGCGGTTCAATTATGGCCAGATTAGCGGTGCCCGGGCATTGTCTGCCTGGCTGACTGGCGGGTTGACTGCTTCCTTGCCAGCGTATTCATCGTCGTCCGAAGCCATAAAAGGTGCTGTTGCGGTGACAAAGCAACCTTCGATGTGAACTGTGGCTGCACTGTCCCCACTCTGGCTACTGTAACACAGTTCCCGCACAGTGCTGTTGCGGCTGCGGATGTTCCGCCGCCACCTCTTCACTGTACACCCGTTTTTTGGCTCTAGCAGCTCAGGGCACACACACACACACACAGACACCGAACTGTGCCTCTACCGCTGGCAGGCAATCTTCATTCACTTGCTCGCTTTGTTGTTATTAGCCTTCGCAATGTAGACCAAAACGGAGAGGCTGTAGCGCTATTTGGCGACATTTCTCCATATTAATAATGGCCACCGCGAGAGTCTATTGAAAAGTTTTAAAGAGGTAAAATTGAGACGTCGATTCGGTAGTGTTGTCGTCGTCGTCGTTTCAGTCGACGCTCTCACTCGCTCGCTCTTATCGACGCCATGTCTCGGCGAATGCTCAGAGAGCGAACTTTGACAGGCAAATTGCGCTTTGTGCCATGCGGGCTCTCTCCTTCTTTCTCTCTCTTTGGCAGCCAGGCTGTTGTCTGGAAGCTCTGTCTTTCTTGTTGCGTAAAGAAGCAGAAAATTGTCGACTTGACAGGCTTTCATTGCCAAATGTTGCAGCGATTTGAAATTTTAATATTTAAAAGTGCAAGAAAGAGAAAGAAAGCGAGCTCCATACCATTCACAAGTCAGTGAGTGAGTGGAGTGGAGGAAAAGTTTTTTTTCAGTGAGTCCAGGGTAAACAGAAAAGCTCAAAGTCGGCTGGCAAAGTCAAAACAATTTCCCCCATTTGCTCGGTGGCTCACATTTGGCAGCTTTGTCTCCTCCACCAGAGCTGTCCCACCACCACCACCACCACCACCGCCATCATCATCATCACCATCATCCTTCCTTCTGATCGAGCCGTCTTTAGCACAGTTTGCACTTGGTGCGACTGCTCTGCTGACGGTGCTGGCCAGTTCTGGAACTCCAGTCTGCTGTCACTGTGCAGAGATGTAAATGGAGCAATATTGAGGCGAGGTAATTCGAGATTGTTCACTTCAACACGATGCTTGCACAACTTTCTAGCCTCCTTGCAAGCCCCTGTTCCCTTCCCTATTGAGTGACAACTCAACCAGGCGTACAGCTAAAGCCGCTCTTTTTCGACCTAAAAGCTGCATCGATCTGGCACAAACTAAATCGCTTCTAATTTAAAACTTTGCATCGCTAATTTTGGCTCAACTGTCTATCTCTTTAAGTTTGCCCTCTTGGTCACATTTACATATTTCTTTGCTAACCAAGTTTCCGGTTCAGAAATTTGCTTAAGCCGATTTTAATTGGCTTGTGTTCAGGGAAAGTTTCAAGGCCTTTTTGGTAGTTATCTTTCTGAAAGGGGTTTTGAACCCAATATCTGTGTTTGATATTTGTGATGAAGATAATAATTATCAGTATAAAAATTTACAAGCAATTATTGCTACATTTTTCATTATTTTTAATATCTTTTACTAATGTTTACATTTTTCTTTCTTTTTAGGTAAGTTACGATGGATTTTTCAACTTTTCATCTTGGAGTCGTACTCAAAGAATGTCATCTTTTTCAACTTTCAATTTTTTTCATTGATGAACGCAAGTCAAATAAAAAAGAAATTGTCGTATTTTTTAGCTTATTGCATCTTAAGAAGTTACACCATTCAGTTTTCTGATTAGTGAAAAGAGCTTTTCACACAGAGGCATTGGGCCTGTCTCATTGATGCAATTGATGTCAGCCTGCGCCAATCACACTACCAATTTTAGCTGTTCTTCACTGCTTAAAGCGAAAATTATAGCTTATCCCCTTCTTTTGTGGCTATTTTGCCAAACGACAAAGCCGGGCGTCATAGTTGGGGAATTACTTCGACCCTGGCCTGACTGCGCTCTGGCAACCATTACTGCCGTCGATGGGACGGTAATGTAGAGTCGATTCTCCCTTCTCCGCAACTGGGCAGCCATTACGGTCTGCTGAGTTCACTTAACATGTAGCCTATTTTTGCTCCCTTTCTTCTTTCTTTTTTTCAAGTTGCTCTTCATTTTCTACTCTGTTTACGCCAAAATGGCTAATTTTGCAGTCCATTTTGTGGCACACTCAGTTAATGATGCCTACTACCAACGTCTACCTGCCAAATGACAGCCACACACACACTTTCTTGCACCAGTTTCTTCAGCTGGTCATTGGAAGGACTTTTTTCGTTTTAATATTATTTTTAGTCGTCTTGCTCGTTACAGTTAAATCAGCTGTTGAATCGGTTTGCTCGTCATTGTTAGACCGTCAGGTTTATTTGTTTTAAAGTCTGTCTGAGCAGCACAAATGTAAGAATAATTGGCCGCCACCAAGTGATGATGAGCGCCGATGATAACAATGGCAGGAACTGTGAAAGCAACGGTTTAGTTTAGCCTCTCAGCGGTAGGGCACTCAGCACTTTCTGTCTATCATGGTTCATCACCGAATGAGCTGCTCTACATAAATCAGCCACAAAAACACTGTTTAAATTTTATAACTGAGAAAACTGTTTACTCTCACATAAAAGGGGCAAAGTGAACATTTCAGTTTTTGTTTGCAAGTATGTCCGCATATATTGCTCAAGAATTGGCTACATTTGGTAATTTTGTCATGAATAAAGCCAGTGTTTGTCGCGCAGTGGTTTTAATTGATTAAACCATTGCCAAATGTTTAGTTTTTTCTACTTACTCATTGCCTAGCTATAAATCATTATTACCAAATTTTAAAATGGTTTTAATAGTTTTTAAATGTTAGTTTATTTGTTTAGATATTGAGCATTAACTTGTTTTTAAAATGATCGGGCTGATCCCAAAATCTTAGCGTAAAAAAGTTTTCACACTGAAGGAAGATGCATCTTTCACTAGAGAAACGATTATCAGCACAACTGAGCAGTGTGCCCAAGATGGTCGTTCATTTTGGTAGAAGGAAGAACAAACATAGTGGACATTTGGAACACTTGCATCATTTATTTGTTCTCTTGGAGACTCTCACTGTTCCTATTGCTCCATCTCCGGTGCCGTTTCCATCATTAGCCATCTTGGAGCCATTTTGGCGTCTTTCGCCAGTGCTCAGTGTTCAGTGCCTCCAAAACAGTGTGCTCACAATGGTCAAATTGATTCACATCATTTCGAGTGCACTCCGAGGAATGTCTTGGGACTTGAGCGTTCGCTCACTCGCAGGCGCACACTTAAGTTGCGGTTTTGTGGCGACAAACAGGGTCACGCAGTGTTGCTCCTGTCTAGTGCAGTGTATGGCTCATTTACACTTGAATCCTTTCTTGGTTATACTCGGAAAATGACACTGCTCACTGTTTTATTTTTACTTTTGTCACACATTGGAAAAATTTGTCTCTTTTCCTTTCTTTCTCTTCACTGCTTCACTTGTCGTCTTCTTATATATACTTTCTAAATATGCTTTTTAATATTGAAAATTCAATTTGACTCAATTTTACCCGCAGCTGTCTTTGTTTCTGTAGAATGAGTTTTTATACTCTAGTGAGAAACACTCGTAAAATGCTTATTTTTCTGAAAAGCGCTGTAGCTATCTAATTATGACAATGATCGCTGCCATCAACAGTTTCTGTTTGTGAGTGCCGCAGTTGGCCACAGTTAGGCATTAGTTTAGATGTACTCACTTTTGGCAGTGGTAGCAACTTGGTAGCAAATGTGCAGTTCCTTTCACCTGTTTGTGGAAAAAAGTGAGGTTACGACTATTCAAGGACGATCGGGTCACATCGGCAGATAAGCCACCGTTTGGTTTTTATCCGAGAAGGCTGACAATCTCGATGTCTTGATGGAAGTACCGATTAGAGCTAGTCTTTTCTACTTGCAAAGTACCATCAGATGACACAGTATAGAGAGTGAGTGAGCATGTAGTCGATGCTTTCCTTTTGTTTGCCGGCGAGTGGCAGTTGCAGTGGCAGTCTGCAGTTTGAAGCATCAGCATCACTTCTTCTGACGCAACTCTCTTAGTAGTAGCAATTAATTTGCCTTAATTGGCATACCTCTCTTTTCTGCCTGGTGCTAATCTGCTCAACTGTGAGCCAACTTCCTCGCTCTATGGACCGTCTGACCGGCACTGTGAGGAAGAGAACTGGTGCCTCGTTTGTTGCCGGTGTCAGCATCAGTCAGTCGATGGTGGCTCATGGCTCGGTGCGAGCTAACCTACTGCCCAGTTGTCAGTCGTTAGATGTTTTCGCTCCAATCCGGTCATAAAGATTAACTTTAGTATTTCTAATTAAAACTTTATTCTATACTTGACTTTGTCCCTTGCGCCAGCGCCACTCGGTTCGCTTGTCATCTTCGGTGCTGCTCGCCTTTATGGCTCTCGTAAATAAGCATTTTTATTTGCGCTCGCTCTTCCTTCCTCGCTCATCTCCCCATGCACGCTATCAGTTGCATCTTTCGTGGGACAGCGTCCCCAGCAAGTTGGCCGAAGACTCAATCTGGACTCTGTCACTGCTTTCTGTCTTCTGACGTTTGCGCCTGTGCTACTCTACTAGGCTACACGACTTTTGCCACCGACTGACTGACTGACTAGGTGCCCTCGCCACCAAGCACCTTCTCTTTGGCATTCTTCGACATGTGCGCTCACTATCCACAAGCCAGCCTGGTCTGGTCATCGGTGTTTTGTTTATTTTTCGCGTTTTCATGTTGCCTGCCAGTCTCTCTGCCGCAGTCCTCTACTACTCTACTGGAGGAAGAGTTGCCAGTGTTGCTGTGTGTGCATGTGTGCTCTGGGCAGGCAGTGTCTCTCCTCCTGTGAGAACTTGAATCCTCTCCAGCGGAGAATGGTACCGCTCGCGTGCTTCTGCTTCTGCTCTTCTGCTGAAAGGTCAGCAACCGCTGCAAGGGCAAGTCTACTGGCAGGCACCGTCCTTTCATCGATGATCTCGGCTGGATGCTCGCCGATCGTATGTCTGCCAACTACTGCCTCTGCTGCTGCTGCCGGTTAGCTCAGTTAGCAAATAGTGAGCAGCAGTGCTGGATAGGTAGTAATTGCAGCACCGACACTGCCTGATTGAAGCACTGAAGCAAGAGAGCCAGTGCACGAGACTGCATGTGGAGAAAAAGATGCGAGCTGGTCTTTTTTGCACTGCTGCCGCGCTCGAGTAGATCCAATTGGCGCAAACGTAAAGTTTTTTTTATGGTCTCGTGAGTCTCTGGTCAGCTAGCAAAAGAACAACACCGACGAGCAACATTGTGGCGATAACGAGCGATAAAGGCCACTTTTATGTTCACTTGTTTGGAGAAATTCTTGACCACCTCTGGACTTTTTATGTTTCCTAAAGGGCTCACTTGAGACTGATCGCAGTGTCTCTTCAAAGATTAGCGCTTTTATTTATTGTAAAGTTGCACAAAAGTTTGAGATGTTCTAGTGTGTGTTTGTTTGTGATGCGGAGCTGCTCAGCTCACCTGTTCACAATCTCCTTATCAATGGCATCTTTGTTAATTTGGACTGATGCTGGGCATTTGCTCAATAAGTTGTTTATCTGGTGATTAAGCCTTTTATGATTTAAAATAAAAACTTATTTTTAATTTAATTTGGCGCCGTTGTCTCAATTACTAAATTGCTCGTCTGTTTTTTGCAACACAGACATATCCCTGTCGCGTAGTCACTTTGCCATACGCACTTTCTTAGCAACCTTTTTAATTGTTCCACAAACTCAAATGACGAAACTTGCATTGTTTCATTATGTTTCAGTGAGCTTTTGCGTGAACAAACGTCTCAGTAGTGTTGTGAACTACTGCCCAGCAGCACTAACTTCTGCTTGATTCGTGTGCCTAAATTCACTGGCAGCAAATGGTGGTGGTCGAAAGGAGGACGAGGCCACATCGTGCTACGGCAAGAGGTGATCGCAGCCGTTGTCCGTTTTCAAACTAATCTAAGCTCATTGGGATGACCACTCTGCAGGCATTGCCACTGGTGATTGCCATTCGAGCAGTGGCACTGATTCTTCTCATCGGAGTCCTTGCTTCACCAGCACCAACAGGTCATAATTGATATACACTGCAGACAGAAGCAAGATAGATGAGACGGTGCGAAATTCAATCTGCCTAGGTGTGTCTCACCTGCGCCCGTTTGCCAATGCGAGTATGAGCGAGTGAACGAACATCTTCCTACTTTGGCAGCAGCAGCAACAACAACAGGAGAAGCATCCATTGCGCACAATTATCAGCGAAAATTGATCGCTTCTTGGTGTTGAGCTCTTGTTTGCATCTGCTTATCGGCAGTGATTGCTGCTCACTTGCTCTCGCAGTCCATTTCGGCACACTGTCCAAGGACTGCCTGACCTTAGTGGACACCTGTGATCACAGAGAGAGAAAGAGAGAGACAGTGCCCACTGCATCGTGGCGAGCAAATGTTTGTGGCCACTTCATTCATCACATCACTGCAAGTTTAGGTTTTGCAGTGGCCGAAGGCAGTGAGCACCGTCCATCAAAATGCAAGTCACCAAGAGGAATGCTCGCTGTGCTCTTCAGACGGATTGCCTTAATTGACTTTCAATTATCACAAGGTAGTCGTAGTCGAACGGTGATGTGCTGCTGCTGCTACTCATCTCCTCTACTTGGTCATCTCCTAATGATGTGCAAACACGAGACTCAAAGTGAATGGCCACTGAGTGCGTCTCTGACAGTGCAGGACCATTTGCCAATTTTTACTCTTCCTGCTCTCCTTTCCATCGATCGCAGCATGCAAACTCCTTCTTGGATGTGTGCATCTCCTCTGCCAGTAGAGCACGTCTCTGCCTTCCTGCTCGCCACGCTCACTGTCTGCCTGTTTCTGTCTTCCACTCGATTTCAAGGAGACATGCAGGGCGAACCCATCGCTAATCTGGGCAGTCATTGTTTGCCTGAACATCGCCAGCAATTACCACAAAGTGATCTGTCATTTGCACGTTGGCCAACCTTTCAACGCAGCAGCCCACTTGCCGTTTTTACTGCTTTGTTTGGCCATGCTCTCCTTCTTTCACCCAGTTACTTTACTCGACAACTTCTGCCTTTATCTTCTTCTTTGCCCTTGTTTACTCACTGCTCAGTGTTAGTGTTAGTGTATGTGTTAATCATCATCAAGACTTTCTAATAGATTCCGCCATTTCTTTCACCTTTTAGTTGTTGAGTTTTAAAAAGGAAGTCAGTGTTTTTCATCCAGGGTGCTCTATTGTCATTGTTTGCGAGAAATGAATTATGATCTTGGGATCATTTATTAAGTTTGTTCTTAACTTCCTTTTAGGAACTTGGTGATTTTTGCAATTTTTGCAGTTGCGTCTATCATCTAACAGCTATTTAATAATTTTTTTAAGCTATTGGGTTGCTCCATAATTTGAAATAACATGACTAATTGCCAGTTTATCTTAACTACACTTTTTTCTAATTACAAGCCTATTTTAGCCTTTTAAAAATTTGAAAAAATTTGTGAAGATGAACAAAGTGCAAAAGATTCAGTGAGCGTGGTTTGCAGTTGACGATATCGGATAAGTGTTGCCTAAGTGGCGACTGGAGAGGGTCGACATGATGGTGCAATCGGCAAAGTCGATGACGAGCCATCATACGGTGGTGTCGGCCGATGCCACTTTCCTCAGCATCTGCTTATTCTCAGACCTTGTCACTTGTTTGTGCATCCTGGCGGCTATCTAAATTTATGCTGTCCACATAGGAAAGTGTTTACCCGTTTCAATTAGGCAATTATTCAGGCTCGATACCTCTGAACAGACAGACAGGCTTTCTGCTCTCTTGATAAGGTATTTTGTCTCCTGAACTGAGCTTCTCCAGTTTCTTCATCCAGTGCCTCCTCACTGAGCGACCTTTCAAGCTGTCGTCTGTTGTTTCTAATCACCGAGTGGACGATTCCTCGACAGCTCTAAGTGCCTGTCCAGCTTTGTGTATGTGTTGCCGTATAGATTCGAGGCTGTCGCTGTGTTATCCCCAGTCACATCAGCCAGCGCCGTGCCAGATTGAGAAAAACTGCTGCGGTCTGGAGCAGTTCATGTAGTAGCAGCAGCAACAGCAGCAGCCTCTAAGCTAAGAGTGCGCTAGAGAGGAAGCTATCTCATCTGGTAATTGCAGTTTCACCACCACATTTTGATAGGAGAAATTGGTTTTTTATCTTGCTGATTATTAATTTAAGTCTGCACACACACACACACACACATACAGATGCAGACAAATGCGAGCAACAAATGGCTAATTTGGCACTCCATTTATGCACGATGACAGGCTGTGCGCACGCACGGCCGATTACTGGAGACAGATCACCAGGCTGATAGGGGCCGGCATGTGGGCGAGAGGTGACCATGCTGGCCAGACAGTTCATCTGCCTTCAAACACAGCCACAACTACCACCAGCACTAGCAGAAGCAACAGAAGAGGAAACAGCTAACTCTATTTGGTGTTCACTGCTACGCTCGGTGGCACTGTAATCGAATTAAGTGAAAACCACATCTCTCAGTGAACTCTCTGCCGTTTTGCTGTGTGTCACTGCAGCGGCACTTGAATTGATTGGCACACAGAGAGACCATTCATGAGGACTGAGGAGAGAGCAGCATGCTTTCGATCAAAACGCTTCCAAGAGATGAGCAGTCGATAAGGGCCCTACAGCTTTGATGGGTCTTGTCTGCTGCTGCTGCTGCTCCTTGACAGTTGGACGTGTTGGTCGCAGTTTTGATCTTAACTCTTTCTTAGCACACGGTGTGCACAAAAGCCTGACAAATAGACAACATGTCCTCGTCAGCAACCGTGGTCTCTGGCAGTGCCTGCGAATGGCCTGCGCAGGAGAGGACATTCTTCTCTGTCGATCAAAGTGCGTCCAAAGTGGCACTTTTATGGGTGGGTGACACATACTGCCCAAGGTGACAACTGTGTGCGCCTCCATTAGCAGAAGTAGGCAACAAAGGCTTTCCTCGCTCATTTGGCCGCTCTTTTACGCGACAGTGACAGTTGACAATGGCTCACAGTGGCGGCGGCAGTGTTTGCTGCGTGCACGTGCGATACTGAGGTACTGTTTCATTTCTATTCACAGTCAATTCGGTGGCAATTTTCTATTTTTACCACTGATTATTGAGCCTGGTCCGGTTTTGAGATGCAGCAACAGCAGTTTATGGTTACTGCTAATAGCTTCCTACGTTTATGGCTTGTTTACGAGCACGGGGCATTCCTTCTTCCAGTGCTTCACTCGCATTTGCAGCCCATTTCGTCCAATGGCTTCAACATGCATGGCAGGCAGGCACTGTTGATGCCATTGCAGGCGTGATTCATTGAGACGATTGCTTGACGATAATTAGTGCTCTTCTAGTCTAAACCTTCTTCTCAACATGGTTGGCTGGCTCATCTTCTATGGTTGATCGATTGGACATTAGCAGAACGCAGCACAGTTTGCCCATTGTTTACTTTGTATTTGGAGCCAGTTTTTCATCAATAGTCAGACCTTCTTTACAGTGTGGTTTTTAGTAGTGTAGTGACAGTAGAAAAGTAGTGGTTGCAGCACTTCTTAGGTTGTGGTTCTTCTAACTGCTCACTCTGGCTCCTTATCACTTCTGTTTGACTTTGATTTGTTTAGGCCAAACAGTGCGAATGCTAAACAAATCAGACTTTAGCCTGTATGGGAAAATGATTGAATGTCAAGTGGTAGCTATCCTGTAATTTGCGTTTTATTTTACGCCGTTGTCTTATCGCGCCTCGTTGTTTGCCCTCAGTCTGCCAGAGACCTACAAGTTCAGCGTATATTTTGGGGGAATGTGTCTATGAAAACAGGCACTGGGCAACTTGTGCTACTGCCAATCGGCGACAATCGTTAATTTTTCTACAGCTTTAAGCCGTGATTTGCTGACACTCTCATACTATTCTGGCAATTTAACTTGCAATTCATTGTGCACTAAGAATTGAGCACACTTGTTTCCTTCTTTGGCTCAAAAATTGCTGCTAGGTGCTGATAATCCCAGGACCGCACTTCATTAGCCGGCAGGAGTGACGCTAATCCGGCCACTGAAAGGTCCTAGTGGTGATTGTCGGTAACTGAACACCTTAGCACAGTGTGTCTTTGCTGCACTGTAGACATGTTGGGCACAATCACTGCGAACAGTGCGTGCACTGCCTTTGTAAGGCAACGACGACTGTGAGGAAGGAAGGAAAGACCAATATGAGCCGTCTGAAGGGCAATAAATAATGTAAGAAAGCAATGAATTATTCAGCATCACCCAACAGTGCCAACAGTTTCTTTTTCTTGAAGCTGCTCACTCTGACTGGCATTTTTCTCTGAAGCAATGGCACTAGCTATCTGCTCATTAAAATTAAATTATTTGTTTGCTATTTAATAATGAGCAATTTTAAATGATAAACGATTCTAATTGAAGTGCTCATTGACATGACCAGACGGGTTACCCGGTGATTTGCCAGTTCTGCCAGGGTCGACTGTAATTTGTATTAAGTTCTCTTGGCTTATCAATGCTAATTGTTCCAAAAAGTTTATCTGCTTCAAACGATGTCAGCAATTCAACTTTTCAGTGAACGGACACAGTGAACACCGTAATTACTGCGTCCGGCTGTTTAGTTTGTTGCTAGTTTTGTTTTTTGCTCAACAACTATCATCTATCTTTCAACAACCGGTACTCTTTTTCCCCTTCAACACACTTCTTTTGAAAAGACACATTGAGTCACAATGCGAGAGAATGGCTTGTAAAATAGGGGCTTGGACAAACGGTCAGTCTGTTTGTGCTACCGAAACTGCCAACGAATTCCACTCAATTGAGCCGATTCGATCGTTCCAACACATTCACATTTGCAATCGTTGAATTGAATGAAAGGTGTTAATATGCTAAGGTTGAACGCGCACTGTGCGCTACCGACGCAAGCCGACCGAGCTCTGTGACATGTCTTTGTGTCCGCCTGGGTCACCTTTTCTGTGTCCAGCTTAGCTTAGCGACTAAAGCACGCCGGGACATTATGGAGCAGCTGTGGACAGTTGTGTGCCCTGGTCATCGATTTTTTTGTTTGTTTGCAATTTGCTGAAAAATTGGCCTATTGGCGAGTTCTGCAGTTGAAAGGCAGCTTGAACGTAGCCTGTGTGTGTCTCTTGTTTGCTGGTTGTTGGCTGTTTAGTATGTGATACTATTAGAAAGAAAGTTGCGTGAAATCGATCTTATGCCAAGCTCCACCGACTATTTAGGTGACAAATCGTTCTGCTGGCCTTTTGGCGGTTGCTCACTAGCTGAATTGACGCTGACAACTGGGCCAATTAGGCAAGTGAAATAGTAAAGTAGGGGCCAGCAATACTGCCAAGGCACTAAACAGACAGAGCACAACCACGTCAATCGAGTGAAAATTGATTGAAAGAGTCACACAATGGCTACATTATTTTACTTTTGCTCAGCTGAAGCAACGGCAGTCCTTGCTCAATTTGCCGATGAAGCTAGAGCTTCTATCAACTGAGATCTACTTCCTCTTGGAATCAAAATCGGATACGGTCGTCATTAGTCTAATTTACCGTTAATTTAATGTCTTGATCAGAACAGTGAGCGACCCTTTTTAAGGACTTTCTTTCGATACAAATAGACGTACTTAAACTAGGCTACCATGACCTCATTTTAGATCATTCTTTCACTTCGTCATCATCTTCTTGCTTAATTTGTTTCAGTGCTAAGTGCGACACATTAGGGTGACAACACCGATTACTAACAACTTGTCTTGAGCGCCCTCGTGCCCATCGTCGGGCAATTTCTCGATTAATTTGTGCGTCTGTCTTGGTCATGTTTGCTTTCTCTGCACCAGCACATGGTTTGTCCTGGTGCTCCTTCTGCGATCACCGCTGCTAATGATGAGCACCCCAACCACTCGATTGCGCGCTTTGTTTTTGCGTGTTGGTCATGTGTGTCTCTTGACATGTTTATCACTCCTCCTGTCTCCTGTTCTTTCGTTCTCGTAGACAATGGCCAATCGAATTGGTACCTAATTCAGTAGAGGATTTATGACATTGCAATTAGCTTTCTTTAGTCCAAACTAATGGTCTGCTAGCCAGTGGTGACAAGCAAAGTTATGTCGCCCTCGACGATGAATCTCGCCTTAGCACGCACATGGCCGCTCAGAGCAGTGGTTGCGTGAAGTCGCCTAACTAACTACCATTGCGGCTACAGAGGCCGTCTCAGCGCCACAAAAACCCATCTTTTGCTCCAATTATTGGAACTTTTCATAAATTTAACCTTCCGCTGAGTGGCACTAAAAATATCTCGTTGGGCAGTGTGTGTGTGATGCATCGTACACTGCTGTTGTCTTTTCCTTCACTGGCAATTAGTGTTCTTTCATTTCATGAACTCAACTCTGTGCTCTTTTGCCTCTTGTTGCCTCCTGCTTTCTCCGAAACCATCGTTTTCAACGTCGAGCACTGACTTGACTGGTCTGCCGGCTAAGCTGACTGGCCTTCTTGATAATGGTTTCAAGATGGTGTTTGTAACCGGATGCTACCAGGCTAGAGGAAGGCAATGCAAATATGTCGACAATGCAAATGCCCATTGATGACAGCAAAAGCAGATTGGCTTTTTTGTTCGGTGTTAGTGACAATGGTGGCACATGGAGTCGACAGCGTCTTTGACAGTCGCCACCAACGGCACCTCTGGCAGTTCTAAGTGCCTTCAATTAATTACCCAAGTGTCATCCAAGCTGGTCTCCTTACGCAACATGACAGTTTTTGTTCTTACCCTTGTCATTGCAAAATTTTTTAGAAAATTTTGCCAACTGCATTACCCTTTTTCTAGGTGCCATCTTGCATGATTCAGACTTATTTGGCTCCCGCAGCGAGTGAGACGCTTTCCATACATAATACATAAAACCTAATGGCTATTTATAATTAAACCTCTTTTTGAGTTGTTTTGTTGAAATGTCTGAAACTAATTTCATCCCTGCGCCTGTTTACAAGAAAAGTGAAGCAGAGTCGCTTTTTGGCTGATGATGAGCTCAGTAGAGTAGGAAAGAACAACAAAAATGGCCAGTCGTTAGTGCGAACATCAACACCCTGGCAGTCACAAAGACTGGGTGACAATAAATTAACAGGCGCAGCAAACCCTTTTCCTGACTAAACTGGTTGCGGTTTAGCATCAATTTGCAGTGAGCACACGGATTGACTTCGCTGTCACTTACACTTTGTAATCCGACTCGCCAAAAAAGAGAGAACCAAGTGTCGCTTTGCATAGCAAGCATTAATTACTTTCTAAGTTGTTTGCGTTATTTGTATGTAAATGGTGGCATGCGTATTAAAAATGTTGAAAATAAATTGCCAATTTTATCTTACAGTTTCCATTTTTCAGAAAAACAACAAAAAGATGGAAAATGCACTGTAACTAGTAGCACTTTTTTTGTTTTTTCTTGTTACTTTAAGTTAGGCGCAAATGCATTCAGCAGATTTACTTGCCGCCATCATCACATGGCTAGCAATTTTTGTGGCATGAACGGGCAACCATCAGTCTAGCTATCACGATCAAGGCAGACGGTCAATTTTACTTGCTGCATTTACTTTGTATGTAATTTAATAAAAAGAAGAAATGTGATGAAGTCGGATTAAGTCGTCAAAGAGATAGAGCTTAGCATATAAAATATTTACTTTTTGCTGAGCAGTTAGTCGTTTGGATGCTGGCTTTTTATTCTTCATCTCTGCAAACACATTTTCGCTCGAGTAACCTGTCGCAAAGTGTACTTTATCGGTACAATTAATTGTCACTAAGTCAATTTGATTATGGCTCAAACTCCTTGTTTTATAGACTCAAAAAATACCATTCATAGTCTTCAAGCTTTAAGTTCATCTAATCGAGTTTTTTGTTTTTTTCTAAACTTTATTCTGGAGCGACACATATTTTTTATGCGACATTATGGAGTCGACCAATAATTTTTTGGCTGCTTGTTTTCATCTCCAATTACCGGCAACCTGTTTTCCCTAGCTCCCTTATTTGTTAATCGGCTAATTTATACCTTTTTGTCTTAATATCCACACACACACTGGTCTTAACGTTTGGGTCGCCAAGATATCGGCAGCATAGCAAGTTAAATTCAGAACTAACAGCGCCTTGTAGTCCTGATTGCAGTGAGCAATAGGCAATTAATTTTTACTGTCAATAATAAATAACGATTAGCCGGTGCTAGGTCTGGCTAATTTGAGCAGCATCTGTTTTTTGTGCATTTGCTGACGAATGAATCCTTTTTTCTTCTCCTACGGCAGCGACGAAAAGGTGTTAGGAATCCCGGCGACCGCACTTAATTAATTATTTACCCGCTCTTACTGTGCAAATAGATTTTCTAATAAATGCAAGCTAATCTGTGTCTGCATTTTCTCTGTTCATGTTTCGATAATGCAGCTGCACCTGTTTGAGTTTTGTGTCATCGAACACTTAAGCTTAACTCTTTCTCACCAAACTGTCATTCTTTGAGTATTACTCCGATGGTTTGAGCTTTCTACCTTTTTCGTTCCTCACTAATTGCTCTTTTTTCTCTTTGCAGGTATGTTTTTTCTCAGCTTTACTGCAAATTCTCATCGCCGCTGTTTACACACTGAGTTTCTCTACTTGTTCTTTGCCTTCAGTTCTAAATCAAGATTTTTCCAAGCTCTAGTTAAAAGCTAAAAAAAGTTTGACCGCAATGGGTTCACTTTCCTTATTAATTTTCATTAATAACCGAAAAATTAGTTTTGAGTTTTGTTTTACCTAATGAATACTTTTGGCTGCTCTTAACGGTTATGTCACTTGTGATGGCTCACTGTGTGACGCCAACAACACGAAACCGCTGAATGAAGTTCACTAAAGTCAGTTAGTACACATTCACCGCACTGGCAGCAAGCGTCGTTCCATCATCATCTGTATGACGAATTCAATTATGTGGCCATTTGCATTTCTCTTGCAATTTGCATAACACGAGTCTAAACTGTGCGTGCCTTCCTCTGTTTCCCGTTTTCTCGTCGTGTCACCGTTGACGGGAACACTTTCCTGCAGATTCTCAAAGGGTCCGCCAGCAGGAATTGCACGCACTCGACACGTGATTCAATCTGACTGTCTACAACTGCTGTTGCAAGCACTGAGCAATGCAAAACTGTGTTTTAGCAACGTCGGAAGAGGCAGCAACAGCAGTGAACTGCAGTCATCAATACAACTGCCTCGAAGTCCCTCGAATGCCTTAATTACTGAATTTGTCTGCTCTTGATATCGTTACGTTGGCGTGTGTTTGCTTTCTCATCGATACATCTTTTTCTCACTCACTCTTCTCTTCGTTTGCAAAGCAGCGTGGTTTGTTGCTAAGCAGCTTACGGTGGTAGGCAAAGTGAATTTCACTGATAATGATGAATGCTGCTCCAGCTTTAGCCTATCTACATCTAACAGAGCTCTCTGTCACTTTGTTTGCTTGGGCCTTTTCTCCAAATATATCTACCGTATACCTAATACAGTCGGATGAAAGTGCTTGCTCGGAGAATTGCATTTGCAGCTGCAAGTGACACACTTGTCCGTGCACACACACACACACTTGCCCATAGTTCGACTCGGTGGTTTTCCACACTCGCCTCTTTGTGGCTTTGTTTGAGGAAACCTCGAAACGTGTCAAGTGGTTTTTTAATTTCAGACCATTCTATTGAGCCTTGTGAGGCGTATTCGACTGTTTTCTCTAGGCAATCGTCACTCGAAATCGATATCCACTGTTTATTGTCCTGATCGAACTTTGCTGCCACTCGAGTGCCACTTTCTCGGGCACTGGACTTTGGCAGACTTTGGACTGCAGCGAACTATCAAACCAACTTGGTCAGTGCTCGCTCTACTGCCCAGCTCAAAGCATTTCCTCTGTTTGCTTTGGTCTGTTTGCTGTTCATTTGCATTTCTTGCTTCAGTGAAGTTGCCTGCCAGCTTGTCCGCCTGTTGTTGCCTAGCCCAGCTTACGATGCTTCCATCGGTGTCCAGCTCTCTCATTTGTTGGCCTCATCCGCCGTCTCAGACTGGCAGCCACTGGGTGAGACGTCCTCTCGTCTGACCTTGCAGGTCTAGAGCGCCGACTTGGGTCAGTCAGTGCCAAGGGACTGCATGTGCAACTAATTAAAGCATAGATAAACAGACGTGCTTCCTCCTAATGAGTTTGCCACGTGTCCCCTATGTTCCACTATGCTTTATCCTCTGCTCTAGACAGATTCTGCTTCAATTGAGATTCTTTCACTCCCAACTGGGCTGCTTTACTCGATGAACTAACTCTAGTCTGCCGTCAACGCCGCCGCTTTTGCTCCTTCTATTGCTAGTACTTGTCTTTTTGGATCGATTGCGAGATTTATTTGTCGCATGTCTTGTCGTGACAGAGATGAATTGGAGAAAGCAGCCACAGCAGGCCGATAGAGTGGCCAGTAGAGCACTCGTGCAATCGATTTTTAAATTGGAAAGCACTGGCTTAATCGCAAAGCGCACTCTACAAAAGGGCAATTAATCGTGCATTATCACCAGTCCAATTCATCACTGTACACTCACCGGTGTGTCTCGCCGATGAAGGCGTCACTGTGCCACTCGGCACTGAGCCTGTCCCTTTACTTTATTTGCTCTTCTCCTGCATCGTTCATTATTTATCCCTGTCGTCTCCAATATGGTCACTATCCCTAACACTGTCCCTTTTCCTTTTCTCAACATTTCTCTTTCATTACTGATACGCCTGCGCATCTTCCGGCACTGACAGAGTTTCTGTTAGCTAATGAACAAAATTGCACAAAAAGGATTCTCTGTATTGATCGCCAAGTAGTAACTCTGCTGCCTTGGCCATAGCGACACATTCTTTCACACCGACTCTCAGACTGGCATTCCACTTTGCGTCAATCTTCTTGGCAATGTAATTACCCAAGAACATGGCAAAACTAGCCGTCTAGTGACTGTTGGCAAGCGACTTTGGGACTACTGGCGTCAGGCGTGACCTGAGCCCTCTGATCTGGCGCTGGAGCGAGCAAGCAAGCAAGCAACCGTTAGCGTTAGTCTTTATCTTGCTCATGGGTGGCCACAGCGTGACACTGGTCAGGCAAATTCATTGGCTGCCATTAGAGTTGCATTACTTGCACCATTTGACCGATAGTCAGCAGAGGCTTCTGCCACCGTAATTGACGGTACTCGAGCAAAAGCTACCTAGTGCTTGCGCTTGCAGACACTAATTACGCCTATCATCGTCAGTGCCCATGCCAATGCTCGCCAGTGCCTCCTTTTGTTAGTACCACTGCTGCTGCTACTGCTTCAACTGTTCGTGTGCCCCTGTCCTCGACTCGAAACGCAGTCAATTTTACTAATGTCCACTCGGCCACTCACTTTACCAGACAGCTTGTTTACATGCTTCTCAGGTAAACATGTGATGTCCATTACTTCTGAATTATTTATATTCATCACAGCAGACCTTTCATTATCGCATTATCGCACTTGATACACTTGCAATTCTGTAGGCATGGAAGGTACAGGGCCAAACAGCAATTCTATTTACTGCAAAAGACAGTTTTGCTGCTCTACTTTAAATTGTGCAGTGCAAATAAACCATATTCAACTTTATTTAGTTTTGCAATGCACCTTTTTTTCATCTCTGCCATTTCTAGATGTTTGATTTAGAAGAGTTTAAATTTAAAGTTACTTTCCAATTAAGCTTAGGTGCCACCTCTAAACAGGCTTGGTGTGGATGTGACACACTTTCTACTACTCAACTACAAGAGATGCTGATTATTTGGCATCACTGGTTAATTGCATCGATCAAGTGGTCGCTATGAGACGGGCGCTCGAAATACCTTCACTTGATCAGACAGACGAACTAGATAGACAGAGATTGACAGAAGAGACTGCGGCGGTGCTGGCAAAGGTCGCAGCTATGCAGAGATTAATCACCAGTCGACCGAGTTGTATCAATCAACTTCGATCGCTAGCTGTTATTTTTAAATGCTCTTTGCTCAGTAGACCATTGTTTACTTAGATGAGGGATGCGGCCAGTGCTTTCCATCGTTTTGCCATCTTACCAAATGTAGAACGCATCATTGGACAGCTTGCCAGAGGAGAGCGGTTCGACTTGCTTGCCGAGAGGTCACTTTCAACAAAGGTGCGTTTCGGCAATTAGCCACCGATCGGCACGACCCTTACTATTGATCTTACTACCTCAGCTCATCGCCTTGCTTTTTGCACTACAGTTTGTAATCCGATTCCAATGAATGTCAGATGCAGCCTGTCTCTGCGCAGACTAACTGGCGGACCAGACGGGCTCGGTCAACTGACACCGTCATTCATTCTCTTCTTTGCTAGCAAAAAACGGGCGCACATCTTTGGCATAATCTTATTAGACCAAATCGCCCAAATGTCTTCTGACCGGTGTCTCTTGTTCGTCCCTATCACTCTCTCTAAATTGGCTTTAAAATGTGATGCACATTCAAGGAAACTCATGTGACACTGTTCTGATCATTAATATCTCTACATTGCTTTTTTGTACAGAGCACAGATGAGTGACATTAACACTTGCTACCGTTCGTTCTGTCACCAGAAGGGCGAGCATCACCGTCAGCTGCGGATCACATTTAAGAACATTAAAATTCATCTCACAAGTTTTGTCTTGAGAAAACGGCTATTTTTAGCCGTTTTAAGCGATACCCTGTCAGAGCAGAGAAGCTGTGTGTTGAAAATGCAGCTGGATTAGCTGCAATTAGTGCAACTAAAGACTGCCTGTCTGCCTGCACAGCACAAAGCCTCCATTGTGAGTCAATTTGTCATATTTGCCTTTGCTGAAAGCATTCTGGTCGGTGATCGAGGTCAACGTCTGTGTGGTCAATATGGTGGCAGTACAGAGAGCAAAAGTACCGTTTCTAAGCTTTCAAAGTTACGGAAAAAATGCAATTAAGTCTTGCCAAGTCGGCTGACGGGTGGTGTGTGAGGTGCACAGCAAGTGAATCTTCGAATGAGCACCGGGTTCACTATCGACATGTCGAGGATCACACGCGCCGTCGGCGATCTCTCTGTTTCAGCGGCAAATGAGAAGTGATCAGAAGCAGCAGTACTCAGCAGCCTTTAACTCTACTGGCTCCCTCTGTTCATCGCTACTTCTCTACCTCTCCCTCTTTTGCACCGTTTCTGATTTGCTGTGCTCCAGTTGTTCGTTTAAGAACAGCCCTTCTCTTGCCCAGTCATCTATGAAATTCCACATACTCGGAATGTTCTGACTGGACCTCAGTGCTGCCTTGCGTTTTGCAGCACTCTGGTTGCGTAACTGATTGCCACTGTCGTCACTGTGTGCCAATTAGGTACTCTTACAGAGGGCATCAGACAAAATTGGTATTCAGCAACTGTTTTGCTCTTTTTCTCTCTGTTTCTTTCCATTTTATCTTTCACTTACAGCAGCCTCTCTTTTGCCTCTCTTCGATGTGATCCAATTGTTATTAATAACAAATCATATTGTTGAAAATTTTGCGGTTGTGGCCACAAACTGCAAAACAACCCACTCTTGAGTGAGTACCTGTGCTCAGACGACCGTTTTCTGATTTGCTCTATTTTGAGCACAGGCCAGTGAACGATAAGAGCGCAAACGGTGTCGTGAGCTTTCGGCTACGAGGTGAACTTTGACTCTTTGCTGACCACTAGAGCCGATCGAAGACACGAATTCTGTCATCGAGTGTCCGAGATGTGTACGCTGTGTAGTCTCCACTTTGCTGCCTTATTAGATTATGCCTCGATGATTAATGGTGGTCGAGCGGCGGAGAGAATGAGAATAGATGCAATCGCGGCTAATTTCATTACAGCAATAGTGAGTGAGAGAGAGAAAGAGCTTGTGTAGAAGTGCACTGCAGAAGCAGCAGCAGCTGCAGTGCACCAACAACTCTTCACTCTAGCTTTATGTTTTCCTCTTCTTTGCCTCTTGTGTTTTTCTACCCTTTGCGTCGACGATAACGGATGATAATGAAAATGACGAGAAGCAAAATTAATAGAGGCTATCTGCAGACCAGTGGTAGGTTGTTCCACACTGCTCTTGGTGTATGTCAAGGCTGCTGGAATGTTTGCTCGTCAAAACAATGCCTTACTTTGCTTGACTCTTTCCTCCACTAGCCACATTGTTTGCCGGCGATGCTTAAGATTTTAATTAATGAACATTGAAGAGTCAACTGAAGAAATGCATTTATTTGATGCGTAAGTGATGCTAAAGCGACTGTAGCTTTTCTGAAGACTGTTTTGACTTGAAAAGAAGAGATTTTACTGATTTGAACAACCAGGACTTAAAAGAAATGTTGCTACAAAGTTGTGCACGTAACTGAAGTTCAACATTAGCATACTCGACCCTGAAGTGAAGAGTTTCCGCCTAGAGTTAGTCAGTTGCGCATGTCGTAAAATTGTCTGCCATTCACGATTCCAGTATTTCAGTCTTTCAGTACTATCGTCATCTAACTGAAATTTTGCTGTAATGGGGATCACCGAGTCATGAGGCAATGCTCTACTGCCTCAACAAGGAAGCTCACTGCTTGCCTGCCAATGTGGATAGCTAGCCAATTCTGAACTCGATGGAGCTTTCAGTTCATCAGTGTTCTTAGTGCTTTTAACGGCACTGGCGGAGAAAACGAACTGAACCTGCTTATTACTGCCATTAGCAGTCATTTAGCCATCTCTGACGCTGGTAACTTGGTTGGTCGCTTCACCTGTGCTCTGCCAGTGCTCACCTGAACTCTCATTTGGCCATAGCACGCACCACTTGACCGTGCAAGGAGCACTCTTTCATCAGCTCTTTATCAGCTCGTTATGCGAGCAAACCAATGGCTTCCATCGGCGACTAATCTCTCCTTCACTGCCTCTCTTCCTTCTAACCCTCTAGGCAGACTTGCTGCTGCACTCAATTACCGCTTTCGCTGATGCTGGCAATTGTTCAACCTGGTAACTTGCACTGATTAACGCCATTATGATTACATAAATGGCGATTGTCCTGCCATAATAAGTGCTGCCCATTATTAGATTAACTCGATTGATGCCACTGTAGCAGTGGAACACAGCAGCAAAGTTTTGCCAGTGTTGCTTGTCGAACAAGGTAGCACCACCATCTGTCGGTATTGCCTGGTCGCCACTTTTTGCTAACCTTGTTGCCGATCACAATCGCACCTTTCGATCGATAGTCTACTGATCGACGGTTCAAAAAAAATCGCTGAAAAAAGTCTAACTTCTATCGCTAATGCACTCAAGCAAATCAATTTGTCATTAGGAAGGTTTTCTGGCACCTTCTTGACTGAATTCCTGTATAGTCAAGTCCTCGCGGTGGTATCTGAATTGAATTCAGTGCTGAACTTCTTTAAAGTGTCAAAAGTTGAATTCGGTGCTTGTCAAAGCAAAAGCAGCAGATGCAATAGATGTAGTAGATGGAGCACGATTTATTATAACCGCTTTAACTCAAGCAAAATGATATTAATTTGGATGTCGCCGTGGAGCTCAGGTCTGCCCACACGTCTTTGCCTTTACTCGTTGTGCGGCTGAGGATGCGTGGTCTCTGTGTATTGGTTAGACTTTTTTCTTGTCGGCGAACTTGACTCCATTTGGCGGCATTAATCTCTCCGATTCTATTACGCTCCTTCGACAGTCTGCTCCCTTTTGCCATTGACTGGCCAGTCTCCTTTGAAGCACAGTCTCTCTATCCATCTCATTTATTATTTTAATGTCTTGCACGGTAATCCCACGCCTGTCGGGCACTGCACTCTACTTTGAAGAAATTGAAATCACTGCCAATTGATGTAAACGATGTACTTGATTGCTGTCCCCAGTTGTCGTTGTACATCTCTCAATGGATGTTGTCCATTACTCGTACTCAGACACACCAGTACCACTGTGGAGTATGACTTTTCTTAAGCGTACGCACTCTCCTCCTGGCATTGCTTAATCGCTCACTGCCCATTTTCACCATATATCGCCAGTTTTGTCTGAAATGAACACACAAAAAGAAAGAGACAGGCAGACAATGAGCACCCGTACATGTCTCCACCAAGTGCCTACTCACTCTGCCTTTTGTGTGCGGTTGCTAATTGGCTTCTCTCGGTCCAGGTTTGCGGCAGCGCTTGCGCTCACTTGACATCTTCTCCCCGGTCTCTGCGTCTCTTCGACAGCGGCGGCGTTGTCAGTGTGGAGCAATGCAAATGCTAATCAAGCTCGTCATTACACAATGCTTATTATCGTCGTCATTAGAGTCTTGTTATTGCCTGCTCTGCCATTGCCATTTACATTAATGATTACCCTCTTACTCACCAATTATTTGCAGTCTTACTTTCTTGCTGGCAGCCCCCTCTTCTTCAGCTCCTTCTTCAGCTCCTCTCCTTTTCTCTCCTCCCTCTCAGCTGCCTCACTTCCTTGATTTCCTCTAATTCTCGTCTGTTTGTTTTGCACGCGTATTTATATTCTTATACTCGGGCAGGCAATCATTTGGCCTGCAATGCCAGTAATGACAGCAGTTGAGCTGGCAGCTAGCTACTGCAACTGACTCTGCCAGGCAGGCAGGCCCTCTCATTCACTCAATTCTTGGCAACTCGATCTCCGGTGGATAGATTCGCTTGCTGCCTGTGCCCCTCTGCCACTTTTCACCGAGAGCCTTTCACTCAAGGGCATTTTGGCATCACTTTCTGTCATCGACGTGTTTGCATACATTTGCATAAGTGCCCCTGCTGGCTGTGGAAGCCCTTGCCAGCAACAACAGCAATATGCTGGCTAACCAGTGGCGACACTACTGATGTCATGTTGGCCAGTCATGGACCACCTCCAACTCTGGTACCTTAAGCTCAGTCAATCCGTCTCCGCACTGAGGCTGCAATCTTGACGAGCTAATCGCACGCCTCGAACAAGCAGTCATTCATTACTTTAATTAAAGTGATCTCACAAGTTCTGTTGTTTGTCTTGCCTCATCCTTATCGTCCCTTTGTCGCCAGCCGACTGGCTCTGTGCTTCCCAAAAGTCGCTTTGTTTGTGCTTTTTGGTTCTCACCACCACGAGGCTTTCTGGTCGCTCAATATAGCTGCCCTCAGTCTTCCTCCTCGTGGGTGCTATGTGGACTCAGTGCCTTGCTGCCTCTTTGCCGGCCTTTGTTCGAGTTTTTTATATAATTTACACTGCTTTGCAATGAAGGCACTAATCAACTTGTGCTAGACTCACTCCATCTGCTCTGTATTTCCTTGGCGACACTGACTAATCGCACTTTCTGCAAGAGACACACATTTGCATGGGGACATCACAGTCACTCTTGCTAATAATGCTAATGTACACACAAACACTGGCCATTGTCAGGCTGTGATTCTCCCTTGCTGTGTGTGGCCATTCATCAAGAATGAACCACTTTTGCCACTAGCTGACAAGGTGACCATTATCGATGGCTAATTACGCATTATGGCGTGTGAGAGACAAATTGGCCGCACAGGAGAGTGAGCACAGAGTGGATTTAAGCAGTGATCGGTGCACCCACTCCACTGTCCTCCGTTAGGTGTTGAGCCACTAGACAAGAGTCAACAAAACCACCTCAGTGCGCAATTATGCCACTGAGTTCAGGAGGAGTTGCGCTAAGCTTTTGAATGCTCCAACTCTAACTGGACATTAGCACTGGACCACATTTGCATGTTGCTTTAAACCAACACAAACAACCGCTGACATGGTGGTAAACAAACATAGTCGTTAATGGCTGCAGCTTCATTATCTCCATTGTCGATCACGTATAATTTATTTGGCTCGCTGAATCATTGTTCAGTCACTGAAGTCTGCTGAAGCCGGCCAAGACGATTTTGGACCTTTTGAGTCCTCCTCATCGGCAGCCACCGTTGGCAGTCCAATGACAACCTTTTTGACGTTTTTTGGCAATCCTTCATTTCCTTTGCATTCGGTTGTGCTGCGTTCAGCAACAAGTTGAGCTCTTAAGCTCCTCAACGAGTATTCTAATTTGGCGCCAAGCAGTCACACCTTGCATTGATGCGAACGCTATTAATTGTGCCAAGTGCTCCTCGTGAGTGCGGCAATAGGCTCACTCGTTAGCGGTCAAGATAGATGGATGATGGCACAGCAAGCGTGGCTGTGATTAACGCGATTAGATCGATTGTTGGCAGTGGCGGTGCAGTCAATGAACACTCTTTTCGTCTGTCAATTGTCTCGATGCAGTCTGCACTTGCCAGAGTGCCTCATCATCATCAGCCAGGCAACACGCGAAACCTGTGCGCGTGCACTCAGCTGCTTTTGCTGCTGCTGCTGTTGTTGATGCTACTTCTACATCTGCACAGGGGAACAGGTGTGAATTGAAGCTTTTCTAATGTTGACCATTTGCATGGCTAATCGATGCTAACTCGATAAGGCGCTCAGAAATGGTCTCCACGGTTTTGAACCATGACCATCAACAGCAGTTGATTTTTTTCTGCAATTTTCAACATTTTTATTTTATTTAGTGCTTTTTGAGACAATGACATTGCCAAATGACTGGTCAATGCCACTGTATTGGAGCGTGAATAAATGACAAAGGTTTATCGATAGCATGCATTCACTTTACTGTCGCCTCTGTTTTACCTTAATTAAACAAAAAATATTTTATCTAATTCTTTTATGACAACATTCGTGCACAACAAATTTTAAAAAAAATTGTTTTGCATTACTGAACATGTACTGTTTTTAATTTTTAAACAACCGAATAGCAATAGTAAAGTAAGCATAAAAATAAGTTGCCTCTGCTGTTCGACACTTTCCATTTTAAATTGGTCCAATCTCTCTGAAATACTAAGCCGACTTCTTGCACTTGTCAGAAGCATCTCCATTATTTTTCTGACTGACCATCGATTACAGTCTAAATTTGTGCGGCGTATTTTTGCAATCTGTCTGACAACTGCCAGTTGTACTATGAAAGTAGACGGGCGAATATGAAAGTAAAGAGATGCCATCGATTCGAGTGCTCTTTTTAGCTGTAACCTCGACAGTTTCTTGTCAAAATGCAGTCACTTTTTCTGTTTTCAGTCGTCAGTTTGTTTATCCTTAACTGGAAAGCATCACTTTAATTGCGGTTCCATTGGTTTCTAAATGAAACCTAATTTGCTTGATCGCATCACTCGTTGGCCTAATTTGCATTGAACAAGCGTATGGCAGTATTGTTCTCGTTGATCGTTGAGATGCCACTTCACTGGATGCACACTCCTTGTTGTTGGTTTAACTGCTGGCCATTGCGAACAAAGCCTAATTTAGCATGTTCAGCTCTTCATGAGACTCACGTTACTTGCCGGGTAAGATCATGACAAGCGACATGTTGTTCCCTGAAAGTAGTGCACGGACTTCTCTAGATGGACTCGGGTGCGATCTCCAACAGATGATTGCACGCTTTCCGACTGTGCATACACTGGCACTCACTTCACAGGCATGTCTGCTCTTGGTTCACTCTTTTTTGTTGCGTTCTCAGTTACGCAACAGTATTTTCCATCGTGTTAATCAAATAATGATTCACCAAAAAGAGAGATTAATCACATTTTGTTTTGATTAATTGCTTAGTAGAGCATCAGCAGCAACGGCTGAATTGTTCTCTTACCTTGACTGTGGCTTATGAGAGCGCAAAAGGCGAGCCAATAAAAGTTTCAATTTAAAGTAATCCTAATCGGCCAGTGGTCTGCATGCCTGCCTAGGTGTTCAAGGTGATTCAAAATGCACAATGGACAGCACACATGGCACATTGCACGCTTCTACTCGGCAGCCAACATGCGCTGGCCACTGCTCACTGCCCAAACAATGATCGTGCTCTAGTAGTGCCTAGTAGTGTGCACACCGAGGCGCCATCGGCGGCAGCATGGGGCACGTCTATTGAGTGCAGGTTCGAGGTCACATCTAGTGCCAACAGCCAGTGAAGCACACGCCGTCAAAATGCTGTCTGCTTTTGACTGGATTCTTTTTCCCTTATCACCACCGCCACCACCACTACTGAGCTGTTTGTTTCGTTTGACGACATTTTGAATTATTCTGAGCGTCACATCTTAGAGAGAGAGAGAGAGAGAGTAAAGTGAAAGGCGCACACTTTCCTTGGCAATCACTCGTGCGACCATTTTCCGTCGCACGAAGAGGGGTTCCAGAGAGACAACAGTGCGACACGATGCGCATCGCTGCCGAGGCATACCACTCTGCACACTCGAAGAGAAGCACACACTGCCTGAGTGAAGAGAGCACAGAGAGAGCAGGTGAAGACAATCACGCCTTGATTGATCACTTCATCTACATTGGCTGGCGAGCAAGACAATCGAACTTGTCATCGCACTCACGCCAACTGTCGCCCTGAAACGCTGTCACTGCGCTGAAGAATGATTTCCTCTCGTTCTCTCCTCTCCTTCATTCTACCTGCCCAGCTCATTACCACTGTTTTCTCTGCCGTTGTTCACTCACTGCTTCACACTTCATTTGCCTGCACTGAATTTTCACGTCTGGTGTTACTGTAATTCTGCTGTTTTGATAGAGGAAGCCTAGAGACTACTCTAGTGGTACTGTCATGTCCACTGCAGTAATTAACAATCTTGCCAATTGTCGGGCACAAAAGTTGTAGCTACAGTCACTTTACTTTTTCGCTTAATAATTTCCTTCTGCTGGTTTTAGGCCAGTTTGCTTGACTACTCACAAGCATCCCTGCTTTTGATATCCGTTTCTTATTAGAGATGGTAAATTTCGTTTGTGGTCTGATGAAGTTTTAATTGAAAAATGTTAATAAAGAATAAAAGAGCAGTACAATCAACTGAGACTGCTAAAAATGAAGTGTTGTACAAAAATGTGTGTGTGTGTGGTAATGAACAGAATAGTTTTGCAGCTGATCTACTGCAGTCGCCGACGGGCGTCGCGTCGCTATTATACCGCTTGCAGCATTGCCCTCTTCTTCAGTTTCCGTCGATGGCGTGATTTGTAGTGCAAGCTGTATTTGCCATTTCGGAGTCTTTGCATTGGCATGCACGCCAGTAAACTTATTAATTTAATTTTGACAAATTGCAATTTTTTCTTGGCTCCTAAAGAACTTCAGACAACAACAATGCTCTCCACTTTCAAGCATTGATTTATTTTTGTTTTTTGCTATTGCTGTTATTGTTTTGCTACTTGCCGGCAACTTGACTTGAGTTTTTGCTAATTAAAAACTACGCTTCATTCTCACACACACACACACACACACAAACACTTACTCAAACTGACGGTTCTTCGCTCTTTTGCAGTTGACTCCGCTCCTGGAGCACCAAAAGAGCGGTGAGTGGCACTTGATTTGGTGGTAGTTAATTCAATTACCCATCCTCATCTCGTGCCGGCACCATGCGTGAAAGTGTATCACGATGCGCTCGATGCAAGCCACGATAATCGCGCTCCGATCGCATCAGTTTGGCCACTTTTCTGGCCGAGCCTCTGCTTTCTGTTTTGGTAAAGAGCTCTCTGAGGGTTGCGTGTCCACAGCGCTAGCTCCTCATTGCTCATCAGTACCGTACCGAGTGTTTGATTGCTTAATACTCACACACGAGCCGCAGCCAACAAGTTCGGTGATGCTCTACTCTGATGCAGTATACTGCTGCTGTTGTTGTTGCACGAGAACCTACCATCTCAGGTCGAGATCACTTGACCGAACTCTGACCACTATTATCTGATCTAATGTTCCTTTGGCTTTTGCCGCACTTTCGAACCAGGAATTGCAGCTTCTAAACAAATTGCATTGTCATTTTGTAGTTTTTTTGCTCGTTTCTTCCTCTTTTGCTTTTGCTCATCGATGGGGCACATCATCACAGTTGAGCGTAGAGTTGAGAAAATTCCAGGCAAAATTAGAGATCACTCTGCACTCTGCACGCATTCTTCTCATTGCTGATGTTTTCTATTGCCAGTTAAAATTAATTCGATTACCACCAATTGGCACCTCCATTCTGCTATTCTGCCTCTGCGCTTCTTCAGTGGCCCTTTAAAGAACCCATACATACACTCTATAGCAATGACGCCAACAATTTTAATCGTTGAAAAGCTGATTATTAAACTTTTTTGCATAATTTTGCATATGATTAAAATTTTAATAAGCTTTACTTCACTGCAAATCATACATTTTTTGGGTGTATTTGCATAAACACCAAAGTAGTCAGATTTTTTCAAAAAGAATAAAAAGGGTGGAAAAATCAGTCTTGCTGTTTCCTTCTTTATTCTTTTCTATTTGAACGAGTTCAGTGTTGAACATAGCAGTTTACACATTTCATTTTGGCTGAAGACAATTTTATTAATTTTCTTATTGAACCATAAAGTGTTACTTGCGTCTTTTCAGTTTGTTTGATAGTTACTAAGTGGGTCGTTTGTGTGTGTGAAAGCTTGTGATTAAATTTGATTTAGCCGATTCGATTTGCAAACAAAGTTTTTTTATTTTTGTTTTTTCTAAACCGTGGAAAGACAAATTTCTAATATACATAAAACCTTTAAGATATTTTTTTTGGAAAACTTTTTTGTCAGACATTTTTACTACTGTAACCAACATATTATATTTTAAGTGCAATTTATTGTTTGCTTCAATTAATGTAATTTCAAAGATACAGGACTGTTAATTGTCATTTCTAACTCTAGTATTTTTGAAAAAATGTGCAAGCATTCACTAGTGGAATCGGTTGTAGAGTCAATATTCACCCGGCTGGGCACAATAACAATTGTAATTTTGTATGCTTCAACTCGTAAAGTACTTACAAATGGCTTCATTTAACAATTTACTTTTACCGTTGGAGTGTGAAATGGCTTAAATTACTATGGCAAAAGTCGCATCCTTTGTCATTGACTTTTTATTGTCTGCTGATTCGCCATCAAGTGCATCACTCTCTTTTTTCAAGCAACTGAGCATTTTTCATTCAAAGAACAGGACACAGTTCATTGTGCAAAATAAAGCAAAAGAAAATTCAGTCAAATGCAATTTGATTCTGATCTCATTGAGGTGCTCCTTCAATTGTTTTTTACAAAAAAAGGAATCACTTGTGCGTCGTACATGCCCTAAAGGGAGCACCATTCTTCCGTACGGTGCTTCAATTGTTTTGATCCAAATTAGCAACTCACCAGACAGTAGAGCACACTTGAAGCGTTTTCAAAACGTTTCTACTTTTAAACGCGCATGGTGAATATAAAGTAAAGCTTTATGTAAAGCAGTTTGAAGTGAACAGGTTTTCCTTGCGGCTCTGTAGTCGATGTATCAGCTATCGTCGTGATATATGCACACTTGTCCGGCCGACTGCATCTTGACCATTAGTTGGCTGCATCAGCACTGAAGCAGTCTGAAGGAGCACCATCAGCACTGCTGCTGCTGCTGCTTCGGCCGTCTAGCACTAGCCATTTCACCTTGTCAGCTATAAAATTTTGTCCGTTGCTTAATGGGCTTGAGGATCTAGAGAAGAGGAAAAGGAACCACTTTTTAAATGACCGAAACGTCCTCTATTTAGTTCCTATTTGTTTGAAATCACTTTCGTTCAGTGGATGGCCCACTTGAAACGGCAGCAGCTCGATGGTGCCGACCAAGGATGTTCGTTTCATCTTTTTCTTCATTAAGGTGAGCACTCATAAAGCGTTTTGTTTTTTCGCTACGTAGCAAACAAGAGAAGGCAAAGAAAACTGCAGCAGCACATGGTCAGCAAAATCCGTTAGTACTTGAGAATCAATTCGCTTCTTACGATGCTCCTCGCACAAGTTGAAACAAAGTAAAGAGCAAAAAGTGTTGTCCACCGTCAAGTTGATGCAGTTTCTCCTGTCTTCCTTTTCCACTTAATTGTTGGCTACACATCACAGTCACTTTTTTCGGATGGCTCCACATTAGCAACACAATTTATGGACAAGGAAATGAGACACTTGTAGACGGTGATGTATGCAGCGCCGATCACTGTTTTCTGTCACTTTGTATTGTATCTTCTTCTCTTCTAGTGGCCAATTTTTATGGTCTCTTAGGCCACCTAGCTAGTTGTAATGTAATGTGAGCCACCTTCACTGCCACCACTACGACTTCTACTATTACTGATACTATTGGCGATCATTAACTTGTGTTGGAGACAAACACTGCCGAGTTCAGTTTGTCATTTGTGCAGGATTGTGTTCGTTGGCACATCAACTGACCTTTCATCAGACATTGTTGCTATTGTTGTTGTCGTCTGCCGAACCTGTCAGTCGAATCATGTGTCGCTAATTATCAAATAAGTGCCAATCGATAGTACAATTCACGCGCAGTGCGCACTAAAGTTATCGACAACAAAAATTGCCACTCTCCGAAATCGTTTCTAGCATTGGACACTGTCACAAGGGCAAACTGAAACTAGCACTGCGACAGGACTGCCTTCTTCTTATCTCAAGTGACTGTGATATTCTTGCCTTCCAATCACTATGTCCACATCTAATTAACATAGTTCGTCAGTGGTGGCATTCATAAATCATTGCCTGCCCAGTCCCTTGGCTAGGCTCGGCGGCTGCGGAGACGAAGAGAAGACCAAATGAGACGTGTACCAGCAAGCCGCAGCAGGAGTTTGGCTTTTGCTGCCAGCGTTCAGTCAAAGTGTATCAGCCTCTGCCTCTGTCTGCCCCGTCAGACTGTCTGACCGACCGGTTAAGCCGAGTGGGCACCACGAGAACTGACGTCGTCTCCTCAGCAGCAGCAGCAGCGACTGTTGAGGTTCCTTCATTTGCCGTGGCTTTGTTTCGTTTCAATTAGCGCACTGAGTCGATCTATCAATGGCACTGTGGCCAATCTATCTCTGTCTGCAGACAGGCAAGAAAGCAGGCAACAGCAGCAACAGCAGCTTTCCTTCGTCTGGCATCTGCGCTGGCCACGATGTGTCACCCAAGAGGCAAAACGCCAACCCGCCACCGCTGCCATTTCGTTGATTTGCATTTTATCAGCCACCTCATCTTTTAGTTACCTGGCCAATCAGATTTGCGTCCCGAACAGCATTTCAGGGCACAGAGACCATGCAGACATGCCGGTGGCATGTTGCACAGGCCCCGCTCTGCCTCGCTTCTTTTACGAGCCTCATTGGTCCTCCATTTGCATTGCTCTGCACAAGATGTAATCTTCCTTTTTTCTCTCTACTGCGACAACGACACATTTCATTACCTAGTCTTCAGTCTCTTCAGCTTTTGACAAATTTAAAATCACTTAAAAACTAGAATAGACAGTTCCGTTTGACACGTCGCCATTACTAAAAGTTATAAAAACCAAGGATAAGTAAAAGTAATATACAGCTCAGTGAGTTGATTATTTGATGTTAACCAAAGAGGTGGCTTCTACTTTACGATCCTATTTTTATGGTGGTCGATTTTAGTTCTGAACAAAGACAACTTCAAGTTAGCTCAGCCAAACCCATTGCAGTTGATGTGTGTTTCAAGTTAATTTTAAGCAAAAGTACAATGAATTAACTTATCAAGTAAACTGTCGTCAATAGTCACCAGCCCCGAGCGACTTTTGCAAAGTTGTAGTCACTAAGCGTATCCAAGTTTGTAGTATGTTTGCTCCAGTGCTCTTTGTTGACTCAATCAATTACCACTGTCTACTGTCCACTGAACTAGTTCAAAGTTGGTTTCATTTTGAAGCACTTTCTCTGCCACTGTTTCTGTCTGTTACTGTCTGTTCATTTTCCTGTCATCGACTTCTGGGCAAGGGGCACTGATGCCTCAGTGGCGTCAGTAGGTTTACTCTGCTTGCCCAACTGGGAATATCTGCACTCTCGATGAAAGCAGAAAATTGGCATACTGTCCTATTGTCATAATTTGTGCATTATTTTTGGCTGTAGTGAGCTAGAGTGCTCTCATTGAATGCAAATTTATAACTTCATTTGGTTCCGTGTTAATGGTCAGCTGCGCTTACTTGTTCATTTCCCGGTCGTCATATTTCTCTCTTTTTCTCTCTCTCTCTCTCTCTCTCTCTCTTCTCTTGTTACGTGGGCAGAGAAAAAGATAAAGGTGCACTTACCCGGACACTATCGCCTGATTCGTTATACTGTAAAATGAGTCGTTTGCATAAATGGAACCCTTTTTGAAGGGGTTTACATTCTGTACAGCACTAAAAACACTGGCGTACATCTACTGAACAAAATGTGGAGGAACTAGCCTCGTACAAGACCGGTCTCGTGGTAGCACCGCCTGAACTCGGCCAGTCTCTGCGCCTGCCCTGCTTGTGCTCTGACACGAATCAGCCAAGCTAGCCAGCCATGCGGCAATCTTCGCCGACCTGATCACAAAATGATCATGTCCTGCCAAAGAGCGCCTTCTTTTGCCGAGCTAGCAAAGCTATCACAGCTAAGCCCCCTCTGCTTCCCTCTCCGGTCAGACAGGTTTTTGTTCTTCATCTTTTTGAGCTGCGTTTTCAACAACTGCAGCAAAACATTGACTGCTCGACTAATCTCGATTGTCCATAGCATCGTCTGCTGTCGCAATCTTATTAGACAGTAGCCACCTTATTTACATGGACATTGGCACAAACACAAACACACACTTACAAGTGGACACGAGTGTCTCTTGGCATTAGCATCACAAAGGTATCTTTAATTATCTCGCTTATACTAGAAGGATGCTAATTTAGTGTTGTGTTCTTGAGGATGATGCTCAGCAGCAGCATGCTACTGACAGGAGCTGGGTTTCTGCCATTGCCACTTTCTGCTACTGCTACTGGGCAAATTGCTTTTCTGTCAAGATTGAATCTGCTCTACTTGCACTTTCAATTGTGCACCAACAATTAATTTCCTTGGCAGCTTTTTTGCCATTTCAGAATGGTGTTTCCTCCACTGCCCAGTAGCCAGCCACAAAACGTTCTTTATCGCCGCTAAATCAGCAGCCAACAATAGTCAACTGGCGGATATATCAGATGTAAGAAGCAGCCACTGTCTGCAATGCTGATTTTTCTAAATTCTTTTTTTTCTTAACTCAATTGTCGCTTTTTATTAGGTCACTCACGAATTGTGTATTGATTTGCCAGAGATGTGTGTCGTAGTATCATTTTCACTATCGTTTTCCGCTTTAGATCAACTTTGATTGCTTTTCTCAGTGATCCAGTGATGTCTGGAAATGATGCGGAATATTATCACTAGCCAAGCGTGATGGCATTTGGATTTAACGGTTTAAAAAGTTTGAAAATGTGATGGCGCGGTAATTAAGTGGATCTTGTTAATTGCCATTTCTGGCATTTTCTTTAATGTGTGTGTGCATCAGTTTGGACAGTATTCTCAGTAACTTTTTTAAACTAAACCCTTGCATATGAGAATGCAAGAATGCATATGCGCCTGGTAATGGCAAGGAACATGTGGCAATTGGAAAATACCATTTTTGGAAGAGTGTTAAGTGGAAAGTAATTTTAAATTTATTATTAAAAGTGCAGAAACCGTCAGTGGAAAGAACGAGTGAAAAGATGGCACTGCGTGATAAGTGCGACTGAAGAGGCAACACAACCCAAATTGAAATCGTGCCTGTGGTAGGGCTGCTGGTAGTGGTGCTGCTGGTTGCCACTTTCTCGGCCGATTAGATTCACACCGAGAGATTGCCTTAAATTGTTTCACTGCCGCCACCAGCGGATTGTTCTAATTCACCGCACCACCATTTCACCATTTCACTACCCATTCTCGGTGCATATATTCGCGTTCACTCCACCTCGTTCTCTCTCCCTTTCTCGTTAATGCGATGCCGTGTCGATTAGTCCCATTGTCTCCCTTTGCACATTAAGATTTATAAATTGCTTCTCACTAGTGAGAGTGTTACTTTTCTTTGTCATGAAGCACAGCAGCAACCGTTCAATTGCTACTACTGCAGGAGGCTCAACTCTCACTGGCACCCAACTGCAACTGGATGACAAAGAGTCGCAGTACGTGATCACATTTACACTGTCTACTTGAGAACATTGCAGAGAGCATTGGTCATTTGTGATTGCCAATGCAGACAAAGTGTGAGAGCACTCACCTGCCAACACATGCATCTTTCTCAAACTGAAAACCTTGAATTTTTCGTTTAAGTTTGCCACTGGCAGTGATGAAATGAATTTCACTTCTTTGTGAATCAATTTGGTTTGCTGGAGCATTTGATCAAAAAGCATCAGTAGTAGTAGAAGTAACCCTAGCTAGTAAATGGCTTACACAATCGGATTTTGCCGCCAAATAGTGCGCCTTTTTTTATAAGTTACCTGCTTTTTATTACTGCACGCATTAATGCACTTACAAGTCGTAAGTTGCGTTAACCGACTGTACAAACAGAAGCACAAGCAGCACGCAAAGCAGTGGTGAGTTTCAGAAAACAATTTATTTGTGGCTATATTTTATGGATTTTTCCGCTTCGTTTGGTGATCGTGTTAATGTTTATTACACTACCTGTGTGTTTTGGATTTTTATGTATAAGCATTTTAAAATTTTCTTTTATTTAAAGAATGTTAGACAAAACTTACTGTTAGAGAATTGGTCTCATTGGTTTCACTATAAAGTGTTTACTTTATATTTTTAGTTAATTTTTTCATAATTTCTCACTTTTTGAGATGAAGTGTCTGCGCCCCGGCTATCGGCAAGAATCGGCCAATTCTAGTCAAAAAGTTTGGTCAGAGGAGAACCCGGACTGTCCGACTGTTTTTATGATTTTTATTTATTTATTTATAGTCTTGCCTTTGTCTATCAATGCCGATGGTAAGTACTGCAAACGCTGAGTAAATTTGTTCACCTGATGAAGCACAAGTATTTAGCTTGAATGTGTTTTCAATGTTGAAAAATGTAAGCAACATAAAGAATAGTGCCGCCAACAGTGCAAATCCTGCGTTTTGAGCTAAGTATGAGGTGAAGTGAATCTTTGTCGACGACAGTGGAATGGACGGTTGAAGTAAAACAAGCGGCATCTTAGAATGATGCGGCTGCTTTGTCCTGGTCGAGGGCTTAGCAGAGTCCAACAGCAGCAACAGCAGCAGCACTGTGAACAGTCGAGCCACTCGAGCCACTTGCTCTGTCGGCACTTGTCTCACTGAACCACTACTAAACGTTTCTGCTTGTGTGTTTATGGGAAAAGATGCTCTAATAATTTATGTATCCGCAGTAGCCCGATAGCTTATACAGAGCAAAATGGCAGCAACCAAAAACCTAATCCAAGATTGACTTGAAAATTGAATTATGATCAGGCCGACAAGGCAAACAATAGATGAATAAAGTTTTTATAATTGACTTTTCCTACCATTGACACGCGGAAATGCTTTGGGACAGCTTTGATCATCAGAATGTTCGAACACTGTACTGGATGATTCTTTCTCGCTCGACAAGGAAACTCGGAGAACAACAAAACAACTGTCAGTGTTTGGTTGGACTCATCACCAAGGGCACTGGCAGCTTAGTTTGATGTCAGTGACTAGGGTGACTTGGTGATGGCGCCCTGCCATAGGAAGGTCGATTGATTTACTCGCTCCTCCATCGCCACCGTCAGAGGACTTGTCACTGTCAACTGTCTGACTTTTCTCCTCACTTACAAGTGATTGTCTGTGCTCTGCTGGTAATACGGCAGTTTGCAGCGGCCAGTGCAGGTATGATTACGGAGTCAGCTCTGCAGTCAACACTCGTCGGTCTCCATTATTCCTGCATAATGTTCTCCTTTAGTGGAAAGACAAAGCAAGAGGGGAAAGCTTCTGCCAGTCTCTCTGTCTGTCTGCCTGGATGGCTGTGTGTGTTTGTGTGTTGTGTTTGATTTGTGGCACTTTCAGTGACCACACTGGCAGTGATCTATTATTACACGCCAATTACCAGCACCATTGAGCTGAGTTGGCTGTGGCGGGGGCATCAGCAGCTCGATAACAGCTCGCCAACGATATGCTTGTTAGCGTGTATGGTCTCTCGCCAGTTTGCCGCACGATGCGAATGATGATCATTGCACTGTCATTATCGTGCCTGTGGCGAATCACCACCATCAATGGACGACCGTAGACGTGGCAACCCTGCCTGTCCTCTTCTCCCCTCTCTCGCCCCAATGTCTTGGTAATGTGCCTGCACTGGCTGCTGCCATCTTCCTCCAGCATCGTCATCCTCTTTCTGACCTCTACGCCTCGTCACACAATTTACTGTGAGTTAGTGTGAGAGTGCCATCATCCACCCACCTTTGTGAAAGTCCAGGCGATCACGATTCTAGAGAATGGCAGTCAATTTTTACGTCCTTAGAGTAGAAAGTTATGCAGCCTCGGCTAAATGAGTGATTTGCTATTGCAGCATACTTCACGACTGCAACTGAGAACTCTCAGTTTCTAAGCAGTGCTGCTGTCGAAGTGACTTGCTTGTTTGCTTACGCTGCTTCATCAATTACCGGATAATTACAATGGCGCGACAATTGATTCCTCGGTGTAGTGTACTACTGCCACCAGCTAACTAGTGCCAGTGGCAGTGGCCAGCACTGATCATTAGTAGTCGACTGGGCGTGAGTCAACTGCGACAGCAACTGCTCACACTAATTTGGTGCTTGTTTGTTTATGTCTACTGTCTACTGGTGATCGTGTTAACAAGCCGATAAATCTACACAGTCGCTGGTGCATACTTCTCCTGATCACTCACTGCGCAGTCTTTGTTGGTGGTCGCGCGAGCTTTGGCTAATTTAAATTCTTATTGATCACTCCCTTCTGCGCCGCTGACTGACACTATGAGGGGACAAGTTGCCAGAGCGAAGAACGTAGCCTGCCAGGCCAGGTCGAATAATCTTCAGGCCATGTCAGTCCCGGCCTACATCGAAGTACGCTTTCTCGTCAAGTAATCTATTTCAAAATTGCTTATCATAATTCAATTTATCCTAATCTGAGCGAAGACGTCGAAAGATCTGAACGGTGCTTGGCACTTCATTTGCAGCTCCACTCCCGTTAGAGTTATCCCATTGAGCTCACTGTTTTCTCCTAATAAATGCTTACCAAAGAGCAGAAGAAGCAGCAGCAGCAAAATTGAGCATGATTGATTCCTCTGACTTGACTTTGATGTGTCTATTTGCACTACTAACAGTGCCTTCCCCTTTTTTGACTGTTGAATAAAGTGGGCGATTTGGTCAGAGAAGAGCAGACATTTCGCCTGCCAAAGTAGTGTCAAAAACGATGCTAAGCGGTGCTAAACTTGGCAATGCTCAGGCTGTCCTTTCCTCTCAACAATAGCACCTTTCGACGTCTTTCACTGTTGCTCAGGCACTTTCAACGCCATCACTGACCTTAGTCATTCGATGCCTTGTGAATGTGAATGTGTGTTTGCTCATGCCAAGTGCATCTGTCCATTCTCGAGAGTGCCCCCTTGTATGCTGTGTGCATGTGTTTGCCTTCACGTTTCACTGTCCAGGCAAATTAATTCTTGAAAAGGGAGCACTGAGCACAAAGAAACTTGGCCGACTGATACGACTTGCAACCGGCAGCGTGCTCGGCCTAGAAGCAGAAGTCGTGCAGGAAACCTGTTAATTAATTATTTACAAGACACTCACGATTTGGCTGAAGTGATAAAGCGTTAGAATCACTTTGTCACTGCTCTTGCTGACTGCTGATGCGCAGAGCATGCTTGCTACATATGCCTGGCAGATTTTACTCTGACCGTTTATACATTTGATTTAGTAACTAACTGGCTCAATCCTGACAGCTCTTATTCTGATCAAAGTCTCATTGCTTGCGACTTGTGGCTAACAACTACAACAATCCCGAAAGTGAAGCCATCTCGGCGTGCACACTAAAATGATCTTTTACTCCTTTTTCCTTTCTAATAGTCATTTGATGGAGTTAGTTTGTTTTTTTATTGAGCACTGTTTACTCGACACACTAATGAGAAAGAGCTCAATCTTTAACTTGCTCATCAAACAGAAAATGAGAACGAATAGAAAATCTTTCTTCTAACTTTGGTACTTCTTAATGTCAATTTGCTCAATTTAAGTTTTTACCCAGCATTATTTCATTTAACTCTAGTCAAACAAATTGCTGTTGTTGTTGCAAGCTAAAAGAAAGAGAGCTTGTTAGTAGTCATTGATGGCTCCAAGTTTAACTTGAAGCAAACAAGTGGAGCAATGTTTACTCAGTGAGCGACAAGAATTTTTTGGCACGCGTTGCTTTCCTTCTATGCTTAATTAATTCGTCGTACTAATCATGTTTATCTTCTTCTTCTCTTTCTAGGTATGTTTTTCTTCTATTTCATCATCACTGGCATTGCAGCACATTTCTCTTCCAACTTTTGGCTTTTTCTATCACTGCTGGAAAAAATTATGATAAACTAATTTACTTTTGGTTGACACTGCGGGGATCACTTGTTTGTAAAAAATCTTCACTCAAAGGTTGACTTGGGCTCATTAACGGTAGAAAAAAATTTGTGGCGCGCAGGTTTTGTTTTGATTAACTTTTTTCTAATAATTAGTTAGATAAAACGCAGTGAGAGTCAAATATTTGCATTGGGCTATGAACTAAAACTAAACTGCTGTTGTAAGCTTGCTCTTTTTGGCCTGTTTATTCTCTTTTTTCTGTTAGCAGTCTAGACACGCTGGAACAATCCGCTTTAGCGATTTATATGAGTAAATGCAAGTCTCATTCTCGCTAACTTGAAGGCTTTTTGGCCAGCCAAGCTAATCACTTATTAATAATGCAGCCTTTGCAACACTAATTTGTATTGTTTATCGATGTCACTGCCTTGTCGACTTGTCTTGCCCTTTCCAGACTGTGTTGAGCAGTCCAGTGCTGTGCCTCGTGCTTCTCGTTCCAGTGGCGACCAGCTAATTCCTTTTGTAATTCCTTTGTTTGCAAATTAGTGTCGATGCGATCTTTTTCTTTTTTCTTCTCAGCGTCACTATAAATAGCCGTTCAGCAATGGGTAAAGACAAAAAACCTAATGAGCCAATTATGAGACGCGCGCGTTTGTTTCGACGTCTGTCGTTGCAAGCAAGCCCTATCGATCATGGCCAAAGTAGAACATCTTTGCAGAGTACTTCGCTGCGTTGGCTTGATTTGAATTCGATCTATTTTTGCTGCGTCTCTCAACAGTGTAACACACTCTTCACTTTACAGAAAATGCTGATCACTTGTGAGGGAGAGATGAGCATTTGTGAATTGGCCACTAGCCTTAACTTGAGGCCATGATCACACTTGAAACGCCCCGCTTGTTTGCAAGCAGCAGCTGACAAATTGTTTCCCTTTCGAATCGTGATTCTGCTTCTAATTGCTCGTGCCGCTTCAGCCGCTTTATTGCCACTTTTTTGCAATGCAACTTTCTCTTGAGTTCTCTTTTCTGCTTGTAACGAAACTGAAATTGAATTACCTAAAGTAAAATTAGACTGCGGGCTGCGCCAGTGAATGCACGTCATTCGTCGTGGTGATGGTGGTGGAAAGACTCACTCACTCTCTCTTTTGCCTTGGTATTCCCACACCAATCATCAGCTCGTTAAGCAGTGCGCCAGTTGCTCTTCTCTGACTTTGAGAAGACCTTTCTAGTCGGTCTCGTTTGGTTGTTTAATTGCATTCGTGCTATGACTGCTGTCCATGTATTTGTTTTACCCACTGCCGTTTGCCATTTGGGGTACTCCACTGAGTTGGGATGACTCGGACATCATGAGCAGCAGCAACCCCCACCCCACTAGTAATTAATTCCAAAGCCCGCCGTATGCCTGGGCAGTTGGCTTAAGACAATCGACGCTCTGTCTGTGATATCCGTTGTCTACAGTTTGCCCAATTACTGCTTAGCATTTGGCAATTACTTGCTCGCGCTTGTTTGCAAGTTGGCAAGTTATTAAGACTCTATTAGTGTAGGACTTTTTTCAGCAAGACAAACAGCACTTGAGCAGCACTGTAGATCGAAGTGCTGTCCATCGAAGCGGCAATGGCTCTCCTATGCAAATAGACCCACCGTCACTTGCTAGCTAAGTGGTAGTGCTCCACTGCCACTCTCATGAAGATGCTGATGCCCAAGTGACAATTGCCCTTTGTAGATTGGCGATCGGCAGTTTTGTTTGTGTGTCTCATTTGTCAGTGCCCTTCGTTGAGTGAGGAGATCAAAGGAAGGGAATAGAGTCGCCGAATTGTCTAGTTCCAGTGGCGGAACTAGACAAAACAACATGAAACTCATCTAACCATTGCCCACTCAAAGCCATTTGCCTGTTCATTTCTGGCTTCCTTGGGTTTGGCACACTGCCTTTCTCACTTTCAGAGAGTACAGTAATGCCGCTCTGTGCTGTTGCCACTACATCAATGTTTTATACAGCAGTATATAAGTCTAGTGCATCTTATATGCTAAAAGTCATTGCTTTGTCTGTTCTGTAGCATCTCTCTTGAACTGGCTAATGACACAACAATGTAAGCCCAAAGAGGAAGCAAATGCCTTTGTTCCGATAGCTGATCGCAATTTGCAAACATATGTTGCTCTACATTGTTTGATTTGTATCACTCGCAAGTGGGGGTGTTTGCGTTCGATCAATTTAGCTTGCTCACACAGGCTGATGAATATGAATAATAGATAACGGAGAGAGGTGGTGCTGCCACACTTGGCAAACAATCGGCCGACCAGTGGTGAGCAGCCAAGTGCAAAATGTCAAGTTGCTCCAGTTTAGGTTACTAACACCCGGGCACTGTGTGAAGGCGATTTCAGCAAGTTGTGTTTTAGTTAAAGTGTGTGCTCTGTGGTCATTAGCCACTGAGCCACTGAGTGAATGTTGCAGGCAAGCTAGGCAATTGATAAATAGTGGAATGTCACTCTTTGAATCGAGCAGAGTTGCAGCCGATGAAAGCAACATTCAGTCGGCTGGTGCACTGTGCACCGAGTACTGGGGCAGTGACAGACTTGATTCATACAACCGCCAGCGTGGCGGCGATTATGATCAGGGCAAGTTTGATTAATTCGGCCCCAGTTAGTAGTAGTGGTGGTGGCAGGAGTTTGCTTTAGCAAAAGCTTGCAACTCTCCCTCAGAAGCCCATTTTGTGCGCTAACGACACATTTGAACCGTTCTCAATAGCTAGTCTTTTTTCTTTACTCACTCACTGTTCCATTTTCCTTTGTCGGCACAAAGGCAATGTGGTCCGCACTCCCCTCAGAGGGATGCTGAATTCAATCGGGAATTATCAACAGTAAGCTGCCACACATTTGCCATGTGCGATCTTTGCACACATCGCGTGGTCCTTTTGTCGACTGGCCACTGCTGCTGTTGATGATGATGGTTTCGGCGGCAGTGGTGGTGACTGCCCAGCTCGGCAGAGCTCTCTGTGCCCATAAATGGCTACAGTACAGGCCATTTTGGTCACCGCCACTTGAACAGCAAAAAGAGCCTGGCCGCATCGCTGTCGCATTGCCCAGTGCCCAGCAATTGACGCGTACCGAATGAGGCGGACAGGGAAAGTGCTCAGAGGGAATGATGGAAAAACTGCTCAAAGAAGACAAAAAGTGATTGGTTGTGGATGAATTTGGGTGACGATAATCGGCTCTGATCAAGAGCATTGATGTACTACGATGAATCACGCACTCTCGCGTCAGGAGTTGAGGAGTAGTTGAGGGGCTGTTCAGTAAAGCTTTTCTTTTGGCGCACAAATGATCGCCACTGACTGGCTGACGGGCTAATCAGCAGGGACAGCAGAGAAGCGGATATGCCAGCGATACATTAACCATCGAGGTGTGCAAGTAAACGCTGCTGATGCAACTGCTTCTGCTTTGCGATTGCCATTAAGCTTGATTAGACTCGTTTTGATTGACTTTTTTCTTTTACTTCTTCTTGAGGCATTTGTCCCCTCAGACGGCCCATATCCGTTTCCTTGCCTGCGCGCGACCATTCAATTAGCTTGCCCAATGAACGGTGATGCCAGTGGGCTGCGCGCTTGCCTTGTGCAGTATCTGTGGCAGCACCCAGTGGCAGTCCTTTCATTAGTTTACTCGCAGAGCATTACGTGTTCCAGCAGCAACAGCAGTGACCGTCCTCTGCAGCAATTAATCATTTTCTCGTTTGGCCCCAGCACACTAACTGACTGACTGTGTACTCACTCTGTCCTGCTGCTTTACAGTGTGTCTGTGCTGTCCATTGTGAGGTGCTCTGGTTTGTTCAACCTTGCACACAAACGGTTCTTAATCGGTAATTAGCAGTAATTAAATTGCCTCCTCTAATGGAAGCACTCAATAAAGTCTGCTAATGATGGTGACATTTTGAATAGATCAAATGGCAATCCATTTGGCACTGACCAAGTGGGCCAGCATGCTGAGTTGACATTGCACTCGCTTTACACACACACACACACACACACACACAGCACAGCACCATCACCATTACCAAAACACTCAACCCTTGCTGTGCTGAAACCAGGCCTCACTGACCACGGGCACGCCATTTGGTGCTATGCAATTAGCTGACCGATTTCATTCGTATTCACTGCTCGCGTCCCTGTATATTAGTTTGATTTTAGCCTGCATTTGTTGGGCACAGATGAAAAAGTGAGTTTCTCCACTATGATTAATTCTTTATCGAACATATTTTTCCGAGTAGAGTCATCATCAGAGCGACAGAAGCAGCCAGTTGGGCCCCAGATTGTTTGGCCCTCCTGGTGAACAGCTTGGGTTTGCATTAGGGCCGAGCAGACGAGAATGATTACTATTAGTGGAGCAAACAGCACGCAATTTTCTGTGCTATTTTGTCCTCTCAGTTGGTGAGGAGTTAGTTGTTTGTGACCCAGTGTCCAACCTGAGCAAGCATACGCGTGTGTTTGTCCGCTATAACATGGGAACTCACCCAGTATTGTTTTGCAGCACGTGTTTTCTCTTACTCACTCTATCTGCGCATTCGTTCAATTGAGGCTTGTAGTTTTTTGGTCATAATTGAATCATAAATCATAAGCTTATTATAGACTGATGATAGGATTCTTCGGTTGTGGCAACCGGAGAAGGCAATGGCACATCAGTGATTGCTGCCATTAGTAGTGCATTTGCCTGCTGGCTACGAGTTGATTAATGAAAATTGACGGAAACTCTCTGTCGCTCTGTGCTAGCCGAGAAAGTAATCATTTGTAACAAACTATCTATTAACGGTAACTTGCCTGTCCAAATCAATTCAGTTGCTAGGTCTGGCTGACAGCCAGCGTTCTGTTCTTTTTGTCAGCCATTTTTGGCCGATGGTCGTTTGTTCACTTGCACTTCTCATACACTGCAGTCTAATCTAATTAACTCCTTTGACAAATTTTGCTGCGCCTTGAGGAAAGTTCATATGGCAGTTGCCAGTTTGTTTTATTTCAAACTACTGGGCTGCAGACATATTCTACACAGCCATCGTCATCGGCTACAGCAAATGGCCCAAGTGGCAAGAGAAAGCTTTTTTCTCTTTTTATTTGCATAACAATTGGCCTTTCTCCTGCCCTTACAAACGCGCCAGTAAGCAATGGACGAACAAACGGAAGAGAGGGCCAAATCAAAGGCCAATCCAACTGTATCCGATTAATTTAAATGAGTCTACTTGCTTCATTTCCATTCTCAGTCATCTGCAGTGAAAACTGTCTGCCTCTGTGCCATTTCCTCATAGACACTCATTCATTAAGCTGCAGTTCAGAGTTGTGGGCCACTCTCCGTTGACTCAACAAGACATTAGTGCTTCTTAATGCCCCAAACCTATTTTGGTGGCAAAACAGAAACTCAGCAGCAGCAGGACACAACAAAACTCACTTACTTTTACTTGTGTATTCTGCCGGCGCCGATTGAGTTGCAATGGCGCCAAGTGCGTTGGCGTCTTCCAGTCGAGCACTACGCCACTCAGGTAATGGCCAGCCTATTAATTTATGAATGTAAATAATATCGACTTTGATTTACATTTATGATTGCGGTGGCCAAATGCTGTTTACCACTGTCTCTCTCTTTTAGCAGTGGGCTCGTTTGGCAGTGAGGATTGCTAGAGTTGACTTGGAGAGCAAATGCATATCAGACTCACAATCGTCGCTCAATTACATTTTGCTTGGCAAATGCTTAAAGTGCTCCGGTCATTTGCATGCAAGCCACGGATGCAACCGTTGCATACTTTTCTCTGTAGACATCAGTGCCCGACTGTCTCTTCACCACAATTCAGCTGTAGCTTACCTGGCGCATCGCGGTAGTAACAAGCCACATTCGGTGGTCGAGCAGCTGATGAGAGTGCTCGGCACCAAATCACCTCGTTGCCACCTTGCCCACTGATTGCCTCTGTACGCCGAATATCTGCTGACTAGCTAGCTGGGCTAGACAGTTTGTGTGTCTGATGAATGGATGATATATGGATAGATGCCCTGCTTATGATGGTTGAAGATGATGAGGATGCACTCGTGTGCCCACTACGTGCTACTTTACAATACATACAGCCTACTGCTTTCAGCTTTCTCTCTGGTTTGATGACTTTTCAGAGAAATGCATCCATTAGACAATTACAATCAATTTTCCATTTTGGGTATGCTCTACTCTTTTGGGCTGGATTCATTCATGATTGATAGTCAACTTGTTAATCAATTGTGTTAAAATTTTATTCATTTTTTAGTGATTTGCTCTCAATTAAAAATAATTTTTTTAACTATATGGTTACGTTTTAGGACTAAAGGTTACTCGAGCATTTATTTGTCCAGCAATATGACCTCCAACAAGAGCCAGATGTAAGCGTTTGTGGTTATCTCCATGTGAAAGCAGCTGGGGAATGGTGAGACTGGCACCACCAACAAACACTTGGTTGCCGGTGGCAAAGTTATCAAAAACTTCAAAAGTTACTCGAGACTGCTCGACAAAAAGCAGTTTTCCAGAGCCTGAACATATGGATTTCCATACTGGAAAGGTAGAACTTGGCACAGTGCCAGTCAGACAAGTCGTGCACTGGGAACGATCTGTCATAGGCAACTAAAATTTAAATTCAACAAAGTTAATGAATTAAAATCATTAAAAAGGCAATTGACTTACAGTCATATCGACAGTAAAGTTTTGAATACAAACAGTAGCGTAAGCATTGATTGGACGTGCAATGCTGGCTGATTCCATTTCAATGTCTATAAATCCAAGATTAGAATTTGGATTTGGCGCCGGTGTTGAAGATGGTGTTGGCCTTTCTTGTACACAACTACCACTTTTGCAAACCTGAAACAAAAACATCAAAGTGATTTTATTTAAAACTGCAAATCACTTTTTACTCCTTTTGTGCCGAGACCAGGGCACTGCATATCTTCATTCATCATATGTGTCCATATGCGACTGTGTATGTTACAGTTGAGTAGACATTTGTAATTTAAATATTCAGTGTTTTGTAAATCAACATCAGTATGGTGAATAGATTTGCATTTTTCTTGTGCTTCAACATCGTTGGCTTTTACTTTTAAAAAAGCAAAAAAAACTAAAATTATTACACAAAGACACTTCATGATGAAAATTAATGTTGACACAAGCGCACACAAAACTCAGACATAGAAAATATATGTAAAAAACCTTGACTTTATAACTTACAAATGCAAAAGCAATCGTTAGGTTATGATAAGTAGCGATAATGAGTTTTTAAGATGCATTGCTAGTTTAAAGTAAGGAGATGCCCTGTTTTGCATTGAACGTGGCACTTTAAATTAGTTTATCAAAACCGTTAGATAACCGCACTTGTTTTTCAATTTTTAGCAGTTAAAAGCAAAATCATTTTAAATTGACAGTCAATCTAATAATCGATTATGTCAGAATTCACCAAAACTGTTTTTTCTTAATTTTGTCAGTGCATAACTGCATGTCACTTGTGCTATATGCTGTGTTGCAGCATTGTTGATAAATGATACCTTCTTTGGCAGGCGTATTGGCGGAAGGCAATATCCAAGCAAAAGAAATAAGGGATGCAAAACAACATTCTAACAGTGCTCAAAAGCGCAGTGACTTATGAGCAAGCGAAGCGCGCTGTCTGCCTGGCTTCACTGATTAGCATATTTGATTTGAATACAAATGTCTGTCCAGTCTTTTTGAGCCATGTCTTCTTTTGGAAGTCGGTGGCTGCTTACTTGAATCAAGTCGCGTTTTCTCTACTTTGTTTGCTCGCTATCATTCACTAAGCCACAACTAATCTAGGCTAATTTTGTACCGTTGATGTTTTGGGTATGGTGGTGAGCTAAGCAGCATCAAGAGCAGTCATCACGATGGGCGCGATGACGGGCCAGGCAGGCGCTGACTGCCACAACTTGCTGCGCATTATGACTTTGGAGACTTCAGATGATTTCAAATTTAGCTGATCAGATGAAAAAGAGCAGGAGGAGATAAAATAGAGAAATAGAGGGAGAAGGGGACAAGTAGAGCAAGGGAGCCAGTTTGTAAATGGATGCCCAGTTTTCTAGATTGATTGCATGCGCCAACTACTATTGACGGTCAAATAGACGATACATATTGAGGCGAGCACAGTACAAACTAAAAGCAGCTCGTTAATCACTGTCTTCTTCAAACCAACGACACATTCCTTAAAAGTGAATTTTTGCAATGACATTGGGACCTGTTTTTTAGCAAGAGTAAACTGCGACACCAAAACTTTGAAATTTTACCGACACATGGCAATTTGCATGCTAAATAAAGTGACTAGTCTTACTTGTGACTAAACTTGATCCAGCTGGAAATAAGCTTTCAAAATTTGCATAGCAATTCAAAATCGATATTGTTACTTTTGTAGCTAATTTTATGTCAATCAGATCCTTTTTCGTTTGGTTTAACTTTTTTTATCACAAACTCTACACTTCTCCAGTTTTTCATCCGGGATTTTTGTTTGCTCAACAGTCTTAAGAGTTGACTGATTTTGAAGATGATGAGATTTCAATCCTGGCACAGTGCTGATCGAAGATGCAAATGTCATTACTTTTTTTAGTTTTAAACAAGTTTTGCTAAAGTTAAATTTACAATTTTGGAAAGCCATTTCAGTGTGACTTTAGCTCAACATCTGTTTAGCCATTTGCACTGAGACGTGCCCAATTTGTCTGTAATGCTCACTAATCGGGATGTGTCTGCTCTAGAAGACAGCTCAAGCCATCACTCGGTTTGGTTTCACTGTGTTTGAACCTTTTTTCAGGCTGGCGTCAAATCTCGGCGTGTTTTTGCTTGACAAGCCATCACCGAGAATGAGCAAACCTGGCAAGCCACACCTTTGCGATCATTTGACAAATTGCCTCAATTAGCATGGTGAATAGTGAACGGCAAGCTAGCAAACCCTCTATTTGATGCTAAAGTTACTGCATTTTTCTTTGTCACACTGATCTGCTGGACAGCATATTAAAAAGTAAAAATGCCCTCATGCATTACAGCCAAAAGTGCCCTTTTTAATTGCCTCTAATTGGCTGTTTCTACATTTTTTCACGCGGTCTACTTTACGGTTCGAGCAGAGTTTATCAACACGAATTGGATTTACATATTTAATGTTTAGTAATTGTAAAGCAGTCATGTCATTGCTTCTCTATTTCTGTAGCAATGTTTTTGTTTGTTTTGCATCCACAACCAGCAGCATTGTCCACCAAAACCTGCTGAACTAATTAGGTATTGCAACAATACAGCTTTCCTCCTCTGACTCATTCGCCTGCCTTGGACTCCTGGACTGGCCACAATTACTACTACGAATTGGCAATTTCAAGCGGCTTCATTTTGATTGAGCTGCAAAGTATCTCTGTAGAGAAGAAAGTGCACTGACGACAGTGCAGCAATCAGCACCAGTGTCTGTGTCTGTGTGTTTAGTTCATTGACTGTGTGCTCGTCACACGTTTGCTTCATTTGCTAATTCCCCTTGCCGGCGACTTATTCTCCTTTCCTTCTCTCTTCATTGCTGGACGAGTCTATTTACTCGCAAAGGGAACTAAGCAAAATTGGGTTCCAATTGGCACTGCTGCTGCTGTTGCTTTTGCTGTCGAAAAGGCGAAGTAGCGGCACAGCAGCACTTTCTGGCAACGACAGATTAGATTAGAAGGAGCCAGGCGAGGAATAGCAATTGCAAGCAGACGGCAAAAGAAATAGATTCTTCCCATTACGGCTTTTGTGATTGTTAATTCCTAATTTATTCGAGTCTGCAACCTTTGTGCGAGAATCGGCTTCCATGATTTGGATGGATCCTTTTGATTGCGCCTTGCATTTGATGGATGGCAAGTGGCAGACAATCCGACGGCAGACTTTCTTCTCGAGAAAACTGAAAGCCCTCCTTCTCCTCCTGTGAGCCTTCTTCGAATCACCTTTCCTGGTGTGCTCCCGATTAGTGCGTATTTATTTACGTTTGCTGCAATGGCGTCATGGACTGCTTGCTAGTTCTATTTCACTCACTTGCGTTCTCTTCTTCCAGCCACAATTTATCATCATCAGGCAAGTGCACTTTGTGGCTTCTTGCGCTTTCTTTGCGTTTCACTTTCTGCACTGTACTGAACTGTACGGATACAAGGACCAGTAAATCTCGTGTGCTTCGTTTACTTGCTTTGTAGCTCAGCTCTACTTAATATAGACTAATGATAGCCTGGCTGATCATTAGTTTCAATTTAAAGACGAAAAAATTATTTAATTTGCTTTGATCTCTCTAAAGTGTGGTAGTACTGGTGGTTCGGTTAAATCTGCAATTTGATTTGCTGAATTGGCGCTACACCGATGGATAATATGATTTATTTGCTTTACTTACTTCAGTGGTTTGCCACAACCAGCTACAAGATAGAACCAGCAGTTGGTCGCTCATATTTTCACTCAGTTGACAGTGGAAAGTTTTATTAGCTTTTAGCTTACCTGATTGACATAAGGTAAAAACTTTTTCATTTGTTCACAATTTTGCTAACAAAACAAACAAATAATTGCTAAAACTTTCAGCAAAAAAGAATGCTATTGGAAAACTTATTTTAATTTTTTATATGTTTTCAACGTTTACTCAATTACTGCTAATGCATCCGTTTGCTTTTTAGACTATTGAAAGAAAAAAGTACTTTTTTGTTGTTCTAAAAAACGTTTTCTGTTTAGCCTTTGCGACCCTTCACGAGTGAGATTTTCAATAAGTTTGTGCTAGCTTAGCCTTTGCTAAAGTTTTAATAAGAACACTTGATACGCAATAATTAACAGCTGCAGAAATGCACAACCAGAGAAAAGGAGGGCGTAAGAGCAAAACAGGGCGCATCGTAGGCAGAAGCAAGGATGTGGCTTGCGGGCTCAATTTGCACCATTCCCCGGTTTCTTTTTCGGTTCGCACTTGCTAAATTGCTCGTGTTCTTGCTCGGCGTGTTTACTAATGTGCCAGAGAGAAGGAGAAAAAGTCTGCTGCACTAATGACTCGGCCGGTGAACAGTACAGCTCCAAATGGCAGCGACGTGCCACCATAACAAATCTATCTGTGTCTGCGCTTTATTAATAGACTTTAAAAAATGTCGACAAAATGTAAATGTCTTCGTTTTTGTAGTGGTGGTGGTGGTGCAAGACTACAGTTGTTACTTATTAGTTTTAATATATTTTAATTCATTCATCTTGGCAGCTGAGCTTCACTCAGCACACCGATATATCACTGCAGTGCTCTGGCAGACGAGGCAAGGGCGAGTTGGCGACTAGCCGCGGCTCTGGTGGCCCTCATCTCTCAATGGCTTTTAGTTTTGCTGCAGTTTTGCTGGTGGTGCTCTCTGCAGATAACTCACTCGCAGATGACACATCACACCATGGTTTTCTCCACAGTCCTGTACAGAGATTGCACACACTCGCAACCGCAGTCTGGTAATTTTCATTCTGCTAATTCCTCTTGCTCGTAAATAATACCCCCAGTGTCTGCAGAGGATGCAGGCACTCTCTGGCATCTCTTACAAGTACACAAGCTATCGACTTGACTGGTTTTCTCAAAATTACGCAATTAATGTGCGCCCAAACATGGAAATAAAAGTGGACCAGTGATTTATACACTGCACTGGAGAAGCCAAACGTTGAGCAGCACAAAGAGTTGCGAATGCTGTGTTTTTGCACTGCTGTGCCGTACACTGCCCTACTGCTGCAATCGATACTGATTGTGCTTTTACTTTTTTCTTTTTCACTTTTTTGCTATTCCTACTTTTTTACTTTGCCATTTAGTGTACTTCTTTAAGATTCAGCAAAGTGCAGGGCTTAGAGAGAAGTAAAAGTTCAGTTTTGATTTATGCATTCATGGCGGCAGCCAAACATCGCCCTGTAAGTGCGCATTATCGGCTTTGTTTGCTGCCGCTCACCAACTTTGGCTTGGCATCGAAAACATTTTGTGCCTAATCAACTTTAAAATAGGTTAAGTTTAGGTTTTGACAACAGATTGCTCAAGCGCACTCGTTTTTGCCAGAGTCGAGTGGGTTACTCTGAAGAAGGGTAGTTCTGCCGATGATGATGTTGTTGTTGCATTTGAGAGAGTGAAAGCAAGAGTCACTTTAAATTATTGCTTCACCGAGTCAATTGGCGCCCACTGAAGCCCGCTCGCTAGCGGCAGCATCTACAGTTTCAACTACATTCTCCAATGATGCACAAAGTGCTATCTGATCAGCAGAGTGAACTTGCTGTCTGCTCGTCCAGGGAAACGCCAGAGTTGGTGGTCTTATCAACTTGAAAGTAATCTTTTTCTTTTGCCTTTTTTTCTTTCTATCAGAGAGGCAATCATTGCAATGGCCAATTGCAATTCGCAATGAAATATGCAGTCAGATTAGAGCAAATGGAACAGTAGTGCCGCGCAGCTAGAACAAACAAACGATAGAGTTGTCCTTTCTAGGGTTGGCTCTGTCGGTCGGGCGCCATTGTCTCCTCTATCGACAGCATGTGTTTACTCAGCGCCAGCGCTGCAGTGCCGAATGGTGCAGTGCACTGTAATCCCGAACTAATTCCCGCCGATTCTACACGACCAATTCGCCTGAGCCGATCATTTGTTTGTTGTTCTGATTATGTTTTCCACTTCTACAGTCAAGTCGCGTTTCAGCTGCAACTGTCGGCAGTTGCCTGGTGAGTGCACCGCGAAACCGTTTTCAGAGTTCACCTGTATTTAGGAGCCAGTTTCGGTAAAAGTCTTTCGCTCTTTCACCCAGTCTGTCTGTTTGCTCTGAATACAAAGTTGGTCTGCCTCTTCTTCTCGTATGCTCCTTTTTTCTTTTTTTGCATAACTTTTTCTAGTGATTGAGAGATTGCAAACAGAATCGACACTTAAGTAGAGCGCCAGCTTTATCGATCAGTGTAGTGCTTCAATGAATGCTGAATGTGAGAGAAAGAGAAAGTAAACTCCAACCCTGCTGTCAAAGTGAGAGAACTTCAATGAGCGTTTTCACTTTAATTAAAACTTTTCGCTTGGTGAAATTGAATTTTGAATTTATTTATCCGTTGCCATAATTACTGACAGTGCATTAACGGTGAAGCAGTAGCTGTTGTACCTTGCTGTAGTGCTGCTGGAAAGCAATGGCAGGAAAGCAAACTGCGCCAGCAGCAAAGCACTGCACCGACTGACTAACTCATTAAAAGCAAAGTTGACTTGGCCAGTGAGCATGCATCTCCTCACTCCTTACTGCTGACGTCTGCCATGTCAAGATTGGGCACCACCAGAGCTACCACCACCACAGGACACGCTTGCCTGGCATGCTTCACTTCACTAATGATGACCCGATTACTAGCATTCTTGCCGATAATTTATCTTTTAATTAATTTAAACTCTTGCTCACACTTGGCAAACTTCCTTGTCAGCGAGTAAGCAGCAGCATCAGCAGTAAACAAACGCCACTTGGTGAATCTTTCCAGGCTGTTGGGGATCAAATTTCGGTGCACTTATAGTTTCCGTAATTAATGATTGCTCACTTGTCAGTCCCAATCAATGATACATTTTTTATTATTATATTTTATATGGTTCAAAATAACAAAAATAACAGTAATTTATTTTGAGTGGGTTGTGTTTTTCAATAAACTTGTATTATTGATTTGGAAGCATTTAAAGTTTAATTTGCTTTACTTGGGCAATAATTTACAGCACTGGCACAATATGCACGTTCAAAACTGATGCATTCGGCATAATTTATTTGCGGTTTCACTTCAATTTTCTGTACTCTAAAAGTGCTGAACACAACTTTTGTATTAAATTAAAAACAAAAGCACATAAAAGCGCACGTTTCTATTTGCATGTATCGTCATCAGGCAAAAAATCGTTTTATACATAAACTTCCACTTGAAAGCAAAGGCAAAGGTTTTAAATTCAAAGCTCTTGTTTTGATTTGATTTGTATCCATAAATATTTTATTTGATTTCTATTTCAAACACTTGGCAAAGCCAAGAATACAATTTTAAATTAAGTTTTTCAATAGCCAAAAACACACGTACCACAAGGTGGTGGTAGCAGCAGTGGCTCGTGAGGTGATCGCTCCACTAATTGCATTTTTTTGGACATGGCCAGCAATGCTGGTCACTGGGCACATCACATTATATTTGGCGTACTCAAACCAAGCTTACATTTAAACTCAATGGCCCATTCAGTGCATGTAAGAATAATCATGCAAATTCTTTAGAAAACATTTCAGCTCCCAAGTTGTAATTGCGCAAGTGAATGCCCACGCGGCATCTGTGACGAATCAAAATGTTTTCAAATTCGTATGCATTCCCTACATTTACCATTTGTCATTTGTTTATCGGAATGCAAAACGGCAAATAAATTGAATTGTACTTCAGTTTTTTAAATTGTTTGTTCCATTTTGAGATTTAAATAAGTTTGTTTCTTTTGGTAAACACTTATCTGTCAGAGAAAAAAGAGAAAGTTGGCATATGCGTTACTTTTAGTTTTCACTTTTAGTCTTTTTCACAATTTCAATAGAGTCCGTATGCCACTCGGAATTTATAAATGTCTTTATAATTGCCTATTAGACAGTAAATTGAGAAACGATCATTATTGGCAATCTATTTGTTTACTTTTGTTGTGATTGCTCATTAAATTGCTTTTTGCTGGCTGTTGGTGAAAAGAAGGAACACAATGAGTAAACGAAAGTGACGAGTTTAAATTCTCAAAATTGAGAAAACCATTTGGCTGCTCACTTTTGATGACTTTTGCTAAATTAACACCCGTGCTGCTGCCCAATTGGTGCGACACTGCAGGGGAAAATTGGTAATGCTGCAATTGTTCATTGCAGCAGTGCAGGGCGACAACAGCAGCTGCCACCGAGTTTTCAGCATCATTTCTGCGCCTTGGGTGAATGGCAAAGGCAGACAGAGTCCAATCGAGCACATTGCTCAATCGATGGGCCGCGTGGTCATTAGAGAAGTCGATTGAGCTTCAGCTCAGCTTCTGTTGCTAACTAGAGCTTTCACACTGGAACCTACCAATCTGGTGGCAGTTGACACAACAAACCGCTAATAGTGCAGACACATTTCGCTGCACGGCTGACCATTTACCCGAATGACACTCCATTACCGCTGTGCACAGGCTGCACAAACACTGCAAATTTTGTTTTCTAAACTAAATTGACGCCATTTAGCTGCTGCTGAAACTGTGATTGCTAAACTCCTTCTCTATTGGTGGTGTTTGATTGCAGATCATTGCTTGCTGTAATGAGAATCCCATTGAAAGCACGTTAATTGACTTGGTTCAGCTGGTGTACGGTGAATGATGGCTAGCTTGCTTCGATTGAAACCTCTGGATCATCAGTTTTATCCATTTTGAATTGACCAAAGTAATACTAAAATTCAATGAATCTACATGTTTTCGTAAATATTTGATGAACATTGCGCCAGCAGACGACCTTTGATTTATCACTAGAGCTATTGAACCATCCCTCTACTCTGCCAGCCTGCCTAACTGAATGCTCACAAGCCCAAGTTAGTTTTAGTTCGTTGTGCAGCACTTAGGCTAATGAAATATTAAGTGGTAGTGTCTATTTTAATTTTTTAAATAATTTCAACTTTTGATTGGATTTTTAACGTGCATTGTCAGACGACGGTTTAAAGTGCAAGTGCAAGTGATCGGCGCGGTACACCATAAAATATTAATAAATTTGATGAATTATTGAGTGGGGTGCTTGCATACGCGGTGATAATCTAATTCCATTTTTACCTTCCATATAATACTAATCGTATATTCTCTTTTTCTTCCATGCCATCCCTTTACCTTTACAGTTGTTTTGTTGGATACAACGCAGGAAAGCTCACTCGACTGGACGCGTCTTCCGTATGGACCACAGTCACGAACACCAGGGGTAAGTTTCTTTTGATTTACTTTCTGCCACACGTCAACTGGTCTTTAATTAAATTTTATTTATATATTTTAATGACCATTTGGTCGCTGCACTGCACCAAATCAGAGTTGAAGCTGGTGGAGCACTTTGGCAAATGCCACTGGGTGCCGCATCAATTAAACAGCGGCACTATTAGAGTTAATCTTGAACTTGAGCCCTTCTCTCTTTCTCTCTTTTCTCTTTTCACTTCTGTCGCCCTGATGGTCTTTCTGAATCAGTGACTTTGAATGACGGCGACAACATTGGCCACACATTTTGCCTGTCCAGTAAAGCGTTAATTCAACGGCTCAAATAAAATCAGTGCGCCTGAGCCCTGTGCAGCCTGCTCTCGTCTCGCTGCCAAGTTCACAGGCAATCAACTCTGGTTCTGCCTTGCACACACAGTTGACCAGTTGGCACATTCAAATGCAGTCGCTGACTGGCATCGCTTGTCGCCACATTCTGTCACCACTGCACCAGAACGACCACTGCTTCAAGGCTCCTTTATTGGCTGCCCTTTGTGCAGTCTTCTTCCTTTTTCCTTCTTTTTTCCCTTTTTTCAATCGAGTATTTGCTTTTCTCATTTGTCGTTCTGCAAACACTGGTTTCCAACTTCTTTGAGTTTCATTTCCTGTGGCAAAAACAGCATTGAAATAAGGAGCTTTGATTTGAGGTTCCTCGTTTCAGTTGGATTTACATAAAGTATGACGACTGTCATTTGTATAACATGGAAAGTGCAAAATGAAACTAGGCAGTACAATTAAAGCTGGACAGAGAGTGAAGCGGTTCGGGGCGGGCAACTCTAACTGTAAGGGGTGTACCAGACTGACTGAGCACACTTCATCTGATCTGTACTGCTTGCTTTTTCTTTCTTACATTTCACTGTATTTCTTGGCAATCGTGCAGCCATACACTGTTTGGTGGCGAGCACTACCACTACTTTCCGATTATGTAACAGATGTAGTTTTCTCTGGCTACTCATTTCTTTTACTTTTTTTCTGGGTGCATTTAATCGGCAGCAATAAAGTGGAAGTTTCTGCGATCGAATTTCTTGCTTTCCTCTGCTACCACTCGGAGAAGTGACGGCAGTTTGTGTCATCACTATTAGCTCGCCATTGTGTGTGTCGTTTATCATTTAGGAGTCATTGCACTGGAATGCGATGACAGGTGTTGAACGAAAGAACTCCACCGTCGGCGGCTCTAGTGCTGGTGGTAGTTGTTTTTGTTGTCGTTGCGAGGTTGTTCGCGCCCCTTTGTTCATCCCGATTGAGTTCGTTTGCATTTCCTTTGATTGGCGCTTTAATTGTGACAAATGGCAATGGCGGTTCGCTTGCAGTACTGCTTTTTTGCTGGCCACTTTCTTTGGCCAGGCTCAGCCCAGTGTCCTCTGGTGCGTGTCTCAGCGTTGCATGTAATTGCACTGTTTTGCCGCCTTCCGCTCGGTGTCTCACACTATGCTTTTTGTCTTTCTTCTGCAGACATCGAAGACATCACCAATTAGGGACAGTGCACCAGTACTACAGATAGTTATCTTTTCAGCATCGCTGTCAAATGGTAACATTGCTGTTGCTGTTTGTTCTTCTTTGTTTGTCCTTTGCAGGGAATGCCAGCTTCTCAAGTCAGATCGCCCCTCTTTCCTCCCCCTCGAATCGACACCATTTTTGTGTTTGCCAGCAGCCAATGAGTGACAGTGCCATTGAGCACTGATTGTTTGTCTGTTTGCCATAGAGGAGCCAACCACTGTTAATTACAAGCTCCACTGATTCTCGATTGGCATTCTGTTCACTCTGTTCGCTCTGTGGCCAGGTCAATTTACATCACCTGTACGTCGGTTTCACTGGCGCAGTAATCTAATTTGTGACACAGGTTTGCCATTTGGCGGCAGCAAAGCATGCAAAGGCATTGTTTGACTTTTTCTCTCTTTGCAGTTCAGTTCAATTAGTTCAATTCATAGTGTTTTTCGTTCATTCTCCCTATCAACCAACCCATACTAATTTTGTTTTTCTTCTCTTTTACAGTGGGTCGAAGAGAGCTTCACCAACTTTGAGCAAGGCATCAACTGGAGATCGTACGTCGTTTGCGATGTCGCCTACAATAATGTCAACAACTGGCTGTGGACGCCTTTCATTGAAAGGCACAATGCCAATCGCATCTACATCGAGATCAAGTTCAGCATGAGGGACTGCAATCTCTTTCCAGGTAAGTCGAGTACTTTCTCATTTCACCACTGCTTTTTCACTATCAGAATCGGCGGCGTCTAAAGAGCAAGGATGATGATTTAGAAATGTCGAGTGCCCATGTAGTGTTGATGTCTCGGTTAATGGCAGCCAATTAGATGGTGGTGGTCATCGCTGATATCAGTAGCACTGTCACTTGCAAAGCAGGGGCATCAATCAATGGACAGCACTGGACAGTGTGTTTGCTTAGGAAGCAACTCTCTCGAACCGACTTTGTCCGAATGTAATCAAACAATTTGCAGTGAGCAATTGTCTCCGATGGCTGAGGCAGATCAATCTTGCTAAGCAGCACTGCAGCCTGGCCAGTTCACTCTTCCCTGGCGCTACTCGCTATCTCCACTCTATTAATCACTGTCATCAGGCACGTCGAAAGGCTATTATTATCTCTCTATTTGGATTCTACCCGCAGACTCATCATTATCATTAACTTTAATCATTCCACTTCTACTTTATTCTGTTTGCAACTTGATCGAGCCAGCAGCAGCCGCGGCGGCACGAGGGCGAAGGAAGACAAACATACGGCGATGCCAAGCAGTGCAGCAAAACCGCCACCGTCTCAGCACTCCGAGCAGTCCGTTATCAGAATGAGAGAGTGAAAAACCAGCTAAAGTTCACAGGCACAGTGCTGATCAGATGTAAATCTGTTTACATTGCACTTCTTCGGGTGATTGTGCGGGTGTTGATGGTGCTAGTGGTGGTGTGGCAAAGTGCAAGTGGCAAAGGAGACAGCCAAGTGATACCTTAGGCCTTCACCACAGTCTGTCTGGATCCGCTAAGTGTCACAAATGATCGTTTGTTTACGCCATGACACAGCGCTAAATGCTACTGCTGCTTCCTCTCAAGTCCATCTGGTTAGTTGAACAGCAGAAGTTCGGTTTCTTGCGCAGACGTTCCTTCACAGCCCAGCACTAGTGTCTTTTTTTTAACACTTCAACTTCAAAGTGCTGCTGGTTCGTGCCTACTGGCTCTCTGTTTGGGTTTTGCATTGCCCCTCTTGTCTTGTTTTTCGTTTTGCTGTGCAACTCGGCTATCCCTGCTGCTACTGCTAATGCCGCTGCAAAGAAGGCACGAATCATTCTGTTTCCTTTTAATTAGCTTAATTTGCATAGTTTTAATTAGTTGTGCTTAGACTACGTCGCCTACATTTCGATCGAAAAGGATTACAACGAACGGGCCGTGCTTCTGTGTGCTTCTAATTGGATTCGCCACTCGAGTGGATTCTTTCTGGCAGCACCTCGAGTTGTCTGGGCACCACACAGGCACACACATAAAGGCATCACCAGTGGCTTTACATTAGCTGAGCTTGCTTCTCATAAAGTTGCAAATTATGCCATGTACAAATCGAAAGCTAGGCAGGCACTCCTCTCTTGTGCTAGACAATGGCTAGAACAAGCATTTTTGCCCCCATATTCTTTGCTCTAATTAAGCTCGTCACTTTTGGTCAAATTATGCAACGAGTGCACAATAAAGGCTGTTGTGTTATTCTCAGTGAGCCCGTATATGTTACCAACTGAATTCTCTAATGAATATATTTGTCCACCGCAGTTTAAGCACTCTACTCGGGCGTGATTGTGTACTATCGATCGACACACAATAGGCATTTCTGAGCAACTTTCCAGGGTTTTGATTCTAACATATCTTTTTATTTGGCATTTATTAAAAAAGTCGACAAATTGTAAACGTCTTTCTAGTCAAATTTGATGCCGCATCGTAACAGCACTGTAAAGAACAACTCTGGCAGTAGTACTTGCAAGTTTACTAATTGAAATTTCTAATTAAGCCTGTCCAATCTGCTTCCGCTTTTTGCATTAGCGTTCATTAACATCCCTAACTAACGCACTCTTTTTTCCTTTTCAATCTAGGCATGGCCTTGTCGTGCAAGGAAACCTTCTCGCTGCTGTACTACGAACACGACGGTCTGCACAAGGAACCCCCGCCATGGGAGCCCGACTCCTACAAGCTCATCGACCGTATTGCTGCTGACGAAGGCCGCTTCACGTCCAACAGTGAGGTTAGTACGAGTGGAGTCAATTTACGCGTGATTGACAAGGACACGGTTCTTTTCGCGAGCTCTCCGCCAACAAGGACGTCGTCATTGGGTCTGCCTTTGGTCATCTGTGCCCATGTCTCAGTTGACGGGGCTGTCAAGTGAACGGTGGCAGTGAGCTGCCTGATGTATCGAAGTACAACTACTGCCAGTTTGCTTATTTTAGCCGAACTCACACACACACACACTGGGCAGTCCTTCATTTGCTGTCTGAGCTGCATCATCATCATCAGTGTTCGGTGGAAGTGAAGGACCATTGCAGACCCGATGGGTGCAACTTTCATGTGCTCATTCGTCCACTTTTGCTGTTTGGTGTTTATTTATGTCTGCAAACGGCAAAGGATTCATTGTCAGGCAGACGAAGTAGCCCAGCGGACCATTTGCAGTCTCTTTCTCTCTCTCTCCTGATTTGTGCCAAGCAACCAAGCAGTCATCAGTAATTAGTGCCCTCAAAGGATAGCTCTGTTGACAGACGCACCGAAATGACAACAACCAGATGGGTTCACTCTGGTGGTGGTCCATTGGGCCAGCATTACTTCGTCTTCTTCATTATTATTATTAATGGTCCCCTTAGGATGCTCCACTTCTCAGCTTTTCTTCCTCTTCTTCTTGACCCACTCAGAGCCAAGATTAGAATTATCCTTGCGCAATGGATAAACGATTTTTTGTTGTAGCACGCGCTGCTAAACTATCGTGTGGGGTCTGCTAAACTACTAGTGCGCGTAGCCAAGATAAACAGACATGAGATGATGCTGGCAGTAGTTGACGTGCCGGAGAGGAGGATGCTAACTTAGCACCGCTAAGATGGCAAGCTGCGCCCTTTCCATCAGTTTGTTATGACAAATCGTCACTTCATTCGTCAGTTGCTCTCTTTCTCCTAGAGCTTATACTCAGCCAGAAAAGTGCATCGGCGGAGAATACATTAACCAGACTTTTAATTGCCTTTTGAAAACACTGACTAATCTGTTTCCACCCGTACACAGGTGATCATCAACACTGAAGTGCGCAGCGTTCCAGTGACGAAAAAGGGCATCTACTTTGCCTTCCGGGACCAGGGCGCCTGTCTTTCAATAATCGCAATAAAGATCTTCTACATCACCTGTCCAAACATTACCAGCAGCTTTGCGTTCTACCCGGAGACGCCAACCGGAAAGGAGCTGACAACCATCGTCGAAACCGACGGCATCTGCGTGGCAAACGCCCAGCAAGTGGAGCTGCCAAAGCTAGTCTGCAAGGGCGACGGCAACTGGACATTGCCATCGGGTGGATGCAAGTGCATGCCCGGCTATGAACCAGTTGCCCAAACCTGTCAAGGTAAGCTAATCCCTCTTTAATGAAGATATCTGCCAGGCATTTACATTTTAATTACACTGTCGATTCCTTTTTGCTGATTTGATTAATTCACGATGCTCAATGCCATTGCCCAGTGCGATCAATCATCGCCGTTGTTGATGGGCAGCAGAACTAGAATTACTACCACTTTTTAAATCTTCCATCTGATAGTTGAGTGCTTGAGCAAATGATTGCTCTTTTTTTGCTGCGCGCAATTTGAGAAATCACAACGACAGAAGACAATTGGCACCTTGCTTAGTCTGTGTGCATGACTAATGAGCATTAAATTGCAATTAACAGAACATTTAATTGCCTGCCTCAATTCGGTTGTCCAGCCGTAGTCGATGCGTTGTTATTGTTTGGTGTGAAAACTCGCATTTTTCTGCATGCAAACAATCTTCCCTTTGCTAATCAAAATCACTTTTTGCAAATTCAATTTCAATTCGCCAACTGAGCACCATTTCTTCCCATTACAAATGGAATGTTCTGTCCACTAATCGATATTTGTGTCTGTTCTTTCATTTGAACACAGTTTGCTCGCCTGGCACATTCAAGCCTGTGGTGGGCGATGAACTCTGCCGGTCCTGTCCTGCTCACAGCAAGTCCTCCTACCGTGGTGCTACCGAGTGTCGTTGTGATGCCGGCTACTACCGAGCGCCAAAGGATCCCAAAGGAATGCCCTGCACACGTAAGCTCAATTGCCTTTTTTCCATTTTGAAAACACCGTTTCTAACCCACTCCTCCACAGAGCCTCCATCTGCCCCGCAGAATCTGACCATCAGTTTCGTCGACCACACAACCGTCATTTTGACATGGTCACCCCCAAAGTATCTCGGCGGTCGCAATGACACCGTCTACAGGGTGGCCTGTGAAGCCTGTTCGGCCAACGTCAACTACGCACCTGCTCAAGAGAACTTTAACGAAACCAAAGTGACCATCTCCGGTCTGAACGCAGTCACTGCGTACCGCTTGCAAGTGTACGCAGAGAATGGCGTCACCGGCTACGACACTAGTCAATTTGTTGAAGTCACCGCCACCACTGAGACAGGTACAAGAGCAAATATTATTCTCTCTTTTTCCAGTCAATGCCGACACTTGAGAATACGCAAGTGGCAAGTCCATTAGTTTATCGACAAAAGTTCGGTCAATGCACTAGAATGCCTCTCTCTAGTAAGCTCACTGTTTAGATGGCAATTAGCAGGTCACCCAAAACGCGCTAATGGCACTTTGCCTCATTTCGCTCTCTCATGGCTCTACACGAGTCAGGTATTAGTGATTGGGTGATGGCTATAAATTCTAATTAGTTGACGACATTGAAACACCACCATTCTAGGGTTCTTAGATTCTCGTTTCTCCTCTTACTGTGCTCTTTTTTGTGGTGAGTCGAGCAGCGCTACAGCCGTGATTTGTTTTGTTTGCTCCACTCGCCATGTAGTGAGCCAGAGAATGGAGTCCTTTCTATCGCAAAGGGACAATAATTAATGAATGCTGGTGGATGATGGTGGTGCGGCGACAAGACGACCAGAGTAATGGTCATTGAATGAGCGGCACTAGTGCACACTGCTCCTTCACTCGCTCCCTATCGAGTCTAATGGACAAATTGCTAATTGACAGCCATTATTTGCCAGTGCTACTTTGGTCTATTCTGGTGTTGTCCCTTGTAGGCTGCTGCTGTTGATGCTGGTGCACCATTTCAATGCAGTGGCAATTCATTTATTACGTTATTAGCATCACCATTTATACTCATCAACTGCGCAGCACATTATCGCTCCATTGTTTGTCCAGTTGTCATTGTCAAACTGCTTTTGTTAATATACTTTTGTTTCATTCTTTTTCCTTCTTTTTGCAGACCCTATCGTGATCACCAATGATCCCAACTCACTGTACAACCTGATTCCTAAAGGTAAGAGCTTGTTTTGTTTTTCTAATTGTCACACACTAATGTACTGTAGCTGTAAAATATGTCCTACGTAAGTTGTAGGGTTAGTAATCAAGTTAACTGTCAATTACTTAGGACTTTAAAATGCTTTTTCTTAAAAAAATGCAAACATGACAAGGAAGTACATTATCTTTTTTGTGAATTTTGAACATGTTTGCAACACGGCACTTTGCTGGCCGCGTGCCACCAGACCGTATGATTGTCGGTCGACATGACGCCAGATAGGCGATGGCTTTGAAACAAGTCGACGCCGTCAGTGAACGCCTTTAGAGTAGCTGCTAGACAAAAGACATTTATTAAACTAGGAATTTTCTGATTTGCCAGTCTGCGCCAGTCAACAAAGGACGCCACCACTGCACACTGACACTGGAAGTTGTAAACGATGCTGCCGCTGATGGCAGAGGGAAATGGGGTGCTCCATTGCAGGGCAAATTAGCCCACATCAAAGTGTAATGCATTATATTAATTAACTTTTAATGTATTGTTAATATGTGCTACTATGACAGACTAGACTAGTGTTGTTCATATTCAGATTGTCCTTTCAAGTTGGAAAACTATTCGCCTTCCTTCTCCCTCTTTCTAATTTGACATAGTTGCCAAAGTTGCTACCGCCAATTGCACTTGCATTACACACCCATAGTGAGCACTTTTTGCAGTGAATGCTTGTTCGGCGATAGCAATAGACTAGTGCCAGGCTATCTCTCTGTCGCATTACCGTTTAGGGTGCACTGTTCACTGCTTCTCTGCTTCTCTGTCAACTGCTGCTCCGTCCATCCTCAAGCCGTTCAATGTGCCCATGTCTGCCGGTCGACTAAGCTCAGTCAGCAGCGGTATGACCAATCAGACTCGGGCGGAATTTGGAAATAACGCCGAGTTTCCGCTGCTAATTTACTGCAGCTCGCGGGAATCGATTGTTGTCTTTCGGTTGTGCACCGGATCGCTCGCATCGTCTGCAATGCTCACGTTCTGCTGCTGTTGTTGCTGCCCTGGCGAGCACTTTGGCGGCGATGCTGATTTTAGTAGGCACGTCAAAATGGTAGTGGTAGGTGCAAGCGGGCCAAGCAATTTCAGGCGATTTGCTTGTGCGATGCTGTAGTGCTCGTTTGGGCTGCAACCAGAACTGCATTCTGACCGGCCCGACGCTCTGCCCAGGGCGATCTTTTAATGCCAAACAATATCGACTACCAGTGCTGCATTGGTGCTTCCTTTCCGTGTGCTTGTTCTGCAAACTCGACATTTGCAGCTGAGACTGCTAAGAGCGCACTGTGCTTACGTACATGCACCACCATCAAACTGGTGCATCATTTACTTTGCCTTCCACTTTTCTCTTCGGTCGATCTTTGATCAACCGTCTGGGAAGGAGGACACTGCCTGTTTGAAAGCTGTTTGAAGTTTAAAGTACATTTCGATACGCACTTTTTTCGAATGGCGCCATTTCTCGATTTATTATGGCCAGGAGTATGCGCTCGTAATTTGGTTAGTTAACTGTCTGTTCTTTTCCATTTTGATGTTTGTTTGCTTCATTTGTTGTCTATGCCATTTTTTCTTTTTTATTTAAAATTTAAATCAAAAGTATATGACTTTTCTTTATAAGTTTATACGGTTTTAAGTTTTGAACTTTAAAACTACTAGCAGTCATTGGCTACTAATTGGATAGTAAGCATTTTTTGTTTTTAACTTAGTCAAATAATCCTAGATAGTATTTTTTTGCTGACCAATCATACATTTTTGTCATTTATTTTTACGTTATTTATTTTGCTGATTTTCATTTATTAATTAATAGGCTAGAGTTACACTGACATTTTACTAAACTGATTTTTTCAAAGAACAAGTCTACCAAAACAAAGCATCTAGAATCTGGTCAGCAGCATTTGCCTTTAATGATTTATGCAAATCACGAGCATTGGAGAAAACTCGTATTCAACACAGCTGAATGTGAATAATTTGCATCGATATTGCGAATTAATCTCAGCACTGTTGTACACAGCTTCAATTAGCATTTTTAATTATGAAATTACATCAAGCACAATAAAATCACTGCAGTGGTTTCTCTTGCACGTTTTCACTTTTACTACTTAATTTTCACGTAACTAATTGAATTGTATCATTTGAACAGCCACTCCAGCAAGCACCCTCAACGCACCCCTTCTTCGACTAATTTCAGCTGAGGGAACATCAGTTTCACTGGCGTGGAGACGTAGTGAACACGACTTTGTGCTCAACCCAAGCACCGGCAAGCCACAACCTCTGGAAAAAGTTGACAAATTTGATTTGCATTACATGCTTAATGAAAATTCTAGAAACTACACATCAATTTCTTTGCCTGGAAATCAGTTTGAAAAAACATTGCAAAATCTTGACCCCCTGACGGATTACAAGTTTCAGGTATGTAAATTTTTGTTTTTTATTTGTTCAACATAATTTTCCTACAATGCATTGAGGGAAAGACCAAAAAGAAAAAATCGATCGAGACATTTTTAAACTTTGCCCCCAGTTGTCTTTGATAAGCGGACTTGCGTCTAACGTTAAGCGAACATTGAGTTAATTATGTTATATTAATTTATACAACTGTCGCTTGCACAAAGAAACATTCTACCGCTTTTTTGTCGAGTCTTGTTTTTCATCTTGCATGTCTCGAGTGGCTATTGATTGCGTTTATCGAGCGCGACGCCAAGTTGGACTCGGTTGGCTCAATCGTTGTGTTCATTTGTGGTTTCTTCGATTCGATTTATCACCACCAACATCATTACCGAGTTGTGTTTGTCTGATGTGTCTGTATGTTTGTGTCGTCTGCTGAAGCTTGTTCTTGTTTTGTCTTTACTCTCTCTCTCTCTCTCCTTCTTTAGATTTTGAGCAAAAAGTTTTGTACATTTTGGTCCAAAAGAAAAGGCAAGCTCAATGGGCACAGTGGTGTACAGTAAACACACAAATACATAGTGTCAACTGTATGTGTGTGTGAGTAAGCTAGAAAAAGGAGACAAATAGAATTACCAGGCCACAAAAACTGAGGCGAAATGTGAAATTGAAATGGCAGTATTAGATAAATGCTATAAAATAGCAAAAGCTCCTTCATTTGACGTGATGTCTAATTACGGCAGAGAAAAGGAACAAAGTTGTCTGGCATTCAGTCAGTGCAGTGGCTCGAAGGCAGGCAGTCAGGACGAGCTTTGTTCTGTCTTTTTATTTTATTATCGCTAATTAAGAATTTAGTTCCGATAGATAGACAAAAGTGTGTGTGTGCAGACAAAAGTAAAGTTTTGGAGCGGCAGCGATGAATTGTGTTCTCGACCCTGGCAATGCCGTCGTCGTCTGCCACTGCGCCCTTAGCCGTAGCCCATTACGATTGCGATTCACTACAAAAGTCTCTATGTGTGTGTGTGTGTCTGTACAGTAAATGAAATGAAATGCTTCACTGACTTTAAATTCAATAATGTCGCAGTAAGTATGGCCCTGCACTCACTATCCCGGTAATGGCTCCAATTGAGCTAGCTCGCTGCCCCACCAGCGTTCGGACCTCGCTCGCCTCGAACAGCTATTTGGGCGCATTGTTTGTTTGGCTTTAATTTTAAATAAATAAATAAAATGATATTTGTTTGCCTAACATCGAACTGCCTCAAAGACACGACAATACACTTGTCCGCTGCTGGGGCGATCGCTCCTGGTTGGACTGTGCACACAATGGCTGCCTGATCGCCTTCTTCCTTCTCTTTTGTCGTCTTCATTCTTTTGCCAAATGGCCCTTCAACTTGAGCGCCGATATTAATCGCGAATATAATTTCAATTAGATGGCCATTGCTGCATTTATTGTCCAGTCTCAATGTCTCGGCCTGTGATCAGCTTTGCTTGTCTCCCATTTTCTATGGTCGATGTTTTCAATTGGTCTGTTCTTCACTGCTAACCTTTTCTTCCTTCAGCTGATGGAGCCCCTTTCGAGTCGGTACAGTCGAGTCGTCCAGTGGCGTCCAGAGCACTCGTCATTGCATCGATTCGATTTGATTGTCTCTATTAACAATTTTCTCTCTTTCTCCTTCATCGATTTAGGTTCGCTATCGAGTTGGAACCGTTTGGAGTGATTTCAGCCAGCCAGTCATTAGGAGGACCGGACAACGACTCGTTAATCCTGGTACGTATTGCCGGTTTTTTGTTTTGGGATTTCTTTGTTGCAAGTCTAGTATTAGCAGCAATATTTTGTCTTTACCAGCTTGGACATGTTTGGCTGTGTCCAGTCGCCGTAGATTGCACATTTATCTCTATTTGAGCGATCAATTATTCACTCTCCAGTTGCAATTTTGCATTTCGATTCTCTTAGCCATCCAGTCGATGAATAAGAGAACGCTTAGTTAGGCAGCATTTAATTCGATTAATTATTTATTTTATTGCCATCCGTCTCTGTCGACTCCTTGTGTCCACTGGTGTCGCACTGTCCTCAGCTGTGTTCAATTCAATCAGCATCACACACACACACACACAGCCGGCAAATTAGTCGCTAGTGGTTGTTCCAGTTCTTTCACTTTCCTCGTTTGTGGGCCAGTGTGTGCACTTGCACCATCAGGCCGATTGTCGTTAGTGCACCCTTTGTGGCCAACTGCTGCCGCCTCGCAGCACGTGTTCGAGTGCCTTCCTTCTAGCTTTGGCACTTTGCCGGTCGCATCAATTATTGAGCTCGCTGCTGATGCTCAGGCTGCTCATGGTGGCGGTGGTGGTCTGTGCGTGCCTGTTTGTGTCGCTCATTAGGGTAGCATGTTGACACAAAAGGCACCCTTTCCTTGCTACTCACCCACCCGGCCATCTTTGAACCCTTTAGGTTGTTCCCTTCTCTTTATCCCCACACAGGGCCGCACTGGCAAGCTTTCACTGGGCGCCTGTCTGCTGTCGCCTCTCCCCTCTGCCACACATCTGACTCAGTCTTGCTAATCAGAATTTCGCACCCTCTTCCTTCCGCTTTCAATTGAATTGACGGGAACTTGCATTGCATTTGACCGCGACCTTTCACCACTACCACTGTCAACTTTTTGCTCCCTTTATTTTTTATTTGCATCTGTAGTGCCATGCTATCTCTCTGCCGAGTTTCTGAGACTGTGTGTGCCCCTTTGCACTAAGCAACTCGTTAGTCAAATTTTTGTTTTACAATAGTCTGCGTCATTGGCCACAAATAGTCTGACTGAGGCAGCTGCATCTTCTTCTGCTGAATCGCAAGGCGGTAGCCCACGCGCCGTACAGAAGAAAAGCAAAGGAGATGTTTAAATTGAGAATTTTCTGCACGACTGCAGAGTATGGCTCTCGGTATCGACGGCAAAGTGTTCACAACGATGTGTGTGTATGTGTGTTTGCACTTCTGGCATTAGCCTCGCTGCTGCTGCTGCTGCCCTGCACCCCAAACGGAAGAGAACAACGGGCACAAATATTTGAGTGATGAGCAGTGGAAACAAGAGCCAAATTTAGTGGCCAACTGGAGCGAAGTGCCAACACGGAGCATACACACACGTTCACATTCACATTCACAACTCGGCAGCAAGCACATCCTCAGTGCATAGCAGTCAGTCTGCTGTTCACTGACTCCCACCGTGAGGCACTGTGAGAGTGGGGAGTTGGTCTTCGCTTTATGACTTTCCCAAATTCAAATGAGCGCCGATCAGTGAGCGCGGAATGTAATCCATAACGTGTCGCCTTAGTCGTTGTCGTCAAAGTTGTATGCGAATCATCTGCAAATTACACCAATTTGCTCGATGGCCCGCCACTTGCTGTCTGAACAGGCAAATGTAGCAATGGAGAGACGGAACCCGCTGCTGGCTGGAATTTGAGCACCGGTTCCCCCTGGCTTCCGCACCAGAATCACTGGCGCAGCCGCACGTTTGCCAGGCACACACGGACATACACACACATAGACATACAGATCACAGTCCACCAGACACGACAAAGGGAACATTAAGAATGGCAATCGCATTAAAATTGCATAGAGTCAATTTAGTAGAAGAGCAGTGTGTGTATGTGCTTACCAAAGATGGCGGCTAATGAAGAAAACCAGTGGAGGTGATGAGCACAATAGAGTGAGACCAGAGGCAGCAGTAGCAGCAGCAGTGAGCGCACTGGATGCAGTGTTTGCCAATATGGCCACTTTAGAGCGTGCAATTAAACTTTAATTAAAATCATTTAATCTCAGTCTCTACGTCGACAGTGGGCACCAGAATGTGTGTGTGATTGAAACCAGGCAAAAACGCGGTTAATTTGCTTTACACTCTAATCGGAAGGCACTGTCGGATGCAAAGTAGTGGTAGTGCTGTATTCAGTCAACCCAGGCAGATGTGCGTATCCATTTGCCTGTCTTCAATTTAAACAACTTTAATTAAAGTCGAATTAACTCGCTCGCTCTTCTCTGCATTCAACTGCTCGGAACGGGTGCCAAATGGGAAGCCTCAGTCAGACATGTGTCGGACGAAAGGCGCTTCATTATCTGACACGTTCCAATGAGGAAAAAGGGTCATTTTGATTTTTTACCAACCTATTGTTTTCTAACGCATTCTTTTCTCTCCTCTAGGCGAACCACTTGGACAAAACGTTCTGGATGGCAATGAATCTATACAGACACGAATGATCTACGCCGGAATCGCAATGGTAGTCGTGGTGCTTGGCGTCATCACCACGATGGTCGTGATTTACCTTCGAAGGTATGTATTTTTATATTTTGTTTTTGAAAAATAATTTTAAGTTGAAACTTTTGGAGCCATACGCCATCTGTCGGCATATTCTAAAGTTGTATAAAATGGATTTTTTTTCGCTTTCAAGTTGAGCATCTTTATCTTCTTGCAATATGTTTGAATTTTTAAAACCTTGGTCGATTTAACTGCAATATTTTGTTTAGTATCTTGTTGAGCTTCCAAATCGATCGACTGTTTTTATTATCATGCAGACACACTTGACAATCGTGGCCATGTAAATCTGGTTAGTTGGAAGTTTTGAAAAGCTAACACTGCTTTTCTGCTGGATTCGCCTAATGGTTAATTATGCTTTGTCGGTGGTTTGCCTGCTTTTAGAATGGGTCCCGATCGATTCATCCGTACGTGACTGCACCCAAAGATAGACTACGTGCAGAGTGATGCGGGCGTGAGCTGTAAAGAAAATGCCCAGTATCACATAGCTACTGGTTTCTTCTTCTTCCTCTTTAAGTTGTTGTAGTTGTCAGCTGAAACTTCCCTTTAACTGAACGCAATCTACAGATAATTTGTCGGCGAATTAATTGTTTCTGATTGGGTGGCTCTGCAGGCAGTGTGAAAAGTGATGACTACACAACCCACGACACATAGTACGCCAGTAGACAATAGTTGCTGAGTGGACAAAGTGTGATCTGTACGCCTGCCATTCAGTGGTTTGCTGTTCTACTCTGCAGTCGCCCTTAGCAGCTTCACTGGCTACCCAACAGGACGCTCACTTTGCAATCTTTCATTCGCAACTACCAATTGGCAACATGCAGCATTGCACTATTACTGCCTTATGCATTTGCTTCATTCTTTGCTTGAAAAAGGAGCCACAAAGCGTGTTTATTAAATTTTAACTTGGCTTCATTCAGTGGTTCACCCAGCCAGCTCGATTACTGACAATCTGAAGCATCAGTGCCAGTGGTGCTCTGCTTTTACAGTGAAAACAACTTCTCTGGAGAATTTGTCAAGTTGAACAATTTTGCATAGCAAGCAGCTATGCGAGTAGTAGGAGATCCGGCGGTAAAGTGTGCTCAACTGGATGACTTTTAGCTGACTTGGGCGCCTTGAGCTCAGTGCTCGAAATGCGACTGCCACTGGCGGCAATTACATAAGTTGAGAGTTGTTGGCGCCTCGACTCGTTGCTCCCTCATTGTCTCGACCTCAACGACGCCTCTCTCTCTCTCTCTCTCTCTCTCCTCTCTCTCTCTCTCTCTCTCTCTCTCTCTCTCTTTCTCTCTCTTTCTTTTCCTGCCGTGTTTGCAGCAAATAAGCTGTATTTACAGCAGCCAGCAAACAACAAAACCTCCAAGTGCAGAAGAATCTAATTTAATTTGATTAGAAACTTTTTGCTGCTGAAAATAGATAAAAGTGTTATGAGTGCTGTGCATCATCAGGATTCTCTGTTTAGTATGGTAGGTTTGAGCACACATACACAGGCATAAACCATTCGGTTAGTCTTTAGGGAGCTGTTTGCTAAATCGAATCTGTCTGGCTCTTGGTGGCAGCAATCGAAGTTGTGGTGGTGCTGTTTAGAGACCAACATTATCAACAACGTACGAGAATGCTCGGTCCCGACGGCGGCAATCTGCTCGGCCTTGTGTAAAGCTAAGGAGACTAATTGGCCAGCTTGATTTCTTTTCCTATGATTGTAGCCATAGTGATTTTTGCCTGCGTTGTTTGGTAATCTTTTTTTTCCTATCAAGAGCATGGTCCATTCGCCAAGCATTCACAGTTATATTGTTAGTTTATGGTTGTGTTGATTGCTCGGCTCGTGTATTAAATTGCTGGCTGCCTGTTTGAAGTTGTTAGCACGAGCCACTTGGTCATTTACTTTCGATAATTCCATTCATAAGTAGAAATATTTATATTAGTCAGGGCGCAGTCAAGCTGGTCTAAGCAGATAATGGCCAAACGAGTGTGTGTGTGTGTATGTGTCCACTAGGAGCATAGCTCACGAGAGTGCTCTTCAAACACAAATGTCCATCAATAATTGATTACACTGTACGATGATTGCGATTAATCTCAATAATTACCAAGCAATTTTTCTAATCATTTGTTTTTCTTTGTACAGAAACAGCGAAGATTGCAATAAGAAGCAGCCCTCAGACTGTGATACGCTAGAGTACCGTAACTGCGGCATGGAAGGCAAAAAATGTAAGTATTGCTTTTAGTTTAGGCTCCGTTTTATTGGCCTGTGTCACTGCTTGGTCGTGCATCATGTCCGGTGATTGAGTGTTATTATTTATGTAAATTGACAATCAATCTTTTTGCCCATTACTTCTGTCGGACATTCACTTTTACTTTGACCATCTAATTGATTCGGATGTCAATGCACGACCGCCACCTCCACCACATACAACAGAGTCAGTGCAGTCATTCACATGGCACCATTTGACAATTACAATCAGCGCTCTCAGTCATTCAATACTTTCCACTTGTGACATGACCAGGTTCATGGCACTCTGCTTGCTAATTACCTGATTGACTTGGTCTCTGCCATAAGAAAGCTTTTCTCTAGTAATAGCTCCCTGTTTCTGTCTAACCGCCTTTCACTCTTGCTACTTTTATTTGCTCGGTGTCATCAGTGAATGTCTGTTTGTGGAAATGAAGACAGACGGCCGATCGATTTGGCCTGGCGCGTCGAGGCGTTTGTATTTAGATGCACTTTTCTTTGAATCGAAGCAGTGCTTTCCTGAATTAGGTTTATTTAATTTAAACAACGTCACTGTCGTTTGTTGCTAGCGTTAAGCACATCTTAGGAGCCCAGCTCGTCTGTTTGCCTGTCTGCCGCTCTTCTGCAGCTTGCATTTTTTCTGTCTTTTCTCCTGTTGGCTTCATTTAGCTCGAATTAATTTGCTCGCCGATCGATGGGCATCATCGTTTAGGTTCGAACTGGGCCAACTGAGCATAGGCACTCAATGGAATTTCTTCAACCTCTTTTTCAACTGGTTTATTGCCTCTCTCCTTCTTTTTTCTCAATTCTCTACTAGCTATTGATTGCACCGAATTGCCAGCTGAGACCATTTTTTATTCATTATATTTGAATTTTGAGAAATTAAATTAATGCGCCCATGTTTGAGTGTAATGGCGTGAGTGCTACACTAATGGCTAAGGCACAGTTTCCTGAGTAGACTTTTGTACAGCGTTGAACGTGCTCTATCACAGTTCCTGGTGCTTTTACCCTCAATGCTATGCCCTGGCGTGTATCCGTTTTAAAATTAAATATCTTTTTTCAATCAGTTTGTAAGTGCCTGGTTTATGTGAACTTGGCTCTTGCTACAGCATCTTGATTGGTAGCACGCATAATATTATTATTAGTGGTGCCAAATGACCGTGGTCAGGCGGTAAAGCTGACAAATGCAATTGAATTTACATAAAAAAAAGTTGCCAGAACTTTTTGGTGCTTTACCAGTAGTTTCGGTATTATACTTGATGCTTGCTCATAATGCTAATTTAGTGGCATCTAGTGGTTAATGTATGCTGGAAAGGAGGGAAACAAATGATCCACTTAGGAGAGCAAATTTAGTCGGAGGATTTGATTTCATGAACAAAACTGACTACACGCGCGGTCAGCAAACAGGGTAGTCATCCCGACGATGCTTCTTCTGTTGCAGTTGAGCAGTTGGCCCAACGCTCAATGGCCACTGAATAGTGTGTGTGATCAATCATCAGTGCTATCGATGTGCGCACTGCTAGCTAGACTTTTTTTGCGTTCTGCTTAGTCTCTGTACCCCTATGTTGCCATCATCTTGAATGGCCTTGCTCTCCCTCTCTCTTTCTGCACTGGTCATCAACGCGTCCAATGCTCCCAGAGGCCAGAACACTGACAGACTGCATACAGCAAGCGCACACACTTGCGCAGGCAAACACTCTCAGCTGACTGCAGCAATTTATTGGTCCATCCGCCGCAAATTTTCATTCACAATTTCCATGAAGATGCTAGATCTTGCCCTTCGTATTAGAAAAAAAACAAGAATTTTAAATTTTCATTTGTATGCCATTCTCAATATATTCTCGGCTGAAATTTTTCTTTCATTTCCGATTGCTGCCAGTGGCGTGATAGCATCGTTTTTGATTGCTGTTACAAGCTGTTACTAGTCCCACTTGATTGGCTTGCCATTATTTACATTACATTCAGTGAGTCGATTTAAAGGCAAATGAAAGTATTATTTGTCGATGGACACTATTGTACTGCCTAGGCCGAGCATTTCATCTGATTTGAAGGGACTCACCATCAACCATGTGTTCAATCTCACAACGACTCAAGTGTGTGTATAAACCGAACCGTCATTAATTTATTCTTTTGCCCATATCATCACATTTTGCTTGCGCTGTGCATGTTTGATTAGCATCGCCGCTAATGTCTTTATTTGCCTGTGTTGTCGTGGCAGTATTACAGTGCTACTGCCAAGGAATACTCTAATCCACTTGTACAGAGTAAGATTTTGGAAGACCGTTTGCAAATTGGCTCTCTATCTTTTCTTCTCATGTGCACTGATACAATAGCATTATTGTCAGCACTGAATATCTTATCGATTTAGTTATTGCTTACCGGTTTAACAACTCAAACGATGCTTTTATCTCTTTTGAGCCATCTGAACACTGCCGATGCTCTGAAAAAAGTACCGGACTTTTAGTGTTTTCATTGATCAGTACCTAGGCGCTTGTCGTTTCTTCACTGCCAGTCACTTGCTTTTCTAATAGTATATTTTTTCTCTTTTACAGTGGTCTCTGCATTTGAGCATCCTCCAATAGTGCCAACTCCACGTTGTAAGTATCTTTTGTTCTTTGATCTTTACCGCAAATTGTGTGACAGGCCAGCAAACATCATATTTTGTCAAAAGAGTTGCGAGTTGTGTTTTTTATGAATTTCGTTCACTTTTGGAGTTGAATTTCACAGTACTAAGCAAGGATAGCTTTTGCAATTGCTTTTCTATTTATTTGCTTTATTCTGTTTGCTTTACTAATTGATTTCTTCATCTGACAATACGCGAGGGGTCTTATTAAATTTCGATTTACTTGACCCAGCAAACACTGACCAGCTGCAGATAAGCCTGCAAATGGACAGCTTTTACTTTGTCATTCTTCTCTTGGTGTCTCTGCTGCTGGAAACTTTGCCGCAAGTCACTTCTAATTAAGAGACTAGAATTATTGACAACTTGCCACAAAACCCTGCCACCAGACCGACCTCCATTTGGATTAGTTGAGGCACGTTTATGAAATAGAAACGCAACTCCTGCTCGTAGATTTGCCTCCACTTGATTGCTGCAGCATCAACGCACACACATAGCAATAATGCAGACTTGCAAACTGCTGGCCAATCAATGCGACTGCTAAGCTTTGTCTTAATTGATTTTGTAGACCAGCAGAGTGAGAAGGCATCTCTAGTTCTCCATACACTTTACTGAACTACCGCATCTTCTCTTCCGACTGTTTGCCTCAGCACTCTCAATTAGCATGGTATACTGCCGTACAATGATTCGTATGATTATTTACATTACATTTCAGCGGAGGCATTGCCAGACTTTGTGTTCCTGTGCCTGTCTCTGTCTGTGTGCACTGTGTCTGCAAGCAGATAATAATAATTCAGTGCTGGCGACTGTTGTGTTTGCTGGAAGTAGTTGCATGTCAGCACGACTGTGCATAACTCGGTCCCATAGTGCTTTCACTCGCTTGCCAATCCTTCATACAGCACTGCACACTAGCACAGGGACACTTGCACTAGACACTGGACAGTGTCTGTTTGTGTTTGGCTAGCTCGATAAATACACACTGGACAAATAGCCCAGTGAACGGTCTCTACTCTTCTTTTTTCTTTTTCCTCTTTCTCGTTAACGGGAAAGTAGTAGGGAAAGAGAGAGTGAAGAGTAGAGAGTGCGAGTAGAATCAAGCAGGATGGCGCACGATAAGATGGTCGAATTAAAAGTTGCCATCCGAGCAAACAGACAGGCAGCAGTCAGCCAGCGGAAGAGACAATCTGAGGATCAGTGACTAGGAGTTGAGGCATTTCCAGGAGGTTGTAGTAGTACATTAGCGCAATCCGATTAAAGCCTACCGATGTGCCTTCTTGCCTTTATTAGCTTTCATTTATGTATTTCGGACCGCCATTTTGGCAAGCAATTGAACGACTTCAGCTTACCAGCAAACCTTTCTCACTTGGCAGGCCAACAATAGATAACCTTCTGGATCGATCAGTGGGCTCGTTTTCTTCTTTTTTGTGGCGTCTTTTTTAAATGGATCCGTTAATTTATTCGATCAGGCAATTTATTGAAATTTATGTCACACCAGTTGTATTCTGGCAAACAAGCAATTAAATGGGCAAGTAGATTGATACAGAAAGGATCCGCACTAGTTTGCGTTCGCACTTTACACGAACCATTTTAAGTCTAATTTATGAAGGCCGCACTCAAACATCCTTTTGCACTGGGACTGAGTGGTTATTTATTTATTTGCTGCCACTCTGTCGCACTTGAGTGTTTGAGCTAATTCGAGGTAGAGGCAGCCAAGTCCATTATCGCCGCATCCACAGACATTGTCTGTCTTGGCAGTGTCACCGAGCGTCTAGTTTGATAGCGATTAGGCACTCCACTAATTCGACGACTGCCTCGGCCAGCACGACAACAATGCTTTCTCCCGGCATGGTCACACTTTTGAATTTATAGCCACTTTGCCTGCACTTTTATTAGACTTTTTTCATTGTCACTAACATTTTTTTTACTTTACAGTCAACTCTACTTTTTCAGTGGCTACGCCTCTCTTTACTCATTGCGCTTCTTCGCGATCCTACGTTGACCCTCACACCTATGAGGACCCGAATCAGGCGGTGAAAGAGTTCACCAAGGAAATTGATGCTTCACATATCACCATTGAGGCCATCATTGGAGGAGGTAGTAAACAAAATAAATCTAAAATTTTCATTTTAACTCACATTTTACCTTTTAGGTGAATTTGGCGATGTATGCCGTGGAAAGCTCAAAGTTCCCGGTCGACCTGAGGTGACAGTGGCAATCAAAACACTGAAGCCGACCACTGCGGAGAAGCCGCGACTTGACTTTCTCACTGAGGCGTCCATTATGGGTCAGTTTGACCACGCGAACGTCATTTACTTGCAAGGCGTCGTCACCAAGACTAATCCCATAATGATCATCACTGAGTACATGGAGCACGGGTCGCTGGACGCATTCCTGAGGGTAAGTTGACGACTGAGGATTGGGTGTTTGCATTTCTGTTTTTCTTGTCATAGTTTAGCAATTGCCGCCTAGCATTATTGCTTCCAATAGAACATAGGTTGCTTTTGAATCAATTGCAATAATTGAATTGCACTCCTTGGCTGCACACTTGCTTTTGCCTTGGCCAAGCATTGTGTCTTGTGAGTGTGTTTGTGCTCGTATTTATTTGAATGCACTATTGCTCCATTGAACAATTTCTTTCATAAAAATTTAAAATTGCTTTTCGATTCGTTTTCAAATTGTGAAACACGAGCGCGAACACACTACTCCAGCTATGCTTTTCTCTAAGTGCTATTCCATAATTTATGAAATGTATTGCAAATGTTTTTACTAAATTGTTGTTAGTTGGCCTTTATTGGAGCAAAAATATTTGCTTGTCTGTTTTCTGAATGTCGGTGGAGAATGAATTTTATGGCAATACATGACAATAGCCAAACAAGAACGAGGTGTATTGCCGATTGAAAAATGAGCTTAGTGAATTATTGAATTTTCTGCCGAATACTGTTTTTTCTGTCAGCACTTTTCACATTACTAGCACCCTGTTTTTTGCTCTTGAAAGCTTAATGAGTCCATTGGCACGAATCGCAAAATGAAGCCAAATTGGAAAGCTTATGAGTGTTGCTGTTGGTCTAGTGCGTGCGCTGGGCTAATCAAGCCAGGCTCTGGTGATCAACTGACCAGCAGTAGCAACAATAACAGCAGAAGTTGTGAAAGCCACTGAATCGTCTGCCAGTGTCTTTCAATCACTAGACGTTTTGGGGCGGCTCGGCTTTCGCCTGAAAACGTTTTATGGGCCGGATAGAAAATTGGTTCTGCTCAAACATTTCGAGTTTCGTTGGTCTCAGAATCTTGGAACATGGTTCATTTTGTTTCCCTCGCCCTTGCCGTTGGGACAATCCCGGTTCTGGGTAGATCTGACCACCCGGGCCCGAGTTTTTTGCACGCTACCGCAAGTCGCTTGTCCAGACGTTTTGGGGCGGGTTCAGCCCGTCCCATGACGTCTAATGGACCGGGTCGCGCGCCGTTCTGCTCGAGTTTCTCGGGCCCCGGTGGTCCTAGGACCCTGGAACCACCGCCATTCGATTTCCCTCACCGACCCCGTCAGGATAATCCCGGTTCCAGGTGGATCCGCCCACCCGGGCCCGAGCTAGGCCCCCCGTGCCACTGCAAGTCGCTTGTCCAGACGTTGTGGGGCGGGTTCAGCCCGTCCCATGACGTCTTATGGACCGGGTTGCGCACCCTTTCTGCTCGAGTTTCTCGGGCCCCGGTGGTCCTAGGACCCTGGAACCACCGCCATTCGATTTCCCTCACCGACCCGTCAGGATCAATCCCGGTTCCAGGTGGATCCGCCCACCCGGCCCGAGCTGGCCCCCCGGTTCACTGCATGCCGCTTGTCCAGACGTTTGGGACCGGTTTCAGTCCCGTCCCAGTGGACTCTACGGGGGTGAACCGGTCTGCCGTGTTTCTCGGGCCCGGTGTCCAGCCGCTACCACCGCCATTATCCCCACCACCCCCGTCAGGATAATCCGGTCCGGGGTCCCACTCGTCCCGGCTCGGTCCCCCTGTGCACTCTGTCCAGCGCTGCATGGGCGAGCCGTGCACCGTCATGGACCGGGTCCGAGCCGTTCGCTCGGTTCCCGTGCCCCGTGGTCCCGCCTTGCAATACCGTCCATTTGATTCTCTCTCGAGCCCGTTGGATAATCCCGGTCCATGTGGATCCTGCCATAGCCCTTTTTGCCCCTCAGTGAGTCACCTGCCGCCGCAGTGATGTATACATCTTTGTGTAATCTGGTCAATGCATTACGACGCTTTAATTTGCTTTGGCTTTAGTATCACTTGCCTTGTAACTGCCATTTTAATTTGCGCAAGTGCTCTACCAACATTTTGCTTACCATGCCGCATGTAATTTGCTTGTACCATCTTGATATGCACCATTGCGCCACTGGTCATACCACAAGCTATTGTGGTTTTCGCTTTTATTTTATAATCAGTTTGGTAATAGTGAAGTTTTTAGGCAAAGACTGTCAGACAACTTTTTTTTTACTCGCAGTCCTGACATCTAGTTAACTGTGCGCAGTGTTTATCGGTGCTCACGCCGCAACCAATTGGCCATTTGAGCTGGCTGGCTCCCTCGAGCAATGATTGAGCGTGAATATGCCCAGTTCAACTGACAGTCAGCCTTATGGGTTAATTGATAGAAATTGTACTATTGCCTCGTATTCCTGCTGACCAGATTGACTGTCCAGTTGTGTGCAGTCATTACTCACCAACTGCACTGCTAAACATGCTCAGTCCACTTGAACTAGTGCCTGCAGTCTCTTCAACTGTGTTTGTCTATTGGAGACTATCCATGTTGTTCATCAGTAGGAGCTGCACAAGTAAAAGCACAGTCTGTGCAGAATCGGGCAATAATTAATCTTTACTTGTTCAGTTTGAGAGTTTACACTCGTAAACAGCAATGACCCCTGCAGTCGGCAGCTTACGTTAGCTGCCAATTAGACAGATTGCAGCAGCTCAGTTTGCCGGTTTGTGTTTAGACAGGGCGCCAGACATTGTGCTAGAGTGAACACCAGCTTCGTTGATGCTCACCAACTCTGAGCTCGCCTCACTCTATCAGCAACGCATTGAGGCAAATATTTATTTTTTCCAAGCATTTGATTTTTGCATTGCCAAAAGAAAAAGATGTGGTGATGGATTGAATTGATCTAGAGAGCATAGAATTACCAAGAAAATTTTATTTTAATTAATCTTTTTTACTTGGGCCAATTGACTGTTTGGTGGTAAAAGAGTTTCTTTTTACACATCACTATTTTTAGATATTTCAGTGTATTGCTACAAATTAACTAGTTGGCTATTTTTTTGGTCATTTTAATAAAGATTCTTGAATAAAAATTACTGTAACGATTTATATTTAAATTAATCAACATTTTTATAAATTAATTAAAAATTAAAACTTTTGTTTTTACTAATTTATTTTAGGCAAACGAAGGAAAACTATCAGTTTTGCAGCTCATTGGAATGCTTCGAGGAATTGCGTCTGGCATGGAGTACCTCTCTGGAATGAATTACGTGCATCGGGTAAGTGTGTTGGGGAAACAACTGCTAGCAACAAAGGGAAAGACTTGAAAGTGATGACAAATGGCTGTCCACACAATGACACAGACGCGCAATTACACTTGAGCGCCAAAAGATGTTGGCATATTATTTTCTCAACCTTTATTGCTCAGGTATAGTGCGTTTTTCTCTTGCAAAATGTGCCATTGAAAACTGCCGCTCAGTGAGTCAAGTTTTGGTCAAATGTTTAAGAAAGGTAAACTCACAGGCACTACCGCATCATCAAGTACTCTGAAATTGACTGCAATTGGTGTGTGAGCAATTAAATTGAAATGCCATTTACCAATTGTCTACGACAAATTTTGGATGCTAATTCTGAGCGGCATTTGAATTGTAAATGAAAGCACGACTCTGTACGCTACATCAGTCAGAGTGTGTGCACCCTCCTCGACTGATGAAGCTGTAAACGGGCCAATTACTAAATCATTGCTCGATATCACCATGCAAATGATTTGCCCTCGGTGAGCGCACCGTTCAACCGGAATGGGTGCTGCATCTGATGAGAGCTTTTCTTAAAGACAATTGTGTGATCACCCTAGTGCAGTCATGAGCTGTTTGTTTAGTAGCAGAGAGAAAAGTCGGCTTGAAGCCAAAAATCTTTTGTGTAAAAGGTGTCAATTAGCATACGATTATGCAGTCACGCCATCACCGACAAGACAATCACACCACCATGACACTGTCTAATTCTGCCTTTTCTTTCTCTTTTCACAAAACAGGACCTCGCATGCAGAAATGTTCTTCTAAATAAGGCCTTTATTTGCAAGATTGCTGATTTTGGTCTGTCAAGAGAGATTGATTCAACATATTCTACTGAAGGGGCGTACACTACCAAGGTAACAAGTGCCAACTCACAAGCAAAAAAACTAATCTCGATACTTTTAGGGTGGAAAAATACCTGTTCGTTGGACTGCCCCAGAGGCAATTGCTTTCCGCAAGTTTACCTCTGCCTCCGATGTGTGGAGCTTTGGAATTGTCTGCTGGGAAGTAATGTCGTATGGTGAGCGACCATATTGGAACTGGTCTAACCAGGATGTGATTAAAAGTATTGAAAAGGGATACCGATTGCCACCACCCATTGTAAGTGACATGGCAACAGTCGTGTGTTTCAAAGTTTTAACAATCTGTCGACTACTTTTTAGGACTGTCCCGAAGCAATCTACCAAATAATGCTCGAGTCTTGGAAAAAGGACCGAGCTCATAGGCCGACTTTTAGCCAAATTGAAAGAACGCTTTCCAAACTGACTCCCGATAGCTTGGTCAAGTTGGCTCAGCAAGTGATCATGTATGTAATACGTAAAACTCTTGCAACTGTTTTCTAACCACTCTCTTGATCAATACACAGAATGGATCCATTTGCCGAAAAGATACCCGATGTGATTCAATTCAAGTCAGTATACGAGTGGCTAGCGAGCATCAAAATGTCTCGCTACCAACCCAACTTTGAGCACTCTGGCCTTCTCAACCTGCAGGCAGTCTCTCGACTGAGCCTCCACGACTTGCAAATCATTGGGATTGACATGCCGAGTCACCAGAAAAAAATCATAAACAGCATCTACGCCTTGAGAGCCCAGACAAACATTGGCACACCGGAAGGCTTTCTCGTGTAGCCAGAGACCACTGATGACACACACCTCGTTTGCCAGTCACCACCAATTGACACGCCATTTATCCAGTCACAGTGTCACACTTTTCCTCTCTTTTGCTTTCTCATTCTACCCGCCAAGTCAAATGTGATCAAATGCGAGCCTCGTCTCGCAGCACCTCATCTTGTTGTACAGTATTTTGTCACAAGCATCATTTTGTATCAAGGTTCATTAGTTTTGTTATCAATTGAAAGTTTATTTCGTATTTATTACTTCATCTTTGTATTTATTCTCCCTGTACATACCTGTGAATAGAAAATGAATTTAAATGCGTAAAGCACTGGCAGCACAAGTCACATCGCCGCTGTACATAAACAATCACAATCACAACTGCATCTCAATCTTTGTATTTATTTTCCACTTTTTCTTATTGTAAATAAACCTACTTTTTCAAACGTGTTTCACTCATCAAGTGACAATCTGATAATTTATCTCAACGAGTCAAAAAACTTGAAACAAATGTTTAGAAACCGCCCTATTTGAGTCATACCAGGAGCAGCAGTATCTATCAAACTATTAGTCTGGTCAATTGAGAGTTATCATAAACGTGGTTTGCAGTCACTCTTTATCATTGCACCAGTCAGTAAAGCGGCAACCTTGTGAATCACCTACTACATTTACAGTTTTGGATATCAAACCAATTGTTTGTCGTTGACGCAGGCAACTGCAACTGGCAATCAAAGCTTACTCACTTTTTATTTGAAAAAGGAAGGGGGAGCGTTTAAACAAAAGTAATGACAATATTGGAGAATGCTCTACTTTTATTAATTGAATAATTTTGTTGTTCAATAGCAAATGTTTTCCTTCAAAAGTCAGGAATCAATCAGTAGCATTTCCTTTTGTTATTTCTAAAAAATATTACTAGGCGCGGCAAGTTGTAAATACATTTCCTAAAGCATATGCAAGAGCAACATGTCCAATCAACCATTATTATAACTGTTCACATAGAAACAGATAACACGCGTTGCAGCTATGGTACCAATTTACATTTGCATTGAACAGCAAAGTCTACCAATAATATAAATTGCCAGGCACTCAAGGCTTGCAGATCAGACTTGCAGTGTGCTAAATTACTAAACTAAACGACTACTTTATAGTTAACCAAGCAACCAACTCTACCGAAATGGCTCAACCAAACCCACCTGAACCTTCCATGTATCCCAGCTTTCAGCAACCTCCGCCTCAGATGCAGCAGCCTCCTCAGTACCAGGCACCTCCACCGGGTTTTGCGCCAGCCCCAGCAACAATTGTCGTAGGAGCTCCAGCCTTGGGACAGGACCCAGTGCAGGTAATGTAACATGTTCATTTTTGATGTTTTACATGTCAATTTTTTAAAGTAAAATTTTTCCAATTTTGTATCCTGTTTTTACTTACATTTTAACAATTCCAAATAGATGACTTGTCCTGCTTGTCAGAATATGATCATTACTCAGACAAATGCAACTCCCGGTCTGCTCTCCTGGTTGCTTTGTGGAGGATTAAGTTTGGTTGGCTGCTTTTGGGGGTGAGTCTATTTTTAGCCAACTAAAATGACGTTTTCAACTCAAATTACCTCATTTACAGTTGTTGCCTTATTCCTTTTTGCGTGGATTCTTGCCAGGATACAGGTAATTTAATACAACATTTTTTATTTTATTTGATTGACCTAATCCTTTATTAAATGATAGAGCACCGATGCCCTCAGTGCAAGCATTTCCTGGGCACTTACCGAAAGATGTAATCTACAAGATAAAGGAAAAATCGCCACACAGAAAGCGACCTTTTCTGTTAAATTACATACAAAAATGTGCAATAAATGTTAACCACTTTGAAAATAACAAGTTTTTCTCATCAAATATACTTAACTTAAACAATGCAAATGTTAAACTATTTTTAAAACTAAATAAAACTAACACTTAAATTTTTTAAAAACTATTTACAAACAATTAGTGTCACAACTTGAAATATAACTTTGGACTTTTCAATATACAAAATTCACGAGTCATTAATTTACCTAAACGAGTTGGATGAAATTGCCGGTAAAATGTTTTTAGGTCATTTTGATAAATTGAACAGTACAAATGAAAAAGCTCATTCAACTGCTATTTATCGAAAAATACAATTTAAACAAAATCATGAACATTTTAGTACTTGTGGTTTTAGTGCAATTTTCTTTTCAAGTATCAGCAAAAAAATCTTTCAACTTCAACTATACCGATTGGAAAGATCTATCTACCAATGATAAAATCCTCATGCAGTATAAACCAAACTTGGAAGAGGTTTTAAACGTACAAATCAACTCTTCAGCACTTTACCAAATACAAAATTTTACTTCAGCAACCACCAATGGAATGCCAATTTTCAACTACAATGTAACGGTAACATTGATTCCGACTACCGCCCAGAAACAACATCGATATGCTGAATTTGAAAAGTACACCATAAACTCGCCCTGTGCTTCTTGTTTGCTGCTATTCAACATTAACCCATGGGTTAAAATTTTTAATGTTACCAAGTTGGAGTGCGATTGAAAAATAAATTAGTTTATTAAAAATACAAATAAAATCTGTAACTATTGTGAGTGTCTCCTTCGTATTTGTCTTCGTTGTCTAACAACAGTTTGCCCACTTGACTGTGGATTGTTTAAAGACAAATCATCATCTGGATTTACCTTGTGTGAATAATCTTCAATGAGAAAAGAAATGGATGAGTTAAAATTACTAGGAAACTTTGAGTTGATGGCCATGTTTGATTCAGATTCGCCAGCTTCATTTACAGTTACTTCGTCAATTGTTGAAAAGGTATGATCGCTGTGCGCCAGCGAGTTGCTGCGAATCTGCGCGCAGCAGTTGGCCGTAGAGTAGGGACGAGGATGGTGGTAATGTGAATGAGGAGTTGCGTGATGAGAGCTCAAAGAGTTTGGTCTGCTTCGAAGTGGAATTGTTGACGGATGAGTGTTTGTTGTTGGCATTGGAGGCAGATGGAACAAGTCAAGATATCTTAATCCGGCATTTGGCGTCCCCAAAGCAGTGTCTAGGCTTCCTGTGGTAGTAGCCAGGTGAAAGGTTCCATCAGATTTGGTTCGAATCGCCGTGCCAGACTCACCACCACTGACCATTTCCATTGACTCCAACTTTCGCGCCAACTGATTGATTGCCAAAACCCGTTCATTTTCAGCCACTGACATTCTCGTAATGATCAAATCCAGTGCCGAGTTGAGCTGTTTTAGTCTCGCAAAAATGTCCATTTGTCCGTATTTGTAGCTCTCAATGACGTTCCTTAAATCCACTGGTCGAGTTACTTCTTTGAAACTGTTTTTAGCTATGCTGAATCTAATTATCTCAATGAAAGCACGCTTAATGTTGTCGTACACTCGCACTTTGAACAAATCGCCTGGTTGATGGCGAAAAAACTGACTGAGCTCAAAGTAGGCGTGATTTGCCCGGTAACATTTCCAAGCACGCTGAATCAACTTTGCCGCAGCTTCCTTTTTCAGTCGTCGTTGGCGAGTGCGTTCCACTTCTTCCAATTTCAAAGCTAAACCAGCTCCAATGATGCCAGCCGGCAGCGCAAAAACGGCCACTCCAAACAGAATAAAGAGGCCGGAAACGAGCTGCAATTAAACAAGTTTTTAGTAAAAGTCCTCAACCATAACACAAACATTTGATCACTGGTCACATTTTTACATACCTTTCCAAGAGCAGTAATGGGTGTTTTGTCGCCGTAACCAACAGTAGTTAACCTTGAAAAATTGATTAAAAGTAAGTTTCCTGAAATGAAGGCACTCTAAAAGAGTTAACTAACGTGACAACCTGCAAAGTAAATAAAGTTACAAAAATTGTATCAAAACAATTCTCGTTTACTTACACTCCACCACATGGCATCAGCAATGTTTTCTAAATTTTCATTAGCCTCATGCTCCACTAGAAAGCCAAGATATGAGAGAAGACACAGCAAGACAATTTCAAGGTAGAAAATGATCAACAGCTGTTCCCGTTGATCATAGAGGACTGACCAAAATAGCTATACAAATAACATGTTTGTTACCAATATTCTTATTTTGAAAAAAAGCTTTCTTACCTGCCATGGTCGCAGTTGTCGCTTAAGTGCAATCACCTGGAGGACTTGGAAGAACCGATGAAATCCTCGAAATGCTCGAAAGGCAAACACCTCATGGCCGTCATGAGTGGAAATGTAGGGTAGGGCAGCGGAGAGAATAATGACGAGTAGATCGATTAAATGAGCCGGTGATTTGATAAAGGCAATCTTGCCGCGAAGACCCTGGTACTGAGGTCGACACTCGCTTGCCCAGAGCCTGCGAGTGAGGGAGAAAAACTAAAGGTTTTAGATTCTTAAGAAGGTTGCTCTAAAACGATTGATGTGCTCATACATGAGAATGTACTCGGTGGTGAACCATAAAAGAACGGTCTTTTCGAGAATGTCCAATATTGGGAGCTGTAGGGGAAGGAAATTTGTCTGGTTGGACATGATTAATTGCACATAAACTGTTTACTGAATTGACTTTAGCTAGCTTATTATTGTTTATTACCTTTCCCATTTGCCGCTCCATGGCTGGGAAAACGGAGAGAATCAGGCAAGAGGCAACGAGGATGAATGCAAAGACATGGTAGACCATAGCGGCAAAACTTGTTGGTCTCTTAAGGTACTGGTACACTTTGTACTTGAAGAGGAGCTTCTTTGACCGCTGAATCTTGGTGATCCGCTGCAGTTCCTTGTCTTTATTTTTGAGAATGTTTGCTTCCAGTGACTGTTCACTTGCATAAGAGTCGTGTCGTTCACGAATTTCTCGCATTTCATTCACCTCACGAAGCAATCGAGTCAGCCGGTGTTTCTCGTCGATGGTGCCACCAGGCAAGGCAAGGTTGACAATTACCGATTTGCCCGTTTCAGTCTTTGGAAGTGTGTTTGCTTTGTTGGCTGATTCCTCATTCATCACCGCCGGTGCACTGACGCGAGTAGGCGCCGTACTTTTGTCCTTTGGACTGACAACCTGTTTGGCACGCAATTTGACGTTGTTACCCATGTTGTCGGATTGTTGCTCGGCAGAGTCGGGTTCAGCGAAATGTGATTTGCTACTAGTAGGGTTATTGTTGTTGTTGTGAGCACTGCCAAGAATGTTTTCAGTAGCAGACAGTGAATTGAGAAGCATAATATCGGCTGAATTCTTTCTTCGTTTTGAGTAGAGTGTTCGAGGATTAATTGTGCGAAGTTGCCGATTAATGCGGGACATTTTCCGAGTAGCAGTCTTTTGTGCAAAACGTTTTCAAAACATCACTTTTAAAAGATGAAAACACAGCCGTTTAGATAAAGCTGCACACAGCAATTGAGGTATTTTGTTGGAAAATAAACAATGTTTTGAAACAATCAATTTTAGTTTAGCCGGCAAGGAAAACAATTGAGCTTCCAGATGACTTTAATGAACAGAGGCTCTATTTATGTACTTCCTTCAGTGACATAAAAGTAGAGTTGCACTGCCAAGTTACCATTGAACCTGACTCGCTTCAGACGTCACCCTGATCATGAGCTCCGGTTAGTTTCAGATTTTACACTTGATCTTGAAAAAGGCACTTGATGGTATTGGGTTCATGTTGAGGCAGACTTTGAGGTGTTTCCTCTTCTTTTACAGCATCATTTTGGGTCGATATCGTCTGTGTGGGCTTGCTGCAGTCACACTCTCAGCGCGCCATCCTTGCCCAACTTTGTTGTGGTCGGTGCCTGAAAAGACGATGTTGTAGTTGGGTTTCACGACGGCGTCAGATGCAACCAAAGCCTACGAGAGCGCAGGCAGGGAGGCCTGCAGCCGCCTATCAAACTTGATCACAAAACTAAAACACCGGACTGCTGTCCACTTTGTCGATTATCACTTCACTGATGGCGCGCCAAGCGCGCGCACCATTCACAGCTGTGTTGGTGGTGATGCGTTGTGATTGTGATGAAGAATAAGAGTGCCCTACTGTAACAACAACATGCCAATGAGGCAAAGTTGTGAGTATGCCTGTCTGCCGCTGTCTACTGTCTCTGTCTGTGCTCCCTTGTGGCCAGTTGGTGGTTAGGGCGCCAAGTGCTTGCCGAACATCATGAAATGATTGTCGAAATCGGAGATGCTGACTGAAGCACGCACAACAAGATACTCCGAGTTCTCTTCTCCTCCGCTGCCCCTCCTGTTGCTTGTTGGCTGTCTGCTGGTGTGTCGCCCTAACCAAACCACTCGATGGGCTTGATTGAGTCGGAGACTCATTCGCCAGTGATTGACAGCTTGCTTCAAGCCTGCTAAAGCCAGTGCTGAAGGCTTTTGATTTTCGGTCTTCATCTGCTGCTGCTGCTGCTGCTGCTGAGAACTCACAAAAGTATCAAGTGTCGCGTTGAGCTTTATCTTGTAAGTGTCCAATGCGTGTACATTTTTTCTTTTTTACTTCCAACTTTTAGGGTATGTTCTCCTGAGGACTAATTGCTTAATGACGCTGGGAACAGAGTAGCTTCATGTGCGACACATTGCCTGCATTTGCCAGACTGAAAAAACTTGGTGTCTGCCGTTTGCTTACAAGCAATAATCATCGAGCATCGCCAATGATGATTGATTATCATTGGTTGATTGTGCGATTATGCAACGCTGAAATCCATTTAGTTACGCTAACATTTTCATAAAAATGCCCTTTTAGCGTGTGTACATTGTCATTTTTAACAAAAAAAGTTGTGTATTCACTTTTTTGTCATTGTAAAAACCATGCTTTTAGGTGTTGATGTGTTTCGATATCTTAGCGAAAAATTCTACACTGCAATTAAATTCAATTGACCAATCGCAGTTGGGCAATGCTTTCAATTAATCGATTAGCTCAATTCACAACCAATTGGATTTAATCGCCAAAGCAGTGCATGTTGTGTCCTTGTGATGCTTTAGCTTGAATTGCTAAGTTTGAGTGCATTAAAATTGAAAGTGGGTTTTGTATTTTTTTATAAATGATTATCTAAACAAAAAACTGGTCTTGACTAGTACCACAAGTTGCTATAACTTATAATTCAGATAGCACAGGTGTTGCCAAAAATCACAAAATCACAGAACAAGAAGGGAAAAAACTCAATACTAGTATTTTGATTGATGGTCGGCCACTCATCGATGTAATAAATGCTGATTTTATTGTTAACTATAAGCACTCTAAATTCTCCTCAAAATGAAGGTTGTCTGCAGGAGTTAATAACCTTTAACTTCATTTTGTGAATAAATTTCTTCAAAGCAAACTTGTAAACTTTTTTAAGCAATCATGGCATACTGAAGTTGGAGCTTACTGTCAGAAATAGTTTTAATTACTCTATCCAAAGTACGATGAAATTGACACTTGAAGCAACTCCAACAACGGAAGTCTTCAAATTGAGTTCGATTAGCATTCAATTAATACACTGTAATGTAATCACTGTCCACTGGTAATTTTCCATGTACCCGATGCTCTGGAGCTCAACTTTCGCTCCAAGGTTCACTTTTGTGAACACTGAGCACTACACTTTGACTAGTCGGTCAACCATCGTGAGTGTTTGCTGTATTGTTCCTATTTACATTATGTCATCGTTTGGCCTCTCACTGCACTTGTCTACAGAACAAATCACTGCTTGTTAAAGAAAACAAGATGACACAATCTCAAAAGGAGCGATAATGGCCAGTAATTGGGCATTATCGATGGCGGTTTACAAGACACTGCCAGTGACTTGTTTTTCTAATTATATACACAGCTGATTGTGATTTCCAATGTGCAAACCTTATGCCAAAACCCACCGCTTATCATCACTGCTGCACAAATTTATCAAGTCACTTGACTTTTTTTTGTTAAATGTTGCTTTTGCAGCTGAATGTGTGTCAAAGTACTAAACTCATGCTTGGCGAAAATCCCATAGGTTTTAGCTTGTCAAAGTTTATTATAAACACTTTAAAAATAAATATAAATAGATCAACAAATCAATAGCAAAAACTTGTTTGTGCTACTTTTAAAACAGATTTTATTTAAACTCTGAAATAACTTTCAATTTTTCAAAAGTTTTACCTTTCTTGTCTTTAAAACTACTCTTCTCAACTTCTCCATCAGCCCGTCGATTTGCAATCAAATACTCTTGGTTATCTGTTTCTACTTGATCGCTTTCGCTAGAGTTTTCATCCAACTCCTCGACTGTTTTGGTCGATTTTGATGCATCAGGAACACCGAGAAAAAGAGAGCTATAAATAGAAATACTTTATTACTCTATTCATATGATAGTGATAGACTTACTAGTAAGGCCCTTTACCCGTTTCAGATTTTTCGGAAGACGCTTTTACTAAATCATGCACAGTAATAACTCTGTTACCCTTGGTTGCGTCAATTTTTGGATTCATTTTGTAGACCAGCTTTGTCTTTGACCACTTCTTTCTGTTGTCTGTACCTTTTGGTTTTTTTGTGTCAATCATTTGTACAAACTGCTTTCGGTCTCCTGTGTAGGCATCCTCTTCTTCATCTTCAAAAACAATCTCGTGGTTAATGTTTTTGGTAGACTCTTCTTCATTTTCCACCTCAAGTGGCTTTAAGTCTGACTCGGTGCTATGTGTTTTGATTGGAATTTGTGAAGAACCATCGGCGAGTAAACTAAAGGCATCAATTGAACTGGTTTTTTGCGTGTTGATGAGGGACTTTAGTAAGCTACTTAGCTGAGCCACGTTTTGCTGGTCACCCAGGTGAAGTCGTGATTCAGGCGAGGCAACAATGTGGTGAATGTGATGGTGGGTCACCTTTTTTACGACTCTGCAAAGGGCAAGAAAGTGTCATCAAGTTGTGGCACAAGGTCAGAGTCGTGTGCAGTAAATTAACTGGTTACCAAATGACACTTACGGAATATAGCGCACATTAGTTGCATCACTGCCGCTGCTGAGCATGTCAACTGATGACGACGACACCTTTGGCAAGACGACACTTTTGGGTGCACGTAGCTGGGGCGAAGGCATACTGAAGACTATTTGAGGTGGAGGAACAGGCAATGGAGCGTAATGACTTTGACCGGAGATCGACTTGGCGCAGCAACCAACGACTGATGACGGGGATGATAATAGCGATAGGGAAATGGTGCTACTGGATTCCAGTAAGGTTTTGGTTTAGGTGGAGCACTTTGAAAGGAGTTGCGTCTAATTGCTCTAATGGGCATCACTTGGGGAGAAACCCGAGACAAGTGAGGCACTGCTGCTCGGCCCAAGTATGGAGAACGGTGATAAACAAAAGGGTCATGTCGCGAAAAAGATGGGTAGCCATAGTGAAAAGGCGGTTGAGAGTGGATGCAGTTAAAGAATGTTGAGAAACACAGCAAAACAATTGCAAGTTCAAGTTCATTGTGAAGTTTGTAATTGATTTGCCGTTTACAGGGCACCACCATTAGAGCGCAAAGCTAAATTCAAACTGATCGGCGGTAGTTTGATTGTTTACCTCTCGGTACCTAATCGATAAAGAAAATGTCACATTTTTAAACCGGTTTAAGGTTTTGCGGTTAACTTTTTTAAATAGTCGTGATTGAGTGCAATCAGTTATGGCACTGGCCTGCTGGAAAGTTAGGCAATTTATGTAATTTTTATTTTTGATTGTAAAGAATTGACAACATGAATGAATTTAAACAAGAGCTGATAGTTGATGACATTGAAATTGTTAAAGTGATGAAAATGAAGCCAACAACCTGGGCAAATTGTGATGGCACTCTAAAATTGATTGTAATAAAACTGATAGGCACCACCGAACCCGTGTTGTGGCCATGGCTGCTTTGAACTTATCGAGTGCAACACTTCGGACTTGATAATGTCAGGCAATTGCATTGAAATGGTACGACTGCAAAGAAATGATACAAAAGAAATTCAAATGAAACAGTTTTTAGTAAACATCAATTACAACCAGAACTAACACTTTTCTGTACTACCTATTGATCACGTAGTACAAGCACAGATTAGCAGATTAGTTCTTACATTGTCACTATCTAATATCCAATGGAGCCATAATCATATCCAGGATCTACTGCATACCCGCCTTCACTGTAGCTTGAGCCGTACGAACCACCACTTCCGCCGTACGATTGTCCATAGTCGTTTTCACTGTACAGTCAAAAATGTCCATTATTAGCACTGAATTAGCCAACAAATTGTGCTCATTACCGAGAAATAATAATGATTTTAGGCCCCATTAACATGAATGGAAGGTACTTTTTGAGTTTTTTCATCTTTAGCATCTTCTTCAATTTTTTCATTCCTTTGGCATCCGTTTCGGACACTGACGTAAGCAGTAATGTGGCACTGATAATCATCAGCAGAAAAGTAAATGCTATTAATTGGTTGCGATGACAACTTCCCTTCCATGGAAATCTTAAAGAAAGAGGGGGCATTTTTGGAGAATTGCTGAGAACACGACACAGAGAAAATAAAGACAAAATTGAAGGGATGAAAAACAAAAGGGTTCAGTGCACAGTAGGCCAAATCTGTTTTTTGTTGGCAAACTTAGGTCAATTTTAAGATACACTGTAAATAGGATGCATTTCTGAAGTGCAAGTATAAAAACTAATTTTTATATAAAAACAAAATCGACACAGTTATCACACAAAATGACACGGTCATCAAGACTGGGCGACGCTTTTTATATTTTCAGTTTTTGAGGTAACCTACATTTCTTTTTTTCTTGTCAAAAATGCTAGACATGGAGAACCCGAATAAACCAAAGGTGTTTCGATGACAGACAAATGACACAAAATGTCAGTCAAAAAAGCAAGTGCTAGCATAAAAAAATGTTTAACTATTTACACTAGATGACTGTTCAGAAAATACCGGATCTCGCCATCGTGGATCAGCTTCAAGGAAGCAACTTGTACTTGTTTTGAATTGGAGTTCATTGCCTGATTTCTGCTGAATCCCACTGACCGGTTAAGTGGCAAAGTGAAAGGAAAGATAAGATGAGATGACCAAAGTTGAGTCCGTTTTTGCCATCTCACCTCTCTCTACAAATTGTCGTTTTTCATTAAGCAATTTTATTTGTATTAGAAGAAGTATAAATCACACATTACACTTCCTCTTTAAGCAAAAAATTCAAATTAATGGTTTCTCTGTTTCCGTATTTAAAATTTACAATTTTATTAAGCTTTTTAGTACAAACAAAATTACTAGTTGCACATTTTGCAAAAGAAAAAACTCTTCGAGCTTAGTTGTAAGCAAACTCTTTAGATGTCGCCTTGATTTGTTTTGGCTTTTTTAAGTTTTTTGCTCAAAAACGTGATCTCTCTTGATGGCATAAATCCTGTTTGTACTAGTTTCAAAAACTTGCTGATTTCTAAACATCGATAAGATATATTTAAAGATAGCACTTACTCCTCGTGAAAAGACGACATTCAATTGCCAAAGTCAAATACTAGTTTTCGAAATATTTTTTATTTTACAAAAATGGGCCTTGAAAGTATAACTCCACTTGGAAAAGGAGATCACTGCAACACAACTCCTTCCCGATGCATTCCACCGTCTGCACCTCTGTTCACCATTAAAGAATCGGATTACTTGCTTAAACAAAGTGGCGTTGATTCTTCATTTGATCGACTGTTGAAGGATCAATGGAATTCAGCTGTTGAAGCCGGTGTTATGAAGTACGACATACGCCGGCACTCGCTCCCATCAAGGGTAATATCTTCAAAAGACTACAAATTTATAGCTTCATTAATTGAGGGCCGAGCTCCTGGAAAACGGCGTCAACCAGATGAAATGCTATCTTTAAGAATGCCTTTTGACCCACTCAAATTCAACTTTACAAAAATTGAACCAAACGAGCTTCTTTTCAAAGTGAAGTACGGTGATCTAGAGCATTCTGTGCTTGTCAACAAAAGTCCCATTGAGTTTTGTTCTTCGTTGTTGGTCCCTTCGTTAGAGCAGTGTTTACCACAGGTAAATAATGAAGCTTACAAAGTACATAAAACTAATCACATTTCAACATAGGTCCTAACCGATGAGTCACTTTCCTTGGCAATTCAAGTGCTTGCGCTTTCTGACCACCAGTCACTTCGCCTAGGCTTCAACTCCCTCGGAGCAATGGCGTCAGTCAATCACCAGCACTGGCATATTTACTACTTCTTTTATAAACTCACAATTGAAGATTTGCCTGTGAAAGACAATGTCCTCCAGGGCTGGCCGATTCCTGCGATTGTCTTTGAGCTGAATGAACTATCTGACGAACACATATCTGACGTTGTGTGCCGAGCAATGAAGATAGTCACCTTTAGCATCAATGCAGGAATTGCACATAACCTCTTTTTATCGCGCACTGCATCGGGCTCTATTCGTTTGTTTATTTGGCTGGTTGAGCCTCGGTTCGGTGCCAAAAACGATCTCAATATAAATCCAGCCTTTTGTGAATTCAGTGGTTATTTTATTTGCAAGACAACAGAGATGTTCAGCAATATTGACGAAACAATGTGTGTCAAGCTTTTACATTCAGTCACTTCAAAACATTCACAAGTTCTTCATCTTCTTTAGAACAACGTTTCTTTATCAATGGCAATAAAAAGATTTACTAATGATTTATTTATCATTGTGAGAAGAAAAACGCAAAAATAAAAGTGATTATTTAGACAAGTTTGTCATGAATGGACATTGTTCGATGTTTTGGTCGGTGATGAATGTGATCAAAGGTGATATGGCCTGAATCGTTGGAAGAAGAAATCGTCATTTTGTCATCATCAAACAAAGCCAAATCATCGATTCTTAAGCCTCCATTGCCGTGCTCGCTGGACTGTGTATGAATATCGCCATCCTGAATGTAGTTTCTGTCCAGTAGATAACTCAAGTTAGAAGTTTGTTACAAATATAACCTTTAAGTTTACCTCAGTTTCCATAATGTTTCATGTTGTTTGGCCTTTTGTTTTTCATATTTCATCTCCAGCTCCTCGTAGAGCTGAACTCGGTGATCAAGTTCTTCTTCCAAATCCTTGATCTTATGGTTAAGCTCGTCAATCAATCTTCTAATTGACTGATCATTTTGACTATAGGCTTGTAGTTTGGCTAATTTGGAGGTTCCTGAAAGGCCAACTGAGGAGACAAGGTCATCAGAGATCCCTTTGGACTTTTGGTTACGACACTCCTTCTCTAGATTGAGGATCCTTCGCTCCATCTGGTTGCTTCGATCTTCCGTTTCAGCCAACTAAAAATATTAAAAAACGCATCAATTACATTCGGTCACATTGTCATTGCTGCTTCACTTACCTTGTAAGCAAAGTTTTCATTCTCCATTTCAATGCTTCTATTGAGCTTCTCAAGAACAAAATTTTTCTCATTGGCATCATCTAAAGCGCTTTCTAGATCGACGCACTTTTGGCGGAGTTCCACTAGTTCAGCGTCAAGTATCTCACACTTTTCACAATACTTGGTCTGTACTTTGTTTGAGTTTAGATCTACCCCTTTAGTAGAGTCAATGGCGGCAATATCTGCCGTGCCATTGTCAGTTGCACCCAACTGCCAACAACTTCGTGATGACCGCAGCTTCAGACTATCACAGAGATTCAGGCCATTTGACATTGAGATCGAAGAAGCCAAAGAGGAGGTAGAAGATGAGTTGACAAATCCGCTGTTTCGATTTAGAGGCTGTTGCTGATTTGGCCCTACAATGAGGTTCTCCTTTGCCCTTGCATCTGTCTCGACTAGATGTGCTCGTCTGTGTTGTGATGCTTTGCCGTGTGATCTGCTGCCGTAGAGACACTTTTCAAGCTCACCATCCGAATCTTCGGCATCCTCCTCATCAGCGTCTACCTCCTCAAGAAGGTTATTATTATCCTGAGAGTAACGGCGACTAGAAGCTGGTTTGATGGACGACTTCTCGGCGGCAACGGCTGCAGAAGAGACCTCTGCCGTTTGCTTCTCTCTCAAACATTTGTTTTCTTCTTCCAACAGAATCAGCCGTTCAGTTGATAATTTCCAAACTTGCTCAATATAATCTTCTACTTCCTATTATGTGAAAAACTGCTGTTAGATTGATGAACAGTAGTAATAAATTTACAAAAATGGCAAACTGACAGAACTGACAATAAATAATTAATTTTAAAATTAATGATGTTGGGTTGCTTATAAAATTAAATTTTGAAGATAAATTATAAAACACACTTGCTGTGTAAATTTCAGTAAACTTAGCTAGATAAAAACATTTCAGTTATGAAAAGTATTACTAATTTCCATAAATTGATAATTCATGTGACTGCGTCAAATGATTGCAATTTTCTTCAACCTTTTCAACATTTGGCGAAAATCAGTTTTTGAAAAGCGATTCACTTTTTTAATTAACATTAATTAATTGTCAGTTAACCAGCTACCGTTTTTATCTTTGCTAACATGTTTTAACTTTGATTATACCAAGTGGCGTCAATGAAGCATGTACAGGTACTGTGGCAAAATAAAACTACATCCACAGCCGTCCCTGTTTTCGTTAGTGACTAATTAATAATAATTGCCTTCTTCTCTCAATTACCACATGCTGACAAGCCGCTATTGTGCCTACACTAGTTCAAAAGAGACAGGCAAGTGAACAGTAAATCGAGTTGCCTCTGATTGCCTACTAATTGGGCCAGGTGCTGAGAAGCAAATTGGACTATGGCCTTTAAAGTAGACCAGGTTAGGGGTTAAATGGCCTCTAAGGTGCTTTCTTGGTCACCAGGTAATGGGAACAGTAGAAAAAATAACAAACCGAAGTTCTTCATCATGCTGAACCCTCATTTTTTCAATCTGATGTCGTAAGGATTGACAGTTGATTTCAGCATCCCCCAACCACCGCCAAACAAAGAGCAACTTTTGTGCATCATTAATTTTTCGAAAATCCAAACCTTCAGAGCGGAAACGATCCAGCAAAGCGAGACGTTCATCATCGGCTGTCTATAAAGTTCAATGAGGAAACGAATCAAATAATCGATTAACTGTTGTCAATTTTCTTCGAGTCATTAACGGTTTGCTGAACTGAAATTTACCTTTCCGTTGGCTGAACCGACAACAAATCGAAACGGCGAACTTTTAGAAATCCCTCGTGGATCGATGTAGTTGGTGGCAGGAAGCAAGTTCAAGTACATTCGGTGATCCATTCCGCAGTGTTTGTATAAGCAGTGAATGCCAAATCGTTTTTAAATAATTTGTTTCTTCAAAAACTATGAGACCATTTTAAAACAGTAAGTTTAAAATTAAAGAGATCTGAGTTGATGGCAAGACAAAAACTGATTTTTCGTTTCTCCGAATGAGTGATCTGTAATTAGAAAGTAATATGGTTTATTAAACAATTGCACTTGAAAAGCTATTTTTTCCTACATCAAAATAATGACTTCTTTCTTTACGAACAAAAACTCGGTAACTCGAGGTTAAGAGCAAGTACAGGACACAATACGAGTAGTACGTCTAAAAGGACCTGCCGTTTATAGCTAATAATTTGACATTTTGTCACGAGAAAAGCTGTCAACTGGGCAAAGGGCGTTCAAGGGAAAATGGAAAGGCAGCTATCACTGACTGACTGCTCACTGTGAAATGTTTGTCAAGTCGGTGCAACTGAGTTTACTACAGACACACTGCAAATTAAAACAAACAGGCATTCGTGAGAGCAAAAAAAAGTCAAGTGTAGCCATTGCTTGTTGACGAAGGCGAAAATTGACCCGAGTCAAAGAGTGCGACTTCAGTGTTGGACGATGACGATGAGACACCACAGCCATTGAGGCAACAATCTCAATCTCAGCAGCATTGGAACAAAGTACACTGCACCGAATACAATTCATTTGAATCGATCAAGCAAAACGACTTTGACGCCCGAGCGTGAGCCAACATTAACGAGCTTCAAAGCTCGCTCTTGAAGCTCCAAAGCAAAGGCAGACTTCAATCGATCATAGACGACGACGACGACGACGACGAGTTAGTCTCCGTCTCTGTCTCTGTCAGTCTATTAAACGATGAAGTCAGTGTAATTAGCGAGAAGAAAGAGAGCACATCGAAAAGCGGCGGATCGCGCGCATCGCCTAATGGTCTCGAAGTTGCCACTACCAGGCCGGTTGCATGACAATTGAGGAAGGCAACATGGAACAATCAGACAAGCAACAACTAATTGACATTTCTTTACTACACTAAAGCACTACTACTCACTATTGACTTTATCTTATTTCTGAACCTATTTGCTGTCTACTGCATTAGGCCTAATAAGCCTACAAATACACTGCATTGTTCAACAAATTTCAGCGTGCTTTCAAATCAGATCATGCACATCTGCCATATATACCTTAATTAGGCGACTAAGATTTACCGTTTAGATTTTGCAGTTGTCAAAATTAGTCAAAGTATAACTTATTGTTAGTTGGTTATAAATTGCTTAAGTAATTAGATGCATTAGTTTTCTTGACAGAATCATTAAGCGTCGTCAAATACTGATATAGATTTATTTTCAAAAGCAAGTGCTCTAAATTAACATGCAAGTGAAAAATTCAATTTTTAAATTTAAACAATCACAAAGAAAAATCAAACATTGTTTTTGTTGAATCTTGATTTTTAATAATAGTTAATAGAATAACTTCCCTAAGGCTCACTGGCATTTTATTAAAAAAGCCTTCGATATTTGTTATGTCACTCTAGCCAAATGGCATTGCAAGTGTCACAGCACCACTATTCAGAACCACATGTAACTGGAAAATGTCACATTTTTCTGTCGAATCAGTGTGAAAAGTAAAAGCAATTTGGCATTTCATCTTGCTTCTTTTTGTGCGACGGCCAAGCTAAGCATTTTTTCCATTAGCCGCTTCATTACTTAATCATTAAACAGTCTAATGTCAAATACACTTTAGACACTCTGACAAACTAACATGCTTATACACTTTTTGTACACTTTTTTTTGCTCAAATCGCACTGGGAGTAATTAAAATTTTTTAGTTTGAATGCGAATTTGTGGTTTTTTGACAATGTAAAAAATATGTGTTTTTGCAATTTTTTATCACCACTAATTACGGATTGCAACCGGAAATCTTTTCTAGAACTCCCCAAATTATAAACATTTGTTCAAAAAGCTTGAAGGCCTTTACTAATGAATTGTAAGTGACGTAATCGAAAGATGATACTTACACGAGTGGAGGTGATAACAACTGGTTTTGATTGAGTTAGTAAATGACAGAGCAAAAATGTGATGGACGTGCTCGAGGGATGTAGCTGTTTACTAATATTTGAGGTGAAAAGTAACTCTAAAGGATGCAATTAGAAAACTATTTAACAAGTTTCAACAACGAGGACAACTGTCTGCAGAGGATAAAGGTAAATAACTCCAAGGATGCAAAAATGCTGGTCAGACTTGCTGAAGATTTGATGAAACAGGCTAATTAATATGGCGATTACAGCATCTTCTTTTGAGTACTTTCAGGTTTTTTCAGAAAAATGATTTTTTGACAAAGAATTATACTGGTTCACTCTTCAGTTTGGCACTTTGGTTTTCTTTTGATTAGTTTTTTTTCAGGCAAATAAAATGGTCACACATTTGGCGTTGTTATCGGCGATGAAGGAACATTACCGGAGTACACTTTCAAAGACACAGCCACAGACGCTTGACTAAGTTTTGAGGTTAAAGTTTGCTCAGCTGTTCTGAATGGCTGTGCAGCTTGAAGCAGGTGACAGGTGAGCACATGGTTAAACCAAAATCAATTGTCACCTTTTAGTTGAAGCACATGTTGAAGTACAATGTTTTTGGCGAGGAGAGCGGCATGAAAAGGGCGCCTAAAAGGCTGCAGCAGCAGACTTGTCGCCGTCAACAGCAATGTGAATGGTGAAGTAATGCGCCAGTGTCTGTCTGCCAGATGAGACACACAGACCACCATCAAAAACAGCAGCAGTAGCACTTGAGAAGAGACACACTTTGGCAGAGCTCGAAGTTAGCTCGACCACAGTACGAGGCACTCACCATTCGCAGGCGCTACACACAGACTCGCACGGGACAGCATTACGCGTCGTAGTGGCACCAAGCACTAGCAAAATAGATCCCGTGACTCTTCAGCCAAAAAGCTTCACAGCCACCGAAGTTCCTTTGAAGTGCACTGCCACTGTCAACTCACTTCTGGACCAGTCTCTGACCAAGCACCGTGCACCATACCACTTCTTCTATTGTCCAAAGATTCTGAACAATTTTTATTTGCAATTATATAGAGGTAGAATTAAGATTCGATAGCTACTAAAGGAGAGGGCAGCTATGGTATATAGCAGTCCATTTGGTAGCTTTCTAATGGGGGTGTTCTACCAGCCCTAATGCTTAAACAGTACAGCTACAAAGAGGGGTGGCGTAGTCACGAAATTCAAGAACGTAAGTTTAAGGCCATTTGACAATGGTTCAGTGCAAACTACAGATATATTTGTTTGCCTTTGTCAGTCAAAAAAAAGACAAAAACGCACACTTTGATGAGTTCTTCAGTGTTAAGCACATTCCCGTAGTGCACTTTCCGGACTGACTGACGTAAGCTTAAAAAAGTATGGGAAAAATAGTTAATGGTACGATTCCATTTGCAATTGAAAGGGAGGAAATATGCTGAGGCAACACAAAGAACAATTTCAGACAAAGTGGGCCATCAAACGAATTAGTGGCTCAGGAATGGCATGGGGCCAGAATGACTTTTCTTATATTCATTAATACAATTTATAAATGCCTAAATGAATGTTCACTGGCACGTAGCCAGCAACAGCAGCAGCAAAACTGAGATCTGTTTCTGCTTGTTCCAGAAAATGCTTTTCTTCTTTGGGATGCGAGAAAAAAATTGAAATGGTTTTTGTCATCTTCAGCCGACAGTAGAATGACTAAGCGAGTGCATTTAAGCATGGCCGAAGCCCATTTTCAACCGATCAAGTGCATCCGCGATTCCCTCTTCTTGAAGGTCCTAGCTAATTAGCATCAGCATTTCACAAGCGGCTGCATTTTAAGGCCAGACAAGGCGATCGGCGCGTCACCATGCGGCGTAATGTATTCTCTATGAGAAAATTGAAAATTTTCGGACAGCGATATCTCAGTTAATTCTTAAGCTAAATTATGATTAAGGTTTTAAATTAAAGCTAACAATATGCTCGAGGGAAGCTTCAATCAGAATTTTGAGTTAGGCTCCCAATCTTTTTTAATTGCAAGTTAAGTGTTAAAAAATTCTAAAAGTGAATTTTTTGTGTTCAACTTGCATTAAAAAGATTGGGAGCTTAACTCAAAATTTTGATTGAAGCTTCCCTCGAGCAAATTGTTAGCTTTTATTTAAAACCTAATCATAATTTTAGCTTAAGAATTAGCTGAGATATCGCTGTCCGAAAATTTTCAATTTTCTCATAGAGAATACATTACGCCGCATGGTGACGCGCCGATCGCCTTGTCTGGCCTTAATCGCCTGGCTGACCACATAATTTTCTTGTTCTACACTGCCACTGCATTTTTCTCTTCTGTTCTTGCCAGAGACGACATCGATTTGGAAAGAGAGAGAAAGAGAAAAGGGAAAGGGAAAAACGACGCAAGAGGAAACACAGTTGAGCTTTCTGATTGAACGTCAGCGGCAGCAGTAATCAGAGGTGTCAGGTAAGTGGATAACCTTCAAACGTTCACAAAACTTCAGCTACCTGAACGAGTCACTCTGTCGCAAGTGAACACTACCGCCAAATGAAAACTTTTCCAGTCTGTCTGACTGTCAAAAAGGTACTTTTGTTTTGTCTTTGTTTGCCAACAGCTTCGTAGTGCCCGTACACTTTTCCTTTCTCCATCATTGTTTATCAAGAAAGCAGTACAACCACAAATGAGAAAGTGTCCAAAGTACGCCGTGTGACTATTTTTCTTGCATTGGTTCGTTGGCCAGCGTTCGATCGCGTAGCTGTGTTGAGCTCCTTCCTATCGGATATATCAGAAACCGATTACAGCCACCTCGGCCGGCGTGTGTGCACTGAGCGGCAACACTAGGCGATAAGGCAGCAACGGAACAGAGATAGAAAGGAACAAGGAGCTGGTCGATGAGCTCGCAAGTTGGGATGATGATGCATTGAATAACTTGCAAATTGGACGCCATCATGCATCTGTTTTGCGACAACATGGCAGGTCATTTGAATATTTATCGCCGCCTGTACCGCTGAACCTAAAACAAAACGGATGCACGCATCAGCAGACAGAGATTAATGAAATAGTTTTTAACAGCGACAAATGAACAAGATAGGCAACAACAATTGCTTAACACCAAACTGGACCGGAGATTGATGAGCAGGGAGCCAAGTGGGCCAAGTGAGATTGGAAGATGGTGCTATACTTGCTGTTGCTTACTTGGTCATTAGCAGATTTGTGTTTTTTTTGTTTTTTCAAACGATAACCAAAAAACTCAGTGATGTTCCAGAAAAATGATTGCACCCATTATTTGGCTGACAATGAGGAAAATGTTATAGTTTTTGGTGGTTTCGTTACAGAAGATAAATTGTCTACTTTTCATCCAAGCGAATTTTTTAATAAAAATTGCCTGTGTTTAAATTTTCGTTAAAACAATTGTCATTTTAAATGCTAATGTATTCAACTGAAACCTAAAATTAAAACAGATATTTTTAAATTAAAACTTAGTTTTAGTGAAAGTCATCTTTGCGAAATAAATTCTTTTGAGATTTAGACATAAACTTTTTTTAATGGATCTTATTTTTAGTGTTTTTAACAAATTAGTTTTGTCATAAACTTTTTGTTAAATTAAATGTATTTTTACATTCACATAACAAAACAAAATTGAATGTTATTGTGGTTTTTTAAAATAAAAGTTTTTAAGTATTTTTAAAGTTTTTCAGCTAATATCGTATCTTTTTGTAATGTTTTTATTTTAATTTTGTTTGAAATGATGCTTTCTGATGTAAGTTTATGCAATTCGTTTTTATACAATAATGTCAATTAAAAACGGAAATAACTAAAATCGATAAAAAATAAAAAATTTACATCATTTTTACCAGTTAAAAAACTGGGTTTATTAAAACGACAAAAAATTCAATGCATTTTGCAGTTAATTTCAAAGTTGAGCACAAAGGAAATGTTCCTTTGTGTTTTCCTTGACCCAAAATGGAGGTCAATACAATAAATGGATGCTTTTTGCTCAATGCTGGCTATCTTGTTAAATAAAGCACTTTCAATTGTCGTGTTTCTAGTGTAAAGTTAATTGACTTGCTGGTGATAAAGAGGCATCTTTGTTAGGAATGAAAATGAACTGAAAAGTGCACTTGCTAGTAAATGACATTGCATCGTACAGTACAGTGAATGACGACAATGTCGGCGCTAATGAGACGCGCCTTGTGGTCAGTGGAGGCGCCAGAGCAAAGAGTAAAGTTAATAAAACTTGATATTGTTCGGCACTTGCTGAGAAGAGAGTTAAAACGAAGCGGAAGACAAATTGGCCACTGATGATTGTTCTCTGGCTTGTTACCATTGAAATGAAAACTTGCAGCACTGAAATGTCCACTAGCTGATCAGATTGCTAGGGTGCGATTGTGTGGGAATGACGTCCAAATGGTGAAGATGCTCTACATCGAGCACGGCGTAAACAGCACTGAATGGGCACTGACCAACCCAGGATGGCATCAAACGGTGATCGATCAAGTCATTTGATGCGGTCGATGCAGTTTTTGGCCAAGGAATTAAATGAGCAAATATAAATAATGCAATAAAAGTCTGATCCGAGCCCTCTTAGCCGAATTGTCTAGCCAGTGTGTTTTCTCGGAGAAGACAATTTGTTTGTCGCCAGAAGCAGACGGCGACTTTTGTGTGCAGACAGTCGATATGGCGTAACTGCCATGCAATCTATTGCAGCACTACCCTTTTCTTTGTCGGCCTTTCATCTAGACCCAACACAGGTGCACATGTGTTCAAACTGACGGCGGTCAGTGTAGCATATGCTTACCTCTTTCCCTCTTTTATTGCCTTATCCTCTCTGATAATGATCACTGCCTACAGTCCCGACTGTCGTCTGCAGGCAAAACCGCTGCACCGAGTGTTATTATTCTCTTGCGGCAGACGTTTACCGTGACATATTCCGCTCCAAACAGTTGATAAAACATTTATTACCTTGAAAAATGTAAAAATAAATGAATAAAGTTTAAGGTGAGAGTGAGTCGAATTTTCTATTTTATTGGCCCTCGTATAATTCTTATAGAAATTTTCAGTTTTCTTTAAAATCTTATAACTCAACTTCTAGAGCACTTGAAATTCTGGTTGAAATCTCAATTTAAAGTTAAAGAGCTGGTCTACAATCCTATTGAGGCTTTTAATTTTATTCGCTCTAGTTTAGTTTTTATGAATATTTGAAGTTGGAAAAATCACAAAATATCCTATTGTACCGACTTCAAACGCTCATAAAAACTAAACTAAAGCAAATAAAATTAAAAGCCCCAATAGGACGCTGGACCAACTCTTTAACTTTAATTTGAGACTTTAACCTAAATTTCAGATACTCTAGAAGTTGAGTTATAAGATTTTAAAGAAAAATGAAAATCTCTATAGGAATTATACGAAAGTCAATAAAATAGAAAATTCGACTCACTCTCACCTTAAGGAAAAGTTTATTTCTAAATAGATTTGTTTATTATCAAAACTAGTGCAATGAGATACATTTTTTTGTTTTAATTGAAAATTGTGCAACAAGGTAAAAAATAGTCGATGATTACAAACACGCACTTTAGTAGCAGTTGCACATTATAATCTTTGATTATGTAGATTTTCTGTTGATAGTAGCAGTCAAGTTGATATAGTAATTCGATGGTCGAACATGTCGGATGGCTGACTCTTTTACATTCAGATGAATAGCGATGTTGAACAAAATAGTACTAGTTGAGTTGACTTTCTCACCAGAGCTATTGTTTTCTGTGCTGCGATTGGAGGTAGAAGACTGGGTAACATCAAGAGGAGGTGACACAGTGCTGCTAGCTTGCTGAGAAAACACTTGGTTGGTGTACGCCAGTGGAATGGAGTTTACTGCAGGTGAACAGACTTTTTCCTTTCCACGAAGTATACAAATCTTGCCATGCGTTTCACCAGAGATGGGACCTTGCAAAACAGGCATTTCACTGCCTTCTTTATTGATCTTTAGTGAGTCGTCTTTCTTGATGGCATCTTTACTTTGTTTTCCATTCTCAGTGATGGCATCATTTTTTGTCTTTTCAGAAATTTCCGATCTACCCTTGCCTGACTCGAGGCCAAGCACGCCATCAATGTCCCAGTCAACGTTAGGCGGGTCGATGTAGTCATCATCTTCGCCCTTTAATTGACTTTTGCTTTGGTGAGTCGCAGCGGAAACTGTTGATTGAGTTGTAAAAGTAAATGACTTTTCATTGCCTTTCTAGACAAAACTAAAAAGCTCGGTGTTGTTGTCGAAGTTGATGGGAAAAATTGCATTGATTTAGGAGTTATTGAAGATGCTCTTTCAGTGTTGGGTGACATTGTCGATGAAATTGAGTTCAATGGCTCTAGCTGCATTTCTTTGCCACGTTTTTCCGGAACAGCTGAGTACACAGCTACACACTCGGGAACATTTTGAATTTCATCACACTTCTTGTCGCGATGATTCCAGTAAGTACCGGAACTGCAAAACTTGCGTCGGAAATGTCCTTCACTACTGCAGTCAAAGTACATTTTACAGTCAATTTTGAGGAACATCCCGGGAAAGCACTTGGTAACAATGCGCAGATTTGAGTTGGAGTTGGGTCGCACTTGTGTACCTGCTGAAACCCGAAGCGGCCAAGCAAGAACTTGGTTTTTGTAGGGAATCGTTGACAGTGACAAGTGAAGACAACAAAGAAGAAGAACCGACACACAACTCATGGTGAAAGAAGGCAAAGGAAGAACTGACCCAGACAAGCTTTTAGTGCTGACTGATTGCATTCAAGAACGGTATCACTTTATTTTAAGAGAAGGAAGACTGCTTTCACTGAGTCGGGGCTAGGTTTGCTCTTTGACAGTTGCCGCCTATTCTCCCTCCTTTCAGCCTGTTGGCCAGTGAGAGCACTGTAAATGACCTGCAGAACCTGAAGGCCACCCTTACAGCCGCCTTTCGATGCCTCAACAAGTGGCATTCTTTTACCTGACAGTGTGCGACACTCTTTTTTCCCAAAAATTGAAAATCTTGGAAACGCTAAAATCTTTAGAGGCACTACCGGCTACTGCTGATTGGGTCAGTAAAAAAAGATGGTGAATAATATGCAAAAAGACGATAACAGGACATAGAAACAATCTTTTGAGCAACTAAAATACACAAAGAAAAACAGACTTGATTCGACAATAAATGATCAAATAAATACAAATGTTTTTTATTTGTCAAGTAAAAATGAAATCACAATTTAGTTATTTTGGAAAATGTGTGGAAAAGAAGATGTGAGTTACTTTTACGTAGTATTGTAGTTTTTACAAAGATTATTAAAATTAACACAAAAATAAATAAGAAGTAAAAGTGTGAGAAAAAAACAATGAGTAAACAGTAGTGAGAATATTCTCAGGATTTTAATAATGGACCATGAATTTAATAATCGATAATGCAAGTTGGAAATATCGCATTGCGAGTTAGTGAGAGAAAAATTAGTAAAATAAGAGAGAGAGAAAACCGAATGAATCAACTTTTTCGCCTTTTTGGACGTGACGAAGATGGACTATCATTTCGGTGCCTGTGACTCAAGAAGCAGTGTGGGCAAATTTAGACACGCCAGACTAGAAATATTGATATTTTTGAATATTCTAAGCGCTTTAGAAATATCGTATTGCTTTGAAAAAACTTGTATTTGAGTAGATTAAGTAGAGCTGCAGTGTAGTAGTAAGGAGGTTTGCGAAAAGAGGAGATTTGCTGTGACCTGTGTCACTTATTCGTAGATAGAAAATAAAAACAAAACTTTTGACAAGCCGCGGTAAGAATAATGACAGAAACGAGAGAAATCACATGATGTTGATTTTGTCAACTGATCATCTTTTGCTTGCAGATCATAAGGAATTGGATGAATGTGAGAGTTTTTCATCAGGACTAGTGGATGACGAATACCGAGACAAAGGGCTGAGAAGTGACGCAGATGGACGATGAAAGAGCAGCTTGCTAGACGATGCTGTTTGCATTCTCAAGGGAAGCTGCCTCGGGGCCGGCCGGCGGTACTCCTCGGGAAGATCATCATCGGTGAATATTCTATCAAAACGATCTTCCGACTCGAGTGACGATTCGCCATGCCGTTCCAACTGTCCTGGATCGTAGTCGGGATAGTAAAAGTTTTCATAGGCCAGTCGTGAGACGCTGCTGCTGCTGCTGCTTTGCTCCTGATCGACATTCACTGACTCACTATTGCTGCTAGGGGTTGTGGATTGCAAAAAGACGAGCAGCTTATAGAAGGGCGCAAAGAAGCGACAGCTCGGCTTGGAAGAGTACGCAGAGTTGGAGAAGTTGTAGGCAATGCCGAGTACCACATTCAGAGCAGACATGTCGTAGTGGTGGCAGCCACTGTACCGGTAGTGAGGCTTCCTGTCCAGACGACAGCTCGACCGCCACTGACTGCCCAGTGGGACGACGCAGCCCTCGGTGAGGGCACAGCGTGTCCAGGGCAGCATGATGCCCAGTTCGAATGGTTGCCAGGTGGACTCGCTGATGGAGATTAGCAGATGATTTGAGCGGACCATGCGGTGAAAGTAAAAGTTGTCCGCCGTCGTGTGAAAGTACTCAAACATTCGTGGGTGCGTCAGCGCCGAGGTAGGCGCGTCGATGGACCAACTTCGTATGCCCGATATGTTTCGCGTTTCAGCCAGAAGCCTGGGCAGCTGCAGTGGATGCCGCCGAATGGTGTCGGGTAGAAAGCGGTAGTGAGGATCAATCCAGAAAATACTGTAAATCAGCTCCCCTTCGGAAGAAGCTCGGGAAGAAGTAGGTGCTGTCTCGTTGAGAAAAAGCTGAAGATGCCTACGAGCTCGGCGAATATCACAAAGCATCTCTTGCAAAATGATGCTACGATATGCGGCAATCTTCAGATCGGAAACGTGAGGGGGATACTGTGAAAAATTAAACTGTCGAATTTTGCATAAGGTGGAAACTGATCTTTCCCATGTTTGATTGCAAAGTGATTCAATCTGTGTTGAAAAAACAAAAAGAGTTAATGAAAAAAGAGTACACAAACTGGCAATTCAAACCTCGAAAGTTGATCTTCAGTTAGGCCAAGATCGTAGATTAGTAGCCGCAAGTGCATATTTAGTTCATTGGCATTCTTTTTGCGATAAACTTCAAATGATTTGATGAATCGGTAGGCCATGCTGTACTGATTTGCATTGATGGCACTGACAAAAACCAAAGTATTACACTGAAGGTCGTCAAAAACAAAGTTCAAGATACCTGCGAGATTTTTGGCATAGATACTCGGGGAAAATGTGATTTTTTGAACTAAGTATCAGATTTTTGTGGTGGTGACCACTTAATTAAAAGTAATTTTAAAGGAAAAAGTTTTTTTCAAAAATAGATTTTTTTATTATCAAAACTGTGCTGAATCTTTTTTTTTTTTAAAATTGAAAATTGTGCAAAAAGGTAAAAAAAAGTCATATTCAAACCCCGCACTTTAGTAGCATTTGCCTTATAATTTTTGTATGTAGATTTTCTGTAAAGGGCAGTCAATTGAATGTAATTCGGGGTCAAACATGCGGAGGGCGACTCTTTTACTTCAGATGAATGGGGATTTTTGAAAAAAATAACGTTGAGTTGACTTTCTCCCAGGTTTTTTTTTCTGGCTGCGTTTGGGAGGTAAACGGGTAACATAAAGGGGTGACACGTGCTGCTGCTTGCTGAAAAAACATTTGGGTTTGGGTGTAGCCGGGAATGATTTACTGCGGTGAACGCTTTTTTTTTCCCAAGAACAAATTTTCCCCATTTTCTTTCACAAATGGGACCTTGCAAAACGGGCCCCCCCCAAACCCTTCCCTTTATTGATCTTTAGGGTCTCTTTCTTGAGGGCTCTTTACTTTTTTTCCATTCTCATGAGGGATCATTTTTTGTCTTTTCGAAATTTCCGTCTACCCTGCCCTGCCTCGAGCCAAGCACGCCATCAATGTCCCAGTCACGTTGGGGGGGGTCGATGTATCATCATCTTCGCCTTTAATTGTTTTTTGTTTTGGGTGAGTCGCAGCGGAAAACTTTGATTGATTTGTAAAAAAAATGACTTTTCATTGCCTTTCTAGCAAAACTAAAAAGCTCGGTGGGTTTTTTCGAAGTTATGGGAAAAATTTCTTATTTAGAGTTTTGAAGATGCTCTTTCGTGTGGTGCTTTTCGATGATTGGTTTAAAGGCTCTAGCTGCATTTTTTTTGCCCGTTTTTTTCCCGGGAAAACTGATACAAGCTCCACTCGGGAACATTTTGAATTTCTACACTTCTTGTCGCGGAAAGTTTCCCGTAAACCCCGGAACTCAAAAATTGCTCGGAAATGTCCTTCCTCTGCGTCAAAACATTTTTCAGTCAATTTTGAGGGAACATCCCGGGAAAGCACTTGGTACTGCGCAATTTGTTGGGTTGGGGGCCACTTGTGTACCTGCTAAACCCGAAGGGCCAAGCAAAAATTTTTTTTTGAGGGAACGTTTTCAGTGCAATTTAAGACAACAAAGAAGAAAGAACCGACAACCAACCATGGTGAAGAAGGGAAAGGAAAACTGCCCAACAAGCTTTTTAGTGCTGACGTTGCTTTAAAAACGGGACACTTTTTTTTAAGGAAAAAAAAAAGGGCTGCTTTACTGGTTTGGGGCTAGGGTTTGCCTTTACAGGGCCCCCCTATTCTCCCTCCTTTCAGCTGTTGCCTGGGGGGACGTAAAAAAACCTGCAAACCTGAGGGCCCCCCTTCGCCGCCTTTTGTGGGGTCAACGTGGCATTCTTTTTCCTGAAAAAGTGTCGACCCTTTTTTTTTTTTTCCCAAAAAATTTAAAATCTTGGAACGCTAAATCTTTTAAGGCACTTAAACCGGCTACTGCGATTGGGGGCAAAAAAAGAGGTGAATAATATCAAAAAGCGATCAGGGCATAGAAAAAAAAAAAAAAGGGGGGGGGGGGGTTTTGGGGGGGGGGGGGGGGGGGGGGGGGTGGGGGGGGGGGGGGGGGGGGGGGGGGGAGGGGGTGGGTGGGGGGGGGGGGGGGGGGGGGGGGTGGGGGGGGGCCCCGGGGGGTTTGGGGGGGGGGGGGGGGGGGGGGGGGGGGGGTTTTTGGGGGGGGGGGTGTTTTGGGGGGGGTGCTTGGTCGATCGACATTCACTGACTCACTATTGCTGCTAGGGTTGTGGATTGCAAAAAGACGAGCAGCTTATAGAAGGGCGCAAAGAAGCGACAGCTCGGCTTGGAAGAGTACGCAGAGTTGGAGAAGTTGTAGGCAATGCCGAGTACCACATTCAGAGCAGACATGTCGTAGTGGTGGCAGCCACTGTACCGGTAGTGAGGCTTCCTGTCCAGACGACAGCTCGACCGCCACTGACTGCCCAGTGGGACGACGCAGCCCTCGGTGAGGGCACAGCGTGTCCAGGGCAGCATGATGCCCAGTTTCGAATGGTTGCCAGGTGGACTCGCTGATGGAGATTAGCAGATGATTTGAGCGGACCATGCGGTGAAAGTAAAAGTTGTCCGCCGTCGTGTGAAAGTACTCAAACATTCGTGGGTGCGTCAGCGCCGAGGTAGGCGCGTCGATGGACCAACTTCGTATGCCCGATATGTTTCGCGTTTCGCCAGAAGCCTGGGCAGCTGCAGTGGATGCCGCCGAATGGTGTCGGGTAGAAAGCGGTAGTGAGGATCAATCCAGAAAATACTGTAAATCAGCTCCCCTTCGGAAGAAGCTCGGGAAGAAGTAGGTGCTGTCTCGTTGAGAAAAAGCTGAAGATGCCTACGAGCTCGGCGAATATCACAAAGCATCTCTTGCAAAATGATGCTACGATATGCGGCAATCTTCAGATCGGAAACGTGAGGGGGATACTGTGAAAAATTAAACTGTCGAATTTTGCATAAGGTGGAAACTGATCTTTCCCATGTTTGATTGCAAAGTGATTCAATCTGTGTTGAAAAAACAAAAAGCGTTAATGAAAAAAGAGTACACAAACTGGCAATTCAAACCTCGAAAAGTTGATCTTCAGTTAGGCCAAGATCGTAGATTAGTAGCCGCAAGTGCATATTTAGTTCATTGGCATTCTTTTTGCGATAAACTTCAAATGATTTGATGAATCGGTAGGCCATGCTGTACTGATTTGCATTGATGGCACTGACAAAAACCAAAGTATTATTGGAACTGTACCGATGGGGATTCCATTCAGCAGTTCAAGTACATCAGAAAAATTGCTTTGAGCTGATACACGTGGAGGCGATGTAGAAGAGGGTTTTGTGACCACATTTGATGTTGGTCCTTTTGTGACTTGTAAAGTAGAATTGTTTGACGATTGGTTCAAATGAAGTAGATACCGCGTGATATGCCGTATATTAAAGCCAAGTGTTTCGAGATAGTGTTCAATACTGTCGGGTTCGTCGACAAGGGCCAGGTACTCTTCGTCCTCCTCCGCAAGGTCACCATCGCCATCCGCAAGCAGGTGAATGCTGACATCATTTTCTCTGACAGAGATTAAAGACTGATTTGCGCTAGTGTTGGGCATCAGCTTTGAAACCGTTTCATAGCGAAAGTTTTCCAGCAACGATCGTTGATGATGTTGAGAATTACCTCCAGGTTGAATGAGCGAAGGAGAGCTGCTTAGTTCATCGCTCCCTAGTAAGGTAGGCACAAGTGAAGCTTTACGAGCATAGTTGTCGGCAAAATGAAGATTTGCCTTTCTAATAAATTCGTCGAGAAGGTATGCAGCGGAAAAATGACCTGTTCCCGCGGTGCGGTCTTCAGTTTCGCCACCACTGCCGGACACTGAGACCAACGCCGATGCCTGCCCGAGGTAGTGACCTCTAAAGCGTCGATGTGGGTGGTGTCGAACACTATCGGGCTCGTAGAAAAAAAGGCAATAGAAGAAAATGATGATCACAACCGCGGTAAAGTAGTACAGTGCCGGTCTAAGTCGTGCCAAGGCCACCCGAAAGAGTGACAACCCGTGGTGTCTAGGGTGTGGGTGATCGTGAAAGAGTGAACGAGTGTCGGTGCTGCTTCGGAACATTTTCTAGAACTGATTGCTTCTTTAGATGCTGCAGGTGATGCTCTAAATTCTCTAAACGTCGAAAGCCGTGGCACACCACAGATGACCGAAAATGATGGTAAGTGGAGGAACCGGCGATAACTTGGCGATAAAGACATTCAGTTGCCTGCTTCTGCTGCGGTTGGACAGTTGCTTCGTTTCGGCGACCGCTTTTTATATTGACATTTTTCGCAAAGCGAATATCATTAAAAAGGGGAGCGACTATCTGAAAAAGAGGGAAAAGAATCATTAGAAATCGGCGTGCACTTGAAAGAGCGGCAACAAAAGGGCTAAAACAAACACAAACCGGTGCACAGCGGTCAATGGGACGGAGAGTGAAAGAGAACAGTCAAGAATGTTTTCTTTGGCGTTGGCGGGCCGAGAATCACTTTGTTGTGCTGATAATGAAGAGAGAGAGAGAGAGGCTGGACGATGGTGTGACAGAGAAGAATCACAGTGTTGTGGGTGCACAGAGTGCTTCACCGAGGTCTCACTGGACTGCCTGACTTTTTGGCGCACCGAGTGAACTGGTAAAGCAGTGTCCGGTGTGCAGTCTCAGTCCACTCACTCTCTCACCGAGTCAGTGCTGCAGTGAGCAAGGAAGAGAAAGGCCACCAGTGTTGAACTGGGTTGGGGGAGCACCGATCCAGGCAAAGAATTGGCCCACTGCGGCGGAGAATGCTCTACTGCAGAATGGAGAACACACTGCAAAACCCAAACACAGCGGCGGCAGCAACGCACACTGCGAGCGGGGAGACACAACGGACGCTCGAAAGTGAAAAGAGGTGGAGACTGACAGCGCTGTCAGCAGGCCTTCCATTCAAGCCTTCAACTGCCCCTCCACCCAGCCACTCTCTCTCTCTCTCTCTCTCTCTTTCTTTGGCTGAAGGCGACTGGCGCGCTGAACGGCGCCAAACTTTCGGGTTTAAGTGGAATCAGATATCTTCTCTGAATCGACTAAAATTAAACGTCTGAACTTAAAAACAAAATTCGAAAACAACGTGATTCAGTGTCTCCAAGGCGTTCGGCACCGTTCGCCGCCGGTCTGTTGTCACAACACTGGTTGCACTGACCTTCCAAACTCTAACTACCTGCTCTCTGCTCTGATAAGACGCATTTTATTTCTGCTCATGTAGTATTGTTTTGTTCACCGGCAATGTTCATGTATGTACGGTGCCGCTGTTTGAATGTGGAGTAAGGAAACAAGTGCCTGCCTGGAGAGAGGAGAGATGAGCCAGTGTACAGGCGTCGCGCTGATTAATGGACAGGTGTGCGGCGTGTGTCGCGTTTGTCGTGCAGTCTTTCCCGACATTGACGCAAACCCACATTGCTCGTCTCATAAGTCAGAAAGAGAGATAAATAGCGTTTCAGTAGTCTGGCCCTACTGGTAATTTAGCTCCAGTAATGTTATTCGGCTTATCCATTAGCAACCAAACTGATTCACTTGCGAGAATAGCAGGCCGATAATATTTCACTTGCAGTTGCAGAGTTTACTCCTTACTTGACCTTCAACTTGGTCACATGACACAGAATCAATCTTATCAGTAAAAGTTTCTAGAAAATTCGTATTCAGGCAAATTAAAAAAGTTATTTAAAAAGTCACTGTCGCCATCTGTACGACGTTGTTGGGTTTGCGTATTTTGGCAACAAGAAGCAGTAAATCGAGATGTGATTTCGGCGCTTTTTGCTACATCGACGCTACGTTAAATTAGCATGCAAAAAGTATAAATAGTGTCCAAATCACATCCCGAATTTCTGTTTTGTTTGACGAGGAGAGTTGAGTTTTGTTGTTGTTGCGAACTCTCGCTCAGCACAAGCTCGCACAGACTCCATCGTTTCACATCGGAAATCTGACTTCAATACGCCAGACGCTATCTAGTTGATGGGCTAATCTGCTGCTCTGGATCGAGAACTATTTGGATGGATGCAGCAGCGTACAAGCGGCACCAGTGCTCTCAGTCAAGCCTTTCCAGAGGCACTGTTTTGTCATTCGCAGCTGTGTCACCTCCATCTAATTCCATACATCAACACCACCATCAGCATCGCTTGGTGTGTTGACCACTGTTTTATGTCATCAACATCTTCGACTAATGCTAGTGTTTGTGTTTGCCCACTGATATCACAACTCTCGTAGTAACTTGCACAAGTTTATCCTGAAACACTTTCTCGCCATCTTCGTTCTGTTCCCCTTCAGTAGCTTCAGCTGCATTTTCGTCTGTGCACTTGAACATCTCACATCGAGTTTCTCTTTTCACTGCCGCTCCTTGTGTCATTCATCTGCGAAGCAAACTTTACCTGTGTGTAAGGTCAGGGAAACCGTCAGCCACACAGTCAGAAACTAACTCGTCAATCGATTGTCGAACTCTGCAGTCATCCTACTTGGGCCTCTGTGTTATTTACTTCGAAAGTTCAGAAGCACAATTGACTCTAACAAACGTCGCACGGTTAGCTGCTCCAGTGCTTGACCATGAGGACATAACGGCGACTCGCATTGCACCACCATCCCTCCAGTCAGTCGCCAGCAGAGATAGAAGCTCTTTCGCATTGTTTCATCTTTCACAGACGCTTAGCTCTCTCACTTTCTCACTTTTTCTCCATTAGCCTCTACACACAAACCGTCAAACTTTTGAGCGACTTTTCAGCGCAATAAGGGAGCAGGACACTTCCACAACGTAAGTGTTTATTATTCTCATGTTTACCTGCAAAGTTGCTCAAAATCTGCCAATCAAGTTCACCGCACGCACTTTTACTCTTTCGTTTTTAAAATACAGCTCAAGCATATGCTTCATTTGCGACTGTTAATTTTATTAGTGCAAAAATATACCTTAGTTGAGAGACTTATTGAAGTTATCTCTCTACTTCTTTTTCTCTTACGCTATTTACCGTTAGTTTTTGCTAGTGGTCTCTCTGTGTGCATTTATTCGCCTTCTCTTTCAATTCGTCGGCAGCATATATTGACAGACGAACGTGTCTGTCTGCTGTGTGCCAATGCTGCTGCAGATTGGCGTTGTCCTTGTCCTCGTATTTGTTTTTATTGTTACTCATTTCACTAATTTTTTTCTCTCTGCCTTGTTGACATATGGCACTTTGTGGCAAATCACCCTCTTCCCTTCGCGTGTCAAGTGCGGTCTCCCTCTTACTCTTTCCTCTCTCCAATTAACCACACGAAAACGGACGATCTCGGGCCTCGACCCTATTGGCGTACTTTTGGCTGAAACCAAACACTCCTACTGAAGGCGTTCAGCACTGGACTCACTGGGCTCCACACCATGAAAATGGCAAATTTTCAGGTTCAAGCCACCTCCATTGTCAGTGGCATTCTTCTTGAGGTAAAATTCTTTCTATATAACTTCCATATTTTACGGTGTTCGCCAATCGCAAAAAGAACTGTTTCGTTCAAGCAAACGCTGCCCATGCAAGTGGCGATGTCGTGCTTTGAGTTACAATTTTGATTTTTTTTGATACTCAAAAATTTCTATTGAATGTTCGCTCAGTGGCAAACTTGTGACAAGGTTGTGTTGAATGAACTAAAAACGAAAACTGCCCCATAAGTGGGCTTGATCAGGTGTATGTTACGAAGACAAAGATTGATGGAATTTGGCCACTCTCACTATTTCTATTTTGCTCGTGCATCATTTTGACAAAAGTAAGCAACTATTGATCCTCTTCACTTTAGAACCCTGAAAAAGTCGCCGGTTACTGTTACGAATTCAGATATGAAGAAGAACGTACAGCCCTGACTTTCCATTTTGTGGGTGTACATTTCTATGGCGATAGCCCAACATTCACTTTACACCATAAAACAATCCGCCGCGTTCCTGTTATGAATTTCCAGAATATTTCGAAAGTGATGTTCACTACAACAGTCAACACACTAAGCAGTCCAGCTGCTCACTGTAGATTGGAGAGTACAATGTCTGGCATGCTCGATAGCCCAGAATTATTGACAAACTTATCATCATACCCAGCTATTCACACTGCGAAGATTCCCGGTTAAATTTTAGTAACATGTTTAGCCTTCGTGTGAAAAGCTGTGTTTCACGGTGAAACGAGTTTTACATTCACCAAATCACAATCAGCATATCGCAGTGCGCGTGAGATCTGGACGATGAAAATTTGTCAGATATTGAAGAGCTTACCACTCAGATCCACCATGACAGTTTTATCGCATCTCGGCCCCCACTGTATTGTCAGTCTAGCCAAATTCGTCAACATTCAGAGCATTGTAATTGCACAACGACAGCAACAGCAGCAAAGCCAATTCCTATCAGGCTGGAAACGTCTCACAATGCCATACGTCGGTGATCGCACCGTGGCCGGTGCTCACATTAGTCGTCGTTTCGAGAGCACTGCTTCTACCTCTTCTCATGCCACTGATCTGACAGCGTCTTCCTATCCACAAGCGCCGGTTGCACCCAATTCTCAACTGACTCGGTTGCAGTCTCACGAAAATGTCGATGTTCAGATGCAGCTTGAAAATGGCAACACCGATAATGACGAGAGCAACAAGCCAAACTCCTCTTCAGCGGCCAATAACGCTCTTCAAATGGCGACTGCTCCTGGCAATGATGCTGGGCAGCAGGATACACAGCAGTATCACCAGTCAATACCGTCCACCTCAACCACTTCCAGTGCAATAATACACAATTTGTTCAATTCAACCGCTGCCTCTGGCACCGGTGGTTTACCAGCTACTTCCGCTTCTTGTCCTTCTCTTGACAGTGCAATGTTTACCGTGCCATCCACCAGTGGCTCATCCCACAGTTCCGCCCTGCAGCATCAACAGGTGAATCATGCACCAGCAAATCATTTTCCCAGCAGTAATCGTGCCAACTCGCAATTCGCCTACAACTCTGAACTATCTCAATTTGATACATTTTCATCACTTTCGTTTTCATCCAACCAGTCGGATCGCTCGGCCACCAGTCAGGATGGCTCAGTCAGAAATCCGGAGAGTTATTTTAAATTTCTTCTTCATCGTGGCAAAGACTTTTCGCGTACCTACAGACCACCGTCTACATCATCACCTTCACCACCTCTATCAATGTTTACTAGCGACGCCTTTGTTCCTTCCATTTTTTCCGTCAAAAGAGAGAACATCAGTACCATGTTTGAAGAGAAGGTCAAGTTTGTTCCCTATCAAGTGTTTAGAATCAGATCACAGCATAGCAACAAAACTACCATCTATGAGGTCCGTACGTGGGAAGATTCACCACTGGAGTCGCTGATATTGGGCAAGTCAGTCATACCGAGCACAGAAGAACTAAGTGCCAGCGAAATTGCTGAAATTCTCTTTCATCCAAACTTGGTAAATTTAAAGCAGCTGGTAATTCATGATTGGCCACTCGATGTGACTCAGTACATCAGTCCGAGCTTGGACCCACTCATAGCTGAACGTCTTCTGGTTCTCGATTTAAGTCATTGCTGTTCAGTCGGAGATGGCATCAGACTCACTAAGCTTTGCAACCTTCGAAAACTCATACTGTACAACACTCCAAAGGCATCGAAAGCATTGGATGCCATTTTCATGCTGAAGTCATTAAGGCACTTGGATATTTCTACCTCCAATGATAACATCTCCCATCAGTTTCAAGATCCTGATTTGAAGTTGGCCCAACTGATTGACGAATTGCCTAATCTAGTATCACTGGATATCAGTGGCACCAATTTAGCCGGCTTTCGGCAGGACATTATCATAGGCCTGGAGGCCCGGCAGGAAAATCCACTAGAGTTTTTGGGTATTTTCCATACGTCTATTGAAGCTTCGGCAAGGCAGAATATTCCTGCTTTGCGAGTTGCCGGCGATACTAAAGAGGAGTACATTCTAAACTCTTGCGAAGCGTACATTGAGAGAGTGCCGTTGCTGCGAATGGCTTTGAATGAACTCTTTCAGTTGTACCGTTTTGAAGTAAGTGACCTGCTTCAGTTGTTGTCAGAACTGTGCTCATTTGTTTATTTATATTTCTTTTTTAGACTCGAATGAACCATATGGAACGCTCTCTAAAGATTCTAATCTATGTTCTCGGCCGACACCAGGGCGATAAGCTTGTTCAAGTGGCCGCTTCGGCGACACTGTTTTACATTGTCAAATCAGAAGAGGCAAAACGTCACATGGGCCGGCGTGTTAAAGAACTCATTATCAGCCGGTTGCTGGATGCAATGCATCAGTTTCGTTATGATCAAACTGTATGATTTTTTTAATTTAAGGCCACACTCCAGAAAGAAATGAGGGCTCCCCTGCACCCTTCCACAAAGCATGTGTTTCAATGGGGCTTGTTATGGTTCTCTTGGTACATTTATCTCAAAAACTATATTTCAGATTAAGGTGATTTAAAAAGCAAAAATGAAGTTAAAAACTTAATCTAACTTTCTGTGGTTAAATATCTTGAGAAAATGTAATAAGGATATGCAAAACAGTTGTTGAAATGTTTATTTTGTCATTCTAATAATTTTAACCAATTTTAACTCAAATATTTAATCACAGAAAGTTATATTAAGTCTTTAACTTAATTTTTTGATTTTTACATCACCTTAATCTCACATGTAGTTCTTGAGATAAATGTACCAAGAGAACCATAACAAGCCTCATTGAAACACATGCTTTGTGGAAGGGCGCAGGGAAGCCCTCATTTCTTTCTGGAGTGTGGCCTTAAGGTTTTTAGTTTTGACATTTATTGTTTTTATTTATGTAGATGCTTCGAAATGGATGCTTGAATCTCATACACTTTCGCATCCCGGCGGATGTCATCAACGAATACTCTCGCCTTGCAGATATTCTGCTGTACATTGTCACAGCAGAAGATGACGAATTTGTGCAACGTTTAGGTAACTTGCAAGTAGGAACTTTTGTCAAGTTTATGTTAAAATTGTTTTTTGTTATTAGGAATCTACCTACTAAACGCTTTAGCATGTCAAGTGGACGGCGAACAGAAAACCATTGTCGGCAATTTAGGTAAATGTCCCCCATTGTGTTAAAAAAATGTTTTTAACAAATACAATTTTATCTTTTTAGGTGCAATTGAAAAGATGCTGCAGTTAATCGAAGCAAGGTTTAATCGTGGTATTTGTGACGAATTAATGGAGACAGCGTGGAGTTGCATGTGGAATGTTACGGGTATGACTTTTTGCTCATGACATTTTTTAAAATCTTGATAATTTATTTTTACTTGTAGATGAGACACCGATCAACTGCGAAAGATTTTTAAACAGTAACGGGCTTGAATTTTTCAAAAGTTGTCACGACAAGTTTCCCAACTCACCAGGTAGTGAAGTCGATTTTAACTTTTTTCAGTATTCGTTTACATTAAATCATTGCAGAATTGTTGCGCAACATGATGGGCCTTTTGGGCAATGTGTCCGAGTGCTCCTACCTTCGTTATCGACTGATGAAGCAAGATTATATAACACGATTTGTCTCTCTGCTTGACTCGTCGTCGGATGGAATTGAAGTTAGCTACAACTCAGCTGGAATACTGGCGCACATTGCATCTGATGGGGTCGAAGTTTGGAATCGCCACCTAGATAATGCAAAGTGTCCTCGCGAGGAGATGCTTGATAGAATGGAGAATGCCATTGATAGGTGGGAAATTAACTCGAAGCGTAACATTAATTACCGGTAAGTTTAGTGTTGAAATGATTCATAAGCCGCCAGTTATATTTATTTGGTATTTTTCAGTTCTTTTGAGCCAATTCTCAGACTGCTACGTGTACTTTCGATCTCATGGCAAGCACAGTACTGGGCAGTCTGGGCACTAGCAAACCTTACTCGCGTTCACTGCGCCAAATACTGTCGACTACTGGAGAAAGATGATGGAGTGGAAGTGCTGAAATCATTTCTCACCGCCCAACGACCGGACAACTATCAATTGCCTCTTCCTGTTAAACGCCTCACCGTTCTCACGCTCTTTCACGTGTATCTTTTTCAGAAATACGGTGGTCTTCGAAGTCTGGAAAAGACGGCTGTCACCTTTAAAACCTACCGTTCTTTCAGCTCATCTATGAAAAGACGAATGCGAGAATTTTTAATCAAGTTTGGTTTCTCTACCTTTGCAAATGAGTTTGATTGGCCACTTTTCACAAGTTCTGAAATGGCGACCTATATGTGTTCCTCATCCTCGAATACTTCAGACAGTGAAGAAAACGATGATGCTGTTGTTGAAAACGAGGCTAGTGACGATGGCGTTGAAGAAGATGTAGATAATAACGAAGACGAAAGGGTGAACTTGGAAGTTGTCCCTATGGAAGATGAACCTATGGGCGACGAAAATATGGTCCAGTAAACTAAATTTGATTTTTTATTCTCAGAATTGTCCTTTTTGCAAGTACTTGTACATTATAGTGTCTTTGTGCTGTATTTAGTTTTAGTTTTTAAATTGTTTTACAAATTCTGTAATTTAACGGCACATCAGTTTGAGTTTCTTAGATGCGTTTTTCACCTGCTTTTGTATTTGTAGTCACAGTTGTCGTTTACCAATACACCATTCACCACATTCTTTCACCTCACCCTTTACTGTTGCTTATTGACTAATTTTACTAGATTTCGATGGTATACTGATTCACTTGTTGGTTGCTGTAGCAAAACTTTTGTATTACTAGAAATTGCTTATTTTTGCATTCTCGTGTTTAAGAATGCCTCAAATAAAACTTGCTTTTGCATATATACATTAAGGGTTTAAACAAAATTTTTTTATTTTATGTATTTTGCAAAACAATCTTCTACTTGTGTTCATCATTTTCAAAAAGTGCATCTTCCCAAAACAGTAGCCCAGTAGAGTCCTGTCAAACAGTTTGCAACCATTACGTTGTCGTCACTCGTTGATTGATCGTTGGATTAGCTTTGTTTCTTTTTTGTAGTGTATGATAGTGCCGACAGCAGTGCTGTAGTTTCTAAAAAACCAAAGAGACCGCCATACTTGACACTGTCACTCAGGTTGTCAAGAGATGTTGCTGCAATTTCTAGAGCAAGTGCCGCCAATTGCAATTCCTTAAATTCTCCTCTTAAATCCCCCACTGATCCTTACTGTGTGTCTCACACTTTGTGTCTCTGAGCATCACCGACATCACTTTTGAAAACTGTTTTTTCCATTTCCACATCGTTACCGAGCGCCCTCGTTAGTGCCTTTAAAACGTATCCAAGACACTAACTTTCTTCTTTAGTCATAAACATTGAAAGACAATTGCCGCATTTGTTTTCCTAAGCGCGGCAGTCCGCAGTGTCAATAATAGTTTTTGCCCGGTATGCATTGATCTATCCAGTTGCCCTATTGCTAAATCGCTGCTACCAGGACAGGTATCCTCGAGATAGTGAGTCTATCTTCACTTTGATGATGCCGATGCGCTGTCCTTGTAAGGATACTTTTTGTATCCATTTGTTAGTTTCTGCTGATACCGGATGGCACTACTTTGCGTTGTTGCTTGAAGGAAATGTGTCCCTCTACGGCATTGAGTCAACTTCTTTTTGGTGGTATTGCAACGTAGAAAGCCATTGAAGGTTGTTGTGATGTCAAGGCAGTGCTACTGTCTTGCCTCTCCATTTGATCACAATACCAGAGTTTTTTGCTGTTGTACTGCTTTGGTTGCTGTCACCAGCACCGTAAATTAATCTCGTTTTGGTTGCTTCGCTTCATTTTGGGCTAGAAAAAGCGGCAAAAAGTGCCTTTGTCTTTCTGGTGACAATCACTGACAAGACAAAGCCTTCATTTGACTTTGTCTCACATGTAGTGCAAAGCAAAGGAAGGGGGAATCATTTGGAGCACGGAAATAGCGTACCAGGTTGTTGCGTAGACTGAGTGGCAGCCACAACTTAGCACCAATGGCAATACTTAAAGATTGCTTTTGATGTGATGCCGACAACAAATCGGTAGCGCGCACTTAGAAATGATAGTGCACCTCAGCAGTGCTTTATCCCATTGAGATCATTGGTTAATACTATTTTTTCCATTACGTAAAACTGTCAAAAAAGTCTGACACTAGCATTCATACATCCCGGCTTTCAAGCGATTTTTGTGCATTTTTAGTAGCTGACCACAAAGTTATCAGGAAAAGTAGCAATCTTCTTAACGATTTTGAGCCAGTAGCACAAGAAATTTTAGAAATGCTTGCTAAAAACCGAACTGAATCGCCTAGTTTAGCTGATAAATCCCGTTTCTGAACTGAGAATTACATGTGTCGAACATCAATGCTGTGCACCTAAGCTGCTGTGCTGAAAATGACTCGTGTGTGGCCGCCAGTGAACTTTGCCGACCACTCGGCACGCGACCAGTCAGTGACAGCAGTACTTTCAGATCACTCACATGCTATGTCTGCTACTCAAAATGAAACAAAAACAACAACATTTGCAAAAAATATGACAGTGAACAATCTAAAATCAATTACCAAATACTGCTTTTTCTGATAATTCAACCATAAAATAATACTGACCTAGGCTTATTAAAGGTTTTATCTCTAAAGATGATAAATATTCTTTAGTAGCAAACCTAACACTGATGCACAACACAAAGCCGGCTCTTGAATCGGCACTCTTCTCCTGTTTTGGCAGGAAAGTATTGCAAGTTGGTACACAACACCGGCATGCAAAGAGAAATGGCTATTATGTCAACCACTTTCATCAGCAACAGACGTCTATCTTATCATTTTCTTTAGTGTCCGGAAATACTTACACACACTCCAGATCTATGACAGTTTTTAATTTCAACAAAGATACCTGTAAGGAGTGATAGTGTTTTCCAATGTGCGGCAATCGACCGATGTCATCTTTATTAATAGCCGTCAACGGTGCAAATGGCACTTTATAAATATTTCTTTATATATTTGCTCATCACCTCGTGTCTGTGTAAAAGCTGTGACTAGCTTCCTCAGAGACGAAAAGATACACTGCGATTGCCAGTTGAGGAATGGCTGATGATTTATTAGGAGAAGACACTCACTGTAAAGGTGCAGACAACACTCAAAGGCCAATATAAAAATATATCTCTTTCTGCATTGAGAGGCACTATTACTGCAGCATTATTACTTCACTTCAACTCTGTACCTCACTGCACTAGACTGTTTGGAACCATTTGATAAACAGACAACTGCTTGCTTATGTCAGAAAGTGTCCTCAATGACAGCTTCACTCATTTTTACCCGGTCATCATCACACAAACACCAGTGCAAAATACACTCCTAGTTTTTGTTATTTAGTGGACTTATTTACAAATCCAATAAAAAATTTCTATTTGTTTTGCTTTATACTGCTAAGCTTTGTAAATCAAAGTGACAGTTTGATAGTGTGGAGTTTATTATTTTTAACTTTATTAAATACCGCAACTGCAATGATGTCATGTCTCCTAGTTTCAGGTATGTGAACATTACAATATTTGAACTATATGTGAACTTATTTTTTTTCAACATTTTCAGTTAGTTGTCTCGATTGCTAGAATCGTGTTTTTTCTCCCTAACTTTGACAGTAAAGCAGTTTTGATCTCTTTTCCCTCACTTTCCACTTTTCACTTTGCTCCTTTGACAAACTTATTGTGAATCTTCTCTCTCTCTCTCTTTCAAGTGATAATCTTTTGCTGCTGTTTTGTCGTCTTCCCCATTTTTAATTTATTTGCTTGACTGACTTTTTCAATTTCTTCTCATTTCAACTGATTGTGCTTCTGTATGCGAGCATTCTTTCGCCGCTGACTGCCTTCTCAGGGAGCTTCAGCCATTGAGCGATTTCTCTTACCCTATGCACTGGTTTCTCCACATCAAAGGCATTGTGTTCACTGAGACCTGAGGAGGTGTTGTTCCATAAAGCGGCTGCCGACACCTCTAACCTGCCAAGAGGGAAAAGAAGGCCAAAGAGTGAGCAAACGCGCGCGGCCTGCCACACTGAGTTCCACTTGTTTTTGTTGTCTCACCGTGCCTTTGTGTCCATTTTGATCACGGTTACAGATAAAGACCTCAAAGTCCAGCTTGCAGTTGACTGACCCGTGTTCATACACACACATTCACTCGCCCTCGGTGTTGGCTTCAACACCTTTGAAGTTATTGTATGAAAACTTCTGTTGCAGTGTGTGTCTGTCTGTCTGTCTTTATATGAAGAGGCACTGCAGGAACACTGGGCCAGAGAATGAACGCTTTTTGCATTGAATGATCTTTCAATCAATTGTACTTCTTTGCGTTCCATTATCAATCTAATTATCGATCTCTTCAGGAGCTGCGGCCAGCTTGAGTGACTACTGGGCAGGCTGGCCCGGTCGTGATAAGCGGTCTCACCGTAAGGCTTCCCTGCTACTGATCTACTCTTCACTGCCTGATTAGTCTTTGTCGGTGATTAGAAGTTCTATACAAGTGTTCTTTGAGAGTCCTAGCTAGGCACACACCACCAGCCACAGCAACTTTTGCTGGAGGAGTTAAAGTGTTTCACCTCAATTCATTGCCACTTGAGGCACTCAAGCATGCACACACGCATTTTGAAGAAGGTCCTTATTTTGAAAATCTTTTCCATTTCTTTTGTCGCCCGATCTTTTTACTAAAATAAGGCCACTAACTATTTAATGGTGCGCGTGTAAATCTGCCAATTTGGCTGTTTTTCCGAACTATGAAACAAACTACTTGACTAGGTTGAAACAGTAAATTTGCAAGTCCCCCTTGGCAAAGTGACACTTCTCAGTGCCAATTCATTGCCACTTCCTGACTTGTATTCAGTGAAGGCAACTGACAATTTAATTGTCCGTTTAATTTATTTGCCCACACGTCGGACAGTTTTAGTAACTTTGTTTTCAGTAGTGCTCTCTGAATACCACTGAACTAGTCATTCCCGTTGCCCTGATGCGTTACATGCTTGCTCTCTCACCCTCACATTTTTTCTAAACACAAAAAGCAAACTTTATCTTGTCTCAATAGGGCGTTTTGTGTGAACACTATCGTGTGACGTGAAATCTCATTTCAAGCTCACTTGTTTTCGCTCGATTTAAATTAATTTATCAACGCCATTATTTTGCATATCCTCTGCTCAGTAACTTCAGAATGATCTTGTTGTGCTCTGTGTCGTATTTGTAGTTCACTGTCACTGAGAAGAACTTGAAATTGAGACCACTTGTTGTAAATTATGGTTTTGAGTTTCCCATTTACTTGTTGGCCACTTTGTTTGTTTGTTGCTGTCTACCGGTGACTTGAGAGTTTTGTAAAGCTTGATGATGAATGATTGAAAAAACTGAGTCTTACCATAAGGAGATTGCCTTTTCTCTCTAGTTTTTTGACAGATTTTTACTCAAGATTCAATACTTTCCCACTATTTTCTGTTTCTTGGCTGCAATGAACCTGCGTTTGATCAACTTGGGCCAACTTTGACTAACCTGCATCACACATCGAGACAATGGGTGCAAATTTTGGTACCGCTGTTGTCGAGCAATCTTTTACGTGATTATCGTTTTACAGCAGTGACAGTTGCATAATAGAAGAGTCACTGCAAGAGGAGATGAACTTGTGAAGAGGGAATGGGAGAAGAGGCTTCTTGGACTTGCTAGTCAGTAGTCGGTAATCCGCGCAGTGAGTTTACTCGGCGGATTAGAAGCTGCTGCAGCAGTCCACAGCAGACAGTCAATTGATTGAGATGTCAAGTCTCCCGGCACTGGGACGCTTTCGTTTACTTATTGTCAGCACATAAGGTCCTAATGACATTACACCGTGCGGACCTAGTGTGTAAGCTCTGGTACCGGGCGGCTACTGTGCCGACTACTCGCCGATGATTAGCTCTATGTGTATTGTTATTGCTTGCGGAGACCTACTTCTGCTGCTGGTGCTGCTAGCCCAAATAAAAGGATTTGCATATTTTCCTGTGACTTGTGTCAGTGCTTTGTGTTGTCTCATAAATTGGCTTGGTCCGCGTCAACTGGCCGCGCATTTGTCTCTCTCACTCACCGTTTGAAACTGTGCGAATCCTCAGCGCAGTCCCTCATTGCAGTCAGTCAGCGGGCACTGTTCTTCTTCGCCTTTCAGTGCTGGCCAGTCAGTGCTGGCGACACACCGTCTTCCCTTTTCTATCTATTCAGTCTCTGTCCCGCACGGGCATTGATCACCTCGCTGTGTGTCTGTGTTTGACATGCTGTCCCCCTAAAATCGTAGTTACATTTTCTAGAGTTGAATCTGTTCAGTGATTGTCTCTTTCTCTCCAGTGTGCACTACTGTGTACATTTTGTAATGTAATCTGTTTTTGCACAGCACCCGTTTGACAAGCACACGCACAGAGTGACCAGGTCGACAGTGCTCTCCCGTTTGCGAAACGTGTCAAATTTGTTCCCTTTGTCCTCTTCAGTTGACGTCTTCATTATGCATTAGGTTGTTCCTTGCACGTTGACTATCTCTTTGATTTCTCGCACCACTCTGCTGGGCCCTGTCTTTTTGCTTTATTCGCTTGTCTGTTTCAGTGCGTAAAATTTATGATGATTTTCAGGCATTGTGTGCTATCTGCAGACGACTTTGAGGCTTCCCTTTGAATCTACATTTAGTGTACCTTTGTTTTGTTTTACTTGCTGCGCTCACCAAGTTCATTCATGTAAACGGCTGCAGTGCTGTACCGCTCACACTTTCACGCACGTTTCTCGGGCCCTCTCTGACCTCAAGTTCTATTTGTGGCAAAGCTTTGTTGACTAGCCCCGTTTCTCTGAGGTCCCTAGCTTATCGTCATAGCTGCCTCACTCTCGCACCTTTCTCTGCAATTCACTTTCGGTCATGGCTAATTAGCATTTGTTGCTGCACGGGCTAATTTGAGCAGGGGCTGTTGCTGGTAGGCCTCTGGTGGCTGCTTTCATTTTTTCAACTACCCTCAGGTCGCTTTAAATATAAAGCAAACGATTTTTATTAATTGTCATCTCACATTGTTTAGATCGCTTTCACTTTTTATTTAATTGTATGTTTTTTCCATTACTGACCCTGACTGTTGACGCATTTACCAAAGTCTCACACATCACAAAAGCTTGATTATTAATGATAATCTGTAGTTGTTGAGATTTGGCGCAAATATTTTCTGACCGCTTGTTTAGAGTGTTAATATTTGTTACCATCCCCCAGTTCACCATTTAGAGGTTCACATTGGTTTTTCACCAATGGCAGGCTATCCCGCCTCGTTCCACCATAATGACGCGTAATTCATCGATTTGCGCTATTCATATTTTTTTTCAGCAAGCCATAATTCAAAAGGCAATCGCCCAGTTTCTATCTGCAGTTGGAGAATGCATTCGACTGTCTGCAGCAAATTGAAAAAAGTGCCGTTTTGCTTCAATTACGAGGTGTTGTCGCAAAGTCTAGCGCAGCCATTTTCTCTTTCTCTCACTTCCAAAGCGACTGTCTGGTTGTCAAGTCCGGTGTGATAGTATCACCGCAAAGAGAGCAGTCAAAGCAAAGTGAGTCCAATCGGTTGTTGGCTAATAACGCGCGCTCAGCTCACACCATCACAGCAGCAGCAGCACACACACACACATAGGACACTCTGACTAAGCTCGACCACCAAAGACAGGCGGCAATTAATCATTGAGGGAATTAAGCGTGACATTTGCCTTCTGTCGCGTCCGTGTGTGCTGCAGCGAATGCTCGCTGGCTGCCTCCTCAGCTCAGGGCATCTCTGTCATCTCCTCCACAGTGCTCGTTGTGTCTCTTTCCCTCTCTTGTGATGGTTTTGCTGGTACTGGTAGTGTTGCTGGTGGTGGTGGTGGTGATCTGAGGACAGTGGCCGCCACTGGAGCTCACGCAAACCCCCAGCACACACAGGCAGTCTGTACTGTATTGACTGGCACTGCAGCAGATTTAGTCAATGCAAAAGAACCCAAAAGAAGCAATTTGTCGCCGGAGCACTGACTTGCGCTGTTGGGGCGACTCATTTGCATTCATCCACTGGTCGACTCCACGCTCGATGGACTTTGTTTGAGGCTAAAACTGGCCAGCAGCCACAGCCACAGACACCTTTCTCACTGACCAACTCATGGCCAGTGAGAGGTCAGCAATCTTCCTCGCTCTGCCTTGATTCCCCTTGGCTAAGCCATGTTCACTGTTTTTTAGAGCGTTCACCGTGCAGCCAAACAAACAACAACACTGCCTGACCTGGTCACTGTTTACACTCTGTTTAACTGGTCAGGGTGTATCAGTGTTTGTGGCCATCTTGCCCGGTCTTTTCTGGTCAGTCACTGATGGCAAGTGGCGGTAGTGTACTCTACTGCCTCTTTGTCTTGGCCGTTGCTTATCTCTCGTGCTGGTCAAGTTTGCTGTCTTTGCGCGTTTTCTCCTTATCTCATCTGGTGCAGCGTTCATCCAAGCTCTTATCGTTCACTTGCATGAGCTGTCCATTTTGCCGTTTGTCAGTGACAACTGTCGGCATTGCAAGTTCTCGCTCGGCACAAGTGAGCAATCTTTGAACCCGCTTGGGTCAAATCTCAATCGGCAAACTCAATCGGGCCACCTTTCTAAATGTGACCTCACTCGCCGCTTGGTGTTAATCTTCTTTTTCCTCTGTTCCGTTTACTACAATTGACAAAGCTAATAAGTGAGCAGTGGAAAAAAGAGCAGAGATCGAAGGCAGTCATCGGGCGATTGGCCGTTTCCTACGGTGCTTTATTGTCAGTCGCACCTAATTGTCCTATTCGCCAAAAGGTCTGGTGCCTATTCAACACACACACGCACACACAGTGCAGACAGATGCACAGTGTCGTTCATCTGTTGATTGAGATGTCACCGAAAAGAGAGAGAGAGGGAGAAACTGTGGTGGCAGGAACAGCATCACTCGATGCCTGCCACAACTACTCACTTTGATCCTCTTGCTTGCAGTGAGATTGATTTCCATAATTCTCAGCGTTGGCCTCTTCTCCTTCACTGATTGATCTCTGCGCCGATCTCTTCACTCTCTGGTCATTATCCTTGCCCTTGGTTGCTTCAGCTTCTCTTTGTATCTCTCACTCTCCTACGTGCCATTTGTCTTTTTCTGGCCCTCTCTGTACTTTGTCACCTTTGACCTTTGAATTGACAGAGAAGGACCAAGGTGTAACTGCGCAGTAATGGAACGACATTGACGCTCACATATGACTTAATCTCTTCTGCCGTTGCCTCCCTCTCTCTCTTTTTCCCTTACTCTTCTCAACTGTGCTCTTCTTATTCAACCGGCCATGCATACCAAGTTGAGGACACAGGCAAAGTGAGGCAAAGTCTGTTCGAGGCCCCTTCACTACAGCCACTGTCACCGAGCTTGGCTAATTGAATCGTATGGCGGTGTTCGCTTCGTCGGCCAGTCTTCCATTGTGGCAATTGAATTAAGTTGTCAATTGTCTGCCCAAACCGTTCCTCCGTGGGCTCGACGGACTACTGCTGCTGGACAAGTCGCGCCGTGGACAGCCTAGCTGGCATCTTTGTGCTACCGAGTGGTGAACTACTTTTGGAACTGGCAAAACTAGCGGCGACGGTGTAATGGCTGGCAGCGATCAGGTCGAGGGCTTGTCTCTTCATGCTTATTATCATCGATTGCAGACGAGGCACACACAATACCTTTTTCTCCCTCTTCACTGATGATCCATCTCATCTCGTCGCAGCACATGCTAGGCACCTAGGACCTAGGTACTGCCTGTCCTTTCTCTCACTCTCTCAGCCTTCTCTCCTTTCATGTGTCATCTGTGCCCGTTCTGTGCCCGCTCCTATTGTCTGCGGCCGGTGCTGTCGGTGCTGTCACTTTGCCAGTGTCCTCAGTGTCTCTCTCCTCTCTCTCTCTCACTGTCTGTCTTCTCTACCGCTGCAATGTCTTAATAAGCTCCTCTCGGTAGCACAATATCCTCCGGTATTAGACACACAGTAGCGCGTAGACACAATCGATTTATCTCTCCAATTTTTCTCTCTTTCTCTCTCTTCCTCTGCAGCCGTCTTCTCTACTGGAATTTGAGCATGTTCCAGGACACACCAGCCCAATATGTTTTGATATCTGCCACAGCAAGTGAGCACAGTGTACACTCTGTAAATGGTGCACTTGCACAGAAACTCAACTCTCAGACAGACTGGCTCGCATTACCCCACACTTCTGAATACCTCTGGCACATTCGACAGCGCTCCAACTTGGACTGTTTCTCAGCCTGAGAAGACCCTGTTGTAGGCTTTTTAAAATGGCACTGAAAAAACTCAGTTTTATTCCACCTTGAACCTTCTATGAACTTTATTAATTTTTCAAAAGCACTGCCTTTTTTACCAATGACGATGTCTTAATTTGTTTCTCTTTTGCGCTAATCTCAGTCACCTTCTCTTTTGGGGCTGCATTTCTCAAGCGCCTCTTTGGCCTTGTCACAACGGTTTCACTAGCCAGACAGCTATTTTTGCAGAGTCACTTCCTTAGGTGTACCCGCCTTCTTTTCCCCATATCGCCTTCCCTTCCGATCCAAGTCGGTGGTGGCGCTAAAAAGTGTCGGTCGGCGCAAGACTTAGCATTTAATCGAGATTTGATAGATTATCTCGTTACCAATTTAATGGCCATTTGTCGGGCCACACACTTGCCCTTTTGTTTACTGTGAGCTTGCAAAAAGCTACCAGACATACAGGACGAAGTCTTTTACGTCACAGTCACTGTTGAGTTGTTTGTTGTATTTTATTGAGCCGCTTCATTTAGATTCAACTCACTTTAAAGTTTTTATTTTTGTTTTCGATAACTTTTTTTGTAACAATAAAAACGAAAGTGACTAAATGGTTTGAACGACGACTTATTTATGGGTCGTTGATTTATCTTGTTGGAATGCAATAAAACTGTTTTCAAAGCAACAGGAAAAGTGATGCGGATTGTTGTGCTTTGCTAACCTAAAAGTGTCGCAATTTGCTACGGTAAATTTAATTTCTTAAATTAGCTTTTACATTGACTTTTATTATTCCTTTTTTCTATTTCTTTACTTTAGTATTTCAAACTCGTACATGCGTTTCTGTTTTGCTTTTTAATGTTTTTCTTTTGTTTTCTTAGAAGCCATACTTTTCTGGCAACGTCTCTTTAAGTAGAATTTGCCTTTCTTTCGTTGTGCCACTGTTTGTTCCTGTGTTGACTCGCACGTCTTACTTGCGCCTCATGTATTGCCAACTTTTAGGCTGCTTTTTTCTTTTTCCGTCTTCTCACACTGGTGCAAGTTTTGGAATCAGTCTTTCTACACAGTGTTTATCCGAGCAGCATCTTCCAAGTGGAACTCTTAGAGCTCGGTGATTGCTAACAGTGAAACAAGAAAAAGAGGGAGAAAGACTGAGAAGACCTCTTCTTTTCGGTAGTAGCTCGTCTTGCCATAAGAAGAGAGAAGCTTCTGCTCTTCTCCAGCGCAGTGATACACTCCGCCCCAATGTTTGCCCAGCCAATGGAACGGAGTTCAGCAGCAGTACTCTGTGATTTAGCACTGCTCGGATGTGCTTTCGGCAACTGAGAGAGTAGCCGTATCATCATTTGCACAGAGCAGAAGAGAACAGCACCGTGGATGTGCTCTTGGAGATGAGTACCAGGAGTGAGGGCGAGTCTCTCTTTGCCTATCTCTTTTGAGCCTGCAACGTGACGTCACACTAGAAACTGAATGTGCGCCTCCTTTCTAAACTATCTCCTCTATCTAGTGAAAAGGATGAGACATCTGAGGGCAGATGTAGAGGACAGTACTGTAGAGCACTGGGGAGCATCATCAATTGATCCTGGTTGAGTTGGCGACAGAGGCAACAAATAGACAGGGAGACTAACGGGATGGCACTGTGGTGTAACATGCAATGGGTGCACAGAGGCAGTGGGGCGCATTGAAGTGCACCCTGTAGAAGCTGGCGGTCCTGCAAGCCTCGTAGTGGGATACCGTCCCATTGTCACCTTTCTCTTCGTCTGTCTTGTCTCCTCCCTGCCGCTATCACTGCCAGTCGCTATCCAATTGGATCTTCACTCACTGCCATACACACACACACATACTCCACACTGGCTTTCTCTCTCGATCCCTCTCTCTCTTTTTCCCTTTCTCATCTGTGCCTCGTCTTCGTCCGTCCGCCTGTCTCTGTGGTAGTGCTTTGAGTTCCACTGCAAAGTGCTGCCTGTCTCTCTTTCTCCCTCTCTGTATGTGTGTGTCTCATCGTCTGCTGTGATCCTCGAGCACTCCTTGAGCATACGCAGCTGCCGCTTCTCTGGCGCAATACTGTCACCTCATCTTCAGTCTGCCGCCAAGTGTCATCTGCTGTGCATCGTCCACTCTACCACTGTCCCCTTTGCTTTTAACGGTTTATCAAGTAAATCCAAACTGTAAATTGTTGCTAGTTGGCTTTATGAGTAATCATCTTCACCGGTAGAGTAGTGTCTTCACCTTTCTTTGCCTCATCCTCTTTCTGCTCTGTTCTTCAACCCGGATGCAACTTAGTCACCGCAGTTGTACAGTTAATCGCTTTTAAGCGTGCCCAACTTATTATTATTATTAGTGGAAACCACGCAAACCTCCCACGAGTGATTAATCTCTCTAGCATTAAAAACATTGTGCAACAACTGGTGCGCATTTTTGACATTTTCTCCGTTTTTCACCATCTCAACTTCTGCGTTTGTCGGCTTTCTAGTTTAATTTGTCAGCTCCATTTCCCCTTCTTTTACCGTACTCTTTTTCATTCTAAATTTCTAGCATTCTGCGTAAGTAATTGCTTTTCAGTTGTTAACCAATTTTAATTTTTAAATTAATTGTTTGAAAATTTTTCTATTAACAACGTTTTTAGTTAAGGTAATGGCGTTTGTGTTTCTTTTCTTGCTCTTCCTTTTAACTAAATCCAACGTTAACCACTGTAGCAAGGTTTTTTTATCGATTGAAAAGTTTTGGTACCTAGGAAAAAGCAGCTCAAACTGGAGACGGGATTCGGCAAAGTTCCCTCTTTGGCTTATCGCTATCTCACTGGGTGCCCTGTGTTTGATTGATTTGTTTCCACAGCATATAAGTGCTCTTCGTTTGCTGCCAAGTATTCCGTAGTTTGCTTTCTCAGTTGCTGTATGTAATTAACTTCTAGATCACAGTACCAGAACTGCTCTCCAAACAGCTTGACTGCTTGTTGGTGCTAGCTGATACTTTTCCCATCTGCTGTTTAGCGCCTTTGCTTTGTCGTGGTAGCGGAAAAATCGATCGATCGATTTGCCAAATGTCCAGTCGCATGCTTCACACTCTGCAGATGAATCTTTCAAGTTGGGCTACCTAAACTTGACTGGTTGAAATGTACATATCTCAGCGTTTTTTTGTTTTTGTTCAGTTAAGTTTAGGTCATTTTATTTTGGCTAACACTTTTTCTAAAATCCGTGTGGCAGGTTTCATCAAAAGCTTGACTTTCATTTATATAAATGGACTCACTTGCCAAATTCTCGCTGGTAACCAGAAATGCAGCTCAAATGGCGCTCACTTTGATTTGATTTCAGTTAATTTATTTATTCGATTTTTCTTCAGTTTTCTCTGTTGTTGATTGTCGCCTTTTGACTTTTGCTGGTCGCACATTTGTTTGATTATTTATTTCGAGGTGTTGAAAATTGCAACAATGCTTTACTCCGCCTGAAACAGTGAGCAGTGCAAATGCACTCTTGAATCAATTTATTTGATTTGATTTGCCGACAGCAAGAGAGCAATTCGATAAATCGAAGTTGCCATTGAATTGGCAAATGGAAGGCTGACACTTCACTGGCAAGTCTGCCACTGGTGGGCGCGAGCACAGCACATGAATTCTCGCTGTCGCTTTCTCTCTTTCTTTCTCTACCCAAAAGTAATCAGTGCAAATCACAGTGGCGTCAATTGCTGTATAATAAATTGGCGTCATTAAGTTTAAATGAGTGGCCACTACTGGTGCTGGACCGATCAGGACGACAACAGCCCTTGCGACGTCTTCCTAACGAACGTGGACACACGCACACCAGCCTGGTCATTTTCTTGCTCATTTATTACGAGAAGCTACTAGACGAACAGGCCACTGGACGAGTTTTACTCAATGAACTGTTTTATTTCAACTAAAATGTTTTGATGTGTTGCGTAGAGTTTTTACTTTGGGTGGTATCAATTTCATTTGTTTCTTTGTAATCTACAAAGGAGCACCTTGTACTGATTCACTGCTGTCCACCGCTTTATCTTTCTAAGCTTTATCTACTTTTTTACCGTTACTTTGCTGTTGACGTTTCAAACTTAACAACACCAACAACCGAAAAGACTGTTTGTCTATTGAAGCCAGACAACTTGTGCTACCGCTGTCAGCACAAAAAAGGTTTTCAAGAACGGCATCACAGCAAGAACTGGACTCACTTATAGACTAGTCTAGTTCAAGCGGACTTTGGTGACGATAAGATCTTGTTAATGGCACTCCATTAGGGACTGCGATTTGTGTGATTATGTGACGAGTGGCCTTATTTTTTTTGTCATTGTGAATTTCTACTCTCAGCTGTATCAGCAGTCTTCCTCAACACAGTTCGTGCACTGCCCATTTGAAAAGATAAAGTGGTCTTGATAAAACAGTCAGCCTGGTTTTTCTATGTGCTGTGCCTATAGAAATTGAATTATTAAGTTGACGCTCTACGTCTGTTGAACAGGGGTCTTGGCAAACTACTGCTCCAACTTTTGGAGCGAGTAGTCCTGGTCAACAGTGGCCATTTAATGATGCTTCTGGTAATGAGGAAAGGGACTGGAATCAGACGATGACTTGACTGGTCAACACAGCAAACAGAAGCTCACCGAGTAATGAACTGACACTGGTCGCATTGCACGCCGACAGTCGCCTCAGTGAATGGCAACAAACGCACGCGCCCTCGATTAGTGTTAAATGGTCTCCTGAGAAGTTTGGAAGGTCTGTCTGCTGCATGCTTAGATTTACTGCTTTTCGGTGCTATTTGTGCTTTTTGTCGTAGCAAAAACATATTCTACTTTAGGCAATGTGTTTATTTGCTTAGCTGCAGAAGCAGCAACAGCGGGGCAGTCATATTTGGCGCTCCTTTCAGGATGTGCAACACTTCACGGGGTCATATGATGAGTTTGACACTTGCCAAGTCCTCTGAGAGGCTCTTTTCTTGTCCTCATTCTCATTCTTCAGACGCCTCCAATCTGCCATCGATCTGCCATTTGACATTTCCTGTCTGCCTGCTAAATTAAGTAACGGAAGGATGTTGTTGGAAGGATGATAAAAGTCAGTGATAGTCGGTTCAAGTTTGTCCGCAGATTCTATTTGTTGTTGGCAAATTAGCCATGACTAATTGGGAAGAAGAATGCTGTAGTTTGGTTGTTGCGTTCCTGTCGAACAGTGATTTGTGTTAGCTTTGGTGGAAGGGATGCTATCCTCGCACTTTGTCAAGTTGACAATCGTCCAATCGTCCGCGTGTCATCCGCTGCTCACTGTTGACTGGTGAATTGGCTCAGACGAGGGAACGAGAGAGAGAGAGAGATGATGCAGATGGCAGATGCTTTTCTCTCTTTCGTTTTAGCTCGATCTGTTTAGCTTCAGTTTTTGGCAGTTGTCATGTTTGACTAGGGTGTTGGCAGACGTTTGCTTGCAAAACCTTTGCATTTTATTTTCTTGTTGTTGATCTATTCACCACTGTCATTTACTTTTTGCCAACCACTGTCTCTGTACAGACAAACAGCGCCAAGGTGGAAGATTCTCTCTTTGCTAATTGGTGTCTTTAATATGTTTGTACAGATACAAGGAAATGTAAAAAGCTAATCTGGGCCAAGATCTCTGTCCTCGCCTTTGCTGCCTCTACTTCTGGTGATTTCACATCCGTTTGAGATAACAGCACAGTGGTGTGAAGTGTGCCTTCTTAGATGTGTCTTTGACCAGCCCAAAAATGACATCCTTCTTTTGTGACTGTCACTCACACATCGAACTGTGTGCTGTTTTTCTCCATTTTGGCGTCCTTGTCCAATTAGTAAAACGTGCTAATGCTGCAGTTAGAAATGTCGTCTTCCTCAAGCAAGTTTACACAACGGGAGATGTCCACTTTGTCTAGTGTCCACTTTTTTCACTGTCAAACTATGTTAACCCGGGAATTATTTCTAATGAGGTCATTCGCTTTGCTTTTTTGTTTACAGAATTTTCTCATGAAAACATCTGTTTACTGTCTGCTGAACCAATGATTACCGATCTTCTTTCCGCTTCGGCGTTGCCCGCCAGTTTAACATTGGGCGTCAATCTGCGATCCTCAGGAGGCTCCAGGCAACCGTCGTCAATGGCGCCCTCAATGATATCACCAGCACTGTTTTCTCCTCAGTCGAACGGTCTTCCCAGCGGGGCCACAGCATCGTCTTCCACATCATCCTCTCGTGGTCTGGCTTCTCCCTCCTCCCACCACCAGTCTACCCATTCATCCTCACTTCAATCCAACCACTCATCATCTTCCTCCAGTCAGCTGTACCGCTACATGAAGCAGCAGTATCATCTACCAGACAAACTTGACCTCATTGATTTGTCTGGTGAAGCAAATCTCTCCTTTAGTGCAAAGTCACCTACCTTTCCTAATGACCAACTGGGCATTTGTGCCGCTTGTGATCTTACCCAGTACACTACTTTTGGCCCCTTTTCTGCCAAGATTGCCAAAACTCGGCAAGATTTAAGCAACGAAAATATTGCTTTGAAGGTAAGTGTGCCTGTGTCGCTTTCACACATCGAATACCCTTTTTTGTTGTGTCCTTTTCAAGTTTTTTGTAAATATGCGCTGTTTTCAGTGTGTTTTTGCCTATTTACCTTAGTTTTGTCTGCGGTATTTGACAACGGAAGCAGAACATTTTTTTTGCTCAGCTTTAAGGTGAGAGTGAGTCAAATATTCTATTTTTTGGCTCTCGTATAATTCCTATAGAGATTTTCAGTTTTCTTTAAAATCTTATAACTCAACTTCTAGAGTACCTAAAATTTAGGTTAAAGTCTCAAATTAAAGTTTAAGAGTTGCTCTACAAAATAATGGGAGCTTTTAATTTTAACTGCTTTAGTTTAGTTTATATGAATATTTGAAGTTAGAAACTTGCAAAATGTTGTATTTTGACAAATTCAGATGTTCATAAAAACTAAACTAAAGCAGTTAAAATTAAAAGCTCCCATTATTTTGTAGAGCAACTCTTAAACTTTAATTTGAGACTTTAACCTAAATTTCAGGTACTCTAGAAGTTGAGTTATAAGAGTTGGCAGAAAAACGACAATTCATATAGGAATAATACGAGAGCCAATAAAATAGAAAATTCGACTCACTCTCGCCTTAAGACTGTTTACAACAACTTACGAATTGGCTTCGTTAAGCATCTATTTCTAGAGATTTGTAATGAATAGAAGTTTTAGCGTATTTGATTTGCCGTAGAGCGCTGCATGCTAGGGCGGTCACAGGGCACTACTGTTTTTGGCATCATTGTCGTTAGTGCTAGTGATGATCGTCAAGAAGAAATTGCCACTGTCTGAAGCCGCTTCAATAGTTTGTTCGCTTAAAAAAATTAGGCTATTGTACAAGTTCACGTTGGAGGTGCTACTTTTTGAACTGTTTGCTTGTCTGTTTTGTCGCGGCAAACGGCAAAGGTGTTCCGAAGATCATAAAACACACCAAACACCATAAAGTGCCTTTTTGTGCGTCGTGCATTGTGCCAGCATTACATAAGTGGCTCTTAATTTGCCAGCTCTTTTTTGTGAGTTAGCGGCAAGCCACTTTTGGAACTTGTCTCTCTTTCTCTCTTTGTGTATGTGAGTGTGTGCGTGTTTGTGTGCATCTCTTTGCCAACGACAGGTTCGGTGTGTCATTGCGGGGAGTTAGGTAAATAGCTGCAGTGCAGACTGCTTCACAAACTTTTTTGATGATAGTGCTGACAGCAACAGCAGCAGCATCAGCAGTAGTAGCGGTAGTTGTAGTGGTAGGAAAACTACTTGCAATATTACAGATTGAGTGTATTCGAAAAGCAGTGACAGGTAAATGGGGGACTCTGTGCCCGCCTGATCGGATGCACGGCTCGTGTTGTATGCTTTCTTGCTCTTTGTTGACTTGCTGCAAAGATGGCCTGTTCGTTTGCTGCTAGCTTTGCCTGCCTAGATTATTGATGTCGTTTCCTGGGCACAATTCTCTCCTTCCCTTCAGTTTGCATATTACCTTTTTAATGTGCTCCTGGTTCTGGAGCTGCTCTCTCCTCATCTCCTCAAACTTCAGCAAGCAAAGGTGACCAGCTGTTACCAGAAAGTTATTGATAGCAATATGACCGCCTAAATGTTGCCGTATTTGGCGCGGCACACCAGCTTCAAACGCTGCCGATCAGCCAAGTTTGCTTTACACTGTGCTCCTTTTCTCTCTTTCTCACTCACTCACTGCCATTCACGGAGAATTGACTCGAACAGTGATCGTACGTTTGTTGACTGACGTCAAACACACACTGAAGCGCACTCCGGAAAAACTGACAATGTCTCCCTCGATGTCTACCTTCCAAAGGTCACCAAGTGTCCTGCTCTGCTATCTCTCAGTGCACCGGTGAACTCGCGTGGCTTGGCCCTTGACGTGAGGTGGCCCCTCTCTTTACTTGCTATTTGCGCAAACTTCCAAATTTACTTATTATGTCTATTAGCATTCGGTGATGAGGAGCACAACTTTCAGAACTACTTGACTTGCAGACTGGACTGATCCTCACCATCGGCGGCTTACTGTTGGTGTGTGCCCTCTGCCAAATCAACTGCCGGTTTGCTTGACCAGCCTTCAGCGTTAGCAGTCAGTGGTCATCGATCTTGTAAGCCTCGAGATGGTACCGCACTGTCTTGACATGTGCCGGTCATTTGTATCGAAGGGACACAGAGGGCACCCAAACCTCCCTGAACCTAATGCCGTCTGTGTCTGCCACTTTGCCGGTTGCATTCGTTCTCTGATTCTCCCTCGGATTCACATTTTTTGTCTCGATCAGTGATGTGGTGTATGAATTATTGCCAGCAGACCTAAAGACCGACCAATCAAAATGTCTACCACACTTGTGTGTGTGTTTATATAAAAAAACCTAAAAACGTTTGTGCGGCTAAAGTTAGAGTAGCGATGAGTTTGAGGCAAGAAAGAAAAAGAGAGAAGGGCCGAATTGATTAGTGTCAATTGAATTGGAAACGCGTTTGCAGATTTGCTCAATGGTGGCCGTTTAGAAAGTTTGAGACGTTTTTCGATGGCCCATTTGAGTTGATCAAAAATTTTCTAAAATTGCTTTTCGATTATTATATTATCTTTTTTATATTTGTTTCACAATTCCTGCAAGTGACTATCTCAATATGTAGAATCTGTTTTTTTTCAATTTTTTAAAGATAATTGCCTACTGAAAAGCACAAAACAGACATTTAATTTATTGAATGTTCTTGTTACTCTTCCAAGTGGAAGCAGTATCTGTACTGTTTAGTGACGCATCAAGAAGAGAAATGTCCTCCTGACCAGCAGATCGGCTCTGCTGTTGGTGTGCGTCAGCTTGTGGCAATGGCCACTTCGAAATAGACCATGACGAGCCGAATAATAGGATTGATGACGATATGGCCCCCTTTATTCTATTCTCGCAATATGCTGCTGCTCTTGCTATATTACGCGGGTGGCCATAGTTGCCAGTCCATAAGCTCACCGGTGGTCCTAATCTACCCCAGCAGTGTGTGTGTGTTAGAGTGCAGCCGATTGCATCCGCTACAAGACCGTTTCTCTGTTTGCCTGAACGCATCCCTTTGATTAACCTTTGGCGCCATTCTTTTCCTTCTTCTCTTCGACACAAGCTGTCTCTCTCTTTCTCTTTTGCGCGCTCATTACCAAAAGAGGTCAGTCTTGTTCAATTCGCTTCAGCTTCTGCTCTGTGCAGTGTCTGTTGACTTTGGGGCTGTGAAAGCAGCATCGTCAGCAGACCGCCAGATTTCCTTAATTGGAGGGCCATTTATTTTATTTAGTGAAAGGCTGAATCGGTTTCTCTCGATATGAGTGTGTCACCGCTGTTGGGTGCTCGGTGTGACAGTCGTTTTGCTAACTGCTTGTAGCTGGTGTTTGCTTTACGAGCAAACGATGAGCTTTTATGAGACACGAGGTGCTCACCAGTGCCATCGATGCCATCGAGAGGCATTTTTTCCTTTGCACTTCTCTTGCGACATTCTCTCGGTGTACCCTCTCTCTTTCTTTTTCTGTCTACCACTAAATTATGAGACATCGGCATTGAACATGGTTTCTTTTTGTATCGTTATCGTGGGCAAGGTCTGTGCCCCTCTTATTCCGATCCATAAGTCAATTGGCCCCTTCTGTGCAACGACTGCCACTGCATGAGACGCATGTTTTGGGCACTTTGAAGAAGCCATTAATCACCCTGTTTTTATTACTTTAGGCCAACAGCAAAGAGCAGTTCAGTGTACGTGTGTAGTTGAGCTGCAATCTTTTCTGTATGAGGTGCCTCTCTTCTTCTTGAATGCTGCTTCAAACTACTCTCGTAACTAGCATCGGTTAATGTTTGGTCAACCACTTTAAAGGAACCGACATGAGGTTTTGTGTCAGTTTGCTTATTCTATGCCTCATTATGCACTTTGCACTTGATTGCTTAGGAGAGATTTTTACTCGTGAGTTGCACAAATGTATCAGCAAGTGTCTGCCGCTTGTTCTTGGATAGTTGAAAGCAGGATGCTTTAAAAGATAGGTTTCCTTGACGTGTGTTAGATACCACCACCAGTTTAGTGCAGGGACAAGGTTGGTGTAGAGCGATGAAGGGCACTATGCAACTGGCATCGTTGACGCGACTACAAACAGTGGGAATTTGCTTTGCCCACAAATTGCTTGCCTATTTTACCGGTCGACATTTATCAACACTGTCTAAAACTCTTTTGCCAGAGTGAAATCACACAAAAAAGAATAAAGTCGTAGTTTGTCATTGTCACATCTTTCTAAGCAAATCAGACAAGAATCAAATGATAAACTTTGAGCTAATGGTTTGCAGATGGTTTTTAGAACTTGATTTTCTCTTTGTAGTGGCCAGATATAACTGGTTATTGGCTCACAAAAGAAAAAATTAGCTTTTTGCTATCTCATTCAATCGGGTGCCTCTCTACTCGCATCTTTTGCTGTGACGCCAAATCGTATGTGTGTGCTTTCTTTATAGGGCTGCGCTGATTGGGTTGCATTTTTTAGAGAACTGCCATTTATTTTCGGGTATATAGCTGCCTTTAGTTCAGAATTGCCATTCTGGTTGGGAGCATTGCACCGGAAAGCTGGGCGTCATCAGACAGTGCCGTCATTTGTTTCCATTCCTCTTCATATAGCAAACACTGAAGAATCCTTTTTGATTTTTTGCAGTTCTTGAATACACTTTTGCAGTTGGCATACAAAACTACTTTTATTTATGTTTTTTGCTTGTTTCCGCTATTTTGTGGGCGTAAATAATTGGCTCCCTTTCCAGTGTTTTTCCCCCTTCAGTGCACAACTTTAGTTTGAATGAAAGCTGGTCGTCTGCAATTGAATGGTAGTAAAAATGGCAAATCGCAGAAAAATTGAACAGTCGACTTGACAGGTTATTAGCTGATTAGCTGTGGTTTCCTCTGTGGAGTTTAGATTCTCTATTTTCCATTTGTTTTGGTGCACCTGGCAACGCTGATCGAGAAAGGTTCTATTCACTGTTTACTGGATTGCTTGAATGATTTGCTAGCTAATAATTATTGGTTTCACTACACGGAAAAGAAATATTTGACAGGTTTCAATGCCACTTTTGGATGATTCTGGCCATTTATTTTAGTTATTAATTTATTACATTATTTTTATTTTTACAAACACTCTGAATAATATCATTTTATATTTTTTATCTGGTTTTTTCCTTTTCATTAATCATTTTCTTTTTCATACTGGTTTCTGTTATAATGAGGATTACTAACTTTGATTTTCTAACTTTTGCTAGTTTATACTTTCAATCTTTTTCATATACTTATCAAAATGTAATTAGATGAATGATTTTAACTAATGAAAATTTTATTGTTGACAGGATGCATTAACTGGACGGTTATTTTTTGTTTGATTTATAAACAAAAATTTGTTCTAGAGGATAGCAAAGTAATGAGTAGTGAATTCGTAAAAGTGCATACACGATCCGTTTAAATGCAGTGACCCTTTTTAGAGGCCATGATTAATGACTGATTAATTATTAGAAAGAATCATTAATTAGAATATATATTAATGGTGATGACAGCTTGGTTTATCTACTAAAAGATTGTCTCAAGTTTTCATGATCGATGTGAACTTCTTTTTAACTCTTCTAATTCTTAGAGGTTACAAAGTTTGAAGAATTTTATTAAATATTTACATTTTTAATATTTTACGTTTTATTTTTCCTTTATAAATATATGTGCAGATGTAACACGTGTTGGAAATCAACGAGGCAGATAATTCTCTAGTTAGCATCAATTGGCTACATTGCAAACAGAAAACGGTTAAAATGAGAAGGGATGTGCTTGGTCAGGCTTGTGCCGAGTTTTGCTTGTCCACGGTGTTTAATTGTTTGGAATTAATTGAATTAGTTAAGCCTTGTGGGGTAAACACGTTGGGGTGAAGCTAAAAAGAAAGCGAGGGCAAACTGTCTCACGCCTCGCTTGGGCGTCACTTTGAGATGCGTTGGGCTGTTTAGTGTGCCGTGGAGAGAGGGCTTTCAAAAGTTGGCATTGCCTAGCAGATGAGACAGTGACAGTGAGCAGGGCTTGCTGAGAGAATTGTTGAAGCCTCCGATCAAGTCCCAGGGTGACAATTATCGCCTGGCTCTATCGCCAGTTCTGATCCTAAGAGCACGTCTCTCTTTGGTTGCTCTGCCAGCACTGAGCATCCCATGCTGCACAGCTCTGGCCATTATCGAAGTGTGAGGCCGCATCCAATTACATGTCAGGCATGATCAATGGTGGCCTACGGTGTGGTCTCTCTCTCTCTCTCTCTCCTCTCTCTCTCTCTCTCTCTCTCTCTCTCTCTCTCTCTCTCCCTCTCCTTCTCTCTTTCACAGATTGAGTGTCAAGTGTGACCAATAGACGGACGCACGCCTGTCGTCAATGCGCTGTTCGGCAATGGTGAAATGTACTCTGGAGGCAGAGTGAATCGATGCGAATCGGTGACTGCCTCACTGATGACTTTATCATCTGCCGCATTCTTCCTCTCTTAACCATTACACGGCAGTCGCACTAATGGCTCCTCACATCCTAATGCTCGGCGCCAGCAGGCCTAAAGGACTGAGCGCACTGACTGGATGATGACTCGATGACTGCCAGCAACCCACAGTGAACATATGGATTTGGTGCCTAATTGAGTGCGTTTACAGTTAACTGCACCAAATAGTGGTAAACTGTGCACTGAAAACATTTGACTGGCAGACGCACACAAATGTACTTGTACAATGCAATGATGATACTGCTAGTGGCAGAAGACAGATACTGTCCGGCAGGGAAATGTTTTTCCTAGAATTCAATTACCGCATCTCTGAATCATCTGCTCATTGAACTGCTTTTAGATGCACCACAAATAATTATTTTTGCCAAATAAAGTGTTTCTCACCGCGGTGGTCTGCCATTAATTAACCTTTGACACATCAACACCCTAGACCCTTTCGCCTGCACTTCGGCCACGTGTCATGTTCTTCCTTTGAGCTGCAGTGTTGCCATTCTCTATCATATGTCAGTCCTTGGGCACAACATTGCATTGCCACCACTGAGTGCGAATCGATTGATCATTGGCACATCGTGCGCTGTTGTGACATTGAGACTGCTTGGTGGCCAGACGGCTGCCTGGTTACCTCTCTGTTGTGTTCGCGATAAAAAGTGAATAGTCGTGTTGGTTGTGGTGGTGGTGGTATTAGATGGTCTGTCGTGAGACGACATGAAAAGGCAATTTGCACAGAAGATACTATGTGTCAGTGACACGTGTCATTGTTGAAGAAGGGAGTTTCAATTATGTGGTTTGGCACCAATGCACAGTTACCACATTATTTTCGAAACATTAAAAGTTTTTTAATTTTTTTTGTTTAGTCGAAAGCAATCAGATGGCAGCACAGGCGGCATGTTTTTAATTTTTTGTGAAACGCTTTTGATTTTCTTTTTTCTCAGCCGTCAACTTTGATTTACATCATTTAGACATTTTTGAAGCTAGTCTAGTAATTAGTTCTTTAATTAAGAAAGTTTATTCTGAACTAACTAATTGAAAAATGCAAGAACTTTTTGCAGTTGATACGTAAAATTCGTATTGTTTTCATTTACTAAGAAATTACATCTTTTCAGGTGACCGACCGATCAAACTCATTTAATGCCTGGGCCGAACTGCAAGATCCCTATGTTCTACGTTGGATGCCACTTATTCGCAAATCTAAAACTTCATCAGATTCAAATGAAGCAAACAAAAGAAACACCAACACCATTTTGCTTCTCTTCAGAGGGCAGGTAAGAACTGAATTTCATTTTTTTCGCAATCTCAAAATCACTCAGAGGTGTTGATTAATTCACTCTGCTCTACTTTTGAGCTATTTTTTACCATGATGTACACGGCAGCTGTAGTGCATGTTGGAATATCTGTTTAGACGGTCTATTGTTCAGTTTTTTTGCGCTAAAATTTTGAGATGAACATCGCCAAATGTATTGCTTGAGGATTGATACTGCTGGCGAGTGTCTGTGTGTTCCCTCTTTAGGCTGCTGTTGATCTAAATTAGCACTATTAATTTGAGTGATTTGTTTCGTGATGATGATGTTTTTCGTTTGTTATTTCTGTCGCCATTAGTCAAAACTAGTGGCTTGTCAGTTGTCAGCATTTTGCATGGATGCTATTTGATGAACTCGCTTTGCCAATGGTGATGGTATTCGATCGATGGGGCAAGCGCCGCAATCCGGCACTTGCACCAACCCTTTAGGGGCGATCAGCGGCCCTTGACCAATCTCAGTAATAGCCCCGGTTGCTTTTTGGACAGTTCTGCTCTACGCTGCAGGCTTCTGAAGTGATCACAGGCGATCTCATCAGCAGACTAATGGTAAATAGTGCTCCAATGATGGACAGCACAGGCTACCTTGCTACTTTGAGTCCTCCACTGTCGAATGATGCGGTATTTTGGTGGAGTAGTAGTAGTAGTAGTAGCCCTCTTTGGCGGCGCTCTCCAGTGATGTCTCTTGAAACACGATCTCCTCGAGAGTTAATCGAGAGTGAGAGCTCTCGCAAGCCAGCTCGCGCTCGCCACGGCGAATTATCACTCACTCACAGGTAGGCCAGTGTGTTCACGAGTGCTAATCGAGGCACTTGCCTACTCTGCGTTCGTCTGCTGTTTTTGCCGTTGTTGATCTAATTTATATTGGCCACCGATTGTGCGTCGCGACGCCAGCAGTGGCCGCCGTCAGCTGCATCAACGCGTCGCAGCAGCAGTGTCTAATCGAATATATCTATTAGAGATATCTGCAGTGACTTGCCTGTAGACATTTGATACAATAATTGCTACGAACAGCAGGCCTGATCCCTTTGATGCGCGCTGCCTGGCGCGAGTGGACGCAAGTCTGCCCATCTATCTTCTCATCTCACTCACTCTCCTTTACTCTTTCGCCTCTGCCCTAATGCCCACTGTCTACGCTCTATTATTGCTCGTAGTGTGCGCCAGTGTGCAGCTTTCATTCACTCATTGGCATCTATCAATCGAGTAGCCGGCACAAGTGAAGAGGGGGCAGAGAGAGAGAGAGGAGAGAGAGAGAGAGAGAGAGAGAGAGAGAGAGAGAGAGAGAGAGAGAGAGAGTGCACTGCATCTTTCCCGTTTTGTAGTGATCTTCGCTTTTTCTCTCTGTCCCTTTCGGTGTAACGGTGCTCTTGTGATGATGTGTTTCTCGCTCTTGGCTAGCCTCAGAAATGCCAAAAATGAGCTCGCTTTCACTTTGCTCTCTTTGCTCTTTAATCGCCCGCACTGTGCTCAGCGTCGACGGCTATCGCATCGTCATCTTCTTCGATCTTTTTTGTTGTTCGGGCGTAGTCCGATCGCCCTTTGCCCATCACAGCTAGCTAGCAGCAGCCACAATGTTTGCCGCCATCGTCAGGCATCTTCAGGGCGCCATAATCAGCATCACTTACTGTAGCAGCAGCAGCCGCTGCCGTGGCCACCGCCGCTATTCAAGTGCTGGCCACTGTCCAGTCGCATTGGGTGGAGTTCGATCGGAACGGTGGCGACACAGCCACAGTCAGCGAGAAGGAGACAGTGCTCTCCTCTCAGAGAGCTGCATTCACTGTGCATCGCCATTATGGACACGGCTGATGATGAAGATGCCTGATGGCGCCCTGAAGACGAACACAGCCATCACTCTGTGTATTGTGTGTGTGTGTGTGTGTGCTTCGCGCGCAGCAAGTGAGCGAATTGATCGAGAGAAAGCGAAATGAACTGTGCACTTCATAGCGAATAAAGCGACTAGCTGAGCAGCCAGAAATTAGTGGACGAGATTAATGGTCGATATTGCCAACTGGCAGCCAAACGGCAGCATCACTCGCTACGCCACTGATGCGCCCCTCTCCCTCACTCTCTCCTTCTTCTTCGTCTTTTTCTGGTAGCTTTGTACCATTAGATGGTCGCCGTAATACCTGCCCGCCTGGCGATTCGAGGCATTGTTACTGGCTTCTTTCTCTGACTTTCCCTTTTATTTTGATAGCGAAACTTTGTGAACTCATCACACAGTTGAAGAAGCAGCAACAGCATCAGTCGTAAATTTGTACCTGAAGAGATGCTACAGTTTTTATGAGCAGTTAGGTGAGGTGACTTGTCTGCGCAGAACTTGGCTGCGATTAATGGCGCTATTATGTTTCAATCAACACTAGACGACACTACTGACCGAATAAAGGAGAAACAGACTGTCAATGCGCCCTGACGGACAATGGCTGTCTCCACTTGATGGCCACTTGATCGACAAACTTTTGTGTCAGGAAAATGACTGTGTCAAAAAAGGTGTGAGAATCGCGTAAGTTTTTTAGGTGACTTTTGTACATGAATTCAATTGGTTTCCAACTTTTGGTTCGTTTGGAGTTTTTAAGAATCCTACTATATTTTAAAACATTTAAATGTTTTAATTTCATTTACTGGTACATCACGGTCAAATCCATAAATCAAACAGTTTTAAACACCTGTACTTTCTATGCAAATTAGCTGTTTACTATCTGCTGACTTTTTTTAACTTGTGATACGTTTTAATTGCCCGCTCTTTAGATGGCAATCAGACACTTTACGCAAATTATTTCATTGATGAGTCTATTGTGCCTGTCGTTGATATAAAAGTTTTCTCATTTTTGTAAAAATCATTAGTTTTTTTCAAGTTTTTTATGACAACGTTTTTACGTTTATGATTGTTCTTTGAATTTATGGCATTTTTAGAAACTCTTTTATATTTAGAATAATACGGCACATAATGATATATTGAATGCAGTTATTGAAGCAAAAGTATGCTTGCTTTGTACTGGTGACAAATGAGAGCGAGGAATTTGGAGGCAGGTATAGGTGAGCTAGTAATTAGCTCAATTAGCAAGGTTAAGCTGCGCTCTGAAGGAGTGAGTTGGTGTGTTCAAGGACTACGAGCCGCCGAGCCCAGAGTAGAGCAAAGAGGGAGAGAAAGTGTGGATCGAAGCGGATTAGCTGGCGCAATGATTGACTTGTGGAAGCGGTGCTGTGGTGTGCGATTGTCTTCACACTGGACGAATGCTTCTTTGGGTCAGTGCTCCACTGGCTCCAGTGGTGAAGATGTGCCCCTACACCTGAGCAGACTGTCTGTTTTCTCTGTGAGCTGTCGAGCTGAGCGTCAATCTGAAGACACTGCAATGGGCAGTAAATGGCTGCCAAATGAAAGTGAAAGGGTGCGGTACGCCCAAAGTAAAGCAGCAACAGCAGCAGCAGCAGTGGCGATCGTCGCGATGACGCCTTGATGCGGCAGCATTCGGACGTTCGGCACTAGAGCAGCACTGACAGACGCTCGTGTAGAGCGCCAGTCACTTGTGCTGCTCCCGGTGAGCACATCTTGGGAAGATCAGAGCTAAAGCTGCAGTGAAAGCGCGCGCACTCCTCGGCGATCACTCTGATTGATCTTCACTAGCACGCGTTCATCATCTGTTGTTCTACGGCTGCACTGAAGCTGAAGAGGTGCGATCGCGCCTTTATTTTTGGAGATCTCTACTGTTGGCAGTTGTATCTGTTGTAGTAGAAAGAGTAGAAGTAGTAGTAGTAGACTGATGCTGCAGTGACTTTGTTTTATTCTATTGCCGCGATGATGTATGCTCTTCTGTGTGCACACGGGCAAGCCATTGATAATGGTCTTCGATTACCACATGAATACATCATGGCCTACATCTTTGCCTGGCTGTACCGTTTGTACTCCAATTGAGGCGAACAATGGTGTAGAAGGAGGATTCTGCCAATGTTGCTCGTCATCTGATTTACAGGCAATTAGCACCATGGTTGCAGTGTACTCTATCCTCTGATTTACTCTCACTGTTTCCTCAGTTAGAGCCTTGAATTGCCGTGTAGGCGGATGCACCTACATCGTTACCACTCTGATAGATGGCTCTCCTTGTCTTGATCTTGATCTTACCACCGCAGTGTTTGTTCTCCACATCTTTCGTTGACTCTTGATTGCCACCATAACTCATTGTCCTCACTTGCAGTCAGTTGGTCGTTGTCGCTCAGGTGGTGCTTGCTCATTTCTCAAGTAGTCCATCACAACGCGAGCAGAATCTGCCATCACATCAGTTGTGAGTGAGAGTAACCGTAATGGGCGTGGCCGTTACAACCGAAATACTCATTCACTAACAGAGACTTCAACCATCTTTGCTTAGTTTGGTTGTCGCTTTCATTTGCTTCTACTGCCAAGCTTTTAGCTTCTGGAAAAAGTTGGATTCATATTTTTGGTGTTAGACATTGCTGACCTAGTAATAAACTGTTTACCTCAAGATTTAAAGAGTGAGTGAATTCTTCGAGTTAATAAAATAAAGCAATAAGCGTTTACATTAACTAATGTTTACAATGTTGCTCAGCTCCACTGAATATCGATGTTTTCTAGTTACAAGTCAATGATAATGGCTATGAAATTTCAAAAATCGTTTTTGCATCTTTCGATTAAATCAATGACACTAATGATCATTTTGAAACACTTTTTAAGCTCCATAAATGGCTGAAAAGATGATAAAAAAAGAAGCTTGTAAAATTAGAGTCACTTATGGATTGTGCCGCACCACTTTCTTTTCGTTTTCGGTGACAGACCATTATTGGTCTTACTCGTTAGTGCGGACACGTAATTAGCGGCCATTAAAAGGTGCTCTTCTCCTTCCTCACTCAGCTGAGCTGTTGAGCGTTATCATTAATTAATTTACCACCCAACAGGTAATAATTAACTCAACAGCGGCAATAACAGTAGCAAAGTGAATACTAGTGAAAAGACTATTTCCCTTTCTCTCCATCTTTCCAGTTTTGCACACTGTGTCAGCTGTTTGATCTTAGCATGACGTTTTCCTTTAGTGATCATCTTTTTCTGATCTCTTTTCCTTCTGCTGGCACGGTTAATCGTCGCTCGTTCGATAGAAGGAGATCATCCTCGAGCATTGTGCCAAATGAGGCCTATCATCGGCTAGCCTTAAAGTGAGTCAATTAGTCAATCAATCAATCAGAGTCGAGAGCAAAGGGGAAAGAAAGTGGCAGCAGCAGCAGCAGCAGCAGCGGTGATCATTTCAGCGCACTGAGTATCGAACATCGACTCAGATCAGATCGAATCAATTAGCCAATTACCGAACAGAGAAACAAACAAATAGTGGTTGTAGGTAGTCGATCAGGTAAAACTTGCGTTCAAACTACTCTTTCTCTGTTTTCATCTTCCAAAGCAAGCTTTCTCTCTGTCTGAAGGTGTTCCATGCTCTTAAATTAGCAACCCAAGTGCGATTAGCCGCCGGCAGGAAGGCGCTCAAGACGGTGGCAGTGCCTTCAAAAAGCTCATCTCCTTAATTAAAGACAAAACATTAGGTTTCAGACGATCGTTCTACTGTCTCTCGCTCTCTTTCGCCAATTGATGTTGTGTATTTCCTTCTTCCCAAACTGACTACTGCTTGCTTCTTCTGCCAGTTATTATCTAATTTATCCGTATTTTTAGAACCGTTGAATTTGCAATACACTTGCACACTATCACAGAGACCAGATAGACTACTCTTGTTTCAACGGCAGGCCAATCCAACATTACTTGTTGTTGTTGTTTTGCGACCGTTTTTTGCGCTGAGAACGTCTAAGTAATGATAACACTGCTTCTCTGCAAGTGTAGAGTTGTAATTGCTAGGTACATTTGAACAGTTTCCACTGCAAACGGGCAACGTGTTCGATTGGTCAGGCTGTTTCCTTGGTGCCTTGACACCTTGACTGATTGTCCCCCTGCGAGACAGGGTCTGTGTTTAACGCTTCACTGCACAATATCGGGTGCCACTGTTGGTGCTTCAGCACACTACCTAAAGTCTTCAATGGCCCATAACATTGACTAGTAGATAAATTCACTTTTTATTTTCAAATTTTTTTGGTGATGATTTCTAACGGCAAACCATTAGGGCAGATGTTGATAGAAATCATGTATACTTTTTTGTGGATTACAGTCACACTGTAAATCTTGTTGTTTGGTAATCTTTTTAACTCATTCGTAATTAGTTCGGTAATGAGTTTATCTGCTCTTTGACTGTGTTTTCAGTAGTAATAACTGTATTAGCAAGATTAGTAGCACTTTTTACGTCCTGTTTTAAAATAAGTTTCTAATGTTTTTACTTTTTTTCTAAACAGATTTACCTCGAAATCACCCGAGACATTTGCCGTGGCGCCGAACTTGTGCTTCGATCACTGGAAATACTGCTGCTTCACGAAACCGAAACCTACACTGACTCCACTGGATACCGATATGGAAACGGTAATATAATGGTCGTTTGGGTTAAAGTCTGGCGCATCTCAAAGCACAGACTGGTTTATCCTGCAGTGTCAGTGTGTCCGCTTAGGGTGCTTGCAGCTGCTTCCAATTACCCAAGTGCTCTATCATTAGTACCGTCAAGTGCCGTTATTTATTGTTTCAGCATTGGTGGCATGGTGAGATGGACATGCTCGATAAAGCACCAACAGCAGCAACACGTGGCACTTTAGGGCCATCTTGCATGAGGAGACAATGCGCGGATGCGATCGTCAGATTCATCAGCTGCACTGCTGCTCTGCTGCTCTGCTGCAGTCCAATTCATTGATGAAGATGGGGGTAGAGAGAGAGAGAGAGAGAGAGAGAGAGGCACGCGAGAGAGAGAGAAGAACGTGATGAGAGAGGGGGCAGCGGAAGCGACGATGACACCGTCGCACTGCAGCCCTCGCGAAATCCTGCTATGTTCTGCAGCGCAGCTGTGGCCGCAGCCCTCGGTTCTATGTGCTGATGACGCACCGTAGCATTTATGCAGTCCCAGGACCTGGTGTCTGCCTATGGATACATTTGGAACCTGCAGAGCCTCACTCGCGTTACTGTTGCTTTGATGCGCCATGCCTCATTTATTGGCAGTGAGGCGGTCTTCTCTCTGTGTGCAGCTTTGGAATCTTCGGCGGAAATGTGCATCACCTCTACAACCAGTCTAGCAGCAGGTTCCTGCCCCTATTAGTGAAACTGGGCTGTAGTCTTCTCCTCCTTTGTCAGTGCCTCGTTGCAATCTTTCCTGCAACTGTGTTGCACACATCAGCACCCCACCTTGCGCTGGTGCACAGAATGGTTCTCCCGCCCCTGATGCTCGTACTGGCTTGGGCTTGGTTTCCTCCCATGCTGCTGTGTTATGCACGCGCTTGACACGCACTAGGCAGCCGGTTCTGTCAATCTCACGAGCTCACCCTGGTTGCTCTTTCATTTGGCTCATCATCCATGACACCTTGTTTTTACTACCAGCTACTTTTCATATGTGCTTGCGTTGGTTTCCTTCCCTTTGCTGCTGTTTTGCCATCCGCTATGGAGCACACCCAGCGCACGGTCCCACTGGCAATCTCTACGGAGACTCATGTTGCTCGTTTCAGCGACTCATCTACTACCTCGCTGCAACCGTTCTTTAGTTGTGGTTACGGCAGCAGCAGTCATGGTCTTTTTGATCTCATAGGCTGCCTTGCAACAATGCCTCAACAACAAGTCAAAGCATCAAACTTTAGTAAGTCGCACTCGAGCAGCAATGTCTAATCTCGGCAGTACCCTCATCTTGACTCACTAGCAGACCCCTTGCCACTTTCGGAGCCACTGCTGCGTCCAAAATCTTCCCTTTCTGTCCTAGCGACTTGATATGGCTAGGGCGCGCGAGGTTCAATGGAGTTATGTTTTGCAGTCCAGAGGCTGCCTTCGCAATGATCACAGACATCCATCACAGCTAAGAGTGCTTGAGAAGTCGCACTGCAGCAACTGGGCTGATAGCGCAATCGAGCTTCCTTTTTTCCTTGCTCACTTTGCGCCATTTCAAAGTCTCGCACTTGTCGACAGAGAGAATCCTTGGACTTGCTGTGCAGCCATTATAATCACTTCTTTTCTCCTACTGTCCTACGATCTATTGATTTGTGCTGGTGTGTGAGAGTGTTCAAGTGGATGTTATTGTTGTTGCAGTTCCCGGCGCAGTGCACTGCCTGCGCATTGTATGGAGCAGCAGTGCTGACATTCCATCACCGCTTAGCGTGTGCTTCATTGTCACCGAGCGGCACTGTCAGGCAGTACTGTCCACTGAGAGCGCAATCTGAGCTCACAGTGACTCTTTCCTCTGCTACTTTTGCGCCAGTTTCAAAGTCATCTCATGTGCGCGGCGCCTTTGCCTTCGCCGTTGCCCCTTCTCAATGGCGTCTTGTGCCTTTAGTGGACTCGTGCAGTTCGTGCAATGCCTCGTATCCTCCGGTGTCATGCCATGCCGATCAAGGCAAAGAGAGCGACGTCATTTTGCGCAGCAGAGAGAGCAGAGATGCTTTACAGTTGCTCTCCAGTTGCACTTTACCACCTTTTGAGGTACACGTAGCGCACCGCTCACACTGTCCCACTGACCGACCAGACGCTCGAATGATTCCGAACGGAAATCAATTTGCAGTTGGCGTCCTCACGCCTTTGCCGCTAGGTTATCCTCCACTCTCCTTTGGTTAAGCTTGAGATCTCCCTAATCAACGCAGAGATATCTCCTCTGTGCTCCCTAACCTTCACGTTTCCGGCCATTATTGCTTTTCTTTGGCCAACTTCTCCTTGCTAATTTGCTGTCACAACAATGAGTCGGTTTTTTATTTTTTTCGCAGTGGCAGCTTAGTTTACACAAATATTTGAAAAAGCGCACTTTTGTTCTTCTTTGTAGCAATCACTTAAAATATTTTTAAAAGTCAGTTATTAAATTAGTTATTGAGACGATAAGTTGTTGAAATGTTTAACAAATGAACATTATTAATCAGCGGAGTGCATACGGTTCGTTAGTAAAAAGTTATGGCGTCATCTGTGCTATCTTCTCTGTACATCGTCACATTTCTTTATGCTTGACGACACTTTTCTTTTCTAAACTACCTATTTCGTTTGTTCTTTTGCCCCCTTCGCAAATACCTCTACTCACTGATCCATAGCCATCTGCATTAGTGGTCGAGTCTTTTCTAAGAGGAAGCCATCAATTGGCCAGTGTTGACTGAACAATCTGACCAATTACCTCTTTTGGTTGTACAGTGTATGGGTATGCATCCCCTGCAAAGGGCATATTGTCTTAACCAATTTTTCTTGCAATTACCTCTTTTGTTGTTTTTGTCGATTTGAATGCAATGATTTCAAATGACTTTTGCCTTCATTTGCTCATGCCGTTCAGACATATTGATCACTTCGGAAGACGGATTGCTCATTTGTCCTGTGCTCTTGCAGTTATCTTTCTCCTTTCTTTTTGAGCAATAGTTGTGTGTGTGTGTGTGTGTGTCAGACTTTGCCAAGCCAGTGTTGCGTTTCCCGACGTTGTCGTTCCAATTATGTGGTTGTTGCTGTTGTGTCTGTGTAACGACAGTAGTGACTGTCATCTGATGGTAGAAAGGACACACATACTTTGTAGTCGTCGTCTCTTGTACGCTACTCTTCGACACAATTGAGCTTGCACTGACAATCGTCACTTTTGACGAGAGTCGAGAAGGCACAAACACACACACAACCACACAATCACACTAACATAAACGAGTCAATGAGAAAAGAAGCCAATAGAGGCCAGGATCTCGTCACAATTTCCTCTGCCACTGTGATGGTGTCACCGCCGCCACGATTGCCATCAACAGCGCTGTCAAATGGCCCAGATATTCTCTGACAAACAGTGCTTCTTGTCGTTTCGAAAGACTACTGTTTGTCGAATGGTGCTCTCTGTGCCAGCTCGAACTTGTCTTCACTCTCACTTTTTAGACACTTTCACTTCTTCGGTCTGGGCAGCACCGACCGGCGACTCGTCAGCTGTGACACACCACCACCATCAGCACCGTTTGACGCCGCTGAATTACCGCGTGAGCACCCGTTCAAGCAGAGTCTGTGTGAATGTAGTGGCGTCAGAAGGCGCCGCACAAGAAGGCGACACATTCACTGGTGAGAGTGACAGATTAGCAGCATTAATAGACCGAGGATAATTGACTTACGAAGGGGGGAGGGAGGGGGAGAGAGACTGGCAACAGGACGCACTGCAGCCGGCGGCAAGCGCGCCCAGGACATCGACGGCGATCACCGGTGCCGGGGACGGCCGCCGAGGACACCTTCCAGAGAGCACTCTAAACAATCTGAACAATCCTTTTGGAGTGACAGTTCATCAGTGCCATTGGAAGTGCTCAGCCTAAGTGTCAGCTAATTGGCGGCAAACAGACAGTGTGATTAGAGAGTTGGCAGTTAGTGGAGCTACAGCATTCACTGCCTCTCTTTCTCTAAAACACACAGTTTTTTCTTTTCAATGAACAGAAGAATCACAATTGGTTCTGTGAAGGAATAGGCTGTTTTCAAATGACTTTGCACATGATTAGAGCGCCTGCCCTCGGATGTGACCACCTAATCACACCAAGATAAGCAAAATCCTTGAAGATTTGTGTTCTCTTTTTTAAGTCTACACTTCACTGACTCATTTGCGCTTCAAGCACTTTAGGTTTCACGGCTGGCTGCATTTGCTGTGTTGTCCGGTGTCTCGATTTGTCAATCGTTTCCATCGTCGCTCTCCAAATGCTTCGTCCGTCCGTTACTTGTCTTTTTGTTCCTTGCTCTGTCGCAGTTCGCCGTCTTGTCATCAGTGCGCCCCACTGAATGGTCTTGTCACTGCAATCTGCCCTGCACAAGCAGTTGTCAACCACTATTTGTCCTCGTGTTTGACTTTGCAAAGACTTTAGCATTTCAATGAACCTGATCCGTTTAGTGGACCACAAAATCAGCAGTTGGCAGACTGACCCAAAATGAGGTGCATTCAAAGTGCAATCAATTAGACGCCACAGTTCAGCCTATCGCCATGTCGTCAGTGCACCCAAAGTGTTCCCCTTTCTCTTTCACCCGTTCACAGCGAGACTTATCAGCAAGACGATTGACGCCTCTAGTGTGTCACCTCAAGTGTGACTCACTTTCACTTCTTCAGAGAAGCGAATCCAAAGACTTTGACTCTTTCCCAGAGAGTGAAAATGAAAGCGTTTTGTTTGTAACTTTTTGCCTGTTGATTGCCACAAACTGCTGGGCTGCACACCAGTGTACGGTTGGCTTTGTGGATGGCTGCCTTTAGGTCGAGTCACCACGCAGGTTGAATCTTATGCAATCTTTGCCGCTCTCTGTTCGCTCTCTTTGCGCCTTATCCGCCTGTGCGGACAGTGGCACGAGGCAGCCTGCCTCAATTGAGACTACTGCCTTTTGACGAGGCACTGAGGCAATCACCAGTTGTGCGTAAAGTCGCAGCTCTTCGGTAATGTCCTGGTGCTCACTCTCTTTCTCTGCACTCTGATCCATGGATATGTAATGATGATGGCGATGGTTACGGCTCCCTTCACGTGCTACTGCTGCTCTACACCTTTCTGCCACGAGCTGCATAGCCGCCTAGGCAGTTGTTGTCCCTCTGACAGCGATATACTCCGGCGCCAAACGGTGCCTCAGTTGCGCCACTCTTGCTGTTCCAATTAGTCGATAATATATGGGAGCCATTTCAACGACTGCAGTTTCCGTCGATAATGACACCTCGACGACTATTGGGACTCTTTCTGGCTTCAATTTGGGCCAACTTGCTGTTGCTGTTTTTACTTCTGCGTATAGGCTGGTTTAGCTGCAGATGTGGGACAAGGTTTGACTGGAGTTGGTCGATAAGTGAATGACCTATCAGCTTAGGACAGCAGCTTCCTGTGGCTGTCAGAGACAGGCAGACTAAAAATGCAAAGTGAGTCTTACCACCTGATCTCGATATTCTTCTCAATGACATCTCTCTGTCTCCAGTGGACTGACCTTTGATCTCACAGTCTCAACTTGCCCACTACCCTCACTCACTCACCGACTACCGAACTACTTTTCTCTCTTTCTCTTTGTCTGCGGCAGGAGCAGTCGTGATTTACATTTTGCCACTGTTGATAATGTCCTGCTGTGAAGGATCTGCTCTTACTCGTCATTGGTTTTTAGCTTTTTGCGACGATTGCCTCTGCTCATTAGTGCTGTGACGCATCGGAGGTAAAGAAGAAGAAAAAGGAAAAGAAGAATATCGACTAGACAATGGCAGACAGGCAAGCGGTTTTCAGTGGCCATCACCACCAGTTGACCAGTTGAATCATCGCTGGAAGTGAATCAGCACAAAATTTCCAAGTGGTTCAGCCGCTGACGAGCATTCGTTAGCTCAATCTGCTGGCATTCTGTTGGCCAATGGACACTGACTTGGACAGTCAGCTTGGGCATCTCAGCTAAATGAGCTATTTACATAAAAATAGCTTCTGCGCTGACATCAGGCATTCACCGGGCAATATTAATGTTCCGTCTCTGTGCGGCACTGCCTGTAAGGTGGTGAACATCGCAAATCTTCTTATGAATGACAATTGATTTTACCTTGCGGCCCTCTTCTCTATTGGCCTCCATTGCGCGCACCCTTAAACACTGACTGAGCGGACTGATGCAAAAGAAGGAGCGAAGAGAATCATAATATTAATAATTACTTAACGGGCACCCTGTTGCCATTGCTCTCATCTCTTCTCCTCTTCTCGTGCTCTGTAGCTATTGGAAGCTGTCTTTATACCATTGAAAACTCACCATTTTTGTGATTATTTTAATATCTCGGTAATCTTGTAATTGGACAACACGAAAAAGGACTAGAGAGCAGCTAATGCAGGGGCGATCTTAAATCAATTAGATTGCACTCGCTATCAGGTGACTCCAACTTTTCACTGCAGAGACATTTCCGATAGGTTTCAGTCCATTTTGGTGTCTGTGCTAGTGATAACTTGGCTAATGATGATGATGCCACACGATGCTGGTCATCGATGCTGATGAGTTCGAAACTTTGCCGTTCAGTGAGGCTCGTTAAAGGCCATGAGATGGGCGACAGTTGACGCTCTCGATGTCGAGCCAATTATCGTCTTAAAAGATATTCTTCTTGTGCCTCCACAAGATGCCACAGGGCCACCACTTGCCAAAGAGCTCTTTGCATTTGATTATGCAAACGGCGCCCAGTGTATCTTTGTAGAGTTCAATACAAAAGCACAGGCTTGATGATTGCACGATGGCTAGAGATTCACTACCTTACTATGCACAGCCACTTCTTTTTTGCAATATTTTTAGGCAACTTTATTAGCCTGATTGTCCTTTGCTAGTATATCTTAGTGAGCAACATTTTATTTTCTTTTTATCTATATTTTATTGTCCGTTTTCTGACCAGAAGAATCCTCGCAAGTGTGCTGAGCGTTGAGGATCTGAAGCTGTAAGAGGATCTGCTTGTTAATACAATGTTGGTTTGCCAACTTGCCTCCAGACAAAAGTTGCTGTTTAGGGAAGTGCACCTCACTCTTCGTTTAGCCTGCAGCCTACTACTTTAGATCTGACAGCTCGACATTGCCTTCTCTATTGTTGGTATGAAGAAAGTTATAATTTGCGGATGATATTTGTAAATTGATGCTCAGTAGTTGACATTGCTTGGTTATTTTTGCATGTGATCTTGTAGCTGGTAAAATTGTTTTTTTCATTTTTTGTGCAGTAAAAAAGTTAATTAGCAAAGTATCCATTGTAGACTATTTTTAAGTGACAGTGTAAATTTTTCGGTAGTTGGTACACTTTTCAAGCTAGTTGCAGAAAGTGCCACCAGTCTCTGAAGCTCATGCTGACCGTATTGTTTCTCCTTTATGAATGATCAATGGAGACTTCTCCTTGAATGCTTTATCATATTGTTGCCGGTTACTTGATAGCATCTAGTAGGTTTGTTTTTTGTGCTGCTGTGCAGGATGATCGGACCAAATCTCAGTGTACAATGTGTTCACAATATTGATAAAGAGCTGTGTTTGTGTCCAGTGTTGTTGGTGCTGCTGCTGTTGTTGCAGCAGTTTGTCTACTGCTTTCACAATCACTCGACTGAGGCCTTATTACCGCGATGATGATCGGCTGCTGCTGCTGCTGTCCGCTTGTTATTAGCTGTTATAATTACGAGCTATTATTATTTAGATATGAAGGTAGATTTACGAAGATTACATGGCGCGAGTGGATAGATAGATGGATAGAGCGAAAGCACCCAGAGATGTGTATATGTGCGAGTAAACGCGTCAGTGTGCCTTTCAGCATAAGACTGTTGATGCTGCTGAAATCATCAAAGTCGCTCTCTCTCTCCTCATTTTGCCTGGCTTGCTCAAGGCAAGGGAGTGGTGCGGCCGGTGGTGCTGATGGTGCTGTGGTGGTGGCGGTGGTGGTGATGCTGAAGAGGACGCTGATGAACACTGCTGAAGAGCACTTGCAATGAACTGTGTGATGGTCCGTTCGTTTGGTATTTCAGGCAGAGAGAGAGAGAGAGAGTTATGAACTGAATACGAGGAAGTGATGCTAAATGATGGCACAATGGTAATCAGCCAAACTGTGCCACCGGGCGCAGCTAGAACCAAAGTAAGCTTTTTGAAGCCTACAGGAAGATGTGCTTCCCAGTGCTGATTGGAAAGAATCATTGACAGGCAGTGTTGATCTTTGTATGTCAACAACAGTTTTGAGCATTTGCTGCAAACTTGCAAAAAGTTGATAAACAATTACCAGTTGCAAGTGCTATCGGTTGTCAAAATCTGCTTCAAGTCAATTTTAGCTGCATTTTTTCCCTACTGATCTACACTTTAATCTCTACTCTTCTTCATTGTAGTGTATCATCTTCGCATTGTTTGTCGATTAACTACTAGTTGCCTGGTGGCTATTTTTTCATTTCTCTACTGTTTTCACCTTCTTCACATCAAATTGTACTATGCCTTTTTCAGTCGACCTAATATCTTTGAGGAACACCTTTCTCATGGAATTAAATAACTGAAGAAGGGAAAGGAAAAGAAGGACATCGATGAAGCTTAGCATGTCAGGTGTCTTCAGGCAGATCTTCTGTCGTCCAGACATGAGGGAGAGCTCTCTGCCAAGTTTCAGTGAGGTCCTCTCTGCGCTTGCTGACTCTTGACTACCTTTCTTCAGAGTGATCCCATAAGGCAATTACCTCTTCCGTTTTGTTTGATCTTTGATCTTCCCGTCGATGAGCCGATTGCCGATCTATTCGACTACAGTGCTCTCTCTTTCTCTCTCTCTCTCTTTTTTCGATGGACATGAAGTGTTTGCAAGTCTAATCTCTAATCTATGCCTATCGGTTACTGTGGATGGCTGAACAGGCTGAGTAGCAGTGCAGTTAGCAGTGAGTGATCCACCGTCACAGTGACTGAAACCTTTCATTGAAGGCTCACCTTCTCTGTCTCCAAAGCTGCTGGCGGCTGCTGGCGGCTGCAGTGTCTGCTGCATCGCTGCCATCTCCCTTGGATGGAATAAATTGAACTCGTTTTCATCTATCGATCGATTTCTTCTTGACTCCTCCGGCGAGCTGTTGTTGGCGCTCTTGCACACAAGCACTGTTGGTGCAAACAGCCCATCTGAAGGCATCACTGCCGTCTCTGGCCATCCATCGGCTATCGATTGGGATTGCGCTGGATTGAGCTTCACTGGCTTTCACTTCAAGCAACTCATTTGACTCGCCCGCGCTTAGAAAGGGGAGACTTTCACTTGCTCGGAGACGCCACCGACGCCAATGGCGGCACAGCCACTGATGAGAACTTTCACTCTCATCAGATCACTGCTGCCCCTTACTGCCTGATCATTTGTGCCGCACATGAGCTCCACTTAAAATATAATGTTCTAATGTAATTATCGAATCTAATCTATTGAGCTCAGGCAATGCAGAGCACCTGTGCCTGGTGATGTATACGGCAGGTATTGACTTTCTAGTTAACCCGCTATTTTGACCAGCTTCATCGTCTGTACTGCTCGTCCTGTCGGCATCCTTTTGCCAATATTTACGCCAATCAATCATTAGCAATTGTGCTGCAGATGTAAGCAATCAATGGGTGTTTTGACGAATATCCATCTATTCTAACTGTTCCAGATAATTCCCGACAGCACACTTTACTGCATAACCTATTTTGCATCAACATCATGTATACATTTTTTAAATTCTTTAGATTCTAAAGTATTTAGTCTAAGTTACTGTTACAGTATGAGGCAACTTTAAAAATCTATTCTTTTTGTCTCTATGTTTTTTAATAAAAACGTAAAATGTATTGTCGATTTGCGGATTTTTTTAGTGCGGAAATAATTTGAGTAGTGTGTGTGTGGTGCGTATTTGTGCGTAGTTTTCACCCTAACAACTTGGTGCTGATCACTGCTGGTCACTTGAGTAGACTACAATTGGTAGCCACTGGTCACACCATTGTCACCTGTTGTGTCAAACACCAGCCAGTGGCCAGTGAAGTGGTTCGTCTAGCTCACCCAGTGATCGCACTTGACTCGCTCTAATAATTCTCCGACTTTTCAAGTCACTCTATTCTTTACTCTTTGTACTTCTTTTTTCCTTTTCGTTTTTGGTAAATTAATTCAAATCAAATTTGACAAAATTGTTGCAAACTGTCAACTGCGCTCTCTGCTAGTGGTACACAGACAATGCAACAGGCAGCAGTGATGTCTGTGTTGAGGCCAATGGTCAATGGTCAGACATTTTTGAGTCAGTTAATCTGCACGGTCACAGTTAACACTGTCTGGCTGCTAGAATTGGAAACTCAACAAAAAAGAAGGAAAGAGATGACTTTGGGTCAAGTTACGGACTGCTGCATTCCACTACCAATTTGATATGTGTGAGACATTTTGGTACGGTCAAAGCTTACCACTTTTTGATTAAGATCGGCCATTTGCGGTGTTCTGCTTGGCAGTGCGCACTGTACGCAGGCTGTCATGTACTAGTGTCCCAGTGCACCGGATTTGAGGCCATTTTGCAAGAAGGTGATCTCGCCTAATCTGCCACTTCCTAATGGCCACCACCAGCGAAATGGAGAGTGCACTGGCTAATTGAGTTTGCGTCAGACTGCTGAACGGCAACTCGTCTCAATTGACTGCTGTCTGGTCTAGTTCACAATTGCCAATTGTCAGCTGATTGTCAACTCTGGTGTGTATGTGCGCTAGCCTCCTTTGATCACCTCTTTACAGCATTCTCTCTCTCTCTCTCTCTCTCTCTCTTGCATTTGCAACTCCCAAAGTCTTCAGTCTCGGCCGATGCCTCCGATTGCTCCCTTCTCTTCTTGATCATTTGCCGCATTGGCCTGTCAACGTTGTCACTTGTCTTCGACCGCAGTCTTGTCTCCTCTTGGTCTCGTCGTTTGTCTCCTTCTTCTTCTTTTTTTCTTCTTCTTCTTCACCTTCTTCTCCTTGACGAGTTGACAAATTTGTCACACTTGGTTGAGTTCTTCCAACAGCCACCGTTACCTCGCGCTGTTGCTTTTCCTCCACTGCCACTTCTGTTCACCCAAATGATCACCTCGCACTGTCGCTTTGCTGCGTGCCTGTGAGTGTCTGTGGAGTCTGAGCAATGAGGGCGAAAACGGGCCACTGATCACCACCAGCGGGCCATCAGTGGCAATGTGTCGATAACCACTGTCGTTGCAGTGATCGTCACCACTTTCACTTTGCCCTCTTCACCTACCACCGTGCCACCACTCTCACTCGCTCTCTCTCTCTCTCTCTCTCCACCGCCAGTCATTATCATCATCTGCCGTCAGTCTTCGATTGATAGCCTCCTAGTTGGCAGCTATTCATCGTCGCCGGGAGCTTTCTTCCACTTTCCTTGCTCCAATTCGGTGCTTCTCAGCGAACATTGAAGAAGTTGCTCTGCTCTTCTTGGCTCAACTCAAGTGTCACAGGGCGTCTTTAGTAAAAAGAAAGAGAAAGAGAAAGAGGTAGAGGGAGAGGCAACAACGAGTGACGCCGACTTACACACATGACGGATTCGGCACTTGGTGCCACTGAGTGAGCACCAAGAGAAAAAGTGGGAAGCTTCCCGGTTGTTTGCCTTGGAGAGCTACTTCCTTACTTCGCAGCCTAATTAACCTAACGCTAATTTTCGGTTTGCTGGAAAGTTGTTGTGAAGAGGTGCCTGTTGCTGATGATGATCAGGTGCTGAAGAGTGACAAAGTGGGGACACCTGCCAAGTGGAGAATATGACGACAAATTGATTGCTAGGTGCTCTACAGAGACTGATGGCTTAATTTGCAGTGTTCCTTGTTCAAGCTTGTTCACGAATCGAGTTTGATTTGAGCTTGAGATTAGAGTAATTAGCTGTAAACAGAATTGGGGTTATTTACTGTGAAGTCGCTGGGCGCCAGTTCAGTTCAGGCTGAACTAGACGGAACACTTCACCGATGACAGCTATGTCATCTTTCCTTCTTTCTTTGCGACCGTTATCAGATGTTGCGACGCTTTTCTGAGACATGTTTCTCTCGGGTTTGCCTGATTACCCGTTGTCTCATCTGTACAGTTCTTCAGTAGTGTCCGTGCGTTGGTTTGCTGTTCCAGGTTTGCTAAGCCATCATCGTGCCGGGCAAGATATTTGCCGCCTTCTGTCTTGAGATTCGCGTGTTTGCGCGCTTCACAGTTTCTCTCTTTCGCTCTATCTCTCTCTCTCTCTTCTTTCCTCTCACCTGTTGCGCGACGCAACAGAAGCAGCGGCAGCGGCAGTAGCCTTCTGCCCGAGAGCGCCTTACCTTTCTCTCCTCACTCTCTCAATGTCTAGTCCGTCTCCGTTCGTTTTGCTGTTCATCTCTCGTTAGTTCCTCTCGCGTCCATTGTCAGTTTGTCATCTGTCTTGATCAGGAGCGGATCGGTGTTTGTGTGTGTGTGTGTGTGCCTGTGCACTTGTGTATTTTTGTGCCTGTGTGTGTGAGCATTCTGAAGACTACTTCATCTCCGGTCTAAGTTGAGCTGTCAAGCAGTAGCTGTCTACAGGCGGTCAGTACGGCACTGCGGACACCTCACCGGCCATCAGCATCAGCAACAGCAGCAGCAGCAGCATCATCATAATTATCAGTAGCATTGCTCCCCCTCCGCCACTACTCGACCTTCAGTGAGCGGTAGTGAGGAGTGAATGAGGCAGTGAGCAGTAGCCAGTGGCCGGTCACATCCGACAGTGTCTGTGTACGGTACCTGGCCATCAGAGACAGCTGACAGTGGACAGTGTACACTGTATTATGTCTTGAGCAGAGCTTCACTCCTCCCACCTGTCGCCACTGTCGTCGGCAGTGATCTCCTCTCTGCTGGCCGCTTAGCAGCGCACTACTCCACTGCTCACATTACAGTTGATGTACCTGTCCACCGCACTTCGCAGCAGTAGTCCCACTTGGCAGCCCCACTTGAGACCAGCAGACTGGCTGTTCAGGCACGGCCACACTGTTCGGTCGGTCCCACACTTTGGTCACCTTCCTTCTCCTCCTCATCACTGTCCTGCTCCTCATCGCTGTTCTTTGCCACTCACTCTGCTCACAATCTTCACCTGTCACTGAGCAGTTTGTGTGTGATTGCTACCGTTTATTTTCTCCTTTGCTCAGCTTGTCTTTGTCAATCTAATTCTCGCACACGTGACCAGCACTTTGTCCTCTTGTAGCTGACAATCTGCGCCGCTTGTTTTGGAGATTTAATCTCTTGCTAACGAAGGAGGATATGCAAATATGGTGTTTGCAACAGAAGGATCTCTCTTCTCGTGTTTACTGCTGGAAGAACTACCGTTTGCTTTGTAGTAATTTTTACGTCGCTTCATGTCTTCTCTCTGTCTGTCTCCATTGATGACTGCGATGTTTCTCCAAGTGTAATCAGCCACACATGCACTGTTGCTTTCTACTAATTTCAATTATCGACCCGATTTGACAATCATTCAGCACTGCCCATAAACGCGTCCAGTACTTGACCACAAACTACTATTGTTTAATTTATAAGATTTCTGTGACTTGCTTCACTCTCTATCAGCATATTTATTTTCTGTGTTTGCATTTATTTTTCAGCACCGTTTGGGTAAGTTTTGTGTTTTACAAGGAAAGGTACTTCATTACTGTATGTCAGTTGCTTTTAGATAAGTCTTGCCAGATCAATAGTTTTTCTACAAAGTTTTTAAAAATTTTTATTTTTACTTCGGTTCTACTCAATGAACATTAAATTATCCATAAGCTTTAAAAATTTTATGCTTTTTACAATGTATGAAATTTGAATATGTCTGGTGATTGATAGGTTTGTCATTTTAGATACTTGTTTTATTCAGCTTTGTCTACTTTTAGTGGAGTTTAAGTAATATATTTTTGTCATTGAGATAATCAGCCAATTTAAGTTGAGATCAAAATTATATTATTTTTGTAATTGAATATATTGATTCTGTTGTGTCCAAAATTATTTTGTTTATTTACTTTTTTTGTAAAGCAAAATAATTTTAAGTTATTTTAGTTGTTTTTTCTAAAATATGTTGCAGTTAGCTAGTAGTATCACTGATTGAAGTAGGTGCGATGGAAAAGGAAAAAATGTGGTTCGGAGCAGGAGAGGGACTTTTTAACTTTCTATGGTCACTTGAATCCGTTCATTCGGTAATCAATTAGTGTCGAATTTGCATTGCCATAGCACTGTTTTCCAATTGAAAGACAGAGACAGCGACAAACACCGCCACTGACGGCCTAATAACGGGTTTACACTCATCTCACTCATCAGTGGAAGCTTTGTGTGTGTATATTGCAGCACCGATGATTTGCTGCAATTTAAAATGGCTTCTAGTTACACTCAGTGTGTGTGTGTGTGTCTTTGATGCTAGCTAATTAAAAATAAGTCTCCCACTACTAATGGCTCTCTCAGCGATCAGCAAACCAACAAGTAGGCTCCTGCCACTTTCTCCGTTTCCTCTGTCTCCTCCCCGTCTCTTCCTTTTCGAATGATCATCTCTGCGGTCTCTTTTCAATCATCATCTAATTCAATCATCGAATCGATATTCTCTCTGCTGCAGTGCTCTGATCACCTGACTGATAATTAGCTACGCAGACATCCCGTAGCAGTTTGCCCCTTTGCAGTTTCATCTCACACTCACCTCACACACACTACCTCTCGGCTATTCGATCTGTGGCGGCAGGACCGCTCCATACAATGGCCCATCCGATCAGTAGATCAGTGGTGCTGCTGGTTGAGGGCATACAAAAATAGAGATGCCGTTGCTTCCTTTGCTAAACACAGTAGCAGTTTTAGTAGTGCATCTTCTCGTATTGTAATTACTTTCGGTTTTCTTTCGTTTTTCCGTTTTGTCTGCCTTCAATCTACATTGAAAGCAAACAACAAATCGAAGAGATCTGGAGCCATCGAGGAGCAGAAGAAAAGTGCTTCTCTGTATTGCTGATTAGTGTGAGCACATTTATAAATACCGCTTGCCGCCCTTTAATATGACAAGAGGCGCTGCTAGAAGCTGAGAAAATGTCGAGCAGGCCAGGGAAAATTGAGGTGAAAAAATAGAGCAAACTTCTTGCTCTACTATTACCGCGATTAATCGCTACTAAAGCTAATACGTTACGCTAGAGCTTGTTGCTTTGCATATTGACATGCCGAGGTAATGATAGAATAGAAAACGGTGATCATCACTTCATTACTCAGTGAGCTATTTCCGTTGTCCAATTTGATAATCACCTTCACAGGAAGCTTGTCAGGTTTTTTACATAGTCCAAAATGAATCATTCTTTAAAATTCAGTTTTTGAATAGAATAACTAATAATGCTTACATCATGAGGAGTTAGCTTTGTTATCTTTGTCGTTTGGTGAGTGTCTTGCGCCACTGCCTTGGAATGTGTCTTCTCTGTGTTCAGTAGATGTTGTACAGCAGCTTTGCCGCCTCCTCATCAGCCTGGTGACCCTAATCATCGATGCGTTTATTGGCCATTAGCAAGATTGTCTCTTTCTTCTCTCGTCTGCCGCCTTCCCGTTGGCCACCTCTTCAGCTCTGATCACCTCGTTTGGTGCCTTCTTTGGGCGTCACACAGAGAAGCATAAAGTACTGCTTCACTTTTGCTTTCCTCAAGTGTCTCTAGCGCAACGAAGCGCCAAACCAAATTAGAGCCAATCAATTGCCACTCACAGAGATGGCAATCGTTAGCGTCATTTTACCGTTAATTAGGCACTATTACCGCCAGCAACGGTGACAGGTTGCGCTCGAAGAAAGCAGAGACGCACTGAACATGTCTGACAAGATCATTTTCAAGTTTTCACTTTTCTTGGTGCTGAAATGTTGCACGTCAATTTGCGAGGAAGCATGAGTAGGGAGCCGTTGTTTGTTGATGATGTTGAGCGTTCACTCGCTTGATTACTCGTCAGTCGATTCGTACTTTCCCTTTCGGTGATTCCTAATACTGCCGTCAAAACATTTGCCATGTTCATCAAAGTCACTACTGTCACTACACCGGTGTGAGTGCAGCAGTCACCCTGGAGCCTCTAAATGGTTTTAAAAGCGCTCTCTTTAATTATCAGTAATTAGTATGCAGGCATTACCGCTTCCACTGCTGGAGACTTGTCTGGGGGCTTCAGTTGTTTTACTATTTGCCTGATTTCCTCATGTCCTCCTCTGTCTTTCCAGAGTGTCTCTACTTTGTGTTCATTATAATTGACGGTCATCGATTATCTGCTTTGCTCGATCCAAACGAGGATCAGTTTCAGTTACTTGTTAGACTGCTCTAAATAGGATTTCTCAACTCTGGCGATTGTGGCCAACAGAGCCGCAGAGCAACGGCAGTTTCTCAATCTGTACACTTAGTAATATAAAAAAATGTTGACGATCTCTTCTCTCCTGCTCTCTCACTCTCGTCTATCCTCTTTTCTGATGTCCATCAGACTTTTGCATAAATCCTTGCGCTTTCGGAGGCGATCGATTCACTGGATTCATTCTAATAGCCAAACACTAGTCGACACCAGTAGCGACAACTTCAGAATGTAGGTTTTGGGGGAAAAGTCCCTGATGTATCTGACAACGACAGTCGCTGATGATGACGAGGCGGAACTTTCTGAACGCCTAAAAGGATTGTGAGGATTGTGTGTCTACTCTGCTGCTCCGACAAGTAATGATACAGTGGACTACTGTGATACACTCGAGGGGACGAGTTGTTAGTGTGCGTCATTGTGCACGATAATTGAACGGCTTGTGTGGGGAGTGGAGAGATGAAGGCAGATGAGGAGAGATGAAAAGAAGGAAAGGGGCAGAGGGAGAAAATGAAGTGAGAGAGGGCGAGACAGAGGGGGCGAGTCACTTTCATCTTGTGAATCAGATGACTCAGATCAGAGAGATTGCGGATGACGATTAGACGGTTGCGGCTCGGGTTGCCTGTGGATTGGATAATTGCCTGTCGGAGCACTGGAGCACTCGGTGAGCGGCACTCCATTGACTGGTGAATCTGTTGATGCTTTCTTCTTTTGCCTAGCTGATTGATTGCCGCCAATGAGCTCTTTCTCTTTCGGTCGATAATCAAATAGCCTAATGGCCTTATTAAAAATGTGTCTATTAAGGAGATGTGCTCGTTAGCTTGCATGTGCTCCACTTTAAAATGTTGATGATTGTATTTGGCTATTTTAGGTGAGTGTAGCATATTTCTTTCAGATAACGAGTTATGATTGATAGCGATGTCTATGAATTAAGATAAAGACTAAATTAACTGTGGCTACTGTGTAAAGATGGCATCATAGTTTAGAGCTCGTTTAGCAGATGGATTCTTCCGTTTTGCTACAATGCGTGAGTGTTTGCCAAATGGATGCTTTTTTGTTCGCGTTTGCGCATGTTTTATGGCTTCTTCAGGTGTGAGGGCTTCAACAGTTAGAGTCTAACTCACTCACTTACTGTTCACTGCTCTGATATAATCGTGATTAATTTGCCCGGTGATTTGTCACTTGTTTATTGCGTTTCAATAGCTTTTGTGTTTTTCTCTTTCACTATCTCTTGTTTTGAGCATTGCGAATGTCGATGAACGGAAATTGTTGTAGCCGTTTCAGTAGCAGAGTGCTCCAGTGAGCACTCTTGTTCAGTGCTAACCCTTTTCTGAATGCTTTCTCTTTTCGCTTTTTACCGTTATTGATTGCATTCGCTACACTTCGTTACAGCACAACTAGCAGTCGTCACTGTCCAAATGCATGATGATGCAGTGATGATGGCGAGCACTTACGATGTGGTCTTTCTTGTTGGGCGTCATCACATCGCTCGCCAGCATCGTCCTCATGTCATCTTCACTGCACTGGACTGCTCGCTCGTTCGTGAGATGAGTGCTTGCGCGAGTGTGTGTGCTCCCCATGCTCCCTGAACGACCGATGGAATTAAACGAGATCATTTCAAGGGTGGTGTAACGGGAGCAATTGTCTGTGATGTTGCTACCTTTGAAATGGTGATGCCATGTGAGGCGTGTGTGTGTGTGGATGGCTCCGGCAGACGTTCACAAAGTTTGCACACTGACCATCACCACGAGTTGAGATCTGTCGGCAACCATCGAACGGTAACAAGCGAGGATGCTGTGTCTGTCGTCGACGACTGTAGCGAAAAGTGAAATTAATCGATGCGCTCAGTGTTCACTCTTTCTGCAGTGATGTTGCTGTTGCACGTCCAATTCAGAAATTGGATCGTCATTTGTGGTGTTCTTGTCTTGAGCACTTGTGGCAGCAGAGCACGCTCAGCGCCCGGTGAGAGCGTCATCTGACAATCGCTGCTTTCCTCGACAGCGGCGGTGCTGGCTCACTCATCATCGCATTGCCAATCATCTCTCAATTGGCCAGCCAGGCCGATTGTGCTGAGGTCTACTGCTGAACCTCGAATCGCTGACGCTGGCGTCAGTGACCAATCAACGCGCACTCACTCACAGGCTCACCAGCCCGGCCATCAGCTCGCCAACGCCAATGCCAATCTCATCATCGGCAGCCAATCAATTGATTGAGCCACTGCTCCACTGCTCCACCATGCTCATTGCTCTCTTTGAAGCGTCCACCACTTTGCCAAAGATAGCCATTGGAAGCGCCCGATTTTGTTTTCTCTGGCCATACATAGACATTTCAGATGGACACATGTGCACAGTAAATTACCACAGCGTGGCAGTTTGTGTGTGTGTTTGCTTGCTTTGTCTCGAATTCACAAAGAGTTGAGACAAAATGGAAAGCGAAAAAGAGCTAATCAAACTTCCGACTGCACTAATTATGAGGTGTCATCACCGACGATGGCGGCCTGATTGTGTGCCACTGTGACGTGATCACCTGAATGATGGCTGAAGATGGTGGTTTCTTCTTTGTAGTTGCTAGCTCTATTGATCTATTTGATTGACGGATATAATTTAACTGCTTTGTACAGCACAATGATAGGATCAGATGAAATATAAATGTGTGAATTGAAATAAATGACACTTTTTAAAAGTGATGCTGAAATGGCTGCATATTAGTTAAACAATGAATGTTTAGACAAACCGCCAAATTAAACTTTTGTTATAATAACTATAACTACAATTTTATTTTTTATTTTTTGTTTTTTAGTATTGAAGAGAGCCGTTTTCAGCAAAATTCCTCTAACAACGAAGAACAGGAAAACAGTTTACGCAGTCAAAGACGAGGTTCTCGTTCTTCTCGCAAATTAGCAGTTGATAGCTGTTCGGATATCGACGAGGATCCAGCTGATTACGAGGAAGAAGAAGAAGGAGAGGAAGAGGAAGGGGAAGAGGAGGAAGAAGAACTTGAACCTGAAGAAGACGAGGAGGATTACGAAGGGGACGGTAGTTTCCCTTCTGGCATTGCTAGTGGTTCAGATAAGGCCAACTTTGCAGGTGGAGTTCGTGCTGACCAACGAGATCAGTATCGCTGCAATATCGACCAGTGTTCCAAAGTCTTTCACTGGCGGTCAAATCTTATCCGCCACCAGGCTTCTCACGATCACAACCGCCGCTATACTTGTGAAGCGTGCCGCAAGTCCTTCACCGACCAATCGAATCTTCAGCGACACGTTCGTTCCCAGCATCTCGGCGCCCGAGCCCATGCTTGTCCGGAGTGCGGCAAAACTTTTGCTACAAGTTCCGGTCTGAAGCAGCACACCCACATTCACAGTTCAATAAAGCCTTTCCGCTGTGAAGTTTGTGCCAAGGCCTACACGCAGGTAATTTTTGACTGCACTAATTAACCTTAACTAAAATAACTAACCCAATTTGTTTAGTTTTCTAATTTGTGCAGACACAAGCGTATGCATGCAAATTGCAGAATTCAAATCAAATGCGACAGGTGTCATTCGAGTGCATTTCCAACCGTAACAGCGCTTACCAAACATAAGCGTTTCTGCACTGAGTCATCAACTTCCAAAGGGAACATCCATCACCCGTATTCCAATAGTAACCACAGTGGTGGTAGTCTCTCATCGCCCAACTCTATTCGTTCTCACAATAAACCCTCATCTACGGTTTCTGAAGCGTTCTCCTCTACAAGCATCTTTTCCAATCCTAGTGCTGGTGCTTCTGCATTTAACCCACTGTACCAGCCATTTTTCAATCAACTATTTGAGAACGCCAGTGGAAACTGTTTTTCGAACAGCACCACCAACTACCAACAGTTGCTTGCTGAACAGCTAAACAAACTTACAAGCTCAGCGGAATCGGTTACGAAGGCGGAAAAGTCTGCTAAACCTAGTGACAAAATTGTTTCGCCTGTAAAAGAAGAAAAGGTCGTTTCATCCTCTCAGGTATTACTGCTGAATATTGACAATTGTTTTATCACTAACATTTTTCTATTCTAGACAAAATCAGAAGTGAATAAGGACGAAGCTGTTGTTGAAGAGGAAACTGAAGAAGACTTGGTTGAAGAGGACCTTGACGAAAGTGACGGTGACTACGAAGAAGAGGTAGTCTCATTAAACGGTGACAATTCCAATTGCAGCGAAGAGAAGCCCAAAGTAGAAAGCAAAGAAAACTTTGAGACAGAGAGTTCTAAGCCGGTAACTGCGAGTTCATCAGGCACCGCCAGTACTTCTATCACCACCACCACCACCACAACCACCACTTCAGTGAACTCTACTGAGCAGCCAGCCATGTCTGCATCAGGCCGAACTCGTGAGCACCACAGCTCACCTAAACAGGGCGCTCTTTGTCCCGACCCGAGTCAGCTGTTTGCTGCCGCTGCCGCTGCATTTCCATTTAACCCATTTGGCACTGCAGGCGCCAATCCCAACGCTTGGATGGACATTCAACGAGCCATTTCAGCTGCAGCCAATGCCCAATCGAAGCTATTTCAATCACAAGTTCCTACTGAATCTAGATCCTCCCCCAGCAATTGTCATTCTCCTCTACCACAGAATTCTTCTCGCGCTGAATCACAGCCCGAACCAAAGAGCAAGTCGGCCCACCACGATCTTCCACTGGACTTGTCTTCAGCGACAACAACATCAGCTACTCCGACGACAAATTCCGTTAAGATGAGCAGTGGTCACAAATCGTCAAAGGAAAACACTCTAACAACATCATCGTTGACTACCCCAACTAGCGCAATGCTAGCAGCGAGCGCTGTTGCGAATGCTGCGCGAAAAGTCAACAACTTTTCAAATGCTGACTCACCCGCTTTCCCACCTCTGGCAGACCACCTCAAATCACTGGGAGCAGTGGCAAATTCACTTCAACCTGGATCTTTCAATGGCTTTGATCCTAGCGCACTGGCTGCTGCCTACGGTTTTGACCCAACAGCATTTTTCGGTGGTGCCAGTCGTCACTCTGCAAATGCCTACGCATCACTAGGCAAAGTCAATGGAGCTAGCGCAGCAGGAGGAGCCAATGGCTTTATGTCATCGTTTCTCGACCAGCAGGCATTGCTTGCATCGCTGGGAGCTGCCAAGACGCCCCACTTTTCACCCTCTCGTCCTGCTCTACCGTCTACAGGTGGAAACTCTTTTATGGAGTCATTTTACGCCCGTATGCAGCAGTTTTTAGAGCAATCGCAGCAGTCTCAGAAATCGCCGTCAGTGAACCAGCACCACCAGTCTCCTCATCACCAGTCAAGTCCAAAGTTGTCCTCTCCCAAGTCAGGCCACAACTCGGCCTTTAACTCCTCTGCCCAGCTGCCGCCCTACTCATCCGGAGCTGCCTTTCCTACGCCCTCTCGAGGCAGTGCTTTCACTCCAGCCACTCCAAGTGCTGTCTTCCCCAGTTCTGGTCACCACAACCACCCCCACCATCACCATCAACAGCAGCAACAGCAACAACAGCAGCCACCAGCTGCCCCGCCGCAATCAGCTTTTGCCGACTACATGCGAATGTCTTCACGCAATGGCAGACCTGCCGAGGTATCACTAAGCCCTGCTGCTGCTGCAGTCGCAGCCGCCGCTGCCGCTGACCGAATGCGTCACAGTACATCCGGCTCCGGTCGACCAGCAGCGCATCACCTGACTAATGGAGGTCGTTCTGCTCATCCTCATGGAAAGGAGCGTCGAACTGATTCTCGCTATAAATGCGGCTACTGCTACAAGGTAATTCGAAAACCCGAGATTGCCCAATGCTCACCTATTAACTTTTTCTTATTTTAATTTTAGGTTTTTCCCCGAAGTGCTAACTTGACCAGACACTTGCGTACTCATACTGGAGAGCAGCCTTATAAGTGCAGGTATGTTGAAACTTAAATAGTTTACTTTTTCAAACTCTAAATCAATATGGATTCTTTAGATATTGTGAGCGTTCGTTCTCGATTTCATCAAACTTGCAACGGCATGTTCGGAACATTCATAACAAAGAAAAACCGTATCGTTGTACTATTTGTGGCGACAGATCATTTGGCCAGCAAACCAATTTGGGTAAGTGATTTGCCTTTTTTGCACTTGAAATATTTAGCTCAAGCAACTAATTAAATTTTGTTTTAAATGCAGATCGCCATATGAAGAAACACGAGACTGATGGCATGCTCGGACTGAGCCTCAACTCTCGCCCAAACAGTCATCACTTTGATAAGGACGCTCTGCTGATGTCAGCCGGGAGTGGCAGTGCCCTCCTTCCCAATGTACCTTCCGATGACCCTACTGCTGCAGCTATGGCCTACTTTAATGAGGTGCGCGCTCTTATGGGCAAAGTGTCCGGTGGGCGGCTGGGCAGTGCAGGAGCAGCCGTGCCTCCCTTTCCCGGCGCTGATGCTGAGCAAGCTAAATTAGTTGCAGCTTGGAGCAAACTGGGAAAGCTGAATGGAGCTATTGGGGAGAAGGATAACGATGAAGAGAATGGCGGAAATAAAGTCGGTGGCAGTGCAAACTCAGTCGGCGATGAACAGGCGACTGAGGCATCTGACTCGACCTACAATTCGGGAGCAGAATCTGAGCTTGACGTAGGAGGAGCTCCATCTCCTCTTGACCGTTCTACCATGTCATCCACCCCGTTGAACAACTGCCCTGAAGATGATGAGGATGGGGATGAAGAGGAGGAAGAGGAGGAGGAGGCAGAAGAGGAGGAGGAAGAAGACAAAGATGGTGATGAGGAAGAGGAAGTTGTCGAAGCAGAAGCTGAAAAAAGTCTGAATAACCACAGCTCTAATGGTAGAAAGCGAAAGTTGAGTCAACCAAACCAAAAAGTCAATTGTGACTCAGACAGTGATGATGAATTGGTAGTCGAGGAAGATCATGCACCCTCTGATGAGGATGATGAAGAAGAGACCTTACCGAAGAAGGCTAAACTGAATGGCTCCTCCTGATCAGCGTATCTTTTTACCGAAACCATTAATTAATTTATATACTAGTAGGCTTACTCTATCTCTTTTTCAACTCACCATTCAGCACTTTCTAGTCACAAGTTGTTATATTTATCACCTGACTATCTCCTCGTTCATCAGCTGCCTAACCAAAGCAACTAATGAGCATCTTGAACTATGCTCACATACGTTCTTATTCTCCTACCATCAAAACATACGTTTCTTTTCATTTCTCTGCACATATAGCTCACTGTATCATAATGAGTTTTCTTAGGCTCTTGTAATAATAGTATTTATGAGGCAAACACCCACATTTACACTACAACAAACACTTCCTTTGATTAGTTTGCATTGAAAGCACCCGCAATCACTCACGAATCATTCCATAGTTTTAGCAACTACTTATTATTTACACCACCACTTGGTACTGTAGGAAAGGCAATGTTTGCACCTGTACAGTTGTCACATACCCCACATATCTGTGTCGCACTCCTATCTCAATTTCTCTGTACTTTTCGGTTCTTCTCAACTGTATCTTTGATCTATTCGTTTGGTTCCTTTGGTTTGTTGCAGTGTGTACACTCAAAGCCAGCTTTGTTGTTGGTGATTGGCGCACCACCAAAGTGGCGCTGTCTTTTGTCTTTAGTGTTTTATTCCTTTGTTTTTATTATTTTCGCTTTGTACATTAAATAATAAAAAATTTGCAATTACATTTTGTTCAACTTGAAATTGAAGATTTGTTGTGAAATGCCCTGTAAAGTGTGGCCACGTACGTCATGATACTTTTCTCATCTAAACACTCACTGCAAAAATCATCCGCATTGAGAAGCTTATCAACGCCAGACTTTTCCCCTAAAGTGAAAGCTTTTTCCAGCGTATCTGTTGCAGTCATGTTATCTATGAGGACTTCAAACACCAGCTCTGGGCGATAATGTCGAATGATGGCCATAAATGCTTTGCCGTCTTTCCAGCTGTAAGTAAAATCTTTAATATCAACGTTTGAACTCTCTGTTGAAGCTGTTCGAGCCCACTGCAAAAGAGTTTCTTTGTTCTCTATACAGTAGTGCATGATAATTTGCCAAATTACACTCAGTAAAAGTTTTTCGTTACCGTCGACAATATCTTCAGCACGAATATTAATTAGTTTTACCTTTTCTTCTTCTAGAAAAGTGAGCACTTTTTGAACATTGGCCAGGCGGTGCAAGCGCATTTTCCCCTTTTCTGGTTTGATTTTCACTCCTGAAAGAACCACCAAGAGCGCAATCAGTGTGACACCATCTTGAAGGTCACTCAGGTCGGCGATGTGAAGATTGATTTGATTCAGCTGAGAATTGATCCAACGTGTGAATGTTTTCTTCTGCACTGTTTGGTGTTCATTGAGTTTAGCAATATGGCTACGCGGAAACCGGTACCAGTCCATGACTGCTAACAAGCAACTGATGATCAACTGTTGTGTAGTCTGACTGAGTGCTGATACACTGCCCTATCACTTCACTGTTTACTTTTCGCTGTGTAACACTTATGACAAATTGCTAGACTCTCGTATAAGCTGACATTTTTATCATACTGCCAACTCTTGACATTTGCTTGCGGTGATTGCCATAAAAACTACACAAGACTTGAATTGACGATTGACAGCTACTTAGTATTAAAACTTACGTGTCGCCAAGGCATGTGTCACTATTGTAGAAAACATACAAATGTAGAAATCAGAAAGGTCAGCACAATAACCTTTGAATCAACAAGACATAAAAGGCTAAAACCCGATTTTTTAAATAAAAAGTTACAAAAAAATTTGGTGGATTTATTCATCTTGCTAATCTTGACAAAGTGTTTAAAGTGCAAGAACAAGTTGCAATTGAAATGAAATTGAAATAAAAAAAGCTACTTTCAGTAGTAGTAGAAGTGGTATAAAAGAAGAAAAAGATAATGAATCCAAAGAGTGGTTCAAAGTTGAAAATGTAAAGCCTAGTGGTCATTTTGTTGCGCTGATTTGTACTTAAAAGTGTGTCTGTTTATTTGTGTAAACTCTGTATTTGTCTTTGCGATGGATGACCTAAAAGACCAAAAAGTGGACAAAGTGTTTCTCTGCACAACTCCAGCAAAGGTAAAAAATTGTTTTTTGTTTCGCGCGCAAGGGATTCAATTTTTCATTTTGTTGCGCTGCCAAGTTGCGCCGTCTACGAGAACAGAACAAGAACAAGAGCAAGAAACACAGCAGCCGCAGCACTCTTTTCCGCTGTTTGTTTTGATCTTGAATTGCGCTCAACTTTCTTCAACTTTCTGATCCTTTCAATTTTTGAAGAAAATCTTTTCGCCAGAATATTCTGGTTCAGCTATTTAGTAAATGATTGTCGGCGAAGAGTTGCAGCTGCTGTTGCCGCTGGAAACTCCTGAAGATGACGAGGATGACGATGAGGACGCTGAAGATGAGAATCTGTTTGTTGATGATGAAATGAAGCCGTTGGCAATCTCCAAGCAAAGATGATGGTGAACATGATGATTTGTCTCATTGTTTTGGTCTGTTTTAATCGCTGCCTCCTTTTCCTTTCTATCATTCAAATGATTATTACTAACCTCCATCTCCCTCTTTTGCAGATCTTCCATGTCTTCGTAGACCGTCTTTTTTTCCGCTGCCTTTGCCGCCGCCCTCGCCGCCGCCAAAGAAATGGCCCTATTCGAAATAAAACCTCGCCAGCTATGCCGCTTCCTCAGATGCTCCTTCAAGTGATCCTTTCGGCTCAGGCGCTTCCTACAAAGCGGACACTGGAAGGCTCCCGCGGCGGAAGGCGTTCGAACTGGCCCCAAATGTTCTGAATTCGGCGATTTCAAATCTAAACTCATCAACAGCAGTTGCGGAACATCAGCGTGAACGGTGGCTCGATGTCGGTCAAGTTTATATCGATCTCGAAGCACTCGACTGCAAATAGAGCAGACAAACTTCGAGGGGCGGTGGCCCTCGGTGTCTTCGTGATCGGCGCGTTCCTCGCGGCTGGTGAAGCGAAGGCGGCAGCCGGCGCATTTGAAGGTGAGTTTTGCCGTTATCGTTAACGGCAGCGGAAGCGTTGAGGTTCTATTTGGCAAGGAAGCGGTTCTATTCTGATCCTTTTTATTTTCACTTTTAGGAATCTCATCATTTCTTCCAGCTAAAGGAGGCACTTCTCTTGAGATCGGTTCATTAATATCATTATCATCAACAACTTTCATTTCCTCCTCTTCTTCCTCGTCATTAAGCTCAGTCAAGTTTGGCTGCTCAGCGTTTGTCTTTGAACTCCTAAGCTGCTGCCTTTTCTTCTCTGCCCGCCGCTTTTTTGCCTCAAAGATCTTCTTGATGCAGAAGAAGCAAGGAAAGGGGAGTTGCGTTGTCTCTAGACCCTTTTTATTCACCTTCTCAGCTTTATCATCATCATCATCATCATCATCATTTTGAAGTTTTCGAACAAGATGCCACTGACAGCGGTAGTGAAAAGCCTGCCCACACAGTGAACAGCGGTAGGCGGTGCTGAGGAGAAACGGATCGAGTGCTCGATCGGGACTTTTCTCTTCGTGAGATGAAGTTTCTTCATCAACATCAGTCTCGACATCATCAGTCGACTGTTGACTCCGTTGTTCACTGTACATTGCCCAGAGGAAGCTTTCCGTCTGCTGCAGGCGGTGGCTGTCATTTTCGTGCCGGTGCAGGTCACTTTTGGTGGCCGCCACCACCTCACAGCGAGCACACTTGAACCGATTTGTTGGGGGTGAAGATTCTGAAGTAGATAGTACCGGCGAGGATGATGAATTAGAAGACGATGCTGCTGCTAATGAAGATGATGGCGAGAAAGGAGAATCCTTGTCCCCATTTTCTCCCGTCTTCTTTTCCTCCTCCTTGGTATGCCTGCATATGACATGCTCCGCTAGGGAGTGGCTCTCTGCAAAGGAGAGTGAACAGAGCCGACAGGCGAATGGCAAAAGCTGCGATGGTGGTGATGAAGATGAGGATGAAGATAATAACGATAAAGATGGTGAGGGTGATGGGGACGATGAAGAAGATGAGGATGATGATGACAAAGACAACAACTGAAGCGGCGGTTCCATTCAAGAATTCAAGAATTGAGTTAAGAACATTGAGGATGATAAATCAAATGCACAGAAAGCGGAAAACCAGAACACAGCCAACAACATGAGGTGGATCGAGGGAAGAAAGTACACGTTGACTGAGAACAAAATAAAAAAGTCGACGGAAGGTCAAGTTGACAGTGGTCAAGTCACGTCAGAGATCGACGGGTAAATAATCTCTAAGTCCTAGCGTTTTGGCTTGCCAGCACTTTTCCATCTGTTTGGAGTTTAGCAGAAGTGCCCTCTTTTATAATAAAATAAAACTACAATGCAAAACATTGATCAACTCAAACACGAATACTACTGAATTCAATATTTCCCATTGAGGTTTTTGGCATATTAGCCAGGTTACCGAAAGTTATGCACATGATACTTGTGGCAATAACTCGTAAACAACTCTTTGTTCATCGTTCTATTTTATCGCTTGTGCCGCCTTTATTGTCAGGAATGTCTCAGCATCGTCGTTCGTCTGATTTCACAAAGTTCCGTGAATTGTTTGAAAACAGCAAACGCATCGTAGCTTTAACGGGAGCAGGAGTCAGCGCTGAAAGTGGGGTGCCAACCTTCCGCGGACCGGGAGGCTTCTGGAGAGCCTATCAGGCGACATCTTTGGCAACACCGCAAGCCTTTGCCGCTGATCCCTCACTGGTTTGGCAGTTTTATGAGTACCGAAGACAACTGGTCGCAACAAAGTTTGTAGATTTTTCAGAGTTTTAAAATCCCTTTCTAATTGAAATTTAATTATTTTTAGACTTCCGAATAACGCACATAAAACATTAGCATACATTGAAAGACAATTTGAAGGCAGTGATCGTAAGCTCTCAATTGTAACTCAAAATGTTGATGAACTTCATCGACGAGCTGGCTCAAAAAACGTTCTTGAAATTCATGGAAGGTTATTCCAAATTCGCTGCACAAAATGTCATACTGTAGAAGACAATACTGATAATCCAATTGTACCGGCACTGGCAAATGTTTCTCCAATCGACAATGACGAGACAAAAAACAAGAAAATAAAAATTGAAGATTTACCTCATTGCAAAGTTCCCAGTTGTAAAGCTCTGCAACGACCTCACATAGTCTGGTTTAACGAGTCGTTAGATCCTCAAGTTTTAGAAGAAGCCGATCGATTGCTCAGCGAGTGCGATATGCTACTCGTGGTTTGTTCCTAACTTTGATGATACTCTCAATCATTTGGTTTTAAACAATGCCATATTTGCGCAGATTGGAACTTCCTCGATCGTTTATCCTGCAGCCATGTTTGCACCTCAAGTTGCTGCTCGTGGCGTCACTGTTGCTGAATTTAACCTTGAACCAACATCAGCTAGTAGAACAAACGGGTAAGTTCATTCAGTTTTTCCACTCATTTTATGTCGGTTTTATACTAATGCACCAGATCTAGGTACTTTTTTGAAGGTCCATGCGGACAAACCTTGCCGCGAGCACTAGGCGTCGATGAAAACAAATTATAAAGCAGAAAATACAAGCAAGTTTTAACTTATCAAATAATAATAATATTTTTTATTAATCTGTATTGTTAATATTCCGATGAGAATAATGATGAAGAATCAAATAAAAATATACAAAGGGATGAAACAAATGAAAACATATTACACAGAAATGAGGAAGGAAAGAAAATTATACAAAAGAAAAGTGAACAAAAGATAGTACAACGGTGAAGGGGTGGAAAGGTGCAAAGAGATGTGAATGAGATAGAGAGAGCCTCAATTTCGAGTTCTTAGCGAGCTTGTTAAACTCACTGATAAGGTTTTGTTGTCTTGATAATAAGTTGCATAACATTTGACAATAATGACTATATATATTCAATATATAATAAAAGATTAGTTGTGCTCCAGAGGCAACTGGCTCTCGTTGGTGCCTCTTGTAGGGTGAAAGGATGAGAAGATCAAATGGATAATAAATCTATGAAATGGACAATGGGGATATAGTTTCTATGTGTTTCAGAAGTTAGAGGGCAGGGAGTGATCAAGGGATTCGATTGCGAAGTGGTAGTAGCTATACAGCGATCAATAAGATGACGAAAAGAAGTAAGATGAAAGCAGCTTTTCAGCTGAGAAATGGTGCAGAGGAAAGATATAAATTGAACCTCGAACTTGACGGTTACGCGACTGAAGATGAGAATTTTAATAACGATTTTTAGAAGAACTTTTGGATGGATTCATTAAGTTGAATTAGCGTAGTGTTCCATGAGTGGCTGGGCAGGATCGGAAAATGAGGGCGAATGTTGGGGTGGTGATAGTGTGAGAGTAAGTGAAATAAGGAGAACAAAAAAGATAACGTGACATAACAAAAGTAGATAAGGAATAAACAAAGAAAGTAACGGAAGCTGTATAGAATGATGGGAAATGGTGATCAAGATGAAATGATTAAATCAGGTATAGGGCGTTCTCAAGTTGACTCCTCTGCAGCGTCATCAGAGATTATCTGTGTGCTAGCCGAAGTGGAATCATCACCGTATTACGCATTCAGGGAGAGATTGTTTAGGTGTTTGTGTGTGAGATAGGAAACGACTGTGTTGTAGTTGAAATTATGCGCAATTATGAGATGAAAAAAATATATATAAAGAGTGGGTGACGAGCTAACTGATCAAATCAGCTAAAATGTAGAAAAATCGAGTAAATTTTGTATGTCCGTTCGTAATCAACATGTCTGGCGGTTCGGCTGACAAGCTTGAGGGTGTGGAAAAATAGTGTTTCAGAAGAAATAGAGCTTTCATTTTCCAATGTCATTTCATTTGTGATATCACGCGAGATTGCATTCATAATCATCTGGTGCAGTGCTCTTTATGTCCAATGACTTCTTGATCCATTGCCTTTCAGATGTGTGTGTGTATGTGAGAGTAAGAATGGATGAGGAATAAGAGAGTGGTATGTACAGAACAGAGGAATTGAACAACGGCAACAGCAAAACAAAAACGAGGAGAGTGAACTCGGCAACAATGAGTTTGATTTTACCGGGTGAGAAGTGGGTGGTGTGTTCGGGTGTTCCCAAGAGAATCAAGTGATGAGAGTTGTTAGCTGAGAAAGCCTAGAAGTCTTCCATGAACTCAGCTTTCAGTGATTGCAGTGTCGTCGTGGGCGTCCTTGGCGAGCCGAGACCGGCCAGTGCCTGGCTTGGAGGCTCAACTGTGTGGTGACAGAAAAGACAGAGGTGACTTGGGCGTCCAGAGACCAGTGCTGGGGAGAGTCGTACCTTTAATGCCCGCGTACAGTGCCGACAGCTTCGGGGAGGCCATTGCGGCTACGGCACTGCCGTAGAGGCCACCTGTGGCGCCGTTCATTGCCTGCGACAGTTGCAGACTCGACTGCAGGTGATTGTGGTTGGCGTCAGGTCCGTTTGACAGCTGCCCTGACGACTGACTGTTGATGTCGATGATGTCCTTGGGCACGTCCACAAACTGATACACCAGCCTCTGGCCGTCCACTTTGGCGAGAATGCCTCGCTGGTAATAGTACCTACATTTCAAGTGAAAAGGGGGTTTGATGTTAGCAATCTGCGGGTTCACAAACTAAACAGTTTCTCGTTTTACCTCAAAGCTCGACCCATCGTTTCGTAATTCATGTCAGGCTTGTTCTTGTGCAAGCCCCATAGTCTAGAGACGGCTTTCGAATCGACCAGCTTGAAGATGCCTAAACAATGGAAAGGAGTAAGACGTTAGAAGATGTCACATGTCGATAAGATGTTCACATTTTCGCTTGACCTACCTTTCTCGCGGTTAGTCCACTTAATCACTTTGGGATTGAACTGACTCTGATTTAGTAGTTTCAGGAGGAACTCCCAGAGATATGTTGTTGAGCCTGTGAATAAATAGATTTAGGTTAGATAAAGCCGAAGATAGATACGTGGAGTCACAGTTTTTAACAAATGTTTGCATATATCTTTTGTTGTTGATAAAAAACTGTAACTGAGGTAAATGAAAACGTACTTTCTCGACTCTTTCGCTTGCCGACACCGCCATTGCCAGTGCCATTTGATCCGTTTGCGCCGACTGAGCCATTGGCACCATCCAGTCCCTTGGGCTTACGACCCTTCTTTCGCTTAGGCAGGCCTGGTTGGCCGTTCTGCGACACCGAACCATTCATTCCCGGACTGGCTTGGGCACCTCCTACACCAGCAGATACGTGGTGATATGACAAGTCTTCGGCTGATGACATGTTCAAGGGTAGGAGCAAGTCTAGAAAGGGGGAAAAAGGGAAATGCTTAGCAAAGTCTGGATCTGGAAGAGCGGGGAAGAAGCAGAACATGCCTTTGCGATCACTGTAGCCATTGCCGGCGTGACTGTAGAATGACTCCACTCGGGCCCGCTGTTGGCCAATCTGCGAGAGGTGCAGTGCACCATTCTGCTGCGCCTGCAGTGCACTGATCAGCTGGTGCTGACTAGCGCTGTGGTGGCCAGCAGTGAGGGCGTGCTGAAGTGGACTGCCATTCGTCGTCGCCTGACTCGATGAAGTGGGTGACTGTTGCTCATGTTGCTGATGCTGCTGCTGCTGCTGCTGTTGCTGCTGCTGCTGTTGTTGTTGGGCCACCAGAGCGAATCCACTAAGCTGAGCATTTGCTTGTGCGTTCAAGGACTGCGCTTGCGTTCGAGGACTGAGATGGTGCACGCCATTCAGGTGCTGGTGGTGTAGTGCTTGCTGGGCATATCGTTGCTGTTGCAAGTGGTGCAGATCAGAGTTTGAGTCTATATTGTGAAAACGGAAAAAAGTGTGTGGTTAGTTGTTTGTCCGGTAATTAGAATAAGTTTTTAAAGAAAAGCAAAAGTTTAACCGGGGATTTTATCCTACATAGCAATTCAGTTTTGTATATGAGTATTTCTCGATAATTCCGCCAAGAAGGCACGTTCTAGATGCGATTAGAATGCAGCTATGTTGCAATCAAATGCCATTTCGTGAAGGCGAATTAATCGGGGTAGGTCTCTGTGTTTCACCGACACACACCATTTCGGGGAATTTCAGTGTCACCCATTTGGGAAGTCAGTGTGCCAGTGAAATCCCGCCAATTATGGATCAAATGGCAAAAGATACGCTGGAAGATAGAGGTAGTGGTAGTACGACAAGAGTACTGTACCAGATAAACGAGAAGCACTTTGGCTGGCAGTTCTCCTATTGCACCAGAAAAGCAGTGCCGAGAAGGAAAGAGCATAAGAGCGTAGAGGGGGATCAAGAGTTCGTTGAGCTTTGGGTTGTCATAGTGACGACGCCAACGCGTCTGACAAAAAATACCTCTGTGTGCCTAATGCAATCAGCAGGGGAGCAGAAGCAGGGGCGCGGGAGGACAGGGGCTGGCCGAGGGAGGACAGAGGCAGAAGGAAGGCGCCAGGAGAGGAGAGAGCCAGCCATCGACTGATTGGCTCTGGCCAATGTAAGCCAAGCCAATTTCAAACATCACTCGGACAATCAGCACAAGGGAAAATTGGGAAAGGAAAGTAACCGGCACCGAGCTAATCACTAGCAATTGAAGCCATAATCAATCTAATTGAGATAACAGTCAGAGACTGAACGTGCAGTGAGAGGAAAAGAGGGAGATCTCCGGGCCTCTCGGAGCTGGCTGCCAACTTGCCACCAAACTTGACTGCTTAGGTTACTCCTGATAAGAGCACTAGCAACAGCTGAACAGTGGTGTGACAAACAACAACAGTCTAGTGCCGATCGATGGCACACTAATGCCTAATGTCTAATGGCAGAGTTTCATTTCAGTGCCTGCTACTCATTATTAGCTGGCCAGTGAAACCCCTTTTGGAAGAGCGGCCGTATATATATCCTCTTATCGACTGCTGACAAATTGGTCCCACTGAGCCTGTTTATTTACTAGACCATCTTCAGCGGCTTTACTAAACCGAATCTTAGCTAGCCATCTCTTTCTTTCCTTCTTTCTCTCCTATCCTGTCAGTAGCCTGCACCGTCTGGCGAGCCTTGTGGCAGTCTGTTACATAACTTGTAATTTGTATTATGTCTCGCTCTGTGCCTCAATCGTCTCATCCGTGAGCGTTTGCCGAACAATGGAGCACAAAGAGGAAAAAGAAGAAGAAGAAGAAAAAGAAGTGGAGGAGCGACCCGGCGAGGAGAACAAAGAGCAGATCGACATCAGCAACGACTGCTGTGTTGTTTCTGTTGATGCTGTTGCCGCTGCTGCAGTGCACTAAGAGTAAATCGAGAACAGGCAAAAGGAAAACAAGTCACTGCCTCATCTCGGCCTCTTTGCCTGTTTTTCTTCTCCGCTGATTGCTTGCCCTGTCGCACTGCTGCCTCCCCTGTGCTCCAATCTAATGACGCCGAGTGAGTGCGCCATGATGGCGCCCACCCGTTCAGCGGCTTACAGCGACAGGCAGGAGGAAAGAGACAGCAGCAGCAGCTGCAGCTGCAGAGCCCTCCGAGCGCCCATCCCAGCCCGACAGCCCAGCCACCGGCCGATGTCGACGAACGAATTCAAGGTGAGCGAGATATAGAAAGAAAGTGCTTCACTCGCTACTGCTCCTGCCGCTGACAATCGACACAGCGCCACAGACGACACTCCTCCGATTACGCTGTGGCGCCCGGTGAGCTGCTAGTCTCTCTCTTTCTCTTTCTTTCTTTCTTTTTCCCTCTCTACTACTGCTGCTGGCTTCACCAAAGAAGAGGACATAACTCCACCGGTACTTCTGCCTGACTGCCTCTGCCTAGCAATCTACTGCACCACTGCCTAATCTCCATTTTGGCCTCATGACAAAACATGAAACAGTGCCGATACTTACTGCACTCTGAACAGACCAACTAACAGACATTCTAGGCCTACAGAAGAAGAAGGGGGCTCAAGTTGCCGGAGAGCTGCAAAACTAGGAGGCACCAATGACAAAGTGGAAGCATCTTTGTGTCACTTTTAGCCCCCAACTCCTTTCCCTTCCTCTGTCGATAAGCAACTAAGCAAGTCGAATAAATATTTGATTTTCTCGGGTTCATAGTTCCCTTTGGTATTTGTCACGTAGTTTGGGAGAATGGCAGAGGCGCATAAAGAGGCACTTGCAATCCTGTTGATAGAAAAGCTGTACAGTAACTCTCCTACATGCTTCTGAGACAATAATGTTCAGACTATCGTTTTAAAAATAAAACAACGGATTTGTGATGCAAATGCGGTAAAAAATGCTGCAGTTACAACTCAAAAACAGTTTTTTCTTGATAAAAATAGCAAATAAAAAGTATACGATGCTTATGTCAGAATTTAAAACGCATCGAAACAACTGTATATGCCTGTAAAATGCTGCTAATCTCAATTGCCTTCAGTAAAGTGAGTCACTTTGCAACTTGAGTCATTGTCCAGTGCAGTAAAACTGTTTGCCTGGCGTAATTAGCAGTAACGGTTTGGAAAAGGAAAAAACGACAACAACAACGACCAAATGATTGTCTAAGATAGAGATTGAAAGAAAAAGAAAAAAGGGAGAGAGAAACTCTTTGGCTGACGAGGTAAGTAGAACGAGAAACAGTGCCGACGCTGTCCAGCAACAGCAGCAGCTCAATATAGACTACTTATTTTGCCGCTTACATTCATATTTTTGCTTCGTTTGCTCTCTTATCGTAGGCGCCGGGCCCGATTACGGGCATTGTGGCTGCAGGTTGGTTGGGAAAAAGCAGGCGAATGTGTGTGTGTGCACGGCAATTGGCTGGCGCCAGAGTTGACCTCAATTGAAGGCGCTGGCAGAAAGCAGAAAAAGAAGGGGAGAAAGACGCCGTGTGTGAGAGACCTCGTTAGAAACAAGATCGACTCAAGCCGGAGAGAGTGCAATCAGTTTTAGAGGTCAAGTACACGAAAAAAGGCAGCTTTGCCTGCTGCAGCGCTGAAGCAGCACCGGAGAGACTCGGTGCTTGAGCGATTCTGCCAATTGGGATCATCCAGTGAGGCGATGATCGACGGCTAATGTGTGCCTGCCAAGTGAGCGACGGCAGTAGGCGAAGGAAGGCAAAAAGAAAGCAAAAATAGACACCACTACTGATCGAGGTATCGATCGAGAAGGGAAATTGATGGGGCAAAGAAGACAGCCAAGTGGGGAGAGGCACTAAATGCTTTCGATTGAACCTCCGCGCTGTACACAGAGCAATGCAGTAGACTTGGCTAGAATAGGGCAAGGAGAATAAGTGGCGGCAGTAGCGCTCCTGTTGCTGCAGGTTCGGTTGGGGAAAGTGAGTAGGTGGAAAGGTGAAGGGGCGAATTAATCAAAATCAGAAGGCAGAGGAAGTGAGGCACTGCTGCTGTTGCTATCGTTTTATGCAGAAAATGCCATTGACAATAGAGAGCAAACGAGAACGAAATCGGAACAAAGTGAGTACCAAGGACTCACTCGGTCTCGGGGTCGCCAGCAAAGTTTTGTCCCATTGAAATGGCCTTCAAAGAGACATCGACAAAGCCAGGCAGTGGTTTCCCCGGCCTTGTCTGCCCCCACTCACTCTCTCTCTCTCTTTCCTTCTTGTGACCTTTGACCAGCACTGCGCAATGTCTGTTCCTAACTTTGCCAGTGTCTCCTCTACTGCTCAACTACTGCCCTCTTCGCTTTTCCTCTTCTTCCCTTGCCCACTTGAATTGCGTCCGTGTATGCGTTGTGGCAAAAGTCAGTCAGTGTGCTGGCTATTATTGTTACGGAAGGGAGCGAGAGAGAAAGGAGGCTGAGGTCACGACCCCAATTCGGCGACTGCACTAAGTCAGGAGCAGCAGCAGCAGACACTGCAGCAGACTGAGAATAAACAGAACACGATACTGCCAAATGGGGAGAGCGAAAAAAGGCAAAGTGGGGCGACAGAATGTACTTCCATTTACTGCCCCAACATTTAACTACTGAAAGCATAATATGAACATTGGCTCATTGCAGAAAAGTCAGCAAAAGCAGGCAACATTTTTAGTGAAAAAATGAAAAAAAAATTCAGTGAGCAGTGGTCATGGTCAGGGTTTGCATTTTGTATCGTCATCATCATCTTCATCATTTGCTTTTGTTGTTTCACAGTCTCATTAACTGAGTGCTGTTGGCTTGTTTTTCTCGAATTGTTTTTTTCGAATTGTTTTTTTCGAATTATTTTTCCTTTACTGAAGTAATTCACCGGAATTGACAAATGGCATTAGAGGACTTTGCAGGATCAGAGTTTCTCCAGAAGAAGGGAAAGCACCAATGGAGCAGAACGGTAAAGTCAGCAAGTTGATGTCGGCCAGTGAGCGAGAGAGTTGCCCACCCGGGTACAGAGCGATGGTGCACCTCGATGTACTCGTAAACAAGTTCGCACAATGAACTACTGTCAATTGAGTGTCTATAAATATGTTTCCCCATTGACTACAGCCAAATTCATGGGGCGCGTGTATCACTCTCCGCACTGCCATACTGCCGTGGTGGGCTACTAAACCGGGCAATGGCGCGCTCAGGGAGGACTCTGCTCAAGTTCAAGTTTTCCTCTGGTTCGATAACTGCGACTACTACAACTAAGACCACCACAGTCGGGTGGTGCACCAGAGAGGAGCAGTGGCTAAGCAAAGCAAAGCAAAGCAAAGCAAAGCGCAAAGCAAAATTCAAGAAGGCTGAAGAAAGAACAGTGTGAATTGGCACACTGAATGAAAAGGGCTCCAAAGGGGCTCTATCGGCACTTCCAATCAGCTCTGATTGACTTACCCAGAAATGGGTGAGTCGGGCTTAGGGGAAGGAAAAAGAAGAGTGCTGCCAAGAGTGGAAATTAGAGGCAGACAATTGACAACAGCCAGAGAGCGTGCTTAGGAAAATACTGAGCAACGTGTGCTTGTCAGAGCCTACTACTTCTCTCTACTTTGTATAGTACGTGGGGCGCCGCAATGGGAACACTCGTGGCAGTGCACACACCAGCACAGTGAGCGCTGTTGGTGTGAGAAAGAGGAGAAAGAGGAGAAAGAGGATCCACCCGGCAGTGGCACACAGCCACCCTGGCGCCCGATCATTTCAATGTCACTGGGTTGAATGTACCGGTGACTTTGTGGCTATCAAGGGCGAACGTTATATAGCACAGTGAGATATACCAGTACAGGGAAAGAGAGCAGTAGACGGCAGTAGAGGCAGCCACGACCAAAGCGAGAGAATACCAGACGCAAAAAAAGAGTAAAAGTAGTGAAGCAACGGGCGCTATGTGTGTGTGTGTGTGTGCAGGGGAAGTAAGCTACGCCAAAGAGTGTACATCTGCAGGCACACATCACCAGTTGTACATGTGTGGTGTGTGTAAGTGTGTGAGGCAGTGAATGGACCAGGAGAAAGCGAAAGAGTGGTGCATATCCTGTCGTCCGTCGAGTATCTGCCATGCAAATATAACCACAGAAGCGAGTGAAAGGGGCAATAAGAATCCACAGTTACAATGGTGCACCCTAGTACTAGTCAGGCTGTACGGCAGTCAGTACAGCTGCTACTGCTGCATGAAAAGCCAGAGGTGTTAGTGGCGAAAAGGTTAATAAAACGCAGAGGCGGCAATTCCGGAGAAAGACATGCTACAGCATTCGGGGTGCGCGCAGTCCAATCGGCTACTTTCAGTGCAGTGCACGGGCATTGAGTGGGCCAAGCACCGACCGTCAATTGTTGAGGGCAGGCAGAGAATGCAGAGAGCGGACGTCAGCGTCTGTCTTCACCCCTCTCCTCCGCCCCTCTCGACATAATCTTCAGCAAGCAAACGGGGGTAGTAAGACACAAATAGCAGCAAGGAGGAAAATAGAAGAGTGAGCTTGCAAAGTGGGTGACATCGCAAATCACGCTGTACAGACACTGCTAACGGTGGTAGGCTCGGTGCCTCCCGCCTATCACCACTGCAGCTGTCAACTCTGCCTGCTCATCCACCATGAGTGAGTCCTCAGCAACGTCGTCGCGATCGTTGCCTCTACTGGCGATATTAGTAACGACATTGACATGCACAGTGCATCACCCCATTGTCTTCCAGTGATTGTCGACTTACTTTTTCAATCTAACCTGACACAGTATAGTATATTCCTCTAATGGCAATATCTTCCACGCAAGGCATTGCATTGTGATAAATGTTGTTGTTCCGAGAAAAACGGAACAGTGCCTTTTGCGTGGGTGATTCTCGCTCTTTCTGGTGCAATAGACTATTTGTTTCGGCCACATTTCATTATATCTCATTGGCGCCGCAGCAGAACACTTTCCCCTGCCCCTTTCTCTCCCCTTGTCTCTATCGCCGTCTCACTCTGTCTGTCTATCCGCGTCCGAGAGCAGCGTCTGGAACGGAAGTACAGCGACAGAGTGCACTGCAAAGAACAGAGAACAGAGAACAGAACGGCGAAGAGCATGGAGGACATTAGCGGAGAGAGAAGAGAGCGGCCAGTGTGGAGTGGCGGCGCAAAGTTTTGCCTTTCCTCGCCTCAATATGGCCAAGAATTCGTAATGAGCTGGGCGTCGGTAGACAAAACACACAGCCGGCTTCTCTGTGGACGCTAATTAAACAGTTCATGCACCACGTTGACTGCAGTGAGCGCGCAGTAACGAGAAACGGAACTGCACAGTTCCGGAAGTGAAAGACGCCAAAAACTGCCCTCTTTTTCAGAGGTTAGGTACAGTTGTCTTTGGGACTTTAAAATGAAAAGCGTTGATCTTGAGAGGCATTGGCACAACACTTACATGAAGAGGTATTGGAGCCGTTGACGGCTCCTCCAGCCGCAGCTACGGCGGCAGCGGCGGCGGCTGCTGCTGCAGCGGCGGCAGCGGCCGCTTGTCGTTGCTGGTAGAAGAATCCATATTGACCATTCAGTTGCTGCTGTGCTTCATCATTGGAACTGTAGTGCGAGTCCACGTCACTGACGCCCGAGTCTGCCGGCGACGGTGGCAGTGGTGAACTGTTGGTGGTGTTGGTGGCGTTGGTGCCCGGTGCGCCATTGGCCACTCCGCTGGATGTGACTCCCGAGGCGGAGCTGCTGACGACGCCGGAAGAGGCGCCCCCTCGGTGGACCACCACTTGACCTCCGGGCGAGTAGGCCGACGCTCGTGACTGTTGCGACTGTGCCTGCTGCTGGAGAATGTTCTGCAGTAGATTGCCAGAGGGCCCGAGGATCTGCTGTTTGCTGGTCAGACCGGAGGAGGAGTTGTTGCTGACACTGACCGAAGAGGAAGAGGATGAGGTGGTGCTGTGTTCACTAGAGCTTGGTTCGCAGCCATCGACTAGAAGTAGAGAAAAGAAATGGAAACAAGATGGTTATTTTCAATGTCGTTAGAAAAATGGCAGTCGTATATTTCGCAGTGTGCATTGCAGTAGCGTAGGGAATATTTTTGCATAGCTAAGCAAAGTTTCATTTTTAGGAAGACCTTGAAGTGAGAGAGAGAGAGGCCTCAGGCTGCACCAGAAAAGAGCAGCCGTTCAGCCCCCAAATCTACGCTGATCAAAGCCGGAAAATGATAACCAGTGATTGCATTTTTGGCAGTATGAAAATAGAGACGACAGTCTTGGGAGCAGTAGAGCAGCGTAGGGGAGGGGAGGGGGAAACAGACTGCATCATCAGATTAGGAGATGATGGTGGTGTAGTGTTTGCTCTCTCAGTAGGAAATGAAATCGTAAACCAAACAGTGCATCAGAGTGAGTGAGTAATGAGCAGTGAGCAGCCTCCGACATCTAACTTTTGTTTCAACACAGTTGCTTGCCTCTTCGGGGACAGACACTGGCTACAGGAACCGACTGCAGCAGTCTGGCCACCCGTCCAGACACCGAGCCGACATGTGGTCTATTTTGGAAGCCGTTATCGAATGGAAATCACAAGGCAGACACTACACCAGGGTCTCTTTCAACCACTTCTGGGGAAGTGTCACACACTGCTGATCGACTTCACCAAGTGCAACAACGATCAGAGCGCTGAAAAGCTAAAGCCTACTTGGAAGCATAAGTTGCAGCGGCGCAGCATCCTCATTCCGATGTGAGGCAATCTCCTTGAACCCGAACATGCACATACTAATCTGCAAGACCTTCAAATGAAAGAGAAAGATGAGAAGAACAACAAGAGACCGTTCAAGGCCACTGTCATTAGGGACTACTTCAGTGAAGAAAAAAAAAGGAAAGAAAGAGAACGCAGATCGGCAAGCGGCGCGCCAGTCAGCCCGCTGACCTCAAAGCAGCTCGCCCGAATTGAGGTCATAGCATCTCGTGTCGCTGGCTGCGTCTATTCCTGTTTTCCTCCTCCTCCTCCTCCCCTCCTCGTCGACGTTGTCGTCGCCGTAACTGTGTCTCCTAAATCGGAGCAAATCATAGCACCGAGTGACAGAGGCAGACACTGCTGCAGCAGGAGTAGTAGACAGGGAGAACAAACACTGCACTGCAGGCAGACATATCGTCAGTGTGCCCTGTCGACTGCAGCAGCAGCAGTCGTTGGTAGATCTTTTCCTGGACAGGAAAAATAGGCGGCAGAGAGAGAGAGAGAGAGAGAGAGAGAGAGAGAGAGAGAGAGAGAGAGGAGGGAACGTGCACAGAAGAGTGGAGGCAAACAATCAAATGGGGGAAAAGTGAAAGTGACACAGCCGAAATGGTGACACAGCCTGCCTGGTGTCACACTTTACGCAGTAGGGCAGCTGCTCCAACACACTGAACGAGGAGACAAAAGGGCAGCAGTGGCGGCAGTCAGGCACAAACGATCAGCTTGCGTGTCCACCATTTCGTCATCTCGCTGGCTGCTGCTGCTGCACACTGAAAGGAGGATAAGGAAGAAGAGAGAGAGAGCAGGATCGCTGAAAAGGACAACACGATGAGCTGTGCTGTGCAGTTCAAAGTCAAAGTCCGACGACGGTCCCAGCTGAAATGGTGGAAACGTGGAGCGCGTGTCCGCTAACGCAGCCGGAATGCCCTCTGGTCGCGTGCTTACACACTGACCAAGTTCACTGGCCACACGTCCGAGGCAGGCATCTCAGTCATCTCTGCATATCTCGGCGTTTGAAATTACTCTTAGGCCCGTTCCAGGCCGACATAAGTGGCAATAAAACGGACAAAAGTTGAAGGACGCGCAAAGTTGCGGCCGCCAAAGAGCAGGAAAAAACAAAGAAGCAGCCATCTCTAGATCGTTGGCCTCCAAATTCCATCTCTCTCTCTCTCCCACTTTTTTCACGTTCGCCACTATTTTCCGGCTCACCCTCGCCTCCGTCTGACTCTGTGCCCTTCAGTGTGGAGCAGTCCAAATAATATTCCAGCGAGGCACTCGACCGGAACAGAATTCTGCTGCCTTGAGCTCACAGTTGTGAATCCCTCTGGCGAGTCTCATCCATCAATTTCACCCCTCCACTGGTGGAGACTTACTGTCAGGCGGTTAGTTGCTGGTGCCAGTAGTGGTAGTAGTAGTAGTAGTAGGACAGAGCTGATACGCTGCCCCCGGATGATAGCGGCTCCTAAACTTACCCAAACTTCTCTCTTATTTCAGCCTAATTACGCCGATCCCTTCTATGCTCTAGCTTCTTCTGGAGCATTTCACTAGTCCTCGCGTTGCATCGCTCGCTCCTGCTTTCTTATTGATTGGCAAAACAGCTAATTAAGAAGTGCGTTCAGAGGAGAGTTCCCCCTCCTTCAAATGTGCCCCTATGGCCGGAAGCTTCAGTGCCAGGAAGAGAACGAGAGTGAGAGTGAGAGTTAGGGCGAGAATTCTCTCTCCTCGCAGTAGAGCGCACAGGCAGCTCAGCAGTGAGCAGCATTAGAAGTGGCAGTGTGGCCACTAACGGCTGCATTGAACTTGAAATCGACAGCTAAGGGGCATCCCGGCGGCTTTCATTCACCGACGGGGCTTTCCGCCACTCGCTTCCTCTAGCGCTGGCACTGGCGTGATGGTGCTCAGCAGTGTTAGTGCTGCCAGACGCATTCAATGTCAAACGTGGCCAGGAATCGTAAGACAAGCCCTACTCGTACGAGGATCCATTTCCGGAAAGTGCTCGTCATGCAAAGTTGGCATTACAGTGCACTTGCCAAGCGATGCAATACAAGCAGAGGCAGACGAACAGACAGAAAGAGAAAGCTGTTGCTGCCTCTACGGTTCGTTGCTACAAACACCAACCACTGTAGCTCTTTGTGGTGTTGGTAGTGTTTGGGTGATGTTTGCGTTTGCGGTGCTGGTAGTGGTGGCACTCTACTTCTGGCTTCATGCCTCTCTCTCTCTCTCTTTCTTTCTTCCTCTTCACCCATTCACTTCACCCATTGATGATGAAGATCACATGAACAGACAGTCGTCACACAATAACAACCGCACAAAAGCCTGCCAGAAAGTGAGCAAAGTCACCGGTTCGTGGTGCTTCAGTGGGCACCGGCAACGGTTTACGTTGAGCTGCAGTTGCATGTAAGGCAACTTACACACAGTATACAGTTGTCTGTCTGCAAACTGAAAGTGAAAGACAGAGAAGCGGTGCCAGGGGCACAAGCGCAGTGTCTCGCACGGAAGAGTCCACGCGACCTCATCGTGCCCGGAACTCAGATCGTCAGCCTCTCGGTGTCAGGGGAAAATGGAAGCCAGGCAGTCGGGCAATTCACAACACACTGAGCGCATTTCTCCTAATGAGTAGAGGTAGTTGCGGATGTGAGCAGTGTGCACAGTGTCGGACAGTGCACTGTTGTTCACTGGACGAGATAATGTGCTCCTGCCCCTCTCTTCCACTATTCTGCGACCGGTTGTGGTCCTGGTCGAGTGAGAAGAAGAAGAAGAAGAAAGAAAGGAGGAATTGCAGTCAACTCAATTGGCAGGAATGCGAGCACTGTGCAATGTGAAAGGAGGAAAGAAAGAGACTTAAGACAGAGCGATGATGATGATGCTCGGGGAAAGTGTGCGCCGGGTGATAGGCAGCCAGCCCCACCACCACCACCACCACCACCACCACCACCACCGCCTAACTGCCCCGATGATACTGCCAGCATGAGGAGGTGGGGGAGTAGGGAGCGAGCTGTAGTAGCTGCTGGCGGCGCGGAGGAAGAGCGCCACTGTTGGCAGCAGAAAAGCGAGTTTTTCCTTGAGATGGGTCGATGCCACCGGAACTTTGTCGTCAAGGCCGCCGCGTGTACGCTCGCTCGCTCCTCGCTCGCTCTCTCTCTCTCTCTCTCTCTCTTTCTCTCTTTTAGCAGGCTCGATATAGCTAGCGCTTGTGACTCTGTCTGTGCGGTCGGACACTGTCAGTGTGCAGTAGATGCGATCAAGTGAAGCTGCTGCTGCAGCAACCAGAACAGACTAACGAGAAAGAGAGAAGAGAGGCAGACAATGGCAATGCGATAGAGAGCCGCCACAGGAGCGACCATTGCTTGGCGTCATCGTCATGCGGTAATAGTGCAGTTCTATTGCTGGAGCTGCCTGCAGATGTGGTCCAGAAGTGACTTGGCTGAGGAAACGGTGTCCAGGAACAGTAATGGCTGGCAACTTAGCAAACCAGTCATCAGTGGTGGCACTTCTTCTTTGCAGGCTACTGCTCTACACCTACCCCGAAGACAGTGCACTGATGTCTGTCGGTGGTGATCAGCGGCAGCGGCAGCGGCAGCAGCAACACATCTCCACCACCGTCATGATGTGGATGGGAGAATGAATCAAGTGGAGGGATAGAGAGAGAGAGACTGGATGAAGACAGAGTGACTGGCTCACGTAATAATAATGAGGAGGAGGAGGAGGAAAGAAGTGGCCGAATTGGGCTGTTGTTGTCGGTGAAATGAGCCAGCAAGGAAAAGTTGCCTGAAAAAAGGCAAAGAGGCTGCAGCTCTGCAAGCAGTCAGGCAGCACACTTGTGGCGCCTTGACTTTGATGTGTTCACTGCCGTGCCATCATTAACGACAGTGCACTGGTAATGCAGCTCTAATGCACCCTGCAGTAGCTGGTGGTGGTGAGCCCACTGTGAATCATCAACATCAATACACACTGACCAATTTTCTCGTCCTAATGTCAACTGCTCCTCGAGTGTCACCCCAACCACTAGGCGAATTGCTGTCTGCCAGTGGCAAATCTGACATCATCTTCATGTTGAACATCAGCATGAAGATGATGTTCATTTGCACCACAGTCACCTTGAGGTACTACCTCTGTCTTCCAGGCGTAGTAGTGAAAAGGATGATGCTTCAGGGCGATAAGCCGGCTGTGCGCCACTGGCTACAAAATAAGGAACAGAAACGACGTAGATCGCAAGAAAGCTCCGTGTAATCACGCGTAAGTGAGTTTTGCCAAAAAAAATTCGTCATCTCCTTTTTTCCTAACGAGAAAGAAAAATAGCTACAGCGAGAGAGAGAGAGAGAGAGAGAGAGAGAGAGAGAGAGAGAGAGAGAGAGAGAGAGAGAATTCCTAGTGAGGCAGTGGGAGATGCGCAGCAGGCCATCAATCAACGTTGCCCCCTCTGCCTTCCTGCTGCTGTACAGGAAAATGCGTGTATAACTCTCCTTGCCTTACACCAAAAGAGTGCAGGTACGGGTAGTCATTGCTGAGGTGATCGCTTTGGTTGCGATTTGCCGCTGGTGCTGGTGTTGCAGGCGGCGGCCAAAGGAGGAAGGAAAGTTTGCCCAGCTTGCCAGCGATGTTTGCCGAGCAATGAGAAGAAGACGATGAAATGCCAAGAAGGAAATTAGCACTGCTAACGACAATCGGCAGCATCCAGAGTAGTTCCTGCAGCAGCGAAGAGGCGCTGGCAAATCTCCCTGAAGGTTCGCTCTGTGTGTGTGAGCACATAGCACCAGTAAATGGCGCCGCCACTTCTCTGGCGACCACTTCTACTTCCAGGGTTCCCCGAAAGCAGCAGCAGCGCTTCAGGAGTGGAAACCCAACTCCTCGTGAGCAGCAGGTGAAGCGCGCTCGATGGAGGAAATGCCAGCAAGTGGTAAACAACAAATGGGAAACGATGCAGTGAGGCGATAAAGAGTGCGATGAAGTAATGAGCAAGTGTAATGAGAGGAGAAAAGGCAGAAGGAAAGAAGGAAAGAAACGATGAATAGATGAACATAGAAGACGCTGTGCGGTAATACGCAATGCAACAATTGGCTAGGAGAGAGCCAGCGCTGTACAGCGGAGGCGACCACTGTACGAAGGTGGGCAGTACAGGTGAGCAAGAGAGGAAAGAAGTGGTAGTGGTGGTGCTGACAGCAGCAGCAGTAGTAGGAGGAGAAGGAGAAAGAGAAGGATAAAAGGAAGAAGAAAAAGAAGAAGAAGAAGAAAGTGGCCATGCACGTCATCGCAGTGCAACAGTCTGCAGACAGTGCCTCGCTGCTCTCTCACTCTCTGCAACGACGTCGTCGACGACTACGAACCTTGACATTGAATCGTGATAAGCGGCGGCGGCGCAAGTGCGCGCAAGCCGAGAGGCGCCGTCTGACAACGGTGCTCGTGCTAACTGCCTGGCTACGCCGGCGGATACAGTGCTGATGCTGAAAATGCTGCCGCTGCATCCATCACATGACACAGTCAGTGGTCGAGACTGAGACGCTGTCGTACAGTTGGCTGCCGTACCACACCGACGACAATTGCTGTCTCCTCTCTCTCTCTCTTGCTGATGTTGTTGTTGCTACTGCTGGTGTTGCTGCTGGTGCTGCACCGACTCTGAGCTAGAGCATTGCACAAGCCGTGACCATATCAATTGAGTTTATCTGCCGCCTCGCATGCTTGGCTGGCAATGCGCTCTCTGGAACCAGGAACTAAGCCCCCGAAAAGTGGCTGCCGAGAGTGGCTGCACTAAAAGTTGCTTAGCTAAGGTAATATCCTTCCCTGACTACTGTACAGTAGTGGCAGCCTGTCTGTCTGATGAACACATTCGCCTGTTGGACTAGCTCCAATGGCTGGCAATGGCGTTCACCAGGCAAGTGCTGATTGTAGAGCTGCCTGCTGCAGATTGAGAGCAAAAGGCGGAAAAAACATGCTCGTGTCGTGTGCCAATTTGAGACCGGTCGATTTTGGTAACGAAAATGCAAACACACAGTTTAAACTTGGGAGACACTTGTTTGATATGGGGAAATCTAAGGAAGAAGCCCTTTCAAGGTCTCCTTTGCACCTCTTTTTTCTCTCGCCTGTTGATCGTGTGCCTTAACTTGGCTTTTTCGATCATCATCCGCTGGAAACTCTTCTATAATTTCCATAACTGAAAGCAGTGTACTGAAAAAAGTCATCCTCTCTCTCGCTGTTTCTGCAGCTCTAGTCACTTTGAGCTATATTTAACTGTGCTTTTAGCCGCTTCGCCACCAGCTAAACATACACAAACAACAGATTTAAACGTGATAACGGCTGAAAGAAGGGAAAAGAGAAGGAGTAATAACAATATAACTGAAAAATTATAAATAGAAGAGCAGGCGAACTTGAGGGGGCACCACCAATTGAGAGAAAGAGGAGAGACGTGAAGAACAAGAAAAGGAGATCGGAAGGGAAAGAGAGAAAGAGAGAGAGAGAGCACGAATCATAACACTAGGTCCGGGTCAAGTTTATCAGTCGCCGTCTTGAGCGAGTGGCGACAGGAAAAAAGCCGTCTGACAGCGGTGCACTGATACGGGCTGAGAAGTGGGCGCCATGCAGAGAAAAGAGTCAAACGGGTTAAGGTCAGCTGCTGAGCGCCGAAGAAGGCGAGAAGGGGTCAAAGCGACCTGTAAGTCTCTCACTTACTCGCTCCTTCGGTGAGCTTGACCTCGATCTATTCTGCTACAGTAGTGTCAAGCGACAACAGGCGATGTTCCTTTTCTCTCTTTCTCTTTCTCTTTTCTTTTCTCTTCCATCTCGGGCGCCAGTGCACTTTGTTGTTCATTATCCTCTGCGCCAAGACTTGCCATTGACACAGATTGAGGTCTGCGCTCTCTGGCGCGGCGACTGAACTCGGACACAAAGTCCAAAGAAGAAAACAAAATCGAGATCGACTGAAACGGTGTGGCAAGTGAGTAAGTGAGTATGTGTCTCCTTCTCTACTTTTTGCAGTGTGTATTTCTATGTCTTTCTCTTTCGCACTAAGTCAGTGTGTGAATGCAGCAAAGCTAGGCATGGAAGAAACAGAAAACGTCGAATGTGATGAATGCGAACGAGTATGTGGCCAGTGACGATCACCGAGCACGAGAGAAATTCAAAACAAGGTCAACGGCGTCTGTGTGGTGATGTGCTGCCGCGGCTGACTGACAGACAGACAGACGACTAACTGAAGGAAGGCACACCGAGGCAACCCAATTAGGCCACCGATAAGGAAAGACGCTGACACTGAGCGAGGAAGTGATCGAATGGCGCGCAAACCACCACTGCGCTGGGTCAAGTTTCCCCTGTGCAAATTGAAGCACTTCAAAGCACATCACAAACACAACGGTCGTCCGCCCACGCAAACGCCCTTTCACTCAGGCAAGCACAGGCTCGTCATGACAAGCTCAAACTAGCCACGAAATGGGAGATTATGTAAGGGGACTGTAAGAGAGAGCACTTACAATATCGCTTGATCAGTGTCTTCTTGTAGCTTGGCTTGTTTGCCCCTGGGGGACCTCCGCCACCACCGGCAGAAGCGGCTGCCGAGCCAGAAGAGGAGGATGACGAGGTGCGGGTGATGCGTCGCTGGTCTTCACAGCCGCTGTTCTCCTCTGAACTGCTCAGTTCCGGTGAGTATGATCGCTTCCGACTGGGCATACTGAGGTCGAGCACAATGTCATCTTCATCCGTCATCGTGGTCGACTCTTCCGAGTAGGCGGAAGAGATGGAGGTGGAGTCCGAAGAGGAGGACAGCTTCGGGTGGGAGGGCGAGTGACGTGAAGAGGGGGCAAATGGTGGCGATGAGGTGGCGCGCAGTAGGTGCGGCACATGAGAGGGAGAATTGGAGGAAGAGGGCGAAGAAGAAGACATCGGTGGCGATGAGGAGGAGGAGGAGGAGATGGTAGAGGAGCGGATGAAGAGATGGAGGTGCAGCTGGGCGATGCCAGCGAGTGTCGAGGGGAGGTGATCATCAAATTGCCGCTGCTACTTGTCGCCACTGCTCCCTGCGAACTGGGGCTCTCTTCCGGTGTCCACTGCCGGCTCACCAGGTGAATACGATTGGCGGCCGAGGAGCCGAGCACTGTGGTGGAGGAGTCCACCTTCACCTGTGCAGTGGCGCCAGCACTGGCTTCAGCGGAAGTGCTCACTGCAGCGGCGGTCATCTTCGACGGTGTCAAGCTGTGGTGGTGCACCGACGGGTGTGAGGACTCGAGAGAGGGCGGTCGAGGCGGCGTCGGTACAACCGACTGTATCATCAGAGTTGTTGTCATGGCGGTGGTCAGCACTGTCAACTGGTATATGTGTGATAATGTGCGCAAACAATTCAACTTGAAAAAAAGAGGAGGACCGGAACCACTAGGAGAATGGCGCCAAAATGGGCGCAATCGATTGATTGGCGTGAATGCAACAAGCGCCGGTTAGGCTGCACAGCGGAACTAGTAACTGGGAAGATTCACTGAATGAGCGCAGAGGGAGAGAACCGTCTAGTGCGGGGTAGTGTGCGGCAGTAATTAGGTGATGATGAGGCAATTCACAGTATATTGGCCACTGGTATCATTACCAACAGTAAACACGTTACGGGCAATGTGTGTGTGTATGTATGTATGTGTGTTGTCAGTAGATGATGGCAATCGGTGTTGCACTGAAAACGCAATGGACTGCAGTAGAGCACTGTTCGCGCGCTCTTCACCAGACACACGCTTGCGATCTTGCTCAGACGAGACGCCGATTGACACTGAAAACTTAAAACCTCGTTCCCGCACACTGCCGCTGCCGTTCGGTGAGAGAAAGAGAGAGAGAGAGAGGATACTGGCATAGGAGGCAGCAGGCAGAAAGCAAGGCGAGAAGACTCGTCTGTCGTAGCGGTAGTGAGTTGTACTCCAAGGTTGCTACTGACTGCGTACGCAGATCCGCACTGACACTACCACAGAGTTCTGCTAGTCTGGCGGTGCTGCAGCGCCGTTGTCTGCTACAGTGCGGTAATAGTAACACACAGGGCAAGGGAGAGAGAACAGACGCTAGCATAGCAGAATCTGTGTCTCTGTGCCCCCATTGCCTTCTCAGTCGGCCAGCCAGAGAGCGAAGGGGAAGTCAATCGACGCTGGCAATTGTGCCGGCCGGCTCATTCAGCCAACACACACAGCAGACAGTTTTAGACTACTTTGGTCCAGGCCGGACCGAGAGCACAATTACCACCATGAGCACTAGCACCACCTCTCTGCTGACTTGCTTTCAGGGAAGCACAATGCACTGTGTCCGCCAGGGAAGTGAAGGGAGGGGGACGAGGGGAATGAATGAATGGGGCCACGAGGTCCCCACTGGCTCACCATGGCCTTGCACTAGGTCAGGTCACACCTGACCACTGCAGAGGTGAAGTGAGGATGATCGAGCTTGAGCCAAGGCAAAGGATGGCTTGCCCCCAGCTCAAAGTTCCCTTTGCAGTTGGCTGTATGCTGCAGTTGTGCCGCCAGTGCCTGCCTGTCTTCTCCACAATCATCGACTGAAGCAGCAGCGAGTGAGCTCATGTGTGAATGAACGCGTTCAAGGCCCACAATCAAATCAACACTGCCTCGCTGACGACTGAATGTGCCGTTTGGAGTGAGCACAGAGAGCACTGCCGAAAGAAGGTAGGAGAGAACAAACAGAAAAGTGCAGCAAATATATTAGGCCTGGTTTCGTTTGTTTGCCTCACGAGAACGTAGGTGCAATGTGCAAATGTTTAGTTCCGTCTTCGCGAGGAGGAATGAAAGCGCATAAAAGTGAAGAGCGCAGAGGCCTAGAGAGGACAAGTGAGAATGAAGACGGCGAGCAATGGAGAGCACGGTGCAAGTCCCAGGCTGGTGCACTCGACGCGCGTTCGGTATGCGGAACAGGACTAGGGGACTAGAGAGGAAGAAGCAAAAAAAGCTAGACCACTGCAAGGGGGCAAAGTTCACTAGAAGTTGACCGAAAGGAAGAGAAAAGACGTAGTCAGTGTGAAAGGAGCACAAATTGGGTCGAATAAACGACCGCACAAAGTGGTCAGCGTTTTAGAAGAAAAAACTTCCCACTTTGAGAGTGCAGTATTTGTGAGGAAGTGCTTAAAAGAAATGCAATTACACTAAAAACAACTTTCAAGTAGGTTTTTAAAGCAACAAAAATGGTCGGCAATAAAAGTTAAAACAAAAGCGAGAAGAGCAGTGAGAAGTGATGAAGCATAACTGTGTTGGCCTAGTTTGCAGTGGGAAAACAAAAAAAATGGCTATGCTAAGGAGCAGTTGGCTAATGCCATAAATATAACAGAGACCGAGATAAAGGGCAGAAAAGCACTCATCAATGTGCCAATAAGGCGAGGGATAGCTGAGAGCTGAGCTGCTGATATTGCTGCAAATCAAAAGCAGCCAGTGAGAGTGCACAAATGGCATGTCCAAACGGACAACCGAACCATTTCCGTGAACCGGTCGTAACTGGAAGGGTCCATTTCCATTGCAAGTTTTCAGTGTTCAAGTAGTCTTAGTAGAAAAAAGAGAGAAAGTTGAACACTTTTTTTCAGTCACTTTGAACTTGAACTTGAAGTGTGGTGCAAGTCAACTTTTTGGAAACACCAGTGTAGCAGTAACAAAAAAGGCAACGTTAGAGTAATGTCAGGTTGAGGTTGCTCATAAATCGATTCTTTTTTCCGGCAGTTGTGCACAATTTCATAGTGTTTTTTATTCTTCTTACCCAAAACAAAATTTGTAATAAAAAATAAAAAACAACGCATAGGTATTAAGAATTTTGTGCTACTGACACCAAAATTCAATAAATTGTGTTCCTATTGAATTTCTTAGAAGAAAATGAAGGCAATTACTTGGATTGGTAGAGAGCAATGCAAAAACTCAACATGGCTCGAATTTCGCTAGAGTAACTATGGAATAGCCACACAGCAACCACAGAAATGGCCTTGCCAGTGTCCTTGTAGTTGACCGAAAAGACCAAAAGGTCACCGTGGCACTAATCACTGGTCGAGAGGGAAAGGATCAGGAGAGAGAGAGAGACAGAGTGCTCTCAGTTGTCTCCTCGGGCGAGCAAAGCTAATTAGCTGTGCAGCCGGCAGTCTTCCTCTCTCGGCCCGCTCACTGTTCCTGACCACGAAGATCATTACTTGCTGCCCATGCTGAAGGGTTGTCAAGACTGTGTCTGGCTCTGCCACTGCCTGGTTGCCCAAGTTAGTCATTCGCAAAAGAAATGAGTTTGGAAAGAGTGAGACGCAGCGAGCACGTAAGCACAAGCCGTCACCTCGCTAATGGACCCTCCATGTCTGCTCATTACTCGCCTTATTATCGGCACAGTCAGACCAGGCAACGAAAGAAACGAGAGAACACCAAACAGACTGTCAGACTAAGTCAAGACACGTTGTGCCGTGTTCCGGTCTTGTCTCGAAGTACATTTCTCATTTGCATTGGCACTGGTGGTCAGACGGTAAAATAAAAACAAAGACAGCTAACTGATAGACTCACAGAGTCAACTGAACGATTCTAATAACGATCCGTTTTGTTTACTAAAAACCGATTATGAAATGTTGCACTGACAGAAGATGATGAAGGGTCAGTGATTGCAATCACCAGTCTCGGCTATAAATAAAATAGTTCAAACCAGTGTTGATCTATTTCGGTGAGAAACAATCGAACATTTAGAGGTTCCGCTCACAGTAGCAGCAGGACAGCAGAAGTTCGAGCAAGTAGTGCTGTGACTGCCTCAGTGCTCATCTTACAAGCTAGAGTTGTAGGTCAACTTGCGCAGTTACTGCACAAAGACAAACAAACAATTTCAAAACGGTGCAGAAGTTCACATGATGCGATAAGAAGAAGAAGAAGCAAGTCAGACAGTGGATCATGGTTGCAGTGATAAGGACAAGTAACTGACTAGTCGTAGTGATAGCTGTCCAAGCCCATCCGCTCATCTCTCTCTGTCTCTTCGAGCCCGCATTCAGCGATAGAGCAAGTTAATTGTCCATTACGCAAGCTCTTCTTCCCATGCGAAGAATTCTTCGCTCTTCTTCTATTTCTTCACTTTTCTCCCACTACCCTCATTGCCATTCATGGCATCTCGTTGCTGAGTAGGCCCAGTTGGCTGTTCTCTTGCGAAAACGTTCACTTTTCACTTCCTCTTAGCATCATCATCATCATCAGCTTCGTTTTCTTAACATTGTTTTCATTTCCACCCCTCGTTAGAGGTTAAAGGTGAAGTTTCTTGCTTCTTGAAGAGCAGGCGGAGTTCTGCCTCAACACAACACATCAACTTATTTGGCAGCACACGAAATGAATGCTTCAGACATAAAATCAGTTTCTGTCACTGACTGTTATTGCCGCATCAGTGAGAGTTGTCAGACAACTTTTTTGAAAAGAACGCTAAAATACCCGGTAACTTTTTTATGAGGGTAGCACCGGTGCTTGGAAAGTGATTACAGTGAACGCGCGCTTACTAGTTATCTGGATTTATGCAACCAATTTGCAGTTTCTAGATTCAAGTGCAAGTTAGACAGTCAAACAGTAAGTACACAAAGCCCTTGATCAAAACCCAGATGCTCACGTAAACAAGTTTTTTGCTTTTAAACTAGCTAGCAGCAATAGTTGGACAAACGCAACAAAAGTAGGGTATAATTTTGAGTGAGTGAGGAAACGAAAATTACTGATTGAAGCCACCGAAGCGAGACCAAAATGCCCTGTAATCTCTTACACAACCCTCTGAGCATTGCAACTCTGTAGAAAACGAGAATTTAAGCGTAAAGTTTTCTGGGTGAAAGTCTGTGCAAATGAAAACATGTGCCAAACTGGTGGCGGGAAGTAGTCAGACGGGAAAAGAAGGCCAGTGTCTGCAGGCAGGCAGACAGACAGACAGACAGTGAGTGAGAGGAAATAACCGAACCGCAGTGTGACGCGACCGTAGCCAAAAATATATAATATAATAAGCCGCCAAGTTTCCAGACAGACTGCCAGACAGATAAATGAACGTGTGTGCACCAAAAGGCAAGGGGAAAAGGAGAGGGAAAGAAAGAGAGAGAGAGAGAGATGGAGCGATTCCAGCTAACCAGCTATCCCCACCGGACGAAAGACACTTCCAGGGCTGATGGAGATGGCGAAATGGACGAGGCGAGGGGTGCAAAGGGGCAAGAGTCCTCCGCTAAGAGCCCCATAAACTAAGCCTGGGCACCCATCAGTGAGCAGACTTGAGATGGTGAGAGCAATCTCCATTTACACTGATCACCGCCATTGCCACCCGCTGCAACCTTGAAACCTAAATGGCTTCAAATCGGCATCATCGGAAATGAAGAGAGTGAGCTGAGACAGTGCTGAAACCGGGAGAGAGGGATGATAGCAGCGTCAGTAAAAGCACACCATTCTGATCATCACTCCTCCATAGCGTCAGCGGGTGGTGCTCGCAGTGTGTGCAGATGACAATTGAACGAAGAGGATACTGCGATGGCCAACAAAGGAAAATGGACACAGAAGCCATTATTGCTGGGACAATGACTTCCACTGCTCGTTTCCCTTTAATGATAGCCGATCAACTGCTCGATTCCTAATTTAAAATCTGCAAGCTAACCAAAAATAGAAAGTGGAAAATTTTCAGTGCAGAGGAAGAGACAAGAGGGGTACACTCATAAGCTGGCGTAACCAGGCACTGCTTTCCTGTTTGGCCCATTGGCAGCAAGTGGCGAGACCAAGTCGATGCGGCCAATTTCAGCGGCTCTTTCCTTCCCTTTCCCCTGCTCTCTTTCACTCTTTAGCTTCACCGCAGACGCGTAAACCCACAAACCTCCAAACCTAAACAGCAGAAGAAGAAAGAGGAGAGTAGTGCCACCCGCACTGACGACCATTTCGCTTTGTGATAGCCGGGTGGTTGTTCAGCTCTTCCGCCGTCTTCCCCAGTGAGACGCTCATAAATCGCTGCTTGCTCATTGCCCAGAAACACATATTTATTTGCGGAATAATCAGCCAGCAGACAGTTTCCACTGGTTTGTTAGCACTGGTGCGGTACTGCACCAACAGCGCTGGCACTACAACAACCAGAACAGCCATCGATCAGTCTCAATTACCGAGAACGACGAAAAGGCGCAATGAGAATGTGGGCAAAGCTAGACGCACTATCGTTTGCTCAAAAGATGCAGAAAAAATCTGTAAGCGACCATCGATCATGCGTCCTGAGTGATGCAAAGTAATTAGGCACTTGCTACTGTCCTCGTCTTTTGGCTCCAGCAGCATCATCAGCCGTTGCCGCCGCCACCACCAAAGCAGCAGCAGCACTTATTCATCTGCTGATTATTATTACGCCTGTACGATGCAGCAGTGCTGCAGGAGCAGCCTGCCGTTGGAGTTATAAAAATATCCTTGCCATTAGGAGCGAGGAGAGCCGCCAAGAAGTCAAGGCAGTGCAAGGCTCCCAAGTGGACGTGTCTGCTCTTGTCTCAGTGCTGCTGTCGGAGCACATTTGCGCGACCAAGTTCAACATGCCGCGCTTGTGACTTGGCCATTAGACGACAGCATCGCTGGCGCATTTTACAAGAGACAAATAGCAGCAGCAGCAGCATTGCAGCCTGTGTATGTTCAATGAGGCTATATAACAACGCCAGTAGAAGTCAAATGGAAGGGGGAGAGAGAGAGAGTGGATAGACTTTGTCGACAACAACAGGCAAATAATCTGCTTCAGTTGGTGGCTGGCCGGTAGGGCGGCGTGAGCGCGGTGGCTGCGTGCGCCGGGCGACCACGAATGAACTCGTACGACCATGAACCCAAGCCCGGAGCTGGCAGAAGAGGGGAGAAGACGAGTGCAGCGTAGTGAGAGCCAGAGAGCCAGCAAGTGAAACGGCCAACGGCAGCACTCACACATACGCACACACTCTGCCATTGCCTGTCCTACGTTGTAGGCAGTGTTCCCTCTTCTTCTTCTTCTTCTTCTTGAACGGCAGCACTGCCATCACTACCCAGCACTATCAGCTACCACCACTGCAACCAGCCCCGGTCTGATGGTGCTGATGATCATTCCCCTCTCAAGAGCTCGTAGGCACACCACAGCAGTAGCAGCAACAGCAAATTATTAGCGCAAAGAGCAGCGCCTCAAGAAGAAGTAGCAGCAGGAGAAGCAGAAGATGAGACATTAGGAGAAGGAGAAGAAGACAAGCAGTAGTTGAAACGGAAAAGTTGTATCAACTGAGCTGGCCGGTGCCCCCCAACACCGGGTGCAGGCAGGCCAGCTCACCCAATCATCACCAAACTGCTAACTAAGCTGCGAACCGACTCACAGACACAACTTTCTCTCCTACACCAACTTTCTTTCCTTGCCATCACTTCCACCAGTAGAAGATAACTCAATAGATAGCCGCACATTAATGCCAACGAAAATAAGGAGAACACTCGGCCAAAAAGAAGGAAAGAAAGAGAGAGACTGTAGACGTCAACAGGAGGAGATAGAGAGAAAGAAAAAGAGCAAGAGTAGGGCAATGACAAGTTCCAGGCCTGAATGATAAGTAGCAGGGGAAAATTAGATGCCGAAATAAGTCGATTCGCGGAAAAAAGGCAAAAGTGAAAGTAAGAGAATTAGAGTGGCAGAAACAGTCAAAGTACATTGAGAGAATAATGAGAATCGTGCCGACGGTGCTGGCATGCCATCCTCGGACAGTGGCTAGGTGCCTCCCTGTCCTGTCCCTGCCATTCACCACTGCTCGCTTACATAACACAATCAATCGAACGTGTCTATGTGCATTTAGTGCGAAGGTTTACTGACACCACTGCCATTGCCACCATCACCACCACCACCACCACCAGCATCAGCAGCGAAAACAGTGTACTACGTGTTGACGCACTCGAAGCAGTAGCAGCCGAGGAGAGCCGTACAAGGCAACTCCCGACAGACAGCAACACTGCCTTGCTCCATTGCAACTGCTCTCTGCGCTGACAAAAAAGAGGAACTTGAGGTGCACTGGCAGCACTTGGCCGATTTCAAGGTTAGGAGGACGTTGACGAGAAGAAAGACAGAGGCTCGAGCGCGCGCGTCTCATCACAGTCCCCTCACTGGCTCGTAGCGAATGGAATAATTTGCAATTTGCAAAATGTATCTCCAGTGTGTTTGAAAGGAGAGAAGAGACTCACTCAGTCAGTTAGTCAGCGAATGAGTGAGTGGCTGCTGTAGCGATTGGGTGACGCGATAAAGGCGTAAAATAAATGACAAGGGCAGAGGGAATGTTGGCGCAGAAAGGAAAAAGGTGGGTTTGCCAAGAACTGCCACCAAAAAAGAGCGTCAGATGATCGCCCAGCGGATGGATTGCCCCCTTCTTGGCAGTGGAGGAAAGTGGCCCGGTGCTTTAGATGCACTGCACAGCCAGCTTCAGAGACTGCCACTGCGCTGAATCGTCGTCGTGTACCGGCAGAGTTCATTATCATTTAGTCGAATTGCCGCCAAAAGTCAGATCAAACAAGCACAAAAAGGATTAGAGTACAAGAGAAAAACGACAATATGACAATCAGTAAAACTCATTCTCACTGTCGCCCAATTCACTTGAATTTTAGAGCAACTGTTGATAGGCTCAAATCTATTTAGCACAAAGAAACTCATAGTGAGTTGTTTTTGCAAAAACGGCATGGGCGAATGACCGACAGAGGCACAGGAAGAATCAATACGGGAAACAGGGGTCGCAGAAGACATCAGGTGGTGTTTGCAGTGCAGGCCTGTAGTAATGATCTGCTGGCCTTGACTGCTGATGAGTAAAGTGCTGATGGGCATTGGCAGGCGAGGGCAGCACAAAGAGAGATCGGATGTAATTATCACCGCGCTCACATACACACACAAACACGGCTGAGCCGTTGCATCCGAGCATATGTTGCATAAGCACAGGCCAGGGCAATGCCAACTGATGGAATATCCGCCAGTCCCTTCCAGCGCTCAATGTAGGCACAGCCCTTTCCCTTTTAACGACGACTACCTTTCCACTGAATGTACTCCCTGAAGAAGGGTCAGATGAATGACATAACTGCCACAAGAAAGGGGAAAAGGTTAGGAGATTACAAGGGAAAGACGGTGCTCTGACAGCATTGATATGCTGATGAGTGCTGCCAATAAAACGGTCAGCTACCTAGATCGCAAAGGGAAGAAAGGCTGTACAGAGAGCCGAGAAAGCATGAGAGAAAAAAGTCGGGTCGGCAAGGACAGGAAAAAATGAAGAAGACGACGCAGTGAAGAAGAAGGCCCGTTCACTGGAAGAATGTCTGGGCAGGCGGCAGTTGGCCAGACAATACAGTGGTGCGTAACCCATGACCTCGACCCCTTCGGCACTGATTGACGCGACTCAGCTGTCTCGGGACTGTGCACCCTGAGAAGGGACCGTGCTCTGCGCGGCGATGAAAGGTTGCTATTCTTAGTCGAGACTTTGCGCACTCTTCAGCACTCACTCACACACTGCCTGTCTCTCCGCAGTCATTCATTCTCTCACTTACTTAGACAGTCAATTGTTCGACAGTTCAATGTCAGTCGGTGCGGCCGCTACGGCAGCGAAAAAAGGTCAAGAGATCAAAACGGTAACGGGCTGGCAGTGCGGTGCAAGGCAGACACAACTTCAAGTCGATGGACTTGAAAATAGTAGAGCATTTCCCTATTTTAGTCCGTCCGCCAGCAGTGGACATGGCTGCACTGTCAGCAACTCAGTAAAGGCTTTATACGGCAGCTCACCACTGCTGCTGCTGCTGCTGCTCGGGTTAGCCGCTGCCGTTGCCGAAAAAGGTCAGGAAAGTGGTGGCGATCAGTGATCACCCTTTCTCATTGTGCACTTGTCCTGGTCGTGACAGCCGTCTGACGATCACTGCATACGACTTGCTGCACAGTCAGTGCAGTGGCTGTCGTAGACGAAGAGAAGAGCCGAGGGAACAAAACTCGCCAAACGGTTCACACAATGCACGTCCCCTTGACCTTTAAAGGCAAGACAACTTTTTATTGTCACGCACTGCTACACTGTGGCGACTTTAACCGCAGAGTGCCCCAGAAGTGTGACGCACCGGCGATGGCTGCCACCACCCCACCACCACCACTACCACCATCAACATCAGCATCACCACCACCACCAGAACTGACAGTGCTTGCCTTCTAAAGCTCTGTCTTTTAGATGCTCCCTCACAATGACAATGAGCTCCCTTTCGCCATTTAGACGACAGCAGCACTTGATGAACGTAAGAAGAAGAAGAAGAAGACAATAGTGCCATTTGAGTCACGTAATGAGACCAAAAAGCGACAACGACTAAAACAACAACTAAAAAGGACAAGGGGACAACGTTGATGAGGAAGTGGAACACAAAAGTGAGGATAAGGAAAATCAAGGTAGATCATCAACGGCAGCGCAGTGTGTGACTGCTGCAGAAAAGGACAAAGCAGAAGAGCAAAGGGGTTAATGCAGAGGTAGTCGGTGGACGGAAGAGGCAGCTGTAATGTGGCAGTGCTCCAATCACACTTCTCCAGTGAAGACATAAAAGGCAGTCCCGTGATCAGCAGCAGTATATCGCGGGCAAATGAAGTTCGTGCACATGTGTAGTAGAGGCGACTGATGAGACTACTGCCAATAATGCCAACATAATCAACAAATATACACCGTTTGAGGCCCACTAGAGGAACTTTCCACAACTTAAAAGTGGCACTTCACACACTGAAAAGGCTCCTAAGGATAAGTTGGCTGTTATCGCACATGTTTATTGAGGAAAAGATGTGCCTTTTGTGCTTCACTGGCCGCTATAATTAGCGAAGTCTTTCACTGCAGGGAAATGTCGCTCTATAACTCTTGCTTTTGCTGTAGTAAATTCCATTTTAGTGTTTAGCTCTAGTTAGATCACTGGGTCACATGGTCAGCAAGTGGTGGCAGCAACAACGACTTTTCCAGGAAAGGGACTCTAAAGGGGCAGTACACACAGTCTGTGTAAATCAGTTCAGTGAGTCAGTGTCAAGGGGAACTAAGGTCCAGTGACGCGGCTGCAGTTGAAGTTCAAGTGGAAGTTGTAACTAGTCGACCACAACGACAACAACAACAGCAGCAGCATGTCACCGCACTCCAAACACTAATGTCATTATGTCACCGCTAATGAACAGTTAGTTCAGAATTAGCAAAGCAAATCGATTTGATCCTTTGCAGAGATACTATCACTGTCTACTGCATTGCACAAACAAGTTGGCCAAAAATGCTAGCCACTAACAGTTAGCGAGTAGCGAGTAACAGCAGTGCAGACTGTGCAGCAGTTGTGCACAAGTCTACAACAGGCAACTGTTATCAGTAGTTGCCGAGTAGAGCCTATCAGACAGATGAACAACAACAACAACGACAAGAAGAGAAGACAAAACTGGCAATACCGGACATGGACAAGCGCCAATGCAGCCAAGAGCACTGCCGCTGCACTACCGCAGCAAAGCATTGTACAGCAATTAGATAGCTGCCTGCAACACCGCCGCCAACAGTCCTCTTTGACACATTGACAATTAACTAATGAGCACCATTGAACACTCTCTCTTTGTGCTAATTAGCGCACCGCAGTCAGCCACACAGAGACAAACTGGTAAATGGAAGTGCACAGACACACACACATCAACCAGAGAGTGATAGTGCATAGTGATGATGATAGCACATTGGGATGATGAGACACACTGCACAAGAGAAAGAGGGGCAATCAGACAGGTCGACAACGGTAGAATGGTCGTCGCAGCACTGATCTCATCACCTCAGTATCATCGTCATCGTTTCCTAATCGCCGCTGACACCTCTACACTGCTGCGTAATCCTTTCCTCCACACATCCCAAGCTGTGGCGGAGTACTTCATTCCAAGTATGGTTCAACCCCCAAACGCACCCATTATACTCACTGTCCAAACTGGAGCTGACTATTTAGATAAGATAGCGCATTGCATACATTGTGCTCTATGGACAGTGAGCAAAGAAAGCCGATTGGGAGACCAGAAGAGACCATTATCAACGCAATGCGCCAAGAGCATGAGGAGAGAAGAGCAAAAAAGAATATAAAAAATAAGCAATAAACAACAATATAATGTCTAAATAGATAAGAAAAGTGCTAACTTGCTAGAAATAAGTCAGACGATGACAGGCAATGACGCCACAGAAAACGGAACTGAAGTGCAAAAAGAAATACAGGCGGTTTAAAATAGCCACTAAAAAACAAAATCATTTATTTAAGCCTTTGCTTTCTCAAAACTTTTAACAATCTGTCTACTGGAATCAATAAATTCATTGGTTTAAAAACTAGCAATCTTTATTAAAAAAGAAACCTAAAAACATTTCTGAATCACGTTCCTCTTAATGTGCCTCAACCCAAAAGGAGTTGAGCAGAGTGTGTCTTATCGCCATTGGTCATCAGCTGGAAAATATTTGTAATCGTATTAGTGTTCAATAGATGTGCAGGCAGCCAAGTCTGCTTATGCAAAAACATCATAAAAAGAAAAAACCCGAGCATGGGTTGAGCAAAGTTCAAGTTCAATTGAGTTCATTACAATTGAACAATATAGTATTTAAATCAACACCAAATCGTGCGATATTGACTAGTACACAAAAAGTGATCATAACCGATACTATGATCAGATTTTGTCTTCCTCACAAGACATTGACAAGAGAAAAAAACTAATCAAAGTGAAAAGTAGCAATGCCAGTAGAAAAAAGTAGCAAAGCAGCAATCACCAATTAACGAGTGGGTGATATGGTAAAGGAAGACAAATGCAGATAAGATAAAACAAAAAAAGTCGTAAGTAGTTATAAGATACAAAACCTAAGAAAAGTTCACTTTCTGATCTGCTGACGAGTTTGAAAAAGTGCGCGGTACAAGTTTGTGGTAGAACAGTAACGCCACCTACTGCACAACGACTAAAGTGAAAATGCTAAAATATTAATTTTTTTCAGCACAATGACGCCACCTACTGAGAGTGATACAAACAACAACAAGAAAGACGGCTGTAAGAAAGTAAAGTGGCGGGAACGAGTTATTGGGCGCCAGGGCGCCATGCGCAGCTCAAAGCTGTCAATCAACTGCAACTTTATTCAAAGGCTCGAAGAGAGAATTTCTCTTCTATCAAAAAAGGAAAAACTCTGCAACTGTTTTGGTTTCGGACGTCAGATGGCGATCAGAGCTTCGATTCGAGGCACTTTCCGAAGAGAAACGAAGCCTGTTGCTAAGGGGCGCCATTTGTGTTTCCCGTTGCCTTTGCTGAATGAATGCTTTGTGGCTGTAACAATGGATCCCATTACCGAGTGATTACCTCGAGTAACATCCGCGCCAGCCAGCGGACAACAATGGAACAGACTGAGGCTGACGGAGAAGACAACCACTGTTGAAGCTCTATACTTAGCACAGTGATCTCGCGGTAGAGACCAGCATCTGTATGGCGCAGTGCTGGCCAGTACGAAGCTGCATGACAATAGAAATAGAAAGTAAATTGTGCTGCACAGTACTGCTGATGATGGTGGCGAGTTGCCGCAGCAGATGGACGGTAATCGTCGTGGAGGAATATTGCCCACCGAAGCAACTCACCAGTGCAAGTCACTCTAAAAATAGCGAAAAGTGAAAATGTGCGAAAATAGATAAGAAAGCGGTGAGAGGACAGTGGAAAGGTGAGTGAGAGTGAGTGAGAGACACTTGAGAGGGAAGACAGCGGTTGGCAAAGCAAACAAGTGAATGACAACTTTCTCCAGGAGTTGTCTGTGCCTAATGAGAACGACAGCCAAAAGGGAAAAGTGCAACGACGCAAAGGAGAGCGAAAGTGATTGACAGATTGGCAACGTCGATTGTCACTGGGGAGGACACACAATGGACAACTGGTGCTGGCGTGGCGCCGCCGATGTGAGCGACAAGCAGTAAATGGTCTCGGCGTCGGCGTCGGCGTCGGCGGTGCGTGTACCGGTAAGTGTGTAAACAACAAGTGAACACGAGCAAGGCAAAGCGGTGCCAGTGGTGATGGTGCCTCAGCTGATCCAATTAGAGACAGCTCGAAAATTAGCAGCAACAACAGACAACGGACACACTGGAGTTGAAGCACCAGCACTGATTTCTTTTCATTTGGATGGAGAAGAGGAGAAAAAAAGTAGAGCAAGCAAGTCTAAGCAAGCAAGATGACCTGTCAATAAGTCGCTTAGAGGCGCGAAAAAAACTCCTGCTGATCTGCCATTTCCTGACGCTAGCGCTGGAGTGACCGTTTGCTATGGCGCGGTGCCTCACACAGTGCCACTGCACTTTGACTAAAGGCAAAGAAGACAAGTTTTCCTACCTGATAAGGATGAGTCGCTCTTGCTGTTGACAAAGTTGTGCTGGTTGCCGTTGAAGAGACTCCGGTGGTGGAGATGGTGCGATTGCTGAGACTGCACTTGTTTGCCGTTGTTTCCAGTGCCGCCGTTGCCGGGCCCCTGACGAGACGCCTGAGGCTGACTTAGCAAAGACTGGTCACTGCCTGGCAACTGCTGCTGCTGTTGAGTCTGCTGCGCTCGCTGTTGTTGATTAGGGTGACCAGCAAGAAGGGCGTTCTGCAGAATGGAGCCCGATTGCGGCTTCTGGGAGGTGCACGAGGAGGGCGTCGGTGTGGTAGAGTCAGGTTGCGGAGTGGGAGTCGCAGTTTGGGCGCGAAGAGCATGCAACTGAGAGCTCTTTGATTGCAAACTACCGTTCGGTGAGGTGCTGGCTGCAGACTGTCGTGAGGACTGAGAAGCGTTACCACGAGATTGCAGCTGACGATGTTGTTGTTGTGCTGTGCTGTTGCTGTTGCTGCGGCGCTGATTGCGGTGGTGGTGGATGAGGCAAGTTAGGATTGGTACGCATTCCAATGGACGGCGAGTTGGGCCCACCATTATTAGCATGCATCGGCACAAAGCCATTGGTGGAGCTACCCGAGTTTGTGTGATGCAGTACTATCTGAGGTTGCGGCTGTCCTCGGAGAAGGGAGTTCTTCTGGTTGCTTCCCCCATTGCCGGCAAGAATTGAGATGTGCTGCTGTTGCTGCTGTTGTTGTTGCTGCTGTTGGTTGGAGGAAATGTTCATATGGTTGTGGTGAATGATGGTGCTTGGGGTGGTAGAGGGAGTCGGTGAGACGCAGTCATTAGAGGAATCACCACTGGAGCCAATGGTTGTGATGCCCGGCAGATCGTCGAAACTGGTCGGACTTGTGCGTGTAGAGTTGGAGATGCCATTGCTCACCGGTCCACTGCCGAACAGGCCATTAGGGCCGGTGGTGATATCACAACCAAAGTCAATGGTTGACGATATCAAGGTGCCGTTTCCGTTTGAAGGACTCGAACTGGTCGAGCTGGAGTTGGGCGCCATCAGCGAGGGACACATCGACGAGGGACTGTTTGCGGAGAGACCAGTAGTGAGGCCGTTCGGTGACATGGCCACCAACTGAAGACCGTCACCACCGAGGCCATTGCCATTGTTTAGCAGCTTCTCCGGATTGGTCAACAGAAGGTGTGTGTCTGCCACCTCATCGAGATCATCGAGAATAGAGTCAAGATCACAAAATGCATTTGCGTTGCTGTTTGATTCGAGGTCTTCATCCAAAAATTTGGACAGATCATTAGACGTGAGCTCATGCAGCTCTGGCGGGCCTGTATCGCTCACCGAAGTTACACCAAAGTCCTGGAAAATGAAAAGCATGTCAGTACACAATCAAATCAGTTTAGCTTTCATCCGCTTACCGAGTGAGACCACAGGACGTGGTGGTGGTTTTGTTCCGAAAGGAATCCCGTCATTTGGTTAGACGTCAAAAATGGAATAGTAGTCATCGTAATGTATTAGTCTGTGACGATGCTTGTTCTTCTCAAAAAAGGTTCGAAAAGAAGCAATGAAAAGGGAATAAGATTCTCTAAACAAAATATCACAAAGAGAAGATCTCAGTTTGGGTTGTGTGTTTCTTAAACTTGTTATTTGTTGTGCAGCAGTTTCTTTTTCTTTTTCTTTGTCTGGTTGACGGTAAGTTTAAAATTTAAAGTGATGCTCAGCAGAAGAGATGAGACGGCGAAATTATCATCAGAATAGTTCAGCGTAGACATAGTGGCGGGTCATTGATAACAATTTTACAGCTAAAACAAAACTGTTGTGTAAGGTAGAGCTATTCAAGAGGAGAGACAAGGAAAGATGCGCCAGAACGAAGAGTGGTGAAGAAGAGGAGGAAGCAGTATCACAAATGAAAGTAGACTCCTGTAACAATAAAAAAGAAGAATATTAATCAAGGTGGAAATGAGAAGAGACTTATAAGACAATTCGACACGATTAGAAATCAATTTCCCCACATTGCCGGCAAGTCGAGTTCAATCTAAAGCCAATCAAATCTATAAATGTGTGATTCGAATACAAAATAGACTGTGCCTCAATGGTGAGTGCATTAATTGTGCATGTTCATGCCTATCCATTTAGTTTTTGTAGTTTGAAATTGTCCTCAAGTGGCACAAATGACCAAATAGATGTTAAAGTTTCAGTTCACTAGGACTGCTCCCTAAATGGCCATTGGCAATTGTACTTTGCATAGTAATCTTACTGCACAGGTAAATGTCTGTGGCTTGATCTGATAATGTATCTTTAATACAATGCAGCCAAGACTTTGTACTTTGCAATCACTCGGCAGTGGTGCGCCACCTGTGCGTTCTGGATCTTCTCTGGTGTCGATCAATGGTCGACTGTCAACTCTAATTTGAATCATAAACAAACCCGCGTTGAAGCGGGCGTACACAATCATTCTACCACAGCAGACAGTAAGTCAATGGAAAACAGTGAATGAAAATTGTCTATAGAGTGCAAAAGGGACAAAATCGAGAGACGATCGAGAGGGAAAGTGATCGAGTGCATGTACCAGAAAGGAAAGAAGAAGAGTGGACAATTGAATGAAAAGAAATTAGAGCAGACTCAGACAAAAGTGCTTGCAGACTAACTCTAACCAGTAAGGTGTACCTGTTACTAGACTTAAAAGAACGCCGATCACACAGATCAATTCGAGCAAGACTAAAACACTAAAGACTAGCACATGTGGTGATTGAAGCAATGACAAGTACAGCTCCCTGACGACACCATTGCGGGGGAAAATTCTTTCCGAACTGATTGACAATAGAGCAGGAGAGAACAGACGGGGGCTAAATCGGTGGCAAAGATGGAAGTAGTGCGAAGGCGTGCAGCACACAAATACTGCCCGCCTAACCTAGAAATGCGCAACAACTGTCCACTTGCAAGTGAAAGGGGGCACCTGACAGAGACTGGCGCACCACAGCAGTCACCACCTGTTCAAGTACTAGCCTGCACACTCGCCGCTCAAAATAGATGACAACACAAGTGGCCGAAAACGCCCACAAGCCAACAGCAAACTCGTGTTTTAGTTTTAGTCTTTTTACCTCAATAACAGACAATGCTTTCTTAATCAAATGAGAAGATGAAGTCCAAAGGGAAAGCGCACAAGATAGAGCGCCGCTGCCAATTAGTGCACAATCAGCGTTTGCAGACTTTAATGCACGGCATCACGAAGGATGCATCTCAGTGACTAAAAGTACCTGAGCGCATAACTTCAGGTGCTAATTGGAAGATGAAAAGAGAGTAATGCAAAGAGTGAAAGGAGATGGATGGAAAAGCAGTGCAGGCAGGCAGTGCACACAATCCTCGACAGTTATGATCAATGGAGAGAGAGAGAGAGAGACTACGGAGGGAGCAGTGATAACCGCGGGAACGCGTAGTGGTCTCAGCGGTGGCCACTGTCCACCACCATCATTGCTGGCCAGTGTCCGAGCCCGGCCGCGTGCTGATTGCCCCTTCCATCGTGTGCAATTAAGTCCGAAAGTGAAAGGAGGCCATCCAAACTGAGCGAGAGAGAAAGTTGATCGTGTATGTTAAATTAGTCTCTCCTTTTTTCTGCACTACAGAGGAACTCTTTCACTCTTCGCAACAGCAGACGTTAGAGCTGCTCAGTCGTTCGGGCAGAGGAGAAAGTTAAAAAATAGGCACTGCCAGGTATATACACGACTGTGTGCTCGTCTGCGACTGTGTTAAATTAAGGTACAGCTGTGCTGCAGTGTGCTAGTGTACGTCCTCACAGTGCCAGTGGCCTGCAACCGTGAGCGGCGGCAATTGAAGCCCTGGATGCCTGCTTTCGGACGCTTTCCCTTTCGTTCTCACTATCGACGAAGAGTGTCCGCTCACTGACGGGACAACAAGTGTCTCAGTGAGAGAAAGTGCTTCCAGTGGAGACAACAGGAGAGAAAGAGAGAGCACATGCAGACACAGACACTTACCAATGGCTATCCAAGGCGCCCGTGCTCGCGCGAGCCGCTTGCAGCACTACACGGTGATTTCTATAAATAAAACAGCACTCTCTTTCTCTCTCTCTCACTCTCTCATCCGAAAGAGCCAGTCTTATTACCCGAACGAGCAAACGTAGTTCGGCTTGCCTGGCGTACATAATGACACTGTGTGCGGGGCTCTCGCCGATGGCTGGTGATTACAACTGGCTGCTTCGGTGAAAGTAACGTCTGCAAGAAGTCTGCTGGCAGCCTCACCAGCGCCGACTTTTGTCTGTTCCCTCTCAGCACGGGCAATTATATCTTGAGGAGAGAGAAACGTTCGTTCATTCGTTTGGCAGGACGAAAGAGAAAGTGGCAGCGTGCGTCGAGGTGCAGCAGCACCACTGTGATGCTCCCTCCTGGCCCCCTCTCCTCTCCACTTTCCCCTCCCGTTCTCTTACTCTGATCTCGGAAACGCGGAAATGAAAGAAAAACTAAACCAACTTTAACTAACGACAAGACTTGCAAGTCGACGTGCAGCAAATGAGCACTGAGCACTCGCTCAACAGCTCAAAAGTGCACACATCAACAGGCAACAGCAATGCAGCAGCAGCAACTAATAACCAAAGGCACACACACACATACACAAACTCAGGCAACGTTGCCGACTGCAGATACACAGCCGCCGACGACGACTACGACGACGGCGATGATGATGATGATGATGAAAGGAGCAGATTATGGTAGCAGGAGCAGTTAGTGATGCAACCGACTGGGCAAATCCAGGAGTCAGTCAGCTGTGGGCTACAACAACAACAAAGATGCAAATCTTTGGCCAAAAGAAGCAAAACAGCAGCGTTTGGCACAACACAGCAGCAGACGAAACTGCAGCAGTGACAGATGGGAAAAGGGGGGAGGGGCAGAAGGCGATTCGCCAGCAGAATCAGGTCATGAGGAATGACTGTGCCAGCAGACAGACAGACAGACAGACAGACAGACGGTGGTGTACATGTTCGGTGGCAGTGATGCTGGCAGCTGGCAGAGAAGACGCCCAACAGTGAGCATGTCCAAGTGGCAGCCAGGTTCAAGGACCTCCACTGACAACACTTCACTTCTATTCCCAACTGCACTCTAATCTGGCGGAATATGTTCAGTTAAAGTTTCACAGTTGTTTTTCATTCTTTGACCAGATTAATTCGGTTCAGCACAAAATAACAGCAAATCTAATTTACTGTTAAAAAAATAGCAAACAAAATGACAGGAACTTGTATAATGAGATTCTCAAATAGGAAATATTAATAGTTTGACGTTTAATTTAATTTAGTTTGTAAAATCAAAATTTTATTTGTTTTTTGAAATGGTCAACCTACAATGTCTTGTGTCAGCTGGCATCTGCACAAAAACTCATTACTGACAGTTTTTATTTTCTGTATATTCCTCCTCGGAAACTGGGCCATGCAGCAGCATTCCCCCTTACGCCCAACCTCAAACTCCATCATCAAAACAATAAAATTCGCATTCATAATGATGAATAAAAGTCAATAAAAGGCACTTCAATTGAAATCACAGTTGGAGAAAGCAGATAGACAGTTGCTAGGAGAATAGAGAAGCTTACTTCAGCCAAACAGCTGCAGCAGTCTATGTGCTGCTGAAACAAAAGGGTGCAATCAGCAAAAGCACTTTTGAATACTCTCACTCTTGATGGTGCGCGCAAGCCTTTGGGAACCTAAATTTAGAGCCGAGGCAAAAGACAACGGCACAAGTGAAAGTATCAAATTAGAAAGAGTGAAGAGAATGAAGACCGTTATCTCGACGCACTGCAGACGACCAACACAAAGACTGAAAAGGGAGAGAAAAAGACAACGACGGTGTTGGTGCACCACTGGGAATGAGCGAAAGGGAAAGGGAAAGACTGGTGAGATGGCGCCCACTGTGTTTCTCTGCCTGAAAGTTGACGCGCATCGTGCCTGCTGCAGAAGAAGTGAATTTGACGAAGTAGTAGTTGTAATTAGATCGAATCATCATATGGCCTACTACAGAGAAACACACAACTGATCGTCAATGGTCTGGCAGTGTAATCGAGTGGGCGCCATTTATAGACAAGTACCACTCACTCACTCTTTCCTTTGTTGGCCATTAAAGCGGGTCCAGGCGCGTGTATGCAAATGCACAAACGAATACATAAAAGTACTACTGACACATACACACATATGAACAAACAAACTTGTCAGATAGGTATTAGATTAATTGCTACCAATTAATAAGAAAGCACTAATCAACTGGCGTCAAAGTACACTCAATGTGCACTCTATCTGTCCATCGATGTGCATGTCAGTGTCCAAGTTTAGTTTGCATTTAAAAGTCAGTTGCAAACTATATTTAGGCAAGTCCATTTAGATGTGTTTAATCAGGTATCACAATGCGCACACTAGTGCCATTATTATGGAAATCATCTGTCAGTAGAAGCAGGGGAACCTCACTCAGTTTGCCTTTGCGCTAAATTGTACAAAAGTACTGCTAAACAGTAGAGTACTAGGCAATTTTTTTTCTAATAAAATTAACCACTCACCAAGTTGCCCATTTACATTGTCCAGATAAGATAAATAATTTATTTTTAAAAAGCACCAACATCTTGCAATTATTAACGCGGTCGATGAGATAATGTTCAGGTTTTTTATAATGTTATTGATTAAAAGAACAGACGAATTGAGCACTATTTGTCTCAAACAGTGTAGCATTCACATGCATGTGCACCGAAAAGGATTTGTATACACTCTTCAACAAGTTAATGTCAATGTTGTCTTCGCGTTGTGTCAACTCTGTGGTACTGCTCACGTTTTGTGCGCTGCTAATCGCTCGTGTTCACCGGAGAGGACGCCAAACCTGGTCAAACAAAGCATATTTGGTGATGCAGCAGGCGAACAGCAGCCTTCCTCAGCATGCACACAATAGGTCAGCAACCGATCCCTCAACTGTTGTTGCCGTGTGCTGATGCTGCTGAAGGCGCCTGTTGTGCAGCTTGTGCAGACAGCAAAGACAGCGAGGCCGGTAACCTCCACCCGAGACTGTAGCGCCAGCCTCGTTGTCGTCAGCACCAGTGCCAGTGGCAGCAGTGGTAGTGTTGATGTTGGCTGCATCACCCAGCAAACAGTCAGCGCACAAGCCATTGCAAATGTGTGCCAATGCACTGGTGGAGCTGATGTGTGAGGCAGCAACAAGTCACTCACCGAGCGATGGGTAGAGGCACCAGCAGTGCAATGTGCAGCCGCAATGCCTTTCCATGACCCCGTCTTTCTTTACGGCCATTCCTTTCTTGGTCAGACCGTTTTCGGGTGATGTTCGTTCTCTCATTGGTATGGCATGCCTACTGAACTTGCACAACGACTAACAAACGAACATAGTTCTGATAATAACTCGACTGATTTGTTTTGGTGAAAATGTAGTCAAGTCAGTCATGCTCAAGTTGACTACTAAAATCTATCGAAAAGAAGTCTAAGCAAAAGGTAACAGACGGGTCTGAGCACTTTATCGAACCAAGCAAATGACTAGGCAAAAGAAGAACTAATTTCACTGGTGCAGTTACAGTGCAACAGCTGTTTTCTAGCCAACACACTGTGTTGATACTATTACGGGCAATGACCTAAAGGAGAGAAAACGACTACTAAAACGGCAAAAGAATGAAGCACACACACAAACACACACACTGGCAGCAGAATGGGACAAATGAAAACGTGCAAGTGCAACGCTCAAATGGCAACAGTAGGAAAAAATGCAGGCAAAAGGAAAACTCGCAGTTATATTTTATGGCCCACTTAGGTGTGCAGGGTAAGGGGGAAGCTTAGTTAATGAGGCTAATGAAAAGTAAGTGAGTCGACACGTAAAGGGAGAGGGCAAATGCGTGCCCCGAAGTTGGTGACATGGTAAGCAAAAAGATGCTCAAAGGGACACCTTCTGTGCAATGGTTTCATAAACGCATACTAAAGTACTGGAAAACTGCGGTACACTTTTACACTACTACCTAATTTTGCTGAGTTTCATTTTGTGCCAACTCTACAATCAAATAACTTCTAGTGTTTCAAGATTAGTTTTAGGTATGAGTACAGCAACCGTAATAGGTCTTCTTTGTGGTTTCCCTGTTCTCAGGTCGGCAAACCAACTGCCAACAAGTGAAAGTGCACTTTGTGAATGCTGAATGTAGATGAAACAATCTAGGTAAAATTATATAGTTTTCTTCTAATTACGGGTCCATTACCCGTGATAGAGCTTCATCATTGCCGTTACTGCAGCAGCAACAGCAGTAGTGAAGCCATATATCAATCCAGTGCGCGTGGCCAGCAGTGAAGAGAAAGGCAACAGGTGAAACGCGTCGCTGAGCTAAGTAACGGGACTGGCCAGTCGGGGGCAAAGCGTATGCTATTTTTATAAGCACGACCGACCTGTCTTGCCACCGCACTCTCTACACACTACATCGAATCGTCAGATATGTCTCATTAAACAGTCAGTTTAAATTATGATTTCATTTTGCTTTCACTTTCACTGCGCAGTCAGCAGTAGTGTGTTTTGTGAAGGAGAGTGTGTCTTGGCAAAGTGGACGGGCGCTGTCAGTCTGCGCACCAAGTCAAAGATGTCCCCTATCTAAGCGGACACTATCAGGTTTCCCTCGTCAAACGGACATCGTCAAAGGATAGAAAAAGGGGACAGTCGGGAAGAGCTTCAGAGTGAGAAGCACTAGGCAACAGAGTAGGAGCACAGTGAAGCTCAGCTCAGGGGAACAGCGAAGCACGAGCAACCTCCCTGAAGGCACAAAGAAAATGAGAGTGAGAGAGTCATTAAGGGAGCAAGATTATTTAAATTAGATGAGAAGTACCTTTAAAATTACAACCACAAGTGACATGCGGAGATTGTGAGAGAATGAGGGGGGGGGAGAATGGAGCAATGGGAGATGGGGCAGCAACAAACTTCCAATGCACGCACACAACAAAGGGGAGAGACGTCACCACCATGTCCAAAGGTGCGTGTCGGTAGAAGAGACTGAGACAACGCCGCCGATGGCTCGTGTGCGTGTGCTCGCTGCACAAGAGAGAAAGTGTCTTTTTTCTTGGCGCGCTACAGCAGTTCTTCAACAGCAAGTCATCGGGATTCAGTGGCCTACTTTCACTACTTGGGTTTAAGTTAAACCGGTGATCCTCCTCTCTGAGCGTCAGATGAAAGTGGGAACCCAACGATGGGAGCACTTGAAAAAGCGCAAACTACAGCAGAGGATCAATACGGAGCAGTCATGACTTCACGACCATAATGACAAGATATCCAAAAAGGTCTCACATGCGAACTGTCTCTGAAGTGACTTTCTCTGAACAGTCTTTTCCCTATCCCCTATCTCCCTTCCCCTCTTTCCATTCAGCATCAGCAGTTCACACAATGCAGGCTAATTATATAATCAATGGAGGTTGCAGAGCTGTTGCTGTTTCTGCTTCTCCAGACAGCAATGCTGGCGCCAGAAAACGTGCAGAAGATCAGCGTTGAGTGTTCAGGAGATGAAGAAAGCACAGGCGCTAAAAATATCGTCAAATGGTCTGTGGTGAGTCGAGCGACCACCACAGCTCTCTGTGTGACTACTCTGCAAACTTCACTTTCACTTTTTGCCATTATCTCAAAATGGCCTTTGAATTTACTCTTCTAGTCGTTTGAGAAAGTAGCAATAGAGATCTAAAAGTGGTAAATGAAATATTAAAATCAAAAGTTGTTTTGATGAAATTATGTTTAACTTACACAAAAACAAAAAGCAAAGAGCCAAGCTTTTCAACAAACCTATTTAACTTTTTCGATTTAGTTAAAAGTTTGTGGCATCAAAATTTATAGCTCATAAAATGTTTTATATCACTAAAACCCAATTTAACTCTAGGTGCTCACTAATCAGCCACGATTTCGTGTGCCAGCAAATTCAGTGTGCCTTTAGTAAAAAAATAAATTTAAAGTAGTCTACCTTTCTTGGCATAAACTAAGGATTTGATAAATTTTTTACCAAACAAAAAAACGGTGCCCACTCTGTTTTTAGGCCAATGACTATACGCCCCCATTTGAAAACAAAAAAAGCAAACCCAATTACAAGTTGACAAACTGTGTATACTGTCTTTTTCTAGCAAATGTTTTTTCAACACAAAACTTGCTCCCTAGAAACGCTTTGATAAAAACTGTACAGTGAAAGTGAGTGCTGACTGTCCGCAAAAGTGAAAGCAAACTACGTTAGGCACAATGATAACAGTAATAACAGTGAACGGCCAAGGCAGCTCTTGGCAAAGCAAATGTCCATGACTTGACTTTGTACAGAACTGTCGCACACACACTCACGCATCGGGCACTACTGCCCGCCAGAAGAAAAAGCAAAAGAGGGAAAGCCAACGCAAAAAACTGACCATCGGTCATCGACCTGTCTCTGGCCAGCAATATTGCCGTTGCATTCTTGCTTCATTTGACTCACAGCAGACGACTTTTTCTTTTTTTCTCTCTCTCTCCCTCATTCAGTACATGCAATTTTGTTTTGTACTAGCAAGAATAATTCTCTTTTGCAAATTAAACAGTAGTGCAAAGGGAGTGATAAGACACAAAATGGGAAAAAACGAGACACAGCACCTGTTGTTTGGTCAGAGGCTATTTCTGACTAATCACCGAGCGAAAGTGACCCGTTTTGCACCGTTGGGTGCACTCTCCAGTACTAGAACTGTGCATGTCAATGTTGGCGGGTAGTAATTAATAAAAGTCAATAGAAAACGGTCATCAGGAGGGTCAACTAACGGCACCCCAGGGCAGTGTAGACAACCTGTTACACAAGTCTCATTATGACCGGTCACCTTTGACCTCTCGCCTCTCAGCGGGCAGCAACTGTCTAGACGACCTGTTCAGTGTGCAGCAGGGCAACAAGTCATTAGCAACGACAAGCTACTTTCCATTAAACGACCACAAACGAGTCACAACAAACTGCAGCTGTGTGGTCAGTGGTTCAGTGCCGACTGAGTGCCCAAATGGCCACGGGGCACAGTCTAGCAAGGTGCAAACAGGTCTAGACTGGGACCTGAGTGGACCTTGAACTTGCATTGAACACGGCAGCAAAGCATTCCAAAGTTTACCGATGAGGTCACAGAAGATAAGTAACATTGCAGAACAAATCATGCGCTGCCTAAATGAACCAGTTGGTTCTCAGTTGGTTCACCGGTCAGCAGATGAATCGAGTATTAAAAATGACCGTTGATTAGTCCTTTGGTCTAATTAGCTCCCAGTCATACTGTCGTGACCACAGCACAAATAGTTCTTTCTCATTCTAAATGTCCATATGGGGACACTAAACGGATATCAGCTCTTTGCTCTAAAGCTTCGCTCCCCACACCCAAAGCGATACCGGGTAGGCTAAAAATACAGGCAAAAAAGTGCTCGTAAGTGAGTCCGTTTGTCATATGCCGCGTGCAGCACAGAGTGACCATGCAAAGTGCTGGCCAAGTGCTGTTCTGGTAGTGCTCGAAGTGAACACTGGCGCAGCACTGAAGAAAGTACAAAAGGAAAGGGGAGAGAAAGAGAGAGAGAGAAAGGGATGCCAAAGGCATCTGGCACACCCACATCCACTGAGCGGCTGAAAATGTCAGTGAAGAAGTCTGTGCTCATGTAGTAGTAGTAGTAGTATACGCACATAATGGTCCCATAATAAATCAATAAACGGCAATATTTACGACAACAATGCGTTGCCGAGTAAAACACACAACCGAGCCACACGCCTCAATATCAAACAGAAGAGCAGAGACAGCAGCAGTGAAGGGAGCCAATCTGTTCAATACGTTCCCCGTATAATCACCACCACCAACGGCAACTGTCGATTGGAAAGGAGCTGCAGAGAGCAATATGATAATGGACATCATAATATGAGATATGTGTCCCCCCTCTCCTCAGCAGCCATAATCGGGCTCAGTGCATGCATGCTAACTGGGCAATAAATCATCAGTGCACTGTAAACGTGCCGCCAAAGTATCGGCCAGAAGTTTCTTCTTTACTGGTCCTTTCTGCTTATGTGCTGCTGCTTAATTGGAGCTGGTGATGGCAGTACCAGGAAAGGTTTCCACTGGCAACCACCCGTCTTGCACTCAATCGCACACTTGGTCGGCTCAAGTTCAAAGTTCTCAAAGGAAATCGAAGCCAGGTCAACAACCAGAGACTGACCATATGGCGATGTGGAGAGATTGCATGCGCCGAATGTGTGTGTGCATGTGTGTGCGGCTTCTTTAATCCTGTGCACACTACTCTTCGAAGGAAATTGACTTCTTCCCGCTGAAATCAAAATCTTTGGAGACGCAGGGCGAGGCCTAGGTCACTGTTTCTGGGTAAAGAGAACGGGGCTCATCAGATTGAATGGCCAAGCGTTCGTGTGAACCACTGTGAAAAAAGGGGGGGGATAAGAAGGTGACTAACGGACACCGGAGAGCACCTCGGTCCTTGGCCTTGGCTTTGAATTTTACCAACTGCTAGCTGAGGAGAGAGAGAGAGAGAGGAGAGAGAGGAAGGAGAGAGAGAGAGAGAGAGAGAGAGAGAGAGCGTAGTGACGGTAGACGACCGGATGAGCGTCTTTAAGGGAAACAAATGTCCACCACTGCCTGAACACAAGTGGACGAGGTGAGAGCACAAAAGGTGAGGGGTCTGTCGTTGTGGGCTCTGAGTGAGAGAGCACTCTGCCGACTAGCTGTCCTCTGTCCCCCTTCCCTAGCTCGCGCGGTCGTCGGCACGCGTAAATCTTAGCGCGCGCAGCCAGTGCTTTCTTCAGCGCAACGTCAGCGGCACTAAAAGAGGGATCGCCCCTTCTCCCCTTCTCGCTTTTTTTCTCCCTCCGAGTCCCCTTCTTGGAACCAATGCACTGCCGTTCGCACGTTCGGGCCAGCGGCCAGCATCTCCTAGGCAACATCTCCTGCGACGGCAGACCAGACAGAAGAGGAAGTGTCTCGAGCGGACAGTTGGTCAGCTCAGGCGAGCGATTTGAGACACCACCGAAGAGCAACACACTCCGGGCAGCAGTGAGCGCAAGGTCAACGTGAGGCGCACCAGCTGAGAGTTCGTGATTCAGTAGCCGAGAAAGTCAGTCACCATAGCGGAGGCGCTACTCTCTTGCAGCACCACGCACACTGCGATCGTACACAGCGTGTGCGCATTAGATCGCACACCATCCAGTCAGGACTGAAGACAGCGGAGAAGACAAAGCAGAGAAGAGCCATGGCTAGCGCAATGACTCTCCGCGAGCACTTTCAGTCATCATTCGGACCAAGTGGACGAGCGTATCCATCAAACATTCATGAGTCAGTGACTGACAAGAGCGCGCTCAATGAACCACGCACAAAGCTATGTCCTTTGACAATCTTCACCGACCGTGAGAATCACACGACGTAACTTTAGAGTTACTGAGTTCGGGAAGAGAAGGAACAAGTATCAGTTGCTCGGACAAGCGAATCTACACTGGGACAAATTTAGCACTACCAAACATATGCAAGGAAGAATAGTTGACAGGCTTGCGCAAATAAGTATGATATACAGAAAAATGCGATTAGTAGTTAAAAGAATTTGATCTAACTTAAACAAAACACAAAACTGTACAAAGATTGATGACTTACAAAGAATGCAGAAATTGTTGGAATAGCCCAAACAGTATGGTGATACAGACAATATTAGAACAAAGTACAGGGTTTTAAACAAAGTGACAAAAAACAAAGTAGTTGAGGACTAAGTAAAGCAAATGTGGTATTAAACACAACATCGTTTACATTAATCTGGACAAGTATGTGAATGCGAAGGAGGTGAAACGAGGATAAAAGCACGAATAGCTTTAAAAAAGGAATAAGCATGTTGGTGTATAAGAACGGATAGAAACACAGGGGACGTGGAGAGGCAAAGAAGGCAACACCTTTGAAAACAAAGAAACACGTGATTTTAAACTGGATCTGAGGATTTAAGAAGGGGATCTGTATAGGGGCCAAATGGTGGATGGCAGTACTGACCAGCTACAGGTGTTTTAGAATCTAGTGCTGGCTGTTAGGGTGGGCATGCCTGAACTGGCGAATGGGAGGGCATTACTGGTGGAACCCGCGTCTTCGATTTGGTGCTGGATGCGACTTCACTCGGGCTGCAGAGGGAGGGAAGAGTGGACGAGACGCTGAGGACGTGCAAAGGTTTGGGGGAATAACGAAGAGGAACGAAGACGGCAGCGGAATCCAGCGAACGAGGCAAGTGAACAAGCGGCAAAGTGCGGAAAAACGAGTATGACCTGATGGCACGACACGCACAGAAGTTCACAGAGAGACAAGAACGCGCACGTTTGATCACCGCCAGCGCCAGGCAAGTTCACAGAGAGTACGACGAACGCGCGCGGCGCGGTACAGAGCACAGAGCGCGGGGAGAAGCGACAGCGGACAGGCAACATCGGACGGTGCAACGAACGGGACGGGTAGAGGCATGCCCACTAACGGACGGGCGGGTACAAACACAGCGTAGAAGAGCAAAGCAAAGAAAGCAAAGAGCGAGAGAGAGAGAGAGCATCAGCAGTGCAGTGCAGCAGTTGCTGCAACAAGACAACACACGAGGACGGTAAACTCTGGCGGCAATCAGTTGTATCGCTGGGCGCAATCACCAGCCTTCTGCAACCAGTCGGCAAAGATCTCTCTCACTTCGGGTGCTGTTTTGGTTGCAACTTGCAAACGACTGTCTATCGAATGTTGATAGAGCCAGGCTAGCAAACGACGATCAGCCAACGACCAAATGCATTGCTGGCGATAATAACCTCAAAATGCCACTACAAAGAAAAACTGGTGCGCTCTTTGTGGCCGGTTGAATGTGCAGTGCTAGCAGCCTGTCGGTTGTTGGCTGCCGCTGATGATGATGATGACGATGTTGATGGTAGTGGTGCTGGTACTGCCTGTGCTCTTTGTGCTGCTGTTGGTGGTGGTGGTAGTTGGAAGGCATGGCGTCGTGAGTGGCGCCCAGAGTGACTGGTTCAGTGCCGTCGATCTTTCCCTCCCAGTGCTGCCTGTTCACTCCATGCCAATGGCTGCTGTGGCGGCGGTGGTAGCAGTGGGGTACATGAACTTTGAGTGAAACACTCGGCAAACGGCAACGACTGTGCACACTCTCTCAAGTGCATTCAACTTTGCTGCAATGCCAGCGGTCTCCTGGCGCTCACTCTCCCAGCGCTATCTTCCGCCGTCTTCAGTCGATGTTGATGTCGATGAGGATCATTGTCGTCGGTCTTATGTGCGCGCCGGAGGTAGTGGCAGTGGGAAGGGGTAGCACTGCATCACCGGGCACTGATCATCATCAGTACTAATGACCGGCGTCGTACAGGGAGGACAGGCGCACCACCAGCAACATCTAGGTTGGTTGCACTGTCCTGGTGATGGCACTGCCGGCGGTAGTGGTAGTCAGGGTGGCAGTCTTGCTGGCAGTCTTGCTGGCAGTCTTGCTGGCAGATGTTGCGTCTCTGTGGCCACTAGTCCGCTGCCTAGGTAGTGCTCGCCGGTGTCATTGAACACTGAGTGAACAGTGTGATTGACACTGACTGGGCGGCGGGCTCTGTGTCATTGTCTTCTTTCTCCTTTCAGACGGGCTGCTGCTGCAGTCCACTCGACCAGCACTACTGATGCCGTCCACAATGGCAAAGACGGACGGAGGCCATGCCGCCGTTGCCACTAAGGTTCAGCCAACTCAGGGCTCCGTGTCTTCAATTTATTGCCTTTTTGATGCAGTTCACTTAATGGATACTAAATAGATTGAATCATCATATATCATACGACTAAGCGATAATTATTACTGCGAAATAAAAAGGGAACTAAAAAAGAGGGAGAAGGGGAACGTTGCTTTGCATAATGCAGTTACCGCTCTCGCTCGCAAGACTTCAAAGGGTGCAACAACTCGAACCACACTAATAAATCGAACGCTAATTTGCCGCTACATCATCGAGTCAGTGTCAGCAGGTTTATGATTAATTGTTCGGTGATTGACTGATGTCGGTGATGCTAACGATCGTTGGTGATCGCTTTAAGGGGGGACAACGCGCATAAAGCAACTTTTTCGAATTTTTGGTTTCCTTTTCTAGTCAACAGCTTTTTTCAACAAGATCTTGAATCACGCAGGTACATTTTTTGCCAAAACGGGTAATGCCACAAAAATGATCAAGGTGTCAAATGAAAGACGACAAAATTATCTAGATTTTGTCTGGCTCGGATTTTTAAATTTCAATTTTGTTGTACACATAAAAATTATTTGAAATCTGCACATACTCTTTTTTCGTCTTTCACCATCATTCAAAAATCATTATCTAAGACGTCAAACTACTTAAAAATATTCCGAGTCAGACAAAATCTAGATAATTTAGTCACCTTTCATTTGACACCTTGATTATTTTTTTGGTATTACCCGTTTTGGCGGAAAGTGTACCTGCGTGTTCAGAACATTGGTGTCGTTACCGACAGCGACCCACTCATCGGAGAACCATAGTATCAACACAAAATTGTTTTTAATGAAATTCTTAACAATCATTATTAAGTACATCCTTCATGAACATCTCAGCCACCCCGAAATCAAAATTCGAAAAAGCAGTAAAAAAGTGCGCGGTGTCCCCCCTTAATGCATTTACTCGCTGAAGTATACTAATATTCTTCAATAAAAGAATGAATTTATCATTTAGTTTTTTATTCTGGTCAGCCCTGCTGCTTGAAGAGGGTTGACAACCTCTGGTTTGTCCAATGATTGCTGCTTTTCTGGTCGCAAGGCAAAGTTTCTGATGCCAGAAGTTCAGCCAACTCTTGAGATTAGTATCAAATGGATAGAGATGTGTATATAAAGTGCACTGATACAAATTAGCAATTGATGAACCTAGAGCAATGAGCGGATCAAGTGATAGCAGTGGGCAAACAAGCCAAACCAGAAATCCGTTCAAGAACGGTTTACGTAATGGCGCCCAGCGGCACAAGCGAGAGTGTAATTGGCAATGGGATTCAGTTGGCAGGACAGATGAACTTGAGCGAGGCGAGCAAAGTGCTGAAGGCAGAGAGAGAAAGGGAGGGAAAGGGAGGGATGAGGCTTACAGTCCATTGAATGACCTCTGAGAGAAGAGGCACGCGAGTGCACATTCGACTGCCGCGCGGAAAGTTAAATGAACTTTCTGTTGAAGGGCAAACACACGACGGTGACGGGGTGACGGTCGCTGGCCACCGTCTTTTCTGTCCACTGGCAGCATTGTGCTAATGCCTTCACACTCCGTCTTCTTCCCTACCTGATGCATTCTGGGTGAGGAGGTCTTGCGCTTTATAAAGAAGAAAATATGACAAAAGCGAATACTAAAAGAACAAGATTGGCATTAATTTTTAAAATATTCTTACATTTTAGCACAATCTAACTAAAAAGCCTTTAGTTAAAATTAAGTTATGTCTTTTTTAAGTTTTCACTGTTGCAAATAGAATATTCAAGCCCATTCTTAATGAGCTTAAATAAAATTAATTGATACAGAATGAGTATCATTAGTTATAATTACAAAATGGCAAAGTTTGAAAAATAACTTTCTTTGAATGTTGTAACTCAATAACAACTTAGTAATTGGAAACTGTAAGTTGTAAAGATTGAGAGGGTTGAAGTGGCAAATGTCGTTGACAGAATAAAAGTGTTTTCACAAGAATTTAAAATTTTTCTTAAAATCAAATTTAACATTCGATATTGAACTTTATAACCGAATACTCGAGTTGAGAGCTTTTGAGATAAAAATAGTAATTTTTCTAAGAATGGGCTCTTGATAACTTAGTTTCTGCATAGTACACTTCTTGAACCAGCCTTCCTTTATGCTAGTAAACAGAGTCATTTATGAATAAGCCACTACAAACGATTTATGAAAAAGCTTTTCTAAATTCTATTATAAGACTGAACTGTGTAAGTGCAGTTCTAGCAAACTTGTAGTGCCAAAAAGTGAATGTCCATTAATTAGGCAGCGCTAGAGTTCAATGGTTTTGCAGAAGCTACCCAAAAAGACGCCATTTTTCGACAACAGCTTGGCAGATGTGTTTGCCAGTCTTTGGCACTTAGGTGTTGGCGACGGCGCATTGTGCAAACACTGAATCGAATTCAATGTCGTGGGAGCTTAGGGCGTCTGAAGAGCACACACATACAGTCACACTGCTGCTGGTACTCAATAGTGGCTGATAGAGGGAATTTGTGTAAGAGACAAGTGCACACACATACAGTTGGCAGAACTGTATGGGAGAGAGAGACAGTGTCGCCGAGCGAGGGTATCCCTCTTTCAGTGGCTGCCGCTTCTTCTCAGCCTGAGTGGGGTAAACAACCGAGAAAGAGGAGCGCCCGAGCAACAGAGCGCCAATGTGGACGCCGATGTGGCTGCAGTGCCTGCCTGCCTGCCTGCACTCAGGCCACGGAGGACACTCACCTTGCCCAGTGAGCGAACATTCACTCGGCGCCCTCCTCGGCGCCATGCAGCCATGTTGTGCAGCCTCTCTCTCTCTCTCCTTCGAGGGTCACTAGTCTTTCAGTCATCGATTCATTCACCCTGCTTGTTTTGTGGTGGCAGAAGAAGACGGCAAGCCGTTGGCGCTGCTTCGAGGCAACGGCGCACAGCCGTGCCAGCACTGGCAGAGGCGGACAGCGAATGCAGTGTGCCCAGTCGATGTCGTCTTCCAGAGAATCCCTCTCCTTTATTGCTTCAACTTAGAAGTCATCGACTTCTTTCACTTTCTCGATCTGCTCGGCTTACCCTCTTTGCTTTCCACCGCTTGCTAGGCGTACGGTGTCTCCTTCGAGGGTCACCGCAGTGCCATCGACACCAGTGAGAGCAATCAATGCTGGTGCTTGCTTGCTTGCGATCATTGTCAGTTATTTGAAAGGCTGTTTGCATTATCAACACTTTGGAATGGGCAAACACACACACCAGAAAACTATTTGAAAACTTGTGACTCACCTTTTGTAAAAGTAATAAATCAGTTGTTGATTACTAATGCCAATAAAAATTTTTGTTAACTTTTTGGACAACGTTAATAAAATTCTAGACTTTGTTTCAAGGGACGGGGCTTCGAAGTTCGAAACACTGCCTTTTGTTCACATATCAGTTCGCTCATTTGTCCCAACGGATATTTTGATTGGCTGCTATTGTAACAGCACAGGCTCAAACGGCAACTGTCAACAGTTGATATTTTCTCAAATGTTTTGTTGCGCGTAATTTACGCGGCGTAAACAGGATCCACGACCAGAAATGATACCTCGAAACAATCTTATGGAGTGCTTCGAGCGCTTCAAAGCGCGTCCCAAACTGGAAGATATACTGCCTGATGAGACCGTCAAAGATGAGGCCTTTCCTTCTAAACGATTCTGCTCATCGACCTCCAAAGATGCCCCCAAACCCGTGTTTCAAAAAAGAGACGACGAGGATGATATTATTCTTCTTTCTGAATCACCAATACCATCAACTAGCGGAACTCAAAAGCCTTTTCGTCGCCTCGAAAAGTACGAAGAGGATGTCATTTGCCTTTCTGATGACGAAAAAATTCTTCCTCCTCCTCCTAAAAAGACGGCTCCAACGGAGACGGATGCCGACAAGTCAAAAGCCTCAACTATTGATTTGACCGATTTAGATTGGGACGAAATGTATGAAGATATGGAAGAATTTACTGAATTTATCCGAGATACGCCAAGCACTAGTCGTGCTCAAAACTCCAGCACTGCACAGATTGTCGACCCTCTCAAAGCAACTCCTTCAACCTCTGGAGAGCAAATTCTAAATAAAGCATTGCAGGCCGAAACGAGTTTCGTTGAAATGGATCTCAACCAATCAGTTACCGAAGATGGATATACTTTGCCATTAAACCAATATCGACCCTTCTTTCCTGCTAATTCGAGCACACCTTCAACAAGCACAGGACAATACGGCCGACCATCTCTGGGCAAGGGATCACAGTTTTTCGGCCTCTTTCAAAATGATGGAAATGAGGCGAAATTAAAGTCTCGTAATTTGGAGCACTCTAAAAAAATGCTCGAAGTCTTCAAAAAGGTTTTCAATCTCACTGAATTTCGCCAAAATCAACTTGAAGCTATCAATTCTGCTCTTCTCGGTTTTGACGTGTTCGTTATCATGCCAACCGGAGGAGGCAAAAGTCTGTGCTACCAGTTGCCGGCCATGGTTTCTCCTGGTGTCACTATCGTCGTCTCGCCGCTTCGCTCGCTAATTCTTGACCAAGAAACTAAAATGAATGAACGAAGCAAAGGCTGCGCTGTTTCGCTGACTGGGGACATTGGTTTGCAAGATTCAAGAGACATCTTTGCTAGTTTGCGATCTTATGCACCGACAATCAAAATTGTCTTTGTTACACCGGAGAAAATAAGTGCAAGCGGCTCACTGATGTCTCTGTTAAAGGATCTGTACAACCGCAATCTACTTGCTCGATTTGTCATCGATGAAGCGCACTGCGTGAGTCAGTGGGGACACGACTTTCGTCCTGACTACAAGAAGCTCTCCAATCTTCGAACACAGTTTCCAAAAGTTCCCTACATTGCACTCACAGCGACTGCCACCCAAAAGGTATTGTACACAGTTTTTGCTTATGTTTTATATTGAATTAATATTCAAATACTTTTTTCTGCAGGTTCGACTTGACATTGCAAATCAACTAGGACTTAAGAATGCCAAGTGGTTTATGCAATCCTTTAACCGTCCAAATCTTAAGCTCGAAGTTCGATCGAAAAATAAGCAAACATATGAAGATATTGTACTGATGCTTGCTCAACAGTATGAAAACAAAAGTGGCATCATTTACTGTCTTTCACGAAACGATTGCGATACTTTGGCTGACAAACTTGTTGGCGATGGCTTTAAAGTGGTCGCATATCACGCTGGACTCAATGACTTTGCCAGGAAGAAGGTTCAAAATGACTGGATCAACGGAAAGTACCATGTAGTTGTGGCCACAATTGCATTCGGAATGGGAATTGATAAGGCAGATGTGCGCTTTGTCATCCACAACTCGATGCCTAAATCAATCGAAGGATACTACCAAGAAGTCGGTCGAGCTGGGCGAGACGGAGAGCTCTCTACGTGCATTTTGTATTACACACCTCAAGACTTTAACCGATGGAAGACGTTGATGACGAAGTCCACTTTCAATAAGGAAATGCTAAAGACGTCTATGAACTACCTCTATGATGTTCAACAGTTCTGTGCAAATAAAGCCGAATGTCGTCGTACTCAAATTCTCAAATACTTTGGAGAAAACTTTGACCGACATAACTGTATCATGGATCCGGATTCTGCCTGTGATAATTGCCTTACAAGGGATGACTACAAAGAGGAGAACTTTACTGATATTGTGAAGATTATTCTGTCGTCTCTTGGCCAACTCGTTGGACCTTTTTCTCCGACTCGTAAGGAGAACATATCACCAACTCAACTAACCAGCATTCTTTGCGGTAAGCTGTTGTGTAAAGTCATCACATAATAATTGTCTTCCTTATTTTGTAGGCTCGAAAGATCAACACGTTCGGGATCATCATCGCAAAGCTGGTTTCTATGCAATATGTAGCCACTTAATACGCAACGACGTAACGCGACTTGTGCAAGAGCTAATAGCCAAAAAGTTCCTTGCCGAAGATACACTTATGAACAAGAAAAACATTTTTGCTTCTTTTGTCTACGTGCGCCTTGGAGAACGAGCGGCTGATATCACTTTGCGCAATGAAGTATTTAAGTTCTCAGTGTCGGTTTCAAAAAAGAAAAGTTCTGCAAAGAAACCAAAATTTTAAAAATATGCTTTTTATTGTGTGAACTTGCATTGACAATTTGTGTTTAAGGATACAATGTTTCAGTGTCGATTAGATGTGGTAAAGTGCCCTGAAATATTAAAAGAATAAATAATAATATCATGCTCGATGTAACACTTGCATTGTCTTTCTTTTCATTCTTGTTTTGTCTCTGCACAGTGCTACATATTGCTTTCCGATTATCAAAAATAATTCTGATTAGGGAAAATAGCAAAAATACATTTCGTTTTTGAGTACTACAGCGCATTTTGTTTGATGAGTGTTTTCAGGTGTTTGTGCATCATTACAATCAGCAGTAACTGCAATTTGGGTGGTGGCAATATTTGGAAAATGACAAATCGTCCCTGGAACAATAGTCAAAACGGGGGGTTTTGTAAAGAACAAAAGGTAAATAGAGAGGTAAGCAAACTGAAAACAGTGTCGTGAAAGAAGTAGAATCATCGTTTATAAGTTAGTATAGGTGGGGAAAATATAGTTAAGAAAAGAGGTAATTCCAACAGATTAAGACAGAGAGATCAAGTTAAGTAACTTTCTCAGATTAACAAAAATCGTAATGTGTGTGTCATATTTTTGTTGCCATTTGAAAAAGTCAGTTTCTAGATGTACGTTGTTCAACAGTGGACCAAAAATATATAAATGCAAAACATGTCACGCACGTAGGTAAATGGTAAGATCACAAATCACATTGCACAAACGTGTCCAAACCGTTCTGGGTAAAAGAAAGAAAAATGTTGGGGTGTATGCTTATGGGTGTGTAGTTTATCAAAGTTCCATCCTAGGTACTTATGTTGGTAAAAGGTGACAGCAAAGCGATATGAAATGGCTCAGATGAGTCGATGTAAAGATGATGTAGGAAGAAGTGTAAAGGAACAAAAAATCAGTAACAACAAAAACATTGAGAAAAAGTATATAAGTTGGAAATAATTGAAAATCAAAAGATTGGTATAATATAAAGAAAAATTGAAATAAACCCTAAGTATAAATTGTAAATGAACTGAAGGAAAAAGAAGAGGAGGAAATGTGTACTGCTCAAATGACGGGCCACAACTGCCACCGTGACCAAAGGTAGAAAACAGGCCAAACAGTGACAACTGAAAGCTGTGCGATTCACAGGTATTTGGATACGACTTGTTGCTGTAGCTATGCATAAATAACTAATCTCTAAAAGATTGCAAGATTGGACTGCTAAGATTGCTGGCTCTATAGGAACTCAAGGTGAAACGTCATCTTTGCAAGAAAGAAATACTATTTGGCTGGTTTAGTAAATTAATAATCAAGGAACGATGAATATCTATATGGTAGTGGAGATAGTGCACTGGAAAGCTAAGTTACGAGAGAATTTAACCAGCCGTTGCAAAGAAGAAAATAGTTGTGCAGCTTTGGCTTGCAAAGAAAGGTGTCGTGCATGATTTCCTAACGACTAGAGCGCTTTTGGGTGTGAAAGCAAATAATTTTGTACAACAAAGTTCGTAATAAAATCAAAATAAAAAATTGTGTCAAAAGAGAAACTTGTAAAGTGTAGAATGAGTATAGAGGAGAGAATGTCGATCAGTAGAAGTGGTAGTGATGGTGGTGGTGGGAAGGTGGTGGTCGTGATTCTATTGTGTCGGTAAGTGACGAGTCTGCAAAAGGAAAGTATTAATTAACTGGTGGCCAATTATTATGAAAGATTTGTAAGCGCCCTACAAGTAACTCAAAGTACAGTTTTAATGAAATATATTATTGATAAGGAATACTGATATCGAAAGGAAGAAAGAAAAAGTTTAACCAAAAGGCTACAAATGAATAGTGGATAATAATCATATATAAAGAGTACTGAAATGCAATAAATAAAAAAAAATAATACGCAAAATTAAAAACTTGCACGATGATATAAAAAAAGAGATCAAATCAACAATTGCTCAAAGCTCTAGAATTTGCAGGGGAACGCACATACCAAATTAGAGGATATTAGATGAAGCATTAGTGATGTAGAGAGTGTTCAGCACCAGGACATGGTGATTGTTCTTGGCCAGTGTGACCACATAGCCTTCCGATGTCAGCTTCAGTCCACAGCAACGGGACACCTTCACGTATGGACACTCGTATTCGGTGAGAAGTTTTCCCTCCTGGTTGAAGATGGCCACGTGAAAACGGTTTCCATGTGAATCGCCCACGAGAATGTCACCGTTGGCGCTAATGTCAATTCCGTTTGGAAACGAGGTCAGACTTTCGATGCCGATTTTGCGAACACATTTGCCGCGCTCGTTGAAGACCACCACGCAGTGGCCCTTGAAGTCGCAGATGTAGTAGTCCTTCTGGAAGATGGCAATGTCCGACGGTTCGCGCATGTGGTCCGAGCAGTCGAACCACTCGACCAGATCGCCAGTCTCGGAAATGATGAAGATAGTGGGCGAGACAGAGTCGACAGTTACTATCTGTCCGTATGCGTTGACGGCAATGCCGGCGACAATGTCGATGTAGCGAATAGGAATTTTGCGCACAAAGTTGCCTGCACGGGTGAATATTTGCATTCGTGAACGCTCCATGCCGCGGTCGCAAATCACGTACAGTGGATTCTGCAGGGTACCACGAACGTTTGCAGAACTTATCATTGTTATCTACAAGGAATTACAAGTTTCAAAAGTTAAAGTTTTAGTTCACACAAGCAATAAAGAACTGTTTACCTTTCGAGGATACCAGAGCTGACCTTCATCTTTGCCAGCATTACCGAAAGCATGCTTAAAAGTGCCATTCTTCTCGTAGACGCAAATGCGGTGATTGTTCGTGTCGGCAATGACTATCTCCTCATTGACGCCCAGGCAAAAGCCATGCGGCGAAGAGAACTGATTAGTCTGTGGGCCCAACGAGCCAAACTTGCAGCGAATTTGCATGATCTTGTGGTTCTTTCCATTTCCGGTGGTGTGCGACGGACCACTGGAAGCACCGCCATTGATCAACGAGCCATTCGGTGTAGCCGACAAACCGATTGGACTCTTAGTGCCATGAGCCACCATCTGGTGGACTGCCATCACCGAAGCCAAAGTGTTGGCAGCTGTGGCGCTGCTGCTGGGGCCCATGGAGGCCATCGCTGAGGCAGAACGACCAAAGATGCTGGAACTGCCATTGCCAGTGAGAGAGCTACTTCCGCAAGCACTCTCGTTAATCTGAGCCAGCTGGTTCAAGTTCTTCATGGCATTTTCATTGAGCACAAAGTTCATTGCACCACTGCCCGACGGAGTGTTCAGATCGAGCACCGTTGAAGCCAGCAACGGCGGCGACTTGACAGGCGTCGAGCCAGTTGGCGTGCCCATTTCAATTGGTCCAGAGCGAAGTGAGTTACTCGACTGAGAGCGGTTCACGCTCATCGGCGAAGTGTCCAAGTGTGAGCTGCTCGGGTGACTCAGCTGTTTCATCATGCCAGCCTGACCATTGCAGCCAACGACCATGCCTGACGAGCGAGAGCCACCTTGGCCTCCAAAGTACAAGTCCGTTGAAGAGACGTTGCCGAACACATCTGCCAAAAAATGTTTTTGCCAATCGTTATCGGTCAGAATGCCTTTTGGTGACCAAATCGTACCGGACACTTCGTTGAAGTTAGCATTAGCTTCGCCAGAATTAGCCCCCTCAATGCCTCCTTTGCCGTGGTTGAACATCAACGCAGAATAGACTGAATGGCCCAGATGACTTTGAGACCTTTCGAACACATCTAATTGAAAAATGATAATAAAAAGATAAATATAGCAGAAATAGAAAATGAAAAAAACAGAAGCATTGTTTACTTTTAGCCGGCGAAAATCCAGTGCTTTCGTCGCCATTCGATCGTGAAGCTAAGCCATTATTCAAAGGTTCTTTCACATCGGATAACTGAAAAGGCGCGCTACTGGCGGTAGGGCGATGATTGCCGAACACAGTAACCTCAGGGGTTGGATTTGCCGAAATTTGGTCTAATGTAAAGAAAATTCAAAAAAGGAAATGAAAGGTCAGAAAACTGGTGGTGCTGGTTTTTAAAGGGAAAGATAGAGAAAAGGCCAATAAAGAGATGCCTCGGTGTGACTTACTGATTTCATTGCGGAAAGCCACAGAGACCAGTGTATGCAAACGATCGCTTGGTGAGAGTAGCGATCCATCGGCTTTGATGCGTTCAGCTGAAGCCAGTTGATTGGCAATAGAGCGATGACCGTGGAACAGTAGTTGGCTGGAAGAAAGTAAGTGGTTCATAAACGAGAGAAGAGAAAAAGGAATAAAGGTAATTAAATATTAATTGGGCACGACAATTTGTATGACCGAAACCACGGTGGCAAGACAGCATAACAGTGGATAATAGGAGAAATCGGATTGCAGTTGCATTAATAATGAACGAGAAAAAGCCTACGTACCTAATGATCAAACGGTAGAGCAAATCGCGATCTACCAAAGAAGCGACAGGCGGCGAGTTATGATGGAAAACACTGCCACTCGATGTACTTGGTGTCGATAAGAAAGACTCGTTGAGACAGGCAGAAGCCACTTCCACTGCAGTTGATCGTTTGTCGAGCATTAAAGCTGAACGCGGTTCGAATTTTCCGCCAAAAGAACAGTCCTGCGAGTTGTCCATTGTAATGGTGAAGCACTGGTTGGAGCTAACACTCGGAGGAGTCACTGAAGAGATGGTAAAGTTGGAGGCATTAGAGTCGATGCTGCTGCTCTTTGTGGTGACAGAGCGTTCTTCGTCAAAAATGTTGTTCAAGTTTGTTCGCTGTGAGTATTCGGTGAAAAAGTCCAAAGAAGTGTCGGATTGTTGCAGCATATTATGGTGGCTGGAAGTATTGCTCAGTGAAATCAACTTGGGCAAATCGTCGAGATCACACAGTTCAGCAGCCACCGCTGACAGCTGGGAGTTGATAAAGTTCGAGCCAGGAGACTCAGCGGACAGAGATTCAAGCGCAGAAGAGGTACCGCTGCCAATGTTGCCCGGAGAGGTCGAGCAGTTGCTGGTCGGTGTGTGGTTGGGCTTGGAGAGAAGAGCCTCGCGAAAAAGTTGTCGTGTCGGGCTAATGAGACCAGCGTCTAGGTGAACTAGGCCAGAAACATTTCCGTTCAAGGTGTTCATGCCATTGCTAGAGTTGCTGGTCGTGCTTGAGCGACCGTATCCACTTGAAGTACTGCCACCACTTGTGCTAAGTTCGTCACAGCAGTCCATCACTGACTGGTAGAAGTGCATAGTTCCTGAAGTAAAGGGGTCCTTGCCATTTGAAAGCGATGTACCCTCATTGCGGCAGTTTGCAGACTCTGAGATTGGCGTATGGACTTTAGTTGGCTGGGGCGAACAACCAGGCAACATGATTTGACTGCTGTTCAAGTCAAAGTTGGCCAGCGAGTTGACGAGGCCGTTCAAGTTCTGCCAGGAAAGGAACGAAAACAAGGAAAACGGATGTGAATATGGGTAGTGGGGAACGGCGGCCGAAAGGAGAACAACAGGCAATGCAACAGTTGGACAAGCTGACCTGCTGCTGTTGTCGTTGCCGTGAGGATGACCGGAATAAACAAACAAACAAACAATGCCAAAAGAAAGAACAAGCTTAAAAGCTACTTACCTTGTAGGAGTCCGAGAAGGCGTCCATTTTGGGGCCGTGAATAGCATCGGAGAAGATTTGGTAGAACTCGTAGCGCGTGCTCTCCGACTCAATGCAGCTGTGAAGCAGTTTGGCGAGACGACAGAGAATAGAGTCGAGCAGCGCTGAGGTGGAAGCGCACACAGGCTGTGTGCGTTGTCGCAGCGGTGCGTCGTTCTTGCGGTCACCGTGTGGCTGCGCTCTCTGACTAATCGCAGCGGTGGCAGCAGCAGCAGCAGCAGCTGAAACGGAGCTCCCATCCAGGGTTCGAAAGGGAATGTTGCTGTGTTCGATGTTGTTGTTGTTGCTGTGTTCGCTGCTGCTCTCGTTGGTAAGACACAGACTTTGGGTGGTAGTCGTCTTGTCGTCTATGACTTCTGCCGGCTTACCACTTTCTCCACCGTCAGGAGTAGCGGCACTACTGCTGCTGGTTAGATTCGCCAAAGTGTAAGAGCGGATATCCTTGAGCAGAAGTTCGACATCCGCATTGTTGCGACTTGCAGCAGCCGAGTCGTGGCTGTCGTCGGCGTTCTTATCGTCCAGCTGTGAACTGTCTCCTCTCGCTTGCTGGCGATGTCGCTGAAACTGCCCAATGGCGGCGATGATCTCGCTGATGTTCGACAAGTACTGGGCCCGATCGCGAGCTACTGCGCCTGACTGCTGACTCATTCCAGCCAGGAGGAGGCAAAGTCTGCGTTGTTGAGCAGCAAAACGAGGGACAACAGCTGAGTCTTCCCTCCCTTTTGGCCGCTGGTGGCGCTGTTGTCGTTCCAAATGGAGGCCCTGTACTTTGCCTGTACAGAGGCGAACCAGGTGTCGGAGAAGTTCAAGGGACAGCTAGTTAGTCAGGGAAGAGAGAGGGAGACAAATCAAACAATGCAGTGGTTAGTGGGCTTTCTAGATGATTGCAGTAGTGGTGGTGGTGGTGGTTTGAGGCACCTGCTGCTCGGCCAGTGATATTCAAACAGACGGTAGTTGGCCACTTGTCGAACACCGCAGACAGCAGCAGATATGCGTCCTTCAAGGTAACCCACTAGTAGTGCACGACTATTCGCAAAACTGTAGTTTGATTGTTATGAACGTTTTTATTGTTCATGCAGTGATGAGAAAACGCGAGAAGAAAAGCAGCAAAGAAATGCTGACAACCCAATGTAATGAAAGCTTTCAAAAAGGAATCAAGAAGACAAGTTTTACCGAAGTTGAATCCAATGGCCTAATCGATAACAGCTCTGCTTTTGATTCTCATTTGTGACAAACAAGCTATAGAGAGAGAGCGAAAGCGCCTTTCACTAGCCGGACAGCTATTAATAACAGTGACCCTGAAAGCACTTCTGTTGAGCATTTTCTTCAGAAACCACTTTCAGGCCTGCTTCTTCACTAAAAGACACTTCACAGCAGTCCAAAGCAGTCGGCGCTGTCGTCAACAGACCTCCATGCCCACAATCCAATTAATTTTCCCTAAAGCTCCCGCTTTTAATTACGCAAAAATTCCACTTGAAACTTTGGCATTCAACGGTTTTCAACCAGACAAACTGATTCCTGGCATTCTCATTAGTAGATTCTTTTTTCCTTTTCAAATAATAAATCCTACGCAAAATATTTGCGAAGATATTTTTTAATGACTTTTTTCTAGTGTAATCTGCAGTCTCAGTTTTAACTTGAAATTTTAATCTTATTTTTTAAACTGTACAAAACTTCTGCTCAAAAAGTATAAGTTTCAGAGTTTTATAATGAGCATGATCAGTGTGGAGAGTGTTTGTGAACTATTGCCAATGAACAGTGGACGAATTTCCAAAAAGCAAATTAATAAATTGACTCAGGAAAAAATGGAAGCTTTTTCAAAAAGTCTCTCAAAAATGGAATGCCTTCAGTGCGAAAGGCGCCAAGGGTTGCTAAGCGAAAAACAGTGGTGAGCACTAGTGGAAATGCAGTATATAGCAAGGCAATGGGCGCCCAGTGTGTGGATTGTACAGTGCGGCTACCACCTCCGCTCAGCTAACACTGTCGCATGGGAAGCCTAAAGAGCCTCAATTCGGGGTAACTGCTTTGGGCAACCAAGTGGAAGGAGAGTGGGTCTCGGGGAGAAAAGCGGAATCCTTGGCTGCCGTTTAAAGGTCGAGGTCAGCAGTGGTAGAGCATGGAGAGAGTGCTGGAAAGGCTGACTTGAGAATGCTGCCCTCCTGCTTCCTCTTCCAGTCAGTCATGTCCGCATCGTAGTGTATGTAGCAATGGCAATGGCAATGGCATTGGCACCCTTACCACTATTACACACACCAGGCAGTACCGTTGAGGCCGCTCTGGAGCACTCAGCAGTGCCCATTGCCCACTGTGAGCATCACAGGATGTGCCAACAGTGCTTTCTTTAATGAACCGAGCAGCATGAAAAACGATGTTTCGTGTCACCAATTGAACCAGATTGTTACAAATGTTTGTGTATGATATTTGGAAGCTTTTTCTCTTTTTAAAAATAACATTTTAAAAAATTAAATCAAGCTTAAATTACAACTTACTAAATAAAAACAGTTCTATTTTTAGTTTGGTTTAGCAAATAAGAGAATAACTTCCGGTATGATAAATAAACTCAGGTTATACTGATTTAAAAATATGTAAAAAAAGTTGATTGAATTAGAGCCACCTAATAAACTGCATAATGGCAGTGGCCATAAATAATTTACAGATTGACGTAGTCGTACTTTTGTAAAGCACTGTACAAGTGAAAGCAAGGGAGCCAATTTCTGAACAGCCACTGACTTTCCCTCTCTTGGTAAGCTAAAAAGTGTGTTGCTATGAGGTTCTCTCCTGCTCCCTTCCACCACTACTGTGACTAGTGTTGGCCAGCAGAGTGCTGCAATGCTGAGGCGGGAGGACTGTGGAGTACACTGTGAGCAGGCGGGGAGCCAGTGGCGGGCGCCATCAACGCAGAGTGAGCCAGTGGCACCACAGACACGGTGACCTTCAATTGCGCCGTGTTGGCATTGATCGGATTGAGAGTGCGCCAGACGGCGTCCGAAGACACTTGCACATCGCATTCACTGTAGCACTACTGCCAGTGAATGTGTGCACAGTGCACTGCCGCCACTGAAGACAGAAAGCACTACAACTGGTCGTGCACTGCTCCACCACACAATGCAACCGTCCGAGTGATGTGTCGGAGAGGGTTAACCTTGAAAGGAAGCAGCTCTATTGTGTAGTCGAGCAGTCTTCAGCACAGACAGTCCCACCAGACAGTGATAGTTCAGGCAATTGCCAGCACAGAGTTTGCCTAATAGCTTGATCTTCTCTCTTTTTTACTTTTCCCCCTCCCTCCCTTTTACTTTCCATCTAGCCGCCCTCAACCTCCCTCTCTCCTTTCTCTTTCTCCCCACTGTCTCAATTGTCTACAATATGCACCCTTTAAAAAGCATTTCATTTTTTAAATGTTTAAAAAATGTCGCGAGGTAGAACAAGTAACAAAGGAACTCAAGAATAATGCCAACACAAATGGCTGTCTGTGGTTAAACCCCCTAAAGTCAGCAGCATTACAGGTTGGTTACGTAATCTGCAAGAAAGCCATTTTAAAAAACAGGCACTAGGAAAGCTTGTATCTTATGAATATCTTATGAGTAACTTTTGTTTATTTTTACAAAAACAATAACAAATTTTAAGCGGTTCAGAAAAAGGAACAGCGCTCACTGTACCTTGATTGTACCTGAAAGACTCATTAGAATAAAATAAACATAATTAAAATTGAAAAAGAACACTACATTAAATGTTGTAATTAAATTAAAATAAAAGGAAAAATGCATTTGAAAAAAAATGTTAAAACTTTTTTCAAAAAATCATCACAAAAATGCTTCTTTGATGATTCTTAGAAATTTAAGTCAATTTACTAATCAACTAAGTCGACATAGTAAAAAATAAATGCTTGTAAATTAAATAAAAAAATTTTCACAAAGTACCAGAAATTAATAAAAAAACAGTACAACTACGAAGTGCTAAATCGAAATTGAAATCCAAGAAAAACATGTTAAAGGAAAATATTGGCTCAATTGGGAGAATTTCATGAGGAAATGGCTTGCTTGCAAAAAAGTGCATTAATAAAATTAAAGTGAGGCAATATAGCAATTAGGGGGAAATGCACATCAAATGCAAATGGAAATTTTTTGGGGTGTCTGAGAATTGTACAGTGAGTTTGGTGGCAATGAAACAGTTAAGTAGATCAACTCTTCATAGTACCAAAGTAAAGAAATGGCAAAACTACTGAAAAAGCACCAGAAAAAGTGATGATCGTAAAAAGGCCAAACACAGAGAAGAGTGAAAGTGTTTCAAGGGCGCCATCACAAAGCCGTCGGCCATCTTGACATGCACTATTCTCTTGTCTTTATTTCTGGTTCAGTTCGCTGCCTCTGTTCCTTTGAACCACAGCATCATCCACCCTTTTCACCCACCCTACCACACTGTGAAGACAAAGGACGTCAACTGAAGCGTGGCAATTGCAACTGCCAACCAAATAATAAATACACTGAAAAGCATATATAAAGTGGATCTATCATGCATGCTGACAAAAACTGCAGTTGTTAACAATATACAAAACAAAGAAAAGATAAATGTAAAACATTGTCAGGAAAAGAGTGGATGTAATACTTTAGGAGGCAAAAACCCAAGCTAGTGTACTTGCTTGGAAAATAGAAAACAACAAAAAATGAATGTAAAATATAGTCAGCTTGAGAAGCCAATATACATAAACTGACAATACCAAAAGTCTTTTAGATGCCAACGTCAGCTACGCAAAGTGCCAATTCAAATTTTAAAAGTGGTTTTTTCTGGAGCGTCAACCGCGTATGCTCATGAATAAGTTAGCCCAGTTCTACAAAATTCAGAGATGAGTGTTATGCTGCCATGCTTGCGGTGTATTAAAAAGCAAACAACACTTGGCACCTTGGCTCAGTATTTACTGCCAAGTGAAAAGAGGAGAGGGATGGAAGGGGAGGAAATGTAAGTAAGTGAAAAACTTATTTGTTTTGCCAGCACTCGAGTTGATAAACAGCTATTAGTTAATAAGCAAGCACCGGATGTGCCCCTTGAGCATTTACGTGATTGTATCGCTGCTCTACATGCTATCTTTTTTGTCTTCTCCCTTCAGATTTGAAGTCCATCAATTAGTCTGACATTTAGCGTATGTAATGAGGCAGTGGCAGTGAGAAAGGTGAAAGTGCAGCTGACAAATGCACACACCACCAGTGCAGCACTGGTGTAAGTGGCCATCACTTGCAGTTCTCAGTGCCCTGGTTCGGTGTTCAGTGCCCAGGGTAAAGCAAAGCGGCTCACCCGCTTAGTCGTACACGTACATGAGAGTGCAATTTGTATATATGCCCGCCAACGCTTCCCACAGTCCTCCTCACAGTACACCGTGATGACGCCAATTCTCGACAAACAGAATTCAACGACAGCAGGAGGAGAGGGAGAAAGAGAGAAACGAATTTGAAGGCCAAGAACGAGAGCGAGACCGTGAAAATGTGAAGACGCTACTAAACGGGGGAGAGAGAGAGAGGGAAAGTGCTAGCGCTGGCCATCGTTTCAGGTTTCCAAGTGTACTCTGCCTGTTTGCCGTTGTACATCTACCATTTCTCATCTACTATCGCCCATCCACTGTCTGTGCTGCGGCTGTCTCGGTTTCTGGAACGGCAGCACACTGAGGAGCCCAAGCTAAACGCCAAACAACCTACGCTTAATTCAAACAAAAATAGTATCAAGAAAATTAAATTGCAGAAATGGCCAATTGGTGGGTTGCCTTTCTGAGTAAACACACACACACTTTTTCTGATAAAAAGAGAATTATACCGTCAGTAAACAAACAAAAGAAATTCAACGTCAGAAAAAGGGAGAAAATGTAAAGTAAAAGAAGCAACGACAGTTTAATTGAGAACACTTTATAAAAATGGCAATCTAAAGCACTTTCGCTAACCAGGAAGCAGTACAGAATTTAAAAGGGAAGCTACAGTGAAGAAGTTGTTCTTATCAGCAGTCCATCAGAGGGAAACGTTCACTTGTCACGGCACTGGCCTCTGTTCTGTTCTGGTGGTCGTGGCACACTGCGTTTAAACACTGTACAAGTCCACTCTGGAGAAGCTTACTTCCGATAAGGTGCAACTATTGTCAGTTGTGCCTGTAAGGTCAAGTGACGGAAACGAGGTAGCGCGGCGCGCCACTGAGCAAACAGTATGCTCACAGTATGCGGGAGCCTCTACCACACTGGCCACAAGCGAGCAGCCAGCGAAGCAGTAAAGTTCCTGGTAAGCAGCACTGCGTGGGCAGTCACTGCCTCAGTACGGTCGAACGGCAGCCAAAGCTGGGACGCAACTGCACCCTCAGAAAGAAGGAAAGAGTCAACCCGACAGGAAGCAGCCTCAGTGCTCCATCGACACCAGTGAGAGGGAACAAGTGAAAAGGAGACCAGTGAGCTCAGTGAGCTAGGTGGACACTTTGCGTGAACAAACTTTCTAACTGGTAGGCAAACTTGAAGTAGTTGATAACAGCTGCAAACAACAGCAGCAACAGCATCAACAACTTGCAGTCATTAATTAAATTGTCAGCAAGTAATCCTTACCACTTGGCGTTCATTTTAAGGGTAAGATTGAGATAAAAACTATTCACACTATATACGCTGACCTGGTGAACCCAAGAAACGGAAAAAAGTGTGAAACTTACATTTTATGCAGTGTCTCAGCGATGAAAAGATCGTCAACGAGAAGTGTGGCTTTAGGCAGAGGCTGATCAGCAAATGCGGAAGTTGTTGAAATGGTGTTATCAGAAATCCAAAAGGGCTGGCAATTGGCAGAGTTGCTGTTGTTGCTGTTTTCTGAATCAATCGACGCCTCACGTCGACTTCTTTCAGTTAAAGTGGCCGTCTGAGTATTGTACGACTGCTCGTGATGGCCATTCGTTTCAGGTGGAGGTGAAGAGAGAGATGTTTCGTGGAGAGTGGAGGGAAACAGCACTTGCTTATCGAGAGTCATTGTGAAGTGTTTACAGTGTGCACAGTGTTCCAAGGAATATGGTAGCAGTCAATATTGACATTTAAAATATGCTTGCTCAGGGAGTGGGAAATGAAGAGGAGAGGAGAATATTGAGAGGACAATACTGGTTCAGGTGGTGAAAATTGAAAGAAAATGTATAGATAGATATCAAAGTGGGTGTGTATAATAACAAAGTGATTAATAATAATAGAGAGTCGTAATCAGTTCAGAGAGCTAGGTAAACTCAATTGAAAAATGTTGTCCATGCTAAATAGTGTATAGGTTGGTAGAGAATAAAAACAAAATATAAGTCGTTTGGCAAAATAGAGTAATAAAGGAGTAACTTAAACACATCAAAAATAATATAACAGTCTAAAAGAGTAAAAGAGAAAGAGAGGGAAGTGTATAAAAATAAGTAGTTGTACAGTTGTACAGTTGAAAATGAAGAAAATAAAGAGTTTAAATGTGAAGAACAAAGGTATAATAACAGCGATAAAAAAATGTGATAGTTAAGTAAATTTGAACAAAAACAGGATTGAGAGGGTAATATGAAAGCACAAATAAAAGAGTTGTACGTTTGATTGGGGAGGGAGAGGTCGAATAGGTAGAATAAGGGAAAGAGAATGTCAGAAAAAAGGATATAATTCAGTAGAAAGCAGTTACAAGTGATTGTGAATGAGTTCACTCAAATGAGACATCCACGTGTGGTTTATTGTGCCAAATGGCAAAGACCTCCGAGTGGATTCAGAGGTAATGGAGCCAGTTTGTGTGTAGTAGTAGGAGATTGTATCACATAGCGTGTCGGCTGAGTAGATGCGCATGTAAATGTGGAGGTGTGCAGGGGAAATGGCAATAAATAACGCAATTGACCGGTAAATAGAGAGCTGGCTGTGCTGAAGGACACTACCGAGAGTTAGTAAGTGATGATAAGAGAGGAGTTATGGTTGCTGGTAAGTAGTAGTGTTCTGCTGCTCAGGTGATACAAAGCTGAGTAAGGTGTGAGGAATATTGGCCGTACTGAGAGAGATTATACAATTCTGTTGTGATTGCAAAGGGAAAAAAATCAATTGATGAACTCATCATCAAAACGCAGATACTTGCAATAGCATAAATAAAATATTTTGTCAAAAACTAAAAAAGGGTCCATTGAGTGCACAGTGCACTTGAGTTTAGGTTTTATGGCCATTGAGTGACAAAACATGGCTCTGTGTAATTTACAACTTGTACAAAACACAAAAATGCTAATTGGATAAAATCAGTGCAATTCACTGTTTTGGCAAAGTTCTTCAAAAGTTTAAACGATCAGAAGAAAAGCCTACAAGCACGCAACTAAACATATTTGTTTTATAGCAGACGTTCATAACCAGAATGTTTTCTTCAAAGAACCAGCTATAAATAATTTTCAGAACAGCCAATAATTGGAAGTTGGCCAGATTGTGAAGCACTGGATGCACCAAATGTCCACCTGAATCACGACAGTGTTATTTGCCGTCAGTGATTGCTGTTAATAAGGCTGACACTGAAAATGCTAAACCGATCATGTGTAGTTGCTATCGGCTGTATCATTTGACAATGGAAGATGCCATTGAAGCTGACAGGCACTACTCATCAGCTAGCTAGAAAAACGGTCTGATAAAACGGGGGAGTCAGTGTTAGTTAGTGTCAGAGCAGCCAACACTAACAGCAACTGTCACGTTCAGTTGGCTTTGCCTTCTGTCAAGAAGGCAGTCGTAAACATTTAAAAATATATCCTCCCTTTCTCAGTATAAATACATAAACAAAAACACTTTCACTTACCGAATGGTAGAAAAAGGTAATTACTTAATACTTGAAGGAAGAAAATGAACTGTTGAATGTGTTGGCAGAGGAGAGGGAGAATGTTCATGCTACTCTTGGCGGTGTTCGAAGGCGATGCGGCTTATTGTCAGCTGCATTCAGTCTACATACAACGGAAAGAGAATACTTTTAGTAAAAAAAAGAGATGAGTTGACAGAATACTCTCTGGGTCTAGTGCTATTCTATTGAATGGCTCACAGAAGATTTGTTCTGTGCACTTACCAGTCAGATGGCGGCAGTTACTCCTTCCCCACTACGGATTTTCAAGACAGAGTGACATCTTAAGAGGTAGGAGTGGGCAATTCCTGAATTGAGTTGAGTTGCAGAAAAAGACAATCATCGAGTAAACGGCAGAATGGAGTTTACGATAAAATAATTGATTGCACCGAGAAACGGAGAGAGCAGTAGAATCAGTTCAAAGTTGGCCAATGGCAGCGAAAAAATAGGTAACTGCAGCAACAGCCTCCTTCCAGCCAAAAGATGTGTATCACCGTGAACTAGCACTTCAGAAGTGAAGAAGAGAGAGAGAGAAAGAGAGTGGTCAGGTAGATGATGTAGTGGCGCTGAAGACCGTGCCGACAGATGATATGTGAGGGAGCAACAGGGTTCGGTTCGGTAGTCGGCAGGAGTGAAGTAGGTACACGGCTTTCCAGGGAAACGAAGAGGACATTCGTACACTGCTTGCACTGTGTGTCTCACTGTTCACTGTTAGATCGAATGACACACTGCTTCAGCTGACAACTGTCGAAACTGTGATGGGACGAGGTGTGCGCCGCCGATGAGGTCTGCACTGCGACCATCTCTGGCGCTACACTACAGCTCAGCGTGGAGTGGATCAAGTGCCAGTCTGCCACTCTCTCTCACTCTCTCTTGCTTGCTTGATCGTTGTTCTCTCGGTGTCTGTGTCAGTCTGCCTCGGTGGTCTGGCTACTATTGCGCCCGGTTGGATTCGGTGCGAGGCGAGAGGCGCGCGAGCCTTACCAGCCGATCTTGAATCGTAGCGTTGCTGCTCTCTGTCTTCTCTCCTCACAGCGGCAGAGGCACAGGCAGCTACAGACGGCGGTAGTGGCACAGTCCAACACACTGGATACCATCTACAGCTGCAATGCAAAGGGGGAACATGGGAAAGTGCACAGCTTGAGAAGGCGCCAGTACAGGGCGCCAGTAATTCCAGTAATGGCGCCCACTGTGTAGCCATTACTCAGAGCAGCGCAGTGCCAGTGATGCGTTGATGCTGGAATGAGTTTGCGTAACCACTTCTACACCTACAGTCGTGGTTGCTTGGTTGCCTGGTGCACTATCAACGCCTCAGAAAGAGGAGAACAAGCAAAAAGGAGGGATAGCTGACTGAGTGATGAATAGATGGATGGGTGATGGATGGATGGTGAGAAGCACAGGAAGAGACTGATCACCACTGATTAGATGCACCGATTCGAGCATCTGTTCGATGAGCTGTGGCCAGGAGAAAAGGCTGTCAGGCAGTGAAATAATTGATGAGGTAGTGACAGGTGTAGAAGCAACGACTTGAAGAATCAAGGCACTGATTCAGCAGCAGCTAAATGGCTCAATATGGTAAATAAAATAAAATTATAAGTTCTGTGAATCAAACAAGACGCACTGGCTAAATTGGTTAAATTGATCTAAATTGTACTTAGTATTTGTCTGTGATAGCATTGTTCATCATGCTTGGAAAATTGAAAACAAATTGGCGAAACATAAAGCGAAATGTTTTGCCTGATTTGTCAACGTAATTTGCATGTCTTCCAGATGAAGATTCTGCCTTCCATCTGCCCGAAACAGGAGAGAAATGAGGGCATCAGTGACTTCAATTCACAATTGACGTTATTGAATTACTGTATGAAACTAAAGTGGCCATACTTGAACTTTATGCTACGCAGAAATGGTGTCATTTCAAATTCCGGAACTCTTTGAGAAGAGCACAAGTGCTGTGCTTTCAGTGCCCACTGCCTCTGTTCGCTGTGTGGGTGCTTGCAAAGAATTGCGATGATTCGAAAATTGAATAAGCACCAAATCTCAGTGGCGCCCTTGAGAGTGCACTGCCTGTGCATACTGGCCCTACGGTAGACACTTTCCAAGTTGGCACTCAATCTGCTTTGCGAACAAACACTTCACAGTAATTGAGAAGGAAATTAAATAACAGCCAAAGAGACGAAGCCAGCCTTGTTGAGCAGAGTTCTCACTCAGAGTTTAAGAATATTCAAGCAAAGGCTCATTGGAGCAAAGTAATAATTTGTAGACTTTAGCGAGAAATAGTGAAATGAAGTTTTAATTGTACTATATTAAGTAATTGAGTGAATGATTACAATAATGAAGGTAGTTAAGACGTAAGGAAGAAAAAGACAAGTCTTGTGTGTGTGGAAGATAAAAACTTGCGAGAAATAAGAGAAATAATTTTGATGAAAACAATAAGGGCGGGCATAGTGCCAAAAATTAATCTAAAAATATGGAGAAAATCCAAAATTGCAGCATTTTTTAAATGCAAACGGTCTTGAAGACGAATACAGTACGAAGATTTTTCATGAGGGAGACAATGTTTCCGTTGGTTGCGCACTTCAGTCCGGCCAAACCACTGACGGTCTTGTTAGGATAGCGGAAAGTGGCTACCAGGCGACCGTTGAGTGAGTTGAAAACGTGAAGATGGAACTGATTTCCATGCGAATCACCGATCAGAACTTCGCCTTTGCTTGAAATGTCAATTCCGTTTGGGTAGTTGATGAGGCCTCCGGAAAACTCGGCGCCAATCTTGTACAAGAAATCGCCCTTATGATCAAAGGTACAGATTGAATGACCTTGAAAATCGCAGATATAGAACTTAAAGTCGTGGAATGCAATGTCGCCCGGTTCTCTGACGTGCAGGCCGCAGTTGAAGTGAAGCAGAAGTTGGCCAAACTCCGTCAACACAGAACATCTGCCCGAATCGAATCCACGAGGACAATCTTGCGATCCTGGTCGACACCAAGCCAGAAACAATCTCGACGTTCGACATTCGAATCTGCCGTACAAACTTGCCTGCCATGTCGAAGATTTGAAGACGAGATCGATCAACGCCTCTATCGCAAACAACATACTGAGGGTTGTCATTCATGTTCAAAACTACTTGCGGGAGCATCGTTACCTAGTTTATAAATAAAAAATACATGCATTATAACGTTAGGTGAAACAAAGACATACTTTTCGAGGTTGGACAAAGCACCCAGGGCTTGCTCCGTAGATGCCAAACGAGAACTTGAGAGTTCCGTCCTTGAGGCCGAAGACCATGATTCGATGGTTGTCAGTGTCGGCCACGACGATGTCGTCATTCATGCCGAGACAAAATCCAAGTGGGACATTGAGAGCGTTATCTTTTCCAACGACCATCTTCAAGGAAATGTCGCGTGGGACATACTGCGGCGGCCTCAAATTCATGTTGTTGGTTGAGTCCACAGTATCGCTGCTGCTCGAAGACGTCACTTCGAAGGAAAACTGTCCGTAGTTGTTCATCGTCGGGGGATGGCTGAAGACGGAAGAAGGATGAGGGGCAGATGTCTGAAGGTGGAAGTGAATCGTCTGAAGTTCAACGGTCAACTGACGGCGAGCGAGTGAGAGCGCGTGAGCTAGGTACGTGACTAAGTTCGTCGACCGCGTGGCTCGGAATGAACAATGGAGAGCTGTGAAACAGATATGGCGCAAAAAACCGCTCGCAGCGGCAAAAAGTGCATAGAAACTGGAAGCTATTTCACACGATGATAGTTACGCAAAAATCGACTCTCACTGTGCAAACAGCGGTCAGCTGCACTGCCACAAATGCGCAGAAACCGACTTTTACTCTTCTTGTTGTTTATTGAGCTTACTCAGCTGACAGATAGAACTTGGTGTGAGTAAACACAAAACCAAGTGAAGTTTTCAGTTTTACCATCGTTTGAAGTTGTTAAAGAGTTGTTTTTATTAGAAGCACCCGAATCACCTTAAAAGATGGAAAATCATCTATTCAACTTGAAAATGGCAGCCAAGGAGCTGGAGCGAAACTCGAAAAAGTGCTTGAAGCAGGAAACTGTAGAGAAGAACAAATGCAAAAAGGCAATTCAGCAAGGCAATATCGAAGGAGGACGCATTCACGCAGAAAATGCAATTCGCCACAAGAACAGCTCATTGAATTATCTGCGGATGGCAGCCCGTGTGGACGCAGTCGCCGCCCGAGTTCAGACGGCGATGATGACCAAGAAGATCACACAGTCGCTGGGCGGTGTCACGAAGGCCATGGACTCGGCGATGCGCTCAATGAACTTGGAGAAGGTGTCGCAGATTATGGACAAGTTTGAGAAGCAGTTCGAAGATCTGGATGTTCAGTCGAACACTATGGAGGCGACGATGAGCACCACCACGACCACTCTGACGCCCGAGGGACAGGTGGACGGCCTGATGCAGCAGATCGCCGATGAAGCCGGCCTGGAGCTTAACGTGGAACTTCCCTCTGCCGTCACCTCGACCATTGGCTCCAAGGCGAGTACCGCTGCGGAGGAGCAGCAGAAGCAAGATGACCTGTCAAGTCGTCTGGCTCAGCTGCGGCAGATGTAACCACCTGACCACATGCATGTCCCCATTATTGTCTCTGATCTGATTGATTTGATGAAATGATAGTTGCTGAACTGTTACATTCATTTCCACCCTGTTCACCAATCACTTTTATGGTAACCTACTTGTCATAAGAATAAAGTATTTTCAAATTACAAAGTAACAAAAAGCTTATTTATTCAAATGTAAAATAGATAGTTAGCAGGACGAAAGTATTTGAAATTAAAAAAGTTCATCCAGAAGCTAAAATACAGAATCTATATATAGATTAATTATAAAAATAATAAAAGTTCAAACTAATAAATTCATATCATTTCAAAAAGATCCGTTCGAGAGGTTGCTGTTACTTTCATCCTCTTCGCTCTTTTCAACACAAATGCCTTCCAGGACGAGGACATGGTTGTTGTTTTTTGCCAGAGTGACGATCAGTCCTTCGCTGGTTAGTTTGAGGCCACAGCAACGAGACACTTTCAAGTAGGGACACTCATAGTCGCCCTGCAGCTGACCAAGTGAAGTGAATAGGGAGACATGAAAGCGGTTGCCATGGGAATCGCCCACCAGAATGTCGCCCATGTCGGAAATGTCAATACCATTGGGAAACTTGGTACCTGGAGTGCCAATCTTGCGAATTAAAACACCATGATGATTAAAAACGTTGACCGAATGTCCCTTGAAATCGCAGATGTAGTAGTGTTGATTATACACATTAATGTCAGAGGGCTCAACCATGTCTGAAGCACAGGAGAACCAGAAGAGCAAGACGCCAAACTCGTTAAGAATAGACACGCCTGAGCGGACAGAGTCAACAACGACAATCTTGCGATCATGGTGGTGCACAGGCCAGACACAATGTCAATATAAGTAATTGGGATGTTTCGAATGAACTTTCCACTGACTGAAAAGATTTGCATTCGAGATCGCTTGGCACCGCGGTCGCAGACGACATACATCGGCTCCTTCTTCTCCTCGAAAGAGCCAGGCATGATGGCAATCTGAAATAAAGTTGACAATCGCAATTTAGAAGGCTCTTCAGTTTAAATTAATGATGAGCTATTTTACCTTTCGAGGCAAATAAAGGTTTCCTTCATTGGTGCCCTTTTCGCCAAACGTGAACAAGTAGTTTCCTTTCATGTCAAAGACCGAAATGCGATGATTATTGGTGTCCGCTATGGCAATGGTGCTGTTGACGCCAAGACAGAAGCCATGGGGCATGTTCAACTGGCCGGGACCATCGCCAAAAGAGCCAAACTTGTAGATGATCTTCATGTCCTTCTTATCGCCAGTGCGCTTCTCTACGATCGGTTCTGTCAGTTGATGCATTTTTGAGACACTCGGCGGTGGTGGTGGCGGCGGCGGCAGAGATGGACAACAGAACGAGGTGAAGAGTAAAATGAGCTCAGCTCGCACAGAAAAATCTCGCAAACGTTTTAAAGGAGGGGTGCGTAGAAGACGTTAAAAGGATGAGTCAGCATGCCGGAAAGATTTTCTAAGAAATGCTTTTCTTTTGGCGCCAAAAAATGGTGTTGGGCAGTGTGCAAATGAAGATGGTAACCAGTGATAACAGATTGATGCGATGCCCAACGTTAAACGATGATGAAGTGTAAAGTTTTGAACCCCATTAGTCACTTCATCATTCACTGTATAGGAATGTTAACGATTTGTTACTTTGTGCATTGTGCTCCTTCCGATCCTTCTGCCCCTGAGCCAGTGAAGATTGGACCATCATCATGTCGCGAAAGCAAACAACTTCTGAAAAACTGAAGCGAAAAGAAGAGGAGATCTTGATGTTACGGCAGGAGGTGAAAGATCTACAGAAAGCTTACAATAAAGAGCGTGAAGACAAGTTGGAAATTATTCGCCAATGTCTCAACCAGTTGTCTGGCATTGACACCGATATTACCTCTCTTGAAGGGCAAATTTTTGATGCCAAAATGCTAATTAGCAAAGCACTGGAGCAAGTTAACTTGATCAACGGTAAGTTTTTAGTTTGCTTATCATTGTTTAAAAGTATGTCTCTTTTGCAGAAGATGTCTATGATTCTACCATAACCATAAACACCACCTTTTCTTCTCACGGTCGTTCACTGTCTATGGGCAATCTTCATACATCTCCTACATCTCCTATGGTAATCAATGATTCAGTTTCTTCCAAATTCTCTCCAAAGCTTTCATCTACACGAGAGCCAAAGTTTTTCAAAACCCTTCACTCAAAAAGAGAAGCCGCAAGATCAAATCCTTCAAGGTTTCAAAGGAATGAACCGTTCATTCCTTCTCAATTTATCTATGAATCTTCCCTGCCGTTGATGTCTTCTTCAAATGATAGTATAGAAAGAGTGGTCACGTGAAGAAACGACCTAAAAGACGAGTAAAAAAGGCGAATCAGCAAAAGACAACTTTTAAATAATTGTTCTACAAAGTCGTCATGAGTTAATATGTTGTTTTTATTTATTGAATTAAAGTTCGATGATTTTCTTTTTATAAACGTGGACTGTAGAATAACGTTTCACATTTTCTACTTTACTCTTTCCGATGGAGCGCAACTGGCCGACTAACTTGGATTTTTATCCCATCTCAAACTTTGCCCTCGCGGTGCCACTTGTTCTGACCCTCTCCAGCATTTTGTTGATCTTCTACAAGATATACGACAAGTTGACTGAAACTGATGTAAAGTCATCGCATCAGAGTAGTCAGCAAAACTCTGGCGCAAAAGTGCTCAAGTACCAAAGAACTGCTGTTCTGCCCTCGCGACGAGTTCCCAAGAAGACTAGTCACAATGCAAAGCCGAAACTAACTTCGATGTCGCCAGTGAAGCAGACCCGCAAAGGAATGAAACGCACTGCCACAAAAACAGTCGCCAAGAAGCAGAGTGGAAAGCTTTCAAATGCTTCCCCAGTGCTGAGTCGTCGTAAGGGCACCAGCAGCAACTTGTCACCCAAAGTGTCGCAGCAGTATTCCTAAATGCGCTTAGCGGCATTTGCTTTAATGATAACTTGCCATTAAACTGAACACAAACACTTTAGTGAACTACTAGTTTTTTGTCCTTTTCAGCGTTTAACCATTGAAACTGACTTCTTTTTGCGGATCAGCTTTCCCGAGCTTCGCTTTTTGCCAACACCTACCGAAGAGAAATTAGAAACCGGTATAAAAGGCACAATGTGTGCAAAGACTCACTTTTGGCGACTGACCCACTCGTTTGTTTTGGTATCTTTGTTTTACTGCTTCTATTTTTCCACATCCTCGTTTTGAGCCAGCAGGCAGAGACGCATTCGGCGACACTCGCATAAGCTTGGAGACGGACTGCGATTTTTGCTGGTTAAACTTGGGGTTGTTCAGCTTGGGGCTTTTTCGAGAGTTCTGCAGTGAAGAACTGTCCTTTGTCTGCCCACTAAAGTTGGTAAAGTAGATTGTCTTCTCATAGGAGCCTTTCTTGTGAACCAGGTAGCGACTTTTGTTGTTGTCTCCTTTCTTGCGAGGAACCTTCTCAACGGGTACCTTCGCCTTCACCACGGGAGTCTTTTCGGGTGTGAATATTTCCCAGCAGCAGCAGATGCCGATGAAGACAATAAACAGTATGGTACATATCCCAAGGATACCCAAAATGATGATGATTAGAGTAGTAGTTGGAAAGCCGACCTTCTCAGTGGTTGTCACGATTATTGAAGTCGATTCTGCATCTTCATCTGCGCCGAGTAAAATTGAATAACTTCCGTTTTGTAGTGACATCTTGCAAATGACACTAGTAGGCTAAAGCTAAGAGAAACTTTGGAACTATCAAACCTCTCATTTAAATCTTCTTTAAACAGGCATTCTTTTTGACTTGTTGTGTATAACAATTGTTTACTAAAGATTCTAAATATTACAGTTAAACAACATTCACCTTGAAAACAATCAACTAAGGAACTGTTTGCTTAGCACTAAACTGTACCATATGCTGAGAGAAAGGACTGCCAGCGGGCAGTTTGCCTAAATTGGTCAGACGAACTGAAAAAGGCAGAAATACGTTAGTCAAACTAAATATAAAAAACAAACAAGTTCCCTTACTTCTGCAAGGATCATATTTGGAAAGAAAGTTCTCCAGCGGGTCCCAGCCGCCTCCGACACGAACCATGACAGTGCTTCGAAGGATTCTCACCAGACAAGTTCGATTTGAGTTGGAAATCTAAAGTGCAAAATACTTGTTAGTGTCTGTTATAACTTGAGTTCCTCAAGAATTACCTTGTACTTTCCACCGCCAAGCCGGTGCATCCGCAGAGGTATTGCGCAAGTGCATTTTTTCAACTGCCTCTGCATTTCATCCTCTATAATCACCGTTTCAGCGGTCGAGCAAACATTCTCTTCTGAAGTGATAAGCACTTCTTCGACCTTCTCTTGCGTGTCTTCTGCAAATCCATCCACTTCGTCTACTGCTGACTCTTCTGACTGCTGTTCACGTTGGCTGTTCTCTTTCACTGCATTTTCCTCCTCTTCATCATTTCTTTCCTCCTCAGAGGGTGGCGGCAGTCTTTGATAGATAAATAGTGCAATTGATGCGGCCAACACTAAAACTATAACTCGATGAAGTGCATCGTGGAGGACCTCACTCAGTACCTCCAATGATAGGAAGGCCATTGGTACACAAACAAGAGCAGCAGAAAACTATTCACCAGTTATACCAGTCGAGTCGATGAGATTTGTTGGCAACATTGACACCGACGCGATTTGTGTCTATCAACTAAGTTGGCATTTGAGGTGATCGATTCGCAGGTGATTGTAGCTATCCGTTGTCAGGATGAACCAGGTGATGGTCTCGTAGAGAAGGAGAGAGAGCAGTCTTTGAGAGTTATCTAAAGTGCAGGAGTGCACCTTTATTATGTTATACAGTTACACACTGTGCTGTACGAGCTGACCAGTTTCTGTATTCCATGTTTGAGGTTGCGCTTTGCCATCCGGCGAAAAGATAACCAACGTATTATTCTCTGTCGTTTCCTGGGTTTTTTCGTTTGAAGTAGACACAGAAAAACTTCCAGTACTGGAGATACTCTTTGGGCGTCCTGTGTGCTCCGAATTGCTGGCTGGCTGGCTTGACGGCGTTGAATCACCGCCTCGGAAAGCTCGTTTCAGTTCACGCGATCGCCTTCGTGTGTACCCATTTGAAGGACGGCGACGTTTGTTTAGTGGGTTTGAAAGTACCTCAGACTGGTCATCATCTTCAAAGGGGCTTTGGGTCATTTTTAACTGCCTTTTCCTGCCAACTTTTTGTCGATCTTTGCAGCAGTCACAGAGTATGCAAAAGAGAATTATTGCCAAAACCGCCACCAGGACGCAAATGATGTAAATGAAAATGTCTGAAACGTAAAGGGCATTTTAAGTTAGCGCACAAATATTTTTATGCATGCAGAACCTGTTGAACTGTTGTTCGTCATTGATTGATTCTCCTTCTTCTTCTTCTTCTAGTTGACTGGCCAAACACAAATCACTTTGTAGAGCTAGGAAATCGGCTAAAAGAGAACAGCTGATTATTGTTGATGTGTTGTTTTTAATTCTAAACTTGAACAACAATGAGTTTTACGAGTAGTAAAAGACAGACGGTTTTTGGGAACAAATGCACCTTTTTTGTCTTGTAAACGTATTCCGTGTATTAAAGCAATGTCTGACGCTTTAAACAAGAACGCTTCTGGAAACGGTGAGACGGACGGTAAGCAAGCGGCGAGCGATGCGCCAGTGAAGGGAACCAGTTCGGCTGAGTCGGTGGTGAAGGAGATGGTCAGTGCGACGGGCAGTGAACTGCCGGTGAAGAGGAGCCCATCGGCTGGTCGCGAAGCCAGCTACGTCTACGACGTCCTCAACCTGCCCAGCACCGTGGACACCACTGGCATGCGACCGAATCCTCGATTCGAGGTGAAGCAGCAGTCCACCTTCGGACAGGACCTGCAGGAGCAGTCCAAGTCGGCGGATGAGCTGGTGCAGCGCAAAGAGTCCTCCTACATGTACAAGGAAGAGCTGGCCAAGATTGGCAAGGTCACCTTGCCCGCCGCCGTCGTGCCGCCTCGTTCGGAGAAAGACGGCCCTGAGTTTCGACTGTCTGAAGATGCAAACAAAGCTCATCTCTTTCGCAGTCCATGGCCGTGGACTGCCTTTGCCAGCCCTGAGGTGGTTCAGAAAAACCTTGCCGCCATCACCGAGAAGAAGGACCGAGCCGTACGAGTGGCCAATGAGGGCATCCTAAGCGGCAACGACTTTACCCTTCTCCGCGAACGCCGTCTTTTTGCCAACAAGCGCAACACGTTCTTCCTGGGAAAGTACAAACGACAGCTGGTGCTGGTGAAGAAGGTAACTTCCAGCGCCACAACTGTGGCCACCACTGACCCGTTGTGGGTGTCCATTGCCAAGCGCATCTCCTACTCTCAGCAGATGGAGGAGGACAAAGCGGTGGCCAAGGCGCAGGCCATGGCCGCCATGGAGTCATCAGTCGGCAGTGAGAGCACCGGCACGTCCATCAACGGCACTGAAGAGCAGGGCAGCTCATCGTCGACCGCTTCCTCGGAGAAGGTCAGCGCGGTGAGTGGCGTTCAGCACCTGCCAGGGCGTCCCTTTCTGCAGGTCTACGAAATCTTCCGCCTGGAGTCTGACCGCTCGCTGATGGTCTTCATGGAGATTGGCCTCAACAAGACGCTGCACAACCTCGTGAAGCGCCGCACTGCAGTGGACGTGTCGCAGGCCCGTCTCTGGTCTGCGCAGCTGCTCGACGGCATCACCTACCTGGTGAACCACGGCGTCGCCCACCGAGCCCTCCGCCTGGAGCACGTTCTCCTCGACGGCGAGCTCAACGCCCGTCTCATTGGCTGGCGACGAGCACTGCCGCTGACCTCAGGTGCGCTCACTCGCCGAGAGCGTCGTTCGCGTGCCAACAACCACCTCCCACCGGAGGCATTTCTCGGCAGCTACGAGCCCGCCAGCGTCGACCTGTGGTCCTGGGGTGTCCTTCTCTGCGCCCTGGCCACCTTTCGCTACCCTTTCAATGTGCGCACTCAGCGCGGCAGCATCGAGGAGGAGTGGGCGGTTTTCAAGGCCCGCCACCCTGCCTCCGGACATGCCCAGGTGATGGCCCTCCTCGACACACTCTTCCTCAATGATCCAGAGAAGCGAGCCACCCTGCCGACCGTCCAGAAGAGCGCCTGGTTCGGTGGAAGTGGAGGTGCGCCGGTGTTGGACAGCAGCAAGGTGGGCTGGTGCCTGAGGCAGGTCAGGTCGGCAAGTCGGCTAGCGACCAATCCCTCACCGGCAAGAATGCTTAAGACGGATGTTTGCTGACATTGTGCTTCCCTTGCCGACATCATTTTATTTTCATTGGTTTTTCAATGTCTGCTACTTGGACAAATAAAGGCAAACAATTTACTGATTGCACGCTTTAATACTTTGAAAAATAATTAACAGTTTAGTAATACTTCTTAATGCTCATGAAAGTAGTTTAGGCACTTGAGTGGAGTCAATCAAGTGGACACCGACTTTTTCAAGTTTAATCATCTTCTCTTTAAGCTCTTCACTTTCGGCCGGCTGTGTAGAACGACAACAGTCTTTGATGATGTACGTGTTGAAGCCAGCACCAGCCGCATCAAGTGCGGTAAAGTAGACGCAAATGTCAAAGGCGAGTCCAACAATGAAAACGGTGTCAATGTTGATCTTTTGCAGATTTTCCTGCAGGTCCGTCTGTTTTGTGTGCTCGTTGTCCCAGAATGCCGAATAGCTGTCCACATTTTGGTCAGTTCCTTTTTTGATAATCCACTTTGGATCCAACTGTGGATCAACAATGAGCTCGCTGTGAAGCTTTTGTCCCTTAGTGCCAGCGATGCAATGGGCAGGCCACTCTTTGAAGGAAACGTGATCCGGCGGATGGGCGTCCATTGTGTAGACGATCTGGTCAAAGGTCTGCGTGGTCAGGAGCTGATTGATTGCCGGCACCACCTCCTTGCCATCCTCGCCGGCGGGACATTGGCGCAGCGCCAAAGTGCCGTCAATAAAATCGTTCTGTACGTCGACGATGATCAGCGCCGATCGAGGCATTCTGAGAAATAAAGAAGCAGCAATGATTTTGTTAGTGGATTGCGCCGCTCAAAGCGTCGAATCCTGGTTGCCTGGTGTCAGTGCAACCAGGGGAGGGGAGAGACTGCCTTGTCAATCAAACCTGCGGCGATGCACGTTGTTTGTGATTTCTACGCGTTGAATCTCGTTGCCAATGCGACCAAAACACCGTCGTCTCCCTTCTCGATGATCACCCAAATCGCCCCAGTAATCAATTTCTGGAAGCACCGGTGCAGCTGCCCTTAATTTCCTCTTAATCCGCCTCACTGTTGAAGAGCAGAGGTGAAGTGAAGTGAAAGTGAAATGGATACAGATTTGAAGGCTCGCCGGGAGGAGTTCATTCACGGGCACACCGGAGGCACTTTCGTCGAAGTTGTCGCTCTCACTTCGCTCTTGCAACTGTCACACATACTCTTTAGCTCCTTTCTCTTTGCCTGCCCCGCACTTCATCACAGTTGTACAAGGTAAGCTGCGAGCTTTCGAGGAATTATCTTCGAGTGGATCTGCCGACTCACTTTGGGAAAAAGGCATTTTTCATTTTGTAAACAACATGCCCAGTTGGCATTTCTGACGCCAGAGGGCCACTGTTATGATTTTTTTAAATTCTTAAATTCTTTTAACTTACAGAATTACCATTATTCGCTGCGTCCTCGATTTCGTCGTGAACATCTGTCCTTTTTTGCTGTCAATTACAATCTTTTCATCGTACATTTATCATATTTTAATCGCTGAAATTGTTTTGATCATTGTCAATTTTACATTCTACTTATTCCGTCATGGCATTCCGTTGCGACGCGCCAAAAATCTTGGCTCCATTACCGTTCAGTATCCCTCACAGTCTTCTCGACTTCCTTACTTGTCTAACCTCATGTCAGCACTACTCCTTGCCACCAGCATTGCAATTCTTGCAGTTGATTTCCAGCTTTTCGATAGACGATTTGCCAAAACGAAATGTATGGCTGGAGTTTGATGGACGTTGGAGTCGGTGGATTCATCGCCATAAACGGCGCTCTCTCACCTGAAGCAAGAATCAACTATGACCTAAACATTTCGAGACTGGGCTTAATTTTCAAATCTATCAAGTCTGCCGCTCCAATGATTATTCTTGGACTAGTGCGCCTTGCATCAGTGAAAAGTCTCAACTATCAGGAACATGTCACTGAGTATGGTGTCCACTGGAACTTCTTTTTCACCATCGCCTTTTCAAAGCTATTTTCATCAGCTCTCTGTTTCCTTCTGCCAAAACGAGTCAATTTATTTGTCCTTTCAATTGTCATGCTGGCTGTTCATCAATACTTTCTTACATTTGGCGGTTTGACTGAATACATCCTCTCACCAGAACGAAACAGTTTAATATCAGCCAATAAAGAAGGCATAATCTCCACCATTGGATCTGTTTGTCTCTATTTGTTCTTTGTCCAGTATGGTCGTAGTTACTTACCGAAAAGGTTTGCTTGCGTATTAATGTTTATTCAATCAACTAATTTGTTTGTCATCCCTATTTAGAAAACAACTCTTTGAATTTAAATCGATGACCATCCGAGTTATTCTTATTGTCATTACTTCTACCGTTTTCATGTTTGCTTCTCACGAGCACATCGAACCTACATCTCGTCGTACCGCCAACTTTTCGTTTGTCTGCTTCATGATTGCCCTCATCTCTGCTTTAATTGTCATTGAGATTACTTACTTTGCCTTTCTTCAAGTATTAACCGCCCAGTTCCGCAAGAATCGCGCTAACCTTGTCAAATTCATTGACCCCCTCGATGCGCGCTATAGCAGTGCTATTTTTGAGTCACTCGGACGGGCTGGACTGTTAATGTTCCTTGCCTCCAATTTACTTACCGGTGCAGTGAACTTTTCGTTTGACACGCTTAGTATAAGTTCACCCAGTGTGACGCTAACCATTTTGTTAATTTACTGTGCCCTAATAACTGCCATTTGTTTGTTTCTATGCAAAACAATCTACAGAGATCGACAACCGAAAAAAGCGACAACATGAGCATTGAATTTTCTATTTATTTTTCATACATAAAAATTGTTGTACATACACTACTGTCTATGATTTTTGTTCTCAAACAGTCATTCAAACGGTCAAGCATTCGTGCATAAACTTGTTGTTGTTTGGTATCTGATATGTAGTCTTTTCCCAATTTGCATTGTTCCATTTTGTAGTCGAGATGTTTGTCCACTTTGCCATCATTTGATTTGGTTTCCACATCTTCCAACTCTTTAGTGCACGCATAAAGATATTTGAAATAGCTATTGCTTTCGACAAGTTCTCTTTCTTGTGCCTCTTCAATTTCACTCAACTGCAGTTCTTCAAATGCTTCTGAATCAATCAGTTTATAGAAGTTTCCAGTGATGCTTCACTAGTTTGTATGGACTTTAAGGGTGATTTACATTGGTTTGAATGTCTGCAAGTTGCTGGACGTTTAAAAATGTTTCGGTAGAGAGCGATCAGAAAAACGATTAAAAACACAAGCGTTTGCCTGAAAACGTAGCATGTCTTTTGAATTGTCAATTTTGAAAGCTGTTCAATCTTGTACACGATTCTCCTCCGATGGTTACAGAAGACTGGATGCATCTTCTTGTTGGAGCCTGAAGGTGAACGGATAAATCGATGAAACTAGGAAATGAAGCCTCTGCGAGAGGGTTTTAAAGGAAACCGTTGATGAACTTGTGGATGCGCATCATGTTGTGTTAGCTCTCTCATGTCCATATCAGAAGGTGTCTCTAGCAAATCAGTTGATAGGTTAGATCGCGTGATTTGTCTCTCTCTTATGTCATGTGCAGAGGAAACACTCCAGCTGACTAGCTCTGATTACTCAGCAGTGATTATATCTGACGTCTGATACTGAAGACAAGATATGTGCAGCTTTTTTTAAAAAAAGATAAATTTTAATATGCTAATCTAACACAATAGTTAGATTAATTTCATGCAATTTCTATTTGCTTGGACCATGTGCATAGTCAACATTTTCAAGTGCAGGGCCATATGCTAACGATATCCTTGACCATGCGGGTAAGGGGCCGGAGGATACTGTCCTGGAAAGACCCAAGCCAGAGGAGGCGCAATGGGCTGACCGGAGGGAACCCAGTTGGGAAAGAGGGCCCGAAGTATGGCTGAGAGTCGCGGTGACTGCTCAGTTGGAAGAGTTCCACCGCCGACAACTGCAGAGTTGGCATAGAGCACTTGTTCACTTGATTTGCCTTGCAGATCGCAGGCAAAAGCACTGCCGTTGCCGTTGCTGTCTGTACGTTGGCCATGTGTGCTGAAGCTGCCCATCGATGCAATTGGCTGCATCGGCTGAATGGCACGCTTTTTGCGCTCCCCCGGCGGGTTGCCGTCAGCATGGCGACCGCCGCCGTCCTCTGCCTCCTCCTCCAAGTCATCATCGGAAGAGTGCAGCGAGGTGTTGCTCTTCTCAGTCCCAAAGTGCAGATCGTCCTGGATGCGTCGCTCATTGGCGCGAGGCAAGCCGAATCCTGGTGGCGCCGGCAGAAGGCTTGAACTGCGCAGCGTTGAAGCGCACGGGCGGTACAGGCAGAGCGGTAATCAGGTTGCTCGGCGTTGGAGATTGTTCGCTGCGTTTCCAGCGAGCTGAACACTGAGCTAGAGCCACTGCGAGGCAGTGCTGAAGAGCGACCGTTTTGTTGGAGTCCACCAGAGAGGTGGTAACCTGCTTGGCCTCCGTGGCCGGCTGGAAGGCGAGAGGAAGGCATTTGCACACTGATGGATGATTTTGCTAAATGCAGTTCAACTTTGCTCTACACGAGACCAAATGCTGCTAACTGTGCAAATAAATTCACAAATGTTCACTTATAAGCTGAGCTTCAAAGTTCGAACTTGAGACACTCAGAAGTATCACAGCGTTCTAAACAGACCCATTAGTGCACTCTGCCTAATTATGTGAATTCATTAGCACTTTCGCTTTCAGTGTACGAGTACTTGCCACTGGTAGAGAAGAGTGTGCACTATTTCCAGCCAACATTGTGAGCTCATTGTTGGTCGGCAGTTCTGGCTGACAACCAATCCTTTCTACCATTGTCTGTGTGCTTCCACGGGCTCACTACACAGCTACTACTTTTTGAATTCTTCATTTCCTGGTTAATGGCTGATGTCTTCTCTCTTTCATTAGTCATTCTGTCAGAAAATGGCAAAACTACAAGAACGACAGTTTTACCTATGCTGCCGTGCTCATAAAGTGTGCTTTCAAGTGTCTCGACTTATCCTGTAGGTTAGGCCAGATTGTAAATATGATTCCAAGAATGGAAGAAGCACTAACAGTTCCCTTCTGAGCTCTTGATCTCTCTCAATTGTCTTTTCCAGGGAATAGCAGTAGCCCCATTGGTAGCACAATCAGGCGAATAAACTGACAATCCACAAAGGAGAGAAAGTGAATGGCGCTAACTTATAAATAGAACATTCGACGTGTGCCTGTGCAAGAGAGAGAGACAGCGAATGTTGGCGATTCGCCTGGCTGACTGAATCACCAACCTAAGTGAATGACTTGTGGGCGCAGTGGCGGTCCAACAGATGCCGCCTGAGAATGAACTCCACTTCACTTTTCTGTGTTGTGTGTGTTGCGGAATAAGCTCGCATTTGCTGCCACAGAGCCGAATAGTGGCTTTCACCTGCTTGCCCCACTGATTGCCAGTGAGAGTTCCCCTCCTCACACTGTCAATTGCTGTTTATCACTCTCCTGTGGTACTCCTTCACTCACCGGCGCCCAGTTGTGTTCGTCGGCGACCAGGAAAGCAGCATCACCCGGTAAGTAGCTCTTCTACTTCTACTTCTTCTTCTACTTCTTCTTCTCGACGTCGACAATACTCCCCCTGGTTAGCCGGTGGAGAGAGAGAGAGGAGAGAGAGAGAGAGAGAGAGCCTGTGTGTGTGTGTCTGCTACAGTGGCCACATCGGAGGTGCCGCTTGTGTCGCAATGTTAGCCGGTGTGCTTTCGCTGCCTTCGCTTGGAAGGCGCGCCAACGCAACGCGCGCGCACACGATCCACGGGGATCCACTGACAAAGACCAGCCACAGGAACTGAATCCACGAGCACTGTGGGGTAGGGTAGGGGAATGGGCAGAGGAGGTGCAGCGCAGTTGGCCGCAGTGTCCGCCGTGCCACTACCTCTGGTGGTGGCGGTGGTGGTGCTGCCGCTGCTGGACGACGACGAGTGCTCGGTGCGGCAGCTCGAGCCGCTCAGGCAGCCTGCAGACAGAGCCAACAGTGAAGATCATCAGCGCAGCCGAAGATCGCATTGCGACCAGAAGTGCGAGGCATCAACATCCAGTGCCCGACAGAGTGCGGAGACCCAGAACCGTGTCCACGAACATCCGAAGAAGACCATCCGCCACCGATTTACCATCAGTCAGGAGCACGGGTAACGGGTACCAGCGGAGACTACCATCACCAGCAGACCGTCTCTCCGTGTAGAGATCCTTCCACTCGAGCCTTCTCCAATTGTGCGGACGACATCTCTTCCTCTTTCCGCCAGTAAGAACTCCAGTCGGAGAGTAACATCACCTCCCTCACTTTCGACATCAGCAGCAGTACCGCAGGTACCGACAAATCGTTTCGGTAAGTCCATCCCGAAAGTGCCATATCGGCCGGCAGCACCGGTCTCAGGAGCACACCGGCACAATGGTCTTCACTGCACAGGCAGGCAGGCACATTGCAATGACTGCTCTCCTAACCGGCTTTTCTCTTTCCTCACTGACAGTCCATCTCTGCCTGACAACACCCCTAAGCGCAATCGAAGAGAATGACTGAAGTCGACACCCAGGAGCCTTCCTCTCCCGCCCAGTCTGATCCAGTGGCCAACGACGACACCTCCGACCAGTCGCCTGGTGATGACTCCAACATTGGAGACGTCAAAGTGGGCGACACTGCACAGGGAAAGAAAGTGCTCGGTATGTTGCTCCCCTAAATAACACACTGCACAGACAATCCACTGTTGCGATGCACCATTGCAGTCGTACTGCATCCTCCTCTCTGTTAGTTGCTAGTCTTTAGCCGACTTGTGCACTTTCCCACTCTCCCAATGGCTTTATCGCTTCCCTCTTTCTGCAATCATGCATTCTCATCAAGAATGCTCAGGCATGAATAAGGGAGAGAGAGAAAGAAGGGGCAAAAGAGAGCACTGGCGTGTTTCATTGCACTGTTAAGGCTGTTCGCAGCACACGAGTTGCTATTAATACACCCCATTTGCAACGATTCCCCGTGACTAGGTTCATTTAGTAGCACTGCTGCCATTTCACTCCAACTCGACGTTCTGTGTCCACATTGCCGCTTACTAAAGATATCGTCTTTTTCTTCTTCTCTTCCTTTTGCCATTCCTCCTGTTCCCTTGCTCTCTTCCTCGATGACTACTACTGCATTGACAACTACTACCACTGCTTCCACTACCTCAAACTCTTATCAACAGCCATACGTGTAACGGGCACTGTCAAGTGGTTCAACGTGAAAAATGGCTATGGCTTCATTTCGCGCAACGACAAAGACGGCGAGGACGTGTTTGTTCACCAGGTAAACACCAGTCAAAAGTATACAGTGCCGGATGATTAGTGCACTTTATTTGCACTGACATCTCAAGTTGCACACTTAAAGTGCTATCATTTGTTTTCTTACCTAATCAACCTCTATTTGTTTTCTAATTTCCTTTCCAGTCGGCCATCAAGCGCAACAACCCGACCAAAGCTGTGCGAAGTGTTGGCGATGGCGAAGTAGTCGAGTTCGACATTGTTGAAGGAGAAAAGGTATTTGTAGTTGTACAAAAAAGAAAGAATCGTCACTGACACCTTTGAAACAATTCTCGCAGGGCAACGAAGCGGCCAATGTGACCGGCCCAGGAGGCACCAACGTCAAGGGCTCGCCCTTCGCCGCGGAAAGGGGCCGATTCTACCCTGGCCGATCGCGTGGCGGATTCCGCGGACGTTTCCGCCCACGAGGTCCCCCTCGTGATGGCAGTGTGCCCTATGGCGGCGTGGCCGAAGGCGGACAGTTGGCCACCTCACCGCGTGGCGGTGGCTTTCGCGGCGGTCGAGGCCGCCCGTACATGGCTCGACGGCGCTTCTACGGAGGGCCCGGTCGTCCGGTAGGTCAGCCCGGTATGGTGGGCGGAGGAGGGCCCGTGGACGGACAGCAGCAGGTGGTGGCTGCTGACCCCGCTGGCGATGGCTATCAACAGCAAACGCAGGACAACTACGAGCAGCGCCAGCCACGCGGCAGACCCCGCCGATACATCCAGCGCTTCTTCCGCCGACGACCTCGCGGTCGACGCGGAGAGGGCGAATCGGGTGAAGAGGGCGCCGAGGGAGAGGTCAGTGCACGCTCCGGCCACATCTCCTCCACCCACTTTCAACGCATTACTAATGACTTTGACACACACACAATTGCAGGCGGGAGAGCAAGATCAGGCGGCAGTCCTCAGGAGGCTAACGGCGGCGAGGAGGTCCAGGAGGGAGCCGCCGATGATCAGGGTGGCGCACGCCCTCGGGGACGCGGTCGATACTACAACCGAGGCCGTGGTGGCTTCCGTGGCCGTCGACCATTCCGAGGCCGTCGAGGAGATCAGCAGGGATTCGAGGGGGAACAGGGCGGAGATGGCGCCCCGGCTGATGTTCCCAATGGTGGTGGCAGCGGCGGCGGTGGCGGAAACGGCGGCGGCGCCTCAGGCGGCGAAGCTGCCGAGCCGCAGTAGGTGGCTGTGGAAGAGCAATGCCCCTCCAACGGCGACACCTCAGCAGAATAGACGACTTTACCTTGATCTTGTAATCCTCGGCCACGAATATATATTCTATAGTTAAGGGAATGACACAGTTTGCATTGGCCAACTTTCTCTCCTTCTCTCTCCACAACATCCACACATTAACACACTTACACTTACCACCAGTCTATTCTGCATCTTTCAACATCTTTCGGAAATATCTTCCCTTCTCTTCTCTTATATTGTAGCAACACCACTACCACCACCACCACCACCAACTCCAACACTACATCAAGTACTACACCAACTACAGCTTCTACAATCAAAATTCCACAATAGTGCCATCAATGGTGTGCACCATTGTGTCCATCGAACTGCTTTCAGCCACCATCCATTAAGCAGCAGTGTCTCTTTCTCTCTCTGGTTCGAGTGTTTTTCGCATGAATCACCGATCCCTCGAAGGAGCACACTTTGTTTGAAGTTCAGAACAAGCAACACTCACTTTCACCACAACCAACTCACACCTAATAATAACACCTACTATCGTAATACCTAACGTAATACCTAATGTTTTAGGAACATGCTGCAGATTAAGTGAGTTCCACAGGTGTGTAACATCTACAGTTGTACGAACACCAACACCCGCACTACTTGTTTACATCACTCCGGGAAATACCACTCTATCTTGGGTTATACTATTTTGCAATCCTATCCTAAACTTTGTTCCACCATCACGAACACTTCTAAAACACCACACCACCAGTGGCCAATCCTGTACCACCCAAAAGGCTTTCACAGAGGCCATCAGTTTACTGATGTCCATCTGTGAGGGCGCCCTTTCTTATGAAATACAAAGTACATTGGCTCTTTCTACTTTATCTGTTTTTACTGTCCCGCTAAACTAAGTGGGCATGCCGGGGAAAGAGCATCTCTGGGAGGAACACAGTGCAGGTAGTGGTGCAGTGCCCAGTTTCCATGGCTACCGTTTGTATTCATTCGGCGCAACCATTGTGAAGTCCACAACAGACAATCAGCACTTGACTGAGAACCATCTACAAAAATGACTAAAGCCATGACTGCTGTACATGAAAAGTGCCTTCCTGCTGTGGCAGCGCACATCGACTATCGTACACTAATCAGGCGGTCACGTTACGAGCAAATCGAAGCTGAAGTGGCCAAACTCAAATGCAGATTAGCCGCTCTTGAAGGGCGAAACCGGCCCAAAAGTGAAAATCCAATAACCAATCAATTGTCACAGAAGTGCAATACAAATCTGACCAACCTCCAGCGGAAAGCAAAACTGACCGCCTGAATCAAGCTCTGGTGAATATTGAGGATGATCTGCACAGGATTCTCTACATTTTGTTGCAACAGTGTGAAATGGTTCATCGAAAACGACACACAAAACATTCGAATGTTTGTCTAGCTCTAAAACCAACTGAATCACGGAGCTCTAAAGGCGGAGAGACAAGAAAAGAAAGGCCCAAACTAAGCAGAGAATCTCGAGCCATTTCCCAACCCAACCTTTTTAGTCAGACAAGTGAACAGCAAGACGCTCACGAACTAGCTGCCAGTGCTAAGCACATTCGCCCACAGTCAAATGAACGTCGCTCCAGTTTGCCTAGAAAACAACAAAAAGGGCCTGAGATTTGCCATGGTCACTATCACATCACCAAGCCCGATGTTCACTGGATACTCGGAACGGTACTTCGCCGTGGGCCCCTTACTTTTCCTTTCACTAATGATATTTATTATTCTGCCATAGAGCTCCAATCCTAGCTTCTCAATGATGGCAAGGAGGCAAATTCAGTTGGCCAGTCTGAAGCAGCACGGAACACTTTGCATGAAAAGCACGCCTAATCTGCTCACTATCGACTGTGCTCCTGAAGATCGCGCCCAGATGATTAGTCGCATTCAGACTATGATCAATGAACTGCAGTTTGAGTATGATCGGTGGTACCGGTAAGACAGGATGAATGGATGACAAGAGTGCAATTTGTTTACTAGACTAATTGGCGTTTACCAATGCAGAAAGCTACAATTTCAGCAATCAGTAGACGACCACTCAAGGGAGGATTCAGCCGAAATATCACACCTCTCCAGTCATTTGATACACATAATGGATCAACTAGTGGAACTGCATCAACTAAACAAATCCTTTCTATGATAAACAATGAACAGATATTTCCATTTTAATAATTACAACTAATTACAATGTATAAAGTGTGCCTAAAGGGCAAAGTCAATACGACGCTTTCTCAACTTTTCAATGTGTTGACTCAGTCGATCTTCAGCCGTCATATTCTCCACCACTGGTCCCTGTGCTGGGCCATATCCTACCGGAGGCTCGCCTTCCACAAGCTTCACCATGTAGTGGGTGTGGTAGTAGTGAACAATGCCAAAACGCATTCTGGCGTGCTTTCGGTACCCTTTCAGGATCAGGCCTTTTGAGCAGAAACTCTCGGCAATCCACATTTTGGATTTATATTCAAAATTGTGTTCTGCTACAGCGATTTCTTGCGCTTCTTTAAGCACTTCTTTCACAACACTAGCGCCCTTCATATTGATGTAGGTCAGCTGTTTGATGGCTTCATCAATTGACATTCCTCGGATCTAGTGACATGTAATCAGCATGATCATTATTGTAAAAACCAAAAACAATAAATTTTTCTCACTTACAAAACTGGCAACGTAGTACATCTTCTTGGGAGAGTACTTGATGTTATCCCGATAGTGACAGTAATACTGTGAAAAGAAGCATTTTTTTCGGTAAAATCACACAATAAATTCAACATTGTAAAGTAAACATACCCGCTCTACCGGTCCATCTTCAGGTTTATGTACCACATCGTTGTACAGTGGCCATCGGCGAGGTTTTGGGAAAATGTTATCATTTTCTAGTTTATCATCGTGCATATATGTCGACACTGAAGCGGATTGTTGAGGGTGAACGACTGATAATCTGGTTGGGAAACTAGAAGCCAACAGACTAGAAGATGCTTGCTTGAGAAACAAGTCTCCACCGAGCACACTGCTCAATCGGCCGACCGAACAGCTGGTCCGCAGCAGCCGAGGAGCAACTGTCAACATGGCTTAATCTGCAGTAGTGATCCAGTAGATCCTCCTGCCAAATGAATCCTCAGAACTGTAGCCGGCGGCAAAACCAGAATCCAATTTACAAATCAACAACACAAAAATCAATCACATGGGGGATTGGGCTACTCTGAAAGTACGGATGCCGTTGTTTCCAAAGAACTTTTTTGAGTTTCTCTTCGCCTGCAGATTAATCAGCCAAAGTAATTAATGCCAATTGTTGACGTTCACTTCTCAAATCAGAGAAAATTGATACACAGAACCAGAGAAGCTATCTGAAGATTTCTAATCACCTTTTGTACACGTCATCTATGAACTGAATTGGATTTTTTGTGCAGAATTTTTTTCGTATACGTGTTTTGCTTTTAAAATGTTATCACACAGCATCAACTTTTGACATCATCATCCGGTTGGTATCATATTTAGGAATACTGAGCTTTTTTATTTCTAACATTGTAATTACTCTACCTAAAAAGGTTTTATTTTGATTACCTGAAATTATCCCGTTTTGATTCTTACAGAATCTGAAGAATTTTTTGTTTACACCGAATCTCTTTTTTATTTTTGAGTTTAAAATTAAGGTGAGTTTGTCTGTTTTGATTGCTATGTTTACAAATGTAAAGAGAATTTTATTCTGGTTGTTTTAAAATTAAAGAAATTTTGTTTTGCATGTTAATTTAGCTACGTTCTCATGTTTCAGAATGATCTGGCCGTTTATATGAACTTTTGTTAACTACTAGACTAGTACATCAAAAACGGTGTAGATTTGTCTAAACCTTGTATTCTCATGGTTTAGTATTCTAAGGCTTTTTATCTATAGTACCGCCAGACAGGAAAGTATGTTTGCTTACAACATTTTATCGATCGTTTTATGCACAACTCAAGCTTACTCGATGTCGATTTTTCCAGCATTTTTCAGTTGATAATTTAACCATTCAATTAATTATCACTTTTTATTTACAGTTTATTTCCTCTGCTCCGAGCTTTTGTCCAGCCATTTTGGAGCAAACACATTTTTTAAGTTCATCATCAATTCATTTTGCATTTTTAATGGACAACGATTCGTCCTTAAAAACGACTACTACTAACGCCACTAGCAATGGTCACTTTAGAAAAAGTGCGTTAAAGTCTTCAAACGGTCAAAAGAAAGCACCAGATACAGGTCACTCATGTCCGTCGCCGCCTTTGAACGCCTCAACCGGATCATCCGGTACCATTTTCTCATTAGTTTCTAGAAAAAGCTCCACCGTCTCAACATCACCTACAACATCCTCCACATCTTCCACTCAAAACACAGTGATAACCTCAACGATGCCTTCCAATGGAATTTTCATTTCCGCAATAACCATCCTATCACGATCAAAGTATTACTTGTCCTCACTCAGACCTGGTTCTTTCGTGACCTCACTCATACCTGTGTTACTGGGGGCACTGCTGGCTGGCAAGACAACCGGCCAGTTCTCCATTGTTATCCTTGGGGCCACTGTTCTGACCGTTATATCGGTTCATGCTGCTGGCAACCTGGTTAACACCTATTGTGATTTTGTGCGAGGCATTGACAGCCAAGAACGACGCTCCGATGATCGAACACTGGTAGACAGTATTCTCACCCCAGAAGAGGTTGTCCATCTGGGTAATATTAGTTGTCCTGTTCTAATCATCAAGTGTGCCTTTATAACGTTCTTTTTCACATTAGGGGTTCTATTCTACTTGATTGGCTGCATCGGATTTCTCATTGTCGTACTGACCAGTCCAGCCCGAATGGAACTACTAGCTTTGATGTACTTTTGTGGTATTTCTTCATCGTTCCTATACACCGGTGGTGGTTTTAAATACATTGCTTTGGGCGATATCCTCATCATGGTCACTTTTGGACCGGTTAGCGTGCTCTACTCTTTTATTGCTCAAACTGGTAAGAACATTTTTTGTTATATGCTTCTTTCGAAACTAACCTTTCTGATTTCTAAGGAACAATTCGGCTGGTCACTCTTCTGTACGCAATTCCACTGGCACTGAACGCAGAGGCCATTTTGCATTCAAACAACACCCGTGACATTGAGGATGACCGAAAAGCTGGTTGTGTAACTATTGCGGTTCTCATTGGCCCTTCAGCGTCTCATGTTCTCTTTGCACTGCTGCTATTCACACCGTACATTCTCTTCATCGTGGTAGCCTTCCACTACTCCTTGTGGTTGCTCTTACCAGTAATCACTCTTCCATGGGCGTTCCAACTGGAGAAACAATTTCGCAATGGCAACCTTCGTAGCCTACCAAAGCAAATGGCACGACTCAACATATATTTTGGCATGTTCTACCTGTTGGCTTGTTTGTGTTCACAATCAAACAAGCTACCTGGACTTTTTCAGTTTTGAAGGCTGAAGCTTTGTGCAATTCCTTTTATACTTAACCGGGACCGTATATTTGAAAAGTTTACTGCAATATCAACTCTGAAGATGTGTGCCAGCTTACCTTTATCGTGATATCGTGAGCCATAAACAAAGCCAATTATCTTTCTCCCCAATTCTGCCAACCTACTTTATTCAATTTTCTGGAACACCCCACACATTAATATTAGTTGTAATTATGATGAACTTCACACATGTTATACAATTTTATTTGTACTCACAAACTTATTGTAATAATATATTTATTTTACTAATTTTAGCAACAAGTCGATGGATTGGGAGTTCATTTTTTATTGATCAGTTGGAAAGGTACATTAATTGTGAGAACTTATGGCAATAACTGAAACTTAACATTATTGCAACTGCAAGAAGTGGGAGACGGTACTTTTATGGTACGACTTTACAAAGATTGGAAAAAAATGAATGGAATGAATGAAAAGTGGTATTGCTTCAAAAGTGTCATGGACAACGATGCTTGACTTGAGGAGTGGAAATGTGAGATCAAAAGGTACAATTAACGACAATACTGATATGACTGGTAAAAGGAGGAAAAGGGAGAAAGAGAGTGGTAATGAAAAGCAAAGCAAAGACTAGGGACGACTCAACGACAAGAGGAAAAATGTGGAATGCAAAAGATGAGGAATTGGTGCTGCTTGGGGTGACTGGCTCTACGATGACTGGCGGTGACGACGGACTCGACGACGAGGGCCAGCCAGAGGACAGCCGGAGACGGTGCGATGACTGCTGTAGCCTCCAGTGGCATGGCCAGAGCCGTCACAGTCAGTGGTCGGACATTTCAACTGTTCTTGGTGGGCTGCAATGATCGTGGCACGGCTGGCGAAAGGACAACCAGACAGGCTGTCGGTAGAATGAATGTGTCGGTTAGTTTGAGAGTGGCTAATTATAACTCATATAATCCTAAGTACTTGTACCTTCTATGTGAAGCATAGTTCCCCGAAGTGTGGCCGGCGCCATTGCAGCCTACTGTTGGACATTGTGCTCTTTGATCACCTTGAGAAGATCTACAATGGATGTCACCTAGGAAAAAATGATGTTTTAAATATTGTATATTGTTTAGTGGCAGATATTTACCACTGAACTGGTCCTTTGAAAAGCAGTCTTTTGACTGATGGGATGAAAAGTCTAGTGGTTGATCGGAGGTTTCGCTGATAGAGCTACTGTGAAATGAAACAAAAAACTTTTGTTATTTCCTCAAATTCGTATACCCACTTTAACAGAAAACTCACTTGTGTAATTCGGCTTTGAAATAGGAATGTGATGATGAAATACTAGAGTGTAGAGGTGATGAAGGTAGCAGAAAGGAGTGTGCTTTGTGAGTGCAGGGTAGATGAATGTGACTTGATGATTTGCAAAAATCAATGACTGCAGAGCGTTTGACTGTGTTTTCAGGAAATTGAGTGCTGCTAGAAACGTCAAGTGCGACTGTGGCACTGCGCCTGGTAGTGGTCGTGTGTTGTTGCCCCAGTGGGTGGTATGCGAGGTTATTGCGAGAGCAAAAAGCTTTGATAGTTGGCATTTACTTATTTGACTTATTTGTTTATCAATAGGTTGTGTAGTTTTATTATCTACTCCACTAGTGTGACTTTGTCTAACATTCTTTGCCTTCTTCGGGGTCTGCTGTTACAGTGCTCTGAATTGTGCGACATACCTCGATTTTTCAAGCTGCCCAGGAGAGCTGGTGCCTTCTGTGAGATCGTGGTCACGAGCATCACTGTCATCTTCGCACATTTCCGTATTTTTGCGACGACTGCCACCACCTGCCAGACTGAACTCATGATCGTAGTTCATTGCCAATGTCGGGGCGGGAAACTCCTCTGGAAAGAACATTGCCATAGAGGCAAAGCCACCCGAGCCCGACGTTGAGCGCAGTCGCTTGGAAAAGGGCAGAGTTGAGGGATCTTGAAACTCGCGAGGACTCTGAAACTGACCCTCGTAGTTGCTGTTGTTGTAGTTGCCCAGTGCTCCACTGCCTCCTCCATTGCCCAGGTAAGAGTCGTAGGGGGCGGCAATTGGCTCGTAGTGACCCAACTGAGGGCCACCTGAACTGGCTGTCATCGAGCCGGACTGCAGCGAGCTGTGGGTGACACCATTTGCCTGGCTGCCTGAGTTGCTTCCTGGCTTGTTGTTGGAGCTTTTAGAGCCGTTTTGGCTGCTGTTCGAGCGGTTTCCTGCTGAACTGCGATTGGCGTGAATTGCTTTATTGGCATTTTGCTGCTGCTTCTGTGCCAGCTTCTCCATGGCCGCCAGAGGACATCCAGAAAGACTGCAGTGATTGAAAGATGTATGCTTAGAAAGGCAGAGCAAACAACAGGGCACACTTACCTTCGATGTGAGTTGCGAGAGGAGTTCACATGACCGCGGCCATTGCATCCTGGAGTTGGACACCTGTAGTGGTGACACCATAGCAGTGAGCTGTCATGTTTCTCGAATAATGTTTGCAAAAAACTTACTTGAGAATAGTTTCGTGCATTGCCAGAACTGTCCGGATGCGTTTTTGATAAAAAAATTAAAATTTGAAAGTCGGAAATTAAGATGGACAAGCGGACGCGGGTTGAAGAAACAATGAGAAGTGTTAGCGAAGAGGACTACCATGGCAGTGAATGGGTTGTGAGAGTGTACTTACTTTCGGGTGTCACTTGACGTTTTCGAGGACAGCCGGAGAGACTGCGGTGATGGGTGTAGAGGCCAGTGGAGTGGCCAGTGCCATTGCAGCCCGGTGTTGGGCACTTCGAGTCTGCAAACATAGTCGCCGAGAGAACAATTGAGTGAGTTAATTAAATTTAGATACATTTAAATATTTTTATAATGCCAACTCAATTGAAATGTCTACACCACTGTTACTGAAACTGTCCCTATTGTCTGTGTATAAATTAAATTTGTAACGATGAATGCGATTTGACTGTTTGCTTAGTTTCTAAAGAGAGATTTGCTCGAGAGGTTTTTTCTTCAAATTTACAAATCTACCAGTAAAACAGTTTGACAAAAAACAGTCAACTGCTGCAGCATCGGCCGAATAATATCTCGCGGTTAAGTTGACGAAGAGAGTTAATAAACAAGTGACAATGCCCTGGCAGAGCTTTTGTCTTTGTTGATAGCCAGCAGAGGCAGCAACAGCAGGGCCATTGTGTGTCGGCCAGTGCTGAGGTTTGCAGAGGAACAATGACGCAAAGGCAGGAGCACAATGACGCGAAGAGTACACAATTTGCCTTCACCATAAGCTGTGCGTATTTAGTTAACATTTTTTGTTGTGCATAGGTTTTTGCTGCTAAAACTAAAGCTAACACAAATACAAATTGGACAAATTCAGATGAATTCATAAAAACATTTATGTGCTTACTCGCATTTGGAAAGCTCAAACTGACTACGGGTAGAATGGGAGAGCATTCCAATTTCTCAGGACTCTTGATCAGCTTGTCGACGGACGTGATAACTACGTCGTTATTCTCTCGCTTGGTGACATTTGTTTTTGAAGGTACTTTACTATTGGTCACTTTCTCCTCACCAGAACCTGGTAATGCGTTTTGCTGTTGCTGCTGTTGTTGTTGATCCGCCGACTCTGTTTGCAGCAGTCTGTCAAAGTAGCTAGCGACAAAAGCATTTCGATTTTCTTCACCGATCGAATTGAGATACTGTTCCTGAAGCAAAAGAAATTCCAGTGGGTTTGAAGGGGAAGCGCTTGATGAAGATGTCACTGGGGATGCCACCGGTGCTACAAGTGATGAACCATTAGCCAATGCTGGAGAGAGATTAGGTGAAGGAGTCGTTTCTGCCAGTTGTGGAGTTGATGATTGCGAAGACGTGTTGAGCATTGACGCCTGAAGATACAAGGCAGAAATTGCCTGACTTTGTAATAGGTTCCACCAAAAAGCATTCAACATTTTTGTAAAAATTTTCAAGATCGAATTTTCAAAGAACTGTACTAAATGACGATCAACTTGCAAATGAGAAGACTTTTGGTTTGATCAACGAAGAAGATATCTGCCAGTTCACTTGCACTATCACTCTTCATATCTTTTACCCAATAGAGCCAGTTCAAAAACAACAAAAACTATTGTTGAGTGCAATTTGTGTTTTTGTCGCTTATGTTGCAAATGCCTTCAAAACACGAGTATCACGAAAAAAATGCCCTAGAGGAAGATGCAACAACAGAATGTTCTCGGGTAGTCTGCAAGAGACAACTTTGATGTGTGTTTTTTCAGTCGATTGATGAATACTTTTACAAGGAGAACAAAAAACTGTTTTTATGCAAGTATAAAAGATGCAGCAAAAAACGTCGAGCAATTAATGGCACTAATTATAAATTGTCACTTGCACATGGCGAAATCAGTACACACACTGTTTCATTATGTCGAAAGCGTTTTAGGTGGATTTTCTGCCATTGATTGCCAGAATGTGCCAGCAGATGTTTAGTAGAATGTAGTGAAACCTTTTTTAACGATATTATATATTTTCAGAGAAACTAGCAATTAATTGTCCAATGATGACTAGTGATGCGACCAATACTTTTACTACTACTTATATAGTCAAATTGTATTTTTGGTCAACTCGGTACATTTAAAATCATATTTGAGATTTAAACTGGTTGTGGGATTGTCGATTCAACCACTGCTGGTGGTTGATGAGTTTAGGCAAACACACTTGACTGTGGCTATCACTGAACCACTGCTTTTCTTTTGACACCTCATACATAACTGGGTGTTTTACCACCATTTTTCAGTAGCTAGTGCACTGAGCATTCTGCAGTATGTTTTTTCTTAATAGGAAAATGAAGAGAACTACAGACGAGTGCGGCAATTGGAGAAAAAGCCGCGCCAATTGAATTGGAAAGCGGGCAAATTAGAGAGAGAATTACTACAATTGCTGGTGGAGAGAAGTGAACATTAGGGAGGAGCAAGATGAGGCAGCATTCGCTTACCAGCAATTTTGGCGCCACTGAATATTCCACCAGTGAAGGTGAAGGAAACTGTGTTTCACTAGAAAATACTTCATCTCACTAAACAATTAAACTGATTAGACCACAGATATAATGTACTCACTTCCTTAAAAGCAAAAAAATGTATTAGAGAATACTTTTATTGAGTACCATTTGCCAAAGTACCACTGCAAAGTTGACCACTAGTTAACTTTGCCTATTGAAAATATTTACTTAATCATTGAAAATGTCTCTACCACTGACATCATGCCAATATATGTCCGTTGGTTGCCTGGAAAATGGTCAAAAAGTTGGGGTGTAAATTAAAATACAATTGTCTAATTAAACGCCAACCTGCGTGCTGTCTTTATCTGTTTGCTTCATTGCCAAGTCTGTACAGTCGAACAAACTGGACTCACTTTTACTGGAACAATTTGTTATTTGTTTGACTTTACTAGTGCGTGTTAATATTGCTACTAAACTTTTATTTAATACCGTTCACACTTTTATTTGATTAGACTAAGTTTGATGAAAACACAGTCAAAAACTTAACTTTGTTAAAGTTTTTTACATGAAAATGAATAACATAAAAAATTCTAGTTTTTATTAGAAATAAATTTTAAACTAGGATAAACACTGTGAAAAAACACACTGTTGATGTGTAAAAATCTTTTCTTTCTGTAGAACTGCTCATTTGTTAAATGTGCATTTGCCATAGAGACCACTCATTTGGTTGTCCCGGCCAGAAGAGTCGTAACCAGTTGTCAGAGAAAATGTGTTTGTGTATGTGTATTTGTGTGAGCCAGTGGTACTAATCCACCAAAACACTAAACACCTACATCCACTCGACATTGGCAATGACATCAATTACCCAAACATTTGGCACATTTTGTTCAACTGTTGGCAACAGTGAGATGCAGTACTTTGTGCGGAAACATTGCAGTACTTCAAACTGCACTACTATCAACTTTCTAACTAGATGGTAGTTGTGGTCATTGCCTTACAATGATACAATCACTGCACTAAACTACCGTTCAATTAATAGGCCGTCTGGCCGGTGATCACCAAGTATATAATTCGAGTTTACATAACTTTCAGTTAGGGATTGATGTGCATCACCACAGTAGATTAAAACGCACGCTGTCAACAATAACAAAAATCGCTGCGTTATACACTACTAGCCAAAGTGACATTTACCGTCTCCTATTCCTTCGGTAGTGATAGAGATTTTATTTGTGATTTTCCTTGCACTGCACATCACTTTTTTCTGTCGTTTTTTATAGATGAAACCATCTCGTTTTGCCACTCTCTACGCCTTGACAAATGCTTTGTTTCAAATCACACAACTGTAAAGTCTCGCCATTTTGCAACGTTCTGCTGAATTTTGTACGTGCTCAGTCTGCCGCATTGTGCTTGCTTCTAAAAGCATTTTTTGTCGCACTTTACTTCATTTGATGTTTGCCTACAAATCGACGCTTTTTAACTCGTTTTAAATATAAAAAACTAATTATTTTTTGAACTCACAAAAACTGTTTTGTACTGAAGCTATCTAATTAGTTGGCTGTTTGTATCATTCAACAACAACTTATTGTTAAAAATTTGCAAATTTAATTGAAAAAAGTGAAAATTATGCCGCACATCTTTTTGTTTTATGCTAAAACAATCTGTTAACAAAGATTGTTTTCAGACAAACCTGCAATTTTTAAATTAACAGTTACACTTGAAACTTTGTCATCATTTGTTATGGCAAGTATTTCAAAATGTTTTTTAATAATTTTAAATTAAAATCAATTAATCATGTTTAAAAATCAAACCGAAAAAATATTTTTCTGTTTAAAATTGTTATGCTACAAATTACATTTGCATTGTTGTGCCAAAACCGCACTAGTTATTTGTTACCAATTATATCTTGCAGTTATCTATCAAACTTTCCATCAGCTTTGCCCAAATAGTGATACATTTAATTTATTTGTTTATTTATGCGTTGGTTCGTGCACATAAATCACTTTTTTTGTTGCACTGTGCCGTTTTTATCAGTGTGTTCAGCTATCATCAAAGTCTATCTAAGCATCTATTTTACAATTATTTGTGAGTAAATATTTTCACTAGTTTTCGCTATTCAACGGCCACTAGTCAGCAGTGGTCGCTTTTCAATTAACTTTCGATTCTGATTTGCTTTACCCGACGAGTTTTTAGCACAGCCGCATGATTTCACTTTCTCCTCTCTTTCTGTCTGCGGGAAAACTACCTTCTACTGCAATACAACAATGGATTTACTGGGGCGCATTTACACGCGCCTGTGTATTTTCCTTTTAGCTGCTGTAATTTGTCTCGCCTTCAATGCTGTGAAGCCAAGTTCTTCATTCGCTTGCAATTCTTCTTGGAAGCTGTCGTGGAACAAAGTTGCGACTAGTGCACTGCAAGTTGCTATTGCTGTTTGTCTTGTTTATGCTGCACTAGCTTTGATAAGATTTACTTTGATGATAAACGAATATTGATTTTTCCATTGCGTCGATGTATAGTAAGGGTGAGATTTTGGCAGTTTCCTATTGAATTTAAATTTTAAAATTATTAACGAACAATACAAATTCGTTTGTCCAAATGGAAATTTTGTAGTGTAGCATAAAAAATTGTTTTCTTTATTGCAAATGAGCTACTTTTTCTTTTTCCTCAAAATGTCCTGACGGAAACGGAAATTGTGTTTACTCGTAAACTAATTTTCTTTTGCAGTTAGTTATCTTTATAAAAACAAATTTTCTTATGTTTTTCTTTGGTGCATGATTTGATTTTAGTTAATAATTTCCAAAAAAGAAATTGAATTTGAGTAGAAAAGAAAAAAATGTTTGTTTTAGTCATTTTAGCTACTTTGAATGGCTAATTTCCTGTTCTAATAAAACAAAGGTGACAAATGTTAAATTGTCATTACTTGGTTTTAGAAATTGTTTGTGCGGCATACAGCAGTTATGCAGTATTCAATTGAGTTTAGCAAATATAAAAGAAAGCAGAGCATTCGTAGCGGTTACCTTTGGTGAGAACAGCGTCGAATGACTGCAAAGATGCTGTTGGCGGTGATAGAGTGGTGAGATCTGTTGGTTACTGAATCTGTATTGCTTAGACATTATTATCAAATTACTCACATTTAGGACTTTCTGGGTAGGACAAGTTGGAAACACTGGTCATAGACTGGTCATCATCGAAGGGGCCATGCTGACCAGGGTGGTGGTGTCCATTGATGTAGCCATTGGCGTGGTGGTGGTACCCATTTGATAGGGACTGACTTGCCTGCAGGTGGCTGCCAGTGTTGTTTGTGTGCCAGGGAAGGGCAGGGTAAGCGGTGGGCGTCTGAAGTGCGGGCACCAGAACTGCTGCGGCAGCTGTCGGGGGAGGCAGTGCCGGCGGTGCCAGCTGGGGCACTGAAGAGGGCACAGCAGGTGCGCCCATGGACGAGGACGAGCCAGAGGAGAGTGTGGGTGAGGTGGAGGAAGGTGGGTGTGAAGCACTGTACGCATGCAGGGAGGGGTGTGGTGGCGGTGGGGGCGGCGGCAGCAGGGGATGGTGGTGGTGGTAGGGCTGGTGCATGTTCGGACAGTAGTAGTGGTAGTGGTGGTAGTGGTGGTGGTAGTGGTTCGACTGGTTGATGATCGAACTTTGCATCATCACGTAGTTCCGATTGCTGTTGGCAGCCGCAGTTGCGCTGCTGTCGTTTCCGGTGCCGTTTGTTGCCGCCGCACTGCTGTAGGGCGGAAAGCTGGAGCCGAAAGATGTGGGCTCAGAGGTGGTCGAAGAGGAAGATGACGTCGATGAGTTAGAGTTGGTGGTGTGGTGCGGCGAGAGGAAGGAGTAGGTGCGTCGTCGTTCAGCAAAGTAGGTCTCACTCTCGACAATGCTGCCATTCGGTGTCACTCCCACTGCCGAGGTGGAGGCCATGGTGGTCGTTCCGCCGCCCAGTGGCACCAGTTGTAAGCTCTCATTGGAGACAGGTCGGCGTCGCGGTGGCCATCAGTGCGCTGCCGTTCTCGCTGCCGCTCTCTGGTGTCGGAAATTGAGAGTAGTACGTCACTCCTGCCATCGGAGAGGCGCCCTCACAGCTTGTGCCATTGCTGCTGCCGCCGCCACCGCCATTATTGCTGCCTTCAGCACCCTTCTCTCTGCCTGTTGTCTCCCTATCCGTTTGAGCATTCGATGACTGACCGGCATTGCCATTTGCCGCGCCGTAACCGCCGTACTCGCCTTTGTGGCTGAAGTCATTGCCGCCGAAATGTGCCGCCTCAAATTGCTCGTAAGTTGACGGGGCACTGCCGTACTCCTGTCGTCCATTGAAACCACCCTGCCAAAGGTTTGTCTGTTGTTGATGCTGCTGTTGACTCTTCATTCTTTCCTCTTCAGATTCAGATTCACCATCCTCATCTTCTTCGGTGTCTTCACATTCCTCTTCCTCTTCTCTTCTTCCTCAATTACATTTGACTGTTGTTGCTGATGATGGTGTCCATTGTAGTGGTGAGATCGAGCATGTTCATCATGTCTCGTTTGTCCAGTAGTCATTGACAGAGAAGTGTGATTTGGGTGATTTGTAGCTATCACTTGTTGCTCAAGTGAATGTGATCCCATAATATGATGGTGGCCGAGTGGTTTAGGGAACAGTTCTAGTCCATCTTGCACTTGCATGGTGATCAACTGCGCTCGGTCAATCATGGCTGAGAGTGAACAAATTTGCCTGAAGGTGCCACATGTGATTCCTGCAAAAAAAATTTAAATTTTTGAGTTTTTAAACAAGTTAGGTTGACTTTATATTTAAATGTTTTTTATCACAACTAATATTTTAGTTAAAATAAAAATGTGTAATTAAGAAAGCAGCATGAGCAGAAACAGTGCATAGTTAAATGAATTTCATTATGACTACTAATTTCTGAAAGTATTATTGTTCTCTTTATTCATTCCTACTGCCATCCACTGTCCATAAGGGCAAACACGCGCCACTGCTGTCGTTGTGCTGTCAAAGTTAGTACTGCGAACACTCATGACCTCTTCCCCACTTCGAACACTGGGTCCATCTGTTCGACAGTGCGACTCATCTGTTTGCAAACTCTGTTCTCTCTCCTTCGTCTGTGTCTGCCACTTTTTGAGACTCTCTATTTGCTGGTCACTGGCAGGCGTCACAAAGGCGAAATCTGTGACGCAATTGTCCAGCAGTCATTTTACGCTAATTCGTTCTCTTTTCTTTAGTTATTGCATTTTTCTTTTCCAACTGGCGATTAAATTCTGACCAAATGTGACCAAATATCATCAACGTCTGCTTCTCACATTTGCCTCGCTTATTTCATTTATTAATCCTTTATCTGACTTGCAACTCTTGCAATTGCATTGGATTGATTCATTTACTTGGAGCAAAGTTTGTGCAATTGTTGTCGACTTTGGGGCTTCTTTTATTCTTTGCAGTCACATGTGTTGACTTTTGATTTAGTTTGTTGCTAAACAAAGGTTTTCACTGATGAAAAAGTGTCAAGAAAAGGCATATTGGACAGTTGGAAATAATAAATTCATGATTAACAAAATTACTAAAAGAGGGGGTCGTCAAACTGGCTAAATTTTCTTTCAATGAATTTATATATTATTTTTATATAATTAATGAATATTCTCTGCAAGCTGACAGTTTTGTCAAAATTTGTGCATGTTTGTCCATCTCATACTCAATTTCAGTTGCCGTACAATTAATGACCGGATGCGTCAAGTGTCAAGTTAATTTCTTTCGGAAGACAGCCGCTTGATGATATGTTTGCAAAAATCTTAGTTTTTTGCTTCATGTCTTTGGGAAATGGCGTCAAATCACAGTCAGTTTTCTGTCCTGCCAGCACTTGTTCTCCTTTAGGCAACTCTGATTTCTGCTGCAGATTTGCCTAATTTGTGTCCTTATTCAACTGGACCTTCTGTTGACTAGCAAGTGAAATGTACTCTGCTAAACATAAAGCCGCGATGAGAAGAATAATTTTCCGGCCAACCGCGCCACTGCTCTTTCTGCTAATGTATTTTATATTGTTATTTATATTTGTCGGCTTTTTTATCAGTCAATGCGATTTTCCGACTATTCTAGAGTGTGTTGCAGCAGTGAAGCTGAAATTTTTGGATGGTTTTTCTGTGTTCCGACAAAAAGTCTTCCGGCTCTTAACCTCATCCTCTTTGGATTTGGTCGCTCTCTAGTTCAGTGGCTGCCTTCCTGATTAAGAGTGTCCATCGGTGCATGCTAGTGTGCGGTCATTTGAATGAATCGGCATGAATATTCTCCGTCCATTGTGGTAATTAGTGCTTCTCTGCGAAAGTCAAAGAGAATAGATGGCGTCCCACTAAATAGCCTCTAGTGTTGCTTCCCATTAGAAATGCTTCACTGGATAACTATGCATAAATGGAAAAATAGAGAATGATGAGCTAATGATGGACGACCGTGGTTTCGCAACCTCGTTCTCCCTTTCTTTCTTCTAATGTGGTCCACTTGTTATTAGTTGGCGCACTGGTTAGTTAGCGCACTGCCTCTTTGAGACAGGGAGCAAAATGGGGCGAAATGGGGCTGGCGAGTCATCAATTGGCGCCATGGTCGCTCGCCCGCTCGCCTCTGGTGCCCAATTGCCGATGGCCGCCCAAGTGTTGCCAGCATCTTTGACACATCTGACAGTGACAGATCGCTTTGACGCCGATGCCGACGCAAACTTTTCCTTGTGATTTTTCACTCTCGCTAGCGTTGGCTCTGCGCTCTTCTCTGCTGCGAGGGCTGCACTATTCTCCAAAGGGACACGCACACACTTACACTGCCGACGTTTCTACCGGCGATTGAGCTTTCTTTCTTTTGTTGGTTGTCTTTTTAAAAGAAAAGCCATTCCAGCTATAATTAAGGGTTACCACCAGACGACTACCACCACTACTTCCACTACCCTTACTTGCACTGGTGGACAGAGAAACCAGAGAAAAAGAGTTTTTATATCAAGCTTTAGTATGCCTGTTTTCTAATCTAGCAACTTCAAGTCCATATGCTTTTACTCTTAAAACCAATATTGCTAAAATAGCTATTTCGTTCTTTTTATATTTTTAAAAGTTAAATGTTAGCTTAACCTTAAAACTTTTCAATTGCAATAATATTTTCTTACATTATAAAGTCTGTTTACTCTGTCTAGACAAGCATCACTAATTCAATTAATACATAAACTCGTAAAAATAGAAAAACATGTTTTAAAAATAAAAATTTACTAAAAATGTTTCACTGAAATTTAATGGGTTTTAATTTTTTTTCTGTTACTGCAAAGATATTTTTATAAAAACTATGCAAACCCATTATAACTGAACACTTGAATATTTCATTTTTTTATTTAGTTTTAAGACTTTAAACAAAATATGATTTAAGCGAATTGAAGCATTTGTACCTGTAAAACAGTTTATGGTATCCCTCTTTGTTAATGGCCAACTAATTGGAGCCATAAATCAGAAATGTCATTTGACTCTTCTGCTGCCAGTATTCCACACAATCGGCAGATTTATTGCTTTGCCGCTAAAGTATAATTTTCCAACAATAATACAGCTAGCATTGATTAGCAATAAAAATCAAGTACTTAGAAAAATACTGACAGTTTGTCAAAAGACAATTACTTGACAGCGTTTTATTGAATTAAACATAAGAACAAAGTATTTACTGTTTAAAAATTTAGCTGATACGATTACCAACTTTTTGCTAAGTTTTAAAATTTAAATTTAAACTAGGAATAAAAACTTAACTTTTTTGTGCTAAATTTTGTATTGGAATAATGAGAATAGACAAAATTAAAATTGGTTACATCAAGAGAAATTTATTTAATTTTAAATCTAACTTTAGTAGGGAAAAATTGATTTATTTTCAATGTAAAAAAGTTTTTCAACAAAATTTAAATATTTCAGTTTTTGACCAACGCATGCCCAAAAAGTAAAAATTCAATCAATTTGTATATGCAGGTTTTTGAGAAAAGAAAATCAATGTCAAATTTTATTTAAATCGTCACTTTATCTACACTCATATTGCATTCAATATATTTTCAGTAAAAAGTTTTGAGGATTTGAATTTTAAAATGACTTTTTACTAATTTTTTGCCAAAGTTTATTCATGGACATTCAAATTTTATCAAAGTTTGGCAATGAATCGTTTTTGTTAATATGTTGCCAATTTTGCTGAGATTTATAAGTAAAAACAAAATAAAAATATGACAATAGTTTTGGCGGTATAAAATTAGGTTAAAGACAAAACTTAATTTGTGTTTTGTTGCAGAAAATTTTACTACATAATTTTTTTATTTAACAAAAAACCAAAATATTTAGTTTTGCTACTTTAGGTTACAACAGATTTTTTCAAATAAAGAGCAAATTGATTTTTACTCAAGTAAAATTGGCTACCTCTTGTGTTCAATGTTTTTTACCATTCACTCAAACCACAAAACGGACTATCCTTGGTAGACCCTGTATTTGTCAATTACGATCAATCAATTTATCTATTTTTATTTTTCTAAAAAAATATTTCTCACTGCTAATTTGCTCAAATTAGTAGCTAGAAGAACGGTTCTTTGAGTGCCTTTTCCTTTTACTTTCACAGAGCAAACCAACGCAAACAGTTCTTTTGTGTTGGAACCCCTCTGTTTGGACCGGTGCAATTAGTCCAATGGACAGACAGACAGGCACTGTGAGTGTAACCCGAAAATAGAGAAAGATAAATTGCTTTAGACTACTCCTCTATTAGGCATCTAAATAAAAAGCATCAAAAAGATACTGGGGAAAGTGGGTTGATCAAGTTGGCTGTTTGATGCATTGAGTCTCACTGAAGAATTTGAAGGTGGTTCACACCCGTTTAGGCTACGCTAATTTACTGAAATACAGTTAAACAAGCGTATTGACTTAATTAGCCCAATAAATAGATGGCTTTTTTAAGACTAATTAATTACAGTTTGCAGAAAAAATTGGTCTAAAAAATGCTTAATGAAACTTCTTTAGAATGCTTAAAATTGTATAATTGTGATTAATCTTAATATGCATTTGGGTACTTTGTTTATTCATTAAACAGTTGTACGTTGAATAAACTTTAAAACGTTATTTTTTGAATATATCATTGTGAGTTAATCAATTTTTAATAATGATTTTATTTTTAGCAAAGTTGTTAAGTAAATATTTTTTATTTAAGAAAAAAGCTAATCGATAGTTCACGTTGCTAAATTGACTTGGCCACACTTTTTTCTTCTCACTCTCGGGGTACATTTACAGTTTTTGGTTCATTGCCTTCTTTGCGCGTTGTCTGTGTTGTGTTGCGTTTCAAGTTTCATAACTTAATTATCGTTCGGTTTCAGAGCAAGTGAGCAATGAGGAAAAAGCAGTGCACTGTGAAACAAAAAAAATCGACCTTTCTTGAAAAAACTAAAAAACGTGCCCACTGCTCGCATATGTGTCTCACATGTTTGCTTGTCTCGGCGCCATTGAAGAAAAATGAGAAGTAAGAGAAGGGGCGATTCAGTTGTGCAGTCAATCAATCACACATTCTGCACTGCTCTGTCTGGTGTCAATGGTGCTGCCTTTCAGTGCCTACTCAAAGACTCCGGGGGCATCAGAGGACACTTTGCAAGTCAATCAGACTACAGTGTCAGCTTTGGCAATGCACGAAAGTGGCTCTGTAGAGCATTGCTTATGGAGCATCTAAATGGGTTAAATGGGTTGCCATTGCTCGGTGCTGACAACACTGTGCTTTAATGAATCCATCAAAACCAACTGCCTCTGCTTCTGCTCACTAACCTCACCCTTGACACATGTGTCACTCTTGCCAGTTGACTTCACTTAATCGATTTCGTAATTTGGGACAGGTTTTTGAATGCAAAAACGTTACTCTTAAATGCAAAAGCATCTGTTTATTATTATTAATACTTTGCAGCTTTAAAATTTTTAAATTTGTTGTTAATAACCCAAGTTAATTACAACAAAACTTGCACATGTTGATCCATTATCTGTTTGTCAAACTGCAGAACATAATTAAGTTTTAAAAATTATATTTTGCATAAATTAAACAGGTCTGTTCAATCTTGTCATTGACACATCGTCATAAGGTTGGTTTAGTATAATATAAATTGTAAAAATGAGATGCATCTTCTAGTGTTCATCGCTCATACATATAAACATGTGTTAGCATAAAATTTTAATAGACTCTTGCACGTCTAAATGTCACTTTTGGGTGCAATAAACTAGTTTTATTTTGCTTGTTTTGCTAGTTTTACTTTGATTTTAAAAACTATTATTTATCATAAGCTAAACACAAACTAAAATATTTACCAGTTTATAAAAAGATTTATAAATTCTTTAGATTTTTAATTTGAAAAATGTAAAAAATATTATTTTTTACTTTTAATTTAGAAGCTAATCATAGTGAAAAAACCAAGTTGTATCATTTGCAACATGTTTGTTGTTGAAACTTTTAATTAAACACGATAAATAAATTAACAAATTAGCAGAAATATGTTTTTGAAACGAGTAGGCTGCATTTACAAATAATATGCAAATGAGAGTTTCGAATAAGCATACTGTCGATCTAAAACTTTGAACTGATGAGGGTGCAAAGTGATGATAGAATGTTATTAAAGTTAATTATTTGAATAGATTAATTAACATTGGTGTCCAGCTACTTGAATTTTAAAACAAAAACGATTTCAAAACTGTAGCTAAGTTTGACTGACAAAAGTGAAAACCGAATTTTTTTGAATCGAAAAAACAAACATCAAAGCAGCACTGGTTGAGGCAATAAAATATCAGTCAAATGCTAAACACGACCATTGTATTGACTCATTAGCATTATCAAAGACGGTCATGCAAGCAATGGATACTCTTTTAAAAGTCGTGACGCGTATTGCAGCCAGCAAGTGGCAGTGAGTGGGGGGGGGGGGGTAAAAAGTTGGTGAAAAGAGCACAGTTGACCAGTTGTTGGTCATTTTAAAATGGGGGTTCATAAACAACAGTGGCCATCTCGTCATGTTGGTCTTTTTCGCTTGCTCGCGTCTGCATCAATTCAATTTAAGCTCTGTTTGCTCTTTTATTCCCGGATGATTCAAGACGACTCGGGACGACCAGTCAGCCAGAGAGTGTTGCTTATGATAGCATCAAGGCTCTCTATCCACTGCTGCTCAAGTGAGGCTGTGTATTAGAATCTCAAGAGAGTGAAGGCCATGGCGAATGATCGCAAAGATCGTTAGCTGTTGCCCTGGTTCTAGTCACTTCCGTTTGGCTAGTTTGTTCGTTAGTGGACATCGTCCATTCTTGTTTGTCTAGTGGTGAATGAGCTGCAAATAATTTTTATTTGTAAATTTAAAGTTAAATCACTTTAATATAAAACAAAATAGTAATGACCATTTGTTAAATTTACATGCACTTTTCTATGTGAATACCTGACACAAAAAATTTTTAAACAAGACTCTTGTGAATAACTGAAGTTTAAAACTGTAATTTTAAAATAATTAAAAATCAAGCTAACTTTGTTTGTTTTTAAAAATTCTTTTGATTTTCAGTCACTTTTCATATTTTAAAATAACAAAAATCTTTGTCTGCATTCTTTTGTTTTTATCTAGTAAACAGAAGTAACAATAAATTTTGGAATGACCATAATTACTGAAGCAAATGAAACCGAAGAGACTCCAGTATTGTTTGTGGTCACAAAACGACACAGTTGGCAGGGCCTTTTGAATTGTTTGTTAAAGTATTTTTGGCTGTTATTTAAAGTTGAAACATTTGCATTTTTAACATTTTTATTTTAGTCAAAGTATTACATTTTGGCTTAAGGGCAACCGTTTTTGCCTTTAAACCAGAATGCTTCTACTTAAGGATATCATATATTAAGGGTGGTAATAATTAGCGATATTACGTGCTCAACTCAAATTAGCTACTCCAAACATAATTTGCTTAGTACGCGTAAGTGTTTGCAAGCCTAGCACACACACAAACACAAACTGTGTGTGTGTGTGTTAGCTTTTTAATGATGGTGCGACCGGGAATAATATTAGACGAAAGGATTGCTGAACATTGGCCCCGAATATGGTTTAAGAAATCGGGCTCTCTTTTACACGCCGCCAACAAATCGCACACATGTTCACGCACACAGTGAATACATTTAGCCATGGGTAATTCGACTGCGGTACTCACAAATCGGAGGGATAGGGTTGAAAAGTCAAATTAAATTAGACATGCTTTGTGCACGAAAAAGAAAGAAAACTGCTTTTTCAAACGGGAAGAGGGAAAAAATGAGAGATTTTTGGCTAGTCTTTTTAGCTTTTTTGCAACACTTGAATCAAATAAAGTGTAGTTTTAGATGCCTCAAAAAAAGTTTTTTTCTGTAAAACTGATGCAAATAAAATAGTATTTAAATAAAATAGTTTAAAATTTAGTAAAACAAAATAGTAAAACATTTTAAAATTGTAAATGACAATAATGCGCTAATGTTTATAAAGACAATAATTTTTAAAAAACTTAATAAATTTTGCAAGTTACAAGTTTAACAAAAAAGTTTAACTTGTCAATAATCGTTAAAACAAATATTTAATATACATTGTTTTAAATTTTGTATTGTATGATTGCAGCTATATTAGTGTGTTAGTTATAATGATCTAACCAACAACCAATTGAGATCACAAACAAAGCCAGGCAAAGCTTTATGATAAATTATTCGTATTAAACTGATAGGACAGAGAGATAGTATTAGAGTCAAAAGAATCACGTTTCTCAACAAGGCGTTAAGGGAATTAAGTTGTGTAGACTAGTCAAAAAGTACATTATAAAGAGACAATAAAAAATGGCAATCGTTAAACAAGCAAAAATAAAAAATCACACCATTGTTCACTTCTTAAATCGTGTTGCAAATAAATAAGCTCTTTTCATCTCCTTTTACCGACACGATTGATTCACTGTGTTGATTTCTTTAATGCTGACATCCGCAGTTATATACTAGTTTACTGCTGTCTGCTATTGTTTTTTGAAAAACCGTAAAATCTAAACTGATTTTGTTGGTCAGTAAATAGTCGATTACTTTTTAATAAATGCCAGATTCATTGTTTTTAGAATAATTGCTCAAATTAATCATAAGTTTAAATGCAATTTAAAACTTAATTTTTTAAAAGATTTAATTTTCTCAATATTTTAAAATTTGCTAATATGTGATTGTCACTTAAAAAATGTTTCACAACGTTTTAAATTTAAAAATACCACAAACTATCAATTTAATTAAATATTTAGTTTAACGGTTTGTTGGAATTAAAAAATAGTTAAATTTTTTTGATTTAAAGTGATAGTAAAAACCAGTAAGCAATTAAAAAATTCTTTAACTCAATTGTTAGTTTAAAATATTTTAGGTCATTTCAGCTTTTTAAGAGAAGAATGCACTAATTAAAAGTGTTTTATTTAAATATTGTGACAATTTTGATTGTATTTAAATTGTGTTAATTAAAATTAAGATTTTTAATACTAAGGATTAAGAAAGTTACTCTTTAAATTTAATTTAGAATTTTAAAAAAAATGTACAGACACTTTATTTTATAAAATTTTTAACTAAAACTGCAACTTTTTTATCAACTATCATAATATTTACAATTTTGATGTCCACTTTCTAAGGTAATGAAAAATTTATGTTAAAATGCCGTTTGTAATAAACTGAAACAGCAAAAAATGATGACTGTGAATTTTTAATCAGTTTGAGTGGACTGGCGAGTGCATCATCAAAATGCTATAAAAAATTAACAAGATTCAATGCAAGTGAAGAGAAAAAGGAAAATGAAATGAGATGCAGAAAGAATTTACTTGAATTTGCAACTGATTTACAGCGCATTCAAGTTGCTTTTACAGTCAACATTGTGCTTAATTTTGATACACCGTTAGGTAATGAAAGATTTCAAAACTTTAGGACAAGTATAAATCTAAAATTCAGTAGGATTACGCACCAGTAAATGCGATTCAAGCAAATTCTTTTTCTTGAGTTTTCTGCTGCAAAAACTCAAACAATAATCTTGACTGCTAATTAAGCGCATCATTTTTTGTTGGATTTGAGAATTTCTTTTTTTAGTAGTCACCTAATTAATCTAATTTATTTATTGAAAGTAAATGCGCTTTTTACTTTACACTTTTCACAACAATAAAAAATGGTATCGCTAAACCAAATTCAATTGGCTTTTCTTTCAGATTATGTCACTTTTTGAATAGCAATGAATACTTATTTATACAACTTTTCTATTTTTTTATTGTGCTAATTAAGTATAATAAATTGACTTTTAATTATTAATTAAATGGTTTTGTGCTTTTTACTAAATATTTTTTAAGTTTAATTAATCAAGACTTACACTGTTATTGCTTAAATAACTTGTATTGTAACTGTAACTAATAATTTTTTGTTTTAAATTTTTGTACAAATTTCATGAATTAAAAAAATCAAAAACTTTAATTACGCAAACTTTTTGCATGTTTTGCTGTTGTAAATTGAATTTCTCAACAAAAAACAAACATTTTCTAGTTTTAATTGCCAATTTTGAGTGCTGAATTGGTTAAAGTGGACACTTGAAATGTTTTTTAAATTTAAATTAAGGGTGTTGGTGCCATGTCTAGAGATTTATTTTGTTTAAACACAATAGGTGAATTAAAACGAAAAAAATATTTAAATTATTTTTTTTAAATTTAAGTTAATTGTTTTTATTTTTTATTTATTTTGTTGCAGCACCAAAATTATTAAACAGCTAAACTTTGAACTGATTATAAGCATCTATCACTGAAATATAGTGTCGAATACATTTATATACTCAAAATACTGCATTTGACTTATAACATTGTGAACTTTTTTTGACAGAGATTTTAGATAATATTTTAATTCTTAATTTTAAATCGTTCATTTTTAACTTTAAAAAATAAATTCAAATTTTAAGCCAGTTGGTGGCACTGCGGTAACGATCGTTTTTTGCTGTACTGTAAACGATGTTCTCCAAGCATGTCGCAGCGGATGTTTTCAGCGATGTCTGCTACCCTGCCTCGCTTTTCTTTCCTCAACTCTGGTCTCTTTTTGCAATAATCATTACCTTAATCGAGCATTATTAAGCCAAATTGGCCCACTGTGGCCTTTGAGCGGTACTCGAGATGCTCTCTTCTTCCTAGTGCTATTAAACGTTTTGCAATCTGCATATGTTCGTGTTATGCAACACGCATCCAGTTATGCATTTATTCCATCTGGAGAATAATTCTCTCCGATTATTTAACATTTCTCACAACCTTCACTTTTGCCCCTTAATGGTGGTTTCTACTGAATCCTTAATTTTTTGCGCAAACGTTTGGGAACTAAACAAAATATAACCTTTTAATATTTTTGTTTTGAACAAATTACATGTGTGAACCACACACAATGATGATGAAAATAAGAAAGAAAACGTGTGATGATCTTTTAGTGATAGTAAAAAAGAAAGTTATCCTAGACACAAAACCAACCAAAAATTTTATTTTTCAGTTTTTTGCCGCAAAAAAACATTATAAGATTTTCTGTAAGTTAAAGAAATCATTCTTACTTTTTATTTTTTTTTGAACAACAGTAATAGTGGCAATACGGTGAAATGATGATGATTATTAGCTATAATAATAACCGCCACTGCGGTGTTGCTCAATGTGCTGCACTTTACTGCTCCAAATGTGAACGTTTTACCCAAAAGTGTCACCAAAATACAGTAATTTGCATATATACGATTAGAGAACTTATTGACCGAATGGCACACAACGAGTCTGCAGTGACACCAATGAAAATATTGTTTTTTTAAAACATAACTTTCTAAACAAGCTTACCAAAATTGTGCCTATTATATTGCTTGATAAAATAAAAAAATTTTTTTAGTTTTAAAAAATGGTATTTTATTAGGAACTTTTAATATTATTCAGTATTTTAACATTTTTTGTTTATTTACTATTGCTAAAAAATTTAAATATTGTGGTTTTTTGTAAAGTTTTGACAAACTTAAAGTTAAATTGACCTCAATGCTATTTAAAGTTTAGATCAAAATGCTAAAGAATAACATCATTTGAAGTTCTTGTTTAAAAATTTAAAAAATATTAAATTAGCAATACTTTTGCATTTTAGTTTTTACATTCAGTTTATGTTTAATATTCTACACATTGCTTGTTAATTGATTCTCCATTGACGCGTTACTAATTTGACATCTCAATTATTAAAACAACTGAGTTTTTTGTTTTTTAACTACGTTTTTGTACATTTCTAGATTAATCTTTTTTGCTCAAGTGCAAAATTCTGCATTTGAATTTTTTTGCAAAATATAGTAAATATGAAATTGAACTTGCTTGCAAGATTGGATCAATCAGCAATCAGTCGCATGCGTTTTCTACTCCTCTTTTGCAATTCCTCAAAATCAGTGTTTGCTTGAGTGCTTTGTGAAAGTTGGCACGCTGAGTTGAGTTTACAGCATTTGGTGTTTTGTTCTTAGGGCAAATGTGTAGTCAAGTTTTGTAGTTTGGCATTAAAAGACTATTAAAATGGAATAAATAAATCATTGAAAAACACAAACACTAAAAAAATTGAGGCAAATCAAGTGTGTATTTCTATTGCAGTCAATTTGTTTTTTAAAAATTTTGTTTGACAAATTATCAATTTTTAGTTATGTGTATTTGCATTGTTTAATTAAATTCTAGATGGGGAAATTTAAACCACACAAATCGTACAGAAAATAAGTTATTGGGTGTTTACGGATTTGATTTTGTTTTAAAAACGCTAAAAATTAGTTTTTTAAATTGAGTTTTTCAGCTTCATGTGTAGGTAAAAATAGTTTAAGTTATAAAATTTATGTTGCACATTTTTATTATGAATGGTTGTTTTTACCCTTTGGTTCTGTTAGTTTTTTCTTTTTAAATTTTTTGCATGCAAATTTTCTCACTTGCCTAATAAATCACATGCTGCCAAGCATTTGCAAGTATGTTGCAAACGAATAGTAGTTTTTGTTCCATAAAATTAAGCTCAAGTGAAGCTCGTGCGATAAAAAACAAAATTTGATTTAGCAGCTTGTTGTGCACTATGAGTTTGTCTCAAATGGCCAGACATGCAAATGAGCAACTGCAGTCGTTTAACGCAAAATGGGTATGCTGTTTAACCAATTTATTTGATGTCCAAAGCTTTTTTCTGTTGTCTGTTCTTTACAATGTTTAGATAAATACATTTTTTAAAAACACTATTTTTAGATTAAAAAATTGTCTAATTGGTGTTGCTGAAAAAACGTACAAATTGCCGTCTTTTTAGGTCAAATTAATAGCGGTAGTGTTAAAAAAGAAAAAGTATAAATGAAAGTAAACATATGTCGCACGCGATGTAAATGAACTTGAAACTATGCAGTACGCGCGTTTTAGTGTTTTCACTTTTCTGGCAATTAATTGTTCTCTAAAACAAGTAACTAAAGTGCCGTTGATTTAAACTTACGAAACGCATTAGGTAACATTAACCCATTAAACTTTGTATACTACTGCCGTTATTATATTATGGTCATGCACTAATTAATTATTATTAATTATGTAAATTATTTATGCATCACACTTTTAAACTTTATATAAAATATAAGAAGTTTTTAAAATATAAAAAACAATCAGATTTATTTATTGTAACTAATTGTTGTTTGTTTTCTAAACGTTTTTTATTTACTGAGCATGCAAAAATCATTTTTAAAATAAGCATATAAAGTAATTTTTTTAAACTGTTGTTTGCAAAACACCTTACATGTTACAATAAATCAATTTTCTGCAGTTTTCAATCTCTCTGAAAAAATCTATAAATTCTTTTGAAATCAATATTTTCCACATCGTTCAAGTGTTTTACTTTACAAAAAAAAGATTTTACAAAGTTTAGATTTAGCCTGCAGTTAAGTAATTTTTTGCCAGTAATAAATTGTTTAGTAATCTAATAGAAAGCAAAAATATATAAAAACTGAAATGGTTTTTGGCAAATTGATCGATTTGGTTTCTATTTAATTTCAGATAATTGAAAATCATTTTTAAGTTTAAAGTCAACTTGAGTGCCGTTCACTTCATAAAGCCAATTAATTATTAAATTTTCAGCTAAAAATTGTCTTGACACTTGAACTAGACGATATATTTTTAAATAATAAAGGTTAGCAGATATATTTTTTTAAAATTATTTAGCTTGTATTGTTAGAGCATGTTAATAGAAATGTTATGCAAATCAATGATATGACAACAAAAGTAAGTATCATTTTTATTTAAATTTTATTAATTATTTAAAATAATAATTGTTTAAATTAAGAGTTTGAAAATATATATTTTATTAAATTAAAATTTTTTAAGTCATTAAAATAGTGTTTTTTAAAAACGAAAGATATAACTTGTAAGTAAATGATGTTTTATCAAGTGCTTGAGGGCAGTTATTAAATGTAATGTCTAGATATTTAAATAACTAAACAAAGAACAATTGAAATTTTTAAATAAAAGTTTGTTTTAAAATGAACTTTGCGGTTTTTAATTGTTAAGTTTTAGTTTTAATTCTTTAAACAAATCTAAATTTTAAATATTGATTTCAAACAAATATATAATTGATGCAAAATTAAAATTAGTTTTTTGTTTTTAAAAGTTTAATTACTCTTTAATGTTATTAAAAATTTAAATTATTTATAAATTAGTTTTATGTAAAATTCATTGTTAAGAACAAATGTTTATTTTTCAGTTTTTTAATGAATGTGGTAATCAATTACTTATAAAATTTGCGTTTGTTCTTGTTTCTGATCTAAATAAAGCGTTTTTTGTTAAAAACAACCAAACACGCAAATTAATTAAACTCAGCGGTTTAGTTTTAATTTTACTAATTTATTAATAATTTGTAAGAAAACGTTAACGCTGCTCTTTTTATAGGGATTTTTATGTTACAATCTTAGTGTTATTTGCATAAAATCTATGAATTAATGTTTGTGTGTAATAGAAAAAAAATTCAAATCAAATTTTTTAAACTAGTTGATGATAAAATTAAAAGTTTAGGTGTAAATGAACCAAAACACGGAAAATGTCAATTATTTAAGAAGCCAAAAACAAGTTTAAAACTTTTAAAGTTCAACAAAAATCAAAAATATAAGCATCAGTTAAATTTGACATTCTTGATTTGTAATAAAAATTAAGATTATACACAGTGCTTTAATAATAATAAAGCTGCTTGTAACCATTCAATAAGTAAATTCTTAGTTAAGTTTGTTGTGGTTTGTTTGGTTATCGACGTTTTAGTTCTGTTTATCTGCCAAAATAATTAAACACGTCTTTATTATATCACTCAGCTAAAACAAACCAACTTTTCATATTGAAGAAACTACTTTTGCCCTTTGCTTAATTAGCTTTACTTTAGGGACCCTTTGTCTGTTTATTGTTTGCTGACCATTAGCTGGCTGGTTACATCTAGGAAAACTTTTTTCAATTGCTAAATAATTTACCACCAAAAGTCGGCGTTCATTTGTTTGTCTGACTGACGGGTCGTTTTGTGGTCAAAAGTGGCCAGCATTGTTTGCCGCAGCATCTCTTCATTGCAGAAAGGCCACCCACTAATTTGATTTGCCAGTCAAATAGGACAAGTTAACTTACACATTGAGGACTAGTTTTAGTTCTGCAGCCCTGTTAATTGAATGATTGAAAGCAAAATGATTGTGACAAATTAGTGCAGTACTAGTGCGGCACAATCAATCAATTGTCTCGATCGAGTTAAACAAACACAATTGTAGTTAGAAAATAAAAATTAAAAAATACCTTTTTCTGGTTTGAAAAATATTCAACAATTAAACAAACTTTTTTAACAATAAAAATTGTTTTTACAAATTTATTAAATATTTTTGATAAAATTTTTGCAAAAAAAACAATGCACATATGTTTGCTAAAACATCTTTTTCCTAAAATGTTTTATGTGAAAATTGCGTTACTTGAGACAATAACCATTAACCGTTTAAAAAAATAGTTTTATTTCATTTAGAACTGTGTGACCATTGACAATTTTGTACATTCACCTAAAACCCTGTCTATTTTTATTTATTTTTTAAATTTTACCGTTTCAACTTTATTTAAAAAACTGTAAAACACATTGTTTTAAATTTTTAACTAATTTTTAGTACATTTTTGCATTAACTTGATAAAAAAGCTTTACATCAATAAATTAATAAACCATAAAAAATTGAAAATAATTTTAATTTGATGATGTGTTACGTAACAATTAAATTATCTTTTATCATTAAAAACTGTCATTTTGGTTGGTCAAGAGTTTTAATTTAGTTAAATTTTATTAGTTTAACTTGGTTTTTAATTTAACTATAATTTAATTAGTAAAAATTTTAATTTAATGATCTCAAAACAAACTTCCAAAACTAAGTTTTTTGCTAAAATTATTTTTATTTTTTTAGTATCAAATGTCAATTTATTCTTTGTTTTTAAAACTTCTAAATTAGATGATTGAACTCTAAAAATTTAAAATTTAAGTATCATGTGTCAAAAGTAATTTTGCTTTTAAATAGTAAACGCAATAATTTAAAAACTTTTACTAAAACAATTTTTAAAAATAGTTACTTTAATTTTTAAAATACTTACTTTTTTAAGAAGTTACTTGATGTGATTTTTAAACTTATTACGACACAAAAATGTTGTTGCAAATTGAAAAAAACTTGTTTGTTTTAAAACAAATAACATATTAGAACACATGCAAATTATGATTTTAAAATTTAGTATTTTATTCAGCAGTTGTCATTAGTTGAATTGAAATCCATTGACTTACAGTGCTAACGTAACAGATGAATAAAATTGGCGGGCAAATATTCAAACTAGTTTGAACTGTTGAACGCAGGGTCGGGAAACCGGCGTCCAAAGAGAAACGGAGAGATGCTGTCGCAGGCAGTCGAATGAATGGCGACAAGTGTACATTAGGGAAGAGTGGAGACCCTTCCAAGTTCCCAGTGCACTTTTCTTTGTCTGTACACCGCTTCACTTTTCAGTGCACTTATTGGTGGGAAGTGGTTGCCGAATTCTAGCCGCACCAAGAAGGCTGAGCACCGCCTTTATGGGCAATTATTTTCGCCTTTTCCGCGGTTTCTCACCGAAACCAAACTTGAGAGAATATTCTCTCTCACTCCCTCACTATCCCTCTTCCTTTCTCTCTTTCTCTCTGGTAATATTATGTGTGTCAGATGCAATTTGCTATATGGTCTTGGAAAAAAAGTTGGCGCCAAGTTGGTAGGAGCCGAGCGCCGCCAACCAAAGCAGATCGATCAGTAGAGGCACCAGTTCAAGCGCCACAAGGACAGGGCGGAAAGAAGCGCACTGGGCGCCAAATGGGTGGTGAGAACGTCTTTAAGGCGATCATTGTGCCGGCATTTATATATTCGGGCAACTATGAAGGCGAGGGGGTCGGATAATAACTGTACCATTCACTGCTGCAGGTAGGCTTGGCGTCTCACACTCAGTGGCGCCCAGTAAGGAAATGTCTCTACATTTCTCTTCATTTCACTGTCAAATCGCTGTGCAACTACCCTTGCAGCTACTCACAAACCAATAAATATTTCAATAAATCTTACACTTGCACTCTTTATCAGCTATTTCCCAGTTAAACTCTCTTTAACCCTTTTCCTTTAGCTCTCTAACTCTCTGCCGCAACCTCGAACCCTTTGCCTGATGATGAAATCTCCATTTAAAGTAAAAACATGGGGGAATAATTTGTGAAATCTGTTTCAAACGGCCTTATAAGCTGTTGTGTGAGAGAAAGGAAGAGAAAAAGAACAGGCAACAGAAAAAGCTGAGGCCTGCAAAGCTGGAAAAGTTGGTTCTAGTGAGTAAGCAAGTCGAGGGAGGACAAAATGGGAAAAGTTTGCAAGTTGAAAACTTTTTCGCCATCACTAACTCACTGGAAATGAGTGCGCCCCAGTGTAGCCACTTGCATCCGTGCTACTCGGACCAAACTTTTGGTTAGTAAATAAAGATGAACATGAAGGCTGTAGAAAAAAAAGTTTTGCACTAGATGAGAAAAAAGTTTTAGGTCATCATCGCCACGCAGAATTCAACACAGCTAAGCAACAGCGACTTTTGCCAAAAATTTTTTTAGATGATTGGAAAATACACCACAAATGAGCAACACAAAGATAAAACCAATAATCAAAAATAAAATTTTACAATTTTCTGAAAAAAACTGTTTTGCTGCATAAATATTAAAACTTGTCACTATTGACTACTAATTAGATTATTGAAAAATGATCATGATTAATCGTTTTGCACTGCAACTTGTGGTCAACTCAAAACTTAAATAAAACATTTTTGGACATATAAGTTTCAAATTTGTGACCGCAAATACACTTTATAGATTAAAGAGTGTAGTTAGATTACATTAAAAATTGCAGCTAATTGATAACTTCAAGTACTGGCGTTCGACAGCTGGCAAAGTGAGCAAAAAACAAAAAACTTTTGATGGATTTGACGGTGTCAGGTGTTTTGAGTGGCTAGTCGTCTGGAAGCTTGCAAACAGGTTGAACCTATTGTTTCTGCTACCTTGTTATAAGTATGTCACTTGTACACATTTGCTTGTTATTTGGCATTGTTGGAGTTTAGCAAAGAGGATGAAAAGCAAGTTGTGAATTATGTGAAAAGAGAAACATTTGGGTTAAAATGAAAAAACGATAGTTACAAATTGCCTGAATGGCAAACAAACAACCTGTACAAATGCCAAACTTTGGTGTACTCAGTTATTGCATGGTAGTTAGTTTAGAAATGCTGTGATAAATTGCTGGCAGGTTTGTATTGCTGAACTAATTTCTTTTTTTATTTTTAACTTATTTGTAGTGCTAAATAAAATTTAGTTTTAATCGCAATAACTCACTTTTAAAAATTCATTTGTTCAACTTTTTGTTTATGCAAATAATTTTTCTCTTGACTACTTTAGTTTTTCTGACAACTGTGAGTTTGTAGTTTGAAAAAACTGAAAACTTTTGACTTGGCACATTGTTTTCTTTGGTGTATTGCATTCAAATTTAAATCAAAAAGTTTTCTTTTTAAAAAACTACATTTTATTTATCTATTTACAATTTTACATTTACATAAAATAAATTTTCATTGTTTTCCGCAGAAATGTTGTCTACAATCATGAATTCAAATGCAATTCAAGATGAAAACGACGTTTTGCAGCAAGTGTCGACAGAGACGCTTTCGTCTTGGTTTTTTTCCCAGAATTTGCCCGAAGAGTTGGACACAGTGCCTACCACTGTTGAAAACACGCATTTAGGTAACTATAAGCACTTTTTGTGTAAAGCATGTCTTTGAATAAATACATTTTTGCAGATTCCACTAATTTAATAAGTAAATCATCACCATCTATCACCCATTCCTTCAGTTCATTTTTTAGCATTTTTCAGCAGACTAATCTAGTCGAAAATTTATCTCTAATTTCTACGTTGGCAGTATTTATAGTATTTCTTTTAGTAACCATCTACGCGATTATGTTTACATACCGTCGTCACCAACAAATAGAAGATGAAAAGCATCGTGAAGAATATAAGAAACGAAAATGGGTTAAGCGACAATCTAGTCGATACTCCATTGATCTAGACCGATTTGTTGCTGACATTGTTGGACCTGACGGTGAGCTGCAGGTGAACCAAAAAGTTCAAGAGTTGAAAATTCCCACCAAGCCCAAACTGCACTCGAATCAGACACTGAATCCATTAGCCGTGTCCATTATCGATCTACTAGCACGTAATTATCAGTAAGTGCAGCAATATGATATTGTTAGATAATTGAATTTATTAATGCTAACAACATTAACGTACTTCCAATAGATGTGACCACATTTCAGAGCACAATCACAATGAACCTCTTCCCAACAGTGCAATGCAATCATTGCATTTATCTCATGCTGATGTCAAGTTAAAAGCAGTCAAAGAAGACGATGAAGATGTTCTTTTTGATGAGCGATCACTTTCGAGACAAGGCTCAAATGCCAGCGAGTGTACAGTAGAGACTATGGCTTCGGTGACCGCTTCGATTGACGAAGAACCACACCTTCATCAACAACCAAACATTGAAAATAGATTTATGTTTCCCCTTAATGATGATTCTTCAACAAATCATATTACGAATGACTTTGAAGAAACTTTTAAACTTGATTTTAATTTTAAAGACAGTAATACAAATGTTGAACATACTGATTTGTAAAACAACAACAATTAATATTTACAAGTTATGTTTCACATTACACCTTGCTTTGCTAGCAAACAAAAAAGTAAAACATTTTAAAATTTGTTGTTTTTCAATATCCTTTTTAAAATAAATTAAACTTAAAAAATATGAGATTTGAAAAAACGGCGCTTGAAGCGCCGTTTTTTCAAATATCTCATATTTTTTAAAATTCTTGCAATTTTTAATTTTGATTTTAAAACTTGTTAAAAATTTTACTAAATAATGTTGATTGGCTGTTTTGACATTTGTGTGGCCAATTAGACTGACTGATTTTAATTTATTTTATAGCGGCTCACCCTGGCTTCACTTGACTTACCAAGAACGCCCGCCGCCTCGGGCCTCGCTCGCTCCGCTCGCGAGACCCTCGGCGGCGGACATTCTTGGTAAGTCAAGTGAAGCCAGACCTCGCCGCTTTGTGCCGTGCACCGATAAACTCCGATAACCTGACCGGCGGCTCACCCTGGCTTCACTTGGGCGACCACCAACGCCCGCCGCCTCGGACTTTGCTCGCTCCGCTCGCAAAGCCCTCGGCGACGGGCGTTGGCAGTCGCCCAAGTGAAGCCAGACCTCGCCGCCTTGTGCCGTGCACCGCTAACACACATTTATGTCTGGGCCAGCGGCTCACCCTGACGTCACTTGGGCAATGTGCAACGCCCGCCGCCTCGGACCTTGCTCGCTGCGCTCGCAAGGCCCGAAGCGGCGAGCGTTACACATTGCCCAAGTGACGTCAGACCTCGCCGCACCGTGCTGGGTACTGCTCCCCGCATCACAGTGCTCTCCCGGCAGCCCACGGCTGCGATGGCAGCGGCGACAGCGACACGCGATAAGCGAGCGCTCACAGGCTGACGCGAACGCTGTGGCTGCAGCGGCAGCAGGACGAGCATGCGCATTGCAGTCAAAACAAACCAAAAATAAGAAAACTCAGAAGAAAACGTTCCAAACTTTTCTGGTTTTCTAATAAGCCATAAGGTTTAGAGAGATGCCAACATAGACACAGACTAATTAAGAGTAGGGGAATCTGATGGTGCGCTCAAAAATGCTATCGGAGTTCATTTAGTATTTAATATGGCTTATCTAAAAAGTGACTATAATCAGATAATGCACTTCCGGTTACTTTTTCAAAATTCTGAAATAGCCATTTTGTGCCGGCTATTTTTCTGATCACTCCAGTCAAAACCCCATGTTTCTAGGTCTTGTAGTTTTTTTATTATAGCCAAAAACGTTTATGACTGAAAACAGATAATCCGCCATATTAAATACCCCCGGTTATCTGATCAACTTGAATTTAGTATCATTAGAAAGATGCCATTTAGCTTGATCTACTGGTGAAAACCGTATTTCAATAGCATCAATAGCTTTTTTTCTAGAGTCAAAAGAGTGAGTGCGGAGAGAGAGAGAAACTGTTGGATTTTAGGGGTTGTAGGGATTTTTTAAAATAAACAAAACTTGTCAAAAACAAATTTTGTTTGCAACATTTTGCCAAAAAGGAATATAAATAAAACATCTTACAGACACATATGCTTCAGTATTAGAGGTTTATCTGTTGCAAACACTCAAGTTAGTTATTATTTGTTGGTTATTATTGTCATCTTTTAAATTAAATTTTCTAAATTTTTATCTTTATAAACAGTCAATTAGCGTAAATATATTAAACAAATCTTTTCAAAAATAGAAAAATGACACTTATTGTCCATATTTCTGAAAACTTTTAGCTTTTGCTCTTTACTAAACTTTTTATTGCTACAAATTGGCAGCCATTTTTGAAGATTGAAATTCGATATAATCGATTACTTTATGAACCCAGTCATCGTCTTTAGCTTATGCATAGAATTGGCCGCTGAGTGGAATGATTATTGTGGCTATTATTAAAAAAGGAATTTGGGACAAAAATGATGGAGAGAGAAAGTGACCCATCAGGCGATGCGAGAATCCGTGCATAGGATAAGGCTGCTGTGTTCCAGTCAAACTTTTTGACGTTTGTCTGTTCTTTTACCCCTTTATGGTCATTTCATGCAGCTGCTGCACATCGAAACAGATTGGCGTCGATTTGAAACCGCTGGACCATGCCCATATTAAATAGCACCCATGTGCTTTCCTTCTTTCCAAATGACAGCTGATCTACTACTAACAGCATGAAAAATGACAAATAATAACAACAAGTGGGTTTAACAAAAAAAATTTTTATTTTAAAATAAAAATGCTTATGATAACACGTAAATATCAACAAAAATATAATAAACACAATTAAAAATACAAGCAAAAAAAGCAATAGCAACTTTGAACAACCATAAAAAACAAATGTAAAATAAATCATGTTGTTGAGGGCATTGGTCCATTCCTTTCAGTCGATTGAAGAAAGTACTTATCACTTTGAAAGCTTCAAATGGTGCGGGCAATCAGCAGCATTGTCGCCATTGGTCAATGTCATCTGCCCTCTGATCATTATCACTGCATTACGCGGTGCTGATCGATAAATGCCGACAGCTAGTCGGTGAGTGTGGCCAGAATGATTGAGACAATATGAAAGAGAGAACTGAGAGAGGGCAAAAGTGTCAAAAGTTAAGTGGGCTCTTGTTGGGTACTCTTTCTGTTTTTCTATGCTGTTCCAATCTGGTCATCTGCTCGTCCGTTCAGCCATCCGTCTCAGTGCACGAATCCATTCTTCTTGTTGCAAATTATCCACTTCACTGCTAGAAGTATCCATTTTTGGTGCTGCTGTCCATGCAAGTGTAAATTTGCTTCTGTCTCTTCTCCTTCCTCTTGCGTGCGCGGGTGTGAAACTAACGAGCCTCTTTGCTCTTTCAGCCAATGCAATTCTACGGTTTAGTGATCCATGCAAAATAACCGATTCAGTGATGAGTAGCAAAAGCGATGATAGATTGCCCCTTAGTTATTATTCGCAAGCCGGTCAGGGCGACTGAGCTTGAACTAAAGTGAATGGTTCACAGAGACGGCGTGTTAAGCCGAAAGATGTGAAATTGCGGAACAATTGACCGAAAGTATCAGTGCGTTGAGCTTTCTGCACACAAAGGCTTGAAGTCAAAGACGATAACTCTGCGACACCGGACACTGCTAGCAAAGAATAGATCAATTGTTCGCTAACAAATTGACCACTAGAATATTCTTAATTTTAGTGACGAACTTACTAATTGCTTGTAGAGGTTTTGTGACTTTTCTTTTTAGTGTTTCTTTTTGAAAAATGTTTTTATTTTGTGCATAAAAACAATCATGTGAGAAAACTGATAAAATATTTTAATAAAGTTAACAAAAAATGTTTTTATTTTTTGAAATTTTAAGACAAACTTATATTTTACCAGTAAAACTAGTCAGGTAATTTGTTTTTAACAAAAACCGTGTCGATAACATTAATTAAAACCAAAACTTTTTAATGACTTGCTAGTTTCATTTAGTTTAATTTTGATGAGGTTTCCAAATAAGCAACGTGTGTATATTTATTACCCAAATGAACTACACTTTAATGACAAACAATTTAAAGTTTTATTATATTTTAACATTTTTAAAATATAATTTATATAATTAGTGTTTCAAACCTAGCACAACCACTATTTTTTAAAATTGAATCAGCAGGATGTCTTTAATGTAACTAATTAGTTTCTTAATTAACCTTATGACACCTTTAAACAATTTGAGTTTATATTTAAAAAAAAGTTTTTATACAATATGTAAAACGTTTTTATTTCAAAAATTAACTTTTTAACTGCAAATTTATAAAAGATTAAATAACATTTTTGCATTTAAAACTATGAAACAAACAAAAACTCAAATATTTCAAATCTATTATTATTTTTGCAAGTTTGACTAGAATATTTAAATGATGTAAATTTATGACAAAAATATTTGAAAATATTCAAAACTATTTTTTGTTTGATTTTCAATATGCAAAATAATCATTGAAAAATTTTTAAAATTTAGGTTTAACACCACAGGAGGTTAAAGGATAAAATCTAAAAAAACTAGATCCAGGATTTAGACATTTAAAATCCATCGTATTACAAAAAAATGCTATAAATTTAAAATTTTTGTTCAATAACTAGCAACAAAACGCTAAGTTTTGTTTGTTCATATGCAAATTTTCAAGAATTTTATTGTGTTTTTAGTTATGGCCAAACTCTTTTAGTTTAGTAAATTGTTTAAAAATAATAGTAATGTTTGAACTAAATAGCTGACTAAAATACAAACAAAAACCAAATGCAACAAAAAATCATTGAACTAAATGCAGAAAAATTGTTTATTTTTGAAATCGAGCAAAACGACACGTGCTTATAATTTAGAAAAAAGTCATTCAATTGATTTGTTGTTTTGAGCAATCATTTTACCTTTTTACATCAAATTTGCAAAGTTAAGAGTATAATTTTAACACAAAATAAAAAATAAATGCTGTCAATTTATGTACCAAACTTATAACGCAAAAATGTCACAATTATTTTATTTTTTATATAATACGTTAATAAAACATTACAAAGTTGTATTTTTACAACTTGTAAAACTTAATGTGTTTGACTAGTAAAAAAATTTTGAAATTTTTTATAGATGGCAAGGTGTTTGAGACAAATTAATGAAAATTTTGCCAAAAATGTTTTCAAAATTAATTTGCAAATGTCATGATAAGCTGGCGAAAGCAGCAGTTGGAAATGCCTTTCATTGTTTGATGTAACATAATAACGATCTAATTGTGGACATCTCAGTGACCATCGTCTGTACAATCAATCGATCACACTCGTTCACCTCAGCCGTTCGTCATCCAGTTCGCCTTCAATTATCGCTTGCCACCTAATCGATCAGCTACAGAAGGGGAGCCAGTCAGCGTAGATCTGCCAATCGATGAGATCGATCACTGTCAACACGAGGCCACTTGCTCAATGGGCCATCCAGTGCATCCAGTAGCGCATCAGTGTTTGCATGATTCTCTCACTGGTCATCTCAATCTCAAGTACAGGGTGATGAACATTAACATGCATTTTACAATTCACTTTAAAATGCAAGGCAGTTTATCAAACTATAAGAAAACCGTTTGATGCTTGTCTCATTGTTAGGCCAAAGTTAGCTCTTAAACAAATAATTTTTACAGCGCAACGATGTACGCCACAAAGTCTAACATCTTAAACTGTCCTCAAGGCAAGCCGGGCAAAATTGTGTAATTATTACCAAAACACATTAGTCGACAAATGACCATAAAATGACCATAAAATGTTTGCGCACTTAAACAGGCATCATGATCAAGTACTAAAGCACTTTAAGTGTGTGTTTAAATCAAATCCGACACATTTTTAGACTTTTAGTTTTAAAACTTAAAAAACTTGACTCATTCACTCAGTAATTAACTGACTGATAAAATGTTTTTCAGCATCTTCAGGCAACATCATTTTCACCTTGTGCATTGTTTTGATTGGCTTCTGTACAACTGCTGCCAAACTGTAAGATGCCAGTGGTGTAAGTGTAAGTGAGTGCTGGTGAAACAGCATTTGTGAAAGAAAACAGAGCTTGCAGAAAGGTTTAGGAAGAAGCTTGAACAAAGCTAAGGTTAAGGTCACGAGCACGTGCGCAAGGCAACGGCAGACAAGAGGGAAAGATGCTCCTCTGCCGATGAAACGGCTGTTGACGGCTGCTGAAGCCATCCGTCAGACAGGCGCCTTCTTTTTGCGCCTTCCTCCGTAACGCGCACCTTTCTCCTCTACTAATGCATTTTTAATTGTATTTGTACTTTCTCTACTTACACAGCATCTTTTACAAAGCGAGTAAAACATATTTTTTTGTTTGAAATTTGCGACAGTCTTTCAGTGAACATTTGACAAGTCGATTTCATTCGATTAATTAATTGATGATAGATTGACTGCTACTGTTTAGAAATTACTAAAACGTACATAACTTAGTAAATTTCTCAAACTGAAAAGACGGTACCAGTTGACGGTAGTCAATCAAATTCAAGGCAATGTTGTCGGGCAGACAGAGCATTACCACTTGGTTTAGCAAGCCATCTAAACAGGTGAATGTTGATGAACAGCATTTCTTTTATGATTACGGCTAAAGATGTCAATAACAACAAAGTACAAAACGTCAAACGAACATTATTAGTTTGAGTAAAAGTATATAAAAGTATATTTTTGAATCAGAAAAAGACAATTTTTTAATTGAATAATTGGAAAAAAGTTTAGATAATATTTTATCTAACTCTAAATGTTCTTGTACAATAAATTACGCCACTTATTGCATCAAACGATTGCATTTTCAAATTAAAAGTGAATCCTCCAATTACCAGCAACAGCTTATGTTTTCAGTGTACAAGTTCCAAAAATAGTTGATTTTTACTTGTACACACAAACCATGTGAGCAGAGATAATTACAGAGTGGTACATCTAATAAGGAAATGAACACTGCACACAACAGTGTACTAATGCAATTGGGAAGCTCAATAAATTATAATTGTTGGCCAGACAGATAATTGCCCGGGTCGCACGTCAGTAGGCATTTCAATTAGTCAGTGGTGTGGGGCAGCCCAGGAGAGGAAGGGTTCGCTTCTTGGCACTGCTTTCGGGCAAACTTAGGCAAATTTGGCTAAACACAGTCTGGTGGCAACAGCAACCGAAATACTTGAGAATGAGCGGAATTGCTAAACGATTCAAAAAGCGTTAATTCATTCATCAAATAGATGCCAATTGTTGCTATTTTTACTAACCGCAAACTATAATTAAATGTCCGTTTACGTGAGCATGCGAATTCGGTACTTCTGGTAAAAGGCAATTCTCCTGACACATTGTCAAACAAATGAATGAAAAATTGAGACATTGAGCGCGGCTAAAACAAAGCATTTTGCTATTAAAATGGATTTGTTTATAGAAACACTTTTTAAAAAGAAACTTTTTTCTACACGTGTTGTTCTTGATTTGAGTTTACAAACAAAAATATTTTATTTTTTTATAAACTCAAATTGAATAAACTGAAAAATAAAATGCAAATGAAGCAATTCGTGTAATATTACACAGTGTAATTATCACCAGACAGCAGCATATATACACGATCTGATAAATTTAATTAGCTAACTTTCAATAATCAAAGAAAAACAAACCATCACGTTGTTCATCACGCCAGTTCACGGTCATATGCAAAAAGCATCTCAGTGGCGTCAAGCATCAGTCACTTGCAATATGGTCACAAGTTGGTTGCTCACGCTTGTAGCGGAAAATTGGTTGTCATCGTGTGCGCACATTCCATTGCTGGTAGAGATCAATTGGTCAATCAGCAAGTACACCCTTCAATTGGCTGACTGACTTAATTATAGAGGCAAGTAGAAGAAAAAAATGCAATAACAGAGGTACAGTAGAACACATTGCAAGAAAAGGATGAAAAAAGAAAGCTCCAGACTGAACATGATTGATTTGCCAGCTGTGATTCTGCAATCCCAGTGACGTGTACTGCACGAGCAGAAATGAATCTAGCGTATCATGGCTATTACTATTGTTTAAAAAACAAATTTTTAATAAAAAATTTATGAATAATGAGATATGCAGATAGGTTCGCAAAACACAAATTAACAAATGAAAAATCTTTTGTTACTTTTAATAAACAGACACTTTGGTTTCTCTAGCATTATTGACTACTAACGCGATAAATTAAGTCGGTAACTTTGACATTAAAAAGAAGGTGATATTGACTTCAGTGTAAAGTCCCAACACAGCAAGCGTGCATGTGCTTCAAAGAAAGCACGGCAGCAGCAACAACAGTAGTGTCTTCTTTTGTCTTCTCAAGGAGGGAAACTGACTGTGTTAGCTATTGTAAAGGGTCACATTGACTTTAAACTGCTGTTCAAGTCGGGTTGTGAAATGCAAACAGAAAATTGTAGAGGGAGAGCACTGCCTTCGATGAGAGGTTTACAAAGCGATACAACAGAAGACGTAATGTCTTCGCGTTGACAAACCTGCAAAGGCAGTTCAGAGTCTGAAAAAGGAAAAAAGAGGCAGTGACAGAGCGAGGGCAAGAGTACTAAATTTCACCCGTTTGCAATATTTTTCAGCTTCAGGTAATGGTCAGTTTGTCTGGCTGTCTGTCTACCTAGCTAGCTTGTCTGCTAATTGTCAATTATGGACAAACGTCAGTAACTTTAACTCAATAGCTGTTTCTCGTTCACAGACTACAGTGGGTCTCCAAGATACACACACGATTTTGCCATGAACAAAGCGCTACAACATTTACTTTTCAGCATAGAAAAGCATTGTGTGTATGTTGAAGTCACTTTGAGGAGGCAGGTTGAAAAGAGAAAGTTGCTAAAACTTGTTTCAGGCAAAAATTGCTCTGAATTTTTGTGTATCTTGGATTCCCACTGTACACATTAAATAGAAAAGATGCATCTTCGATTTGTGGTCACATCAATGCATAGTAGCACTTTTGTGACAGCTTTGATAAATCTAATTATGATTAATTAGCAATTATTCAGACAAAAAAGAGTCAAATTACGTGGTTTAGTAGCTTTATGCCTCTCTTACGTGTAAACTGTAAATTATAAACGGTGTGTTTTAAATTGTTAAATACAGGCAAAATTCACACTGTTGAAACGCCAGCAACTGTTGACGCCGACAGCGCCACCATGCACAACAGTGAGCGTTTTTGCGGCCCGTTCGCATCTATTGAAAAACACCGCAGGACAGTTTTTATCCACAGTGTGAGTTTTGCCTGTATATTCATTTTTTACATTGTTTGAGCAACAATTTATGAGTAAAATAGTAAGCATTAAGGAAAAGGTGTTGAGCCTTTTAATTGGAGCACAATTGATGCACATCAACGTGTATTCTTTTTCTTCTTTTTTACCAGTGCCACACTGTAAAACTTTTGCCACTTGCTACTAGGCAGATTGTTATGAGAAATGTGAATTTTTACGGTTAGGTAATTATCTGCTTTGTATAAATAAACCGCTAATAAAGTACTCCAAAATATCTGTATTGTTTTGAAAGCATATGTGCAACGTGTTTTTATTTATTAGTCAATTGTCTTTTAGAAAATTTAATATACAAAGTCAAATTAATTTGATTAACAAAAAATTAAGGTTGATCCAGTTTTTAAATAACGACTGCTATTCAAGGTTATGATTTGATGACTACCTTGTTTTAAAATGCTCATTTTCTCACCTGCGTTAAACGCGTGTGAATTGTAAATGATTAGATAGACAAAAAAGTTTGCGGTAGATCATAATCAACGGCAAGGTGCTAAAATTGTAAACGGTTTTGTAAAAGCAAATACAATGAAAAAACGCATTAGTCCAAGTAGACATAGTTTTAAAAAAACCTTATTTTATATAAAAAACATGTCTATTTTATTACTTCGAAACTGTTTACACTTAATCTTTACTTTTTTTGCAATGATACACAGAAAATATCTATATAATAATACTAGATATATTTTGCAAAGATTAATTTTTTTACCTCGTCTACTACTAATGATTGTAAATCTTTTAATTGGGCTTTATCCACTGTTGATTTAGCGATTGCACTTACTACCTGAAGAGGTGAAATAGCAAACGGCAAGTGTTTAGCAGTGAGAAACACTGTATATGGCATTTATAACTGTGAAATACACACATTGAGCTCGTCCATTGCTCTAAAGGTCATCATTGGATGTCGATGACTGTGTGCAGTGCAACTCTTCACCAAAAGTTGATGACTTAATCTTCTAATGCCGGATGACAGCTAGACAAACAATTGCTCATTCTTAATAGCGATGTGATTTGACTGTTTATTGGCTCATTATTGCCTAGTGCTATTCAGATTTGTGTTTCGAGTATAGCTAATGAGATAAACAACAAAGCACTGACATCGTTAAAAAGCTAATGAAGTAATTGAGAATGCAATTTCAGTGCAGTACTACTGTATAATTTAAAATTTATAATGTTTAAAATTTTCAAACAAAATAGTAAAGTTTGAGCAAAAATAACTTAATAATTATATTTATAAAAAATAGATTGTACTTTTGACAACAAGACAAAAGCAAATTATCACTGAAACAACAAACAAACATAAACACAATGCTTAACAGAATTAAAATATGCACACACAGTGACAGTCGCAATGGTTTTAACTAAAAAAATGGTGAGCATTTTTAACAAAAGTAGCAATCTGCAATAAACTGCAGTATGCATTCAAAAGACAAGTTAGCCAGTGAGAAATATGAGTAAAATGTTTTCTATTGCTAAATTCAATTAAACGTTTTTTGATTGAGAATACGAATATTTGGCATAATGCTGCAGGGCAAAAAACAAAAAATGCAAAAGTTAAAAACAATTGTCTAAAACAATTGAAACATCATAAAAAGTGACTTATCAATAAAATTAAGAAATACTTGAAAGTAGTAGGCGACAGACATCGATTCTTTTTTGCTTTGTAAAAGGGGGAAAACCTGATTCGCTAATGCACCTTGCGTACGGCAATACCAAACTGCCGAGTGCACACTCTGGTAGATTATTTTCACTAGTGTTTCATCAGATATCTCATTTTGACAATTCATCAAAGCTTTTCATCACAATTTTTTACAACACTTGTCAGTAAAGCAAAAAGTTTTCTGTTTTTTCAGTTTGTCTGCCGACACTTTGGTTAGCACTTGTCTTTTTTGTCCAATGAAACACTTGAATGAAGCACTACCAGGTAAGACTCTTACGTAAATTAGACGTGTAAAAGTGCACATTTGAATAGGCAATGAGATGAAATAAGGTGTTTGACTTTTAATTTTATATATTCACACCAATGCTTAAAGCAAATAAAATTTTAATTTATAAAGTTTACAAAACTTTACAAGCATCAAAGGATATAGTATTCTATAATCAAATGATAATTTGTGCAATTGTTTTTAACAAACACTGAAAAGTAGAAAATGCTATCAAATGTAAATAAATTCAACAGTTCTCTTCCTGTTAAAATTGTTCATGTGTTTTTTGTTGCATTCACTAGACAGCAAATTGAACGGTAAATAAATATGCACATTGTCATAATTCATAACTAAATTACTAAATTTCCGACATCTTCAAGTGCAAATCACACTTGAGCACACATTGCCTACTGTGCAATGGAAATTAGTAATCATCAGCGTATTGTAAGAACAGTATAGACAAAGATGAAACGCTCATAACATTTCCTAGCTCTTCTCTTTAAAAATTGATTAAAGACAAAGGTGTTAAAACTGTTAGTTTAACTAAATGTAACTTGACTTTGCTAAATTAAAGTGAACAGATAATACGTCTATCTACGAAGGCTTCATATATCAAAAATAAGAAAATGGAATTGCTCCCTCTCCCTTTTAGCTAACCAAAATGGCAACGAAGAAAGCATTGCTACAGTCTCAAGGTAAGACACTTACTATTACTTACCACTAGTGGTGATTGTCTTCATGCATTTTATAAAACAATTAATTAAGCAAATCAAACCTTCAAAAGTTCTCTAAGTGCATCTTTTTAATTGATTAACTACTTTTCAAGCAAACTTAAATGTTATTTATTTGTTGCCTCTTGTGAATTACTTTTTAGTCATTTTTAACGTTTTTATCAGCTGTTGTAATGTTTAAGTTAATAGAATAAATTATTTTGCAGCTAAATAAAGGTAAACGTCACTTCAAACAAAACGATGAAGTAATAGCATTGTAATTGTGCGTTTAGCGACAGCTACAGCATCAACCGCATGTTCATTTTAAAATAACTCTGCTTTTGTTCATCATCATTTTTGAGTGAAATCAAGACAGTGTAGTGACCTTGAAGGTGATATCTACATAGCAATCAGCATGTGGCGAGATAATAGATGATGAAAAGACCGGCTTCTGTTAAGTTACCAAGAACAGTGAACAGTGGCCGAGAAGTGTCTAATTGCAAGCGGTTATCTCTTGTATTACAGGCCACTTTTTCAGTGATGTGCTCGCCTTTGTCTGCTCTCATAGCAGCAACAAAGGCAGTTGTAGAGAACAACAATAAGAAAGCTATCTCTCTTTTGAGAAGGTTTGAATAGTCGGCTTCAGTAAGCATTGTCAGCGCCTGCTGTTTCACTTTGAAATACTCAGCCACCTGTAAAGCGCATCACCACTAATGTGCAGCTTCTTTATCAATTTCTTCATCACAACGTTGTGTTTGCTGTGAACTGTGAATGTGTGACCACGCTTCTTCCCATTTCATCGTAAAATTGAACCTATCGACTAATCAATCAATCAGCCACTAATTACCAATTCACCGAACTGCACGTAACCCCCTCTCACTTCACACAAGCACAAGTTTCACTTGCAAATCACTAATTAGTTGATAATGTAAATCTTACTGTATGAGATGCGTTTCGTTAAAGTCTATACAGTTTCTAGTACTGCTGCGGCTGCCTCAAGTAATGCCATAAACCACAGTGTTTGTCGATTGAGCCAGTCAAAATGAGTGGCAGGCAGTTTAAATGGAAAACATTTTCAAATGGTTGACTATTTAAATGTGAGTGTCCATCTCTCTGAAAAAGTCAGCCTGTTTCATCGTTTTAATCTTCAACCCTTTTGCCTTTTCTCACTTTCACTTTGAGCTCATCACTTTCACACTACCACTGCATCAGCTTGTATAATTACAGTCAAATCAGCCAGAGCAGCAATTAAACAATTGAGCGAGCGACGGCCACTGTTGCAGTGCCTGTTGCTTGGCATTTGTTTTTTGAAGTCGTTTCATTTCAGGTGACAACTTCTTTTATCTTCTTTTTCTTATCATGGGGTCCCTTTCGTTGAGCACCTTCCGCTTTATCTACCTCTCTTGCGCACACATTCACTGTCTCGACGAAGTAGTCTTAGTGGTGACATTCAGTTGTAGTGCCAATTGAGTGCGTCCGTGAAAGCAACGAAAAGGAAAGGTATAAAAAGGCAACCGAGGATTGTCTTTATACTTGTGAAAAGAGCTTATGAAGCAGATCGCTAAGCTTCTGGCCAAACAAACTCACACTCTCTCGGTGACATCGACAGAGAGTGTTGCCGTTGTCGTCTGAAGTGTAGGCAAGTGCACAAGGTGGCCAGCCTGGCAAAGGACTCTTTAATGGCTGCCAGTCTTTCTGACCAGTCGACCAACTGCACGATACTGCATCTTCCACTGACTGCCCAGTGAGTGACCACCATCGCCACCATCACCACCACCACTGGGCGCATCACTTCTGTCCCTCCCCACTGACTACCTGCCATTTTGTTGAGCGCTGAAGTTGCCCATCATCACCGTGAGCGTTTCTCCCCCTTTTACTACATCATCTTCTTCTGACTTTTGCTTGCCGGCGCCATCGCACGTGCACTTGACGCCTCTGAAGCGTTGCTTCTTTGCTTGTCCATCTTCACACATTCACACGCTGGCTACTTTTCACTACACACACGCAGTGTTTCTATTAACGTAGTCGAACTCACACACAGACAAACGCAAAGAAAGAGAGAGAGTTTCTTCTTTAATCTACCTGTGTGCTCCTTCCTGCGACCCTAACAACAGCAGCAAAGCAGTAACCATAAAGGCGCGCGCGCGTTTTTGGCTCATCGGAAGAAAAGTGCCTGCCTGTCTCTGGAACGGTGCAATCCCTGTTACACTGCCTCCCTCCAAACTGTCCTTCTGGCAGGTGCCTACCTACCATCTCAACTACCTACTACCTACCTACTAAGCAAGCAATCAACCGTCCTACCTTCTTACTTTTCCACCTTTCGCTAGTGTCATCTCTTACAGCATCCACTCCGACTAGTGTACTTCTGTATTGCAGCGCCACCACCCCTGTGCCTCGTCGTTTGCCACGCCACAGTGTTTGCCGAGCAGTGTGTCAAACCCTTGAATCGTTGCCGTCTGCCAGAAATATAAAAAGGGTTGCTCAGTTCGAGGTGTGAAAGTCACTTTCGATTGCCCATCTACTTCAAGGATTACTTCTATTCCACCAGACAGTACTTGATATACCGTCTGCTGTTCAAAGGTGCACACACTTCCTCTCCTGTTTCCTCTCTTGTTTGATCGGTGCGAAAAGTCAAACAGTATTTTAGTGAGCGGTCAGACGGTAGATTGCTCTTCACATCTCATCAGCAGTTCTCACCACCGCATCGATAGCCGAAAGGGCACCATCCTCATCACCACCTCCACCACCAATACCACCGCCACTTTCACCTCAGCACCTACCACCGAAACAATGATAAAGGTCAGTTTTTGGGCAGCCAGTGCACTACTAGTGTTGCTGGCCTGTGCCGTCCACCCGGGCACTGCTCGCAACTACCGACACACAAAGGAGGAACAAGCCCTCACCAATCAGGTGGTCATCAACCAGCGTGATTGTGCCCCAGATGAGACGCCCATCTTCATTCACACTGCAGCCGTCACCTCTGGAAAGTACTTTGAACGTCGAATGACCATCCGCCGCACCTGGGGCAGAGAAGCGAGCAAGTACCGAATGCGACTCTTCTTTGTCATTGGCGTGCCACGCAACTTAATCTTCGAGCGACAGTTGAAAGCAGAGTCAGACAAGTACGGGGATATTCTTCAGTTCAACTTTATCGAAGGTATTCCTTGCAAGCAGTTTAACCATATTCTAACACTGAATTTTTTCCCTCATGTATATGCGCAGATTATTATAACTTGACAATTAAGGCCATTGCTGAGTTGAAGTGGGCCTGGCGGCACTGCAGCAACAGTCGGTACATGGTGAAAACTGATGACGATGTAGTGATGAACATGCCGATGCTTTACCAGCTAGTTCAGAGAAGGAAGATTCCCTCTGGCCTGACTGGTCTAGTCATGACAACGCCTGCCAATCGCGAACCAGGCCACAAGTGGTACATGCCCCGCCGATATTACCACCGAGACAACTATGAGTTCCTCGCCGGTTTCAGCTACCTTCTCTCAATGGACAGACTGAAACAGTTTCTCAAAACGATAATCACCTATCCTGGGCCAATTTTGGTGAGTAACTTTGCGTTTCACAACCAGTTGACAACCAAATGCAGTAACACAATTTTCCTTTGTTTGATTCACTTTCACAGGACATTGACGATCTCTTTCTCACTGGAATTGTGGCCGACTACGGACGCATAAAGCGAAACAACAGCTTTCGTTTCAAGTTCTTCTGCGGACTAGACCTGTGCACGATGGAGCAGAGTCTGGTGATGCACGCGTGCAGTGATGCTCGAAACAGTGAGACCATGTACCGAGTGTGGAAGCAGTCAGACACCGGCGACTGCTACGCCAATCTCCGACTGAACCGAAACCGAGCCAGAAGGAGAGGCCGTCGTGATGTGACCTCAGACTTGTTGGGCATTGGCACTGAACAGCTGGTTGGCTTCCGATTCGTTGCACCACTGAACGGCACTTCCACACACTAACACGACACTTTCACATCACTAGCTTGTTTGCAGAGACAGTCCGCTAGTTTCATGCAGGCACGAAGTAACCAAAGTCACACACTCACACCAAACGCTGTCTCCTTCTTCTCTTTGTTTCCACTGTTCCCAATGCCCGCCAACTCATTGCAAATCGTAAAAGTATCAATTTTGCTCCCATCAATGAAGCACCTACTTACAACTAAATGTACAAATTCACACACAGTTGCCAATTGCCAGTTGATGATAATGCCTTCTCTGCCATATTGCATTGCTCAGTTTTATAACTTTTCATGTTATAGATCTTTTTAAATTCTTAAAGTAAACCATTCAATTTTTTATTTTTGTTTTAACAACAAAAATCAAGTACATTGGGTTTTAAATATTCTAATCTAAAATACTCATCAGAAATGCTCACATTTTAACATTTAGTGTTGATAACATTTTTCGCGTTACGAAAAGTGAAATTTTTGTCTCACGTAGAAAAATCAGTTTATAGCTGTAGTACAGTTAATTTGTCGCGACACTAAATGATGTTGCAACCCAAATCAGCAATTAATCAACAACTTGTTGTTTAGTACAATACAAAAACAAATTATCCACTATCAGATAAAGAGCGGACAAAGTGCACTGATTAAACAAATACACTCTCTTCATTTCCCAAGCCTTTGCGCTGGGCGGTCTTGAGTAATGCTGCGCAAAACACTATTTTACATGTTCTAACAAAGTCTTCCTCAGTCTAATGTACTCTGCTTTACTGTAAGTGTACAGAAACTTTTGATGTGTGTATTTTTAGACCAGGTAAAGGCTATCAATTAATCTAAAACCGCTGTAAATTGCAGTGGACAAAACAATAGCTGTCTGGTGAAGGAGCCTACAGTGATATTGCTACCAATCAGGTACCATCGACTGGATGGCAACTGCCAACTGGTGTTGTAATGTGCACTTGATGGTGGAGGTGATAGGAGTCTCCTAGTTTGATTTGCACCAACAGGTGAGAGGCATCAAAGATGGTCACTGCAACGCTACGAGTGGTAGTGGTGATGGTGGTGGTGGTGAGAAAGACCAACACTGCAGCTCCACACACTAAGCTTTCTTTTTACAAATGTCGATGTTTCTAGACATCGCCGCGATCCCTCAACCACAAGACGACTTATCAACTGCAACGTTTAATCTTTTACCTGTCTACTGTTGTTCTATCAGTACTCAAAGGGAGAGAAATCTTAACTGCTTACATTGGGTGATGATCAAAATCAAGTTTTAAAGTTCTGGACTATATAAACTCAAAGCTGCGACAGCAAATGAACAAGTCAACCAAACTAAAGTTTCAAACTTGACAAAAGCTAACCAATCAAAAATGAAGTTTATTATTCTTTTCACTGCACTCTTTGCTTTGGCATCGGCTTTCCCTTCTAGCCTTCTTCCTGGCGGTCGTCACTCAATTGACGTAAACAATCCTCAGCTGATAGATGCACTGGAGCACGTTCAGGATGACTTGAATGCCCGTCTTAACTCGATGTACTACCACAAAATTGTCAAAGTCATTTCAGCCCAGTCTCAGGTGGTTGCAGGTGTTCTCTATCACGTGGATTTTGAATTTGCTCAAACTCATGTCTTAAATCAAAAGTGACCAAGGAAACACGTGCCCAATGCACTGAAGCTTCTAATGTCCAGATTTGCCATGTAAAAATTCTCTCTCAGCCCTGGTTGAATCTGGTTCGCACTGAAGAGTTCCATTGCTCACCAAAACAGAATGCCGAATTTTACGAGGACGTTCCCATGCCTGGTGGAAAGCACAAAATGGATGTTCACGATGCTCACTTGCAAGAAGTAATTGTTGAGGCAGAAACCAAAATCAACGCTCAACTTAACTCGCAGTATTACCACAAAATTATCAAGGTCCTCTCTGCTGAATCACAAGTGGTTTCTGGTGTTATGTACTTTATTAACTTTGAGATTGCCACTACCCAGTGTCTGAAGGAAAAGGTGACCAAGGAAAACCGTGCCACTTGCGACGCTTTCTCCAACATTCAGGTTTGTGAAGTTCAAATTCACTCACAACCGTGGTTGAATGTCTTTGATGTAAGCCACCTCAAGTGCATCGCAAAAACTGTCGATCACAAGGATGGAGGTTTGCAGCCAATGGACGTCCACAATCCCCAACTGTTGGAAGTGCTGAGCAGTGTTCAGGACGACTTGAACGTCCGCCTTAACTCAATGTACTACCACAAAATCGTCAAGGTTCTCTCTGCTCAGTCGCAGGTGGTCGCCGGCGTAATGTACCACGTTGAGTTTGAATTCGGCATGACCAAGTGTCTCAAGTCAAAGGTGACCAAGGAGACGGTGGCGCAGTGCACTGAGGTGACGAATGTGCAGATCTGCAATGCCAAGATTCTTTCTCAGCCGTGGCTACACCACATTCACGCGGAAGAGTTTCACTGCTCACCCAAACAGCAACTGGAAACTTATGAGGTCATTGTTGGCGGCCGACACAAACTGGACGTTCACGATGCTCACCTGATGGAGATGGTCATTGAGGCGGAGACAAAAATTAATGCTCAGATCAACTCGCCATACTACCACAAAATCATCAAGGTCCTTTCTGCTGAATCACAAGTGGTTTCTGGTGTCATGTACTTTATCGACTTTGAGATTGCCAGCACTCAGTGTCTGAAGGAAAAGGTGACCAAAGAAAACCGTGCCATGTGCGACGCCTTTGCCAGTATTCAGGTGTGCCAGGCGCACATTCTCTCCCAGTCTTGGCGAAACGTTCTCGATGTGACCAGCCTCAAGTGCACTGCTAAAACCTTTTAATGCTGATTAAAGTTCAACATAAGAATGTCATAATCAACCTGTAATTTTAAATATGAAAAAATTGCAAGATAAAAATTAAAACAAATAAATAAAACTTTTTATAATATTTTATTAAAATTTCTAAAATCCTTCTTCCCTAAAAAATGATTTTATGTTAATAAAAAATTGATTTTTGTTTAATCTATTAATAAAAGTAGGAGTTTTGCTCTTATTAAAAATTGTTTTTTAGATTATGCGATACTAGTAATGCCATCTGCAAATGTAGTTTATGATTGTTTCCAGATATCTTGCATTCTTGCTTGTACATTGGATTTTTCTAGTCTATTTCTCTTTTTTAGTCGTCAATGGCTACTGTCTGTCAAAATTATTTGTATTATCTACGCAACAGTTTTTGATGCGCACTTAAAAGGATTTGTTTTTCCCAATGTAATGATTACTGTCGTGTTTTTCTTTGGAATTACCAGTTACAACTGAAAAAATGTCTTCTGAAAGTATGTAAAGTTAATGTTTTACTGCAATTTTTAAACTATTTGTGTTTTAGCTAAAACCCAAAAGAAAACTCCATATCAAGGGATAAGGCGTTGCTTTGGGCATTTCAAATGTCCAAAGTGTTCTCAACTTTGGTTTTCTGCCAATTCGTGGGCTAACATTGGCCAACAATGCAACCATTGCAAAGGAGACATGGTGTACCCGTTTAGACAACATAAACTGAAAATGTCAAAAAACAACGAAGTTAAAAGAAAAAGTCATCGCGATGATCTTTGTGAAAAATGCATTTTTCTAGGAATGAGCTGCATTCTTTGGATTGAAGAACAAAGAAAGAAAAAGAAAATGGAACAAGAATCAAAGAAAAAAGAAATAGAAAATATAAATTCTGTTCAAAAAGCGATGAACAAATTAAGTCTAAGTTGAGCTTGCCATAATTTAAACTTTTTAGCAAAATTGGTTTATCTGTTTGTCAAACATTATCAGTTCATTAAGTAACACAAATAAACAATTTGTCAGAAAGTTGTAAACTCAAATCGTATTATATTTTTAATAGTTCAAATATTTAACACAGTGCGCCGCTCCTGTGTGCATTTGGATTCAGGATATCTCTAATTAACTTGTTTTGACAAAAAACACTAAAATATTTGCTACTCTCTGCAATAAAATTCGTTTACTTTTTTTAAAACAAGATGAAATATAAGAATGCAGGTTTAAACGAATTCCATCAGTTAAAAAAATCAATTCAGTACTGGGCCTATACGATTCTTTATCTCTCTTTGGGTCACCTTTTACATTTCAAGTTAAATTAGTCCGACACGGATAAAAGACCAGAATGAGGGAAGAAAAATAGGCACTGTGCAACAAAATGAGCAGATTCAAATGAGCAGAAAAACTTGACAATTAAAAACCTCCCAGCTACCATCGTTTTTCAAAACACGCAGGAAAAATAAATGCATGTTTTAACACTAAGTTATTATAATAGTTTTTAGTAATTGTACAAAAAATAATCTCATAAAATCGCAATTTTTTAAACTATGCATGATTTTTACAAAAACACACATTCAAACAATTTTATAAACTAGTTGAATTTTTTGTTTATCATTTTAAAAATCAAAAATGTTGACATTTGTATAATCATCAATAATATATCAAAACAGCGCAGCCGTGACCTTTAGTAAATCTATCGTTCTGTGGCGCTTTTGTACATGAACGATTACACATTATGAGCAATCAGCTCAATAAATACTTCAAAAGAGCATGGAGATCTGCCAGTGCATCATTTTAAAGCATTCATCGCCCAAACAAGCTCATCTCTAAATTTCATCATGGTTAAATTTGTGATGCTAAATCCTCCGGCAGTCGTATACTTTGATGGTCCGAAACTACTCTCCTAACATAAAAGACAAGTTCTAATTCACATTTTCCTTTTGCAGGAACTAAAGACGACATGCGAGGCAGCATAAATGTGACAAATATGTTCATTCATGAGTACATTGTTTTCATGGTCGACAGTTCCTTCAACGAGCACGGAGATAAAGTGATTCGATGTTTGCCTCGAAGCGGAATTGTGCGTCCAAGTTCATTCAAAACTGTTGAACTATTTACAGAGATTATGAATGAAGAACAGATGGAAGAGTTCAATCGTACCAATTACGAAGTTAGTGTTCAATGGCGTCTTCTGCCCTCGGCTCCTCCACCACTGGACTCTCCACGTTTTCTGGTTGGTTTTTTTATCTAGACTTGCTAATAAAACAACTACAATAAACAGCTACACTCTTTCTTTGCAGTTCAACAACACTACTTCACCTATTGTAACTGAAACTGTCCTCTGTAATGTTCCAGAGCTGCCCAAAGAAGTTCAGCCTGAATACACCGAAGACGAGTTGTCGCTTTTGGGCGAAACTGTGAAAGATTTTAATCCTCGCTCAAGCATTTAACTTTGTACTTTATTTTACCGATGTAAATTTTTCATTTCTTTTCTTTTTAAATTCTCAATCATCATGAAACTCTGTCAGTCAGCCAACCAATAAATAGCTGCTTTTATTAATCTCAAAACACTTTTGCTTTCAACTTGAATGTGTCTTAGTCTAGAAGCCTCTTGGAACAAATGTAGAGTCTCTAGCAAAGCCATAGTTTGCATAGCATCGTTCAATGTTAGCGTTCTTCCAGGACTGGTACATTCGCTCGGTGAGGCGGCCATCACTGCAGGTGACGGCCAGACTGGTCTCCAGAACGCAGCTGTCCAGACCGCAGTAGAAGCGAAAGCGAGAGCTATTATGCCGCTTGATCTTCGCTCTGTCTGCGAGCACGCCTGTTACAAAGACATCGTCAATGTCGAGAATCGGTTCAGAGTAGGCGGCCAGCGTCTCCAGCAAAGGCGTCACCTTGTCGGTAGAGAGAATGTAACTGAAGCCAAGGAGAAACTGGTAGCTGTTCTGGGTGTAGAAGCGCTGGGGCATGTACCACTTGTAGCCCGGTCGACGGTACGCCGGTGTGTGATAACTCATGCCGGTGAAACCCGATGGAATCTTGGAGTTTTGCACCAGCTGACTGAGCATTCTCACATTGAGAATGGCATCATCGTCAGCCTTGACGATGTACCGACTGCTGTTGCAGTGCCTCTCTGCCCACTTTAACTCACCGATCACCTTGAGCGTTAAATTGTAGTACGAATCCTAGAGAGTTTGGTGATAAAACATGTAAAGATGAAGATTACTTATAATTAATATTTTCAGAAAAAAACTGTACCTCAAAACCAAACTGCATAATGTCATTGTACTTGTCCGCCTCTGCCTTCAACTTGGCCTGTTCAGTGGGCGACTCACTGCGTGGCCGTCCAAGGACAAAGATGACGCGCATCTGATTGGCAGTCGCCTCCTGCGCCCAGGTTCTTCGAATCACCTGTGTGAAAATGAGAATTTGATTATAACATTGAGTTTTATAGAAAGAAAGAAGACCACACCATTCGCCGTTCATGGTAGGTGCCCGAAGAGGTGGCAGCGCTGTGCACAAAAATGGCCGTCTCCTCTGGGCCACAGTCGGCCTGGTCAATGAGCACTTCATTGGTGAGCGCCAGCTCGGCACTGCTGTGTCGGTAGTGGCGAGTGGTTCTTCTAGTTTGCCCCCAAACTGTAGCCACAAACAGGGCTCCAATGAGGAGTAAAAGCGACGGTGACTTCATGTTGAATGAGCTCGATGATGTCTTCGCCGAAGTGAGCAGTCCTGGTGACTAAGTGGCTGCCCAGTGAAGGCACTACTTAAGAGATGCTCGCCTTCGAGAAAATTTGTCGATTCACCTGAATGCTCTACAGACAATAATATAATTAGTGTTTCTAAAACAATGGAAGCCCACCGACGACCACACGCAAACATCGACATTAGTGTATTACTGATCAGATGATTTGCCACAAAAGAACCTATGAAAGTGCTGAAGATGGTGATGATGGCCTGAAGGGAGACACACAGAGTGCTGCACAAGACTAGCCAAGCGAAGACAAGACTTGGCTAAAAGGCAGGAAAGTAGAAAACAAAAGTGTCTTCTTCTTTTTGTGCCGTACACTGCTGCGCGGATGTACCTGTGCCTAGTGCAATCATCAGCAGACAGTGCGGTTGCTCTTTGAGGAATGCAATGCATCAACAGAGTACCGGATGAATGCTGCAAATGACTGAATTCCTACTGAAGTTGTGTTAGAAGCTGTTTATTAAGTAATGCGTCGACCACTTCGGCGAGATTTAGTGGGCGTCTTTCCGCTGCGCTTCTTCTTCTTACTGCTCATCGTCTTTGTCTTGGTCGACTTTAAATTAGTCTTTTTAGATTTCTTTGAGGAAGCTTTCTTATGTTTCTTCGACGACTTACTAATGCCTTGGTAGGTCCTCTTCTTTTTCTTGCTGCTTGGAGTGGCCAACCTTTTTGAAGACAGCTCCTTTAGCTTCTTTCGCGCTAACAACTTGCCACCACCTTTTTTCGCATTCTTCCTCTTGCAAACCATCTTTGGATTGAACAGTACAGGGCCGGAAACTGCTCCTCTACTTGTTTTGCCTGTCTTATTGTCCTTTTTACTTTTGCCTTTTTTAGGAAATAAAATCGTTTTTCCGGTGGGGACGTCAGATTTTCGCAAATAGTGGTTCTTGGGAGCATTCGAGCTGCTGCGGTCTTTAGTACTCGACAGTAATCCTCTTTTGTACCTTTCTGATTTGGCAGTCAAACCATTGTCAAAGTGTGATATCAACCAGTTGGAGCTGTTGCAAACGAGCCACGTTCCCACAATGATGATTGCCAACACCAGTGTAGTGCTATACCAGTACAGAGATCTGGTGAAGGACGATCCAGCGCTGTAGTAGATAGTAATTGCTGCCAGGCAGATGGACAAAGCCAGCAATACCAGTTTGTACAGTTTAAGGTGGTTTCGCCACATGTTTAGTTGTTTTTGGCTTACTGAGTACTCGCATCGAAGTAGGTTCCTGGTGAAAGAAAATGCATATTAGTGTTGAAAAAGAGTATCTAAAGTGTTAATAAATACAGTTTGAAGTAGTATTTGTACGACATGACCACGGCAGAGAGTAGGCTGAGAGCGAGAGGTGCAATGTAGAGAATGTCCAGCAGCGAGCGAAACAGTGAACCGTCTTCCTTGCTAAGAGAAACGCCTATGTAGAGGTTGAAGTGCTCCACAAGAACCACAGCACCGCCGCTGGCAAACACAAGAAAGGCGGAGATGAGCACCGTCTCGGAGAGGGCCAACTCGAGAACAGGAATCTCCGGAATGTAGTCGTCTTCACTGTCATTCCACGGTTGCCCACGGTAGACGACCTTCTGGTCGGTGAGGTAGGTATTGAAGGAGACAATTTCAATGACGCTGTCATCAGAGAGATCTCGGAGTAAATAGTCGAAGAGAAAGATGCTGCCGTGTCTACTGCCGTGGTTCATGGCGATAGAGTTAATCTCCATCGGTGTCAAGCTGCCGATAAAGATGTGCAACTCACTGCAAAAGGGATCTCCCAAGAGGGCACAGGCAAACCGAACTGTGTAGCCCATCAAAATGTCATTTTTGCCCAGAATCTCACAGTCGATAAATGTCTTTTTGTCGAATGAAGATGTTGGGCAGCCAACGCGAAGAACCATTAGGTACTCGTAGGCGGCGTCATTTTCGTTGCAGAGGATTAGGATTGTATCTTCCTGTGGTTGCGCTGGTTGTAATCTCGTTTGAAAGTATTCATAGGAGAAGAAGAAAAGAACAAGGCAGAGAAGAAGTCCGGAGATAGTGGCTGGCACAATCACACCAGGATGACCTTGACCGCTGGCAACCAACATTGTTCTCAAATCATCAAAGTTGTCAGCTGTTGCTTTGAAGTTGGTCGTCCCGTTATGATGCGGATGTTTGTCAGACGTAGAAAACGTAGATTCAATCATTTGCAAAGTAAATATTTGCGTCATGATGAGAAACTATTTCATATGGAACTTTAATGGTGATATTTTCAAATCATAAACAAAATATCTTCATTGTTTATGAAAACGAGAAGTTGAACAAACAGACAACAGAGGCCGGGAGTAGTAAAAAATCGAACTTTCTAAATCTGTTATGCTGACTCGACTGATTCCACCAGTCAACCAATCATTCAGTACTGTTCTCTTTTGATCGCCCTTCTCACTTTCCTTTTTCTGATCTCCAGCTCTTCAGCACAATGGAGCGCGTCTGGCCAGCGGATCAAGACTTTTATCCGATCTCCAAGTTTTCGCTCTTTGTTCCGCTGGGAATGACCGCCTTATCTATGGTGGTGATGTTCCTGAAGATCTTTCGCTTTGGCATGGCGAGAAGTACAGCCACTCAAAGGGCCAGGAGAACGCCAACACGCAGCCAGCCAAGTATCAGCAGTCTACGCTGGGCAGTACCCGTGTGGCCAGCAGTCAGCTGGTTCCTCAGTCTCGCATTCCGGTCTCCGTTGCTTCAAAGGGCGACAACGCTTCGTCGCAGCTTAGCACTCCCAGCGGTGCTGTCGGCGCTAAGAAGGCCACCTCTTCACAAATGAAGCCAAAGAAGTGAGCAAATCAGCAAAGGCGGCTATTCACCTGCCATTCTTTGTCCACTCTGGAGAAGATCTGTTTCAATTGGTTTTTATTGTATTTAAATGTTATAGTATGGGGGAATAAATATAATAAATGACACCTAGTGCTCTTCCGAAGTGCGTTGCACTCTTCTGAAGCTACTTTTTGTAGAGGACTGGCTCCTGATGTGTGCCATATCCGTAGTCTCCATGCGAGCCTCCTCCTCCACCTCGATTGTCGTAGCCGTTGTCGTAGCCACTGTTGTCCTGGCCCCCGTAGCCGTAGTCCTGTGAGATGTCTAAGATGGTAGAAAGATGAAGAGTTCATCAAGTTAATGTCCGACTTTGGTGAGAGTACAGTCAACAGTGCACAGTAAACAGTGAGCTACTTACAGCGCTGGCCATCATTGTGGTCGAGGTACTTGTCGGCGATGGCGATGTACGACTTGTAGGATCCGTGGCCACCGCCGCCGCCGCCGCCGCCTCCGTACCAGGGAAAGGACCCATATCCGCCGCCTCCATGACGACCACTCTTGCTGTAGCCATGACTGGGAAAGGCAATGGCGGTGGCGGCGAAGAAGACTAGCAGAAGTACTGCAAACGTCGAGGGCTGCATCGTTGACTGCAAAATATCTAGTGAGTGGGTGATATCGAAAGTATGAGCTGAACACTGATGATGTCCTGACCAGTAAATCTGTCCGGCTTATATAGTCGAGTTAAGAGTTTGCCAGAAGACCAGAAAGTAACCAGCGCCTTTGTATTGTCATGCAACAAACAATGGACTCCAGTCAGAAGAACTCGGGTTGTAAAGAGTGAAAGTTTAAACGGTGTCACTTTAGACTTTGGCATTCGGAGAACTGCCTTTCAGCAGAACCAAACTGCTTCAGATGCCCTCATCATTGCTTTCTCTGAACATTTGACCACAGTGCGCACATACACTGAATGTCCACTGGCCACACGCATGCGGTTATGATTTACATCGTAAAAGACGGTGAACTCTTCTTCCTCGTAGTGATCATCAGCCAGTGAGTGAGTGAGTCATTGGCAGCGTCCACTTGCTTTCCTGTCTGCTTATATAAAATGTTTCTCACTTTGATCACATCCTTGACCAGATGCATTTGCGCAACTTGCTGTCAAAGTTCAGAGAAGTGTCCTCCACAATGCTGCTCTATTCTCTGGTAAGCGCAGTGTGCCTGCTTGCGAGCACCGTAAAAATGACTCCTTTCTACACTTACGATGACCACTCGCCATCAACCATTGACGTCTACGTCACAGTTGAAGAAGAGCAGTTGAAATACCCAACTAAAAAGGGAAACAGTTATCCAAAGTATTTACTTTCGGGGTATCCAGACAATTTGAGACAACATCTTGACATTGAAACTCTGATGCGACAGTACCTTCAAAGTCACCTCATAAGTAAGAAACAGTTGCAAGATAATGACTACTACTCGAGCCAAGATTGTAAGTGTACCATATTTAAATTAATTATGTTTTAATCTTATTATACTGCTTAGATTCACTTCAAAAGCCGTCATACTTGGCTGAACACGAAGACAATTGGGCTTTTGGTGGCGTTCTCTCTGACGACCCGGGCATCGGCAAACCTGAAGAGGACGAAAATTCATTAGATGTCTACAATACAAAAGGTAGAAAGATGTAACCGCCCAAAGATTTGATCTCTTTATAAATGCCCGTTCTCAATAAACATGTTCACAAAAATCCATTGTGTCATTAGCACGGAAGTGTTTCTTTTTTGAATAGTCTGTAAACGTTAAACAAAAATAAAGGCTCCTCTTCAATTACCTGTAAATGCAGCAAAAACAGAGCAAAAAACAATTAATTTGTCAGCAAGAATTTGCATGATATAAGGATTACTCGTTGTTTTTGTCCAACCGCAAAACATGAGGTATCATTTACTAAACAAACCGCTCATGCTACTAAGTATATAATTTGCCCAGTAATGATCGGTCATAATCGATCAGCCACCAGTAGCACTTTGACACCTGAACGGCAACGCTGAACAACTGTCATCCGTTAGGGCGGCAGGTACGCTGCAAGCAATAGTGCAGTTTAATGCCTCGAGTTAGTGGAAAATTAAGTAATGAGCGGAGTGGGCAGCAGAGCAACAGGCGAACAGTACAGTGTGCCCATTGGGAATGCAGTGGAGCACCTAAAGGCAAGTGCTGTGTCCTGTGCACTTGGCATACTGTTCATGCTCCAATTAGCCAATCAATTGCCAGTGTAATGCAATTAATCAGGGACGCAATGCAGGAACTGGTAAGTGGAGGCAGTATGTGCGTGTGACTGCAGTGGCACTGTTCTTGGTCATCCACTCAGTAGTCTTTCGCCGCATTAGATGACCGTACTTTGAATAGCAAAGGGCACACTTTATTGGCAGAAATACATTTCATAGTGAAATGAACATATTTACAGGCAGAAGATTCAGTGACTGAGGAGGACATTGGTGAGAGCTTCAGCCGTGGTGGTGGGGACGACAAAGTCATTAAATGAACAGTAAAGAAAACAATAAATAGTAGTTGTAAAGTTGTTGAGAGGAAATTAGTAGTGGCCGTAACTGTGGCCCCCATGACCTTCATGACCGTAATCATGTCCGTGGTGACCCTTTGAATATCCGTGTTCGTGGCTTCCAGTGTGGTACGGGGACTTGTGGTATCCGTGATTTGAGTGGCCTTCGTAAGAATGGCCCTTGTGGTAGTCGTGTCCTCCTCCATGACCGCCTCCATGACCACCTCCATAGTGGCTTCCATGACCGCCTCCATAATGGCCGCCATGATGCCCATTATACCCTAAGAATATTCAATCGAATCATCAAAATTGAATAAAAACAAAAATTAAATCAAAGTTCTCACCGTGATCCATTACATGGTAAACTCGGCTATAGCCGACTAGCGTTTTTCCATGATCATATCCTTTGTGTCCGTAGCCGTCATTGTGCCCGTCGTAGCCATGACCTCCCTTGTGCCAGACATGTTTAATCTCCAGCGGCTTATGGTAGCCATAATCTGCAAGCACCGACGCCACAGCAAAGAGTGCAAAAGAAACAATAAAACAGGTTGTTTTCATATTTGTAGTAGATTGCGTTAAAAAACAAATAAATAAAAGTAGACACAGTGCAAAATGACCAAGTTTGCTTTGTGGTCTACAATCGAAGACACCAAAGCATTTATAGTGGTCCGGTGCAGTTCACTTCAATGAGGAGAGAAAGTGAAAATCAAATATGAGTTTTTCTTACTCTTACTTTCTCTTTCTTTTTACACTACTGCGTGTGTGTGTATGCAAAAATGTTTCAATGTGTGGAAGTAATAATAGGAATGATATTAGCTATAGAAGTATATCGGCAGAGTAGACAGCCGCCTGGAAGCTCTTTTTTAAACGGCCACACGCCAATAGATCAACTGTCGCAGTTCGGCCCCTTTTGCCACCACTGTATGGCCTTGTCGAGTATGAGTGGTACGAACATGCTAATGACGCCACTGTCGAGACACGACTACCACACTCAAACCAGTGATGTAATGGACAACCATTTTTTCCTCCAAGAAGACTAACCCGCCACACTGTGCCCTTGCACATGTCTAATCTAACCTTTGCCAATGACTTCGGCTATCAAAAACAAAAGGCAGTAATCAAAGTGAACGGAAAATCCGTGCTAAACCTTGAAAGTTAAGTGACTAAAGGTGACAGTTTCATATCACGATAAAGTGCCAATTAATCTTAAAGTAAATAAATACTCTAAAGATGTGATTGTTTTAAAACTAATGAGTTTGCATAAGTTTTGTAAACTCGTACAAATAGTACATTTTTTCAAGTGTCACATCGTCAAAAAGTGTAATAAGTTAAACGGGTTATAAAATTCCGTTATTAGAAAGCCCTTTCTGAATCATATTTGTCTGAACAAAATTTTAAACACACAAAAATGTCTAGAAATGATAAGTAGTATTATTTTTTTTTTGAAATATAAATCATGTCATTTAGGTATTTACAAAGCACAAGTGTTGAAACAACAAAGAAAATTTAGTATCGGAAAAATAAAAGTTTAGAGAAATCAAAGTAGTGAGTAGGAAAGCCCCTATTGTACAGTTGACCCGAAACCGTTTGATAAATAGGAAAGAGCAACTGGTGAGAGTGGCTAGTAGTGTTTGTAGTGTTTGCCATGGGACATGTGCTGATATCGCTTGCTGTAGCCCACCTTCTTTCCGTGATAACCGTGTCCGTGACCGTACCCATGACCGTAGTGAGGCTTCCACTTGTGCACAATTTTCAGCGGCTTCTTATAGTGATGGCTAGCACTGGTCGAGCAGATGGCGCCCAAAATGACGAGAAGAAATGCGAAAATGGACAGCTTCATGTTTGGGAAATATGTAAACTGATAAAGCTAGGTTTATCTCAAGTAGCAGGCAGCAGTGGAGGACTTGTCGACTGTGCTTTCCCCAGCTCACCGCTGTGCCTTTTTATATAACTCAAGTGGCCGCCACCAAGCAAGCGACCAGTGAAAGAATACACTGCTGCTAATAAGCTGCAAGGTGACACAAATGGCTGCCAATGAACAGTAAGCAAAGTCGAAAAATAGCCCAATAAGAGACATGACTGTTTAGTCACTTATTTAGGCACTGTGTCTATTAATGGCTACTCTTGTTCACAACTCTTGTAGCGCAGATTAGATAATGACCCAGCACAGGAGAGCAACAGGCAACAAAGAAAGTACGCCCAGGAAATATTTGTACTTGAAAGAGTGGTCTTTACCTTTTTATTTATTTACACAGAAGTACAAAAATTCATATAATAAAAGAGTGTATGCCGCTTGATTGACGAGTGACAAATGTCAAATAAAAGCATTGATCAATCGATGAGATAGGAAGTGGTGATGGTCACCGCGAATACTGGCGCAATTCAGTGTCGCTACGACGACGATTCAGTGACTAACTTGGCAAAGGCCTCTGAGAGGTTAGTTCCTTTCTTTGTTTTACCTGTATCCGCTTTTGGCTTTTGCGAGCTCTTCAGTGCTTTCTTAGAACTGCATGGCGTCCACTTGTTTGGATCAAGGGAACAAGTCACCTGATTTGCTTCAAACCGATTCGAAAGTCGACGAGCATCGTCGTAAATTCCAGGGTCCTCAAAAAATGGGTCGTAGTATTCAATTGGCTCGTAGTTAAAATGATTTTTTACGTTAGTCGTTATTTTGCTGTGTTTCTTTGTCGTCGAAGCACAAGTAGTTTGGTTTTTAATTTGATTTACAAATGCATCATCTGATGGTTCACATTGTTCGTCAAAGTGAGTGATTTTTGCGTTCAAAGAAAGGCTGATTTTCGCAGACTCTCTATTAGACAGTGTCTTTTTAGCAGATCGAATCGGTGTGAGAACTTTGTGTTGAGACATTTTTGCCGGATGAAGACCGTTTTCAAAAAAAACCTGCCGAGTATGAATGTCCTTCTGTGAAAACAAAAAATTATACGGTTATTAGACTAAAAGAGCTCTTAAGCGGTGTCTAGAATAAAACAGCACACCCTATGTGTTGACCAACGATATGAGCCACAGCAACGCAATGATACTTCCACATGTCACAAGCTGGCACTTGCACAATGTGCACTTACATTTGGAAACAGACACAGCATTTGCTGCTATATCCGACTGACCAGAGATATCGCCACAAAAGTCTCTCCCCCGTTCTCTCTTTCTTTTCCGCAATTTCGCACCTTTCAATTGAATCAAAAACATGAGACAAATACTTTACGTAATTCATCAGTTTCATTCCTCAGTATAAAAGCATCCACTGAAGTTGCAGTTGTTCACAGTTCGATTCAACTCCTTCGATCAAACAGAATCAGCAGTGCACCTAAAATCATCTAAAAATGAACCTGTTCGCAATCTTTGCTTTTGCTGTGGTGGTCCTCAGTGCTATTTTCACCACTTCGGAAGCTTATCATCACCACAAGAAGCTCAAAATCAAGCATGTTTGGAAAGCTGGTCACGGCAAACATGGCTATGGGCATGGTTATGGCCACGGAAAGAAGCTGACTGGCTTTTCCAAGCGTTACCAGCACATGAAACATGGTATGTAAAATTATTGCTAAACCGAGTATTGCACTGCTAATCTCATCATCTTTTTCATTATAAAGGCAAAGGACACCATGGATACCATGGCTAGAGCGAGCATCCAAGCATATAACCTTCAACTTTATTTATTAAAAAGAAATAAAATCGATGACACTGCCGATTTACAGTACTGATTGCGCATTTGAACGAGTACCATCCTTTGCCCTTAATAGTATTTCAAATGCTGTAAAAATAAAACATCGATGAAACAATAAAATAAACATCTACTTTTAAATCGATTAAATCATTTTTTCTTTGACGCGTGTAAAAACAATTAGCGCTTTCTAACTCTTATTGCAATAGTATTGCCTGAAATAAACAGGTACAAACAGCCCCAAAATAGAGACATTTTGAAACAATAATTAAGGGTGCGTTTTGACAATAATTTAGACAGTCCGATAAACTGTGAAGCATTGCACAAGTGTCTAAAGCGACAAGTTGTTCGGAAATAGATGACAAAAGTAAATTATAAACTTCTTGCTATTTTTAATATGGCTACTTATTCAATAAATCGATTCGAATGTGCTTGAAATTAAAATATTACTGCCTCTGCAACTAAAAGAACACTGGAGTGCTGTTATCCAGATCTTCTTTTAAGCATTGAAATAATTTTAAATTATAAGCTGATCATCTTTATAGGAACTAAGGTATGAATACTATCACAAAAACTTTAAACTGTGATAAAAAATTAAATAACACAACCATACTATGTAAAATTAAAAATTTTTATTTTTTAACACAAAAAAGTAAAATTTATTTAAATTTTTGATTTACAAATGGGCAATAAATAAATGATAATAATAATTTTAGTATTCAAGTCATCAGTAGTGGCCCTTGCCTGAAAAGAAAAACATTTAATATAAATAAAATGATGTTCTCAAAACTTTGTAACTGATTCAACGTACCATGTTTCATTGATTGGTATCTTTTTGAATATCCACTCAACTTGTGACCACCACCGTGGTAACCGCCTTTTCCATAACCCTTGCCATGATGCTTTTTCCATTTGTGGGCAATTTCCAGTGGCTTGTGGTAGCCATCAGCCACAACTGTTGCACAGATAGCAGCAAAAAGCATAAGGAAAACGGCTAAGAAATTCATGTTTGGTTCGCTTTATCACACTGGCTGTAGAATGACTGTTGGCTAGTGACTTTGTCTCGTAGTCTTTTATAGTAAAAGCACCTGAGAGAGTATTTTGCATAATTTTTTACAAAGTGAAATAGAATTGCACCGCACAGTTGCTAGCTAGGAAAGCAATAAAAGTGAGAACAGAGACACAGCAAAAAACTTGTGAAAGCAGCCTATTTTCTTCTAGGTTACCAGTTTGCATAGACGCAAACGAAACGAAGCAATCTTTACAAAAACACAATAACAACGACAACCACAAAAACAATTGCAAAAAATCGAAGTCATGTCACCCAAGCACAAAAAGGGAACAAATTAGTGATAGGAAATCAATTGTACCGATGAGTAGAATTAAAAACCAAATTAAAATATAACTTTTGTGAAATGAATGCTACAGAAAACGTAATAACATGTCTTTCTGTAGTGGAAATTAGATCAAAACCGGTAAACGGTAACTGCTGGCTGTCAATAAAACAACGATTTTCGAAGTCACTGACAAAAACGTTTTTCAGCCATATGCCAAGAAGTAATTGTTAATTGAGGCATTGAAGCACTTCTGGTTTGATAAGTCCAATAACCACAGCCACTCTGACTTTACCCAAATTAATTCGATCACTTTCTAATTGACAGTAATAATCGGTGTAGATAATTACCGGATTAATCGGCCGAGCTGTAATCGGAAACTGCTCACTAAATGTGTGACAACACCGTTAAAGTTTTTTTTATGGAAATGAGCTGACAGTGGACGTAACCTTGGAGGAAACACGAGAAAAGCCTGAGCAACAGGTAAACTGTCTCATGTCGTAGTACTAGAAATGCTACTTATAATAACCAATGTCCGAAAAAACAAAAAACAAGTTTTTGCAAGTTGCTCCTTATGTAATGCTCAAGTTTGTGACGGGAAAATAAAACAAAAATGCAAATGAAAAGTATGCAGATTACACTTTGGTCTACGGCACTTTTTGAAAATCATGTAGGTCAATTAACAACTTCCAGTAATTAATTACGACACTTGTGAAAATGTATAACACTGAAAATCGTTCTACGTAAGAAAGAAGTGTTACGTTGAAAACACTATACTTGGCCGTGAAAGGAAACGGTGAATATAAAAACCTAACTAGCAGTACACAGGTCAATCAAACAGCGAGAATTCAATTCAATGTGACCAGTGATCCGATAATCAGGAAGTAGTCCAACTCTGTCGATGCCAGAGAAAACAGCATAACAGTACAGGCTAACTTCGGCTAACGGGTCTGCATTCAAGTGAACGTTCAATGTCCTCAGTGCGATTATTGATAATTCAAACAAAAGAAATGCGCTCTTGGAGCGAATCAATTAAGCGAAAAGAAGGCAGACAAGTGTTACCTCATATCCGCGCCAAAAGAATAACTTTACTAGACAAATAAAAGCGTGACACTGGAAGAGAACGGCAGTAAATCGATGGCAAAGTGAGCATTGTGTTGACAGACGCCCCGGTGATGGTGACAGCCGCTTGCTTGATCAATCACCAAACACTGGCTGACATTGGAGGAGTGCTTGCCACTCTCAACTACTGCTGGTCCATTTTGGCAAGGTAAGGCGTGTTCGCTGGTTGGGTAACGAACGACAAGTCGCTCTGTGAAGTCATTTTGCCCGGAACGGAAAAGAGTCGGGAAGAAGCAAGGTCGACTGTCGCTCGGTTGCGTCAAATGGCCACCCGCCTCAGTGTGATCACTGGCGGACTATTTTCGGCCTATTACATCCAGTCTTTTCCCTCTATCTCTCTATCTCTCTCACACCACTGTCTCCTACACTTGAAGTGTCACGACAAAACATGTAATCAGATACCTGTTACTGCTAATGACTCTATGTACGACACTCTACAAAAAGATTGCTTCACCTCGGAAATGGTGCAGCAGCTGCACAAAAGAAATAGAAAAAACAAAAAGAATAAAGGTAAAAACTACTTACGGAATTCCGAGTGGGACATAAATAGCGGTTACAATTTCTACAAATCAAAACAATAAACCGATCAGTGTATGAGAACTGACGGCACCAGGGAGCAGTACTGGCACAAAAGGTGATTGGAAAAACCACTTTTTCAACTTTTCAAATTCATCTTTGCAACGATGGAGGAACATGTTGACATCAACGATCGTACTGGACTGGTCGATGACGAGTACTACGTCGAAAGAATAGTGGATAAGCGAATGGACAAACACGAGGTTTTATATGGTGTCAAGTGGCAAGGATACCCTGATGAGGACAACACCGAAGAGCGCCTCGACAACTTGTTCAACTCTCTGGAAACCGTTAAAGAGTTTGAGAAGAATCGCCTAGCCGAGTTGCGCCAAGAGAATCCAAACTTTGATTTGAACCATCGTGATAGGAACAAGATTCCAAATGAACGCTGTCCACTGCACGTTCAAGAGATGAAGGCTACTCTGTTGAGTGAGGCAAATAAAGGCGATGTGCTGATTGCCCGAGTCCTTGGAATGACAACGGTGAAGAATAAGCGGCACTTTTTCATTGAATTTAACAACAAAAAAGTGGCCATGATAACAGACGAAGAAGTCGATGTAAGTTATCTTACCAATATCTAATTTTGTATTCACCTACTTTTCTAAAAAACTACTAGAAACTGCCACAGCAAGAACAGGCCAAGTTGTGGAATTTTATGGCCGAAACAAAGGCCAAAGTCGTCGAGAAGATGCGCAAGGAAGTTCGCAAAAGTCTTCCTTCTAACAGCTAACAGCCATGCACAGTGTGATAGAATCTCTTAAATAAATCAGCGGATTCTAGGAATATCACTTTCAGTTCCTTAATTCTCTCGCCGCTGTGAGGAGAGCACCGCACCTCGTGGGTCCTTTACAGAGCACTGCAGTGGTGAGTGCATCCCCCCACTGTTTACACTGATCGCATCACGTGTCTGTGGTAAACACACGCCGGTTTCTCCACCCGGATACCTCCATCGGACACTCCCGAATACCTCCAACGCTGACATGGTGGTCGCCATTGGCTTCGAGGGCAGTGCCAACAAGCTGGGCATCGGTATTATGCGCGATGGGGAAGTGCTGGCCAATCCTCGCGTCACCTACATCACGCCGCCCGGAGAAGGTGCATTTTATTAGTGCAATCAATTCCACCTCCAATTACTAACCAACAAACTTTCATTTCAGGGTTTCAGCCTAGGTTTACCGCAGCACATCACCGGTCTCGAATCGTCGAGTTGACCAAAGAAGCGCTGAAGATTGCTGGCTTGAAGCCCGAGGAAATCGACGTCATCTGCTTCACCAAAGGTCCCGGAATGGGGGCACCTCTAGTCTCTGTGGCACTGGTTTCTCGTACCTTGGCGCTTCTGTGGAACAAGCCAATTGTTGGCGTGAATCACTGCATTGGTCATATTGAAATGGGTCGACTTGTGACTGGGGCGGAGAACCCAACTCTTCTGTACGTCAGCGGCGGTAATACACAGATAATCGCCTACAGTGAAAAGAAGTACCGAATTTTCGGTGAAACCATTGACATTGCTATCGGAAACTGCCTGGATCGCTTTGCACGCGTACTCAAGCTTTCAAACGACCCCAGTCCGGGCTACAACATTGAACAACTTGCGAAAAAGTGTGTCTCTCAATTGTGTTGTTTATTTTAATCATTATAGTTTTTTACACCTGACAGAGGAAAGAAACTAGCACCCTTGCCGTATGTGGTCAAAGGAATGGACGTATCCTTCTCTGGTCTGCTTTCATTCATTGAGGTATAATTACACTGGTGCACACTGAAAGAATTTAGCCTTTACTTACGACTCTTTAATTTACTCTACAGTCAAAGGCCTCAAAGTGGCTAGAAAGCGGAGAATACACACAGGAGGATTTATGCTTTTCTCTGCAAGAAACCATGTTTTCAATGCTAGTGGAAACAACCGAGCGAGCAATGGCCCACACCGGCTCAAACGAAGTGCTCATAGTTGGCGGTGTAGGCTGCAATTTGCGTCTTCAGGAGATGATGCAGCGAATGGCCGAAGAGCGAGGCGCCAAGCTCTACGCTACTGATGATCGCTACTGCATTGACAATGGAGCCATGATAGCCTATGCCGGTCTGCTCAGCTACCAATCAGGCCAGACAACACCGTTTGAAGAGACCTGGTGCACTCAACGTTTCAGGACCGATGAGGTCGATGTTACCTGGAGAAGCTAAACAGTGGTTGTTTTCATTTTTGTACAATAAATGTTTCAAAAGAATTTTTAAATTCCGCAAAATTTTAATTTGCGTGCCGTTTCCAAATGCGGCAGAGTGAGTCGTAATAGCCTGCTCAATTTGTGGAAAAAAAACTTTCATCAACACATTTGCAGGCACTATTTTTCAGAGAAAGAAAGACGTGCTGGGTAAACTTTCACAGTGTTACAGAGGGCAGCACTGTGTCTCGCACTGTAAAAGCTCACCTGCCCAACTCTCTTACTCGGAGACGAAGAGCCTGGCCAAGATATTGTTTTCATCATTTACCGGCAATATTATTATTTGCCCGGTAATAGATCTCGTCCAGAGATGATTGTCTTGAGAGTGAACTTACCTGTGTTTTGGACAATGTTAACCTGAGTTCAAGAACAGTTTTTGGTTCTTTAGTCCTTTATTACTTATACAAGTTAATTTATTTTGGCCCAAAATATTTTGCACTGATTTTGCCGGCAAAAACGCTCCACCGTTTATTTATCAACAAATCAGGGCTTTGGCCCTCCATCTACAGAACTCATCATGGAGGAAATTGTTGCGCCCCTTGGCGCAATTATCTTCGATCTGGAACGCGACCTTGATGAACAAATTGGCGCATTGCCACTGCCATTTTCAGGCATGGACAAGTCGGGCGCCGCCGTTTGTGTGTTTCACCTACGGGGAACCTGTACCAAATCTTCAATGTGTCCCTACAGACACGTCAAGCCCGATAGAACAATTGTCTGCAAACACTGGCTCAGAGGACTCTGCAAAAAGGGTGAGAATTCAATCACAATTTTTAAAATTCGGTTACTGATCCTTTGCTTTATCAGGTGATTCTTGCGAGTTTCTTCACGAGTTTGACATGTCCAAGATGCCTGAGTGTTATTTTTACTCAAAGTTTCGAGCATGTTCAAACAAAGAGTGCCCCTTCCTTCACATTGACCCGGAATCAAAAGTTAAAGACTGTCCATGGTACGACAGGGGCTTTTGTCGACACGGCCCTACTTGCCGTCATCGACACGCACGAAGAGTCGCCTGTTTGAGTTACCTTTGCGGTTTCTGCCCAGACGGTCCGTCTTGTAAATTTGTGCATATGCGATTTGATATACCCAGCTTGACGGGACCCACCACCGGCGGTGTAATGGTCTCTGCAACGGGCAATGCCATCACCGGCCTAGGACCAGACCCCTCTCAGCAGCAGCAACCTCAACAGCAGCAGTCTTCATTCAATCAGCCGGATACCAAACGAAGAGGCGTCATTTGTCACCACTGCAACGAGCCTGGCCATAAGATCTACGTGTGTCCTTCTATTCCACCTGACCAGCGAGATGATGTTATTGCCAAGTTTGCCGCGGAACAGGTATGTGCACTGCTAGTTGCCTGGCACTTTATGTCCTTGAGCTGCTCTAAAATAGTGTTTTAAACTTGCAGCAGGACCGTTCAAACCACTACGGGGACCGACATCACCATAACAACCACTACCAAGAGAATTCGCACCACAATTCATTCAATAGATACTCAAATCATAACAGCCACAGCAACAATAACCGATCAGACCACGAGAACAACTTGAGTGGTGGTGACTCCAACTTTGCCCTTAGCAACATTATATCCACTGTTCCTCTGCTGGAGCGCAAAGATGCTGGCCGTTCAGAGGGTGGCACTGTTGGTGGTGGTGGTGGCGGTGGCAAGTTCCATCGTCCCCTGGACCAGGTGACTTGTTTCAAGTGTGGCGAAAGAGGTCATTACGCCAATCGTTGTCCCAAGGGTCACCTTGCTTTTCTTAGTCCCGCCTTAAGTAATTTACCTTTCAACAACAACAGCAACAACAACAAACGGCACAAACCCAACTCAAATATGGAGCCGTAAGGTTATTGTTGTGTGTACCCACCACTGTCAACTGTCAATTCCTTCCGCACCATTATCATCATCTGTGACTACACATTTTTCATAACCTCATCACTTTATATATACACTAATTTTTGTAAATATTATCTGTGACTTATTATTTGTCTTGTATTCTTATTTGTCTTATATTTTTCTTATCTTCAATAACTTTTTTCTTACATTTTGTTTATCTTTCTTTCATTTCTTTGCTCAAATGTCTATTTTGTTATGTTGTCTGCTGTACTCTTCTTGTATACATGGAGTTTTGCCTTATGTAGTATATAAAAACTAAATCATGTGAAATATGAGTTTCTTTGCAAGAATGGTGATGCCAGAGAAGCTGGTAATGAGTGGTAATCAGTTTTTTACCCGTTCAGACATTCAACGAAGTAGAAACGGAGGAATGCTTACAGATCGATTTAATGTATTAAAAAACTTGGTTCGGTAAATCTCTTTCAAAACAAATAAATGAAACCTAAAAAATCTAGTGTGAGATTTCAGAATGGAAATGAAAAGTTACATTTGGCAACTTTCACTGTGCAGATCTTCTAAAAAATAAAAATAAAAAATAACAGATCACAAGACAAAATGAAAATAAAATAGTCAAAAGGACAATTTTTCCAAAGTTGTTAGTGATGCGTTAAACCACTGAAGAAATGACATCGATGCACCAAGTGCATTCACACATTAAGCCTGTGGATTTTTTCGCATCAGCTCAATATCAGAATCAATCATTTCCTTGACCAACTCAATAAAGGACGTTTGTGGCTGCCAGCCCAACTTTTCCTTAGCTTTTGTTGCATCGCCAAGCAAAAAGTCCTGAAAAAGTAAAAATTAGTTTCAGATGTGCGAGTAGTGCTGAAAAATGTCATACCACTTCGGCTGGTCGAAAGTACTTTGAATTGACTCGAACACGCACGACACCGCTTGCCTTCTCTTTGCCAACCTCTTCGACACCAGTTCCTTCCCATCTAGAGAAAATAAAGTTAACAATTATGAATAGACAAACATTAGAAGCCACAGTTTACTTACACAATTTCACGGTCAATATGTTTGAAGGCAAGTTCGACAAACTCTCGCACTGAATGCGCTTCTCCAGTGGCAATGACAAAGTCGTCCGGGTGTTCTTGCTGCATCATAATCCACATGGCTTCAACGTAGTCACGAGCATGGCCCCAGTCTCGTTTCGAGTCGAGGTTGCCCAGCTCGATGAATTCCTGCTCTCCAAGGTAGATCTTCGCCACACCTCGGGTGATTTTTCTGGTCACAAAAGTTTCGCCTCTACGAGGTGATTCATGGTTGAATAGGATTCCATTCACAGCAAACAGACTTGGGTATGACTCGCGGTAATTGACGACAATCCAGTAGGCGTACGCCTTTGCGACTCCGTACGGGGATCGAGGGTAGAATGGAGTGGTCTCTCGCTGGGGGATCTCCTGTACTTTCCCAAAAAGCTCAGAAGTGCTGGCTTGATAGAACTTGGTTTTCAGCTTTCCCGTCTCGCTGTCGGTCAGGTTGGCAGTGATAATTGCGTTAAGGAGATACAGCGGTCCTAGGCTGTTAACTTTAGTGGTGTACTCGCTGAGATCGAAAGACACTTTGACGTGACTTTGAGCGGCAAGATTGTAGACTTCATCTGGTTTTATGCTCAAAATCAGCTGCACCAAGCAAGTACTGTCAGTCATATCACCGTAGTGCAGCTTCATCGCTATGGTGAGGGGCAAAAAAAGCGATAAGATAAGGGTCACAACTATATAAGTGCCAGTTGGTTTATTACATCCTTCCTGATGAGTGAGCGGATCACGGTAGAGATGTTGAATGCGACCAGTATTGAAAGTACTGGAGCGTCGAATTATGCCATGCACTTCGTAACCCTTTGAAATGAGAAACTCGGCCAAATAAGAGCCATCCTAAAAGAAGAGAGTTAGAACAACTTTTTCTTATAAATAAAAATGGTACCAACACTTACTTGACCAGTAATGCCCGTGATTAGGGCCACTTTGCGGCTGTTGTTGGAATCGCCGGCTGAAGTCATCATGCAACTTTAACCAAATGAGTCCTACTACGCTTCAGTTTTTTAAATGCGCTTGATAATTTCACTTGTTTCCGAGTAACCAGTAAGCTAATTGACTAGAAAAATACACGTGTACTTTTGAGTTTAACCAGGGCAACCGGCGTAAACACCCTAAAAATGAAAATCTCCTTGCTGACAGACTTTGACAGAAGAATTTTATGTTTACATCTGGCGCGCTAGCCATAAAGGACGTATTTAGTACGATTCTGTTCAAAATTCTGTAGAATTTGCGTTTCAATGTTTAATGCTTGTAATGTGCTTAAATCTGCTCAAAGTCTTCCTTCAAAACATTCTGGTCGAGCACAATAAGTCGTTCATAGCGTTTGTCGATGCAAACTTCAACTTTGCGAATTTTGCCATCTTTCCAACCTGGTTTATCAGACTGTTTCTCGCTCTTGCTTTCCATTTCTTCGGATAAAGATGATAAAGTTCCGCTTTCAGTAACTTTTGTGCCACTTTTTCCTGTTGAAGATGATTTATTACTTTTAGGTAAAGATGGCTTGCGAATGCGACGTTTGCGCCGATTGAGACGCCAGTGAGCTCTCTTCTTGGTCGAAGGCTTATGGCCTGGATTGTTTTGCACTGTTTCGGTTCGGATCATATGTGTACCTTCGCCGAGAATGATAATTTTTGGGCCGCTTGATGTACTACAATCCAGATTAAACTGAGAGCTGTTGTCTTCATTGAGGAAGTTTGTGGTAAACTTGCCCTCCACCAAGTAAAAGCCGTCCTGGAGAATGAGCGGTCTGCCATGATGGTACTCTTTATTCAACTTTTTGATTTGCTTTTCTTCTTGCTTTGTGTGCAACACCTGAATTCCTACGCAAGAAGCACTGTCTGAAACAAAAAACATCATTTGCTCATAACTTTCATCGACGGCCTTCAGCTTGCTGCGATACTCTGGCTCGAAAAAAGGACGTTCCTCAAAATACTCAGCAAGAATCTGATCGGAGAACAGCGATACCCAGATACCTGCTATTCTCTTGTCAATGTTCTCTTTGTGATGCGGCACAAAAACGCTAATCGGTCCAACACGTCCTTGAAAGCGCCTCTGAGGCTCTTTGCAGAAACAGTTCAGAACGTAGGACTCTTTAGCATCAAATGCTGACCCATCTGAGCGTTCATAAGGTCGACGAAACTTCCAGCAAATGCCCGCAAAGTAGATGCCATCATCGGGAAGTTCCACCATCATGATGCGAGCTGCGTGATGCCACTTGACTGCAGTGTTGAACATGTAAATAGGTTGTGGTAAGGAAGCTGTGTTGAAGGCAATGTTTCCAGGTAGACGACCGGTGGTGCCGTGTATTTGCACAAGCGAGTCGCCTGGTCCACCGTAGATCATGCTGAGCTCCGAGCCGTCCTTCATCAGGTAGTAGTATTTGACTGCCGAGGATGTTGATGGCTCAACAGGCTTCTTCTCTGCGCTGGCAAACTTGATTTTGCCTAGTTCAAGAATGGATTGGCCCCATGAACTTGGCTTGCTTTTGAACGATTTTGACGATGAACAGGAATAATACTGAGAGACTGGAGAAAGGCGCTCATCTTCAAGCGTTGAAAAGCAGGACAGGTAAACCGTGTTGATGGATTCATTTGAAGCTGATCGGTGGTCAGCACCCAGCGATTTCTTTGTAGTAACACTCATTAGATTAAGTTCACTTGGTAGAGGAGTGCTACTGTGAGTTAGTCGCTCAATATTTGATCGCAGCTTCATTGTTGTCTTTGTTTAGAACATTGACGAGTTACACGCCACCGTTAGATTAAAATGAGTTTTATTCGTTAGAAAAGAACTTTTATGTAGCGCAACAAACAAAACGAGTAACTTTTTATTGTAAGTCAGAGATTGTGCATTTCAGTATTTTATTTTCATTGCTGATCAACTATCTCTACTGCTATGTCATCGGGAAAGAAAGAGAAGAAGAAAGTGGCCAAAGTTAAGCGAGTGGGATCAGACCAACCGACGGCACTCATCGGTATTTGATTACCTCTTTCATGTACCCCTTTTTGACTATTACTATCATTTCAGCCCCAAGTGACTACGAGCACATCTTTGAAAATCAAGATGAAGGCGAGGGAGGCAAGAAGGTGGAGGCCAAGCAATCGAAACCAAAGCTCAAGAGGCAGCCAACACCGAAAGGCCCATCTGGCAGTGCTAAGCGAGTTGCATCTGACCAGCCGACGGCCCTTATTGGTAATACAACTAGTGATGAGGAGTATTTCTAAATCCATCAATCTTTACATTTCCTTTTACAGCTCCCAGTGACTATGAGCATATATTTGAAAACCAGGAAGAAGAGGCCAAAGTGGCCAATGTAAAGAAAACGTCGAGCAAGACTGTCGCTCGATTGCCCTCCGACACGCCGACTGCTCTCTTGGCTCCAAGCGACTTTGAGCACATCTACCGAGACCCGACAGTGGGCGGAGGGAATAAGACCGCCAAGGTGAAGAAGATCAATCGCAGCAACTCAGTGAAGCCCACTACGAGCAAGCCAAGTCGCAGTACGAGCAACCAGGGATCGGCGCAAGAGGTGCTGCCAGTCTCCATTCAAATTGTCGTCAAAAAGTTCATCGAAAAGCAAAAGAAAACTTACACCATAAACAAGTGATTTGCTTTTTGTGGCTTGCACTTCTGCCTTCAAACCATCCTTTTTGTGACATTTATTTTAAAACCATAAATAAACTTTTCAAGTTTTAGTTTTATTGTGACTCTTTGTTGCTCACCAAATGTTCATCTGCCTGCTTAAGCTTTTTTGTTTCTTAGCAAAAGGACATCTCTCATTCTTTTCATTGACGATGAACCATTAGTGACGATTATGACTAGTTGGAGAGAAAGTAAAACAATGCCCGCCCTCATTCATTGTCCTTTTTTATTGAAGCTAGGTCTAGGTGCTCGCCTAATCGACAAATTTCATTAGCACAGGTGCACGTTTTACATATTTGAATTGATGACATGACAACACTCAAGGTTGCTCAGTTTGCTGAACATGCTTCATTCACATGCTAACAAACTAATTCAAGATTTTACCTTTAGTGAAGTGCCACTTTTACGTTGTATCACTGCAAGTGATTGAAAAAAACAACACCAAAAACTGCACTAAATTATACAAAAGCAAACAGGGTTTCTTGTACAGTGACAAATGTCTCCATTCTTCCTAGACAATTTAGTGACCTTCACTAAAAAGAACGCGAGCATCAAGTGGCAAAAAATTGTGCACTGCGGTAGAAGCAATGTCACTGCATAAACCGTGAGAGAATTAGCTATCTAATGAACAGAAACGGACTCAATAAACGAACAGATCATTGGTGTCTACGTTTTGCATACTACTAATTGTCAGCCCCATTAGGATGAGACAACTGGTCACAATGGGTTTGAGGAATTTGCCCTTTAAGACAACCTGTACGCAAATGTAACAGTGGTCTCAAGAGTTGAGAAACAAAGATAGCACAACTAAAGTTTAACTGCCACAAAGTTTCAGTCCACTCAGACAGTCTCGAGAAGGTAATTCACTCACTTGGACACGAGGACATACAAACATGCAAACAATGCACTGTGTGGGAAGTGAATGACAGAGAAAATTAAGGAAAGTGAATGTCAAAGAGGTAGGAACACTTAAAAGCAGCCTTTTTTATTACGAGTGGTAAAGTGCAAACTTGGCGGTACTTGGTGTCACTGGCAGTGAGTTCATTTTGGTGCAACGACCCAGTTGGTCACAGCACTCTGATGGCAACAAACAGAAGTATCCTGGACAGCATCTGAAACGACCACAATTAGATTTAAAGCAAATAAAGGCGGTTGCACTCACTGTAAGCCCATTTTGCCACCGCACTGGTCAGTTCGACAGACTTGTTGATCAAACAGTGGATTAGCAGCGTTTAGATGAGCTAGAAATGTTGACAAAAATGTTATATTATAAAGAAAAAGTTGATATTTTGTTACCGAAAACAACTACTAGAAGTAGAGCTAAACTTAGTTGAACTTTCATTTGTTTACGATTGTGACAGCAGTTATTTAGAAACAAAAGCAGCAGAGTTTGCAAAGTGTAAAGAAGACGTCTTCTTTAAATAAACTTTTTAAAAAAAAATTATAACATCATATTGCATGTCATTCTCTCTTGCAAAAAGGAAAATATTATTATTTGCCACTTATAAAAAAAGATTATTCTCTTGCAGAGTTACCACAGAGCGCGATTAGTCACATTGATTACGTCAGATGATTGCGGTTTTGAGTTTAGCTACCTGAGAACTGGTAAAACTTAAAATAGTAGATCATTAAATGCCACTAAAGCACACTTACTGGTACATCAACTAGGCAATCACAGTGAACACTTTGTGACAATAACAAAATTTTATTATTTATTTTTTACATCTCAAACAACTTGTACACGTTATCTTAAGCCTTCTTTTGGCAAGTGCCCATTGCATCGGGGAAAGTGTCGGTCATTTTGCACTCATAACCGGCGCAACACATGAAGCCAGCAATGCCGCCACAGCGGTCAGTTCGGCAAACTGGGTGGACTTCGTTCTTGACGCACTTGCCCGCCTGGTCAGATGTGTGTGGCTCGTGCTTCATTTCACAGTGGTATCCAGTACAGCATCTAATACGGCAGAATAATGATGTTAGTAATAAATAAAAGCGATTTCGATAAGTTTACTAACTGAAAGCCAGCAATGCCACCGCACATGTCAGTTCGGCAGACGGCAGCGAAACTAGTTTCCTCCACTGGCGCCTTCTTCACGCACTTGCCCGACTGGTCAGGGTGGCGAATGGGACCCATTTGGCACTCAAATCCTTCGCAGCATTGGAATCCTGCAATGCCACCGCACATATCAGTTCGGCAGACTGGCAGAGTGTGGATTTCCGCCTTCTCACATTTGCCAGCCTGGTCATCCACATGGATCGGACCTTCCTGTTTGGGCATTTTGCAGACGTATCCTGGGCAACACCTGAAATGATCACAATGAGGTTTGCAGAATAAAAAGCTGATGACAAAGTTATTTACTGAAATCCGGCAAATCCGGCACACATGTCAGTTCGACATGCTCGCTCCTGAACCAGTGGACTGGCGGTGCTCAGATGCGCTGTAGATAAACAGAAGAATTAGATAAATTATTGTTAGTCGTCAGGTACAAACTTTCTTACCAACGGCAGCCAAAAAGCCAATAGCAAGAACAAATTGAGTTTTCATTTTAAATAGATTTGTATTGTTTGATCGGTGATGCTAAATGTGAAAAAGCAAACGGTGACAAAAAGCTTTATATAGTCATTACATCAACTTTCCCACTCCTGGAGGTGTTGTATTGAAGCCACTTGATGTGTTCCTCGAGTGTCTGCTCACTCAACGTTACCACCTATGCTGTAGAAGTAGAGTGGAGTACCCAATCGCCAGGTGAACAGTGATTGGCAAAATGAGATTGCTGGTTAGGGTAGTTTGGCAGTATCTTTTAGTAAACACCTGAAGGCCGGTGATCTGACGCTAATAGCAAACATCGCTGTGGCCTGCCACACACACATCAAACCAATGTAGCGCTAAAACTCAGCCACTACCATCTGTGAGATGATCTTTATCACAAGCAAGCATTAAATAATAGTGCTGTTTGTAGTTGTCTATGTTTCTCAAATGTTAGAACTACGTCCCAAATTGGCCGTTGTACACTTAACAAAGTTTTTATTCAAATAATCAGATACTTAAAAACTGTAGAATAAAGCCACAAAAAGTTGAAAGAAGTTGGACAGATTTAGTGTAAAGTATTTTTTTCAACTGCACTAAAGATAGCTGCTGAAACGTGCCGTATCAATTTAGTGTTTTAAAAATTGTATACTTTACATAAAAAGAGACTACAATACAGTGTTCAGAAAAACAAAAACATCATCAATTAATAGATTAACAAGGAAATTGGCTGCAATTGATGGCGATGACCGGAGAGGCAGAAGAGAGATGCCTTTGGGCACTGACTTTGAAGTTGCCATCAAATGCTGACAACAGAAGACGAAAGAGAGGGCAGACAATTGAACACTTTGCCCAATAGTGAAGTAGACAAAAAGATGTAATGCAGCAGTTGTGCTGCAATCACCTGTGACCACATCAATAGGCTGTGAAAACAGGGAGAAGATGCGCGCTCTAAAACATTGAAGAAGTTGCACTTGAGCTGGCTTGAAATTTTTGATCGAGTTTAGTCGCCGCAAGCGGTCTTTGGCAGTTTTATAAACCAATTGAAGACTTGTACACAGTGGCAGAAAACACTAAGTGAACACACAAAGAAAGAATTAAACGTTAACCTGAATCAATTGAGTGCCATTGGAAAATAGGCAAATTAGTGCACGCCAAGCTGGGTGTCCTGTGCCAGACAAGGAAGACTTCTTGACTCAAATCAATGCTAATGATAAAATTGAGTTTTTGACCTTAACTAACACTAACTTTGTGATTGAAACTGAACGCAATAAACTGTACACGTTTAAGTGCAAGTGATAAAAATTTGAGTGATGATGGACAGCAATTGGAGATCTTCTCTAATAAAACAAACGGAGATTTCTTTATTCGTTTTTGTCTATTTTAATCAATTTGCAAATAAAATTTTTGTGTAAAAATACATTTTAAAAATACTTAAACGTTTGCAGAAAAATACTTAAACATTTTTTATATCACTGAAACAAATTTATAGCAATATTAGTAATGCTGTACATAAAATGAAACAACAATAAAACGGCATTTGTTTTAACAGTTTCTCAATGTGAAAGTAGTTTAAAAATATATCAGTGATAAAAAATGGATCAAATGCTAGACTGTATATAGACTTTTTTCAAAATACACTGTGATGCGGCAACAAGATTGATTTGCAGTAGCAATCGTAGATATGAGTGTGTCAAAAACAAAAGTAAATTGTAAAGCACGTAAAAGATTAGTCAAAAGTGAACAAATTCAGTCAAAAGTGCTCAGAAAAATGGTGATGTTTAGAGGCATCACAATGCCGAATTGTGCAAGCAATGTGTATAGAGACATAGAGACATCAATCGAGTGACACAACAGTTTAAAGGAATGAGAAAAGCTTGCCGTTTATATTGCTCATCAAAGAAAACAACGAAATTAAGATCCAACATAGAAAGTGATCTTGTTAAAAACGCACGACGATCTGTTTCGTTTTTATGGCGTCTATTGTGCTTCTCAGTGTCTGATAGTGCCTATTTTCAATGCTGTATTCATTTTTATGTTTTACACTCTTTAGTGAGCAAAGTGGTCTGAGTTGAAAACAGTTTTTGAAAACGTGAGCAAACTAAAAAGGAAATCACCAATTGGCAAGGTGAACAAATTGAATCAAAATGCGCCCATCTTCAGTTTCTAGTGGCCGTCAGAGTCAAGAAAAGCCATTGGTGCGTTTCACTGCTTGAAAATTGCCCAGGAAACGATGACAATATGTTTGCCATCGTTTGATAACAAAGGAGACAACATTTTCAGAAAAATGAAAGTACAGAAGATGCTCGTCAGTTGAAAATAAATCGATTAGTGAGTATGCACACTGACCAGCTACTAGTGTTCCCATGTGATCATTCAATAATCAGTAATTCATCAATCGACACTGATGAGCATTCTTTTCTATTTTGTTTTTTTTATCAACACCAATGAGCTTTAGGCAGGCAATCAACGAACATCGGAAATTTCATTAGACGCAATGGCATTTAACCGGTTTCATTTAAAAAATTAAAATTAAATTTAGATAAATCTAAAAGGTTAACAATGAAAAACAAAAAACAACTTTTGTTGTGAGTTGCATTCATTAAGTTAATGTCAAGCAAGAAGATAGATAGGGCTAGGTAATGAATCAAAAATCGACATGTACTCATAAGATAGACTGAACAAAAAATAAATAATCGATTATGTAATACTATTTACTTTAAAATCATTTGTGTTTAGTGACTAGTGTCAAAAAACAAACATAATGTAAAACATTTTTGTTACTAACAAAATTTTTAGCAAAAAGTACACGCTATACAAGCATAATTTTGCTAATTTAGTTTTAACGGCATAATTGAGCAATTATTGCCGACTTATTACAAAAATTTTTTAATATTTTGTTCGAGATTTAAAGTTACTATGTTTAAATTTTCTCATTTAAAATAAAACTTGAAATTCAAAGTCATAAAGTTATGCCTGAAAATTTAAGTGCCTCTAAAGTTGCAAGTGCTAAATTTTTAGTGAAAACTAAATGTAAGTTTATGACTGTACCCATCAAAAATGTTATTCTGCAAACATTTCCGGTTAAATTATTTAAACCTTAACGTTTACTGGTTTGATTAGTTAGAAAACTAAAAAATAAATTGAACTTGTTTTACTCTGGAAAACGCATTGAAAACTTAATAAAGTTCAAACGTGCTTAGCCTGAACAATAAAGACAACAGAAATGAAAGATGAGTCATATAAAGACTGCAGAAAGTTGAGAATGACATCTTTCTGTGTGGCACTGCGCCACTCTTGATTGCCTCTTTAGGCCATTACGCATGCAAAAGACTGTGCCGCTCAATGGCGCCAAAACGACGCCGTCTCCAATGATGCTCTTTAGCCACCGTGCAGGTCGTCCATTACTGGGCTTTTGTGAGGACACTGTTGCGCCTACACACCGAAGCCACAGGTAGTCCTGCAGTGCAAGGTAATGCTGAAAAACTAAAACAATCACCACTGTTTATAAAATCAATCACGAGTTCGGAAATGTTGGCTAAACAAAAATGCAATAAATTACTGCTCAAAGTGTTATATGTTTGATGCAAACTAGAACTGACCTAATAGTGACGAATAGGGAAAAGTGGTGTCGATTTGGTGCGCATCACTGCCTCCTCAGTGATCACTTACTTCAGGTCACTCAATTACTTTGGCCAATCTTGAAATCGGTAGTGGTCGGTCAGCTTTGGCGCATCTCAAGTCAGTCATCATTACCACCAACGTGAACAATAGTGCCCGTCGCCTTTTTATTCGGCGATCATACAGCAAGACCAGTGGCAGTGATTGGCAAAACTCAGTACCGGTGAAATAAAAAGCAGCAGACAATGTAGGTCGATTTGAGACTTAGCAAACTTAAATGTCTGCTGAAGAGAAAAGCCTACTGCCAAAATATGGGTGTTGAACACAACTGTGAATTAATATATGAGCACTTGAACATCAACTGCTTAAAACGCTTTTTGTAGCATTCATATTTAAAAATTTAAAACTTTTGCACTTGAACATTTTTCTCCAACTTATCACAATTTTTAACATTTCAAACGTTTTTTATTATACTCATTCATGATGATGTTTTGCCATTAGTTTTTGAGTTTTACGGCTGAAAAATACACAGAAATAAAATTTAGTAAATAGGTAAAAAATCATCAAAATTAGAATAATTACCACTTTTGTCATTCTTTTTGTCAAAATTAAAAAATGCTACAATTTCTTACAGAAAACAATTTACTGAATTGGTTTTACTTATATTTTTAACCAATCATGAAAATATTTTGATTATTCTGTAAATCACCAGTTGCAGTGCCTTCAATGTGCTCACCTCTCAAATTGGCAACTCGTCAAAGGTTTAATTTTAGCACTGCCCATCAACAAGAGTTACTTGTGAAGCATTCAATTTGCAATTAGACGCACTGAATAAGAGAGCACTACCCGACTTACTTACCTAGCTACCACCATCATGTCGCATCACTCGGACAGACAATGGTCACTGGTTCAAAGGCAATTAGGCCATCGGACAGCATCGTTGCCAGGTAATAATAGGTTTCTTTGTAATGAGCAGTAACTGGTCACGGTGTACGGCGACGGCGACAGTGACGGTGATCGAAAGCAAACATCGCGCCATGCATACAGAGATGGCAATGAGACAATAGCCGAGAAAGAAAGATTGAAAAAAGAGGCTAATTTAGCTTCAAAGAAGCAGCGTTAAGTTTTTAACCGACGGTAACAAGGACTGCCTGACATCGGATATGCATTCACAAGAACAGACAGATGAATCCGTTAACTTTTGAACTCTCACTTGAACAACTAGAGGAGAGAAAGAGAAAGTGAAAAGAGTTCAGAAGAGAGTGTTTAGTTGTGCTACTCAAAAAGAGAAAGAGAGAAAGCGCACAAGAAAAGGATGCAAGGTGCTTCTCGAAGAGCAGTACTCGAGCACACAACACAAAACATCCAGTACCAATTAAGGTAGATATAAAATGACAGTTAGATTAGTGCGTGCGTCTAGTTTGAAAACAGTTTTTGCGCCGTCTGGTTCTGTCAGACTATGTCTCTTCAAGTACTACTAAAAGTGAAAGTGATTCAAACATTGTGTTTTACCTTACTTTGTGACAATTTTTCTTTCTATTTTTAACTGTTGTCACCGGATATCATTCAGCCATTCTTATTTAATTAATTTTTGTCAGTAAAAATCAAGTAAAAAGTTTCTTGTGTATCTCAAAAATTAATTTTTACTTGTTTGTGATTTTTAACTTTTCAATGATTTATAACTTTCAAACTTTGTGTTGTAAAATTAAAAAAATAATTTGCATTTGTTACAACTGAAATATAAACTTTTATTTTTTCTCAACAATTGCAACATGTGACTCACCATAAATAAAAGTTATTAAAACTACAATTTTCAATAAAACGTGAGTGAATATTTTTAAAATGTTACAGTTTTTAAATTTAAAACATTTTTATTTTAAAATTAATTTAATTAAAATTTTGTTTTACTTAAAATGTAGTAGTTTAAATACAATAAATGCAATAAATAGTGATAAAATTTTGATAAAAACACAAGTTCTGAGCATAAAAATTAGTGTTTTTTTCTTTTACTTGGTGAGTTACACATCAGGAAGAGTTTGTCAATTGACACTAGTCGACAAGACAGTACTAGTCTACATACTGTGATGACGTGCACGTCAAACCCTTTTTTTAATAGGTGATCACAATTGGAACTCAGTGCCACCACTATGTGTGCTGACAGTCTGATTGATTAGATGGGCCCCATAACTTACAAAGTCGATTAGAAACACTGACAGCTATTAGAGTAGAGCAGTGATGATTCAAGTAAAAAGTGGTTCACCCAGAAGTGCTAAAGTTAAATAGTGACCAAGCAGTGCCACGGTATTGTCCTGCAATCAAGTGAAGAAGAAGATGAAAAGGAGATGAAAGCTGATGAGACACACTCACACAGTTTGCAATGCTAAACTGAATATGCACACCTCGTCAGCAGACAAATTGACATTACAATCAAACAGATTAGAGGATTAGCGTTTGCTAATAGCGGTCCATTAAGAATTAAGCCGATCATAGGGAAGTGAAGCTGTCGGCAGATGAGCAAGAGACCAAGGCGCCAATGTACACGGCACAGTGCACCTGTGTAGATAACTGTCACCGGACATTGTCAGTAGTGGCGTGCGATTATTTATAATCACCATCGTTTAGATGCTTACTGTTCTCCTTCTGTGCTTTTCTTCTCTTTTCTGACCGCCGCGCCTATGTCATCCAACTGTCTCTTGTCAATGTGCTTCGTTTCTTAATAGTTTTGTTTGCTTAAGATGCACGGAAAAACATTTTGTCCAAATTGAGCTTGAGCAGTGATATAAGCAACGGTGTAAGTAGGCATAAGTGAGGCTAGTTTTTTTTGTATTCAGTATTACCAGTGTCATATCAATAATAATTTGCGTGAATCAAGATTAAAGCAAATTTGTTTTCTGTTGTGTCTTGAAAAGCAATAAAATGAACGTATTAGTAATTTTTAACAAGTGTCCACTATTATTGCTAAATTAAATCCGGTGGCAAACTGGGAAAGTAGTTGTTTGAAGATGGAATAGATAAAGCAAAATAAAGATTATTTTTTTAAACATTAAAATACATTCGATTCAAGAACAGAGTCAATTTGATAGATCATAAAGCACGCAGAGATAAATAAATTTAAAAGTAAACTAGATGAGGTGCACTTTAAATTAATCTGACTGCAGATTCTATCGCCCAACAACTCAATGTGCTTTTAAATAAGGCAGTTAGGCTGGTGCTTATTGACCGCTAGTAATGACCAGGCAAGTGACCATATTTTGGCCAGATCACTGACGCACAACTATTTAATTTTAATCGAAATCACTCACCAGACAATAGCTATCACTTTTGCCGTTTAAGCAGTACTTCCTAATCAGTTAGCGCTATGAAAAGCAATTAATAAAGCAATATATTATTCAAATTGCATTTTTGTTAACTGCCTTGCTTGGTATGCTTTTTTACTTGACAATAAGTTTTTTGTACTATTAATTGAGTACAAGTAACTGAGTTAATAGACATTAGTAATCAGTGAGATTTATGACTTGCAATGGTTTACAAGTTTTTTAGAAAAATTTTCTATGATTTTTGCAAGTGATTGACGTACATCAACCAAAAACAATGCGATTGCTAGTTCAGTGTTTGACGGCTTATCAAAAGCAAATAGAGCGTTTGCAAAAATAGATTGAAAAAATGATCAACAAGGTGCAACAGATTTCATCAATTTTTCTTTGTTTGAATGACTTTATGTGCGTTAACAAGTTCCACGTTTAGAGATAATCGAGCGTAGACAAAAAAAGGCCGAAACGACATCTGAATGCAACTAAAATAGAATATTTACAAAACAATTGTAAAACACAGTTCAGAAGCAGCTGCTGCCACTATCGATTGGGTGCAGGTGAGCATTGTGTAAGAGGCATTCCCTCTGATAGCAAATCACTAATCTGTAATTAATGTCATCATTAGGATTGAGTGACTACTAGTACAGTTCAAACATAACAATAGATGCTACCGGTGATAATAAGCATGTGCAGGCGGTTTGCTGTACGAAAGCCGAATAAGGTAGTGTGTTCCCACTAGTTTGAGAATGAGTAACTTTATAAAGTAAATAAATAACAATATTGAAGCAAAGCAAATGATGGCTAAGTTTATTGGATTACATTTTGATGCTGAATTAAAAAATGAAAACAGTGGGCTGTAAAAGCACAACAGATTTAAACCCCATAACAGTGGTAAAAACCGTTTAAACGAATTCATCAGCAGTAAAAGAACGATTATCTTTTTCTATTAATATCACCATTGTAAAACTCGTACCAAATTGGAATCTAGTTGGTCTGAGAAGAAGTGCACTGTGAGGACACTGTGCGGGCACAATCAATCACAATTGCCGCACACAGCTATGAGCCGCCATTTGTAATGTGAACACCGATTATTTGCATAGGAACAAATCCGCGTATAAATTTGAGTAGTGCTAGTAATGGTGGTCACAAAAACAAATGAACGGTTGTCGGATGATCAAACGATGTTCTACCTTTAAACCACCGTCTTTGTCGATGGTGCGTGCGGGCATCGTTTCTCTGTAAATAAAGTAGCTGAGGGCTTTAATAATAGTGTTTCATTGTAAACTGCTTATTCAATTGAAGTGACTGCGAAAATTAGTTTTTACTCAGGTCGATCACCAGTTTGAGTTAAACATTATCAAAATGAAAAAAATGAAAACTTCACTATTACTTGTTTTTGCTTCCAGCAAACGATGCAATTTGTTTAGTCAATAAAGTGCACATTATCGGAAGTCATTGTAACATCTTTTTTATAACTAAACAAACAACTTTTTAGTTATTAGTAAATCGTAAAAAAATTTATTGTTGTGAAAATTTTTTAGATAAACCAACTTTAAATTACCCTTAGTTCTTTTTTGAATTGGCTGACATAGGCGCAGTTCTAGTTTTTAAAGCTTTGGGCACATAAAAACAAAGTATAATTAAAAACAGTTGCAAATTAATATCCCTGGTGTCATAGACATTGTTTGACTGTTACAAACGAACGATTCAATAGTTGATGAATAGGCGGATTAGGATGATGTACAAAACATTTTGTGATTTACATATTTGCTCAAACACTCATGTTTATGATCAATCAAAAAAACAAACAAACAAATAGGCGAGTCTCCACTTGAAGATGCTGATGAAAAATGACAGTACAATTTGAATAAAAATTATTTTTGAAAAACTGCTAAATATATGTTAAATTACTAACTATTAAATATTAAGTAAATGTGTTTGCTTAAATTAAATTAGTTGTAGGCAATTAAGGATTAATTTTATAAGTGTTAAAAAACAATTTAAAAACAAATTGCTGCTATTTGATTGAGCAAAGAAGACAAAATTGTGACCAAAAGTGTGAAAAAGGTTTACGGATTTAATGTTTTTGGAAAAAACGATGATTTGTCTTTTGGTTTTATTTGTTTCAATGTTAAAATGTTAGCAAATAGTCAGAATATTAAACTATTCAAAAATATATTTATTTTTTACATTTTGCAGTAAAATAAACTAAGATTTTTCAAATAAAATTATCATTTATAATAGTTTAATTTTTGCTCATTAACAAATTTTTTACTTACAGAGAATCATTGACTGTTTGGCCATGTGTTAAAAATCTTTTATCGGGTGTCAACTGATCAAGACACCTTTCACCATGTCACTTTTAGAAATACTCTTTCTAAGAAGAAAAAACCCACTTGGTGGGCTTACATTCGCAATGTTTCACTTTTTAAAATTCTCTTTGTTACAATTGATGTTAGTGGTACTTTCATTACTACTGTTAAGTAGACATAACTGCCAAACAACACAAAAAATCAATCGACAGTCTAACTGGACGCCGGTGATTTCAGGCCACACTCGCCTGTCTCCTCAACTTGATTCTCAGTCAAATGGTGGCGCCAAGTTCACACCAGATTTTGTCTTAAATACCGCCACGACGGCCTCTCCACCAAATACAGTATCCAAAGGTATTTAGTGAAATTGTTTTATTATAATACCTAAATATACTTTTTATTTTAAAAACTCAGACATTCGAAAACTACTAGAAGACTATGTAACATACCTTTCTACAATGCCCGATTTTCAAAAAGAAGTCGGTTTTGCAAAAACGTCAAAATCTCGTTTTAATCGCGACGCAAAACAAAGTTTTAAATTTTCTACGCCTCAAACGTTTACTTTGATGCCTCCAATAGCCACTACATCAAATAGTAGTAACAATGACATAAAAGATGTGTCTCACAGCTCATTGAAAAGTGTTGACGATTCTGAGTTGCAAGGCTCGGCCAGTACTGTCATTTCTCCAGTTCTAGAAAACAGTGCGCATCAACTTGGAGGCAATTATTACCTAGAAATGCCCACAGAAAGTGGACTCACTTTAAATTTAAGTGACGAAGAGCTGAGCACTTTCATTGACAATGTTCTCAGCCATGCAGCAGCAAAAGACTTCAACAGCAACAGCACTGGCACTGCAAGCACAGTTGCAATTCCTCTAAATGAGTTTGAGGAGAATGCGACAGTTAGTTTACCAGAAAGAAGCAGCACTCCTGCAAGTGTCACCCTCGAGAAAAGTTTTATTTTTAGTTCTAATAAAACTGAAAAGACGAAGAAGGTGAATGAAAACACTCAAGTTGAAACGAATGACACCAAACAAGCTGCCGTCACAACTGAATTGCCATTTTCTCGTTTAGAAATGTTTGAAAATTCAGAAGAAATTGTTGATACATCTAGCGAAGATGATATTAACTTGGTTTCCAGGGAGACCGATGCTGATTTAAAGGAGCCAGAAGAGCGTTTCTACACAAGTGATGGCGAAGTTGTGACGGAAGTTTCTAACACTGACGACCTGCCACCATATGGTGACAATAAGGCAAAAGCATCAGGCGGGCTTAATGAGACGTTTCCCAACGAGGATGAAACAAATAGCAACAACTTTAGCCGACAATTAAATCCTCAGAGGATACAAAACTGCTCCACGAACTGAAACAAACCAGAGATTTACTACGCATGCAAATTGATAAAGTAAAATTATTGGAAAACTCTAAAAGAGACGACGTACTTGAAAGTGGACAAACCACAACTACGGAGTCACCCGAAACGACCACAATTGAGATGGCCGCATCAGAACAGGAATTAAAAAATGCCAATGACACCGATTTGAAAAATTTTATATTGACGACTGAATCACCCCCAGTAACAGAATCACCAACACTTCTTGAGAAATCAACTACAGTGTTTGCTGATGAGAGCGTTGTTGCAGCCACTGCAACCACAGCCATTGACTTATTGCCAATTGATTCGACGACAGCGGCGCCAAATGAGTTAAACGAAGCCATCTCTACTACCACTTCCAGCATCATTTTAAGCAGCAGAAACGGCACAACCGGCAGCACTGCCACCGCTGGTAGCCTGACCACTAATGAGAAACTTGCATTGGGAAATTATTCGAAGGCAAGTGTGATGAAAGAAGCTATTCCCAGCAGTACTACTGAAGCAGCTAAAGCACCAAAAAGAAAAGTGAAAGAAATTACTGCCACGGTTTCGAAATTGTTGAACAAACCGTTGCGAACGACGGTGGAGGAGGATTTGCGAGCATCGACGAGTAGGCGAGAAAACAATGTCGTTTGGAATACGAAACCGACAGCCAAAGTAAGTTCCGGACAATCCAGACAATTTGCCACTAATGGTGCTAATTACGATGATGATGATGCATTGAAGGGTAGAAGAGGTGCAAACGAGGCAGAAAATTCCTCTTCTCCAATCACTGCGTTTGATCTGCTGGTAGGAGAAAATGCGGCTACGGTTTTCAATGCATCCGCTGATGGAGACGCTAGCAGTGAAACTGACTCGGAAACGATGATCCTCACTCATGTGCCCAAGATTACAATTATACACAAAATCCTGAAACCTTCCGGAAATGGTGGCCGCGCAAATGACCAGCAGACAGATGAGGAAGCCTATCGGGAGGCACTTCGCAGACACAAAGATCTCATCAAGACGGCAATGTCCTCTATCTCGCTAGTACCAGCGGCTTTCAAACGCTACAAAGTCAACAACAAAAACAGAGTAAACATTGGTGAAATTTATTTGCTTCCAAACTTTGCCGGCTCAACTTCAAAAGTCCGAAATAGCTTACGAGTTGTACCACAAAGTTCAAAAGCTTCATTTGATCGACAGTTTATCCATGAATTCGATAGGATTAACACTGCTGCCAATACTAGAAAAGTTGTTGAGCAACAAAAACCCATTGTCATCCGTCAAGTGAGAACAAACACTTTACCCAAATTTGCGTACAGTCGATTTGGAAACAAATTCAACACTGAAGCAAGTGGATATCAGCTGATCAGTGCTCCAATTGAAAATGAACATTCACAACGTCAGTTACAGCATGACAACCGTGCAAAACTGTATGTAGCCTACCTAAACTCAATTGTAACAAAGAGCCAAAATCCAGAAAATATTCTGAAGATTTATCGGCCAAACTTCAATCACCGGAAAAGGTTTAAAAAGGTTCGTATTCCTTCTGGGTATCGCATCAAAAAGAAAGAAACCCCAACCGCCAGAAACGATACCCTGAGAGGAGGAAATCAAGTGTTCTCATGGCTGGATGCATCTCCCATTCTGATTACCGTTGCCCAGAGCAGTGAACAGCAAAACCAAACTCTTCAAAAACTGCCAAATGCTCAGGCGCTAGTGCGGGCCAGTGGAAGAAAACCAGCACCTCTGTCCAGAAGCTCATTGAGCTCTGCAACAACGACGAGCGGCCAGTGGCTCAGGAAGGAGAACATGTCCAGCAGTAGCCGCGGGCCGATCGACAAGTCAAAATTTAAAGTGTTCTGCACTTATGACGCTCATCGATCACTCTCTGCGCCGACCAACGACAGTCGAGGTCGCTTCTTTGACATTCATCAGCTGGAGCAGAATGCGGCCATTCTCGAGCAGTGCACCCACTTGGTGTACGCATTTGCCAGCATCAACATGAACGGCGAAGTGCTGCCTGGCGCGCCTGTCACTCGAGCTGATGGCAATGCCGCTCGCCACAGTAATGACACCATAAGCACCTCTGCTCTGCAACGCATTAAAACGCTCAAAATGCGATTTCCGCATCTGCGGCTTCTGGTAGCAGTAGGCGGATGGAGCACACCACCTCAATTATTTTCCCTTCTAGTGGCCACGTCAAAGCTGCGCGATCGACTGTGCCAGAATGTGCACAGATTTGTGCTCAACTATGATTTTGATGGCGCCATTCTTGCCTGGTTCTACCCCGTCTACGGCAGCAAATCAGCCTTAGAGAGCAGCCAACGCTCGCCTAGATCTACGGCAGGTCAAACGCTGTTTCAGCTTGACGACAAGCAAAATCTGGTCAAGTTTATGCAGGCTCTGCGAAACCGTTTTGACTCGATTCCACATAAAAGCCTAGAGATTGGTCTCATGAGCCCACCGTTTGAGGAGCAGATTGATCGAGGCTACGATGTACCGAAATTGAGCAAGTAAGTATCTGCTTTTTGTTTCTTTGCTTTCTAGAAAATAACGCTAATTGACTCTATTTTCAGTTTGGTCGACCACCTAATCCTTCTCACCTTTGACTACTACGGATCTTGGGATGACAAGGTGCACCACTTTGCGCCGCTATACCCGCCAACTAGAGGCCTGCTAACAGAGCGTGACAGCAAGCTAAACATTGTAAGTGTAGGACATCAAAAGTGTGAATCAATTATTGATAGCCATTAATGTGCTAATGGTCGTTCTGTCATTAACTTTCCCAGAACTACACTCTCAGCTATTGGCTTAACGACAAGCAAGCGCCGAGAGATAAGACAGTTCTCGGGCTGGCTTTCTTTGGCCGCTCTTTTACGCTGGAAAATCCTTCAGCAGCAGAGCCAGGCGCCAAAGCAATTGGCCCAGGAATTGCTGGACCAATAACCAACAAGCCTGGACTGCTCGCCTTTAATGAGGTAAGCGTGCTTTCAGGGCAATATGTCTTGACGGCTTTCTTTGCCGCTTTAGATAATGTTTTTCTTAGATGCACCATTGCCACGCTAAACTCATTTTTTATTTTTGCACGTAGCTTTGCGATTTATACTTGGGCCATCCAAATGTGAAGGTATCGACCGAGGATGAACATCACATAACTGCGCATTTACAGGTGACTGACAGTTGAATGAGTAGTTTTTGTTTCTCACATGCTGTTTTTAATTTTGTTTTAGGTTTTTGATCAGTTCGTGGGTTTCGACGATGAATTAAGCTTGTATTTGAAAACAAAATATGCCATCTCTAATCACCTTTCTGGTGTTTTCATCTGGTCTATTAATCACGATGATTATCGTAACCGTTGCGGTTGGGGTCGATTTCCATTGCTGAAAGCAATCAACAAAGCAGTAGAGCACTGCGAAACTTCTGCTGTTCCTTGCAAGGTCTAATCCTAGGCTAATTTTACTATGCAAAACCATCGACTCACTTTTTTCATTAAATGTCATTTATTATACTGATAAAATTGTTCTACAACAAATTGATTGCACATCTAATTTTGCATCTGTTTGAGAATTGTCTTTTCATTTCATTTTATTTGTTTTAGAGCGCTCTTTTTGTTTTTACTTTTTGTACTCGAGTTTTTTTACTACAAACCATGCTTTTTCTTTTTACTCATTTTTTCATTTGAAATTAATCATCTTATCACTCGCAATGTACATATATTAATTTAATTTAAACGTCATAATCTATACATTATCAAAATTATTGTATTACAGATAAAAAGGGCAAAAGTGTTAAGTGAAAACAACGCCGGTTGATGCTTTTTGAAACACAATTCCTGAGGCTGACAATAGACGCTTCAATTGGTGGGAATCCTCAAACTATGATGGATGACAGTTGTGCAGTGTGTGCCAGTTTTTGTTTGGTAAATAATTAAATGCAAACACAGGATTGCAAATTGAACTTGATGAATAGTTAGAGTCAACTCCAAATCATAGTTCTTGTGCTATCGATAGTTGGTAAAAAATGCTTTAGTCTTTTAACGCTACCGTCATTGGCAGAAGCACTGGCACTAGACGGTTTTGTAAATGCATCCGTGATAGCTTTGCATAAATGCACTTTTTTCATTGGCTATAATCAATCAAACTATTTGCCGCATCATAATCGACCGCTCAAATAGCAGAACAAAACAAAATAATTTTGCTAAACAATTGATTTTAAAAGGCCACTCTAAAATGGTCATTTATGTGCGTTAAACTCATTGCTTTATCAAACTGACAAAACCATTTATTCAGTAAAATTATATATTTTGATAAAAATGAATTGCGTTTAAAATTTTAATACATTGTAGAAGTATTATTGTGTAATACTCAAATCGGCTTTATTTAATTAGCAAAACTCATTTTTTGTGTTGATATTTTTCTTGAAGCTTCTTTTGTTTATAAAAAAAATTTGTTAGTTTGTTTATAATTAGTTTACGCGCGCAGTAAATTACATTAACACAAAAACTCATTGAGGCACTGAAGTTTTGTCATTGTCATTGCCTTATAGTTGAACAGTTATCTTATGCTTGAGTAGCTTTTTCAGTGTTTTTAGATAGATGGTGACTTTGATAATCAAAAAGTCTATAAAAAATTTAACTAAAATATTTTTATTGTTGATTTAGGTGCTCAGCAAAAGCATACTATTTAGCGCATTTCAGTTGACAAAATGGGTCACTAGAGAGGAGTTTCTTTGCTTGCCAGTGTCTATCACCGCACGACGATTGCTTATACAATAGTATAGAAAAACAAGGCAACCACTACAAACAAGTGATGCCGAGTAATGCAGACAAATTGCAAAACTGTCGAGCGTGCAAACAGGCAGCTGTCTCAAATGCAAAGAGGGTCTCAGTAATCGATTTATTGAGTGCTATACTTTAAGTGCTTGCTACTTTGCATTATTATCTCTTAATTGTCTGTTTATGTATGTAAATTGAAATGTGCAGTTATCGTCAGTTTTGAAACGCCATTAGTCTTCCCACAATGTCCAGTAGTCCTTTCACTGGTCAGTCGAGAATGCACATCAGCGGCATGTATTTGCTGTAAATTCAATTACAACTGAGCAAAAAAGTAACAATGAGCAAGTTATTTTATATTAAGTACATTTGCTCTAAAAATTGTAAATAATTTTTTCATTTTTCATGATGATAAAAAAGAAGTGATAGAAAAAACTCAAAATATTTGTCAAATTATCTACAACAACAATAATAATAATGATTTATTGAAATAATATCTTGTTTTTTGTACAACACCATACAGAAAAGTAATTCAATCGGTCAAAAACATCAACGGAATGGCACACTGAGATTAGTAGAATAGTTGAAAAACGGACAAACTGCAAAGGAGTTGAAAAACCATTGTGTTAAAAGAAAATACATGTTTTTGTGTGTATCAGTTTAAAAGGGCTTTGTTTGCTTTAAATTGAAAATGAAAACACAACATAAAGTAAAAGAAAAGTGAAACTGGATACCAGAATTCCAAAAAAACAGAATGGTGTGAATAATTTGCAGGTGTTACAATAATTCAAGCGACCAGACGATCATTGGTCAGTGGTTTGTAGATTCGGTAATGTTTGCCAATGGTCGTCAGGGGAACGTAACTTCTGAAGCTGTTGTTGCGGCAGTGCACACGTTGACGCACACGGAAATGCAACGCTAAATTATTGATGCGTTGCAGCCATCGAAAATGAAATTGAAATTGAAAACGAAAAGGATAGCCTGAGCAAAGAGCAAAGGCGACTCGAATTGCGTGCGTGCCATTAATGACAATGTGCAGGGAAAAAGGTGCAGTATTCAAGTGGTGCCGATGTGCAGGTGTGTCTTTTGAGCTGTGCAGTCTGAGACCCGGTAAACGTAGGGTAAAAGTGATAGAATTGAGTAACAAAATAAAACAAGAGGAGTGTTTGTGTCTTTGTGGAGGATTACCAAAATGCTGAAACAAGTTTTTTCATTTTATAATCATTAGACCTTCAATCGGTACTGTCCTGCAAATGGATTGTAGTCATCAGCAACACTACCGTTGCCATTGCCGCCATTTTGATCTGTACCATCATCGAGGTGCTGCTGCTGTTGCTGCTGCTGGTGGTACATAGCTGCCATGGGACTGGTGGCACCAGGACTGCTGAGCATGTAGCCCGATGTGGAGTAGGTCAGCTTGTTAGGAATGGCAGGCAATTGATGGTGGTGGTACTGCTGCTGCTGCTGCTGAGGCGGTTGCTGCGCCTGATTAACGTACTGCTGACTTGAATGGTGGTACGGATGGGATTGGTGGTGCGGCGAGGCAGGACCGGAAAATGACTGCCTCGCTGAACTGGGACCGCTGCCACCTGTATTTGGAAAGTTGGCAGCAAAGTAGTGGGCAGTCTGCTGGTGGTACGATTGAGCTGCATTCACTACCGGAGACTGTTGAGTCTGCTGTGGTGACGACAGCTGCTGCTGTTGTTGTTGTATATCAACTGCGCCCATATCCTGTGCATTGTCGCGCTCGTAGTAGCCCTCAGAGGAGACATCGCTGTTGTAGTAGTTGCCCTCAGTGCCCAAATGGTTCAGCGTCCGGTAGCTGCCGGGTGATGAGCCAAAACCGATGCTCGGCGCCGGCTTTGACGGCGAACTGATGCTTAGTCGAGCCATGTTGCCTATGTTGTTTGCCATCGAAATCGATTTCTGGTAAGCAAAAATTTGCCGCTCAAGGCTGTAATTCTCACTGGTGAGTGCCTGTATTTCACGCCTGTGTGAGGGCAACAAAAAGCAAAAAAATGTAAGAAAATAAAAAGTAATCGAGTTTTATCCAAGAAAGGAAAAAAATATTAAAAGGGCTTGAAAGTGCTTCTTCGTGTTGATGCCATTTATCATTGCGTTTAATGGCAAACGAATGTCATTGTAGAGAACATTGACACAAATTTGCAAGAACTAGCCTCCAAGCGAACGTTAAAGTATAAAAGTACCTCATCTGATGACAGTGCATCCGCGCAATGTCGTCATACTTGTGATAAATGTGATTGAAGAGCATAATCGAATCGAACCACTCCACAAGCACGGTCAGATGGCTTTCATTTTCTAGGTATCGTTTTGGAGAAGCTTTTATCTAGGAAAAAAAGTTTTAAAATGTTTGCTTGGTTAAAAAACTGAAATAATGCAAATTGAAAAAGTCTTACATCGGCCACCGGAATGGATGTACTTATGACCACTCCCATGTCTAATGCGTCCTGAATGTAGTAGCTGAAATGTGGTGAGTTCTTGACAGGCACACTTTCCTGCTGACCACTAGTCGGGTCGAGTACGCTGAGAAAAGTGAACCAGGAGACATATCGCAAGTGGTTCCGTGGAACCGAGTGCATGTCCATAAAGTAAAGCTTAAGCTTAATGTACTCTCCCTCCAGGTCCGCCTCAATGCACCAGCCCTGCAATTAGAGCTCAGTAACAATCAGAACATCCTTTCTTTAGTGGCTGAAACAAAAAATACCTGTTTATTGCGATCATAGCAATTTATTGTGGGCGAGATGCTTCGTGCAATGGGCACTTTAACCTCGCTAATGGAGTTGCAGCTAAAGAACTCAAAGTAGAGATGCAGTACGCCCATTGACGTCAGATTGGCAAATGTGTGCTGGTCTAGCTGAAAGCCACGAGATCGTCCGTTCATGTCTGACATCTGCTCCAGCATGCCTGAGTCTTCCCTGAACTGGCCCTGTCCGAGCACAAAGCGGAATTGAATTCGGCAAGAGTTCTCAAAACCGGTCAGGCGATTGAGGAAGACGTGAAAGGTTCTGCCTGGTCGCACTGTGCCATCAACTGAGCGAAACAATTCCTGGTCACTATTGACGTTGTCTTTGAAGAGACCGCGCACCATATTTGCCGCCCCGCTGCTGTTTGGATTGTGCGTCACAATGGAGATGTTCCAGTCAAATGAGCCAAAGTGCAAGTGCGTAGTCTCAATTTTGCCATTTTTGAAAGTGGCCACTGGGTGGTGTCCTCCACCCCCATTGCTGCCCCCGCCAACTGTACCCGGTGCTGTCGCTCCTTGCGGTCCTCCGCTTGTTTGCAAGTTAATCTCCGTCTCAAAAACGGTCATTATATTGCCAAGGCTAAGTTCCAGTAAGAACTCGCCTGTCTCGTCGCCAAAATTGCGCGTTTGAATGTCGGAAAGCGGAATCCATTTGTTGATGCCCTGTTTAGAGAAAAAATGACGTTTGAATTTAATCATCCGAAAAACGTAACTGTATGATTCCTACATTTTTTTCTTTGCAAAATGTCAAACTGTTTAAAAGTACAAATAATAAATTATATCTAGAGTCTGTTTAGCTGAAACTGAAATGTTGGGTTTTATAAAGTTAAAACATAAGATGTGGGCAAATCAAGTCATAAGCAATCGATGGCTTTTGATGTAACGTTCTTCAGCCTCTAATAAGTACGACTTCTATAGCTGAAACAAGTGGGTTTATATAATTGAAATAAATTCAATCAAACAAACGCCCAGTGCCGTCTGCAAAACCTCACTGAAAGTCACTAGGATGGGAAAGATCACTGTGTAAACAATGGCAATTACTTTGATGGTCATCGAGAGAATATTAAAGTAATGAAGAGTGCCATTTGGCAGTCAGTGATTTATCTGCTTGGGTGGATAAAAATGTAGCACAGCACTAGGCGGCCGTCAGCCGACACCAAGTTTTGCACCCAATGGGCAACATTATCGATGGCCCTTTACGGCTGTCTTTTCCCTTTGTGCTTGTCACTGTCAAATGGCACTTTGATTTAAGTACAAGTGTGCGGCCCATAGCCAGGGTTAAGATTAATGTGGCAAATTCCCTAAAAGTGGCACAATGCTCTAAATCTAAATCTGTTTCATTTCAAATTTAAATCAACTCAAAAAATTCTTGTTATCCTTATTCGGTTTACTTTGACTGACGGCGTCGGCCCACTTGGCGTAACAATGTTTGACTTGGCTGACATTAAAAAAGTCAAAAGCAATGCTAAAGAACCAAGACTGGTTTTTTATTCAACAAAAAAGGCAAGTTTTGTAAACTGTTTACAACAAAGGCACATTGTCAAAACATTAGTTAGTTTTTTCTAGTATTGCCAAACAATTTTAACTGCCAACATACTGCATAACAAATTGCTACTTGATGCAAAGTGACATAATCATGCTAATGATAAAAATAAAGTTTATATTGCACTTTTTCTGCTTATTAAAAGTAGCTCGTTGCTCGTTGTAATTACTAATGATATTAGTTTTCTTATTACAGCTGCTCAATTAAAGTAATGCTCAATTTATCTAAATGTCAAAGATTTTTAAACAACAAATATGCAGAATTTTTTAGATTATCAAGTGCAAATTTTGCAAAAATATACAGAAAATTTTTTAAAAAATTTTTTTGATTGAATAATATTGTACTCAAAAATAAAAAGTTCTTTACCAGCTGGTGCTCCACAGTTGTGTGATTTGCTTAAAATTTACATTTGTTATGCAAACGGCTGATTTTGACACCTGTAAATCGCACATGAACGTTTGCGACAGAACAAATTCTATACTAAAAACATTATTAAAATTTTATTTTACTGTTTTTAAAATTCAGCTGCATTCTCATTTCCAATGCAAATACTGCCAGAAGCGCTGTTCTAGACAATTGATGGAAACTCGCGCATAATCTAACAGAGTAACGTATGGCAGCCCCAATTATCGACGTTTCCCGTCTGTCTTATTTGAAAAAAAAATTTAAAACACAATGGATGCTTACAATTCAAAGGCAATTAGTATTGTGAGAATGTTGTAGTAGAAGTTTGAACGCATATGCGGCATCATTTAGGAAATGTTTTGGCAAATGAATTGGAAAATGAAAAAAAGCTACATCCGAGATTTTTTATTTCAGTATTCACCAGAAAAACGCACTTTCTCACATTCTTTAAAATGAGGTTTCATATTAATAACATGAACATGTGAAGCGTGCGGCTGAGGAATGCAAGCAGCAAGACAATGAGTTCACAGTAATCGATTTTCATTGCATAGATTACAGACATGCAGCAGATGTGTGTGTAATGACGAAGGCTTCAAGGATTGAATAGGCAACTTTCAGCGATAATAAAAGTCATAGCACTGCGGAAGTGTGCTAAAGAGAAAAGTAACGATAAATGAAAGAAGCCTAGCGAAAATAAACATGTATACAAATAAAATCACGTTTTAGTCAGTGAACGTGACGTAAATACACTCTGATGCAATTAGTGAAACTTTGAACACATTTAAATGCTCTATGCTGTGGTCCGTATATTGCGTAACAGACGTCTTAAAGAGACCTCAAAGCAGAATTAAAAAGCAGGCACTTAATTTACTTTGGCTCAACAACAAATATAGCTTCTCATTACAACCATAACGAATGAAGGGAACACGCCACAAGCCAAAATTTGTCGTATATTTAACTATTTTTCAAACAAATAAGTGCAATAAAGTAAACTTGTAAGAATTAAACTTACGAAAAAGTTAGTTTTACAAAAATGCTCAATACTAAACCACAGGATACAGCCAAATGTGACTGTCAAAAAGGCATTATGCAATGAGCATATCAAGGAATCTAATTAAAAAGTTTTAAATCATTGTGTGACTTCATTGTTAGCCGACTTAAAAAAATTCCTGAAAACAAGAACTTATAAAACATGAAAATAACAAATAAGCCGAGTTTGCTTCACCATTTGTACATTTTGAATGCAGTCAAAAAAAAAGAATTTAGCAATTTTCAGATTTATCTATGTACCGAAAACAAACGATCTGACTGAAATCATCCCATTAGCACAAATGCTATCGTCGTTTGAGTTCGTTCAAGTCACACTTTAGAAAAAGAAAAATACATAAATAGTAAAACTTTTTTTAAGGAATTAACTTTACAAAAAGTGTAGGTTTTTAACAAAAAATGCTCAATACCTACAACCACAAGGGAAACCAAGCAAAATTGTGACTGTCTAAAAAGTGCATTATTGCAAATGAGAGTCATATGCAATGGCAATGTTCTAAATTAAAAATGTTTTTATACAATTTGAACTTCATTGTGTAGCCGACTTAAAAAATTGCACTGACAAACAAATGAAAAACTATAATCTAAAACATTGAAAAACTTAACATTAATCAAGCTCGAGTTTGCTTCACGCCATCTTTGCTACATCCGTTTGAAAAACATCAGCATGCGTCTAAATAAAAAAAGACCAACTTTAGACAATTTCTGAGATTTATCTATTGGTAGATAAAGGAAAGGAGTCGTTTGCTTCAAATCATCTCCATTAGCTCTAATGCGCTCATCGTCGTTTGAGCTCGTGTCACGTTCAACATCTATTCAGAGAAAAAGGGAAAAATACATTCAATCGGAATGTATCGATTGATTAAGTGTGGGGGCACTGAAATGTAATACTTTGCGCAATGAGTGCTATAGAAGTTTAGTTTGTGTTAAATCAATTAATGATTGAGAAAAACTTTTCAAGTGGGCTAGAAATACAACTCAAACGACTCCCATGCCAATGGCTTGATAAAAAATGCTAGTCTAACTGGGCAATCATTTTGAACAGTGTGGTTTATATTTCACTGTTTGGCAAAATAGAGATACATTGCCTGGCGACACTGCAAAATGCAGGCAGTACTTATGAGAAATGACCAGAGTAAAAGGACAACAAAAAGGACCAGCCATTATGATAAATCATCCAAAGAACAATTTCACAGTCATAGTACTATCTTGACAGTGATAATTTGAAGAGGCGCTGCGCAGAAGTGAGTGCTTCTATTTTGCACTCTCACGACAATTGTCACCCCTCTAATAGCGGCGTTTTATAAATTATGAAACGCAATTAACATGCTTTCACTAGACAACACTAACCCAATTATCAGCAACAAAGAATTTCTGCACTAAAAATTTTTATTTTTTAAATAAAAATTTTTTTGCTTATCTAAAGTGTTTTTTCAAGTTTTTTGTGAAACCAAGCAGACTGTCAATGTGGGTGCTGGTCCATTTAATGCACAACAATATTTGGGGCTGTCGGAATAAAACACAAAAACTGCAAAAACTGCAACGGTGAATTAACAAAGGATAACGCTACTTAAAAAGCATTTTAAATTAACTAAACTTTTTGAGCCATTAACTTTGAATAATACTGCTAATTTTATAACCCTTAAAATTCTGCAATTTCTTCTTTTTTTGCACGCACTCTTTAAAATCCCAAAAATTACAAAAAACCCAAAGAAATATTTGTTTTTCCATTTTCTAATTTCTGCCTTTTTACTCAAACCTGGGTTTTAAAAAAACAATAAGTGAAAATAATCCCTTTTAGAAAATATTGTAACAGTTTTTTTTAGTGACTTAAGCAAACCCGTTTTTTTTTTCATCTTTGAAGCCAACTTTTTTTCCCAATACACTCTTTAATTTTGCAAATGAAAAAAACGTACCCAAACCTTTATGTGAAAATGCTTTAAAACCCAGGCTGAGAAAAAGCAAAAAACTCCAAATGAAAGACAACAAAAACAAACACCGCCCAAAACACATTTAAGGACTTTAAAGGAAACGCATTAGCAAAAAAGCCTTTCCCCTATCTATTGCTGGGGTCACGGTTTTTGGCTCTTGGGGACCCAAAATGCAAAGGAAAAGGCAGTTTCCACAGACTTCTGGCCCAAGGGGGTTTAAACCAATTTGGAATAAAACCAGTTTAGGCACTGGCCCCTCGAACGATGGGACTTGTTTTCGAAATGCGCTTCCGTCATTGAAAAATTGCGCCAATCCCTACCAGACACTGGTCATTTAGACCGATTTCATTTCAACAAGTTTGTAAAAAACTATCCAGACAACGAGGTTCAAACACTCTCGGGAAAAAGTATTTCATCTACAACGTTTTTCAGAACTTAAAGTCACAGTTTGATTACAAGCGATCCGAAAAGTAGCGCCACATTAAGAAGTTTTTCCGCTTTTGTCGCCTAACTGCTAAAGAACCAATACAGAAAGCCATTAGCTCTTTTAAGTAAGTTATCTTGGATCAATTTTGAAACGTCAAATATTTGTCTCAATTTTTTTAAAAAAATTTTAAATATATTTTATACAATAATTATTTCAATAAAATATGTTTTTAAAGCAGCATCTCCAGAGTCCGCTTGACTTTTTACAAATGAGCAAAATCTTATTAGGGGTGATACCGATTAATTCACTAAAGCATTTAAATGTAATCATAAAAAGCACCAACGTAAAACATTGAAGCAAGTTTTAAAAATACTTGGAAAAAAGGTAAACCTTATTATCAACAAAAAGCAAAATTTTTTTTACAAAGTTGAACAACTTTTTACTTGACGTGATAAAAAACTTTATTTCTTAACAAAACTGCCAAGTTACAAAATAAAAAGCAATGTTCTACAAAAACATGAAACAGCACATCAACTTTTTTGTAACGTTTACATCAATAGTTGTAAACCTTTGTATAAACATTCGTGCCGGGCACAGCATGCAGTACCAAATTGTTTTGTAAGTTTTAAGAGTTGTAAAAGTTTAGTTGAATCGGTAAATTTTGTATAATTTTTTTGCCGCAAACTTAATTTTATTGGAGCAAAGAGAAAACTATTGCATGACAGGAGGACACTGAAGGCAACCACGAGAGAAAAGAGTCACCAACTCAAAATTAAATTAATGAATTGGTGCAACAATGATATATCGATGCACAACTTTCTGACCAGACATCGTTATCGGAAAGAGTGTGTAGCGTGATATATTGAATTTAGATGCTATACAAAAAAACTGTAAACTAGTAAGAAGATGAACGACATTGTAGTTAACGGCTGCGCTGTGAAAAACAACCAAGCAGGAAGTGAACGACACTTCCATTAGATCATTACTACAGTATTGTAGAAACCATTTTAAGAAAATTATGTGCAGAAAAACTAGCGTTTTCGGTTGAACCTGTCAAGTCGGTGGGTGAAGCGTGTCAGAAATTGAGTCAAAATCAGTGAAGCAGGGCGAATTCCCTAAAACTGAAAATGTACGAGTGGCCAATTGAGACAGCAGCAAAATCCAAAAACACTTACAGTGCTTACAGTGTTTGGTGCTCACACCATTTTCGTACACTATGCATATGTTTAAAGTTTTAATTTAAAATGCAAAGCTAGCTGAAGGGGGCTGGTGGCCGGTGAACAAAAGAACACTCAGCCAGCCGCAAAAAGACTAGCCAAGGCTGTGCAGTGCTCGCGCACGAGTGACACGGCAGTGAATTGAATTACTGCAAATTGGATTAGACAGCTAAATTAGATGGGCTCTTGGCAATCAGCGGGCGAGCGAATGATTGCATGGGGCAGGGACAGGCAGGAAGGCAGGCACTCTACGCACTCTATCTCCCATTTATACATACATGCGCTGGATGGTCCGAGGTGAACTTGCACTGCTTCTCACTGTACTGTTCATTTCGGCTAAAGTGCTCTCGGTTTAGAAGACTGAGTGAAAAGTCTGCAAAGCATGTGGCGGAAGGTGAAGTGTCGCGGAGTATCAGGTACACGCCGAGTACTTTGTCATTGGCTCGTGTGAAGGAGATCGCCCACTTGTGGTAGCCGTAGAAGAAGTCCTTTGTAGTGGCGTCACGATGCAGGTCGCGTGTCACTGAACGGGTCACAATAAAGGTGAAAATACCGGTGTTGTTGCGGTCAGTCAGCTTGGAGAACCGGTACAGCAGTGCCATGCTGATGGGCTTTGCTGCACTGATTTAGGCAGAAGTTCAGTACTATTGAAAGAAAATTAATTAGTGATGCAATAAAAAAATACGTTGAGATTTGAATTTTACTTAGAAAAATACTGAAAAAATTTACTGTGTTGCAAAAATTAAATAAATTTGTTGACAAAGAGTTATTAACTGATGTCTTGAGATGTAATCAATTGAAAAAACTAATGAACATTTACTCTTTGTGAGTGTTTTTAAAAGCAATTAGTTTTTTTAATTGTTATTAGAGTATACGTTTATGCAAACGACAAGTTCGTTTAACTATCGATTGATTGGTTCACGTTCTTAAGTGACAAACACAATGTTCTCCTTTTTTGTCAGTGAAACACAAACCTTAGCAGAAAACGTTCTTTACAAATTACTGATTGTCGTCTAAATGAAAATGCCTAAACCAATTTACGCTATGATAGGCAAATTACAATAGCAAAAGCTTTTCTGCACATGTCAGAAAAACATCATCGCTAATTAATGTACCATATTTTTCAAACTTTAGTTCATTTTAAAAAAGGATCAATAACAAAAAATGCTTTTTATTTTTGTTAACTTTTGATTTGATTATTTTCATCTTATTAAAACAATTTTATAATTTAACGTTAAAAGTTATAAAACATAAACATTGTTAAGTTAAAACCGGTTTACAAAACTAGTGTGCAAGTTAATTTTGCAAGTAAAAACACTTAACTAACGTCAATAGTCCCTATCTAAAAATTAGTCGATTTGTTTTTGCAATCATTGAAATGCAGATAAACTTAATCAACGTTTGATCATGAAATATTAAACACCAATCAGGTAGATTACTAGACGAGTAAACTTAAACTTAAAGTTAAACTAAAAAACAACACACAAAAAAGTACCAGCACAAAAGAAACTATTAGTTTGACCTGTTCTTATTTAAAAGGCGAACATTGACTAAGTTTTTATTCAAATGTCCCAAATAGTCTATTTTTTACAACTAAATAAACATTTTTAAAAATTTTTTTAATTTAATAAAGTGTGGCAGCTATACAAATGATTAAAATGTGTTTTTAAAACACCAATAAATCATTGTTTATTTTAAACATATCAATAAACTAGTTTTGGAATGAGATGCTTTTATAAAAAATCAAAACGTGAGTTTGCAGATCAGCAAAAAACTTTTAGCACAACCATTTTTAATAATTATACAACAATAGCCAATGGTTAATCCCGTAATTAATCTTCATTTATTGTCAGTTATTATAAAACTATTTTCACAATAAATCATACACTATGTTTTTTTAAATACATAGTTCGGCTTGCAATGTCATAATGCTGTTATAATTATTTAAATATTTATTTAAAAAAAAATTAATTTTAAAAATTTAAACGATTTTTTAGATTTTGTAATTAATGTGTTTAAACTTTTTATCTTAAAAACACCCTTTTTAAACCATCAGCAGATTTGCCTTGAATGGGAAACCCCTTTAAAAAAATGGCGTCCTTAAAGGGGGAAAAGTGTTTCCCTTGCCCAAAACTTTGGGTTTAAAATTGTTTTTTATAAAAATTGGGAAAGGAAAGAAAAGGGGTTTCCTAGGGGGCGTGGGCTGTTAACCCCAAAAACTTTACCGCTGGAAAACATTCAGGACAGGGGCCTTCTCCCTTTTTTGGGCCCCCGTCTTTGTGTTGTTTTCCCCCACTGGCGATCCGGTCTACACGGGGGTTATGTGGCGGTTTTGTTGAAGTTTTTTGCCCAGGGCCCGGTTCCCTTTGGATGTAAAGCCACACCCCCCCGGGGAAAGGAGGCGGGTTTTCCCATTTACCCCGGCAGGCCGGCCGCAGAGAATTTGTTGGCAAGGGTTTGAATTGGTTTCCTTTAGGAGGAAAATCCCCCGGCACCAACTAGCGGAATTCCCTCATGCTTTTGGGGGGGTCTATTGGGTCATCTTTGGGCCTCAGGGTTACAAGGGGCTCCGTAGGACCTCCTCCCCCCGGCACACTCCTTCGGGGCCGTAGGCCCCGCCTTCAAGGCCAAACCCCAAAATAGCCTTTTGCTCCCGCCTAAATAAGGTCATTCCCCGTCTTTGTTTCGGTTCCCTTTTCCCCTTTTTATCCACTTCAGTCTTCCAACGTTCCCCCGGCGCACCGGACCCCGCAACAAGCCCGGTTTTACCCTCGCCCCCTCCTTTCCCCGGTTCTAGTTCCCCACCACGCTGTGAAGCGTCTCAAATTTACCAACCCCCGCACATTCCCGGTTGGGCCCCTGCACCCCTGATCCATTGGCGCAAACCGTCTTCGAAAGGCCGCGGACTGGGGCGGTGCCCATGGGTTTTGGGAATCCTTGGTTCCCCCTGCTGCCTTTTGCCTCCAACCACACACTTTACCTTTTTTTCCCCTCCTCTTTTTTTGAAATTCTTTGTTTAAAAATTTATCATCCCAACCCATTTTCCCAACCCAATCAATTTTTCCCTTTTCCCCCCCCCCGCCATTGTAAGGCCTTTCCCGGGAAAATTAAGGCCCGCAAAAGTGATTTTTGCAAAAGGGGGTCCTCTGCACCCCAAAGGTTCCCCCCCGGGGTTTTTAAAACCAAAATTTCAAAAAAGGTTTTTTTTAAATTTTTAAAAAGACATTCTGAGAAAAATTTGTTGTGTTGCAGTTTTAGGCTGAAAGTTGTTCTGTTCTGCCAGCTGACATGTTAAAAAAGATTGTAAAATGCAGCAAACAAGGAGCCAGCAAATGAGGCAGCGCACTTCACCTACATTTACACAGAAAAGCAGTGGCAGCAGGCAAGATTAATGCTAATGTGCTTGTCAACGTAGGTTCAGTGAATTGGATTTCGATTTTAGCACAACAAATCTGAGCACACGACACTAGCGACAGCATTCTCTGCAGTGTCATTTGTCCGGTGTCGTTATTTGCACCTGTTTGTAGGCATTTTTACCACAGTTTTGCTACCGCTCAGTGTACTTTTGCGTTGCGTGTGGCACAGTCTCTATTAGGTGGCTGCCACGTCCGCTTTTGCATGTGCCATTCAATCGATTAGCTACTTTTGCTGCTGCTGCTGTTTCAGGTAATGTCGCGCCGGTGTGTGTCTCTTTTTCGTTTTTTACTGTGTTGTGTACTTTTCCTGTTTCCATTTTTCCACTCACAAGTCGACTACCAGGGTTGAGCGTCGGCCTGCAGTTGAATCTACGGCACTCAGTACAACAGCCCCTTTTTGCAGGTGCCTTTCTTTCTCTCTCTCTCTCTCTCTCTCTTTCATTTGTTCAGCACCGATTCGCATGTGACATGGATTCATCAATTATTCAGTGCTATGAGCAAACACCGACACATTCAGGGATGGAGGCAGAGTACGCAAACCGCATGATAATGGCCGACTATGGGACGGCACGTAGCTGACCAGGCGGCTTAGTGAACTTGGTGAGGCCCGGCGAGAATGAACACACAAATGGCTAATTAGGGCACATCTGCTTGGTGTTGCACTGTGTCCTGTCCATTTTGCCTCCTAATAAGTACTTTCTAAGCGGCCTCACTATCTTCCGACATGGCAGCAGGCTAGAGGGGGTTTTATGGACAAATTCTTTGCGTTTTATTTGAATTCTTTCAAACGGGCCATTTTCATTTCACATACAAACACAATCAATGTTTTTAGTACTAAAATGAAGTACCTCAGTACGCTCATTGTGTTGCGCAAGTAAATTATACTAGTCTTTTATGTAAATGCGTTGCAAATTAGTTTTTTGGAATTTTAAAAATGGCAAAGAAAAGGTTTCAAGCTAATGCTGCATGTCTTTTAAGAGGTTAAAAAAAAAATGCTTTTTTTTCAAAAAATAGAGGGAAACCAAAAAAAAAAAATAAGTTGGCCTGTCAAAATGGCCAAAAATGTTTTTTTAAAGAGGGCTTTTTATTTCGGCTGCTTCCTCAAAATTTTTTTTTTTAGGGGGCCCCGGCGTAAAAATTTTTAAAGAGACAATTTCGGGTAAAAAAATTGAAAAAAACAAAAAACCAAAAGGAAGGTCAAAGGTGGCAACGGTGGCACTGCCTTTCCAGAATAAATTTTGTGAAAAAAGCAAAACAAAAAACCAAAACCAAGACCCAATACTGTTTATTCAAAAAATAAAATTAAAAAAACTGTTCCGGTAAAGGGGTTTTTTTCAAAGGGTGGAATGTTGGGTGGGAAAAAAAAAAAAAAATCCTATTAAAAAAGGAAAAATTTGGCCCCATTGAATTGGCCCAAAAAAAAAGGTTTTCCCCCTCCCCTTTTGAACCAACCCGAAAAAATTTTATGTGCTGTCAAAAAAAATTTTTTTTTTTAAAAAAAAAAGGAAAAAAAAAAATGAAAAGGCAATTTTTGCAAAAAAACCCCAAAAAAGCGAACGGGTTTTTAAAAAAAAAAATTTTTCCAAAAAGGGAAAAAAAAACTTTTTTAAAATTTAAAAAAAAAAGGTTTTCCGGGATTTTTTTTGAAGTTTTTTTTTTAATAAAACTTGCAAATTTTTCAAAAATAAAAAAAATCATTTTTCTCCAATTTTATTAAAGGGCAAAGGAAAAAATTTTCGAAAATTTTTAAGTTTTTTTTGGGCCAAAAAAACCCGGGGTTTTTGGGCCCTTTTTTGAAAAAGCCATTTACTTTTTGGCCGAATTTTAAATTAATTTTTTTAGAAAATTAAACAAAGCCCAAAAAAAGGTTTTTTTAATTTTAATGTTCAAAATACACGCCAAGTTTAAACTTTTTTTCCTTGGAAAAAAAAATGGGCAAACTTGGCCAAAAAACAACTTTTAAAGGCCCAAATTTAAATTTTAAAACATTCCCTTTTTTAACCTATGAGGTTTTCCCGCTTTACAAAAACAAAAAGAAAAAAAATTAAAGAAACTTTAAAAAATGGCCAATTATTTTTTTCAGGAAAATTTGGGGTTTTTGCCAAAAGAAAAAGAAATTTTTTTTTTGCAACCTAAAGCCAATTTTTTTTTTTGCCAAATTAAGGTTCAAAATTTAATTTTCGTTATGAGGGTTTTTGAAAAAAACCCCAAACCTTTTTTTGGGGTTTGGTTTTGAAAAAAACTAAAAAAAGGAGTTTTTTTAAAAAAAATAAAAATTTTAAACAAACTTTTTCCCCAAAAAAACCCCAAAAAAGGGTTTTGAAACTGTTTATTTTTAAAAAATTCCACCCCCCTTTTTAAAAATTTAAAAATTTGTTAAGCCTCCAAATGGTAAAAAATTTCCCCAAATTTAAAATTTTAAAAAACAAAAATTTCCCCAAGCGATTAAAAATTTTTAACAATAAATGCAAGTGAAACTCACGTTTTTCATCAATTTGCAACGTACTTTAAACTTAAAAAAATAAAAAATGTCTGTGCTAATAAATTAGTTCAAAACAATGCAATAAGCCTTGTTCATCTGAAGAAAAACGTAGAAAAATGTGAAAAAAAGAGTTCATTTTAGAATGAAAAAGCTAGTCCAATTACCGTCGCTATTAGACAACATCGTTGTCGCCAGGCTTTACCCAATTCTACAACAGCTTTTTTTCGTTTTTTTGCTTTTGACTCTTCATTTGTCCGCTCTAATTTCTTTTTCATTTGCCTCTTTCAGTCTTTTGCTAGTGCAAACAGTCACAAGTCTGCTTTTTTCTTGTTTCCAATTCACAATGCTCTATTGGTTTTCTCACTAGATGTGCCACTTTTTTGTTTTTGCAAATGTGTGCATCTGTGTTTGGTGTGTTTGCCACCATAAAGAAAACTTTGAAACAAACAACTTTTTGATACAAACGTCTAAATTCTCAAAAGGTTAAAGAATTAGAAAAAATCTTTTGTTTGAGAATTAAAGAAAAGTGAAATAATCCTTAGCTTAGAACTACTAAGGAATACAATCGTTTTATTATTATTATTTTTGTGTCATCGAACAGAACACGACAAATGAGACCAGAAAGCACTAGCAACAGAGTATGCTCTTAAAGCACATGAGGGTCACATGAAAAATGCATGACTATGTCTGTGGTATTTGAGTTTTCCTGCTCGACTCAGACGACTCTGCACCTAAATTTGATGAAGCAGAAAGTAAACAAATAAATGTAAAACAAAACATGAGCTGGTGCTTTTTTTCTTCGAACCAATAGCCAATAGCTGAAACAATGCGGGAATAATTGAAATCGGATCAATAAAAGAGCGATCGATGGTGAGAAAAAAGAAAGAGACACTAGAAAGAAGCTAATAATGTTGGTATGAAAAGTTTCCTGCTCTTTATATTCTTGACAACAACAAAATTAGTTGCAACAAGGTAAAACAATTTATTGCGCAAAATTTACAATTATTAAACTAATTGGTTTATTGAAATTTCTAAACATATCAATCAGTTTGTAAAAAGTATAGTGTTTAAAGTTAATTACGCTTGTAAAATAAGAAAGAACACAATAACACATTAAACGGTAGTGATTATGCAGTGATAGAGAGTAGTCTTCAGCACAGTATTCTACTGTAAGCAAACTGCTGATTTTGTACTTTCATTCAAACAGTGATCGATAGTATTGATTTTTAGTGTAATGCATGAGAAAAATGTGCAAATACCGATAGTGTGCAAATGTGATAAAACAATGATGTTTGGGATTGATTTGATAACAACATTACAGTAGCAGATTATTAAAATATATATATTTTACTTGCAATTCAGAAGTATTTCCTTGTTTCAATCTACAACCTTAGAAATAAACTGCCATTGATTGTCTGGAAACATTTGAATAACCTACCATTTGATAGATGACATTAAGCAAACTAATAACCTTGTAATGTTTTATTCACTTTATTCAAATGCTAAAGCAAGCAAAATAATTAACTTTTATACTCGCAAATGACTATATAACTTAAATATTTTGTTAGAAAATCATGATTAATAAAAAATAATTTTAAAATTTAATGTTGATTTACAATTAATTGTTAAAAAATAAAAATTTTTTGTTATTTTTGTTGTGATAAAATGACAACTTGTTATAAAAAACAAAATTAATTGCTCAAATGTTTAAATATTATAAAGTGCATTACAGAAAAAAATGAAAAAAATAAAAGATAACACTGATGCTACTATAAAATGTAGAATTTAAAGTGTTTTTAGCTGATATATTGAATATGTTCAACACAAATTATCTGCTAGTAGCAATCTATTTTCGTATTGATAAATCTCACAAAATGGAAATTCTTTGACAGCAAATGACGCAACAATGCCTTAGGCAAAAATTCAATTTAACGCATTTTGCTTTTTTAAACCAAATAATTTTTGTATGTATACTACACACTTTTTATTGAACCACAACGGACAGACTACATCTAGAGCGCAAAACCAAACGATGTTCACTTTACTAAAGATTTGCGCACAACTTTGGTCTAAAAAACAAAAATAATATATTAGATACAATGACTCAGTCGAGTCAACAAATCAAATGGAAGGCCAATCGGACCAATTGCAACTGCAAACTTGTTTGAATTGACACACATTTTTGAAAATATTAGAAAGAAGCATGACTAGGAATTTTTGTGGCTAGCAATTAGTTCGATAACAATTCCTCTTGACATCACTAAAAAGATGATGGATAGAAAGTGTGGTGTAGCAGTTTAATTGAATTAATTATTTCAAAAACGTTGTGTTTTGTCAAAGAATGAATCGTGGCTTTTTTCAACTAATAACTTTTCATTGTACTCCTTAACTTAATTACATTTTAATAAATAACTGGTTGTACAGTACATCAACTTATTCACTTCCTGTTGTTGTTTGATTTCATTTTCAAAAACTAGACAGGCAAGACTCTTGAACAGTTTTTTGGCAATAAACTAAAACAGTGATTGATTTACTCACTTGCAGTGTAAGGGCGACAACCACACAAAATAACACTGTTTATGGCTTTCCTGATGTATCGCTTGTGTCAAATATGCTAATGAAGCCCTAGTTGAGTAATACTGTCAATTGAGTTTTTTAAACATTTCATAGTAACAAAAAACAAAAACAATTATAAATTTTATGAGAATGCTTTTTTTAATGCTTCTGTTTTTACTAGTCAGTTATGTTACTTTTGCCAAAAACAATGTTTGATATTTATAACTCAAAAGTTAATTAAGTAGAAAATACCGTTACTTTTAAAAAATTATATTTTATTTAATATGCTTTTAATTTTAATAAAAAATTCATCATTTTATTTGTATTAAATTAAATTAAAAATTTTTAATATTTAAATCAGTATAGGTATTAAAATAACTTTACAAAGTTATATAACGACGGATAAAACAAATAAAAAATTAAAAAATTAGTAAACAAATGTCAGTTGTCTATTTTTTCAATCATTTTATAATAACTTTAAAAACTTTAAAACTAGAACATAAATAAATTATTTTTTGAATTAATACAGTAAAAAATACAATTAAAACATTCAAAAAACAATGTTAGTAAAGCATTTTTATGATAAATAGACATCAAAACTGTTAACTAACAGAGTGAATATGATCAGGTCTCAATTGTAGAAATTATTTACGCTTTGTAAATAGCATGATTTGATTGAAATGAGCGTTTAGTAACGCACTGTACTTGTCTAATTGCCCCGTTGACAATTTTTTAAAACTCAATTTTGGGTTTGCCTCAAACCAAAGCCATTAATGATAGCTATGAGAAGCACTCAATAAATGGAAAAACTCAGTTAAACAGTAAAAGCTTTTGTTTTTTATTTAGATACCATAACAGAAAAAATGACAATCAATAAAAAATTTATTGGTTTGACAAAGTGGAAAAAGGTCAATAAATAGATGACTTTCCTGCTATCATTATTAAAGCAGCTCTTAATAGCTTTTTAAGCTAGTGCAAAGAGCGCTTTGACAAAGGTGTTAGAAATAATGAAAATGCTTGTGACTCTTTTTGCAAACCTTTGTCTATCCTATATCAGTTTCAACACAAAAAATGTACAAAATTTGTTTTTGAAAAACAAAGTTTTATCCAGGTAAAATAAAACTGTACTTAGTCAACACTTTTTTATATGACTGTTTCATACTAACTACCTTATCATGCAGTTTGCCCAAAATGACAATCCATAGTTTTGCGTTAAAGCTTAGTTTTTACAGTAAGGAAACAAAAGCAGAACCTCTGCTAAAACACATTGTTTGCCATTACACTAGCGTCACTGGCCATAAAAAGACTGTCAAATATTAATATTTACGTATATTAATTACAAACAAACTTGTTTCAGCCAAGGAAACGTACCTTAAACAGCGCTCATTGCAGAGCATTAGTGAAAATGACACCATACAGAAAAAAATGGTGCCTACATCTGTTGTTCGCTATTAATTGTTTGCTTCTTAATGAGCATTAAATTCAGAATAAAGCTCAGAAAAGTATTATACTTGTTGTATAGACTACACCGTTTGCTTTTATCAATTTACTCAAGTGGGAACATACATTTAAAAACAGAAACATGACCAAGTAAACTAAAAAACATTAACTAAAAACAATTTTAAGTATTAATTAGTTTTTGTTAAAGGGTACCTAAACGATAAAAAATTTGTGATATAAAAACATTTTTTCAGTTGAAAGATAAAAACTTAATCTGCAAAAATGTTGTTTTTTACAAAATAAAACGGTTTTTTAAAAATAAAAAACTAGAAAATTAAATTTTAGCAAAAATGGTTAAGTTGTTGATATTATTACCAATTATGACTGTTATCAAGCATATTTTTTATAAATCTTAACTTTTTATACAATGGTCAATTTATTTGACAAAAAAATCAAAATTGAATGCTCAAATAAATTAATTTAATGTAGCAACAACTACAAAAAATATAAAATACAAAATAATAACAAAAAGTTATCTTAACGGTTTGACTGAAACTAAAATAATTAAATTAAAAATTATTTTACTTACTGATTCAAAATAAGCGTTTTATCTCACAACAATTTTTTTAAATTTCTTGATAAAAATATAAACCATTACTCACCCTAGTGTATTTTAAAAGCATTATTTAGTGTTTTTTGTAAATATTAAACTTATGAAAGGTATTTTTAATCAGTTGCAATGTTTTTTAAAACAGTTTGTTTAAAGATAATGTGAGCATTTCATTAATTAAATTATAATTAAAACTGCAAAAACTGTAAAAGTAGCCAATACATAACAGTAGTAAAACATATTTTACTTCAGCTTGTCATAAAAAATTAAACGTAAGATTAGTGCGTTCTGCTGAAAAAACTAATATATTTAGTTTCACAAAAAACGTGCACTGAATTTGCTTTGTTTTTAAAATTTATTATTAATTTTGTTCAAGGTACATAAAAAGACTGTCTCTAGAGCAAACACATTTAGTGTTTGTTTTGAATTTTTTTTCAACAAAATACAACTAAAAACAAAATTATCATAAAAACCACCACTAAAAGAAGAGTTGAGGTAAAATTAAAACACTGCGTGTAGACAAACAAACAAAGCGATAAAAAGATTTAAAAACAAGATGAATAGAATTTGAAAAAAGGCACTGCACATTGTGTTTTGCCACTGACAAGCACTCAGCGTTAACTTGTTTATCAGCAACAATAGCTATGATAATTACCAAATTAAAAGGCGCATCAAGATGAGAAATGATGGTCATAAAAAGGTTAAATTAAATCAACCATCAGCACTTTTATTGTACGCAGTGTCTTGCTATGAGTGTGTTCCTGCAGAATGAGTAATCTCCTGAGAGTAGATCTTTTTGTCACAACAGCAATGCTGTTTGCCTTTTCAATTTTCACTTTGATAGTTTGTGTTTAGTGTATGTGTATTGTGGTAGCCTTGTTGTTGTGACATATGTGCAAGGTAATGTAGCAAATTAATTCGGCAAACAGTTTTTTCTTTGTCTGATCGTTAAAGTTTGAAATTCGATTGCTCACAAAAAGAGACAACAAATTATACCCGCTGGTCAGAAAAATTTCATTATCGATAAAGCTGGTGAGTACATTTGAGATGGCGTTTATGGCATTTACCAAACCATTTAAATCACCTTTCAAATGCATTTCTTTTCAACTGGTAAAGATACGGTTGAGCCGTATTAATCTGAATATTGCCGCACATTTCTTCTTTTTTTGTAAATGCAATCATCAACGCCATCATTTTTTCATTTTTTTACTATCCTTTTTTGTAATGCTTTCAACAAACTATTAATATACGATTTCAGCATGTGTGTGACAATTGCACCAAATATTGCTCATCATCGTTAAAAAACCACCGTTACTGATTACCATTCACCATAAAAACTGGCAAATTTAAAAATATAAATTGATCAAACAAAACTATTTTAGAAAACCATAATATTGAAAAAAATAATGTGCCATTATTTAAGCAGAATAGAGAATAAAGTTAAAACATTTAAATGCCTAAAAATGTCAACTTGCCTGCATCACAAATAATGAAATATAATGAAAATGTTTTGTATTTGACATTTATGCGCCAGTGCTGATTTTCTAATGACCAATTCAGCAAAGTTAATGCTTCTTTATCTTTATATTTTAAAATTAAAATTAAACTGATTTTCAAGTTTTTTATTGTTTATACAAAATGTTTTATATAAATAAATATTTTTAGTTAATAAACTTAGTATATAGGCAATTAAGTTTACTATTGCTAAAATCACATTGCAAAAAAGTGATGAAAAATTGTAAAATCAAGTGGTAAAATGCCAAAAATTTTTACAGTAAAAAAATATAATAAAAAATATGGCTTATTAATAATAAATCATATTGTTTAGCAAAACTAAATACTTGATTTAAAAATTTGAAATTTTATATAAATAAATACTAAAGTAGCATCTAGCGTGAAAAATACTTTAAATTTTTGTGGTTTAAATTTAACTAATTTTGATCAAATTGTGTTTGTAAAACATAGATATAACACAAACTGGTTGCAAAAAAGTTTAAAAAGTTAATAAAAATCATTTGTAAAACACGTATGCAAAAATATAGTTTTAAGTAATTAAAACTTTATTAAAGTAAAAAAATGCAGTTAGTACATCATGATAAGTTTTCAGTTGTGTAAAAATACAAATAAACTAAAAATGAAAGAAGTTGTTGAAATAATTTCTACAAAATTTAATTTTATACATACAACAGGTTATTTCAAAATCAGTTTTTTAAAATTTTTTTAAATAACTTGACTAACTATTGGTATATAATAAAATGGATAAATCGACCAGTTTTAGAAATGTAGTTACAAAAAAATTACAGATTTTGAGACTCATTTATTTGATTGGCCAAGTTTCAATTTGGGTTAGTTTGCTTGAACTGAGTTTGTATAAGATTGTCAAATGTTAGCTTTTAGATCGATCATTGCTGTGCAGACAAAATGTACTGACTGTTACAAAACAAGCGGACAATTTGATCAAACGGAAACTGACATAATCAAATAGAGCACGACAGATAAAAGGATGAAAAGGATAGTTCAGTTGACGATTTTAATTATGATCACTCTTTGATGATGCGCTCACTGAAGCGGTCTAAACCGATACAACAGCACTGCAAATGTAGGCTAAAAACTTAAAAACAAACTAATCAATTTAAAAATAAAACTTGAATAAAGTGTTTTTGTATTGTTTTTAAATGATTACAAAATGTTATTTAACTTCTTTTTTCAAATTTATATGTTTTATTATAAACAAATTTCACTCACATTAATTGTTGCTGATTTTAACAATGCAAATATTTTCAATATAAAAATATCTTGTCGTTTGCACTTAAATATTTAGTATATAAAAATAAGTACAAAATATGTTGAAAATTAGGCCACAATAAAAGCTTTTGCACAAAAATGTTGTTTTAAATTTGACTGAGTGAGCAATAGTAATAGTAGAATATAAAATTTAAATCGCCTCATGCTAAAACAGTTCAAGTTGATTGTGTCAGTCGGTCGTTCTCAATTATCACTAATTTACAGTTGTCTTCCAAAGATGCTAGTTTGGCCATTTATCACGTGTTTTTATTAGCCAAACAAAGAGAATTAGAAAATTTAGTGAGAATAAATGACTTTTTTACACAGGTGCATTGTCAATCAAAGTGGAACTGTCGGCAGTATCTGCTCAACTTTCGTTGCACTTTGCTGATAAACTGTGTTTGAAATTGCCAAAGCAGCATTTTCAAATTTTTCCGTTTTTGGCGCGTTCTTTTATATACTGCTGCTCGCAAAGCAAAATTTGAAAGAGAAGAGAATTCCTCTTTTGACAGTGCAAACTTTGTGGTCGGACAGAGCAAGTGGCACCGACAACAGTGGCTGCTCTTTGTCGGCCAAGTGGCAGCCAAATGCGCTCAACTGCTGCTAGTGTCAAGTGCTACTGAGGAGGCAATCGATCCGAGGCGTCAGTGCCGCAATGTGTCTCTGTTGTCTGTGTTTATGGGAATGTACGCATTCGAGTGGAGGTATCTGCTTCAGCTGTGCTTCAGTACTTTCAGCGCAGTTCAGCGTACTGTTAAGAAACACAAAGTATTCTGCACCGTCTGGTAACGGTAAAATAGATTCACCTAGACAGGTAGTGGGTGAACTGATCAATAGTGACTGTCTGGCAAAGTACAAAGTTCAGCAGTTTTAAAACTGTGCAAATCAATGTCCCAATTGAACAGAACAAATTCTGACAGTTGTAAGCAGCTGGCTTTTTCTTGACTAAAATTGAACAGTGCATTCTTGTGAAAAAGAACGCAATTCTTGTTAATTGAAATATCACTCGGTCAGCGAATAAATCAATAAACGCACAAAAAGGTATTTTCTAAAAAAATGATTAAGTAATTATAAAATGTAAAAATGCTCAAACAACTAACAAAAGTAAAAAATATTTTAACACAATGTACTTTTTAAAAATCGTCTTTTTTAAAATTCTATTGTAATAACTTTTAAACTTTCAACAAGTCACAAAAACTGTGTAAACTAAAATATTTGCATTTTAAAATTAAACTTTTTAATTTTTACACTTTTTGATTTGACATGTTCACTGGAAAGAGTTGTGAGTCAGAATACCTCATTATTATGTCCCAGAAATGTGACAGTGATGTACCATAGTGGCTGTCAATGAAAAAGTACTATGTAAAACAGGCCACAATTAAAACGAGCGGTACATAAAACTTAAAAAAAATAAAGTCTGACAGACATTAAACTGAGCTGAATATGAACTGGACGACCAGAAAAGCAAACGCTGTGTAAGTGAAACTTTTAATTTAAAGTGGTTTTGCTGACAGTCAAAAAAGAACAAAAGCAAGAAAGACAGTTTTGCCGGCTAAAAACCCAGTTTAGTAAATGGCAGAGTAGGGAAGGCGAAGCACAACTTCATTTGTCTGTGATCGAGTGCACATGCAAATGAACACAAAAAGCCAAATCATTTGCCATTCCCTTTCTCATGTTAGTAAAAAACTTCCATGTATTCTAATTAAGAGACAAACTAAAAAGAATTGAAAAATCACTTGTAAATGAAAATGAAAATGAAAAAATATTGCAGTAGTAAAATAATGTTCTTTTCACTATACTACTTTTTATTAAAACATTTTATTGATTGAAAACTTGAAAATTTTATTTTGCAGTGCAAGCAGCATTTGGTTCATTTAAGGGGGGACAACGCGCTCTTTTTACTGCTTTTTGGAACTTTGATTTCGGGGTGGCTATGATGTTCATGAAACATGTACTCAATACGAATTGCTAAGAATATCATGTAGAACAGTTTAGTGTTGATAGCTTGGCCCTCCGATGAATAGGCCGCCATCAGCAACGATCTAAGTTTTCTAAACACAACGGTAACCACATCGGTATCATAGGAAGGTGGCATGGCTTGATTGAAGGTGCCAAATGAAAGATAGCAATAATATCTAAACTTTGTTCGGCTTCGATTAATTTTTGAAAGTCTCAGTTTCTTTTAAACAATTTTTGATTCAAGACGTAGGATGAAAAACTCGTAAAGTTAAACTTTAAAATTAATTTTTTTAAAAACTAAAGTTATTTTCAAAAATCGAAGCCGAACAAAGTTTAGATAATATTGTCGTCTTTCATTTGGCACTTTCAATCAAGCCATGCCACCTTCCTATGATGTCGATGTGGTTACCGTTAGGGTTTAAGATCTTGGTAAGAAAAAGCTATTGACTAGAAAGGGAAACTAAAAATTCGAAAATATTTTGTTTATTGCGCGCAGTCCCCCCTTAAAAACAAAAAAATTTTTAATGCTTAATTGCAGTTTAGTTTTATCAAAAAGCACTTGTGCATTTAGTAAAGCAGTGCTTTGATATATTAGAAAGTACTCGAAATAAACGATTCATGGCTCCATTAGACGAAGCAAACGCCATTTGGGCTTTACATCAAGAAGGTGCTTATTAATAAAGCGTCCTTTTCCATTGGTCGTGTCAATCAGCAAGCCGTAGTTGGAGCGAACATAAAGGTTGATCAAGTGCTGAGTCTGTGGATCGCGATAAACCAACATTCGACTGTGGTTGCTGAAATAGTACAAACTTGTTGGACTTTGCAAATATACTTGAAACTTTTTGTAGATGACAATGGTCACCAAAAGGAACCAAAGTGGAACGACAAACATGCGGCGAAAGTGCTGGTAGTAGGTTGCCTGCTTCGTGAAAAAGCCCTGAATGTGCTCCAGAATAAAGTAAGCTGCAACCACTGAAGCAAGGATGCTCTTGAAGACAGACGCGTTGCGTTTGCGAATGTAGACTTGATTCGATTCATGCGAAAGCATGTTGACACGTGAGTTGATGATGGTGCCAGTGTAGAACTGACCGCACATCTGACAAGGCTTGTCTAGAGAACTCACAATGGTTTTCACCATGCACTGATCATGTAGAAAAACACTGCTGCAGGTGCAGCGACGAATGGCCAGATTTGATGTTGCAAGATCCGATTCTTTGCGGCAAACAAAACACACTCCGGTGGCTTGTTTAGCAGTGTTCTCTTTAATTACAAGTTTTCCTTTGTATTCCCCTTGAGTTGACGTAAGTTTGTTTTCAGCAACATTGTTGGTCAGCAATTTTGAATCTTCAGAACGCAGTATATCGCCAGTAAACTTGGGTATAACATAGTTTGAAAGCTGGCTAGACATGTTGAGGCAACACAAGATAACTTCATCCGAAGCTAAACTAAAAAACACTTAACAAACTATCATTAATTTATTCACTTTCCTAAGTCTATTCGAACTTATTTAAAAAATTCAAAAAATTAAGATTGCTGCAGAGGCGCCCTCTTTCAACTGAACTCAAAACTTGTTTAGCAGAGCTTACCGGGTAGTTTAGCAAAATAACTTCAACTTTTCATAATTGTATTCTTTATTGCAACTGATTTGCTACTGTTCTTTTTTAGTAATAGTTATCACCACGGTATCAGTTTACCTAGTTACGCTCAATCTATCTGCAATTCCTCAATCGATGGCTATCTTTGCTGCGATAACTCCTTGTTGACATACTGGCTGGATGCAGTCAGCAGTGGTGCACCGTTCCTTATCACTAGCTTTCCAATGGCAATCTCCGTGTACTTTTTTTGGTTGTGCATTGACTGTTCTCTTTATTGCAGCTACTTTACTCCATTGCTGGTGATGGGGATGATGGCAGTGATGAGGATCAGCAAGGACGAAATGACCGACCGTGTCTCCTTCGCCACTCCAAATGCCACGCGGAGAGCCGGCAAACTCTCAGCAAGAGCACGTGTCAACAATGTGGATCAACGCGTGCAGAACGGGGAATGCCTGCTGAAAGGACAAACATCGCTTGTACAATTGAAATGGCTTTGGCGGACAGATAAACGCTCTCAAAGCTCCTAATTAAACTGGCTGCTTGTGAGAGATGATGCTTGAGCTCTTACTAAAAACTGACAACATTTCTTCTTTTATTTTGTAGTCTGGCGGTTGTCAGTTTCCTTTAACTTACCTGATGATGCCTCCAACATTGATGCTTTACCGGAGAAATGCCTTATTGCCGTACTGCGCAGTTTGCCCTTAAAAGAGGTGCTACAAGTGGCCTCAGTGTGTCGGCTGTGGAATGAAGCCGTGAAGAAGGTGTGCCATGAACGAGTTTCCCTGAACATACGGGGTCGTTCCATTCTGAACGTAGACAGTAAGGAGTCAGCTCGTCACCACCTCATACTAAGCGACTTTCTGGCCTTCTTTGGAGTCGATCACTATGACCTTTTTGAGCCATACCTTCTAAGTAGTCTTTTTGGCGTGAACGAAGATCGCATCAAGACAAGCTCTTTTCTGGTGCGCAAGTTTCCCAACATCCGTCGTTTCAGTTACTACGGCGGCGGAATTGTCTTTAAAGATCTGATGAACCTGCTGACCCATTGGAAGCACCTCAGCCATTTGACCCTCATCATTCCGACGGCATTCAACTGGCCACTGGCATGGAAGTACATTAACACTTTGCGATCCCTCACCCATCTGTCTCTCATTGCCGATGGCTTTGTCTTTCTGCCTCGAGTGATGCCTCGCCTAGTGCAGTTCAACTACGCAACAGTGGATGGCGTTAGCAAAGCATGGCTCATTGGCAGTTTGAATCCACAGCAAATTCAGCAGATTGGTATTGGCTGCTTCGAACAGCAAACCTTTGACCTGAACCGCAATCAGAGGGTCATCAGAAGGCTGATACTGGCCAACATGTGGCTTTCCAAATGCGTGACACGTTTTTCTAATCACCTAAGCTCAGTGAACATGTCTTTTCTCAACTTTATTTGTAATCACTTCACCTCCCTACAGTTCCTCAACATTTCATTTTCCGACAGTGTCACCTTTAATGAACTGTTTGAAAAATTGTGCAAACTAACTGAACTGCAGCACCTGCGAATTGGCTCACTGCGCCAAAATGCACGTGTCGAAGAGATGCGTCTTGTGGAAAATGATCCTTTTCGGCTGATCACCAAAGAGAACGTACAAAGCATTCCAAAGCTCACTTCAGTTCGTGTGTTGCACATTTATGATTTCGAAATTGACAACGCAAAATTGTCGCTTCTTGAGTGCATGTTCCCTGCCGTAGAAAGCATCCTCATACAGGATCAGGCCAACTTTTGCTCTCACCAGCACCCGTACCGACGGATGGTTTGTGAAGTTTGCCCGAAAGAGGTGTTCAAGACGCTATCACAGATCAAATCAGTGCGCACAGTTAGAGTGGTTTCCAATGGACAGATTATTTTTGAAAAATAAAGTTTTGGTTATAATTTTTAGCATTTGCTTTTATATTTTTATATTTGCTTTTTTACTTTTCAAGTTTAACTGATTTTTCCACTTTATAAGACAATTAATTTCCTGTCAATCTTGTCACTGACTGCATGTCAATGCACCTCCTTTTCAGTATAAACAAAATTGGCTAAATTGCAAATTAAGCGTTCAAAGGCTAACCAATGATGCATTGTAAAACGTTGAGTCTCAGTCAAGAATGCGCTTGACTTGTGCAAACTTCAGGCAAAGCGAGTAAATGCAAACTTCAGCTTTCTTTTGTAACCCTATAATGCTTGGTAAAGTCGGTTATTTTTAGATCTATCAGATTTGCATCGCAACTCTGAAAGCAGCCCAGAACTGCCGGGTGGCAACCTTGGCAAGGTGGCACTACTGCCGCAACTAAGTTTTGGAGCTTCGTCTAAAGTGCATGATGCAGCAATGATGCAAATGTCTTTTTTGGAGAAAGAAGTGCAACTAGTGCTTGTTGCATCGACAAATTGAACGGCTAATGGCTGTTCTGCAAAGCATTCGGTGCCTCGCTGACACTCATCAATCAATAGACTTTGACAGTGCTAATGCAATTCTTACGTCTTCACTGCACAAACAACATCGTAGTGCAGGGTCATAAATGCGCCACAGTTCAATAAAAAATTTCCCATATTTCCATCGTGAAGTTAGTTAAAATGGCTAAAACATCATTTTTTGGTTTATACAGGCAAGAGAAGTTTGAGGGCCCACTTGCAAGCGCTGTGAGGTCAAATGAGATAAGTATAGGTGTCACCGTGTTACTACTTGCGCAGTCTTCTGAGAGAAAAATATGATTAGATCAGCAGTTTTGGAGATGAACTAGGTTACACATTTAGTTGTGGTGATAAGTGAAGAAGATGCTAATAGTAGTAGTATAATAAGATGAAGCTGTTTCACAGCTATGCCCTGTGCTTAGAGTCGATCAGTCGGATTGTGTTTCATCGTTTAGAGTTAGAAAAAGAAGAACGGCACTGGCAAATTGATAGGCCCAAGTATTTTGGTGAGCTGCAGGAATGAATGTCTCTGTGGTAAAGCAGTGATTTCTGTGCCACTTGGGAAAACAATGCAGTGAATAGTGGAACCCTTCTCAAATGGCAGCAGCTAAAAAAGACGTCGTAGTTGTTGAGATGTCTCTGGCTGATGAAGTGCCACACTGTCAATCAGGAGGAAAAGTTGAAAAGAGGAAACAGAACAGTGTCACAGTGACAGTAAGGCTGACAAGCGACAGGCACTTCTACTGAGATTGTCCTACTGACACTGTCCTTTTGTCAGTGCTTACTGGTTCGGAGGACCAGTGAGGACAAATTGGAGTCAAGAATGAGTGAGCACTTGCCGCTCTGGTACATCACTTCACAACTGTCGTCTTTATTCTTCTCCGCGAAGTAATCGTTGCATCAAGAGCGAGCGCGCGCGTCTGTGAACAAGGGACGCAGACTGCTCGTCATCTCAAGTTTCCATTACGTTACGTGTCACTGCTGTCTGAACCACGGAGCTTCAATTGACCATGGCATTTTGGAAATTTAGTCTGCAGAAACGGGACACGTGGACGAGCTGGTCAGGAGCAGTGTTTGATGGTTTAGACAGAAAGTAATCCTTGTACAGGTTTTAAATGACACTTTTAGCGACCCAACAAACGCACAACTAACAGATAGATGTCTCCAAACATGAAAATTTGTCAAGTTATTACCTATCACACTCTCAGAAGTAGAAATAATAACATGTATAATTTACAGATGAAAAAGTGAGACGTTGTATTTATTTACATTCGATTAGAACAGTGGCACTAATTGGTCGAAATCAAAGGCTCTCTCAAGTGTATGTTTGTGTGTGTCTGGTGATTGCAAGTACAGTCAAGTGCACAAGCTTTGCTTCGCACTCGTCAAAACAATCCCGTTGAGTAGACCAAAATATTTACTCAATTTGACGGCCATATCGGCTGTTATATAACTGCATTTAGTTTATTATTTACTTTTTTCTCCTTGTGAGGTAATTTTGAGGCAGTACTGCCGAGATTTTTAGATCAGCAAGTGGCTGCACATTTCACTGTGACATGTGACTTTTGCTGTTTGGAGGTCTCACTAATAACATCTTTGGTGTTGAAAAGTATTGTCGATAAGCTTAAAAGAAGTATTCAGTTTCATCAAAAGTATTTTAATCTTGGAAACTTCCGTTTGTACAGTTACAATGGCTAAAGAAAGAGTTTTTATACTGATAATTAAAATATTTATCATTCAAAGAGCACTCTTCCTGCTGGTAGAAAGTGTTTGCAAACCTTCATGCCAATTGGTTGCGCCTGATAATGCTGGAAGAGGACGCAACAAATATATTATCAATCAAAAGCAACGTTTGGTTGCACCGTCAAACTATGAGAATAGTGATAATCTAAAAAAATGGGAGCAAAGACAGAGCTCTTGATTGCCTCGTTCTCTCTTGGCTGAACGCAATGAACAGATAAAAAGAAACTCTGATACAAATATCTGCAACTAGCTAGTCAAATCACGAGCAAAACGGCCCAACATTTGAAAGACGACATCAGCGGCGGATGTACGACAGACTGATTAGAAGTTCAGCAACTGGAGACTGCAATAAACTTTATTGAAAGCAGTTTTTAGTAAGTACAAAAGTGATGGGTGTTATGGTACAAAAATGTGTTTGCATCAGTTCAGCCTCTAGTTTGGGAGCTAATAGTGCAGTGAGTAATAATAAGTTAGGTTTGCCAAATGTGACTTGACTCAAATGAATAGTCGTAGTGTGAATGAGTTGACGCTTACCAGTGGAGTGTATTGCCTGAAGGGCGATGCAACCTCCCGATTAGTCGCTACTCTTCTGCGCGACTGGCTGAGATTGTGCATGAGTGTGTGTGTGTGAGAAAGAGAGAGAAAGGAAAGAAAGTGAGAGAAAGTCTGTATGAGTGTGAATGGCTGTGCGTGTGTCATTAACCGGTTAAGCCAGTGCACTGCTCCTTCCACAGTCTTATCGACAACTGAGACGTCCGATAATTGAGGCACATAGGCACCGCCGGAGAAACGGCAATGGCTACTTCAAAAGCATTCACGCTTGATCAACAGATTGCTGGTGGCGGGTGAAGGCGAGGAGACCGAACACGAGACTGAGCTCGTACCGAGGGTGCTTGTGCCGAGGCGGCCACTGCCAGAAAGGTGCTCGCTGGTGGAAGAGTACTGATCAACTGCCGTACTGCCGCCGTTGCTGTTGCCACCCTCCATCATCGACCTCTGACTGAGATAGGACATTGAAGGTGGATGGCCACTGAAATCGCCGCTGTGGTGCAAACTGCTGATGATTGCCGCTGGTGTAGAGTGAGGAGCACTGGGAGAACTGTTCGGTGGTGATGCTCCCAGCGAGGAGGAGGCGTCTCCGTACGGCAGGCTGAAGCCAATGTTGCGCAGGTGGGCGCTTTGGTGGGCACTGCTGAGGTCATTGAGCATTGCTGAGGCTGCATAAGGTGTGTGCGTCTGGAGGTGGTGGTGAGAGGCACTGCTGATGCTGCCACTACCACTGCTGTTACCTCCTCCTCCTCCTCCTCCGCCACTTTGCTGATGACCATAGCTTGTGGCACTAGAGTACAGCGAGCTACCATTTGCCAGTTGAGAAGAACTGTTGGCATGTGAGTTCATCAGCTGGGCCATCTTTGGCGACAATGCTGCCTCTCCGGAGCTGCCGTATGGCGAATAGTGGCTCTTGATAAAGTGCATCGAAGTGGGGAGAGTGACAGCATATGAATTAGCACTACCATTGCTACTACCTGACTGGTGCAGCATGAAGCTTCCAGTGTTGCTCGAGCCGCCAGTGTTGGCCGATGTCCACAGTTGCGAGAAGGGCTGCGTTTGGTGGTGATGGTGGTGGTGGTGGGAGTGATCGATGAGCACCGAGTTGGCATCTAAAGTGCCGTACTGACACTGCGACAGTGCATTGGCACTGTACTCTAGACTGTTGGTCGTTCCAGTGTCCTCCGACAGTGTACTGGCGTAAGTAGGGGGCAGAGCAGATGATAAAGTAGAGATGGAGGGGATGGATGAGGCCGCAGAAGAGGTGATGGCATTGGAGAGGGACAACGATGAAGTGTGAGCAAAGGTGGAGTCTATTGAAGGCAGGGTGGTCGATGAACTAAGTGGATAGGTGGAGTACGGGGCCATCAGGCAGGAGGCCTGAGAGGCAAAGGGGTGCTCGTACGAGGCAAAGTGACCGGAGCTGGGTGTCATGCTCGACAGAGAGGTTAACTCAAATTGATCGGCCGCAGTGGAGGAGAGCGATGCAGAGTTGGTGCGATGAAGTGCCCCTTGCTGGGCAGAGTCCGCGGAGATCAGGTCGAGGTTGTTGGTGCCAATGCCGTTACCGCCGCCGCCACCGCCACCGCTTCCACCATTACCACCAGCAGCGACAACGGCACCATTCAGTTCACCACTGACGCTGCATGATTGTGAAGAAGAGTGGCCGTTATCGTTGGCCCCGCTGGTGGTGGTGGCGTAGTTGGCGAGGTGATGCTGATGCTGCTGCTGATGCGACTGACTGCCAGCGATTGCTGGGGCATTGACAGCATTTGAAGCAGCAGCACCTGCAGCGATCGAAGCAGTAGTGCTCATCACAAATGGCATCTTTCCGGTGGCCTGAGCCGCCATGCTCTGACATTTACGACGAAACCCGCGCGGTCTTCGACGGTAACTGCCTTCCTCAAACATAAATTCACTGGCAGGATCAATGGTCCAGTAGTGTCCTTTTCCTGGGCGACCAATGTTTTTGGGCAACTTGATGAAGCACTCATTCAGAGACAGATTGTGGCGCACTGAGTTTTTCCAGCCTTGATACGTGCCTAGTAAAGTGAATGACAACAAATTCGATGGGTTGAAATTATTTGGTTATCCTTTTCTGATTATTTTCTAAAAAAAGATTAAATAGTTGACTTACCTCTGAAAAAGGGAAATTTTTGTTGCAAAAACTGATAAATCTCTGAAAGTGTCATCCGCTTAGTTTGACTCTGCTGAATAGCCATCACGATGAGCGCAATGTAGCTATAAGGCGGTTTCTCGGCTCTTCGTGCATTGGTGCCGTTCTTCTTTGTAGTGGTCACTTCTTGATCGTTGATGTCAAGCGAAGTAGTCATTGCAATCTCGGATGAACTAGTTGACATCGAGCTGCTTGGAGATAAAGAGGAAGTGGACATAATCATTTGTTTTCTTTGTCAATTTGAACGCTAGCACGTGGACAAATCACTGGAGCATTGTAAACACTTTTTAAAATAGTCAGTTAGAGAAATGGAAGTCAAGACGTGTGTTTAAACCGAGGCAATGTGAGTGACAAAACTTCTAACTGGCGGGGTCGGAGAATGTGTTTGAGAGTAGCACCGCAGATTAATGCAAGATCAGTGAAGTTTAGTGCCGTTATCAGCAGATCAATACACGAGTGTTCTCAGGACAATCAGTTCGAAGTGTCAACAAGACGGTCAGCTGAAGAAAGGAAAGTTTGAAGTTCCCGCAAAGGAAAAGGAGAGAGGGAGAAAGCGAGAGTGACTGCTGAGGATAAAAGATGAGGATGTGAAGACAAAACAAAACGATGTACCACTACGGAGTTGGACTCTACGACAGCTGGTAGTGGCCACTGCTTGCGATTAGCTTCGTGATCATTCAGTCAGTAATCAGCGACGGCCGATAGTAAACGGCAGTAAGTGTGCAGCGACCGGTGCGTCAGAAGATTAGATGCCTGCCAGCAGCTTCTGAAGCCAGATGATGATGCTGAAGAAAAAGAAGGAGAAGAAGGAAATCAAGTGATGAAGGAGATGAAGTGAGAAGTGAAGCAGGCAGAGGAAGAAACACTACCAATGGATACTGTTTGCCGAGTAGTGAGACGCGGTGACTGTAATGTCCAGTACTGACGGTCTATTGCTCAAAGAACGATGTGATTTGCAGTGTTGCAGCAACTGGTGTGACGGCAAATGCAGTTTCACTGTGAATGACTGCTCTCTTTTTTGACGAAGCTCGAGAGGTCTTCTCGTCTTGGCTGCATCGAAGCTCATTCACTGTACTGCTATCAGTAGCTGCAACGACCAGCAGTGCACTGCTTTTTACACTGCCTGTTCACTTTGCAATGAAGGCAAAAGGAGCGCACGTCTAAAACTCAAGCAGAAGAAGTTAAGACGAAATTCAAACCAGACACTGCTGATCTCTCTCCCTGTGTGCATGCCCCACACAAAATCTTTCTCTCTCAGCACTGCCTGCACCACTTTGACAGAAACAGAGTGGTGCCTTCTACTGAGAATGAGTGAGCCCATTCTGTGAACCGCTGATGCCGCCGCTTTGCCTTTCCTGCTCAAGAATATGGCCAGCCGTTGGGCGTTTCTACAGAGCTGAATGGCTACTGGTTGATGCGCCAGTCACAAAACACACACACATTCTCCAAAGTCACTTGTCGGAGGAGAAAGCTAACTGGTGCACCAAGTGCTGCTGCAGCTTCTTTCGACAGTGCTTCTCAGTCAACCGAATCCAGGCGTTCTATAGACTAGACTACAGCAGGCTGGCAGTTTCTGTTCGAGAAATAGTGTCAAATCTATGGGTAAAAACGCTTTAGTCAATTTCGGTAACGCTAGATTTTACTTTAAAACAATCAAATTGACTATAAATTAGGTTTGAAAAATTAAAAATACAAAAATGTTTGACAATATGTGTGTTATAGCATTTTTTAGTTATAACAGCTGACTTACCTGCACGAGTCCTATAGTTAAGGTGTGCTAGTGCTGCCTGATATGCTGACCACAGCCAAGAAAAAACTTTATAGGCCATACTTTGTGTTGCACTTTTAATGACTTTTAACTTTGTAATCTGATTACACAGTGAGAAGGTGCACTTTGCTAAAAAATAATTGCTAATCATTAGAAACTAAATGCTTTATGCACTTGTTGATCACCAAATTGCCCACTTGTTGTCTCACTGTTTTTCAACAGACATATAAACTGGTACAGTTGACATTCACAGTAGCAATCTCAATTGACAAAGTGTTGAGCCAATAAAGGAGTCTAATTGGATCATTATTTATGGTGTCACCAATTGAGCACTGTGTGTACGCAACATTGAAGAGGAGCACCCAACAAAGCGATCAACAACTGCTCAGTTGGTGGCAGATAAATCTAATGGACACTGTAAACAACAGTTAACGTGATTAGACCCCAGTTCTCTAGTGATCACCCACCGCCATAGCAGACAGGCAAAACAGGGACTGGTGGTGCAAACAAACACCGACAACAGTGCTCAGAAGCATTTGTTACATGGCCCCTTAGAGGAGAAGCAGCAATGCTGCCCGGTGGTCCCGGGATTCTACAAGGCCATGTGAGACAGCTAAACGCGCGCAGTTGGACTGCATTGGTGATCATCACTTGGACATTAGTCGCAGCCGCACAGTGCAGCACAGTAGCCATAAACAAAGTGCGAAAGTGCCTGTGCACTTCTCCACTGACCGCCACTGCAGTCAGACTGCTCAGTAATCAGCAGGACTATAGCAATTTGTTCTCGCTGGTAATCGGTCAGATGAACGCTTAGCAGCCTTTAGCAATGATGGTGCAGCGTGTGCTACTTCAAAAGTGCTACTACTTGGCGGCCAAAGGCGAGACACGAGATCAAGATTTAGTCTCGCAAGACAGAGGAAAACTGAACTTTTTGTTTAGATTACCCGGATTGGATGGTAGTGGTGATGCTGTTGCTGCTGCTTCACTGATGCCTGTCTGTTTGTTTATTGTCATTGTCGACTGCAATTGCAGCAGAAGCACCAACACACACACGCGTCGTATTCACTTTCAAGTTCAGCATTTCTAACTTAAATTGTCTATCGTCTTTGCATTGAACAGAGAGTACTTTCAATGTGCAGTACCAAGCAGAAGAAAAGACAGCGATAGCAACGGGTGCACTAAAAAGTGCCCATATTTGTATCTCAAATCAGATGGTCGGTATTGATTATATAAAATACTGAATGAATTTTAATAGAATTATCAATGATTAATGTGCTTCCGTTTGATTCTGCGTTTTTAAGTTTAATTCTAATGTGTTTTTTACTGATAAACATCGCAAATTACTGTCAATTTTAATTAGTCAATTTTTATCGCAACAATAAACAATATTCCCTAAAACATGGAAAGTCCATTTAAAGATAAACTGACATTGTATATTTTTTTGCAATCAACTAATTAAAAATTGATATCTAACAGATGAGCCAAAAACGTTACGTAATCAGTAAAAATAAAATTATATCACTGTGGCTAGACATTCAATAAATGCACCCACATCCCTAATTAAATTATTTGAAAGTGGGCAGAATGGCGTTCTAAGTACAAAAGCGACATTAGCTTCAACATTTCAGAGGATTTTACTCAAATGTCACCACAAGTGTACATAAGTAATCCACCCGATAATCAGTGGATTAATCTCCGACTCGTAAATTGAGTGCGGCAAGTTGGTTTGAAGTGATTTCAGCATTTTTTACCAATGCCAATGAAGCTTTGCGGCTAGTTCTTTGTCAACTGGTGTAATCCCCAGAAAGCATCATTCGACATATTGCGCAGCAAAGTGCACACACTCTCTTTCCTCGCCGTCTGGACTGGCTTTCAAGGTTTGCGCAACCACCAGAAGATTCTGTGCAAATGGCAAGTGTCTGTGGACAGACGACTCCAGATGCAGACACAAGTTAAGAAGAGCAGCAGCTGAAGTGAACCAGACGCAAGTGAAAGTGACTGTCTTTAAGCGCGTCCAATCGAAGCATCTTGCCTCCCTTTTTGTAAGCTAAAATAGAAGATGAAACGCAAACTGGCCACCAAGCATGTGCACCAAGTGTCCCGCTTTCACTTTCCTTTTTTCTGCGCAGCGGTTATTTATTATGATCGACAATTAGACATTAGCACAAGACATGAGTCACTGCAGCCATTTTGCAATCGGTGTGACTGGTGGTGACAAACGACACTGCGCATTGAATTACTAAGCGGCTTTCTTCCCACTGTGTGGGAACACTGTTCACACAACGAACAACAAAAGGAACACGGCTAAAACCACACACGGCGGCTTTGCAATAAAAATCGATGGTAATCGGAGATTGGGTAAATTTTATAGCCCATTGGCATTGACTTTTTGACAATGCTTTTGACTAGCAGCTAGCCAACGCTGAAAATGCACTACTATTAATAAGTTAGCACCCACATTGCACTCATTGCAGTTTTGCTGTGCCATCTTCTTTATCACTATTTCTGTGATCAATTGAAAGACGATCAAGAAATAGAGCGTTTGTTGAGTCATGGCGCTAAAACATAGCAGTGTGCAGCGGAAGCCAATCAACAGCAGCATGAGCCACCACAACCACCACTATTACCACTGACATCATCCAGCTTATTCTTCTAGTGGCTCATGGTTTTCTGCATCATCGGTACCGTTCAAGTAGTAGCAATTGTGAAACCGATGGAAAAGCAACAACAACGCAAGTGATTGTTGTTTTAGCAGTTCTGCAGCAGCAACTCAATTCATCTGCCGGGTAATTTAGTGCGCTTTTCAGAATTTATTGCCGAACGGCTGCGCCCAGTGGCAGTGCTGTGCGCTGTACTGCTGCGCTGTGATCTCACTTCAGAATCTGGTTCGAAAGCGCTCCAGACAAACTACTGCGCCATTGGCAACAGAAGTCTATAAGAGTCACTTTTTTGAAAGCCGGCAAATCACAGCAAAACTGTGCGGTGCACATGAACCCAACGACAGCGGATTCTTTTACTTTTGGCGTTTCAGCATGCGTCAAGCACAGGCGGTGCAGATATTGGCGTGGAAAAAGGGAAAAAAGAAATCATTCGTAAATTAATCACTTTCAATTGCCTGCTAACTGTTGAGCGGTGTGAGTGAATGTGAGCACTGAAAATAGGCTGCTGATCAAATGGCTCAAGAAAAGGGGGCTTCGGAGTGATGCTGCTCGCTTCTGCTTAAACTTTTTGGTGGCCGTCTGGCCGCTGAGATGTCTGTGTGCTCTGAGTACAGAGAACAGATCAGGTCGGAATCGACTCGGCAAGCAGGCGGGTGGCAGACAGACTGACAAACCGTCAGAAGCTGTTGAAGCAACAGGCAGCAGGCACAGCAAAGTGGGCTGGATGGAAGCAGATGTACGACATTACTCGGTGTGCTCTCACTCTTACTCACTCACTTACTTCACCATCGACTTATCATGGTGTGCAGTGTCTGCGTGCTCAATGACTCGATCAAGCCGGCACGATGCTGCCGCAGCTTCCCTAGCTTCCCTTCTCCTTTATTCCTTTCATCCGCCTCATTGGCCGATTGTCGGTTATTATTGGCATCACTTGCAATTTGCAAACTACACGACCGCGGCTTGCTTGCTAACTAAGGAGAAAGTAAGCAGAAGATGCTAGGCAATCACTGGGCTCAATCGGCGCGGCGCTGGTGCCGAGTGAGCAAAGAAATCGACTAATGGCAACGATGCGAGGCAGCAGCAGCAGTCAACGAGAGAAGTTGTTCCATTGGGAGAGAAGGTTCACTACAAGAGCTGCAAGCCTGTTGATCGATTCACTTATTTTTGGCCATCTCAAGCGTCTGTGAGCTTTTACACTGCCAGACAGCATTGGCAGCATCAGTTGCAGCAGCAGCTGCGACCAGAAGACAGGACAGGGACACAGGGGAAGCAGGCACAATTCTGTGTGTCGGTGGGTGATCAGCGCAGTGCAGACATGCAGACATGCAAGCAGGCAGGCAGGCGGGCAGGAGGAATCAGTGCTCCTCAACTGTAATGGCCATACGGCGCGCGCGGGATGGCCTTTGCCGGGTGCCGACAAGTCAGAGAAGCGACGGAACTTGTAACTTGTAGCATAGACAAATGGTAAAAATGTTCGCACAAGTTGCACTCAGTCAGTGCTCAATTTCACTCGTCACAGTGCTATTTGCACTTTGACTTGCTGCAAGAGGAGTGTGTTGTCGTTGCTTCTTAAAATGTCTTGTTAGTGAATTTAAACGCTGAAGAATAACTATAACGAAGGATCAGCGAAAAATCCGTCCGGTTGAAGGTGATGAAATAAAGCAATGTTGATAATCAATGATTTACTTTTAGATCACTTGTTGTCATTTCGGATATTTTGGCAATTTATTGTCATTTGCTGAAAGGCGTTTTATCTTGCCAAAACATTAATTCTGTTGTAAATATAAAACGAGCACGATGATGTGCCCGGGAATAGGCTTCAATTACTACATAATTTGTAGCAAGCAATTTCACTTAAAGTTGTACTTGCTTGTAGTTAATTTATTGGTGCGATTAATGTCAAGTGGTGCCACTGCCGAAGTGATGGCTGCAGTGAAGCTTGGCCCAATTGCCACAACAAGCAATTAGCGAGTGGGCAGTAGAAGTGCTTTATTTTGCCCAGTGACATTTGACTAATGTCTTGGTGATATTTGATGCCGCGTGAACTGTGGGAGCGGGCGATGTGAAGGGGCACTGTGGAACAAGGTTTGGGACACAAACAAAACAGCAAAACAACAATTGAAGCAAGTGAGCTGATAAGGGTAAAGAAGACAAGAATGTTCTTTATTTACATTGACCAATTGTTTGTTTCATGAAAGTTGAACACAGAGTTGAAGCTGTCAGAATAGACGGTAAAAAAATTGATAAAAGCGAGTGATAAACATGTAAAAATGCTAGTAAAAACAGATAAATAGCTTTTAAAACATCAACTAGTAAAACCAAATCCATCTTTTGAGGTTCTGCAGAAGACTAGCCATCGGATCGACGCAGTACTTGGCAAGATGAGGATGATAACCATGTACTTTGAAAAACTTTTCCTCGTTAAATAAGGGGTATTCAAATACTTGTGGAATGTCGTTAAATTTTACAGATTTTGTAGTGACTGGTGGTAAATTAGGGGGTCTTTCAAGTTTGGTTTTGTATTTAATGCAAGGATTCATCGGCAACTGTGAAAAAGAAAAATATTTTAAAACAAAACAAATACGCCACCTTGACGTCTCGGATGAAAGCTTTTTTACCAGAGATTGTATTGGCAGTTCATTTAAACTGACACTCAGCAGCTGACAATGTTCGTACTGTTCAGCGGCAACATGTCCTTTAGTGCTAGAAAAAATTCTAGTATCCATGATTGTGGGAAGCTTGGATAATAAAGTGCTAGTGATGTCTTATTGTAGAGGCCAGTTGAAGATGAGTATGAAATGGTTTGTAAAGTTTGTATAGAAAGCTACCACAGCCATTCAGTTCTTTTGAAGAGGTAAGTGACGGTAATGATGATGATCTTGATTGTGATCGGCTGTGGGATGAAGAGAGCAATAGTGCGACAGCAAGTAAAGTGTGTCACCAGAAACTAAATGCTAACTTTTCAACGACAAACGTTGTCACAAACGCTACCCCTGATAGCAGTTTTTCTCTTTTGGCGAGAGTGTGATTAGCGTAGCAAGTGTCAATTAAATTGGCCATTTGGCAGTGTTATTGTTTGAGTCAGAAAAGTTTAGATAACGAGAACGTCGTTTCCTGTGTTTTCATAACTAAAAAATGCCGAACATTTTGACAATATTTTTGAAATCACTGTTTATTCCTACCAGATGGAGACTATGAGATGGAGATATCAGCGAAAATAAATTTTTGATTTTTATTTCAAGTATTTGAAAAATGTGCCAATAGACGCAAATCTTTGTAGGTGTAGGCATTAATAAAATTATTTTATTGAGTTTATATTTACAATACAACATATAAAGAGCACATATAAATTAGAAAGAGGGAGAGAGAAAAAAGAGGTAAAGACAGACATGGTTGAGAAGTTGGGTTTGAAAAGAGGGAAAGAGAGGGATGCTAAAAAGATGCCGGAAAATTTAATTGTCTAGATGAAAATAACAAAAAAGAGATAGCTGAACTGATACGATGTCTCACTGCAAATTAGAATAAAATAAAAACAAAAGTAAGAAACTGAGGATTGTGGACTAGTGGCAAGAAACGATTTAGAAAAAGTTGCATCAGCTGCCATTGCCTACATGAATTGAAGATTGAAGAAAGAGAAGAAGAAAATTATGGTTGACTGAAGACAGGGCTGGACACGTACGGAGCAGGGTCCGTCATTTTCAGTGTGTTTCAAGTTCTACATTGAGCAAATTGCAATTTGTTTCTGGCATGAAAGGTATGGCCACGAGGAGAGATTTGAGTATTTGTACAGTGTAGTTGTGAAGAAAAGATAATGGAAAAAATGGAGAAAAAATGACTAGATTGAAGGATGACTAAGTACAGGGCTAAAAAGGTCATTGTGTTTACAGTGAATTTTGTTGAGATGTGTACCAGTACTCAAAGGCGAAAATATACAACAGCAATGGTCTCTGCGAGAAATTGGGAAGGGAGAGGAAGTTGGGCAAACTTAACAAAAAGTCAATCGGATTATTATCGATGCCGACGGTAACAGACTCAGCAAAACTCAACACAGCCAGCTGATGGTAAACAGTGTGTAAACCTTGCAATGGATGGCCAAGTACACAGCCATCTCACAAAGCCATCTTTCATCTTATGTACAGCAATAACTGGCAAACTGGTGGCATGCAATGGTAGTTCTTGAAGAAACGGTCTCTGAGCGAAGGGCAGGAACGCAGAGACACTGAGGTAAATCTCACTATTGAACAGGTTCGATCAGTTGGGTAGAAAAAAAGGGGTGTGTGTCAGTGTGTGGTGGCACTACTATGAAAACAGCATAGTGGCCACTTGGAAATTGAAGCAATTTTCAAGTACACGATAAAAAGAAAGAAAAAGAAAAAAAGAATTTGCATGTAGAAAGTAGTACAGAGAAAAGAGCTTTTCGCAGGGACTTTGACGATAGTTGAACGTTGAGCTCTGAACTATAAAAAAGCTGTGTTCAGGAGGCTCCAATGCAGGTGCTGAAGAAAAAGAAAAGGGGACCACGTGAATAGGACGCGACCATGACTGCCAGCACTTGAGCAGGCAGGTGGCCTGCAAAGTGGGGTCTGCATTCAAGGTTCGTCTCAAGGCGATGACGAGAAGGAGGAGAGATAAAAGGGGAAAGATAGACAAAAGAAAGTTCAATACGACGAGCTTAGAAAAAAAGTGTTCTACAGTTCATGAAGATTGACAATAGAAAAAAATTCGTTGATACATCGAGCAAACCGGCGCGGTTGCATCGGTGAGCTGAGGTCTAGTGGAGGTGAAGGTGATAGTGATGAGTAATACTAAAATTGCTAGTGATTCGGTGACATTGGCAGCTTGTGAGAATGACCGGTCGACGGCTTCCTTCCCCACCTGTCCGCTGTTCTTGCCTGTGCCCAGTGCCAGTGCGCTAGCTAGCGCATGATGGCCACTCCCTGGCGAATGGCATTCGGGTTGTTGCTCTCTCCGGCGCCCATCTCAATGACCGCCTCGCTCCGGTAGAAAGGCTGCCGGTGCACTGGCGTCAGCTGGCTGCCGCTCCCGTAGCCGGCATTGGAATTGGTCAAAGGCACTGAGTTTGCAGAGTCGTCCTCCTCGTCCAGCGTCGACTGACCGCGCAGAAGGTAGTGTGGCTGCTGCTGTTGCTGCTGCTGTTGCTGCTGACCCGGGTGGTGTATCATCTGAGCGGGCAGTCGTCCGTTGGAAGAGGGGTAGAGGTCGTTATCGGTGAGCACATCCTCGTCCATTCCCTCATCATTAAGCTCCATGGTGGACCGATGCTCAGAGTGGCCGACGACGCCCGACGCCTCCTCAGCCTCGTCGATGATGCCCTCGTCAATGTCCTCGTTGAGCAGCACGCCCGACTGGCCATTGCCCTCCAGTATCAGTCCTCTGGAGCTGGTGGCCGTCGCCGGGCGGTTGTAGTAACCACTACGCCGCAGTGTGCCCGAGTTGTACCCCGGATCACTCAAGCCTGGCTGCAGCTTCGGGTGAACGGCACAGTCCGGGTGGTGTTGCTGCTGCTGCTGTTGTTGCTGCTGCTGCTGAGACTGCTGCGACTGTGTTCCTCCCGGATGGTGCATGATCACCTGCTGACTGGTGAGCGTTATTGGCCCTGAGCCCATTCGCTGCTGCATGTGCTGAGGGTGGCGATAGGGCATCGTCTGGTGATTGTCGCCCATCATCATCATGCCCGTCTCGGGCAGTTTGCTTGCGTCCAGTGGCAATGTCCGGTACTGCTGCTGCTGCTGCTGTTGCATTCTGTTTCTAAAGTGACTCAGAGCTGGAGGCGGTGGCGGCGGCGGTATTGAGCACTCTGAGCCACTGCGCAGACTGTCTCTCTCCAGTTGACTCTGCGTGTGCGAGTAGTACTCTCCGGCGACCATTGGCGACTGTCCTCCGCCGCCCCCGTTAGGAGAGCCTAACATCATCTGCGGCGGCGTGGGCGTATCGGGTGAGTACTTCTCTGCCGAGTCGAGGTGGTGTCCCGAGCAGAGAACAGTGCCTCCGTTCGGCTGGACCAGTCCCTGTTTGCCAGGCCTGCGCTCAGCGGACGGAGGGTACACGAGGTGATGGTGTGTCGGCTGGTGGTGGTGCAGCGAGGTGATCTCCATGTCCGGAACGTAGCAGCCGTTCTCCTCCGAGTCGTAGTACGCCATACCGGGGTCCATCAGTCCGTCGTCGTCGATCATTTCGGGCTTGTGACGAATGGCATTGGCAGTGACAATCTTTCGGCACCTCGAGCCTGAGGAGGAGGACGCCTGGTCCGGATGCTCTAGAACACAGCCTCCAGTGCTTCGGTCCAGTGAGGTGATGGTCATTGTCCGATCGAGGCCGGCCTCCATTGAGTTCTCCTTTGAGCGCCGCATCTTGTACTCTCGTTTCCGTTGCTTTCGCTCTTCAATTTTACTCCAACAAGAGATGGTGATAGAGGCACACATGCCAAAGACGAGAGCACAGAAGACTATGAGAATGACGACCATGTGGTGAGAGCTAAGGTTGAGCACGCCCTGGCTGTCTGTTGTGGCAAAAAACAGAAAACAGTTTAGTCGATCAATTAAAACTAACTTCACAAATTCATACTTTCTGCACATGTTTGCGACTTTTCTTCATCGTATCGGTATTTACAATTCTCCACACCGTCACACTTGAGGCTGCCATCAATGCAGGTGGAGTCTTCACAGTCAAACTCATTTGGCAAACATTTTTCTAAATCAACAAAACAGCGTTTAAGCACATGGAAACAAACAGTTGACAAATATACGATTTCCTTACCTTTGTTTTTAACTTCTCTAAAGGCAGTAAAGATGATCTCAAATCCAAATGGAGTTGTTGGTTGAGGGCCCGTTTGAAGACTTAATGCATCTCTTCTCGCAAAGTACCGTATGTTTATATTCGTACCAGCCGACTTGAATGGCTCCGCCTGTGTACCACAAAAGCGGTGTTTTCGATCTTTATCATTTAGTTTGTCCTCGTAAATGTCGATGTAATTTGCTTCGCAGTTATTGGGAATACTTAATTTGTATTTCTTAAAGTTTATGTACATCTAAAAAAGTGATACAACGAGACTGTTAGTCAGGGGTGTTTGAGACTCAGCAAAACAACTGACCTTGTATCCTGGTGCCACGGTGATGTTCCACATGCAATCCAAGGACACATTGTTTTGTATTGAGTAATTGTTATACTCGGCAGGGATATCGCTCTGGAAGATGAATCCGCTTACGCCAGTCTTATTGAACCGACATTCTAGAGTTAGAGAAAACGAAGTATATTTTATAACTTTTTGTGATACAAAAAAACACATCAACACTTACCACCCGGTGGTTCTGGTCTTTTATCTGTGTCAGAGAAAAAGGATAGTAGAAGTTAAGTTAATAAAATTGATTTTTGCTAACAAATCAAACGTACTTTGATTTTGAATAAACGAATAAACGGCTCTAAAGCCTGAGTATTGGATACTGTCATCGGAGACAAAGCGAAGAAAAAGAAATCGATCACTGGATATAATATCGCGCGGAAAATCGGGCCCACAAAGTTTGTCAATTAAGGTAGAGTATCCAAAGGCACCATCGCGAACTTCGAGAAAATCGTATTCACAATTAGTGGCATCCTCAAGGTGAAACTGATCTCGAAACTCAATCTTGATTAGGTAACCAAATGGAGCTGTGAAGAGGGATAACACATTGTTTTAGAAAATCAAGTTGTGAAAAGTTTTCAAATACCTCTAATAACTCGTTGGCAATCGGTGTTGTTTATATAAAAATTTGGGTAGTTTGGCGAGTAGAATTCTTTAATGTTGTCGTTTCCTATGGTGAAGTTGTAGCAAGGATGATCAAGGCCAACATCGACAGAAGCTTCAAATGTAGGCTCGTTGGATATTTGCGCCTGAGGAAAGGCCACCTCTCTGTAGAGATAATGCTTGGGCTTCTTTGTACTGGGACTAGAGGCCAGTGCAAGGCTGGTGGTGCCCAGTGACGAGACTGCCGATGTCTGCATCGCTGGGTCCAAACGGGCACTGGAGATGAAGGCGAATCCCGCCGGGGGCACGGCAACGGCGGTCACTGCCGCCGCCGACTCTGCGGCGGCTGCGTTGACGTAAGCAAGTTCTAATGGTAAAGAAAAAAATTAAAGTTAGTTTAGGTAAACAATTAACTAAACTAGTTTTGGCAGACAGTTTTATATTATTAAAACTGAATCGGCAATTAGCTTAAACACAATCAGTGTAGATGAACCAATTTCAAATTGTAGTTTTAACTCATACACGCTTAACACATTTACGCACAAATTTTGAAAATACACACAAAACATTAGAAGTTTTGAAAAAAAAGATGTGCTGACTGAGTGCATAGTAGAAAAACATCGATAGCCTGGATACTCTTACTGACCACAAGCCGGCTTGATAAAGTGAATGCTTTGACAATTGTCAGGGCTGACCGATTCGCGGGTAGCAGAAAGACTGAAAAAGTCAAGTGAGTCATGTGCAAACAAATAGCAAAGCAATAAATTTCAATTTACGACCAATCGTGCCGAATTATAAAAGCCATTTACTGTCCTTCAAGCGTCATTGAAGCTACTGCAACCATTACAGTAGTAGTCGCAGTTTAAACAGATCCTGTAGACTTTTGTGCACTTAAGCAGTACGAGTAGGCGTAAGAACAGTATAAGAAAGAATTGAAATCCCAATCAGGTGCCGAGTGGAATAGCCAAAAGTGCTAGCGTTCTCAAGAATTGCCATTGTAATCCCGATCACACTTTGGAAGCTTTCACTTGGAAGTCGTATTGCATAAAGAGAAAAGCAGAGTGGAAACGCATTTCAAATCCCAAAACAGAATGGCAGTGTGCAAATCGTCTCTTCAGACGAGGATGCTGCGAAACCCTGTTCTACTGCTCCTCGGCAGACTGTTTGCTAAATTAAAAAGCAAATTATCTGTCAGTATGAGAATGGGCTGGTCGATTGATCTGCAGACAGATGGGCAGCTCTTTTTTGCAGTTCATCAGAGACAGGCCTTAGTTACAGCAAAGCTATGGGTTGATACCATCTAATCCAACATTAATCGATTGGAGCTGAAAAGTGAACACGAAGCCCAGTGGTGCTCAGTGGTGCCAAGCAGATTTATGAAGCACAGACTACTTCAGAGCCTTTCTGCCAAGTCTGTTCATATACGAGTGTCACTCGATAAGGCTCTCAAGTTGCCCTGAAGAATGTGAAGTGACGACCAAGGGGAACCAGTGGCAAATAATACCCATCTAATGAGCAATAAACCGAGTGGACACATTCACACACTAAACAGCAGCAGTAGCGAAACTGGACACCCAAGGACGTTTACTGGCCAGTAGCCTCCATCAGATGTAGTCACTTTTACTGTTGTTGCTGCTTCTGCATTTAATTGTTCACATAAATTAGCTTCCAAGTAAGAATCGACAATCTCGCCAGTTTCAGTTTTTCTAAATGACAAAGCAAATGACCGTGGCTAGTATAGTCAGCAACTGTAGTAGTTTTAGTGCACTGCAAATCCAGACTTAGAAAAGTGTCAGTTGAGCGAGCTGATTTATTTAGATATGAAAATTACGTTATGATTAATACAAATTAAACTCACTCACTAGGCGACTCGATTAATATAATGCAATGGGCTACAAGAAAAAGAGACAGCTACATGGTTTGCCATCTAAAGGCGCTGCTGCATCATCTCAAGCAATGACATAATATCAAAGTCTGTGCCTCGAATGGCTATACAGTCGATCAGGTTACCTAAAAGACAGAGCTGAAACTCGCAAGATAATAGCTTTGCGATTTTTAGTAAAAGCGACTCTACACAAACAAGTTAAAGTTGCTTTCACCAAGTTGCCATTCAGTAAATGTACTGATAAGGCAGAAAATCACAGTTAGCACAGTCGCCTAAGAAAACTGGGCATAATTTGTAACAGGGACACTGGCTGAATTGAATAAATTTGTAATTGCCTGTTATTGGAGATGATTATGACTTGATATGATGGCCAAAAAAGTGTACTAGATCAAATTTACATGTTGGTTTGCCAAACTAACTGGTGGAAAATAACTGGACTATATGGTTGCGGCTAAAACTTGAGTTTGTAAGTCGTTAAAATGATGACAAGACTTACAAGCAAATATGCTTGTGCTTCTAAAATGCTTACAAGTGCTTTTAATTGACTGAAAATCTGCATTGCATAAAAGATTGTGATCATAAGCGACCACATTTTTTGCTAATGAGAAAGGCAAATGTACAACTGTCAACTGTTAGAAGCTCAGTTGAACTTAGATGAACGAGAACATTTCTAAAAACTGCACCGCCATTTATTTTGTAGTGCTCAATTGTGCACGACCCATTTTCATTTTGAAACGCTGAGCAATAAAGAAAATTTGCCTAAGTGAAACTGATTTGACATCAGAAGAGAGTGTTCAAGCAGTAGAAGCTGAAAACCATCTCGAAGCTCTCTACTGTGTGCGCCCTAATGAATGGTGCCAGAAAGGAGGAGTGCATGTACAGAACTGCAAAGCAAACCCTGCCGACAAGACAAGAAAATGAGATAATTGCGATGATTAATTCGGCCCATTCAAACAAAGTGGTCTTGTAGCAATTATGCTTGTCATGTTCGGCACACGGCTCCTCGTTGAATGTCTGGCAACTGTTGGCGCTCACTACTGAGCATTGCCACTACTGTCGATTAGATCAGTTCCATGTTTGTGTCGCATGTTCCATCAGCAGTGCAAGTGTGAGAGTGTGTGAGTGTGTGTGTGGTGTAGTCATGGCCAATGGTAGCATCTCTTTCACTCTGGTTTCCTTCCACCGTCTAGCACATCGGCACTTGCTCGCCCACTTCTCCAGCAGTGGTGTCAATCGCTGAAAGGTGATTCATCATGTGCATCAGACGCAATCACCAGGCAAACTTCACTTAACCCGGGCACCGGCGACGAGTGCTACCACTGCCGACGCTGGCCGAATGATGTTGCTGCCTCGCCTTAGCCCAGCCAGTACACTTTTACTCTTAGCTAATGCCCCATCTCACTGTCTCGCTGTTCATTACCACGGCAAAAGGAAAAAGAGGCATAAGAAAAGCAAAGCGTCCACTGTCCTGCTACTGCATACGGCACCCTTCACTTCACTTAGGCTAATAAGATGCTACTTTGCGCTATCTAAACTCTGACCAAAAAAAGACTTCCTATCTAAACAAAAGAGTGAAAGAGAACGGGAATGAAGGACAATAATTCAGTGCGGGTAATTGTCAACTCTCTTCTTTCTCTGCCGTCGCGAGGATTGAATATAGAATAAGGCATCTCTTGGCTAACCCGTTTACTGGCGGTGCCACTGTCATTGCCACTGGTTTACTCTTAGTAATTTGAAATGGCACTAATTGCCACTAACAGCAGTGGACACAAAGCAATCACGCAGCCTAGAAGGCACAGAGAAGGGAGCAATCAGTGCACCACAGGCCACCACTCGTCAACTCGATACCCTCACCCGCACTCACTTTTCTCACTGGTTTTAATTATCTATGCACAATCGGGTGATTAGTGGTGCCCAGTGTTTGCCGGGAAGCATGCTTCGTCATGTCGATACAGTGTCCAATGCTGCGGTTCGGTGTCAGTACTACTGCAACTCAGTTGGGGTAGCTTCTAATGTGTAGCTCTGGCGTACTTACTTGAATGATAATCGTCTTGTAGACAGAGGCACAGAACCATCATTAGAAGGTACGATGCTAAGGATTGGCGCCAAAGTGCTACAATGGCAAAAAAGGAAAACAAGAATTAGTTACAAAAATAAAAGAGAATGAACGTAAAGGCGTATGGATTATCAGTTAAAGACAGCTGCTCAAACTAATTGCAATTGGCGCCAATGTTATAAATTAATTCAACTAAATAACTTGCACAAAACCAATCAGATTTTACTGGCACCTGTTTAATGTTAAAGTTAAACTGTTCAATAAACTTTTTAGTGAGTCGAATCTAGGACAACACCAACTACAAAATGTTTGCATTTTTCTAACACTTTTTACTTAGTGTCTAAAAAAGGATGTTTCCTGAAAACATAAATAGAAGTTCATGTAAAGTATATAAAGTAAAATGACAGTTGATGCCAAGTTCTAATAACAGCAGTTAGCAATAGCAATGACTACTGCTGCAGGTTCTTTGCCGTCATTGTCAAAATTGTCAACTGTAGCAAAAAATGTTTCAGTGCTTATATATACCTTGGGATCTGTTTACTTTAAATTTGACTGGTGTACTAAAACAGCATAAAATCTACAATGATGCGGTAAATTTAATTAACTGTAACTGGAGACACGCCAAAAGAATGAAGCTCATCTAGTAATGGGTTTGTTTACTGACCTTGTGTAAACCTATTCGCTGCAAGTAGAACCATTGAAGTGGTCTTTAGTGAGTCGGCCTCAACCAGCCGTCCAAATGGAGAAGAAGTAGAAATGCAGCGATAACAACATAGAGGGACAAAGGCAAAATACACGAGCTGGCGATGGCTGGTCAGTGGAAGGATACTGAAGGTATGCTGATATTATTCAAACAAAGGTTGACATGATTGAAGAGAGAAGATATGGAGAGAAGATAATTAACAGTGGGAGATAGTGGGTTGATTTGGCAGAGAGATTGTGCGCTCAGTGGAATAGACGGGTGGTTTGGTGGAAAAGATGAGTTGTCGAAAAAGATGAAGGTAGCTGCTGACGCCAAAAGACTCTTTTAACTAAAATAAACTCCGGTTCTGCAGGAAGCGTTAATTAGTGGCCCATCACTGCAACAGTGGAGTGAGTAATGCTCTCAGCATTTGCAAAACAATGAAGAACAGTGAGGAAAATGACGGCATTTCTCAGAGAGTATGCCTGCACCGGGAGTCGACTACCAGTAGCGTGTACAGCATTGCAGTCTTGAAGCATCGCTGATTCTGGCAACTTTGATGCAATGGCAACGAGTGATGCATAGGAATTCTGCATGGAAACAAAAAACATTGATGTTTTAGTAAAGTGAATAAAGAACTGTGAATGAATGTTCATTTCAATAAAATCAGAAGGGTTAATGTTAGGTTCTACAAAGATGGTCAAGTTTGCGCCAGATGGCGTCAGAGAATCTGAAATAATGAAAAAAAATCTGTTTTGCTGCTTTACCAAATCCATGGTTCATCGTTGGTCTTTGATTTGAACAACAAACATCATGTGCGACTTTGGAAAATCTATTCAACATTGACGACACACACTTGAGAGACTCATCTGAACTCACGCTTAAAGACCGACACACCGGCTGGCGTGTCTTCTGGTTGAGCGAACAAGGTAAGAGTGAGAAAGAGTGGCAATGTCAACGCTTGCTCTGCATAATAAATCATAGCAATGTGACGAGTTCACTGCTCAGAATGATCCACCCGTGATGATTACGGTGATTTTGCTGGTGCTGAAGAAGGGATAAGAGTGGTACAAGTGAACACTGCTCATTGCCGGCACATCAATGGTTCACTTGTTTCGGAATCGACCTAGAGCAGACAATGGTGAGATGCTTTGAAAGTCGGCACTTTTTGGGTCGATTCCTCACCGCACTCTCAAAGTGAGCCTCTCGTCAAGAGAGTGGCCCGCTACCGACACTGGCTCGGCACTTGGCGCGAGTAGATTTGTGCAGTTGTTGGCGCGTGTCGACATTGCTCGCTCTGGCTAATTGTTGTCTTCACTCGTGATCTCCCTCTTCCTCTTTCTCTCACTTTCTGTGCCACTTCTTGTGGTCTTATCTATCACTCACTATCTTCGTATCTATTATGTTTGCTCGTTATGTATTTCCCTGACGCTGCTGACAATCTCCTCTTTCACCGGCACACACAGACAGATTCGCTTGAGCATGGGTGGCTGCACTGGCTGCGCCTACGGCATCGTCGCCCTGGTATACTACTCTGGCAATATTAATTCAAATTAATTGCCCTTTTCTATTTATAGTGCATGGCTCCAGTGGCGGTGGCTTCCTTCTCGCTCCAAGTCAGTCACTTGTCATCATCCTCTCTTTTCGTCATGTTTCAGACTCTTTCTCTCGATGCATACTGCCTTACGCCTACGACGACGACAACGTATTCTATTCTCGGATGCGACCAGGGACTGCATCCGCAGCACTACTGCTCCAAGTCCGCCGCAAGTTGAGGGGCACAAAAGAAGGAACTTGAATCGTCTCTGTCATCTTGCCAAGATGTTTCAGTTGTTACACCAGTCTTTCCCTCTCTTTCTCGGACACATTCTTCGAGTGAATGAGAGCGAGAACGACGAATAAAAGCACACTGCAAGCAAATGTGTGCATTGATAGCACTTGGCCGCTCTGCAACTGCCGTTGCACTGCATCTGGCTGTGCCTTTTAATGGTCGTCTCTTTCATCGATTCCAAATGATCATTCAGTAGTGCGAGAAAAGCAGACTTGCTCTAGTCAGCTGTAAATTGGCTCCAGGCGGACAGTCGCGTGCTAACTGTTTTATTGCCAACCACAGCTCTCTTCCAAAGGGTTGCAGTCTGCTAACGGCGATGCATTTTCTTTTTTGCTGAATTAATTCTTTGTGATTTATTTGTTCATTCGCATTGACCATCAGCAGCCATTCATTAGGGAGACTTCTCTGCATGTGTTTATCTGTCATAATCACAATGAATGAAATGTGTGTATACTGTTTTATTTTCTTTCAGAGGACGGCATTGAAGATGCAGTACTAGGCAAAAAAAACATAGAGATAAATGAGGCAAACAAATGAACAGCACTGGGAGACATTTCTGGACACGGCTGCTCACGCTACTCAGTCAGAGGGAACTACTAGCCGCACTGTCATCACTGGCACTTGTACATGAGAAGAGTCCCCTCAAATTCTGTTTTGGGGTGGTTGTTCGTCCACAGTGGGACTGATGTTCTCTTTCTCTCTCAGCTCAATTGAGCCCATTGCCGTTGAGTGATTGTTGCGTGCAGCGAGTAAACCTTCCACTTGTGCCAATCTGTGCCCATCATTCTCCTTCACTCGTTGCAGCCTCAACAGCATTCGTGTCATCGCTCAACCTCTTCTTTCAGCCTGCTGACATAAATCTCACTGCAGCAAAGCCCACTGTTTCCTCTTGTGTTCTCTTTACTACTTTCACAAACTTTGTCTATCCACTTCAACACGTTAATGACTCAATTGAGCGAACATCAATTTGGTCTTCACTTAGTCAAACGGAAGTGTAGTCAGTAGTGATACTCGTCTCTTTTAATTGCTCTAATTGCTTCTGCATTTCATTCAACTCAATTGAGAATTGCCCAAGTTTTGTGCTGCTTTTAATGAAATTTTGATTTTTTAAGCAAAAGCAAGAGACAATAGCAAAAAGCAGTCATTAAAATAAAACCAAGCAAAAACGAATATTTGTTCAAGTGACACATTGTTTGCTAGCTACTTAATTTTGATTGTGTGCCATTTGCTAGATAAGTGAAAAATAATGCAGCTGAAGGTGACATTTATTGGCAATACGACTAAATGCAAACAGCCTGGTTTTGCACTGGTTTGTCGGTGCACTATACACTGTGCTGTGTTGTTCATGTGCGTTTTTGTGCTGGTGCTTCTAATGTTGCCCAAGGATGGGCGCAGAGTCCAGCGGAGGGTAGACTGAAAGGCAAAGAGGCAGAGAGTCAGTGGCAGTGTAAGCCAAGGAACAAGTGCATTAGCATATCATAGATCATTTACGGTGACACAGACAGACAGAGAACGAGAAGGCCTGAGCCACTCACGAGCAAATGATCAGCAGGCAGTGAGCTCAGCAAATGCGTGCTTATAGCTGGTCGTATCAAAGAGGAAGCAAGCAAGCACACAACCAGAGCAATGTGATTCTTTGGACACAAGGCCAATGATTCAGAGTTTTGCTGCTGCATCTGACGATGTGGAGTGTAATGGGGCAAATGTAGCAAAGCACTGGTACACCAGTCTTTCCACAGTTTGCTTCCTTGCTCATCAGCACTAGTAGGCAGCACACTGTTAACTGATTCTGTTCCCATGCTCACTGTCTAATGTGACTGCATGTGAGAGGCATTAATCTCCTTTCACTGCCGCCTTCACTGCCGCCGCTGCCTACACAGTGGCGCACAATTGGGCCGAACGCGCCACTGGCGGCAATCTCAGGCCAAATGACATGTTCTGCAGCACATCATCGATGATGAATAAGCCATATTATCGTTATCGTTATTAGTGCCATCAAGCATTGTTCCCGCCAAACGAATAAACGCGCGCGACTTGTTCAAAATGTCAGCAAAACGGAAATGGATAAAAAAAGAAACTTGCCCACGCCGGCACTAGCATTAAGTTCAAAGTCAGGAAAAGTCACTCTTCATTTCCATCGCATTTCTACTACTTCAAATGTTCAATTCTGCAAAGCAAAGCTCTGTAGTAGACTGCACTAACCCAAGAGAGCACTGTTTTGTCAAAATTAAATGCATTTGAGCAAGCGACTAGAAGTCTCTAGTTTGTAGTGATCGCCGCTGATCGGCAGACGGTCTGAATGTGTGTGTCTGGTGTGCACTGTCCGCATTTCGATCCATCTCACTATCCATTACCGCTGTCGGCTTTCACTGCTCGTTCCAATCTCTCTATTTATCTATCCATCGCCATTTAATTAATTTCCATCAATTATTTATTTCATATTTCTTTCATTGACTCGTCATTTCATTTTTACGCAGCCATTTATTATTATGTGAGCATGCTGGAAGAAAGCTATCTCTGAGCAGCCATACATAGTGAGCCACAGCGCAAAGATTCGAAAAAAGGTTGCTTTTATGTTTTCTTGAGCTATTGCTATTTCAATAAAGATAATGGTCAACTTTTAATTTGTTTCATTGGATCTGTCCAATACAGCAGCAAGAAGAAAATAGTTTTCTGAAGCTAGGTTCACCGACTACTTCTTTCTATTCAACTAATTTGCTTTTTTTCTTTCATTCTTTCCATTCACAGATCTACCGCAACTGAAAGTGACAATCTAAGTTCAAGTTGTGCCAAAGCACTAAAAGTGGCTGTAGCAGTATAGAAGTAGGCTACTAGGAGACTGAAGACGACGAGTAGTGAATCAAATTTGCAAATTGGCCTCCAATTGGCAGTCGTTGCTATTGAGCAAATTGATTTCAATTAACGCCAGTAAGGCCGCCTCAGACTGCGGGCATGCAGCAGCACTGTCACAGCCAATGCTATTCTTCACCTCGCTTCTATTGATCGCCATAATTGGCGTTTTGTGGCGTCGTATTCAAAGTTAACTTGGCCCGACGGGTCGCATAAAAGGAATAGAGTAATAATCTGTTTACAATTGTACCGATTTGCCAACTAGAAGCCACAGCCTGTCCATTGAAGGGGTCGTCGCTGTTCACTCTTCTTCTTTCATTTCTATTTCTCTTTATTTTCGTTTTTATTCTCCCTTTTCATTTTTTTTGCAATTTTTTTCATCGGCTCTGCCATTCATCATCGTCTGCTAATTTGCTCCTCGTCTCGTTTGGCCTAATTGAGTCTCAATGACATCAGCCCTTCACGCAGTTCTCGACACGCGTCTCTTTCACTCTTATCTTTGCTGCAGACCGGCCACTGCTTTTGGATTCCTCCGCCATTGACATTTACAAAGGGGCAGGGGAGGGGACCAGTGCAGGAAGACAGTGACCGTCCCATCTTCTCTTTCACTAGCTGCCTGATCGGTGTCGGTGATAAATGCACCGACAACAACTGCAGTCACTTATCTGTGTGTTTTCGCGCAATTTCACTCGATTAAGCGTTCCACTTAAGAAACTTAATGCTTTCAATCTCTCCAGTTCACTCTGCAGTTGGGTAAAGTTGGAGCGTGCCACGGGTGGACTCTTTGCACTCGAAAAAAGCCTGACATCAGGCGAGCAACTCTGGACACTGGTCATCTTCAACTGTGACAGTTTAGCAGAATTACTTGAAGCAAAGTAGTTTCTGGTCAACTGTCTGTATTAAAGAAAGTGGGCCTCCAGCAGTAGTAGCATCTGCATCAGCTTGGTCCAAATGTGGCCATCACCACAAAGTCACACTGATGGCAATCATCGTTCATCTCCTTTTCCCTTTCAATGCTCGTGTTGGTTATCATCTTGTTTTTCATCTTTTTTCAAGTAAGTTGACTGGAAACTTTGCTGCTACTGGAAACATTTACAGCTGTACATTCTCTACAACCAAAGCCACCGCAAAAATATTGCAACTGTTGAGCGCAAATTTGGGCAATAAAATACAAGACGACGGGAAACACTGAAAACAATAAATGGACATAGCTTGGTTAGGCAACAAAAATGAGAAAATTGCTAGTTTTGCTTTCACTGATCGGTTTATGCAAGGCAGCAAAGCGGCATGTGCTTCACTGCTGCTTGCTTAAACAGAAAAACTGTTTTCAAAATTGTTAGTGATGTTTGAAATAATTTTAAGGGATATAAGTTTTGCAACAAAAATGTACAAGATGATCAACGCCAATGTTTTAAAAAGTTACAGGCCATTTAAAAAATTAAGTAAAAAGTTTATACTCTAGATTTACTTTTGTTTTCGTTAATATTAGCATTTTTAGCATGTCTTTAGTATATTTTTTCAGTTACTTCTAAAATTTGAAAATTTTATTTGTATTGAGTGAAAGATTTGAGAAAATAGTTTCGATCAAAGTTTTGAGCACCAAGTTATCTTCACCTAATGCTTTCCGAAATGAAATTGGACAGAGTTAAAAAGATAATCAAGGCTATTAGCGGATGATTGGCTCTAGCTATTGCTGTTGCCTTATTTTGTGCTAGGGAGACAGTACTGGACTGTGTTGTACTGATTGAGAGCTACAAGAGAGAAAGTGAAGGCTGCACTTCAATTGAGAGCAGTGACGCTAGTTGATAGTGACGGCCAATGGCCAGTTCATGGTGGCTGCACTCGATTGATCGCTATCACTGTTTGCCAAGCAAAGACTGTCAGAGAGTAGGCCCATCTCCATTGGAATTGTCAGGCACATCACCATCGAATGCAATCATTTGCATGGTCGGTGCCGCAGCAGTCTCGAGGGCCAGTGGCTGATGGCGACAGTTCAGTCGTTGGCGTTGCTGCTGTTGCTGGTGGTGGTGGTGGTGGCAGTGACAGTCGTTCGGTGTCAGTAGTTAATGATGTTGCAGACATTCCTGGAATGTGTCCCATACAGCACCCGGGCACGATCTCACAGCTCGCATGGCAGTCAGACAAACAGTCAGCCAGCGGACAGGCGGACAGGGAGGAGGACTGTTGAGCTAGCACGCCGGTCGATGCGACTTTTCGAGTTCTCCACCGCCGCCAGTCCATTTGATGCTCCTCCACAGCCTTCTCCTACCCTAATTGAGTCCTCTTCACTTAGGCATGGCGCGATATGCCTAGAGAGGAAGATGTGCTAATGAAACGAAGCGCCGATAATGTACCTCTTCACTTCTGACTGAGGACCATGGCAGCGACAGCGGCGGCACTCAGCCCAGCACGCACCAAAAAAGAGAACTTCAGAATGACTATCTGCAAAGGGGGCACTGTTGAGAGCGGACGCACGCGCCGGGATATAATGATTAACCGTCAGTGGCAGCCTCTGTGTGCTAGCACAACAACGGTAATAGGCAGTATTGCCCACAGACTGGGTGGACGGTAGACGGACAGCAATATTGATGGCATACATTGTGCATCTTTGCGCATTTTTAGTAATTTTGTATTTTATCACACCTTTTCATCTTAGCAGTTGACTCACTTTATCTTTTATTTTGTTTAGTTATAGATTTATTTGCAATCGAAACTGCTGATATGATAAGCCTATCAGTGGCGTGCCATTAGTTTGTGACTGCTTATGAACCGAAGTCTAAGCAGACGAGTCATTCTCTCAGGGCAAAGTGTCTCTTTTTCTTTTTCGTTCTGGTTTGTACAGTTAAGCCGATGAGCAGTGATGTAAACTTTTGCACAGGCTCTTCAATCTCGATACAGACACTACGATATATTGACTTGACGGCAGAACTGTGTGTGTGTATGTTTGCAGTCTTTGCGCTTGCAGCATAATATGCATCCGGACATGAGCGTCAATCGATCAAACGTATGCTGCACTCCTACCCAAACTCGTTTGCTACGTTCACTTTTACTTTAACTGCCCTTTTTCTCTTTTTTCCTTTTTACTTTTTAAATAACTTTTTTTGAAAAGCTTGGTTAGTAGTGGCTACTACTCATACTAGCCATCAACCTACAGACATGTAGCAATTCTTTCTCTCTATGAACATTGTGTTCATCATTTTGCTTTCTCAGTACAAACACACACACACACACACACACACACACACACACACACACACTGTCGTCCTTTGACTTTTCTTACTTTTTGTGCTTTTAATTCCATTTATTTACTTATTGAAATACAATTTTAAATCTTTCAAAGTGCCGCCTAGACGATCCACAAAAGTAGTTGTAGTAAAGAGAAGACCAAAAACTGACTGAGAGAGTACAGTGTAAAAAACGCAGTAATGCACTAGTTCAGCCTGTCTGGAAAACACCAAAGAATCTTAATAGCTCTGCGAAGAAAGCAGGCAAAAAGTGAAGCCGGAAAAAGCAAAAGAAAAAAGAACGAATTTCAAAGCTTAAAGCTATTTGAAATCGAAGCACACTCTGGGTTTGAAAACTCAGAAAAGACTCAAAAAGATAGAATGAGAGAAAAAGAGAATGCTCACTTGAAAATGGATATTAACTCTGTTAGTAGCAGTGCAGCATTGTCTCTTCTCGTTTAGATTTTAATACAGATAGCGTCAGATAGTAGTCTCCGTCATCGATAGCAAGTCGTACTAGACATTTTTTACAATAAAAATAAAACTAGCAGCAAAAACAACCAAGTAGTGCTCAAAATGACACGGACCAGAGAGCAGTTTTCTGATGGCTACTCTCTCTCTCTCTCTCTCTCTCTCCTCTCTCTCTCTCTCTCTCTCTCTCTCTCTCTCTCTCTCTCTCTCTCTCTCTCTCTCTCTCTCTCTCTGCTGCCAAGTCATGCACTCATTAAATAAGATAATTTTTGATATTTATTGCTTTAAAAGCAATTTGCCTACTGTGAACGTTCGTCGGAAAAATAGAAACAGAAAATAAGAAGGCTGCACTAGAAGTGAATCGACACGACAAAGTTTGAGACAACAAAGTCAATAAGTTAAAGATGGATCGCTCACTGACACTTGCAATCACTGATCAAAGTCAATGCATTCTTCAATGACAGCTGTAGTGGTGTCTGCTTATTTTGATTAAAATTCTTTTCTCAATGACAGGCATCGGACGACTATGTGCATACTGAGTTTAAGATGGTTAAATTCTATATTTTTACTATTTTTAGTAAGAAGTTTTATATTTTTCCTTTTAAAATCTTTGACTGCATATTCACGCTGGACAGTTTTTCTATTATTAAACATGCTTTCAAGAAAGCATTAGGTGATCTATATCAATAAATACTGAACTTGCTCAAAAAGTGCTATCGTATCAACATCAAAGTCTAAGGTAAGTGGTAAAGCTGTACAAGCGCACTCCCTTACGAGGTTTTAGCACATTAAAATAACAGCCGTTGGCGTAAGCTTTACTAGTGCCCGTCATAGACTGCTTTTTCCTTTGCTCTTTTTATTTCAGTTTCATCATTTCTCTTTCACTGCAATCGCAACGGCACCCGTGTAGTCTTGGCTGCTTTGAAGCACATTTTCCCCATTATCTTTCCCACAAAAGCAACACCAAAACGGAAGCGGAACTGCTACTGGAAATAATGGAGCTCAAACGAGACATTGAACTGACTGTTGATAAGAGCAGCTCTAATGGACGTTTCTAGGCCACTGCTGTAGAATCATTGTCTTTTTTACTAACATTGTGGAAATGCCCAAGAAGAAGCGTCTGCAGACAAACACGACTCTGAGGCCAATTAGTGAGTGTGTGCAATGAAGAGATTGCACTGCCTGAGATTTGGTTTACTCACTAGGCTTCCCTTTTACCAGAACTGTTTTTTTCGTTTTCTCTATCTTGTCCATATTGTTTTCTCCTTGGCGAGCCCATTCTCAGTTAATCTTGTTCCCCATCTTTTTTTCTTATTCGATACGTTTAAGTCCAATCACTCTCTTGTTAACTTTTATTATCTTTATGCTCATATGCACAACACCGCAGTACAGTAATGTAACAAAGCACCAACTCGGTGATTAATTTATGTCTCGACTCGATGACGCAGAATCTTTTTCTCTTTTTTCTGCATCTATGTGCTTTTCCAAACAAAGTTGAATTAGGCCACTGGCTCGAATTATCCTAATAAAAAGATGATGCGCCTGCACTAATGTTGCGTCACTTGATTGTCTTCTGTCAGCGCTAGCCATTGAGCTAGATGCGCTTGATCGACTGTGACCGCCATAAAGCAACTCATAATAGACAAAGATATATTTTCCAATTATACAACTCTCAGCTACTGTAGATAGTAAGTTGAGAGCCATTGGTGCAAAAGAAAAGGGAATAAAAAAGAAAAAACGGACGACAACCTAAATTGAAAACACATGAAACAACAAAGTCAAGTAAAGTCAGTCGAGCAAAGATTCTAAATAATTACGCCTTAAAACTGTTTGACAAAATGATCATTTCATAGATTATGCTATTGATTGCGAACTGAAACACTCGTTATTTGAATTAAAAAATCAATATAAACAAAAAACGGAAGTGATCGACTGGCTAGTTTGCAGTTTTTCAGATTTGCTTGAACAGGGTATTACTTTTTCTATCACTTGGTTTAGGTTTTTTGTAGCAAATGGATCTTTTTTTACTGAAACAGACAATAGCAAGCCAACAGCTAGCAAAGTAGATGATGAAATTTAAATAGTAATGAGCACTAGCTGACTGTTGTGCATGTCAATAATTTCAATTATTGGGATGCATCAAAACTGCATTTAATAATAAGAGTTGATGCCAAAAAACCAGGGCAACACAAGGGAAGAGCACTCAACAAAAAGCAGTGCAAGACACAACCAAATAAAACACTTTGCCTTTCGTTAACAAGATTGATTTGGTAACTTTTAAGTTTGCAGCTAAGCAGTAAAAACCTTCGAAAACGAAGTCGACGACAAAGTCAGTTGTAGTAGCAGTGCTTCTCTCTCCAGTTGACAGCTTTTTCCCCCAGCCCATCCTATGATTTCATTATGCTAACGACCATTGCAGTCAATGTAACGGAATGCACTTTGTGCGTTTGTCACTGTGTGCGCTACTTTTTCAACAAGAACTGTTTCATCCATTGCAATTGCTCGTAAATAAACGCAGAAAACCTAACTGCGAGAGTGAACTGGGCGACCACCGCCACTACCATCACCACCATCAGCCTATGAACATCAGAGACAGTAGTGGTTCTACCATTCCTCTGTGTGGAGCACTGAAAAAAATGTCGATAGCCCAAGCCCTAATAATGTGGTCGATGAGCTAAATATCCGGGAAACGAAAAAAAATCAAAGTTTGCCTGTACAATAGCGGCAATGAGTTGTGCCCAGAAAACGACCACTGGGAGAGTGTGAAGGCGAGGGAGTAGTGCTCGACATTTCATTTTATTGAGGCACCGAATGAAGCAAACTCACTCGTTCGATGGTTTGACAAAGGCAAAAGCTAGTGTAGATAGGGTGAATGCCATCCTTGGCACCAAAAGCAGTCATATCGATTGCTTAGAGTCTGCACCAGCAAAACGCCTTGGCAGGACTTTTGTTCTTCCATTTGATGGTGCAGTGTATGACTGCTTTTCTCTTTCACCCACTACTTCAGTCGATGTATGAGCTTTTAATTTGCAAATGACACGTCGTAAAACGAGCAAATTTCAATAATAACCCTATTATGTGCTCGTGTTTTGTCGGCACTTTTGCCATTTATTAAATTTTTTTTTCAATTTGAAATACATTTTGTCTAAATTATTTTGAGTTAGCATTAATCTTGATCAGAATTCAAACGACAAAACTACTGTAGCAAAACTGCATCAAGTTTTGTTTTTTCAAACAATCTAGCGGTTTCAATTGAACAGATAAAGTCAAGCTTGCCACAAACTGCTGAGAAGTGCATTTTTACAATTTTTGAAAAGAGATTCTAGTAAAAACAACAAAAAAAAATTTTTAAACAAATAAAAGAAAGGTAAGAAACAGATAGTCACTTGAATCAGTTTAGATAGTCGTCCAGAATCAAACAAACAAAGCAAATAGTGAATATTCATTTGCATTTTCATTGTCTATAAGTTTACAAAAATTTAATTTTATGTATGTTTTACTAAATTTTAATAATAAACATAAGAATTTAAATATTTTATAAGTTTTGTTTTTAAAAATATAAAAAGTTTTTTTAAATAAATTAAAATAAAACTGCAAACTTTAAAACTTGCATAATCAGCAAATGAATAAAATTATTGTTGTCTACTAGTGTACTGTTTCTCTGAATCAATTTCAAACAGGTGCATTATACACTACGTTTCCAAAAAAATTACAATTTAAGAGTACAAAAACAAAAAAAATTTTTATTGAAACGTTCAAGTAAAGACAGTGTACAAAGAAAACATAAAAAAGAAGCAAGATGACAACGCTTATTTTGAAACGTTTAAAAATTTTTTTTAAATATGACTACTGTAGAGAGCACCAAAAACGATGACATGCACTTGAAGTGAAATATCACTGCTAAAAAAATGGGAAGTATAAAGAAGATTGTAAACAAAACTGACAATACAACAAAATTTAAAGTGAAGTTATTGTCAGAAATTTATTGTAAATGCTTTCAAAATGAAAAAAAATGTTTTTTGTGTTTTCCACTAGCTGTCACTAAACGTTTTTCAAAAATACCGTTTTTACGCTTTGTCTAAAACCAATAAAAACAAAAAAATACAAAATACTAGCATTTTTGGAAATGCTTAATAAAACAATCAACTGTTTAAAGAAAAAAAACATTTTTGTCGATTATGTTCCATTTTTTTCCTGCAACTAGTAAATTTAATAAAATATTATAAAAAACAATAAATAATAAATAAGGCACTTGTTGGTTAATTTTGTTGATGGGCACAATGGTTTGTTGGCGTTGACAACGTTTCTTGTAAGTGGACTATTCGAGACATATGGTTTACATAGCATCATAAATTCAAAAAAATTTATAAAAAAAATGTTAAAATTGTAAAAAGTAACAATCGTTTTATTAAATCCACAGGTGCATTATTGGCAATTAACGCATTTAGATGACTGTAAATAGATAACTGTAAATATTTTTTGCAAAAATTAAAAACATTTTTTTCTTTTTCAAAGTGTAATCACTTTGATATAAAAGTATCCAAATATTGACAATGCCTGCAGCTCCATATATTATCCTGTTTCATGATAGGTAATGCGCAGCAGTCAAATGAACAAATAAATTGCAATTTACTGTACTAGTCAAGTTTGATGAAATTTTTTACATTCTCTGTTCAATGCATCGACGTTCATATGTTTGAAGAATGCCATATTGAACGGCATTTCTTGAATTACCAATGTACTTTTGTGCGCACAACATGCTGGTAACCATTTTACCGTGCAAATCGAAAATCCCTGTTTGAAGTGTGAAATAGTCTGTACAGTTGAAAAGGCAAACAGTAAAAGTGGCGGTGTAGCAATGCAAATTTTTAAACAAAAAGTAATATTACTTTAAAACCAATACTACTTTTCAGTTTCTAGCTCAAATCAGACGGCAATAATTTAATTTTAAAATTGATAAAAACGCAATGGCAATTTAAAAAGAAACGATTACCAATGCAAAAAGAAAAGCTGCCTGTTTTGAAACCTGAACTTTTACCTTATTAAAAATACTTGCTCGCTAGCTAAACATGCAAAAATCTTGTTTTTTATAACAGTTCTTAAACGTTAAAAATATTAAATTTTTTTAGTAAAAACCTTATTACTTTTGAATTAAAAACCCAATTTAAAAAACTACATTTATCAAAATTTAAGCAAAAAATGATTAAATTTTTTATAGCGTGCAATAAAAACTGTGGTTAGAATAATTGTCAATGGCTAATTGAATGAATCCAATCAGTTTTCAGCAAAGTTGCAAACCAATTCTTTAGAGACACATTAATTATTGACCTTGCTGACAAATCTAAAAAAACGATACCAAAAGCAAAATAAGGTACAAAACTAGTGAAACTAAAAACCTAGAAGGTTTTGAAAAGACAATTACTTTAAGCAAAGGTTGTTCTAAAGGGAAAACTGCATTGATTTAGTCAACGAGGTTCAATGCACTTTTTTTACAAACAAAAACAAAAAATAGTGATTGAAATAGTTACAAAAAGCATTGAGATGAACAAACGCCAGTAAAAAATGTTTGATGTGAAAATCTTTATATGAAAAACTGGCAAAACTATCGACCGTTTTGACTGGTATTTGAAATGTACGTAGTTAAATGTAACTTATTTTACAAACCGTTTAATTTGGCACAAGTAATAGCTACTGTAAGGCATTGACAGGCAAGTCACTGCTCTTAGTTTGGAGTGTAAATCAGCAATGCGGCAAGTACTTGATAAAACTTAGGACAAGGTCATAATTGTAAACGTTCAATTTTTTCCTCTTTATCGATGGCGTTATGACATTCACTGGATCTATCAATTTGCAAAATTTGCAGTTAGTTAGTTAATATAACTGCCCATAATAGCATTTTTTGCTAGAAACCTAAATTAACAGACAATTATTATAGTTGTCAATATTAGAAGTAGACAAAATATGGAAAAGAAAGCATTGAAACGGGTTTGTATTTAAAATTTAATCAGCAAATACAAAATGCACAGTTCTAATGATGCTTTGCACTACGCTGGCTGCTTCATTGCAATTAAATTTAATGGTTACTTAATATTGAATTGAAGATACTAAGAATAAGAGGTCAAAAACAGATATATTGAAAAAATAAAAAGAGTCTAAACGCAAAAACATTTTGAGTGACGATTGCAAAGCAGTTAAAAAGTGACGCACAATTTCCATTTTATTGGCCATATGAGGTTTCTTCAAATGCTTTTGCGCACATTGTACTAAAAAAACTTAAAAACTAGAGCCAGTTTTGCCCTTTTCTTAGTAGGTATGAGTATGTTTGGTCAGGCAAACAAATGAACGCATAAATAAATCAGTGCAAAATAAGTCAAGTGTTGTGCTTTCTCCTTTTCCCTTTGCTTCGTTTCACTACTCATTGCTAGTTTAGGTGTATTGGTGCATCACAAGTAATGATTAGTGCAAAACAGACATAATGTGTGGAAAAAACGAAAAAAAAGACCACAAAAAACATGGTCACAGATGACCACAAGGCACCATTTGGTGAGCGACACAACTCCTGCTAAGCAGTTTTGGTGCCTACTGAGGCGCCAAAGAACACCAAGAAAAGATCGCTTGCCGCGCTGCGACAGCAAAAAAGCAACTGATCGGGCACAGCAAACACAACTCAATTAATAATAGAAACGCTCGAAATCTTGCAGATGAAAGAGAGTGAGGACACCGAAAAACAGTGAGTGGCTGACAACAAGACAAAACTGGAATAAGTCAGCAAGAAAATTGTAGTAAAAAACAAAAACACCAAGCAAAAGACTGACTTTTGGCAGTTTTCTTAACCAATGATTGCCACGCTACACACAATCAGAATGGCGAGTGAAGAACTATTGCTCAGATGTTGGCTAAAGCAAAAAAGGCAAATGCCTGTAGCAGCTCACAGCAAGAGCACAGACAAATGTCATAATGATTTATTTGTTTGATAATCATTCAAAGCAGACACACGACACGGACACACAGTACGAAACACCAATTTGAGCAAATGAAGAAAAATCGTTTCGATATGCTAGCCTACTTTGTGGAGAACGATAGAGAACATTGCGACATTGCACTGGTTGAAGAGCATGCTTGTTTTCTTTTTTTTATTTTTTTTGTTTGTACGCATGCAGTGACGTTTATTGAAGAAAACCAGTAAAATATAAAATATTTAGTCAGCCAGTTTACAGATCACATTAAAGTGCGTTTACTTAGATTGGCTGTTTGAAATCTGCTTAAACGTCCAGAAAAAAATCAAGAATAAAATGACAATGCAACTCATAAAAAAATCTATTTAATTGCTTTTGCACTAATAGACAATAGGTAATAAATAACATTTTTATTGAGCAAAGCAAAGTGATGATGTAGCCAATGATGTGCAATTTTGCAATGAATAACTAGCAATGTCAAAAGCAATTCTCACATTTTAATTTGTTTAAAAAGTTGTAATGTATAGTCAATCAAAATAATTTAAATACTAAATTTTAATGCAACATAAAAAACATAAAATAAAAAACATTTTGTTGTCATTCAGTAAAAAGAATTGTAATTTAATCCAAAAGTTTAAAACTAAAATGAGTTTTAAAAAAAATTATTGCATTAGCAGTTTTGTTGTTTTGTTAAAATAAAACTGTTTTTATTAATTTTTAAACAATTTTTTTATGTTTTTTGAATACCAAACAAACACATTTTTGTTTGAATTCTTCACAAACATTTTGTTGTAAATGAATATGCTAGTATTGTTCAGTGGTTTTCCAATTATTTGTCATCAGTACCAGCTAAATATTAAGGGGGGACAACGCACACATAGCAACTTTTTTCGAATTTTTGGTTTTCTTTTCAAATCAACAACTTTTTTTAGCAAGATCTTGAATCACGCAGGTTCCATTATTTTCAAAACAGGTAATACTAAAAAAATGATCAAGGTGTCAAATGAAAGATGACAAAATTATCTAGATTTTGTCTGGTTCGGATTTTTAAATTTTAACTTTGTTGTATATTTAAAAAATATTTGAAATCTTTACAGACTCAGTTTTTGTCTTTCACCATCATTCAAAAATCATTATCTGAGACGTCAAACTACTTAAAAATATTCCGAGTCAGACAAAATCTAGATAATTTAGTCACCTTTCATTTGTCATCTTGATCAATTTTTTGGTATTACTCGTTTTGAAGATAATGGAACCTAAATGGTCAGAACATTAGTGTCGTTACCGACAACGACCCACTCATCGGAGGACCATAGTATCAACACAAAACTGTTCTACATGAAATTCTTACCAATCCTTATTAAGTACATGTTTTATGAACATCATAGCCACCCCGAAATCAAAATTTGAAAAAGCAGTAAAAAAGTGCGCGGTGTCTCCCCTTAATTTTAAATTCATTTTGCAAACATTACAACAAACATCACAACTATTTACAAATACAATTTTTTGTTGTGTTTAATAAATAATTGCAAAATAACTTTGGTTTTTAGGAAATGTGATTAGAAAAACTGGGACATTTTGCAAAAAACTTAAACAACTTCATTTATGAACTAAAAATAAATGATTTTAACAAATGAGTAATTTATTTTACTGATTACTTTTTTGACAATAAATAATTGCAGTAAAGTGAACTATGAAAGAATGCGTCAAACAAGTGTGCTTGTTTTATTGACTGTTTGTAATATTGAAATATAAATCAAAAACATTTGCACCCGTATAACTGAGACGTTTTACTTACAAATAGTCAAAAAATTTATCAAAATATACTTTTGATTTAAAACAATTTAAGCAAATAGCTGAACAGCCAGGTAGAGGGACATTTCATCGCAACCATTTCATCGCGAGCCATTTCATCGCAGACATTTCATCGCAAACCTTTTCATCGCAGCGTCATTTCATCGCAAGCCTTTTCATCGCAACTTTTTTGTTAATTAAAGTAATATAGAGGGGGTCTGGGGGGGCCTAGGAGCCCCCCTGGGGGGGGGGGGTGCAGGGGGGGAGCCTAGCGGCTCCTTCCCTGCTAACTTGCATGCGAACAGCCAATACAAGTCAATGAAGTATCAAATAGATCAACAGAGATACTCAAACATCAAGCAGCAAAATTAGCAAATTAAATAAAAACAAATGAATAAATCGATCAAAAGATTCAGTGTAAATGAAGTAAACAAATCGATGGATGTTCGAGTAAGTTAGCACAAAAAACTATTTGAGCACACCCGCCACAACCGTAAGCAGCATAAGAACCTAAATCAGTTGTGAGTGCTGTCTAAAACAAAATGCTGCTAAATGGTCAAAACAACTATTACCAATTAGCAAAAGTCCTTGTTAATTAAGGCAATCGGCATTGCAATTGAAAAGCTCAATTGCTCGATCACCGTTTTGGCGGTTGCAAAGGTCGTTCTTCTTTTTTTTGAATACGGCATGTTCAGTGAGTGGTTGTTCTTTGTGTTTGGCAATCCAAACAGAAACACATGAGGGCAGTCAGCAGAAAAAACGGAGAAGAAAAAAGCTCACCACTCTTTTGAACAGTTCACCAACTCAAAATTCACCTCCATATTGATGCTTTGTATCGAAGTGCAAAGTGGCCAAAGGGAACAGTTCGATGTTGCAAAATTGTTGCTGTAGCGTGAATAATCGACGTACTAAACTGAAAAACCTCAATGGAAAAGCCAAATTAGCTACAGCAACAAAACATTTGCTGCCCTACCGGCAAAAAAACTTGGCAAGTAGACTCAGTGTACACTATACGGAGAAACATTGTATAGATATCTACTATTTGCAACTGTTCATTAAAGAAGACAATCACTTTCTTTGCCAGTGATAATCATCATTAAATTTTATCATTGTGGTGCTATTACTGGCCACTAAATTCGCCTTTGCCTAACTGCTTTTATTTTGATGAGTAAATACTTTCAGTTAGCTAGTCCAGTTAGCTAATCAGCATTGTTGCTTAATGTGTGGCTATGCTTGACTGCACAGAAAAGCACTGTTGGATAGCAGGCGGCAAACACCAGAACCAACAACAAACACCCATTGACTCAAAATTTACAACGGCAACGCCAATAAAAACAGCGATAGAAAAAATATCAAAAACAATAAAACGCCAACTCAATTCTTGGCAATCAATGGTTGGCAATATCAAACACAAAAATGTACAGATAGATCAACAAATAGATCAATAGCACCAAGAAATGAAATCAACTTAATTAATGACTAATCTGATGGCGAATGGCAATTTGCAAGAGTAATATGGGCTTTGTGATAATTAAAAGCTAACATAGTCAGCCGGGAGTAACGATTAGTTTGTGGCAGTGATTAACCGTTACTGGTTGTTTCTACTCAATGCATTTCAAAAACAATTTTACAATGTTTAACAAAAAACAATTTTTTACAATAACAGTAAAAATATAAAAAATTTTTTTGCACAATTGTTTAAAATTAATAAATAAAGTTAAATTTTATTATTTTGTTATTAAAATTAAATTTTTTAACACAAAAAGTATTTTAATTTTTTTTCTTTCTTATTCAATACAACCCCTCAAAGTTACCTTTGCTACCCTGTATACAGGGAAGGTGGCCCTGGTCGAGTCCCGGTTTACAGACCAGATTTGGTCCCCAGAACAGGCTGGGGGTCGCGGGGGGCTTGGGGATAGATCATCGGGAACACCCGAAGGTGCTGGCGGCCTGACCAATGGGCCTGTCCCGGGAGGCAAGCCTCCCCCTACTCCTCCTCGCTTGGTGGGGAAACCGGAGAGCCCGGAGGAAACCACCGCACACGAGTCCATCAGCTCAGAGAGCCTCCGGCACACTGTCGCAGTTAATCGCTAGGTGTGTGCCACTATCCGCCAGGTATAGCAGCAGCTCGAGTGCCCGCTCACCACAAGGTGAGTCGGTTTAGCTCAGTGAGATTGCTTGCGCAAAGACGCCGTAAGCCTGGCGCCATCTACCACCCAGAGACTACCACCCTGTCCAAGACAGAGAAGTCGCCCACTAGGATTCAAACTCACGAGCCACCTAGAGAGAGGACAGCGACAAAGCCGCTCGGCCATACCCCCCTCTCCTCACAAAAAGTATTTTAATAAATAATTAAAATAATAAAAGTAGCGGCCACCAGGACGCTGGTGCCGTGGCTTTGCTCACGCAAAGTTCGAAACCTCTGTAAATGCTTTATAAGCTGCTCCCTCTACCATTAAATGTCAGTCTGGACTACGTATGCTTGTGTTCATCCTCACTCAGCGCTTCTTAAACCAATATTTCCGATTAAAGTTTTTTTTTAAAAAAACTTTTTAAAAAGTATTATATTAAATTAAAACAAAAAGTAACATTTACAAAGTTTTAAAAATTAAAATACAAATTTAAAAAAATTTAGCACAAATCAAATTAGTGTGCACAAAACGATGCTTATAAGATGTTCTCAAATAAAACAAATTTGCAAACAAATGCTTAAACAAAAGTTTAATGAAAAACTGTTTCAATGAGTTTTTTTGCACAAAATTTTGCACTTTTGCAAAACAGAGAGAAAAGTGATAAACAGTTAAAAAGCTAGAAAAAAGTAAACGATAGCAAGACATTAAAGAAAAAACGTTAATGACTTTTAAATCATTAACAAACAAAAAACATTGATGCTAGCGAAAAAACTACTACTATTGGGCGGAAAAAAACATCAAAGGATGAATCAAAACATTGGCAAAAAATTTAAAAAGTGCTACACAATTGAGACACAGATAAATCAAGTTGCTGAATCTTGCTATCTTTTTAGTTATGTTAGTACGTAAAACACTATGATGCTCAGTAAGGCGCTCATACAATATAGTTGTGTGCAGTGCACAGTATCAAAACTCTCAGCTAATTAACGTTGATTTAATTCACACAAATGCCATTATAATGATCAAGGGTATTAAGAGAAAAACTAGAAAAAACAGAAAAACTTCTAAAAATTTGAAAAACTTGTCGTTTTGCCAACCCAATTTTATGTTTGTTTATTTTAATAAAATGAACATACAACCAATCAACCAAAGTATACAAAAACCAAAAATTGATGCTTTTCATTAAACGTCAAATTTTTTAAATAACATTTTCATTGTTAAAAAATCAATAACAAAAAATAAAATTATTTTATCATCAGTTTTTTAAAAACAATTTTTTAAATTTTTTTTAAAACTTTGGTTCAACAACAAATAATAATTACTAAACTAAAAATTTTTTTTGCATGATTTTTTATTTATTTATAAACATTTAAAAAATAAAAAAATCTTTATATGTTGCTTAAGGCGAAGGAAATATGACATCAGAAAAACAACTATTATTAGCATTGAACAACATTGACATTGAGCCCATTAACGCTGTTAATAATAATAAATGTAACTAATATTTAAATATCAATAAAACAAGTATTGGCAAAAAAAAGCAAAACTTTAGTGCAAATAATGTCATCTAAGAGCAGTAAATTTTGCTACTAAAATTTGATATAATCAGAGAATGTGACAAAAGTAAAAATTAAAAAACATTAGGAAAAATAAAAAACAAAAAAAATATTAATAGTAGTGATATAATATTTGCAGTTGTTTGTTGCCGGCATCAGACTGCAAGTCACTTGACTGCAAAATGTCATCATGATTAGTTTTTGAGCATTAATTTTACAAAGAGTAAAAACTGTTGTTGCCACATTTCCATTTTTACAAAAAACTTGATTAGTTTTTTATTTGTTAACAAATGACATCATTTTTAAAATTAAAATTGTTTTTTAAATAGTTAATTGTAAAATAACTTTTTACATTTTTTACTTTTTTTCTAAATTAAAATGCGTCAATTATTTCTAATTAACACAAAATTTTTGTCATCATTGGTAAATGTATTACTTTGATAATAACAAATTAGATTTATATTTTTCAGTTAAATGTCTTTTTTGTACTAAGCCACTACGCGTGCTACATTGCTAGTAATGAAAGCAAACTTTCAGCGACAGGAGCAACAACGGCTATGAAACTTCATACTGTTTTGAATTTTTTTTGCATTTGCAATGCAGCAAAGCTAACCCTTAAAGGGATTCAATTGGTAGAAGTTGTGTAAGAAAGAAAGCAACGGAGAAAACTTGAACACGGCTGGTTTGACACTGACTGTTGCAAACACACATTCTTTTTAGCAAAAAAAACATTCAAGTTTAGACGGGTATAAAATTGCAGAACGCCTGCTCAAATGGTTCTGTCGTTCAACTGACGAATGCACTAGTGCAACAGTGCAATAGTAATTTTTTAGCAAAAATAACAGTAAAACAGCACCAGCCATTTTTAAACAGGTTGTGCAGGCAAAACGGAAACAGATAACTAAAATAAAAAAATGATTACCAAGTTGATCTTGTCAAAATATCAGTTTCACTTGTCTATTAGGTGCCCTTCAGTGGATGCCAAAGAGAAAAATGGCAGCAACAACATCGGTGTTACTGGTGACTGTTAATCAGAAACCAATTCTAAACGTTTTATTTGCATTTACAATTTTTTTCAAAAAAAACAAATAAAGTTTTGCATGAATTTTTGGTAAAGAAAAAAGAGAAGGCTTAGTTCACTGCAATGCACAGACTTATTCCACAGTGTGTGTATCATCCTGTGTAACACACATTTAATACAATGTATTGTGTCTGTTTTACCATTTTCATTAATATATAATTTAAGTTACAATGAAAACTATTTTACAACCAAATAATCAAACGTGTCTGCGCAAAACGGGCAACTTCAAATTAGCAAAGACTTTTGGTCAAGGGAAGCTTTATTGTCGGGATCTATCAGACCACTTGAAACAGCACTTTGCTTTGCATAAATTAGTCTTTTTAATGTGTTTGACTTTTTTATATTGTGTTTATCAAACACTGTCATTTTTAAAATAAAAATTTTTTAAACAATGGTGTTTTTTGCAAACTTTTACTGTTGCATTATACAAATATAAAAATTAAAAGTTTGCAAAATTAAGTAACAATTTGATTATTAAAGTTTTACAACATTGTATAGGTAACCCCAAAGTTATTATGTCAAACTTTAGTTAGTAGTGATTTGTGTGATGTGTGTTTTTGCAATTTTTTCTGTGAATTTACACAATCAGTAAAAAATGAAATATTTAAAAATTTGTCCAGTAGAAATGTGGACAATAAAGTGGGTGTTGTGTAGTGATAAAAGTAACATTAACACAAATTCAAAATTAAATGTCCATTTATTGATGGCTTTTGTAAAAAGAGTTTTACCGTTATAAACGGCTTTGTCATGTGTGTGAACACAAAAACCAAAATTTGTGTTCTAAAATAAATTTGTCATTACGCAAAAAAACGCAATAAAAATTTAAATTTACTTTTAGGCAAACGTAAATACTATCAATTTCTAAATTATTTTGTGATTTAAAATAAAAGTTGTTTTGAGCAGCCAGTTTTATTATTAAAGTGCATAAAAAATAAACTCCAACGTTGTTAGCTTAGTGGTTAAAGTCATTAGGAATGACGCTTGAGTAACGGGATTCCAGAGTTTGATCACTGACTGCGAAATCCCACTGAGGGATTTTTGAGTAGATTTCAGCATGACCACAAACTCAGTTTGCAAAATCCGTACATTGAGATAGAGGCTAGTCTTCTTTGGTGAACCGGCCACCTGCCATAATTTCCATCAGTTTTTTGGTTGCCAAGCATAACACCGCACAGGTGAAAACTCAATTTGTAACTGGGCTCGACTTAGTCTTTACCACAAGGAGAAGTTGTGTTAACCGTAAATGTATGTATGTGCATAAAAATATAACACATTTCAAATTAATTTTTTAAATTAAAAATTGTAAAATTAAAAAACTAAATATTTTGTTAAAGTTTTGTATATGTTTGTTTTAATTATAATTAAACAAATTAAAAAACAAATTTTTAATAAATTTGTTTACATATCATTACAAAAAATACTAATCGTCAATTGTGTATTGATAAAAAAATAAAACAAGATAGACTGCTTGGCTGTTTAAGTGTCAATGTTGCTAATGTGCAAACTGTTGTTTTTAGTAAATAACATGCTATTGCTTAGCTAATACATTCTATGATATAATCGAAATACAACAAGACAGTACACAATTAAAAGCAAAAAGCGAATAATGACGAATTATTTACGAGCAGTGAAGCACAAATTTTAGACACACTGAAAAAAGAGTAAAAACATAATTGAATTTAGACAAATTGGCAGGAGAAACGACAACTGAAGAAAACAGAAAATGTAAAAATAAAAAGAAAAAACCTAAAAAGAAGTCAGAGAGGAAATAAGCAAAAGATACTGTCAATCAATTGATTTTCTGAAAACGGTTGGTAGACTGAGTTTGTGCAGATTAAAAAAAGTTTAGTTGTAGTAAGTAAACCTAACACTAAAACAACAAAAAAACAGACACAAGAGTGGGCGCAATTTGCATTAATAAAAAAACTGAAAAATGTTTTATTTAAGGCCAGACAAGGAGACAGGCGGCGCTGCACTCAGCGTAATGCATTGTTTACCAACAAATGAGTAATTTTCGGATTGCGATAACTCGGTCAATTCTTAAGCTAAAATTACGTTTATGGTTTTAAATTGAAGCTAACGAATAGGCCGAGGGACGCATCAATCAAAATATTTTTAACTGCTTCTAAATTTTTTCAATTGCAATTTTAGTAAAAAACAACTGTAAAAATCAGACTTTTTTTAGTTCAACTTGCAATTGAAAAAGTTTGGAAGCAGTTAAAAATATTCTGATTGATGTGTCCCTCGGCCTATTCGTTAGCTTCAATTTAAAACCATAAGCGTAATTTTAACTTAAGAATTGACAAAGATATCGCAATCCGAAAATTGCAAATTTTCTCATAGAAAACTGCTGGAGCCGAAAACAGCGCGGCTTGCCTCCGTGTCATGCCTTAAATAACTGAGGGTAAACTCTAAAATACATTATCTTCTTTTTATAAAACATTTGTTTTTTGTGAAAAACTATTTTTATTTATTGTACTTGTTAATTTTAAACACAAAATAATATTTATTAGATGTTTTTGGTTTTAATTTAAAACTTTTTAAAACATATGTTTGTTATACCAACAAGTTTATTTTGTATTTGAAAAACAAGTATTACAAAAGAGATTTTACAAAGTTTACTAGTAGTTAGTGAAATAAAAAACAAAATTGAGTATTGCAAAAAAACTGGCTTTAAGTAAACTTTGAATTAAATCCGGCAAAAAGCACGTTTTCTTGAAATTTGAAAATGGTAATAAAACAATAAAGTTATTATTATTATTGATAAGTTATTAATGAAAATTAGTTTTTAGTAACACATTGCTGACTTATACAAATGTTTTTTTAGTAATGATGACTAGAAACAGAAAATGAAAGAAACTAAAGCAGTACTGTGTAACAATACAAAGGAAAAACTTTTGCTTAATAATTAATCAATGGTCTACCTAATGGAAATGGCGTACCAGCAAACAATAAAAGGCAAACAAATAGCAAATGAGTGAGCAGTGATGGTTGTAGCTATGGCGGTGAATGAGGTGATGTTACGATTACTGCATTTTTTGAGCGAGTTCGACGCACAATTGCCAATTGCAAATTGAATTGCAAAACGCATCTTTGCAAAGTGTGGCTGTGTGGGATGGCTGTGGTGAAGTGTATTATGATTTGGAACTGCGCGAGCGGCACTTGGGAGACGTACAAAGCAAACTTTTACTATTTTTCTACTTTTTTCTGATGCAACAACAGCATCCATGACTCTGCACAATTGCTGCAAAACACAGTAATCGAATTAATTTTTATTTTCTATTCTCAGCTGGCAAGCAACATCGAAAGACGATGAATGGCTCTGTATTACTGAGTGCGTGCATAGCAGTAAAAGAGCGCGCCTCAGAAAACCCAAAAACAATGGCCACGTTCGCATCAGCAGCAGTGAAGACGCAGTAAAAGATGCGGCTCAGCTAACTGCTCAGTAGACTTCAGTGCCTTCCAGCCGCCACACTTTGGCCAATGTGTCGAAACATGATTACGAGTGGCCATTAGAGTGCAAATTAGATAGCTCCCACTTTGCCTGCCGCTTTGGTGCGCCATCAGTGAGCCTGGTTAATCAGCCCAGACAGCAGTCCTGAGTGTAGACACATCAGTAATCACGGTGCTCAGTGGCCTTACTGTGCACAAGTTTGCTGCTCAAGTGTTCACAAAAAGTAGCCTCTTAAAGTGACCAAGAAGTAAGTTGGCAAGTGCAGAAAAGATAAAACTCAATACCTGGAAATTCCCAGCACAACAAATGGGCAATTTTACGTGCAACAGAAACAAACAAGTCAATGAGAATGGTTGATGCCAATGAAATTAATTGAAAGTAATCACACTGCAACTTGCAAAAAAGCACTGTTTTTTCAAACACTCTTGATGCATACAAGGTCAATTTTAGACATCACTAACTATATTAACAACACAAGTACTTTTTTGGCAACCTATAACCTGAAAAGTCTCTAGACGGTCATTGACAACACCAGTATACTAATTTTCTATTTTCGCAATTATAAACAAACTTATTCACTGCATTCAAGTACTATCAAAAAGTGAACTATTGAAAAATGCTACAAAATCTAACTTCCCTAAAAAAATGATGTTTCTCCATTTCAACGCACTTTTTTGTTTCTATAAATTACATCGTATAAGATATCGAGAAACTGTTTTCACACAACAAACAAGCAAAATAGCATCTTTCAAATAGTACTAAACTTGAGGTGATTCAAACACCAGGTGCATTTTTAAGATCATAATTTCGAATTTTCCGAATAAGTTCTATACGATTTGTTTTGACTCTAAAAAATACACCTTGAAAGTTACCGAGTTGCGGTTTTTGCCTAAATACTTAGCTTACGGATACCTACTTACTGGCGTTAAACTCAACAGGATTTGACGTTTGAGAGTAATTATTACGGCCAGTTAAAAATTTCATATATTAATTCTATATGATTTTTTGTGTTTACATTTATGATTCTAGAAATTACATCGTTCAAGATTTAGAAACTCAGTTTTACCTAAAAGCAATGCAAAGTAGTGCCTATCTAATGGTATTAAGTTGGAGTTAATTTGGTTAACGCAAGTAATTATTATGACCAGTTACAAATTTCATAAAAATTCTTATATTAATTCCATATGATTTTTTACATTTACATTTATGATTCTATAAATTACATCTTTCATGATATCTAAGCACTGTTTTACTTGAAAACAATGCTAACTACTACCTATCTATTGGTTTTAAATTTAGGTTAATTTGACTTACGGAAGTAATTATTAGAATCAGTTTTAATTTTTGTACAAATCCCTATTTAAGTTCTATATGATTTTTTGCGTTTACATTTATGGTTTTATAAAATACATTTTTATGATTTTATGACGCGGTTTAGTTTAAAAACAATGCTAATAAGCACCTATCTATTGATGTTAAATTTGAGTTGATTGGACAACTAAAAGTATTTTATGGTAGATTTTTTTAAAATGATACTGAACAGAACTTTTTACAAATATTTCACAAATAAACCCCAAATGTTGAAGGCTGGTGTCATTTGGTTGATCGGCACCGACGGCTTGGGGCACAACGAGCTTGCGAGTTGTGTCCCAAGCCGTCGGACGATGCCGATCAACCAAATGACATCAGTCAATGCTTAAAAATTTGGAAAAACTAAAGAGTACGTGGCGCGAAGCGACACTCACGCCCTTGTATAACTAATATATTGACAAATTAATGAAAAATAAATGCAAAGTAAATCAAAAAATTTTGTTTCATTAGTTGAATTGTTTGTTGCTTTTAACACCTTTAGTTACCCAAAATAAAAAAAAATACTACACAAACATAAATTATAAAATTTTAAACAAAAAAACTAAACTGTAGGCATTAAGGTGTGAGTCGAGAATTCGGTATACTTTTATTTTTACAAACAAATGAACTTAAAAAAATGCAAAATTTTGTTTTGGCAACTTCGATCGTTTGTAAAACTAAAAGTACACCGAATTTTCCTTAAAACCCACATACGGTCCTTGTCTAGCTCTTTAACTTTATTTTAAAGCAAAAACTGCAATTTTACCTGCTCCACAAGCTGAAATCAAGAATTTAACAAAAAAATGACAATTTATATAGGAATAATACGAGAGCCAATAAATGAGAAAATTCGACTCACTCTCACCTTAAATTAACAAAAAATATTTAAAATAAAAAACTGTTACAGGTTGTAAAAAAATTCAAAAATGATTAATACTAGTTTTAACGAGTTTTAATTGTTTGATAACAATTAAATTCAAAAACAAGCCAAAAGTAACACTTAAAACTAAAAAAGCAATAAATAAACTAGAAACGACAATTAAATTATTAAATTTTACGTTGAAATTATTAATTTTTAAATTTATAGCAAAAATGACAGTAGACAACAAAAGTAAGAGTATGCTAAAAACAAGCAAAACCGGGTGAGATAAAAAAGTTAATAAGCAATTGTTAAATATTTATAAATTTTTGTTTATTCATTTATAAAAGCTGATAAATGAAGTATGTAAGCCAAAAAAACAAGAAGTAGACATACCAAAGTATTAAAGTTAATAGCTAAAAACTACGCAAAAGTCGTCTGGACTATGGGCACTCTAAAAATTAAAAAAATTTGTGTAAAATTTATAAATTTTAAACCAAAAAAAATTTATAAAATACAAATAATTTATGCAAAAAACTAAAAGAGTAGGACCAAGCAACCGCTAAAATATTTGTAAAAGTAAAAATACGGCTAGAACTTTAAACCAGTAACAAAATTTCATTAAATGTGGACTATTTGTCTCTTTAAAACTCGCATTAAACAAGCTTACACAAATTTAAAAAATGTGTCTGAATTAATAATATAATGTAAACTTAACAAACAGAAAAATTACGATGTCATTTTAATAATGATTAAAAAGTCTTTTTAGAGCAAATTTTTACAAAAAGTGGAGGATTAAATGAACATTAAAAATGAAAGTCAAAACAAGAAATACAGATGCAAAAGTGGCAAACACTTTTGGACATTTAGGAAAATTATTGAAAATGGACTAAGAGAGTTGTATGAATAACTAAACAATTAAAAATAGAATGCTACTCACCAGAATTTAACAAATGAGGACCATCAAACAACGGTAGGAATTATGTCACAAAAGAGCAGTAAAAAGAGTCATAAGTTGATATTGTATTGTAAGCGTTTAGACAATTTGAAAAAGTGCATGAATGTAACATTGGAACAAAAAGGAAAACCAGAACATAGAGTGAAAAGGAACAAAGTGGCTCAAAATGGAGTGAGCAAAAAAGCAGTCTTTTAGGTTACATTATTGGATAAGCTTTTATTAACTAAAATAGTTGAAGAGGCAAGAATAAGATAAGAATAGGAAATAGAAGTACACCAGGAATTTGCGAGTTGGTTATGCAGGAGCATGCCACAGCCGGGTTATATGTGTAAAATGTGAACAAACATAGAGACATGAGCTAAGAAAAAAGTTGCCTATGCGAGATGCAGTTTAGAATTGTGGAAAGTTCGACAGTGACAGTTTGCTGAAACTAAAAGCGTAAACGAGGCCTATGAAACGAATTAGAGTGCAGAAAAGGAAAAAAAGGGTCAAAATTGGCTGCTTAGCGAATAATGAAGAACGCAGTCGCTATTAAGTCCTTACAATTTTTGCTGTAGTTATCTTTTAAAACTTAATGCTTGTTGTTACCAGGAAAAGAAAAGATAAAAAGGAAAAATAGAGAACAAGGTTTGCGAGTTGGTTATCAGGTGTAAGCAGTGTGCCAACTAGGCCTGGACGTCAACTACTACCATGTGTAAAAGTAGTGAACAAACATCTTCAGCGTTACATTGAAGGCCTTAATTGAAAACAACATTAGACACTGAAAATGCGAAGATGGCAGCCTATCTAAGAATTAGGTGGCCAGTCTATCGAAAGGTGACAACTTTAGCGACAACTAAAAGCAGTAGCAACTGCTGAGGCAGCTAATGAAGGACGACATGGTCAATGGGCAGACAAAGGAAAACAAAACAGACAAGCGAAACATTTGCTCTGCCTTGCGACATAATTGAAGGAAGAATGTTCGCTCATGTTCCCCTTTCTTGTCTTTCCCTGTCTTTTTCTTTTTCAAACTACTGCTTGTGTCGAGCAGCGACAAATTGAATTAGCTCACTAATCGATTGTCTGACACACCAATTGACATTGGAATGTGTCCTTGTCCAAAAGAAGAGAGAAATAGAATTTGACTTATTTCTTGATGCTGACCAGTTTGATGGCACGCGTTTCAAAAACTACCAGTTTTTACAATTTTTTTATGGTTGCAAACAGGCTTTACGATAGTTTTGTACAACAGCCAAAATTAGTCGAGTGATCATAAGACAACAATGGCAAATGACCAGGCCAGAAGTGTCTGACAAAAATGGCAGTTTACAGCAAAAAATACTTTTAAAAACACAGTGCCAAAAAATATTTAGTTTCCGCTTGGCCTTAAACTGAACTTTCAAAAACAGTAAAAAATGTTGCATCAATTTATTATTGAATTTTAAAATTGCCAATTGATTTACATCGCAAAACTGAGACTTTGCTGTTAGAAAAATTAAGAACGGTCCAAATCCCAGTTCAAATTTGCAACACTACATTTTAACAAATTCGACCCTAGACTAAAATCTGCCTCTGGTGGCGGGAAATAATGCCGCACTAACCCACCAACAGTGGGTCATTCATCACCGACAGTGAGTGCCTCTGTTTGTTCAGTTCACTCACTAGCCCAAAGTCGTGCATCAATCGAAAAACAGACATCTGCAAACTGGCCACTGCTGCAAAATACTACAAACTATTCACTGAAAAGTGCAAATCGAGCGCGTTAAGTGAGCAAAAGACAAAAGCAAAGATTTATTTGTCTGCCAGCTTGCTTGAAAAGATGTACTGCAATGCAGTAAAGTTTTGAATTCACAAGAAGCTTTCGTTTGCAAACGCCGCTTTTTTCCGCTGCCAGCTCAGCCGCCCAGTGACGTTCTTTAACGAAACAGTTACTACTGACCATGAGAGTGAAAGTGTGCACTTTTACACGCAAAAATAAGCCGATCACGATTGTGTTTGGTGCTGACTTGATTAGATTTGCATCAATTGAAAAGTAAAAATATAAAATTAATATCAGCAATGGCAGTGCAGTAACAATCAAGATGTTTACAATTTAAAAAATATTCAAACTGTAGTTATTTGAATTAAAATAAATATTTGTCAAAATTAAAACTTACAATCATTTTGAGTATATTAAAAAACCAAGGTTTTTGCCTAAAAACTAAAAAATATAGTTTGTTTAATAAAAAATCAGATTTAAAAAATAAAAAACATTAATAAGCAAAATTATAACAAAAATAAACAGAAACACACATAAATAATTAATAACAAAATTCCAATTAAAAAAATTAAAAAATTTTCAATTGTTAAGAGATTCAAAATTTTTTATTTAAGTTTGTCTTTTTTTAAAAAACTGCAAATGATTAAGAAAAAAATTGGCAAATTGGCTTTTAAATTAATCGCATTTCAAATCCGTGAACGACTAAACAAAAAGTAGCTGTATCAACAAATTGCTTTAACTAAAAAAATTTGCCAAGTTGCAAGCGGTTTTTAATAAAACGTATTTCCTTTACTTTTGCCTCAAGTGAATTTGACAAACGCACAACTTTAGAAAATTACTTTTTTAAAAAGTGAAAAATATACCAAGAAATAAAAATCTATTTCCGTTTCCGTTTAAAAAAACTAAAAGTAGTAATAACTAAAAAAGCAATACACTTTTATGAGCAAAGCGTCATGCCAAAAAGTTTAAACCTTTTGTTAATTTTGCAAAATTAAATTTCAAAGTGCTAAAAGGTAATAACGGTTATCTAAAAGAAAGATAGTAAGTCAGCATCGTTATAAAACGGAATAGAATTTGTATAGTTATATGTTAGTGAGTTTCTAAAGTACTGTGTGACAGGAATCGGCTGTCATTTAAGTTAAAAGCAAAGGGGAAGTGAGCGGCATAAAACAAAAAATAATGTCTCGGCGATTCGTAAAGAAACAGTCGCCCAATAAAACAAAACAGAAAAACGGGAACTGAGATTAGCAACTGAGAAGACTAATTTATGCAAGGCAAAGTGCTGTTTCAAACGGCCTGATAGAACCCGACAAAGAAGCTTCCCTTGGCCAAAAGTTCTTGCTGATCTAAAGTTGCCCGTTTTTCGCAGACACGTTCGATTGGTTGGCTGTGAAATAGTGCTCACTGTAACTTAAATTACATATTAATGAGAATGGCTGAACAGACACAATACATCGTATTAAGTGTGGGTTACACAGGATGATACACACACTGTAGAATAATGCGATGCAGTGCAGTGAACTGAGCCTTCTCTCTCTCTCTCTTTCTCTCTCTCTCTCTCTCTCTCTCTTCTACCACTGTTCATCGATAACTGCCAACAGTCAACAGTGTGCGAAAATCTTTAAGCAAAGGAAACGTTGTTCCTTATCCTGAAAACAAAAATGATGAAATAAGCAGAATCTTGCTTAGCGGTGCTTCTGCCAAATTTGAAGTAAACAAACTGCAAAGAAACAGCAACACTTCCACTATTTCTAAATCCATGCAATGAATCGATCAAAAAAAGTGTCATCTGCACCAAGACAAAGCTAGGCGTCTCAATGGGTACTTTGCTAGTAGAACTTATGCTGTTACTGCTGATACTAGACCTATGAAAAGCTTGGTAAACACAAAAACAGAAAAAATGATAAAAAAATATATTTAAATGAATGATTTTTGTCAATAGCACAGTCTAAAATTCAAAATGCTGCTAAAAAACTATCAACATTAAATTGATAAAACAATAACTTTTAAAAACTAAAAACATAGAAACAGATAAAACTTATAAAATCAGTTTTACAAAACTCACCAAACGTTCAAAGTAAAAACTAGAAAAATGTGTGTTGTCAAAAATAAAAATAAACTTAAATGCAAATCATAAAGTGTAATTAAAATTATCGTTTTAAAACTATTAAAAACATTTATTTAATTTGTAAACAGGCAGCACTTTTTTTGTAGTGCTATTTTGATGTCAGACACTTAGTCTGCTTTGGTTGTTTTTACCTAAAAGTCGGTGTATTGTTTTTTATTTTTTTCACTAATCACAATTTATGAATGTCTAAAACAAGCTAATTCTCTATTTATTAGTTTACCAGTAACAGTAAGTTATTTTACAACAGTAAGCAAGAACTTTTTATGATTCGCAAAAGCGTTTCAACGTTATCAAGTAATTTCTAAAACAAAAAGTTAGTCGCTATGCAGTTAATTTGATCAAGTCTGGCAATATATAAATTGGCTTTAGGTGAAATGATACAAGCATGTTGAATGAGTAATGCCAAACACGAAATAACTTCAGTAGCAATGAACATTGTGCCGACGTGTGATTGGCAATGCAAATGCTTGGCAACTACATCTAAGACACTCAGTGAACATTGCACAAGCACAAGTCCTAGCGACAAATGTAATTAACGGCACGTTAAGGCAACCGTCACTCGAACTTTTTAGTTTTTCACGTCTCTAATAGTTTCCATATGAAAACAACTTTTTGCGTTTTTTTACAACCGATTTTACCTGGAGTACCTAAAATTCTGATTTTGGTCTTAAAATAATCTTAAAGACCTTATCTTGAATCGTATGGAGGGGTTTTGAAAAATATTGTTTTGGGATTTTTTAATGACCGATCAAAGTTGTGACACGTGTTTTTTACAACTTCAACTCAATGAAAAATATAGTAAAAAACAATATTTTCCAAATCCCCTCCATACGATTTAAGATAAAGTCTTTCAAATTATTTTAAAACCAAAACCAAAATTTTAGGTACTCCAGATAAAATCGGTTGTAAAAAAACGCAAAAAATTGTTTTCATATAGAAATTATTAGAGACGTGAAAAACTAAAAAGTTCGAGTGACGGTTGCCTTAATTAATGCTGGATATGTGTGTGTGTTTTTGGGCTGTGCTAATCAGGCGACGATATTGTTAACAGTTGGCGTTTCCCTCAATGAGCACAAAATAAAACGGAGAACAAAAATAAACGGCAAAGGAACTGCATTCAATTGTTGTCATTTACATAAAACAAAATTCTTTTTAAAATAAAAAATAAAAATTTTAAGTTGGGTCAACCAAATGTTGTTAACACTTTTAAAGACACTGGTACTTTGTAGTAGTTTGAGTTTATAAGTGAAAACAGCTACAAAGCAATTTTATACAAAAAATAAAAAACTTTTAAAATGTACACAATAGAAACAAAGTTTAAAAACCTTTCTCTAGATTGCTTCTAAAATACCATTTTGCTCAAAATTCCGAAAAACGATACACACTCAGTCATTTATTTTGTAAAAGTATGAAAGTTTGTCATGTTTTTGAAAAGTTAGCTAACAAAAAGCAGTCAAAAGCATTGAACGAGGAAAAATGTTATTGCAAAGTAAAAAACTAAAAAAGTTTTTTTTAAAACAAAAAACAGTGTCGAATTACGGCCGTTTCAAACAAATTGATAAGTCTCATGTTTGAGCTCTCCAATGGTTTTCTGTTTTTTGTTTTTTACTCACTATCTACTTTCTTTTGACTCTTGAGAGATCGCCCAGTGAGCGTTGAGGTGCACTCGTTTACTTCTTCTTTTTCAAGTAAACACAACTGCAACTTTTTTCTTTGCAAAAAGTTTTTCTACTTTCTAAGAATAAATAAATTAAAAAAGTGTGCACAGTAGTGCAACAAAGTGTCGAAACTGAGGCAATTAATTGAGAAGCAGCAAGCAAAAGGGCGAAAGGGTCTGTCTTTGATGAATGGCTCTGCTGCCGTTTGTTATGTGTGTTTCTTCTTCTTTGCTTCTCTAGTGTGCACTTGAGTAAAAGTCAGTTCCAGTGTCGCAAAAGAACGTTCTCTAGAGCAACAACAAGTCAAGACGAGGCTTTAAAAAAACGACACTATTTACATTGATTTGCCTGGACGACGTCAATGCAGACAAGCAAACACATTGCACCTAAAAGTTGGCTAAAACAATGACAAATCTAATTCTGTTGTGAGCCAAGTGTTTGAAAAAAAATCAAACAACACTTATCAGTTTAATCTTTTTTACGTCACTTTTTTGCAAAAACAGTTGATTACACTACAAAATTTTAAAAACATACCGCGTGTCATTTGTTTTATGTAGAATTGAAATAACTTTGACAAAAAAGCAACTTCCATTTATTTTTATCAACAGTATGTTGTAGAAAAGTTGTAATTTATTATGCTCAGATACTTTCTTTTTTATTTAAAACACTTAATCAGTACCTTAGTTTGAAAATATTTGTTCAAAACTAAAATAGACAACAGCATTACTAAAACACCCTGATTTTGGTAGGTGTTTGTATAACAAATTGTAATTCATTATAATTTTAATTAGACTCTTGCGTTTTTGTATTTTTTGGCGGCTTTTTTGTAAGTTTTCACTTTTAATTAATGATGCCTTAATTAGAATCTTGCCCGGTTGTTGGCGTGCACGCAATCGAATTCTGAATTAAATTTTTTAATCAAAAACTTTTTAACTATAAAACAGTAAAAAACTAAAAACTGAACACGCAAGTTCAAGTACTAGCAAGTATGTAAACTAGTTTTTCATCTTAAACAGCAAAATTAAAAAATGAACAATTGCAACTGAGTTGTTTGGAGTTAAACTTGCTTTAAACATTTGCAAAAACAAAGATGTCTTTTTTAACTTTTTTTGCTCAATGATATTTAATTTTAAGTTTAAAAAACAACAGTTTGTTTTATTGAAAAGTAAATATTGTGATTAGTGCAAATGCAGCGACGTAAAACTTGACAAACTTTTTTTTTATTTTAGTGAACACTAACACAGTGCAAAGTACCTTAACGGTTCGTCGTCACTTTAAAATGAGTAGTGTTTGCCAAAACAAGAAATGGACTAGACGAGAAAAGATTTTAAAAACAAAGCAATGCAAAGCAAAGTTAATTTATCAAGATTAATTTTTAATTAACTGGGTTTTCCTGATGCAAAAGATGCAGCGGCTTGTGAACTGACTCACCAAGGTTTGAGTCAGCACCAAAAAAATGAAACATAAACTACAGTGCTGATGCACTGTACGTTGCCTCACAAAGGGAAAAAGAAGCAGTAGGACGCGCACAATTTATGACAATCGCCTAGAGTGCAACTAATTTGTTCAGACAAAAACGAAACAGGCCAAAGTTCAGTTTGAAAAGGGTTCAACTCGGTAATGAGACAAGCAGAACGGTGGTGAGATTACAGTTCAGTTCAAGCCTTGTCGAGGTTATTGCTCTGGGCTGTGCTTTCTGATGCTGCCTGCCTGCACCCATGCAAAGTCAAAGACTATGAAACGCTAATGAAGAATTATTCAATTAATACTTAGTACTTCAAATATTTTAATCCTATTTAATTTCTGATGCCTGCAATGTTAATTAGAAACGCAGAAATTCTGTTGCAGCAGAACTAAAACATTTTTTAAATTTTTAAAAAAAGTTTATTGAAAGTTTGATAAACTGAGTGCAAATAAATGCAGCCATTATACTGAAAAATAATAGTGCAACGCGTACAATTATGTAGCAGTAGCAGTAGTTTGTTTGCACGTCTTTTGTTGGTATAGGTATTGCGTATGCCTCAACATTTTTTTATGTAAGCTGAACGCTCAAAAAAACAAAAAAACTCAAGTGGTCGATAAAATTGCTGAATGTGCCAAAAGTAGAATACATTCTCAATCTGTGAGTAGTTAGAATCGAAGTGTTTGCAATCTAGTTATTGTAGCACTTCAACTACCTTCTACTTCACTGCTGATCACAACAGTTTATTTGACGAGTCGCCCGGTGAGACTAATCAAAGTTGACAGTGAACTGAAGTCGTTCAGCCACAACTGTCGACAGGAGTAGGACTACTGAACAGGCAGTCTCCACTCTGACCAATTGGCCCACTTATTGTGGAAGCAAATGCAGCACTAAGGCACTGGAGCAATGACTCAATTGGCTTTCAATGAATGCTAGTGCCACTTTTCTTCTACTACACAATATAAGCTCAAGCGCCTTTCATGCGAAAAGCGTTGGTAGTGCAGTGCAACTGAAATTCAATTAGAGTCTGAATAATGAAACAATATCGACGTTTGTCGATAAGTGAAAGTGCCTAAGCAAACAAGCAAACAAATTAGCATCAATTGAAGACTTGAAAGCAAACAATTCGAGTGATAGCTTTTTTAGCCAAACTAGTCGAGAAACACACTACTCACTCTGAACTGTAGTGTGCAAAGCTGTTGTCTTTGCATTATAAGGCTGTTGGTTCACAATTATCAGTTTTTTTCAAATGATGTGTAAACATTAATGCAAATGGCTTTATTAGAAAGTGTTTGCACAGGACAAGTTGGTCAGCGGCAAAAACATTAAACGCCTGGTAAAGTGAAACTATGTATTAGGGCTTTCAAACTCTAGCGCCAACTTTTCCCTTCTAATTTTAGTCTGCTCGTCCCATTGTAGCACTCTTAACAGAGCCTGCTAATGGTGACGAAGGAGCCGTGATGTTGTCATTGATTAGGCTAATACAATTTGCTACTTCGATCCACTGTCAGCGAGTGTGCCGCGTTTTTGTTCTTGCTACTGCTCTGATGCCGTTGCGCCCTTCCTTCACTCTGTCGAGAGAGGGGGAGAAAACAAAGAGAAAGGGAAAATGGGCGATCTTAGCCAGCTCGACATGCCTTAATTTGACACTTCTGACAGGTTTTATTATGTGTTCATACTGCTGATGGCTGCAAAGCGTCAGAATGAGCACCGTACGGCACCTACTGATGCTGCCAACTGTCCGCATTGTGGCCAACATGGCCGCCATGACTGTTTTCTTCCACTACTGTTTCCATTCTTTTTCAAAAAACAAGTCTTGTTCTCGTTAGTTTAGACAAACAGTTCACCGAATTGCAGTGAGTGAATGACTCAATGCACGAGTGACCTAAAGGCTTTAGCTAAATGCATCGCCATTGGGCAATGAAACGAATGAAAACACTTTTTGCTAGGAACATTAGCAAAAAATGAATAATCGCAGTGAAATGGGTCTAATGGCTTTACGCTAAAATAAAGAAAAATAGTTTGTCACGTTTGTGAACAAACCCCTCTGAAGAAATGTATAATTCACTGCCTTGTTAAAACAAAACAACTTTTAAATGTAAATTTATAAAAAGACAAAATTTGTCACTGTTGATAAGTTTAATTTAATTTATTTTAAAATTTGTTTTAATTTAGTAAAAAAATTAAAATTTATTTAAATAAAAATATTTTTTGTTTTTGAATAAAATTTTTATTATAAATTATTTAAAAAATTACAATTTAATAAATAAAACTTATATTTGTTTTACTATTTAAAATTGTTTAATCAAGTTAAAAAATAATTGAGTTAAACGTTTCAAAAAATAAATAACACTATTCTTGAAATCTTTTCAACTTATTGGCACTTTTATTTGATCATTTTTGCCTTTTTAACTTGGTTAACCGCAAATAAAAAACGTTTCTAGTTAGTTGAAAATGAACTTTGACAATGTCATCAAATGATAAAAAATAAACAAAATGCATTACAATGAAATGTTCCTTATATTAAAAAAATTGACATGTTTGTAGTTAAAAAATAAAAAGAAATGTCATGACAATTGCAAACAATTGATTTTTAATATAAAAAATTTAAATATGTAGTGGCTGGGACGCACACTTGTGTACTACAAATATATGATTGCATCCATAGTTTGAAATATAAAAAATATTAAAAATTTTTTCATTTAAAACAATTAACAAAAAAATTTAAATAAAAAATGTTATTGAACAAAAAAGTGTGCGCAGGTAAAAACATTAATATTTCCAAGTAACCCTTTAAGTAAAAGTTTAACTAAGTATGCCAAAAAAACTAAAAACAACTTAGTGTTTATAACTGTTGACTTAAAAAATCTATGGCTAACAGATAATGTTTTGTCTGCTGAGGCTCATCTTCGGAGCAACTTTCGCTTGGATGACTGTCAATATTTGCCCAAACCATAAAAGTGCGTTCAGTCGGCATTGATACAGAACATCAATAGGCACTGGTTTTTTGTCTGTAACAGCAATGCCAAATAGAGCGGCAGTAATAGAGAGAGCGAACGAGTGAACAGTGGTGGCACTCGTCATCAATCAAGACAAATCAAACCGAACTCCTTACATAATCCTCTCGGTGGTGATCAAGCACACAATCTGAATCAAAAGAAACAAAAAACAGTTGAAGAAGAAGTAGTGAAAAGAGCGGCGCACCGAGCGTGACACCGTCTGAAGCGTCTGGACTGCAGTCAGTGCCGAGAGCGCGGATCGATCATTTACGCGATATGACATCGAATACAAAATAGCTACCAATTCATCGTCATCAATTATCGATTGCAAAGCCATACATTAGTGGTATGCAACGGCGAATTGCGGTAACTAACCAGTAAGTAAACAGACACTGACAATACTGACAATATTTCCCATTCAACTACTGCCCAGAAGAAGAGAACAGCGCAGTGATGTCAAACAACTTGATCGTCAGTAGAGAAGAGTAATGCAAATCGAAAAAATGTCCCCAGTAAACTTGCAGATCAGCAGTGAATCAGCAGAGTTTTGTTTTGCTTTTCTTTGCTCAAAGACGATGCTAGTTTTAGGATGCTAGTCAATAAAAGCAAATGAAAACAAATTAGTCTACTCGCAAGGCTGAACTAAAATGTTGCTGCTGCTGCTGTTTGACAGAACGTGGCTACTACTGTCAACGCTTGTTTTTCACCATAAAAACAGTAAATTTTCATTTACATTAAATATTGTCCAATTTAGAGTAAAGCCTAGTTAATTATAAACTTTCTATTGAAAAATAACATTTTTTGATGACTCACAGTTTAGCGGTGTTGTAGTCGGTTGCTAACCACAACTTACTAGTTTTGTCTAAAAACTGATGTCTTTAATATACTACGCTTTAATCTAACCAATGTTAGATTTTATAAAAGTGTATAGTAACTGCTGTTGTTTATAAATTAGATTAGTTATTTTTAATTTAACTTTAACATTACCAGAAAGTTGCTAAAAATAAAATAAAAAAATGTGCGCAGAGTCCCCTCTTAAAAACTTGCACAAACTGTGGCACCATCAATAGGCCAGATCAACATTAGATTACAATTAAAAAGGCAATTGCTATTTGCGCTGCAACCGTTACAGTTAAGTCATTCATTTCTCCGATTTTGTCTGTTTCCTCTTGTTCAAAGTAACAAAAAAATTTAACAGCAGAACAGTGTACAGTTTAAAAGGCATTCATGCATCTATTCATTTAAAAAACCTTGTATCCCTTACTCACACTCGCGTTTTGTAGAATATTTAAATTTACATTTAATTTACATTTTTGATTTTATTTAAATGTTACTACTCTTCGTTTTTAAAACCATAAAAGGAGCAAAACACAAGCAAAAGAATGAAGTGCTAAACAGCAAAACGGATGCAAGCACAAGCAATTTCAAGTAAAAGGCAAAAAGCAAACTCAAAAGATTTTAGCAGAACATTGAATTGAAATGAGCGGAAAGCTTTGCAAATGCATTTTGTAAAGGTTTTCGCATCAGTCATTATAAATTCATTAGAATGTATAATTCAAAATCTGTGATATAATTTAATTTTCAATTTAGTTGTACGTTTTTGCTTTGCTAAGTTTAAAAACGGTACTGTCATCCAATGATTTAATGTAATTAAATTGATTATTTTTTAGTGCATTTTAAAGTTGACAACTGAGCACAACTGGGTTTGCTGTCAAATGTCTAAAAATAACTAAAAAACTTACCAAAATCTAAATATTACTGAATAGCCATTTTATTTATAAGCAAGATTAAAACTTAAACTGTTTGCAAAGTTAAAATCAATCATTAAACTTGGTAGTCATTACTGCAAGGTTAACTTCAGTGTCAAACTGATAAAGCTCTTTTGTTGTTTGCTTTATTTTTGTTGATGAGGTAGCTGCTGTTTGATGTTAAGGACGTGGTAAATTAGCTCAATTAAATCAGCTGATGACAAATATAAGAATGAAAATGAACAGTTAAATAGCTAAGCCAAAACAATGAAAAAGACAAAGACAAAAACAAAAAACAGTAAATTGACTTTGGCACAGTAATTAAAAGTAAAATGACAAACTCATGCGTTGCAACCATTGTGTGACACAAATCGCCTTTAACTGTCCAGTAGCAGTCAAAACTTGTGAATAAATAAAATTGTGTTGGCACGAGCTATCAAAAGGGTTACAATCGACGGGCAAATTAAACCAATTAACTGCTTTGGTTGAGCCTTAGCTTTACTGCAATGCTTCACTCGTGCCGCATTTTTACGACTTGAGACAAGTGCCCTATTCACAGTGATACATGCTTTCTAGTGTAGCAATGTGTTCGTATGTAAATATTTGACAAAGTCAATTTGATTGCAAACAAAGCCCTCGGTGCCATACAAACAATTGAAAGTCAACGGGCGATCCAAGCGGAAAGATGAAACCGTGGAGCTTCTGAACACCACAACTAGTGCTGTGTCAGAGAAGAAAACAAAGTAAGCAAGTTGAAAAAAGAAAAAACGAGCAAACATTGCCAGATGCGGTAATGCAGCGTCTTTGAAGCTGGTGGTGCCATGTGCCAGCACCATCAGTTTGGCACAGACGCCAATTGACTGTTTTCTGTAGAAGTAGTAGTAATAAGAGCACTAGAGGCATACGCACATGCACTAACTGCTGCTTGTTAATTGAGAATACGTGCTCTGTTGAGTTTGCTTGTGCACTGTCGTCTCACTGCCTAATTGCTGAACTGCTCAATGCACACACCATTCATTGGCAACTGTCACTGTGCTTCTGCCAGCTTTTTTCTCCTCACTGAGTAGCCACAGAGTTGCGCTCGAATTAAACTCACATAAGGAGACAATTTAAATTGCAAAGCAGCCCCTTGCTGTGCATCACTATGTCATTGTAATCGATTTAACTCTGTTTGCTTTGCCTGTGCACAACTCAGTAATGGTAAGCTCAATTGAGTTCAAAGGGAATTGTGCAATGTAAAGAAATAGGCAGCACATGGTACAGTGAAAAAATACACCTTTGACACAACCGATGCCTTTTTAAGCAGTTCAGTGTAATCACCAGTTCAGTAGCAGCAATCAAACAGATACAAAAAGCAGTGTTTTTTACAGATAACTGTAAACATTTTAAATTGTGTATAAAATGTGCTGAGCATGATGCGTAGTCAAACCATAACATGCCACCCAATAGAAAACTACTCTTTTTTCTCGTTTTTATCATTTTAGACCGCTAACCTGACGAGATTGCATGCACAAAATGCTAGCTGCTTTGAGTTTTTTCTTTCTCTTTAGTTAGTCTTACTCAGCCCTTTTTCTCCTCCGGTCGTCAGTCTATTTATTAGGCGTCCACACAATTGAGGCGCACATCGACTGGCAGTGATAATTCATATTTTCGCGCTACATTAATTACGTGCTTTATCTCGCATCATCACAAGCACACGGCAACAATGCAGCCCATTCACAGGCAGACTGCTGTAGTGAAATGAGCAGAGCAGCAAGGAAGCATCGGCCGTACAAACACACATCCAGACACATTGACTTGTGTCGGTGTCGATGTATGTATGCACTTGGCAGCTAAGGAAATGAAGAGCAAACAGCAGTGTCGGCGGCCACTCTCAGCTGAAATGGTTGCCTAGTGGCCAAAGCTTCGATCTTTCTGGGGACAAACAAAGGTAAGACTGCGCCGGTGCGGCAAAAACTTAATCGGCAAACAAAACATTGGCCAATAAGTTTTAATTGTATGCAAATTACCGTTCAGCAAGTACAGCTCTGGCTAGAAGAAGCAGTGGTAGTCAGTAAAGACAGTCTCATCAAGGCACCAACAAATCGGCCTAGAAGCCATCAGCGTCTGGCAAACTACACACACACGGCCGCAAGCACACACGCAAACATACTCGTACACACACAAATTAAGCCTTTAATGTATGCGAGAAAGGGAAAGCTCGATTAAGTCGACAAGGTGCAGTGGCGAGCTGATGAGATGCGGCTGTTGATGGTGCTAGTTGTTGCAGCAGCCTTGCCTGTGATAGCGCTCTTGCTGATGGTTGTGCTTGTAAACAGGAAACACAAGCGTTCCGTCAGCGTTGTCGATTAATCAAACCCTGGCTAGACGCATTAACGGTGCCGTCGATTGGCAGATGCATGTTTGCCTACTTGCTTACCATTAATTGATAAGCAAATGCACCAAAGCGTCAATGGAAACGTTCATCAGCTCTGAACAGTTCTGAGTTTTAGTAGCAGACGACCATTGCACGAGGAAAGTTGCAAGAAAAACTAAATCGAACCGTTCGGTATACAATGATGCGACAAGAAAAAGACATTTTGTAGTCAAACTGCTCAGTGTCAGTCGACGAGTGAAAATGCTGGGGGTGGTGGTGCAGTGTTAGCAGAAAAATGGGAGCAAATGTCATTGGAGATGCAAAGTAGGACAACAACTGAAGAAGCAAATGAGAGAAAGAGAGTAAAAGACATTTGCAATTTACCATTCATTGTGCGACATTGCAACAGTTGAAGTTGAGTCGCGACGGGCAAAAGCACTGAAGCACATAATTCAGAGACAGCTAGTGATATGTCGAAAGGATACAGAAAAGTAAAGCTGTGGCCTTACACACACACACACACACACACACATCTCAAAGAAAGAAAGACATGAATACATTGCCGTAGAAAGCGTATAAATAAAACATGCCTTCTAAACGGCAAAGCAAGTGAAAAAGAAAAAGAGAGGTAACTCACAGCGCACAAATGCAACCCAAAAAGTTGCAATGAAAAGAAATCGAAAAGCAAAGTTGGGTAAAATAGTGAAAGAGAATGCGGCAGCGTCTGAAGGGCCACAAATGCGGTCTAGAAATGCCGGTGCAAAGGAAGGGGAAGTCAAGTGCGTGTCCAGTGGCAGTGGACATCAAAACGTCTTTGCCATCAGACGGCACTTTTAATGCAATTTGCTGCGCCAAGTGTCGAGTATGTGACACAGGAGTGGTAGTCGCAACGGCAGCAGTGTACGAGTGTGTGCCTCTTGAATTAGTATGCTTCACCGGCAATTGAATTACACCGAAATTAATTCCTCTTGCTTCGCTGCTTAGTGCCTGTGTGCCCAAGTGTGTTGCAGACAAGGCAGGCAGTCTTGCTCACTGCATCGATCGTTTTCTATTCTCCTCATTCGAGTTCAGTTTGCTCAAACGTTAAGAATCGTTTTTTTGTTTCTTTCTCTTTTAACTGTAATCACAGTTAATGGTTGAGGCCAACAGTTAGTTAAACGGTGAACTCATTTGGCACGCAAACAAAATATACGCTAACACACTACAGCTCTTTACTTGCAAACAAACTTTATCAATGGATTAATGTTTGCTTTAAAAATTATTTTATGTGTGGTAATTTGCAGCATTTTGTATACGCAAAATTAGAGTACAAAATATTTGCTGCCAAAAATTTTTTGGCATTAAAAGAAAAAACAAACGAAAATTTGCTGAAAATTTAAAAAACTCAAATTGTGAAAAAACAGGGCTCAATTTAATGTCTTTTTAATGTATCTAGCTAATGTGAAACGCAAGCTTTTTTGCAAAGTAAAACGAGTATTGTAATTAAAATTTAACAAGTTATGTCTGCGGTTAGGTCAAAGAAACAGCAGGCGCGCGCAGTTGGGACTGAAAATAGTGCACTGAAAAGTTGCACACATTTTAAATGGCGTTGCTTGTTGGGTAATTGGCCACAAACAGGCAAAGTAAAGTTGAAAAATCAACAACGCAAAAGTTCACTGAAAGCAGAAAACAAATAAATAATAATAAACGATGGACTCACCCAGTGGACAGTCTGTTTGTGTATGTGTCAAAGAGGAAGTAGATGAGAAGAAAGGGATGCGACGGAAGGAGAAGGAGAGCAAAGGGGAGAAACGGTAGTGCCACTGCCTATGAGCTGTTCAATTGACGGGCAGTAGTTGAGCTGGCAATCGATGCTGCCGCCTCGCAGTCACAGACCTCGTAGATGTGCCCTCTTCTCTCCTGCAGTGCAGCTGCTCTGACTACTGCTGACTAGGGCAAATTTCAATCTGTTCCAAGCTGCTCGTCGAATGGCATTGGGTAGCTTAGCTTACTTCAGAGGATGCTTCCCCGCACTGGGCACAAGAAGAAAAAAAGAAGAGCACTGACACGGCACTGCTGCTGATGGTTGATTGTTGTCGCCTGCTGTTGCTGCACCGTTGGACACACACGCACTGCCACCGTTACTGCTGCTGCTGCTGGTCCCGGAGCTAAACAGTGGACGCTGCAACCACTGCCGACTGGCCACAAGACACACACCGCCGGCTTGTAAGGGTTTCATAAATATTGATGAACAGCAGCAAGCAGTGAAGGAGAGAAGAGTGGTGCTGGCTGAAGAAGGCAATGGCAAGAAGGCGCCATCGTCTTCTGAGATTGACCAATGCAAATGCTAGTGCTGGTGCTGAACAGAACGACCAGTACTACTGTTCAGTTCTGCTTCGCTGGGCTTGAACTAACAGTTGCCAGCAACAGTGGTCGTTGTTGTGTTAGTGGTAGTAACAGAAAAAAGATGAAAAAGAAAAAGAAGCAATGGGTGAAATCAATCAAGCTTTATTGTTGACTCTTCTTTCTTCTATCTTGGAGCATTTGTTGAGTGTAGAGCAAACTGTGCAATAAAAATAAGAAAATGTTTATTAGTTTATTTTGTGGCTTTGCTTTGCTCATTCTGCTGCGCTGGCATCCTTAGACAAAAGCACTCTCTGTCTTTTTCACTTGGAATGTCATTTACTTGACAGAGCAACAATTGCAATTGTTTGTTAGTGAAAACTTGTGAGTCAAAACTCGCAAGTCAATTTCAAATTTTTTATTTCTTGAAGCTAATTAATAAAATATAAAGTGTATACATCGGCAGTGATTAACTCAAAACTAAAAATATGCCAACTATTTGATGACTAAAAATAGTTTGCATATTTCAGGGCTTTTATGGTGCAGAAAGGGGAATAGGGAAAAAGAAAAAGAAAAAAGGGGGTTGTTTTTTGAAACAAAGTTCTATTAAGAAAGAGCGTGTTTGTTTTTGTTATCCTCAATACAGGTCCCACATACACACACAAACGCTATGCGGTTCATTTTGTTCAATCAGATTGGCGGCTCGTCAACAGTGGCAAGCATTGTACCACTGGCAGTGGTAGAAGCATTCTCGGAAACAGCAGCAGCGTTTCTGCAATGTAATAAAATATAATAATAATATTTGCTTTTTGCCCACAGCTCTCAGTGTATGCTGTGGTCGAGTGTCCCTTGGCATCTGTGTGAGTCTTAAATAAATAATGTCAAAGCCACCAGCATCGCAAATCGCAGGCACTGGTGACAGGATGAAGGCAAAATAGTAAAGCACTGGAAGAGAGAGAGAAGAGAGAGAGAGAGAGAGAGAGAGAGAGAGAGGAGAGAGAGAGAAGAGAGAGAGAGAGAGAGAGGAGAGGGAAAGAGAGAGAAGAGAGAAGAAGACAGTGAGAGAAATTGATTTGCTGCACGCTGCAGCATTTCTCTGTGTCTAGGAAAAGAGAACGCAGTGAAGCGTAAGCCCAGAAAGACAGGCGAAAGTCAAGTCATGGGAGAAAAACATCATCTAATCGCGTGATGGTAAATCTCCCTATTGTCTCTACTTGTTTGGTTCGTTGAAGGCACTGGTTGTAGCGAAGAAAAGAAATCTGCCTGTTGTGTCATTTGTGGATCAACTCTTCAATAGAACGACAAAAATAGCCGAGCAGTTTTTTAAAGCAACAAATACATCTCTTTACCGCGATATCTCAAAACAATAATCAAAATTATATCTCACATTTACTGTTCTGGAATAGTTTTTTGTGGGTATATGTGTTTGCCCTAAAGTTAATTATAAGAATGTACACAATAGTGTTTTAATGTTGTAGATATCATTAGTTGGAAACGCGACCATCAAAAAGACAATTTTAATAAACAAACTGTAAATTTTTAAATCTTGATTGTTAATCAAGTGAACACAATTAAAAAAAAACATAAGCATGTTAAGGGGACCAGCGCACTTTTTGAATGCTCTTTTCGAATTTGATTTTAGGGTACTATGATGTTCATGAAACATGTACTATAACGAATTGCTAAATATCATGAAACGTTTTAGTGTTATTACTTGGCCTACGACGACTGGTCGCTGTCAGTAACGACATCAATTTTCTGACCAAAACGGTAACCAGATTGGTATCATAGGAAGGTGGCATGGCTAAATTGAAGGTGCCAAATGAAAGATGACGACTAAAACTAAAGATTGGCAGGGTTATATTAATTTTAAGTGGTCTCAGTTTTCCGATGCTGATTTTTAATTCAAGATTTCAGATAAAAAACAAGAAAATAACGTTTTGTAATTTTCAAAAATTTTTTAAATAAAAATAAAATAAAATTTAAAAATTTGGTCCTGCCAATCTCAAGATTAGGCTTTTAGCTTTAATTTGGCATTTTAAAATATTTTATGTGAGTTTTCGATTATGCCGATCTAATTACCGTTAGGTTTTAAGATCTTGGCAAAAAAAGCTATTGGCATGAATGAGAAACTAAAAAATTCGAAAATATTTTATGTTGCGCGCAGTTCCCTCTTAAAAGGACATGCTTTTAAACATGACTGCAAAACAAAAAACTATCAGGATTTTTTAGGCTTGTGGACAATATTGACAAAAAAACATTAAAGAAAAACTAACAATTAACTTAAGTAAAGTTAATAGAGAAGAACAAGCACAACGACAAACTTCAGAATCAATTTCGGTCACACTTAACACTGTCATCGTGTTTGTGGCTGGTCAACTTCATCGACATTGTCGTAAACTGCTAATCATATTGGGCAAATTAGAGAGAAAGCAAAGTTTGTCTTTTGTCAACGTTCTCTCTCTTTTCATTGAGAACAGCATCAGCAGAACACAATCAAACTTGTCAGGAGACAGCAAATCAGACACACTCTGACCATTGTGGTAACCACTGGTTTCTGCAGTCACTGTACCAAATGCCTTGTAGTCCACTGTCTTACCAATCGATGCCAATCAGGCAGACAGGCCAGACATGTCTATTCACCCTGACCGGCATGTTCTTTTGCTTATTGCTGTCGTCTGTCTGCTTGCTTTTGGCCACTCATTACCACCATCAGTGACTGGCCACATTGCCTGTGTGCTGCCATATTATTAAATGTGATAACTCTACAAAAAGAAAACATTAAACAATCGCTAATTACGCATCATTTACAAAAACACTAAACAAAGTTTGTTGTGTAAAAAAACTACAAAAAATTCTGAAAAAAGAACAAACTGCAAAATGAAAATGCGTGTAAAAGAGAAATCGAGCAGCGTTTATCACTATCGCATTCACAATAGCCTTTTCAATGGCGGTATGTCACAAAAAATTTTTGAATTGTAGAAAAAGAAGGGAGAGTGAATGAAAAAGTGACTCAGTTATCGGTGGACAAAAACTTCGCATCAATTATGTGATGGCAAATTGTCAATTGCAAAATTATGAACAAAAGTGCTTTTAATGAATAGGAGCGGCAGCAGCAAAAAGGAACGGCAACAGCAATTCTGTTCAATAATGGACAATTAATCATCAATCTATTACAATAATTTGCCTGTTTTGCTGGACAACAGGCACCAATTGTGAGTTGTGCTCATGCAATGGTGAAAAACAGAGGCAGCAACACAGCGGCAAGTCATTCACTGACTGATTTACTCATTCAGTAAAAGTACAAAGTGCACCAAACTGTCTTGCAAAGCTAACCAGAAAACAGTATTTTATCTGCAGAACAAGCCGTTTTCTAACCACTAACGGCTCGTGCACCCATTTATAATTTGTTTTGTCTGAGCAAGCAGTAGATTTGCGCCAGCACTATTGACTGAGTAAAATTTATTGCAAAAATAAAAAATGCAAACAACAAACCTTTTTTGTTTTTCGTTTAAAAACTTTTTCAATTGTAACAAATCAAATTTAGTTACACAAATTTTCGTTTTTACATTGTTTACGCAATATTTTAGTTCATAAAACTAAATTAAGTTTATCGATTTAAACAAAAAGTTTGTTAATTAAATATAAAATGAATAAATAAAAATATTTGTGAAAATTACTAATATAAATTGAAATTCGTTTATTATTTCCTGTCGTTTGAGATTGGTGCATTAAAGTGGCAAAAAAAATACCTGATCACCAAGTTAGCCAACGAAGCGCAAAAACAGTGATCATTCCTTTCAAGAGAGTCGATTGTGTTCTTATTTTGCCTGACACCGTTTTGTTTTTAGTTAGCAGTTCCCCTTTTTTTCTCAATCACATTGTGCACTATGCGTCAATGCTGAATTGTAATTAATATAAAACATAGCATAATCAATTATGATTAGCTTTCCCTGTTAGTGCATTTTCCTGTTGCAGCCAATTTGCTTTTTCTTTTATTTTGTCTAGCTTATTTTTTCATCATCGTTTAGTGCCGAAAATGTACTTAGTTGCTTGTTTTTATTGTGCTGCACTGCATTGCTTTTTATATATTAACTTGTCTTTTAGAATTTTTGTTTTTTAAATTGTTTGTAACTACAGTTTAAAAAATATAATTTTAAAGTAATAATTGTAAATAAAAAATTGCAAAGTAACAAACATTTAACATTTAACAAAAATTATTTTACAATATTTTTTTACAAAATTATTATTAAAATTACACGTACAATTACTAAACATATTAATACAAAATGTTACTTTTGTTTTAAAAAAGTTAAAAACATAAATCAGTAAATGAGTTGCAAGTAAAACGCAAAAATTAAATTAAAATATAGCTTGTTCAACTCAAGTTGAGTGCAGTGCTTTTTGGTCTTCTTTCTTACTATTCAAAACCATAGGCACAGAAGTAATGCAAAAGCTTGAAATTAAGCAATGAAGTCAGAACACATTTTCATTACACTAATTCAATTACCTTCTAATTATAAAAATTAAAATTTAATTTAAACAAAACTAGCTCAGTATGGCACTTTGCAACAGAAACATAAGTTTTGTAGCTCTCCTTATCGACGTTCTTTATTTATTTATCTTTCAAAGTAATAAAATAGCCTTTTTCTCTTAGAAACTAGTGTTTGACTGACGTGAGCGTTGTGTAATAAAGAAATATTTACTAAAATTTCAACTGCATTGAGAGTAAAAGTCATGTTAAAAACTAAAAAACAATGATCATCATAACTGATGTAGTAGACAATAGGGCACACGAGGTAATCTGCTGAGGATGTGGTAGAAAGCTGGTGTGCTCACTCCGGTTTGTGCAGCAGCTAAGCATACACAAACCACTCGGTTGTAGGACTGTATTTGGAGTGCACTGCGACAGCAAGAAAGAACATGCACCGGTAGCGATGCAAAAACCGGTCACGGCCAATCTCTCGAACACACACACAATTTGATTCTTTTCCTTTTTGTCAGGCTGGAGAACTTGCAATCCTAAAAGTGCACAGAATCAAAGTGAACCACTCACTGTGTGGTTTGGTTTATTTTCCTGCTTTTCATTACAAATTCTGTCCAAGTAGTAATTCGTTCTAATCAGGCTGCCTGTAAGTGCAAGCCTCGCCGACTTCTGATGCGATGATACATAACATTCGATTCGATGGCGAAAGTAATGAGCACATGCACAAATGCATTGATGGCCAGTGATGGTCCAAGTGAAAGAGAAGTTTCCACGGCGTGAGGGCTATTGCAAGGGCGAATTGTTTCTAACGCCGGGCGCGCTTCGGTAATGGCGGCCACTAATCAACGACAGTCGGACATTGCACCATAGACAATCGCCATCACTACCACTGCCACCACCACTAATAACAGCAGTCACAAAAGCAACAGTACTGAATCGATGGCTAACACTGCGCCCGATTGGCCATTATCATTCAAATTGAATTACTACAAAGACACCAAAAAGGGAAAGGAAGTGCACCCAGCGCTGAATGTGTTCTAGTTGTTCTGCTATTTTGCCGAGTTTTGTAATTTATAACATTTTGTGGACAAAACAAGGAGTGCAGAAAGGAGCTTGTAAGAAAAGTGTGCCAAGCATTTGAAAAGACAGAAGTTGTATGTTGGAGCCAGCACACTGAAAGAGAGCAATCAAGCTATAAAACAGTTTTTGCTGAACGTAATCACGTTAGATTGATCGAGTTATTGCTAATAGAGAAAGCAAATCAATGCTCATTTAGGGTTAATGTGCAAATCTATCAGTGCGCGCTTTCAGTAGAATGGAGACAACTGTGGTAAAACAAAGGCGCCACATTACAGAATCCAGTAAAAACGATTGAACTCATCAAAAAAGAAAACAAACTAAACAATGCAATGAATAGTAAAAACTTTGACAAAAACTGTTGTGATAAAAACAAGTTTGTTTAAAACACTAAAAAATAATTACAATTTATTTAATTACATTTTTAAATAAATAATTTTAAAAAAATATTAAAATGAAACGTTTTAAATAATTTAATTAAATTACATGCTAAAAAATTTGATGCAAATTCAATACTTTGAATAGGGAAATGATTGAAAAGTAGAGTAATCTGTGTTTGAGCACAACGTGCAAACAAAATGTTTTTTCATTCTAACAGTAGGCGTCCTTAATGATCTCATTTTGGCTTAAAGCAGTTCTGATGTCAAAAGTATCGTTGTGAATGCAGTGCAATAGAATACACTGTAGTCAGCCAAAAATGACTAGAGCAGTACAAGTAACTGTCTTTTTGGTGCTTTTTCTCCTAATGCAACTGCGTCTATTGCACTTGTTCATTGTCCTGCTCACTAGTAGTTCTGCAGTATTTTGGCAAAAAACAAGAAAACCAGCAATGGACTGCACCAAAATGTAAGTCCGAGTTTGCAAATTGAAAAAGAAAAAAGATGCTCTGTTGGCAACGTCAAACCTGGCTAGCAGTAAATAAAACTAATGCCAATTGTTACTGAGTTGCAGGCGGCAGAATTAGCGGCTGTAGTTGCAACACTGAATTTGCTACTGTGCTCAATGTTTTTTGTCTTGGTACGATGAAAACAGATTTGACAAGAAGGTCTGATGCAACAAAAAAACAGACGTGTTCAGATAAAACTGCGGGCACTTTTATCCGATGAATAAAAACAAAAAGTTGCTTTTTATTTTTAGTACTTTTCTAAATGGCATCAAGTAAAAAAACAATATTTTTTTACAATAAGTTAGTTAAGCAGCAGTTTTACCGAAAACTTGTTTATTAAAAAATATAGTAAACTTAGTTTGTGATAGTACTTATCAACTTTGATAATAATTTTTTATTGCAACTAACAAAATTTGGTTGTTTGAAAACTTAAACAATGCATTTGTATTATAATTTTTAGCAATAACGTTTATAAAACATAAAATAAAACTAAAAATTTTTAGTAAACACGTCCAGTGAGGCTAGGTCAATTGACGTAGGGCGCTGAACCATTGTGAAACAGCACAAACAACAAATGTAATGACAGTATATATTGCAAACTAGTATTTGAAGCAATGTTCAATACAGTAGCAAGCGCAAGCAGCGACAATGGAAAGTCCATTATGACAGAGACATTACAAACAAATGGCAGGCTAATGAGCCCTTTTCTAGTGGTTCAAGTGTTTTACATAAACAGCCACTAGCACTACTGTAAAACTATCGCACGCAACATTCAACGTCAGGGTAAAATTTCACAACGGACAGTCAACTTGATTGTACCATTGCACGGGAATGTTTTCTAGTTTATAACTCTTCAAATCAGTGCTGTCACTAGGCAAACAAGCATAACTGAAAAATTTTTTATGTCATTGCTTGTTCATGCAAATTACAATAAAACATAAATATTGCAAATTTAAATAACAAATTAAAACATTAATGTTAAAAGAGAAAAAGAAAGGGTCTAACTTAGAGCAAAAAGAGAAAAGATGAGAAAGAAATCTCCTGGCCAAATTTGTGCATTACATGATAATGATAGTTAAAATAAAGCAGGAGCACTTTCCACTCATTCACTGTCACTTGGAAAGGTCAAAGAGTGCACGCTCAAAATGGCCAGTCAGAAGAAATAAAGCAGGCAAGTCAAAGAGTGATTTATTCGGCTGCTCTTACAGTGCATAAATCAAGCACACATTCAAAGAAGAGTCGCAATGCAGTTATGTTAGGCGTATTGAATTGACAAATCTGATTAAAAGGCAAGGAAAGTGGGCAAGAAAAAGAAAGGCAAAAGCAAAAAAGAGAAAAGGACGCCAGTGAGATGCCAGTAGGGGAGTAAGAAGAAACACCACCCGCACGGAGACAATGCCGAACAGAGAAGGACAGTGCGAATTTGTTTACATTAATATCGATGTGGCAGATAAGAGCAATAAAAACAGAACAGAAGAGCACAATAGTAAAGCGTTGGTAGCGATGACCGGTCGCGGAAGCTATCACCAACTGATGCACTGCTGTTCAATGCACTAGCACTGAGGCAGAATGGCTGTGCCCACCACTACACCGTCGTAACAGTGGCAAAGAGGAAAAAAGAAAACAAAAGAATGGAAACAAAAATGGTTGAAACAGGAAAACACTAGAAACAGCGACATCAGTTGAAATCACTGGCGGCTCAATTATGATCTCAACGTTGGTAAATCAAAGAGCACCATCGTCGTAACCGTCGGAACGATGGTCTCTCTCTCTCTCCTCTCCTCTCTCTCTCTCTCTCTCTCTCTCTCTCTCTGGTGCTGGTAGAATGCACATGCAACTCGACAATCGATAGATTGATTCGATCCAATAAACACTGCACTTGGCGCCTTGTTCGCTACTTTTCGTGTTTTTAAAAACGACAATAAAGGAAAGACAGTGTCTAAAAGAGGAGGCAAAAGTGCAGTAATCAAATTTTGATCAAAAAAGGACAGTACCAACTTGACAAAAACTCTGCATCATCATCTAATTGAACAATATAATAATTTGTCTGTTTATTACATTTTTAAACGTTTTGATTTGTCAGGTAAATGCATTTTTTAAGTAAATCATCAGTCATTTTTCGTTTACTTTTTATTTAATCTAAAAACCAAAGCAAATTTTTCAAAAAAAATATAAAAACAGTTTGCAAATGGATGCGTGAATTATTAAGATAAAGACTGTGTAAATATTTAAGAATTATTCAAAGTAAATCTTGCAATTAATTATTTAACTGTGTCCGAATGCACTTGACAGTGAGGTAGTCATTCTGTGACAGAGTCCTGTCTTTTTCGCTGTGTAAATGTTTCAGCTTAAGCATAAATTTATGTGAGCCATAAATTAATTAATGACTAGAATAATAAAACATTGATTGCGTTTAAGAAGTAGGTGGAAGAGAGTTTGAGCAGACAAGGATAACAAAACTTACTAAAGTCAAGGCATCCTATTGGCCTGAAAAGGAAAAGAAAAGAAAACTAAGCATCAGTGGCAGAAACAAGCATGACGAGGTACGAGCAGTGATGTAGTTGGCAGTATTTACCAAGTGCATCCACTGCAAAGGAAAGATAGATAAGATGAAAAACGCTTGGCAATAATTAATAAATAAAAGTAAGACAAGCAAAATGATCCAATTAAGCAAGATTACACAGCAAAGGAGGCACTACTACAACGATGATGCAGCAGTACGAGGAAGCCGACGGCAGAGCCTGAAAGGACAGAGTAGTCTTAGGCGCCGATGAGTGCTGCAATGACACTTGCGTTTCAGCTACTACTTTCAAAGTGGCCTTCCAGTGGACCACACTGGCGGTTAGGCGTTGATGTCTGCTTGTGTTTGTGTCTGTATGTGTCTGTGTGTGTGCATCCGACAGACAGGCAGGCAGACAGCGTCTGAAGTGTCTGTGTTCGGATGCGCCTCTAATGACGATAATCACAAAGACAAACACGCTCCTCTGTAGTGGCTGTTGTTGTCCTCTGAGCAACGGCAGTACATTGCCGCTAGTACACTGACACTGAACTGCACTTAAAAGTCACGCCAGTAAGCACACTTTGCCTCTGTAACTTTCTTCTTCTCTTATGCTACTTTTGCACGTAATGTCCTCCGCTCTCTCTATTACCATTACTTCATAACAGAGAAAGCGGCATTAGGTGAATGGTTGTGAATGCACAGGCTGCACCTTTTCATTTAAAGGCACACTTGAATGCCGTTGATTAGTCTTAACTTGACGATAGCAGAAGTCAGCACCACCAGATTGAAGTGCTTGCGTGCACAAGTATTGAGACAGAAAACCTGCCTTTCTCAGCGATTGAACGTATCAAACTTAATGCAAAGCACTACTTAACTTAACTTTTATTAATTAATACCAGAAATATTATAAAGGCAAAGTTTACACTTTTATTAACAGAGTTCATCTAATTCACACAATCAGTTGTGGAAAAGTTGGCATAAGGAAAATCACTATTTTTACAACTTGTTTTTTATAAAACAAATTGATCCAATTAATTTACCACATGTCAGCAACACCTGAAAAAAGCGATGTTTTAATAAAAAATATATTTTTAACAAAAAATGGTTTTATATAAATTGACAAAAATCAAATGTGAAATTTTTAAAATCTTTGAAAAAGTGACATTGATATATTTTTAACTGTTTTTTGATTTTAATTTTTTGCTATATAGATAAAGCTTGTCTGTCAGATCCGTGGCAAGTAATAAAAAACGGCAAATCTGTACAACGCAGTTTTAGAAAGCACTCATCTGCAAAAAATGGGCCAAATGGGTAGTTGTTTAAGGATTCGACTGCAAGCATTGCAGTGGCCTTTGCTTCAATGCTACGTGCATGGCCTGCCTGTATGATGCAATAACTCAAAGTGTCATGACCATATGCACAGGCAGCTTTTGGCTTCTTTTGCTTTTTTTTCTTTTTCTACGCTTACTTTCTTTTTCTTTTTTTTCTTGTACCCTGCCTCTGATCGACAGCAAGTAAGTGGGCACAGCACAATGGCGTTTGCAATAGTCCGTCTGAATGGCATTACTCGATATTAATATTAATTCCATTATATGACTCGGCTACTATCACACCAATAGCCAGGCGATATATTACAATGGTCGCGCAAAGCAAGAAAAGTGCCAGTTGAGCGGAGACTAATAGTACAACACGCAGAGCAAAACCTAACAAGGACAGTGTAAAGGAGGCTAAAGAAGGGGCGGCAATGATAGTGAGATTGTGCAAAGTGAACTAATGTGCTAACAGAATAGAGTAGGGCAAACACAATTTTTGTAAACGCAATAAATGGGACTGTAAAGTGACGCAGAATTAAACTAGAACGTTGTGCTGATTGGTAGATAGCTAAATTAAATTGGTGCAAAATACAAAACAAATTTGCAGGACCATGGTTCAAAGAGAAATCAATTCAATTATCATTTAAATTAGAGATCACAAGAAGGCACTTCACAAAAAAAGAGTTGTTTGTTTGTTTGTGCTGCTGGTGCCTGCGCCGCCCTAACTTATCACTAACTGTCAATAGTTGCACTGAAAAGGGGTTTTAAAAAACAAAAAGCATTGCGGACAAGTGCGCGTTAAGACAAGGCTAGTAGTTATGATAAAGTGAGCCCGGGTGCTGGCAGTTGCTAGCAGTCTGCCTCAACAGAGCCTGCTTGCAAGTTAATTGTCATTTAAATTAGTTTCATTACCAGGCAGTAAGGACAAACAGAGTAGAGTGTAGTGTAATTAAAAGTAAGAAGTCGAATTGGTGCGTGTCTGCCGGTGAAGTAAGCCAATGAAGGGTATATTCTAACCAAATGAAAGCATAAAAGCTGACTATACATGGGACAGTAAAGCAGAGCAAACGGCGGCCACACTGAGATAGAGCTAGAAACGGCCAACCATAGAGCAAAGTAAATTTTGCTGCCGTTTGCTCGGTTTGGTTTTGGTGGTTTGCTTTGTCTGCCCAACGTAGCGCTGCAAGCGCAGTTGTATGCAAATTCCAATTAAGACTGCATTGTGTCAATTTAAATTTTTTTCTGCAACGATGCTCGCTGTGAATGGAGTACAATGGCCTGCTTGACAAACAGTCTGAAGCTACTAAAGTCTGCCGCAGTAGTCGACTGCATCGCAAAAGCAACACTGCCGCACACGACAGTCACACACGCAAAGATGGCTTCAGGCAAGTTAATTGTTATTAATTTTGCTAAGCATGCAGCAACAACATCGGCAAAGAAAGCAGTGAACGAAGACACGCCAACGTGTCCAACAACAGCTGAGGTGAAAAGGAAGATGAAGAACAGTAGCAGTAAATCTATGAGCAACTGAAAGAAAGGGAAAAAAAGTTTCTGTACAAAAGACGAGGTTTGTTTAGCGAGACTGGTCACGACCTCAACCCCTACAATTTTGGCAGTGTCAACTATTGCCAGTTGGCTGACTGCTGGCACTGTACACTGTAGCAATTTTATATTACTTTGGTGATTAATTAAACATTGCGCCAATTAATTATTCTCAATAGAGAGCGAAAAGCGCAAAACGGTGCAGCACAAAACATGCAGTTTGTAGAGCAGCAAGTGAATCAAATCAATCAAGTGCAAAATCGCAGTTTTTTGCCAAACTAGGCAAAAATAAAGTAAAGTTGAAAAGAGTAAACGAAAAACTGTTTAAATAAAATTGATTTTAAATAAATAGAAAAGTGCATTTGAAAAACACACAAATTTATATTGGCTAAATAATTAATTAAGCAAGCAGCCATTTGCACTAAACGAGTGAACAAGCAAACACTGAAGTTCAGCAAATTGCGTTGCTCAAAAACCAATTTACAGTTTATAATTTACAATAAGTACAAGAGCATGAGTAATCAATGCAGTTTAAACTAAACCAAACTATCCGGTTGTCAAAAATTAAAAGTGAGAATGCGGGTTTATATTTGTTAAAAATACACAGTGTTTTACAAAAATATTAATCATTTTGATTGGTTTATTTTAATTATTTTGTTTAAAAATTATTAATTGTACATTAAACAATCAGTAGTAAAACACTTGAAAAATAGCAATTTTATCTTTTTCTCATTTTGTTGAGTACTGCCGCTACAAAGTAACTTTCGTCCTTTTAAAACGTTTACCAGACTAACACGGGCATAAATTTAAAAATTGTCTCATACTCTTACCCATGCTCATGATCATATCTATGCTAAATGGTTTGAGTGCCACTGGGCCCATAAAAGCCTGGGACTGAATAAGGAGTATGTGTTGGTGTGTGCAGCAAAGTCGATTGCTTAACGACGCGACACTTGCAATTGAAGTACAATGTTCAGATTACGAGTGAAATGAAGAGCTAAGAACTTTAAAACTCGGCCAGTGGCAATTTTGCCTCAGTGTCACATGTACAAACACTGTAACCGGCTCATGCTAGTTGGTGGCCATCACCGCGCGGCACACTGGTTTTCGCTTGGTTGTCCGCTGCAAAACAAAGTGCCAAAGAATTTGTAATTTGCATCTAAATAGAGTTCCAATACCTTTGGCATTCCCCTGTGCCACTAGGCGACTGCTTGCCAGTGTTTCTGGCACTATGTATTTGTCGCTGTCTTTCTTTTTCTGAAAAGGCTAACTCAGTTCAGAGTTCTAGTTTCCCGTAAAACGAGCATTTTTTTGTCTTTGACATTCTGTACCAGCCAGTCTGTACTGTCGAATAGAAAGCAGCCATGTAGAGAAATAGCAGGCAAATATTTTAAATTCGAATTTCGTCCGTTTGGAATTACCGCACTGTGCCGCTCGGAGAGCACTGAACGGCACATTGGTCTCTCCCTTTCTCTCTCTCTCTCTCTCTCTCTTACTTTTCCCCTAAACGCATCAGGGCGCTCAGGCTCTCGGCCCTTGGCACTGAGCAGCTAAGGAGGGTGAGGCTAAGACAATTCGCCACCAGTCGCATTCCTTTCTTTTTCTCTGTGCCAATTGGATCGAGCCGCCAGTTCCTGCCTTGTACTTTCTCAATCTTTTGCTCTCACTCTAAAGCGCTCGACTCAACTCGTTTATCTTATTCTAATTCCAAGCTCGACTGGCAAAGCAGCCAAACTCAGCGCTGAAAATATTAATACTAACTGAGGAAAAGAGCGTTACGAAGCGAGTGAGTTGCGAGAAAGAAGAAGAAGAAGAGCAAAAGGAGAGAGAGAGAGAGAGAGATCAGCAGCAAAGCTGGTGCGTTCCGCCAAGAGACAACCGAAACAAGTGAGAAAGGGAGAAGTGCAGGGCACTGCGATATTACAATGAAATATAATAATAGATTTAATATGAAACCATGGAATGGGCTCACTGTGCAGCAGATAGCAGCCACCGACTACTAACCGAGCTCACCGATGAGGGCGACAGTGAAGCTGATGGCAAATTCAACCAGACGACGAGGAACACAACAATTTAATTTACAAAAGTAAAGGCAACAGTGAACCGTGCAACAAAAGTTAGATGCACACATTGAAGATGTACTGCAAAAGTACGGCACCGAAGCTCTCAAAGGCCACGAGTGTAGCATTTCTACATGTCTGTGTTTGTGCGCGTGTCAATATCGTCCTTTGATAGGCCCGGCACAAAGTGACCAATTTTTTTCAAGCAAATCTGCCTCCGATGAAAAGAGGCGCACATTCTAAAAAAGCAGCAAATCTGAGGGATCAGACGAGACTTGCAACAAATTAAACGTTGTGTAGATTAGATTGGCCATGATATGTTTAGACAGAAAAAACTGTTTTTAAACCTGCCTAAGCAAGTAAAACGGCTGTAGTAGGAGAGCGTGGCATAGCAAACAGTGTACTAAGAAGACATTTGTGCTTAGTGCATCACTTCCCAGTTGAGCATCACATCAAGAGCAGCACTGTGTGAGCAGTTCAGATGCTGACTCGAGAAACTATGATGCTCACTTCAGCATTCTAGCAGTTTTCTGTGAGCTAACAGTTAGTTGAGCAGCGTTTCCTTGTTGGTGACATTGGCTTGGAATGAATAGTGCATGGAAAAGTTGATACGCCGCCAAGAAGGCGACACTGGAAAAAGAGGCTAGTATTACACACTGTAGAGCATAATCTAGCCAGTTGTGAGCACTCCATTGCTCGGTGCTCAGTGACCGCGAGAATAGACCGTTTCGTTGTGCTTAGACCGCTAAAATAAAAAACGGTTAAAGTAAACAAGAGTTTAAAACGGAATTTTTAACCGCCGACTAAACATGGCCGCAAAATCAACTATTGCTAAGCGTGTCATGAGATATTAAAAGTTTAAAACGGCAGAGTGAAACTGTAGCAAATGTGTCATAATAGTTTGCACAAGTAACAGCAGCCCACTTTTCAATGCTATTGTCGGCACAAAAGCAAAGAAATAAGTAAAAATAAAATTTCAAACAGTTTAAACAGTTGTGCTCAATTCATTCATTCGATCTTTTCGACTAGTGTACACATGAAACAAGCCAACAAGGGCACCTTTAGCCACAATTAAATAATTGATCAACTTTTACTATTTAAATAAATAAATTAAACACAAACAAATACTCACAACTTTGAACTTTGAAATGTCGACAAGGCATCTGAAGTGAACTAGCTTTGTCGGCATTGCCAACATCAAATGGTGCCACTTAGGTGAATTGAAATTGCTTCACCGTAAAACGTGCAAGAGAGAGCAGTGACGGATCTTTCAAATACACTATACTCTATTACTCAGTTCGCTCACAAATACTAATTGAAAACCAGTAATTGCCTAGTAAATCAATTAGCCCACATGATAAACAAAAAATACTGTACAAAAATAAAGTTTATCCGCCACTGCAAAAATAAAAAAATATTTACTTGCTCTAAAATGCTTTGTGCAGAAACTGGTGTCAAAATTAAACAATAGAAACAAAATTAATTTAAAGTTAGTAAAAGTGTGTGCTATTGTCAAGTGATTTGAAATTAAACTCTGCAGGCACTGTGTCAGAAAAAAAATGAATTTTCTTTAAAGTTAACTAAACAGAAAGCTGGGGATGATTTATTTGACCGTCATGCTTATCATGGCTACTGTTTGCACTGCATCACCATTTTCTATTAAAATGGACAGTAAGTTAGGCAGTGGTAAGTTGCCTAGTGATTGCAATTTCCAGCAGCAGCCTCGAGCCAGTGAGTGCACTCTAGTGGGTGATACACCATAGCGGGCAAAACAAACAATTTCTCAACAATTTGGGCAAATCGAAATTAAACGAACACAAAGACGCACACTTACACATCAGAGTAAAATCAAAATCTAAACTGTATTGCCATGCCAAGCAGTCGTTTTTTGTTTGCCACGATTGTCAAGTGATTCGACACGATGGCAATGGCGCTAACGATCACCAGTAAAGAAGTAGCCTCCCCTGCACCAGTGTCCACTTTAAGAGACTGGACAAGTCGTTGAGTCATTTGTGTTGCCCACAACAGAGCAGGACGTCAGCAGAAGGCACGCGGCACTAAAAACCGACCATTTTGCGACAACATTTGGTACAAATTAAAAGCTAGAAAACAGCCACCGGAGAGTAAGTTAGAAGGCAGTGGCAGCCAAGCAGTCAGGCAGGCAGGCAGGCAGGCAGTGACGGCAATATAATTTAAAGTAAATTAAAAAGTTAAGCTTGCGCTATAAATTATTTCTCGTCCTGCCCTGGTCTCAAACAGGCCGTTTTGCTAGTTTGCAGTCAATATGTGTTTGTGCCTGGATACTGTCGACTCGGTGCGGCACTGTAGCCATACACACACATATGGTCTCACAGGTCTCCAAACACTCGCATCTTTTAGCCTTCTATTTGCTTATTATCAAACATAATTCTTAGTTTGAATCCTTTTGAGATCAGAACGAACGCTACTGAGACTGCCACTTTATCAGTGCTGTGTGAAGGCAATCGGGCTAAAGATGCTTCTTGCTGCTTCTTCTCACTCTCTCTCACTCACTTTCTGTCCAGCTACTGTTGAAACAAAAAACGCAAGTACTACGCAAGTTCAAGCAGTGAAGCAAGTGGCGGCAGCTGAAAACAAATAGAGCAGCAGAAGAGTGAAGAAAAAAAAAGAGAAGAAGCCAACGAGCTAGGCACAATTTGGCAGATTACATTTTTGGAAATAATGACTTTTAAACAAAGTCTTTGTCGATGGCGAATGGCAGGGCAGCCACTCTGGCTGAGCACTGAACACTGAAAACGACTACTACTCACTCCAGCAACGCTGCCAGTCGACTTGGCATACACACTGTGGCAACAAAACGATAATAATTTAAACTTTTTTTGCCTTTTTCTTTTTTGGGTAATTTATAGCGTCAGTAAGTGGTGCAATAGCAAATAATATCGGACAAACGATAGGGAGCAATCATAATAGTCAAAAGGAACAAAAAATAAAGCTAATGCCGTGAAAAAAAAGAAAGTAAGTCAGAAAATGTGGCTGAGTAGAAATAAGGAGAGAGACAGCAATAGCAAACAACAACAAAATGAAGCAACGAATTTGTACTCACCAATTAAGATTCAAATTGCCGATATAGCAAATAATAAATAGAGACAAGGAGGCAAAATGGCGAGTGCATTGAAGGAAAAAAACGATTTGCAGTGAACGCAGGAAAAAGTAGACCAAAGAAGTAAAATAGTAAAAAAACACACTTACTCCAAAAAACACAGTGCACGGGTACACAAGTCCAATTAAAGCGAACTCCAAATAGACTAATGTATCAGTTTCGGGTGAACACGATACTGTGTGTGAGAGAATAAGAAAAAGAAAACAAGAATGAGGCACAAAACGATGCTGATTTTGCAACGGATGCTCACACAGCTAGAGTTGAGTTGAGTTCGTCGTTGTAAGTTAATTACTAAAACGAGCTCTCACTGCACTTTTAGTCACAAAGAATGCAAGTAGTGGTAGGGCAGATCTTAGGCACAAGTCAATTATTTAATAATCTGCAATGAACAATGTTGAAACGGTAACGAGCAGGGTTGAGCAGGCGATGGAAGAAAAAAGAGAGAAAAAGAAAAAATTGAGCAAAACAGAAACTAAGCAGATTGTTCGTCGACAGATTGAGAGTTTGAGATTTGCTCTGGGTGACAACAGAAGGTTGATCGCGAGTGACTAAAGCATGAAATTAGATGAAAATTATCTGAATAAAAAACTATTCACTCATTCCCTGCTCTTGAAAATAATTTGATTTTTGAAAACGCAAATTTTGACGATGTTATCGATGATTACAATTTCCACAAATATTTCACTTTTAGATGACAGCGTTAACTGTTTTAATTCAAAAAAACTTTTTTTAAAACTGACGCTAATTTACTAAAGTTTTTACAAATGTTTCTTAAAAACAAAATTTCTTTATTTTTTGTTGCTTTGTCCTAATCTTAGCAATGAATAATCATTTTAGAAGGTTAAATTAAATCACAGTCAACAACGAGAAAAAAAGGAAGAGGTGTTACCAGCAAATGGTGGTAATGTAGAAAACGGTGCACCGATTTACACAAATAAACAGAAAGAAAAACTGCTGTGATGATGAGATTACTGAATTACGACGGACCTCAAATTACACATTGTGTTTTGGCAAGATGAGTATTTGTAATGAAATTAATTAGACAGTGCGTTTTCAAGCAGTGTCAAGTATGTGTAAGCAAAGTGCAGCAACTGCACACGATGATGATGAGTGGTGAGTGGTGAGGTGACTGGTGAGCTGCAAGCTGCAATGAGATGTCAATTCGATTAACAGCTGAATAGATGTTGAGAAAAGTACGGTCTGAAAATAGATGAGCCGCCACAATGTTAACTACCACTGAAGAGTACTAAAAAGAACACAGTCTGAACACCCTGGTCTGCCTAAAAATTAGATTATTTTCAAAATAGGCGGTCAGCAGTGCTGGTGCTTGGGCAACCGTTACTTGTCTACCCAGAGTGCCAGACGGTGAACCAGATGGTCTCCGCGGTGAGCTGTGCACTTTGAAAATAGTTGCCAGAGATGGTGATAGTGATGATAATGGCGGTAGACCCAAGGTGCAAATGGATTATCTGGCTCAGTTACGGTGTGCAGCACTCCAGTCAGATCTTTATGGCTGGAAGCTGTTGTGCAGCTAGGTCTATTGTGCGTTGCATGCACTGAAATAGTTCTCAATATTGTAGCAACGCACTGGGGCCGCAATACGTTTAAAATTGCCTGCCAAACTGGAAAACGACCGTCAGTGGAGTTTCTGCGTACAGTCGATTTGAAAGTTGTCCTCCTTTCTGCCACTGACTAGCAGCCCCGTTTGGCAGCCCTTGTCAAGCTGCAGCGACTTGTTTGATGCTTGAACGCTTATGTTTGCGGTGACGGCGAGGCTGGTACTGTGGATGGTGGTGGCAGTGGAGATGGCAGTAATACTGACTGCTACTGGCGGCAGACTGCGACTTTTGCCGTCGCCTTGATGCTCTTGATGACTTTTCTTGGCGCCCCCTTCTGCGCCTGATGTCTTGTCAACGGCAATGTTGTTCTTTGAGGCAAACTCTAAGCTTCTTCTTCTCGTTTTTTCCTCTTCACATCGTTTTACTTATTGAGCCCGCAGTAAAGATTGCGTTAAAATTCCTTAGCATCGGCGGTGTTAAAAATAGAGAAAACGAACACATACACGCGTTGAGCCGCAAAGTAGAGTAAAAAGTACTGCTGTTGAGTGTTACTCTCATTCTGTTGAGACAAAAAAACACAAATAGATTAGTATTGGGCCAATTAATTATAATGCTCAAGCTTGGCTATGCTTTTAAATATCCATTGACAGGTCTAATGAATATTTAAGTAGCAAAAATAAAAACAATTAAGCAGTAAAATTGTACAATAACAATGCTTTACGATCCAAAACCCGAGGTTAAAGTTCATGATTCATTTGATAAAAAAATGATTGTGCAATCAGAAAGCAATCAATGGATGGTGATTGTGCAACGATTACCGAATACCAATGATGGCACAAAAACTCAGAACTCAGAACTGAAATAAAAAGCACTGGCAATAGTTTTGCTAGCAATATGAAAACAAGAACTGCATGGCGTATGGGGATGTAACAGAGCAAGAGCACTGGTCCAAGATTGACAAGGCCGAATTAATGTCAAAATAATGCGCAATTGGTTTGTAACGTGTCACCATTGGGTGAGCATCAGCAGCCACCACGGCTCACCACTGTCACTGCCACTGTCCACTGCTGTTTCTCCATTTCCCTGTTTCGCTTGTAAGGGCGCCGTTGAGCATTGCTTTGCGACCAGTGGCCGTGTGTGGCGATTCAATTGAAAAAACAGCAGCAGCAGAGCAGAGAACGGAAAGAACAAAATGGAAAGTGCAAAGCAGCAGCGAGTAAAGCGAATGGTGCAGAAGACAAAGCAGAACAAACACATTTACATTCATAGACGGAGAATGAATGAAAAAGGAAAGAGAGAGAGAGAGATGGATAGATACTGCTGCAAACAGATAGAAGTAGGCAGACAAGCGAGGTTGACAATGAAAGCATGAAGGGGTTCTGGCTGGTTGTGTAGTGTAGTGTGTGCTACTGGGGCCGATCAGCATTGTCGCAACAGCAGTTCTGGTGCCCTTGCCGCCACCCATTAATGCCCACTGTCGGCCATTGTTTGACGGTAGCCAGGACAAGTTGAAGGCACGGCAGACAAGACTAATGGTCTTTGGAGAACGTATCAGCCTAATTGAGATATTAGGCCAAAGTAGAGCAAATGTTCAACGTGAAAAGCGCTCGACTTGAATCAGTTTTGTCAATCGAACTTGGTGCGCGACAAACGACCCAAAAAGAGCAATCACTACTTTTATTTTAGTAAAAATGAAGCAAAAAGAAAACAATGGCATCTAAACACGCTTGACAGACGGCCAAAATGAAACAGCCTGTGTGCTCGCTTAAATTGGCAAAAAGTCAATTTTGAGCAAGTTCAATATTCCGAAACAAACGAGAGTATCACGAGATAATATGGCTGCACAGTATTAAATATTCGGATACTTAAAGAAGTCAATAATGTGAGTGCACTTGGCCTAAACAGTAATTGGCAAATAAGCAAACTAGATGGGTCGTAGACAGATAAAAAAAGATGTGTTGAAGAAGGCAGCAATCAATTTGGAATTACATCAATCGGCACTGGTAGCCATGAAACAGATGTCACATCAAATCAACAAAAAAACAATGAACTCAGTTTAAGTGTCTTATGAGCAGTATATATGCCAAAATTATTTAAAAATAAAAAGTTGCAAAAAATAACAAATACAGAGGATTTTACTAGTTATATAAATGGCTTTGAAAAAAAATTAAAAATTGTGAAAAATTTGATTTTTGTTTCATAACAAAAATCAAATTTTATTTTGTTGAATCCGGAGAGTACTTCAGAAGATAGTAGTAAAGCATGTAGCAAGGTTTTTTGTTAAAACATTTACCAAAGTTACAATTTGATAGCAAAGTGAGTAGTGTGCAATGGATAATGAAGAAGTTGGTTGCAATGGTGTAGATGTCAGCGAGATGATGAGGCACAGTGCAAAGTAAAGTAGGACAAAGATGCTGCCGCTGCTGCACTGTGTCACATAAAAACAAGAACACTTGGTGGATGACTGCTGACATGCACAGTCTTTGGCAATGCAGCAGAATAGAGAATCAAAAAAAGTTCACTGGCACCGAAAAAAAAGAAAAAGAACCAGGCTCGGTTTTGAAGTGGACTGCAAACAGCAATCGGACCCATTGGACATTGGCAAATACTTTCAGTGAAGGCGGCGTACACAAACGAACACACATTTACACACTCTGCCGCCGAATCTCGGTTTGAATGAGTTGAGGGGTTTGCACCACCAGCCAGGACACTAGTGGCAGTAGCACCAACAGCAGCACCAGCAGCAGCAGCAGCAAACAGCAAGCAGAACGGACAGGCGCCACAAGACGACCCCTGTAGGAGACGACAAGCAAGTGGAAAACAGAAGACAAGAGCAGCAAAGAAGCAGTGAGAAGGAGGCAGAGGACTCTTCGCTACCACTGAAAGTAATGGTGGCCATTCGTCGGGCTGCAAAAGAAGCTGATAGAGGCTATAAAAAGGATGCGGCATCGGACAGCGGCTGCACAGTGCTGCTACTCCACTCTGCGGACCATGTCTTCTCTGCTGTGCTGCAGTGCCGCTACACCCGATCAGCTTTAGGACGCCCCAGAAACTCGGAGATCTGAGATGGAAGAAAGAGCTGCCGGCTGACTGCTGACTTGTGGCTGTTTGTCGGTGCTTTACATTGCCTTCGGTAATATAATTACAGTTACCCTCCGCCGTACACTCTTCACCACTGCCGCGGCCATATGTGCCAACAACAATGTAGCTGCAATGTCACTGCCAGAAAAGAACTGTGCCATTTGATCACAGTGACACTACCGCTTTCTTTATCCGATGACCAGTATTGTGCAAGTTAAACCAGTAAAATAGTATTTCCTAAGGTGTCAGTAACGATATTGTAATGAGTAGCCTACAGCACAAAGTTTGTCCCAGTGGACTGGGCACACTTCAATTTTTTTTAACTTTCTAGTGTAGTGGAGAAAGTGAACACGCTTAATGACTGTTTCGCTTTTAATAAGGATAAAATAATAGATACCCCAGAGTGAATGAAATTTTGGTGCCCTAGCAAAAAGTAAGCTTTTACACTGGTCACTGGTGGACTGTGTTGCCTGGTTTGGAGCGAGCTGCAAGAAGCTGTCGATAACAATGCCTCAAACGAACTGATTGCAGGCTGCTGCTGGAAGGGCGCTTTTATCGACGTTCAGGCAGACATTAACGCCAACAACAGCAGGAGAAGCACACTTCTTTGCTAGAGCTTATGCGCGTCCAAGTGCATAGAGAGTGGCCGTCAGTAGAGAATGCACTGACCAGACATACACTAAATCGGATAGTGGCGCCTAATGACCAGTTGGCTTGCTGCACACGAGGTGCTACTGCTACTTCTGCTACTTCTGCTGTTGCTGATTGTGTTGGGGCTAGAAGGTCTTGTACACTTCTTTCATCCATCCATCCACAATCACCATCGTAGCTTTTTCTGAGCTTTCTCGACTGCAATTTTTTTGTAGTGCATTGTTTGAGTCCGCATCTGCTGGAGTCACTTTGTATTCTACGCCAGCAATCCGTCAATGAGCTCATTGACTAGGCCTTTCCTTCATAAAGCGTATTGAGAAGACTCAGATTAGCCACAGCAACGAGCATTGGCTCTGTGACCGACCAAACCTCAAATCGCCCCTCCACTGGCGTCCATTAGCGAAACCATTTTCCAGTGGCACTGCCTCGATTTGAAGCCATCCACGGTCAATTTATTAGACAGTGTTTTGAGCTAGCTGCCAGAAAGCACTGCCCTCTGTTAGCCCAAACACACTCTGACCATGACTTCCCTTCATCTTCTGCTACAGCATTGTGCAGTTATTATTTCAATCCTTGCTCAGGAAATTAATTGACTTGGCTGGCTCATTGCCTCGTCCAGCCTGTCGTCTATCTTTTCCTTCTTAATTATTCTTTGGTCTGTTTGTATTGCCTTCACAAGCAAGACTGGCGAATCTTCTCCTTTGCACAGTGCCACTGCTCAGTGCGGTGAAAGCCAGTGTCGGTGAAGAAAAAAGAAGAAGAAGAAAAGTAGGAAGCAAAGTTGGCGACTGTCACTTTGGTTTGCTTGACTTTTTCTCTCTGTCCTGGTGCGTGTCCCTGCTCCCCTTGCTTCAGCCGTGTGTACCCTAAGGAATTAGTGTCAAATCGTTGTTGCAATCAGATGCTACTGATGCCACTGTTTGCCGGACTTGAATTAGCAGCAGTCAGAAGAGAAGGAGAAGGTCCCAGTGCTGGTTGAAGCAACGAGAGAAAGGAAAAATTCAAGGAAGCAAACAGTAGCTCTGGCACTGCTCTTTTAGACAAGCACGCTCAATGTATGGTCTGCAGCCTTAAGATGTGCTCACTCTGCAGGCGCTGTTGTTCACTGCTGTCCCTTTAAAGGCGACGGTCGATTAGGAGTGGAATATACAGAGAGAATGGTCAGACGCAGCCAGCGGTGCGCCACTGGTGACATGCAATCCTCGACTAGCACGCTTACTGCACTGCGCATATCGTTCAAATGCGGCAAAACGAGGAAGATGAAGATGGAGGGAAAAAAGTTGCTAAAGTACGACGAGGGCTGGATGCTGAGAGTGCCCGATCTGCTGCAAAGCGGTCAAAGTGGCAAAACGCCAAGAAACAAACAGCGGCGCACTCACCCAGCCGAAATGCACCGTGACAAATAGTGGCTACCCAGAGAGAGAGAGAGGAGAGAGAGAGAGAGAGAGAGAGAGAAGCACATTGAGGGTCTGTTATTAGCATAGTTTGCAATGGCAAGAAACAAGCGAAACACTGAAACAGAGGGAGAGAGACAGAGAAATGCAATGAACGCTAATACAAAAGCAAAAGTGAAAAGACGACACAAAAGTTCAGTCGTAAACTTTGGCGATGCAGAGAGCAGACAATTGGCAGAGACCAATGTGATATGCGTTCCCGATAGCTCAGCTCAGAAAGCGACGATCAAGAATAGAAACCGAAACGGTGTTTGTGTGGTTGTGATGTGTGAATTATTCGAGGAATGTACCCTGGGCACAGTGTCTGCATCCAATAGCAGTGACAGTCATCGTTTCCCTGCCAATGCCCAGTCAAGTTTAGTCCCAGTGATCACTGACACACTCAGGCCTTGCAGTGCACTGCACTGTCTCTTCTCTGCCAACCACAGAAACAACAGAAACCAGCCTCACTGTATACGAACCAGAAAAAGTTTTGGGTTACCATTGGGTTGTGGACACTTCATTAGGAATTTCACTTGCATGGAGTCACATGACGCTCCTTCAATAGCATGCTACCACTGTTTCGTTTTCAGATGCTTTAGAGTTCAACGGTTTGGATCGGCCACTCGAAATGACAACAATAATCCAAGGACTTGCAGTTCAGCACGAGCGCTAAGGGATAAGCTCTACGAGAAACAGATCAGCCAGCTCAGTATACGCAAACAACACAACAGTGAAAGAGAAATTCTTTGAAGTTTCACAACGACTACAAAATTGAAATTAGAAATAATTGATTACAATGATCGATGAAAGATGCGCAAAAGTGTCCATCTACATGGACGGATCACCCAGCAGCATTGGCACTATTTTACTTGCACCTTTTCGATTGATTTTAAAGTTTATCTTAAGTACTTATACAACGCAGTGAGAAATGCAATTTCCCATGTTTGCTCTGTTTGAGTGCAATGACTCAAAAAAAATGCACCAAAGTGCACATAGTCAATAACAAGGAAAATACTTGTTTAGCTGATCAATAGCCATTGCACTAACCCAAACAAACACAACAGGTGAAAAAGAAAGAAATCAACTTCAGCAAATAAAAATACCAACAGAAACAAAATTTTACCTGAAAAAATAATTGAGTATTTATTAGACCAAAGAAAACAGTTTGAATGTAAGTAATTGAATGTTGCTGAAATACAGGATAATAGACTTTTGTTAGCTATTCAGTGCACGTCGCCTCAGCTAGCATTAGAACGCAAAAGTTTATTGAACCTTCTCATCCATGACAAAAAACTCAAACTACACTGAACCACACAACAATGCAAATTCCCCAACATCTGAGCGTTGTGCTATGTTTAAATTTCGTTGTGAGCTAGAAACTAAAGGCCAACTTCAGTGGCGACAGTAGGCATAACAGACACGACACAAATACTGCTGTTCGACCTGCAGACAAATGCCCGCTTGGCCAATAGCAAATTTGGGACCCTAGCTCCCTCCCTTACCATGGACGAGAATGAAGCGAATGATGTAGCAGGCAAAAGCGCGACGCGGGTGTGCGGTGGTGGCCACAGAAAAAAGACAGAAAAACGGAGAGAGAGTATGAGACAGGAGAACAAATTGCTTCTTATCTAACAGACCAAAGAAACACATGTGTTGCCAAGATTGTTATTACGGTCAATTTGAATTGTTGCTAAACTACAGGGAGTGATAGACTATTTGGTTTCAGCTTGATTTCAAGTGCACTGGTCTGCTCAGCTGCCATTAGAAATACTGCTAAAAAGTATAATTGATATCCTTCTGCTCAGTCAGCCAATAGACACACACCACACACACACACACACCAACACACACACACACATTTACCCACACAACATCTAGAGCGTTGATGCTAGTTTTAAATTGGTCCGTTTGTGAGTAAACTTAATTGGCCAACTTGTTTCCTGTCTGTGTTCGACAGTAGGCATACACAGACACCGACACAGACATAGACTGCCTGTGCTCGACACATACAGGCAGACAAATGCCCGTCTTTGGCCGCCAATTGCAACTTTTTTGGCACCCTAGCTTCCCCTCCCTTACACGATGGACGAGAATTGAAGCGAATTGATTTAAGCACGGCAAAAAGCGCGGCGGCGGCTGCTGGTGGCGGTGGTGGCCCACAGAAAAAGACAGAAAAACGGAGAGAGAGTAGGAGACAGGCAGACACAAATTGCTTCCAATTGATAGGGCCAATTTCGATGGACAATCTATAATTGTGAACAACAGAGGAAAGACCACTGGGCAGAGAGACAGCAAAACACCGAAGAGCACACGCACTGCGGCTCTACTAGCATGGCGATTCAGCTAAGTGTGTGGCTAGAGCCGTTTTCGCGGGCGCGATAATAATAGATGGCGATTCGAGTAGAGTGAAGGCAAAAGTGTGTATGTGTGCGTGGAGACACCCGAAGAAACAACTCAATTGCCACTGATGAAAGGCAAAAGGCAACACACGGTAGTAAAGGACGACCAAAATGCGCCAAATAAAGTTAAGTTAAAGTTAAAGTTGAGGTAATTATCTCAAGGCGATTTCAGTGCTCTACTTGCTCAGTGCTGATGTGCAAGGCACATAGAAGAGACAAGAAATGAAAAGGAAGTGAATGTTGGGTAGTGTGTCTGCTTTTCGGTAGCTCGAACAGAGCCAAACGACAAACGAGCATTTGATTGACGCATCTAAGACGATGCTTTGCAATTGAAAAACTGATAAAAATGGTAAATATGTCTGAATCAAGTTAAAGTTGTATTTATTACGAGACAGCATAACTAAATCGCATTTAAATCTAACTGTGCAAAGATTTGAAAAAAAGCTTCACTGCGCGGTGGTAAATCGAATTTGGCCGCGCATTGCCTTGAAAATTAGATTGTGATCATCAGAAAAGAGGCAGCTAAAGTAGCAGGCATTTTTTGTGAGCGTCATTTGCAATGAAGCCAATCAGCGACAGTGAAGCAGAGCCAAATTAGTACTCAAACACACATTAGAAGAAAATAGAGAAAGATGCGTCAACGGGGAAAAGTCTTCTCATTTCTCCATTTGCCCTGGCATTGAAGCTGCATTGAGTGCATTTTAAAATCCATATACGACACAAACTGACGACGGTGCTGACTGATTGCGTGCCGTTTGCAGAATTTCAATGAAGCGATCACAATTCAGGCGGCGCACAGTAATACTGTCTCTGGGTGAACAAGCAGATCGACGCTTTTCGATGTCTTCAATATATCTGCCCATTGGAGTTGACATTGTGTGTGTGTAGACGCTATACAGCAGAGCCCTGCACAGAGCGGTACGGCAGAAAAATATCCAGTAGTGGCATGTGCCTCTCACTCTTTCTCCCTCTCTCCCTTTTCGTTGCCCATTAGAGATCAATTAAGTGGCAGTGCACTGCCAATGAAACAAAAATGCGTGCAGCAATTATGCAAATATTGACAGATGCTGTAAGCGAGAACGAGTAACGAGTAGCTAAGTTAAGCAAAAGAGATGCCAGCTATTCGTCGAGACGACAGTGCCGATCGTCAAACAGTGCGACAATTAAATGAGCCATTAAGGACCGACCGCAATGGCCATTCAGTAGGCGCAAAGAGGAGAGAATCTAAACTGCCAGTCAGCCTGCAGCAACAGCCATTCTATCATCAGCTTTGGCAAATTCCTCATTGCCATATGCAAATAATTTCAATTTGTAGTCTTTAGTGATGTGTTCATTACCATTACACGATGATGTGCCTTAATTAAGTAAAGCAGATAAGGCAGGGCTGTAGTTAATGTTTTGGTAGATAGAAAAAAAGATGGTGTTTGCAAGTCATATTGGCGAGTGGAACAACGACAGGCAAAAAGGCCAGCCAGTCATGCTCTGTCTATAAACTTCTTTATCAACTGGCATCATTGCTCCACTTTTGGCTGATTGCTATGCAGATGCGGTAGAAACTTGCAGCCAATCAAAAAGACAATAGAGTAGAAACGTTGAAACGAGCTGGTGGACTTATAAATCGTTAAAAACGGGAATCTATTTTACTGTAAGAAAGAAGGCACTAATCCGCATGCAAACTCATTTCAATGGTCATTCTATTGTTCTTTTATTTAGCTTATTCACAACATTGCATTGTGTGTCATTTGCAAATAGACAGCTATCAAGTAGCCGTTGCTATTACACAAACAATTGAGAAAAATCTATTTAAAAAACAAAAAATAGAAAAAAGACTATTACTGTTTCATTGGTGGTTTGTTGCTAGTTTGATGTCACAAACAATGTGCAAAGAAAGTTTTTAAAATTCAATTAACTTTATCAAATGTCATTTGCAAGCCAGATCGTCATCAAATTGAGCATTTTATTGAAACGTTTTTATTTTTTATTAAACAAATCAAACACCAAAACAAAATGAGTTTTTACAAAAAGAGAATTTTGCAATTGCAAGTCAAATTGGAATGCTGAATGAAAAGACAATGCTAATGGCAGTCACAACGGCAGAAAGCAAAAACAGTGAAAGCAAGCTGAATCAGTCATTAGGGTAGCCACAAGCGCCACTAACCCTTTTCTTCTACAATTGTATCTATTATAAAGTAATAGAAAAAAGGCATCAAATTTAGAATGAAAAAATAAACGTGAAACCAACGCAAAAATGAGCAGAAAAATGTGCTAGTGTGCAGAGAAAAAGTAGACAGGCGAAGCAGCGATTTGGGCTAAAGCAAAGCCCGTTGAAAACGAAACTCGAGTGAAGTCATTCATGCATTGAAAACAAGTTACAAATAATCAAAGCTACTGTTGAAAGGACAATCCGGAGACGAAGCAAGTCCTGAACGAACAGAGAAAGAAAGACAGAGGGAGAAATGAAAAGTTCACATCGTTCTTCGTTTAAACTTGTCGTTGTCTGGTTCGTCCTTGCAGAACGAGCCCTTTCAAGTACAGGCACAATATAATACGCCTCGTTTCTTTAGCATATGCTCATTGCGTTCGTTATACTGTAAAACTGAACTAAAAACACCAGTTTTTTGCTTTAACTATAAGTCACAAATTTATTATAAAATATAAATTAGTATAACAACTTTAAAATTAAAACAAAGTAAAACAATACCTTCAAAAATAAAATTGAAAAAATATAAATGCAGCAAAAATAAGGAACTTACTAGAGAAATATGGTTTTAGAAGCTAATTATCATTACTGAGCATAGCAGTTTATCAGAATGCTAATTGCTGGTGCGTATGGCTGTGGTGGTGATTTGACAAAGGAAAGTAATCAGTGAAAAGGAATCTGCAGAGTTTTTTTGGATCGATAATATGATGGAACAGCAGTTAACAGCCTACAGACCCAATAGACGGCCATTGTCCGTGCTCAGTGAGGGTGCTAGCCAATCATCGGCTGTAGTCAATGGTAGTGCTAATCCTGCGGCGGTAAGAGAACTAGCAAAAAAGAAAGGGGAGAAGCAGCACAAAGGAAGACAGCCAATGATGAGAAGCAGTCATGTGCACAAATGACAACGTGCAACACACAATGACCAAAGGAAAGAAGACTGCCATTATCAATAATGCTGATCGAGTTGAGTGAGATAGTGGCTGAAGGGCAAAGGGCGACGAGAAGATAATTGCAAGTGGCAAAAATTAGTTGATCGATCGACTTTTGGTGGCTGTTTTTTAAGTTTGATATCACTTTTTTACTATTTTTTACCAAAAATAAAAATAATTTTAATTTTTTTAATTAAAGTTTACACGTGTCAGCTGCAAAAACAACATTGTTTTACGACCAAATGTTTATTTTAAGTAATGTTTAAAAAAATTTTGGTTTACAATTTATTTGTTGATAAAATATAATAATTTTTTAAAATTTTATTTTTTTAAACATCTGCCTAACATCAAACATGCAAGCTTCTTTGTACTGTAATGCAATTAAATGCCTTTAACTACGTAATTGAAATTAATTAGCTAATGAAAATAAAAAGAACTGCAGCAGTTTCAGGGCACCTAAAAGTAAATGCAAATGGCAGCAGTGCATTTAGAACGCAACGCTCCTCAGTGGTCGCTTGTTGTCAACTTTGTCCAAAGATACTTCCCCTCCTCTTTCTCAATGTGGCCACTCGCCCTGTGGGCGACACGACGTTTTACTGCGGCACTGAGCTGGCAAACCTGTCGATCAACTCATCGAAGCAGAATGACACTTGAACTTTGCGTACTCTGTCGTGCATGCAGTAGATTTTTTGTGCCACTTTGACTGTAAAGATCACTTTGCTGACTTGATACGCCTCGATTACGCAAACAAGCAAAGAGTTTAATTGCGTTGTGCCAAAAGATGAGACAGACTCATCGCTGTCTGGGGCACCATTTGAAGCAGTCTGAAACTGTCTAAAACAGATTGAGCAATTTGCTTTGATAGGTCTCGGCGGGTTGGCCATCAAAAGGGCAGTGCCTGTAACTGCGACAAATGTAGATTTTGCTTGGTTGATATTTTTCAACGCTACTTTTTCATTCATTTTAAGATCATTGTCTAATTACCAACAAACTAAAACACACAATTTTGACCGTTCTATTAGAAATTAATGTTATTTGGTGAACTAAAGTTCTTGATCATTGTAGCTACTTTACTTTGTAAATGACAGAAACACCGTTTTTTAAGTGGGTGGCGCTGTTATTGCCTGAAGAAAAAGAAAAGATGATTGCATTGGCACCAGTAGTGCCCAGTTTTTCCAATATTAAGTGAGTTTGTTGGCAAATGAAATTCGGCCAAATATATCAACATGTTAAAAACTAAAGTTCACTTAAATTTGATACAATTCTGGGTAGAGTGCAGTGGAGCAGCGCTACCCCAGTCAAAATGAGATGGAACGTGAAGGAGCAGTAAAGGTTTGGCAAGGGAGTTTGAAGAAAAATGACAAAACTCTCCAGAGACATTATATCAACTTGGGCAAGTCATACACACTGTGCACCTCGTTGCAGACAGGCAGGAAAGCAACTTCACTGCATTTCTTTTTTGGTAGAAAATTCGATGTTTTCAATTTGTCTGCTTGTCAGAATGGACGCAGCGCAACCATTACTGATGTCATCCAGTCAAAGTGCAATACAGAAGACACCAGAACTGCCCACACTTTTAGACTAGTTCAACAGTAGTCAGCTGAAATCACTGTCCTTCTGTCTGTGAACATTTTGTCTGTCACTAATTGGCAAGTGAAACAATCGTCACAAAGTCAATAATTAGCATGGCAATAATTAGCCTCATTTGACAACGAACACATTTGGACACTTTGTTGTACATTGAGAGTTGACTTGTCGCATTGTCACCCATTTCAAGCGCAATGGCCGCTCATAACTATTTACACTCTGACCGGCAAATTAAATTGCCAAGAGACTTGATAGCCACATGAACAAAGCGCCAACAACAGCAGCAACAGACATTTGCCCGTCTTTTGTGGTGCCGAATGGCTTGAACAAAAGAGGGCCAAAAACTATTTGCGCACTGTGTGTTGGCCCAACAACTGAATAAATGGCCCAGAAGAAGTTGGTAGAAATGGCAGTAGTGGCTGTTGGCAGTTTAGATCAAAAGCCGGCCAGCAAGAAAACGGCAGCAGGAGAAAAGGGCGGCACAATCAATGGCTGCTGTTGTCTCACTTCAAACTCAAGACGACGGGTGCATTCAATTATGAGTAAAACTTGGCAAAATGAAATTGAAAGTTAACAGCAAAAATTAGCACACAACAGTATAAGTGAGGACAACAAGCAAACGGCAGTAGTGGCAGCAGCGACAAAGGGGAAATGGTGCCGGAGAAAGATGGCGGCGCCAAAGCTGTCGTAATCGAATACAACAAGGGAGCCCTATTAAATAGGCCCATTTAATTCAAATTAAACGAATCAGGCAACAAACACAACATGCGCCGTTCGGGCATCTCACATTAGGCCCGGCAAGGGCAATTAATTTAATCTAGCCAAGCAGCATTACAATACTCGCACACAGAGAGAAAAGCAAATCTGGTCGGCTAACATGGAGTCATAAGCATTAGAAATACTCGCTGCTTTAACACTTCTCTTGTGAATGTGTGTCTCTTTTGTCTTTCTTTGTTCAGTGCATTGCCAGCAACAAACGAGACGGCGTTTTGGCAATCAAGCACACCTAAGAATGCGCCCCTAAATTGGCTTGATTGCGCGTCTTGAAAAGGCAAAGTTTAAAATCAAGTCGACACTGAGGTACGCTCATTAGATCTCCGAATGGTGTACCGGTGCTAGAAACAGTGCAATGGCCGTAGTGGAAAGAAGAAAGTGATTTATACTTTTTTGTGCTAAATTAAAGTGCACTGAACAAGAGAGAGTATCTTTTTTCAAGCGATAGCAATGATTTAAAATTGAAATAGAACTTGACAGAAGTGGTAAAATGAGAAACCAAGTAAAAGACCAGTGAAGCGTGCAATACAAACAAGAAACAGGTAAAATAGGAGGATTCCTTTCCAAATGGCGGGCAAAACGATCGGTGAGTTGTGAAAAATGCTTTTGACGGGAAAAAAATTGTGAAATCAATCATTGCATTGGTGACACAACAATGCATGTCTGCTAGCTGCAATCAGATAGCAAACTCACACATTCTGGCCTACATCTGATGAAGGCTTGAACTGACAGGCGCAGTCAATCAATGCGAACCTTTGCCCTGTTTTTTTCATTTTGGGCAACAGTAGGCCCTTCTACTCAATGTGACCTTCTACATTTTTAATGTACTGATTACTGAATATAAATTTTCCTTTTTCCAATAATTGTGCCAATAAAGCTTTGTGCCAAAATAGAAATTACTTTTGATGGCAAAAACAAACTGCAAGTTGGCATCAAATCTAGATCAGTGATGCTGACAGCAGCAGCAGTAGCAATTATCGGCACTGAGTTGTAAATAATCGCACAATAAAGCACAAGTTTGTGAAGCCATTAAGCAAGCTGGAATGGGCGATTCAGCTAACCATGAACTGGAAGGCAATGCGAACAAGTGGCTAGCACTGGTACAACCAATAAATAATGAGTAATGATATAAATTAAGCAACAGTAAACAAAAGTACTAAAAAAGTGCAGATGCTTTTCTTAAAATTGCAAAAAATGATCAAACTGGTAATTGAATGTAGGTCGAAAAATGTTTTAATCAATACTTATTACTTTTTTGCAACTCAAAGTTAGTCAAGTATTGTCATATTTTTTATAAATAAAACTTTAAAAACTTTATAGCTGAGCTTTAAATAATAAAAAACAACAAAACTGGGTTTGCGCAAATTTTTATCAAAAAGTTACACAGCAGTAGAAACACAATCAAACAAATAAGTAAAAGTGATAAAAATAAAACACTGTTCAAAAATGAAATGTAACACAGTTGCTAAGCAGAATAAAAAAGGACAATTGTAACTTTAGTGCTTTAATGTTTATTGTTTACAATAAATTTGTTTATTATTTTTGATTTTAGCAATTTTGAAATCGATTTATCGCTTTCCATCTCACTTCTCACTTCTTTGAAGGCACTTTTCTTTTAGGGCTCTTCTTCTTCTTTACCGTTTTTATCAGTGCTTGAAATATATCGTTAACAAAAAAAGAACAGCACTTCTCACCCTACTTTAAGCTTATCTGTCGAAGCAATATTCTCTCTCTTCAGGCACCTCGTATCACAACTGCAATCTTTTTATTTACAGATAATTCCGTGCACTTTTTGCCAGTTGCACAAAGAAAACAGCCAGGAAGAAAAGGAAAGAGAAAAAGGGGAATGACTGCTAGATCTTGAAGTTGCTGGCAGTACTCGATGGCGGCGTCTGCAGTGCGGCACTTTGCGGCCGTAGTAGCAGATACAATGCCTGCAAGTGAGGAAGCACAGTGAACAGTGGCCAGCGTTGCTGACACTGCTGTGCACTGGTTATTATTATTTATTGCCTTTTACAATTTGTCTGGCCATGTTTGCCGATAAAGAAACGTGGTGATGCTTTGCCTACTGCTGTTGCCGTGTCTGCCACTGTTCTTGTAGCTGCTTCGGTGCCCTTGTTCACTGCCATGTTTGGTGGCGGGCGGGCGAGCCAGAGAGGGGAGGGGGAGAGATTGCTGGAGCAAGCCAATCTCCAAACTGCTTTACTGCACCGAGACAACAAACAATAAATCGACTTGCTATCCATAAGTTAACGATGCCATTTAACGATAACTAGACAAAGCTGAGAGCGAGTGAGCAAGCACAAGTAGAAGCGCAAAAAGAGCACTGAGAATTGGTCCTAGCTGGCAGGAAAGGAGAAATCTAAAGCTTTAGACAGTATTGCTCTTGGTACTCTCCACTACGATAACAGAGTGCGTCAAGAACAAAAAATGACGACAACGAAAATGGAGACAGAAAGGAGAGAAGTGCACGCAGAGATAGACAAAGACTTTTTTCTGCTGTTTGTACTAGACGGTGTCAAGACAAGGCAAGACGACGACGACGACGACGAAGCTGGCTGGGCTCGACGCCAGAGGACCATTTATTCTGATTACGACCGCTAATATGATCACAGCAGTGCAGCCGTGGCCAAGTGATCGAACAGAGGAACCAAAAGTCGATGATGCGGCGGAAGAGAAAGTAAGAGCAAAAGTGAGAGTGAAGAAAGAAAGAGAAAAGGAAGTGATAGTGAACGGCATGCGCAGCTCTAAGCAGACTTTGACAGAAACGGAGCATTGCTAGTTGTTTGCCGTTGGACTGTTTTTCGTAACGGTTACAGCATTGCCATTACGCCATGATTACATCTATTACAGTGAACTGTCATTACCCGCTAGCTGTGTGGGGAGTAGAGGAGTGAGCATGAGGCAATTCGCTGGCTATCCATAATAGAGATGTGCCACAGAGTGCCCTGCAAGAGCACTGACACCAACACTATTTGGCTATTTGTTCCAATCGACAGAAGGTCGCAGTAAGAACGACTAAACAGGCTAGAGACCTATTACTGCAAGGCATCCGGTTCACAGTTCACGCATCTGCAGTAGAGCTAGCTGGCCTCGATAAATTCAAATATATCGATGGCCTCGATCACCACCGAACGTGCTGTCACTTATTGATATTAATCGAATAGCAAACCCACAAAGGGCCCGGTTTTGGTGTTGCTGTCCTGTTTTCCTTGCAACGGTGCCTGTGCAATAAAAGGCCAAGGAGTTGCCTTATAAAATGCAGCAGCAGTCCATGGAGAGCAAATTGAAATTGCAAATGGCCCAATGAGAAGTGCAGTGAGAGGCCGACAATGAAGTGGACTAGTAATGAGTGACGTACTCAGTTTCGGTCAGCAAGTGGACCACTGGTCAAGATATGCACTGATGATCAGGCAAAGGTGGAAAGAAGGGCAAGTTAACACCATACAAAACTAGCTGCTAACAAAAAATGAATCGTTTGGGATAGCTTTACTGCACAGCATCAGCAACAGCAGCTAGCATCATCAATTTGACTGGCACCTCACAGCAGTGCTAACAGTTTGTTTTCAATCAGGCACGTCATTGTAAGAGCAAAGAGGCAATTTACCAATTGACCGAGCCCTGTGTCCATTAATAACGCCTCAATTTGATCCATGCCTCGCTTTTTTACTGGCAACTCACCGCTTGGGAGCTTGTTATTAATTTGTGCCCACTTCAGAGGCCGTCAAGAGTTTGCCTTGCCGGCACAATTCCCCAATCTCATGGCCTCGTTACAATCTTTAGACAAAGTGATTTTGCTGACGATCAAGAAACACTAGCGCAGCAGCTGCACTTCAAAAGTGAAGTGAGGCAATCAATATATTGCCAGCAGTGGGGAACGTTTACAATAATAAAACTTGGTAATTTAATAGATCTGAATTTGTTACATCAATGTTTCTCTAAACTAATATTAACTGCCGGACTGCGGCTGTAGAGTAAGGAATTTTAGGGGTCACAAACACTACTTCACCAAATCATCTTTGCAAGAAAAATCACTCGAGAAAGCACAGTTCAACGGAAGATAAACTCAGAAAACCACTGGAGGTCCATTTGCGCAATACATTTTTTGAAAACAAAAACACAGTGCATCATAACCAAGGAAAAAAATTAAAGCGCCGCCAGTAAAAAAAAGAAAAAATGTTATCAAATTATGAATAGCGCAAATGATCATCATTAACCTAGATAGCTGCACTTTGATGGCTGATGCTGATAGGGGCAAGAGCAGAGGCCGCAACCATGTCCCCCAAAATGATGCACTAAAAGCGAAACGTTTCGGAGGAGAGAGAGAAACTGAAAGCAAAAGTGAGAAATCCAAACAAAATGCGTCAAAACGTGCTGTTAGTGAAGGAAGAAGAGAAAGAAAGAGAGAAAGAGATCAGCATGGAGCGTGTAGGAGGGAAAGCCATCGAGCAGGCAGCGCACATCCGCAGCGGAAAATGTCAGCAGAGCATCTACAGCTTTGCTCTCTGCCGTAATGATGAGCGATAATAATTATAAATTTGTTGGGCACAACGAAATTATAATAAATTACAATATTATTTATTAGTCGAAAGAGCAGAAAAAGGGAGAGGAAATTGTGGCACAATAATGCGAAGACGACGACGACGACGCCAGACGATACTGCCGACAAGACACGACCACAAGCTCGACGTCGACCACCATTTGGGCGCCATTCGACCTGAAAGTGTGCGCTACATCTACTGCTAACCTACTGGTAGCACTGTTCAGCGACAAGGCCCAGGGCAACGCGTTCCGTCGCCGACCACGATCCATCAGACTCCGGTGCGACTGTCGACACTGCTGATGCTGGGGGTGGTGATGGTGGTGGTGGTAGTATATGCGCTACTAAAACAGCACTAAAGAGCACAAACGCACACACAAACTCAGTGCTAATTGAGCAGCTCTGTCGTTGCCAAATTAGAGCCTGCCTGCCTCTTTTCTTCTCTTTTTGCTGGAAAAAGAAGTAAAAGTATTCTAACAACGGTGGGAAGCGAACTGAACATCGCCAGAGCATCGTTGACACACTGCTCTGCCGTTCTGCTACTGTTGGTGGCGATGGGGTTGGTGCTGCGCCACGCACATAAATAATGCAACAATTTATTTGCATATAAATTCGACATGCCAAAACGCGGCAAATTAGACAACACAGGCGAATAAACCCAATTGATGCAAATGCGCTAAAACGCAGTATTAGCGGTGAAAAATCGTTTCCGATTTACCGCTCAAACATGTTCACAGAGCCGCCTGTGTATGTGTGCCCAGCTGGTTAAAGAAAAAGATACAACTAATCGCAAAATTGACCGGTCCTATTACAATGCTGCAGGTCAGCTGTCCACAGATTGTGAGATTGCCCTCTATTTCTATATCTAAGACTCGATTTATTACCGCCTGCTTGTTACTTGAAAACAACAATGCACAGCCGGCATTGCTTAAAAATAAATAAAGTAAAAATTATAAAGCACAAAACGATGAAACAAAATCAAACGACTATATTTTTAGCCATTTCAAATAAAACTAGAGTCGATTGATGATCGACTGTGCCCAGCACTGATAGGCAGCAATTCAATTAGATGAGAATTAAAGAAGCCTAGTAAAGTCATTAGTGGCACTGCGAAGAGCGGGAGAAAGCCAGCAAAAGTCAAACCAAATCGTTGAAGCAATGAGTCCAAGCAAAGCAAGTGATACAACGATGCTCGAGAAGTCAAAAGCTTTCAAAACGGAGTGAGCATATCGAGTGTGCAATTTTTGTGGTTGATCGCAAATCAAAACAATTCAAAGCAAAAGATTCAGGCCAAGTTGCATCACTCTCTCATAGTTTCCGTTTTCCGGTTTGTAATGTCCTTCAGACGGTTGAGCAACACAATGAATTGGGTGCAGTGAAGAGCAACAAAAAATGACTTTTTTTGGAAGTGTAATATTAAGTCATTGGTAAAGTGCACACGATAGAGGCAAACCTTGCTTCAATGTTGAACAAAAAGTAGAACTGACTAGTAAGTCTGGTCAATTCATCAAACTCAATAGAAACTTAATGGAAAAAGAAAAAGAAAGTTAATGCAATTCTGAAAATCAACAGTCGCAATATGTACAACCGATAAACCGATTGACAAGTAAAATACCAATCTCAGCACCAGCATCAATTTGAAATACATAACAGCAATATTTTTTTCAGTTTTAATTTTTTAATTTGTCTTTTTGCTTTTTTTAATTTTTAATTCACTTGAGCACATTGAAAAATAAATTAAAATGCGGTAAAATCAGTACTAGGGCCTCCCATTGGCTTTTATTAAGCGCTCATTTACTCATCTACACTCAATTAATATTGGGTAAAATTCGAGGCAGTTTAAAGTGCACTACAAGAAAACTTTACTTTTCCATTATAAAGCAGCAGCAGTTTAATTAGATAAAGCAAAAGTAGTTCTGAGTTTTTAACTGCAGCTGAGTGAGATAAATAGCCATCAAAGACATTGCCAAACAGAGGGAACAGTACGTGCTCGTGTATAAAACGACCACTGATGTAAGTAAAGAAGAAGGCAAATGTAGAAATTGCTCAGTGAGCAAAGTCAGAGCGCATTCCTTGTCTGTGCTTCGGTGCCAGTGCTCAGCTCATCATCATCATCAGCCACTGGCGTCGTCTCAGGTCTCATCTGGGCTCATCATCATCATTACAGTTTTGCTCATTAGGATGAGCAAATACACATTAATATTAATAATATTCGATATGCAAATGACTGCTGTAGATGCTCAGTTGACTACCGTCACTGGTGATGTGCGATGCAGAGGCAGAGTGGAGCCAACTGACTGACACACACTCACTGTGGGGAGAACAATTAACTGCAAAGTGGATAGTGATTTCAAGGTTCCTTTGCTTCACTGAACAGAATTCACAAAAAAATAGACTGGCAATTGAGCTAATAATTATTACTAGATTAAAAAAATGCATTTAACATTAGCAGTCGTAAAAGCTTAGAGGCACTGAGTGTAAGTGATTCAATTCACAGACCGTTCCCATTTTCAAGTAATGTAGAATGTCACTGAAAAAAAACATTCAAAACTTTTAATTCTCTTAAAACCCCAAAGCAATGGTCAAGCTTTTTGATAGCCTGACCACCCGAGATGCAATTTACTGTAAGTTCAAATGTTTTAGTAACAGAACCAAAGAGCAAAGTAACTAATCTAATGCTAATTATGTTTACGTGCTTTGATGTTTTACTGCTAGTTTTAAAACTGTTTTAGCTGAATTTTAAAAGATTGCTTTTGATATTACAAAAAAACATTCAAACGATGCATTTACAAACTTTTATCAAACTAGATTTTTTAACAGTTCAACATTTCTAATAACAACAAGGTTTACAACATGTAAAAAACCAAAAATAACTCTAATAAATGACTTTTTACTTTTAAAGATTTTTATTTAAAAATGGTAAACAATAAAACTGTCTGTCGTAAGCAATTAATTTTCAAAAAACATTTGTTTGAAACGGAAGTAACTCATGTACTTTGCAAGAAGAAGCACACACACCAATACTCAAAAAAGAATTGTCAGACAAATCCAGCAATCGATTTTGCCAAGAGAAAAAATCTTCAGTTGGGCATTATTATGCCATTTGGGTACGGCAGCAGCAGCAGGACAGTTACCGGCCCGCTCATATATTGGTGGGCAAGCAATGCCAGTAGACAGCCGGACACAATTGAATATGGCCGATTATTTACTTGACCATAAATAATAAAGTGCATAGTAATCAGTAGCAGCGACTGCTTGATGGCTACAAAAAAAATCTGCAGCAGGAGTGCCAACTTGCAATAGAACATTTGATTAGATTCAGCATTGATGGTCAATAAGCACCAGAGTTGCCTATTGATGCAGCGGTCAGTGGAAAAATAACGGTAGAAAGTACTGCCTGACTTTGGTTCAGTATTGTGGAGAAAACTGAAACTAGCCAACATTGGCGCTACTTGGGCCGCAAGGTGAAGAGAAAGAAAGAGCCATTTGAGTCGTTGATTTGTTCGAGTGAATTGCCACCAAACTGTTATGACTAATTTTGTAAATGGACCAAAATGACACCGATAAATAAGTAATGAAGAGAGCTAGTGGTAAGTAAAGTCAGCATCGTTCAGATTTTCTCTTGATACTGCTTTTACTGTGAGCAAAAGTTTTCATTTTAAATTTTTTACCAGAAAGTGCACTACCTACAGTAAAAGTAAGCACGAAAAAAAGGGAAAATGAAATGGAAACTGCACTGAAAGATCAAACCCGTTTTAAAAATATTTTTCAGTGACCAATCACCGATATTTAAGTGCCAGTGGATGTAAACATTTTAATGATGATTTGTAAAAAAATTAATTTGGCAACAAATCATACCGTAGTAAAAGACACAACGTTATTTCAAAAACTTTTCGAATATTTTGAGCGTTTGTTGAGTTTTGGTAGTAAAGACGTGTTGTAGAGCCTTACATTTTCATTTGACTGTAAAGCCTGCTGACGAAAACTACTACATCTTGCGAGGAAGATGGCCAACTCTAATCCTGTACCTGCGGATGCCGAGTTGCGCTCTAAAAGTGTGACCAGCATCAACACTCTGGCCAGCATCGGTTTCGGTGACGCGGAGGGGAAAAGCAAGGCACTGGACGAAGACTCCTACTCTGCCGGCTCAGCAGAGTTCACCTGCCTGGAGGCGGAGAGTCACTGCATTCCCAAGGATGTCATCTGCCTCCTGGTCATTTGCCAGCAACACCAGGCTATTGCCTTCAAGCAGATCGTCAATGACTGCTATTTCCTGCCCACCTTCCAGTTTGACGGCGACTCTCAGTCCCTCTCAGACACAGTGCGCAATGTGGTGGGCATGCACGACCAGTCAATGCTAAACGGTATTTCGGTTGCTTCACTCATCTCATCATGCCGTAAACATCACTCTTTTCTCATTCCTCTGCAGACGACTTTGGCTTTTTGCCGCAGATGCGACTCATTGATCTCTATCGCATTGAGCTGCTGAAAACACGCTCCTTTGTGCATCGCTACATCTACCAGATTGTCCTTGCCAAGAAGGCCACAAACAGCAGCGACAAGGTTCCCTGCATTTGCTCTGCTTCAAGCCATGCAAACCAGCATCCAAGTGACTCACTGGCTCAGCTCAATCGCACAGCCAACTCAGAAGACACCGTTTGGATATCCCTGAAGTCAATTCCCAGCAACATCGGCAACATCTGGGGAGGGGAGCCTTTTGGTATCTACCAGGAGCTTCGCTCCAAGATTGAAGCCACTAGTGTGTCGGGCAGGATTGATGCGGCTCAGTTTCGACTGACTGAGGTTGACAGCAGCCACCCTCGTGCCGTACTCGGTCGCACTGACTGGCTCAGTGCCATGATCAAGTCAGTTCAGCGAAATCTTCCCAACATGTTCGACCACGCAGTTTTCAACCTGTACAACGAGTTCGCCGTACAGTGCTTTCCCTCCAATTCGATGAGCTTCTCATCTTTTTGCATTTTGCTCGACAAACTTGGCCTGGTCGTGGGAGCCGTCAGCTCCACAAACACGGCCGTTGAGCCGCGAAAACGCCTCTTTAGAGGCATCGATCGTCATTTTCGTTCCTTTATTGACTTTGAAGATCTCTGCGTTGGGCTGATTATCTTTGAAAGCAACAACGACATTGCAGATCTGCCCAACCGACAACAGTACATCTTTCGATTCTATGACCTCGATGGAGACGGAAAGCTGGATCAAGAGGAGTACAGGCAGCTGGTAATCGACTTTGTCAGCCGCAGCAAAGTTGACGAGCAACTAAAACGACTAAACAACAAAACCAAGCCAGACTTGATCAAGGAGATTCTCGAGAAAACCTGGAAAGGCAGTAGTTTAACTTTTGAGCAGTACTTGCAGGCATTTGAAACCTTCAACCTTGATCTGGGCATCACTGCCTGCTGGCTACCAACTGTGCCATTTTATGAGCAAATTTTCCTCAAATTGAACTGCCGCAATGAGCCCACATCAGCTGTTCAACAGCTGGTTGATCAGACGATTTACCACACGTAAGTAATGCTTTGTCAGTGTCTTCATTAGAAATAACCTTCTTAACTTCATTTTTAGCCGCTGTGAAGCTTGCAGCGAGCTAAAGTTTGCGCTCTCCTCAAGTTTGGTTCAACTTTCCGACGTGGGAAACGTTCTAAAGATTTTCCACCTCAAAGCAGTTGCCCCTGCCGATATGAACCAGATCAGCTTTGCTGAGGAGTTTCAGGAGAAAAACATTCACAGCATTGCCAATGAGTTTCTGATTCGCATTGAAAAGATCGGCGCTCTCGGGAACAGCACTCGGCGGACTCGGATGAGGAGGACACTGCAAAGAACTTTTTCTTTCCAAATCGTCAGAAGATGATGCGCTACCTGCATCTCATTTTAGAGTACGTCAAGCCTCTCATTGAGCAAGACGCTAAAGTCCTTGAGGTATGTGTCATTTTCGCCCTACCTTCTATGTGTTTTCACTAACAAATCCAATCTCTTTCTCCAAACATCAGCTGAACGCCCCATGTTTTGTCTTTGGCGATCTGAATGGATCGCTGAAAGACCTGCTTCGTTTCAGTGCCACCGTCTTTCGCACCTTTCCCTTCATCGACTCGACGAACCTGCTCTTCCTCGGCAACTACACCGACGCCGAGTCGACTGCCAACCTGGAGTGTCTCATCTACCTCATCTGCATGAAGATTCTCTCTCCCGGCCGGGTCTTTCTGCTGCGCGGCAGCAACGAACTGGCCGGCCGCCAGCAGATTCAAATGCAGGACAGTGATCGCAGCGACGAGCCGCTCAATGACATTGTCTGCAATCTGCTGGGGCAGATCTTCGACAGCTTTCCCATTGCGGCCGTCATCGAGGACAGCATTTTCGCCTCCCACTCGGGCATTCCCCGGGAGTTCTCTCTGTCGCACATGAAGTTGGTCTGCGAGTACGGCAGCAGTGCCAGCAGCAGCACCGCCGCCTCCCGTGAAGGCCGTCTGGAGGCGAGCAACTCACTGAGCTCAGTCGCCTCCACCGAGTATGAGCACCTGATGAGCGAACTTCTGCTTCAAGTGGTGTATGTACGCTCCACTGTTCCCTCTCTCCCTCAACTAACTTCCCATTTGTTCTAGTGTGGGCGAGCCCTGCTTCGAGGGTGAAGCTGCGCCTCAGCAACAGCCGATCGGCAAAGGCAGCAGTGAGTCAGTGTTCAACAACCGTGACTTTGAGCTGTTCATCTCCTCGAGCAGGCTCTTCTGTGCCGTTCGCTCTCACCAGGAGTTTGCAGAGGAGGGCTTCCAAGCCAACAGCACCTTCAATCTGCTCACCCTGGTCTCCTCTACCAAAGGAGCCAAAGTACCGGCGTGCCTTTTCATCGACTACAAGCGCATTCGACTGATTCGCTTTGAGTAATCATTTTGTAGTCACTTTTTTGGCAGTTGTAGCGCACGGTTTTCAAATTATTATGAGATTTCCTGTTTGTTCTGAAAACTCGCCAGGTCTTTAGAATGAAATTCATCAATTCTATATTTATAAATTATTTTTAAAAGAATCTATATAGACAGTAAATAATTGATGTGAAAGGATCGTTGCCAACGTTCACTCGAATATAAACATTCACTTGGCCGGTTTGTTGAAGGACGATGTTGTTTGCAGACGCTTCAGTTGGCAGACTACTTTTGATTACCTCGAAGATTTTTGTTGCGGAACAAGATTTTACGCGTCTTGGTTGAAATTTTCGAATAGCGTAAAAAGAACGTCAACGACAGGCAACAAATGGTTCCGATAATTATAACCTAAGTTTAGGAAAATGGCTCATTAGTTCATTAGAGTTATTTTTCCAAATGAACTTCACTTACGTTGGTGAGCATCTTCTTGCGAGTGTCAAGTTCGGGTTGAGCGCACCACGAAAGGAAGGTGACTACATCCTTGGCCAACTGAGAGGCAGTTGCCGGAGTGCCATCCGAGTACTCTGCAGCCTCGTTAAAGAGTGACTGGGCCATGCTGATGGCACCTCCAGGGAAGACCGGGTTGAAGTGCTGTCCTTCGCCCAGCATAAAACCAGCCGGCGTCTCTTGGTAGCCAGTGAGAAGCGAGAAAACGTAGTCCTCGTTGCCGTGACGAGCCAAGACGATGTAGCTTAGATCCGGTGGGTAGGCGCCGTTGTTGGCAGCACGGGCCGCCTCTTCGTTCGGGTACGGCGAAGGAACCGAGTCCGACAGCTTGCCAGGCCGCATGAACATCTTGCCAGCATCGTTAGGACCATCCTGGACTTGAATCTAGAGGAGAAGAGAATGCATTTGCTCAGGCTTATGTCACCTCATTAAAGCACGCAAAGCAAGTACCTCTTCGGCTTCAGCGCGAGCCTCCTCTTCGGTATGCGAAACGCCGACCAGCTCACGGTAGCGGACAAAACGGAGGCTGTGGCAAGCAGAGCACACTTGCTTGTACACTTCGTAGCCTCGACGGATGGCTTTGTGGTCGAATCCCTTGAAAGGACCATTGTGCGGCCAGGGGTAGTGTGGGGGGTGTTGGTACAGGTCGGAAGCTTGAACCGATTGGTGAAGCGTGTAGAGGAAGCCAAGAGCGCCAGCGCTGACAGCACCAGCGGTACTCAAATACTGATTGGACAAAGAAAGGTTTCGTAAGTAAGGATGCTTTAAAACTGTTTTATAAAACGTACGATATTACGCTTTCCATTGCCAGACGATGTAAACGAAGACATGTTGCTCTGTAAAAAAGCAAATGAAAAGATGTAAGTTTATACTGTAGCGAGTATTTTGCAGTATTTACCTTTGCATTGCAAGTGATCACGGTGATTGGCTTGTTCTTTAGCTTGGCCAAAGCCGAAGAAGATCGTGACAAAATCTGCGCCATAGCCTAAACGAATAGAAAAACAGATAATACTACTTGAGAATGGCAAAGACCGGGTTCAAAAGAAGAATAAAAAACAGCAGCAGTAGTAGTGGCGGTAGCAGTGATTTCTCTACAGGCTGAACAACAATGAAGAAGACGGTGATGGGGCTACCACCATGGGCTACTTACGAAGTGTGAGGTGATGCCGATCCAAACTTGGCTCAAAACGACGTCGCCTCAATCTGGTTCGGTGAGCAGATCAGTTACTTCACCAGAAATCACGGTCAAAACAGATGGGCAAAAGGAATACACAAGTTTCGCAAATCCTCGTTGGCTGACCGACAGTGTCTTTGACGGGGCTACTTCCACAGAGTGCGCTCTCATTTGGAGTGCGCTTTTCCCTTGAACTGAAAACAGCAATCTCTGCTTTCACAGTGCTGTTCTCTCTCACGGAGAAACTGAAAGCTTGCAGTTTTCTGTTGGGGGCAAATGTCCAACTCAGTAGCCACTGTGGCAGTAGCCTTTGAATGGTACTTTGCCGCAAATAAACAACAAAATCAACGGCAAGATTTCCTTTGATTTGGATTTTCATTGTGCATCGCCATCTTCGAAACTTCGCAAACATGCCACCCAGAAAAAGTCAAGGCACCACTGGAAATACTAAGAAAAAGCAAAGCCAAATGAAAAGAAAAAAGCCTCGCAGTATCAAACACCCATTGAAAGTATAGACGACGAAAAAGAGAGCTATTCTGATGCCTACCTCTTCAGTTCTCATCCTGGATTATCTATCAAAGAACGGCCGTTGGCTGTCAAGAATGTCATTGAAATAACTGGCGAACGGAAGGACGAGTATGACTTGGACACTGAATACCTTCTTCTTGGTGACGACATGAAAGAACATCAATGGGTATCATCGTGCTATTTTTATGCTCCCGATAAAATCGACGAGTTTAAGCGAAAGGCTTATAAAAAAGTGAATGAATCCAAGCCTCCTCAAAAACCACTAAGTTTTACAGAATTGATGATTCGAAAAAACCGAATGATACCGACTGTTAGTGTGGTGCCGAAGACAATATTGTACTCATTTTCTCAGTCAGTAAAAGGAAACAAACAAGAGTTCTTTATGGTCAAAGATGACCAAAATAGGAACATTATCATGCTTCAAGAAACGGTGAAATCAGAGTTTCCTCTACTTTTCCAAAGATACATATCTGCCTTTTTTGGTTTTGAAGTTGCCAAGTAGATTTTACTTTTTTTAGTAATTTCACATGCAATCATTTTTCGATTCAATTCATGGAACTTTTTCCACTTTCAATAGTCACTTTTTTGGCAGACTAATAAAAGGTTTTTAACAGCAATTTTTGCTTTTGAAAATGTCTTTTGTATTTCAACTGGTTTTTCATTTATCGCTGACTGTTGTCTTGCTTCACGCCAAAGGGTAAAAATCTGTTGTTGCACATTTTCTTAATTGTTTTTACATTTTTCTCTACTTTCTAGACCAACATCGGCAGTGAAAGATGAATGTGCCAAAGAGATGTCTGACCATGTAGTTAACAGCAAGTGGAACAAGTGCTGCGCTGACTTCATGGGCTGTACTTGCATAAAAGCACTCTGTAAGACGAAGGACTTTCGCTTGGAAAAGGACTGTTTGGCTGATAGTTTGTACAAGTCTTGCAATGACGAGTACCAGAAATCCTGTTCCAGTGTGAGTGAGGCAAATTTTGCTGAAAAGTGCAAAGGAATGGACAAGGACCATTGGGGTAGGAAGGAAAAGTCAGGAAAGACCTCCCTCTTGATTCCCTTCATAATCGCTGCCGTTCTGGTGCTGCTTCTTGGAATCGCCGCCTCTTGGTTAATTGTCCATTGGTACTTGCCAGAATCAAAGTCAAAGAAAAGCAATGAAATTGGAACGATTCAGTCAAAGCGCAAATCCCGTTCAGAAGGCTCAAAACGCAAGTCAAACAGCTCGAAGCGAAAGTCAGTTGTGGCCCAGGACAAGTCTAAATCGAAATCGAAATCAACAAAACCAAAGGGAAAGTTGACAAAGACAAAAGACAAAAACGTAATAAAGTCAGTCTTTCACGCCAAGTCGACCAAATCTCGACCAAACCAGTCCCAGACAGGATCATTTGACAGCAGAGCCTTCACTCCTCGTAAGGTCAAAGGGAAGGTACCCAAAGGAAAGGTCACCAAGCTGACGTATGCCAAACTGAAGAAGGCTCTCATGTAACAGTTCTAAATTAAACCTGCGTTTATCGAATTGTAACAGCACATGTACATGAGTTTGAGGCGTTCTCAAGTGGCACACAATATTATTCAGTCATGACGTTTCAACTTTCAACTTGCATTTGTTTAGCTTTTCTGGTGATTGTCATTTCAGGGAAGACAGCCGCCAATGATAATGACACTGTTGCCGATCAAATCACAGCCCGATGTACCGAGCGAATCGGCAAGGTCAACCTGCCCCCAGTGGTCACCAATAGCTTCTGCTGCATGGGAATCATTCGCTGCTTTTGCTTCGTCTCTCTATGCAAGTCCGAGACTGCGAAGGCTGATGTATTTTGCAATGTCACCGTCAACGTCCGCTGCGGATCAGTTGGCATTGGGTCGCGCTGTAAGGAGGCACTAAAGGACTTTGCCGCCTTTTGCGCCGGAGCGGACGCCCACTGTGCTGCTGATGACAATGTCCATCCCTACGTCAGCAGTACCAGTGTGTACACAGCTGTGAACAGCACTGGCAGCTCGCTCTCTGTTGGTCTCATTGTCGGCATTGTGGGGGCGGCTTTCCTGGTCCTCCTCCTCACCATTGCCTTCGTCTGCATCTTCTGCCGCCGAGATTCCAAGTCCAAGTCGGTGCAAGCGAGCACAAGCAACGCCTCCAAATCGTCTCTAAAAGTGGCATCAAAGCAGAACTCCGTGCAGTCAAGCTCTGCTGTGGCTGGGTCCAAGGCCGGAGCCAAGAGCAGTAATTAGGCAATGTTAGAGCACGTTTAGTTTGGCTAATTAAAACTGGAAAATTATTTGATTTCGCGGTAAAGGGCGCAAGTACATCCACTAGGTGGCGTTTTTGGTCGCTGCCCAGTGATTGTTTTGAGGATAAACTGCTACATTTTAGATGATCAGTGATCACGCCAGCTGCTTGCTACAACATGATCACTAGACCCTAACTTCTTGAAGTTTAATTTATTCCTTGGAGCAGCGAAGCCTAACATTTTTTTGTAATCTTTTTACCCTATTTCTAATGTAACAGTGACTGGAGTCTACTCTGTGCAAGCCGTATAGCCAGCCTTCGCCACCTGCAGTGTAAGTGTTGACGTTTACTTATGTTTACAATTAAAGACGATCATTTTCAGTGTTGCAGATACCTGTGAACTACATCTGCTAATCAGCTGCCTCCCTAGAGGCACACCGGTGAAGAACTATGAAAAATGCCAACAGTTTCCCATCTTCCCCTTCCTTTACGGCCTCAACAACGTCCATTCATTCAATTAGTGGGGCGGCTTCCGAGCGCACGGCCGACTCTTCCTTTGAAGAGCTAGTCTCAAAGTTGTTCTCCTGCAATATCGTCCTGGTACACACCGATCAGGCTCGACAGTACATCAAAAGCTGCTTTGGCAATGTCACCTCCTTCGCCAGTGTACTCAACCAGTTTGCTTCAATTTCAGATTTACGCTGTAAGTTAGGCACTCTAGCAACTCAACTTGCAGTCATCTGTTTACCTTTTTCCCTTCTCAACAGTAACAATCAGAGACTTGAATGGACACAATGCTTACGGACTCAATAAACTGCGGTTCCGCTTTTTCGACGTGGAGCAGTTCAAGACACGTCCGAGCGGGACACAGTTGAAGAAGCTGCACTTTGACGTCATCTCCTCCATGTCCAACTCCTACCTGAACAATCCTTCTGCGGCTCTGGAAAGTGACGAGGATGACGTTGAAACACCCTGGTATGACCTTTGGCGAAACATTTTCATAGACACCTTTGAACCATCTGATCACGACTTTATCGGCTCAAACTGTGGGTGTTTCTTTGTGATAACCAAACACGAATTGCCTCACTACAAAGTCATCTTTGAGCGACTTTGTTCTTCAGTAAGCAGGAATTTTGCTCAAACGCAGCTCAACTTACAACTCTTTTATTTTACCCATTCTAGGTGAAACAAAACTCTACACTGCGCTTTATTCAGTCTGACTTTGTTCGCTACTTTATCGTACTGAGTGACCAAGTTCTTGAGCCTTCTGCTGGTGCTTCTGCCGACGATGGATACACCCGAACGTGTCACCAGCTTAAGGTGGAGTTTCCCAACTCGTTCATCTTCTTCATTGAGCAACAGCAGTTGCAGGAGCAGAGTCAGCATGCAAATTCAATGTTTTCAGTTGGTGATGGCGACACCGCTGAACACCAGCGATCTCTCAATTCGGAAATGAGCTCACTCTCAATTGGTGACGATCAAGCCACTGATCCACTGAATGCAGCCACACTCGAGTTTCAGCAGTCGGCCAGCGGAACCAACTCGAGGTTCTACAATCAGCTGGTTAATCAGCGAACTGAGATGCAGAAACAGCAGCAGCAGCAACAACAGCAGAACAGCACTACGTCAAACGCTGGTGGTGCGAGCTCCACGACAGCGAGTGTCACTGCGGTGAACACTCGGGAGATGTTCAACGACTGGATTGGATCGGCTCATCATGCTGAGCAGCTGAAGGTGCTTTCGGAGGCGATTTCTGGTACGATTGATCTCATGTTGAGGTAGGCGCTTTTAAACTGCAGCTGCAATTTTACATCAACAAAGAGGCAATCAATCATTGTGTTGTCTGTCATTTCACAGAGAATTCATCACCAAATCGCTGGTTCCCTGGGCCGAGCGGCAGATCAAAATTCTCGGCGAGCTTATTGCGCAGAGAAAGGGCTTCCGTAAGAGCATTTTCAGTGCAACAAAGTCGCTCATCAGCAACATGTCCTCTTCCACGGCAAGTCTGACCAAGACCATCACTGGCTCGACGACCTCACTCGGTGGCATGCCATCCGGCGTTATATACATTCCTGATGCGCAGGAGATGCAGCAACGAAAGCTGGCTGACATCTGCATGATCTTTGGCGTGTACGAGATGGCCTACAGCCTCTACTACGCCGCGAGAAAGGACTTTCAGACGGAAGGTGCCTGGCTCTACTACGCAGGGGCCTCGGAGATGAGCGCCATTGCTTCCTACTTTATTCAAAAGTTTCACCCCAACTACTTTGACCAGGTAGGTTTTCTCCTTTGTTATTCTTTTTCCCTTAAAATGAGTAATGTTTTGCCGTTTGTGTTTTAGGCCATCACTACTTACCTCGATCCCTGTCGGTCGGTCAGCCTGGCCACTCGCTCTACCATCCTCGCCACTGAGCTCTTCTGTCAGATGAACCGGCACATTGACTCGGCCAATCTCTTTATTCGCCTCACCGGGGACGACTCTGATCTGCGATCGGCCTTGTTTCTCGAGCAGGCGTCCAAGTGCTTCTTTGCCGTCTCTGCTTCTTCGGCGCGAAACGCTCAGCTAAACTCTCAGCTGGCTCGATCGGCATCGACGCAGTCACTGCTTTCCGTAATGTCCCGGTCGACGAACATTGAAACCGTTGGTCCTTTTGGTGTTCGATATCGTAAAGCGGCCTTTCACTACATTCTCGCCGGCCACCGCTACAACCGCTGTGGACTGAAGCACTTTTCACTGAAATGCTACCGTCGCTTTAACTACCCCTTTTGGGAGGCAGCTTCTGACCATGTCAATCTAACGGTGGCCAAGCTGTACTCCAACATTGCTGCGGCCAATGCCAAAAAGTTTGCCGACTACTACCTGAAGGGTCTGGACATTTACCGAAGCTGTTCGCACAAGCAGATTTTCTTTGTGGAACTGTTTCGCGAGCTAAAGAAGCACCATACATCCAGCTGTGATCCTAATGCTAATCCCGATGTGTCGCCCACTCTCTACCCAGAGCTGTATCGCCTCGATATTCCCTTCATTCAGCAATATCTCTTCATATCACTGGACTCGCTGCAGCCACAAGAGTACTCATTCAAATCAAAGAACCAAAGACACATTTGTTTTTTGGGCGAGCAAATTGAAATCTGCTTCACCTTCAGTGCACCCTTTCCAATGTCATTGGCCAATCTCAAGTTGATATGCAATGCGCCTGATGGAATCGTTCAGCTAGGAACTGTCGCCGTCCAGTCGCCGCTCACCTTTGAGTCTGCTGAACAGCAGCTGGAAATGACACTCCAACTGACACCACTGGCTGAAGCGGAGTTTTCACTTCAGGGCATCGAGTTCACCATGGAGGGCGTTCCCTTCTACAAGTACTTTTCCGAGAGAATGCAACAGTCGCTGAACTTTAAGGCAGTGCGCACCCTTCCGCTGATTCCCATCGATATTGCCATTCCTCAACTCGGACTGGACATTGTGGCAGTGAACCAGTCAAAACATGCTCAAAACTCGGTGTTGATGATACCGGAGAAGGTGTTTGCCTCGGAGAAGATAACTTTGCAAATCAGCACCCCGGCGACAGCTGCCAACTGGGCGCCAGCCAGTTTTCAGCTGTTCACCAGTGCCCGGCAGTACTACCCTTGGCCGTCCAGCACCAGCTCTACGCCGACCATGTCTAATTCTTCGCTGATGTTTTCGCCATTCGAAGAGGAGACAGTTGAAGAGTTCCCAGTGCCTATTCAGTACGGTCTGGGCGCACTGGACTTGCAGATCCATGTTCCTCCCAAAGTTGACCGCCACTTGGTTTCATTTCGACTAGTTTACCTGGACGGCGAGACGAAGCAGACTCGTACGGTGCTGCGGAAGCTCTGCTTTGAAGTGGCTCCCTGTCTTGATATTGAAGCTCGATTTGGCTCGGTGATCACACTGCGCAGTCTGCTGCCAACCGAACCGGTCGCCATCTTTGACGTCACCATCGGTGACGACCAGACGGTGCCCGGGGCCACCGACCCCGCCGATGCCTCTTTTGTCACCATCCCCGTTGGACATGCTGCTCACCTGCTGGTGTTAAAGAACTTTATCCGCTGGACGCTGCCAACGACACTGATCCAAAGCAATAACGCCGTTCCTGGACTGGTCAGGAACGGCATGATTCTTTTTAGCTAGAGATGGACCTCTTATATTCTTTGTTCTATTGTGATGATCAACCCAACTTCCCTTATTGGTCAAACCTTTATTTATTGTCAAAGTATAAAGTATATATTTCTTTAATGACGCCAACAATTAGGGTTGATTTGTTGGTTTGAACGAAAAGTGCAAACACCAGCGTCGCTTGCAGCAAAGCGCACTGTTCTTACATCATTGCTGTTTCCACACAGGACGCCAATGGCAAACAGTACAGTGTGCTGTGCATGTGTCGCCGACAGCTGCGGTGTCTGTCGGTCAGCCAACCAAGATCTTCTGTATGCCTTCTTGTTTTGATCGTCTGTTTTCTTCTGGTAAAGCACCTCTCCTCACTGAGGTGACGGGATCAGGAGCCAACTTTGGATCGTCAGGTTCACCCTCTTTGTAAGTGTTTTGTTAAACGATCAACGGAGGCATCCCTTTTTCAGCCCAAACACCAGTTTTGTTGCTGTTTGTGCCTTTTAACAGCTGTTTTAAAGGTGTTTCTATTATCTAGATCATGGCGCTGCTTTTGTCACGGTCGTCGTCGGCCTTGATGAAGCGAAATATTCACCAATTTCTTTCATCACTTCGTGGTCAGAAGCTTCGTCAGTTTAAATCATCGTACCGGCAACTAACGGAGCATTTTCGATTATGGACTCGAGGAGAGGGCGACAAAGTTCCTGAAGGGTTTGGAAAGTTTTATCCAAAGTCAGGGAAAGGCAAAGCAGAATCGGAGACAAAAAACCCTCAACCACAAGCTAAACCTGAAAGCGATGCATCCAAACCTCGTGAAATTGAATTCAAGTTTTCCTTTGGTGCACCAAAAACTGGCGGCGGAGGCGGTGGCGGGCCTGGTGGAAAACCTCTTGACCCAAACATGTGGACTATGCTCGGGTTCTTCGGCACAGTTAGCGTGCTGATGGGTCTTTCATTTTTCAAAATGAGGTGAGTTACTATTTTTTTAATATTCGTAAGGGCTACAATGTTTTGTTGGAAAAATCAGCCGCCCGATAGCAGCGCCTTTTTAGTTATCAGTTGAACCTGCATCAGGTCAGCCTAACTTTTGCCAGTTCTTATTTTGTGTTTGATGTCATCTAGGCTAGATGATCTAGCCAATGTTGCAAATATGAACTTTTTTAAAGTTTTTTGCCTTTTACTTTTAATAATTTTTTCAATACGTTGCTCTTACTATGCAATTCGCGAAATACTGTAATGCTTGAACGCCATAAACATTAGCACTTCATGATAAATCGATATTGACAAACTTTATTTTTGCAGGTACAAAGAAGTCACATGGAAAGAGTTCATTCAGCAGTACATGGCCAGTGGGATGGTGGATAAGTTGGAGGTGGTCAACAAAAAGTGGGTTCGCATTCGTTTTCAGCAAGGTGCTCCCGTCAACTCAAACTCAACGCTGTGGTTCAACATTGGTTCAGTCGATACGTTTGAGCGCAATTTGGAGAATATTCAACTTGAAATGAACACTGAGCCAGCAAACTTTATACCAGTCGTTTACCGAAGTGAAATCGATGGGTATGTTGTTGTCCACCTGTTAATCAACCGGCAATTAACTTTTCCTTTTTAGCGCGAACGTACTCTCTTTCCTGCCTACTATTTTAATTATTGGTCTAATTTTGTGGTCAATGCGAAGAGCTTCCAATGTGATGGGCGGAAGCAGAAAAGGTGGCGGTATTTTTGGCATGGGCGAGTCTACTGCCAAGCTCATAAACCCGAAAGACATTGCAGTCAAGTTTAGGTGAGCTTTTAAAAGTACAGCTAAGTTTGGGCACATTTTTATTGACCATCATTTGTGGTTGGTGTGTTTCAGTGATGTCGCTGGTTGCGAGGAAGCCAAATTGGAAATTATGGAGTTCGTCAACTTCCTGAAGAACCCTTCTCGGTATACCGAACTGGGTGCCAAGATTCCCAAAGGTGCCTTGCTGACTGGCCCACCTGGAACCGGCAAAACGTTACTAGCCAAAGCCACTGCTGGCGAAGCAAAAGTGCCTTTCATCTCAGTTTCTGGCTCGGAGTTTTTGGAGATGTTTGTGGGCGTGGGTCCTAGTCGAGTTCGTGATATGTTTGCCATGGCTCGCAAGAACGCCCCGTGCATCCTCTTCATTGACGAAATTGACGCGGTCGGTCGAAAGCGCGGTGGTCGCAGCTTTGGCGGCCACTCGGAGCAGGAGAACACGCTCAATCAGCTGCTCGTGGAGATGGACGGCTTCAACACCTCCTCGAACGTGGTCGTACTTGCCGCCACCAACCGAGTGGACATTCTCGACAAGGCACTACTTCGCCCAGGTCGCTTTGACCGACAGATCTTTGTCCCCCCACCAGACATCAAGGGACGTGCCTCCATCTTCAAGGTGCACCTTAACCCGCTCAAGACAGACCTCGACAAGAACGATGTCGCCCGGAAGCTGGCCGCTCTCACGCCCGGCTTCACCGGTGCTGACATTGCCAATGTCTGCAATGAGGCGGCACTGATTGCTGCTCGAGACTTGAACGCCACCATTTCTTTCAAAAACTTTGAAGCTGCAATCGAGCGCGTGGTTGCCGGTCTGGAGAAGAAGACCAAGGTCCTTCAGCCTGACGAGAAGAAGACGGTGGCGTATCACGAGGCCGGTCACGCAGTGTGTGGCTGGTTTCTAGAGCACGCCGACCCACTGCTGAAGGTGTCCATCATCCCCCGAGGTATGGGCCTGGGCTATGCACAGTACCTGCCCAAGGAGCAGTACCTCTACACGAAGGAGCAACTCTTTGACCGCATGTGCATGACCCTCGGCGGCAGAGCCTCCGAGCAGATCTTCTTCAGTCGCATCACTTCGGGGGCACAGGACGATCTGCAAAAGGTGACCAAGAACGCCTACGCTCAGGTGGTGCAACTTGGAATGAGCGAAAAGGTGGGCAACCTGTCCTTTGACATGCCGGAGAAGGGCGAGATGACCATCGACAAGCCGTACAGCGAAGAGACCGCACAAATTATTGATAACGAGGTGCGCGAGCTGGTGGCGCAAGCTTACAAGCGTACCATTGACCTGCTCACCAAGCACAAGGCTAACGTCGAAAAGGTCAGTCTTCTTTTTTACTCAGTTTTTCGTCAGGACATTCCTAACGCTCTTTTCTCCTCACCAGGTCGCTAAACGTTTGCTGGAGAAGGAAATTCTCAACCGCGAAGATATGATTGAGCTGCTCGGCAAGCGGCCATTCAAGGAAAAGTCAACTTATGAGGACTTTGTCGAGGGCACGGGTAGCTTTGAGGAGGACACCACTCTGCCGAAAGGTCTTCAGGACTGGAATGAAGAGGCGAAGAAGGAAGGCGGCGACGATGTCACGAGCAAGTCAAAGTGAATCCACTAGCAAATCTTGTTCGTCCATAGGCTGTAGAAAACGGTGTTATCCTTAGTCTCTTACTTGTCCTTAATTTCCCTTCTTAAACGCAATCACGGGAGTTTTGTAGCTGTATTTTTACTTGTAATTCTGTCCATATGATCAATAAAGTCATTTGCCACTCGCCCAGTTGAAGGAAGGACAGTTGGGAATGTTTTAATTTATTGAGTGAGAAGAGTATACCGCCATACATGAAAAAATTGTGAGTTGGCATAGGAGAGAAGAGGAAAACGATGGAACCACCAGAAAAGCAAGTGAATATTTGCTTAAAAGTAGATAGGTGTAGGTGTGTGTGGGCGTGTAAGTGTGTTTGAAAGAATAAAATACAGACCAAATTAGATTACAGGGGAGAAAGGTGTTATTCGACAGTTAAAACAGTTGAAAGATGTGAATAGATTGGTGATGACAGAAAAAACACACGCTCGCTTGTGTTGTGGGCATTTTTTCACGATACCGAATAAAGTCGAGGAGATAAAGAGAAAGCACGATTTGTGTGACTAGGCCCCCGATAGAGTTTGCTGTAGTACTCCACCTCAATTCGGATGTACTCGACTTTGCTGGGTGTTCTCGTGACAAGTGACACCGTGAGAGAATGCACTTGGAGCAATTGAAAAAGTGGTTGATTGGATGTCGTTACTTGAGGAGATTACTCGATTTTTTTATAGAAAGATTGCCACACTGAATGGGCTGGTAGTTGTGGACAGTGATCTCAGTCCCAGACTGACGCCTAACAGCAGCCTCCGCTGGAGCTCGAAGATTGACCACCTGAAGCGAGATTCGGGTTGGTGGGCGACAGCTGAGGGCCAATCTTGATGCCATTCGCCTACGAATAAAATAGAGCTGTGTTAATTCTATACGCTGTAAAGAATGTGCGCATTTGAATATCTCTTACCTCATTGTTAATGTCAAAAACGCCCTCTTGAATCTTTTCGTAAATCTCCCGAGCAGTGTTGATGAACGCCTCCTCGACGTTGGCGGCCGTCTTTGCAGAGGTTTCCATGAAGATTAGGCCGTGCTCTCGAGCAAACGCCTCGCCCTCTTCCTTCTTCACCTCGCGACGCGAGTCGAGATCACACTTGTTTCCGATCAGCATGATCACCATTGAAGAATTGGAATGTTGACGAGCATCTTCCAGCCAGGTGGTCAAGTGGTTGAAGGTCTCTCGGCGAGTGATGTCGTACACCAGCAGAGCACCAGCGGCGCCTCGGTAGTACGAGCGAGTGATGGAGCGGAAAGCCTGCGTGTGGAAGAAATATGAATGAAAATGAAGGCTAATTGGGCTGCAAAAGGACGCCTACCTCCTGACCAGCAGTGTCCCAGATCTGCAGCTTGATTTGCTTGTTGTCGATGGTAATCATACGAGCACCAAACTCAACGCCAATAGTCAGATCGTGTACGGGCTGAAAGCGCTTGTCTGTGAACTGCAGCAGCAGGCAAGACTTGCCGACACCTGAAAAGTTTGGGAAAAAAAGAGTTTAAGAAATGGCAGAAAAGGCATTTAAATTCATTCCAATTCATACCAGTGTCGCCGATGATGATGTACTTGAACAGATATGCGTACGACATTTTGCGTTTCTTAAAATACCAGTCAATTAATACACGTTGGCAAGGTGAGATTAGCAGCACTGTAACGGAGGATGAGAACCAAAGTGGACGTAGAAATGATCACCTAGCAGAGAGAAAGAACTTGATAAATAAACACGTAAAAAGCATCAGCAAAGCAGCTGTCAGTGGAAGTAGTTGCTTTGCGCCCTGCTGCTGCTGGAGGATCTCAATTTACGGAAAAGGTGCTCACTTCAAACTATTGTAATTGCATTTAATTTCAGATGTTCAAGCTGGAGAGATTAGAATTCCCAGCGAAACACAAAGGAGCGTTTGTCTACGACTTGAAGTGTGTGCTGGGGTGCTATGTTGTTGCTCTCTGGTCGCACTGGCTGATGTGTAAGTCTGTGCACAGAGAGACTGGCAGACTGTCAACACTGCGCCTGCGGACCGAGTACAGTCACTCTGGCAAATCTTTACCGACAATCGTGTGCAATGGCAGGCCAAGCAGTAGGCCACTACTATATAGAGACAGCCGCCAGAGATGGGCCGCAGAGTGGCTCGTGTGCAGCAGCACTGTACAGGAAGGCACTTCGGTGGGCAGAGAGCACTAGGCTTAGCATTCTGCAATTCAGATCACCGCGACACATCAGCAGCGAGCTCGGATAGCATCAGAGTGAGTTCTGCAAAAGTGGTTCAGGAGGCTGCTGTCTAGTGATGCTGCTGCTGCTGCTGCGGCGACGGCGGCAGAGAGACTGTTGCTGACATTTACAAGCAAGGTTCACGGCCTGGAATAGACTGGACGGCAAGCTTGAGCGACTTACCGATCCAAAATGGGTGCCTTGTGAAATGAGTGCTTTTGCAGATTAATCTCGCTTGAGTGATTTTTACAAAAGAACAAAAAGAGAGGATGATGCAAAAAGATGCGCTAATTCAGCTGACTCAATATATACCCTCGCCTGGAAGGTGGCTGTCTTGTGACCATAGTTGGTACACTTGACAAAAGCAAACACACTCCTGCTGTCACTGGTGTGCAAACACAAGAAGGCGCACTTTGGTGGGAATGAGTCATGAGTATCTCTTTCTCCGTATTTCTCTATCACTCTATCACTTCTGGTAGCATCGACTTTACAGAGAGGGCAACTGTGGGCGCGCTATTCTCAATGTTACGCAATAGTAGTGGTGGTAGTGTCTGCCAGAAACTTTACCAGAAATGTGGTCCAGCCAGGCAGCGAGTGAAGTACAAGTTCAAAGTGCTTGTTGAAGGCGAAAAAGGCGATAAGCTTCGATTAGCCAGCGACGAGTTGCGAGGTGCGAGATGACGAAGTAGTAACTGTGGCTAGTGTCGTCGCAGGATGTCGCATGGGAGACTCAAACGGAGACAGGTGGTGCGTGCTGAATCAAGGAGAATACTGCTGCTTGAAGATGATGCCAATCTATATACTTTCTTGGCAGGTCAACACTGCTGCTGCTGCTGTTTCTTCTGTTGCTGTCACCGTTTGCGATGGACAGTTTGGGAAGTGTTTCTATTCTGATTCAAAGTGGTGAGTGGGCGTAGAGTGTGTCAATGCGTAACAGTTTGGGTGTTCGCAAAGCTTGAGTGTACGACAAAACAAAAACTGTACAGTAGTGCTCTTGGTGGATGAGGCAGCAAGTGAGGACGAGGCAAACAATCAGTTTTTTCTGCGAGTCGCAGGCTTTCGCCACGCTACCTTGTGGCAGAATGCATCAGCTGACGGATGATGGTGTTTTGTTTTGATGCAATCTTAGCTCTGTAAGGTAATCATACCTTTCCTCTATCTCCCTGGACCTACCTGTCAGCCCTGTGTTCCACCATTACCGGCGATGCAGCACCCAAACGTCCTCCCGCCGGCTGTTAGACGCCTTCGAGGCGGGACGCCTGGTCTGCCGAGGGCGCCCAGTGGTCCCGCAAGTAGACGGGCATTCTTTGTGCAGCGAGACTACAGGCCATCCTCCTGGAGCGAATTCTTTGATGAGAAGAAAGACCTGCACATGGAAAATGGCGATGTCTTTCGGGTGTACTTGAAGATGAGCAGTGACGCAAGTGCACACACCTTACCATTGTTGGTCCTACTTCACGGTGGCGGATTCTCCGGATTAACATGGTCCTGTTTTGTACGCTCCATATCTGAGCTTTGTCACGTGAATGCACTGGCTATTGACTTGCGCGGCCATGGGTCAAGCAAAGTGGAGAACGACGATGAACTCGATGTGGATCACTTTGTCAGTGACATCAGTCGAATTTTGTTGAAACTGTACTCTGAAGACGATATGCCTGAGGTATAGTTGATGAGGCTGACGATGACAATGACCGCTTATCATCAATTGTTATTTGCAGATCATCTTGATGGGCCACAGCATGGGAGGCGCTATAGCCATTCACTACACTGACCGGTGTAAGGAAGAGACAATCAACAGTCGAATTGTGGGCCTCATTGTGATTGACGTCGTGGAGGGCACCGCAAAGGATGCTCTATCGCAGATGCAGCAAGTGCTTCGATCTCGACCAGGCGGCTTCAAGTCTGTCGACTATGCCATCGAATGGTACGTGCGAAGTGGACAAGTGAAGAATGTGGAGGCGGCCAAAATATCGATGCCAGGGCAGATCAAATCGGCTGAAAGTGGCATTTGTGCGACTGATCTCGTAGAGCCCACCGCCGCCGAAGAATCGTCTAGTCAAGGTTCTTGATTTTCTATTTAGTTGTCTTTCTTTACATCTTACAATATTTCATTTATAGAGCCATCACTGCCACCTTCATCTTTTGGCCTGTCGACGGTGTCTGAAACCGAATCCGCTGACACTGCCGAGCATCCCTTTGTCGCACCAGCAAACCCCAAACTACAGCCCTCACAACAAGCTTTTGTGTGGCGAATTAATCTCTCCAATACGGAAAAGTACTGGGCAGAGTGGTTTGAAAACCTGTCGCAAATATTCCTCAGTTCGAAAGGTGGCGCAAAGATGCTACTACTTGCCGGTGTTGACCGCCTGGATGGGCCGATGACTGTCGGCCAAATGCAAGGCCGATTTCAAATGAACATCCTCCCCAGAGTGGGCCATCTCATTCAGGAGGACGATCCGGATTCAGTGGCACAGGTAGTTGCCTCCTATCTCATTCGAAATCGATTTTCTGTTTCTAAAATTGAGTTTGAACATCCATTTCCTTCTTGCTGATGCACAAAAAGTAAAAAAAGTCATTATATTTTGGTAACTAAACTAGTGTTTTTATTGTAATTGGTCCACTGCTTTCATCAACTAGTTAAATGTGCCCAGAAAGAGTTAGTTAAATAGTAACAGGAACAATGGAACACAGTGAGACTGTCAGAGTGTCTTCTTTTGGAGCAGATTTGGCAGGCAAACAGAGATGATTGGGTGAGGGTGAGTGTGCATGAACATCACTGTACCTGGGCAGGTCTTTAGTAAGCCTGAACAGCTCGCAGGTTCTGGGCAGGCACATGTGACTGCACTGGACTATTCTGCACTGTCTGTCCATCGACGGGGGCCTTCGGGGCGACGGCCTTCACGGCATCGGCGGCGACGATGGGCTCCTGGGGGTAGGGCACGCTGGGAATGACCACGCTGGCGGGGGCAGTCTCATAGAAGGTGGCAGAGCTGTAGCCACCGCCGACTCCCACCTGACCGGGAATGGTCACCTGGGTCACCTGGTGCTGTCCGCTCACCACTGCCTGCTGGGGATGGCCACGTATGGGGATGGAGACGTAGCTCGGCTGCAGGGGAATCTGGGCGATGTGAGCAGTGGATGGCTGCACTTCTCCGGGGCCCACAATTTGAGGGCGCGGGTAGTCCACCGAGTAGGCAATGGGTTGCACTGCTGACTGGGGGTGGGCAGGGACGGGCTGGGCGATGGCGCCGCTCGGAATGAAGCTGACCACGGCTTGTCCTGGCTGGGGCGCAAGTGGCACTGCCGCCGGTGCGACTGCTGGCTGGAGGGGAGCACTGTACTGCGGGTAGGCAGGCTGGCTCACCTGGTACGCTGGGGCTACGCTCTCAAGGCCTGCCTCGTGGCTGGATCGGGGACTGGCGAAGGACTGCTGCTGGGGCTGCACGGAGGCGCTCAGGTGGCTCACAAAGTGGCCGGCGTGCACTGGCGGCTGAGCGAAGCTGGACACTGGCGCTGGTACAGGCTGGCCGACGTAGCCAGTCTGGGCGACATAGGCCTGCTGACCGACGAAAGCCTGTTGACTGGAGTAAGTGCTCGGCTGACCCACTGCAACCACCGGTGCGGCCTGGGCGGCTGGAACGGCTGGAGCGACTGGCTGTGCCACTGGGTACTGCTGGTTCACCTGCTGGGCGTAGGCAGGGGAGGAGGAAGCAACCTGCGCGGCAGCTGGAGAGGCCTGCTCACCGAATGATCGGCCCCAGACGAGTGGCACCGTTCGCGTTTGAGTGTAGAGGGGTGTCTGCTGGGCGTACTGGTACGTGTACTGGTAGGGCCGCAGCTGCACCTGCAGTGGGTATCGGTACACCGTCGTGTACGGGTAGTAGTTGGAGTACTGCACGTTCAGCGGGTACTGACTCTGAAGGGGCCAGCCCACCGGTCGGTAGCTGCTCGGGTACAGCAGGGTGGTCGAGTGGGCCACCGCGGCCAGGGTGGCCACCAGGACGATCAGACGGAGCTGCAAGGGTGGAGGAAAGGGGTGTTAATAATAGTGAAGCAAGCTAGTTGGCCTACTAATCTCACCATTTTCTTGCGGTGATGAATCTTCTACTTAAGATGAGATGAGCTGAGCTGCTGTCAGAGGTACTGAACTCCTTGCTTGGCAGGCGTTCTTTTATACCCGAATTTGATGATGAGTTGGATGTGCCGGCAAACCAGTCTTCATTGCTAACCCTCTCTGTCATGGTCGCACTAGTTACGACCACCACCAGTCATCCAGTGGCTTATCACCCGCCAATCTGTCTGACTGACTGGCCTTGTAACCTGTTCTCCTGCTTCGTCTACACCGATCTACTTTGAATTGCAACGATTCTCTAACGCTGATTCTGTCACTACTTTTAATTCAAATCTGATAACACGTCAATTCGTGCTTAGCAACAGAACCGGTGACTGCAGGCGACACATTGCAGGGCGATTTTAATTAATCGTCAAACTGCCAGACAACTTCAGGCAATGACTACTGTCGATGATGTTTTACTGTCCATTGTCATTATTGACTTTCCATAGAGAGAGAAAGTGTCCCATAAAGCCACTCTGTACTAACTTCAGCTTTTCGGGTTAGTAACCCATTCATGAATGTTCTACCTATAACAACTTATCTCAGTTGTCACCAGTATTTGCTATCAGTTGATACACAGAAGCCATCTATATTTAGCAGTCTTCAATTTGAAGTACCCTTTCAATTCAGCGCAGGACACTGAAGCAGGACAGCTGCTACCTGTCAGAAAATGCTAATTAATTTTAAAAAGTGTCAATTGAAATTCACTACTACTTTCTAGTGGCAACCACTTGATGTCCTTCACAGCGATCACTCACACAGCAAACTCGTTCATTGGCTGACCTGAACTGACTAGTGTACTGGGTGCTTTCCTCGACACATACCAGACACTGAAATGAGCTGCAGAAGCAATTTCTACAGTTTCACTCATTGCAAACACGACTACCAAAAAAATCTAAAGTTGCAAATAAACACAACGATTTAATTTAGTTTTCAAAAGCATAAAGTTTTTTTCAGGCAGAACGGAAACAAGTGATTTTAAGCACATTTCATTAAGAAGATGCAACGAAACAGACGAATCACACTGGTAATGGCCAAATGGTTTTAATGGTTAATAAAATATAAATTCTTTTTAATTAGTTTTACATGGAAGTTGCAATGACTTATTACAATAACATACGGTACATGATCAAGGAGGGAAGACCGTGGTGGAGAGGGATGAGATGGATCAGATGAGGCTCATTCATTCGGCTGAGGTCTAAACGGCAATTTTTTAGAAATGGCAATGGTCGAACATGTGAACGACCATTTGGTGGGGTGATGGGGAAGGAGACAGTGAAAGTGAGACGGTCAAATGACAAGTGCAGCCACGCGTGCCGAGACATGGAAAGAATGTCGATGGATGTGGAGATGATGAGTCGCATTTGGGGGAAGGGAAGGATGGACATTGAAGGTGCGGGCTTGATGAAGGCTGTTTAGTGTCACTGGCCATGCGAAGCTTCACTGGACAGTTCACAGGTAGATGAGTCTCGTGTGACAATGGAAACTATACAATGTGTTGGTGTGGGTGTGTGAACGGCTACAAAAATAATCAACAGAAGAATAATAACTAGTAGTAGTCAAATGTAAAAAAGTAATAAAAAGGAGAAGGAAAGAAGACTCACAGCTTGAAGAGGGAGAGGAAGAAGAGAGATTAGAGCAGTGATAACAAAAGTTGAGAAATCAGCAAAAATAAGTATACAATGTTTCAATGAGTGCTTTTTGCAAGAAGGGGGGAAAGGATTGGCAAAAGTAAATAATTAAGAGCTTTTATAAAAAAGAAGAAACAGGACAGAGGGCAAGTTGTGTGTTGTAAATGTCTTATCAAACATTTAGATTTTACGTTAAACAAAAAAGTATTTATAAAACAAGTGAAGCTTTGTGAGCTAGGGATAATGGTGCACCCTTTCTAAAAGTGCTGAAAACGGCTTCTCTTTTCTTGCCATTTCATTGCCCTATCGATTCTCGTCGCCACCGGAGGTGCATTCAGTGCCCCTGTGACCAGCACTGCCGCAATTGTAGCAAGACGCAGAAGAGGATATTGACGAGTTGGAGGACACTGAAGAGGCGACGGCCTTCGGTAGATGGTCTTCCACGATGATCGGCTGGCCGGGAGGGAGGCTCATGTAGGGAATGGGTTGCGCCAGAGAGCTACCTCCCGGAGGGGCGCCAGTGGCATCACTTACGAAGGGCACGCTGATTAGCGAGTTGGGTGGGAGGCCGGTGGCCGCTGAGGTGTACAGATTGTCCAGCTTGATGGCTATGGGCTGCTGATTGGGAAGCGACATGGGTGGCGGCCCAGCCGCCATCTTTGCCGAAGATGGTGATATGGTGGGCGAAGGTGAAGTAGAGGTGATCGACGGGGGAGAGTTGATTCGCAGAATGGACATATTCTGAATGACTGCATTCGTTTGGTTGGCCACTTGCGCCGCGGCGGATGCCTGCGCCGTCGGTGGCTGAGGAGTATATGTTAGGTTTGCTATTGGCACAGTGCTTGGCATGAACGCAGACAGTGGAAAGGCCGCCGAGCCATGAAGTCCCGCGGCGAGGTGAGGCATCGGAGCCTGCTGCGGAGGCGGCGGGGGCGGCGGTTGTGGTCCTTTCCCTCCTCCGCTGCCCATCCCTGCGCTGGCCTGATGCTGCGGCCCACTGCTGTAGTAGTGAACCGTCTGAGATTGCGGCTGAGTATGCTGTGGATTGTGCTGAAGGTGCTGCGGCTGAGGAGGTCCACCCTGGGAGACATAGGCGTTCTGGCCACTTCCCATTTGCGGTGGTCCAGCAGAGGCGGCGACGGCAACAGATGCCTGAGAAGGAGGGGGCGGCGGCGGCTGTTGAATGGCCGTCAATCCGACCGTCGCTTGCTGTAGTGCCGCCTGAATGTAGTACGTTTGCACCCCCAGGTACACCTTCTCTACGTCCTCCTTCTGCTTGATCATCAGATCGCGCTCTTCGTACGTGAAAGCGGGGTGGTATATGGCCAACGTAAGCAGAAGCAAAATCTCATTGAAGAGCGTGTCTACGGGGATATTTTTGGGAATATATACATTGTAGACGGCGTTAAACAGTGCTTCGGTGGTCAGCTGTTTACTGATAAAGTTGTAAGCTAACGATGAGCACTGGTGACTGGTAGAATGCAGCAAGCATAGTGAGATGATGAGTTTCGACCGAGAGGGATACTTGGTGAGGAGCATCTTTTGAACGGCATCAGGGCCCGGCACCGCAGAGCCATCTCCATTTCCATTTATCTCCACATCATCGTGATCGGGAGAGGTTTTCTCCATGAGTAGATCACATTTGCAGATTTGTTCAAGCTCTTGTCGAGAATTCGCCTTTGACTCGGCTTCTCTAAATGCGCCACAGCTCTTTTTGGCGTAATCCTGAATGAAAGTTTCGAGGTATCGCACCTCCAGAGGTATGCACATTGACACGATGCCGCAGATCAATTCGATACGTTTTGATCCTGACAGCGTCTTAAAGTAGGCAAACACTTCCTCCTGACACGTAATCATTGTAGTGGTTTTGTGGTCTTTCAAAAGTTCAAACCAAGAAATGTTGACGTTTTGCACCGCTGAAGTTGAAGTTCAAGTGCAAGGTGATGAAGAGACGCAAAGAAGGACAAAGAGTGGAAAGTAGTTTTGATGCTCCAGATGATACATTAAAGGAAACAGGGTGATTGCAGTGGTTGACCAGAATACATCTGAAAGAGGAGAGGAATGCTTTAGAAAGAATTGGAAACCTGAAACCGAAGAGCACATACAGAAGACAGAGGGTACCTACGCACACTGTTGTGTGGCCGGAGATGAAGAGAGGATCAACCAGAGAATTGTGACGTGGCCTGGCACCAGACGATCGCAAAAGTGCCAACAGCAAAATGGCGAGACAAGGGCGACTTGCAACAGCAGCAGAACTGTGGAATCAGCAGCAGCAGTGTCTGTGCGGATTGGAAACACACACACACACACACACAAGCACAGACACACACAGACAGACCGACAGACCGACACAGCAGCGGCAGCAGCAGTAACAGCAGTAGCAGCGAGGAGCACTAGAGCACACGCGTGGACTGGTGCTGGTGCTGGCGACGGTGGTGCGCTTGCTGGTGGTGGTGGTGGCAGCGGCGACGGTTGCCGCAGATCCAAGATGATCAATAGACAATACCCGAGACGGGCTTCACGGCCAAGGCGCCAGCAGTGTGGAAAAGAGAGGCAGAGAATGCCGCACTCCAAAACAGCCGAAGTGTCTCAAATGTGGTCAGCAGAGTGAGTAGCTTGCGGTAGTTGTTGCCAGAGCGTCTATTCAATCAGTGGCACGGTGGTGGTGCTGCTTTTTCGGCGGAGGCGGCTTCAGTGCAGTGAAGGCGGTGAAAGTGGTGCCCAGGCCTTACACGCACACTGTCATCGGCACAGTTCCATCGTCTACGGCAGTCTGAAGAGGAGGCCACTTGGACCAGGGACCGGAGCGGATGTCGAGCGAGAATGTGAATGCTGTGACGACGGTAGCACGGGGTGATTAGGCGAGCAAAGCTGATATTTTGTTTGCTGCAAACAGCGAACAGTCTTCGGCTCAACTAGCGGCACACCACGCCGAGAAGTAGTGGCAGCAGAGTAGAGTACTGCTACAGTGCTAATGCCATCTGGTTCAAACGCAAAGGAAGTATATTTTATTTTACAAAACGCAACAAAAGAAGAAACAGATTCCAAGTTCTCCAAATCATTCAAGTCACAAAAGGGGTTAAACGTTACTCTTTTTCTTTTTCTTATTTCCCGTCGGTTTGCGCGTTTCATTCGGGTTGACCATTGCCTTGCGGGTGTGCGTGTTGACGCGCGATCCACGACTGTAGACGTCATTCACCGAAAAGGGATTCGAGCGAATCAAGTAGTCTGGGTCGTTGAGAATTGAGTCCACCGTCAGGTGTTTCTTCTCCTGTGTGGCCAACTTTGACTTTCGCTGCTGAGGCGCCTGTTGGTCCTCGCAAAGAATGGGATTGTTGACGTGCTTGCCAGCTCGCGGCATCGGAAGCGAGTACTTGGTGCCGCGAATGTTGATTGGCTTGTTGAAGTTGATGTGCATCTTTGTTGTACCGTCAGCGTTCACAGTCACTGAAACGCGCTTCAGCGTCTTCATGTTGCCACAGAACTTACAAAACTGGTTTGCAGTCGGAGGATTGATTTTGAAGCAGGCATAGCAACGGAGAACGTACTTCCGAGTCTGACGAATGTGCAGTCCATCTCTGGGCGAGATCACGTTAAGGCCCATTTGTAGAAGAACATTCTGCATGGCGTAATCTCCGGTTATACAGCCGATCTCCAGCTGATCGTCGGTGTTCTCTTCTATTTTGATGCCCATCAGTTTGTGGCGAATCTCCTCACAGTTCTCCTTTGTGATCCAGCCTTCATCATCATCGATCAAAACCTCCTCTTCGTTGTTTTCTTGCTCATCCTCCTGAGTACTGTCATTTTCATTCACTTTGTCTTCATCGTTTGTTTGCTTTAGATCTGACTTAAGCCGATTAGCAGCGGTGTCATATCCAAAAAACTGCAAATCTCGAAGAGTTGCATCTTTAGATTTTCCAGACGACTTTGTGGGCAGAACTTTTATTTCGGCAGGCGTTTCCTTCAGGTTTACGCCGTTATTGATCTCCTTTTCAAGGCGAACTGTCAGCGCTATCACGCGCATATCGGTGACAGAAAGCTGGGCAAAATCTCCCGTCTTTTTTGCAAAGTTGGCCACAAACTTGAGATCATCTTCACTCGGCTCACGGTACTTGATCTCATAAGGAAGTACTTGAAGAGATTCTCGAGTTTGCTGGTCTTTGATTTCGTCCACAACGTTAGGAATCGTGTAGATTTGCTCGCCGTAGTCCTGTTGGAACCAAAATGGCATTATAAGCATTTGCAATGGTGATCAAAGTTGGTCAAAGAAGTTACCTGCACTGGCGATCGCAGAATAAAGGCGCCCGAATCGACTACGAGGTGTTTCACCTTCTTGAGGTTCATGCTTTTAAGCAGTATTCAAGCAGAATTGAAATAAAAACAGTTATCAAATGGAAGAATCCGATTCGGTTTTATCAGAATCTGTTATGATGTGTGTTGCGCACGTGTTTTGCAAGTGAGATTTGGCCTGTGACTGTCCTGCAATGACGTGCTAGCCAGCTGCAACTCAGCCCAAAATCAGTCAGAAAGAGAGAGAAAGCTGGCCAATCTCAGCTGTACTCTCCGCCACCTGCACCGTCAACTGCAACTGCAATCATCCATTACTGTTAGGTGTTGCCAAGTTACTCCACTTCGAAAGACCGCAGAGTCCAATGAAGAGGGCCAGAAAACACTTCATCTTTCCTCTTCTTGACTCTCTTCTTACCCAGGAGCCACTCCATTGCATCGCATTCTTTCATCTCGGCACCAGCAAAAAATGAATGCACCATGAAGGAACGTTAGCTGTGGTGAGTGGAACCAGTTGTTCTGAACTTCTGTAATTACAACTTCAATTTCTCTGACAGATCTTTTTTTATTCGGGCATCGCCAGCAAGAGCTAGCCCTCAGCTTTTGTAACAATATACAAAAAGCATACCTGCATCCAGTCATTTTGTTTGCCAAACACCAATCGTCTCTTTCAACCCTCGAGTCCACACCCGAATGCTGGTTTCTCCTCTGCGCTATGTCTGCAACTGAACCACCGCTACTTTTTGTGCACTTTCGGACCAACTCTTCAATATACTTTTTTCGTTGTTCCCTAAACAAGTAGCCTTCTAAAGTCAACTAGAAGAATGGCTGATACACAGAAAACCCATCTGAACGGCAGTGGCCTTCACTACTCCAGCAGCAACAACTGCAAGGATATCTCTGCGCCGCCAGTCGACGAGGAAACGCTATCTCGCCTGGAAAGCCTTATGAACGAATTCTTCTACCCAAACACGAGCAATGAACGTAAACGACAGATCGAGTCGATCCTTTCTGAGTTTAGTTCAATGCCAAACTCATGGCAGGCATCGTTTCTGTACTTTGAGCTCTCAAGCAATGAGTACACCCAAATGTTCTGCCTAACTGTGATCGAGACCTTCATCAACCAACGCTGGCACACGGTGCCTAGTGACATGCGAGCCACATTTCGAAATTCACTTTGGAATCATCTCATGGAACACCAAGCTCAGATGACCAATCCAATTCGGAATAAGTTTTGCAAGATAATGGTTTCTATTGCGCGCTTCGATTGGCCTTACGCTTATGCTGACTACATGACTAATGTCCTCGAACTGCTCACGCCAGAAAACGTTCACAACATTGCACATTCCTCTACCCATAGCCTCATTCTGCTTAGTCTTAATCTGCTCGGCATGACCGTCGAAGAGCTTACCTCTCCCTCCTGCAACAACCACTTTTCTTCGAACCGCCAAGTGGAGCTGATCAAACTAGTAGAGTCCAATTTACCCGCCATGTTGCACTCACTCACTGCACTTCTCGAGGTGATCATTTCTAAGCAAATAAACTTCATTTCCGCCACTCCTCCGCCTTCACCTACCAGTAGTCCGTCTAGTACGTTTGGAAATCTCAACAAAGGTATGCCTATTCAAGATTAAAACTCACGTAAGGGTTTCAGTACGTTTTCTAATCATTACATTTCGTTTCACTAGCAAATGACACTTTAAACTCAGTCTTCCAAATGAGCATAAAGAAGGGCCTCTTTGAGAGCATTCCAGACATGGACAGCGACTTTGTTCAAATGACCGCCCAAATTTTGTCTTGTCTTTCGCGAATCATTGCCTTTATGCCTTCAACTTACTACAGTAACTTGAACCAAACACTTCTCTCTGCGCTATATGTTTTTGCCAACTTTGGATGCTTCAACCCTTCCTACAACTCTGCCAAATTAGGCCTTGCTGCGATGGTTTGCATCAACGAGCTAATGTCCAAGGCCAGTGCATTTAATTCCGACACAAATGAGTTTATCTACAACGTTTTCCACAACACTTTCCTCATTCTTCAGCGTATCATCACTTCAGTTTTGAAGGTTGTTCCAAATGGCGAAGATACATCTCTCACCTCTGAGCCTGATGAAGAATATCTTAAAAAGTTTATCGACTTTTTGAAATTGTTTATCGGTGGTCATCTTGGTCGATTTGAAAAGTTCATTTCCTTCCCAACAAAAGATTTTCTCACTCTACTACTTGAATTTACCACAAAAATGCACCATTCCCTAGAGTGTTATCTCATGCTTCTCGAAGTTTGGTCTATCTATCTCGACTATCTTGAATCTTGTCAAACAGTCAAACACAAGGACAAGGGCGCCCTATCTGAAAAGCTGCAGGAAATTAAAGAGCCCATATTTTCGCTGTTACTCTTTATGATTCGATCCATTCAGTACAGCTGTAATCTGGAGTACCTTCAACAGCTGGACGACTGCACAGTGGACGACGATGACCGGACAGAGTTTGAGCAGTACGTGCAGACATCAATGAAACAATTGCCAAAATAGGTGATATTTACTCGGAGGAAACAATAGGCTATATTGATAGTTACTTCAATGAGAAGCTTCAGAGCATTCACTATGGCTTGGAATTTTTCGTCAACAACAAATCGGCAGTCGTACTGAATGGTCATCATAGCAACTCAAGTAGCGGTAAATTATTTTCCGCCGAAATGTGCCAACAACCTCTAGGTCAGCTGCAGCTGAGCATCTACGACTTTATCACTACACTACAAGTCATCTCTCGCTTCAGCCACTGCTTTGTGGATGACAACTGCTTTGAGAAATACTTCTCCCGAACGAGGCTGATCTTTGACAAGCTCTTTGAGATACTGCAGTTTCTCGAGGCGCAACACTGCTGTGATGTGTACCACCTGAACGCTCTGTCGGCGGAGTTCTTCCTCCTCAAGGCACAGCTGCTGGCCACCTTCAAGGCGTACATCGTCTGGTTTCAACAACTGTCCTGTCACTCGCTCTCACCCGACATCAAAGCCACCGACCCTGCTGTCCTGCTGCATGGAGGCGGTGTGGAGGGAAGCACCGCTGCCACTGAAGCCATGCTCACCACCATCTTCAACACGTGCTCCTCAATCATCTGTGATACTAGTCTGGTGGAGGTGCGTCACGGCGCGGGGGAGGTGACTCTCGCCAAGAGGAAGCTCTTTCACAGTGCCGCCCTCACACTCAACACCTTCTCCACCAATGTCCGCCCCGCGATGGTGTTCGCTCTCAGCTCGGTGCAGCGACTCTTTGACCAGAACATTCTCGCCAATGTCCTCCAGTTGTGTGATATCAACTCGAACATAAACGACTCAAGCAGCGGCAGTCATGGCGGATCAGTTCAGCAACAGCAGCAGCAGCAGTCCTCTTCAGGGAAGGATGGTAAAGGAGTTGGGCTGCAGCTAGATTGTAGCTCGCAGCCCTCAGTCAGCGTCACCGATCAAATTTTAATCTCTCAGGCCATTTCCAATCTGCTCATTCTCCCGTGGTTTGCACGACAAAATGACTCGCAAGAGTGGGAGCGAAGATCAGTGTGCCTGAACCACTTTGTGGTCAACTTTCTGCAACTGTTCAATAAACTCAACTTTAGTAGCATCGAACTGGCCGACTCGGCACTTCTTTCCAGCAGCAAGTCTAGAGGGGGAAGAGGCAGTGGAGATGAAAATCGCAAATGTCCAAACGTATTCTGTCGATCACTGTTCATTCTCCGCAAGGTCATCAAGTCGCACACTGACTCACCGGTAAAGAGCAAGCAGATGCTCTTTTCTTCACTCGACTCGTCACTGGAAGCGTTCACGCAGTTACTAGTGCACAACACCTTTCTCCACACCACCGTAGTCGGCTGCCAAATAACGGAGAACATTTTGGCGCTCTTTCTCGTCGTCTTTGACGTGCTGCTGGCGCAAATGCACATTGAGTTTGTCAAGCGGACCATTCAGACACTGCTGCAGATCATTCACACACTCGATGTGCTCTCACCGACAAACGGCGGCGGCGCCCAGCTGCAGCATGGCTCGCAAAAGGAAAATTCCGCATTGAAAGTTATAATCAAATTTCTCCGACTGCTCGGCCTGATCATCAAGCAGACCTCATTCAATGCTTCATTGCGCTTCCTGCTGCCAGGAATTATCGATTTTACGGTGGCGCACATTCAAAGTAACCTGATTAGTGTCAAATCTACCACAAGCATATACTTCAACAGCGTCAGTGGTCAGAGCTATGACACTTACGGCAAATTGCTCCGAGTCTACTATCGCTTTCTCTTTGATCTAGTGCACAACAACTGTCGGTACTTCTTCCCCCAGAGTAATGTCAACAAAATCACCTTTGACTCTGGCAGTGGCGCGACGGGCGAGTCAAACAGTCATCAGCGACACTTTGAGAGCATCATGGAGATATTCGGACAGTCTTTCATGCAGCCGGAGAACATTCAACTGTACCGGCAGAATGTGGAAGCACTGGAGTCACTGAACGGCACTATTCGGCTGTACAGTCGTGCTTCCTTCAAGTCGACCTTCCTCGAGCGCTTTCTCTATCTGTTTGTGCAGACGCTCCTCGACCGATCCCTGGACCTTCTCGATGAGCTACTGTACACCATTGTGTACCACTTGGTGGAGGTTGACTTTGACCACTTTTACAATGCTTTCATTCCCAAGTTTCTCGTCAACATTCAGCACCTAAATGACATGCAACGTTCCGAGCTGGTGGCCAACTTTAACATTGGTCGTCTGCAATCAGCAACACACGAGGCACAGATCGATTTTCCCACCTTTAGCGCCAACCTCAATCGACTACTGTGTGATATTCGATTCTACCACAAGTGCAATAGCGTTTAGCAGTCCACTGGTGATTGCCAACCGTCGCCGCCTATTGCCACCTTCTCACTCTGTTTGCCTCCTTTGCTCAAATTTGCACTTTTTTTTATTAGCCTGTATAGTTTTCTTATATATTTCTTAGAACTCACTGTTTTTTAATGTTTTCACTTCAACCAACTCTTTTTATACTTCGAACAAATACAAATCAAAGTGATCACTTCAGTAGTTTGCGGCGGGCGATGTGTAGGAGCTATAATCAGTTTATCACTGATGAGAAGTGGTGCTTTTTTCTGCTTAGAATGCAAATACAATTTAGTTGTGAAATGGTAAGCACTTTTGGCGATTCGTACCAATTGATTAGGAGAGCATCTTTGAAGGGCCACACTCTTACCGGTCACTGGCAGTCACTGAAGATCGGCACCGCCTCTGTTTGTGCCTCCGATGTACAGATCGAATATCTGCTCTTGTTTACTGGCAGCGTGGCACATGGTGGCCAGTGTGAGCGACAGACTGGGGTGATCGATTCGCCTGATGCCGGCCTATCAAAGCGAGCCACCAGTGGTAGCGCACTCTCTTTCCAGTCTGTCCAAGTTGGCAGTACTCTAGGAAGCAGTGTGAGTGCCTCCGATTAATTGGTGACCAACGTTAATTGCCTTCAATCTCTGCACTTGTGCGGCTAATTGATCTTCAGGAGAGAGGGAGACTGAGGGAGATTATCCTCGTGCAGCCTCCCCCCCCCCAAGTCACTAATTCAATGGCACAATCACCTTGCACTGGACGTGCACTGCTATGCATTTGCCTGCTCGCCTCCTCTTGGGGCACTTTCGGTGCGACAGTCATCACCGGCGGCCCACCTCTGCCTTCCTCCATTCAAGGCCAACTGACCAGACCGACGACTGCTGGCCAATCAGGACTGAGTCCCATCATTCTCGGTAAGTTTCCCACCATTGATGCATCACCATCTTGACAACACATTGCCGATCACAGTGCCTGGCGATGGTGGCAGTCAGATTGAAGCAAAGCTGAACAAGGACGATGTGCCGCACTACTTTTGCGATCGAAGTACTGATTTTTTCAGTCTGTGGCTCAATCTGGAGCTACTGGTACCCTTTGTGATCGACTGCTGGGTAGACAATATGAAGCTCATCTACGACAATGTGACGCGAACGACGCGCAACAACGACGGCGTGGCCATTCAGATTCCCGGCTTTGGCAACACCACTTCGGTGGAGTACGTCGACTCCAGTCGGCTGCCCATCTCCGGGTACTTCAACATCATGGCCGACCAGCTGGTGAAGATGGGCTACCAGCGAGGAGTTGACCTGAGAGGTGCTCCTTACGACTTTCGAAAGGCGCCAAGTAAGTAAAAGTGCAGCAGTATTTACTTGATAGATAGGCACAGCAACTGTGCATCGATCAACGACTAACAGTGGCAGATCTTCTCTGACAACAGATGAACTAGGCGACTACATGAACAGGTGAAGGCGCTCATCGAGGAGACCTACCAGACCAACAAGGGACGCAAGGTGGTACTCCTCTGCCACTCAATGGGCTGCTCTCTGATGCTGTACCTGCTGAACCGACAGCCCCAGCAGTGGAAGGATCAGTACGTCAAGTCGCTCTTTACACTGGCCGGGCCCTGGGGTGGTGCTGTGAAGTCGGTGAAGGCATTCGCCTCGGGGACAACTTTGGCGTCATCGTCGTGCCCACCCTGACCATTCGCGATGACGAGCGCACCTTTCCCAGTCTGGCGTACCTCCTGCCCAGTGACAATGTCTTCGCCTCTGAGAAGGTGGTCGTGCAGACGGAGCACAAGCAGTACACGGTGGGCAACTACGGCGACCTCTTCAAGGACATCAACTACCAGGTGGGCTACAACATGTGGGTGGATGTGAGGAATCTGACGTACGACCTGACGCCGCCCGGGGTCGAGGTGTACTGCGTCCACGGCACCGGTCTGGACACCATGGACAAGCTGATCTACAAGAAGAACCGATTTCCCGATGAGCAGCCTGATAAGATTGAGTACGCTGATGGAGATGGCACCGTCAATGTGGAGAGTCTGCAGGCCTGCAGTCGGTGGAAGGGACAACAGTCTCAACCGGTGCACTACATGCCCGTCAAAGGCCTGGATCACATGCAGGTGCTCTACGACCTCAAGATCATGCAGAACTTGCTCGACCACGCCGCTACGTAAATGGCGGGAAAGCTGGCACTGGTCACGAAAATTGGATGACTTGCAAAGTTCGATTTGTTGCCGATTATCATCATCATCTCTCCCTCTCAGACAGAAATAGTTTTTTATATATTTTAACTGCAATAAAGGCTGGTTCACTCTTATTTAGCATGATTGCTACATGAAACCGGGCAAGTTGAACCGGTAGACATTCGCCAGTGGTGCGTGTCGACTAAATGATAATTAGACAATTGCCCAATTACACTGTCAGGGCCACTGCAGTGTCACAGACAAGTTCAATCATCGTCTGAGATTATCGTCACATTGACCGTTATGTACTAGATTAGTGCTCTTTCTGATTGAATGCATTTAATGTAAACACTTTAATGAAAAATCAGGACAAATTGTAGGTGTTCTTTTTCACTGTATGCACTTTGGTGGTCACTGTAGTCTGGCCAGTTGGCAGGATAGGTGTCTCCGTGGCTGGCCGACAGAAGATTCGCTCCAGTTCTTTTGCGACAAAACAGTGAGACGGCTTTGCAAAAGAATTTTAAACAGGTGGACTTACAGCTACTCGATTTTTCCAGAAATGGCAAGTTTTATCTAGAAAATTAAACATAGACTTGAATAAATACTTGAATCTCTCAATCAGAGAATTGGCCAAGTGGTTGAGCAGGCTTCTCTATCGCAATAATAGAAAATCGAACATGTCTAGTAGTTTTTTTAAATCTCTCACATACTTTTCAAAGTTGCTTTTAACCAATAATTTTGTTTCTGTCTATACTCTAAAAGATTGGAGGAAGTAAAAAGAAAATGAAACATTTATATACAGCGGGCACATTTTTCTTCTCATTGGCTGTCACTAAAGTGTTCTGAAACATGATTCACAGTGAATTAGGTAAGTAAATTTAGACAAGAGTGTCCTGTATTGTAACTATTCTTTATAAAGTATCATTGACTGGACTGATTGGACATCCATTTGAGACATGTCAAACAAAACTAAAAAGCTAGCTACTTTTGCTTATTTCATTTTGATTCAGTTTATCTTTGCATCTTTATTTTTATCAATGCCAACAAGTATAAAGGATGTCAATCAGCTGTCTCAGTAGGCAATGAGCACATTTGCCCACCCATTAACCTCAAATGCTGGTAAATGTCTGACTGATTGCACTCAACTTGTTCTAATTACCACCAATCGATCACAATTGTTAATTAAAGGACTGATGACCAATTAATCAGATCAATCCACTGTCCAATTTCTATCTACCCATTGCTCCGTTTCCCTGCAAATGTGCTACCACCGCCAGCGGCGACAAAAGTAATTGCGACATTGTACACGAGCCATACTGTGCTCGTGGTGACACTGTTTGACTGGTTCACTGGCAGCACAAGTGCACAACCAGACAGAGAGAGGAAGGCAAAGTATGCCATTTTAATTCAACTTTGCACTGTGATGCTGTGTGCTAAGAGACGTGCTGGAATTTTCGCTATTTGCCGGTGCCTCTTTCTGGTGCTCAAATGCGGTCAAAGGGGAGAGGATGAAAGCACAGCTGGGCGATGACCAGCACCGGTATAGGTATCTACTGTAGGTTGTGTGTCTGTGTGCTTGTGTCTTCCCCGCGATTTCCCCTAGCCCTGATCCAATTAGCAAGTACAATACACACTGACAACGCTGCACAGTACAGCAGTCACCAAGGGAAGATAACATCTCAGGGGCCCGTATCGGGCGACCGGGTCACTGCGCTGGTCATTGTAGTTTGCCGCTTTCGACGTGTTTAAACGTGTGATGACCAAGTGATAGCTATAAAAAGCACCAGCAACATCAGTGATCAGCACGAACAAACCAACCTGACAAGCCAACCATTGAAGAAACACAAACACAAAGTGATATATCTACAAAATGAAGTTCTTTGCCGTTTTTGCGCTTTCCCTCGCCTTTACGGCTGCCCTTGCACAGCCAGTGACTGATGAAGACAAACAGCTAGAGAAGGCTACAAATGCCGTCAAGTTGGACATGAAGGAAGTAGAGAAGCTGCTGGCTGAGATTGAAGCCCATGAGCAGAAGCCTAAGGACCCCACTGTAAGTGAATCAGTCACCAAGCTATTTGCCACCTTCCGACAGGTGAGTAAGAAGGTGCAATAAATGACAACTGATTTTACTGATCACTTTACTGTCAGGTCACATCTGCCTACATCAACGTACTCAATGCCGTCAACAAGAGTCTCGGTCTGCCCAAGTACCCAGCCATTCCCGGTCTGAGCCGTGAAGCCCGCCAGAGCCAGGACTCCAGCTACCTGCCCGTCCGTCAGATTACCGACAATCTGAAGCAGTTGCGAGACACTGCCGTTGAGGTGGGCAACCTCGTCCGCCGAGTGGTGTCGAACATGTCGGAGGACAGTCGTAAAACGGTTCTGAACCAGTTTCACCGATTCACCGACATGTGGTCGAAGCAGTTGAATGAGATTTCCAGCACTCTGCAGCAGGCGGCCAATGACCAGAAGCAGAGCCGTCAGGATGGTCCTCTGGCCCCGAGCCGAGCCACCATTTTTGACCAGATCAACCGATACATTCAGCAGGTGTCCAACAGCATGACCAGCTTTGCCAACAACATTGTCAATGGCATTCGCAACCGCATTACCCCTACTTCTCCCTCCTTATAAGTAGTAGACCATTTCGCCTACCTCAACACATAAATGGTAAACTAGTTTTACGTCTGAGAAAAATAGTTTCCAGATCATTATACTTATTAGACAAATAAATACCATCTAAACTTCACTGAGCAAGTATGTACAAATTGCATGCGCATTTATCATTTGCATTACAGATTTATGAGCTCAAGGAAGCATGACGCGGCTGCAAACAGTAACCAGAGAAAAGGCTGATGAGGTAGACTGCTTGATCTTAAGTTTGCAGATACATTTTGGTAAATTTCAATGAAATCAATGAGAAATTGATTGTTGTTCCAGTGAATAACATCATCAACTTGCACGGCGACATTTCGCGTGTCAAATTCAGGACCTCCGACACCGAGTTGCAGTACAATGTAAAATGTCTGGTCAAAAGGTTGACTGACGGTGTTCTCAAAGAAGAGCCGATCATCAAAGAAGAATCGAATACTGCTGTTGGTCCACTCCACTGAATACAGGTGAAATGAGTTGGTGATGTTTTGCTTTGTAGAAAACTTGCGCCCCGCATAAGAGTGACCGTGATCCATGCGGTAGTGAAGACCAGCAGAAATGGAATCAGCTTGTTGAGAGTACACCAGTCCATTGATTTGTCCATTGTCAAGCCAGCTGGTTCCACGGTGCACCTTTTCCTTTGGCTTCAATGCAAAAACTGCCCGTAGCAGTTTTCCTTGAGGTAACTTAGCCCGCATCACAAATCGTCCATACTGCCATGCCTTGACAGAGCTCAGCTTGCCGGTGTTGAAGAGAAAGCGACTGCTCTTGTGGTCACCATTCTGACTGGCACTGATCTGCAAACAGCCATCCTTCACTGCTACATTACTCTGTCGATGGCAACTGTACTGGAAAATGTTCTCCCCTTGACAAAGATTTTCTGGCTCATCGTCAATCTCCCAAGCGTCCGTCGCTGCTCTCAGCTGTTCAGTAGTGATGTCATCAAAACCAAAACGGTCCACTAACGTCCACTGCACTGAAAGTGGGTCGTCGTTGGCACAGTGAGCTAAACCACAGAAAATTAAGAAATGCAAAATCAACGCAGTATTCATGGTCACAAACAAAACGTTCTTATCTCATAGATTCTTGACAATGCATGAATAACAATACATGTGGCTACTGTTTGAAATGAGATCAGCAGCACAACTATCACAAACAGTCTGAAGCACCGGCAAACCCTACGGAAATGGCGATCAAATGCGTCTGTCCAGTAGCAGAGTGGCCAGCAGCCAGCCACTGATATGCACTGTCAGTACTGACACCAATTAAAGCTTCCGCATCAGCACACACAAAGAAAGCCATCAGCGGATATTGTAATTGTGGCACCCCTCTCGCCTGAGCGAGTCCATCTCTGTCTGGGCGATATCAACTAGTTGAAGTAATGGGACATTGAAAGTGTGCCCCGCAGTGACCAGTGCACTTCACGGGACAATTGTCTATTTGACCTCTGACGCGACAACAGCTCACTGTGCAATGTGCAACAACCAGTGACTAGAAAAAAGTCGATTAGCCTCGAATGCCACACAAAGTGAAAGTGTAAAGTTGATAATTAAATAATGCCTACTGAGCAAGAGGCAGTAGACTGTGCTGGCACTGCTCTCCGTCACTCTAAGCAGCCAGAGTGTAAAATGTCACACACGACGGGCGCCTGGGATTCCAATAGTAGCTACTACTTGTCACTTAATTGCAGTGCACCGCTCAATGAGCTGGTTGAATTGCCTCGCAGCCCCCTCTGACACCGCTTACACAGTTGGCAGTTTCCGAAGTTCAGCGGCAGCTGGGCGACAGTGAGACGGCGGTAATGCAAACACTGCATGGAGATCACCCAGTTTTGCAGAGTGTGACTCACTCGCCAAAGGGCAGTGTCGCCGTCTTCCCAGTGCCATTTATATGCCACAGTAATAACACTCGCTCTACCCGCAATGGTAGTGTCTGCAGCTGTGAACAGTACTGCAAAACGGCTCATAAGACTCATAACCGGTAATGCGAATCGAGTTGCAGACGACAGTGGATGTAGAGTGTCACGAGTCTCTGCGACAGCGACGGCAATGATTTAGAGCACCTTGGGCACAGTACTATTAATTTGCCTATTGATCTCTAAATGCTCATAATTAACACGGCTGAATGTGCTATGCAAATGAAATGAAAGTACCAGGAGTGCCTGACAGGAAAAAGAAACAGAAAGAGAGAGTGAAAGTGAAAATGAAGAGAACGGGATAAGGAAAGAGTGAAATCAGATAGAGTATAAAAGTCGGTGCCAGTTTGCACTTCAAGGCAACAGTCAACTTTGACAAGCAAACATTAACAAAGCTCATTGTTAGATCACCCAAACTCATCAAACCACCGAGAATGTCCTTCAAATACTCAGCACTGACACTTCTGGCGGCCCTTGTCCTCTTCTGTGCGTACATGGAAGTTGCCAACGCCAAGGGAAACAAGATCATCATCATGCCGAAGAAGCACAAGCACCACCAGCAGCACTATGTTCCCTATCCGTAAGTAGCCTCACTTGAAATGCATGCCTTTAGTGAATTGTTTTCTCTGGTTTTGCAGCGTCTACTACCCAGTTCACCACGAGTACCACCATGAGGAAGGTCACTACGGTGGCCACCAAGACTATGGCCACGACATGGGCTACGGACACATGGGCGGTCACGGATACTACAAATAATTTATCAGAATTCTAACTCCCAGCCAAAACGTCTCGCAAGCTGGATATTGCGACTATCAAATCACCACCAATCGTTCATACATCTACTCAAAATTGTACACCTCGTTTGCAAAAAAACATTCCTCATTCCTCTATCCTCAACCCTCATTTCTCGCTCTTTTAATTGATCATTTTAATAAAAAACAATCCTTATTTGATAAAATTTTTTAGTGTGCATTTTAAATTCATTGCAAAATCAACGACCGGATCAAAAAGACTTGCAATTGGTCATAAAAATGCTTAAGATGAGATTGCCACCGTATCTAGCAATTTGGTATCATTCCAAAAATAATTTTATGGCGTCATTTTAAAACAAATAAATGAGCAATATTGGTACAATTTAAAGTCATGATTAATCATGTTCATCTGTAAAAGTAATGTAACTAATATGTAAAAATGTACTTTGGTAAATAGTCGTTTGCCAAAATAAGTAATTAAGTAGTCAAGGTTAAGGATGCAAAGCACAATCCGCTTTAGTTTCTGTAAATAGATAAATATTTACAGGTGATAGTCATTCTTATCGCTAACAACAAAGATCATCAATCTAACAAAAAACGCATCAACTAGTCGTATATAACGCAAATGATTTAACTAAACATTTTAAGTTTTGCCGTTTTTGTAAATCAAAACACAAAATCATGAAGTTTTTAATTGGTTTAACTATTGTGTCTTGCTTGGCTATCGGTATGATTGTTGTTATTACAATTTTTAAATTGTCTTAAGTAAATCATGTTTTGATACAGGTCAAGCAATGGCTGGCGGTAGTGAGATTGTGGCCGCTGCTCGCACTCAAATCGGTGTTCCTTATTCTTGGGTAAAAATTCTTGAATTGTCTACAATGTTTGTTTATTTGTACCGTTCTAAAATAGGGTGGCGGTGGCTGGTCTGGAAAGTCTCGCGGCATTCAGCAAGGTGCCCACACGGTCGGTTTTGACTGTTCTGGTCTAGCTCAATACAGCGTGTACCACGGCACTCACAAGAAGATTGCCCGAGTGGCTTCAGCTCAGTATCATGACCATCAATGCCACCACGTCCCCTACGCCCAACACCAGCCCGGCGATTTGGTCTTCTTTGCCAAGGGCTCAGACATTCATCACGTCGCTATTATTAGTGGACATAACACTATGATTGAAGCACCGCACACTGGTGCTAAAGTAAGATACAATGTACATATAAGGGTAAAAACTGACTTTCTAAATATCATTTTTAGGTTCACGAAACTTCAGTTCGCGCTGCTGAACGAATGGCCAATGTTGCTCGATGTTTTTAGAACACTTACTTATAACTAATAAACTGTGCGAACATATTTAAAATATTTAAGTTTTTGCAAAATAAAAAAGCTGTGTTTGCTTACTACTTTTTAAAATTTAATTATTAAATTAAAATATCAATTAGACGTTAACGGATGCATTTTTTAAAAAGATTATTTGTTTAATGAGTGTATATGATTATCAAAAAATAATTGATAAAAGGCAGTCTAAAAAAGATGCTTTTATGAGTATATAAATGACAAGAGAAAGTAAAGCGCAGGAGTTTCAAGACTACTTTGTCGCAATGAAGTTTATCATCACTTTTGTTATTTTTTCTCATGTGACCATTGGCTTTGCCATGGCAGGTGGTGCTGAGATTGCCGCTGCTGCACGAACGCAAATTGGTCTCCCCTATTCCTGGGTAAGCATCATTTTGCCAATTTATTATATTAACCATGTGTAAATTAGGCGGGAGGGAGCTGGGCTGGAAAATCGAGGCAAGTATTATCAAGTTTTATGAAATGTTTTCTTTACTGAAAGCCAACTTTTAGAGGTGTGCTTTCAGGTGCTCACACAGTTGGGTTTGACTGCTCCGGTCTGGCGCAGTATGCAGTATACCAGGGCACACACAAAAAGATTGCCCGAGTTGCTGGTGCCCAGTACGCTGATCATCAATGTCATCACGTCCCCTACGCTCAACACCAGCCTGGCGACTTGGTTTTTTTTAATGATGGCGGATCGATTCACCACGTAGCTGTTATTTCAGGACACGACCGAATGGTTCATGCTCCTCACACTGGCGATCATGTTCGAGAAGCCGCGGTCTATGTTAAAGGTCGAATGGATTTAGTAACACGATGTTGGTAAATTTATTTTTAAACTAAACTACAACTGTAAATTTATAAAAATAAATAACAATTTATGTTATTAAATTATGTTTAAACACTTGTATACCTTTTTTAAATAATGTTTTGTTAGCTTAAAACTCAACAAAATGCATATTGCATACAAGTTAGTTTTTTAAATTATGCGTTTAAAAGTTAATTTTGTCAAAAAACTTGCTAATAACAAGCTGTCAAGTGATTATCGATATTTATCTTTTTAACTAGCTTAAAATCACAACTATTTTAATTAACACTTGTAGCCAGCAAAAATTTGTAACGAAACATTTAAATATTTAATATGCAGGTAGTCAATGCTATTTTGTAAAACAAACGCTTTAACCTGAATTGAAAATTGAGCTTTCTTTGGGAGAGACATTTATGCATTATGTTTTCAATGAATTCTTTTTGTTAATTATAATTAGCACAACACTACTTTTTATCGGAAATAATCAAATATTAAAGTGAAGGATCTGTGTTAAATTCAACACTACCAACTGCATATACTGTCAAAAAACGAGGATAAACTTTTTGTTGCTCTACATTCGAGGCTATCTTCCCAAGGTGTTCTTGATACTGTGTTGTTGTAAGCACCGTCTGATAACTGTCGTGTGCTGTCACCACGATTTCTATTATGTTAGAAAAAGTGACATTGCCTCGCAAAATCGAACCGGACATGATTTTAAAAAAGGCAATGAAAGATAGAATGAAAAGGTGTTGTCATTTACACAGCGTTACTTCAAGAGCAAGTTTAACATTTGCAACAGTTGACCAATCAATAGCTCGATTATGCACTTGAATTGTCTTAATTCAGTTCTAATCTAACCACATATACCTTGATGGCATTGCACTGTATACCTTGTAAAATCATTACATTTCTCTACGTTTAGTTCTCCGTTTTAATTCTCTTTCAGTTTTTGCCCCAAGGTGCATTAGTTCCCCTATTCTTTTAGCTGTTGTCGTTTAGTATAAAAGCCGACCAGAACTTGCCAGTAGATCACCAAACACACTCACCAAACAACTTTTCCATTCTTCAGCTCTAACAGCAACCAAAACAAACTTCCAAACTTAAAGCAACCATGAAGGTGTCAATCTTTTTCGCAGTTTTTCTCTTCCTCGCTGTCATCTGCGCCTCCTTCACATATGCTGGTGGCAAAGGAAAAGGAAAAGGCGGTGATGGAGGAAAAGGAAAGGGCGGCGGTGGTGATGGCGGCGGAAAGGGCAAGGGCAAAGGTCATTTGATCCATGATACTCTTGATGTTGATCAACGTAAGTTTTTTTATCAGTTTTTACTGACTCGACTAACAATGAATATTTTTAAATTTTTAGTTTTTGGAAATCAAATGTGGGATGATCAATCATCACTTTTTGGAGGAAAAGGAAAGAAAGGAAAATAAACATCTTAACACCTGGTCAGATGACAATTTTTAAAAATTATGCAAATGTTATTTTACAATTTTGCTGCTATAACCAACAAAAACTAAAGCATCGAGCTTTTTTTTACTACTGACGTCAATTGTACAAAACTTTTTTTCTGAAATTGATCAATTTTAAATAAACATTTTATTTTTTTATAAACAGGAAATACCTAGTGTTTGAAAAAGTGTATAAAAGCATGCAGAGGGCAATTCGGTCATTGATGAGTACTTAGTTTGTAGTTGATAAGGTTACAATTATAATGTGAGTGTAAAAATAAAAAGAGGGGAAAGTTCCAGTGCTCCAAAGGGCAGTGAACATAAATGAGCAAGTCGACTAGTTTATGACTGCATCGGCATGCAGACACATTCTCAGTCAACTGTCTGCAAACCTTTCATATCAAAACGTTTAGTGATCGCCTTTCTTAAAACTGAGATTTCTAAAAGTTGCAGTTCTTTGTTTTATTGTTTTACAACTTCCACTATCATGGCTAGCATGCATTTTCAAAAAGGATATTTAGCGACACAATTGCCGGTAGAGGGTCTTTCTCGTCAAGATTTTAAAAACTTTAGTTGTTAAGCTAAACCTCATTTGTCATCAAATTCATAAAACTTCACCTAAAATGTCAGTCAGAATGGCTATGTAAGTAAAACTGAACAGAATTTTGTTTTTAAAAATTTACAAAATAATATTTGAATTGAGTATGAGCAATGTATTTTTATATTTGATTATACTTTGAAATAAAACAAGTTGAGTGTTTTGTAAATAGGTCACTTTTATGGGCATTTTTGCGGAAATTTACTGGACAAGATAAACTATTAGTTTGCTGATTTGGATTGCTTGACTTTTAGGCATTTCTATTTATTGCGTTCAAAGTGAATGTATTTTTTATATTTTACAGTTTACTAAAACAAATCAGTTAAAAATGCTCAAAAAATCGTATGTACTTTCCATTTGATCATTTTGTTATTTTGATAAATTATAAAGTAATATAAACCATTGCCAATTTACAGGTTTATAAGTTTAAAAACTGAAAATTTTTGATTTTTTGATCAAACCTTTTGAACAAACTTTCAGTGACAAATACTGTAGCGGAAAGAAAACAATTAAATATTGCCAAGTTTTCAAACTAGTTCAAAAAGATCAGCGCTTAATAGGTAAATTTTTTTGCAACAAACATCTAAATCCGCATCTATAAGCTTGATTTCTTTTCTGATAAAGTATTGTTGATGATAGTGAGATGGCAATCTACTCTGAAGGGCATTCCCAAAAAATGAACCTCATTTGATTGCACAGCTTTTCGGTAACAAAATGCTTTCTCAGCGCAGTAAACTAGATCAGAAATCAAATAGGATCACGCGCTTCTTATAAGAGGTTGTAGTTGATAACATTTGTTTAATGTGAAATTGAGTACAGCTAGTTAACTGTTTCTATTAAATAAAGTCTCGGTTTTAAAACAAAGTTGATGTAAAGTTGATAGCTTATAAAGTTTCACACAATATTCTAATCACTTGAGATTATTATTTTTCAAACACATTGGTAAATACTACTTGTCGTCAAATAGAAATACAGATAAAAGTGTCATGCTCAAAGTTCAATATAGTTATCGCTATAAAATTTTACCAGAAAAGGACATTAAACAATTAAAATGTCATAAAGAACAACTTTTGTTCAATTCATTTCAAGACATCCTAGCAAAACTTCAAGTAGTCCTCAACACCCGTGACTTGTGAAAAATCCCACGTCACCGATGCAACAAGTAAATGACTTCAGCATCAGTTCAGTGCAACCAGACTACCGTGCAATATGCGCAATACATCGCATTTCTAATGAAAACTTTCTTCTTTAAACAACTTAAGAGTAGGAGATTAACGATTATCTGTAGATGTTTGAGAAGAGTTTTCTAGAATTAGACATGTTGTTGAACTGTGTGTTTCCGTCGCGCTCTGTTTTTGTGAGGTCAAAACTCACTGTTTCGAAGATTATACTAAAATCAGATGACTGGATTGAGGATTAGGGCAAAGATTGAACTTTAGTCACTGAAGAGAGGTGATAACGAATAGAGATGGCAACACAGAAGTAGCATTGTTATTGAAAAGACGGCAGTGCAATCAAGAAAAATGCTTATCAACTAAACGGAAAGAGAAACATTGAAACTGACGCCAATGATGACTGTTGTTGCTACTGCTTCAGTGAGCGTATAAAAAGGTCTTGCGTTTAGTGCACAGATAAAAACCTCATTCAAAATCATCACTTTCAAAATCATCATCTTTAAACTTGTCTCTAAATCTAAAGACTTCTTTTTACTATGACTACCAAGATTGACCATCTTCTCCTAAACATCAAATCCTACCTCAGTTTTCATCATCAAAATGACAATTTGAACAACAACAACAACAAAACACCTTCGCTGTATGCCCCTTTTCCAAGTGTACTCCAATCTAATCTCAAACCAGCATCAACTGAAGATACAAAGCTCCGAACTGCCAACAACGATGACAAGTACGATTGCTTGTTTTTGATTTGACAAAAGTTTAATTTAGCGCATTAACAAAAAACTATTCTAATGATAATCCAATGTAATTTTTTTATCTTTTCAGAGTTGATTTTGAAGAGGTTCAGGAGATTGCTACTTTTCTCAAGGACAAGACATCGGTGAAGCCAGTCATCGGCATTATCTGTGGTTCAGGACTCGGCGGACTTGCTGATCTCATCGAAAATCCCGATGTCATTGACTACAAAGACATTCCCCATTTTCCCGTCAGCACAGGTATGTTTTGTGCTAAAATATTTTAATTTGTCGATTCTTAAAAAGTGTTTAACTCTCCATCTCAGTTTCCGGTCACAAAGGTGCTCTCGTTTTTGGCACTCTTAATGGCGTGCCGGTGATGTGCATGAAAGGACGTATTCACCCTTACGAGGGCTACTCGCTGACTCGATGCACACTGCCCATCCGAGTGATGAAGGCACTTGGAGTGCAAACACTGGTGGTCACCAATGCTGCAGGCGGCTTGAATCCAAACTTCGAGGTGGCCGATATAATGCTCATTCGTGATCACATCTTTTTTCCCGGATTCAGTGGTAACAATCCATTGCGAGGCCCGAATGACAATCGTTTTGGTGCACGATTTCCTCCCATGAACAAGTGCTATGATCGAGAGCTTTCTGAGCTGGCCAATGAATGCGCCCAAAAGCTGGGCATTACTCGATTCATGCGCAAGGGCGTCTATGTGATGCTCGGTGGACCCAACTACGAAACTGTTGCTGAAGCCAAGTTTCTGCGCAACTTTGGAGCTGATGCTGTTGGTAAGTGTTTATTTTTTGCTTTTAGGTTGTTTGAAGATAACCGTAATTTACTTTGATTCGAACAGGAATGAGCACCGTTCACGAGGTTATTGTGGCCCAGCACTCTGGCCTTCGAGTGCTCGGCTTCTCCTTGATCACCAACAAAGTGGTCACTGAGTACGACAATGAAGAAGAAGCCAACCACGAAGAGGTGCTCGCTGCCGCCGCCGAACGTGCCAAAGACTTTGAGAACCTCATCACCGAGGTTGTAGGCCGCATTGGTGGCGCCCAGGCCAATGGCCACTAAGCAAGACTATGCCGGGGTCGTCACTGCATTTCATCTGCCAAATGTATTCATTAATTTTAATTTATGTTTTAACTTATTTTTCTTTCAACACTACAATCAAGTATTTGCGCACATTATTTTTACCTTGCAAAAGAGTTCTGTAACCCAACGATTAATTATAAATTTGTCAAAGTGTCTAATGAACAAGTTCAAATGATTTGATTAAATAAACTTTGAATATGTGATTAACTTACTAAGAATCTTTTGCTCAAAAATAATGAATTGATGGACTTCTTTTTGTCTCTATCAGTTTTATATTTAATAAATAAATAATAAATAGACATAAATATGGCAAATGTAAATAAATATAAATAAAGTAAAAACATTTAAGAATCACTTTTTCTGATCTTTTTTGATTGAACGCTTGCGTCTCCAGTTCCAGCCATCGTATTTATCGGTGGTTGTTGTGTAGTAGTAGTAGTAACGATGGTGATGGTGGTGGTGGTGGTGATCAGGATAATTGGGCCCGTAAACATAAACATTTTGTTCATTGGATGATGCTGTAGCAGTGTCGCCTGCCGACGTCTGAAACATAGTCCGGTTATTTCTTGATTAGGTGGATGCTAATTCACTTACATGGAAAACTGTACTCAATAAAAGAGTACAGAAGACAGTAAACTAATGACAAAAGCGAATTGAATTAAAGATTAAAAGATTCAGGCTAATTTACTTACCAACGAAAACTTGTCTGAAAATAGAAACATTTTGATAAACCAGAGAATGTCAGTTATTACCAATGAATCCAATGCTTTTTATATACCTTTTTTTCTTTTTTGGTATTAACCTTCACCTAAAAGTGAACAACCAGAAATTGCTCCGTCACTGGACATTTCAAGTGTTTCGACATTTCTTGCGCATAGTTTTTCCTATTTCTTACATAACAGTCACTTTTACTTGAGAAAAACTTTCTTTGAAACTAGGCCAAGTACAAAATCAGTTTAAACTGTTTAATCGAATGTTAATGAATGATACACGACAAATGTCATGCAGGTAGGAAATGACAAAAGAGATGAGTTTGACAAAATAAAATAGAGCCAGTTTTTCCGATGTACAAACCCATTAGGCTTCGTTATATTCCGGTCTGTAGTACCAGAATCGTGCTCGGAAATCATCCGAGCAGGTAAGAAAGGCAGGAGCAGTGCTAGAGTGAGCGAAGTGGCGAATGGCATTGTTGTGGCCAAGAGAAAGTATCTGCTGTCGCTCGGCGTTTCTGGCATCCCACGTGCTCAGCGAGGTGTTCTTTTCGTCCGGTAACATCACATAGTCTTCCGTGTGATTAAAGCATCCCTGGGCACGATGCTTAGAAATACTGGCGCCAGTGTAGGCAATCAGTGCACGGCACATAGACAGCTCCCAAAGCTTGACTTGCGAATCTTTGCCAGAACTGAGGACGTACTGAAATAAGACAAAACATGTTAGCTACATTCTGATGAAAATAAAACTACATGAAACTTACTTTTCCGTTTCTACTAAATGCAACTGAGCAAACTTCACTGCCTTCATGGGCCGAGGGAAAATGAGCCACGCACCGATTTGAGACAGTGTCCCAGATGCGAATTTCGCCATCTTTAGAGCCACTGGCGTAGAGCTGGCTTGAGTTTGAGTAGCTAAGTGAAGTGATGGCTCCTTTATGCTGATCAGCAATGACGGGACTTATGAATGACTGGAACGTCGGCAGGTGGTACAGTCGTATAGTTGGCTGCTGAGTTCCAACGAGCAAGTAGTCCCCAGTGGGGTGGAATGCAAGTGCTCGCACTACTGCTGAATCCTGAACACACTTGAAAGCCCGTTTCACAGTAGGCTTGGCGAAATCAAACAGCTTTATCGTCATGTCGTGCGAGCCGGAAGCGAGAAACTGCTCTTTGGGGTGAAAGGCAAGGCAGCTGACCTCTTCGAGGTGGTCATACAATGTGCGAATCACTGGGTGGGCATCAGTAGCCCTCTCCATCAACTGAGGATCTTGAAAGTGGTCGTGGGGATTTGACTTGGCTATCATCCGGTCAACATCAAGGATTTTTATGCTGGAGTCAACTGACCCAGTGGCAACGAGAGAGCCATCTGGACTGAAGGCACCTGCTCGGCATGGACCTTTATGCGAAGTAACGTACACGGTTTCATACTGATAGGGCATCATGCCTGAGCCCCTGCGCTCAGTTTCATAGTCAAGATCAAGAGCTCCATTTGGATAGAGATGATCGCGCTGGATTACTAAATCTGAAAAGAGAAAATGGTAAAACATAAAAACCATGGCAAGAGCTTTGGGACACTCACCTCCATCAGTTCTAATGGCCCGTGAGACAATTTTCATTAGTCTGTCACTGGGAGGACACGCTTCGGTGATCTTTGCCATGCCGGCAATGTTTCTCGCTAGTGCAGCTTGACCATCGTAAAAGAGTTGACTATAAAATCATGGTCGTTAGATTCATTTGAAAAACTTCGTTGTTATTTGTACCACTTACCTTATGATCAGCTTGTACATTGCATCTCGATCACGAAAGCTCTCATTAGCTTGAGCGTGAAAATCATGACCAAGGTCATTGGAATACTGCGGAAACCCGTTGTTGCCGTTTAACTCCATGTTGATCAGGTGGTGATCAGCAATTCTCTGTGGTAAAACGCCGGCAAAAAAGGAGTGAATACAAATTCCAGTTGACAATCACACTCGAGGCAGCACAACACATGAGTCCGACTGTTGCTGAAAGTATTCTGCAGAGAAAGGACGCTTCTTCTGAAAGTTGCTTTTACTGTTGTGATTGTTTTTATTTTTTTAACATCGTGCGTTTTCGAAAACTGCAGGAGACAACTAGGTAGTTGATTTTAAAACATGACAAACGAAACGGAAAATCGCCAGCAAAGTGATGAAGTGACTCTCAGCAGCGAAGGAGGAGCACCGGTACGAGAAGAAAAGGTGCATCAACTCGATGAAGCCGGCAGCTCAACAGGTGCTGCAACCCACGTGGTCGGCAAACGAAAAGACTACCTTGAATGGTACGATTTCTTCATGAGTGCCGCCTACTGCGCCTCCTTGCGCTCCAAAGACCCTAGTACGCAGGTGGGCGCCTGCATTGTCAACCGAAAGAACCGTATCGTCGCCCTCGGCTACAATGGCATGCCAAATGGCTGCTCCGACGACAGCCTCCCCTGGAACCGAACAGCGGACGATCAACTGAACACCAAGTATCCATATGTGTGCCACGCGGAGATGAATGCCATTCTCAATAAGACCACCTTTGACCTGGCCGACTGCACCTGCTTTGTTCTTCTGTTTCCCTGCAATGAATGCGCCAAACTAATCATTCAAGCGGGCATCACAAAGGTGGTGTACATCAGCGACAAATATCACGACAAGTTTGAGTTTCGAGCTTCGCGAAAGCTTTTTCAAATGGCCGGTGTTGAACTTGTCCAGTACACACCAAAACAGAAAAAAATTGTTATAGACTTTGACAAGATTCCTTTATAAAAAAATTTTACTTAATTGTGATGAGAACTGGAGTATTTTGAGTAATCCATTTTGTCTCTGAACAATCAATCGAGGATCACATAAAGCATTATTATTCAAAACTCTCCTCTTTGGGTTTAGATACATACATGGGAAGTAGTTAATCAATAAAGATACACGCCAAACGAAAGCAGAGGCTTCATTTTTGCAATGGGATCTTGCCGAAATTCTCATTTTTTCAATAATTTTGTATTTTAGACATCTAGGAAATAAAGCCGGACTTTCTTCTGCTTAACTTTCAGTTTTGGCCATTATTAATTTAAACGATTAAATTAATAATCCCAGATAGACCTCAGAAATGATCATCTTTCCGAAGAATTTCGTAGGGTTCTTTTGCAGAGAAAGCAGCTAAGTGAGAGCACCGTTGCACGTCTCAGCTGCGTCGGCCCTATTCTCACTTCCTAGTGGCCTCGTCTCGCTCTTGTTCTTTCGTCCTCAAAGTTGGCCAATCGCCTTCCTCGGTGATGATCATCTCTACCTGGTTGCTATTCGCGGCTGTGTCGGCGTGTTCCACTTCTTCAGCAGCGGGCCTCATCTAGATCAGTAGAGCAGTTCGAGGCCGTCTTCAGGTCGGTGAACGGGAAGAGGTGAGCGCAAAAGGGACAACTACCGCGGTGGTCGCCCACAAACGGGGACACCGGACAGTCAAACATGGGCGCCAGTGTGCCTATTGAGGTGAGCCAGACGGAGGGAGATATAGATATAGAGAGAAGAAAAGAGAGATTGCTCCAGTTGAGATTAGATGGCTTATCAAGGAAGAGAGAAGGAAAGAGAGAAAGATGCTGCAAAAATAGAATGGATGCTCACTCATTGCGCAATTACCGGGCAGGATTGCGCAATGAGTGAGCTAATGTGTCTGTGAGCGTGTTGGCCATTGTGCAGTCAGCCTATTGGAAAGCATTGTCTCCCTCGCAGCACCCTCACCCTCTCACAAGCACACACACACATGCATTGCGCAAGTGGCAAGTAAGATCTGCAATGCGATCTCAGTGCTGCGTCTGTGTCAATGACCACCGAAGAGTGTGAACAGGCTGCTGCTAACCTGCCCAGTGCAACCTTTCACTACTGCTCTTACGCTGGCTGCGGTGTGTGTGTGCAGTACCCTGCTCTGCGACGACCGCGCCGCTGCCTGGAGCACTCGACCTGTCCGGTAATAACCGACTGCAATAACCGCAGCATCGGTTATGTGCGCGGGTAAGTGCGGGCAGATCGGGCAGCGCGCATTGAGGACAGAGGCGAGTCAATGGCCGGGTGCTTCGTTCGTTCAACTTTCGACTCTGGCCACTGGCGGTCGGTGACCTCTCTGCCTGCCTCCGCCACTGGCGCTCTGTGCGGAGAGTCACTCTGTGAGGGAGGACAGTGCGACAGGCAGGCCAAGGGGGAAGGCGGCCAGTGGTGATGCTCGCCTCCACTACTGAAGGGCTTACCGAGGCCACCGATCCTTCCCTGCCCTGGCCTGACCTCGATCGCCCCAAACTCGAACAGTCCCTGAACCGTGTTGACCTCTGAACCACTGCTGCCTCTCGGAGCGTTCACCTTTGAGGAAGGTGGTGGCGGTGGGCACACACACACATCGTGTGGGGGCAGCGATCTCAGCAGAATGCGGAACTGGGCAACTGGGCCCTGCAAGGCCATTGACTGGGGACTAGAAGGTCCCAGTTGGCAAGCCGAGGAAGTGGTCGCATTTGCTCTCCTGTGCTCATTGCAATGGCCTGATTCATTTATTTCCAGGAAGACGAGAGAGCTTCATCGGCGAGTCTACTGTGATGCCGGTTCCGGGTGTCAGAGTCGGCGATAACTGGGTCGAGCGGGTAAACAACTGCTACTGTAACTCCTCCACACAGTAGTTAGTAGAGAGTTAGACACCTACGACACTGCAAAGTGGGTGAACACACTGCTCTGTGTGCTTGGTTGTGCCTGCATGACCTCAGCCTAATGAACTGTTCCTGGTACGGCACCGGTGCCACGATAAGCATCTCAGTTCAGGCTGCCCGTACAGCGACACCTTTAGTTCCGGTACGGTGTTTCACTGCAAGTGCTCACAAATATACCCTATTAACATTGGTTGCCACTATAGAGCAGTGGGAGAAGGAAAGGCTTGAAAGGTGTCAGACATACCGCTCACATACCGTTGTGTTAGCTAGCGGAAAAGGGTAGTATCACGAGACTGACATCATTTCTGTAGTGGGTCCACCTACGAGCAGCCCACTTGCTTCCTTCATCGGCCTCACCGCAGCTGACCTCTCATTGAGGAGCATTGAGGCAATGCCCTTTCTATGGCTGCTCTCATTCCTCTGCACCGTCCCTCACCGCAATGGACTTTTCCAGTGGCCTCTCTCGCTCGCTTTCTTCCTTCCTTGACTGTGCGCTAAAAAGGATGCGACCATTGCGCTGAAGGGATTCTCTCTGTGTGGGGTTGAGTGCTCGGCTGAGTGCACCCGCAAGAGGCACCCGCAGATGAGAGGGTCAGAGTGACAATCGAGGGCAGAAGAGGTCAAACGATGCGGAAGTAGATCTGCAGAAGGTCATCTAGAGGGTACGCAAAGGCCATTGCTGGTGCGCACAGCGGAGAAGGACACTCTGAAGGGACTTACCTGGACTGAACCAACCCAGAGGTAGAGACGGAGGGTGGTGCGTGAGTTGCGAAATGCATAAGTGCTTAAGGTGGTGAAGGTGGTGGTGGTGGTAGTGGTGTGCACACCTGAGCAAGGGTTGTGCAGACGGGAGAAGGGAAGAAGGCGGGTACTCTGACCTCAATACATCACAGCGGTGCAAGAGTGTCAAGGACAGGTAACAATAGGTGAATACAGGTAAGGGGGTCAATTAGTAGGTCATAATTAGATTAATTAACAATAGTCATTAGTGCAATTGTTACTGATGACATCTTTATTTTATTAGTACAGCTAATGAACATCAGTTTGCAACGCAAACTCATAAATGTGGACACAGGTGCACAACCAGGTGAGACTATTCTGGTTTGCAATTTATTATTGCTCTGCATTGCGCAATATTGGTTTGAAGATACTAGATGGAAAACACTACATTTGATATCGACTAAAATGATATGATTGCACTGGTGGCGATGCTTGGTGGTGGAAAAGAAAACTATTTGACAACTCGAAGCAAAGATCAATGTTCAATTACGTTATTTTTGCAATATAATTTAAAGCATTTCAATACAGGACCTCCAAAAGTCAAAATAAATATATTATCAAAGTGGTGCTTGACAACAGCCACAAAAATATAATTTGATAATCACTTGCGAACTGCATCACAGTTTGGTTTGCTCAAGTGCAAAGCAATTGGCCAGTTTTTATCAGTTGGTTCCTAAATCAGTTGTTGACAAGTCTTTTTGGGCATATGAGACTATTCCAAATGCCGTTCTATAAGCACTGGCACTTCTTGATAGCCAAAAGTGTACCAGTTAGACTTTTGACTTGTTTTTAGATTAAGTTTGAAACTCTAAAATTATCCAAACTGGCGGATCAACTAATGCACAAGCTGAGCTAAAAAACCATGATTAAGTTATTTGCAGAGCTTTTCTGATATTGATCTCAAACTATAAAAGGTATATATATTTGCTTTTGGGTTGTGCAAAGAGCATATTGCTTTTTTCTTAGTTTCATTTTCAATTAGAAAATGAAATTGATCTACTTTACAACTCTAGCCGCCTGCTTGGCAGCCGTCTACATTGAAAATGGTCTGTAAAGCTATATTATTTCAATATTTGTGGTACTAACGCGCTTTTTCAACATTAATTACAGCATTCGGTTGTCATGAACGGCACATGGGCGGTGACTCAGTCACCTGCGTCTGCAGTGCTCAACTGAATTGCGACGGGGAACATTCTCTGGAGCACCTGAACCATATCTCCAAAGAAAGTGGTCATGTGACGAGCTTTGTGTCTTCACAGGCAGGTTCACGTTTTAAACAGCACGACCACAAGTTTTCCTCCTCTGCTAATGGACACTTTAACTGGATATTGAAATTGATCGAAACAAAAAACACCAGAAAATTGTGGGCTTTGGGGCGGCTTTTACAGACAGCGCCGGGTGGAACATTGGCCGATTGCCCCGCGATTTGCAGGGACGGCTAATTAAGGATTACTATGGACCAGACGGTATAGAATACCGCCTTGGTCGAGTCACCATTGCAGGGTCAGACTTCAGTACTCGTTCTTACTCGTATGACGATCACAATCACGATGAAAGTTTGAGCACATTTGCACTGCAGAATGAGGATTTCAACTACAAACTGCCCTTTATGCGGTGGGCGAAGGAAGTAAGCAAGCATCCGATTAAGGTGAGGAAAATGTTTTTATTTGAGAGTTTGTCAGTAATCTACAAGCACATTTTATTTTTATTTTTGCCGTTTACTAGTTTTTCGGCAGCGCATGGAGTCCTCCGGCCTGGATGAAGACTAACGGACAGCTAAATCACGGTGGATTTTTGAAAGGAGCTGCTGGCGGCAAATACTACGAAGTATACTTTTTTCTATTTGTGTTATATTCAAGCTAATATCAAATTTTTCTAGGCATTTGCAAAATACACAGTTAAATTCATTCAGGAGTATGCGAAAAACAACGTTTCCATCTGGGGAGTAACAGTGGTCAATGAGCCTGGTTTCGGAAATGATCGCAACTTCCGATACAACTGTCTGGGCTTTACTGCTGAAGAGCAACGCGATTACATTAAAAAGGATCTCGGACCGGAACTGCACAAAGCTGGCCTTGGCCATGTCGCAATACTTCACTACGACCACAACATTGGTAAGTTTTAATGGTAAAATAGTAGTAGCAAAGTACCCTAACCCCTAAAATAGACCACGTCGAGCACTGGGCAAACACAATTCTCGGTGACCATGACGCTGCCCAGTTCGTTGCAGGAACTGCCTATCACTGGTATGAAAGGAAGAACAACAAGTTTGATCATTCCATTCTGCAGCGAATCTCTGAGAAATACCCCGGCAAACTGCTTCTCAACACTGAAGCCTGTCTCGGTTACTCAAGATCTTCCAACCTTGGAGACTGGTAAGTAGAGATAGGAAATAATGAGGAGCGAATTTTAAACATTAATACTAACAATTTATTACTATTAATCAGGAATAACTTTAACGAGTACGCCGAAGATATTCTTGGCGTTTTAAATCACAATGTTCAAGGTAATTAAGTTTTAAAATGTTTCATCTAGCACAACCTAATTACATTAACTCTCAATCCTCCAATTTAATTCATTTATCGGCCATTTCTTGTAGGATGGGTGGACTGGAATGCTGTTCTCGATATGAAGGCAAGTATTTCTCCCCATCTTACTAGTCAATTCACTAACCATACATTGCTACCTTTTCCAGGGCGGTCCCTCATGGGCTGGTAAGAAAACTTAAACTGATTTTTAGATTTTGTTTACTAAATAGTTTCCTCTCTTTCTCAGGCACGGTAGTAGACGCACCAATTCACGTCAGCGATGATGGTCATGAGTACTACAAGCTGCCTCTGTACTATGCCATGGGACACTTCAGCAAGTTCCTCGTTCCTGATTCAGTTCGCATTGAGCACCGTTTGAAACAGGACAACGAAGGACACAACGTTGACTTTGTCGCCTTTGAGCGTCCTGACTCTAGCGTCGTGCTGACTCTGCTCAACAAAAACTCCCACAAAGTGTCCGTAAAGGTACACGATCCTAAGCACGGCTTTTTCACTGTGGATGTTGCTGCAAAATCGATGGAGTCGATGATTTGGTATTAAATGTTTTGTGAATGGTGTGTGCACAGTAGATACGTGGGCACAAAGTAAAAAATAAAATAGTTTATACACAAAAAACAAATTAAATTTATTTGATTCCGGGAATTCCACTTGGAACATGTGTTCGATATTGAATGTAGTCGTTGCCGAAGAACTCGATGAGTTTGATCTCTTCTCGAGCGATTCGCTTTTGAAGGAAAAGCCAAACAGCAACGGAGATTACAATGGTTGAGAAAGGATTCAAAAGCATGATCTGAGTACCGATGCACCAATAAAACTGTCCAACGTAGCTGGGGTGTCTCCATCGACTGTACAAACCTTCAGTGACCAGGACGTGATCTGTTTTGCGCTCCTCTTGAACGACATGATTGAAGTTTCGCCCTGCGGTCATCATGGCCATCTTCCTTATAACCTCTGCGCCCATACAGATGGCAAATCCCAGATAGCTAATGTAAAGGTGGGAGAACTTAAGTTGAGGATAGTAAATTGTTTCGATGATGAACTCAGAGAGGGGAACCAGAAGTGCAAGGTGGTGCTCGACTCCACGGTAAGTTTGGCGACTGAGCCAGCCTAAAAGTCGAGCAATCGGACCATCTGGTCGGTCTTTGGCAAAGTCATATTTCAAAACAAAGTCAGAAATGCTCACTGTGTTTGGGTTTTTCAGAGCAATGGCTACGAACTCGCTGAAATGATAGGCAGCGATAGTGAAGAGCATTAGGCCCACAGGCAAGGGAAACGGTTCTTCAGTATGCCACCAGCTGAAAGCCACCAGTTGGCAGCCAACACTAAGCTGGAACCCAAGACCTATTGAGTGAATAGTTACCTTCAAGTTCATAATGTATTAAATTATTTGTTCAAAATAAAAGGAAAATACTTACTGATTTTTCAAAATCATTTCCAACAAATCCAGATTGAAGAAGCACAAAGAAAAGAAAGTTCCACAGTAGTTGCCAAATCAAATGGCCGATGAAAAAGTTTGCTAATCCAATTTGAAAACCGACAAGGAATCCAATAATTGGCACAAAAAAAGCCACGGATGCAGTTTTTGCAGGATTCATTTTGCATCAACCATTGGTAATAAAAATACTGAATGTTGTTGATGCTGCGAGCAAACAGTTATTAAATGACATTTATGTGTCCCTTATTGACAAACATAATCTTTATAAATAGTAATTGTAGAGAGAACTGTACCCTTACTGAAACTGATATAGTCCACTGATTTGATAGCGAAGGAGAAAGGGCAGAATGTGAACACGTGAACTGGTCGACTTTGTTACATGAATGGCTGTCTATTTTCTATATGCTTAACCTTTGGGACACTTTAAAGAGATGAACAACATTAAGCTATTGATCAAATAAAAAATCTCCATCTGACCAGAGTATAACCAGTTTTTTGCGATAAATTTTTCAGTTTCTGTTTACTTAGATAACTAGTGTATGAGTAACCTAAAGGGGAAATTATTGTTATCTTCGAGTAAAAGCTTAAAGGAAACACCCGGGTGCTTCGACTGTATGATTTATTAAAAATAAAAAACACTATACTAAATAAGTCTAATAGTTTCCATAAAATCTTCTTTTTATCCGATTCAACCAGTTTTTAGATTGACACCAAAAAGTGAAAACCTCTTTTTGTTTCGAAAAAAAACAGTTAGCTAAAAAATTTTTAAAATAATCGATATAACAATCGATTGTTTACAGATGCGACTCGAAAACAGAAAATAACAACAGAAACAAATGTCCTTAGTCGAGCGTCAGAGTGGGTCACGCGTTTCAGGATCACCCAAGTCAAATGGATTCATTTTTTTGGCAAGGAACAACAAAAGCAGCAACAATTGAATACTTACAATTAACACATCTTCTTTCAACATTCAATCTGTGATCTATTTATTCTCTGATCTTGTGTTTTTAAATGATATTCATAACATCTGGTGACTCGTACTTGATTTTGGATCTCTCTCATTAGCAATATTTGATCTGTGATTGGTGAATACATTGAAGTAGAGCAGTAGAAAACAAGAAAAGCTTATAAAATGCTGTAATCTAATCTTCATCCTGCTCACACGGCTACTCACACTCATCGACTTGATGCCAGGCAAGCCTCACTCCTCAAACCTCGATTGACGATATCTCCTGAATGGCGACCGGCAATCTCAACCAATGCCTGTTTGTTTATTACATCATTAAGACGGTGAAAAGACGTTAGAACGATAAAAGAAAAAAAGGCGATGTTATTTAGTTCCTTTGATAAGCAACTGGCTAGCACTTCAAAAGAACAGGCAAGACCAGCTTACTCGCTTATCAGTGATTCCCGTAGTGATAATCAATATACGAATCAGAAGACAAACATACGCGAAGGAAATAATTGCTGATTAGATAATAATTACTGTGGTAAACAAAAGACTGATGACTCAATGACCTGAATTTGAATTTGATTCAGGTTTGGTTCATGTCTCCATTTAATTAACGATTTTCTGACGGTATACAACAAAGTTTACTCTAAGGACCAGAGTCTAAAAAGGTAAGTTTGTAAATAGTTTTTCACATTTGAGTTAAATTAATAATTTTTGTTTTTTCAAACAGACATTTGATTGACAATCTTATGCTTTTCTTCGAAAAGTGCAATAGTTTTCGACTGATATCACAAAAATCAAAGGACAAATACAAAAAATACTGCAGCCACGATTTCTTCAGGCTATCATTTTTCACCCGAAAACTCTAAATAGTTTGCACTAAAAGTATTCTGGATTACTTACAAGAAGACTAGTTTTAATTGTTATCATTTACTTTTCACGACTGCACTGTATTATTTTAATCCGCACCAATCTTAAATCGGCGCTCATCAAAATCAATTAACGGAGCAAATTGTCTTTCGACGTAGCTGACAGTGTCTCCAGGAGCGTCTAATCTCAAGCGCTCAACTTGGCAAGCCAATCATCGATCCACTAGTTACGGCTGTCTTTTTGTTTTGGTGTTGGCGTCATCAGGCTAAAGGCAAACAGTTTCGTCGAAGAGAATGTTTTGGCGAAAATTCGATTTACCGCCATTCCTGATTTCTCACCGACTAAACCAGCCCTAAGCTTCACTCTGAAAAGACTACAGCCACCAATTGCCCTTTTGTACAATCACGCTGTTTTCTCCTGTATCAAAGTATATATCGCCTTTTTTCTTCGGTTGTTTATCTTCAACGACATCGCAAGTAATGCAAGTGTCGCCTGCTCGTTTGGTGTCGTGGTTTGCGTCACCACCGCCGCACGCCATGTTTCTCAACGATAACAGCTGTAAATCAAACTGCTCTGGTCATGGCGACTGCTACAATGGAACCTGTTTTTGTGAGGTGAGTCATTTCAACTTTTACTTTTTAAAAGTAAAATTAGATTAGATGTATTACTTTTTTTATTTTGAAATAAGCGGTGAGAGATTCAAGGCCAAGGCTAATAACACAGTTGAATCCAAACTCTAGGTCGAGTACTCGGGTGGCACGTGCAATGATCCCAACTTCAAGTTTTATGTATCTTTTTCCACCGTCTACTACATGATATGTGTGGTGTCCTTTATCCAGTTGGTAAGTTCTGGTAACAACTGTAACTTCTGTCATCTCCTAAGACTTACAACTTACTTTTTTTTGCAGATGCTATGCATAAACTCGGAAATAGCAAGGCAAAAGCCACGGAATATTCGTCGCGCCTTTCGCATCAGTACGCAGAAGGCACTGTACTTTTTCATCTGTCTGGGCACGGCCATTCGGGGCTTTTATTTTAGTTCCCCGGCTAACAGTCACATTCGCTGGGCAGAGAGTCTGATGAGCGCCTACTACCCGATTCTCATGAGTGGGTGTGGACTGGTGGTCTGCTTCTGGGCGGAGGTATTTTCTTCAGTGTGTAGCACTATTTGGCACATAATTTAATTTCTTTGTTTGTGCTAGGTTTTTCATCTCGACATTTCCGTTGAACGGTCGAGGTTTCTATCAAAGTCATTTACCGGCTTTGTGCTCTTTAACGTGGTCACCTATTCGCTGTTAGTTGCCGAGTGGGTGCTCTTTGCGTTTGCTGATCCAAGTGACTCGGATAAGGTATGCTGGGTTTTGTTTTGTTCACTTTTTAACCACTTTTTCTTTTTTATGACAGGGCCTCTTTCTCAGTGTTTTCAACTCGATCTATGCATTCTTAATGTTTGTGGTGGTGGTTGCTTTTCTCATCTATGGAGTGGAGGTGTACTTCAAAGTTCGAGGCGCCTTTACCCAAGAAGGCAACTGCTATGATTCGTCGCTTTCTTCTGCTGACATATCACAACTGCAACAATCACGTCTTGGTCTGATTTCACAGGCCGTTCTTCTCCTGATCACCATTCTCTTTATGATCAGCGAAGTCTTTGGCTCGTTGTGGAAAGACAAAGTGCCAGTACTGAGCCGCAACTACCACCAAGTGATGTTTAGAGTGGTAGAGTTCGGCGTGGCACTCTGGTTTCCCTGTGTCCTGTGGAACTGCATCGAACCGGAAAAGTTGTGGATTCTCAATCCTCGGAAAATACTGAAGAGAGACCACAATGGAGCCATTTACCAGATCGACGAGCACAGGCGCCCATCGAAGCTCATGCTGAACGGGGCGGTGTGTAAGAGCGGCCTGGCCGAGTCTGAGCTCCTCGTCGGTGACGGCAAGACGGCAGTGGGCGTCAACAATAACGGCTTTCTCGGCTCGTCGAAGGCGGCGGCAATGAACGTGCCCGAGTGCTTCATCTGCTATGAGACGGTTGAGTCGAAGCCCGAGGCTGGTCCCCTCATTCAGCCGTGTGCTTGTCGTGGCGACGTGAGCGCAGTGCACCATGCCTGTCTCATTCGCTGGCTGATGGAGGCGTACAGTTCGCCGTCTGCCTCGGTGCACTGCAAGGTGTGCGGCACACCGTACCGGGTGGAGCACAGCTCAGAGCTGATCTGCCTCCCTGCCGGTCTGACCATTGTCCACTGGGTACGCTTCCTTGCTATACACAGTTCTTCTCTTTAGTGATCATACATTTTATTTAACCTGCAGATGAAGACGGCGGCCATTTTCACAATGATGTTGGTCACACTCACCGGCAGCTGTCTCATGGTGAGGATGTTCAGTCAGCTGTACGTCAAGACGATCAGCGTGGGGGCGGCCATTCTCGTGGAGTACATCTGCCTGAGGTAGGTTTGCACTGTCCCCTCACTTTAACTCATATTTGCTACTCTAATTGCAGATTACTCGGCTTTAATCTCATTGCCGCTTACCATCGAGCAAAGTTTTCTGCTATCAAAATCATCGGCCGAAAGATCACTTCCAGTGGTGGTGTTGGTGGTGTTGGTGGCACGTCTGCTGTCAACAGCAGCAGCACCTCCTCAGCCAATCACTACCATTGCTCACCGGTGATTACGACGCAGGAATCGCATGTTTCAGGTATCAACCGGCCAGGCACCTCTGGACTGCCCAGTAAGGCGCATCTGCTTCTGCTGCAGCAGGAGCGCGCCGAAGTGCATCACTCCTGTGCGTCGCCAGATTTCAGCGACGATGATGACTGTTTTGAATGCATTGCCGCCCAGAAAGGTATTTGTCGAACAGAGGCGGTGCCCCCGCCACTGCAAAGTCTCAGTGAAAGTGTGCACCAAACTGAACAGCAAATCTGCAGCTCAATGACCTGTGATCACCAAAGTTCGGGTGACACGAGACAATGACTGTGGGCGTGTTTGCATGATGGCAGGCATCTGCCGAAGAAAAGGCTGTGCTGTGCGGAGGAGACTTTTTCCACTCGGGCGCCGCTTTCACCCCGACACTTGCTTTGTATTCCATTCCAGCAGTAGAGAAAGCAGTGAACAACGCCCCCTTCCCCTTTCTCTGTCCTGTTTACAACAAATGGTGTGAATATCACCTTCCCCTTCCTTTCCCTTTCCATCTCCCTCTTGTCACGTTACATTACGAATCGGCTGCTCTTTCTCCCTGCGCAAGCTAATAATTTTGTGTGGCTGATAACTGCTTTCATGCACCTTGTTGAGTAATTTAACCTCTATCACCTCACACTGTTTCCCTCTTCTTTCTCATCCCTTCTTTATCTACCTGCCCACTTTGAATCCCGGTTTTAGGTATCCAATTCCAGCGTTTTGCTACCCTCTTTTCCCTCTGTTCAGACTTGCAGTGATTTTGTGTGTTCTTTGATTTATTTATTCTAACGTTGTTTTACTGTAAAGCAAATAAAAGACAGTTTTTATTTTTAATGATGTCAGCTCATTTTTGAAATTGTTTGTCAAAAACCGCATTGAGTTTGTTTCCCGGTAACAAACTGCAAGCACCTGTGTGCACTTGAATGGGCTGATTGTTTGACTGCCAAAGTGGCTTTCGCAAATAAAAAAAATAAAGTGCCTCTAGAGTGAGTACAGTGCTTGCCACTTCTCAGTGTCTCCGCTGCTGATACTGTCTGGTCATGATCAATGCTTGGCAACGTGCAGAATGTGCTTGATCAAGTTCAGTCTGGCAAGCTACCGCTGGCACTACCAGTTTGGGCAGTCTGGGCGATGGCCAGTGCCGATGACCTGCTGGCTGGCACGGGCATGATGAGGGCGCCGCCAGTCGCACAACCACCAGAGTTCAGTGGCACCTGACGAAAAGCGAGAGTCTTCAAGGCCCGCGTCACCATTATCAACCCTAGTTTACGGTGGTAATCTGCCAACCTTATCAGCCACCATTTACCGCTACACATCCCTCTCTATGACACACATTTACAGCTAATCCAAATGGATGCAAATCGGGGAATATGATTGCGATGGTAATGAGCCAACACTGGCACCCCCAAATGAGAGAAAGTTCGTGAAGAGAACTGCCCTGCAGTGTGCACCCTAGCCCCATTGGGGGTCACTTCACCAAGTAGGTGCTTGCATAGGGAAAGAGACGAAAAGAGACGGTGTGTGGGCGCTGGCGCCAGTTACGATTAAATGTCAAAAGTTGGCAGTAAGCAGTGGAAGGCGCAGTCGCCACATGGAAGCATCTGATTGGTCCACGTCAACTGTCTCCATGTGGAAGGCGCTGATTGGTCGGCAGTGGGCAATGAAAAGAACCGGCATTTGAGATTTACACATCACTTTTCACGTTCTCTCCTCACCGTACACACCACCAGTGTCTTTCTCTTCCAATCTTCTGGTCCCCGGTGTCAGTCCCTGTTTGTCGTCTGTTGTCGTTCTGTCACCCACCTGGAGACTGAAAGTCAAAGTCGCCTTTTGTCAACAATGGCATTTCGCTTGTTTGTCCTGGCGGCCCTCGCCTGCTCGGTGACCGCCACCGTGTACTTCAAAGAAGACTTTGCCGATGATGGCTGGCAGTCACGCTGGGTCCAGTCGAAGCACTCTGGCAAGGAACTTGGAGAGTTTGTCTGGACGGCTGGCAAGTTCTACGGTGATGCCGAAAAGGACAAGGGTAAGGAGAAGAGTTGCTCAGTACGATTAAATAACTTTGACTAACACACCCACCTTTCTCTTGTCAACAGGTATTCAGACTTCCCAGGATGCTCGCTTCTACGCACTTTCCTCCAAGTTTGCTGACAACGCCTTGGCTAACAAGGACAAGGACTTGATTGTTCAGTTTTCGGTGAAGCACGAGCAAAACATCGATTGCGGTGGTGGATACGTGAAGGTCTTTGGCTGTGATCTTGATCAGGCTGATCTGCACGGTGACACGCCATACAAGATCATGTTCGGACCTGACATTTGCGGCCCTGGCACCAAGAAGGTGCACGTCATCTTTAACTACAAGGGCAAAAATCTGCTGATCAACAAGGAGATTCGCTGCAAGGATGACGTCTACACTCACGTCTACCGACTGGTTGTCAAGCCTGACAACACGTACAAGGTCCTCATTGACGGCGAAGTTGTTGAGAAGGGCGACCTCGAGGCCGACTGGTCATTCCTCCCGCCAAAGACCATCAAAGATCCTGAGGCAAAGAAGCCCGAGGACTGGGACGACAAGCCCAAGATTGACGACCCCGAGGACACCAAGCCCGAGGACTGGGAACAGCCCGAGTTTATTCCTGATCCTGACGCCACCAAGCCTGAGGACTGGGACGATGAGATGGACGGCGAGTGGGAGCCACCCCAGATCAACAACCCTGCCTACAAGGGCGAGTGGAAGCCGAAGCAGATCGACAACCCCAACTACAAGGGCCCATGGGTGCACCCGGAGATTGACAACCCTGACTACAAGCCTGACGCTGCTCTCTACGACCAGGGTGAGGTGTGCGCCGTTGGCTTTGATCTCTGGCAAGTGAAGGCCGGCACCATCTTCGACAATGTCCTCGTCACTGACAGCGAGCAGGAGGCTGATGATGCCGTCGAGGATCTGCTGAAGAACCGCGTCGCCGCGGAAAAGAAAATGAAGGAGGAGCAGGACGCTGAGGAGGAGAAGAACCGCAAGGCCGAGGAGGAGGCGAAGAAGGCCGAAGAGGGCGACAAGGACGCCGAGAAGGAAGATGAGGAGAAGGACGATGACGAGGCTGAGGAGAAGCCAGTCGAGCACACCGAACTGTAGACGCAGTCAAGTGAACAAATATCTATTTCTGCGTCCTAGGGTCTCCTAGGGACCCTAGTGATCTCATCACTTGTTCGGTCCCTACGCGACCTTTTTAGTCCTCTGTTACCTCTCCCACCCCTTTGTAAATTCTTCCTACATTTTTTTTACAATGCATCCACTTTTTGTACACTAATATTATTAAAAATCTATTTAAATGCAATCTTGACTTGTTTCATGATAAATTTTATTTTGCTGAGCTAAAAACTGCTAAACAACAATTCTGAGATAAGATCTAAAACTGATCAAGGTGTGAATCGAGTCCCGCCCCCCAGCACAGCGTGTTTGTGAAATTCAAAATTCCACTAGATAGTGCAGCGGCTGACTACGTCACGTCACGTCCTCTATGACTCTGCCCAGTCAGCTCACCGGCTGTTTCTACTGCAGAGGGCTAAATGCACGTGTCTTGTTGCTGTTTTTACGATTTCTTTCCCTTTTCCGCTCTGACTGCAGCAGTCGCGTCCGATTCACAGCGCCAATTCACCGGTTTCTGGATCAATCTGACTCCTCACAATGGTACGTACTGATACTGAAAAAATATAGAGCCAGTTCTGTGTGTTTATTGCTAAGCCATCCACTTATCGCGCCACTTAATCGCCTTCTACAGCCATCCAAGTACCTCGTTGAAATTGGCCGCGTCGCCCTTGTTGACTTTGGCCCCGACGCCGGTAAGCTGGTCACCATCGTCGATGTTATCGATCAGAACCGCGCCCTCGTGGACGGAACTCCTGGTGGTGTGACTCGACAGGCCATCCAGTTCAAGCGACTCCGCCTGACAAAGTTCCGCCTGGACATCCCTCATGGCACCAGCTCCAAGGTGGTCAAGAAGGCCTACGCAGCACAGGAGATTGACAGCAAGTTTGCCTCCACGCCTCTGGCAATTCGTCTGAAGCAGCGAAGCCTTGTAAGTACCTGTTGGAGAGTTGGGGGAGTGCAAAGGGGGAGGAAGTTTTGACCGGCACCTTGTTTACCTTCTGACTAAATGTTTGTTTTGCTATTCCTCTAATTCAGAAAGCCGCCATGACCGACTTTGACCGATTCAAGCTGTACAAGGCTAAGCAGCAAGTAAGTGTCACAGAATCAAGCTTTGACTTTCTGCACTTTTACTAACATTTGAATTTTTCTCTCTCCTCTCAGTACAACCGCATTGTCAACACCAAGCTGGCGCTGCTCAAGTCAAAGGGCAAGACCGCATTGAAAGCCAAGCAAAACGCCAACAAGAAGACCAAGAGCAAGAAATAAAATTGTAAATCTGAGCCGCTTGTGTTTTGTTCCATCTAAACTCCAATAAATACGGTTTTTGCGTTTTCATTAATCCCCGGACTATTGTTTTTTTGCAATTTCAGCTTTTTAGAAGCGTAGTCTTGTTGATTTAAAGATTTCTTTCATTTTCCAATAAAATGTTTTGGGTGACTGGGCTCGTTACGTCATCTGCGTAGACAGCTCATAAAAATGTGTTTGGAAATTCCAAACTGAATTTTGTTTACATCGACTTTAGCTTTCTGGTCATTTAATCTACCTCTTACTTCAAACATGAGAATCATGTACACTGCCGCTGCTGTGGCAGGAAAAAGCTTCTTTTCTCCTTTACTGTCATATGCTCTACTGCTTGCAATATTTTGTAGGCGACTGCTCGATACCTTTTCTATCTTTTTGATTGGCCAGGTGGTCTTTGCTGTGATTTTCAGCGGTATTTTCGTCCTCCAACACCGAGGAAATTCATTTCACATTTCGGTTTGTATTGATAATTAATCATTTTATATTGAAGTAATTGACGCATTTCACTTTTATAGATTGTTGTCCGTTCCCTTTTGCTTGGGATTGTGTTCACAGTCGGCTTTCATGTGGCTTTGCTTGGTGTCTTCTTCGATAATCAACCGTACTCGTCAATTCAGCTTTCTATTGGTCTCTACTTTGTAGTTCTTACCATCTTTCACTTTTCGGAATTTCTCATCACTGCCATCAACCAGCACAGTGTTACGACAGAGGCGTTTCTCTTAAATCACAGCCGAGAGTATCACTTGGCTCTGACGATCTCATTGATTGAATTTGCGATCGAATCCTACTTTGCTCCCGAAGTCAAGTTTTACTTTCCACTACTGATAAAGATCGGTTTTGGAATATGTCTAATATGCGAGTCAATTCGCAAAGTAGCAATGTGTACAGCTGGCCAGAACTTTACGCATATTATTGCCGACGAACATCAACCTGAACACTTTCTGGTTACAACTGGAATTTATGGCATCTGGCGTCATCCGAGCTATGTTGGTTGGTTTTACTGGTCGATTGGTACACAAGTAAGTCATTAAGTCGTTGAGTCTAACTAATAAGCAAAGCTTATCAATTTTTATTTGTTTTTAGATTTTGCTTTTGAATCCCGTCAGCTTTATCGGTTACTGCATTGTGAGCTGGCGGTTTTTCAAGTTAAGAATATACTACGAAGAAAAGACATTGACCAATTTTTTCGGAGCAAAGTACATTGAGTACAAGCGAACAGTTCCCACTGGATTACCGTTTATTGACGGTTTTTGAAACTTGGCAGTTTAAAACTGTGATCCCACCTCATTGTTTTTCTTCTCAACAACAAAATAACTAAACCTTTGGCTTTTGATGATTAAAATGAAATGTAAACAAGAATCCCTTTATATCGAGAACAGGTGCAGTTTCTTTCAAATGTAACATTTGAAATGTTGGTTATTCAGAGAATGCAGTACATGAGTGACCCTTCCCTGTAAACACATGTGCCAGTGTGTTGCTGTTTATCTCAACAACATCGAGGACTGCCTTCAAGGGCATTTTTGGCATCAAGAAGACTCTTTTCTATAAGACCATCATCACTGACAGGAAAGCTGCAAGACTGTTCTCTTTCTGTCCTCAGCTACCACCACCGCTCGACGATGATCAAACATCCGAAGAAGCGCTATCAGCAGCTGTTCGCCACGGCACATCGGTACTTTGTCTACGCTAGCATCGCATTCACAGCCGCCACCACTGCCTTCATTGGCGTCAGCTTCTATCAGCACTTTCAGAATCGAAAAGCAGTCGTCGCCGGAAACACATCGGTAGAGCAGACGCCCAGTGACCCAGAGGTTCTCGAGGATAAACCCATTAAATAAGCGCACAGTCTATCATCATGATTTTCAGAAAAGTTGCCTCATCGTTCTTGTTAAAAGCTAGTCCACTCTTTGTTGCCCCTAGAATCAATTTAAGGTATGTCGAGACTTTTCATCAAATCAAATAAAAACTTATTTGGCCAATTCATTTCTTTCTTTGGCAGAAACTTCTCTACTGCTCCAAGCTGGAAGATCCTTCGCCTGAATCACATTGCTCTCGGTACACCGTCCACTGAATCGGCCGCTTCTTTTTATTCCAACAAATTTCATCTATCTCCTTCTGCAAAAGTCCCTCAGCCAGATCACGGGGTTAACACTGTTTTTGTCGATGTCGGTAACACCAAACTCGAACTTTTAGATCAACTAGGCGACAAGTCGCCAATAGCAGCGTTCATGTCCAAGAATCCCGCCGGCGGTATTCACCATCTCTGCTTTGAGGTGGACAACATTGATGCCGCTGTTGAGGATTTGAAGGGCCAAGGAGTTCGACTGCTGGGTGACAAACCGAAAATTGGCGCCCACGGAAAACCGGTCATTTTCATTCATCCAAAGACTGTGGCGGTGTACTTATCGAGCTGGAGCAAGCTTAGTGACACACTTCTAACGAGGGCTCTTTCTGTACTTAGGTCTTCTATACATTATTCAACAAAATACTTTTTTTCAATTTTTTTATAAAATATAAAAATAACAAAGATTTACATGCTCGTGATTTAGTCTTATAACACAATAATTTCATAAACATTCCCGAACAGTGAATTGATTGAATATACCTACTCATGCAAAGTTCAGCGAGTGCTCAAAGAAACAAGTCAAATATGCCTTCATCTTCAGCAAGGTTAAAGTGATAGTCCTGCATGGAGGGAGGCGGGGAAAAACGTAGGAATGGCAAGTAGATGTCGGGAAGAATGATGTCATCAATGTCTAGCCTGACTTGCACTTGCGAAAGTGGCGTCCGGCTAGTGGCTGCGTTCAGCTGTGCACCATCGCCGGTGGATCCTGAATCCTGACTCGATTGCGAGGATTCAGAAACGGGTGCTACTGTAGAGGGCTGTGTAAAGAAAGAGAAATGGAAGATGGAGGTTAGTTACAACTGAATTTGCGAAACATTCGTCACCGAAACTCACCTGAGATTGCTCTGCAGCATCTCCAGTACGTCCTTTCTTTTTACTCTTTCCCTTTTTCTTGTTGGAGCTGCTGTTTGAAATCTTTTCTTTATCGTTCTTTTCAGTAGTATCAGTAGTGTTCTGACTATTGTCATCAAAAATTTCCTCCTTTACTGTCACATTTGGCGAGGTCGCTTCAACAGGTGGGACAGGTGGTGACGGTGACTGGTGATCCACCATCTCTTCAGCTGGTGGCATAGACAATGAATCGTCGCTGCCTTTTCTCTTTGATCCTCCTCTAAGCGATAATACAGAGTCTTGTGATGATGTTTGCTGGTCAACTTTTGAGCGAATTGTCGGTACAAAGAGGTGATGCTGGGCCGCACGACGAGGAGAAAGATGACGTGAGGGCACTAGAGAGATAGCTTCTCGCACTTTTCGAGTTCCTACCTTTCGTTTGGGTCCACCAGTCGACTGCTGTTCTTCAGTGTCCCTTTGTAGCGAACTCTCTAGCTCCTCTATGTCAGGTTTTGTCTCCTCGGACTCTGCATATGTGATCACAGACTCTGATGAAGGTATCCTGGTCGCTTCACAAGACGACTGCTCCATTGCCTCTTCATCCTCTTTGACCTTATTTTCCTGCTCAAAGCGTTGATCTTCAATCAGCTTTTGAATTCGATCCAATTTTGCGCGCTTATAACTAGGATGGCCAGTTTCATCTGAAACTACCTCGGAGCACTGATTCAATAGAAAAACGTTGGCCGGACCATTATTTGACTTTATGTGGATATTATTGCAGCGACCGTTAGATCGCATCGTCCGAATACGAGCCTTGGTCCGAGTGGTCTCATATAACGGCGTCGTAGGCGTTAATCGAATGACGTGATCTGAACTGTCTTTCATGACGCCATTGCTCAGTGCTTTGTCGAGGATGATGCCGTCATCCTCCAGATACACTTCTTCCAATAGGTCAACATTGTTGACAGTTTCCACGTTCATTGTTGTGCCGATAGGTGCCTTAATGATGATCGTTTGTTTATCACCGCCGTTGACTTGTTTCTGGCACATATCTCGATGGCATATGTAGGAGAATTTCTTATTGGTTGGATCGTCGATTATGTTGACCATCGATTGACGTGCCCAGGTGAGCTGCTTATCAAGTTTAATTTCACTGGCGTCCTGTTGAACAATCTCTTCTTTCAAAGACACCAGCTTTTCAGTTACTTCGTGAGTATTACAACCTGGCCCACCGCCAAGCCACTGTATAGAATTTTTAGACTTTTTCTCGATTAAACCAATACCCTCAAGGACATTGGTGATGTCATAGATACGACGTTTCTGGCGTACCTCAAGAATATCTGCAGCCTTTAGATGTAAACAAGAAAGAGTTTATTAAAATGTTTGCATCAAAAATTACCGGTCCGCTTACAAGTTTCAAATCGAGCACACCATTTTGCGATTCCTGAAGCAAAGTTACAAACTTTGTTGTCAAAAGACCGAGACTCTTCTCTTGTCTGGAGCCGTTGTTGTAGATATTATCTACATCTCGGCTGGAAGAAGTCGAAGGCGTGTCAGTTGACCGCTGGAGGAGATCCCCTAAGTCATCAGATGGTGATAACTGAATCCTCGTTTCAACTGGTTCTCTCAATGGCAGAAGTTGAACAAAATTTGGATTTTCTTCACTTTTTAAGTCATCAACATAATCGATGGCCTGAAGTGTTGATGTTGTTAGAGGAGCTGGTTCCGATAAGCCTGCCATCATTAGCATCATTTCGCGACGTATCCAATATCCAAACAGCCAGAATCGCGCGTTTGTTATCAGAAATCAACTGGCTAACTCGCCGAAAAAAATCCAGTCTTCGCTCGTAAACAGCGTGAGCTACGAGTATTTCAGTAGAGACATCTACCGTCAGTTCACGTTCATTTTTCTTTCCTGCATTTGTTTTTTTCAGTTTGTTTACAGCAGCTGTGCTTCAGCTCATCGGTCATCTGTACGTCTCTTCCTTATCTCTTTTTGCTCGGACACAGTACCATGAAGCAAATCAAGGTACAACTGAGCACAAGGGCAGAAGGCCTAATTGCCCACTACAACTTTGCCATATTTTAAACCTCGGACTCGGATATTTACCCTCATACTGCTGCTCAAGCCACATTTTTCCTGTGATAAATTACCATGTCATCGTTTCAGAGTGCAATGACAAAGCAACGTTGCGACACAAATGATTGAAGCAGTCCGAAATGCTGCTCCATCCTGCTTCCTACATCCGTGACATCTTTATCAACTTTGTTTGAAACTGTGATAGTGCTAGCAACCACCGGTGCTTAAGAGCTCAACTGAAAACAACTGACCAAGCGGACCCAGACGGGGATTCACTTTTTTTTGGTGCACTGCAGGTACGCCTGACCCTGATCGAACTCTGACAAAATCTCTAATATTTTACTCATTGTCCATTTACTATGGCCAGACGGTTCCCCTTTGCGGAGGAGTGGAGGAAAGAAACTGGAAACTGAAGTGATCAATCATAGCGACAACCGTCGGCCTACTCTTCTTAATTTAATTGTCGTTTATTCAAATATTTACCGACCAAACAGTATACTATTTCTTCACTACTTCATCGTTTGTCTATTCATCCACGACAAAAATGCACTCGAAATAGAATCGCCTCAACCAATTCATCGTCAGCAGTAACGTTTTCAAGCAGTACCAAAGCGGCATCTCAAGCCACTTCGCTGAACCACATGCTGGGACACTGGCTGATAAGCGGCTACTGGGCTGTTGTTGCCTCTCGTTGCCAAGCTCACGGTCTGCTGATAGCTCTCACTGACTCAACTCTACCATCTGTGCTTCAGTGAAAAACTAACCGACCACCAAAGGTAACGTGGCCATACTATTTTTAGCTGCTCAATAATCCACCCATTTATAACTGTTCGGCTGTCTATTTGACCTTTGAACTTTTCGTGTTTTGTTTTCTGAACTTTTAGTTGAGTTTAAAATGCCTCTGATCATCAATTTCGTCATGATATTTTGATTAATTAACGGTATATTAAGTGCACTTAAATATGTCAACGCACTATTTTCAGTTTTCGCCTATCTTGTCGATGTGCTCTATTTTTCAGCTGCTTCATGCTGTTGCTCTATTTTTCAATTGTTTTCAGCAATTTACTAAAAATCACCGCTTTGCATATGTACAGCTTATTTTAATGCAAGCCTCCTTCGATTGGTTTGCGGTTTATGCAGTTTATTTGCTATTTTTTAAAATCTGGTTTCATTCAGATATTCTAAACTCTTCTACATTGTAGTACTATTTCTCCTTCACTTTGATATAGAGTTCATAAAAAATGTATACAACAGACGAAAGCAGTCACGCGTCAGTTGTGTTATGATTTTTTCTGTATGGGAATAATTTTCCACCTTTTTAGTCCTACTGTTCCGATTCTACCATTATTATTTATTTATCTCTAATATGTTTGTTTTCTACTGTTATCATTTTATGATTTAATTTGCTTTTTACTTTCTCTGCTTGTATGAGCTTTTGACAGTATCGGTTGACTGTGACAATTTCTAGGAAAATTTTAATGCGTCTAGAATTGCTTTTCAATGAATTATTTAACGGTGTGGGCGTACTGCTGCTACTGGCGGCATTTTAATTTGTTTGCTTTAGTTTGAAGATGAAGCTTTTGAGTACGATTGCTTTGGTTAACTTTTAGTTTAAAGTTTTCTACATTGAAAAAGGGCTTTTGATGCGATTATAAATTCTTCGTAATAACAAATTAGTTTCCGATTGCATTTTTAAAGTGCGTTTTTTAGAACTAAAATGTTTTGATAAACTTTTACTGGTTGTTTTTATTTTCCAGTCAACTGTCAAAGCTTTGAGCTATCTGTCTGATTGTTTTATTTATTTTTTATGATTGTTTGGCCACTTTTTATTTTCTGACAACCTAAATTGTTTTCAATTTATCAAGTGCTTTAAAAGCGAGTTGTGCTTCTCTCACTGCTTCCAAACCGGTCTGTGTTTTTAGTACAATTGAACGGTGTCGTACTGTTTTGTCAATTTCTTCCCCAGCGACTTGCAGTCTTACATTATCTGCTTGACAATTTCTATGTTTGTCGCTTTTTCAATTATATCTTTTCCCGCCACACTGAAATAATATTCACCACTTTCTCATTGGTTTTTTTGTTACTTTTTATTTCAAACTTTTGACTCTTGTTTACAACAATACAACAATCTTTATTTTCTTTTTTAAAAAATTCAAACTGTCAACTTTTCAAAAGGATCCCCTTTAAATTTCCCCCAAAATCACCTTTGCGTTTTTTTCCAGCCCCGGGGTTTAAAAAATTCCAAACCCCCCAAAAAAGTAATTTGGTCCACCCCAAAAATCCAAATTAAAACTTTGAGGGTTCTTTGACAAACCCCGGCCTTTATCCCCGGGCTTGTTCAATTTAAAGAAAATTTGTTGAGGGTTTTCTTAAAAAAATTTTTTCCCTTGTTTTTTTTTTTTTCGTTTTTTTCCCAAACCTTAAGCCCCAAAAAATAAAAAGCCCGGGGGTTAGATTTAAAATTTTTAAACCAATTTTATTATCCTTTTTTATTTGGTTAAAAAATAGGGGCAATGATTCAGTGGAGAAAGAATTTAAGAAAAGGGAAATTGAAAAAATAGGGAAAATTCCTGCATTTTTTGGAAACAAAAATTAATTTTGGGGGGGGGAGATCTTAAATTCCCACAAAGGGAAATTTTTTAAAAGAAGTCTGAAATTTAAATCCCCCTTTAACCATGGGGTTTGAAAAAGGCACTTTTTTGGGGCCTTTTTTTTGGGAGACCGGTGGGTCTGAACCTGGAGGAACCCCCCTTTTTTTTTCCTTTTTTTCCTTTTTTTTTTTTTTTTTTCCCCTTTTTTTTTTTTTTTTTTTTTCCCCTTTTTTTTTTTTTTTTTTTTTTTTTTTTTTTTTTTTTTTTTTTTTTTTTTTTTTTTTCTTTTTTTTTTTTTTTTTTTTTTTCCTTTTTTTTTTTTTCTTTTTTTTTCTCTTTTTTCTTTTTTTTTCTTTTTTTTTTTTTTTTTTTTTTTTTTTTTTTTTTCTCTTTTTCTTTTTTTTTTTTTTTTTCTTTTTTTTCCCCCTTTTTTTTTTAAATTTTTGGGGCTCCCCTGAATTTTTTTATGGATAAGTTTTATAAATTCGGTAAATTGGGCATGCCTGCTTTCGCCATAGGTGTGGGGGAGTTGGTAATGCGAACAAGACATACTCAATTTTTTCAAGCAGATATTTAGGATCGACCCTTTTGTTTTTAAAATGGCGGCGAGTGTGGCCCAGAAAAGGGAAAATTTACAAAAAAGAAGGGGGGGTTTTAAGGGGAGCAAGGGGTAAAAGGAACTTACACCCTGCAGGCCGGCCCAAAAAACCCAATGATACCAGGCACTAAAAAGGGGAAATTTTAAAGGGCCTACCTTTTTCCCCCGTGGGAGAGCCCCAAACCGGAACCGGCAAAAAACCCCCCAAGGGTTTTTGGGCATCGGCCCCCCGGGGCCCCTTAGACACCCGGGGGGGGCAAAGGGGGGGTAAAAGGGGAAGTTCTTTTGGGGCCCTTGTACATCCCTTTTGGGTTTAAAGGGGGGGGTTTTTTCCCATAGAGGTTTGTGGATTTGTTCCGCTTAGTTCAAGTTTTTTTTGTTTCTTTTTTTAAAAATTACCTTTTTTTCAATAAAATTCCTTTTCCGCGAAGGTTTCAGGGGGGGTCCAAGGGGGAAAAAAATTTTCCCCTTTTTTTCCCTTTTTCCCCCCTTTTTTTTTCCCCCCCCCCCGGGGGGAAGAAAAAGGTTTTTAAAGGTCTAAAGGGCCTTTTTTTTCACGGACAACGGTTTTTTAAAAAAAAACGGACGGGGTTTTTCTTCCCACATTTTAAAAATTTCGTGTTTCCCCCGGGGGAAGGATTAGGAACCAAAACCCTTTGGTTCGCACCCCCCCGGGTGGGGACCCCAAAAACCTTTCGGGGCCGTTTCAAAAACCCTACTGCCAATTACGGCAGCACCCCCGTAAAGATCCCCCGGAAAATTTAGAATCCCCACCCCATTTTTTCCCCCGGTTTTCCCTCCTTTTCCCACCCCTCCCCGGGGCCAAAAAAGGGGGGCCAAAAGGGGGGTTTTTTGGCATTTTGGGTTTTTTTTTTTTTCCGGAAGGCCCAAAAAAACCCCCTCTTTCCTTTTTTCCTCTAAATTTCAATCTAATCGCCTATCCACGGGGGTTTTTTTTGATCCACCCGACGAAGCAGACCGCGAGTCTGGCGTCATGCAATGAATTCAATGGAGATTGTTGCTACAAATGTACAAGTGAGTAAAGAAAGAGTAGTGCTGCAAGATAGAAGGGGAAGTTAGCGCTTACAATCAGCATATAATCACTTCTCTTTTTACCAGCGCAGCCATTAAGCAGTTACATTGTTCTTGTTTCAATCGACATATCTGATGTCATAGTTTCAAAGTCATCCGTTTTTGGTTTTACTAATCTATCTTTTGTTTTGTTTAATAAAAAAGCATATCATAAAAATAATGAAAACGCAGCAAGTCTTGGTGTAAAATCGAATGAATTAGTTTAATGGAATAAGTTAAGAATAAATATCAAAGTCGAGTAAAAGATAGAGCATGCTGCTGCTAATGATGATGATAGGTGTGGGAAAGAGTTGGTAAAAGCGAACAAGACATGCTTACAAGTTTTCAAGCAGATATTTAGGATCGACTTTCTTGTTTTTACAGAGGCGGCGAGTGTGGCCCATTTGAAAGCAGTTAAAGCAAGTAATGCTGTGCGTACTTGGGCAACTCCGAACATAATGACCGGGGAGTTTGCAGTAGTTGCAGACCATATCCAATGGATACATTTTTGTGAGGTAGGTCATATTGGTGAGAAGTGAAGTAAGAAAGGATATCAGGCAAGTGAATTGCTTGCGAGGGCGTTGCTGCTTAAAAGCTTTCGCTAAACGAAGGTTCAGTTTTAAGTAGGCCCAGTTGAAGATTGCTGTCTCTAGGTTCTTGCGTTTCGGTTTGAGAGAGCGCAAGATGATGCGACACTTGACAAGTAGAACAACTAAATTGCGAATCGCCTCTTTTTGGTCCTTCTTTTCATCCATTGGTTTTAGCTTTTCAAAAGCGTTGCGGAACTTGGAATAGACCGTGTCCTCACTTACTTCATTGTTGGTGTCCAGCAAAACCTGGCGAATAGCTTCAGTTGAGTAGGAGCGGCGTGGAGCTGCCATGATGCGACCCAAATTCTGTTCTAGTGGACTTGGGCCAAACGAGAGGTGAAATGTCATTTCACTAGAAGTGACCTCGTTTTCAAAGTTTTCTTGCTGATAGCTCAGAGTAAAGTGAAAATCAATTGTTAAGTTCTTGGGTGCAACGGGACTTTTAAAGCGGCAGTTGGAAATAGTGCTCAGCTGGTGGCTGTTCGGTGAGTTAAGGTTAACTGAAGACACTGCTCGACATTCCTCTGTAGATTGGTGGCCAATTTGCCGCATAAACCAATCTGGCACGTCACTCGATCCGTGCACTAACGCTTTCTCAAATAAACGCTCCAACCGGGCAGTCCACTTCTTGGTGAGAGGGTGCTCCTCGGGGATCAAATCGACGACTTTGGCCATCATCTGGAGGTCGCTTTTAATTTGCTCCATTGGAAGAGAGGATAGTTTGAGCATCATTGACAGCTTCCAGTTGTAGCCTCGAAGTTCAGTAAGAACGCGAGCTTCGTTGAATGGAGTTGAGTGAGACATGATGACGGTGCTGAGAGCACTGGCAGTAAAGCAAGTCCAAAAAGAAGTGTGATGAAAAAGCACGATGCTGCAAGTGATGAGGACAAATGAGAGGCGGAATGAAGCAGCGCGTGTTGCTTTTATGCGCTAGCAAAAGGTCGATAAGGGAGCTGGTGAGGTACCAGATGAGACAGCAGTGCCAGCTGACTCACCTCAGCACATTCAGTCTGATCACTGCCACCTAAGCTGCATTTGAACTTTGCTGTACATCGAAGCTAAAGTGTCAAACAGGCGAAAACGCGCATTCATCAACCAATAAGAGACATCAGTGATGTCACATCACATTCAAGTGTCACTCATCACCAAGTGACACTTACTTGTGCGCTTCAAGCTTAACACTTTCATGTGATCAACTGTCGGCTATTTTCAATAAATTTTAGAAAAACAGTAATTTGTGTTTATTAAGTCAAAAAGTAAAATGAATATAAAAAATTCAGAAACAGTTACGAAAAAATAATTAAAACAGTTTAGGTACAAAGTTGAGCAGGACAGTTTTTAGAGAGACTCTTGAAGTTGCCTTTCTGTGATCTTGTCATTGTTGCAGTTTTTCTTATAATGACCGTATTGAAAACAGTTAAAACAAAGTGAAACAGGCTCCTTCTTTTGTCTAGATACTTGAACTTCAAAAGAGATAAAAGTAAGTAAATCAATTAGACTTTTGCTTCTGCTAGATTTTCCGAAAATTTTTGATTGAAGTTTCGGTGGAAGTTTAGAAAAAGCAAGATCATAAAATGATGCCATCAATCGAGGAAAAGCTTTTGTAAGAATAAAAGCTTTTGCAGTGAGTTCCAAAAGACTTTGAAGTCCGTAGTGGCTATGAACTTTGTCAAAATGAGCAAAAGCGTTTTCAAGTTTGCTAAAGGTGATTAGTCTTAAATCCGAGTCTTCAGCGACTACACATTGATTTCGACCCTCTTGTTTTAGCTTTTCCGTTGATAATTCGCTAAGATGTGTAGCAATTTTGCCGCTCCATTTGTTATGCAGCTGGGCAATTCGCTTCGGAACTCCATTGAGAATGCATTGCATCTTCTTAATTTGACGATGTAAAGTGCCCAACGGAACTGTTTGGGCAAGAAGTAAACGCTGAATGGACTCTTCAATGATGATCAACTCTCGGGTAGCTTTAGCAGCAACATTTTCATCATTTGGTCGCCTTTTCTTATTCTTTCCAGTCGGAAAGGGTGTAGCACAAGTCAGTTTTATGATCATCGGATCTGCCGGCACTGCATTCTCTTTGTTTTCTCTGCAGAAAGATGTGATTTGTTGGTTTGATTGATCCTTTTTGATGCCCTCTCCATTACGACACGAATCGACCAACAAAGGTGGCTGTTGGTTGTTGTTCTTTTCAGCTGGCAGTTGAGCTAATTGCAAAAAGTTCGTTGAATTGGCAGAAGCACTGGACTCAAAAATAGAAACCTGCAAAAAAAGAAATTGTAAATAAAATATGGCAAAAGAACCTCTACTTTTCATTTCTACTGACAGTTGAACTCTTCATATCTGTTTTGATGTTGTGGCAGAAAGAAAACTGCATCCAGAGATCGGTCACTTTGTCGTTCCATTCAGCGAGCAAAGTCTCGTTTTCATGAGGGAAACATTGAAGAAGCTTTTCTAATTTTGCGAGTTTTTGTTGGAAAAGGGAAGCACAGCGATCTGCGTTGACCATTGGCAACAAAGCTGTAATCAACTTTTCATTTAATAACAGACGACGAACTAGAGAATTTTCTGACATGATAATTGACTCGTGAGCCAGGCCACTACAAAATGACAAAGGACTTGAAGATGAGATTTGAAGAATCGCTGCAAGCAATTCGGACAAATGACCTTTTTAAATACCCATTTGATCGACAAAACAAAACAATCAATGCGAAACGTAATCTGTGATTAAATAAGCGCTTTATAGTTTGAACCCCACTTTTTTATTTGAACCTTTATCCGAAATTATGACTGACTATCAAAGTAATGTGATTAAGTTTAAATAGTGAGTGTTTGGCAAATGACTAGATGATAGCAAAGAAAAAAAATTGGCCGCTTAGTTGTACTCTCATTAGTACGTGTCCCAAGAGTACAAGTCGAGGTATTTGATGACCGTTGGGTAGAGCAGTCGTCCTGCGCCTTTCCCCATAAAGAAGTCAATATGATTCCACGTTTTTGAGGGCACCATGTACTCATCAGTGTCGAGGCCGTAGCTGCGAAGTCGGCGGATCAGCTTTCGGGCGTCCGTTTCGTCCACGAACCAGTCAGTTTTGCCATACATGATCACTTGTTTTTGCTTCTTTGAGATACGCCACAACGGCCACAAGGGAGCATAGGGCAGTCCGTAGGCTTGGTAGTTTTCCAGCTGCGAGCCGTAGTCAAACCGAGTGAACTCGCCTTTGGCGCCGATCTGAGTGTAATGCGCCACTTGCCAGTTGCTGATGGCCGACGGCACAAAGTGAAAGTAAGTTGGAATTCGAGTGACGTTGAGGTGCTCAGTAGGGCCAAAGGTGAGCTGGAGAAAGAGGGAACAGAGCGGAAGTCCGATGGAGTGATGGCAGGCAGGCCATTGCAGCAGTGGATTGATGAAACTCGCAGATGGAATATACTCACCAGGTATTCGCGTGACGAGGGTTCGAGTAGCTTTGAGCAGTGGCCGAACCATCGTCTTGGCATGACTCAAGTAAACTCCCGGCGCCCAGGAGATGAAAGGTTGCACTATTTTTGAGTACACCGGTTTCATTGACATTAGGGCAAATAGTGTGCTCGCGCCTTGGCTGTAGCCAATGTAGCCCACCGTTTGGTGGCCAGTCTCCTTCAGGATAAATGTAATAAAAGCAGGTAAATCGTGCAAGGCAATATGGTCCCAGCTGAATGACCAAAAGCGCTGGTCTTTATCGGTGTAGCGAATATGATCGCGAGAGTATCGATTGCCTCGTGAATTGGGAATCCTGTGAGCAATTTTTTAGTACTACAATTTTTTAGAACCTAAGTACTTGATCGTCTCACCATAAATCGTAGCGACCAGTAGAGAGGAGGCAAACACCAAAGTTGTCACTGCACGAGCCATTCAAGTGTTGCTGATAAAAGTCATTTGCCGAAGGATCAGTCATGAAGTAAATGGCCGTGTCGGTTAGAACACCATGAAAAATGATGACTGGCTTCCGGAACACTGAGTAGAAGAGTGGGTCAAAGTCGGGCGTTACAACTCGATGCAGAGTCACCACGTAGCCGTCATCGGTGAGAATCTGGTACTGAAGAAGCTGCAGCCCGTGAGAAGCAACCAGAGAGGCAACTGACTTGGTTTCATCAGGATCGAGACTGAACGGAGACACTTCGGTGATGCCAAAAAGGGTAACAAAGGCATAGAGTAATATAAACCGCCGCATGAGGTGCATTTTGAAGTGGTAGCTTTAGTAGAACATGAGAAAAAGTTGGAAACTGCTAATTTTTTTCAATTTTTTGAATAGGATTTGTGATGCACAAAAAAGTGGAACATGTTTAGCCAAGTGTCCGGTAATTTATATAGTTTGATAAAAAAAGTACTATCCCCTTGAGAAAGAGAAAAGTAAAAAGAGAAAGTAGATATTGTCGATGCTAATCAAGGCAAAGCTAACTGATTGAGACGTGCAAGAGAGAGGAAGAGAGAGAGAGAGAGAGAGAGAGAGAGAGAGAGAGAGAGAGTGAGAGAGAGTGAAAGAGATCATTTCAGTTTTCAAATTGCTTTTCTCTTTCTCTCTACTTTTTACAAATGCCTCTTTTTCTTTTTTTAAGCTTTACACTTCTTTTCTCCGTTCACAATGTTTCACCCCCACTGGGGAAATGCAATGCAAAACTACAGTTGTAGTTTTGGTTTTAGAGTTTTCCCTTTCCTCTTTCTTCTTTCTCTCAAACTTATCCGACATTAAAACCATGTCCACTTGAAACTGTCTTTTTACCGTTGATTAAAAGCTTGTTGATTAGTTAATGACTTTGGTAAGTGAAAAACAAGACTAAGAAATTTTAAGCAAGTAGCTTCGTCTCTCAAGCTCGGTTTCTCTTGTTGACTGATGTCAATTGGTCAATTGATCTAGCAATTGAAACATTCAGTCATTGTTTGCATCGGCAGTTCTATTACTTTGATGAGTACTACTATCGCCTGAAGCTGATAATTACCAGTTTGTCTATACCGTTTCAGTGCTAATTGAACGGCTTCATTTTGACATCTATTCTCAGCATGTGTCTTTTATTTTTATTGGTTATTGGCTTCTTATGGGGATTTACAAGCTGTCGTTTTTTAAACTTAAGGGCTACTATTTGCATCCACAAGAGGAAACAACTACTGTTTGAAAACGCATCGCACTTTAACACTGACAGAAGGAGACTCTCATGAGACAACTAGCAGCCACAAGAATGCTTTTTTCGACTTTGGAAAGCGATCATTACAAGCGTGATACAATGGTAATTGCAATTCAATTAGGACGGACGGGAAATTGATTTACGATTGAAGATTGCGCTGCAGTGAAGAGGGGCAATGAGAAGCGATACTTTCTTTGCATAATTCGTGATTGACAGCTACAACGGAAAACGGGTAAATATCTATGCTAATCCAGAAATTGTTGCACTTAAAAACTGTAAAAGATGAAAGCAGTTTGAAATAAAAATTACCAGGTGCAAATGAGGGCGGAGATTTGATAGAATGCAAGGAAATGTAAGACATTTGAAAATAAATAAAAATTGAGTGTTTTTATTTTAAAGATTTTTGTGGCAGTATAAATATCAAAAAACAAACAAATGGACTGTTCTATTTTTTTATTAAAAATAATATTTACATTTTAATTAATAAACGTTTTTAAACAAAAACAAAATAATTTCAATAATCTCTAGTAAACAAGTCCAGGTATCTTATGGCTGAATCGTAAACTAACTTTCCAGCACCCATGCCGGTGACAAAATCGTGATGTGCCCACTTCTTTTTGGGAACTTTATGTTCGATTACTGGTACACCGGCAGTTTTCAGAATACTTATCAGCTTACGCGTATCAGTTTCACTTACAAGACTATCAGTGTTTCCATGCATTATTACAACTTTTAGTTTTGAAGAAATTTTTTCTAACGGATACTCAGGAGGTGTTTTCTGTCGGTAAACAGCGAGATTCTTTTCAGCTGATCCATAGTTAAAGTAGGAAAACTTTCCAGTGACTACACTTTGGCCAAAATGGGCCATTTGCCAGTTAGATGATGGAGATGGGAAATGGTGGAAAATGACTGGAAGTCGAGTATTATTTGTAGAATCGGATGAACCGTGCAGAGTTTGAAGGAAAATAGAGCAAAATTCTTGACCAACTACTCCTCGACAAAAGCCATACTGGAAGGCATCATTGAGTAGCTGTCTACTGAGCAAGTGCTCTCCAGGAACGTGAGGAAGAGTTTGACCGTCAAATGCCAAAGCAACTCTCATAGGGCTGTACATGTGACCGAGAAAAACTGCTGGGGCCATGGCAATAAAAGGACGTATTATACGCGCCATCTCAGGTCGTTGAGCAAGCAAAGCAAACATTGTGCCTCCGCCTTGAGAAAACCCCACGTAGGCTACTGTTCGATGTCTAGTCAAATGGCGAACAAAGTCGACGACAGCTGGAATGTCATACGCAGCAATGTGATCCCAGTCGTACATCCAAAACTCCTTGTCTCCTCTTGAGTACTTTACATGGTCACTGTATCTTGTTCCACGAGCACCTGAAATAAACGGTTATTAGACCACATGAAAAAGCTACACAAAAAACTTACTAAAAGCAAAGAAATCATATCCTGAGTTGATGCAACAAAATCCAAAGTTATCACCACACGAGTCTGCTGAATGCGTAAAAGGGGAGTTCATAAACCAACTTGCTCCATCAAGAAGTATGCCATGACCAGCTATTACGGGTTTTCGAAATAGATTATACAAAAGGGGATTGTAGTTGGGAGGTACCACTCGGTGCACTGTTATAATGTATCCGTCGTCTGTGAGGATTTTATACTCTTGAAGTTGGTATCCATGAGAATAGATTAGCTCAGAAAAAGTTTTAATTTCATCAGGGTCTATAGTTAATCGGGAAGATGCTGATAGACTTGGAAGGGCAAAAAGAATAATACAAGAGAATAATGATTGAGTGAACATGGTGTCAATTTTGTCAAATGCAACTAGTGTTACGATTTAAAATTTTATTGTGGCATTTTCAGTTTTTCTCTTATGCCAAAAGTTTTTTCACTTTCTCTTATGAAAACCCACGAGGTATCACTGACAGTCAAAGTCTGCCCAAGTTTCTTCTCTCACATAATGATAACTTATCTCTTTTTTGTATTTATCTAGATACTCTTTTATTCGCTTTCTCTAATTGACCACAACGCTCTATTTTCAACGGATGCAAATGTCGGTAATTTACTAGCGTTGTAGCAGCAAAAGTTTGTGAGAGTATTTTTAGAAGTTTTAACGCTTTGATTAAAGCGCATGATTTGAAAGTAGTGTGAGAAGAGAAGTAGAAGAAGGATGCGTTACAATTATATCTTAAAGAGAAAACTTTGATTTTCATTTTATTTATTTTTTATATTAAATTATTTAAGTTTGTTAAAAATGCTCACAAACATGACCGTTTGAAAAGTTTTCAATTTATGTTGTGATCAATGATGAACAATTAAAAATAATTTAGCATTGCTGTCATTCATTTAGTTTTTATTATTAATTTTTGCTATTTGATTTTGACTAAATCATCATTAAAATGCAAATCTGGATTTGTTCATTTCATATTTTTGCTATTTGTCATGCATATTTATTTATGTTTTGGCCACACAAATTGATGAAAATAAGATTGACGTAAAAATTCAAATATAATGTCTTTGATTTTTTTATGATTTTTAAATAATTAAGTTCACAACACACGGCTACATGCCGTTACTTTAAGTAATTTTTACTAGTTTCAAATAAATGTGTCTAACATAGATTAAACAATGTTTAACTTTTTGTTTCATTTTTGTTAATAAACAATTTTTTTAATACTAATAAATTAGCAATTAGCCATTTTAATTTATTCACCGCTTATTTTTTCTTACATTTTTTGTACCGATGTAACTGCTAATGCTGTTTATATTTAGTCAAAACATACATGATTTGAACAAATATAGTTTTTCAAGCAAAAACACAAAATACGGATTTTTGGTAAGTATAAACAGTAAAGAAAAAAGTAGTTATTTTTATTTGCAAACTAATTAATTTAATTAACAAACTTGTTAAAAATTTTTAGTTTGCTAATATGTCAAGTTTTTTGTACATTTTTTACATTAATGTTTCCGATGAATAATCGCGAACATTCTGAGAACTGTATACATCCCAGTAGAATAATGATCGAGCCAAGTTGGTTTGAATGCCAGAAAACATCAAGTGGATGCAGTCGCTCGTGTAGAGTTGTAGGCCGTCCCCAAAACGGACAGATGTCGGAACCGACTTCTCACCATCATTTGAATTCTAATAACATTCAGTGGTACAAAGGGCGAGCTGAACAAGCGTCGCTCAGAGACAAAACTCGCAAAGTCTCTTGTGACTGGAGTTGCTTCATGAAAGAAGCTTCCTTTGGCAGGAGAAAGTCCTTCAATTTGTCTTTGTAGGCAAAGTAAACAAAAGTGGTTGGTCCGTTTCTCAGCAGTATGGCTGTTGTTCCTCGGTAGTACTCCAGAATGCCGTAGCGTTTCAGCTGTCGGAAGGCGTCAAATGTGTTTCGGTACTGATTGTTGAAACGACCATCTGAGGATGCTTTGCACTCGCTCAAAGGGCGTCAAAAGGGCTTCAGTGGTGCCGCTCATCATTGCCGCCACAAAAACCGTCTTCATCTCTTGGCCTGAAGCTGGCCGCAGTAGAAGGACTGGTCGTCAGCCACTGGCCATATTGGTAGTAGGAGCCAAACATGACCGAGGAGTTTATGGACTTGATTAGCACAGGAGGCAAACACCCGCGGAACAGCGAAAAGAAGCCCTCACGGTACAGCTGTCGCATTGCGTCAAACACGTCAACACCCCACATGCTTTGACGAAACGTAATCTTGTTGAAAGGGAAGGTCACCAAGACGGAGGCTACTGCTGCGCCCATTCCACACATGTACCAATCTGGTCGGCATTCAGGTGGGACGTAGTAAACTTTCGCAGAAGTAAACATTTTGTAAACAGTTTTTGTTTGTCAACTGTTTTCAACACAATGTGTCTGTAAAAGTATCGATTTTATGTATGTTTATCATTTTCTAAATTTTAACTTTTATTTGAATCATTGATGCATTTGTAGCAACTTTCTAGTATTTTTCAATTTAAAAGGGCTTCAGTGGTGCCGCTCATCATTGCCGCCCACAAAACCGTCTTCATCTCTTGGCCTTGAAAGCTGGCCGCAGTAGAAGGACTGGTCGTCAGCCACTGGCCATACTGGTAGTAGGAGCCAAACATGACCGAGGAGTTTATGGACTTGATCAGCACCGGAGGCAAACACCCGCGGAACAGCGAAAAGAAGCCCTCACGGTACAGCTGTCGCATTGCGTCAAACACGTCAACACCCCACATGCTTTGACGAAACGTAATCTTGTTGAAAGGGAAGGTCACCAAGACGGAGGCTACTGCTGCGCCCATTCCACACATGTACTCAATCTGGTCGGCATTCAGGTGGGACGCTAGTACGAACTTTTCGCCAGAAGTAAACATTTTTTTGTAAAACAGTTTTTTGTTTTTGTCAACTGTTTTTAACACAAATTGTTGTCATTGTTGAAAAGTATCGAACATTTAATTTATGTTTAATTACAAATTTTCTAAAATTTTAACTTTTTTTTAATTTTGAACTCATTGATGCAATTTTGTAGGCAACCTTTCTATATATTATTTTCAATTTAACTAAAGCATTTTAATTTAGTTTAGAACCTCATTTGATTTTTAACAAATATAGTAATGTTTAAAAAATATAAAAGATCAAATTGTTACAACTGGTCCTGTATATCAATGTTAATTAGATGATTTTAGATTAATTAGTTAAAAACACAATTACATTTCAAAAAAAAGCAAATTATTACAACGAAATTACAAAAGATAATATCTGTTAAACTGGTACCATTACAATTTTCTAAATTGATTTATAAATGAAGTTTGTAAAAAAACATTACAATTCCAAAGTCAGAACTAAAGGTAAAAAACTGTTTTTAACCAAAAAATAAATCATTTTGCAGCCTGTCATAAGTCAAACGCTAAATCTTTTATGAATTGGAAGCCATTTGTAAATGAGAATTACTCTTGACGTCTGAAGAACCAAGTAGAGCAAATGCTTTTTAGCTGGACTGTTGCAGCGAACTCATCATTTTTGAGACAAAATTCCAACGGTCTTCTTGTAATGGTCACGAACCCATTGTGAGTCATTGGAGCAATGTCACTTCTTTGAAACCGGTGATCTGTTCACGACGTAGACCAAGTAGACAAAGTTGTTTGCTTGGAACATTGTGTGAAAGAAACGAATGGGGTTGTAAACAAAAAAGCTTCCAGCACACTTGTTTTTTGGTAATTGGGTCCTGGGGCCTATGTCGAGTCATTGAGCTGCCTTCTTTAAAATCGTTGTGATATTTTTTGCCATGATCGTTCATTACAGTGTTTGAAAATTCTTTGTTAAACCCTAAAACAATTGATTGGCAAAAGGAAGGTATGGCGGTCTTGTACAGCGTCACCAAAGTTACCCCTGCAATAACTCGATATTTTTGGGTTATGGTACTTGGGACTTAATGTGCTTGATGCATTGCGGGTTGAAAACATATGATCGATTAAAGTGATATTTAAAATAGCCATTGCTTGTGTATATTTGCTTCTGTTTGTTTTCAAGATGAAAATCTTGAAAGTATCTTAAAGAATAGAAAACTTGATACGCTTTGGTGATGGTGTGGCCCCTTTTACAGCGCTGTCTTCAAGTGACCCCTGCACATGCGAAGTATGTTTTTGGGTTGTACTATGGGCTTAAATGTAGCTTTTGGATGCAAAATTGCTGGCGTGAAAAACATTATTGGCATCGACATTAATGATGATAAAAAGACCATTGCTGCTGAATTTGGCGTTACTGAGTTTGTTTCAAGCAAAACTGAAAATCTTGAAAAGTATCTATCAGATAAGAAAATTCAAGTTGACTACGCTTTTGAATGCGTCGGGAACCAAACCGTTCTTGACACTGCCTTAAAAATACTTGCACCATTTGGAAAGTTAGTGTTTATTGGGGTTTCTCCACAAAACACTGAAATTAGATACCCCGCTGGACAGTTGCTCCTTGGACGAAGCATTGTGGGCACTCTGTATGGTAATAAACAATCAACAGCTGGGTGCACAGAGCTGGTGCAAATGTACACAGAAGGAAAATATGATATTGATCGACTGATAACCAACAAGTTTAATTTACAGCAAATTAATGAAGCGTTTCAAATTTTAAAAGATGGAAAATGCGTCAAATCAATCATTGTATTTTAAATATTTTTTTGTTGCGTTTTAAATTTGCTCTACCAAATCTACTGACAGAACCTAGAGATTTTCTAGTTATTTATGCTTAAACAATTTTTATTCAAACACAAAATAAACAAACAAAATTTGACTTAGAAAGTTAAGTTTTTAACCAATGTATCGCCCTCCAAGACCACCTGATAAACAGTAAATAGTAAAATTGGTTAAAAACTATAAAATAAATTGACATTTGAAAAGAGTTTACCATAACCTTGACCAAACCCAATTGAGCCAAGAGTAGCACTGGGACCGAAAGTTCCGCCAAGACCAATGCTGCGACCATTGTGATAAGCTCCATTCACTCCGGTGCCGTAAAAGCTGGCTCCACTGTTATAAACACCATTTCCGACTAGACCGATTCCCCGGTTGTAGCTGCCGTTTAAACCGAACCCACGTCCATAAAGCTGGGCGCAAGCAACGGAGACCATGGCAAAGAAAACGAATGCAGTGATGGTTTTCATTTTTAAATTTAGCAGAGGCTGTAGTGAGTACTTGAGATGTTGTAAAGTGATTATTAACCTGTTCAAAATTTGTGGTATTTATAGAGAAAAATGCAAGAACGATTCTAAACAGTAAAGGTCAGTTATACAAAGAAAAGAGAAACAAGTTCAATTTCAAAGATGCACAATCATAGTTAGCAACCTTCACAAGGGAAATGGACGAGTAGATGACAGTGAAACGATTGCTCACTTTTCTTTCTACTAAAAACATTGTATTGGCAATGAGGAACAAGGTGACAGATAGGCAGTGAAGGAAGGCATTGCCTTTAGCATGCAACTCTAACCTACCATTGTTTTCAATTTCTTTCATTTGCATTCTAATTGATAACCGTTGAAGGGTTTAGTACAATGTAGGCTTTAATAAAACTGAATATTTGCTAATTGGTCAAGTAAATATATATGCTTTGTTAAGGGAGACACCGCGCACTTTTTGACTGCTTTTTTAACAAATTGGGTGGTTTTATAAAAACACACAAAATGACTGTCATGTAGAAGTAGTGTTTATATTCCCACTGATGTGTCACTTTTGTATTTATTCGCGCAGTCCAAAACTTCAAAGTTCTGAAAAGTTTAAAACTTTAACTTGGGAAAATATGCTAAATTTCTAATCGGTAAATTCAGAAGTTTTTAAACAATTCCTATGTTACTTAGTATTTAACATAACATCAAACAACTGTTTGTGTGCAAAAAAAACTGCTTAGAAAACTGACGAACATGTAACGTTGAACTAATGGGTAAAGATTGTTTCCAGTTTGAATGGAAAATCAAAAAATTGATAATATCATGCACTGGTTTACTGTTAACTTACAAATAATTGCTGAAAAATTGTTGAAATGAGTTTAAACATATTAGTTTTTTGCTTTGTTTGGACTTTTCTCTTTTAAAAACGTCAGTGAGCTGCGTAAGTTTGTGTTCATAGTTTGCAAAAGCATATCAAATTTACAATCATTAAGTAAAACACTTTGATGATGTTACCCGAAAGTTCTGAGGTGGGCAACAACCAAACTCACTTTTCACTCTTGTTTTCCAAAATATATAAATAACAAATGAGTACAAAACTATAAAACATTTTTTCAAAAATCTTTTGCTACCCTCTAACTCCAGTCAATCTATCTTTGAAAACGCCTAACGATAAACAGATCACCACTATTGCTACTGCCACTACCGCCTTAAATCTTTTGCAGCTTTTCATCAGTAGCATATCAAACTTAATGTAAACTCTAATTTGAGTGGTTTACATAAAAAGTTGTTGTGATAGTTAATGTGTTATCAATGCGCCATAGGAATTGCATTGCGCCATTGGCTTGCATGCATTTTTACCGCCCCCATAGGAATGCATGGTTTTCCCATAGAGCGGGTTTTTGAACTTTTCGAACTTTTGATGATATCTTTGGAACACAAGTCAGAATTAATGATTCAAAAGTGCAAATCAAGTAGAATAGTAACTCTTACTGACAGTATTTTTTGTTTTTAAAAACACTTTAATTTGTTTAGAAAAATTGTTTTTGGAAAAAGTAGTGACAGCACTTAAAACTCACCCTGTATATGCTTTGTTAAAGCTTGCTGAAAGATGTTTATAAACTATTAAAACTTTTGATTTCAAATATGTAATTTTAATCCGTATCAATTAGTAGGTTTTTTTATTAAAACAATTAAAACAACATAATGTTTTAAATTTTTTAAGTATTTTTTAATTTGCTTAGTAAACAATCGGGAGAACGATTACTGTTTGTTTGACTTTCAGTGATAAAGAACAACTGCTGTTGAGCTACTGACTGAACATGTGACAGTTAACGTAATGGGTAAAGATTAGTTTCCAGTTTGAAACTGGTCAGCAAAAGCAAATAAACTTGGGATATATATCAGAAGTGGACAACTGAGTTTAGTGTTTAAACTTAAAATTAGCACGTTGTGTCTAAAAAAGTTTTGCCAAAATGAAGTTACACACATATCTAGTTTTTTGCTTTAGTTTGACCCTTTTCAACTCTTTTTACAACGTCAGTGAGCTGCGTCAAGTTCCTCGTGTCATCAATGGCCAGCAAAGCGATCCATCCAAATGGCGTTACATGGGCGCACTTTACCGTAAACACTTTGATGATGTTGAACAGGAGGAAACGCTCTCCTTTTTCTGTGGTTCTGTGGTCTGGAACGAAAACTACATTCTCTCGGCAGCTCATTGTTTTCAGTAAGTATAATATAAAATAAAAAATGAGTTTTACAAATAAATTTAAAACAATTTTTGCAGTAACTTCATTAAATCGCCAAGTGATGTTCGCGTTTACCTTGGTCATGCAGATAGGAGCTTTCTAATTGACGACTTTCTTTTTGAAGTAGATGAGGTAAAAGTTGCTTTTTAAATACTTTCAATACTTATACAAATATTATTTGTAGATTATTGTTCATGAAGATTACAACGATCTGACGGTGAGGGTTAAACTATTCATAATAGCGTTCATTTATGATATAATTTGATTTTTGTAGGTCACCAATGACATTGCTCTCCTTCGTCTCGCTAGTCCAATTGACTTTTCTCTTTCGGGTGACAAAATCACTCCTGTTCCACGACCTGAATCTCTTCATCGACTTTGCCGCTCTCGGTGCCGGGTAATTGGCTGGGGTTCAACAGGTGTGAACACTAAAAGTGTGCTGAAGTTACGTGAAGCGGTCGTCTTTGCGGAGAGCTGCGATCCTCATTGCGCCAGTGGATTCGGAAAGATTCAGGCAGGTGATCATCTTGTTGAAAAGGATGCGTGTGGCGGAGATTCGGGATCAGGACTGATGTGCCCTTTAGAAGAGGATCCTCAACGATACAGTCTTGTCGGACTCACTAGTTACGGCGATAACTGCTCCGAAGGCATAACTAACTGGGGAACTTACACATTTGTTGAGCACTATCTAGATTGGATTGCCCTGCAAACTGGAGAACCGGTTGTAAAGGTGACCAAAAGTTTCACTGAAGTTTACCCTGCGCAAAGTCCAGTGAAGTCCATTTTCCATTTCAGCCAGCCCCTTTTGCCAGAGACAATGTTTGTAGTACACTTTCACTTGTTGGCCTTCTTTGTGCTTTTTGTGTCCATTTTCATTTTTGCCATTGTTTTAGTTAAGTATTGGCAGCTGACAAGCCACAAACAGTTTCAAGCAGACTACATTTCTATGTAAATGCTAAAAACACTCTGCTTGGTAACAAGAAAGTAATCTTTTTAAATCTATTACTACAATTCTCATTTACAGTGTCACTAAAGCTGGCCATCTTTCAAATAAAACATAATCAGCTCAGTTGTTTCTGCGCTCTTGGCTTGTTTCGCTGTCTTGTTGAGCAGTGTAAAATTTCAAGAAATTGGCACTCAACACTTGTTAAAAAGTTACCCTGCTATAGAAACAAATGTCCAGTAAATGGAGTCATTGTTGAGTGATACTTTGCTACTACATTGTCACTGATTAATGGTCATGTCAGTGTGCAGTGTACGGAACTGTGTTAAAGGACTTGGAGAAGGCGGAGAGGGCAAGGATTGGTGCTGATTTATTGGTAGAAAGCAAAATCAGGCGATTTTTGTTTGTCATCAAAGCAAATTGTGGGCAAAAATAGCAACATCAAGTGCACTAGACTGATAAGTGAAAAGTGGTCAGGGGTTGGGGAAAGTCTACTTTTGCCTGTTGCCTTGTCATGATCACGTACGCCATAACTCCAGAGTCACCTAAAGTTCAAAATTGATTGATTTCTTGAGCGACAAGAAGTGTGTCTCCTGGCTACAAGATGTCGCTCTCTTCAGACACAATGTTCATTTCTCGCAGCAACAACCTTGCGCCCGTTGTGGCTATATTTAGGAAATAAGTAAGTTTCATTAAAAATCCATTTATTGCCGTCTTATGTTTTTCACTAGTAAGTCAGTGTGCAGTCCTCTGTTCTTCATTTCATTACGCTCATCCACTGACAGACGGATGCAGGAAGGGAAAGTTGCTTTCAGTTTTGCGCCAACAGGTGCAACAGCAAAAATAGAAAGTGCAATGAATTACGAGAATTAGAAACTGAGGGTTGAGAAATTGTCCGACAGGGTGCAAATCTTTGTGTCATGTTGTGTCTGGAAGTGTGACGTCATTGACGCGTAAGTACTGAGTAACTGCAAATTAACAAGATGCCCACTGCTCTTCAATCGCTTTCTACTAAACCAAGAAACTTCTGCACTTAATTCCTACTTTCACCAGACAAGTACTAAAAGTCAACTTGCATAATTAATTTGTATTTCATTAACAAAATGTTATTTTTGTATTCTTGAAGCCAACATACAATTCTTGTAGAGTTACTGATAATTATATTTTATAAAACAAGTGTACAAAAAATCTTAAGAATCTCAGATTTTTAATTGCAAAAATTTTTCTAATAAAATTACATTAAAAATTGTTCTAAAGATTCTTGTGTTATCTAAAAATTTAAATAAACATGTACAATTTTAAATGTTACAAGGGCGTGAGTGTCGCTTCGCGCCACAAACCACCGTTTCATTTTAGCGTTTATTTTTGTTTATCAGGTTGTTAAGCATTGACTGATGTCATTGGTTGATCGGCATCGACCCACGGGCTCGGGACACAACTCGCAAGCTCGTTGTGCCCGAGCCGTCGGTGCCGATCAACCAAATGACACCACCTTCAACATTTGGGTTTTGGTTGGTTAGTTTGTAAAAATTTTTGTTTAGTGTCATTTGGAAAATCCTCATAAAAAATACTTTTAGTAGTTCAGTCAAATCAAATTTAACATCAATAGATAGGTGATTAGCGTCGTTTTTAAAATTAAACCGCGTCATAATATTATGAAAGATGTAATTTATAGAAACCATAAATAAAAACACAAAAAATATTAGAACTTAAATAGGGATTTGTAAAAAATTAAACTGGTCTAAATAATTCTTCCGTAAGTCAAATCAACCTAAATTGAAGCCAATAGATAGGTAATACTTAGCATTGTTTTCAAGTAAAACAATGGTTTGATATCATGAAAGATGTAATTTATAGAATCATAAATGTAAATGCGGAAAATCATATGGAATTGTATAGAATTTTTTATTTTAATTGTTTATCTTTCAGGATACATTGGATCTAATAATCTGTGCAATTATTTCAAAATTTACCAAAATTAATACAGTTTCTTGTATGCAATAGATTAATTGTTTTTTTAGTTTTTTTAATTTTTTACCTTTGATAATGATTATTGCAATATCAGATTGAACTATTTATTTATAATCTGGTAGATTATTCTTCAAAAAGTTTGCACTAGGAAATTACTAATCATAAATCTAATGCAACATGATAAACATGTGTTAAAATTACTTATAATGTTTATTCTAAATCATTTGGTTAACGCGCTGAAATAGTATTGATTTTGAATAAAGAATAATTAGCAATAACCGCATCAAAACTTTACTACTGATATTTTTGAGTCAAAACAACATCCGTAGATTTAGATCAAGTGTACTAGGATTAGAAATTAGAAAAATGCAGGTGATCAATCTGATGTCTTGAAATTCACATTTACTTGTTTAGTTTGGAAGATTGATCTTTTATCGTTAAAGTTTACATGTTAAATTGAATACGAGTAAAAGCTTATATTTTTAATAAAGCTTACATATTAATTAAAAGCTTTTTTAACAAATGCACACATTCCTCTTTAGAAATACTGATGCCTTTGAACTTAGAAAAGATAGTCAAGTTAAGATCTAATATCACTTCTAGTATTGTATGAACCATAATGTGTCTGACAGTTTTATTTATGTTAAATTAGAAGTAAAAAGAGAGATTTCCTTTTCTAAGAGGGAAATGTCCTTTTTTGATAGGCATAAAAACTGTTTTGTTTGTACTTTTTTCTGCAGGTACCAGCGATCTTAATAATTTCTTGCAATTCACTTTTACAACCAATTAAAGGTTATTCTCAGTTCTCTTTATGTCAATCACTTAGATTTTTTTACATTTGTTTTTATTCAGTATTTTTTTACTCTTTCAATTTGTTTATTGCGTTTCTAGGATTGACTATTTGGACTGTTATAATCTGGTGCACAATTAATATTCAAAAAGTGTTGACCAGGAAATTTACTATCACAGAAAGTTATCTAATGCTAATGCAAAATGATTAAAATGTGTTTTAAAAATTATTATAACGTTTTTATTTAAAATTTGGAATAAACGTGCTATTTTAGAGTTAAAAACACTTTTTGATAAAATGAAATAAGTTGGCAATATCCAGAGCAATCACTAATCTTATTTACTACTCTTTTTTGTGTAGTTTCTCCTTCCAGTAGATAAGATCCCAATGTGCCTACTAGGCACATCATTAGCTAACATATAATATAATGCAGACGATGATAATACTCCGATTGTGTTGTTGTGAAAATTTGCACTTTTATCCAATTGCATTTTAGTTTATCATAAAGTGCAATTTTTCACTCGCGCTTGAAGAAACATGGTCACATTGAGTTTTGAATAAACGAATAAAAAATACTCATGTAAAAAATGCTTGTACTTTACTTGAAAATATTTTTGAAGCAGAGAAGCACCAGCACCGCTCAGAGTTTAGACAAGTAGTACTTATTGGGGTTGAAATAGAAAAATAGCAGTGAGTCAGTTGATGTCATAAATATCACATTTCTTTATACTGTTTGGACACGTGCATTGATCTTTTATCAGTTTTAAAGTTTAATGTTTAAACTTGAATACAGTAAGCCAAGCTTTATTTATTTCAATAGCAGCTTCTCCCTCACACACAAATTCACAACAAACGCTTTTGTCTCAATATGCATCACATTTCCTCTTTGTCTCAGAAAATGATGCCTTTGCTCAACTTTAAAAAAGATATGTCAAGTAATAATGATCTGAATGACTGCGCTCCTATGGATTGGAGTGAAACACCAATTTTACATGAAACACTGTTTGCTCAATCTGGTTCTTTTATTAACAATGATTCGACATTTTCAAACTGTTGTGAAAACATTAGCGTCGTAACTGGTTCACAAAATGAATTTACACCAACTGAAATGTCTTTGATACACCAATATGCAGTTGAAAATTTTTCATTTTCTTCAAATAAACACGTTTTACCAGACATTTCAACAACTAACTCAATCAACTGCCAACTTCAAATGGTCCTTCAAGATATTGAAAATATTTTACAGTTAAGCAAAACTTTTATCAACACCAAGAAAAGTAATGTTGAACAGTATTTAGAAGTGATTGACAAACTTTTGATTTTTCTGGACAAAACCAGCTACAACTATCTGTTGTCAAAAGAATCGCTTGAAAAAGCACAAGAATATAAACTGAATTTGGAAAAGTTGGCTTTTGAACTGGTCAAAAGTTTGAACTGAGCTTTACAAACTAAATTTGACCCTCAATTTTAGTGGCAACATTTTATTTTTCTATTTTTTTGTAAAACTGTTAATAAAGACATAATTATTCAACAAAGCTTTTTAATATGATTTCAAGTTGGTTTTTCAGTAATAAAAATATTTTAAGATTACAAACTTGTGATAAACCTCAAATTCAGATATTTCCAGTTAAATGTATATGATCACAAAAACTCATGTGAGCAGTTGTCAAACTTCAAAGTGCATAATGTACTCTGTTTCGCATTTTCATCCTTGTGACTGAATGACTGACTGACTCATCACCAGTGAAAGCGAGCCATCCACATGATCAGAAAGTGTGTGACCATTTGCAAGTGACAGTCACGTGTTTTCATTGATGCAATTTCTTTCTTTTGTGCACTTCATTACACTTCTTCTGTTATTCAGCGTTATTCAAACAATTTTATTGTATACTAAAAAATAGTAGCAGTATAGTGCACCTCAGCATGATGCTTATCAAGTGAAATAATTAGTTATTTAGTTTTGTGATGCCACATCCTGTCAATGTTGTTTTTTTGACAGTATTGTTGATAAACATAATTTAAACAGAAACCATATTATCTATAATTTGTTTTTATTTATTTCACAATTGAACTTTTTTGTTTGTAGACGCCTAAATCGGCATAATAAAATACTGCCTCAAAGGCAGATTTTTGAAAGTAGGGTAGTATCGGCTTTTTCTTATTTTTTCTTTTACTGCATTTTTACAACTTAACTTTTTGCAAGTGACTGCCTAAGTTCAAGTTTAAAACATCAAAAATTTTCGAAAATTAAGAAGAAAAATAAGAATCACGTGACAGTGGTAACTAAATGTGGCAATGAATTAAAATTAAAAATTGACAACTGAAAGTCAGTGATCGCATCTTCTGTGTTGCAGGAGCATCAGAGTAAGTAGAAAACGTGGATTGAAACATTGTTGAGTTTTAATACTACTAGAACAATCACCGTTTTTATCCTCTTTTATCCAGTACATTGGCCAATTTAGATGTCCCCTGCAGCCATGCACACAAATTCACTATTGTAAACCAAAGGCAGTTGTCAACTGAAATTCATCCGTTTTTTAAATGGTTTGATGTGCTGATATTACAAATAGTGAAAAACAAAATGGGCAATAAAACAGAACTTTGACTTGATTTTATTACATCCACAGCAAATTTTTTTCAGTATAAATAAAAATAGTTCAACTTTGAGTTTAAATTATCAAAATTTCTAATGAAAAACATTGACTTTTGACCAGTATTTTCTTTTTGTTTGTAAAAAGTAAATAACTTTTACACTGCTATTGATAACTGTAAATCAACTGAAATTACAAAAAACTTTTTGTAAAAATATTTTAAAATAAAACTTGTAACTTTTATGTAATTACAAAAAATTGCATACAAAAAACGCTTTGATACTATTGACACAAAGTTTTTCAATTACTAAATTGTATAGCTTTTTCCGTTTTTCAATTGTCGTAACACTGTTCGTTTTTTTATCAATCAGTGTATGGGTAATTTGTTTGTTTGTCACATTCAATTGATAGAAACGAATGTTTTTTGCCACCTATCTTTTATTTTGCATTTGTAATTGATGTTACACATTTGCAATGTATTTGCCTGTTTGTTTTTGTATCCGCTACTGGTATTGATTATCTCAGCATTGTTAGAAGTGCAGTAGGACAGATTGTGAGAGTTTAGCACATACAAAAAAAATGTTTTTATTTTGTACATTATGTACAGCTGTCTGCAGTCTAGCAGAGTGAAGATAAGTGTGCACTACAATTGCCAGAGATTTACAATTTACAAAAACAACACTAACACTGTTTTGATATTAAGTAAAAAGATCAAGGATTCTATTATGAAGCGAGCACATCCCAAGCACAGGAACATCTACAGTTTGTCTGAAAAGATAACATTAGCCAATGGCATCGATAATCGTTGTGAGCTTTTTTCATTGCGTGTTTCCTTCAATGTCAACTAGCTCATCAAGTAACAGCCTGTAGCACACCTCTACTGCACACCCTCCTCAGGGGTGGGCAAACTTAGTGAACTGGAAGGGAAAGCTGGCCAGCTGACGACAAAGTCAGTGCCGTGTTGCATCAGCCGAATCATCAGTGGAGCACTTCAGCACAACTTCAGCTGGCAAGCACCCGTCACTGCCGGTGCATATCATTGCGGCACTTTGTTTGTGCCGTCTCGGCAGATGATGATAGTACACAGACACACACAGGCACACAAACTACCGCTCTCAGTAATTAGTAAAACTTCGAGCTAGCAGTGGGACACAACGGCAGCACTACCACCTCACGACGACTTTTGCCTGCCGGCGATTAGTGCCATTAGGGGTAGACCATTATTACCTTTGGCAATTCTGAACTCTGCATGAAACTCTGAGTCTTTCAAAGATCATTGACTAATAGTTGCTTCTATTACATTATGAGAGTCAACACTCAATGACCGACAAAAGAAAAAAGCACGCACTTTCAATGGAAAACATTAATTTGGAAAACAAAACTTTCTGTAGTTGTAGTAGTCTGCACAATCAGTTGAGGAAATACGAGTACCGGCAAAAAAAACTGGCTGATGCAACAAATGCACAACTGTTACTAGAGTTGTAAACCAAAACCGACGTCACAGTGGTGCGAAACCTAATGTTTTTGTGAACTTGTTAGCTACGGTAGCACTAACTGCACAGGACATCCGTGAATCAAGTAAAAAGGCTATTCTTGTTATAATTTGATAAGAAAACAGGGATATCAACAAAGTAGAAGAAAACGAAAACTGACCGTATGATGATAGGTTATTCAGTGTAGAAGTACTCATGTTAGCTTGGAAGTATACAAAGAAACAAAAAAATAAAATTGTAGCTCAAAATTAAACTTGATGAAATTGCAAGTAAATTGATTTAATGGTTAATAAAAACACAAAGTAATTATTATTAAAGTACTTTTAACAATAATGGTTTTTAAATTAGATTTGAAATGTTGTTTTATAAAAATAATATTAAAAATTATTTTAGATTTAAATAAAAGTATTAAGTAATTTGTGTTATAATTTGTTATTATTTTCTTTGTATTTATTTAGTTTGAACTTGGATGCAATTAAATTAAATTAAAGCTATTTAATTTTGTCCCACTTGGCATTATTAATAATCCAAAACTGGGTGCATCTTAATTAATACGTCACTTTCTTTTGACAATGTTTCATTACAGTTTCTTTGTAAAAAAACAGAAGCCTTTTATAGTTTATTTTTCTTAATTAACTTTAATTAATAACCTTATATTTAATTTATTTAATGCACCCACAACAACCAAGTTAAGAAATTGAAAAAATAAGAAAAATGAAAAGTTGGCATTTGATGTAAATAAAAAGTTAAGCTTACACCAAAAACGAAGTTTATTATCTTTTAATGTATTTTTTCACTGTTTTGCAGGCAATGTGTTTTTTGACTAAATCTGACGGTAATGTAATTAGAAGTTAAATTAACTCTCTTTATCTTGTGATTTATGGGCACGTGTAAAATGTTTTCAAAAACAAGTACATAAATTACTGTTTAGCAAGTTTTAAATTTTTATCGAAAACAGTACTGACTGTTAGTAACACTTTTTAGTGTTTGTTTTCCTTTTTTGTCATTTTAAAACGTTGAAGCTTTTCAGTTAAACCTTAAAATGTCAAAACTAAGTTTAAGAAACACACTGCATTGATTTCAGTTGTCATAATTGCAGGGTAAACTTAAAAAGAGATCTAATTTAGTTTCAGAAAGTATCACCACCGGTTGAAACTTGATGTTTCTTCCAAAGCATTTTATCAATTAGCTTGGTCGTTTTTGGCGGCAAAAGAGGAGGCACACAGACACAAATCGTGATCGTCATTTGAGCTGTTTAGAGAGCGTTCTTTTGAAATACATACAGACATGATGGTCGTTCGGTTCGTCTGACTGAATCTTCAGCACAAGCATAGAGAGAAAGAGAGGGAGAGGGAGGGAAAAGGGAGAGAGAAGGCACTGCAAACTGTTGATGATCGATGCCGTGCATGTTCACAGAAAGCGACAAACAGTGCAGTGAAGGTATAAAAGCAGCACTGAGTACTATTGTCCGGCCAATCGCTCTCGTCCTCTCCAAGCACGAGCAAGCAGTTTTTTCCACTTTCCCGCTCTCTCACTTCCGCCGCCACCATTTCCCGGTCACCGTCCGCCGTACGTGTCCTAGTACCAGCTACCCCTATGTCTCGCATCGAAAGCACCACTTCAAACGTCCCAATGCCTTGCATCCTCGCCACTGCTTCTGCCACTAAATCTGCCCTTGATCCTTGGTTCTCTTGGTCTGAATGGAATGAACTTGATAGTAGTCCACCTGGACACGATATAGACTGATAACTACTGATAACTACGCTTTGCGTCCACCAAAGTGCACCACCACAAAAGTTCCCACGACGAACAAGTGCACTCCACTTACACCTATGCTATATCTATAATATTTTATATCCACTTAATCCCATATTCGCATATTATCAGTTTTAGTTATAGTTCACAGCTTCAAGTTAGTCCATTCATTCCATTGGAATACGGCTTTTTTGAAAATTCGGCAATTTATAACGTAAGTACATTTTTAAATAAACTTTGATTAAAATTTACAATAGTAAAACTTACAAAATGCAGTTTTGTTTTAGTTTTGAGTTAATTTAAAGTTTTTGAGTAGTAAATTAAGCCAATTTGTACTCAAAGTTTTTTATTGAATAACCATGTTTTTGTTTTTAAATGTCAGTGTTTAACTGATTTATTAATAAATTGATTTTTTGCAATAGTAAATCAAATCAAATGTTTGATAAAAGTTTTTTATCTTTGATTTGTAGGTTAAGGCTAAGTCTTCAATACAGATGAGTTTTTGGTAGTTCAGTAAGTTAGCGAACGGCAGTGCATTTGTCTGATCAACTAACAATTGGTGCACTTGATTAAATTAAAACAGCGTACATCATCTGCTTGAACACATGTTTTTTGCTTGAGTGGAACACAGATGCACTTACATTTTTCAATAGACACATCGTGATGCTCAATCAATTGATTTGATCGCCTTTATCTAATTACAATGGGTTCGAGCAATTTAATTGTGCCTTCCGTTTAAAACAAATTAATGTTTAGTTGTGTAAACATCTATTGTTTTATTAGAAAATTAAATTTATATGATTGTTGGCAGATTTAGCATTGAGCTTGAAGCGATAAATCACTTTAATGTGTCAGTTAAGTTAATAAATTTTTAAACATTTTTTAAAGGCATTAATAATTAACTTTGTTAAATGTAGAGGGCATCACTAGACATTTTAAAAATTATTTTGAAAAAATATCACAAAGCTAAGTTAAAACTAAGAAGTGTATTTAATAAAATGAAAATGCTTAAAAATATAAGTTAATTGCAAAGAATATAATAATCTAAAGTTTGCTTGTATTGTTAGCTTTTAGTAAGTCACTTTAATGCATTAAAATTCTCATTTTTTGCTTTTTATCTCTGACTAAAGTGCAGAATCATTAATGATAAGAGTCTAGGCTATTTGTTCTGCCACTGAGTTGTTCCTACTGCTAAATGGGAAAGTAAATGATTTAATTGTTGAGTAAAAGGCAATAGAGCTAGAAAAGTAATGGCATCTGCAGAGAAGCAAACAAATTGCTCGACGAATTAGCATCACTAATGTGAATAAGGATGTGCACTTCAATGCATCTCAATACTTTTGGAAGAGTCCAATTGTACAGAGTGAAACAAATTATGTAATAAAAACTACCCTGTAGTTTTAAACTAATTACATAAAAACTTCAATTAAATGAGTCATTCAATCTAGATATCTTGCTATTAAGGAACTTTTTAAGAAAATTTTCCACTTCATTGAACTACATACTTAAATAATATTTTTGTACTAAAAATAATCAGTGTTACATTTTTACGGTTTTATCGCAGCATTTGTAAGTTAAATGAAATATTTACTTAATATCTTTCAAAGTGTAAATGTAAAGACAGATAAGTATCAATGGAATAAAGCTCATTCAAACGGTTTGATTTTTTGCCTGGTCGCCACTTATTCAGTTTATCGTTTAAGGAGACTTTCCTTCTCTTTTTATATTTGCAGTAAATTAATTCTACAATCAGCTTCAACAGTTTAACCACATAACCACTGCCAAACTATTTTCTCTCTGTTTACTTCAGATTTTAGTTTGTTTGTAATGCGGCAAGGAGAAAGACCCTGGCAAGCATGCTAGCTATAGCAGTCACTACCACTGGCCACTCTTTTTATCGGCCATTCAAATCTCCGGCGATTAATCACCACATTGACGAGGTTTGCCTTTGCGTCAGGCTTTCCTATCCTTGAGATGATGTGTCGTATGATTGGTAAACATCATCTGAGGATGCTTTAGAGCAGGCGCTTTTTTGGAAACACTCTCGGGGGAACGGAGATGGACAGTGGAGAGAGAGAAAGGAAAGAACCAAAACTTGCCTGAAATCCTCTCAGAGCATCACTCTTGTGACCCATCTCGAGAAGAAATCCAAAACCGCAGTATCTGATTATCAAACCCGTGCTTTGCTGAAACAGAACGCTATCATTTTGGAACGTTTTCAAAAAAATACATTTTCAAACAGCAATTGCAGCAACAAAAAAAGAAAAACACACAAATTTATCTCACTTATCTTCTGTACCGTTTCTAGCATACAAATCGGATGACTCTAGCGAGTGGCAGTGCACTGGCCTATCGGCGTTTTCATTTGCGAGTGACTTATCTCGTACTGTTAATTAGTTTTTGGTGTTTGATTGGGACAAATTGAGTGTGTATGTTGCAGAAGCTGATGTTGAGAAGTGATGAAAAAGAAAAGTGAGTTAAACTGTAGGGTTGCACAAGGAAAGTGGGTGGAGTTGTAGTGTGTGAATGCAAGTATGTGTGCAAGCAGTCATCCAGTGCACAAAAAGAGCTGTATTGATTCAATTGATGCAATCGAAAGGCAAGATTTGATTTTGAAAAAGAATGCTATCCCCATCTTTGCAACCAAAATTGCCTTTATCTTCAATTTGAAGTCCTCTTTTATCAACTCTACCCCTGACAATAGGTACTCCCACTTTAATCTACAATGACAATTATCATCTTTTCTTTATGTTACTTTTCAACATTTCTACATTTTTGTGCCAATTTTTCTCTTTTCTCGTTGTTTCTATGCATTTTTGCTGCCAATTGGCAGCTGAAAGCACGTCTGATCGCTGTTGTCAATGGCCAAACAGACATTTAAGTGTATCTGGTCAACGGCTGATTAGATTATCATTATTTTTACTAAGTTTGGGATTTTTGCTTTTTCAACACTATCCAAGTTTATAGAGTCATTTTCTAGCATGATTCGCACTTTAGGTTTAAAGTTTTTTTCTACAAGTGTTCAATTAGCTATTTGACCCTGAATTTGTTTACAATGAGCAGTACTCTTTCTAAGCAGATCTTAGTTGACTTTTTCACTTTTAACGTTTTTTTAACTTCCAGTGTTTTCTTTAGTATCTTTCTTACTTTGGACCTTTCAACGCCAATAAAACGACTCCACTAATTATATTAAAACTTTGTAACAAGTTAACAGTGCTAAAAACCAATTCGGCAACAAGCAATTTTCTTGTTATCAAATGAGAAATTAGTTTAGAAATTAGAAAACGGTATATACTTTGCTATAAATAGAGGGACGACAAACAACGAGACGATGATGAGTCGCTGCGGTTGCTGTCACCGACGCTACCACTGCTGCGGCTTCTGCTGCAATGGCGTGATCCGATCGGTCGACCGAGCCAAGAGAAATGGCCAGATAACATTAGGTCCTGTTACCAGGGAGTAGCAAGTGTTGTTTGTTTCAGGCGCAGATCAGAAACGCTTTTTGGATACTGAAAAAACGGTGAACCGAATTTAGACTTGCTGACAAATCGTGTGCACCCTTGCGTGTGAGCTAATGTGCGGTTAAGTAAAGTTTATTGAATGCGTGTGTGTTTGGGTTTTTTAGATCATTTTTTCAAGCGTTTTTAATCGGTACCAGCATTAGTTTGTTTTGTGGCAAAGCACTTCAGTGGCCACTTACCTACTCGACCTATCGGTGCTTGCCCTCCCCTGGTGCCGCAGGAGTGCTCTGCACTTGTCAATGACAGTCTAAAGTGCCCTCAGGGGTTTTCGACAAACCATCTGATGATTCTTTTTTTGAAATTCAGTTGCAGTTGAACGTTCTCCAAACGTTCCACCTGAACTTAGAGGCTTCACTGTGAGGCGCCAAGAGCAGTGTCGGTGTTCGAGAGGCGAGCTGATGATTAATAGGCTGTTGATTAGAAAGTGCCTGCAGTTGAGAGACACTGAGTGGCATCGGATCATCAGTTAGGCATGAGGGTGCTCATACAGTGACGCCATCGTTTCGCCAACGTTCACTTTGATTGATGGTGCTAGCAAGGGTTCTCAAAGAGCTGCCATTATTTGCTGATTAAGGAAATTAATATGCCACCGATGCTACGTGCCGTCCTCAAAGTGAGCAGTCCCAAGTGGGCTCATGTCAATGTCAGGAGAATGTCACCGGTACGGCAGTTCTGCTCACCATCGACAGGTCAATCACGGTGGCACTGTTTGCGGCCAGCGGCTGTCACTGTGCCATTGGACCTGCCATGCTCGACGGTCCTCTCTTGTAAGTTGGCCAAGTGACTCGCCGCCCTTATCGATGGCTGATAGCGGTCAGCCTCCTGCTTTGCTTGGCAGAGGCTTTCCTCAGTGGCAATGCAGTAGTCTGCAGCTGATAATCAGTCGCTTTGCTTGTTTTCTCTCTCGTGTAAGGCAAATGTCCGAGGCATGTTTCCCCTAATGTTGTTGTCTGCTTTCGTGCCAACTCAGTTTGCAGTGTCACCAAGGATGATGCTCATGGCAGTGCACTGATAAACTGTCCAACATTTTTCAGCGACTAACATTGTAGTACAAGTGCTGTACAAGTCTACTTGGCTAGTCTAGTCCATCGGCTGTATTGAACAATCGAATCTTTACTGGCATTTGGAGGCTTACAAAGCAAAAAACAGTGCAGTCCACAGTGATTGTGCACGTACACAGTTTTTGAAGCATTACAGAAATAGTTTATTTGCTGAAATGCAGTGAGGTGGTAGATGGTAGAGGGAAAGATGCACTGAACTTCGCCAGAAAGAAGTGATCTATCCCCTACAGCAGTAATGACCTCCCCACTTGTTTTGCCATTTCCTGCACAAACACACATACAGCATCTTTCTTTTACAAGCCTTTTCTTCTTGGCACCTTAACTTGGCACCAGCACCCGTTTGTTTTGCCTGCCCAGTGGCAGCGGCGCAAAACACCAAAACTGTGCTGGCAGTGCTGCGCCGAAATGGCGCCACATTGAGCCTTGAACACAACCACAAGTGTGCTGAAAAGGCGCATAGAAGAAGAAGACATCATCAGTTTTTCTGGGCAAGTGTAGTGCAAAGAAACACTGAGACACTGTTTGGGGAAGACACCTCAAGGTTGAGAGAAAGCAAGCTACCTTCGACAGGCATTTCTCACAGGGCAAAATGGTCACAAACATTAGCACCAGCAGCAACAATATTATTGAACTGCAAGGTCAGCTGAGGCATCAGTCACACGGAAAAAGATGAAAACAGTTTGAGTCATTGGTGAACACTGCACGAGGCGTCAGTCCAGGGAGATCCCTTCCTGAGCTTTCCTTCTTTTTCTCTTATTGAGAGCTGTTCCCCCTCTTCCGATCCCCTCACGTCCCCCCAATTTTTTTGTGGGTGGCACGACTCTTCTGATTAGTTTGAAACCAGGCAAAAGATCAACTGGTGTGTGTGCCTACATTGTGACCACTGAAAGAGAGAGAGAGAGAGAGAGAGAGAGAGAGAGAGAGAGGAGAGAGAGAGAGAGAGAGAGAGAGAGAGAGAGAGAGAGAGAGAGAGAGAGAGAGGGGAAACGATTTGGTGGCCACGACCACTGATTGCTTTGATGCAGCTCGAAGCAGATCACACATACGCAGTGCATAGCACTACAGCCATCCTAAAGGAGCAACACTGCAATATTTAATCGGGCGATATCGTCACATTTGAAAGAGAGTGAGAGAGAAGTGAAGTGAATGATGAGTGTGATTGCAAAGTCTCTCTCTGTTTGTTGCATCTCTGGCAATGACGTACGCATCCAGTCGCCATTGCACCGGTCGGACACACATCCGACGGGGTCGAGCACATCATGCACCCCAAAATACACATACACATACGACGTATGAGTTGCATTTGATTTGATCAGCGCGCTTGTGATGCGGCAGTGCTGCATCATTAGTAACGATCATCACCACTGACAGCTGCTATATAAGAAAGGCACAGCCACTGGACAGCGGCACTCCATATCACTTCACACACTCCACTGACGACGACAGGTCTTTAAAGCAGACAACAAACCACCAAGTGCAAACATTGATTTTCTTGTGTGTATTTACTGTTTCTTTTCGATTTCACTTCAACTCCAAACACTGACTACCCACTACTGCCACTGCCGACTTCAGCTTGAATCACTTTATCCACCGATTTGTATACCACCGACTTGCAAACACCACTGTTGATGTAAGTCATCTGCAAGTTTTGCGAGACGTTATTCAATATATATTTATTAATTAAGTTCAATTAAATCGCTATGGCGGCAGGTGTCTGTATGCACTAGATTTGATTTAGTTTCAATATCGTTTCTAGTTGTCAATGTTATATTACTCTATTTTGTGTGTGTGTGTGTGTGGTGTGTTTGGTGTGTATCAGCAGGCAGTGTTGTTGAGCATATACCGTCTCTCCAGATGTCGTCAGCCTCTTTAGTATGTGATTTTCGCATTCAGTGCCAGTTCCTCAGTTAAGCACAAATCTTGGGTCTCGACGAACATCGTAGTGGGCAGGAATCGTCGACTGCGGCGCCGGCAGCTTTTTCATTTCACTTGCCAATGAGGTGAAGATATGTTGCTGTTGTGTTTCAAGAAAAGAACATATATCCAGTTTATGTATTAGGTAATTGCAGTAACAGAAACGTGTTAAGTTAAAAAAATAGAGTGACTAGTCTGACTAAAGAATAAGAAGGCAAATATTCAATTTGAATGCAGATGGGCAGACGAGGCGAACGAGGCAGATGGCGAGTCACCGAGAGCAAAGCGAACGAACAGAGAATTGCCACTTTTTTTATTTAACGTCACCGTTACAGGCGCTAAATGAAGATGACCGAGTAATTTAATTTAGTTTACTCAAACGAAAATTAACTAACGCAAGGGCAAAAATGACACTACTGGTACTACCTTTTTTAGGTGAAGTTGACTTTTAGGAGAAAAAGTAGAATGTTTTAAATTTGAATAATTTAAAGTAAAGGCGTCTTTAGGTTTGCGGCAAGCATATAACGTTCGTGTAATATAACGTCATTTAAATTGCTAAATAGTAGTCTGCTGATGCTGTTGCCTACACTGCGAACCTTCTTATGCTTAGGCTCCCATAAGCTTGCAGCTGGCCGTTCGGCGCAGTGCCGGCAATTGAAGCGAATGTACCTTTTCCAAGTTGGAGCGCATCTCCTCGATCTCATGCACCATGTTCAGCGCCCGACGGTTTGACTCGGAGAGGTTCTCATTCACGTCCGAGTACTGGCGCTGGGAGGCTTCCAGCTCAAGCGAAATGTCCTGAAAAGAAGTTTATTTTAGTGCAAATTGCAAACCTAAATAGAACAAAAAGCTCACTGAGACTTGTTTTGCTTGTTTGCGCAGCTGCTTCTGCAGATTCTGAATCTGTCTGTCCTGATCTTCAATGGCAAGCATCAGGTCTGCCACCTCCTGGTTGATTTTGCCCTTTGCATAGGTGCTCTCGTGCTGTACCTTATCGCTGGCATTGGCAAAGTCGCACTTTAGATTCTCCACTTCAGACTGCAGCTCGCGACTGGAATGAATTTTAAAAGAGAAAAAAGGATGTTAATGAAAATGTTTTCAAACGTTAAAGAAAAAAGCAAAGATTTGTTTTGTTGTTGTTAGTTGTGGTTGTCAAGCTGAGGGAGCAGTCAGCGGTAAAGAATTGTTATGAAAGTGTGTTGTTTCTGGGCAATTGCGTAGGTGGGTGATGCTGAGCACAAGGCGAATCGATTGTCGGCGGCAGAGAGCACGTTCCTTCTCCTGCCTCTCCTTCTCCTGCCTCCCCTTCTCCCTGCCTGACGTCAACACCGTTATGGATTGCTGCACCAAAGTGTGCCAGCAGTATTGGCCAAGTCTGAGGCAATGGTGACTGACGGGGAGAAGAGGAGGAAGAGTGCCGACAGCGCAGTGATACTGCTCTTAAAAGCGCAAAGACGCCATTCAGACGGCAGTTGGGTTGTGGGCAGTGCAGCCGACTGTTTGCAGCAGCAGCAGCAGCGGATAAAGCAGCAAAGCATCTCTTTTTCTAAATCAGTAAACTGCATGTTTTTATTCTCTTTGGTTCGGTTTTTTCCGCGTAAAAACTAATTTTTGCAGATGTGTCATTGACTGTTTTAGTGAGAAAACATTCCAATATTTTTAATCGGAATATTACAATTCATATTGTTTTGTGTTTTATTATTTTCAGTGAGTGAATGAGAGAGAGAGAGAGAGCGAGGAGAAAAAGTAATGATTTGCTTTTCAGTGAAGTTACAATTCGAAACTGAACAGAATGAGAAGAGTGAGCTCACTGCAACTGCAGCAATTTTAGCTAAGCTTTAGCGTCAAAATAAAAGAGGGAAAAGTCAGTTTAGCTAGCTTTTTTCGATGTATTGCAATGTGAAGCACTTGGTCCACTCTGTTAGTGTTCATGTTTGCTGCACTTTGATTAGTCGTCAACTTTAGACTCAAATTGAAAGAAAAGGGGTTATTCCAGTTCTTGCTAATTAGTCTGAAGCTGTTTGTTGACGATGAACAGAGCAGTTTGTGAGGTTGACATAGGTTACTACCGAATTAATTGGCATTTTCTGTCTGTGTTTGAGTGAATGTGCTGCTGGGCAGGCAAATAAGCTGCTGGATAGCCATGCCTACTGCTTAATGCCTTTATTTTGAAGTGAAAAAGTTTTACTGCCGCTTGACTAAAACCCAAATCAACCAAACAACATCAGCATCAGCAACACCATAAAAAATCTGCATATCTGATTTCAAAGTTAGTTTTAAAAACAGATGAAATAGTTTAAAGTTAAAAATTACAACTAACGTCAACGTCAATAATCTGCTGGGCATTAGTCAAACAAAAGTGCATCAATAAGTAATTAGCTGATTTTCGGACAAAATTTCATTAAAATGTGCAAGAAAAATGCAGCACAGAAAAAAAACTTGTTTTTAGATTGAAAAAGGTCTTATTTTTTGTGCCTGTTTTTGGCGGTGCAATTCTTTTCTGTCATGATCTAACTGTCTGTGTAAAAGTGAAAATATTCTAGTGAAAAATAGAGCAGGATAGCAAAAATAAAGTCATTTATCTGGATTGGTAGCAAAAAAGAATTAAAATGATGCAGTGCGACTGAAAGTGAATCAGTTTTTGTGCGGTTAATTATGGGCCGTAGATTACCAAAATGATAATGATAGAGGCAATAGGGAAGTAAAGAAGCTGAATGTGTTAACCGAGCCACTGACAGCTTGTTTAGAAAAACGAGACTAGAGATAAATTAGAGAGAGAGAGAGAGTGAGAGAGAGAGAGAGTTCTACTTATCAAAAGAAAGAGAGTGAAAGAAGAGAAAGTGCAAGAGAGAAGCAGAAGCTGGCGAGAGTAAGGCTTTGTCAGTTTGTGTGTTGTGGTTCGGTGCAATTTGGGAGGAGGTGGTAGTGGTGCTGGCAGTCCGCAGAGAGTGCCTGTCCCTCAGACAGGGACCATTGTCTTAAGCAAGCTAGTTGGGTAGAGGTCATGTGCGACACTGCGCATCGAGTTGCGGTACCATCGCTCCATCCAGAAGTCCTTTCGAGGACCGCTCTCATCGCCGGAGGCCGTTCCGTTGACGAGACTGCTCTCGAAGCTGTTGTACAGTGACTCGGGTCGAGTGCTGCGCACGCTTCGGCGGCTGGCGCTGCGTCGCAGGCGAGACTCTTCAATCTCCGAGTTGACCCGATCCAGGGCGCGAGAGCTGGTGTAGGTGTCGAAGCTGGGCGAGTGGGCCAGCTTGCGGTCGCGGTCCTCGAGGTAGCTGTTCACTCGAGAGGTGGAGATGGAGCGCACCCGTTCACTGGACAGGCCCTCGGTCGCCCGGTCGCTGCGGTCCTTGGCGATGGCCGAGGCGCCGATCAGCTGCGAGTCGGCGAAGGTGGACAGGCCCAGGTCGGGGCGGTCGGAGCGGAATCGAGTGCCCGCCAGGGCTTCGTTGTACTTCCGCTCAATGTCGCCAATCTGCTCGCAGTAGAGCGAGTTGCCGTAGCGGTAGTTGTCGTTGTAGATGTGGTTGTAGGGTCGCTTCCAAACTTTGGGCGCAAACTTGGGGGCCATAGCGGGCTGAACAGGGTAGGAAGGGGACGCTAAGGGGATGCGACGACAACAAGTGCTGCTCTTCCTGCGGTGGCTGGTGCTCGAAGAAGACGGTGGGATGGTGGCGATGAGTGTCGGCGACAGGAGACAGTGCGAGGTGGGCGACAGTTGATAGGCGCAGTGAGGCAAATTCAGCAGCAGTGAGACACCTTCACCGAACGACCGACACTGCACTGAGAGACGATCGACGTCTGTACGTGTGCCAGTCTAAATGGTGGTGGTGCTAAGCTGAGCTCCCACCGCCGTTCGACGTCAACTGGTGGCGCAAGGATGAGCATCAGCACCAGTTGGGAAGGCGTACAGTTCTCTGCACAGGCTAACATTCCTCTTCTCACCTCGATGCCTCTACTCAAATGCACACATTCTCTCTTTCACCACCACACAACACACACACACACCGAACCTAAAGTAGAATCTCAGTGCAGTGAGCACACATCTTGTAAGCACGTGCAGCCTAGAGAAGCGCCGTAAACGTGCGTTTGCTCGCTCGAGAATTTCTCTCTTCTACTTCACTTCTTTTTGCCTCTAGTTTTTGTTGATTTTTGCCGTTCACTGGGTGAAAAAAACTTACGCAGTTGAACACTATGACGGGTGGCAGTTTATTTTTTGTGCAATCACTAATAACTTGTGCAAACATTTCCTAATTACATCACGAGGTCAGTAGGACTTTTAAGGCGCTGACAATTACCGATTCTGTTTACGTTGTAGAACCATTGTAAATGGTGATTTCAATCATTAAATGTTTAAAAAGATATATCAAATAATAATAATAATTGTATATAATTGGCCAAGTATTACTTCTTCTAAATCAAATTACCCCGCTGACCAAAGCTTTTAACTGTCATTGTCGACTTTTTTTCACATTGCAGGCTCAGTGATCAGCTTTGTTCAATTGGTTAGCTCATTGTTGCAAGCCCTTTTTGCCGTTTTTGTTTGTGTTCAGTACGCTTTGCTACTGCAAACCAAAGATAGCAATTTCCGCCAGTCGCTTTGCTCGTCCGAATGCTATCCCATTCTATTTCATTCGCCTTTTCCCCTTTTCCCCTGGTACGACAGCTACCAGCAGAATATTCTGCCACTGTCAGTGAATCTCCGCTCACGCGTCTGTCGTGCCAGCAAATTCTCAGCTTTAGGGGTTAGAAAGTGCCGCCGCTGCCAAAGGATGCACTCCTAGCACATATATTCGACACACCGAGAAAGCTGTTTTCAGTGTGTCTGCAGTGTCACACAATTGAAAAATTTTCGCATAATTAGCCTTTCCTCTAGACTCGAGTACACACTGACTGCGCCTGCTTTCCAATTCTAAACATAACTTCTGCTACCATCAACAACTTTTTGCAGCGGCAGTGCGAAGGCTCATCAGCTTCAACTCAAACATTTAAAAAAAGTCTTTTTACCTCGGCATGAGTTGCCTAGCTCAGAGGAAGAAAGCGGCTACCAGCCACCACTACTGCCGCCTCTCTGGCCATGATCACGGTCTGCTAGATCTCCATCGTCATCATTTGGCTCACTTTTCAGTGGCAAAACAGCCCTCGCTGTGCTTTGTCATTGTCTCGTTTTGGGGTTAAAAGTTTTTTTTGGGGGGGTTTTTTTTTTTTTTTAAAAAAAACCATTTTTTTTTTTTTTTTTTTTTTCCCCAAAAAAATTAAATTTTTTTTTTAGGAAAATTTTAAAAGTTAAAAATTTTTTTTTAAAATTTTTTAATTAAAAATTTAAAAAAAAACCCCCCCCCCCTTTTTAATTTTTTTTTCCAAACCAGGGTTTGGGGGGGGTTTTTTGACTTTTCCCTGGGTTGGGTTTGAGCAAAAAAATTTTTCCCCTTTTTTTGGGTCAAAATTTTTTTTTCCCCCTTTTAAAAAAAACCCCTTTAAAAAAACCCCCCCCCGGGGGTTTTTAAAATTTTAGTTTAAAAAAATTAAAAAAGTTTTTTTATTTACAAAATTTTTTTAAAAATTTTATTTTTTTTTTTTTTTAAAAACCCCCCCCCAAAAAAAAAAAAATTTTTAAAAAAATTTTTTTGGGTTTTTCCCCAAAAACCAAAAAAAAAAATTTTTTTTATTTCCTTGGGGGAAAAAAAAAAAGTGGTTTTTTATTTTTTAAAAAAAAATTTTTTTTTAAAACAAATTTTTCCTTTTGTTTTTGTTTTTTTTTTTTTTTTTAAAAAAAAAAAATCAAAAAAAAATTAAAAATTTTTGTTTTTTAAATTTTTTCGGTTTTTTTTTTTCCCAAAAAAAAATTTTTGGTTTTTAAATTTTTTTTAAAAATTTTTCCTTTTGGGTTTAAAAAATAAAAAAAAAGGGGTTTTTATAAATTTTTAAAAAAAAAAAAACCCTTTTTAAATTTTTTTTTTTAAAAACTTTCAAAAAATTTCTTTAAAACAAATTTTATTTTTAATTTCAAAATGAAAAAATAGGGTTTTTGGCAAGAAAGTTTTCCCTTCGTTTTTTAAAAAGTTGGGTTAAAAGGGCAAAATCTTTTTCCATTTTTTTAAAAAGGGAAAAATTGAAATTTTATAAATTTAAATTAAAAAAAAGGGGTTTTTTAAATTTTTTTATTTTGGAAAACTTTAACCATTTAAATTTTACTTTTTTTTTATTTGTTTTTTAAAAAAATTTTTTTTTTTAAAAAAAAAAAAAAATTTTTTTTCGACGGGGTTTTTATTAAAATGTGGTTTTTAACTTTTTAAAATTTTGGAAAAACCCCCCCCAAAAAAAAGGTTTTTTCCCCCCCCCAAAAACCCCAAATTTTTTATCCCATTTTTTTTCTTTTTTCCTTTGTTTTTAAATTGGGTTTTAAAAAATATTTTTTTTAAAAAAAAAATTTTTTTAATTTTTTTTAAAAATTTTTTTATTTTTAAATTTTTTTTTTGGATTTTTTTCCTCTTTTAAAATTTTAGGTTTTTAAAAACTTTTTTTAAATTTTTTTTCCCCAAAATTTAAAATTTTTTAAACCCCCCCTTTTCCCCCCAAAAAAACCCCCCCAAAATTTTAGGGGGCCCCGGGGCCCCCGGGCCGGAAAAAATTTTTTTTGGGAACCAAAGGGGGCCCAATGGTTGGGGAAATTAAAAAAACCCAATGACCCCCCAAAAAAAAAATTTTTTTTTACTTTTTTAAAAAAAAATGGAAAATTTAAAATTGGGTTTTTTTAAAAAAAAGTTTTTTTTTTAAAACTTTTTTTAAAACATTTTTCCTTTTTCCCACCCCCTTAAAGCAAACCCAATTTTTTAAAAAACCCCCCAGACAAAAATTTTTTCCCCCCTTTTCCCCAAAACGGGGAAAAAAAATTTTTTTTATTTTTTTAAAAATTTTTAAAAAAAAAATTTTTTTTTTTTTTAAAATTATTGGGAAAAATTTTAAAATTTTTTTAAAATTTTAAAAATAAAATTTAATGGGACAAATTTTAAAAATTTAAAAAAATTTTTGGGTTTTTTTTTTAAAAAAATGTTTTTTCGAAAATTATTTTTTAAAATTAAAAAAAAAAAATTTTTTAAAAATTTTCATTTTTTTAAATTAAAAAATTTTTTACTTTGAAAAAATTTTTTTTTTTTTTTTTTTTTAAAAAAAGGGTTTTAAAAAGGGGGGGGGGGGGGAAAATCCGGGGGAAAAAAAGGTTTTTTTTAATTTTTTTTTAAAACAAAAAAAATTTTTAACAAAAAATTTTTCCAATTTTTATTTTTTTTTTTTTTAAAAATTTTTTAAATTTTTTTTTAAAAAAAAAAATTTTAAAAAAATTTATTTTAAATTTTTTAAAAGGTTTTTTTTGAAATTTTAAATACTTTTTTTTTTTTTTAAAAAAAAAAATTTAAAATTTATTTAAAATTAAAAAAAAATTTTTTTTCAAAACAATTTTAAAAAAATTAGTTTTTTTTTTTTTTTTTTTAAAACATTTTACTTATAATTTTTTCCCACAAAAAAAATAATTTTTTAAATTTTTACATTTATTTTTAATTTTAAACGTATTTTTTTTAAAAAATTTTTTATTTTTTTTTTTTGGAAAACTTTTTGCTTTCATTTTTAATATAACCCAAAATATTTTGTTTAAAAATTTTTTTAAAAAAAATTTTTTTTTAATAAAAATTGTTCCAAGGGTTAAAAAACTTTTCATAAAAACAATATAAAAAAAAATTTTTTTTTTATTTTTTTAAAAAAATTTCATTTTCAAAAAATTCCCCAAAAATAAAAACCCAACCCAAACAATCCTTAAAAGCCCCCCCAAAAATTTTGAAATTAAAAAAAAAAAATTATTTTTATTTTTTTAAATTAAAAAAAACATTTTTTTTTCCGAAAAAAAATAAAAAAAAGCCCCAAAAACCCCCCCAAATCAAAATCATTTTTTACTTTTTCTTATAAAAAAAAAATTTTTTTTTTGGAAAAGGAAAAAAATTCCAAAAAAAATTTTAAAATGTTTTTCCCTCATTTAAAAAAAAATTTTTTTTTTAAAAAAATGGGAAAAAATTATTTTTTAAAATAAATAGTCAAAAAAAAAATTTTTTTTAAAATGAGTTTTTTGGGGAAATTTTTTAAATTTAAAAAAAAAATTTTTAATCCCAAATGGGTATTGGAAAATTAATGCTTCAAAACCCCATAACAAAAGAAAAATTTTTTTTAAAAATTTTAAAATTTTTAAATTTAATTTTAAAAAAAAAAATTTTTTAAAAATTTTGTTTAAAAAAAAAAAAAAAAACTAAAAAAAAATTTGTTGTTAAAAAAAAAAAAAATTTTCCAATTTAATAAAAAAAAAATTTTTTTCCATTTTAAAAAAAAAATTTTCATTTTTTTAATAACTTTTAAAATTGATTTAAAAAATTTTTTTTAAAATATTAAAAATTACAAAAAAAAACCAAAAAAAACCCAAAAATTTAAAGCTTAGCTTCCCAAAATTTTGCCCATCCACCTTTTAAAAATTTTTTCCAGCAGTTTTTGGGAAAGGGCCTTTTCGCACCAAAATTTTTAAAAAGGACTTTGCCATGAGTTTTTCTTTTCATTATGGCGGGGTTTTCGTTTCCTTCCCCCCCGGGTTTTTTTGCCCCTTTTTTTCCCCGGGTCCTTTGATTACTGGGGGGGTTTTATTTTTTTAAAAAAAGTTTTTTTTCCCGTCAGAGTTGATGTCCTCACAGTAATCTTTAAAGAAGCCAATCGTGGCATCAGTAGCAGCAACAGCATTATCAATGGCAGTCAATCGTTTCGATGAATGGTATTCATAACCAGACTGTCCAGTGCTTCCTACTTGCTGGGCAATATTGCGTTTGACAGCAGCAGCAACAGAAGCGCCATTAGCTTCAGTTGCAGTAGCGCTGTTTCGACCATCAAAGTTGGTTTCATTCGTCGCCTCGTCAGCTGCCTCTACTGGATCGGTCAAGTTCAGCTCCTCATCGAGTGTGTGTGATGCGCTGTTCCAGTCAAAGTTTGAGCAGAATCCCGTCTGCAGAGGGGCAGCAGCAATTCCGCGACTGTTGGCAAACACGTAGAAACAATTAATTTAGCGTGAACAAAAAAAGTCCTTTACTTAGCTTTTTATACCTTAGCATTCGACATCGCTGTGCGTCTAATCGGTACTGAACGTCATTCAAGTTTTGCGCTATATTCTCGCTCCAGAGTCGTTCAGCTACTGCAGAGGCGCGTGGCCTTTTGTTTGGTTGAAAAAAAGAAACACAAAAGTGGATAAGCATTAATCTTTAGCAATTTTGTGTGCAAGCTAACATATGGTTTGACTTTTAAAAACATGTTTTGTGCTGAAAAAATGTTACAAACTTTTTTCTAATTTGAGCTTTGTTTTAAAACTAATGTTTCAATTACTGTAAAGTAATTTTAAAATTTGCTATAAATTGCCTGTTTTTTCAAATGGTTTATAGTTTAAATTTAAAGTTTTAAAAACAATAATTCCTACACATAAAAGGATTAAGGCAATCATATTATAGAGATTTGAGTATGAACGCTACAAACTACTGCTAAACGTTTCCATTTTGGTACTCACCATAATCTAGACATAAAATTACTTCCATCAACATACTCTCCCCAGAGACAGGCTTCACCACCAAGGATAAACTTTTCTTTCTGTTCTTCAGATGCTTTTATGTCGTAGGGATCGCAGTTGTACATATCTCGCCAATCTTGACCATATCGAATAAAGCTGAGAAACCAACACGAGGAAAGAATAACGCTGTAGTTTTTTTTCACAATTGAGGACATGTACTCTCGCCAGTGAACAAATTCACTTAAAAGCTTTGTGTCTTTCCACACTTGCACAATAGTACCTTTCGGGAGCTGTTTTAAAGATTTGTTACAACGCTGTTTCTCACAATGGAACAACAAAGTAAAGCAAGTACCTTAGCACCATTATCCATCGGATCTTGCCATACTATTTGTGACCGTCCCAAGTGGTGAACAATATCAATGAGTCTCTTTGCATAGTACTCTTCAAGCAATGCAGTATTGTGCATCTTATTTGACGACATAAACTCTCGAATTGACGGGGAGCTGTTCCAGCAGTCGTAGTTGACGTCGTCCATTCCTTCAGAACATTAAAATAAATTTTTAAATATATTGATTTGATGAAAGTTCACTTCTCTGTCAGTCATTTTTTAAATTAAAAACGTATTTAAAATCATTTTGTTGATTGGTTAATCTTATTTTATTTTTTGTTAATAAAACACAACGCCCTAATTTTTGTTTTATTTTTAGAGTTTTTAATTATTAAGATTAATAAAGAAACAAGATTTACCTAAATGAATCAATTTTGAGGGGAACAAATTAATGAGTTCTGTCAGCAATAGAGATAGTGTTTGGTAAGTAGATTCTTTTGTAGCATCTAATGTATTGCCAAATTCACTGTCAAGTCGTTTATGTACCCTCAAACCAGAAGGACCACATGAAGTGAGTAAATCTAGAAAAAACGCTAAGATTAGTAAATAAAAATAAAGTTTCAAAAACAGAACTCAACAGATATAATATCTAATTCAGTACATTTCATTAAAATTTGAACCTCTCATTGATTTTATAAAAAACTGCGCATTTTTCTAACTAATGACAAGTCATTTTCATATTTAATTAAATATTTTAAACAAAGAAGCATTCAATCAAAACTTACTTGTAGATTCATTTTAATAAAACAAACTATTGAGTTGAATTTGCTTTTATTTAGTGAATTTGAAAGAAGTTATATAAATTTCATTTTTTTAATGACAGTAATCAGTGCATACTATTGGTTATATATTACTTTTTATATCAAACCATATAAAAAATTATAGTCTACTCTTTTTAAAATAGCAAAAACAATTGCATAGAATGAAATTTTAATTAAAGTATAATTTTGTGTTTATTAAATTAAAACTCTAGTGATGCAAAATTAAAAAAAGTTACCGGGGAACACTTTTCCTAACGCAAACCCATGTCCTGGGCTATCGATTTCAAGAATGACTTGAATTCCTCTTAGTCGAGCTTCTTCATTGATCAATTTGATGTCTTGATATCGGTATACGTGCAATGGGGTGTAGCTTGCCTGCAAAAAATAAAAAATCAAAGATAAAATATATTTATTAATGTCAATAAAAGTATATCTAAATTGTAGGCAATATAGAAAGCAATCCTTGAAAACAGTACTTATCAATATTGCTTCTAATTAGACAAAAAGAAATTTATGACATTTTGCAATGAAGACTTACAAAATGAGAAAAATTGGCAAACTGTTTAGACCCAAATGGAAATGTCTGGTCATCGTTTATATGCCAGTGAAGTGTGTTAAATTTATTATACCCCATAGCATCCTGCAAAAATAAATATTATAATTAAATACAAAAAACAAATTATTACTGTTATAAGGTTAGTTGAAAAAAGTTAATGTTTAAAAAATTTAGCGTTATTAAATTTTTTTATAAAATATATTTTTTTTGTAAATTTTAAAACAATTTTAAAATAATTTTATCAGATTGTAAAATATAATAAAATTTTAAAACTGTTTTTAATAGTTTAGTTAATCAAATAGGGTTATTGGTAAAACACACAAAATGCAAGCTGATATTAGCAAAAGCTATTGATACTAAAAGCCACTAGAAATTTATAAAATCTCAGGTGAAAATTTTTGCTAAAAAAAGTCTCAATAGGCTCTTTTGGGATTTCTTTTATTAGCTATTTTATAAAGCGAACAAACATACTATTTTTTAGCTGTTATTGTTTTTTTCAATATTGAGCATGTTTCTTAAAACTATGTTTTATTTCAACAATCATCGCAAATCTTTGTCTTTAACTTTTTTTTTCAAAATTAGAAAAAATTGCTTCAAAATATTGTTTTAAAAAACAATAAAGTGATTGATCTGCAAAAATTAAAAATATAAATGCAAAAAAATTGCACAATTGCAATTTCTAAACTGATTTAAAAAAAACTTTTAAGTATACAACTTTTAAAAAATTTTGTCAAAAAGTCTAACATGTTGAAGAAAAGTTGCGATATGTGATTTGTCCAACCATAAATTTCAGTACAAAAAGTTTATACCTGAACTAAAAAGCCAAAAATCATCTAAATCTTTTGCAAACCGTTTTCAAACATCAAAACAGTCAACACACAATGTAATCACAGATGATATCAAACTCAATTTTTCTTGCTCAATAAATTTGTTGCAACTAACTTTTCGTTTGGCTAAAAATCTACCAAATACTACTCCACTATTTCAAACATTTCAGTTTTTCCATATTTTTTGTCAATAGCAAATAAAACTAGTTTTTTCATTATCATCTGTAAAAACATTGTCAAAAATTTTTTGTTAATAAAAATTGTAAATAATTTTGGCAGATACTTGTAAAAATATATTAAAATTTATAATTATGCAAAAACGCAAGCAAAAACTATGGTATTAATTATTTACTCGCATAAAGCTTAAACTTGTCTATTAAATTTGTTGAACAAAACCCAGCAAGTTGTTTACTTACTAAATTTTTTATAATTGTCTTTGTTGGAATGAAGTGTCGTGCAGTGTCTATCATCACGCCGCGATAACGGAATCGAGGTTTATCTTGAATTCGACTCACATTGACAAAAACTGCTTTTAGTTGTTCACACACACCCGACATTGAATGACTGCTTTTTTGATCAGCTTTATCAACGTACATCATTTGTGTAATTGTCTCCAGTGCACGAACTGCTCCCCAAACGTTACTAGCAAAAAGAATCGCCTTGCCACTGTTTGCTTGCACCTCAATGGAGTAGCTCTCATCGTCTGCCCTTGTTGCCTCAAATGAAGGATATAAATGCTTAGAGCAGTTGCCATTTTCCACAAAAAGGTAGATTTCTTTTAGAGTCTGCTCAGCTTCAGTTGATGAAAAGGAGGCGGTGGTAGATGAATAGATCAAGTTTCGTATGACAATGCCATACTTGTCAACGTTGTGGCGAAGGATGTCACAGTAACGGAGTTTGCGACTGGTGCGAATGAAGATGCTTCCTGGGACACGATATCGAAGGGGACTACTCACCCACTCGCTAGGTTGCGGCCAGAGAAGAGGAGATGATGTCAGAGAGAATGTTGGTTCCTGAAACGACACAAACAACAGTTGGCCTTTTTATTTGCAAACTGACCAAACTTTTGCATTTAAACACTTGTTAAAAAATTTTTGTTTATTTCCTGATTACTCTCTTTCAATGTATTGTCTAAGTTTATTTGCTCAAAATTGGCTTAATTTTTTCTCTTAAAGCATCAGTTGAGTGGGAATTTATTTGCAATTGTCTCTAACTTTTCTTTTTCTTCTCTTCTGCCTGGTCAGTTTCTACACAAACATTGCATTTGCTTTTGCTTTCAGTTTACTGTTTGTTCCTCGGATTCATTTGATTCTCTCAATCATTTCTAAGCCTCTACTTTTTTCTATTTTAACAGTTTCCTTTTATTTCTCATAGTCATCTTTATTGCCTCCTAATCTGGTTAAGTGCAAATATCATCAAGGCACTAAACGAAAATGCACTTTGTTATTGACTTTGTCAACTAAACACACAAGAATTGAGAGTAACTGGTCAGTGAATTTTTTAACGAATCATTAAATGGTGCATAGTTTGTGCCTTTTTTATTAAAACATTGCTATTTTTTATTTCAGGTTACAAAAAATTACAGATTAACTTATTTAAAAAAAATAAATTATACAATTTAAAATTTAACAGTCTAAAAAATTTTTAATTGTTTGTTGCAATTTACTGATTAGCTTAGTTTTGTAAAACAATTTTTAGCAACTGAGAAAAATTTTATCTAAAAACTTAGTTGTTTTTATTTTTAGACATTAAAAATACTTACTTTTAAAGGAAATTTAGGATTGAGATAAACCAGTTCGCTATAAACTGAAGACAAAACAAAGAAGAGAGTAAACACACAAAAAATGCAAAAAAATGCTTCCATTTATGTTTATTTTATAAAATGTTTTTTCTTAATACAAAAAGTGTTTAAAATAGTTTATTTGCATATTTGTTATAGTACAATTTTATAATTTAAAAATTAATAACGGTTTGTAAGTAAAAAACAACACAGTCAAAGTTCAGATGGTTTATTTTGTAATAATGCCACAAGTAAAAAAATTAAGTTTTGTTTATGTTTTCTTTTTTAAAATGCAAAAATATTTTTAAACATTTTGTGTAGCTGAAATCAACAAAAAGGTGAATTCCTCAAGGAAAAGTTAAATTAAAACCATAAAAGTTGAAGGTTTAAATTATAACAAAAATTTGTTTTTAAATAAAAATGAATTTTTTTGCACCAAAAAAATAAAATTACAATAAAAATACAAAAACTAAATATAAATTAAATTTTAGTAAAGCTGACAAAACAAAAAAATGAAACAACACAAAAAAGATATTTTTTATTAAAAACAATTCAGTAAATGGTGCAAAATAACGTCAGTTATTTAAATAAAGTTGATATCAATTTAAATGTTGTTGTTGGCAAAGAAATCAATTGAAGGCTCTCCGATTGCATCGCCTTTTACCCGGATTCGCTTTAATGACACAGTCACTTTTCACTGTTTTTTGCTCATTGATGACTGAACACGACTGAGCTTAAGACAGACTCTATTATTAAGTGGACAGCAAGTTTACCAGTAAATGACTGGTCATCTACTTGATAATCTGACTGCTAAAAAAAAGCTAAGTAAATATAACAGGTAAATGACTCATTGCAGTAGGTATACACCAAATGACCAATTGGAAAACAAGTGGGTCGTTTGTGTGTGGTCAGGGAAAAGTTTTAATAATGACTGCTTTTGTAATGAGAAATTAAGTTAAAAAAGTTTGTTTTCTCTTGTTTCAGTTGGTTTGTTTCTACAAGTAACTTGTCTGGTTACTAATCTACTGTAATTTTTTGTTTTAATAACATAACAAATGTTTAAATTTGTTTTTAAAATAAATTTTAAAAAGCTAGTCACGCAAACAAATACAGGGTGGGCCAAAAGTTCTGTCACCACTTTTTCCAATAGCGATATCTCTATAAAAAAATAAGTGTTTTTTAAAACAAAAAATATTCTCAGTAAGAGTAACTCTTCGACTTATTTGACAATTTTAATTCATTTGATTTTGACCAGTAGTTCCAAAGATATCATCAAAAGTTTGGAGCGTTCCAAAACTCGGTCTATGGGAAAACCATGCATTTCAATGGAGCCAGCAAAATCAATGAGAGTCGATAAAAACAAAAACCGGAGTCTGCGCAGAAAAAATAAAAATAAAAATTCTGTTGCATTAACTCTAATGCATTTTGCTGCTCTCATTGAAATGCATGGTTTTCCCATAGACCGAGGTTTGGAACGCTCCAAACTTTTGACGATATCTTTGGAACTACTGGTCGAAATCAAATGATTTAAAATTGTTAAATAAGTCAAAGAGTTATTTTTACTGGGAGTATTTTTTGTTTTAATAAACACTTTTATTTTTATGGAGATATCGCTATTGGAAAAAGTGGTGACAGAACTTTTGGCCCACCCTGTATATAGTTAATTAGAGTAATTAGTGAGACCAGATGCAACAACTTGTTACTTAATTTTATGAACTAAAAACAAAACATTATATTTGAATTAAGACATAATCTGAACTACTCTAAAAGTTTAAATTTTAAAAGTTTAAAAAGTTTAAAAAAATATTTTTTATCGCAAATTGTCACCACTTTTTGTAATTAATTAAGCAAAATTTAGCAATCTAACTTTACTAAAAACTGTGATTTAGATTTTTATATGTTTTTAAACAACTTTATTTTTACATAAGTTGTATTAGTAAAAAAATATTTAAACATAAAAACTATTTTTATTTTAAAAAATGAAACTAATTTGAAAACAAATTTAAAAAACATTTTATCATGTCAAATAATGATGACAAGTTTTAAATTGTAACATATTTTTATATTTAATTTTTAAAGTTTCTAAACTCAAAAATTTTATCATCAACTTTAATGTGAACAAAATATGCAAATTAAGTTGTTTTCTCATGATGCGTGTTTTGAACATTAAATGTAGAATTTAAGGGGGGACACTGCGCACTTTTTTACTGCTTTTTCAAATTTTAATTTCGGCGTGGCTATAATGTTCATAAAGAATATTATCAATAAGGATTGTTAAGAATTTCATGTAGAACAGTTTTGTGTTGATACTATGGTCATCCGATGAGTGGGTTGCTCTCGGTAACGACATCAGTGTTCTGAACACGCAGGTACATTTTTCGCCAAAACGGGTAATACCAAAAAATGATCAAGGTGTCAAATGAAAGGTGATTAAATTATCTAGATTGTGTAGGACTCCAAGTATTTTTGTTCATTTTGATTCCTCAGATATGAATTTTTGAATGATGGTGAAAGACTACAAATGACACAAAATACAAAAATGTTGAACTTTAAAAATTTTTTTTGAAAGAAAAAAATGTAAATTTAAAAAATGTAAGGCCTACAAAATTTAGATAATTTTGTCATCTTTCATTTGACACTTTGATCATTTTTGTCAAGTTTGTCGTTTAGGAGAAAATGGTACCTGCGTGATTCAAGATCATGCTGAAAAAAAGCTGTTGACTAGAAAAGAAAACCAAAAAATTCGAAAAAAGTTGCTATGTGCGCGTTGTCCCTCCTTAATTTTAAACCTTTTTTAAACTTTTTTTGTAACAACTCAAATTTTTATTTTTGGTCAACACAACATATTATTTTATGTTTAAAATTTTTATTGTTGTTGCACATAAACTTATTTAATTTACTCAAATAAAATTAGTTACTTTTTATTGTTATTTTAGCATCTTTGGTTTACTGCTTTCAATAAAAATCAGTGACGACGTGTGCGTTTGTTCGCATTTAAATGTTTTTAATTTACTATATTTTTGTTGCAAATAGTTTTTGCTCAATTGCTTGTATTTTTTAAAACAATGAAACTTGCAAAAAAACAATAGTTTATCATTTGTAACAATTTTCAAAAAACATAATATTATTGTATTTAAAATTTATTTTTTAAATATTCACTTGTCATTTATTTAACATTTACATTTACATGCAAAATTTAATTTACTTTAATGTTGTTTTGTTGCCAATCGAAATTTTTTGTTTGTCAAGTTTTTCAAATAATTACGTAAACACAAAACACTTGTTTTGTCAAAAGTTTTTTACTGTTTAAAATACAAAAATGTTTTTAGTTTAGTGATGCTTGCGTCAAATTAAAAAACATTTTATAAAACAAGAATAAAAATAATGATTCAACTTGGCAAAACGAGTACCCGCAAACAAAACTAAAACTTTAAGATTGTTTTTGTCAGAAAATAACTCTAAAAAAATACAAAACCAGTTTTTTGCAATATAAAAGTTAAATAAAAATTTTTTATTATTTTTTTGCAAACAATTAAATATTTTAAACTTAATAAAATATTTTAAAAAGTTAAATCAATAAAGTTTACGCAACTTCCAATTAAATAAACTCATTTTCCTTAATCGTATCATTTGGTTTTTATCTGTTTGTTTGATCACTAAATCTAAATCGTGTATTATACAAATTGAAAAATTTTTTTATTTTCCAACCAATGTTTAACACCAAAAAACTAAAACAAAATGTTTTGGCTTTATATTTTAAAATCATTTGCTTGCATACCAAAATTAAATAAATTGACAAAATAACTAGTGGACAAAAATATTGTGAAAATCAACATTCAATCTTTCCGATTAGCAAATAACTTCCAATTTGCCTATTCATACGTATTGCTTGCTACGTTAAAATCCCTGCAAAATAACATTAACTAGGGGAACTCCAGGTGTTCACCAGTAGTTGTTGGCTGGAGCGAGTAGGAGTGCCCCATGAACCTACCACAACGCCAACACCTACACACACCCTACCCTACAACCCCTACAGCCCCCACACACACACACCTACCCCTACCCTAACCCCTACTCCCCCCACACACACACCTAACCCTACCCCTAACCACTACACCTCACACACACCCTACCCTAACCTACCCCCCCACACACACACTACCCTACCATCCTAACCCCTACAGCCCCCACACACACCCTACCCTAACCCCTACACCCCCACCCAGCCTACGTCCATCAGCTGCACACGACCTTTCCTCAGCTGTTCACAGCACTGCTCAGTGTAGCGCTACCTTTCACAGTGCATTTGTGCGCAGGCGCACATTAAAGTAAACTTTGAATGGGCCTAGCTCCAAAAGTACTCAATAGATTTTCAATCTGATTGAATGCTGCAAACCACACAACTCTAATCTGTTATTGTGCGAAGTTTGGGGAAAATCGGATCAGTAACAAAAAAGTAGATGCGGTAACACGACCCCCCTGTTTGGGTGACGCTGCTTTTTTTCTGGAAAATCTTTTGCTGGACTTTAAAAGGCCATAACTTCTAAACGGCTGGGAGTTTTTTAATTCTGAAAGAAATGGTGTAATCTACAACTCTTTAGCTTTCATAATGTATTTGGTTTGGTGGCAATAGAATCAGCCACTTCTGAGATATAGCTATCACAAGAAAATTTGCAAAACACTGTGAACCCGCTCAAAGGCTTTCACTCACTAACACTGCCACGCGCTTCGCGCGTGGCAGTGACGTTCGCTCCAGCCAACAAAAACAAGAGTATTCGTTTGTTTCGCGTGTATTTATTTTTTTGTTCTTTCAATGCATCTTTACATAATTCTTCTTCATTTTGCCAACAACCAAATTCCAATTGTGATTTATTTTATTGTATAAAAATAAATCATTAAAGTTATGACAGCATTTTCAAATGATGTGATATTTACATAAAACCCATTTTATAAATATGGATATGTACATTAAATACAAATTAAATTGTAAGATAAACAAGTTAACAAGTTTGTGAATTTGTTTTTTTGTGACAATAAAATGTATATTTTCAACATTTTTTAAAATTTGCCCGCATAGTAGTCCTTTAACACCAGTTGATTTGAATCAAACCCAAACGTAGTAATAAAATAAATCAACTGTTAAGAAAATCATTTAATCAAAAATTAAAATTTGTGATATTATTAGATTAAGTTTTAATTTAGTATGTTTGCATGCATTTGAAAGAGGCTGTTGAGTTGGCAGAAGTGGGTCGTTTAGAGTTGGAGTGCTGTGGATGGAAGATACACTCCAACTGATGACTGTTGTGGCGATCAAGTGGCAATTCGACAGACACTTGACCACTGATCCCCTCCTCCTCCTCTTCATCATCCTCTTCTCTCTCACTGTCGATTGTTTCACTGTTGAGGCTTTCAATGCCATCATTGAGCGTTGCAGAACCCAAAATTTGAGCTCGCTGATATGCTGAAGCTGAAGCCGAAGCGGGCGTGACAGCACACATGGAAAGTGGAAGAGAATGTGTCTGTTTTGAGCACTGAATTGTTTGAAAAATGAGGCCGCTTGGCACAACAACAGCAGAGGCGGCAGTTACTGCTGCTGTACACGTGCCAGAAGAAGTGCTACTTATTTGGTAGTGATTTGATAAAGGCAGCGAATACAATTGAACTCCTCTTGTACTGCACCCAGTGGCGACAGCATTAACGGGACTAACGGAGCTGCTGCGGATGCTTCGATGAACAGTGGCAGCAGAAAAGCCTGCAGGCTGTGAAGGAGCTGTAGAGCCGGTGCCAGCCAGTCGAGAGGTGCTCAATGCTGGCACTGCTGTCACTGGCGCATCAATACTCCTTTCAATCTCCAGCACACCTGGGGAAGCTTTAGTAGTGCCTTTGTTGTCACCATCAGCAGCATCCGAAGCAACAGCACCTTTATTATACGTAGTAGGCATTGAGCTGCTTGTCATGGCCATGGTTACAAGCTCTTCGGCATTTCTTAGCGTAGGCGTTGACTGGTTAGGCTTGCCCCTGTTTCGGCTTAAAACCGCAGCGCCCATAGACCTCCGAGACTGACTAGGCTTTGGTTTGAGGCAGTAATGGCGATAGCATATGCGAAATAGAATGAGCAGCGCCACAAAGAAAAACATTTGTACGACAGGCAGGATAACGACTAGAATGACCGAAAGCGAGCCAGAGTCATCATTGGGATCACTCTTTCGAGGACCCATCAAACGCGTGCCCCCTAAAAGATAAAATGTAAATATTTAGTTTTAAACTAAAAATAATTTCGGTAAAGTTTCTACAAATGCATACTAAAAATATTTAATTATTCAATCATGCAGAAAAATCAAGTTTTGAAAAATACTTTTAAGTTTTATTAAAATTTTTGTTTAAATTTTAGCAATATCAAAAAAAATTTTAATTATGTGAGTTTTAATAAAACAAAAATACTGTAAGTTACAAACAGCGAAGCTCTGGGAATATTACAAAAATGACTAATACAGTAAAAATTATGAAATGGTTTAATTTGAAATTGAGCTATTTAGAAAAACATTATAAGCATATTAAATAACGTAATAGAGAAAATGCTATTAAATTTATAAAATCATTAAAAATTTGGCAGCATAATACATCAACTACAAAATAATATAATTTTCTAAATTTAAATTACTAAATCTGTTGACTTACCCTTAGTGGCAATCGCGCCACCCCTTCCTCCAGCCAAGTGGACTCTTTGCAGCGGTGTCATCAGCAGCCATACTGCCGCCAGCAAGGTACTAGTTTGCCAGCAAATCCTCAACTGAGCCATCTTCTTTTTCAAGTTTATAAGGTTAATACGATTTTTGTTGTAAAAAGTTCGTTTGCCTAGTTTAGGCAGATTAATTTTCCTGTGTATTATTCTTCAATTAATTCGTTGTTTAGAAAAAAATTGGTGTTTGAAAAGCTGCTTTTAGTGCAAAAGGTTTAGTCAGGTCGTTTATCTTGATGCTGTCAACAGCATGTAAGAAATAAATAAAAACAATTAATTAAAAGTGTATACTTCAAAGTCAATTTTTTAGAAAATATGGTAAAGTATATAAAAGGTATTAGGCATTTGCAGTGCATCAGGCATTGTTTAAAAAACCAGCAAAACATGCAGTTCAGTCAACAAATAATACAATAAACAAAACACGTGCAGTAATAATGCTGCCATCATTCCAAGTACAACTCATGCCAATCAGGTAGCCTCGGAAAAATGAGTTTAAAAAAGGCGAGATTTACCTCTACCTGAGAAATTGACTGAAAATCTAACGAGAACTGGGAGTTCGCTTTGTCTTGCGATTTGAAGTGAAATAAGGCGACTTTGAGTTTGCAGAGACAGATCGTGATTCGCTGTACTGTGGATTGTGCACTACACAGGGCGGATTAGGAGGATAAAAGAGCTCTTTAATTTCAGGCAAATCTGCCTCCTCTTCGAGATTGCTGTTCAGGCTGATTTCCTGGCTACGGGAATCTTCAAGCTCATCAGATGAGTTTATCACAACACAGTCACAATAGTTGCCGTTGCTTGTGCGTGATGTACAAGGCAGTGCATCAGAGCGAGCCAACACTGGCTGATGTTGCTGGCGAGGAAAGGTAGATTGGCTTACAGGATAGTTCATTTCCTTTAACTGATATGCATTGAAAGAAAAAGTTGATAGTACTGGAGACGATAATATGGGTGGTGGTGGTGACGGTGGGGGTAAATGGCACTGCACCACGCAGGTTTCTTCATTGGCACGATATATAACTTGTGGCAAAGTGGGATTGCTCTTATAGTGAAAACCATTGCCACTGACAGAAACTGCTTGTTGGTTGCTAGAGCCGGCTTCTGTGCTGTACCTGGCGTAGGGCGTGAAATGGTCATTCTTAGCTCCCAGAGAAAGGCATGATCGGCTGACTGTTTCAGTGGGTAGTGCATCACGTGCGTTGAGTTCGACAAGATCACAGTTAATCACAGTGTCAGCTTTAGAACGTAAAGAGTATTTAGTGATCTGTATAGGTCCATTGGAACTGGAGTGTGGCGTGTGAGTGGAAGCAGCAGCAACAGTGGGTGCAGCACCATTCATGAAAAGTGAATTGACACTGCTGTGCCAAACGCTGGCTCCCATTGCGGTCATTGGTACGGCACAAGCATCACCCGAGTCAGCATCACCGGTAACCACTTTTTTGGCAACACTGTCCGTCGTTTTGTGACTTGTTCCAGTGTCATTGGTGTCGGGGTTGCTTTGGCGACGGCAGCAGAAACAACAGCAGATCAGTGGTTTGCAGTATTTCATGTAGAAGTGATGCGCTAAAACACAGATGACTACGACAACGACAATCTGCGCAACGGGGAGGATGACAACGAGCACCACTGACCAGGAGCCATTGCTTTCATTTGGATCATACGGTCGAACGACGTTCTTCCCTTTGCCGCCTGGTAGATGACAAATGGTGCCGACCAAGTGGGTTTGTACACGGAGTGCATGGAGTGGAAAAGTGAAAGAGTGAAAGAAAGGCAATCAGCGAAAACTCATTTTATTCAGGTGTAGTGGATGCGTGTAGTGCACAAGTGCGCTGGAGTTTTTTAATTTACAACTTTATATTTTTAATGTTAGATTTTTCGATAAGTTGAAATGTGAAAATGCAATTTGTAAATTACATTTTCTTATTTTTAGCAATTATGTTTAGCACTCAAACTCATTTTACTTTTAATTTAAATTCAAATAAGCGGGCTGCAACCATGAAGCTGGCTTGACAGAGAATGCCTGCACTGTGCACAGTGCGTATCACTTTAACACGCGTCAATTGCCTTGAAAGTCATTTGAACTTCCTCTTAATCTCTATTGTCAGGCTCATTATTCTTCATCGGTGTTCAGTTCATTCACTGCTAATGCAATTACCAGTAAGCAATTGTCAATTACCCACTACTACATAACACTGGGGTTGTATATTGCAAACACTAGTTCGAGCAGCACTTTAAAGCTCTACAGGAAAGCAAAAGCAGCAGCAACAGCAGCAGCCCGTCAACTGAGCAAACACTGGTTTGAACTGGTGAGCTAGAATGCAACAGAACACAGCATTGGCATTTAACAGCAAAAACGAGTTGAAGAACCACACACACGCAGACAAAAATCTGGGCTACAGAAAAGCGCTCTAATTACTCAGTTGTCTTTAAGTATAAACAGATATACTAACCTTTAGCAGTGACGGCTATGCCGCGTCCACCACCGGCCAGAGAGACGGGCTGAAGAAGGCAACCGAGAAGGGTAAACAACAGGGCCCAGATGAATGGAAACCAGGAGTGGATGCTGATCATGCTGCACTACAGTTTAAGTGAAGTTTGCTTGATGTTTTGTAGCTAAAAAATAAGGTGCTGTTGCTGGTGGACGGCAGTGGATGGACGGAGACCAGCTGCTTCCGCTACACTGACCACAGCTTGGCAGACAGAAAGGCAATCATTTAATTACTTCATTAACTCGAACTGGTAACAAGTTTGGCAAGCAGAAGTTTGGAGCCATTCAGAAATTCAATGATGCGGGACTGTAATTATAGACGCTGATGATACTGCTGATGATGTCATAGAGGAGTTAATTGCTTGGAGACTGTTTGTTTCAAAACCGACAAAAACACTGACAAAAATGAGGCTGTTGCTAATTGCTGATGCAAACAAGGCTGGGCAGACCGGAACAAATGCAGAGTAGTTTCAGAAAAGGCCTTGTTGTAATAAAACAAAAGTAAATAAAAAAATGTTCAAAAAGATAGGTTGTTTCTTGAGTATTTAGCTCATTCAGTTCAACTTTTTTTAAACTTTTTTTTATTTATTTTTAGTTTTTGCAACTTGCTTGACTCTACAAAATAATGCACTTTTAGCAGCCAAATGGAAAAAAATATACTTTATGCAAATGAAATTACTCTGTACATAAGAGCATCAAATTCTGACTGCTAAATTGTTATAAATCGACAATGACGTTTACGAGAGAGCCTAATAAATATTGATGCACAAGTGTCAATAGACAACCTGATAGAAAACTGAATTGTCTTTTTAGTTTGGTCCACTACAAAAGTAAGCCAGCTTTTACAATTCATTAATTTTTTTTGTAAAAACACAAAAAAACAAACTTAAAAATTAAATAGTTTAAAGACGAGTTTTATGTAAGCGGTTTGATTTCAATATAAACACAGAAATCTAGCTAAAACGAGTGGTAACAAAATACAGTTTTAAATATAACTTTAAAAATGCACATTTTTATTAATGCAAAAAAGTAATCATTAAAAAATATTTTAATGCAAATTGTTTAAGCAGAGTTTAAGTAAGTAAATTCAAATAATTTTTAAATTGCGAGCTTGTTATGTTAAAGTTAAAAAGATTTTTTACCAATTTGTCATTTCAAAATTTGTTGACATTTTCAGATTTATTGGATTGTTTGGCACTATACACTTAAACAGCAGCTCAACAGTAAATCAAATGGTAGTTGAGATATGCAGCAGCCTTCGTATCAGCAATAGCAAAATAAAAACTGGAACAAAAGTGAATAAAAAAGTAACAAGCAGATCTGTCTCTGATGCTGTTCTGAAGCTCTCTGGCTCCACAATTTTCTAGTTGGTACTATTTGTTGAAACTCTTCGTGGTTAAGTTTAGGAGGATTTGTGAGAAGGTAGCAGCACTACCAGTGGGCCAACTATTAGCGCATCTAGACGCATCCACTAAAGCCCCCAATGGCAACTCTATATACCGCCATTTTACTGAAAACACTTTATATCGGTAAAGTGCTCTCCTTTTCTCACAAAATGATAATGTAAAACTAAGTGTTCTTCAAAAAAGTAAAGGATATTCAATTGATTTGCTTTAACAATTCCATTAACAGGCAAATGGGTTTACTTGTACTTCATTTTAAAAACTGTTTAAATTAAAATTTATTGTTTTAGTGTTGTACATTCATAATTTAATTAAATCGTAAAACTGCAAAAAATGTTTATTAATAAATTTTCAAAACTTAGGTGTTTTTTCACTGCATATTTAAAATTAATTTGAAAAAATAATAATGCAAAAGGTAGTTTGCCAAACTGTGCATGTTTTTTTTTAATTTTTCATTTACATAGTTGTGAACGCCACCAACAAAAAAAAATAAAAAACACGTTTACGATCTAAAATCCTCTTTATCTTCATTTGGAGACAAATAAAAAGCCATCAACTTGAATGACTCAATTAAAATTGGTCCTGCTCACTTGAGGAGCAATTGCTGTTTTGCTTTTAACCAAGTGACTCATTTTGGTGTTCAAAGTTCAACACATTTAGCGGCAAACAGGCAAAAGCATGCCTGACCAGGCAATTATAGACGCAATTGGAAGAGGGATTGGGTACTGACTCCAAAGTAATCAACAACAAGTACAACGAATTAATTGTCACTGATTGATCGATGGCATCGCCGGTGAAGTGGGCCAATTGCAATTTACTGCCGTCGAACAGCAGTTTCCCATTGCATAGCTCTACTGCAAACAATGCCCTTTCTTCTGCAGATGTTAGAGGCAATCGATAGGCACTGATTGGCACTGCCAAGCATAACCATTGCCAACTGTTTCTCAATTCTATCCATGTCTTTACCAGATTTGTATCTAATGACATATTTTTTTTACTAAAAAACAAACAAAACTTTTCAAGTTATGAATAGTCAATACATTAATTATTATAATGATGTCAAGAATCTAAAAGAATATTTGGATAAAGTTATCTTTAATTATTAGGTACTGGTTTTGCACTGTAGCAGTTTTTTTATTTATTTTTTACACTTAGTTAACAAGCAGAAGATAACTTAGTTAATCAGTAGTCCAAGTCTGTTTTTAAATTTGTAAAAAGAGGGAAACTTTTATATTTTTAGTATGTGTTTCAATTTTTTAATCAGTTTCAATCTAGAAGTTAGAACAAAAGAAAAATAAAACTAGTACAACCGGCCATTTCAATTGTCGGTTGCTGCGTAGGATTTCATTGTCGTTTACAGTTCTTTAGAAAAAACCGCTAAATATTAATTGCTTTCTTGTGAACAAATCCTCAGGTTCCTTGACTTTTCTTTCTCTTCCCCATCGTTAAATAAATATATTTCTAATTCTCTAAGTCCTATTATCTCTCTTTAAACAGACTGGTTTTGCGCATAGTAAGCTATAGTAAGTATATCTTTCTTTCTCGGCATTATTTCTGCTTTATTGACTTTGGGAAATTATAAAAATTTTGTTAGCTTTGATTTTGAAAAATTGAAAAATAAAGTAATTGAACGACAGCTGTTTTTTATTACCTTTTTCACATTATTGTTTTAAAAAGGTTTTTAATTGTTTAAATTAAATTAATTATACTTTTGTTGCTTATCTGCTTTTGACCAGATAGAATTTTTCTATGACATGTTAATTAACTTTTTGTTAGCTTTAGTTTTTTCATACAGTAAAATTTTTTAAAATCATTCACGCGTGAAAATAATGAATTTTGATAAAAATAAGTAAACATATTTTCATGTTTTTATAACTTGATATTATGCTAAATAGCTGTGCATTCAACGGCACAAATGAGAAGATTTAATAAATGAAAAACATTTTGTTGCGAGGTTTGAAATTAAAGAATAGTTTGGAAAACAACTGGAAGCAGCCAAGGAAGTATTTCCGGGAATGTCAGTTTCTCACGTGAGTCACGTGCACTGAAAAGTTGTTTTGATTTCAATATTTTTTGTTTATTCTTGAAAGATGTTGATGAACGATGTACTAAAGTGTGCATTTTCAAACTGGTATTCGATATTCCAAGATGTCACCATCGAGAGGTACATTTGTGGCACAAATTTATTGTTATTTCATACCTTTTATTTTGTTTTAGTGACATTATCAAGCTGAATCCAGAAGTGAAATCATGGCTTTTGGCAGATGGAATCATACTACCGAAAGCGTAGGTTTTTAAAATCTTGTTTAGTAATGTAAAAGTTAATTTGTTTGTTTATATTTAGTTGTTTTCACGAGATGGACTCAAACTTCAGCGAAGATGACATTGAGGAAGATGTTGATGTGCCAGAGTTTCCCGAGCTTGAAGCAAGCATTCGCCAGTCTATTCGTAAATATCGCTTTGTATTTCCAAAGCTCAACTGGAGCGCTTGTGAAGATGCCAAGTGGATTCAAGCTTGCGGTACCAAATGCAATACTCTGTCGGAGATTTTCCTTTTGCTGAAAAGTTCTGATAAAGTCGTCCACGATCTTACTGAGGCTTATAAACAATGTACCGATTACTCTGCTGAATCAGTGCCCGAACTCGAGTACAGTCTGGTATTACGCAAGTGGGAAAACATTAATCCTTCTATGGAGTTTCGTTGCTTTGTCGGTCGAAATGAAGTCATCGGGATTAGTCAACGTGATGTACGGTCATACTTTTCTCACCTACATCGTGATAAAGATCAAATCATCTCTGATATTCTTGACTTTTTTAGAAGTAGAATTCGGGAACGATTTTCCCTTGATTGCTGTAAGTTTATATTATTCTAGTTTATGATCATTTCTAAAACAAAATTTCTTATTTTAGTCGTTTTAGATCTCTATCGCCCTGCTTCTGGAAGCGTAGTTTTGATTGATGTAAACCCATTTGGAGAAACTACCGATTCGCTGCTTTTTGATTGGGATGAGTTGCGCTCGAAAGTGCATGCACCTTTACCGCCAGTTTTTAGGGTAAATCTAGTTGTGTTCATTTTAGAAAGACTTAAAATTAAAAATTGTGTTTTATAGGATTTTCGGTTCATTGAGGAGCAATTTGGCGTGCAGCCTAATCGTCTTGAAATGAACTCTCTGCCTTTGGACGTCTTCAATGGTAACCTTGACCCAAGCATATTTCAATCAAATTTCTCAAACGGAAACTCTGGATAGGAAATATTCGCAAGTTTCAAAACATGACTTTTTGTTCCTCTCTGACATCCATCACTTACAAAATAAAAATTCAACATACAGCTGGGCTTCAAAGAAAGTGGCCACTTTCTTCCAGTCCTCGCGAGTGGCTGCTGCCAGCTGAATGGCCACCTGACGCGGGAGGCAGGCTTTGTGTCTCTCTTCTGGTCGATGGATCCACCATTCAGAGGGGCGGCGGATCGTCTCTTGGCAAATTTGCCTATTGTTGTAGCCATAGCGGTAATGAACCAAATCATCCAGCGCACAAAGTATAGCATGACGTTCGCGTACTTTGTCAGCGTGGAGTTCTTAAAAGCAAAGTCAACTACAACATCTTTTATACAAATAGAGTTTGAACTTACAGCAATGTCGACTCAAGTTCTCCTGCATTTTATTTCAGATTCATTTTTATGGATAAAGATATTATCGGTGTATTGCGAATGTAGACTGATGAGAATTTGCAATCCATATAAACATGTTTAGGGAGGCATATTAAAGGTAAAGAAAAGCTCAAGCGAATCATCATTTGGATAGGTCATTATTGGCTTGTAAGCATCTTGTATTTCGGACAGCTTAGCCTTTCCAGGAAGAAGGCAGTACTTGAATCTGTCCTTAGAAATGCCTTTTTTGCAAAAAATTGTGAAGGGGTACGTCCAAGGAGCGTACTTTGAAGCGTCAGTTTCGTAGACTTGTTCACTCTGCGAATCGCTTTCAAAGTGGCGTTTTTCCAAATATTTGGCAACGTGAGTCACAGTCGCGTAAGAAGGAACATAAGCATATCGAAAACTCGTTGTGGCCGGCAACTTGGGATTAGTGATGTCTTTATTGATGGAGAAGAGCGCCAGCTTAATTGAATCTGGATTCAAGATGATTTTCTGTTTCTAAGTAAAGTTTTTGTTTATAAAAACCATCATCTATCATTATCAAATAACTTACCACACTTTCATCGGATTTCGGGTTTTCTGGTTCCGCTTTCACTTGAACATGTTTTGGCAAATTCAGCGCAATGAGCGAGTCAAAGTGCGTATCAGCTCGAATGGAACCATCGGAGATAGTCTTCTGACAAGAAGGACACTGCTTTGAATTGGCTTTTACATAGTCAGTGATGCAACTTTCGCAGTATCGGCTCAAGCAGCAGATAGTCATTTGGGTCTTTTTGAGAACTTCATTGCAAAGCTTACAAGAATACAACGACTGAGCATCTTGAGACATGTTTTGATCCATTTTAATGAGTACTTGCGTCTTCAACACTCCAAAGCGAACTGCTATGCCGCTGTGAGAAAGCGAGAAAAAAGTGCCGCAAGCAATGTGCGCAAAAATCTGCATCCACAAACAACGTAAAATTCCTCCAATTAACGCCACCTGCCTTTTTTCTTCCAAAATCTTCTTATCAAGTAAAAAATTCTAAAGCGTTTAGAATCGTCATTTTGATTTTTCAAAAAAGTATCATCATCTAGAGTAGATGGCACCACAGGATTTCTTTTGCTTGTTTACGTTCAATCTCACTGTCTTTTCTCGAAGTTTTTTCTAACTATCAATTTTTTTCTGGCTCCAAAACGGTTCGATTGATCCAATATTCTCAGGGCAAAGCATCTGACAAATACTTTGCAGTAGTAGCTACCATTGGTGATACTGTCCAAGAGGTGAAACTTACTGTGATCATCACCAAATGGTCTTCCTCACGACTGAATCATCTTTACAAAGACCATGAACTCCTTCAATCAGCCCTTACAGCAGTTTCCGTCGATCGGTCAGTGCCCCAATGCTTACGGTGTGACGACGACGAGTGGCGGTGGTCTTTATGGCGCCTCCACTGGCCCCCAACCCGCTGCGAACATCTCCTCCACTCTGACAAACACTTCTCTGGTAGCCATGCAGCAGTTTTCCAATGCGCAGTCAGCAGGGGCAAACTTTGTCACCTTTCAGCCCAACTACGCTCAGACGATCAGCTGCCTTCAGAAGGAAGTCGAGTCACTGAAGAAGGCCAACAGCGATCTCCAGGTGGAGATGGAAAAGTTGCGTTCCGAATTCAACTACCAGGTTATGTCGGACAATGTAAAGCTCAATGAGCAGCAAAAGCAACTGGAGCAGTTGCACCGGGAGAAGCTGGAACAGGAGAAGGCCTACAAGGAGTTGAAGGTGAAGTACGATGAGAAGTACGCCCTTTTCCGCAGTCCACACCAGAGCGAGGAGCGAAGCTTTCTCTGTGATGAGTGCTACTTTGATGTAAAGTCGCAAGTGGCCCTGTTCATTCACAAGCTGAACCACCACTTTGAGTCGTCCATTCCGCGACACCTGCAGCTGAGCACTCGGTCCTTCTCTACGATGCCCGACGACTCCATTCGCTTCAAGTACAAGTGCCACTGCTGTGAGATTGACTCGGCACGGGAGTTTGCTCGCCATGAGATTTACGTGCACATCTACCAGTTCCACACCTTTGACGTGCCTTTTAAGTGCAAGTTCTGCTTTCTCTACTTTACCTCCAAGTCCTACCTCAATGACCACCTGGTGGAGAAGCACTCGGTGCCTAGTCGACTGGGCAAAGGCAAGCGCAAGGCGAATGGACTGCCAGCCAATGGTGCTGACCTCAAAAGTGGCTGCCTCTCCGCTGACCAGCTCAACTCGACACTGCCGCTTAGTCAGAGAGCTGCAACTGACGGACTGGTGTTCTCTGTTGGTGGTGGTACAAAGAAAGCCAACAAGACGACATCGAATCACCACCCCAACCTCTCCGATGATACAACCGACATAAATGAACTCTTCAATCAACTGGTCGGGGAGACAATCGACCCTGACCAGCCGATAGGCACCGAGCCAGCCACTGCCAGCAAGGAGACCAACTCCTCAAACTCAAATCGAATCCCGCGCTCCAACTCGACCGGCTCATCTGCCGCCGCTGCCACTGCCGCAACGCCCACTGCCCAAACAGAATCGCTGCAGCAGATCATGTCCGACCTGGAAGGCGATGACAGTCTCAACTGCAAATATCCCGGCTGTAAATTCCTCGCCACCACAAAAAACCACCTCAAGTTTCACATTTCGGCCCATTTGATGTCCAAGTACAAGTGTCCTTACTGTACATTTGTGGGAAATCGAGTGGTGGAGATAAAGAAGCACACGAGGAGCAAGCACACTGACCAGCATGTCTACCTCTGTCCCGACTGTGATTTTGCAAGTGACTGCGACAAAAATTTCGTCTCCCACTTTTCTAAAAACCACAATAGCCAAGTGGATGTGTCAGTGGTCATTGAGCAAATGTTTCTCAATGAAAGCAATAAAGTGGGTCAAAATATGCTCAAAGGGAGCACGTGAGCCGTCTTGCTATGTACATATTTATAGTAATCCCATTCTATAGCTTCTGTAAATACAAAGTATTGACTTGTTCTGCTCAATTATCTAAATGTTCTTTCTTTATCGTTGCCTCTAAAACGGTGAAACAATTTTGTTAATAAAAGATTTCCTGAAAAGAATCATCTTACCATAGTTGCCACTCTCGTTCAGTTTCCCTTGAATAACGGTCTTCTCGAGAACTTCTGCTGTCTCCCAGCCAAATTGTAAGCACTGCCACCAAAGGTAGATAAAGTGTCATTCAAATACTGAGACACGCACTTTGAAATACCTTTTTGATTTCCTCAGGGTCAGTGAGACTGCGATTCTTATCAAACTCTTCTCTTGCTTTGGCGGCCATCAGTTGCAGTGCACCTGAATCACCGGCGAAAACCTTTGCCCGTGTTCGGAGCAAAACCTTGTAGCATCGAAGCACCTGTGCAGCAATAAAGTTAGCTGTTTGAAGATTCTGGAACAAAGAAAGTTGGATTTCTTTACTTACCTCGGGACGGGACATCTCTCCTAGTTATTCAGTGTAATCAGCAGCGGTGAATGTAAACATGATGCAGACAGACAGACACCCTTCTCTGCACGCACTCTCTCCTGCAAGGGGTCCTTGACGTGCTAGTCACGCTATCAACTTTGATTTAAACCTTGTAGGTGTTCTCGGGAAAAGACGATGGGGATTCTACTCGTTTACCGACATTCAATTGAAGTCATTGGCGTTCCTGGAACCTACCAGAGCTATGAATATTCCGCCACGAGGCTGTGTCACGCTCTTTGAGGACGGCTATTGAGTTATTTTTCTCTTGTGAAACTTGGCCTGAGCTTGGCATGAGCTGTGCGTCGCATTGGAGCATTCCCGCAATATCGGGTATTCCCGCGGTGACTCCGAGCAGCCTGTGAGAAGTGTCCGTCGTGGTGGAAGTGTGCCTTGCCAAGGGGTTCAGGCGTCAGGCAGCAGCAGCAGCAGCAGCAGCAGCAGTTACTCTCTTCACTCTTTCTTCACTCTTCACTCACTCTCGACTCTCCACTCTCTGTCGCCTCGCGCGCTTTCAGTCGCCCACTTCAAGTCTGTTTTGGCGCCTGCAAAGGCTCTTCAGTGGAGGTTAAAGTATCATATCTACTGGTTGCTGAAGAGACACCAGCGTTGGACAGGCCGTCGACAAGGGGTTGAAGCATCGCGGTCGTCACACAGCGCCAAGCTGTCAGCGCAGGGTTTCAGTCGGTCGCCCCACTGACAACTGTTATCATCACATCATCTTCTTGAGCCCTCAATGGGTATTCTCAATAATGCTCTTTCTTCGATCGCACCCTCTAATGTAGGGACTCACTTTCAACTGCACCACAAAGCACGTCTAAGCCATCCAACGAACCGATGAATGTCAACGACAACCTGACCAGTGATCCTCAACAACAGCAAGAACAACAACAGGAACAGCAACAATCGCTGCCACCCGAGCAAGTCGTCGAAACACCGAGCGCTCCAGAACAGAGCCCTTCGAGGCGTAAACGCAAATCAACTCGCAAGGTACTGATAAGCAGTTTTTCGCCACCACGTCAATGTAAACAAGTCATTTATTTTCCTTTTAGAGAAATCGTCAATCAGAGAACGAGAACATCTCCGTCAGCACCAGCAGCAGCAACTCTGGGCAGCCTTCAGTGGAGAGTGGCAAAGCAGACGAACAGTGTACAACACCGTACAACACACGCGGTTCTGCCCGGAACCGCAGCACCAACGGCAGCAGCGAAGTCGGTAGCGACACTACTAACCGCCCGCTTTCGGCACGTTCTTCCCGGCAGCGTCTTCCGTTTATGGATAATGTAGCGGAGCAAGAGAATAGAGCCACGTCGGTCGGTGACAACCCTGCCCCCGTCGCCGCCACCACACCAAGACCCTCACAGCAGTCACAACACAACAGCAGACACGTCGATTCGCGGCCCGCGACGCCCTTCTCACTTCGAAAGCAGATCGAATTGGCCCTCGAACTCAGTCGTGACTGTAAGTGACGCCCTTTTGTTCTTAGTAGATAGATAGATAGTTGGTAGAGTAGAGTTAGGGTGACTCTTTATTTTGCATCAATGTTCTCTACAGATAAAAATACGCTTGAGGTGGATGTACAAAGAATTAGCAATTGGTAAATAGTTGTAATCAGTAGTAATCAGAGAAAGCGAGACTTATCACTGACACCATTGCTACTGGTTAGTCTCACTTCTTCTTCGGCTTGAGGATCAGGTACAGAATTCCGAGTCCGACGACACCCAGCGTGATGGAGCTGGCGCCCAGCCGGCCCTGGAAGGTGTAGGAGTTGTAGTATTTACGCCATCCTTTGAAGTTGGCAGGGTCTACGCCACTTTCGTCACCGGCCATTGTTGTTGCGGGGAGAGGTGGAGAAGATGAGCACAGAAAGGAGGTAGTGATCCAGCAGTCGAGTAGGGTGATGAATGCCGAGATGCCGAGAAGTGGCCGAGAGTTGATGTGCTCGAAGTGGCTGGCTAGCTGTGGCTGCCTTCTCTACTGAACGGAGAGCCGACCTCAGCGCAAAGTCAGACGTGCAGACATGCGCGAATGCTGTACTATTTCCGCGCATTGGTGCTTTTGGGTAGGCATATCCGAGCTGCTCGTTGCCAGAAAGAGTGCATAGGACAGACGACGAAGCTTTGGAACAAAGCCTGCACACTGCCCTTTGTTGTCAGCGGACAGTGCTCGGGGTAGGCCGTGCCGCTCCGTTCTGTTGCTCTGTCGTCGTTTGCTCCGAGGGCCATACGGCCACCGCCACTAGAGCTAGCCGATCTTATCGAGTCATACAGTGATTGAGAACACAGCTGCAGGACATGCAGTGTGAGGAGTGCTCTGTGAGCAGGTGATCACCTGGCCGTTGATTGTAATTGCTCCTCTTCTTTTCTTTTCTTTCTTCATTTGCATCACTTTGCCCTGTTTGTTGTGCCTACTCATGGACCCTGCTACCACCGTCGATGCGACCACCTGAACCCTAGCCATTCAATCCTCAACTAACTCTCTGTCGGAAACAGCGCAGCCTTCCGAACAGGGTGCGTCAGGGGCACAGCGACCCGCATTGGCGAACACTACGCCGCAACATAGCAGCCGTTCCCGTAGCTCTCGATCTTCGACTCCCTCTGCCACCAGCGGCGGCACAGCACCCAGAAAGGTGTCACGCAACACCAAAGGCGAGACTCCCTTGCACGCCGCTGCTATTCGGGGTGATTTTGTGAAGCTTCTAGATCTACTCAAAGAAAACGAGGGTGGCGACGTTGACGATAAGGATAACGCAGGTAAGCGGCTGTGGAGTGCCCAATACGAACTCTGCTCTCACCTCTTCCTCCCTAGGCTGGACACCTCTGCACGAAGCTTGCAATCGAGGACACACCCAAGCTGTTCGTGTACTCATTAAGTTTGGTGCCGAAGTGAACGCGCTCAGTGAATGCGCCACTACGCCACTGGTTGATGCTTGCGCCAACAACCACCTGCACATTGTCCGGGTTCTACTGGAAAACGGCGCAGATCCTCGAATTAAAAATAACTACGGTCATACTGCACTGAGCGTTGTCACACACCCTGTTATTCGAGGTCTTCTACTGGAAAATCTCGGATTGACAGAAGAGCCAAATACTTCTGAGGAAGCTCTGGAAAAAGAGCCAAGCTCTGAAGACACCGAGTCTGCTTCAGAGAACGCAACAACAACCACAGCAGTGCCAACAACTTCTTCAGACACTGGTACTGATACTGTCGAAGACTTTCCCCCAGAAAACACTACTGAACTGGCACCATCGTCGTCCTCCAGTAAACTCGGCATCACCTCCATATCGGAGTTTAAATCAGTGATTCGGCTTATCACACCAACAAGTGACAGTGTAACTGGTAAGTTGATTGCCGCCCTCTCTGTGATTAGATAGAGAGGAAGCAACGATGATGAGATGTGTGCAATCCCTTCACACTACTAATAATATTGTTATTTTTACGTTTTAGTCGATGCACCTTTAAAGCATTCCCAAAACGACGTTTTTGCATCATCTTCAACAAAAACACTAGCACACCAGCCGACAGAGATCTCGGTTTCGGCTACTGCCGTCGCAACCACCACCACAGTTGCCGCGGCTTCTGCGGGCGCCATCACTCAATCGCCCAATACTGCGATTGTGACCAAAATGTCCAGTTCAGTTAACAGCACGGCCGTCTCGAGCAGTTCTTCCAAATCTCCATCTTCAACTACCCCATACATCTCCTGTATCGTCTTCTGCATCCTCGACAACAGCATTGTTCAACACTTCCTCACCTATCACCTCCACATCATTTGTCACCTCCTCCTCTTCTTCTTTTAACCCTCGCATCACCGTATTCACGCCTTCAGCTTCCCTTGACAGCACTTCGACCACTGTTCCGTCGACCGAGTTGTCCTCTTCACTGTCTGTATTACCCTCTTCATCCAAACAACCCGAATCAAGCAGTACTCTATCAGTAGCAACGGCATCACCTCATCAGTCAATCTCATTAAAAGCGCCTGTTTCTTTGAAAAAGTCGCAGACCTCTGCAGATCAGACGGCCGATTCGCACACTCAGCATACAGTGCCGTCTTCATCCCTCACGATCACAACTCCTATCAGCAGCAGCAGCAGCACTTCATCTCCTTCTTCACTAAATCTGTTCACTTCGAGCACTTCGAGTTCTTCGTTTGCTTCGTCAATTTTACCTGGCAGCAAGGAGTCCAGCTCAGGCGGGCACCACCACTCGCTGCGTGGTCGTAAGCGCCGAAAAAGTGGGGGCACTACTTCGCACGCTGACAGCTCTATGAGCTCAAGCGGTTCAGCCATTTTCGGTTCAGCTCAGCCGAAAAAGCTAAAAGACGCTTTCGGCGAGCCATCAGTGGAGTTGCACCCTGCCGATCGAGAGCACCTCCATCACCACCATTTGTCGCACCTCGACTCGACGTCATTAAAGACGTCATCAGCGGTAAGCTCTAACGTCGTAGCAGCGGCACCGGTCGCCAGCATGATCACCGAACCCAGTGGCTTTCATGGAACTTCGGATAGTTCATCGCAGCAGAAAGTTCCCAAACTTCGCATCATCCTTCCTCAGCATCAAAGTGGTTCGGGCGTGGCTGGAGTCAGCACCGCCACGCCTATGGTGGTGCCCATTGCCAGCGGAGGTGGTGGTCATAGCTCGACGGCATTGTCAACTTCAGCCGGAGCAACCGTGGGGCCAGCAGTTCCAGGAACGATGACGGCCAGTGTGGCCAGTGCTGAGCACATTTCAACAACAGCGACAACTACAGCCAGTGGCACTGCTAAGTATCCCTATGTGGTAAGCACTACGGCCAGTGCTGCTGGTGCCGCTGTTACTGCTGCTGCTGCCTCTTCAACGGCTGCTGTGGAAGGTGATGAAATAGTGAGTGATACGACTGTGATTAATACTGCAAATTCAACTGCTGGTTCAGCCGACGGTGGCGCAGCTGGCACCGCTGGATCAAATGGAACCGGTCCCGGAGGAAAGAGTACGCGAATAACGCGCAGTAGTCAACGTGTTGCGCTGCAGCAGCAGAAGCATCACTCGAGTGATAATGAAGACCAACTGGCAGGCGGATCGGAAGGATCAGTGACCAGTGCAAGTGGTGCCAGCCTGACGACGGCAACCTCTAAGCCGCACGGAATCGGCACGAGGAAAAAGAAAAATCGAGGAAACAATTCATCCTCAGCCATTGCCGGATCATCACTGGCAACGGGAGGTGGTGGCGGCGCCGCCGGCGGTATGACCTCTGCTGGAACGCGTGGCACTGGTGGTGGACAGGCAGGTGGAGGCAACTCTAATGCGACAGCAGCCGATTCAGCCTACTCCTCCACCAATTCACCAGGTCAAGGGAATGCGTCGAGCGGAGAAAACGGTGCCGCCGGGGAAGACTCGAACGGCTCCAATGGCTCCAATGCCGGCGACGGGGGAGGAGGCAATGCAGCTGGCGGTGGTGGCGGTGGAAACGGGGGAGGAGGAGGGGGAGGAGCCGGGGGCGGAAGCGGAGCTGGCAGCGGCGCGAATGGCTCTGCGACGAGCGGCAGTCACGCGTCTAACCTGTACCACTACAACCCCTCTCACTCCTCCCACCGACAGTACCTGACCCTGCGTGACCACGTGAAGAAGCGGCGTCTGCTGATGGAGCAAGTGCCCCCTGACAGGCAGATTCAGCAGTTCGATGACTACCTGATGAACAAGGGCAACTACCTGCTGGCGTCGAACGCCGACCAGGTGGCCACCAGTCGCATTGAACGGCCGCCGAGCGCACTTCCGCCCGGCAGTGCCCTCTACACCCTCTTCACCGAACAGGAGCGAGAGCGACATCGAATGCGTCTTCGCCATCAGGTGGAGCAGGACAAGATGCGCCTGACGATGGAGCAGGAGTACCTCCGACTGTACTGTCGGGCGGCACACGCCAACAGCGGCAAGATGCTGCCACTCTCAGTGTGCACCTTCCTCAAGGACGAAGAGCTTTACAATCTGATGGAACTGGAGAAGGACCCCACTGTCGACAGTGTCATTATCGGGCAGATCAAGGCGGAGAACCCCAGCTTCCTCAACCACGGCCCCTCGGGCATGACGGGCATCGGGCGAATTCGCTTCAACTCTCGCCTCTTCATCAGCTGGCAACGTGATGCCGCCGACAAGTGGGCCAAGCTGAAGTCACAGCTACTGGCCAGGCAGCGAGCCGAGGCGGAGGCGCTCTCGATGGCTCAGCGAATGAAGTGGCAGTGGAAGGTGAATGAACTGGCGGAGATGACCACCACGCCGGGCACCGCCTCAGCAGCTGCGGCCAGTGCACCACCCAAGTTTGCCATCAACGGTTTCATTGACCACGAAACCTTTGTGCCCAGCGTGAAGGTGCTCGATGACTTTGACCTGCTTCCCACTCCATGAGCACTGTCCACTCTTCACACCTTTTAAGCTGCTGATTCTTTTTAGACGTAGATTCAATGACTCACTCCCTCTTTGTTTGGAATCATCCCTAATAAAACAATTTACATAATCTGTTTACTTGAAATGGGGGTCTTGATTAACAGAGATTGGCTATGAATGGCTATGATTGAGCTTTACGTTGGTTAACTACACTTCCTGAAGAATTTGCTTTAACAGCAGCCGTAATGCCTGCTGGACAGGTGAACTATTTCCCTCAATTAGTACCTTCTCCAAAGGGCTCAGTGGAGCGTTGTTTGGATTGGGGAAACCAGCACCATGGCTGCGGCTTTGCTGGCGAGCCTCGTAAGCCCGCTGACGGCTCTGGTATGCCGTCTCTTCCTCCAGTAGACGGGTGATGGACGCTTTGACAGATGAATCGCCGAGCAAGGCGACGAGTTGGCTATTTGACTGCAGATAGGCTAGAAGGGCTGAACTGGAGCTGGAGGTCATTGTGTTTCCTGCTGATCGTTAGTGTTATCGATGCGAATGGTGTTGAGTAAGTGTCGGAGCTTTTCCTGCAAAAGATCGTTGTCTTGATCTAGTTTTGTAAGCACTTCGTCAATATTATTGAGGTTCTTATCAAGATCTTTGTATGCTAAAAGAAGGAAAAATTGATTTGTTGTGAGACACTGCTGATATAAACATAAAAGCATTTACCGTTTTCAAATTCGTCCACCTCACCAGCGTCAATATCCTCTCCCTGCTGTGCTTCTGCTCTGGTCTCAATCGGTTGCAATGCCAATTGATTGATTTCTTCTTGAATGCTATTCAGCGATCGGTTAATCTCTTCAATGGAAAGGGAGAAATCAGGAAGGACGTTTGGAGAGAGAGGCTCCTCTGCGACGGCTTCAATGCGATCAGCTGGCTCTTCAGGAGGCTCCAGCACCTGCGCTAAGGGCTGGTTATCTGCCTCGGCAATGGCTTCTAGGTCTTCCTCTTCGTCGGCAGTGTTTGGTCGGTTGAACTCACCTTCAAGTGTCATGGCAGCAACGGCCCTTGGAGCGCAGCGAGGTGAACTAACGCACGTGCAACTTTGGCAGCTCACTCTTTTCACTGCAAAAAAACAACAACACCCATCGTTGGACGCTTCATAGAAGTAGTTCCTCAAAGCTGGTAACAAGTCTATTTGTTTAATTGGGTAATTTAATCTAATTATCTGATCAGTTACTTAGGAGGTCTTGAAACGAGTGATTGGTTTTGGGCGTGTACGCGTCTTTTGGAAAAAATACAGATAAAAGGGCACTGAAAATGTGAAATCAAACGTAGATAATAGGAAACTTTCCGGTAGCGCTTTAAAACTCCTTGAGCAGTGTTGTCAGGAGGAGTCGGCAGCAGATTTATGCCAACAAATGCTTAGCTTGTGGCCAAATTCTGATGATATTCTCCCGTTCCAGGGCCTCGCACCTTCTGCTTTTAGTTGTTCAGTTTCCAACTCCGTAGTCCACCTTGGGCAGCGGCCACCTCTCTCCACGCTTCATCGACCCAGGCCACCGTTATCCGTCACCCTGGTCTCTCCGTTCAGTGCTGCTGCGCCATCCTCCTCGCCCTACGACGCCCGTTCGCTGGCTGTCAGAGCGTGTCACAGCGACACTAGTTCTCGCTAAACTCTTGACCCCTGCATCCGCTCTCAACAACCGCCCGAAATGACTGACCGTCGAGCCGAGTTAGAGAAGAAGCGTCTGAAACTTCAGCAGCTGCGTGAGCTGAAAGAGGCTCGCCGCCAAGAGAAAGAATCAGGCCGTGTGCTGATCGGTGATCTGGGCATCTCTTCATCGACCGGTCTTTCAAGTCCAAGTCGCGGTCCATCATCACTAGGTGCTTCGCTAAACTCAAATGCCGACAGTCCGTCAATACGGTCTGATATTACTGAAGTGGATGACATCCTCAAATCTGTAGGCATACATGCCGGGGAATCAGGTACGTTTAAGCTCACATTGCTCAGTAGCACGCTTCAGCTAACTGTATTTGTCATTTTCTCTTCTCACTTTTAGGCTCAAATCGGCAAGGCAATCATGCAGACAGCTCAACGAGCCATCACGCCAATGGCGTGGGGAATAATGCCCTTACATCGCCCGACTCGGGCACCAGCTCCGAAGCGAAGCCTTCGCCCAGTACGGCCGCACCCACCCTGTCGATTGCCACCTTTCCACAGGTGTTAATTGCTCCAAAGGAAAATGTCACTTACGAAAAGCAAACACAAACAGCAGCAACTCAAAGTACGAGTTCTCAAGACCGAGGTAAGTGCCGACTGCTGCCACACTATCATAACATTTAACTCTAACTGCTAACTCTACCTCTGACCATCAACTTTCTTTAACGCTTCACTTCGCCCTTAACTTTCCCTTCTCTTGGGCAGACTCTCCGATTCCCAAGAAAAAAGGTGCTTTTCATTTACTTTTCTTATTTTCCCTTCTTTGTTACCTTAGAGAGATAACACAATCTCTAATATTCCTTTTCCCATTTTTCTTCCCCTCCAGGCGGACCTCTAGATTATTACGGTAAGTGGCGCCCACCCACCCACCATCTTTACCCATTCCCAACTTTCTGTTTTTGCTGTGGTTATTGCTATGGGAGTTTCATTTCATCATTTCTTGCTCTTCGTCGAGAGTTCTGTCAAAACAAATGGAAACACCTTCAAAACGTTCATGTTTTCTCACTCTCTCTCTCCACATTTTAACCTTCTAACCTCTTTAACCTGTCACCTATTTCCTCTAATGTTTCTTATCCTTTTTGTCGACAACAGTCATCCACTGGGATGAAGGTATGCATTTATGGGCCGGTCGCTGTAGTTGCTCCGGAAAAGCTTTTACTAGTAGCAAAGTAGAGCAAATAGAAGAAGTTAGGTGTAGCGTAACTACACATTTTCTTTCACATTTTCACTTGCTTGCATGAACTTGCATTGATGATAATAATTGCTAACCTCTAATTTTCATCTTTTTACCTCTTCTCTCTTTCTCTTTTGACGTCATGCGTTCCACACAAATTGTCTTTGTTGGGGTGCATCTAAAACTCCATTCTCTGTCTCGGTGTTCCTTCTCTCACTCTCTCGGTGTCGGTCGGTCGGTAGAATGGGACGACGAATTTCAGGGTGAGTGCTGAGCAGGCCGATGACTGTGGGCCAACTGTGCCCAAGTCACCACTGGATACCATTTCTCTTCTGGCCCATGTTTTCCATAAGATTTCAAACTTCTTTACACATATTATTTCTCTGGCGTCTGCTCAAATGCTTTTATTTCCGCTTGGATTGCTTTTCATTTGAATTGCTTTACTTCTATTTATTGCCTACTTTCTTCTTGTCGTCCTACCAATACCATCATTTCCTTTCTTTCATTTGTGTTCACTGAAGACTGTGAGAGTGCTTCGTCAGTGTTTATTTTTGGTTGTGTTTTTCTATTTCATTTTACATTCCTTAACTTCTGACTATTGTTATTGTCTGATATTATTTTTCTCGCCAACTATGATCATTCTTTTCTCACTCACTCGATAATCGTTGACATTGGTTATTCTTTTTTCATTTTTCTTTTTTCTCATTTAGTGCTAACGTACGACGATTTAGGCGGCGATGAAGGAGAAGATGGATCGCTGTTTACTGTTCCCTATGGTTCTGGTGGCCAGGCAGCGGCTCAAACACAAACTAAATCTCATCAGGGGCATCGAGCATCACTACCTACTGTGGAGATGGTACGACCAGCGCAAACGGCCGATGATTTAATCGCCGAGGAGACGGAAAAGAAAGCTCCGAAAAGGGCAGAGTACAAGGAAGAGGAACGGCGGCATCTCATGCAAACGGAAGCCTTTAGAAAGTTCCTTGATCGCGCTGTGAGGATCACCGAACGGGCGTTGAGCTGTACAGACTCCATGGACATTTTCGTCGACTACACCGGCCAGGTGGAGAATGTTGACAGGTGAGAGGGAGAAGGAGATTGATGAGATTTAATGTTAACCAATCAGTTTGTATTTCTTTTAGTGAGGACAAAAGTGGCCTTCGCCTGGCTCACTCAGGCACATACATGGACGAACGCTGGAGTCGCGGTCGAGCTGTGACCAGCTTTGACTGGTGTGCCCAGTTTCCTGAGCTGCTTGTTGCTTCCTACAATCAAAATGAAGGGGCACCCAATGAGCCAGATGGCATTTGTTTGGTGTGGAATATGAAGTTCAAGAAGACGACACCTGAGTACGTCTTTCACTGCCAATCCCCGGTCATGTCGGCGTGTTTTGCCAAGTTTCACCCCAACTTGATTCTTGGTGGCACCTATTCAGGTAGGTGTTGAAAAGTCTGGCTAAACTTGTGCCTTGTTAACTTGTTTTTTATATTCGTGTAGGTCAAATTGTTCTCTGGGACAACCGCTCTGGAAAGCGAGTCCCAGTGCAGCGTAGTCCACTCTCTGCCAGTGCTCACACACACCCGGTTTACTGCTTAAAGGTGGTTGGAACGCAAAACTCGCACAATCTCATTAGCATATCAAATGACGGGAAACTGTGCAGTTGGAGTTTGGACATGCTCAGCGCTCCGCAGGAGACCATGGAGCTCTGCCAGTCGAAGCAGTCGCGCCAGATTGCCGTCATGTCGATGTCTTTTCCCAGTGCTGACTTTAATAACTTTGTGCTCGGCAGTCAGGACGGCGCCGTCTTCAGTGCCTGTCGACACGGTGCCAAAGCAGGCATACTGGACATCTATGATGGTCACCAGGGTAAAGTTTGACTGTGAAGAAGCTATTGGCAGTAATAGTAATTTGTCATGTTGCATTATCGTTCACTTCAGGCCCTGTTACGGCAGTTGACTTTCACGCCGCATCTTCCACTGGCGTCGACCTCTCCCATCTCTACTTGAGCGCCTCCTTTGACTGGACCTTCAAGCTGTGGAGTATGCGCGAGCAGAAGCCGCTGTACAGCTTTGAAGACGGCAGCGATTACCTGTACGATGTCCGCTGGTCGCCCATTCACCCGGCTCTCTTCGCAACCGTTGACGGGCTCGGTCGTCTGGACATTTGGAATCTGAACCACGACACTGAATTGCCCACGGTGTCTACGGTTGTGGAGGGCATGTCTGCTCTGAATCGCCTCATTTGGTCTCCCAATGGTCAGCAACTGGTGGTGGGCGATGACGCCGGAAGGATAGCAGTGTATGATGTGGGCGAGGTGAGCAGAAAGATGGGGTGCTTGAGAAGTTTTAGTACTAACTATTTATACATTTTTTTTATTGTTTACTAGCAATTGGCGTTTCCAAAGAACGACGAGTGGACGCGTTTTTCCCATACACTGCAAGAGTTCACCAACAACAGCATTGACATTTGAGTTCTGCTTCGCCATTCACCCCACCACCGACAACTTGGGACCACCTCCCAACCGCTTTGAAATTGCCTTGACTGTTTCCTCTGCTTGCTCTACTTCGCTGGTTGCTGTTTCTGTATCCATCGCCTGTGATTTGAAACTACTCTTTACTTGAATAGGTTTTCTAACTATTTCTTCTCTGTACTAACTCACTTGAAATTGTCTATTTTTATTCTTTTAATTCTTACCAAACCAACAGTTTGTTGGGCTTTGGTCTTCTCTTGACGGGCCTTTCTTCTGACACTGAACTTGTGCTGAGTTAATTAACACTTTAACACGTTGATGATTGTACATTTATTTATGTATTCCTTTTATTTTAGGAGGAACTTTATTTATTAGATTGGTCGATTTCTGTTCACTTTCATCGTTTTTTCTTTTTTTTTGCAAGTTTTTGTTTTTGTATGTCTGCTTCTAGTTCTTCTTGATTTTTACACAATCACCTGTTTATCAGTTTGTAAATTCCATCTAAAATCTTCGGCTTTAAAGACATTGCAATTTCGTCTTTAAGCAAAGAAGATAATTTGAAATAAGCAACAAACAAAATCAAAATATACAGTTTTATTTATTCTTTTATTTCACACTTTACTCCTTCCAATGAATTGTTGCATGAAAGACTTTTGTGAAAATTAACAGGACAGTAGAAAGGTAACAGCAAAAGGAATGAACACAGAGGATACAAGAACGATTAACAAAAGATCGATCCTGCTGTCATCGGTTTGAGACAGTGCCACCACCACCACCACCTCGACCCCGACCACGACCCCGTTTGTGTTGTGATGAGTGATAGTGCTGATAGGCAAGTCCACCTACTAGTGCCGAGTTCATTTCCGCAGTCTGTGAGTCCTGTGCCCATGAGCTGCTGTTGACTGTGCCCTCAGCAGCTGCTGCACTACTAGTGTTGGCGGAATGAAAACCAGAGAACGGTTTGGAGCACTTGACCACCGAGTAGTAGGTGAGCGCAGGCGGCTCAGCAGATGGATCTACTGGCTGATTGCTGCTGTATCGTGATTTCTTCTTGCCCGACACTTTCTGGTGATGCGTTGACCGCTGGTGGTCATCGAGAAACTCAAAGTGCATAAAGAAAAGATCACATTCATCGCAGTGAAAGGGCGACTCTCCGGAGTGGTGCTGAAAGGAATAAAGAGGTGTTAGTTGGAATGAGTTTGAGCCTACACAAATCAGCTTTCACCCTACCTGGTAGATGTGCAAATAAAGGTCGCTCTGTGGAAATTTGCCGCTACACTCGCCGCACGGGTAGAGAAAGGCTTGTGGTGAGCTACCTGCTTCCTGAGTACTCGACTGGACGCTGAAGACTGTCGTTGGGAGGTGAAGATACCGCTGATTGACCAGGTGATTAGTGTTGTGCACCACCAATGAAGCTTCACTTTTCGTGCGATATGAGCAGTTCTTGCAGGAGAACTCCTTTGCCGTTATGTTCTCCAGGTAGGTGTCAACAATTCCCGTCGAGTGAGATCGCTTTGCGGCACCGGAAGCTGATGTCTTTCTCTGAGCAGTGACTGTTGCTGCTGACGCCGTTGCAGGGGACGTCGTCGCAGTTCCTATAGGACCTGTCTGCATCTGATTAGCCCTGAATGCACTCAACTCGAGCTGTAAAGAGCGAATTTGATTTTCGTACTGTTGCTGCATCTGAAGGTAAATTTGTTCAGAAGGTAAGACTAGATTGCCTTGCGGTTGATGTTGTGATTGCTGCTGTTGAACAGCACCGCCACTTCGTAACCCCTGCTTTTCTTGTGCATTTCGTACATACACAGCACTTGTCTGACCACCAACTGAACCGTCAACACTGATGTTGTCGTTGAATGTCTCCAGGTAATTCGGTTGTTGAAGGAGGTACTGTGCTTGGTCCAAACTTCCAGAGCTTCCAGAGCTGAGAGATGGTTGCACTAATGGAGGTTGGTTACCGGCAGATGCTGGCGCGGAAAACCCCGACTGATTTGATTGGCTGTTCATCATTGTGAAGGTTGTTCAGTTAAAGTGGGATGCTTACTGAGCTGAAGCAGTGCGACTCTCAATGTCAAAAGAATTGTCAAAACAATGCCACTTTTTAGTGAAGCATCTTCAAGTGCGGTTTCAGTCGGAGAGGAGGAATCTGTGGTCGCTTTAGAGTCAAAGAAGGTCATGTTTGTTTTTCATTCTACAATTAATCACATCAGTTGCTCATACAAAGTGAAGGTGATGACAAACTGGCAAAGACCGGTATTTTCTGGTACCAATGGACTTTGTTTTGGCTTGAATTTTGAGCAAAAATACTAATTTAGTGCTTCAGAAGCAAGAACTTTACTTTTTCTGTCTTCCGGTTGATTCATCTTTTAATCATTTTGTCACTACCATTTTTTCACAGAACATGCAGAAATTTATAAACTAACTCTCACCCTAGCCGACCTCATTATAAAATAATAAAATACGTGCTTAAAGATCTTATTAAGTATCGATGGTACAATTATACCACAGATGCTTGCCAATGGACACTTGCAAAGTGCAAGGATTTGGGAACTACAAGATGCACTATGTGTCTGTGCTGAGCAAAGCCTACAGTCGTAAACAAAAGGAAAAATGCTGTTCCCTCTAGTGAAATGAGCGTAAAGCTAGTAATTCTCTCAACGCTATGAGGGAACCCCAAAACTACCTATGCAGTTTTTTAAGAGTTCCCCACCAGTGTAAGCTGCAGCTGAGCACACAAGCTTTTTACACTTGACAACAATCAAAAGAGTATTTCATCGATCTAGAGAGAACACACATACACACGCACATACCAACTTCATAACAACTTCTCCGTTGTGCGTTTACAGGACATTACCGCTTTGGTCTTCGACAGGTGCTTAGAGCGATGCTCTAGGGTCCCCTCCATTGGCCCATCAACACATCCACACTGGACTCGGTGTGGCTCGGGCAGCTCATCTAACGCCAGTAAACAATCAAACAGAAGAAGTATCCCCTGAGGTGAACACCCGTTTGGAAAGAAGGATCACTGCAAGTGAAGACTGCACTCAGTTGAAGCTACTTTCACGTTTTTCAACTCTCACACCGACTGCTACTCTTGTTTCTCCTTCTGTCCGAGTGAATGCGCGGGAAAAGCGATAAACAGACGCATTGACTTCTGCAAGCTTCTACTAGACCATCATCGCCAATTAGTGCAAACAGCTGTGATCGACCACTTGCCATCCTCATGGATCCATCTTCACATTCCTCACTGTACTCCCTCAACGATGCCTTACTACTAACTGACACTGGTCAGCAGCACACCGTCAGCAGTCACTCTGGCCCTGCATTCAACATTCACGTCTTGGAGCAACTACAAACAGCCATGAACCGAGAAAACGACCGCAGCTCTGAGCTGGAGAAAGAGCTGGCTAGCTGCAAGAAACGGCTCCGTGATCTAGAAGCGCAGCTTCAAGCTAAAGACGACCGCCTTATAAAGGGCGATGATCTTCATCACACGCATCTGCGGACAGTCAAAGATAAGCTGCTGCAGTGCCTGCGACTGATGAACCCAAGGGCAGCCGCAGAGGCGGCGGCAGCTTCCAGCAGCACCTTCACTCCTGCCCCAGGAGATGTCGATTCGCTAGGGGCGGCAGCAGCAGCAGCCGCATCCACTCCGACGAGAATCATCTTTGAGCACCGCTGTGATGAGTGCAACTTTCGCTCTAAGTCGGATGTTTCGCTAATTCTCCACAAGATGAATCACTCCATAGTTGAGCAGCAGTTTGTACTCTCCACGACGGCCTTCACCACGCGCAACTCCAACACCAAAGCCATCTACAACTGTCCGGCGTGTGATTCAGGCGCCAATCTAACCAGGCACGAAGTTTATCGGCACATTTAGTAAGTACACGGTTAGCGTACTTATTCGACCACACAAACTCATCTGTGTTTTTTACTTTCCCTTTTCAGTGACACTCATACCGACGAGAAACCACTGAGTTGCCCTTACTGCGAGTACTCCTTCACCCATCAGGAGTACCTGAATGAGCACACTCGGACAAAGCACTCAAAAGCAAATCTAAACAAAAACCTAACCATCCGACCTGATGCTCAGCTTGGTCCGCTAATAAAGGAATCTTGGGCAAATGACATTATTGCTAATGCCGCCCAAGCCATAAATCAGGGCAAAGTGGTGAACAATCCTCTGAATCCAGTTGCTACCACCATCATTACACCTTCAATCAGTGAGCACTATTCACTGTTTCTTTTCAATCCCAAGTTATTAACAATTTTAATATTTCACATTATCAGAATCGCTAACAACCAAAACATCGGGCAATCGTGGGCGTCCTTCTGCTACAGCCTCAACTAAAAGTGCCACTGAGCTAAAATGTACATTTATAGATTGTAACTTTACCACGATATTTCAAGATAAGTTGGACTTTCACGTGAGAGCTCACATCAATACAAAGGTAAATCAATAGTTCAGTTTGTGTTTACATTGTACAACTGATTCATTTTTATTTGTTTAGTATAAGTGCCCGTTTTGTCCGTATGTTTCGATGACAACCCAAGGTACGACTAACTTTTTTTTCAATTTTCACTATGCTAATTAAAAACATCTTTTTGTAATAGACATCAAGCGGCACATACAAAAGTCAAAGAAGCATGAAGGCATGAAGATGTATAGCTGTCAAAATGCGGTTTTGGTGTTGATTGTGATAGGCTGTTTAAGGAGCACTTGAGGACGTTTCATTTTGGTTTTGAAGTGCATGACTCAGTCGTTGATTATTTCATCGAAGAAATGTTCATCAATAAGAACAGCAAACAGCCCAATTTGGATTTGGACCTTACAGCGGCACAAATGGAGCGGCTGAAGCATCAGTTGCAGAATCCAGTGCTACATCATCCTCCGGGAAGTGGAAGTGCATCAACGGACGGCACTGCAGGAGGCAGTGCCCAGCACCCAAATAAGAAGCAGGCAACGATGCTCAATAACCTGATGACATCAGCGCAGGAATCATCGAGAAAACGGGCAGCTTCAATGTCAGCTGGGCTCAATGCTGTTCAGCATCAGCAACATCAGCAGCAGCAGCAGCAGTTGCAACAACAGCTGACGACTCTTATTGAGGAGAGCACCAGTGATACCCGGTCAGTAGCAGCAACGCCTCAGCCGCTTACTGCTCACCAACAGAGTATCCATCTGACACATCAACAACAGCAGCAACAGTCGGCACTGAATTCACTCATCAACAACTACCGGTCGATGCCACTGGCGGTGGGCGTTGGTGGTGGCGGTGGTGGCGGTGCAAGTCAGCACTCAGCGACCAACATCGTCAACGCCATTGGACTGAACAACGCCGGCCAGCCAGTGCTCATGTACCACAGTCTTCCTGATGCACTGCAAGTGGGAGTGGGCGCTGGTGGCAGCAGTAGTCAACAGCCACCGGGGGCACATGCACACCACCTGCATGCACAGTTCCACCATGGCGCTCTTCAGTCTGCAGTGACCGGGCACGGAGGACAGCAGCAGCAGAACAGTCAGCAACAGCAGCAGCAGCAACAGCAGCAACAACACCTCACCGAAGCACTTCTCCTTCAGCAACAACGCCAACAGGTTCAGCAGTCCCGGGGACAGCAGCAGCAACATCAGCAGCAGGCTCACGCATCGAGTGGACAGCAAAACTTTGTCAATCCTACCTCCGGTGACTTGCCGGCAAATCTGCAGTACGTCACTTATGCCAACTACTGAACGGCAATTATTGGACTCGTCGTCGTCGTCGCTGCCAGTTCCGCCATCTTCAGCTTAATCTTTAGTGCAGCGTTCTCACTGACGAGTCGCTCAAACTGCATGTCGATGAGCTGTTCATACACATCGCTGAACGACAGGAAAGAATTTGCTGTTTGAGAGGACTGTTCTTCTTTTTCCAATCCTCCTTCTCCTCCATCTGTTGCGGTTGCGATTGTCCGGTGGGCACTTTTTGCCGGCACCACGTGGCTAGTCGTAGAGCCGAGAATATCTTCACCGACAGCCGATATTTCGCGAACCACAGTGGCCATCTTCTCCCGTTGCAATGCCGCCTGCAGCATCGACTGCAGCTCCTCTATGAGACGTGTCGTTTGTTCATCAGTTGGTGCGTGCTCTCTCTGATCGACAGTTGCCATCTCCGTCTCAGCCTGTGTCTGAAGAAAGAAAGTTCATGAAGCAAATTGGAAGAACACTATTCCCCTTCATCAAACGCTCACTCGCATTTGTCAATCCCATCCTTCATCTTTTTGTACTGTTTTCTTTTTACTAATGTTGCTAAAAGCGTTCTATCTCTTACCTGGTGTCTCTGTACGACTACCGTTCTCTGTTCGGTGTGAATGGTCGTTTCATCTTCAAAGCGCACCCTCGGCCGTTCACTGCGATCTCTGACCTTGGCTGTCGTTTGTGTCTCTTTACTTTCCATGGCCTTTACTTCTACCTTTTTAGAAGAGCCTGCTGACGATGATGATGATGCTTCTCTAACCACCTGCCTCTGCGTGGTTTGAAGTTTCTTTTCCAGTTTGGTTAGCACTGATTGGTACTTTTCAATTTGACTGTTCAGACTGGCCACCAGGTGGTCCCGGTCAGCCAGTTTGCTGCGTGCAGTTGCCAGGGCAGCATTTAGTTTCTTCTCAGCAGTCCAACGCTCCAACTCGAGACGTTTCGTTTCCTCCGTCAGGTGGGCAATCTGTTGACGCAAGTCTGCAGACTCCTGAAAGACGGCATTGTCGACTTTCTTTTTGAGCGAAGACGCAGACAGGGCAGAGGAGCGCTTGTTTAGTTCGGCAATTTTGCTATTCAGAGTGGAGATTTGGCTAATGTACGTGCTTTCTTTGGCAGTCAGTGACTTGATTTGAGATTCCAAATTGTTACGCTCAGTGGTGAGTTTGCTAATGGTGTGATGAAGCTGAGTGATGGTCTGTTGAGCTGATGCAAGGGATGATCGGGCAGTGTCCAGTTGAGACTGAAGGTGCTCCTGCTGGGATTTGCTTGTGGCACGAAGAGAGTTGAGCTCAGCAAATGTTTTTGAGAGCAGTGAGAGCAGTTCTTCATTTTGTGCAGTACATGGCTTGAGGAAGAGCTCCTGGTAGAGGGTTTCAAGCTCATTCGGTTGAGGAGTGGATGATGGACGGACGTCAGTGGCTGATGCAGTGGCAGATGCTGTGCTGGCAATTGAAATGGCAGTCGTAGTGGTGGCAGTGGCAGTGGCGGTGGTTGTGGCGCTTTGGCGCATTGACTCGAGTAACTGGCGATATTCCGCAAGGGCTTCATCTTTTTGCTTTAGACAGTTCTGTCAAAATAATAGTATTTAAGCATTTATCACTTGATCAAACTTAAGAAAACTCACCTGCAGACAGGCGATTATTGTCTCCAGTATCGATTTGGTCGCTTTCCCTTCTGCTCCGGTGTCTACTTTAAATGTTCGGTTTTTTTCGGTGGATTCGATTTCAATAAAACTAGGATATGTTTCTATCAGTTTAGATAACTCCAAGTTGGCAGTAAAGATATTTTTTGGAATTTGTTTGAGATATTCTCCTTGAGAAGATTTGTCCTCATCAGACAGGCGCTCACTTGATTTTCGAAGCTTCATACGCAAGTCACTTATCTCTTCTGCTCTAGCTTCCAAATCAAGTTGAAATTCTGTAGTTACAAGCTATCAACAAAGTTAAGTCAAGTTTAAATAACCAAATGAAAAATTTACCTTTAAATTTCCTTTTAGTGATTCAATTTGTTCAGAAAGTTTGGCTTCTTGAAACTTCATCTGACGACGTTCTTTGTCAATTAAGCCCCGAATTGAGGTAAGCATTTGATGATATTTAGAACAGTTGACGCAATCGGGTTTTAAACTAGATTCCTGGACCAAAGGTTTAGCTGCTGCAAAGATATTTTCTGTTTGAGTCGCTAAAGAACTGAATTTGGGCTTAACTGTTTGCGTAGAAATGTCAAACATTTCAACGTATTCATCATCTTCACCATCAGGCGTGTGAACTTCTGACTTTTCTAACTTTTTATTTTCTTTTTCTTCATGCAAAACACGTTGAACTCGTGAATCTTTCAGAAGAGCATCTACTATTTGTGAATCTTGAATCAAAGTACATTTCACTTCAGCATTGGTTTCAATTACTTGCTTTACAAAGTGACTATTTGACAAAATAAAATTTTGAATATCAGGGTCAGCAAGAAGGGACTCGCCTAGTGAAATGTCGTCAATAATCTGCTTCTTTATATCTGATTCGGATAAAACTAATTTTTGTTGTGTTGTTGACAATGGGGGGTCAGCAACTTTGATGGGCTCAACTGAAACCGGAGTTTGAGTGGAAACTGAAGATGTGGGAATAATGATTGGGGGCTTTGAGTGGTGTTGCTTTTTAGGCTCTTCATCAAATTCTGTTTGAGTAGAAAAATCAATTTTAAAACCATTTTTGCGATTGAATGAATGAGGTCTTTTTGGACGGAATTTTTGCTTTTTCAAAACTGGTTTTCTTTTGTCAGCAGTTGATTTCAGCTGAAATTGTTTTAGTTGTTGGTAATACGCTTGAAGGAGGTCAGATTTAGAGTCATCCAAACTTGAACTCTGCTCCATCGATTCCATAGCCTGATTGTCTGTGTTTTGTGACTCTGCACTCGTCAATGCTTGGCTAGAATCAACATCCGAAATGGAGCTCGACTGTGGCACGGTCCAGTTTTCCAGAATATCATTAGTGTACTCGTCAATGACGGCCAGAAAGTCTGCTCGCAGCGTCTTCAGCTCAGTTCGCAGTTGTTCGTTTTGGCCACGAACAAAGTCCAACTCAGACTTGAGGAGAATCACCTTACTGAGATCAACTGAGTTAGAGTCGTCACCAAAACCTAGTGCAGGGTAGATGAGGCGATTCTCGAGAAGTAGACAGAGTCGTTCAAGACTGGGACACTCAATGACCAGATCGGCTGTAGTGTCGCCGGCTCGCAAGCCATCGAGTATCTCCTTCATGCCGAGCTGTAACTCTAGATTTTCCTTCTGCACTGAGCTCATGTGCATTTGCAATGCGTCCAGTTGTTTTGTCTGCACATCTCGTTCCACGGTGATGGCAATGAGCTGATCCATTATGGGTATTTCCGACTTTGTTTGATTTGGCTTTTCAGATGAAACGGTTGTTTCACCATTGGTAAATGAGGTCAAGTGGTGTCGATTGAGCTGGTCAATGAGGTAGCGAATTTTGTCGTCTCGGAAGACGATCATACGGCGAAGAACTGCATTTTCCTCGAGAATAGTCTTCAAGGAAGCCCCATGGTCGCCACTGTGAGCCATTAAAGCCATGGTCTGGCGACGAACCGTCTCCAAATGTTCATCTTTTCTTCCAGCCTCCTTCTCAAGCTCGGCTACTCTCTCCAACAAGGTGAGCTTCTCTTTGCGGAGCTTTCGAACGCGTCGACGAAGCTGTCTCACAAGAGGCGACTCTTGTCCGTCCTCCGGCGTTGGCGTGTCATTCGGTGACGAGGAGACTATGGCCAGTTCAGCCTCCAGGCGTTCAACTTCATCGCGTTTCTGCTCAAGAATCGACTGTTCAGTTGCAGACAGTTGTGAGAGTGCAGCGCGAAGCTCTCCAATTTCCGTTTCTTTTGCCTCCAGGAGTACCTGTTGACGTTTGATCTCCGTTGAAAGCTCCTGAAAGAAGTTTGTGCTCACGTCGACGCCACTTGCTGCCGAAGTCTCAGAGAGGTGCTCACTTCGAGGGCCGAGCAGTGCCGCTGAGCGATGCTCCAGTTCAGTCCTTATTTCAGCAATCTCCTTTTCCTTGCGATCTCTATCGAGACTGAGTGATTCGTTGAGACGACGAAACTCGTCCACTTGTACGGTGAGCATTTCCACTTGTGATAGTGAGATCTTCTGTTCATTTCCCAGCTTGGCAACGTCTAGACGGAGTTTGGCCACTTGCTCGGCAAGATCCAGATTTATGCGGTCGGTGTCGTAAAGGCGGTCGAGTAGCTGTTCAATTTGGGCGTTTTTTTCCTCCAATTGGCGGCTCTGGTCTTCAAGATGTTCAGCAGAAAAAAGAGCAGAAGACGACGACGTGCCGGTGTGTTGCTCTGCGCCACTAGAAGACCCCTTATCTCCGCTTTGCATTTCCCGCAACTCCAACTGTGAAGCCTCCAGCTGCAGTCGAACTGAACTGAGCTCTCGCTCCTTCGCCTTTGAAGACTCCTCCAGACGGCGGTTCTTCGCCTGCAGCTCATCCAACTGATCATCTTTCGCCTCAAGTTGTTCTCGCAGATCAGCTAGAGCAGCTTCATCCGAGGAACTAGTTGAGTGGCTTTTCAGTTCAGCGGGCGGACTTGACTTGAAATGATCTAGTTCGGTGTTGACCGCGTCAAGTCGACTGCCCACCGTTTGGAGCTCCTCGATGAGTACATCAGTTTGAATTGTTTTAAGTCGAAGTAGTGAGCGCGTAAAGTCGAATAGTGACAGTAGGTGTGAGGTGGATTCATCAGGCGTAGGCGTGAACTGTGTGATAAAGCAGCAAACATTAGGAATGAAAACAATATCTAAACTTGACTGCTGTACGCGCTTACTTTGAAAAGGCGCTCGCACCACTGATCTGCTTCATCTTCACCGAGCTTCTGAATGTTCACTGCAGCCAGCTGATCAAAATCGATCATCTTTTCTCTTCTTTCTGTTCTCAGCAAATCCGTTCTCCTTTACCAAATCATCGAGTCCAATTTTTTTCAAATCACTGTTTCAACTTTGTGTTTATTTGCTACCCGTGTAGGCAGTCGTTGCCAGTGGCAACGCTGGTGAGAGGTCGTCTGTTGGTTCCCATCCATGTCAATGGCCAAGACGGTGAGAGTTCTTAGGAATGAGTTACTTATCTTTTATGTGTCTTGCTAAAATGCAAAAAAGAAAGGGGAGTGGCAAAACTTGTAATAAAAGTTCACTAACTGAGGTTTTTTTGTAAGATTTACTCTGTGAATCTCAATTTTTAGCTTTTGTTTTAAAATATCTCAGTCAAAGTAATAAACAAACATAAAACATTGTTCCAATTTATCTTTTTGTCAAGATTTTATCAGTCATAGATCATTACAATACCGAATACATTGTTTTGCTATTTAATACGCTGCTAAACTTAAACTTGTAATCACAACATTCTTCCTGACAAAACTCTAAAATTTTTTAAATTCAACCTTAATTGATCATTAAAGTGATTTATAATATCCTAAAGTAACAAAACCAAAAAACTTTTGGGTTTAAGCCAAATCGTGTTTAAACGCACTATACAAATAAACGTTATCTGTGAGTAACTTGAGTCAAATATTTGGGGTTGGCATCGGCAAATTGTAGGCGGAGCATGAAGCACTGTCAAAAGTAGATACGTCAGTGAGCCGTATACAGTCTTAGAACGATAAAAACCAGATTATCCCAAAATAAAATTCTGTTTCTGATAACAAATTCGAGTTCAGCATACTCGAATTGAGAAAAGCATTTACTTCAGCATTGAAACTCAGCCCAATGTTCCGTTGTGCACTGCTTTTCTCTTGATTTCAACTGAAAAGAGTGCCCTCCCACTACTGCATAAGCAGCACTGGCAATGTTTGCAAATGTGTACAACAATTCATCGTCTGCCTCACTCTCCTCAGTGAACTGCGTGTTGTTCTCCAGAGAGTGGATCACACTTTCCATTTGTGCTTCTCTTCTTCCAACACGGACACAATCACAAAACTCAGTCTTCAAAACTTCAAACCTGGCCAACAGCAACAACAACAACAGCTGCAGCGCTTTAGGTGTGGCTGAAGAAGATAAAAGTGGTAGTTAGGGACCTGGAGACTCTGGTTGCCCTTCTGGCTAGAGACTGTCCATTTTTCAATCTTCGCATTGCACCAATCGTTCAAGGCTTATCTCTTCAGCATCCTCTGAACCGAGACGAAAGCAACTCAAGCTAGACGACAGCCAAGTGATTACAGCAGCACTTTGTAATCTCCCAAACAACCAGCAAGTTCTCTTTACAATGACAGAACAACGCATTTCATAATGTAAATAAGTCATTTTGGATTTAAAACACTTATTTGCTAACTTGATTATACTTTTTTTGCAGCAGTTCTAGGAGACTTTTGTTTACATTGTTTTTACTTTGAAATATCTAAAGTTTTTCACCAACAATGTCTAAAACGGAAGCAGACACTTTTGATGTTATTGAGGAGATTCCTGATGAAGTACTGCTTTCTGGTCCTTCATCTTCGACAGTGGATCCTCCCAAGCAGTCTACTTCTGGCCACAACCGCAGTGGAAAGCTCAGCAAAAAGAAACAACAGCAACAGTCGACAAGTAGCAGCAGTCCATCGGGAGGACAGCCAAGCACAAGTCGAGGTGGTGCGGGTAGTGGCCCATCGTCCAATAATTATCTGGAGGTAGGCTCTGACACCTCTTCAGCTGCAGGCTTCAAGCCCGACCAACAGTTTGGCACTGCGTCTGCAAGTTCCACACCCGCCCACCAAATTCCACTGACGCCAGAGATTGAGCCCATTAACGTGAATGAAGACTCGCTTGCACTTGAAGCGACCGAAGTGGACTCAATAGTGCCTGATCCTCCAGCCATCTCTGCTCGACTTCCTGGCTTGGAGGTTGCTGATGCATCAAACATTGACTACTTGCTCTCTTTACTACCACCGACTGAACTGACTGAGCTGCCGGTCGAGGATCCAATTGTGATTCGCGGAAATGGCAACATGACGCTATTCGGCTTGTCCAACAGCTTTGTAAACACTTTTCCTTCTTCACTGTTGGGTCGTGTCAGTCGCGAAGAGTTTGAGTATACAATGTCCCGCATTAATGGTCTTCTGAGACAGCAGCACTCTACCAACGCCAAGTTTCTTTTGCTCGGCTGTCTATGCTGCTGCTGTAGTCTGGGATGCAGTCTGTTGTGGCCAACATTTGCGTTGTCTAAACGAACAAGGAGTTCGCTTGAAAAGGTTGGTTGAATTGTTAAATATTATTTAGCTTCAATTAACCAACTTTATCTTGGTAGCTTCTTGCAATGGAAAACTCGCGGATGTATAATAAACTTGGTCTCAACTGGCGCCTCTCCAAGCAGAACTGCCACACGAACCACTCCTTTATGGAATATGTGATCTTCATTGACTTCATACCGAAACTGCAAATCTACCAGCCTGATTGAAAAGACTGACAATGGCTGCAATCGCCCGACGACTATCGTTCCTCATTTACACAGTACAGCAGATGTTCGATAAGCATACTCTATCACAATTTACTTCATTGCCCACATATCGCCTCTACACAACCTCACAACACAGCCACAACACATCCCTCTGCTCAGATGACACCCCTCTTCACCGCCCTTATCTTTGATTTCGAAACTGTAACTGTCCTCTTTTTAAAAGAACCCCTAACACCAGTAAGTGAATAACTTCTCAAACTTGGCTACCACTTTCTTTGATTGTCTTTCTAATAATAACTTTACAGCTATTTCTCCCCTATCTCTCTTACTTTAACCCCTCTAGTCACTAACCCCTAATTTCTTTCTCCATCTTTTGTTTTAACTGTTTTAATTTCACATTATGTGTTGTCACATCAGCTGTAATAGGTTTTTACTTTCTGCATTTTTTGTTTTAACTGTCTCTGTTATAACTTGGCATAAACTGTATTTTATTTTTATATGTTTTTTCTCAATAGGTTATTTTCGGGCTCATTTCCACGGGCCAATCCACCCGTTGTGAAGGGCAGGGTCTGCTTCAAAGTCTTGAGGCTTATTTATGGGCTTTACATAGCCAGCATTCAGCTTTTTGTACACTTGGTACATTTCCTTGGCCAGAGTGGAATTGCTCACAACGAGGTTATTCAGTTCGCACGGGTCGGCTTCAATGTCGAACAGACAGTACTGCTCTTCATTTTGGTTGGCAGCATGACAGGGCGTCTGCGGAAGGTGCTCTCGGTTGCAGTTCACTGAGACAATGGTCGGTGCAGTGGGCGTCTGACCGCGAGCAGCCAGTACGGCGTAGACGTCCGAGCAGTGGTAGCAGATGGTGGCGTTCTCCGTCAGCTGCCCTGGGGCGTGGTACCACACATCAAAGTTGCCATTATCCCAGCTGCCACTGGTCAGCTTGTACCGGCCCTGTCTGACCGCCCACATTCGCCAGGGGTGCTCCTCGTGATCAATGTGGTGGATGATGTGCTGGCGGACGGACACTGAACTGGCGGACACCAGCTCAGGCCACAGGTTGTGCCCGTCGATGGGACCCAGTGCGGAGACGTTTCCGCCCGCTGCAGCGTACAGTGTGGGCAGCACGTCGGTGAGGTGCATCAGCTGCTTGCTCACGTGGGGCCGGACCAGGTGGCGGGCGCTCCACATCAGTCCAGTGCCTCTGATGCCACCTGCAGGCGCACAAACGTTAAGTACAAATGACGTATTCAACTCAAAGAATGCCCCCCCCTCTGCCTTACCTTCCCATGCAGTGTACTTGGAACCCTTCAGTGGATAGTTGGAGCCCTGGCTATCGTCAATGTGACCGCCTCTTCCATTTCCACTAGCACCGCCGTTGTCAGTGCTCAGGTAGATGATTGTGTTGTCCAGTTGACCAGTTTTGTGCAGTGCCTGAGGAAATGGTGTCAAGGTTACTCTCACAGAATTTAGTCTGACCAACGAACACTTACTCTAAAAACCCTGCCCACTGATTCATCGAGAGCGGCAATCATGCCGGCGAACCGCCGTCTTTCTTCATTCTTAATGTGCTTAAAGTCATTCTCAAATCGAGTTGGCGGTTGAATGTTTCGCTTGGGAAGTTGCTGAAAAGCGCCACCGTGAATGGACTGCTGGGCAAAGTAGATGAAGAATGGCTTGGAGCTTTCCGGTCCGCCACTGCTGTGCTGCTCAATATGCTTAATAACTCGGTCAGTGTAGAGGTCAGTGGAGTACTGTCCTTCATAGGCGGAAAGGTTTGCATGTTGATCGTTTTCCCAGAAATCAAATCCGTGCCTCAAGTCACCACCCATTCGGTTGTAGTAGTCAGACCTGCTGGTCAGGTAGCCTAGGAAGGTGTCAAAGCCACGCGATGTGGGCAGGTACTCATGGGCAAAGTGTCCCTGGTGCCACTTGCCAACAATGTGCGTAGAGTAGCCAATCTCGCGGAAGTGGTCGCCCATCGTTTTGTACTTTAGCGGCAGTCCGTATGGAGTGAGTACTGCAATCACATGGTGCTGCATCCCAGTGTGAACCGGATTGTAGCCGGTCAACAAGGCTGATCTTGACGGGGAACAAATGGGAGAGACATAGAAGTTGTTGAGGATCACTCCCGATGAGGCCAACAGATCAATATTGGGCGTAGCCACTTGGGAAGTCCCATGAAAACTAACATCGCCCCATCCTAAGTTGAAAATGTTAGACCGTGTTAGTAAATTGTATTTTCGTGCCTACCTAAGTCATCAACGAGAATAACAAGAACATTTGGCTTTGTAGTGTTTGCTGCTTTTGCATGCTGGGAGGCTAGAAAAAGAGCCAGAAACAAGCCAATTTGGGCACTTAGGCGGACCATGATGCTGTTTGTGATCTAAAGACGTGCTAAAGACAACTAGACTTTTACAGTTTACGGCCTTTTATTTTTAAGCTTTGGTGCTTTCCTCTGATAAGTTATTGGCTTATTAATTAATACATGTCTTTTGGGGTATTTTACAATCTAAATTGTGTAGGTTTTGATTTAGACCTTCCAGTGCATGAATGATAAATGATTAATACTGATTTATCAACTGTTTTTAATATTGTTTTAATACTAGCGGAATTAAAGTTAATTAGATTGCCAATATACAGTTTATAAATGTATAAATTTATTACATTTGTTTATGTCAAAGTTTTATCTAATAGATTTAAAAACAATTTTAGTTTTTCGGACTAGTAAATTGGTTAAGTTGAATATTCAAGTCAGTTTTTGTTGTCGTAAGCGTTCCAAACATTCAAATTTATAATTAGAAAGTTTGAAGTCACTGTGTTCAATATTTTTTATGCATTTAAGTTTAATTTTTCCCTAATGATGATATTAATCAACTTTATTTTGTTTTATTGTTATTTTCAATGAGTTCAAATGAGTATCAATAATTTGTTTTATTATCTGTTTGCCAGTTTATTGCTTGTAAATAATTTTAAATGATATAAATCAGAGTATTGAACAATTAAGTTAATAGAATAAAACATAATTTATTTTGGGTTTGAATTTTTACCATTAATAATTTTAATTTTTTCATTAATAATAGTTAATGGATTTTTCAGTATTTATAAGACCAATTTTAAAATTGTTCAAGCAAAAATAAATATAGCAGTTATGTGAATTGTTTGGTTTTTTATACCTGCCAACATGTCTGCATTAAAGGTGTTGTACAAAAATTGAAAACATTAACTATACTTTATCTAACTGATCATTTCAGCCCATTACATGCCGTGCTGCTGTGTGTTTTAAAGAGGGTGAACGGCTGAAAATTGAAGACATTATTCTTGACGTTCCAAAAGACAATCAAGTTCGCGTGAAGGTATTTAAAAATCAATCTGTGATCTTTTAAACTTTTCAAAAAATTTTTAGGTTATTTCTTCAGGAATTTGTGCTTCAGATGCTCATTTCGGCATGTATAACTTGATCAATTATAAAAAGTAACGTTATTTTTATATATGTATTTAATTTTAAAACAAGTGTGGGGAACACAGCAGTACACAGACTTTCCAGGCTGGTACCTGCCTGCAGTGCTCGGCCATGAGGCAGCCTGCATTGTAGAGTCAGTTGGACCAGATGTAAAGCGCATTCAGCCTGGCGATGCTGTGCTGACTACATTTATGCCGTCATGCGGTGAATGTGACCTATGCTTGAATCCCCGTACAAACATGTGCTCTAGAGATAATCTTATTGTGCTTGGATCAAAACCCAACAAAACACTAAAATCAGATGGAACACCCCTAACGTCAATGGCTGGCTTAGGAGTTTATGGCGAGTATGCACTACTGAAGTAAGTTTATTTTTAACTTAAAAGTAACTGAGAATAACATTTATTTTGTTTTTAAAGAGAAAATCAGGTCATCAAGGTAAGTGCAATTAAATTTTAAATCTACATTTTGTGTATTTATTTTTATTTTAGATTGATAAACGTGTGGACATGAAAAAAGCTTGCATTATAGGCTGTTCAGGTAAAAAACAAAATAATTTTGAGGTTTAATCTAACTCATTTGGATATTTTTAAGTTTGTACGGGGTTTTTCAGCGCTGTAAATCTAGCTGCAGTAACTGCTGGATCAACTGTAGCAATCTTTGGTTTTTACATAATATTTGTATTGTGTTTGAATTACTAATCACGTTTTTCTTTTAGGTCTTGGTGCTATTGGTCTAAATGCGGTTATTGGCGCCCGATATGCAGGTGCAAAACACATCATAGGCGTAGACATCAATCCTGACAAGATGGAATCTGCATTTAGTTTCGGATGCACTGAATATGTTAACTCTAATGAAATAGGTATTCCCGTCGACCAGTACCTTTTAGAAGTATGTACAAACTCACAATGTCTTGACACAGCAATCACATTTTGACTTTATTTTTTGCAGAAGTATGGCGGCGTTGATTATGCACTAGAATGTATTGGCCTACAATCGACCATAAGTACAGCTTTTAAATCGTTGTCAATGATTGGGACGTTGACTTTAATTGGAATAGCTCGAAACGAAGTTACAGTAAGTGCTCCAGTAGGCGAAATGATGTCGGGTAAGTAATTCAGCTTGTTATCACTTACATTGACAATTATTTTTATACTGAAATCTTTAGGCAAAAAATTCAAGGTGGCTTTCTTGGCAATAAGAATCCCGTTGAAGGTTACAGACAACTCGTATCAATGGTTTTAAAAGGAGAAATTAATCTTGATAAGATGATTACAAAGAATTTCCGTCTTGATGAAATTAATGATGCTTTCCAAATGTTGAAAGAGGGCAAGTGCATCCGATGTATAATTCAGATGTGAGGTTTTGTGCAATTCTATTTAGAATTTAATCATGCGTTTGTGTCAGTAAATGAGCGTTACATTAGCATTATAAGCTAATTGAAGTTTTAGTAGATGAAACAAAGTCATAAATGTCAATTAAAAGTTGAAGTTATAACCAATGACCTATTTGTGTGCATTTTTCTTGTGTTCAGATCTGGCAAATTGCTGTAGTAGTTGTTCCACTTTGCGTGCGTCAAAAAAGTCAATGACTTTGTCAGCAGTTACCTCTTCATCCTCGTTGGCTGATCGTTTTAAAAGTTCATTTTGCTCTTCACTAGTTTTTTCTTTTGCTAGTCCAGGAAGGTTTGCTCGACTGAAAGCATTACAAAGACAATTTGGTCCATGTGCTTTAGCATGGAGTTCTTTCATGTCAGTGTCGTTTATTTCATTGTCCTTAACGTCGACTCTATTAGTCAGCATGTTGCCAGGTTTAAGTTGATTGCTGTTTTGAAGTGTAAAAAAATTAATTTGTTTTTTGAAAAACAAATACTTTTTAAAAGTCACTTACTTTAAACTCAAAAGTCCGCCAGAAAACAGACGAATAAAGTTATTGACCATATCAAACATGAGCATGATAATTCTTCGGAAAAAATCAAAAAAGGGATTTGAATTGTTACCAGACCCTCCTGACCCGCCCATTTGGCTGCTCTGTTGCATCATTTGGTTTGCCTGATTCATCAGCTCTTGAAGAACATTTGTAGCATTGGTGAGAGTGTTTGGGGGCATTTGAGCTGAAGGCATTGAAGGCCCCATAGGTCCCATTGGCGGCATTTGTCCCCATGATTGATTCACAATGACAAACAAAAAAACAAAAGCAAGTAATAAAAGTTTACTAAACATTTTAAACAAACGAAAAACTATCAAAGTTATAAATTATTTTTGATTTGGAACTATTATTAATCACTTTAGCCGCAAGCTTAGTTTGATTCGTTTTTATAGAAACACTATGGCCATTTGATTGAGCCTAAAAATGACAACCATTTTGTCCCCTATGCATTTCTGTAATGGCAATCACCAGCATCTGACAGTTATTTACGATCCAGTTTGCAAAAATTACCATTCATCAGGGTGCCTTTACTCTTGTTTCAATACATATGCAAAGCTTAATAGAACGCAATGAAATTTTAATTAAACTATTTAACTGCTAATAGATTATAAATAAAAATACTTTTTAGGAAACTTGAAACCCAAAAATTAAACTTGTGACTAGTTAAACTAGAAGCTTTTTGTTTAGAAAATTAAATTGTAAAAATGTAGTCTTTGAATCGTTTTTGAATTGTCATAATTAAATCAAAAGACACACACCAAGTGCAGACGATAATTTGTCTTCACTGCGACTGCCGCTTACCGATTGCACATATAACATTGTAGCAGCATTGAATTGCTTTTTAAGATGTTGATTAGATAATTTTTAAATTTTTGTCAAACATACATTTTTTCCACTACAAAAAATGTTATCAATGTATGCAGAGAACTGTTAAGAATCATTCAATAAAAACATTTTTGTTCAAAGGTAACAAAACTGTAAATATATCGTTTATTTCAAAAAGATCACTCATGCAACAGTGAAAACAAAAATAAAATTTTTGATTGTCTTTCCAAAAATGTCACTTTACTTGTGGGTTAGATAAAAGTTGGCATTAGTTAACAGTTTGCTAATTAGCCTCACCTTCTTAATGAGTTCCTAAATGTTTCAATTGAAGGCTAGAGGATGAATTTTTCCAAAAGCATCGTCCGTCGATAAAACTTTGAAGATGAGGTGAGGCGCTGATATGAGCTGCCCTAAATACATTCGCTTACCTGTCTTGTAATGTTTTGTCCCACACACGATGAGCACCACTTGTCACTTCTGTTTGCAGATGCTTTCAAGGCAGTTAGCTCAAAGTTGCAAAGATAGCTTGTCTTTTTACGCAATCTTTTGCTTTTTTTCTTTTTGTTTCTGTTCAGTTTGGCGACACCATCTTTGTTGTCATTGACGATACCAATCACCAATTGCCTCATACTCAGCCTGTACAGTGTGTGTGTATATTATAAATTCACATTTATAAAAACTGATTTCCATGTACTGTCACTCATGTAAGGATGAGGAAAGAAAGATGTCAAATGCGACAATTGAGGCATCTTTCCTTTCAATGTAAACCATATCATGTGAAGTGCAAACGACGGCCGATTATTTACGGCACGTATATAAGGTAATCGCTTGCTCAGGTGGCGGTTGGCTTGATCGACAAATTTTTGAATTGTGCCCAAAAGCCTGTTTGCAATACAAAAACATGAAGGTTTGTTTAAAATAACCACAACATATGTTTTTATTTGTTTTTAATACATGTGATAAACTAACGTCATTCTTTCCTTTGAAGTGTCTAATTCTCTTCGCTTCGTTCCTTTCGATGGCCGTAGCTTACAAGAGCTTCCTCAGTATGAACGGCAGGGAGCTCATCAACAGCGGTCGTAGTGCTGGTGGTAGTGGCGGTAAAGTTGGCAGTATCCAACTTCTGTCTCCTGGAAAGCAAGTGAACTCCTTCAAAGCCTCATCGATCAGCAAGGCAACTCGCTCTTCAGTGTCATCCTTTAAGCCATCTCGACCGACTCAACAGGTGCTGACACAACAACTGGATACTCCGATTCTAGCGCCTGCTCCAACGGTTGCTGAAGCCCCTCAGTTGTTTGCCATCCTCGTGCCTGCGGAAGAAGTGGCATCCAGCCACAGTGTAGCTGCTGCCCCAGCGCCTAAACTTCAACTCTCCGCTCCATCAACTGCACCAGCCGTCCAGTCACAGTTTCACTCAGTGGCCCCTGGCGCAACCATCACTGCAGCAATTCAAACAACTCATTCAATTGAAGTCGTTGATGTCCCTAGCTCTGGCTCTAACTCTGCTCCGCCTGAAATTCACATTCCAGCCAGTTCCCAGCCCATTGAGCTTGCATTCCACTCTCAGTCTAGCCCCATAAACGTCCGCCAAGTTCACATTCCAGGTGAAGTGTCGCCGCCGCAGCACAGTCAATCGGAAGAAGAGCCGGAAATAATAAAAACTACAGTCATTAAGCCAATAGTTCAAGAGATAAAAGAGATAGTAATTCCTTCAAGATCGATTACTCAGGTATATATTTGTTGGTAAAATGGAATCGGTTTTAATTCAATTTATTTTATAGGAAATTAAACCAGTGCAAGAAGTTGTAAATCAAGTTGTGACCAGAGCCCAAACCCAAACTCAGAGTTCAAGAGTTCAAAGTGCCGCCCAGCTAATTGCCAAACCTGTCGCAAGTGCTCCAAAGATTTCTTTGTCTTCGAAACCTACTGCCATTTCATCTGGCGTCCCGACATTTACTTTCTCTTCGAAACCCGTTTCATTTGCTTCTGGTACTCAACCAAGGATTTTTCTGGCAATCACCAAAGTAAACGGAAATATCATCAAAAAGTAAAGGAATTCTGGCAATGATTTGTTTAAAAATATTTATTTTATTTATTTACTAAATTCAAATGTTGGTTGAGGTGTTTGCTTCTAAATAAATAAACAGTTGTTTTTAAAATGAGTGTTTATTTACAATTTAAAAACAAAGTTAAATGCACACAATATCACAGTTAGTAAAATGGATTCTCGAATAGCCTCACTTGATGATTCAGTTTGATTCGAATTTGGATTGCTTTCTTGTCTAGTCGCTTCAGCGTATGAAACAATAGTGTTGATGCCTCGATTGTTGATTCCTCTCAACAGTTTAAAGTAGCCACCTTCGCCCCAGTCTTCACCTAACAAAGAATCAAACATCAACAATAAATCTTGCAACAAGTAAGTTTCTGCCTACCCCAACTATTTTTCACCAGCCAATAGTCAAAACCGCCTTGATTTCCAAAACCCACTATTGTGACGTAATGGTTGTAGTCACCATACAGGTCTCGGCTTCCGCCAGAGGTGAGGACGCCTCCACTAATTTAAAATTCAAGTGTTAGCATTAAATATTCTTGCAGAACAATGGGCGCAAAGCTTCCAGTACCTGTACAGCATAAAATGCCTGTCACCTGCATTGATAATGGCTGCCAGCGGTCCCTTGCTGTATAATGCGCTCATAATCAGCTCGTCAGAGGCATTGATAGGCAGAAATGCGTACGATGATATGGTTTCAGTCCAATCAGATGAGTCCCTACGACACCTTCCCGGCCGCCCAGTGTAGGGATAAACCTTCTCGGCAACGACACCAAATTGCTGCACAGCACTGTACACATCGTCCACAGTACCTCCCTGACAGCTGTCAGACACGTATTGCGGCGGTCGAACACAGTCCATTATTTGCTGTTTGGACAACGGCACCAGGGGGTTCTTGGCAATGGCATTAGCACTTTCGACCACAGAAAGACCTGCAAATTTATTGAGAAGATTTTTGGCCACCTCAAACTACAATTTTTGCCTAAGTGCGCACCAGTAGCTACGCCTGACAGACTGAAATCAATAAAGACAAAATTTGTAGTTTGAAGTGGCCAAATAGCCAAATAGTTACCTTACCGGCAAAGATAAAGCAACTTCCGCAGTTTCCTTGATCTTCAACAACGCTGACAACACCTTTTGATCTCCAGTCAAAAGAAACAGGAAAAGTAGTGCTTGCTGAGATATTTTCATTACGAAAAAATGAACCAATTTTAATGTCCTTGCTGTGTTTGCCAATGTACACTGGGTTTATCCATTTGTGACCAATAAAAGAATTTTCGTTAATACCCTAAAAGTTAAAAACTAAAATTAAAACATTGTTAATGTCAAATTTTTTTACCATATCAGCAAATCGATTTAATGATAATCTGTATTGCGTGAGGCCATTATCATTTTGTCGATTGGCCCTGGTCATCAAGTCAAAGGAGTAAAGAAAATTGCCTTTTCTATACTCAATTTCTTCTGAATTGTAGTATTCTTTTCTATATTTTTTACAATAATTGCTAAAATTGGCATCAAAATTTAGCAAACCCTTTTCAGCAGCAATTGTGCTTAAATTTCTGCCGTATGTGGCTTTAATGAAATGAACGTAGTCAAGAAATGACTGACCATTTGCTGCAATGTTTAAAAGAAACAAGAGAAAAATGTATGGCACAATTGTTTTGCACATTTTTGGCTTTACTTGAAAAAGAAAAAATCAAAATAAATGAGGAGCAAAATGAATTGTTCCCAAATGAAAAATATTTGTTTGTAGTATGACGAATTGGCAAGAGTAAGTGTTGCAACAAATAATAAAAAGTGTCTGTGTCATGATGACAATTGTAACTGAGCAAATTGCACCTTACCGAATTGTACCTTTGTGCACCATTTTAACGTTTGCGGCTGCACATAAGCAAATATGCAAGTAAAGCGATTGCAAAGTAAAGTTAAAGTATGACCAGAAACATTTTTCATGATTGCTAATTGATTTTTTTGGTTATTGGACAAACTTATTGCATCCAATGAATAAAATCAGCAAATTTTGTTTTTGTGAGTATTAAATAAGTATAAAATGATTTTAAACTTTCATTTAAAAATCTTTTATTCATGTCAAACATTTAAACATTTAACATTTAAAACAAAGCCTTTTATTCAAATAAAAACACTATCTGCTACAGATAGCTTTTAAAAAATTACTTTTCTAATCTATGCATCAAAGATAATTAAAGATCGAATGCACTTTCCCTCTTTGAGCAATTGAAATGCCTCATTAATCTGCTCCAGCTTGAAGTTATGTGTTACCAGGCGGTCAACATCGTACTCTCCTTTGACGTACATTTCAGTCAGTTCAGTGTAGGCCGAATCGCAGTCTTTGTTGCCCATAAACGCACCAGCCACTTTTTTCCCAGTCAAAGTATCAGAAACAGGAAGGACCAGCTCAGTTCCACTTGGGGCCAAACCGACTAGGGCAAGTGTGCCAAAAACTAAATTGTTGTGCATTTTTTAGAAGTATGATTAACAATTTTCAAAACAATTTTAAAACAATGAGGGTATTTACCGGAAAGTGACTTGTAAGCAGTTTCAATAACAAACTTGTTGCCAAGACAATCCAAAGCATAGTCGACGCCCCCATATTTCTCCTTAAGATACTGGTCTACAGGTTTCCCACCCAGCTCATTTGGATTAACAAATTCAGTAATTCCAAACTCTTCACCAATTGCCTTCTTCTCATTGTTAATATCAACACCAATAATGTTTTTTGCACCCGCTTTTTTGCAGCCGTAGATAGCATTGATGCCAATTGCCCCAATGCCCCAGACAGCAGCAGTAGTTCCGGGCTGAACATTAGCTTGATTACGGGCAGCCTGAAAATAACAAATAAATTAAGTGTTAAACAATATTTAACAAAAAATAAAAATATTCTTACGTAAAATCCGGTTGCAACTAAACAGTAAATAATAAACTTTTTAGATCATTGTATTTATAAACTTAACAAATTACCTGCACAAGAAATGATGGCACTGTTCACCAGTGGAGCTGCTGGGTTAATCTATAAATAACATTGAACAACATTTTTACAACTTTTAAAATTTTGTAAACAAACTTACCTTGACAACCTGACTCAACTTGAGTAAAGAGTACTGGCTGTAGATGCCTAGACCTGCTAAGCCAATCAAGTTTTGCCCGTTTTTGGTCAGTTTCTTATTGGGAATAGCGCCAAGTGCAATTAGATTTTCTTTTGCGCAAAAGTTGGTCAGCGGACTAGCACAGTATGGACAGTCGCGACAAGCCGGCATGAAAGTGGTCAGCACGTGATCACCAGGCTGCAGATTAGTCACGTCAGGCCCAACTGATTCAACGATTCCAGCTCCCTCGTGACCGAGAACAGCTGGCACATCATGACCAGGCCATTCATTCAGTTTGGCAGTGCCCCATACTTATTTAGCAAAATAGTAATTAGTTATTTAAACCAATATAAAAGTCATCAACTTACCGAAATGAGCATCCGAAGCACATATGCCTGCTGACACCATTTTTACGCGCACTTCTCCATTTTTTGGCGCATCAATGGTTACATCTTCGATCACCAGCGGTGTTCCTTCCTTGTAAATGATAGCTGCTTTACAGATGATTGACTATAAAAAATTTTTTTAAAAGGATCTGTTTTATTTTAAATAGACAGTTTTACCTGTTGAGACATTTTAAAAAAGTTTTTTTTGTAGAACAAAAGTAACAATGTGTTCAACTAGTGTAAAACTTTTTACAAATATTTCCACTTATATTATCAAAAAGCTTAATAAAAAAAGTTCATCAAACTGACAATCAATATAACTGAACCGACAAAAAAGTATGTACAAAACTGATAAGCTGGAAAAACGGATGGAATTTGATAAGGTTCGTTTGTTACTAATAAAAAGAAGAAAACACCGCCATACTTAAATTTCATGCTGATTATATACTTATTAGCTAGAAACAAAGTGCTCCGCCTTACTGTATTTTCTGACACATCGATAGATGTTAACTTATCGGCTAAATGTACAATAAAGCTGTGCATTGTAGTTGCTTTGATAAAAGTACTCTTCAAGGTTAAAAAATAAGCTTATCGAAATGATTTATGCTGCACACTAAACAGTACAAAAACTAATGAAGTTCTAACTACGAGCAAACTTGTCTTGTAGACATAACACAAAAAAACTGAAACTGTTATACAAGATAATTGAAATCAGTTGTGGCTAACCATTATTTTGGTATCGCGCCAAAGTTAGCGTCTTGTAATACACGACTTGTATGAATGTAAACTAGTGGGAAACTGTTGCATTGTAACTTTGGTACACCTGTTCACTTTATTTAACTGATGCTTAGTAGAATGCGACCATTTTAGATTTATAACGGACAGAAATTTTTCAAAAAAACAAGTTGCTGTGCTCATACAAACTGCAAATCGCACTGCATTTGTTAAAACATTTTTCTGTATTTAAAAAAATATCTAATGCGTTAGATTTCAATTTTACTCAATAAACAATTATTGACAAATTTATACAAGTAATGTTCAAAACCAAAAAGTGATTATCACTAGCATTTAAAAAAGCTTAGTTTTGAAGTTGTGACACCAGAAGTCCCTAGTAAAGCTTTTTGTGAGCTATTCATAATTTCTTATTCATTTTATACAATTGCTACTAATTTTTAAAAATTGTTTGATTTCAAGGTCAGCAAGTTTCGGTCATTTGAAGTACAAGTATTTATCCAAAAAATGTACGCTGTGACAAGCTGTTTTAGTTTATACAACACAAAATTTAGTTACATAAAGTTATAAACTTTAATAGATTAAATTGTTACTTAAAACAAAGTTTAATTTTACAACAAATTGACACTTTTTCACAAAAGTTTTTTTTGAAAATCACAGTGTATTATTGTTTAATCTGCTGTACAAATGTTGTAGTAATTTTGCTAAAATTTGTACAATGTACGCATGCATAATCTTTTTACTGATAATAAAATTCTTTAGAACATCAACGGCAAACAAACAATGGCCAATTACAAGCTCAAACCATTCTTTTCTGTTTTGTTGGCTATTCCTATCCTATGACTGTTCAAAATGATGGCCACACGCACAGACGATCCTAAAGAAACGAGTGAAAGGAAGATAATGACAACATCTGGGAAACCACAGGCAATTTGGCGTTAAATCCCCCCACTAGCAGTCATCCATTTTGCTACTTGCAATTCAAGGTAAAAGTCTAGAAGACGAACATCTTGATTCACTTCAAAGTATAAACAAGTGTTGCAAAGCAAGTGCTACTGCTTTCCATTGATAAAACATTACTGAATAGTAAACATTTTGTTCTGATCTCATTGTATCTCGATAAAACTATCATCATGCTATCAATTCTACTTTTTATTTTCATTTTCATCCCACAAAAAGTGCTTACCATTAGCACCTGTTCATTGCACAGCACTGACATTACTTGCTCACATTTCTCCAATTATGACGCATTCTCCAGTTCTTTGCGTAGAATTCAGTCTGAACAAATTCAAAATAATCATGCTGTTTTTCGACGCCTTCATCTGTTTAACTGCTCCTTTAAGTATTTGCCTGAAAATGCATTTTTAGGCCTTAAATTTAGCACGATTCTTTTAGAAAATGTATCCATTAAAAAAGTTATATCAAAAGATTTTTTTGGCTCAAGTTCTGGTTATCTTAAACGATTGATTTACCGAAACAAAGATTTTACGCAATCTAGTACTCAATATGATAATAATCTATTTGAATCGCTTCGAAAATGCCGATATTTACAGCATGTCGAACTTTGCATGACAAATTTAGAAAATGTCATACCAAGTGGCGCCTTCAACCACAACTACCTTCGATCAATTCGTTTCACCGGAAACTACTCATCATTGTCCATCCAATCACAAGCTTTTAATTCACTTAAACGCATACAATCTGTTGTTTTTAACAAGCTGACAGTAGTCAATGTTGCTCAAAATGCTTTAGATGTTGAACCAATTCAAAGTGGTCATGTCAGTTTTATTTTTAACCGCTGCAAGTGGCCATATGAATTGAAAAAAAGTTTTGATCTTCAATTTCGCCAGTCGTTATCTCCTGTAAAAATTTATTTTTATTCAAGTAAGTTTATTTAAACTTTAATATTTGTACATTATAATCTAAATTATTTTATTTTTTCATTTAAGATGACCTCATCAGTGTATCGTCAATTTCTTTTTTTGAGCCGTTTTTTCGCTTATCAACTGAAAATGTTCTTTTCATTACAAAACTAGATTGTGGGTCAATGATTGATGCTTCGAATGAATTTTTTTTCTTGAAAAAAATGATAAAAATGTATAAAAATCACTTAATATTAAGGTGCGCTCAAGATAAACACTTTTGGAAGTTGCTATTAGAAGATGAAAAACCCAATGTGCAAGCGTACAACAGTAGTACAACTGAAAACGTTACAGAACATGAAAGTATTCTTACAATGTACTCTATACTATTGCAAAACTTCCATCTTCCAAGTCATCACTTTGTCGAGCCAGTCTTAGAAATGCCAAAATCGGTCAAAAGCCGTTGGTTTACAGATTTAAGTCTCTTATTTGACTGGTACCACGTTCCTTTAACTCTGCTTTTACAAATGTTAGATCAAAGCGCTGTGGTCGTTCTTGAAGAGCTCAACGCTTCAATTGAATCGTACCAGATTGAACCGAGTAAAAACCTTCATTGCAGTGTTTTTAAAGTGAAAGAAAATCGTTCAGATACTCTAACTTCAGTATCTCACTCTGGTGATCAGGTTCAACTGCTAAAACAGCAATCAAGCAAAAGCTCTGAACTTTATTTAGTGTCAACGTGGGCGCAACAAACATTTGACGAAAAAATAGGAAATGCAACAAGCAGTTTGATTCTCAACACAAATCTGATTTCTGTGAATTTGATCAGACTGGCCAACAAAACTAAAATACACAATGCTACGGTTAAGATCAGGTAAAATATTGTTATGAAAAAATGTTGAAAGTTTAATCTAATGATGTCTATTGTGCAGATTCCATAACCTCACACCACGCCACCTCTTTGATGTGGTGCACTGCGTTTACTGGGACTTTTCCACTGCGCAATGGTCCACATTTGGTTGTCAGTACATGTCTTCGGAATCTAGTCCTTCAACTGCAGTTTGCGTTTGTTCTCATCTAAGCAACTTTGCTGCCCTTCTCGATGTTTCTGGTCGTGAGGAGAACACCGCCATCAAGTCACTGCTGACGTACATCTTCTGCGGCGCATCAGTCCTCTGTCTGGTCGTTTCCATTGGACTCTCACTTCGTTTGGGCCGCATCGAGTCGTACAACCTCGCCAATGATCAGTTCCGACGAAGGGCAAACAAGGCAACACTGAACCGTCACATTGCCATTTGCCTGCTGTTGACTCATGCAGTCATACTAGTTGGCATGGATCGAAAGGAAGTCCAGTCGGTCTGTCTGACGTTCTCACTGACGCTGAGCTTCTTTCTTCTTGCGTCTTTCAGCTTTATGCTCCTTCAGGGATACCACTTGCTGAAGAGCACCTCTCACCCTCTAGTCAGTGATCTCAGACAAGGCAATTATGCTGTTTTCGGATATGGAGCCCCAGCGTCAATACTAGCTATTGCAGTGATGACCATTTGGAGTCGAGACCTTTCTCTGGCAGATGTCTTCATTGGTGACTATTTGTGAGTTATTACTAATAGATGCAAAGAGTTCAAGCTAATTTACAAAAACTACACTATAGTTGTTGGATATCCACTAAAAATAACCCACTGCACATATTTATTATCATCGGTAAATGATCTTTTTTTATAATTATTTATGACTGATAACCGCAAATTTTTTTTCAACAGTACCTATTTCCCTTTCAATCTCCATCAACATAATCTTCTTTATTTTTATTTTAAAAACCATTATTCGGCGAAACCGTTTTTTAGCTCATTTCAGTCAATCATTCTCCATTTCTCATCATCCTCAAAGTGCAAAACAGTCGCTCAGTTTGCTTTTGCTTGTCTTAAACTTTGGAATATGCTGGCTCGTATTCATGCTCTACATTACTGAAACTGGTCAATACTTTGCTTACATTTTCATAATTCTCAATGGGTCACAGGTGAGAATTGATTTTTTAATATTGAATTTCATTAATGTCATGCTACATCTTTTTCATAGGGGGTCTTCTTTCTTCTCAACCAGATTCTCTTCCTTCAATCAAAGAAGGTTTCTCTTTTTAAGAAAAACAGTTTTTCACCACCGAACAGTCGAATATGCTCCATCGCTACTCAGACATCAATTACGTGATAAACTATAAAAAAGTTAGGAACTTATTTTTTAATAAGGGCTTGTAGCAGCCAAGACTCTACAGGCTGACTCTTTTCCTGCTAAGTAATGCTCGAACATACCAACTTCAATTGACGTCAATGAAGTAGTTGCAAAATTTACCACAGATAGTTTCCCAGGACGACCACTCACGAGTATTGTCTGTCACCTAAATCACAACAAAACTTCCTCTGACCACCGCAAATGAGTCACATGAAAGCCATAGTTTTTTGGATTCTAAATACGCGCTAATGGCCCCCACTGACGTCAATCGTTAAAGTTTCATCTACTTTCAGTTGTTAGTTGGCACAATAAAAACAAGAATAAATGTTAGTTGTTTGTTCGGTATTATGCTAATCAGAAAACCGCACAGGTTTGTTTTGCCGAGAGCCGTCAAATGCGTTAAAGATTTTTTAAATCAAGAACTTTTGATGCTAACTTTTCAAAAATAAAATACAAAAACTGTAAACAAAATAACTCAAAAAATTATTTTTTAAATTAAAAAAGTCACAGTTTAAAAAAAATTGACTCAATTTATCGGATCATTCCATCCTGTAATAGTACACTGAGGGGTTGCATTTAACTTTGCTTAGTAAAAATCAAACAAAACTTTTAATTAGCGTAATGAGGTAGCCCGTTGATGGTCTGTACCTAGTGCTTCAGATCCATTGTCAGATCATCTATTATTAAAAAAGTACCTGTACTAAAACAATCCTCATTTCTTATTGATAAGCTAGCCTGCTTTTTGGCCCAGTTTGATGATTTTTGAGCGCTTGCAAGTCCAAATCACGACAGTTGTCGCATATCTTCTGAAGATTAATGGCCTAGCCACCTGGTAATGGCTGGTCCATTTTCTCGATTGCTCCATTTAGTGTATAAAGTGGTGTCAAGTTCAGTGAAGACCACTCAGTTGGCTTTGAACCTTCACTCCACTTGGCTGGGCTTTCTGTTTTGTCACTGCAACTTTGCAAGTGAGTGCTCCAAACACAACGACACGAACACGATGTATCCGGTAAAGCCCAATGGGCAACCGATCGACCCTGAGAGCTACTCGAATGCCTCCTCCTCGGAGTCGATGATCACCGGAAAGCCCTCACCATGGGACAGTCTACAGAACTCCTTGAGCGTCTTCTGGGTGACGAAGCAGCTGCTGCCGAAGAATGCAGACAAAGCAAAGGTGATCACAACGACGCTCAGAGAGCTGCTCACCTACTGCGCCTTCTTGATGACCATCACCTACAGTAAGTGGATGAACAGACTTTGTCAACTGCTTAACACTAACCATTTTTTTTTTTAAACTTTCAGTCACCTTTTCAATGATGAACCCGACCATGTACTACCAAACTAAAATCATGAGTGACCTGTTTCTCGAAAAGGCCGACAGCAGTGGCGTCTCCTTCAAGACTGCCTCACAGATGGATCACTTCTGGAATGTAAATGTTGTCTAAATCTAGTCAATGTTTAAGTTAACTGACTACCACGTTAACTTTGTTAATTTTGACAGTTTGTTGAGGGCCCGCTGGTGGACGGCCTCTACTGGAACAAGTGGTACAACAATGACACTGCAAAGCAGTCACTGCACTCTATCCTCTACGAGAACTACCTCCTCGGCAGTCCTCGCATGCGGCAGATTCGAGTGCGCAATGACAGCTGTGAGATACACAAGGACTTTCAGCGGGCCATCTTCAGCTGCTACAACACCTACTCGAAGATCTACGAAGACCGAGAGCGCATTCACGAGAAGAACGCCAGCGAGTTCGTCTGGCAGGAGATCAAGTCATTTGCGAAGAACGACGTCTGGGGCCGTCTGTCAACCTACAGTGGCGATGGCGGCTACATCGTCAACCTGACGCTGAACAAGACGCGAGCAGTGAAAAAAATCGCCATGCTGAAGAACAGCCTTTGGATTGACCGCGGAACCCGGGCGGTGATCATCGACTTTACCACCTACAATCCCAACATAAACCTGTACGTTGTGACGAAGCTGGTGGCGGAGTTTCCTGCCACCGGTGGCATGTTCACCAGTTGGCAGTTCCGCACGCTGAACCTGCTGGAGAACTCCTCCGATGCGCCCATCGCCCTCTACATCTGCTTCTTTCTCTTCATTCTCTTCATCATTCACTACACCATTGAAGAGCTGATTGAGATCAAGACGCTCGGCTTTGTGCCCTACCTGCAGATTAGCGGCTGGAACTACCTCGACCTGGTGACCATTCTCATCTCAGTGGCGCTGGTCTTCTTTCTCTTCTACCGCAAGTACGTCATCACCAAGATCTTCAGCGAGGCCTCGCAGTCGGGTGAGATCAGTGAGTACGGCGCCGTTCAGCCCTCATCGGGCAACAGTTCAGTGTCGCTGCAAATTGAGACGTACCAGTTTGACACGCTCGGATTCTGGTCGGCACAGTTCAGCAATGTCCTCGCAGTGCTCTCATTCGTCGCCTGGGTGAAGATCTTCAAGTACATCAGCTTCAACAAGACCATGTCGCAGCTTAGCTCCACTTTGAGCAGGGTAAGTGTGCGCCGCAAAGTACTGATTTGCTGTTCCTGATTCATTTTCGCCCATCTCCATAGTGCGCCAAAGACATTGCTGGATTCGGTGTCATGTTCTTCATCGTCTTCTTCGCCTTTGCCCAGTTGGGCTATTTGCTGTTCGGCACCCAAGTCAAGGACTACAGCTCCTTTGGCAAGGCTGTGTAAGTGTGGCAAAAGTTGGGTAAAATCGGTAATTAACTTATCCTTTTCTACTCTTTCAGATTTACACTTCTTCGATTGATTCTCGGCGACTTTGACTTTCAGGCTTTGGAATCAGCTAATCGAGTGCTTGGACCGATCTTCTTTCTCAGCTACATTTTCTTTGTATTCTTCGTGTTGATGGTAAGAGATGTATAGAGAATGTCGATGCAATTCAACGCTAACACTGCGACGTTGACTTTACAACTTTAGAACATGTTCCTTGCCATCATCAATGACACCTATGCGGAAGTAAAGTCAGAGCTGTCTAATGAAACTGATGATTTCGCCGTGATGGACTACTTCAAGGGCATCTCCAACCAGCTGCTGACAAAACTGGGCGCGCAGAAGGAACAGATTGAGGGCATTCAAGCGGCTATAAAGGTTTGTGAAAGTCAAACTGAGAACCACAAATAATCTAAACTTTTTCTTAACTTTAAGGAATCTGGTTTTGATGGTAGCCGCCGTCTCAGCTTTGCAACCGTCCGCCAAGAGCTGAAGAAGCGGAACTTGAGCGATCTTGAAATTGAAATGCTCTTTGCAAAGTACGACATTGACCAGAACCGAGAACTTGATGAGCAGGAGTTGCAGGCAATGTTCAGCGATCTCGAGGGGAAGAAGAACCAAATTGAGAAGGAAATGGAGGAGAACAAGCAGAAAAAGCCAGACGTGGAGGTGCCTAGTGGAGGTGGCAATGCAATGATGCGACATGCCCTTCCGGGCATTGACTTTAGCAAGATGGCACGTCGTGTAGATAGACTGGAGTATATTCTCTCCACAATCAGCACCAAAATCGACAATGCCCTGGCTGGCAAACTAGTTGGCAATGTAGCGGGAAATTAAGTATCTAAAGGAGAAGTAAAATACAAATGTCAAATTCAGACACTTTCCTGATTACCCCACTTACGTTCAACTGTAGTTAGTACACCTTCACTATCCACAAATCTACATCCTTGATCAATGAACAATGTACTATTAGACCAGTTTTGAACAAGAACTCATTTCGAAATAATAAAATTAGTTGTGAATCACAAAAACTGCAAAAAGCAGTTTGAATCAAAACAACTTGCAGTGACGGTGGCAGGTTTTCTTCTGAACACAGCACAGCTTCTCCGAATGCATCTTCAAGCGTGCACCGGGTGCGGGCGATGAGGTCGGTTCAAATGTGTTATCCAGTGTTTACTAGTGTCTTTCATCATGATTCCGATCATTTATTCTCGACGATAACATCCTCGAACATATTGTAACAAGACAATTCTATTTGGCAAACAAAACAAGAGTCTTATATCAGTTGTTGTGGTGGTGCATTCTAAAAACAAACCTTTGACTTGTTTTTCTGGAACAGTAAAATGCCTGAGAATGATTTGCCGGGTGACAGTTGCGACGATGACTACTACGCCTTCCTTAATGTCTCCAAAACGGTAGGTGCCTTCTTTATTTAGCTGTTTGTTGCTACAAAGTTGGTTCATGTATTTCACCAGGCATCCACTGAGGAAGTTCGCAATGCTTACAAGCTTCTCAGCAAGCGTTTTCACCCGGATAAACACTCCGATCCTCAGTTGAAGCTCGCCGCGGAGGCAATGTTTAATCGCTTGAAGAAGGTCTACGATGTACTCAGCGATCCTCAAAAGCGGGCAGTGTACGACACGGTAGGTGCTTCTGGAGTTGAAGGAGAATGCTGGGCTCTGGTCGAGCGCAAGTTCCGATCTGCGGCAGAGATTAAAGAGGAGTATGAACAGATGAAGAAGGAGAAGGAAGAAAGGCGAATGCAACAACGGACGAATCCAAAGGGCAACGTAACAGTTCTGATTGATGCAACCGACATCTTTGAGCACTATGACGAAGACGACGAGGAAGAAGAAGGTGGCTTCTTCTGGCCGGCCATAGAAGTTCGCTCAATGTCCATCTCACAAACGATTGAAGCGCCGATCACTACGGAAGATTGTGTCATCCTTGGTGGAAATCTCAATGTGAGAAATGGAGTTGGCTCAGGCACTGTGTCCACCACTTTGAGACATGTTTTCTCTCGTAAGTTTTTCCTTTTTATTTTCAAGCTTTAATTTGCTGATTTTCCATTACAGCTTCAAGCTGGTTTGAAGCTGAATTCGGTGCCGGTCAAGGGCCGGTAATCTCTGGCAAGTACTTTCGCACCCTGACTTCAGACATCCACGCAACCGCTCAAACATTTGTTCACGTGACTCCTTTTGGAATCAGGCCTGGACTTGTCACAGTCCTCACTCGTCAGTTTAGCAAGAACTTTGTTGGCTACATCAGCTGGAAGGCAGGCGGTGACTCTTCCCTTTCTACAGTGGTAGTGTACGAGAATCAACTGTGTCGAGTAAACAGCTCAATCAGCTTTGGAATTCGCAACTCGTACATTAGCAGTAGCTATACGCACAAGTTTCAAATGCATGATGGTCGAGTAAAGTTGGGAGTTAAACTTGGCACGCAAGGAGCCATGTTTGAGTATGGCTGTGAAGCGAGAGTCTCTCAGCACAGTATCCTCGGAGCTGCCATTTCTTTGGCTCTTTCACCGGAGTCACTTTGAGAATAAAGTAAGTTGTGATAACCATGTGCCAAACTTTTGCTAAAGTATTTTCTTTTAGGCTTGTGCGAAATCAACAAAATTACCTCTTTCCCATCATCCTTTCTGAGGAGATTCTTCCGACGTCAGTTTTTTACGGAACTGCACTGCCACTGCTCGGTTTCTACCTCATCAAGAGTTTCTTTGTTGATCCGTACATTGCAAAGAAGGAAGCTGCTGACCTGGAAGAAGAGAAGGCACAACATGCCGGCCGTCTTGATGAACAGCGAAAACAGGCAACCACGTACCGGCGATTAATGGCTGAAACGTACAAGCGTACAGTGGATCGCGAAGTGTCCTCCAATGGACTGGTCATTGAACGGGCAATTTATGGTGAACGAGTAGCGGTGCAGCAGTATGCCACTGATGGAAGACCCGTCTCAGACGAGGCGGATGCTTTCGATGTGACAGTGGCTGTGGCGGTGATGACCTCGGAGAACTCAACACTGACCTTTAGTGATGTAGCCAAGTGCCACTTGCCTGGATTTTTCGATTGCAACTACGGCCAAGAGAAGGTACTCTTTGTGCGGTATCGTTACCGAGAAGACTCATATGAAGTGCTCCTCGAGGAGCGTGAGCCGGCAGTTTTGCCCAGTGATCGTAAGCTGTTAAACCTGATGTCTTTGCATTGAACTAATGAATCTTCAATTGTTACTTCAGGTCACAAACTACGTTGACAATTGGATTCAAGTGCATTAGTCAATTTGACAGATCTTTTGTGATTTCCCAGCGGGACCTTTTCTTACTTTAGCTTCAACTTGTAGTGTATACTGTAATTATTGAATTTCAAAATGTCATTTTTTCATGAACTCAATTTATAGATACTTTTTTAATTATTTTTAGAGACTTAATTTGTAGTTAAGTACAAACAAAATTAAAAAATTGCAATAATGGTAAAAGACAAAGTCGCTTTTGATTTTCAGTAATGTATATCTGTGAAAATGGCTGGCTTATTTGCCATAAAGGTGCACAACTCTTCAGGAAGTGGAAGTATTGATTGAAGTTGAGTTTTGCCAGTAACAGTTTTTTCCAGTTGATTTAACCAATCTACTGACAATAACATCCCGACAGAGTTCTTTTAAAGTTGATGACCTGCGAAGTCGTCCATCTGTAGGTTGTGAATCTAATAATGTGCATAGTTTGAACAGGTTTTCAACTTCGAAAAGCTTAGGACTCTGCCCAGAAGCAAACTGAACGCCCGCACTGATAAGCCAATTAAACATATTCTTTTGCTTGTCAGCATTTTCCCTTGGCCAGTATCGATAACATAGAATGTGTTTGCTAGGCAAATAGTGGAACTGTGGATGTCTGATAATTTTCTTTACAATTGTACAGGCAACATCGAAATTGTAAATGCGTTTCCAGGCGTGCTGCAATGGTGTGAAGTAAGGATCTCCATAATCAAAATTTACATCTAAATTAGGACACTCGAGAAGCATTTCGCAAATGCTATATTGATCTAAATGAGAAAGGAGATTAAAAAGATATTTAAAAATGTAAAATAAAAACAAAAATGTACCATATCTAATAGCGGTATGAAGGGGTGTTTCATTTGACTTTTTACAAGGTGTGTTCAAGTTGATTTTTCGGTCAATCAGATAGCCGGCAATAGATAAAGAACCACGAGTCACTGCAAATCCTAATAATGTGTAGCCGCAATGTCGACGATATTTAGACAGTTGTTCAGATGTTATTTCCTCTTTCGAACATATTTTTAGAAATTCCGAAATATTATCTTTGATGATAGTTTGAAAAAGGTCTGTTGATGCTGACTGGTTGAGTGAAACGCGATTTTTATTCATGTTTTCTAAAGCTTGTATTGAAATCAAAAAAAATGCAATGTAATTTTAGTCAACAGAGCAGTGATTTTAAACATCTGTCTTGTCTAAAAATAGAATCCACTTTTTCTCATTCAAAACTAAATGCCTTACAGAATTTCAATTCTGATCACTAAGTTGGCAGGCTTTTTGATTTAGTTGGTCAAGTTTTTTAAATCATGCAACTCTTTAAACAGAGGATTGGTTGAAAATGAATGATTAGTACTTTTTTGCAAGTGATAATTTTCGAATTTTACTGTTAGAAAGTTAGAGCTTTTAGGATTGTTAAAAAAGCAAGCCACGTTGACTTTCACTTCAGTTTGTGCAGTAAACCTCAACTGAAATTCTTCAACTGTTCTTTTCCACTCCTAACCGAAAAGATGCCCTTTTTCAATCGCTCAATGGCGTCTAGCGTTCGAGAGTCGACTGGAGGTGGGAATGAGCCCTCGACGAGCACTCGCACCACCCGGACTATGCCTGGCAGTACGCACAAAGGCAATGACATCTACAAGGAAGCCGATCCAACGATGGCTGACCGCTACAAGCAGCAGATGAGCAAGCGGAAGCTGCTCTTCATTCAGAGTCTCATGAGAGCTCAAGTTAACCAGATGAACAAGTCAATGAGCACGTTTCCAGTGGAGGCGTATGGATCACTCTTCAAGACGTACCAGATTAAGAAGGACACCATTCTTCACAAGGGAGAACACGTCACCATCTACGGAGCAAAGAGTCCCGTCTCAATAACACCTCAGTGCGTGTCTACGCCAAGTCGTTCATTGATCCAAACACCTCGGTGTACTTGAAAATTCTGCGTCACCTGGGCAGAAAGCATCCGTACATTGTCCACTCATACGAGTTGTTCCATGACGGCACCAGTGTTTACGTGTTCCAGGAAGGCTTTTACAAAGGTACTGATTAACTTTTAAAAAGCAATGCTAAATGCAAAACATCGACTGTTGGGTAGGTAACCTGGCGGAGTACATGGAGCAGAGTCAGCCACTGACTGAACGTCAGGCTGCTGTCTGGGCAAAGCAGATCTACCGAGCACTGGACTTTCTCGGCGACCAGGCCATTGCACACCGTGATCTTAGTCCGACTCACCTGGTCATCCAGCCGCAGTCGAGTAGTGAAGTGTGGTGCAAGCTGACTGGCTTCAAGCAGGCCATCATCTACTGGGACACCAACTGCAATGACATCGCCTACTGCCAGTGCTGGCCATCGGAACGCCAAGCCGCCGACGGTGCCAACTTCCAGCCGCCCGAAGTGTACGGAGACCCAAGCAAGGAGCAGTTTGATCCGATTCAAGGTATGAGCCACTGATAGTTTTGAGCAGCCTTTTCTAATCTGGAGCTCTTTTACTTTGTTCTAGCGGATATATGGTCGTATGGAACATGCATCTTCTTCATGCTCGTCAAACAGGTAAAAAATAATTCAACAGTTGGTTATGGCCTCATAGAGCACAACAATAGTTTGCAATAATACCCCCGTTGTAAAATTTCCTGTCAAACAGTATATTTACAATGTCACCGACCCGTATGAAACATTGACGAAGAAATATGGCACAACATTGTGAAAAATCCACTCAGCGATGACTGCAAGGACTTTATCTATGCGCTGACTCGCGGCAATGCTAACGACCGAATGCCATTTGACTTTGTTGAAAATCACCCCTGGCTAAAGGCAATTCTATGGTAAATCTTTTTAATAAATAGCTTTTAGTAAGCAACACTAATGACTGCCAATTCATTTTAGATGCTTAACCAGAACCAGAAAGACAATGTGTCAAGTAAGCATGACCCCAGTCTTAAATCTTCGAAGCTTGTCAAACAACCACTGGTGATTGCCAAAGGAGGTAAATTAAGGTGTCTGTTCCATAGCTGCGGAATGATTTGCTAACGAATCACTTTTCATTTTAGATGCTAGTGGAAACAAAATTTCTGGCAAATCTTTGGGATCAAAAGCCACTGTGTCTTCAGGTTTGTCGTTTGAATAGTAGTTTGAGGAAATGATACTGACGTTTTGTGCCTTATAGGAGCCTCAAAGTCAGCTGGAGCTGTCCCCAAAGGTGCTTCGGGTAAGTCCCGAAATGGCAAGAAAGCTTCTGACACTAAAATTGGACGTTGCTGGTGCAAAACAGGAAGCAGTGTTTCAGGATCACTGGAGAAAGGCAGTATGATAAATGCCAGCAAGACTGGTGGAAGCATGTCTGGCGGCAGCAAAGCGAGAGGAAGTGTTTCGGGAACAAGCATGGGCGGGGGAAGCAAAACTGGAGGCAGCAAAGCTGGAGACAGTGCTTCAGAATCAAGCAAGAACGGTGGAAGCATGACCAGCTCTAGTAAAACTGGTGGCAGCGTTTCAGGAGCCAGCAAAACGGGAGAAATGCTTTCGGTTCCAGTAACGGTGGAACTGGGCGCAAGTGTACTGTTGAGCAAACGGTGGAAGCATGTCTGGTTAGCAGTAAAACTCGGGCGGCGGTGTTCTGTCAGTCATGCTGTGGAAGCATGTCTGGTGGAAGTATTTCTGATGGCAGCAAGACTGGTGGCAGTATGTCTGGCGGCAGTAAAACGGGAGGAAGCGTTTCGGGAACAAGCATGGGCGGGGGAAGCAAAACTGGCGGAAGTGTTTCTGGTTCAAGTATGGCTGGTGGAAGCACTTCGGGCGGAAGCATGGCCAGCTCAAGCAAAACTGGGGAAAATGTCTCAGGATCGAGCGCCAGTGGAGGAAGTGTAACTGGTTCCAGTAAGGCCGGTGGAAGTATATCTGGTGGCAGCAAAACGGGAGGAAGTGTTTCCAGTGGAAGCATGGCCAGTTCAAGCAAAACTGGTGGCAGCGTCTCAGGATCAAGCGCCAGTGGAGGAAATGTGACTGGTTCCAGCAAAGCCGGTGGTAGCATGTCGGGCGGCAGCAAAGGCGGTGACAGTGCTTCCGAATCAAGCAAGAGCGGTGGAAGCATGTCTGGTGGCAGCAAGACGGGAGGAAGTGTTTCTGGATCAAGCACCAGTGGAGGAAGTGTGGCTGGTTCTAGCAAAACCGGTGGCAGTATGTCTGGCGGCAGCAAGACCGGAGGAGGAAGTGTTTCCGGTTCAAGTGTAGGCGCAAGTGGAAGCACTTTGGGTGGAGGCATGGCCAGCTCAAGTAAAACTGGTGGAAGCGTTTCTGGATCCAGTAAGACTGGTGGCAGTATGTCTGCTGGCAGCAAGACGGAGGAGGAAGTGTGTCCGGCTCAAGTATGACTGGAGGAAGCACTTCAGGCACTTCTGGCAGCATGGCCAGCTCAAGCAAAGCTGGTGGCAGCATTTCGGGATCTTCAGGCCCAAGTGGAGGAAGCATGACTGGAGGCAGCAAGACGGGAGGAGGAAGTGTTTCCGGCTCAAGTATGGCTGGCTCAAGCAAAAGTGGTGGTGGCAGCGTCTCTGGCTCCAGTTCGACCGGCGGAAGTGTTTCAGGATCAAACGCAGCAAGCGGAAGTGTTTCTGGTGGCAGTAAAACTGGCGGAAGCATGTCTGGTGGCAGCAAGACGGGAGGAGGTGTTTCGGGTGGCAGCTTGGCCGGTGGAAGCACCTCCGGTTCTAGCAGCACTGGCGGCGGCTCAAGTCTCTCCGGAAAGTCAGGTGGCAGTGAAAGCAAAAGCACATCTGCCAAGTCTACCGGCGATTCTTCTTCAGGGTGATCTTTCAGTTAGAACTTGAAGCTCAACTAATTCATACAATTTACTCTTTTGAGTAAATTTTGAGCACCTCACACTAAATATAAACTATATTAAAACATTGGAAAATTAAAAACGTGTTTTACTGATGGAATTGTATTAAAAATATATCAAATTTAAAAACATATCAGATTGCTATTGTTTAGCATTGCAGGGTTTGTATGTACAAAAGTGAGAAAATGTAGGTAAACTCTAAGTGGATCTTTTCACATATAATCCAATAAAGTTCAAACAAAAAGTTGTGATTTTCGACTAGAGTCATCGAGATTTTTGTCACCTCTGGACTTTGTAACTTCCAGAACGACTAAGAATGTGTCTTTGGGATTTAGTATGGCAAGTTTAAGTAGTTGACTATGCTTCTGCGTACACTTGCTCTTCAGAGTCACCAATGGAGTCTGAATTGCAATCATCGACAATTTCAGTTGCCTCCTGTTGGACAGAAAGACGCTCTGAAATGGAGGAGTAGCCACTGGAGACATCATCTCTACGATTGACAGCAACCGTCGCCAGGAAAGTTCCGCCAAGTTCAACAGACTTTCGCACTGCCGTCGAACGACTATGTTTCAAATTGTTCAGTTTAATCCACCTGTATCGTTGTCGAGGAGAACTACAAAAAAATATGTTTTGCATTTATTATAACAAGTTTCTTATTTCCTCATCATACCTGAGAGAACAAAAGAAGCGAACGATGTAGGGGGAAACAAATGCGATAAAGAGCACTGCAATGACCACTGCTGCAACAATGTACCACTTTTTGGACTCAAATTTAAGCATTTTCGGAGTGAAAAGCCACCAAGAGTTGGAATCATCTGCATAAAAAAAGTTTTGTAAACTATGATTTTGTTTTGAAACAGCATTACCTTGTTCTTGATTAAACTTGGTTTCATTATGGCATTGCCCGTTGATGAAAACGTGTCCAAGTGCACACAAACATTGGTACTCTTTTTCAGGATCGCAAAAATACGGACATAAACTGCACTTTGATTCATTAAATGCTCCAATTTGGAGTTGTTTTGAGTCGTCCACAATTGTGATTGACGATACTTGTTGGTGGAAAAGTGTTTGCACTGTGGAGTCATGCTCCTCCAGAAGGCCAAACTTGTTGATCGTAAAGACGGCACTTTTGTTGGCATCTGCCCAATAAAGTCGGTCGTCGAGTATGTCTAAATCAAGCGGTGTCCATAGGAAGTAATCTGACTGGAAAACCATTCGTCGATCAGCGCCATTAAAGTTGATTGAGCTGATGGAATGCAGTCTGGTATCAACCCAAAAGATTCGGCCAGTAGCAAAGTCTATCGTCAAGGAAGACGGACTAGAAAGATGATTGCTATCTTGAAATAGTGTTTTACGGCCACGACCATCTTGATTGCATCGTTCAATTCGGGGAGCATTTTTCACCGATCCAAAATCGGTCCAAACAAACCAGGCATCAATGGGATTGACGGCAATATCTTGCGGCAAATCAATGTTGCTGTCTACTAGGAGGTAGCTCGTGGACATTTTTCCAATTTTCAGTGCTTCAATTCTGTTGTCAATTAGATTGATGTAGTAAACTAGATGGCGAATCCAGTCGAGAGCGATTCGCTTGATAGACGCAGAGTTATGCAGATTGACAAAAACATTGGGAACTTTCATTGGACAGTCAACGGGTCGATCTTTGAGCAGTCGATTAATGTACCACTGTCCCATTTGGTTCAAGGCAATATAGTAGTTGGCCCTGACGTTTACATCAAAGATAAGCGAAGAGTTGGAAGCTTGGAATAAGGGCAGTTCCGTTTGGCTGTACACTGCTGGTTTTTGGCCGTGCTCTTGGGTCCACTGAAAGAGCTGCATCTGATTTGACTTTCCGTACAGCAGTAGATTGGGCTTACTGGAGTTGAGCAGGCAAAAGCGGTTGTCTGTAAAGAAGTAGCCAGCGTTGCATTGGCATTTAAAGCTACCGGCAGTGTTGACACACTTTTGGCCAGAACAGAGGCTGTTGTCGTCGATGCACCTACATTAAAAAGGTTAAAGTTACAACTATTTTCAACAGCTGCTTAACCATGACTTACTCGTCAATATCCTCACAAGTGTTGTGTTCTGGCTCTAAATGGTATCCTTCTGGGCAGATCTGCAGCAAGCTTGAAGAGCTGTTCTCCACTGACCACTTTTCACCCCAGTCAGTTACATTGAGGGCCACTTGCTGCTGCTGTGGCTGAGCAGGCGACTCAATCTCAGGGCAGTCGAGTTCATCTGACTTATCAGAACAGTGATCTGCAAAAAGAGGGTTTTGTGTTAGAGAAAATGTGTATTAAATGTATTGTCTACCTTTTTTGTCGCACACCCATTGCGCTGGAATGCATTCGAGCTGATTGTGACACTCAAACTGTCCTGCACTGCATCTCGTTGACTTCTTGGTGTCACAGTTTTCATCACCGTTCTCACTGTTGCACGTTTTGCAAGAAAGCAACAGCTCATCTGAGTTATCACCACCTGTTTTACCATAAAAAGTTAAAATTTGATAAGAAAGTCTTCCACTATACTCACAGTTGTCTATGCCGTTGCATGTCAGCGATGCATCAACACAATGACCATTGCTGCAGTTGAACTCATTTTTGTTGCAGTGTTCCACATAAAAAGCTGTGACACGGGTAAATTTAATTTTAATGTGAACAAATGTAAAACTTACTTACCACAAGCAAAGTGTCCTTCATCCGAACAATCAGAACAAGAACAACGCTCATCGCACACCTGCACTTTGTCAATGCACATTGAGGAATCCTGGCACTTGAACTGATGAGCCGGACAGGCGATCACTGATTAAACAAAAATACAATTTTTTAGTTTTTATGCACTTGTGGCATATCTATTGCACTTACCACAGTTCTCTTCGTCTCTATTGTTTTCACAGTCTTTGACATTGTCGCACACAAATCCTCGAAGAATGCACTGTTTGCCTCCGCCGCAATCAAACTCATCTGCAGTGCATTCTTTGTTTGCTGGTATCATAAACAAAGTTTTCAATTAGGCAACTATTGTCTCATTTCTGATAAACAAACTATCATGTTTTGTGTTAGTAACAAAAACGCGATCACTTACGACAATTAAGTTCATCCTCGTTGTTTGGGCAATCCGATAAGCCGTCGCATTGCTGCGAAAGTGGAATGCATTCATTACTTGAACTGCATTGAAATTCTGCAATGCTGCAAACGCCGTCAGCTGACAAACAGAAGTAATTTAATTATAAGTTTAACTGTAATGATAATTAAGTGCTGCTTCACACAATCAATAACTACAGATATGTTTGCTTTGTTGTCAAATTGCTGATCTTTACTTGATTGATTAAATTATTTTTTGCAAGTTGGCAGTATGTATTTTTATTTTTACAAGTGGGAATTTCTTTCATCGAGTAGTAGCACTTCTCGTCATGAGACTAATTGACGTAAATACATTTTTCGAGCAAAATAAAGCAAAAATAGCCTATTACTATATTTTAGCGAAAAACAAAACTCTGTCGCATGAAAGAAGAGAAATTATACTCTTTGGAAGATTTTTCCTATTTAAGACAATTCATGAAACTCATTAGGACTAAAGATTTCTAAATCTGTTACTTAGCAATTTTTTAAGCGGCTCAAGAGTATTTTGACTTACCATGAGCAATTGGCAGTAGGCATACTGACAGCAGGATTAGGATGCTGAGCAGATAAAGAGGCGCAGTGAAGAAACAGAAATACGATTCTTTTCTGGCAATTAGCGAGCCGTTTACATTGCTTTTCGGACAAACAACTGAAACGGCAAACTTTTGAGGAATCATCGCGCGAGCGAAGCTCGAGTGGAGAATGGAGAGAACGATGAGAATTGGAAATTGTTTTAGCGTCTGAAAACGAAAAGTAGCTGAAAGATGTCGTGGTAATTATGTTCAGTGTTGCTTAGTCACTGATTTGTTGTTGAGTGATGCTGCTGCGGCTGCGGTAAGTTGAGCGCACTAGTCTTGTGCAGCAGTGCACTCAACCATCGACACTGGTTATTCCGGTAGCCGTTTAAGCAAAAAGAAAGGCTTCAAAAGAAAGGGCTTCTCTGGCTTCTTGATATTAAAAGAACAGAATCCTAAAGTAGAAGATGATGAAAAACTGAGAAAAGACCAAAACTGTGAATGAGTGTAATGATGAATGGCTGGCGTGCTGCCGAGACAGTGTGTGAGGAGACACTGCTGACTGAGTTTTCCTCACGCGGATGAATAGCTCACCGTCGACCGGCGCGAATCCAAGAGCTGACTGTCGCAGCACTATTTCCCCAGTGGCGTCAGTGGCGGAAAGTGTTTGTTGACGAGAAAGTTAGAGTTTTGCTAAGCCGCACTGCTAAAGTGCACTGCTAATCGGCTGATAATCTGGTGAAGTGGAATTTTCATGTAGAGAGGACAGTTGAAAATGTCAGCAGGGGAACGATGTAGTTGAAACTAAAGTTTATTCCCAAAGAAAACGAAAATGTAAAAAGAGTTTAATTTTTTATTATTGTCATTTACGCAGTTTTATGTCATTGTTTTTAACAATGTTTAAAAAGTAAAATATTTTTGGTTTTTGAAAGTTGGGGTCAAGTTCAAGTGACAATTTGCAAACTAACACAGATAATTGTGAGACATTTGAGATACTATACTTTTCAGTTCACCAAAACTTGAAACTGTACTTGTCAAAACACTAGCTTCTTTCTGTCAAGTTCAATGTTTCAATTTCTCGCACTGGCAATGCACTTTATATTTCTACAGTAGCATTGTCAATTGCGTACTGCATCCCAACTCTTTTGTTCACAAATAGCCTTGTCATAAACACTAGTTGTAGTTCTCTGCATCATGAACATTAAGCTGTTTTGTTAATCTATTAGCTTTTCTTTTTATTATCACTAACTTTAATCTGATATGTACATTTGCTCAGGGGAAATAGTTAGTGAATTGTTTGAAAATAGTTCGCAGTTTTTCCTCTGAAGAGAAACTGTTTTTATTATTAAAAAAGTACGTACATATGTTTTGTCTGTGGGCATAAAGTTCAAACTAAATCTGAATTTCTTTCTGTTTGCAACAGCGCCAAACATTGTTCATACAAACTTTTCCATTGTGATTTGCAAAAATTGAATTAACGTTATTTTTGGGATAAATTGAGTCAAATTCAACGTTGCAAAAAAGAAAAGCAGTGTAGTGAATTATAATAAAACTGATTTTTTACTTAATTCAGTTTGTTCTTTTATCTATTCCGGATACCGGAAACACAAAATTCCAAGCATCCGATTCTGATTTGTTTTGATGTTTTTTAGATGATTCAAAATATAGAACAATAAAATGCTAATTTATGTTACAAAACATCTTTTAGTTGCTTGTTTGTCATAAAATTGTTCTTGGTTTTTAAAAATTCAATTGATCTAAATATTGTTTTTTGCATTTCAAATGTTGACAACACAATTGCTACCTTCGTTTAAAAAATTTTGATTTCTAATCATAAATAAATTATAATAAAAATGTTTCAATAACAAATCAGTTTTGTATAACTTAAAATTTTTAAATTGACATTTAAAACAAAAATTACATGTTGTTATAAAGTATTGATAATCTAGTAAAAAGTGAGTAGATTTAAATAACACGCAATTTTGAGAAAACATAGGCACACATGTGGGCACATACCCGAATGATCGATATTAGTAGAGCACGAGCACGGCAAAACTAAATATTTGACATACACAGCAAGAGTAGAGAAGAAGAGTGCCTTGGGCGGGTGTAGGGTTTATGTCAGGAGTAAAAGAGACCCCACCAGACCCAGGGCACTAATTGGATTGTATGCTGGTGCAAGCTGATAATGTGGTTAGAGTTATGATTTTGCTAGAAGAATAGCGTGCAGGATCAAGTTTGAGAGAGCAGGTTAAAAGTGGCAAAAGGAAAGAGAGGAAGAGACTGATATTTGATTGATGGATGCTGATTGGAGTGAGAAAAGAGAAAAACGCAGGGGATGCACACACTGAACAGATTGACTGTCTAGACGAGGTAGTTGGCCTGTAGTGTTAAATTACCAGAGGGGGAAAAAGAGAGAAATATGTAATTTTAAACAAAAAAAGCAAACAAACATATTGGTTGTTGTTACTTCTCTGAAAGGTTAATGAAGGATGGTAACTAAATGATTGAAAGTGCAAATCGAATCACTGTTGAATGGGATGATGCCTGTGTCAGTGTCCCCGTCTGCCTTCAATGGTGGCCATCAGCGTAGTGATTTGCTGGAATCACGACGACCAGCAAATGGGCACTTTTGGCCGTTCGATGGGCTGGCAGATCAGACGACACTCTCTGAGCTCACGCCACAGCGACAGCACTGGCTGACTGGTGCATTACCAGCACCACTAGGCCCTCTGAATAGATGGCCAATCAGTGACTCGTCCTGCAGAGGAGACAAAGTAGGGAGGGCTGGTGTGTGCCACTGGTGCACTGTCCATTACCGAGTCACAGTAGTGAGACTATCACTGGTGACAATGGCCCACAAAAAACCGACCCCCTGGCCATTGACCACAGTGTGCAGTGCAGTGAACATCCAACGCTGGACATCTGCTCTACTCTACAGAATAAAATCTTTCTCTCAATCAATATTAGATCTGTCTAGAGCTAACGTTTTGATAACCAAAAAACAGGTCGATTTGCTTGTAGAGAGTGCAAGTTTTGCCGTTAAAAGTCAGCTATAAAAAACTGAAATGGTCGATTGATGGAGATGTCAATTGGGACATTGACATTGAAAATCAGCGAAACTTGAAACAACCCGACAAATAGGACAATTGAAGAATGTAAAAGTTTTGTGATAATGACAAACAAAAATAAGAAGAGAAACAGAATCAATTGGCAAAATGAAAAGCTGGATGCGCCTACACAAGAAAGTGGATGGCACCAATGACTGCTAAAGATCAGAGATAATGGACAAAGTGATTCACTAAAACCAAATCAAAGTAAATGGAAAGAAATGCAAGCATCTAATGGAGTGCAAAAGATAATGATTTTTTAATATATAAAACTAACTTTATCCTACTCAGTTCAACAGGAAAAATAGCCAGAAAACTTTAAATAACTACGTACTCTTTGACGTTTATGAAAACACTAAACTCAATAAAAAGCGAATAAAAATTGTAATATTTCCTCTCTTCCGTGTGAATAGACGTCAGTGATTAAAAAGCAGACAAACATAAAAACCAGCTTTAATATGTGTTTTTTTGTTTACAAAACCTACCCTAATAAAAATTAGTATTTTTAATATAAAAAATTGATTTCTTTCATTTTTATTTTTTGCAATAAAAAAATTACCAAAAATGGCATGACACTTAAAATTGTAACAGTAAAAATAAATTTGTGCTATTTTTTCTGATATCGGTGCTTTAAATTTGCATTAATAGTCGACTGAATGGATGAAACGGTCAATAAATCGTGTTTAATGACCTCATCTTCCCTCTGGTCAGTAGGCAGAATTGGATAACATTGAAAAACAACAGTGGCCTTGAGTTTAAGTGCACTTTAAGAAAGGACACTACTCTTTCGCCAAACCTAGTGACTACTGCTATATACTGACAGGCGCATCCACATGTTCACTCGGTGAATTGTGCTAGCATGGCAATGAATTGCAGCATCAAACTGATGAAATCTTTATTCTATGCACTAGTTATTATTGCTGGTGGTGAAATGGTATATGAGTGTTGATATGGTAAGCCTTGTTGCAAAGGTTGCTTTTAATTAAAAATACTATCATCATCATTGTTATTGACGTGCTCAATGAAGTATCATGGTGTTTAAATTTTGAGCACAAAATATAGATTATTTTTGCTATAAATAATTATATAAATAGTTGCCAGTGATGGCAACAAAAGTTAAAAGTAAAAATCTTACCTTTAAAGTAGAGATCTAAGATAATGTTTAAATAAAATAAAATCAGGCAATGACAGTCGTGTCAGATGGTTCGAAGTAAATTTCTGAACAACTAATAAATGAACAGTTGAATCACAAAAAAATAAAACAAAAATATCAGGTGAAAAGTGCTCAACTTGCAAGAATTTTAAACATCAGCTGCTAACTCAGTAGAGGTACTGCCACGCCGGACAATTTGTAAGATAGTTAGTGCCGCGTGCAGAATCAGATGATTTTCTCACCGGCACAACTGATAAAGGAATACGAGAATTGCCCACTGTATAGCATGTCTGTACAGAGGAAGAGGAGGAGGAATAGGAGAGTAAAAAAGCACAAGAGAAGTGGCGTGATTTGCGCCAAATGGCGCGCTTAGTGTCCTCTCTCTTTCTTGAAGCACACGTTCGTGTTACCACTAAACTGCTCTCACTATGAAAGTACTTGAAACAATGACGGCGGCAAGACACCGGCGGCATTGACTTCTAAGCGACACTGTGTCATTGGCAGTGTCGGTGTGTATGTGTTTGGTATTGTTTCTACTTACCCAGTCTTCAACACTGTCTGTTGGAAATACAAGTGTACTTTTTTAAAAGAAAACTGTTATCAAAAGTTGCAGTTAAAAGACAATGTTTTTCTTAGGTGTAAACTGTCAAAAACAGACGATTGTAGTGTAAGCTTTTAATCCAAAAGTTTTTAATTTGTTTTAAAAAGAATGGCTAATGACAAAATGGTACATTGACTTATCATTTGTTATCTTATACAGAATTTAATAGTTTGTGCAAAATTAGTCGGTTAGAATTTATCTATTTATGGCTAATTAATTTTGAGAAATATGTTTTAGGTACTTAAAAAATCTTTTTGTAACAAATATTTTATTAAGTTCATTAAAGAAAAAAGTTGAAGCTAGTATTTTTGCAATTTTATTTTAAAAACAATTAATTTGTTTGGCTAAAAAGGCAACCAAAAGGTAAAACAAGGTCATAAATTGACTTTAAAAACCAAATATATATCATCAAAACATTTATTAATTTGCTGTAAAGTTTAATTAACAACAAAAAAATAAATGTAAATCGTCAGTGAACAAACACAAAACCTTGAAACCAAACAAACATAAAAAGCATTTTATATTTTAATTTTAATAAATTATTTAAAAGTTAAAATTATTTCAAAATGATATTTTTTCACATTTTATTTTTAATAATCCTCGTTTTATTGGGGGCAAAACAAGTCAAATCAAATGTAACACTTGATATCGTCGATGTTCTCATTAAAGAAAAAACCTACTTGAAAGAAATTCTTTTAGAAGAACGAAATAAAATTGACAAGATTATTTCTGAACTGCATCCTGATTTAGCAAATAAGATTGCATTAATTAAAGAAGATGTACACAAATGTTATGACCAAGGAATAATGGATACAGAAATGAATATTTTTAAAACTAAATTAAAAACAGTTTTGGAAACATTTTTTGTAAGCATATAAAATATGGTACACTTGTAGTCTAATGAACCTTAATTTTTAGCACTCATTTGATTTTCTTTTGAAAAATGTAAGCCGTGAAGAATTACAAAACGGGTAAAGATTGTTTTGCAAAACATAAAAAAGTTGGTTGAGATGATTATTAAGTGTGTTCATGATAAAAGAAAAGGCAAACCAACTGTCAAGCTTGGCGTTACTCCTTTAGCATTTTATGTAAGTGAAATTTGTTTTTGACCAATAGTGATACAATTTTAAACATTTTTACAATTCGCTTAACTAATTTGAACTTATTTATAGGGTGACAAAGAAATTTATGATAACATTCTCAACCATGAGCTAAGTAAAAATCGAACTGACAAAATGAAGTTGTCCGGTTATGGTCAGGCAAATGGTCCTTGCAACAAAAATCGACTTCCATCGGACAAACCAACTCCAGCTGAGTTTAGCTGGAAAAACCTTGGCTATGTCAGTCCGGTTGTATGGCAAGGGAAGTGTCGTGGGTGCTACGCTTTGGCTGCTGTTTCAGCATTTGAATCACAGGTAATAAAAAATTAAAATTAAAATTTAATTATTAATATTACTACTATTACTCCCATGTACACAGTACATGATTAGGTCAAAAACTAAAAATTCTGTCAAGTTCAGCGTTCAGAAAGTACTTAACTGTGTAGGAAAGGGATGTGAAGGTGGTCGCATGGACGAGGTTGATCAGTTTTTCAAAAGCACCGGAGCCTCACTTGATGGTTATGCTCCTTACATTGAAAAGAATGACCAGTGCCGTCAACTACCACCGGCTTTGTTTGCCGAACACGCCTGTTCACACAGCAAACTGACTGTTGAGGAAATGAAACGACTGGTGTACCGAAACGGGCCTGCCTCCGTGGCCTTTGATGGAAACAGTAAAATATTTCAAGAGCTGAGAAATGGACCTTTCATTGCGCCGTGTGGCACAAAAATTAACCATGCTCTAACCCTCGTTGGTAATTTTCATTTATATTTCTTAAAATTTCATTTTTTATTAATTTGTTTAACTTTTTAGGATGGGATCGCAAGGTAATTAAAAAACAAAGTTAACTTGATTTATAAATTTATCTTTAAATTTTTTAAAGTACTGGATACTCAAAAACAGCTGGTCTCGAGGTAATTCATTTGTGTCAACAAGTTTTTTCAATGTTTTAAGCAAATTATTTAGGTTGGGGCGTACAAGGCTATCTCTATTTGCCAATCAAAGAAACAGACAGATATGGCCGAGTTAACGACAACAAGTGTGGCGTCAGAGAGATGTTCTCACAGGCTGTTTATGGACTGAAGGTGTAACCTTTGAAACTTTTAAAAATTATAACTAACTGTTGTTACATTTTTGCGTGAAATTTAAATAAAACTTATTATAAAAATTGTTGTCATGATTGTTTAAACTGTGCCAAAATAACTTTAATTTATGTCCACACATTCAAATCTTCCAGCATTTTCTTTACTATAACATTTAGTTGGTGATGTCAATCTTTAAATAAAATTCTTTTTGCCTCTCTTATAAACCTTTTTCTTCATACTTTCATTATCTAGTAATCGGTCAACTAACTGAATAAATTCGTCATTTATATAATCACAGATACAAACACAATAGCCTATTTTCACTAGTTTCCAGACTCAAATCAAAACAATCTGCTTAAATGTAGTCAAGTTGATTTTGAAAACAACAATTCTAAACAGAGAGTTTATCAGAAAGTAGAAAAACAATTAAAAACCTTTGATAAAACACGATAACAAAATGATGATAACCAGTTAAAACTAGCATTACTTTAAAAACTAGCAGGCACGCCGAACATTCAGAGTTCAAAGGCAAACAGCTAATGTCTGCCCTCAAGTGGGGAAGGATTGTTCCCTTGAAGTTTTTAAGCGATGTCATTATTTCGATTTACTGATAAGAAAAAATCATAAACATAGCTTCTAGGCTCGTCGTCCTTACCGTTATTGTGTTTATGCTTTTCACCTTCCTAAAAGAGACCAACTGTTGACAACCTGAAGAATGGAGAATTTTCGAGAACCTCAAGAAGGAGTGAAACCGCATATTCAGCAGTCGAAACTTGACGAAAAAACGATTACTCAACTTTACCGTAGGAGGATTAATCACAATGTTGTGGGACATCCTGATGTCCTCAATTACTTTCACTGCTGCTCCATTATCAATGAGATTGCCACTGGTGGCTTTGGCACTGTTTTCAAGCACACAACTCCATTCAAGGCGACTTTGCTCTTAAGTGCATTCCACCCAAAGCGGGCGATCCTACTCGAACCAACAACGAAGCGAACATTCTTCGATCTATCTCCCACCCAAACATTCTTCGATATTTTGACCACTTTTACCTGAACACAATACTTTACCAGCAGTACTTAATCATGTCAACTGAACTTCTGGAAGAGACACTGCTCAATGTCATTGACAACCCCATAGGCTATCAGTGTACCGAAACTTGGTCGCTCAGATCGGCGGTGCTCTGCTGTACCTCCACAACAGCTGTATTGTACATCATGACGTCAAGACAGAGAACATTATGACGGACAGACGCATTGACTGGCAAAATAGCACTCGTAACCAACTTCGATCTCAACTGAAGAGGTGCACTTTTAAGCTAATCGACCTGGGACTAGCTCGCCACTACCCGAACGGACCTTCACTGGAAGAACACTACCGCTCAGGAACGAAGAAGTTCGGGGCTCCTGAAAAGCACATCACCAGAGTAGCGTACAATCCTTCCCTTGCTGACGTCTACTCATTCGGCGTGGTGCTGTTCAAGTCCTGGGTGGGCAATACAGTGGTGGACAGCAAGACGAACAGCTGAAAAGTCCAATCAACTGGTACAACCTCGCCCACGCACTGCTCAAGGGAAAGATACTGGTGGAGAGGCACATCATCGCCACACTGGCTCCTGAGCCAAGCAGACTGACACTGGCTAAACTCATCGAAAGTACTGCAAACCCCAATGGTTCCAATTGATACTGAAGTTGAGTGTCATCCCAAACAGACCAAGTATTACTATTTATTATTCATTCTAAAATACCTGTTAATTTTATATAGAATTAATTAAATTAAAAAATACATCGACTAGAATGTACAGCGAGAAAAGAGTAAAAATGGCAAATTTACAAGTGCGAAAAAAGTTCAGAGATGTATCATTATTCATTCTTCGGGTGATCATCTACAACAAAATTTAAAAACATTATTAAAATGCTTAAAATGTTAGCTCCTGAATATTACCTTCTTCTCCTTCCAAAAGTCCCTCATCTTCTTCTTCGCCTGTGTCCTCCACCGACCAATCAGAGAAGCAGGTAAGGTAAATGATCATCGAGAAGAAAGCGCCTGGAACGCCAAATAGTAGCATTGTCAAGACGGGGTTGCCCTGAAACATTGAATTCAGCGTTGTGAGAATCTCGTAAATCCAGCGGTAGATTCGATGATGGTAACGATCGCCTCCGGAAGGCTGTAATGGAGAAATGCACATTAGACAAAATAGACTTAAAAACATAAAAGTGATTCACAGTAGAGGTGGATCAGTGTTAAAAAGCTCTTTTGTTGAATAATCAGAGATTTGATCATTTTCGGGATAAGTGCATCATTTCATACGCATAACTGAAAAAACAAACAATAATTGAAGTTGCGTACCTCAATTTTTCCGTCAATTATTGCATCGAGCCACTTGACTATTTCCTGCTGACTTTGAATTCGTTTGCTGCCGTCATCATAGAGGTAGTACTGAATTGATGTCGTATTGATAACAATCATATTTGGAACTGGTTTGATTGTTTGCATTGCAATTGAGTTGATGGTGTCAAGAGAGCTGCTCCACCCAAAAAGAAAACGATCTCCAGTGTTCGGGTATGAATAGGCGATATTTTCAGCAACTCGTCTAAAAGAAGAGTGAATTTGATCAATGAGACGACCAGAAGAGCGAAACTCTTCTACCAGCGTAATAGCGAGAAGTTTTTCTGATAAGGAAAAAACAAATTAAATGTCAGAAGCAGTTTGTGAAAAATGTTTGAGTTACGCTCAAGCGTTTCAAAATCAGTGTTAAAAAGCTCTTTTGTTAATAATCAGATGTTTGATCATTTTCGGGATAAGTACATCATTTTAATCACCATTCTAAAACACAGTTGAAAAATAAAAAAAGTCACTTACGACTTCCGACTGCCAGATGTAAATTGCCATTGGTAATCTTGGCAAACTGTGGGAACCGATTCTTTCGAATCCAGCTGTCCATTGTGCCATCTTTGCTTTCCTCTGCAATACAAAAAATGGTCAGCTATTTTTCAAAACTCAATGTAAAAACACTTACCATACGGCACGACAATATTCCTGGCTTTGAAGGCGTACACGCCGGGTTTGGTCCCGCGACACATTTCCATTGAGCGGTAGAACCAGTCAAACTGCTGCAGCGATGCTGCATGGGTCGTGAAGTTTTCATTCGCCTCTGGACCGACGTTCACAAATGCCACTTTCCGTCCACTGTTGGCGATGATCTTTTCCAGCTGCTCACACGAGTCGAGGTAGTGTACCGGAGGTCCGGAAACCCGAGAGGCGAAATCAAGGATGTCCTCGAGAGATCGTTCGCCCTTGAACTCCACCTTCTTTTCGCCTTTCACGTACATAATTGTTGGAAACCCGCGAATGCCAAAGTGCTGTCCGACATAGCTGTACTTGGTACAGTCGATTCGACCCACAATCATGGGCAGCCCAGTGTTGGCAATCTTCTGAGCGACTTGATTCCATACTGGCTCTGAAAACAGATGTGCACAAATTAAAACTTTGCAAGTTCAAAAGAAACAATGTTGCGAAAGCAATCAGAATCAGTGTTAAAAAGCTCAATTTTGAATAATCAAAGATTTGTTCATTTTCGGGATAAGTACATCATTTGAGTTAAAAGTAGTACGAGTTAGAGATAAATGAACTTGGACTTACAGGTTTACTAAAAGTACAAAATGCCCACGTGTGGCCACAACGAGAGTCTAAGAGAAAATGAGAAAAGGAAATCCTGCCAGCAAGTAATCCACGTGCTCTTCGCTTTAGGCTCACTACAATTCTGTCCACAAGAGGACGCAAAAAACTAAAAATTTTTTTTCAATTCTAGATTTTGTTTTTGTGTAATGCTAAGCAAATTGTTTCATTTTAAAAACAGGAATATACCTTTGTAAGCTTAAGAATCAGTAAAACTACAAACTTTAACGAATTTGAATTTACTAGAAAATATCTAAAGAATTCCACTGATTGAAATGAACTGAACATTACCGAGTTCTTGACAGTGATGACACCAGGGCGCGTAGAATTTTATGAGAAATGACCGACTGTCTGTTGGATAGATGTCCAGTATGCGGTCAGACATCTCAATGACCCGATTGGCGTTTACGAGTATTCGCTGAAAAGACGACGATGTGCCACTCGTCAGGTGCTCATGCAGATCAGGCAGCAGAATAAGGAGGAGAGCTGCTGCGATGTAGCTGGAATAACCTGGACTTAGAATGTGCTTCATTTTTAGGCCAAAAATTGAGTACGGAGTATATGGCATTTAAAAAGTCGACTGTTGATCTCGGGAAATACGGAAATTGAGTAAAAATGAGTAAGTAGGTTTTCAGTCTAAAAACTTATTGTTTTCATTTTGTATGTGCAAAGTCAGCAACTGCCCGCCACTGACATGTGATGACTAGTTGAACATTGCAGATTCAGGAGAATTTTTGCCCAGATTTATCCGCCATCATTTGCCGGATCTTGAACTGTACAATCGGGATGACAGTAGTGATCAATTTGGCTCGGCAAACCAAAAGCTCTTCCAAACATTGGGCGCCTATTTTGACAGAAGTGCATGCACCTAACCAAAGAATTTTATGTTTACAAAAATTAATTTTTGCTGATAAGGGTAAATATTTTTGGTTAGTAGACGTTTTACCTAAATAAAAGTGTAAATGTACGATCGTTTTAGTTAAGAACATTTAAGTTTTAAAGTTCAAGCATCAGACGCTTACCCTAACCCTTGATTTGCAGTTTAAAGATTCCCGCCAGCAGCGAATAGTAACGGCTTTACGAAAGACCCTGATGCAATCTGTGTGTCGATGAGGAAAGCCCAAATCTGTGTTGCTTCCACGTGTATTCACCACTCGGCGTCGGTTCTCTGGGCTGGTCACCAGTGAATAGCTTGAAACTCTTCCCACTCCCTACCTCCACCAAACAGAATCCTATCATCATTTCGAGAAACAAATATGTCCAGCGAGGAGCACTCGAAGCTTGCTGAAACACTGGCCGAGACGGTGATCTCCGACGCCAGAAGCACCCTCACTAAAGTGCCGTCTGACGCTATCGGTGATGCCGGTGATAAAGAGCCGAAAGCGGCAACTGCTTCAGAAGAGGATATCGTCGACCCGTGGAATGTCACCAGTGCCAGCAGTGCCGGTATAGATTACGATAAGCTTATTGGTAAGTAAACAAACTACTAGAATGTTGTTGTTGTTTGTGCTAATCATTGATAATCTTTATTTTCAGCCCGTTTTGGCTGTACTAAAATCGACCAGCCTTTACTGGATCGTTTCTCTGCACTGCTACCTGCGGGCACCAAGTTGCATCGCTTCCTAAGACGAGGTCTAGTCTTCTCTCATCGTGAGCTGCATCGCATTCTCGAGCGTGCCGAACAAGGCAAACCATTCTTCCTCTACACTGGTCGCGGTCCTAGCAGTGGCTCGCTTCACGTCGGCCACCTGGTTCCATTTTTCTTTACCAAATGGCTTCAGGAAGTTTTCAATGTGCCTTTAGTTATTCAAATGACTGACGATGAAAAGTATCTGTGGAAAAACATTAAATTGGACGAGCTGAAGAAGATTACGCTGGAAAATGTAAAGGACATTATTGCTTGTGGCTTTGATCCTCAAAAGACCTTCATCTTCTCAGATATGAGCTACATGGGGTATGTGCGGTGATGTGTTTACTTCCAATGGGAATTTAACGTTTTCCATTCCTTTAATCTAGGCAAGCTTTCTACGAAAACATTTTAAAGATTCAGCGCTTGGTCACATTCAACCAGGTGAAAGGAATTTTTGGATTTGGTGATTCAGACTGTATTGGCAAGATATCCTTTCCTGCAATTCAAGCGGCGCCCTCCTTTAGTTCTTCATTTCCCCACATTTTCGGCAATAAGAAGGATATCCCTTGCCTTGTGCCATGTGCAATCGATCAGGATCCATACTTTCGCATGACGAGGGACGTTGCACCGAGACTTAACTACCCAAAACCGGCGCTCATTCACTCAAGTTTCTTGCCTGCTCTTTCGGGAGCTCAGACAAAAATGTCCGCTTCTGATCCGAACAACAGCGTCTACCTGACTGACACTGCAAATCAGGTTAAGAACAAAATCAATCGGTACGCTTTCAGCGGTGGCGGCGCCTCCATTGAAGAGCATCGCGAGAAAGGTGGCAACCCTGATATTGACACCAGTTTCCAGTACTTAAAGTTCTTCCTCGAAGATGACGACCGATTGGCGGAGATTGAACGAGAGTACCGCTCAGGACAAATGCTGACGGGGGAGATTAAAAAGGAGATCATCACTGAACTGCAAAAAGTGGTCGCCGCTCATCAGGAAAAGAGAAAGGAAATCACCGATGAGATGCTGCAGTCGTTCATGACACCGAAAAAGCTCGCGTTTGATTTTTAACTGAAAAGATTTCAAAGCCGTTTGTTTATTTATTTATTAAAGTAGCGAAACCGTTTCACGCTAGTATGCTTACTAGCTTTCCAAAAGAGCATTTCTCTGTTCCCCAGGGCAAGAAAACAGTGTTACGTAAGCTTAGGTTGAAGAAAGGTTTAAAATTGGTCAGACTCGATTACTCTGGGGGAGAGCAACCTCTGGCAGCCTCCACTGATCGAACTTCTCTTGGCCACTCAGGGAAAGAGTGAGAGCGAGAGAAAGAGCACAAGTGTCCAGAGGAAAATGGAAGCTCATTTGCGTGTGTTTGCTTCATTAGACTGCCTGATTGGACTTGAAGTGGGGGTGGGCACGACTTGTGCAGCCAAGCAGGGCGCCACTCATTGCTGACACAGAGGAAAGGGACGATTATTTAGGTTCGTTGTAATTGGCAGACAAATCGGCTTCAGTTGGAGGTTGCTTCAGTGGGAGATTTCAACAGTGCAGCCAATTTTGTGCCTGTGTTTAATCTAATCTTTTTAATTAATCAGCACCTAAATTGGCATGATTCTGTTAATACATTTATTTTTAATAATAAATGAAAGCAAAGTTAACCATCAGCATCATCGATTACCCTTTTCCAGGCGAGGGGTAGGTAGGCATTAGAGTGAGGAAAGTTTGGCTGCAACGAAAATGGCTGAACAGAAGCGAGCTCAAGGTTGAGACAGAAAATGGTGATAAGTGAGCGCTTTTAAAAAAGGCTATGTCGCCAGTTCGTTGTCGCATCCCTTTTAACTTTTTAGAAGTGCTTCCTAATGGCGCCATTGTGCCAACGGACAATAGGATTCTCCGGTTGACATTGAAGATGCTGTTGTTCGACAAGTTGTTTCGCAGCTACTGAGGACCTTCTGGTGAGCAGATACGTGCACAGGCCAGTGAACAGTAGCTGGCTGGCTGTCGGTCTGAGTGAGCATGGTCAATGTCAGAGGTCGTGCTGTCTTGATGGTGATGGTGATGCACTGCTGATTAGGTGCTCTATGTGATGCTGGCACTTATCGATGTCCATGAGGGGCGCTCATTAGTGGCCACTGAGCAATCGAAGCCTTTCATCAAGTGAGAGTAGAGTTGAGGGGACATCGGCGACGGCGACGGTGACATTATCACATTCTGCAGCTGTAATTAAGAGCTCCCCGTACGTCCGTCCTTGCCGATGGCATCGTCCGCTACCTCGGGCGCATCCATCCGAAACCCATCGCTATAAAAAGGGCCACTCTTCGGGGATGCAGGCTTCATATGAAAGACTGATCGGACAGCAGATCCGTCACCAGTGTTTGGATCCAAACTCCTCTCCCAACTGCCTCGCCATGCTTTCCACCAAATCGACCCTTCTCTTGGCCTTCCTCGTCTGCGCCTGTGTGCTGGGTGTGTCTGCCACCTACGGCTACGGGTATTACGGCTACGGGCTGGGAGGCTACAGTGGAAAGTACTACAGCTACCCGTACTACAAGAGCTACTACTACTATCCGCGATACTACAAAACGGGCTACTACTATTACCCACGATACCACTACGGATACTACTCATATCCGTACTACAACAAAGGTAAGGGATGACGGCGAGGGAGATCAGTGCAGTCCACTACTAATGTGATCATGTCCGATCCTCCCAGGCTACTATGGCTACTACTAATTCACCGGCGTCCACACTGGAGGTGCGATTTGGGCTTCTATAAATGGCAGCGATTTTTTCATTCTGGTTAATCATTTTTTGTAACAAATCCTTTTCAAATAATAAAGATATGTATTTGTAAAAAATTCCTAACTCGTGAAGATTCCTTGGGGTTTTTAAATTTGAATACTGCTCGTCTATATTTACCCAGCAAGTGTCGGCGCGGCGATTTGCGTGTGCCTGCCTGAGGCCACCTGCAACACTGCAACCGACACTAGTGGCATTGTCTGCCTGCAGTGTCAGTCAGTGAGTGAGTAAGCTTCATCGCCGCCAGGTAAATTGCAGGTAAGCCAGTCTGCGTGAACCTGTACAGTTGCCATCTAGTAGCAGCACTGGCGTAGAGTGGCCGCTTGTGCTGGCCCACCACCAAACAGGTCGTCTTTACCTGCCGCAACTGACATTTTTGTCTGCCTCTCCTCTCTCCTGACTCTGCTCACAGTGTTAGGACTGCATTTATCGTTGCAATCACTGCCCCGCCGCTGCCGCCGTGCTTCGACCGTCTCCGTCAATAATCGCCATGTAGAGCCTAATTTGAGAAGCTGCTGCTGCTGCTGATGCTGCTCATCGAGTGATGGTGATGCTACCACCACCGTTGCCCGGCCACGGAAAAACGATCACCCGCCGCCGTTGCCTCAACCGCTCAGTGCGTCCGTCTGTGTGCATCTGCCTCGGTGCCTTCGTGTCTTCCCGCTTCCACTGAAGCCCACACCCACCACCACCACCACCACCACCACCATCATCTGTCTGAACACCTGAACTAGGTGCCCTCTCTCCCTTTGGTGCTCTCACTGTAGCAGTCTGTGGTGCTATGCTATGCACAGCAGCTGTAGTGTAGAACGGAGACCATGTAAGATGATCGCAAAGCCCACAACTGCTCCAAGGATGATCAACATCAACATTGGTTGACATCAATATTAGCAACATGCTTAGCGGTTAACTGTCCACTGTTCTACTGTTTGTCACTTGGTCACAAAAGCCGTCCTCATTACCTGCTCAAATCTCCGAAACCGTTTCAAATTGGAGTCTTATTTCTGAAAGCAGCAACTCATACCTCAAGTATTATTATTTTTCCAAAGTTTACAAAATCATCAAGATAAGTCACCCTCATTACGCCATCTCAACTGAAGCATAATAAGCAACAACAACAACAACATTGTCTCCCTCATCAGGCCAACTCTAGAATGCTTTACTGCACTAATTATTGTGGTAATTTGTAGCCCCTTATCTTACAAGTGAAAGGGTAATAATTCTCTTTTTTGCTTCAGATTACCAACTGTTTATATATGCCTACAACTACCATCGGCTATAAGCAAACTGCACACTGTTTATTCTTCGGACAGTTTCACCCAAAGAGAACAGCACCACTACTACCCGTGTTACCAACATCGTTCCACGAATTGCTCAAGCTTGACTGAATTCTCGCCAGTGTCGTCGTTTTATTACGAAGAAGCCGCCTTTTTCCCACCTCTTATCTCTTCCAGTTAACAGTATTAGCAGTGGTGGTGCCAGTGAGACATTAACTATCTGCTTATCAGCAACCTTAAGCAGTCATCACCTGCTGAAAGAGAGCGGCCACACTAATCTATCAGCGCGCTCACCTGTACCTTATCAACGTGCGCATTCCACTAAATGGCGATCCTCTTACTCTCTTCACCCTAAAAGTAGTCTCGTCAACGGTTTTTTCTTCTACTCAGCAATCATCACATTACGAGCCATTTTGCCTTCTACAGTCGTTTTTGGTGTTAGTGTTGTGCTTTTATGACAGTCGCTGAAGAGCGAAGCTCTCACTGAAGCGCGCACTCGTTAATAAGTTATCGCCTTAATGAGCCGTCGACTGTGCCGTACAGCTGCCGTACAGCTGACAATACACCGACACTGTGAGACAGACAGGCAAGCAGGCAGAGAGAGAAACATTAGACAGTAAAAATACCTTTCTCAACGACGAGGAGACTCAACTCGACTCTGCGCGACGTCAACTCGGGAAAGAAACAAAAGGAAGCCTTCCTTGGTGGGAGAGTGAACGAGACGGGCGGCAAATTTGGAAGCACCAACAACCTCGACTCGCCTCCACGCGCACCATCATCCATCAGCGCGTAAAGTGTCCTCCTTCGGCGGTGTTGTCGTCGCCGTGAAGAGCCCATTCAGCCCGCCAGGGTTTACAAGCCGCCTTTCGCCACCGAACTCTCTCTTCTCTCTGTACCCTCTGCACACCTTCACTACGATCCCATTCACATGAGTCACTGCATCTGAGCGCCTGATTAGAGCTCTCTATTGTGGTGAGTTTCTCTTGGCAGCTTGTTTGTGTCTGCCGTGTGCTGCTGCTGCTGGTATGGTGTGTCCGCGAAGCCGCCTGTTGCTTCTGTCGTCCTCCTGTGACTCTGATGCTGGTGGCAGTGGCGGTGGTGGCGGCGGTGGTGACAGTCTCTCCCTCTCTCTCTCCTCTCTACACCACACACAGCCGCATCCAATCAACCCTGCACAGCTCTTGCTCAACCTCCATCCATTGCCCCTCTACGCTACTCTCCCCAACGGTGTGACTGCCGAAGCTTCTGTTGCTGCTGATCCTTTTTGATGACGCCCGGCGCCAGGCACTGCATCATCGACTGGAGGCACTCAATTGCCGTTGGAATATTTCAGGACAAAATAGCTGTAATTTCTTTCTCTACCACTGAGATGAGGCGCTGCTAATGAAAAAGAACCAACAGGGCGCAGCAAGCCTTCACTACGTAGTCTCCGCACTGACAATTCCCTCTACTGCATTGTCACACCAGTAGCAAATCACGACAATCACACAGGTGTTTTCCAAGTAATCCACCAGCGTCTTCCTCTTTGCACAGTCCTTCGCCCAAAGCCAGGACCCACTACTGCTGCTGCTACTACTGCTGCTGCTACTGCTGCTTAGCATCACCTCGTCAGGCATCGGTGTCACACCTGTCAGCCATTCTCCCCTGCTCTTAAGGAGCACCGATTGCGCCATGCATCCGCAAATCTGCACCGCCTAGAGCGACCGCCATCACCGTCTACACCGTGTAATATACTGCGTCAAAGTAAACAATAGTAAGCGCAGCAGCTGGCTTGTAACCATTTCTCGCCTTGCTCACTCCAGTTGAGGTTCGCTGACATCGCCGTCACTGTTGACACTGAACGAGTATACCCACAGCCACCACCACCACAACCACCACCTGCATTACTTCCTTGTGAGTCAGCAGACCTACTGACCGCCACCCGTTCTCCACCAAAGTTCCTACCGCCTATCACCTCTTCTTTATTCGTCCTGTGCATCCTGTGCTACCTGTGTTACTGCTATTCTTCGAAGCCTTTCCCTCCTCCTCCTCTCTATGGTTACAAAGGTGAGCACTTTTGTAGCAACATCATTTATACTGGTACTAATTTAGGTTTCTTTAGTTTGTTTCAGTGTTTACTAAATATTCGCCCATCTTGCCAAATTGAACTCCAGCTCATATAGTTTTATCGGCCTGCTACTTTACCTTCACAAAGTGATCTATTTGTTTTCTTTCCTTTTATTAAAGGTGCAGTTTTGTTTGACTTATTTGCCTTTCAGTGTTTTTAGTCCTCGACCTTTGTAACTAACGCCTAATGTAGTTCTCTTCTAGAACCGCTCAGCATGTCTTCACTTCGCATAGCACATAATTCTAGAGAACGAGACCGGACGTCTTCCAGTTCAGCCGGCGGTGGCGGTGGTATAACAAACGAAGCTTTTGCACAGTCATCAGTGTCCCTGTACAAGCGCATAAGTTCGACGGAAAATTTGACGTCAAGTGAACAGCAGCAACATCCGCAGTCGTCACACCAGGCCAATTACCACCACCACCACCGCCAATCAAATACCTCACAACAGCCTCAGTCGCACAATCGGATATCATCGTCCACAGCAGTGCTGACAGTGCCGACGACAGGCAACAACAACAACAACAACAACAGCGGCAGTGCGGGCTCCTCCAGTCCCAAGGGATCTCGCGGTGAGACGACGGGGACGATAGCGAACAACAGCTCACCAGGGTCGTCTGGTTCGTCGACGACCACTGCGTACTACCAGCACCAGTTGCATGCACATCCAGGCACTAGTGAGCTGATTGCCATCAAGAGTAAAGTAAGTGATTTCATTTAGGTGTGATCAATACTTGAAGCTAACCTCCCTCCGTGCAGTTTGAAGCAGAGTTTCGTCGTTTTTCTCTTCAACGCTCTGACATTACGAATCTGGACGACTTTTTGAAGACTATTGAGCACTTTCACAAACTGTTCACCATTCCATTCAATATCTTCTACGCCGATCCTGTTCATGGAGACCTGTTGCCGATTAACAATGACGTCAACTTTGGTCTGGCAATCAGCTCTGCAAAGCCACTGCTGCGGTTGTTTGTACAGCGAAAAGGTACGGTGACCGTGTTGACTGAAAATGGTTAATTTTATATTCTAATCTATCACTTTGCTTGTCTTTAGATGGCAGTTACGGCTACTTTCCGTCGGGGTTTTCGGCTTCAGCCAAAAAGAACTTTCTCGGCACACTATTGCCCAGCAGCTCATCGTCAAACAGCGCCAAACCGAGGCTGGCCATCTCGGCGCCAGAGGACTTTCGCCAGGTTTCCTCCATCATCGATGTCGACATTGTGCCGGACACCTGTCGGCGAGTGAGGCTAGTGAAACATGGCTCGGACAAACCGCTGGGCTTTTACATTAGAGATGGCACATCAGTCAGGGTGACGGCTCACGGTGTGGAGAAGGTATGCTTTTGGTATTGGTGCAGGGGAAAGTTTGCTGATCTGATTGATAACTTTTGTGCAAATGTGTGCAGGTGCCTGGCATCTTTATCTCTCGCCTAATTCCAGGTGGCCTGGCAGAGTCGACCGGTCTGTTGGCGGTCAACGACGAGGTGCTCGAGGTGAACGGCATCGAGGTGAATGGCAAGTCACTGGACCAGGTCACCGACATGATGGTCGCCAACAGCTCCAACCTCATCATCACCATTCGGCCGGCGAACCAGCGCGGCCACTCCACGCTCTCGGGCTCATTCTCCTCCAACACCATCAGTAGCAGCAGTCGAGACGGACTAGGCCACCACCACGGCTACCACTCGGCAGCGCAAACCAACTCCCTGGAACGAGGTGCTCAGAGGGCGAAGAAGATGCAGGCGCCTGCACCGCCAATGGCCGACTTTCACAACGTCCACCACCCGCTGCACTACGGCGCAGGAGGCAACACTTCCAGTGCAGGCATGCCTGCCGGTGCCTCCAACCACAATCACCACCACCACCACCACCACCATCCCAACAACAACAACACCAGCACTTTGAATCTCTTCAGCGCACCTCTGCACACAGGCACTCGGCGTCGATTATTCCCGCTGGAGGGGCGGCGGCGGCGGAGGCCACCTCTCACCACGGGGCCCATCAAGGACACCACCACCACTTTCACCATGAGCCATCACTGGGGTACCATCAGTTTAGTGGCAATCGCCATTCGGTGATTGGAGGTCCTGGAATGGGCGAGGGCAGTCACCTGATGACTGGGGGCTCACTCAGTGGAGCACTACAGGGCCCCAGTGTGCTGCACCACGACGACGACTCAAGCGATGACGACGACGAGGACGAAGTGCGTGACCACTTTACCACCAGTCTGGTCATCAACACTGGCAGTGCTGGTGGGGAGGCCTCCACGTCGACCAGCAACACACAGTCGAGCAGACCGAGCAATGGAGGCGTCCACCACAACACTACCGTCATCATCAACTCGACTGCAGCCAATCACCAGCCAATGACCATATCCTCAGTGTCGCTTCCTGTAAATCGAACCAATTCATCGGGTTCAACAACAGGTGGAAATGGTGGAAATGGGGGTAGTTCGAAAGCGGCAGCCGCCTTCAGCCGCCAACTTTATTCGTAACTCCCTTCGTGGGAAGAACGGCCCAACGTCAGCACAGCAACAGCAATTGCAGGGCCCCTCAAAGAGCTTCTCCACCACGACGGCAGGAAGTGGTGGAAACGATGCTCGCAGTTTATACGCTCACCTTCACCACCATTCAGAGGCAGCAGTCTGCCAGCAGGCACCACCTGCTCAGTCCAGTAGTAGGTCTCCCTCGTCCAGTCCAACCACTACGGCTAAGGCGAGGGCAAGTAAACCGGACACCTCCACTGATGACATTGTCACGCTGTAAATGCTATTCCCCAACAAGAACAATCACACACGAGAAACTCATTTTTTCTGTGCCTACCGTCTTTTCCTCTATCACCTTCACACATCACCCTAAATGCCTTCCCCCTTCCTTCACTATGCTCGCTTACTTCTTTTCTTCTTTTCCATTTTTTCCATTCATCATTAATTATTGTGAATTTTTGTATCTGTGCAACGCTGTCGACAGTGATTTCTCGTCTCACTTCCTTTTTTCTCAAAATATAGATTTTTATGTTTTTCCAATTTACTTTTTTGACATTTTTCACTTTTGAAAAACGTTTTTTGCGTTACCTTTTTTGCTGTAATATCTGTATAAAAAATAAATTATTTTTATTTAAACACAGAGCACACAGTAATTCACTGAAGAAAGTGAATCATGCTTAGACGACAAAATAAAAAGTGATGAGAATGCTGGTATGAACATATGAAGGAAAGTACTGCAGTTGTACTCCCTTGGCATGTAAGCAGAACCACATAGGATCATTAATTACAAGAGACAAACGTGTGCACCAGTGCTCTCCACTAGGTGGAAATTAATTATGTTGAACTGCAAAGAATAGATCTTGTCTTTTAATGGAAACAATGTGTTCTTGTAGGAAAAAGGGAGAACAGCAAGCATAATAAATCTTTGAAATAAGTAGGCGTCACCGGTAACTGGCCTACAAACCTGTCCTCTTGCACAGTGCACTGTACCAGAGCTGCAGCCAGACCGGCAGTAATCCGAGACAGACGAGTGGGTATGACCAGTTGTCGTAGAGGTACCAGTCTTCAATGTAGTACAGTGCAGTTCGCTTCTGAGACTGAAACGCCCGTTGAAGGTGTTTGCTTACAAATGCAAACAGATCGGTGGACGTTTGCAAAGAGCTGCTGGCTGTTTTCCCAAACAAGTCTTCACTCATCGACAGCGACAAGACCGATGAGCGCAAAAAAGTGCAACATCATCGGGTGAATCATCAGGAGGATGGTCTTCTGCAGCAGAGAGCGAATGGTCGCACAGAGGCCGGTAGTTGACGGGTGAAGCGACTGAACCAGAAAGACCAGCGGTACGTAGAGTGCCGTCAGGGCGAGTGCCAGAGAAATGTTAACAAGCGAGATGCCGCTGAAGAGCAGGGCCGCATTGAGCAGGGCGACCATGGACTGGATGGCCAACTCGGGTGGTGATTTGCGAAGTCGAAGAAACAGCGGAAGAAGGGAAACCACGGACAGTGAGAGGAAGATTGAGTGCAGCAGCTCGGTAGTGGGCAGCTGTGTGAAGAGGGGCAAATCAAGCCGAGCGAGTAGCAAAGGAACCGACAGGGTGATGATGCCAAAGAGATAGGCAAGGAAAGCTGCTTCAAAGAATGACCAGAGACTAATGGCGGTGCGACTGCTGCGACCCTGTTGCGATTCAAAGTACAGCTTCAGTGATCGGAGACAGAGCGGAAGACAGAGCAGTCCAAATGCGATCATGTAGAAGCCTATGGAGATGTAGCGCCGAGTGGAGGGAAGCAGGTAAAAGTAAAACGAACGGTAGAAGCGTTGCTGAAGGTTGTTCAGAGATCGGAGGATGCCTTCAATGGCGCGTCCGAGATTGACTGCTGAGGTGCGGGAATTTTGTGACTTTTTAGCCGACACACTGCCGGCTTCCAGCGTGACGGATTGAATGGCGAATTTCCCGAAAAGCCCGTGTGCACCAGTGGGAAGAGTCGTCGCCTGAGTAGCCATCATAGACCCAAGTGTTTGGGCGCTGTTGATCCAGTCCTTCAGCGGATCGCCGCTCATTGAGAAGGACCGGCCGTGGAATGTTGCAGGAAGGTCTTCGCGTTGCACAGTTCAATTGCGACGTTAAAAAGGTCTAAATTGGGCAGCTGCCCATTGAGACCTTCAATTTTAACGTCGACTGATTTCGGTTTAAAGGAGTGCAACTCTAGATTGAGTGCCGCCTGGATGACGCCTGCAGTGGCAGGCAGCTTTCCGTGAAGAAGATACTCCGACTCTTCAAGCCATGATAGGCGGCAAGCCAAGACTGCATGCCAACAAGTTCCTTGTCAGCAATCACAAAGATGATATCCTTGGCCCAGTAGTGCTTTGTGGAAAAGAACTTGGCGAGGGCGAGCATCAAAGCGACCGAAGGAAGTGTTGATCCGTGTGTGCTCTGCAGTGTTCGAAATGGAGTTGAAACGACGAGGGCCTCAGTACTGGCAGCTCGTGGCGCCCTGAGAATCGCATATACATTGCCACCTTGATGTTTTGTTCTTTGCCCAAAGGGGTAATTTAGCTGAAAAGGATGATCGTAGAAATAAAGTCCAAATTCAGTAAACTTTGAGCGCAAGTATCCGCTGGGGATGGCTCCCTCTGGCTGGTCTGAGGTAATATTTTCGAGCTCCGAAAGATACTGTTCGGCAAGCTTTCCGTAAGTAAACTCTCGCGATGCCAGCCCCGGAAGAAGGCCATTATCGCTAAAGTACGTCTTGTCGGGCTCGTAGACAAGGTAGCCGAAGTAGGCGAGGCCGGCGATGTACGATAGAATTGAAAGCCACGTCGAGAAGCGAATTGCCGTCAGCAGAAGCTGCGAGGACTTGCGAGAGTCGTCCGAAGTAAGCAAGCTCATGGCTGGTTGTCTGCACAAAATGAGCTCCAGAAACACTACATTTACCTACTAAAAAAAGAGATTTTACTTTTAAAAATTTAATGGAAAAGTAGATTACATGATGCTGAAGAGCTTGAAGATGTTCTGGTTCTGAAAGTGAAAATCAAAACAAAGTTTTTTTTGCGGCGGATCAAAGTGTAAGAATAGCTGGGCTACTCCGGTGAAAATATCTGACGAGTCGTCTCAAATAGAGTTTTTATTTGGGGCTCTCACCGACGGGCAAATTAGTACACTCACAGTGTTGAGCAGCGTTGCAGAGGGCAGCACTGTGTAGCACAGTGAGAGTGTACCCGGCCTGTCGCTGTTGGCCCGAAAGCAAGACTCCCGCCTCAATAGTGCATTGCAAGTTGTGCAGCAGCTGTGTGCAGAAAGCACTACAGTTGCAGTGTGTGTGCTCCGAGTCTCATTCCTTTTCATCTTCGCAATCGCTTAGTATACTTTGTGTCAAGATGTCAGCTGCTAATAATGCCGCTGGTGGTAAGTTACCTCGTCAAGTTGGTAAAGTTTAATCTCTTCATCATATTCTTCACCATTCACTAGTGGTGGTACCACGAAACTTTCGGCTTCTTGAAGAACTGGAACAAGGACAGAAAGGTGTCGGCGATGGCACCATCAGCTGGGGCCTTGAGGATGACTCCGATATGACGCTCACTCACTGGACTGGAATGATCATCGGCCCACCCCGGGTAGGACTCCTTCTGAATGATGTTGCTCTTTGTCTCACTTACACTGATCTTTTTCAATTATACAGACGCCTTATGAAAATCGCATTTACAGTTTGAAAATCGAGTGTGGCTCCAATTACCCGGAAGACCCGCCAAATGTTCGCTATATTTCCAAAATTAAGATGACCGGCGTCAATGATACCACGGGCGTGGTGCGTATTAATTATTTTGCGAGTTGCACTGCTGTGTGCTAATTGCTGCACCATTTTTCTTCCTCTCTTAGGTGGATCGTCGGGTCGTCTCAGTCCTGAGCCGCTGGCAGCGAAACTATTCCATTAAGACGATCTTGCAAGAGCTCCGCCGTGCGATGACGCTTAAGGAGAACCTAAAGCTGAACCAGCCCCCTGAGGGATCACAGTTCTGAGCGCCGCAGTTGGGAGTGCAAAAAGGTTGCAAAAGTCGGCCGGCTGATCAAAACAGGTGGGACTGAACTTGCAGGTCGTTCATCACTCACCGCCACCCGACCACTTCAACACACACCCTGAGCTGACCAACTGAAGTTGCGGCCACTACTACCAGAAATCTGCCTCTGTGCACTATCTCTCACCTTCTTCTCCTTCTCTTCCTCCACCACCACCACCACACACACACCTACACAAGCATATTGAAACACCACTAATAGATTCCCTAAGCTCTTCTTTTTGTATACATTTAAAAAATATAATTTTACTCTTATCTTAATTGCCTCTCCAATGTCTGCGATAAAAGTGAAACTTCGTCTGTACACCAACTGCTTTTGATGCTAAAAACAACGTATTAGGTGCTCTTTATTTGTTTGACCATGTTTAGATATTATATTGAGAGATGAAGTACATCGTGCGCGGGGGAAAGGTTAATGATGAGGAGTGTGAATGTAGAAAACATATAAGGAAAGGAAATCATATTGGATAAGCTGGCGAAAAGGGATGCGCTCAATGACGCACAATAGATAAATAAATGCCCAGTTGGTTCAGTCTGGTGGTATGTATAGTAAGTCGGGTGAGTCGTTTGCTTGATTGATTGATTCTTTGTTTGTTTGGTCTTCCGCATATATTATTATTATTATTGCGACGATGGCGGGTAGTTGGCCGGCCCGGACTGACCAGCGGAGGAAGTCGGGGGCACGCCTGGCGGCGGAAGCCCTTGCTGGTAGGCCGTCTGATGAGGCCCTCCTGGCTCTGGTCCTCCTCCCGAAGGCGTCTGGTAGTAGCCGTGCGGTGGAGGGCCGCTTGCCCGCCCATTCTGCCCGTACTGAGGAGCATAAGCACCGGGTGGCGGCGGCGGCCCGTAGCCCTGGCCTTGTCTACTGTTCGGCGGAGGTAGCATTCCACCTGGCTGTCCGGGCTGCGGGGCAGAGCCGGGCTGCGTCGACGGCGGCGGGCCGTAGGGACCGGCTTGGGGAGGAGTGTAGTTGGCACCTGGCGGGGAGCCTGTCCCGGCTGTTGCCCGTAGTGATGTTGTCCGTAGGGGTAGCTTTGAGGAGGTGGGTGGTTGTAGTAGCTGCCGGGAGGATAGTTTGACCCTTGCTGGGATTGCTGGTACGGCTGCCCTTGGGGAGGCAGGTTTTGAGGCGCCGGAGGGCCGCTTTGTGGGGGCGGGTACCACTGAGTCTGATTCTGAGGCGGGGGTGGCCCGTACTGCGGATACTGGCCAGACTGCTGGCCGTATTGAGCATTTGGTGGATAGCCACTTTGCTGTTGAGGAGGCGGCGGTCCGTAGTAGTTACCCTGAGGGCCGTACCCTTGAGGATGACCGTAGGGGTTATTGTGCCCTGGCGGGGGATAATTTGATTGGTAATAATTAGACCCTGGGTAAGCGTTCGGAGGAGGCGGCCCTTGTGCTCCCGTAGACTGTGGTGAGCCACCTGGCTGCTGTTGAATGTGTTTATTGGGAGCTGGAGGGTAAGGGCTGTGCATCGACTGTCCGTGAGTTGATGGTGGCCTCTGCTGCTGCTGCTGTTGTTGTTGTTGTGCCTGGGAAGTCGGCGGATAGCTGCTCTGTGCAGGCGGTGAAGTACCTGCCGACGGCGGTGCTTCTGAACTTGGCGGTCTTGATTCGTTCTTGGGACTGGGCTCTCTGAGTCCTTTTGAAGATTGCGACGATGGTGCTGCTGGTGGCTGGTTCTGTTGCTGTGTTGAGGGCGGCTGGTGAGAAGGTTGAGATGTTGGCTGTAACTGGGAAGTCGGTGTTGGCTGTGGTTGCTGCTGCTGTGGCGGTGGCGGCGGCGGCGGCGGTAGCGCTGAATGCCCCTGTGATGGATGCCCAGACGGATGCTGAGAGTTCTGCAAATGGCTGGAATTCATGTACTGAGGGTGGTGCTGAAGGTGTGGAGGTGCTTGTGATGATGGAGGGTGGTGCTGGGGCTGAGAGCTCTGAGGGTGGCCATAGTGTCCTCCATGCTGAGGAACTTGATGGGGAAGCATTGATGGAGGTGCGGCCCCCGGCGGCCCATTCTGCTGTCCGTTTGGAGGCCCATGCGGGTGGCCTGGCGGGAGCGGAGGGCCGTTCATTGCCGGTGGAGGTGGTAATGCTTGGGCCAAGTTGGGATTCGTTTCAGCCACCGTGGCCAAGTAGCAGAGATTACTGTGTAGCTTTTGTTGGTACTGGTAACACTCGTAGGCCTTGCCCTTTGACTGGTACTCGACGATACACTGGATTAGGTGAGTATTCTCATCCAGCATCTAGTGCAGTGAAAAAAAGAGAAAAACACGTGTGAAAATGTGCATATAATACAGTGAACTGACAATACCTTTTGCATCTGAATTGGGTTCAACGGCGGCGGGCGCCCTTGGTGGCCCCCAGGAACTCCCGACGGTGGCGGCGGTTGTGCTGCTACATTTTGCTGCCCCGGTGGCGGTTGACCACCATTTGGCGGGCCCTTTTGCTGCGGTGGCGTTTGGTGATATGCGACTGACATTTGATTGATAAAAGGCGAGTATCGAGTTTCAGGTGTAAACCTTCCCTTCAGTCCCTTCAGTCCGAAGATAATACCCGAGTTGGAGAGAATTATTCTCGCTCGGCTGAAAAACAGTGCTCTTTATTTTTTTCACTGAGAATTTTCACAAAGAGCGCAAAGCAGCCTCTGGATGAAAATAGTGACTTTACCCGTCACTCGTTTGGGCGGTTCTCGTTCTTCGCTACATGACATTGGAGCATTTTCTGGCAAGTTGATAGACAAATAGAAGTTTTTAAATTCTGCGCTTTTTAGGGTCGCTGATAAGAGGCCAAACAAGAGATAAAATCTCTGTCTGCACGTCGTTTTTGAGTGTGTTTTACCCTCGCGCTGAGTCGGTACTGTTAAAATAGAGCAGTGTTCATGAGTTGATTTCTTTGGAGTGAGACGTTTGCCGCTAAAGATCAACGTTTCCAGCTTACCAAAGCCAACCAGGTGTCCCAAAGGTGTCCAAAGGTAACCGAACAGTGTCCAGCAAAAGGCCAACTTTTAAATTGTCTGCTCAAGGTAAGTACTGGGTGTGGCAGTTGAGATTCAGCTGACACTTGACTAGCCTTTTGCAAGTTTGTTAACCGAATGTTTATTTTGTCTTTCAGTTTAGGTCATTGCCACCTATATTTATTTGCACACGTATACTTGCTTTTCTAAATGGCTTCATCAATGGTAAACGATAACCACGTTGCGAGCAGTCAGGCGGACACAAACTCAGACAATGAAGACCAAGAATCTAATAGCGCCAACCTGACCGGCAATGAGGACGAGGAGCTCGAGGAGATCAAAGCTAGAGTCCGTGAAATGGAAGAGGAAGCTGAAAAGCTAAAACAGATGCAAGATGATATACTGGCAAGTGCAAGTCAGAGTACGTATTCACCAAGTTGAATTGACACGCCTGCCAATGAGCATCAGCACATTAGCCGCTAATTTTGCTACTACCCATGATGATAATATGAAATTCTAAATAATGGCTTTTTCCGCTGACAGATGACTCGGTTACGCTATCGCCGGAGGAAAAAGCCGAAGCTGATGCCAGATCAATCTTTGTCGGCAATGTAAGTTCCACCCGCGCCTCCAGCCTTCAGCCTTAGCTCTTGGAGCATGTGCAGTTGACTGCCCTTTGTGTCATTTCACTCGCTAATGTTCCGATCCATATTTCCTTAGGTCGACTACTCGGCTACAGCAGATGACTTGGAGAAACATTTCCACGGTTGTGGTTCTATTAATCGGGTAACCATACTCTGTGATAAATATACGGGTCATCCAAAAGGGTAAGTCCAGTGGTCATGTAATCGCAGGGGAGAGCACAGTTGTCAGTTGCATTCAAGCGCTGCTGCTGTCTCCCTTGGAACAGGCACTTGCTACACTTGTTCACGCAAACCTGCTGTTTTTGACTGCTTCACCCAAATAGTCTTCAAACTCTCAGTCTGTTACTTTTTTTATTTAGATTTGCCTACATTGAGTTTGGCGAAAAAGATTCCGTGGAAACAGCTACTGCTTTAGATGACTCGCTTTTTAAAGGCCGACAAATTAAGGTTTGTCAAACTTTCTTCACCTCTCTTTACTTGCACTTGTCCTCTTTGTCCACCCCTGTGTCTCCTTTGTCTGCCCAAGAAGCCACTGTCGTGTTTTTACCTCTGGCCCACGATCCATTCGCATATCGGCTTTGCGTAATATGCGTCTTAGCTCCGGCTAGCGCACAGTTATCAGTCCAAGAGGATATGGCGAATGGCATCAGTGGGACACGTGGGTCACAACTCTTTGTTTGTTCGGGCATTGTCACTCCTCTTTTAGTTTTTTCTCCCACCTCCAGCATCACTTTACCACCTCTGGCAGCCGCCCACGGAGCTATTCGTATGTCTAGCTTTTGACACTCACAAGAAGATATACGTGAATGGCATCTGTGGGAGGCGTACGCCATACTCCGTCCATGCTGGTGCTGGGAAAGCTTGATCAACTCCGTCTGTGTTTACTTTAATTACTGTTGTGCATTTGCACTGCTATTGCTTCAGGAGTGCATTGGTGGTCTTTTCTTGTCCTGTGTCTACTCCCTACCTACTTCATCCTCCTCTAGTGCGGTTTTCCCTTAGCATTTGTTCACGATGCTTTTTTTGATGTTATGATTTCAGCGCACTAGCTTGGCTCTGACCTTTTCAGCGCCGCTGCTGCACTGAATCACCAAGAAATAAGCTCGTTGTAACAAATGTCAACGGAGAATTGTCTTTTCCGTCTTCACTGTCGCTTTTTATTTCTTTTCGCTTTGTGTCGCAATGTTTTTTTATTTCTGAAAACAGTCGCACGTTTACTTTTTTCTAATCAATTTTGTTATAACTTTCCCTAAAGGTTTCAGCAAAACGAACAAACCGCCCTGGACTAAGTACCACTAATCGTCCGCCTCGTGGCCGTGGCTCTCGTGGCCGTGGTGGTTTCGGACGTGGTTACAATGCCGGTGGCTTTGGAGGCGGAAGCCCTTGGGGTGGCGGTGGGTTTCGCGGTGGCCGAAGACCGTTCAGGTAAGACTAATGCGCGACTTGTGCTTTTCACCACCAGTGCTCTAATCACTTTACACCTCCCCCGCAGACCTCGCGGCTATCACGGCTACTCCCCCTACTAAAGCTATCTGAAGACTAGCGCACCTGCAATGTTTGCTCATCATTCACACTATCGTCTCATTTTGCCTGTAGTACAAGGACACACATTTGCCCTTTAACCCTCTTGCTGTCTATCGAGTAATCATTCACAAACACACCCACATTGAACTCACTGGATTTTTTCCATTTTGTAAACTGTATTTTTTCTGTCAGTTGACATCCACTGAACTTCATTTTTGTATTCCCTCTTTGTCAATAATTCTCTCTTTTGAAAAGCTAGCTACTCGCAAAGATTAGCTTTTGATATGATGTATAAAAGTTTAATAATGAGGTAATAATGAGAAAAGTTATGTACTCAATGCGATTCCAATTTGTATTTAATCTATTTGTTCATTGTTTTGTAGGCAAATGTAAGAAAATATTAGGAATTTCAAATAAATGAAAATGTGCTTAAAAAAAGAGCCAAATGATAGCTTTCCTATTTTGCCGTAGCACACAGTGTAACTATTTAAAGAATGAAAGCGCTCAATGTATTCAGACAGCTTGAGCTGATCGGCAAAGTTTTTAAAGTGCTTTTGATAGACAAAAATGTGCATCAGTTTCTTTGTTGGTCTGTGAAGTTGTACGGCAACGTAGGCCATTCGAAGGTGCATCATGAAGACGAAAATGATTTCAAATGCAACGATTACTGATAAAATAAAGACCAGTGACCTCCTAAGTGGAACTAGCACTAACAGCATCACCATGATGGCATTAGATGGCAAAATGACCAGATTACTGTAGAACAACGCACCAGAAACGCCTGAAAAGTTGGTTTTTAAGAACACAAACAACTTACTAAACTCTGTTAATTTTCCACTATTGGTTGAAAAACGGTAGTTTTTTACCGACTAATTTAAAAATGTTTACAAAAAAACTATTGAATACTGCAGTAATTAACATTTCTTGTTTATATTGGTTTTTGAAATTTATAATAGTTTTTGTTTTTAAATTTTTAATGCAAAAAAATGTTATTTTTATAAATAGAAATTACAAGTTTCTATTTGTCAGTCAACAAATTAAAAAAATGATTAAAAAGTAAAAACTGTAAACAAATTAAAACACAAATTGAAAATTTTATTGGCCATTTTTTATTAAAAGATTAGAATGCAATAAGGAATTAATTCCAATTTTATGTATTCAAAACTATTGTGTCTTAATCTTAATGTCCATCTTTTACCCGTGCCCTCGTTTGAACAAAAGTTTCCGCAAATTACACTACGCATCAATTTACTTTTAGACAATAAAAAATACGCATACTAAATCAATTTGAAAAACTAACTTTTAATAAAATTTCTAAAAAATTTAAAAACAATAAAACTTAATTTGCATTTTTAATAAATTAGCGGAAATGTGCTTAAATATTTGGTCACAATTTACGATTGTTGTTATTTTCAAACAAACAAATTTAATTAAAAGTTTTACAGTAGCAAATTTAAAAAAGCAAAAACAAAAATGTTTGTTTTAAAATAATTAATAAACACTATTTTTAATTTTAAAAAATCTTTTAGTTTGATTAAATTGTTTTTTCATTATGATATTGTTAAACAAACAAGTTTAAAAAAGTAATTCAATTGACTAACCATTATCAACATCCAACGCGCTAATGTTCAACTGTATTGTCCAATTTTTTTACGAGAACAAACGACAGTGTTCCGTTCGGATTAACCATCAACAGGTGGGATATTTTTAGAAAGTACTTAAGTGTGTGTGAGAAAGCTTATGCCAGTTGAAAATGTATTATCACTTTCATTTATCATCGGTTCGCTGCTCTAACTCTCCTTTTTTCTTAGTCACTTTATGAGCTGCAAAATGCGATGATCGTTTCACATTTTAATCCAATTAAGTGCACATAGGCACGTTTTAAATATTAAGCAAATTAGAAACTAAAACAAAAAATTTTATAAATTTTTTTATTATAACTTGCAAACTTAACAAAATTTTAATATAAAAAGATTTATTTTAAAAGTAACATGAGCTTTACTAAAAAAATACTTTTTCATTACTATTTACTACAATTTAACTCAATGAATTTGTCATAGTTTTTTTTGTTTTAAGTTCGTTCATTTGTTAAAAATTGTGATTGTCATCACATTAACATATTTTTCCCACAAGATATCTACTTTTCTTTGATAGTTTTTTCTCAAGCTTTATATACACTGTAATGTGTTAATTTCCTGTTTATTTTCAAAATTTTTGTAATTTAAAAATTATGAAAACAAAATAAATGATTATCAAATGAATGGTTAAACGGAGAATAAAAAAATACTACAAAAAATAAAAATTTTATTTTTAAACCGATTAATTGCATTGTTATTGTCTACATAAAAACTTGACTGTTGTTTAAAAATTTAATTTGTTAAAAACAAGTTGTTTCCGTGTTTTTTACAAACACACTTAATAGTTCAACTAATCAGTAGGTGATTTATCAGCAAGTGAAATCGCATTCATTAAAATACCTATTAGTTTTTTTTAATTTAACTGATTTGTCATCAAGTTTTTTTGTTGCATGTCAATATTCAATTGGTCAGCTTTCTCAATTGCATCAATCTAAATTTAAAAAATTTATTTGTGGAAATCAATTTTGGGGTTCAGTGTGTGATATCAGCACCTTTTAATTAATTACTTTCGTCATATACCGGTTTTGCAATCAGTCAACGGTGTTTTGGCCTGAATATGATGTCTTCTAGTCAATTGAGTTTACAAGCCCAATATATCATCACACCGATCGAAGTATTCCAATTTGTTTTTGCAATGTGCTAGCTAGTCATCGATGTATTTGGCTGATTGAGTTAGTGTTGCTGGTAAAAAATAGTAAAAACAGAAAACTAGCTCCACTCACAGTTTTGTTTGGCGCTATTTGCAGGCATACAAGCTACTTGTTTTGTTTTTAACTTGTCTCTGCTTCAGCTCTGGAACATTACCATATGCACAGTTTGTGTTTCAGTAGTTTAAATCTTCTTTTTACTCACTTGTTTGTTTTCTTCTGCCACTGCATCTGCTTATGGCATTTTTGCAGCAATACTAATTACATTTCATTTGTGCACAGTAGTGAAGGCGACAATCGACAGCAAACTTGAGGTGACCACGTGAAAGAAAAAACTTTAAAAACAGAACAAAAAACGGTTTTTTCTTATTACAAATTACATTGCGTTATAGCTAGCTTCTTCATCAGTTCTAGCAGCTAATTGTGAGCAGCAGTTCTCGTGCTTTCAATCTAAAGTCTTTTGTTTGGATGTCAATTACCGAGTAGCTTATAGAAACAGAAAAAAGCTTTTCAGTTGAGCTGATATCAACTTGTGAAACCACACTTGAAAAGCCGCAGACACTCAAGCAAATAGTTTCCGGTCTACTTGACTACCGGATTGGAATGCTGAGAAAAGTACAAAAATGCTGATAAATGTCCATTTAAATGCTTGTAGGTTTAAATGATGTTTAATATAAACAAATATTTATTTACATAGAAATGATTAAAACATATTTTTTATTTTATATAACTTTGATACTTTTTATGAAAAAGTAATTTTTAATATTTTAAATAGAATCGTGCTGTTTAAATTATTTTTAAAATTTTAAGTGTTTTTCAAAAATGCGGTTTAAAATTCTACAATGTTTCATTGTATCATCATTTTGCCATTTGATTGGCAACTTGTGACTTTGATAGACAGTAACGAACACCGCTCTTAACTGGAAGAAGATGAAAAAAACTATCTGTAATATTTTACAACAGACGGAACGAAGCAGTTAGACACATTACAGCTGCTAAAACAGCTATTCACAGTGCAGCAATTATGCATGCCGATGGTCTATGTTGTGAATGTTGGCAAATGCTAGTCAAAAGATGAGATGGTAATCAATGCTATAGAAAGAAAGACAAGAAAAGGTAGATTAAACAGATTAAAAGAAAGGATTTATGAGAGATGTGCTCATAAACGACTACTTGAGCTTTGTTATGTGCAGATAGAAGAAAAAGTATGGTCAGTGGCTGCTTTGTTGTTTGCTGGTTTTAACTATTGCATCCCCTTCCCACTTTTCATCATTTGTCGCGGAATGAGGAAGGTTAGTCAGTTTTAGTTAGCATCGAAATCAAAAGTAGAGCTATGTCTCTTTTGTAAACTAAACCACGTGCACTAAAGATAAAACAGAAGATGAATGCCTACAAGCTGCCAGTGATAAAACAGACAAAACTAAGAGATTATTTGCATATACGCACTCTCATAATTGAAACTGGTTACTCTTTCTTTTCTCTTTTTTGTTTTTTGCACTACACAGCTCACTTCCGACACATTTGAAAATCATAATGTTCTCAAAACTTTTAACAGTTTTACAGTTTATCACTCAGTCTGACTATAATAATTGTTATGCTCAGAAAAAACTACCCAAAAAAATTTGTTTAAAATAAGGTTAAAGTGATGAAAATAAATATTTTCAAATTAATACGTTTTAAAAAACTACGGTGAAAAACTTTAAGTTAATTAGTAATTTGTTTACTATAAAAATTTGTTTGCGTTTAAAATATTTAAAAAATTGTGCCATTGATTAAAAAATAAAAATAAAAAATATATTAAACACAAAAATCAAAATAAGAAAAAAGATAATACATCAGTTTTGTCTGTAGCGTTTTGCACATTTGAGCGATGATTGCCTATTCAATAATGATAGCTTAACACTGTAGTGAATAAGCAGATGAACTGCAGGAATTGAGAGCAATGTGCAAACATCAGAGCAAACAGCAAATCGATTTTCACTCTGACTCTTTACTCTATCCTTGCACACGTGCACTTTTTTGCCACAATTGTCTCAACAGTTTTCGGATGTTCAACTTTAAAAAACTAAAACCAAATGTTTTATTTATAGAAATGGTAATCAAAGTTTGTGTAAGCATTTATGTGGTAATGGCAAAAAATGGTGACAGTATTTTTAACTGCTCAAAGTTGAACTTGTTTAAAGTTTTTTAAACAATGAACTACAGGCAAAACTCACACTGTTGATAAAAACTGTCCTGCGGTGTTTTTCAACAGATGCGAGCGGGCCGTAAAAAAGCTCACTGTTGTTCATGGTGGCGCTGTCAGCGTCAACATTTTCTGGCGTTTCAACAGTGTGAATTTTGCCTGTACAACCAAATTATATATTTGTTGGAAAAAAATGGATCGCTGATTTAGTAACATGAGGCAATTCTTGCATCATGGCAGAAACTTTGACTGAGGTGACATTGAATCCCTTATCCGCTATGCACTGAACTTGATCAGAAGGTACTAACCAACCTGAAAGTGGAAACGAACACTGGGAAAGTACTTGATAACCGAACAAACAAAAGGAGTTGTTGTTATGTAACAATTTTAGCTGCACTGAGAAATTATCTATCGAAGACAATCAAGCATCGTATGACACTAGCGTACTTTTCACGACCACTTGTACCCGAAGGCTGAGATCATACGAGAAACAGAAGTCGGATGATTATCAACCGAAGTAGCCGAGAAGCCGTGGGAAACCAACCCTTGGACTCCTGATAGGTCACCTTCAGCAAACAACCAACCTTCACTTAAACAATCACCTTCCCCTCATTAATTTAGTATAAAAGGACTGAACACTTCAGCAGAGAGGGGACAAACACACAGACGGACATCAACAGACCGAAACCCGCTGACAACACCGCAACCACCGACTACCTGAAACCAACACTTTGAGGAGATTGGGAAATCTCCTCACCTTTAAACTCTTCGCTTGCTGGAGAGACTGATCATTTCTCCTTTGTCTAATCATTAATTATTCTGTGAAATAAAAGCAATTTAATTCGACTGTCCCCTGTACCACCATTTATTGCCCGGCCAAGCAGTAAACTGGTGAAGAGAGTAATTAGTGAAGAAATTCAAAGCCTTGAACAGCAGACCGCGAACAAGTTCCCGGAGTTTGGGACCTGGAAGGTGCAATTGGATTGGCTGAACCTCTGGACTCCCGGCTCCAAAACAACAGGTTAATAGGACAAAGGAACTCGCCGACCACAGAAATCTACAAGACAGAAGGACTAAGTAACCTGACACCTGCACAACCCCACATTGAAACTACAGATTAGAAGGACCCAGTAACCGAAATCTACATATTTTTAATAAAAATTGTTTAAAATTTATTTTCCAATTTTGTGAAAAGTTTTATTAGATATTTAAAAATTATTTATTTTTTTATATTCAACAGGTGATGACAGATCTAGAGTATTCAGTGGCAGAAAAGCTGAGTGAACACAAGCAGGCTAAAAGAATTGCACATGCATATACTAGATAGTGATTCTAATTGGATTTAAGGAAAAAAGAAAGAATAAAACATCAAGAAAAAGAAAAAAACTGAAATTGACAAGGAGTGCGGATGTAAATTGTGTGCACCTTCAAAGTGGTAGTATATGGCAATTAAATGAAGAGGAGTTTTCTAGTCGTCAGCCAATTAAGTGATGAAAAACGGAAAAAAATTTTGCAAACACCAAATAGAGAGGAAGAAGAAGACATTGAACGTTCACTGAGCTCTTTTGTTGAAACTCAACAAGTGCTTTTTCGGTGTAATGTTTTTTCTAGGGAATCAACAACCTGTTGAATGTAGATAAAAGATGCACACACGTATACACAAAACATGGAAATAGTCTCCGTCTGCGTTGACATCGATAGGACCGACACAGAGTCCTCTTTGCTTCTCAGTCGTCCTAATCGCTTTCTGGTGATGTTGCTGCTGTTTTGCCTGATGATCAATCGATCGATCAGACGATTCGCTAGTTGCTTGCTCTCTCTTCTTCTCTGTGCTGTGAACGCGTATGCTCATTTCCGTGGGATGAATGTGAGAGAGAGAAGAGAGAGAGAGAGAGAGAGAGAGAGAGAGAGAGGAAAACGAAAGAGAAAGAGATGGAGATGGAGAGAACTTTGGTGCCAATCGATCACACGCACACATACACTCCATACTGTGCTCCTTTGGGCTAATTATACACAGTGGACACTTCCACCGCCTTCAAAGGACACTATCTGCCAATTGACTTCAATTGTACTTTATAATAAGCTGCCCAGTCCGTTGTGGTTGATAAAATAGTGACAGTCAAAGCATCTGCTTTGTTATTTTGGCTTTATTATACACAGAGGCACAAATTTTCAATTAGCACAAACGAAAAGATGCCTCTTTTAAGCTTCGCTACTGCTGGACAATTAAACAATCATTAACGATGTCCTGTGCCGCTAACTTGAGAAAGCACCCGGATGAGATTAGTCGACACTTCACTGCCATTAGGCATCGTTTAATTCTTTATTTTTCAAAAACAGCTCTGCGAATCTGCCTTTTAACTAGGTACCACCTTTGTTAGCCAATGGTTTTTAATTTACAAAACATAATAATTTATCTTTGATTACTGTTTTGTAATAGCATTTTTAAAAAGGTCAATTTATTAATTCAAATCTTTTATTTGTTATCTTATTATTACGTAATTTTAATATAAATGTATGATAAATTATTTGGCAAGCGTTTCAATGTAGACTTTGAACGCTGTTTTTTACAAGTTGCTGCTGGCTGTTTCTACAAAAATATAAAACTTCAATTACCTGCTCACTTTTTGCTTGTCTCTTTGGCAAAACTGCCATCATTTTACAACATGATAAATGACGGCAGCAGCCATAGTTTTGAAAGTGGAAAACCAAACCGGCTACCGTTTACTATTCAAAACTGACCTCTTAAAAGAAAAGAAGCAAATCACTAGTGCTATTGCTCGGCTGAGCAGCATTCATCGTCCGCCCCCAGTAATTTTGAGTTTGACACTTTAAAAATGGGTATAATATCAGAATAATAGTAGTACTGCTGCCGTTACAAGACATTGTCTTCACTTCGCCGTCTGTGTAGTCCATCTTGGAAGTTGGTTGCTGCAGAGCCTGAGTGGCACAGTCTGGGCGCCAGTTCAACCAGTTACTGCATCATCAACAGCAGCAGCAAAAGTATGCACACAGACAGACAATTGGACTCATTGAGAAATCCGCAACTGCGTTTGGCGTTTGACAAATAAGACACCGAGCCTGAGTGTGTTGGCCAAAGTGAAGCATCATCTACTCATCTAAAGGAGCAGCAGTCAAAGTGGCCAATTACCGAATGGCCACAGTGGCAGCCGATAAGAGTGGACAGCAGTCCTTTCTGCTTGATAGACGCAATGGCAGCAGCAACAGCAGCACTTTTTGGCTGTGCCATAGCTGCAGTAGCTTTGACTAAGGGCACTTGCGGGTGCGAGCACTCGAGACTTGCGTTCTATTAGCTCATCTCTGCCCATTCGTCTGGCTTAGAACGATAATTGACGTTTTCCTATTGTCATCGGGTGCGGACAGTTAGGAAGGAAAAGAGAATGAGTAAGTGAGTGATCCAGTCCATTTGGAGCGCACTAATTTACTCGCCCGTTCATTGGCGATCATTGATGATCGAAACGGGCTGATCGGAACTGATGTGACGCCCGCATTGTGGTGCCACTGCTTGACTTGATCTTCTTGCTTGACAACAAAGTGAGAAATTGAATTGAAGATGGTTAGCAAAGCGGAAAACAGTTCATCGCATGTGAGTTGGCATGTTATTGTACAAAATGTCTTTACTGTTTTGATTTTACCACATTTGATTGACGATGAACCGCTTAAGTAAGTCGTTTTGGGTGCATGCAGGCGCTTTACAACTTAAAAGGTAGGTTTATAGACATTTAAGAAAATGCTCAGTGATTGCTCTGTGACGCTTCTGATTTTAGCACTTTCACTTTTTCTGTTTTGTCTTCTTTTTTGTTTGTTTAAAAATGATGTTTTTTGTAAGTAACAACAGATATAAAACATTACAAATTGATATACTGTCTTTCTTTTTTTGCGAGAGTAAATATAATCCTTTTGGTACAGTCTAAATTTACCCATCATTTCAGCATCATCACTAGCTCTGTACAGCACTAGGTGTGACTTATGTTCCGTTAAATGGGCATTTATCTGCACCTTGGCTACGTAAACAAAGTATCAGCGGTACTGAGCAAGCAAACACTGGCTAGCAGGTCGTGCAGGTAATGTGCTCGCCACAACTAACGGTAATTGATTGGTAATTACTGCCTCCAGCTACAAAGAGTGAAAGAAGAAAAAAGAGATACAAACTGACGAATCAGTGTGCTGTACTGCAGACAACTAACAAAAACTGGCCGTAATTAATTGGCACTATAGTGCCGATGAAGGAAAGTGTAGCCGTTGAAGAGAACTTTTGCTTAAAGCACTGCTACGACACCGACCAGAGGATTACCACCATCAAGCGGTGATCTCGTTTGCCGGATCGTGATCCCTGCACCGGCCCCCTTTTTCCGCTTTCTGTTCAGCACAGTGTGGTTTACGTCTAAGTACTCTTCGTGGTTGCCGGAGATGCAAATGCCTGATCACGATCGATCTGACCGCCTGGTATCTTTTCTACCTTTTCCTCGACGTCGTTTACTGGTGCCATATTTAGCTAAGACAGCAGAGGACGGCAGTCGTCGACAGCACAAAAGAACCACTACGAGTAGATGATGACGGGAAGGATGCCTAAAACAAACTCACCATGTGGCCGCCAGAAAACGAGCAGAATTTTGATTTCTCACCTTTCTCAACTTTTTGTCTGCCACTTGGTGGTTAGCTATAAATAAAAGAGAAAGAAGGTAAGATGCAGCTGTGTAGATATTTTACAACGTTGACTAAAAGAATCTGATTATTTTTGGAAAAAACTGAACTTAGGCAAATAGTACAACTTGATGGGTCTAACCGTAGGCACACAAAAACTAGTCACTTTCATTGATAGTGAAAAGAAAAGTTTGTGTATTTTCATCAATCAAGCTGATTTTTTTGTTTTTAGAGCTGCTGCACGAAATAATTGTTTTTAAACAACTGTCAAATGACTTTAATTTTATTAATTAATTTCAATTACACAAAATACCTTATTGCGATATCACTAACTGAAAAATAAATGTGCACGTTTTTTAAAACTAACAAAAAAAATTTCAAAATAGGAAGTGAAAGTTTGTTTGTTGTAAAATAGATTATTTATGATGTATGCAAATATGCAGCATAGGATTAAAGCTAAAAGCTAGTTTTACGTTTTGTTTTTTCAAAATTTTAATTAAACTAATAAATTGACAATACTATTTTTATTTATATTAGGCAAATATTTTATTATTTTCTTTAAATGTAAAAGTTTAAAATTCTCATCACATTTTAGAAGCATAGTATTTTGCACTCAACTTTTATTTATACCTTTTTACAAAATTTATTTTTTGTTATAGTGTTTTATTTAAAAACAATTTAATTATGCATTCACAAACTCAGTCAGGCTGACTGATTAATAGTTAACGTTAATAGAAAGTTGGTTCAAAGGCCAAACCTAACTACGACCCCTGTTGATTTTTATTCTACATTTCTGTTCTCTGTTTTCTTTTCTACAAAATTGTCTGCACTTTTAGACAATATTTTCTGTTTTCTTCAAGCATGTCAATTCACACATATCGACATTCATCTCTGACCTGCAAATAATGTGCCGTGCCGTCTGCTGAGTAGAGTATTAAAAAAAATAGCATCCGAATAGATCGGTTTCTTTCTTTTCTGTCACAGAACAAGAAGATAATTTGCATAAAATAGCCATGCATACTACGTAGAGTTCGTTTGCCATTTTGATTATAATCGACAATGTATATGTGAGTGTGTTTTGGCAAAGAAGTACAGAAATATAAAAAAAACTCAGTGCAGTATCGTTCTGAAAAACAAACACAAGCGAATAATGAACGCACCAAGTCCGAGACGGGCAGGACGAGTTTTTGAAAAATGCACTTTGGTGAAATATGAGTGCAGTAAAGCAAAAGTTGATGATGAGAAGGATGGGATAACGATGAGGAGGAGAATGGATGGCCAAATTGATAAACATATAAACAAGATGGCCGTAGTACTTTGTGGGTAAGGAGAGGTCAGCAAAGTGTTTGAGTGTGCTTCAAATATTAATTTTGTCTGCTGGCAGCACTAAACCAGATTGTTTATATGTTCTGTTGTTGAGACTGTTACCTGTTGTTTTTCAATTTATCACAATTTGTATGACATTTTTTTAGAGAAAAAATTTATTTGATAGCAATTTTAGTTTTTATTAACTGTTTTTAAAAAAACATCAATTTATTCAATGATGTAAACCGTTCAAGTAGATTCTTTTTCCTTGACCTAGTAGTTTATATCTTTTGACCAGCGTATATCACTCAATTTGATTGTCCAATTAAACTTCACCCATATCTCTTTACTTGAAAAGAAACAGTTTGAATCAATCTTTGTTCATCGCATAGACTCATCTATCCATCTTTCTATTTATCCTACTTTTACATCAACAGCTTGCATAATTATTATTTGCGATAATAATATTACAGTGTTCTAAATACAGATACACACTCACTAAAGCAGTTAATGAGAAAATAATTTTTATCGCATTTCCAATTGAAATATAATTCAAACACAGTCGGCAGTTAGCTCATCTTTCTAATTGATGTCAATCATATTGTACGCGAACAGACCACTTGCACTGGCAGCAGTGCACAAAGCATTGCTCTGTCCATTGTTCGCGTTTGTCCATTAGTAGCTCATTGCTGGACGTACGATGACTGAACTTTAGGCGCTTTCAGCTACCTTTCTAACCAGATGCTCGTTAGGTTTGTCCCTCTTTACAATGCATTTAGCACTAGGGCACTTTCATTTGGTGGTGGCTGTGGCAAAACACACATTCTCTTTAACCTGTGCCCCCAGCCTGTGGTCATCATTAGAGATAAACCACTTCTTCTTCTTTTCTTCGCCATCATTGCTGTTGCCACATTCGTAGTTGCCGAAAAATTGCCCTACATCTTTCTTTTGCTATTCAACGGTCACCTCCTTCCTTCCTTGTGCCCTCGTGCCATCATCAACACTGCTCATCTCCCTCATCAGATGAACACCAGCGCAAACCTCAGCCTCCTCATTGCCGACTGCTCAGGGGCTTTCTCTCTCACTTTCTATCTTTGTCAGCACTCCGATTCTCCATCCAGCCCTTTACCCGTTTTCTATAGTGAGTGAGAGAGGGAAAGGGAGCGCATTTGAAGCATCTCACTGTCGCAGTTCACTCTTCACTACTTCTTGGTAATCACCACCACCGCCACCACCACGACGACTGCTAAACACAATGCAACGGTCGTCGAGTGAGAGCGAACGGTAATCGTCTTTTTGGTTGTCGTTCTCTCCTGCGTCCCTCTTCATCTGGCATCATCACTTCCTCACTGTAGCAGTCCAGCACTACCACCACCATTTTTCATCTGCCAGTTCGTCGTCTTCGTGTTCATCTTCAGCATCAACACAGCATCAACACCGAGCAACGTGAGCACTGGCCAAAAGTGCCGTCCGCCTTTTCTTTGAGACTGGCTCTTTTCTTCTTTCTTTTTCTTTTCTTTCCTTTTACTCTTCAAATGAAGACGATTCGAGAGTCCGACGGGCAAACAGATTCGCTTTCACCGTTTCGTCTGAGCACAGCACTTCACTTTACTTGTATTTGCTCACTGCCCCATGCTCATTGCCGTTGAACTGTATGGCCTGTAGATGCTCTCTTCCATTGTAAAATCTTCTTCTTCTTCAGTCGCTGCAACAGCCGCAGCATCAGCAGTTAGACGGGCAGTCTCTTCCATCGATTGATGCTTTCTTCTTCATATATAAGCCTCACTTTCAATTGAACAGTTGAGTAGAATTGATTTTCCGCCGTTATACAACACGGACAGCAGTTGACTGTTGATGCGATCTTCCCACTCGTTGTATTAATACCGGTGCTTTATCGCGTTTAGTTTACCTTTTTAATATATTTATTTTTTCACACGTCATTTATTCACCTTTCAATCAACGTGTGCTTTATCCTTTCACTGCTTCTCACATCTATTTCCGGAGTTGTCGCCTTCCCCATCACTAATACCGCTGTTTCAATGTGTGTCCCTAAGCAGTGCTAAGCAGAGCTTATCACCCTACTGCCAGCCGATTATGAGCACTACCATGATCAATCACCTAGTGCCAAAGTCCTGTTGGGGACGACGTCTGCCTGGAGTGCACATTTCCCTCAGCACCCAACAGTTACCTCATCAATGTTTGCTCTTTCTGTGTTTCCTTCTCTTCTTGGGGCTAGCACTACTGCCGGTTTGCGCCAGTCAGCCAGTACATCAGCACTACCATCAGCGACCTGCCCCAGCTCACCTAACTCCTCTTCGGGTGCATCCTCTCACCTCTCTCATTCCTGTGGCAACCAATGCGGTTGCAGTAGCAACGGCAGCAGTTCCTTCAGTCAACAGTAAACCCACTTTTCTCCTAAATGCTGCAAACTTTACGTCAAACACCGGCTGGATTCCCAGTAAATACTTGACCATCACCAAAGGAGTTGGCACCAGTGAGGTAGTGCCCGTGGGCAATTTGAGAGATCCTAAAATTTTGCCTATTTTGCCTGTAATTTCGTCTCCGTTGATCAAAGGCAAACTGTAAGTTACATTTGGATTTTTATTAAACCTCTAAACACTATTTATTTTGTAAAGTTTTAAAAATAAAGCATTGACAGCAACAACATTTTTTATTCAACTTTTAAAATTGTTTTTAGTTAAAATGTCATTAATTCTAAAATGTATTTTTTAGTTTTTTTACAAAGATAAAATGATCTAAAAATACAACAGTTTATAAAACATAAATATTAAGCCTTTTTGTAAATTTAATATAAAAACATTTCAGTTTTGACTCACACTGAAGTATTGTCATCTACAGTTTAGTAAAACTTCTAGATGAGTTGAAAGAGTTTAAAATTAAAACCCTTATTTCTAACATTAATTTACTAATAAAAGAAATAGATTGAAATAACGGTGAACAATTGCAAAACTTCAGTTAGGTCATTCTTTTTTATGAGAACAGTAAAATTCGCCCTTGCTTGTAAATTGAAGTTTCCTTACTGCCAGAAAAAGTCAGAAGCCAAATAACACTACAGTAGATTCCACCTGAAAAACTACAGTCAGAGGCTCCATTTGAGTTTAGTAAGTCACAGTAGAATGCCCCTGCTATGTAATTTGTATGTGTTGCCACTCCCAGAACGCGCGTCACCATACCCTCAAACAACCACATCCACTCTCCGTTCACCTGGGTAAACTACAGCACATGTGGTACCCCACTTGGAGTTGTGTATGTTGTCATTAGTTACTGATCGCAATTCCATCTCGTTGGTGACTCTCTGCACGCCGCGTGCACCAACTTAGTTTACGCTGTTCATTTTTCAATTTACTTTTTAATTAACACAACAACTCACACTTCACTTGTGTCACGCTTCTAGCGGTTATGAAAGGCTACACATCATGATGGTCAAAATTACGGTACACTCACCAGTGTTGCACTCTTGCTGGACAATTGATTGATAACGTGTTCGGCAGAGTTCAAAACTTCGTTTGTACGTTCTCGTTTAAAATCTACTTAATTAAGTCCTATGCTGTTTTCATTAATTATTTAATTTAATTTTTAATAAAAACCACAAACAAAAAGCACAGCGTTCTAACGGGTCTGAACGGCTTCTTTAGGTACCGCCTTGTTCTCCGAAAACTAATCATACCTGATTGAAATGTCAAAAGCATCTGACTGAGGAAACAATGAACAACCAGATTCAAGCATTGCCTCCTTTAATGCACTTCAGGATGTTGAAATAATCGATCTAATGGTTCGGTCTTGTAAGAGCAGTCGAAAAACTGGCCGTTGGCAGTTTAACAATGTCTGGCTTTAAAAGTCTATGCTGGTTTGTGATTAATACGTTCGAAAATGAGTGAAAATAATGCGACTAAACTTTTGCAATTCTCAGAGCGTCCTTCATGCGAGCGGGGGGTTCGCGAAGGTCAAACCTTCATTTGATAGCACATTAACTTCGTCTTCACACCAACATTAAAAGTCCCGATACCGGTGAGTGTTAGCAAAAATGCTGGCACCATAAAGCCATCTCGACTGAAAAACAAAATGAAAACGCCCAGTGATCTTGAAGCAAGTGCCTCCTTTCAAATGCCCTCCATTGACTTCAGTGGTATGCTGAAGAATAAGTTTTCAATGCTGAATGGCCTCCTCGGCAGTCTTGGCTCAATGATGGGCGGCGGGAAAAGTGGCGGCGGAGGCAGCTGTAAGCCCAAGTGTGGTCGTGGCCGTATGATGAAGATGTCAGTCATGCCTGGTCTGGGTGATAAACACGTCGAAAGAGAAGTGAAGAAGTACATGGGCGAGCATGAACTTGCAATGCTGCTCATGAAGGCGGTCGCTTCCAGTGGCGGCGGCGGTGGCGGTGGCGGCGGTAAGTGTCTTCTAACACATTTCTTTTGTGCAACTATTATTTAAAACTTGTCTTCTAACACAGGCAAAGGCAAAGGACATGGAAAACGCGGAGGAAAAGGAGGCGGTGGCGGTTCGATGTATAAAAATGGAGGAGGAGGTGGTGGCGGAGGCGGCGGAGGGTATCAGAGTGGTGGCGGCGGCGGCGGTGGATATCAGAATGGCGGTGGCGGTGGTGGAGGATATCAGAGTGGCGGAGGAGGCGGCGGCGGGTATGGTGGAAATCAAGGTGGTGGTGGTGGAGGAGGTTATGGCGGAAATCAAGGGGGTGGTGGTGGTGGCGGCGGCGGATACAATGAAAATCAAGGCGGAGGCGATAGTTACGGAGAAAATCAAGGAGGCGACGAAGGCAGTTACAATGAAGGCGCTGATTATGGCGGACTTACCATGGGTAATTATGGCGGTTCGGGAGGTGGTGGCGGCGGCGGTGGTGGCTACGACGGAAACTCCGGAAATTCTGGTTCCGGTGGATATGAAAATTCAAATGGAGGCGGCGGAGGCGGTTACAACGGCGGAGACAACAGTTTTGGTGGAGGATTCAACAGCAATGGTGGAAACGGTGCATACAACGAAGGAGGAGGGGTGGAAATTTTGGTGGAAATGAAGGAGGAGGCTATGGTGGTGGAGGTGACAATGGAAACTACAATGCCAATTCGGGTGGCGGATCAAATTTCGGAGGATATGACGGACCAGCAGGTGGGGGAAATGGCAACTCTGGATACGAAAATGGTGGAGGCGGTGGCGGAGGCAACTTCAATTCAGGTGGAGGCTATGAAAATGGTGGCGGAAACTCAAATGCCGGTGGATCATCAGGTGGCTATGAAAACAATGGTGGAGGCTTCAATGGCGGTGGAAACAACCTTGGTTCTAACTCTGGATCATCAGAATATGGTGCTCAATCATTTGGAGGAAACGGAGGCGGCGGTTATAATCAAGCCAGTGGAGGAGATTTTGGGGGAAACGGTGGCGGCTACAATGGAGGCGCAAACAATTTTGGCTCAAACTCAGGTGGATATGACGGACCTGCTGGAGCCGGTTCATCAGGATACGGCGGTCAATCAGGCCAATCGTCAGGAGGAAGTGGTGGCGGATATAACCAAGACAATGGCGGAGGTTTGGCGGAGGCGGAGGCGGAGGCGGATATGGCGGAGGTCAGTCAGGCGGACCATCTGGCGGCAGTGGATATGAAAATCAGGGAAGTGGGAACTTTGGAGGAGGCGGTGGTGGCGGCGAAGGAAATTCTGGCTCTTATCAAAGTTCATCTGGTGGAGGAGGCGGCGGTGGAAATGGAGGCGATTTTGGAAACAGCAATGGCGGCTACAATGGCGGGGGAAACAGCTTTGGATCAAGCTCTGGAGGATACGATGGCCCTGCAGGATCCGGCTCATCAGGCTATGGTGCTCAATCTGGCCAATCGTTTGGAGGAGGTGGCGGCGAAAATAGCGGAGGCTATAATGGCGGTTCCGGTGGGGGTAGTGGCAACCTGGGAGGAAGCTATGAAAGTCCGGCTGGTGGGGGTGGAAGCGGTGGTTTTGATGGACCAGCGGGAGGAAACTACAATGAAGCAAATGCTGGTGGCAACTTTGGAGGCGGCGGAGGAGGAGGAAACTCTGGCTCCTACGATGGCCCATCAGGAGGCGGTTCATCATCGGCTGGAGGCAGTAATGCTGGCTACAGTGAAGGCGGAAATAATTTTGGTGGATCATCAAACTCTGGTTATAACGGAGGAGGGGAAGGAGGTGGCGGAAATGTCGGCGCTAGTGGTGGTGGCTACGATGGCCCAGCTGGTGGGCCTTCTGGTGGGCAAGGATACGCTGCAGCTGCATCCATTCCCCAGGCAGTGGTTCCTGCAACGGTGACGGGAGAAGATGGCCAGGAAATGTACGTGGGCGGCATACCGCTGTCTAAAATCAAAGAGCTTGTCTCTGAGGCAATGTCGGCGGCTGATCACCACAAGAAGACAGCTCGAGCCTCGGGAAACATGCCAGGTGGGTACGCCAATTCAGTGCAGTCCAACCAGCAGGCGTACGGATCAGCCAACTCCGTTGTTTGGGATGACGACAAGTCGGCGTTGAAAGCAAAAACTCTCAATCACCCGCAAGTGAAGCAAGTGCTCAGTGCCCTTAATGATAAAGATGTCTACGCAAAGGCAGTCGAGCTAAAGCCAGTCAGTGAGCCCCTCTACGTCAACCCCAACTCCAACTCCAAGCGAAGCATCGACGCCCCACAAAACTCGCCACCTCCAAACAACTCGAACCGAACAACTATGGGCCATGGAGTAGGCGGAGGTGAAAGGATAGAGCAGCAAACTGAAAACGAATACGCTGGAAACAGACAACAGAGACAACCAAACACTGGTCTATCTTCACGCGGTCATCGACTGACCGGGCTGCTTAAGAAGGGTTTCTTTGGTGGACTAGCAAATGAGATCAGGCAGAAAAACTACTAATGTAACTTTGTACTTTTGTTGTTTATTTTTTTCAGGTAAACCTCTTTTTCTATTTTTTCTTTTGTACATAAACAATTCATTGTTAGCAATATTCACACTTTGCTACTTTTGTTGTCTTCCTGTCAAGTTTTGTCAAACTGTTTTTTGTTTTGTTACAATTTAAAAAAAATTAATAAAAACTAGCAGGGCCAGCATAAACTCAGTTTATGCAGTGTACTTTTAAACCAATGTATTTTTTAAATTCAAATTTTTAATTAATTGTTGTTTGTTACTTTTTTACCTTTAATAGCAATTTTTATTTCTGCAAAAACTAAAGTTATGTTTTTTATTTGAATTTGCAGGTAACAAATAAATTAAAAAATATTTAAATTAGAATGGAAAAACTAAATTAAAAACTGTTTGTAAAACTTGGTTTTCCATAACAAAGTCGAAGTTTTTAGCTGTAAATATAAATCGTTTGGTCTAAACAAAAATTTTGATTGGAGCGAGTAAAGAAGTCAAACAAATCTACCCCAAAACCTAAACATAAACCTAGACCTAGACCTAGACCTAGACCTAGACCTAGACCTAGACCAAAACCTAGACCTAGGCCTAAACATAAACATAAACCTACCCCAAAACCTAAACATAAACCTAGACCTAGACCCAGACGAAAACCTAGGTCTAGACCTAAACCTAAACCTAGACCTAGACCTAGACCAAAACCTAGACTTAGACCAAAACCTAGACCTAGACCAAAACATAAACATAAACCTAGACTTAGACCTAGACCTAGACCTAGACCTAGACCTAGACCTAGACCTAGACCTAGACCTAACTTTAACCTAAACCTGGACCTAAGCCAAAACTTAAACCTAAACCAAGACCAAAACATAGATTTAGACCTAGACCTAAATCTAAACATAAGTCTAAATGTAGACCTAGACCTAAACCTAAACCTAAACTTTAAAATTTCAGTAAATCTACTTGACCGGCGGTTTACCCTGACTTAGTTTAAACACTGTCAACTCCCGGTGACTTGGTCTTGTGCACTTCTCTCTTTACTCCCCCACTGCTTTCCCCCTGTTAGCCAATCACCGATCAGCATTTCTTTTCTGCCCGCAGGACAAAAATGCTGCCGTACCCAAAAACATTGTCAGCAGTTATCAACACAGTTCCCACACCTCTTCCCCTCTACCGCTCCCCTTTCCACTGTACTTCTTTTCCTCCCCTTCCGCTCTGCTTCGCCAGCAGAGTGGGGAGCATGCGCAGTAGCGACTGTGACACACTCACGCACACGCGAAGCGAATTTTTTAATAACAGTAGAAGAAATGTATTTAACATAGGCAGGAATTGTTTTGCAACAACTAAACCACTTTTATAACTTATCATAAATAAATGTTTGATACAAAAAAGCTCTTCCTTTGATTACTTTTTACTTGTAGGTTTGCCGCCAATTGAAGATGATTTATCTGAGGCCTTTTTCTTTTTCATTCGCTGTAAATTATACCATTGAACTAGTTCGCTGCCTTTAATACGATTTTCCGTTGATTGGAAAATCTTTTTTAGCAGATCACTGAACGGTGCCAATGTAGAGGCGTTTCCCTGATTGAACTTACTCCAAACTTTAGTAGCTTCGATAATAGTGTGAGGCACTTTGAAGGGGATCCGTTTAGTAAGGCAAAAAACCAGCACAACTCCGTAGCTCCAGACGTCCAGCAGCAGGCAGTCATAGCGTTCGAAAAAGCATTCTGGAGGAAGGTGTGTCCAGTTTTGTTCCTGGTCATCGTGCAATCCCTTTGAGCGGGGAATTGACTTGCCTTCTATTGGATTTAAGGCAAAGCACATCATCTCCAAGTTGGTCACCTTGATGATGCGAGAACTAGTGTAGAAGATGAACTCTGGACGAAGGTAGCGATGAGAGACGCCATGGTAGGCCAATGCCTGCACTGTTTCCGCTAACTGGAGCATGATACTGTCAAAGGTGTCCTTGCGCTGGGCACCCTCAAACACCTTCTCCATGGTCAGTTGATGCAGTGATTTGCTGTTCAGCAACTCATTCGCGTAAAAGATGATCACTTTAAAGGCAGATTTTGATGGGGCAAAGAAGATGTCCACTGCACGAAGCAAAGTTGGTATGGTGTTGTGAGCGCCAAGGTAATGCATGATCTTGCTGCTTTCCACACGCAGAATGCTGCCGTACTTGGGTGAAAGCCGGCTGATGAGAAAGATTTTGGCGAGAAAGAAGCCCTTTCGGTTGCCGGCCTCATCGAGAGAGGCCGCCGCGAGGAAGGGCTCACGAAAGACTGCAAAGCTGCTGCCAAAGGAGGCATTGCGCAGTAGTTCGTAGCTGGTGCCGTTTGTCCGCTGTCGAAGTGCTTCCTCCGATTTGATGTTCACATGCCACTTCTTCTGTTCAAACATTGCCCTACAGTCGGTGCTGAGCAGTGACGTATTGTAGGAGTTCACTGCCTGAACAATGGTGCTGCCACCAGCTGACTGGGGTGGGTTGTGAGGGTGCTGTGAGAAAGGTTTCAAAAAGTAATTATCATTGCCTAAGAACGTTACGGCAGTCATCACCACAGAGCACTTACATTGTCAATGCGGTAGTACACCCCCGGTCCAATGCGAGCTTTAGAGGGCGAGATGACACGAAGCAGTCTAATGTCGCGTATCATGTCAAAGGTGATCATTCGCTGTTCGGCAGGCTGGAAGATGTCATCGAGAAGGGAGCGCAGTGCGTCATCGTCCTTTCCCTCGTACGGCACATTGGCTCGCTCAGTGGACTGTCTCCACTGCTGCGGCAGAGAGGCTGCCTGAGTGGACAGCTTAGCCATGTCCACCTCAAAGGGATGGCTGCCAGTGAGCATGGTGCACAGCAGTACGCCAATACTCCACGAATCCACAAACTGCGGGTCATAGGGCTTGTCGAAGCACTCCGCCGGCAGGTGGTCCCACAGCTCAAATGGAATCTCTCGTGGCAAGCCTGGCTCCTGGAGGATGAACTTCTCCCCCTCTCGGTCATTGGCCAGTTTGTAGAAGCTGACGGCAGCGTCGAAGCCAGCCAGGAGGACATTGCCCTCTCCACTGAGCAGCACATTCTCCGGGCGAATGAACCGATGCGCCACACCGGTGACATTGAGCCACTCGGCTGCTTTCGCCAGCTCCAGCGTCCACTCGATCGCCTCCTTGGGCGTCACGTCACAGTTCCACAGGTGCAAGGCCACACTAGAGCTGGGAAAGTCCTCGTGCATGACGAACAGCATCTTCTGTCGCTCATCTTCAGGCGCATTGTAGAAGACCTTGTGCACTTCGAGAAAGTAGGGAGCACTCTTTCGTCTGCTGCCAAAGTAGCTCATCAGACGGGTTCCTTCGCCGATGGTTCGCATCATCTCCCGGCTGACAGACGAGAAAAGCAGTACTGCCGACAAATGACCTTGTTGCCCTTCCAGCGGTACTTGACCAACTTGCAGTAGGTGGTGTTGCCGCTGCTCAGTGAGCCAGGCAGTCTGTTGTCTTCAACATTGCTCTCCAGTTTAAAGCCGTGTTCTCTCATCAGCGAAGGCATACTGTCATTTACATTTTTCAGTTTCACAAAGTGCAAATCCGCCAGAAACCGATCCATCTTGGCGGTGTTCTCGTAAAAGTCTTTCATTCGATTGTTCCAGTCGTCTACTCGCTGAGCATGTTCAGTAGCTTTGTCAAGCTTAGACTTGATTACACTTTTGGCCATTTTAAAGGTAAAAACAAATAAAAAGTAATGACACGATTGTATAGGAAAACAGAATAGAATACAGCAATAGCTACGTTGCTGACTTTTGTTTACCTGCAGTTCTAAAATATGTTAAACTTTTGAAAATGGATTCGAATTTATGAAAGTTTGTGAGTTCACTTTAGTTTTTAACTAATGTCCAGTACAAATTAATCATGCATTTCAGTTTTTTGCAACAAATATTTATTGTTACTTGGCATCATAAAGTTAAATTAAAATTCATTTCTTTTAATAAAAATTTTTTTAATTAAAAAACATCATTTTTAATTAAATAAAACTACTGTACAAGTTCAAACAATACTACTTTCTGTGAGAATGGTGTTTTCATTGTCACTTCGATGTATGGTTTCCCAAATCCAGTCTGAATAATGAGAGACGCGGGCATACACTCCGGGAGTGTTGTGACAGTTTCGACCAAAGTTGACCACTCCATAAGCATAGTATCTATCCTCTTCCAACTGGTGAAAAGCCGCAACCGTGCCCGAATCTCCCTTACAGATACTCTTATTAGGAGCATCTGTACAGAGGTACTGATCTAAATTGGCCTTGGGAAGCATGTAAACGAACCTGCACCGTTTCACTGATATCAACTCAAGGTCGACTTTCATTAGGACATCTGATGGTGTTTCTACATTTTCTGCAGTTATACCCCATCCAGCAACAGTGAGATATTTTCCGACCTGTTCATCAATGCCGAACTTTGCTCAGGTATGCATATTGTGCCTATCCCTTCTGCTTCGAGATTCAATGGGGTTTCTAACTTTAAGAGAGCAATATCGTTGAGGGAGTACAAAGGATTGTCAGAGTACTGCGGGTGAGGAATAAAATTAGCTACGTGACTTTTTTGCCGCAAAGACTCGTTGTAGTTAGTTTGGTTGTGAATTCCTGTAAACAAACAAGTTTTTTAGATTGAAATTGAGGCATTCATACAGTTGGGACTGACCAGCAATCAGAGATGGACTGTACCAATCCATAGTCACACCGCAGTGCGCAGCTGTCAATGCCCATCGACTGTTGATAATTGAGGCGCCGCAGTTGTGGTGCCACTTGTTGTCGCGGTAGTCAAAGTAACTGAAAGATGCAACCCAGGGCCATGAGTGTGGCTGAGCAGTTTCTCCGTTTACGATACCCAGAGGATGAGATTTTGGAACGGGCTTTTTGCCGCAATTTGGTTGATTTTTTGCAAAAATTCCTACAAAAAGGATAAAAGGTAGTAGCAAAATCATGTTTGAGTTTTATAATTAAACTAAATCAGATTTTTAATTAAAAATTTTTTGTTTTTATAAAAGATTGTCTCTTGGTATTTTAAAAATATTTACAGATCATTTCAAAATGCATTGAACTGATCCAATTGATATTTGAACAAATTGCTTCAGAGAAAAAAGAAAGTATTGTGACATAAAAAATCTAATTTTAGCTTTGCCTAATTTACTCAAAAATAGCGTGATCCCGATTCCTAAATGATCTTTTCAAGAACACCAAAGGTTTTAATTAGGCACAATCAACACAACTCATTTAACACACTTTTCACTCTATCAGAATCACATTTTTTGTTTGTTTTAACCTTGAATCATAGTTTGATAAAATATTTGTTTTTAAAACAAACTGATCGGACCATAGTGATGAAATTGAAAAATGAAAAATACGAGAAGTAGATAAAACTGAGTGGGTTTGAATTGGAATGTCTCTGAATCTATGCTTATTTTGTACTTTTTAGCTAAAAATAAAACAAAGCTTTATTTTTTAAACTTGTACAAATAAAATTGGTTAAAATCGTTTTTAATTAATTTTGTAAGTCTACAAATTTTTATCTTTATATTAACTTATTGAACAGGACGAATTCTTCAGCGAAGCAAACATAAACCGGAGGCTACGTTTCCTTTCTCTAACACAGTCAATCAAGCCATCTCTCTTTTCATCGACAGGATGTTCATCGGTTTACAAACAACGCTGGTTCTATTGCAAAAAAATCATAGTAGACAAAATGAGTTCTGCTAAAACTGAATAATCTTTTTAAACCTGATAAAAATGAAAAAGCATTAGTTTCATTACTAAAAGTTATGAACTGAAATTCTTGTTAGAATTTAAATATTAAAAGTGTTTACAATGTCAATTAAATATGTCATTTCAATTTTTATTTGTTTTTACCTGTTTACAGTAATTGGTAAGTAAATCTTGTTTTACAAAGAATGCTAATTAACTCCCAATAGACAGCCTTGAACAGTCAGGGACCAATTGCCGCCAAGCAACAAACTGCTCTGTTTGCATCGCTACTGCCAATGAATGTAAATGGTGCACAGATGACTTGTATCCAGCAAAGGAGGCAAGATGCAAAGCTCACTTTCAACAAGGAGAATGTCGGAATATTTTTGAGCCTTCGGCTCGAAATGATATCACTATAAACAGAGCTTTCAGCAGTGATACTCGCAACCCGGTGCAGCTGAGGCCTCAACGGACTGAGTAAGTTGTTTTGCAGTGTTCAACTTGTAAACATTGATTTCCAAACCAGAGTGCGCGCCCGAGTTGGCTTTACCACAGATGTGCTCATCGAGTACAAACAAGCGGCCGACTATCCAATGGATCTGTACTACCTGATGGACATGTCGTACACGATGAAACAACACCAGAAGAATGTCTCTCTGGTGGGGAAAAAGTTGGCAGAGAAGATGAAGAAAACGACAAAAGACTTTCGAATAGGATTTGGCACGTTTGTTGACAAAGAAGCTATTCCTTTTGCCAACTACGAGATGGGACCTCGAAAGACAAACAAGAATGAAACGATCAAGTACACGCATAGCTTTATCAACTACATGAAACTGGGCAATAATGCTACAGAATTTGAAGAGAAAGTAACTAGTGCTGACGTTTCTGGCAATTTAGACTCACCCGAGGGAACGCTTGATGCACTCATGCAAGTTATGGTGTGTGATAAAGGTAAAGATTTTGTCAACTTTGCAAGCAAAATAATCATTTTATGCTTTTCAGAAATTGGCTGGCGTCCTCAGTCTGATAAGATTATTGTAGTTGCTACTGATGAAGAGTTTCACTACGCCGGAGATGGAAAAGTATACAATTTTATTTGTGTCGTTTTTTCTAAATGTTTTATTTATAGATTGGCGGAATCATCATTCCAAATGATGGACAATGTCACATGAAGAACAACCACTACGAAGCTTCTACAATTTATGTATACTATTCTAGTTAGTAGTTAATGAAAACGTATAATTTTTGTTTCTATTTTGAAGGATTACCCGTCAATGCATCACATTGCTGAAGTGGCACAAAGACGAAAGTTCAACATTGTCTTTTCGGTTGCCAAGAACATGACCTCTATCTACCAAGTGCTCACTGACATCATTGGCTCTAATGCTCGAGTGGCACAGTTGACCAGTAGAGACAACTCTATTGCCAACATGATTGAAGAAGTTTACAAGAACATTTCCACTTCGGTAAACATTGAGGTAGAGCAAAGACCAGACACTGTAGACGTTCAGATTTTGTCCACTTGTGGCGTTGAGGGCGGCAAACTACAGCCCGTTAGCATTTGCAATTTTCAAGGTAAAGCAGTCATTCCCTTCCACATTCGCATCAAACTACTGAAGTGCTCGAGTCCGGAGAAAACATTGATCACCTCATTCGCATTGGACTGCTCAACAAAAATGAGGCGGTCGAAGTTGCTTTCCATGAGCAGTGCAAATGTGCCTGTGAAGATGAGGGTGATACAGACTCACCCAGGTGCTCTTCCAACGGAACCTATGCCTGTGGCATTTGCTACTGCAATGGACGGCGGTCAGGAGCAGAGTGTGAGTGCGACCCAGAGAAGCCCATTGATGTGCGCAACCCAAACGCACATTGCATCAAAAGTGGTAAGTTTACATTGACAGTGATGTTTGCTGGACACTGAACAACTTCTGGTTTCGCTGTTTGATTTCAGGTGAAACGCTGCAGTGTTCGGGTCACGGCGAGTGTGAGTGCGCCAAGTGCAAGTGTGACCTTAAGTGGACTGGAGAGTACTGCGAAGTGGACGAGTCCGAGTGCTACCACTGGGCAAATGGCCGACAGGTGAAGTGCAACAACCAAGGCGACTGTAAGAACAACCAGTGTGTGTGCAACAAGTTCTTCGAGGGAAAGCACTGTGACTGCACCAAATCCAATTCAACCTGCGTTGACCAGGACCACACCATCTGCTCCGGTCGTGGCGACTGTCGGTGTGGCCGGTGCGAGTGCACCCGTCAGGCCACTGCTCACGGCAAATACTGCGAAAAGTGTCCGCTCTGTGAAGCTCCTCAGTTTTGTGAACAGATTCTTTCGTGCATTCCAGAGTTTAGCAGCAAATTCTGCCTTAAAAACGTGCCTTCCCTTCCTTGGACAGCAGAGATGAACTCATCTATTGTTAGCTCAGAGGCCAATGTTGCTTTTGCCAAACTTCAAAGCAGGTGGGGTCATCTCCAAATGAAACTAATCCTTGTTTGGTTCATCCAGAAGATTGCCCTGAAATCATTAGTCGGTGGAAAGTAAAAGTTATGGATGACGGAGATGAAGGTGCCAAATTGAAGCCAGCTGAAGAGCATCAGCATGAAATGCCAAACTTGCAAACCGATGTACAGCACTCATTTCACTTTCAGTGCCTTAAAGTAATCAACGGCTGTGCTGTCAGTTACTCTTTTAAGCTTAATTACAAGCCTGAAACTCTTATGGATGATGACGTGGAGCGTGACGAAAAGGAAACGATGAACTTTGAAATAGCCCTTTTCAAAGAAATCTGCCCCCAGCCCGTCAACATGGTGGTCGTTGGGTCAAGTGCACTATTTGCCGTTCTTTTCATTGGACTACTCACTATTTGCATATGGAAGTTGCTGACTAACTATTTAGATAGAAAAGAATATGAACGATTTATTATGGAAGTTGATGCGGCAAATTTTAGTGAGGTAAGTTTAGAAGGTGTAGCATTTTAACTATATTTTTAACTTGAATTTATTTTTAAGTCTGAAAATCCGCTGTACAAAGATGCTAAAGTGCAGTTTCGCAATCCGGCGTTTGGTTTACGTGATCGTACAAGTCGTTTTTTTAATTTTAAAAAATAGTATTTTAAATAACCAATCTTTTAATTGTTTGCGGTAAACATTTATAAAATGATCATTACAGTTTAAAGTAATATTAAGTAAAACATATGTCATTTGAAAAATGAGGTTGTTTACTGGTTTACGTTGACGAGCATTTCTAGTAACTTGTTTCAGGTGGCAGGTACACACAGATGTATGGTGTTGTTTGAAACAAAACATTTTGACATGTGATCAAGTTGGCATAGTTTTGCCACCTGTACTATTGTTCAGATATAAAAAGAGAAAATGAAGATTGATGAAATATTTATTTGAGAAATAAAATAAAAAATTAAAATGATTTACAAAATTTTGCCACTAATTTTGACGGTTGTTTTGGTGATTGCTCAAAGAGATCGCTTTGGTCGTGAACATGCTATAGGATTAGGTAATTTTATTAAAACATTTTTAATCAACAAACGTTAACTTTGTTACTCTTCTTCAAAATCAGATCTACACAATGGTGGACATTTTCGCAGTCTTCACTTTCGTGGGACATCGTCACCATCATCATCCGCTGATCTGTACTTTTGCCTCAATGGGGCTGGTCGGCCAATGATCATTGATTTGCGTAACAAAAGTGACAGTGATGACACTTCTACTCAAACTGGTAGTAGCTCAGAATTGCCAACAACTATAAACCTTACCACTCCGGCTTCTCCACCATGATTACAGAATATAAAATATCAACTTTTTTTGCCGACTAAAACAGAAAAGCAATAAACAAATTGTTTTGTAAATTTAGAAGTCAAGTCCCGATTTTATTTAGAAATACATTTTAGGTATTGTGTGTTTCAACTGGTGTGACCTGGTAAAAGCAAATTGAGACTGGTTTACTTTTTGAGGAGGAGAGAAGAGTAGCCATAAGCAGGGTAGCCATAGTTGATGGCAGAACCATAGTATGGGTATCCCGAATAGGAGCCATAAGTAGCGATTGGGGCACCGTAGTAGCCGCCATAGTAGCCAGAATAAGCTGGGGCAATCAGCTGGCCCAGGGCGACGGCAACAAGGCCGAGGAAAAGAATGGCGAAGATCTAAACAAAAGAAAATGCTGTTAAACATTGAAAAACATTTGAGTTTAGTAGAAAGTACTTACAGCAGACTTCATTTTGGTTTGGTTTTGGTGGAGTTTTGTTTGTTTGCGTTTGCAATTGCTGGATACTTTTTTACTGACACCACCTGGCCTTTATATACTCTTTTTGTTTTTCACTTTTAGGAGCAGTCACTAATTTGTCTAATTTCCTATTCTCTTTAGCTTCAAGCTCTTATTTTTGTTACCGTCTAGACGTTAAAGCAGCAAAAAAATAATTCAGACTACGTTCCATTTATCTTATCAAGGTCATTGTGCATTTGAATTAAAAAGAAAGGGGTTGTTTTGCCGCTCGCGGAGATGTAAATTTGCATTTTAGTTTCATTGGAAAGTGATTGCTTACGTGTACTCTTTCTACGTTGACCTACTACTTTAAGACAAAGTAACTGATTGAAAGCTAATTTAGGCAATTATAATTCTTTAGTGTACTCAAGTTATTACTACTTTAAAAAAATGTTTTCTAACATTGTCATAAATATACACTACAAAAAAGGCACATTGGCCTACGTGTTAGTTTTATCGTATGAAACAGTTTTTAGATATGAAAGCTTGAACAAACATTGAGTACAACACTGAAGTTCACTGCAGCAAAACATTCTTTCTAAAATAACAAAATATTAGTCAGTATTAGATTTTTTAACTGATAAATATTTCTTTCTCATTCTAATTTTTTAAAATTCAGTAAACTGCTCTCTAGTTTAAATAAAATAAGTTTTTAACGCTTTTTTTAATAGCCTGATTAGCAAGTGCCTTTCCAAGAAATAATTAACTTATTTAAAGCATGCCTACATATACACACGCAAATAATTAAGCAGCAACAAGTGAAACAGCCAAATATTTGTTTATTATCAAATGAGTATTTTTATTGAACCATCAAATCGAAATTTAGAAAAAAAGTCAAGTCCCACGGTTGGTTGGTAGTGATGCTAAGGCTAGTGTTTGGTAGAAAGGCAGCACATTGTTTCAGAGAAGGTTCAAGTAGTGAGGTCGGATGAGTGGGTGCTGGTCTACTTTTTGAGAAGGTATGGGTAGCCATAGTAGCCAGAATAGGCCGGATAGCCATAGCTTCGGTAGCCATAGGAGTAAGCCGGGTAGGCGCCGTAGTAGGCGGGAACTCCGTAGTAGCCGTAAGAGTACGCCGGGGCAACCACGGCGACGCCGACTGCAGCGGCGACCAGGCCAAGGAAGAGAAGGGCGACAATCTGTGTTACGAAAATTAAGAAACAAAACATTTGTTTAACTAAAATCAGATGTGGCTCAATTGCTTCCAGCTTACAGCGGACTTCATGGTGATTTTTGTTGTGGTTGTAGGGATAGTTGCTCAGAAGCTGAGGTTGAGTGCGGGGATGCTTTCTGGTTGTTCTCGGCACCCTTTTATATACCCATCTCTCGTCGCAGCGACGAAGACTCTCGAAGGATTGACATTTCTTTGCCTCTTCTTCTCAGCACTCTACTCCTCTACCTTCTTCCGCTCTCTTCAGCTGTCTTGAAGCTCTATTGGTTCATCAAAATAAGCACCACCACCACTACCACCGCAACTACCGCCAGCACACATTCGACACTGCAATTTGCTTGTCGTCTTCTTCTTTTTTTTCATCATTTCTTTGAGTTCTTCTTTTCTCCGGCGACACACACAATCAATGGCTGCTTCAAGGGCACCGAAGAAATGGCTGTCTTTCATTCACCCACCAAGGGGGACACTTCGTCGCCATTGTGCTGCTGGTAATTGCTCAATGAGATAATACTACCTGAAAAGAGAAAGCAAAAGTGGCTGATTGAAAGACGGCAGAAAGTGACCACTCTATTGATTGATTATAGCCAGAACATGCCTACTACAACTGAAAGGCCTATTATTAGTTGCTGCCGTAAATAGCCTCATCTCTGACATCCTCTGCATGCACCTTCTCATGATGACAATCAAATGTGCATACACGACTTTTTAAATTGTCCATTCATTAAAAAGTTTTTCGTAGGTGATGGAACACTTCTCACACTTTCTACACACTATGCTCATTTGAATTTAGTTGACCTTGCAATACATTTTCTCTTTCACTCCTTTGCACTTTCTTGTTGCGTTTATTCATAAGAAGAGTCACCTGTAGGGCTGCCCTCTCCTGAAGGTCAATCAAAGTCTGCTTCACTAGTAGAGATGCTGATTATTGCACCTTGGTGGAACTCCTCTTGGATCGCTTTGCTGGAAAATCTTTGTTTTCCTCACTTTCTGCAGTTGTTTGTCAGTGTCTAAGTTTACCTCGACTTTGACTTCCATTGGTGACGTCTTTTTCTGCAGCTTCTGCCAACACCATCACTGCCCCCAGACGCAGCAGGATGCAATTACTAATTGAGCGCTCACGTGTGTTCCAGCAACAACTGCTTGCACCTAAACAGTGTATCTCTTTCTCTCATTCTCCTCCAACTGATAGCGATCTATTTCACCTTATTTGCAAGCACTAATGAAACGCTGTTAACAAGATGCAAATCACTGATAACTGGGGTACTTTACTTGGGGAAATTGAAACTCCATGGCGGCAAATGGCTATGTTGTTTGTTGAACTAAATAGTAAAGTGAATCAATGTAATTCCCTTGGATCACTTTTCAGTGTCATTCAAGTGCACAGGTGCAAATCATTTGTGCAGTGTCAACATTTTAAAAACACAGATTTTTAAAGGCTAATGACACAACTTTCTACCATTAGAAACTGTTTAATGAGAATGGTAACGTTATTTCAATCAAAAAAGGCACACAGAAACTCATTGCTGGAAATTCTTATTATGCACTTGAGCATTTCACTGAGTGGTCTTGCTGCAATAGTAACACCAAGAGGCTAAACCCGCTCATAATACAATAAAAATCTGTTAGCTACAAGAAAAAATGAATCCGCAAAAAAAACTTACTCACTTTGTTTTGGAAGTGGTAGTGAGTCCTTGGAATGTCTAATTAGATATTTTGAGCTGCTGCCGCTTACACGCAATCCGCACCTATGGACAATTGAACAAACAAACACTGAAGACTGTTTCAGCTCAATTGACAGCCTCAACCATGATATGAATAGGTGCAATTTGGATACTATTCCTAGGTACTGCTCACTGAGTGCTTGCGTGTGTTTAGTGGTGTTCACCAAAAGCCCTCTCTTGTTGCCTGTGTTAAACTGAATTCCCTCTCCAATTTGATTGCACTTCGATGACCGCTTTTGGGTATCGATTTGCGTTGGTCGAAACACTGTGCTTACTACTTGCAGTGTTTACCAGACTGATTGCTACAGTCCTTGAACTCACTTTGTGCATTTAAGTTTAGTGGGCATAGTTTGTTGTTGATAATAAAAAATAAAAAATGTGTTTTGGCTACTTTTTAAGAAGAAAAAAAACGTTAAACTATCATGAAAATGACTGATTTCTTGTTTTGATTTGGTTATATAATTTTCCTTTCTTAATTTGCAAAAGCACAGTTTGACTGAATGGATAAAATGTATTAAGCATTTTAGATGCGATTAAGGCGGTGGCGGCGATTGACAATAGGAAGGTCGTCAGTTTGAGTAGCTGACTTTGTCAAAGCATTGCGTCCACATGTAACTAAGATGTATTTCTAAAGTACCTGTATTCTATTGAACTGTAGCGATCAATAAATAAGAGATTTGACTATTGATAAGTGAAGAATTTCGCTTTAACATTTTTTGAAACTGTTTTCAACTATCATTTTTACAGTAGCGTTTTTTACGATTACAACCGCTCAACATTTATTAAAAAACTTGATGAGATTAAAAACTGTCAGATCGAATGTGTTGGTAGAATGAAATATGACTTGATTTTAATAAAGATAAGAGCTGTGCCGTTTATTTTACTGTCACTTGCTCATTGGAAATTCAAATGGGCAATTGTTTGCACGTGAGAACATTTGCAAAACTATAATTTAGCAAAATTATCAACAAAAATAAAACAAATGTTTTTCTAGATTTATATTTGTTGCAAGAATAAGATCAAATATGGTTTTAATTTAATTATATAAGTACTTTAAACTCAAAATGTCTTATTTAGTTTACAAAAACGTAATTGCACAAAAAAACATTTAAAAAACTATAAAACTGCATATGACCAACATTAGTCATCGATAAAAAAAACTACAATAGCACGTAACTTAATTGATTTTTTCAACTGACGGTACATTGTAATATTTTTACAATCGATGTTTTTAACAAAATTTTTACACACTTCACCGGTCACTGTTGCTATCGACTAGAATAAATTTGTAGAAAAACGTACCCCAAGGACTAAACCATTAGGTAGTGCACAAAGGCATCACTTTGAAAGAATTTGCCACTAAGCGATAGGGTGCCTCTTTCTAATTTGTACTAGTGTCTCTTTCAATGTACCAAAACAATATAAATTACGTAATTATCCTCCAACAAATGCCTTAAGCTACAATGTTTTTCATTAATAAAAACACACCACAGATCTGATTGTTTTCAAAAAATAAAGTAATAAGTTCATTAAATCAAGTCAGTTTGTTTTTAAAAAATATAAAAATTGCAATAAATTAGTCATTAGACAAGTTTCATAACGAAAAAACATTTTAGTTACTTGAAAAAATGAGTCATTTGTTTACACTAAGTTTTTAGCAAACTTTACAGAATTTGTCTTTTGCTTATTCGGGTTCAATAGAATTGTTCTGAACTGCACTTGACACTTGTATTTAGCACTAGAATCCGGTGGTCAAAACTGATAACTTTTATCAGGAAAGGAAATGAACTAGTTTCACTTACCGGATGATGTTTAGGTTTTGATGTTCGCACAACTAAAATTTTGATTTAGAGTATTCAAAATTGTTTATGTTGTACTGTGTTACAAAGTTCAAGCTACATGAGACAATGTGAATTTTTCCTTAAGAATTGATAAATTAAACAAACATCGTAAAAAAGCGCTTTTGCGCTATAAACCTCAAGAATGGGTTTTTCATTTTCATCGATAATGCTTACAATTATTTTAATTATTTTCATTTTTGAGAGCAATGCTCAAAACACTCCCTCCACTATGATGAAAAGTTTGCGATCTTCAAGTACTTCAACGAAAATCCCATTTTTGACTGAAAGTTCTGCAGCAGCAGCAGACTCACCAATATTTGCCGATGGTATCGAAATAATTTCGTTTTGCAATGACCCTGGAAAGGCTTATAAATCTCAAATTAGTCCTGTTCAGCTGATGTACACAGACGGCGAATCCGTCGTCTACACTTGTGATGAGTTTATTTCACTTAAACAACGTCGAAAGTGTGTTCACGGGAAATGGGAAGGCGAAACGCCTGTTTGTGGTAAGTTGAGTTTGGTCTAACAACTGTAAACTCGAGTAAAACACTGAACATTTTCTGTAAACAGGGGCTGCTTTTCGAAACAATGACATGACTATGGCTCGTTTCTTTGACGGTGACACTGGCCGATTGACTGCGGCGTACAATGTAACCGGAAAATTAGAAAAGTTTGAAAAGTTTGGCAACAGTTTTATTGCGGAGCGCATTCCCTCCAGCCCAGTGCGTGGGCTGAACGCTTCCAATTACTACATTGAAATCTTTCTTGAAAAACCAACTAGGATTCAAATGGTTCGCATTAGTTTTTCTGTGGTCAATCACCTTACCGATCAGAGACTTCTTTCTGCCAACTTTGACGTTTTTCACGTCGAGGTGAGTCCATACCGGGAATGCACCAAAGTGAACAGCAATTCAGTCAGCCCGTGGCACTACAACAGTACTCGGTTTGACTACTGGTTCTTCTGTCGGTCCAAGTCGATGGTTGACTTTAACAAAGAGGCCAAAAATCTTTCTAGTATTCTCATCATGGAAACAAGTGCAAAAGTACCAGTGGACATTGACATGGCGACATTCATTCTTGCTGACCAGTACAGCAACAACGATAACCACTCTGATCCAATCTGTGGACTTCCCGAGGTGCCGGTCGGTCTTGAAGCTCGCGTTGTCAACGATCAGACAAACTATGCATTTCAATGTGCCAAGAACTTTCGGCAAGTTGACAGTTTTGGCGGGCAGACACACTTGCGCACTTGTGGATTCGATCTACGATGGCACGGAGAGCTGCCTACCTGCTACCCCACAAAAACCTGCTCCAAATTTAACCTTCAGTCAACCAACTTTCTCGTAGAAGTTTTCAAGTACGATCGTATCTACTTCACGAATGACAAAGATTGGCTGGCTATTCCTGGGTCCAGGGCATTCTTCCGCTGCAAAGATGAAACGCACATTTTTGTTGGCAAAGAAATTAGAGTTTGTGAAGAGGACGGGGAGTGGAGCAATTCAATGCCAAATTGTCTAATTAGCGCTCTATGTAAGTAACGAGAGAAGTTATGAAACTGAAATTGTCTTACAACTCTGCAATTTATAGCCTCGTCCAATGCTGGTCTGAACACAAACGTTCTCATCATTGTCGTTTTAGTCACTCTCATAATCACCTTTCTCTTTTCTGCCTGCACCATCTACTTCTTTTTGAAAATGCGAAGTCAAGCCAAATCTCAACCAACACAGTTTGAGCTGAACGATGCCGCCTACTACGCCTCTAGTCAGATTGATCCCATTTCTGGTAAACTAGTGGATGAGACGTACGAAGCGCTGGAGCCTTTTGACGTTCGTTACGCCAGTGTACGTGACAACCAGGCGTACAATCCAATGAATGCGCCTCCTCTGCTGCTAAAAACGTCGCCCATTGAGACTGACTCGTCGTACACTTCCATCACCGACTACAACACCGGATATCCAGTTCCCGCACCCAGGAGCATTCAACCTAAACAACCACAAGAGAACGAGTATTACGATGACACAATCATGGATGCACCGATTGAGACGTACCAAGACTCCTATCAAGTGATGAGAAAGATGTAGGGAATGTGTACTACTTTAAAGTGTCACAGTGATGCAATAGTGACAGCAATAAACCTCGTCTTCATGCTTTCTGCGTTCTTCGGTGAACCGGGAAATTCAAATGGCGCAAGTACGCTCTGTCTTGCGGTAGATGCCTCTACCCGTTTTTGGATCAGCCCATCAGCTAGTGGACCCTGGTGAGCGGTTGGCAAGCATGCCCGATGGGCTGTTCCAAAAAGTTTGCCATGCGCACACTTTTGTTTTGATCCGTCGGCAGCTCAAAGTGCTCGCCCTCTGCCCGAGTTACCCAAATTACAGAATGCTAGTTTACAAAGCCAAATCATTGCACTTTTCCATTTTAGTTTGCAGTTTTGATTTTAAATGTTAAAAATACATTAGTGATATAGTGTATATCCTTGTTGAATTGTCAAGTTATAATTATAACTTTCAACTTTAGCACTTGAGCATAATGTAGTACTTGTGCCCTTTGACCTGACTGTCTACTTTCATCGTATAAACGGCAAATCTGCTATGCCCTGCCTGCATTTGGATTGCAAGTGCGCCGTGCGAAAATGGCAATAGAAGAAGAGGCAGAGACACTTTTTGGTTTTAGCCACTGGTTCAGTTTCAGAGAGAGTAGACTGGAAAAGAAAGGGCAGCTGCTGAAGCATTGAAAAAAAAAACCCCCCCCCCCGCAATTTTTTTTGGAAAAAGGGATAAACGTAAAAGGGCCCCCCTTTTTTTTACCCCATTACTCCAAGGGGAAATAGAAGCGGCCCCTGAAAAACCCCCCCATAACCCCCCGTAATTACCCGATAAAAAAATTTAATTTCCCCACCCGAAATTCCCAAAAAAAAACCCAAACGGCGATTTCGGAAATTGGTCACCTTTGAACTCCAAATTTCCCCGGTGGGAAGTGAATGTGTATTTTAAAGGAGGAGCAAATGGCAAAAACCCCCCATTTCCCTTTTTCTTTAAGGGAAAATTCAAGGGAAGCCTTTTTCCAAATGCCTTCCCCCGTTTTTTTTTCAGACAAGGGCCCGGGGGGGGCAAGCAGACTTTCCAAAATCCTAATTTTTTTTTTATCCCCACCAAACTCCCCCGAGCCCAAACGAGCAAAAAAACCAACTTTCCTTTTTCCAAATTTTATTTGATTTTTATTTTAAAAAAAAATACAATGAATATTTTTTTTTTTAAAATTTTTAAATAATTTCCAACAAAACCCATAAATACTTCCTTTCCCGATTTTTAAAAAAAAAACCCCTGAAATTGTGAAAGCAACCCCCCGGGAAAAAAATAGAAAAAAAACCTTTTTTTAAAATTTCGTTTTTAAAGAAAGGGAAAAAAGGGCGGGTTAAACGGAAAACCCTTTTTTCGAAAAAATATGGAATTGAAAAAAAAAATTTAAAAGGGAAAAAATTTTAGTAATTTTAAAAAAACCCGCGCCCTTCTCCCCCCTTTTTAATGGGGGGGGCCCGGGATTGCCCCGGCCCTGCGGTTAATTGGGGTTTTTGCTAGCCATATGTAGGGAAAATTTTTTGCTTTGGCTTTTTTTTTTTTAAAAAAATTACAAAACCAAAAATTTAATTTTAAAAAAGTTCATAAAAAATAACCTTTTTGTGAAAGCAAATAAAAAAAAATTTGGGAAAAAAAAAGCTTCCAAAAAAATTTGAAAAGGGGGGGCGGCAGGAAACAGGGGGTAAATCCGGAAGAGGGGGGTTTTTGAGTTTTCAAATGTATTGAAAATCGGACTTTGATTTTTTTTAAAAAAATAAAAAATTTTTAAAAAAAATTGTAAAAAAAAAAGCGAATGGTAAATTTAAAATTTTTTTTTAAAGGCATTTGGGGGTAGATTTGTTTTTTTGGTTTGGAAAAAAAAAATTAAAAAAAAAGTTTAAAAATAAACATTAATTCTGACCTGGTCATCCATTGGCATTGTTGCATAAGGTGTCGGAAAAATATTGCCTTGTTCAGTGAGAATCAACGGTTTGCCGCTGATTTTGTCAAAGTCCGTGTATCGTGTGGTCGCATACAGGTTTCTATTCATTGTAGCTGCATCTACGAAAACTGAAAAAATATTTAAAGATATTTAATTTAAAAAAAATTCAATTAACTTACGGCTAGTGGCTGCTGCAGCTGCAGCACGAGCTTTGATTTGTCTAATGCACACATATGCAGCAATGATAATGACAAAAATGACGACAATTGCTACCAGAATCGGAATGGTAAAAGCAGGCTGCATGTAGTAAGGGGCATCGTATTCATTGTACATTTTGTCGTTCAAACCAACAAAACCGCCAGAACTTTTGATCCTTTCTGTTGTTTAAGTTAATGAATTAAAAATAAATCTAACTGACGTTTTTGCAAACTTACCTCCAACAGTTTGGACAGAAACAATATTACTTGGATCACTGAATCCAAACAAATTAATTGCCGTCACAAAAATGCGGTACTGAACTCCGCGTTCAAGATTTTGCAGCACATAGGTAAAAACTGGGAAAGCACCATCAACTGGTGGAGATGCTGTTGTCAATGTGCTTAACGGAATTTCGCGCCACTTGGGTTCATCTTCTCTTTGAAAATGGATCGTGTAGCTGGTGATTGGGGACGATAGCTCTCGGGCGTCCTTTTGCGTCCATCGAAGGGAAACGCTGTTGGCAGTGGGGTCATAGTAGGTTAGGTACATTGGAGGCGGGACATCACCCTCTCGTGTACGAACTAAAAGAGCGTTTGATTGTGGGCCACTTCCTGCGAGATTGTACGCTTTAATGACCAACTCGTATTCAGTTCCTTTGAGGAGATCTCGCAAAAAGTACTCGTACTGTTCAGCTTCTATTTGAGCAGGGTCAGATTGTTTGGTTTCTACTGATTTCAGAGTGTACGCAGTACTGTCAGAGTCTTTTGCTTTTCGGTAACCGATGTAATACCCTTTTAAAATTCCATTCCATGTTTCTCGCGGTGGGGCCCGCCAAGTGATGCGCACAGTGGTCGGGCCCAAAGGTTCAACAGCCAAGTCTAGTGGAAATCCAGTAGGCTCTTCTTCGCCAGTGTACAGCTGAACAGTGTCTGATGGTTCGCTTCGGCCAACTTCATTTTCTGCAACTAAACACACTTCGTAAGACAGTCCTGGACTGAGGTTCTTTATAAGTGTTGACGTTTGCGAGCTGCTGACGTTGAACTCTTGCAATCTGTGGGCGGCACCAGTTTTACGCCAAAATTGCACCACATATCGTAACATCGGTGAATTTCCATTGTAAGGTGGACGCCAACTGATACTTGCTGATCGTGACCACACTTCGTTAATTTTCAGCCCCTGTGGAGCTCCCGGCTCTTCCACCACCGAAACTTTGATTGTACGCTCATCCCGACCGTGCAGATTCTCTGCGTCACATTTGTAGATGATTCCATCAGTTTTGGAAACTGATCGTATAGACAGTTCAGAAAGTAAACCGTTGCTGGTAGGAATTTCTGAGATCTCAACTCTATGATCGTTTAGGTTGTCAATTTTCGCGCCATCTTTGGTACTCCACTTGATTGAGATGGGTGTATCGCCGGTGGCGTTGCACCGAATAGTGAGCAATTCGCCTCGTTTCACTTGCAACGAAGTGTACTTTTCTTCAAACTTAACCGGGACTAAATGAACAATTATTTCTCAAACTGAAAACATTTTAAAAATTGCTAACTTTTACTCACCATTGTAGGAAATAGTAATGCTCTTACGCAGTGCATCACCTACTTGGTTATCGGCAACACATTCGAATGCCAGAGTCTGACTGGCTTGTTTTTCATTGCCAATTATTTTCCCTAAGTCAAGAACTTCTCCTTCGATGATTTTGCCAGAGGAGCTGATCCACTTGATGTTGGGTTTCGGCAAACCATCAGCCACGCACTCTACCGAGTACTCTTCGCCCATTCGCAAATTGACATCCTTTGGCTCTTTAATCCAACTTGGTGGAACTGTGAAAAATGAGAGCACAATGAATTAGAATTTATACAGCTAGTTTTGCTCAATTTATGTCAACAAAAATGCAAACTTAAAAAAGTTATTAGACACACTTTGCACATTTAAGTAGCTGCTTTGACTGTCAAAGCCTTTTTCATTGCTTGCTAAGCAAGTATAGTTTCCTGACTGTTTGGCAGACACATTTTTAATTATCAATGTAGACATTAGGTTTTCGGTATTAATTTGGTAGTTTTCATCTTGAACAATCTTATGGCCACTTTTTTTCCAATCAAAGCTGATGGGTGTTTGACCAAATGAGGCAGCACAAGTCAATACAAATCGACCACCATTTCGTTGATTTTGTACTAATGGAAAATTGTTTAGAACTGGTTTTTGTTGAAAAGATAAAGAAACTAAAAAACTTATTACAAAAATACAAAACAAGTTAAGAAAACACATTGTAAACCAAACAGCACTAAAATGTATTTATTTTCAGTTAACGTTAAACAAAAAATTAAAACTTTTGTAAATTTCTTAAATTGCAATAATAGCGCCACATACTGAGATAGATTTTAAGTTTAAATTTTTACCTTGAACATTGATTTGTGTTATAGAAGTGTCAAATTCACCAAGTGAGTTGGTGACTTTACATTCAAAAGCTCCAGTGTGTTCTTGTTTGAGCTTTTTAATTGTTAGCATTGAATAAGTTAAAAAATTTTCGATTGAAAAGTCGGAGTTGTTAGACAACTTTATTCCATTTTGCATCCACTCAAAATTTACGTGTAAACCAGAAATTAAACTGCATGTTAAAGGCACCTTTGAGTTTTCAGGTAAATTTAGTTTACTAATTTGTGGCATTATTTTTAAAGGTTTTACTAAGTTGTTAGAAAACACACCTAAAAAACTAACACACAGTAATAAAATTTTTCTAGCCATAGTGAAAACGACAATGAAAATTAAATAAAGATACAAAAACTGAACGTTTATATTTTTGATAAATTTTAATCATCACAATAGCGCCACATACTGAAAAGAATTACAATTTCTTAAACTCAAATACCTTTAATGTTGATTTGAGTTTTAGTCACATCAAATTCTTTAAAAGAGTTGCTGGCACGACACTTGTATACACCTCCGTGGGTTTTTTGCACATTTTGCAAAGTCAAAAGTGAATATTTTGGCGAGTTTTCAATCAGAGTGTTAGAATTATTAGTCAACTTTAAGTCATTAAGAGTCCATTCAAAGTTGATGTCTGAACCGACAAGTAAACTACAAATTAATGGGACAGTTGATTTTTCTAGCACATCAATGTGATCAATTAAAGGTATCAATTTAGGTGGTGTAGCAAATATTGAAGTTATTGAATATTGAAAACTAATGACAACAAAAAAGCATAAATTCATTTTATCCATTTGGTAAAAAAATGTTATCGTTTAATAACTAAGCAAAAACTCTTTTTTATAAATTGATTAAAAAATAAAAAATTATATTGCTGCTATTAGCGACACACTTTATCGCAAATTGAAGACAATTTTGATAAAAAATCTTTTAAACTTACCATTGATCAATAACTCTACAAATGTTAAATTAAAACCTTCATTTGCCTAGTGAACCTAAATGGTTTACTCCCAGTCAAAATGCTGCATGTAAAAACACAAAATGAATCTTTTGTTTGGACTACCAAAACAAGCAGACGGTTTAAAAGAGATTTAGCTAAAGCATAAAACAAAAAAGTTAGTGTTTATAACAAATAATCACCATTGACGTTAAGATGATATAAAATAGAGTCAAATCCAACAGTATTTTTAGCAAAACAACTATAGTTTCCAGAATGCTTTGTTTGACATTATAAATTGATAAAAATGAAAAATTTTCATTATTTTCAATTTTGATGTTTGAATTTGCTTTTAAAGGTTTTTTGTTAAAAGTCCACTCAAAATTAAATGGTTTTAATCCTGAAACGACAGCACAACTAAACAATTGAAAAGTATTTTCAAGCGGCGAAACATTGGCAACAAAGTTGCGATTGATGTATGGCACTTTATCTGCAGTAACACAAAGGTGTGCTAGCAAATGACAAAGTGTCAATGACAGTGAAAATTTTGTCCAAAACATCTTGTTAAAACTATACAAAGACACGGTAATGAACAAAATTGTCAATATTAGCATTGATATAACAAATAAGTATAAACAAAGTTTTCTGTGCTTGGCACAATAATTCTTATTCAATCAAATTTTTTACTGATTGAAGCGCCATATTTTGTTAAAGAATAACATCATTTGCTAGCACGTTCACTCCAAGTTTCCAACCTTTTACAAGTAATTGTGTTGAAGTGAAATCACTTTCATCTTGGGAATTCTTCACTCTACATTCATAATTTCCAGAATTTTGAGGTTGCAATTTTAAAAACGTTACAATAGATGACGTTGAAGATGTTTCAATTTTCAAATTATTACTTGGCAATAATCGATGATTATCTTTTGCCCAAGAAAAAGTCAATGATTCTGAATTTCCAGTTATTTCTAGACACTGCAAAAAATAGCTAATGTTTGGTATCAATTGAACTTGTGGATGAAAACCAAGCAATTTTGGTTTAACTAAAAGAAAAATTGTTAGAAATGAATAATATTAAATCAGTTAAAAACTTACCAGCCAAGACAGAAAGATAAATTGAAATAAAAACAAATAAAAACAAAGTATAACTCATTTTTTAAAAAGTAAATCGTTTGATAGAAAACCAGAATCAAATAAATTTTACTTTTTGACAGTTTTAAAACAAAATATGTCAAAAAATTGCAGACTCACTAGCGACACGTTGTATTTCAAAATAAAACCACTAACCATGGACGACCACTTTTGTGATTGTCTTTGCATCACCATCTTCATTGGTAGCTTTGCATTCGTAGATTCCTGAATCATCAGCTTGAGGATTGGAAAAGGTGAGCAGTGATGATGATCGAGAATTATCAACGTGAATGTGGTTCGAGCTGATCAGCTTTTGACTGTTTTTAGACCACTCAAAAGTGACATTTTTGCCCAAAATTAAGTTGCACGATAAGATGTATGACGACTGATAAAAAATATCAGTTTGTTTTTGAAATGGAACAAGGCGAGGTTTTGCTTTAAAAATAGAAAATAATTACAAAAAGAGCAACAAATATTTGCAAAATTGTTACCAGTCAATGCATTGACTACCAGCAAAAAAAGGCAGATGACCACTAAAAAATTGGAATACATTTTTGTTTATTGAGTTAAAAACTTTCAACATTTGTAGCAATCATTTTATCTTTTTACTTTCTCGTTCACAGATTATTAAATTTGTTTTTTCCAGTATAAGCTACGAAGCGCCACTCTTTGAACGAAAACGATACCATTAACATTAAACTAAGGTGCAGTGCGATCTTTTCCATATCGATTTGTAACTTTGAAAATGTATTTAACGCCATGCTTTTTCTTATTTTTTGCAATCCTAAAAAAGTAAACTTATAGTTGGTTTCAGTTTTGACATTCGATGAACTTTGAGTCAAGTTGCCATTTCGATAGTAAGAAAAAGTAAGTGGATCGGCTCCGGAAGTGATAAAGCATCTGAAAAGTAGAAAAGCACCAAAAATAAAGGTTAGGTTACCAATGAGGCTAGGATTTATCAAAAATGGTTTTAAAAAATAGATGCAATTGCATTAAAACAGGCAATTACATGATAACGGTAACACTATCAATTCAGATCAAGGAGCAATCCCAGATGATTGTCACCCGCTGATAGGCCAATCGGCCATTATGGTTCACGTTTGAGAGAGGTCGTTCGCGTTAAAGTTAAGGTCAAGCACATGTCTGGCAATGAACTTGGGCAAACCATTCCAGTGCACACACTGACATATTGTTTAAAATTATTTTTATTTTTGTTTAAAGTTTTATAACTACATCAAAGTTTAAAGGTAATTGTAAGAGCATAAAAAGTTCAGAGATTGTTGCTATTTTTAACCTCAGTGTACTTTTAAAAGTTTTAAAATCATTTCACTTTAGTAAGGTGCACATCTGATTATTAAAAGTAAAGGGGGTTGTTGATTATAGTCTTACAATTCTCAAACATGATAATAAGTAATGCGCACGTTTCCCACGTGCAGATGCAGTTGATTAGGATTAGATTTTGATGAAAAAATGTAGATTATGTTAAAATAAAAGATATATAAAGTACAATAATACATCAAAAGATGAGCATCATTAGTTATTTGCAAAACTAAATATTTTTGCAATATAATAAAAATGAAGTTTATTTTGGTTGTTCTTTTATTTTTAAGCATCACTGTTGTTTGGTCAGCTTCAATAAAACCAAAAGACCGAAACAAATTGCCTTACAAAATTGTTTGTTATCTTGGGTAAGTTACTTTACATAAATGTTTCCAGCTTGTATTTTAAATGGCTCATAAAACTTTTTGTAGGAGTTGGAGCTACTACAGACCAAAAGGAGGAAGTGTGAGCATGTTTCAAGTATTTTTAATATCCTAACTAAATAAAAAACTTGTTTTATCAGTTTTCTCCGGAGGATATCAACCCTCACCTCTGCACTCACATAAATTACGGGTTTATGAAACTGAGCAATAATAAAATAACACTTTTTGATCCTGATCTGGATGATGGAGATGAGAGTAAGTGACAATTTTTTTTAAATTTTTATATAATAATGAAAATTAACTTACAGATTGGGAGTCTGGTCTCAACTGGGGACATGGCTTTTTGAGACGGGTAGACCACCTGCGGGAGTACAATCCAAATCTGAGTCACTTGGTGTCTATCGGCGGCTGGAATGAGGGATCGGACAAGTACTCTGCCATGGTCAGCAGTGCAAGCAACAGAAAAATCTTTGTAAAATCTGTTTTGGATTTCCTTCAAAAGTATGACCTTGATGGTCTTGATCTTGACTGGGTATTTAGTAGATTGAATTTTTAGTTTTTCTTTTCTAAATGATTTGGTTATTTTGACAGGAATACCCTTCAATGCAAGCAGCAGGAGAGGCCGATCGGAAACCAGGGAGAGCACAAGACAAAGCAGACTATATCGAGCTGCTGAAAGAGCTTCATGAGGCTTTTGAAAAGCATGGTTATCTTCTAACTGCAGCCGTTTCTGCTGGCAAACCAACAATTGAGCGGGCTTACGACATTCCAAACGTGAACAAGTATTTAGACTTTATCAATCTTATGACGTACGATTTTCAGTAAGTTTGAGTGCTCATGTAAAATCAAATGCATTTAACAATCGGCGTTTCATTTAGCGGTACTTGGGATGGCGTCACAGGTTTCAACGCTCCTCTTCACTACCAGCAAAACGCAACTGGAATGGCCAAAGAGTTTACCGTTCAGTACGCCACCGAATACTGGCTAGAGCATGGAATGGACGCTAAGAAAATCGTCCTCGGGTTGCCCTTGTATGGCCACTCGTTTCACCTGGATGATGCAAGTAACCACGCTGTCGGCGCTAAGGCTACAAAACCCGGTGATAAGGGACCGATGACTGAAGAAGCCGGCATGCTGGGCTACAATGAGTACTGCAAAATGCTCAAGTCTGGCCAGTGGACCACCCAGTGGAGTGACCAGTTTTCAGTTCCCTATGCCTATAAGGGCAACCAGTGGCTGTCGTATGATGACAAGAAAAGCATCGATAAGAAGCTAGATTACTTGCTGCAGAAAAAACTAGGCGGCGCAATGGTATGCACCAGCTGATTAACAGCTTTCATTTTCCAGCGTTCATCTTTGTTTTCTTTTATCTTTAGGTCTGGTCAATTGATACGGATGACTTTAAAGGAGAGTGCGGTGTAAAGTATCCCCTGATGAAGACGATCTCTAAAAAATTAAACAACAGTAAGTGAGGTGAATTAAATTGCAAGTGGACTAACCGCGTTTTCTCACCGCTTTCAGTCGACGGACCAGATGAGCACATTCCCATTTCTCACTACACCACACCTCACAGTGGACACAAGCACACCGACGACGACGGCGATGAACCGACGACAAAGAAGCCACATGGCCACCACACCAAAGAGCCACACACTGACGGGCCCCATCCTGGACGCACCACTTCAAAGCCAAACAATGGAAGCAAGTTTGTCTGCAAATCAGCAGGCTGGTTCAAAGATCCAACCGATGAGACCAAGTTTCATGAGTGTGTTCAGGTAAATGACCACTTGAAAGACTATGAGTTTTCCTGTCCTGAAGGGTCCAAGTTTGATGAGCATCTCCATATTTGCGTGTAAAGTTTGTACTGACAAATTAGATTTAAATCAATAAATCGTTTTCGATAACATCAAAATAGTTTTTATGTTAAGCTAAAATCACGCTATAGTTAAAACAGGTTCACGTGCTTTATAGGAAACTACCTATTGTTGATAGGCTCCTTCTCTAGTTTATCAGGACGTTTCCCGAAACGATCATCGTTGATAAATTCACTAGTACTCCAAGTTTTCTCAAGGATGTTGATAAAATATCATGCAATCATGTACAGTTTGGGCATTGCCTGATCATCAATTGGAACATATTATTTATTAGGGCATAACCGTGACAAACTATCTAATGAGTCAACAACAAGGAAGAAGCATTGGTTTGGTAGGACAATAAATAATAATAACACAAAAGTACAACAAGTGGTAAAGCAGTATTTGAGAGCTGAAAGAAGAATGAGCGACAAATAATGTTGTGGACAACTTGCGGTGATGATCTAGACCTCAGATCCAGACCAGGAGTATTAGGAAGCAAAAACCGAGCACAGGCAAATTGACTTGTGTCGCAGAGGAAGTGTTCAGAGAAAAAAAGGAAAAGAAGGGAAAAGAAATAAATATACAGGACAGCAAAGTTGGGCGCGTTTGTGTGCTTTGCAGGCGTATCCTTCCGTCCGCTTTAGTCGTTTGCTCGGCTCAGCAACCAGAATTATCTGACTATCGCCCGGACACACACACAAGCACACAGTCGAAGTAAAAAGTGCAGTAATATATCTTTGTACAAAGTGGTAAACCAGTGAGCGGTACGACAATCTTTTAGACAATCTTTGCGGTGTTTTTGAGAAAGTCGTCCAGAAAGGACCGGTACTCGTCGGGGTGCTTGAAAAAGTGGCTCACATGCGGCGACTGGTCCCAGCACTTGGTGACCACCGGTACGCCGTCCTGGCGCCACTGGTCGATGATCTCGAATTGGTGCTCGTAGTTGGCCACCTCGTCGTCCTTGGAGAGAAAGACCAAGGTAGGGCAGCCAAACTTGTTTGCTCTAATCTCCTGCGAGGAGCTGATGTAGTGTCTCGTGGCGATGTGGTAGCACAGTCGCAGGTGAGCGTTCATCAAGGTCATGATGGCCCACTGCAGCACAGAGTTGTTCGTCGTCGCTTTTGAAAGCCCTAGAGGTGCTTCATCAATGTCCAGCGCAGAATCATAGACAATGCCTAATGGAACGGAAAGGGAGAGAGCAGGCGGATAGAACGTGTAAGTCAGACAGTAATTAGACAGCGGCAGCAGTAATCCTTTGAGCCTACCTTTGAGCATGTTTCGCGTCTCTCCCTGCGTCTGCTTGTTGATCTCCTTGCCGAGGCAGACAAAGAGTTCGCCCATCTGATAGGCGCCCACGGAGAAGGCGTGGAAGATGTAGGCTCGATATCGGTGCCGATGCTCGATCATGAACCGCACAATGTAGGCGGCAATCTTCTGACTGCCCGACTGAGGAATGAGAAAGTCCCAGACGTTCACCTTGATGGTGAGCACGTCGAAGCCTCGCTCCATGTACAAGATTCGGTACTTGTCCAAGTGGCGCTCCTGCGCAAAGAGCCACGCAAATAATATTAGCAGCGGCCTTTCCACTTTTTCGCCATCTTCAAACGCCGTCTCACTGCTGCTTGACTCGTGGAAGGTGAAGTTTTCAGCCGGCAACCAGTCAACAACTGTTGTCTACAACAAAAAGCAGGGGATAAAAAAGATTGTTGTAAATAGGGAGCTATTTAGTAACACCAACACACTGCAAGTGATGATGCTAACCTTTAATCTCGAGCCAGACGATTTGGTAGATTTGCCTAGCGACGATGCTGCTGCTACTGTGGTAGTCGTCTTGTTGGCCGTCGAAGTCATCGTGGTCGAGGAAGTTTGATAACAGGTGACATCCTTCTGCTGGAAGAAGGCTTTATTGGCGCCCCGTTTGCCGAAGAGTATGGAGCGAACTGGCTCCAGTGCATTGAGTCCAGCAGCCATGAGGAGGAGCTATACAGACGAGTGAACATTCGGTGAGAATGACAGGATAATGGAATGACAATCACTGCTCTCACACGAACCACTGTCACCAAACTCACACTCACTCACTCAAATGCTTGCCTTTAGTGCTTACCGATCCTTATTTATTATTTATCCGAGTGCATTCAAGAATTTTTTTATTTTTTTACCTGAGAATTAATTCGACAACTGTCCGTCAAACAAAATGTGTGCATTTATACTCTATTTGAACTTTTTTAGTTTTGTTTTGCTTTAAAAGTATTGAAAAAGTCAGCTGTTTACAATTGTGTGTTTTTTCAAAATAAAACAGCAAAAGATAATTTTCCCCAATTTCTCCCATTTCCTTCAAGACTTTCATTAATTCAGTAGCTCATGCATTGAAGTCGCTGAATTGAGTCACCTCAACAGCAGCAGTGACTGAAAGCATAATTTGCCATGGCACTAATGAAAAGTAATCATTATGGTGATTCAGTAAGCAAAGAGCAGGGAGAGGAAGCACTTCTCTAGCGGCAGAGATTGCTGACACGCAAGACGCTGTTGACTAAAGACGAAGAGATCCATAATGACAAAGTGGAGGATACTAAAGGATACTCAAGGGAAGCAGCACTAATTGCTAAATGTCCATCCTCTGCTAAAGTCTAGTTTAGGTTCGTTCTAGCCTCTGACCAATGTACAGTGGGAATTTTCACTTGTAAAAAACTTTCATTTTGTTTGAGCACTTACCTTTTTCTGCGAAGGTGCAAAATGGCAAACAGAAGGCCAATGACGGGGAAAAAGATGAGATAGATTATCAACATTTTTGCTGCCTCTTTTTGATGACTTCTTCGGCTCAGTGGCTGAAATCTTTACGCAAACCAAATTCAGTTTGATTCTGAAGAACGTTTAGACCAAGAACAGTGTTGAGTAGCTCTCCTTTTCTTGCCTGTCTTTATGCCTTTGGGACTGAACTTGATTGCAGACAAATTGAATCGATTGCGAGTGACCAAACAACAAGATCACACTAGCACTCAGGCACGCACTGCATCAGGTGAGGTGTTTCGAGCTTGAAAGCAAAAAAAGTTCACGAGCACGCACAAATGTCGGTCAGTTGAAAACGAAAACGACTTTTTCTTCAGCCCTGTGTGTTCCACGTTTCCGTTGCCTAACGTGGAAAGTGCCGGGCTGTAAGTGTTGGTCAGTAAGTGCGAGGAGCATGTGATCTCTTTTTTTAGTGAAGAGGTAAAATGTATTAATTTAAATGGAGGAAATTGAGGAGAAAAGATGACGAGCTGCACTTGGCGTTTTTTGGTAGAAAAATAACCTAATAAAATCTCTAACACGCTGGTAAAAGAGCTGAAAATTGCTAAAATGTTTCGTCAGTGAGGAAGTGGTGGCTGATCGCCTATTGAATGGTCACACCACTTGTGACAAATTCGGTCACAAGTGGATTAGAAAATTAGCCACTGATGATGATGATGGTGACGGCGACGACGAATAGACAATGACTTCCTGAGCGTAGCGATTGAAATTGTGGTGCTAGGTTCACTTGGTTAACTCTCTCTGGCGTTTTCGTGAAGTCAGTGGGCTAGTCAGACTAGTGCCGACTTTTACTTTGGGCAGAGGACAATTGCTGAGCAAGTGGTGAGCACGGGCAATTAACAGTCGGTGTCTTGAGTCGAGTTGTGTGTCGAGCTGTGTGTGCAGTCGCCCATAGCCCAGTGGAAGAGACACACACGTTCACTGTGTTGGAACAATAAGGAGTGAGAGAAGCTTACACTGCTGTCACCAGTGCTGTCAACCAAATGTAGAGCTCGGTGAAAGAAGTGCCGCACTCTTCCGCACTCTCTTCAAATAGGCTCAGAGAATGGCCGCTGTGTGTCTTCTGCCGCTTCACCTTCAGATTTGGATCAGAGAAGAGCACACTGTGCTGAAAGGGGATACCTACGAGGAAGAAAAGAACAAAATGGTTAGTGGTTGAATCAAACGAAGATTGATAAGAATGTTTTTTCAATGTAAATGACTTCATCTGACTTGTTGAGAAGATTTATACTGTTTCGTTTAAAAGTGATGTTATACATCATATAAAAACCTGATTTTTGCCAACTAATCAAATTCATATTAATGACTATCAGTTATTGCACAATGTAAACTGAGTTTTGTTTAAAATAAAACAAGTTTAAGTCATTCAAAAGACAAATTTTCAAACATTGAGATAAAATGTTTGAAAATCAAATTTCTTATCAAAACTCTTTTTGCCAAAAAATATAATGTGGAATCAAACTGCGCGCAATCTGCAAATGACAAACAGCTACTGTTCACCGCAACTTCTAAAGTGACTCCAGAAAATTTTGCCCGACAATTTGAAGTGTGAAGCAATGCAATTGGCAGACAAAAACTGCTACCTGTAATAAAGATTGCTGAAATTGGGCAAAGACCGTGTGGCAGACAGTAGCAGCAGCAGCAACAGCTGTGCCCCTCTTTGTGCTGCTCACCGGAGCGGCAACCAGTGAATGTGACAGCAGCTGTTGCTATTTTCAAGCTGATCTGAATTAACCGAAAAGAAAACAGTCGATCAGTACAGTGAACCAGGACAATGGCGATTGGTTATACATGAACACTGATCTGTGTGCTGTGCTTCGCAATCGCTCTGTTCAACTGTACTGTTCCACTTGCACTTGCGCAACAGTGCACTGGGCACTGATGTAGTCCTGATTGCTCTGCTGATGCCGACAACAGGCTTTCTCAAGCTTTCTCAAGTGCTTCATCATGATGCTAGATAATGAGACAGGCGAACTTGAACATTGACTCCCTTTTGACTCTGATTAACTGGTCACTGATGTGATCCTCATTTACTTATTGCTCTCTCAAGAAAATAAGTAGCAGTTTGTTGTACAAAACTTCATTAGATTGAGACTTTGAAACATTGAAAAAAAGAAAGAGAAAAAAGAGAAAAGTGAAAACTTGCAACTTGAAAGAGAGAAAAGTCAATGAACAGCAAAGTCGGTGTGAGTGTAGTGACATTTAGCTTAAAGTATCATGCACAAATCTCAATAAAGCTGAATATTTAATTAACATTGAAATTAATTCACATTAAAATGAGATTTTAATGTCCAAACAGTACGTGTAGTTGCTGATCATGACTTTATTTTTTACCGTTTAAAGTTTTTTGTAATATTTTTTTTCCTGTTGTCAATGGTGAAAATTGCCCATTACTCGAACACTTAGCATTGCCATTTTTTCAAACTTTAATGTTTCAGTAACAGTTTTTGTAAAATCAATTGGGGCAAGGCAGTGTTTTAAAAACATTGGTCATTAAACAAAATTAGCAATTAATGAAAGGTGAATGAGTTGATAATCGCAGTGCCGTTCTAATGCCAGAAAATAACAAAGCTAAAAAACTGTTGATCACCTTTAAATGGTTTTCATTTTTTCATTAGCAGACAGTGGTTAAAATGCTTTCAAACATTCGGTAAATGGTTTTCATATTGCCCATATAATTGACTTGTTTATGTTTTTCTTCACTTTTGTTATTTATACAATTGTGTTTTCCATTGTGCCGCTGTGTCATTGCCCGGTATCAGGCAAATCACAATTCAACACTGTCGGCAATAAATTCTTTGATTACTCACAACAGCCCATCATCATCTACTGATGGCACAATGATCTCTCCGTTTGTATCCGTAATTCAACAATTTCCACGCCCGAGTTAAAAATGAACATCTAATCTTTTTTTGAACAAAGAAAAAAAGATTAATCTCATCTTTTAGCAAAGTGTTTGTGATAGTTTTTTAAAGGGAAAGGAAGTTAATGTTGTATAAATACAGTTTCATTTGGTAAATGGCTTTGCGCATCAATGCCTCACCATTGTGCTGAATGCAGTGCTTCAGTGCACTCAATGTCTTTTTTCAGATCGTTCATTTTCAGCTTGTCCTAAAGCAATTGTTATTTGATTAGAAACGCTAACCTTGAAAGTTCAATAGACGTCCTCTGGTTAAGAGACACTACCTTTTTGGTTGTTTGGAGACATTACTGACAGAAAACAACACTTTTCAATTGCCAAATTACTTGACTTGATAATTTGCATGACATAGAAGGTACAAACCCATTTATTATATTTTTAGATAAAAGATTGTGCCGAATTTATATCAAATATTTTTTTGCATTATAACAAAAATTTACTACGTTGCTAAAGAGTTTACCAAACTAGGATCATTAACCATCTAATACTCTCATAAAATATACTTTTCATTGTACTTATAATTGTCCGTATCCTATGATTTGAGAATGGTCCAATTAGTCGTATATCGCTGATTTTTGCCGGCAGCAAAGTTGAGTGCTAGTAGTTCAAACGGTGACTCAACGGTTGTGCAAGTGTCCCAGTGTCTCTGCCTGAAACATGTCAAAAGGCATAAATCACCAATTGGTATCATTTATTTGCAGGCAGCGGTGATTGGCACCTACAATTTGACGCCTCATTGACTGACAGCACCGTCGATTCTACTATCAACGGCAAAAAACCCATGAAGACTATCAAGTCAACAGCAGTTCAGCGAATTTGTTACCAAACCAGTTTGGGTGAAATGATTGACAAACAAATTCACTACTGACTGCTTTTTTGCGATATTATGTTGGTTCATTATTAATATTTTCTCATATGGGGAACTATTGAAATCAAGTGCTGCTATTGACTCATAATTTTGAGGGACAGTTGACATGACATTACTTCGTTTTTGCCTTAAAATGCTTGATTATAACAGTCAAAATTATTCACATTTTGTTACTTTTAGTCTAAAAGTCGTGTTTCATTGATTGAAATTATGTGCCATATTGTCAAACTGTAGATCGTTTAACAATGCCAAGATGCAGTAAAATTGTAATTACTAACCAGATAGTATCAAAAACATTAAAACATCCCAACATATGGCAAAGCAATAAACTGCGGGTTAGCGGCACTGTTTTTGAATTTACAATTTAGCAATATTTTGCTCACGCAAGTGTATGTGTGAATGTCCACTGCTGGCGACAATTTGGGCCATCGGTGTCTCATCAACAATGCCAGCAAAAATTAACCTCATTTGATGAGCAAAAGGAGCTAGCCTAATGACACTCAATTAAAATGGGCAGGTAGATTGAAAAAATGACAATTGAAAATGGCAAAAAGGTGAATGAAACTTGCAAATAACAGTTTGATATTGTTTAATTTTTATCGCTACAAAAACTATTTTTTTAATTTTCTGTTTACCTAAAATTTATAATTTTTTTTATTGTACGTACCGTTTAAGGTGAGGTCAACAGTAAAACAAAATGTAAAATAACATCACAAAATAAACACAATTTCAAAAATTCGATGCAAAATTTAATTTGTAAAACATCTAATCAACTGAGTTATCGGCAGTTATCTATCAAACACTGTTTTAACGCGGTGATAAGAAGGGTTGATAGAAAGCAGTATGTAGCAAAAGATGAAGAATTACTTGCCCAATGCGGTCTTTGGGAAAGTCGGAACAGACTGTTTGAAGCAATTTGCAAACGGATCAAAGTTCAGTGAGTCAACTCGTCAATTGAGCTGCCGCCGCCGCCGTCATCTTCTTCAATGGTAGTGAACAGCGGCATTAGTAATGAACTTGGGTCAACATGGCCAATCACCGGAGAAGAGACAGTGCACTAGAGTGAACAATGGATTGAAAGAGAGAGAAAAACGAACAGACTGCCAAAAAACTGTTAAGGGTCACAAGAAAAAAGGGGAGAAAAAAGGAGAAAGAGCAAGTGCGACAGAAGACAATCGAAAATTGACGTGACTGATTGACGTGTTCGCACTGTTCCACGCAGAGGATGCCTTCAATTAGTGCCTTGGAAAGTTCACTGATGGGACATTGGAGGATGTTGGCGACGGAAGAGGCGATGGTGTTTCCTCTCTAATCCACTGACTGCAAACACTACTGGCGCAGCAGGGAAAAAAGTAGAGAAAGTAAATCGCTGCGGCAATTCACAACTGACCAATTGTAGTCGCACTTGTACGCCTCCAACTGAGCGGTGAATGCCACCAAGCGGTACTCTAAGTGATTGGAGTGCCTTAGCGGTCAAAGCAATCGTTTTGCAGTTTTTCTTCAAAAAGTGATGATTAGTGGTGGTGGTGGTCTCTCTGTGTGAAGTCCGCACTGCGCTGATTGGACAATCAGACAGTGAAAGTAGGAGAAGAAAGTAAGAGCACGCGACATCGAAGGCATCATCTGCAAGTGCAGCGCAAGTACTTTTTCATTGGCACATGTTGACATCAGCACCAGCAGCAATGCCAACGTTCACGACGAACGAGCTGAAGTTCACTGCGCTCGGAGCAACAGGCAACAGCAGCAGCGACAGCTACGGCGGTCTCACTGGAGCTCCTTCAGATCTTCGAGGCACTAGTTGTTGTTGTTGTTGTTGTGGTCGTCGTCGTTTGTTGACCACCACCGCCATCACCATCACCACCTTGGCCGTCTAGCGCTGGCTCACTTTTTTACCATTTGCCTCCTCTTGTCTGCTGTCTCTGCCTCTGTCTCTGTACTTTTTGCCTGCTTGTGTGTGTGTGTGGTGCCAAGGTGGACAGTGGCAGTGATCAAATAATCACACGTTTCAATCTTCTATTGGCAGTGGCACTAATTCTGTTCTCCTGCTCGCTGATCATAGTCGAAGAGAAAGAAAAAGAGGCAAAGGGCAACGATCCACCTGTATGCGCTGACTCATTCAGTAAAAGAGAGAGCCACACACAGAGAAATGCTGAAACCTCTTCAGTGACCACTACTGAGCATCCGCTGCACAGACACAGTGATGCCTGCCATTCCCTACAGTCGTCTGCATTGCACACACACAGACATATGCACCTGCACTATTAGCCTACCTCTGCCCTTTTCTCGCCTTTGTCCGCCAGTGCCACTTTGCAATTTTCAGCTTCAGCAGCAGCAGTCTTTAGCGGCAACTTGTTCAGACGCCATTGCTTTGCTTTGCTGCGTCGGTGTGCAGACTATGCGCTCCAAGTTTGTACGGCCATTTCTCTTCCTTCCTTCCTGTTCTCCGGCGATCATGCCATTTTCTGTTCTCTCACTCTTCTTCAAAGAGCTTTTCTTTCTCTCAGTCTTTTCCTCTGCGTCTCTCCACATTTTTCTATCTCAATCTCAGTCATCACACACTATCAGCATCTCATCGTCCCTTGAGAACGGACTAGCAGGCACAGCGCCCCGGCAATTGCTCCTTATTTGCTGCCCCGACTTTCTCTTTCACTTCAAGCCAGTCAGTTGTGGCCACCACGTACAAAGACTGCCTGCCCGCTTTCACTTTTCTTTTTCTCGTTGGTACCATTTTTTGCAGTGATTATCAAGTGGAATCAAAGAAACGCAATGAGGCTCACTCTTAGTGCGAACAACGATAGAGCTCAAACAATGTTAATTAGTGTGGCTGTGTATGTTTGACTCACTCTGTCCCTCACTTACTTACTTGCACGTTTGTTCCAAACAGTACGATGTCTACATCGATTACTACTGCCTCTCAACTGCTTCAGGCTGATAAAGAAGAAAGGAAAAGAAAAGAAAGACAAACTGACTGAAATCCAAGGCAAATAAGTAATGAAAAGAGTGCAACGACACTCGTTCCAGGCTGCTGAATGTGAATTAGTGCTACTGCTGCTGCTGCTGCTGTTTCTGCTGATGATGAGGAGCAGAGCAGAGCTCAACAGGTAGTCTGTTTGGCGATGACAAAAGAGAAGGAGTCAATTGGAAAGTGTCTCAGTGCAGCGGCAATTGACTGGACAAATATAGCAGCTCAGCACTTGGTGTCTTCACTCTACCACAAAGATCATAGACATTTAGACCGGTTTCTGGTGCTCTTGTTGCTGCTGCTGCCTCTTCAGTCGTTTTGACAATCCCGCTCAAACAATCTCAATCTCACCTTCCCCCTCAATCCCGCCCAAGAACATTATTCGAGTAGAGCGCAGCAGCCTGTGCCTGCCTGATACAATTTACACCATCAGCAAAGGGAAAGCGACGGCGACGATTGTCTTTGCTTTAATTGTGTGGTAATGACTGAAGATTGAGAAAACTTTGATAGACAAAAACAAAGACATGTCCGGCAAACTTTGAGGTTGTTTCACGCAGCAGAAAAAGCTAATGGAAGACCTCTGATGAACTTTAAAGTCAGCGTAAAACGCTGGCTTTTTGTTTGCCTTTGTTTCATCTCACGGTCCTCACTTCTCTCATTGTACTGTCTCTGAACACATAGTCTGCTGCTGGCCAGACGTGTCTACACACGCAACTTTCTCTCTACTCACTGGAAACACTAACAAGGACTCAAAGTCAGGCCATTTTCTGCAAAAAGGAAAAGGAAAGTGTATCAAGGTATTGAAAGGGAAAAGGAGATGCTGTGAATGACTTCAGTCGGAAGGAAGGAAGAGAAACCGGTCCGGCATGTACTGCCGCCGCTGCTGCTGTTTCTCCTTCTGCCAATTAGCAGGCAGGCAGTGCCTCGGTAATCACACCATTCGGCGACTCGTGCGTGGGATGGTTTCAGTATGGCTGCCAGGCCATCTCTTGGCTATCCTTTCAGTTAGTAACTATTGATCATGTCAAACTGCAGCATCAATGTCGAGAAAAAAGTAAAGAGAAAGAGAGTGTCAGTTAGCCGTCTCTAGGTCAGCGTGTCATTGCCTTGTAATTGACACATTTTAGCATTTTTTTGGATTGAGATTATCAAGGCAAATAAAATTGAGAGTTTAGTAAAAGTACTTTTAGCTTTTAACAGTTAAACTATCGATAAAGTTTTGAATCATCAGCATTGGTTCTTGCCATTTTATGACTTTGGTGAAAGGCTCAAAATGCTCAGATGATTAATAGTGTTTTTCTAAAGGAATTGAAACAATGAAAAGATAAATATTTACTGTGAGCAATGCGTTTGTCTACTCAATAATATTATTTCAACAACAACCTTTTATATTTTGAAGTCATCAAAGGAAACTTTGCAACTTGTACAAGCTTTTTTGAAACAATTTTTGCAAAAAAGTCGTAAGCACAAAGCCGCCATCTCGTGAACCAGATTTGCAATTTATTCAAAAATAAATCATTTATGTACATATTTTTTCAAACCTCCACTCTCGTTTCTTGACAAAATCGCTTGTATGAAAATGTCTAAATATAACCTGATTTGTTAAAACCTACAAAAATCATAACGATTACTGAATGACAATGATTAAAAATATTTGCTTATTAAAAGTTTACACTGCAGTAAAATAGCACTGTGACATTTAGGCCACTGGCAAATCAATTTGGCAGTCTTATTAGTCACATTCAACGCTCATATGGATCATTCTAACATTTTACTTGTTGCTTAAGTTAGAAACAAAGTGTATATTTAAAAAAACTTTTTTGCTGTTTTTTGTTATAATTAAAAAGCAATTGACAACTTAAATTAAACAATTTTTTAAAATATGATAAATGTGTTAACTGCTAATCTTTTTAATTAGTTTATTCTAAATATACCTTAACGTTGCTAATTAAAAGTTAATTTTTTTGGTGTTTCAAACTATCAATGTTGCATAATTGTTTTTTGTGAGTCAAATAAATATAGAAAGTAGATAATAAGCAAAATAATAGATAACTGTGTTCGAATTTTAATTAACTAATTGACTTGGCAGTAAAATTGACTTTTGCAATCAACTTAGAGTTCAAGTTGTCACTTTAGTTGTCGCCAATTACTCGCCTCACTGACTACAGTGCTATACAAGTTTGCTATTGCTGCTGAACTTGCCCTAAACAAAAACATTCGATTAGCGCGGGATATATTTACTATATTTATATAATATTGAAAAGTTTCCACCTCATAATGGTCATTGCACTCTGTTGTCTGCTGCTGATGCTTGAGTACTTGCAAGAAGTATTGCGTAATGCCATAAGCTAAGAAAAAGAAGTCAATCAAGGCAGTAGCTGTTGTTGACTCGGTGATGTGCAATACACTGCCCCTATCGATGTGCATCAGTTTTTTAGTATGCTGAAGTGTTCACTGAGAGCACGTGGGCAACTCCATTTGAGACGAACTTTGCGGAAGACATCTGCAGAGGGCAGAGGGGAAGATGCCGCAGACTAGATCAACAACCAGATTAGTGGACATAAGCAAAATTTTGCATCTCATTAATTCCATGAGTCATAAAGTTGTCATACAGATGGCAAACTTTAACAGTGCTGCAAAAAGTGCAATGCAAATTCAGGTCATTTTGCAAGGCAGTACTGGCTACAAATCATTTTTATTTACTTCATCCTTTAGAAAAAGTGGTGCGTTGAACAGTACTGCCAGGTGATAATAATTCATGTAATCGGATTATAATCCAAGTTAGTACAAAAATCAATTGTCTAAGACAAGCACTTTGACCACTACAACAGTTTTTCAGTTTTTCTCAGTGTTTGTTGCGCCAACGTCAGCCACATAAAGCCGAGGTAATTTGGCAAATATTTAGCGTCTAGCGAACAAGTGGCGGGAGCGACGGCGCTTCCTCTATTTGTCATTTCACTTTTCCCGGCTCTCAGCATTGATGAAAACAGTCGCCGGTGTGAAAAAAGAAAAAATTTTCTGTCTGCTTGTTTGTCTGAAGTTGTCAGTGATCCGATTACTCTATTCATCAGCTATTTCCATCGACATCATCCTCTGCCTGGTGTGAGCTTACAAATAGGCAGATGGAATAGAGCAAAAGAAAGGGGGAAGGAGGGGATCTGAGTTGTAATTATTAAGATTACTATCAACAACTTGGTCACACTGTGTGAATGACACTGGGCAAATAAAGCACAAGAGTGCCTGCTGTTGCGTCAGGGAAGACAGGACAGCCTGTCTGTCTGGCAGCAGGCGGCTTTTGTTCTTCTTTTTCTTCAGCCAAATGCCGACTGCTGCCGTTATCTGGTACAGCGGTGCTGATGGTCTGCACTCTTTCCTTTTCACTCTGCCCAGCAGCACAAGTACGACCACTAGAGCAACCACTTTCGCCTGTTGCTCCACTCGACTGTGTCCCCAGTCCCCTGACTTAATTCGTACTGTCCGATAAAGCGCAACGACACAACGAGTTTGCATCGCCCGCCGCTTTTGCAAGTCCGCTTACCCGGCAAAAGTGGCGCACGTTCAATGATGAACAGAGTCAACGTGTGTAAAGCCGCTGCTTTGCTGTACTGACTGGGCTTTTGGGCGCAACATGCTAAACGCGGACTTTGCATGTCTTTCTCTTTGCATATGTTCTCCTGTTTGCCGCTTGTTCTCACAGCAAAACTCTTTTGCTCTCAGCAAGCACACTCTTTCACTTTTAAGTGCAGCAGAGAAGGTATAAAAACAATACCACACTGCCAGCTCTCGGTTGGCATAGCTCTGGTCAGCAGTCTCTTCTTCGTTTTCCGCCATTTTCTCAACAAAGCTTACCGAGTTTCAAAGTTGAAACCATTTTTGAGTGCATCGTTTTCCTTCAACTATCTGTCTTTTGCTTGGCACATCTACTCCGTTTCCTGCTGAAGTCTCTCACTTTATCTAGTGCGCTGACACAAAACTGATCTCAGCTTTGCTTTTTTGATAAAATCACGCCATTTATAGAGGGCGTGCTTGTGATTCTGTGAGCACCAGAAAAATCTTCAGCTTTTTTAAAAGATGGACCGCCTGCAGTTCAACTTCATCAAAGTCATGCTGGTCATGACTTTGGGCATGTCTATGGTGTGCGCACAGCAGCAAGTGAACCAATCACAGAATCAAATCGAGCAGACACAGTCGTCGCCGAGATGCCGACCAGACCAGGTCTTAACAGAGGGCAAATGTGTAAGTAGTTTCACTTGTTTGTCACTTGTTCTTATTTGAAAGCACTCACTTTATTCATTTCACCACAGGTTCAACTGCGCAAATCAGTGTCTGATATGGTGCGAGAGATTCTGGAAAACTCCGATGGATCGAGCACCTTTCTGCACTACCAGGCCAGTGTGGACGCCACCAGCGGCGCGCCCACCATTGCAGCGCCCGAAAATGTGCCCGTCTCTGACCTGTTCATTCAAAACCTGGCCGTCATTAGCGAGGCCAACATGAGCAGTTGTCTGTCACTGGCCACCTGTAAGGAGCACTGCCTGGCATGGCCTGACCGCAATGCCGAGCAGAAGAAGCACGAGCAGGCAGTGCTGGAAAAGTTCATCCCCCCTCCCGGACTGACCATGGAGCCATCTCCGATGAGCGGCAAGAGCAAGGACGACATTGTCAGTGAGGACGATGACGGCAGTGGGCCTGACTTTGTGCGCACCATCATGCTCGCCTCCAGGAAGGGCATTGATCTGGCAAAGAACGCCTCCTCATCCTCTTCCTCCTCCTCTTCAAACTGGACCAGCATTTGCGGTCAGTGTGACGTCGAGTACAGCGGTTGTGGGTCGATGCAGTACGACTACACGACACGCATCAATGCAATCTACCGCCAGTTGGTGGAGAAGAACGCCACACTGTACGAGAAGGCGCCGGAAACGAATCGAAACTTAAATCCCGAGGTGCTCTACTACCACTACTCGATGCGCTTCCTTGATCTGGCCAACTTGACTAGTTGCTATGCTCAGGGTCAGTCCAAATTGGTTTAAAACTTTTCACTTGCTAAACCTTTTTTTCTGTTTTTTAACCAGTGAGCTGCGAGAACAGCTGCTCTATCTACAAGTCGACCATTGCCGACGAGTCGGTGGAGCTGGTCGGTCCGCCGCCAAATGTGTCGCCCTTTCTGCGCGGTGACACGAACAAGCCGAAGGCAATTGACACCATTCACCACGGGGCGCTCATTGGCTACAAACTGGCCACCGGATCGGGCGACTGTGATATGTGCTCCCGCCACTACAAAGACTGCACCGTTGATCGATATGAAATTGCGCGCGCCAGTTCAAACATCTTTGGTTAGCTCTGGTGAGCTCAATTTAAATAAAAGACTCCGCTGTACTTTACAAACTGTCAGTACTGACACTGAACAACGGCGATAGAAACAATGTAGCTGCTGAGAGAGAGAGAGAGAGAGAGAGAGAGAGAGAGAGAGAGAGAGAGAGAGAGAGCACCTCCAAGTTTCGAATAGAGAGCGTTTTAGAGAGTTAGATAGCTTTGTAATCATATCATATCAACTTGCACGGCAAATTCCCATACACCGACTAATCTCACTATCTCACTGCTTGTCACTTTTTTTGTTGTATAAATCAATGATGCATTTTTTATTGATTAGAAAAAGAATACTACAGTACACAAAAACAAGATAGATGTATATTCGAAAAACTGTTGAAAAAATGTGTTAGAAAAATAATAAATAAGTAATTCAATTGAAGGTAAAGTAGTGTTGTTAACGATGTTCTTTGGCGCAAATGGAAAGTAGGAAGGTCTTGGCTTTGAGGTGGTAAGGCGGAGACAGAGGTAGTTTAAGGAGCAGTGATAAAGAGGAGTGAAAAGAGGCAAAATGGGTGAACATGAATAAGTATTTTAAGGATAAAGAAAAAGACAAGAAAATGAAAAAACGAAAATGACATGGACATGGCGGAATCAAAAAGGGGAATAGGTGTGATTTGAGGATGAATGGTTTAGATTCTTATGAGTATATGATGATATAGACCAAAAGTAGGCGATTGATTGAGGTTCCTGCTAAGACTCTGCCTGACTGGGCGTCGTCGGATTGCGGTCCTTCACCTTCGTGTCAGGGTTGTTGCGCAGCTCCTCCACCAGTTCCGGCGTCACCTCATCCTTGCGGAAGAGGAGGCTGCAGTTGAAGTCTTTGCAGGCAAAGACCCGTTTTTTGAAGATGTTCGTGTTCAGTGAGGACTCGCGCACCGACAGTGGAGCACTGGTCACTGGGTGGAGAATGCAGCTGAAGACGAGCACCACCAAGAGGAGGCATGAAAACAGTAGGAGACGCATGGTGCCGGTCGTTGTCGGTCTGCTGGTGCCGTTTCTGTCCGCCGAAGTGCCGGTGTGTTTGCTTTTTGTGATTGAGGTAGTCGTAGTTAAAGTGGTAGTGGTAGTGGAAGTGCTGATCGAGTTGAGGGTCAGACAGCTGTGGGTCGGCATATCGAAGTGTGTGATGCTGACTGACTGACTGACGCTCACGCCACAGACGACGAGTGGACAAGTGGAACAGGTCAGTGAGCGGACACTGATTTAGGGGTGAAAGAGTGAACGGCAAGGTGCGGAAAGTAGAGTGACGACAAGGGCAAATCAAGTGCAAAGAAAGAGTGAGTGAGAGAGACAAGAGTAATGAGCGGGAGAGTGAGAAGTGAGACGAGGAGAGAAAAATGGCGCCTTTTGTGGATGGAAAGTAGTCAATGGGCACTGTTCGGGTTGATGAGCTCTGATGAAGCTTTATCGATCGAGGCGCGAAAAAAGAGCAAAAAGGCGTTGCGTTGCTGGATGGCATCGGTGACAGAATGGCGCCATGACTGCGTGGTGTTGGTTTGGCGATCACAGGAGTGACAGATGCAGAGAGAGAGCAGAGGCAGTGCAGGAGAGGAGTGGAAGATCGAAGACGGATGCAGCAGAAACAAGAGAGATGTGAGAGAGGCCAATGCAGCATTGTGACGGGCGTCACTCACTGCAGAAAAAAAAAAGAGAGCATAGTGAGAGGCAATTGCAGCAAAATCACTGGCAATCAATGGCTTCTGTGCAGACAAACAGAAAGGAAGAAGTAAAGAGAGGTCGAGGCGAAGAAATAAAGCAGAAGAAGTACAAATGGAGGGCCAAGTGCACGACGTGTGAAAGGAGGTGTCAATTCACTGAAGCAGCAAAAAACGTAAAATTGATGTGCACGGATACACTGTGTGAGAGAGGTTCGAGATTCACTGTGACAGAACTAAAGCACTTGATTGTGCATATGGGGATAGGCGCTTCTCAATGTTGTTGCGTTTCTCACAATCGAGAAGGAAATAGTATCACAGATAGTATCCTTGTATTTGGATCGTAGAAAGGCAGACAATCAAATTGTTGTTTTGAGGTAGACAAACAGCAGAAACGCACAGTACACGATCAGTCGGGTTAATCGGAGAAAGGAGAAACATCGGTTTTGTTGTGGTTAAGCAGAGACTAGCATAAGCAAATTAACAGATCAGTTGGGGGTGTGCTTGCTGAACAAACTGTTGCCACTTGTTGAGTAGAAGTTAGTGCAGGTGTTGTTGTTGTTGTTGGGACAAGCAGAGCAATTTATATAAGCCAGTTAAAATTTGAAAGTGTTGCCGGTGTGTAGTACAAACTGAGGGAGAGAGGGAGAGGACTGCTGCTGCTGGTGTAACAGTAACTGAGAGAGCAGTCTTCTTGTTTGGCGTACCGGAGACCGACTGACGGGAGGATTCAGTGAATCTTCTTGCCGTTCTCCTCTGATGCGTTCGGGTGGTAGAAGCCGTAATTACCGTGGGTTGCAACATCACCAGTACGAGCCTTGCGCTTGCGAATCATCTCCGGCGAAACTCGTTTCAAGTCATAGGCCTGTCCAATGGCAGCCATCGCGTTTATGAAGATGGTGGACAGATTGAAGCGCCAGCCCAGCTCCGAAGCGGCGTAATCCCAGGGGAAGACGTGGTGGTAGTTGTGGAACCTGTAGCAGCAGACGACGATGGTTAGTTAGTTAGTTTCACACGCCTGACGCATCACACTACTCAAGGAGTGAACAGCAATCTACTGGTACTTACCCCTCGCCAATGGCGCCAATAATGGTGAAGGAGTTTTCCGCCGGAGAGATCTCCTTATCGTATCTGTTCCGAAAGGAGGAGAGGGAGAGAAAAATGTAATTGCCACATTAGTATTGATCAAATGAATGTAATGATATGTGACGTGTGCAGTGTAAGTGTGCGGCTTGTGGAGTTGTTTGTTTGTCAGCACTTCTCTTCTCGCTGATTGCAGCCTGAACGCAAGCCCCAACAGAGCGTGAAGCACATGACATTTAGTTCATTGATTGAGTGTGTATGTATTTCATTCAATATAAGCGATTGCTCCTATCGACTAGCTCTGCTGACAACTTCTTATCAGCACTGCCACCCACCTGTGCGCACCCCCCAGAAAAATGTCAGTACACGTCCCACTGCTGCTGACTGACTTCACATCGTTTCCCTCTCGGCATTGGCACACAGGCACAATCTGCCCACTAAATCGCTGTGAGAATTGCCCCATGATATGAAGAGGGAAAGGTCGATAAATAAACAAACAACAAACATGGAAATCCTGAGTCTGCGAACAACAAAGCCATGCAAAGAGTGTCACATCACTTGGCACTTTACCACCACTTGGCAAATGGTTTACCCAAACTGCCCGTGCACTTGTTTGAAAACCGTGCCAAAGCAAGCGGTGGAAGAAGGAAGAGCAACTTAATCAGCAAGAGAAAAAGTGACACCAAGTGATAACACCACGTTAAAAGTTTGCCTGTAAAACAAACGAAGTGGAATGTGCCGCAAAACAGGGATGCACTGGAAGCCCTGAATGCACTAAAAAGGAAGTTTTTTGGCAGTGGGATTTTAAATTTATTGGTCACTCGTAAAACCGAACTCGAGCTATCCAGTTTGTGACCAGTAGCTACTACAAAATGGCAATAAAACTCTAACTAGACTATACTAGACGACTAGGGCCCCTCACGAGGGGAAAGCGAGTTATTCCAGGCATGCTACTGGTAAGAAGTAGAGTACCTCTGAGTAGATAGGCGCCATGATGTCTACGTGACACCGGGCAAAAGTGTCGCATTCTAACCTAAATATTGCCAAAGCTCGAAACTCCTATGCATAATTCAAGTGCATGACATAGTTCAGTGCAGGCGAAAGAGGCTTCCCTGTGTAGCAGTACAAGTTCTCTCAGCCTGACTGGCACTTGATGCGCGTGCCAAAAACAAACTGCCATACTGTATGTGTGTGTGTGTGTGTGTGTGTGTTAGTATCATCAAATCACTGCAAGTCTAGCCTCAGTTTCTCAGAATTGATTACGATTAATCTTGCTAATAGCTAGTGTCAGCAGTTGTGGTGATAAAGACAGACGGACTGACAGACAGAGCGATTTCATTGATGATCAGCAAGAAAGTGATATCTGAAGAGGCACGCCAGGCTAGCCGCCACCTCCGCCGCTGATTCATAATAAGTAAAGTAATGCCGGTGGCATTGAGAATTCCTCACTGTAGCTGCTAATTACGAGCCGACTTGAAAATGCCAATGAATGAGTGAGTGAGCACTGACTGAATGAACTGTTCCGCCGCAAGGTGTTTGCAACTTTTGACTGCATCAAAGTGGTTGTTTGTGTACTGTTAGAAGTGTGTTGAAACTTACGGGTGTCGTCCCCAGAAGTGAGCGGCCGAGTTCACCAGCCAAGTCATGTTCAGCGTGAATGCATAGCGAAAGAGGGCACAGATGTAGAAAGCATTGTAGAGCGATTCGTTCCACAGCAAGTGCGGCACAAGGGTGGGAATCACAAAGCAGCAGAGCAGCACCAAGGGCAAGTAGTACCTGGAGGAGATAAACAGTGTGTTCATTAGAAGATGGTCATGAGAAAAGCGTTGGAAAAACAACAACAAGGAGGCATTGAGGAGGAGGGAAAGGGGAAGGGAAGGGGAAGTGATTGCTACTGGCTGCTTATGGCTGCTGTCATTGGTGACCATCTAAGCATTTATCGAGCAATAAATAGCGTATTACCACTGTGAGTGTGCCTGCACTGCATTATTACTTTGCCACTATTCCTTCGCAGCTAACTCGAGCTCTTGCTCAATCCTTCAGGTGGTTGGAGTCATGTGAGTCATGAGAGGGATCAAACGCTTCGGAAGTAATCGCATCGCATTGATTCAACAGAAAACAACTAGCAAGTTCATCGCTCGAGCAATGACATAAGACAACAACACTGCCTACGACCACTGACTGTATTCACCGCCAATTAAAGTTGTGCCCTAGAGCGGTTGCAACTTTTCATCACATGAACAACTAAAAGTTGCAGCGATGGAAGATTGCAGGCAAAGAAAAAGTTGCAGCACTGCAAAAAAGACTGATAAATGAAATCTTACAATCGCGCAATTGATAGTGTGAATCTCACTAGCGTAAAGCGTGACTAACTGGTGATAGAAGTAACTGCTAAACGGATGATTTGAAGGTAGATGTGCGGGGGATTATAAAGAAAGACTGTCCTCTAAACTACCATGCAGCATCAATAGAGGGCCCAGTTGTGGTTTATCGAGCGAAATATTGAGCGAAAAACTTACTTCTTCTGGAATCGCACAACGGGATCTTGCATGATATCGTCCAGGCTAATTTGACGGCCCTTCTTGATGACCTCGGGATGCTTGCGAACCAGCAGCCAGCCAACGTGGGCAAAGAAGAATCCGCGGTTGGCGTTGTGGGGATCAGCATCAGTCTCTGAATACTTGTGGTGAACTCGATGATCGCGAGACCATTCGTAAATGTGATTCTGTAACGGAAAGAATTTAAAAGTTAGCAATGGAAAAATCAGTTGAGCAATGAAAAGCTAGAAACAAAACTGTACCTGGAAAGCCATGGTCTGGATGAAGGCCAGGAAGATGCGAAGCGGCAGACGGGCCTTGTAGGCGCGGTGAGCCCAGAGACGATGACAGCCAGCCGTAATTCCCAGGCCGCTCATCTGGTAGAAGATGAAAGCTGAAAATGGCAATTGAGGATTAGTTTTTAAAAAATATAGTCAAAGTCACTCATCGAAACTTACCAGCCACTGAAGTCTGCCACTTGGCGGAGACGAAGCACAAGTAAAGGCCATACAGGGCGCTGAGGTGCAGAGCGGCCATGATGATGACATTGCGCCAGACAATCTGCAGCTTGTACTCCTCCTTCTCCTCACCGGGCTTCAGCTTGGTGTCGAGCACCGCGATCGGCTCCAGATCGGGCACATCGTCAAAGATTTCATCGTTGTTCTTGATGAAGGGCGGCATGGTGTCGTGCGCTCAAAGTTGGGGTCACTAGGCGGTGAGAATCCCAAATCTGAAAGAAGATAAGGAAAATTAAAGTTAGTAATTGTGACTAGAAAAATCAGTTAATTAAGAAGTTTTAAATAAGTTAATGACAATGGAAAGCACTTTCATTTGCTAAGCAACCGTAAAATAGCGTAATTTATTTGTCAACACTATTATGCAATGCTTTCAATGGCGTAACCAATGCAAATTTCAAAAGTACTAACGCATTTTCATCTTGCGTGAATTAAGAAAAAAAGTCAAGACAAATTTTAAAACAAACAAATTCAGGGGCGTATAAAAGCACTTGACTAACCTAAAAATAGCTGCACGTCAATAGTTTATTAGAAATTGAAGCTAACAATTGGCAAAAAGCAATAAAACTGCCTAAGCAGACGTCAGACTGTGACTGAAAGTGTCCGGTGTGAACAGCATTTCAGCCTTTCTTCAGTGCTGCTTGCACTGACTGCCGTAGGAAACCTACGAAAACTGTGAGAAAACCTCTAAACTACTGCGCTCAGGACCGCTCCGACAACATTGTCAAATAGTAAAAAGATATGAAAAACAAACAAGTGACTCGACTGCAAAGTAAGTGCTAGCAAAAACAATGAAAAGGCAAACAATCTTTACCAAAAGGGAAGAAGCGGAGAGTGGTCGAGAATCGAATTGAAAACCAGAAGAAAACCCAAAAGTGGTTGTTGGTGAAAACAAGTAGGTGAGCTAAATCACAGTGGAAGACAAAGATTGAAGTGTGACCAGTGGCATAAAACCTGGACGAGCTTATATATGATGAGCAAAAAGGCAGACGACAAAAAAACTGGAGCTGTGGCTGCACGAACTCGCCTTTCTGATGATGATGATGATGCGGCTGGTGTCTTATCGGTGATCGGTATTAATAGACTCACACACTACCAGCGTGTACACAAGTGGAGAGCTAAGTGGGAACAATCAGTGAGAGTTGATAGGCATGAGGTCTGGTGAAACCAGTAACGCTTGGACTGATGGGTCGATGCGGTCTTTTGCTCCACTGTATTCAAACACAGAAGGTAGGTAGCCCTCCTCTTCAGCGCATTTCAAGCTGTATATGCTGATAGATGTTTGGTTGCAGGGGCGTACCACAACACAACACTATGGGTGGACGACTACGTGATGCAACGATGCAAACACATGCAAAATCATCCGCTCAGATGATGATGACTAGTAGCTCCAGTTACTCCATTGGCACAGCTCTAAATAATCTAGAGAGTCAAAGTGGCCGGCGTCTCCCCCTTTCCACTACCACTGTCTCCGACTGGCTTCATTTACAAGAGAAAACAACAATAATACTTCCAGTGTCACACTGAAAAAAGGAAAACACAGGTTTCCCCTCTACCTGCAGACGAAACAATAAGTCGCCTACTACTACAGCACCACCACAAGACAGGAATTTGTGGCGGATGTGTGCGAGGAAAATGGGCGCAAACACCGAGTGCACAATAGTAGAGGGGCAGGCGAGTGTCATTTCCTTCCATTGCTCAACGAGTTCAGCTGCCGAACGGCAGACCGAGACGACAGTGAAAACAGTGGTGCCGCAGCAGCATGTTCAGTGCACATTGTGCACACACTGTCGTCCTCAGTTGCTGGTTCTCCTGCCAACAACACAGCACTGCTGAGTGCACCACCTTGCAATGGACCAAGACGGCTGATAGGCTGTACGAACATTACTATCAACAACAGTCTGGGTAGTGTTTGGCTGAACATCGGCGAGAGTGATACAAGTGCACCTCCAAGAGGCCGAGCTACATTTGGATCTGGCGACCGCCACTTGTACTTGCACAGAGAGAAGAGTGACTCGGTTTGGGCGCATCCTGAGGACGTGGTGACTCTTTGCCCGTTGCCGTTGTTTGCAAACAGCCACTTGTACCAGAGATTATGATGACAACCATTGATGCAAAATAGTACACAAATACTAACAAATATTGTTAATTGTGTGAGTGTCACTAAACGACAAAGTGTAAACACAAAATTAATGTGTCTTCAGCGGTAGCAGTTAGGTAGTTAGTTATTTAGTTTGAAAACATAAAAAAGAGTTCTGTTAACTAAAACTGGGCTTTTAGTAGTGAAAAAGTGGATACTGAAAATCAGTGAGCCATGCGGATAGGCGGCTTCCTTGAGGCAGATTGGTGCGTGAAATCGACAAAACACGAAAAAACTAGCAAAAGGATAATAAGCGGATATATAAATAACAAGGCAGCTTTCACTATCCGATTGAACAAACACAGTCAAGGTCATTGTCATGTGGAAACTAGATTAATTTGTAGTAGCATGAATATTTCACTTCACAAGAAAAATACTGATCACGTCATTTTAAAAAAGTAATTAAAAGTTTAAAAATGATACATACTAGGTCAGAATGCTGAGGATGACGAGAATGACAATGAGGTTAGTGTAACATTGAATTTTTAAAAACAAGCAGGTAAGGTATAGTCTACGGGGGCACTGTTGAGTGGTGGTTCTGCCACAATACAGTTACACCTACCGTATCTCTGTACAGTCTTTGGACTACAGTAACAAGGACAACGAGAGGGGCAGTGGTGATAAGGCGAGGGCGGCATGCGCTGGCAATGTGGCCAACTCAACTGTATTTTACCAGTTAAATGATGATAAATTGGCACCGGTTTCTCTCTCCTCTTTACATCATCTGATAGATTAGGGCAAAAGTAGCCGGCTGGTGGGGTACACATCGAAAGATACAACACGGGCATTAGGGTCGCATATTCCTAACGAACGAAACTGCACAAGGGATGCTGACTAAGGAAAATGGGTTCATTTAGCAACTGGTCACTTGACTGGTTCACACAAGACTTTCTGGTTCATGCAGCAATACATTCAATGTGTGTGACTCAACATCCACCGATTAACAATGATTAATAAAACAAATACAAGTCCAACCGTAGTTGCTGTAAGAACAGCTTAAAAAATATAATCGATGAAAAAATACATTAGGTACATTCTTTTTTATTAAGGAAGTTTCATTGCAATAAAAAGTTGCCGTCTAAAGGCAGTGTCTACCAGACTTGGTGTACTAGCACAGGCTGCAACAACTTACTAAATGGCATGACTGATAAGACCATCGATACACACTCTTTTTGCTGCTTAAAGCAGCTAATGATAATAACCGAAATGACTACAATGAGCACGAGCTGGTTGCGTGCAGTTTGGAGTTGGATGCCAAGTGATGCCAACTAGCGTCATCAAGCGACATCAAACGAAAAAAATTATTTAACAATAAGTCATTCACCAAAAACATAAAAAAATAAAATACCGGCCTAGTCAAAAGACTGTCACTACACGTGTTTGGAATCATAGTTTTGGCATCTATTATCTAAACAGTGTTATGATAATTAACGAAACAACAAAATAAATGAATAAAAATGCATAATTATCAGGTATTGCTGCTATCACATGTCACTTGAAAAGCTAATTGAAAAGCTAATAATACATTTAAGCAATTGTGTCATTGCTAGGAAAACTACCTAAAACAATAATTTGTAGAGTAAAAACTGTGCAAATAAGAGTGTCAGTTAGTTGTTGACATACGTTTTGAAAAGGTGAAGTTTGAGTTGATATTCACCAAAAAAAATTCTGTTGTTTTGATCAAGAATTGACATTGAACTTGAAAAAACTGTGTTTGTACTGACAGTTACTGACAGTTAACACACAAAGATGATCAAAATTGAGTCAAAATGAAGAAAATCTCGACACCTTGATAAAGAACGTTATTCAACAACATACCTTTTACGTTTCTTTTATAGAGAATAGAGAGGATGATGATCAAGAGACCGGCGCCAGTGAGGTGGCAACGACGACCGGCGAAACGAGCTGACGCCTGTACGGTAATTTACCAATCTAGACGAGGAGAGAAAGGCGGAAGAGTGAAACTAGTATCAAAATTAGATAGCAAAAAGCACTGGTTACCGGTTGTTTTGGAACCGTTTCAGGAGCAATGCTGCGGAGAAATAACACTGAAATTGCTTTGTTTTTTTTGTTCTGGAATTATTGGCAGGCGACGACCTTTGCGCATGGGTAGGAAAAATAGCGGCAAAATTCAAAACGATCGATTTCGTCATTTCACACACTGGTTCATTTTCACGTGCACAATTTTTCCGATAAACGTATGTTTTTGTAGGTTATTTTTTTCACCTCAAAATTGGCAAACAGGTAAATTTATAAAATGCGCAAACACCTTTAAAACCCAATCTATCATTTTGTTTTGATCAGAATCACCTTTTATGGAAAAACTTTGAGTTTGATAACTCGCTTATTTCAACTATAACGTAAATCATTTCTAAGGTACATTTTTTTGCCTTTATATTTACTTATATTTGTTTGCAATTTGGTTGTTTCATTGATTAGAAAAACAAAAAGAAAAACGCTGGTCATCTTCCTGTTCAAAAGTTTTCAGAACATGTCTTTTTGTTCCCAGTTCAGTGAACTCATAACATTTGACCAGCGATTCGTTCTTCTTAGGCGCATCTGTCACTGTTTTTTATGTGACACATTTCATTTCTTTTTAAACTTGAAAAAACCAGTCACTGCAAACAACTGGTTCAAGTCATTTACGCCCATAGACACACAGACACAAACACAAATCGCCTTCACAAAGTCATATTGTCTGTGGCCTCACCTTAGGAAGCAATAAAACTTGACAAAAGTGTCACTGAGTGCACAGTTTGCAGGTAGACATGCTGTGTTTGCACACCAGTTATTCAGTTTGCACTCATCACTGCTGTCACCATTTTTCACCTGCTCACAAGCACTAAACGACATTCATCAGCTCGGCAATGATGTTGCCTTTACACCAAACTTATTTGTGAAAAGTGTAATTTCAATTTGGTGACTTTTGCATATAATAAAATAGTTTTCATTTTCGGACTTCACTGTCCAAATTTGACTATTTTTCCATCGGAAGCTACTTTCCTCCTACTTTGTTGTTGTTGCTCTGTGCATGTCTCCATCTAATCGACACTTTACGTTTTATGCAATCACCGACAGAGGTAAACACATTTCAGTGCTCTAACTCGAGCAACACAGGAGTAACACAAGTGAGCGTTAATGTAAAAAAGAGGCTGATGCTGCACTTGTTGACTTTAAAAGGAGTCGCTTTTAGAGTAGGCTGAGATTTGCTAAAACAGAGAGAAAACTGGCTGTCAAAGTAAAGTAAAGTTGCCTCGGCGTCCTCTTACTAAGGCGCGATAATAAATCTAACGACGTCTCTTTGTATTTGTGGATTAATAATGCCATTATATGTTTGCATTGTACAGGACGCGAAATATGTGTGTGTGAGTTTGCTTGCTTCAGTAGACGAGTGTTTCAGCTTTCCGCTGCCTCGTCCGGAGTCTTTGGCGCAAAGTATAGCAAGGCTGATGGTTGATAATCAGTAAACACACACACACAGGACAAGTGAAAACCGCAAAGAAAAGTAGAATGAATGATTTGTGCTTGTGTGTGTGCGACTGGCTGCTGCTTGTGAGTGACACTGTCGGAGTGATGCGATGTGACGGCGGAGATAACGAAGAAGATGTGCAAAATGCCATGCTACGAAAAAGGGCAAAACGACTGCTTACCAGTGCCAGCGAGTGAATGCGATGTCTCGCCGATCAATGAAAGCATCATTGGCACTGATGATGGTGATGGTTCTCTGTTGGTCAGCGTTCCCAACCTGTAACAGCAACAGTCAGCTGAACCAACACAGCAGCACAATGAGCTGGTACGCTATTGTACTCGACTGGACAACCACCAAAATGTGCATTTTTTAAACTGAAATCATTCCTTTTCCTGAATCTGGTCTTTGAGACTTGTCAGTAGACGCCTTAGCACTCACAAACAGAAAAAAACATTTGCACTCACCTGTTTTCTTGTTCACTCGACAACCGTTATCGACAACGTTGCTCGACTTTCATTGCCTGCCACCGGCTCCGACTCAACCGACAGTCAACACATGTGTTTCACCCCAATACACAACGACCATCACCACCAGCATTTTCCGTGTGTTCGATAGCTTTGTGTCATTTACTGGCACCATCACAACGGCTGCTCTCGAATGCTACAAGTGGTTGCCCCTTTTTAATTTACAACCGTTCTCTTTTTCTTTTTCCTGCTGACTGCTCGTGTGTGCCCTCAAAAAAAGTTGTGCTAGATCGATAAGCAAACAAGAAACAATCTGTCGACTACTCTTCTGTGTTCTCCTTACCTGACCGTTTCTAATTAGAGTCTTTTGCTGAGCTTCTGTGTTGGGCAAAACGGCGACAGTGTAAACAAAAAAGTGTTCATCCTCAGACACTCAGTGATTGAGTTCTGATAAATAAACTTCAGAAAAATGTGACTCCGATTTTTATCTGTTCTTCAAATCAGCTGTGACTGTTTCAATTAATCATTTTTGAAAATCAAAACATAAGAAATACTTGCATTTTGAAACTTGTTTTTGAACGGAAAAAACATTGATTTTGTTGAAAACAACTCATTGAAGTAGTCACATCCTCTATCATGGGCAACAGTAAATCTTCACACCAGTTGTCGCACAGTTTTGATAAGGAGTAAGTACTTTAGTTATTCTAAACTATTTATTGTTTCTAATGATTGGTGATTCTTTGAGCAGCACTGAATTCAACAGTGAAGCCGATGATGGCGGTTTTTTGGAGGCAAAACTCAAAGCCCTTGAGTCGGCGGCCATGAGCCGTGGTCAGGCCGGTCGCAAATCGTTTCACTACATTCGCATGAAAGAAAGCGAAAACCTGGCGGCGTCTGTCGGACAAGTCAATGGCGGACAGTACGATAAGGAGCAGCTGATTCGCGTTCACTCGCTGCCGGCAAATCGAGTGAAGAAGAAGAGCAACACTTTGGGCGCCAAGAGAATTGACGTCAACGGAAAGGGCAATAATCATGCCAAAATTCCCGTTCAAGGTAGTGTTCAGGTTGCTCCCACCAGGCAAAACAAACTGATTTGTCTTCTTCTTTCATCAGGTTTCGACATGTTTCGCCATCATCTGGGGCAGATGAACTGTGATGTTGCGCTTTTTGAGCAACTCGAAAGTGATATCAACACCTTGAATGCAAAGTTGCAAGACCTCGAGCAGACACGACAGGACTGTCTCGCCAGACTGTCTGAACTTGACAGTGATGTTCGTCAGGGCCAACTGCTTACAGCTGCCAAGGTGTCAAACAAAAGAAGTAAGGCAAATGATTTGGCTTTAAAAATCATTGGCAACTACATTACCAGGATCGACAACTTGCTCAAAGTTGAGGACGAGCCGTTTCTTGTTGATGTGAAAATCAAAGAGGTCACAGCGCCAAAAAGTACCCAGCAGCAGTCCCAGCTCCAGTCACTTTCTAGTCAATTTGAGGCATCACTAAAAGTCGAAGTCCCCTCTTCCTCAAATGTTCCTGCAAGGGAAAAGAGACAGCAAATAAAGGAGGCGTACAACCATCTCATCAAGTTCATCATGCCAAAACTATTCGGCAAGCAGTTTGCCCATCGAGATGAGGCCAACTACCGTGGTTTTAAGCAGAATCTAAGTCAGCTGAGAGAGCAGGTGAACTTCATCAGCACTAGCGATGAGCAAAAACTGATGGATGCAAAGAGAATTTTCCTACAAGAAATGGACTGCTACTTGAGAACAATCGATGAAATGGTCACCTGCTCGGAAAAAGAGTGCCAGCGGTGTAAAGTTACTAGCTGATAAAAAGAGCTCTTTTTGTACATAACTCAATCCTTTTATTTTGCACTTTTAAGCAAACATGCACTCTAATGTAGAATAAAGCAAGTGTGCGTGCCATCGGATATGTTGACGGTGACGTCTTTGGTCATCTTGAGCAGATCAAGATTGGTTTCAATTGTCAGCTTGTGATTGGCCATGCTGTGCTTCGCCTGGACGCCATCAATGGTCACATTGAACGTCTGGTGCTTGGGATTGGGCACGGCAATGTTGATGGCGCTCACCTTGAGGATGTCCACAGAGCCAGCCGGAGTGTGGAATCCTCGGTGGGGTGCCTTGATGGTCAGCTGGCACTGGTGCAGAGTGAACTCGTAGTAGTTGTAGTGGCCGCTCTTCACGGTGTCAATGCTTTCTCCGTCATCATAGAAAAGTGTGCCGTGGGCCATTGCCGTCGAACTGGGCAGCACCCACAGCTCGATGGGCACCTTGCGAAGGTTGGCGCTGTTCAGGGGTTTTGGCAGAGCGTGTTCGGCCACCACTGGCAGAATGGACTCTGCTTTGAAGAGAAGCGGAGCAGACGATTCTTTGTCGGTGAATTCAACCTCAGTTGTTGGCGCTACTTTGGTGACGAAATCGCCTGAAAGCTTGTACCACTGAGTGTTTTTCGGAATGTACGCCTTGACGCTAGTTTGATGCTGTAAGTACAGTTTTGTTTGTTAATATTATTGAAAAACACCAATGAAACTGTTACCTCATAGAGGAATGGGTTGACGAGAATCGATGAGCCAAGGAAGAATCGGTCGCCAATCTGGCGAGCTGCCGGGTCATGGGGAAACTCGTGAGCGAATGGTCGCACCAGTGTGGATCCATGTGCGTGGGAGTGGTAAAAGCTGGTGTAGAGGTAGTGCAGCAGTTGGTATCGAGTTCTCAGTGAGTCAACGGCTGCCTTCGTAACCTCGGGGTATCCCTTCTCAACGTAGTATCCTGGATCTTGGTCATCACTTCCCATTGCATTGTGGGAGCGGCTAAAGAAAACGAAAAAGTATTAACACAAGTATGTTACTAGGTAAAATTTACCTAAACGGATAATAGGCTCCAAGTTGAAGCCAGCGACCTGAAGAATTTAAAATGGCAATTTGATTAGAGAATTTCATTGAAAAGTTTTAGAAAGTCCAACTTACGGCAAAGCTCTGGCGAAGTGTTGCCGATGAAACCGCAGATGTCAGCACCCGTCTAAAGATGTTCAATTTTCAAGAAAATAAGCAAATTGTGGTGATTTTTGTTGTGCAATCATCACTTACATAACTAATTCCGAAGAGACTAAACTGAAGCATGCCAATGATGGACTGTCTCATCTGTTCCCAGTTGGAAAAGTTGTCGCCAAGCCAGTGGGCAGCATACTTGCCCGAAGTCGGGTAAGTCGATCGGGTGACCACGTAGCCTCGCTTTCCTGTAGCCGCGTGAACAGCCCTACAAACAAAAAGTTTGTACAAATTGTAAACTCTAAACAACTGTTAAAGCTTACTCCGAAGTGGGAATGGTTTCACTCCATCCGAAACTAAGTGCAAATAAAAAATAATTAGTTAAAAACTGCTGAACAACTGGTGAAGAGATTTCCGTACAGGCTATGCACATCGTAGTGTCGGTATTCACCGTGTTCTCCTTGAACGCCAATCATGCAGAGTGTCGCCGCTTCCAGGCTATCTTTGAAGTTAAGGCTTGCTGCAAAAACCAGAAAATTAATTATTAACGTTTTATTTAATTTACAAGTAAAACACGTACGAACAGAGTTTGCCAAACTATTTTTGGGGCACTGGAGGATATTGCTGGCAGCAAAGTTGGACGGCTCATTCATATCTGTGAAAGTAGAAATTCGTTAAATTTTGAAACATTGCTTTTACGATTTGCAAAAAACATACCAATCCAAATGGCGTCAAAGGGAAGTGTTTTGTGAAACTCCTTGTGCATTTCTACCCACCACTGTTTGGTAGCGTTCTTGAAAAAATCGGGAAAAGCTGAAACAAAACATTGGTTATTTGCATGTGGTAAAACGGTATCAGCGCTCATAAATAATTTTCCAAAAGTGTACTATCTCTACAAATGCTCTCATTTGCATATCCACTAACCTGCTGGACCATTAGGCCACACATGGCCGTACAAGACTCCCTTATCAGTTGGAGCATTTCCAGGTTTCGTCCGCTGTGATGCCGGCACCGATTCTGGCCACTTGATAAAGACGTCCTTTTTGTAGCCTTCATCAAATGCACGGTACCCTGGCTTGTCGCCTTCAATGGCTGGATCAAGGCTGCAGTCAAATTGATTTAGTTAATTCAAAGAAGCCTTTCTTTGGTCTAACACCTACATTAGCGTCCAGCGAAAGTTGTTCTTCTCTTTAGTCTCTTTGATGTATTCAGGTAGTCCAATAAAGTTGACCGGATCATAGGTGAAATCACGGCGTTCATCCTGTACAATGTTTTAAAATGCTACATTACAAATGATAACTTTTAGTTGACTAGCTGTACCATGTAGTCAATGTCAAGATATTTCACGTCCTGAAGATGAAAAAAGGTTAAAATTAATAGTGAAAAACAGCAATTAACATTTAACTCACAATTGGAACGTTATGCTCAAGATTTCGCTTGACAACATTTTTCACTTGATCCAAATTTTTGTAACCGTATCGGCAAAGTTGAAATCCTAAATATCAGAGCATATCGTATTAAAACAATTCATTGTCTGTGAAAATGGCAAAGCCAACCTAAGCCCCAGAAAGGCGGCATAACCGGCTTTCCAATGACGGAAGTGTACAGCTGAGTCACTTGCTCCGGGTTGTCGCCCACAAATACAAAGAGATCAATGATGCCACCCAGAGTTTTAATGGCAATCGCAGGTGTTGGCAGCATCGTATAGGCTGATAAATGAACAAATAGTTAGTGCCAGATTTTTGTTGGCCAAAACAAGTGCACATACCCATGGCGTTGCTGTTCAAAAGAAGGACACCGTGTGCCTTGCCATCATTTTCAATGACATGGTAGTACGGATGAACTCCATAGTTGTTGCGCTCTTTCTGCAAAATAAACATTTTTTTGTTGTATGACATATTATTTAAAATGGCAAAAGCTTACCTCTCCCATAGGCCGATCTCGAGCAAATAGAGGATATGTCTTGTAGTCGAAGTTGTGCTTAAACTCAGTTTGGTAGTTTTCTCCAATTCCGTAGACGTCTTCCGTTGCCACATGAGTGACAAACTGAATAAAGTTGTCTCCATAGATTAGACCTCCGATTGAAGTATCGATGCTGCATAAAAAATGTTATTTTTAGAGTATTCATCGTTGTGCAATCTACTCACATCTTTGTGCCGGTGCCCTTTCGGCTGACAACCAAATTGAACTTTTCCGTTAAAGAGACGTCGTATTTGGTCACTTTTGGATTAGTGTTTGGAATGTTCAGCTCATGTTGAATGGGCACCTCGTATCGTTTATTCTTTGGATCGGTGATTCGCACTCTGAGAATGCTCTCTGACAAGTAGTGGACTTCAAGTTTCAAGTTTTCAACTTGCGCAAATGGCACTGACTTGTGCGCTTCAGGGTTCACTTCAAGAATGGCTTCCAGGCCGCTCGTTTGATGAATTACTGATCCTTTCAGATGATATCCGACTTTACTAGTGTCCAAGTAGCACCACGGAATGTGCGACCCTACAGTGGACGGCGTCCAAAGGCACTCTTTTTTGCGACATTCTTGCTCATTTATTGATTGCTCTTTGAAATAAAAAATTTTTATGATTAGACTTTTGAATAAGCAAAAAACGTTTTTACCAGTGAGCTCACAGTCCAAACGATGCTCGCCAGGAGCGGCAAAGACACCACAAACAGCAAAGCCCACAAAAAGTGCGAGTTTTAGCGTCATCATCTTCTGTCGTCAAGTTCTTGAATGTAGAGCAAGTCTTTGCCACTTTATATTGGGTTTCTTATTGTTTTCCAGTGTTGTCACAAACGCTGATAGCTGTTCCAAAGCATTTTTAGTACTGATTAATGCACTTAATTTGGTTGCATATTGCCCCCCTGTGTTAGCCCAGATCCTGCACTTAAAAACATAAATCTATTAGATTTGCGGTTAGTAACAATTCATTACTGGTGATAGTTTTTCACCTCAATTTCACTACTTTATCAAATAGTAAACAATTAAAAATGACATAATCAAGGTTAGACTTTGGAGAGCACAACACGATTAGCCAATAAACACACTCATAAATATCCTCTTTATCAGTTGGTATCTTTATCGTCGAGTATCAATTTTTGATTTATTATTATCATAATAATTAAAACGTTTAGCATTATTACAATAATTTCATTTTATTTAGAGCGTTATTTAGTCATTTTTAAAAATAGTTTTATTGACAGTTAAGATTTTTTACTGGCAACTTTACAGGGAAAATGCGGAACCTAATAGTGTCAATCAATCAGTCATCTTGTCTTGTCATCGATGCATTAAAAAGCAACTGAAAATGTGTTGATGCGACGGCAATTGTAGTGCTGGTAGGCATTCTCACTGGTGAGCAGCACCAAGTCAGACTAGTTTGACTTGCGAGTGGCACGACTTTTATGGGCTTTGTGTGAACACTTTGAAGTGATTGACAAATAGACAATGGCAACCTATTGAAGCCTATTGAAGATCGGTTACTACACCTTTGTCAATTGTATTTTAATTTGTTGTCGGTCAACAACGTTTTACATTTTTGTAAAAAAAGTTTAAAAATTGATTGAATATTTGCATACAACATTAAACATTTTTAGTTTGGTTAGCAAATTAATGAAATGGTTTGTTTAATTAAAGTTTTTTTTGCATTTTTAAATTAATTAGATCAAAAATCATGATCACACTGTCTAGCATATTGACGGAAACTGCTAATTGGCTAGGGGAGAACAATGCCGACAGTACTGCTTTGCGTGACAGTTAAAAAGGTAAACAGTGAAAAAGAAAGACTACAAAATGCGCCCAGTGCCTGCCCGCATCGTTGCTGCTGTCGGTGGGCAGCAAGTTTTGCGGAAATTGATATGTTTGTCTTTGTGTGGTAATGAGCAAATTAGATTTACATCAGCACTGACAGGCACAGCAGGGCAAGTGAAGTAATGAAGAGTGCCTTGACAGTGAGCCACTATACGTAGGACAGATTAAGGGTTCAATTATGAATAGCATCGCACAAGCGTGTTATTTGTTTGTTTCAAAAGAGTTTTTTAATTTGTAAGCAAACGTGCAAATAGCTCAGATGTTTGCTTAAATCTACATTGAGACAACAAATGATGTAATATAATGCCAAGTGAACACACAAGGTTTGTGATTGCGGATTAATCTTCTTTCCTTTACTGTAATGTCTTTTCACTGTCACACAAATGACAAAAGTGAATTCTCATAGCATTGCTCATGCAAACAACTTGATGACATATCATGACATTTTATAAGCAATTGCTATGCTAATTAATTCAAATTGGATGAACATCGACTTTAAGGTGAGAAATGTAAAGTCCAAGGCAATTTTACTCAATTTCAGCTGCATCAACCACTGTTTTCACCAACCATTACCACAACACATACTTCATCTGCACTAAATTTCATCATTGTCGCTATCCACAACCGGTATGCGTAAATTTGTAGTAGCCGCTAGTGGCAATCGATGGTCGAGCGATGCCACTGGACAATGCAGGTCAATGTATAATCTAGGCACATGTCTTTCACATGTGATCAAAAGTGCATTATCTAACCAAGGCGTGCACCGTGCAGTGCATTGCGGTGCTCCAATCAGTGGCAATGGTGATCGGCATCAGTCAAATGAATGCTATAGTTAATTGAATTGAATTTGATCAACTTGAATTAAATTCCTATTTACGATTAAGATGAAAGACTTTTTCTGCAAAGTAAAAATAATGAAATAATGGAAATAAAAGGGATGCAATTGCAAATTTCACAGCGGTTTTACGAAATCGATATGAAAAGTGTTTCAATGACGACAAACGAGGCTGCCATTGTGCAGTATGTTTCTCCATATACGGTAGCGATGAGTCAGTTGTAGAACACGATAAAAATGGCTAGTATTTGGAAGCGATAGCGTGCAAATGTGAAACAATGTACGCCATCATCAAAGCTAACCTGTACATTCTGTAACAAGTTATAATTGATAGAACGGCGATAATTATACATCAGATCATTTGAAAAGTAAACCTCTTTTGAAGATTTGTTTTATTTGTTGAATGATAGTGTAGTAATTAAAGATGTTTGTTGACTTACTCTTTTTGGTGAAATGCGAGTTTTCAAAACGACATTAATGCATAGCTGCTAATTGACTGAACAATGGGTGACTTTGCGCTGACTATAAATTCCTTGGTCAAAAAAAACAGCAATCCTGGCACGTGCAACGTCTTAATGTTCATAAAAAGCTGTTTGAGAAATGATGCTACGAATGAAAAACTATGCTACCGCCAAGGAAGCTAATAGAGGCAAATAATGGTGGGCATTTAAGAGGACGACAATTAAAAGGCTCTGGGCTACTGTGCTGCAATGCGCAACGGTAGGATGGAAGACGGACACTGGACCCATGCAGAATAAGATGTACATTTGGTAACACAAGCATAATTATTAGAACGCGCAGAAATTTTGATACAATTTCAAAATCATTTGAAAAATGAACCTTTTTTTAAAATTTTTTTTTTAGTTGTTGAAATTGAAGTGCTATAATAAAAAGATGCTTTGTGGACCTTTCTTTTTTGCGGTGAAATGCCGAGGTTTTCCAAAACGCATTCTCTGCAATACTGAATTTTTTTTTTTGATTTAACAATAGTGGTGGACTTGTTGCTGCTGCACATTCCTTGTCCCAAAAAACGCATCCCTGGCACGTGCAACGTCTTAATTGGTCAAACAAAGCTGTTTGAGAAATGATGCTTACGAAATGAAAACTATGCTACCGCCAAAGAAGCTAATGAGAGGCAAATAATGGTGGGCCATTTAATGATGGGACGACAATTAAAAGGCGCTCTCTGTGGCTTACTGTGCTGCAATGCAGACAAACGGATGGGATGGAACGACGGGACACTGGACGCCTGCGGAAATAAGTCTTAATTGTGGGTAAATGAATGCTGATGCATCCTTTGCTGGGAAACGCTGGCCACACTACCACACTGCAAACATTATGGCGACAAAAGACGGCTATATTAAAAGGGCTTTTGTTTGCTGTTTAGAGGACAGTAGAGAAAAAAGATTACTAAATAACTTTGATAAGGTGACAAAACAGGGGCTTGTGCAAGTGATGCAACTGAAAACGCGTCTTGTTCCGGAGAAGAGATACAGTGTTCCAAAGGACACACAATCTGAAAACAATTTAGGCGCATTTGTGGAGTGCTATAATTATTTCACAAGCAGTAAGACACTTTGAGATTCAGCAATATTGAAGCAAAATAGAGAAAAATCAGAAAAAACATTAGTGCTGAATTGACTCCATTAGTAGTAGTGCTTGTTGCGTGTTTTAGTTTTTAAAATTAATTTTTTGTAATCTTGTATATCAGAAATAGCCATGATGTGTAGTTGAGTAACGGCAAATTTTTGTTTCCTCATTCTATTGTAAAGTGGGCAACAGTGCGGATGAAAGCTAAATGAAACTCTTTAAAAATAAATTTGCACACTTTGCAAGTGTGTGCTGTACGTGTCTTTTGTGTAGCGGTCACTAACTTGCTCAAATTGCTTCCCGCTCTGTGGGAAAGTTTTGAATAGGCGAAAAGTGGTAGGCAATCAATTGATACAACAGTTTGGCGATCGATGGCAAATCGATTAGTCCTCTTACACCCGTTGAATGCCGATAAATTGGCCGACGATGCTTTGTAATAATCTAAATGTCTAACAGGGAGAGTGAAAATTGCTACTTCACTTGAAGGCAGTTGGTCATTTGGCCATGTTGCCGAGAACTAATTGAGGCACGTACAAGCGTAGCATTAGCCAACACGAGCAGTAGTGGTGAGACAGCATCGTTGGCAAAAAACACAATGCCTAAACTTAAAATGTATTTGCCTGTGTGTGGTTCCTGTGCTTGATGTGTCGCCTGATGCACCTGAAATGAAATTATCCTTTCGGTCAAAGCCATTGCCGTGTGAGGAGCTCACTGAGAGCACTACCAACATTACCGCCATTTGCATAATTATCTCCCTCTTGTTTATAATTACCGCACTCTCGGTTATGCTGACAGGCATAAACGCTGGTGGCGATGTTTCGCTCAATGTGTGCTGTGTTTATTATGCGGACACATTTAAAAAGTGTTTCGATGATGTATTTCATTTTGACCAGCAACATAGGCAGGCAGCAAGTTGCCTGTGGTAATTGTCAAAATTCACTTTCAACAGGAGCAGCCACAACAATATCGCAGAAAAAATCTATTATCTAGTAGCAATCTTTAGTGATGATAAATTTGAGTTTGGGACTTAAGGTTAGGTTGTGATTAGTGCCCTCAAGACTCTGTGATCTCCCAGCGTCACTATTGACTGCAATTAGACGTGATAAATTGCATAGATGATAGATCGACGTGCCATTGCCAGGCAGACAATGCCTGACGACCGCACCAGTGTGGCACACTGTAAATGATAGGTTTTTGGTGGACTGCCTTCCGCGTCGGAGAACGACGATTCCTAAAAGTCTATGTCTAAACCGAGCAACCACACACTGCGACACAGATGGATTAAAGAGGAGAAACCGTACAAAACGTTTGCACACTAACCACAGACAGTGTTGGCAGAAAGCAAAGGAAGCTGACTTTAATTCTAATTGATATTACAAAAAGGTGATGGTGATCACTTTGCCTGGTAACACCTGTGTCAACGACTCTCACCACAAAAAAGATGTCATAAACGGCACAGCAAGATTAGGTTATGCACACACATATTCTCACCCATTAGGCAGAAAAAATGTCGTTTTCACTAAACAGGCGTTAATGTATTCTGTGACAGTGTATATGGGAAGATCTGCGCTCACTAAACGGTGTTTCTCAGTTGTAAACGCCTTTCACACCTAACCTGCCACTTATCACTTAATGTCTCTATTTTAGGATATGTCACTCACTGAAAGCTATCGTGTTTCCAGTACTTTTCTATAAGTGTGACTAATTAAAAAGCTGAGAAAAATGGTTAATGCTAATAACCGGTGACAGATCGATAGTTGCCATATAATGTGACCAGCACTAGAATAGAGTGTGCCAGCAGTAAAACTGTCAGTACGGAAACATTTCACACACACTGGTTTTCATTCGTTTTGATAATCGTTGGTTGAATGGGCGTCTGCAAGAGCCCGCATCCACTGCGTAACCTGTTTGCCTGTCTGTCTCTTCCAGTGGCGGTGTTCTATGCGGTGTTCAGATTGCAAAATGTGCAGACAGAGTGTGGTCAACGAACACTCACTGTGGCCACTCTCTGCACTCTGTCTGGCGTTGTTGCTCTCTCTCTCTCTCTCCTCTCTCTCTCTCTCTCTCTCTCTCTCTCTCATGCAAAAAGCAGCACTGATTCGAACGGTGCAGTAGTGCTCCACACTGAATGGCGTCGGCCAATTAGAGTGGACAGCAGCAGAAGCGCCCGGCATTGCCGCCGCTCAACACGAGCCTCACTGGTCACTCACATGTGGTCGCCATCGCTGCTGTCAGAGGACTTTGCTCACTCGCACTGGGCGCACATCATCATCCTCTTTGCCGGCTGCCAAATGAGCATACGCTACAAGAAGGCGCATATATATACTCACCTGTTGCCGCTGACATTTACGTTTCAACTTTAGTGATCATTACTGTTGATCATTTGTTTTTAACCGTCCCTTTTTGTTTTTTAATATACGCAAACGCTCCCCTCTCTTTTTTCAATGACCACTGCACGAGCTCTCTGCACTAAACAGTGTGGCAGTGAACCCCGAGCCACACATTGAGCTGTATTCTTGCAGTGGTGGTCGTCTGCACGTTCGTTACCCTCACCTGCGAGCTCCTCATTCTCTCACCCTCGACCCTCACTTCATCAGAGACAGACAGACAGACAGACCCCTCACCTGCACTTGCATAGCTCTTGATCACACAGCACTACCCTGCTCATAGCCCCTAGGTAAATAGGCTCAGAGGAGACAAGTGAAACCTGTCTTGGCCAGTGGGCAGCGCCGCATTCCTCACTGTAGCTAGCTCGCATCGCAACTTCCACTCAACTACCGCCTTGCACACCCAGCAAGTGAACACACGCAACTTTAACTGAACCTGAAGTAGACTACAAAATAAAAAAGAATTTGATCTCCACTATTATTCCTGTTTTTGCAGCAAGCTTTCACTCACAACAAATATAAGAAAGCAAGCAAGCTGACCGATTCTAAAATGGAGTACGATGAGGAAGAGCTGAACAACATTGTCACCACTACTGAACTGCCGATGACAACACAAGTGCCACTGCTAAGTATGAGCTCTCTGCTGGTGAATGCTTCAGCAACGGTCATCAGCACTGCCATCACTGCTCCAGACAACAGCAGCAGCACCATCATCCACAGCAACAGCAACAGTAGCAGCAGCATCTTTCCTGCTCTAGGCAACGTCAGATTCTGGAGCAGCAATGGTAAAATCTGCGAAATGATCAGCCAGGCAATTCACGACCTCACCCGTGACCTGGACCCTGTCGCCGTTCTGCTCATCATCGTCGCCCTGACCATTGCCATAGTTGGTCTCATCGCCATATTCTGTCAATGTCACATGTGGCGAAAATCAAAACGTCAACGGTAAGTTGTGTGCTTATTGTCTTTTAAAACCAAGCTATTGTGCAAGCAAGGTTTGCAAACAAGGTGTAACGCAGTGACAATCTGCACCTTCAGTCAGTCTTTGTTGTCGTCTTTTTATATTTTTAATCATCTAATTGACACGGCGTTTAGACAATTGACGCTCTTTCAATTGTTTATGTCCATGACTTTTAGTCGGCATTCTTCAAGTGGTCATCAGGGCACTAAACATATGCTTATATTTTGTAATGAGTTTTAGCAATATCTTTTTTACTTGATAATCATCTTTATTGAATTTTATAAAAATCATTAAATTATCTTCTACCTGTTAAATGGCTCTTAAAAAAATTTTGTTTGCAATTTGATGATTTGTGAAAATGACTTAATTGTCTTTTGATTTGCTTTTACAATATTAGCAGGTGAATCGATTTAGTTTTCCACTTTGATCTAGTGTTCAAGTGAACTGTAAAAAGTGATGGTTTTTAAAATGATTGTGACTCTTTTAAAAAGTGTGGCAGACAGCAAAAGTGACTGCAATAATGAGTAATAGTAATCAAAAGGCAGTTCAAAACGGATGCAGTGAATGCAAGATGCACTTTGCGGCACTCTAATTGTCTGTCTTTAGAGTAGTGCTAATTGGCCTAGGCAAACTCAAAACAGAACTGAACATCACCACCGAAAACAATCACCTTTTGGCTAGCACACTGGTCGATGATCAAACTGCCAAATGCCCTTTGTTTGCACATCCCCTACTTCATCTGTCGACCTCACACATTCACTGCTGAGTTCACACAGACACGCACAATTTATGTCCACTCCGAAACAATCAAGCCCCAATCTCTCTTTCTCTCACTTTGCAGTCCTTCCTCGTCTTGACTCGGCTTCAAGATCAAGATTGCCTGCTGCCCGTCGGTCAAACTAGCCAGTAGTCAGTAGCCAGTTCAGTCTCTGCGGGACACGGCACAGTCAGTCAGTCTGGCTGGAGTCAATCCCGTAACTGGCCAAACTTGGCGAATGGTGCGATCAAGTTCAATTAGCTTCACCTGTTGCTATCGGTGTGATCGTGAGCCATAAGGGCACAGGGCAACTCTTTTTCTTTCTGCTGCCCAGTTAATCAATAACCAGCAGTAGTCTATATTTATTTCCTGTAATTCTACTTCTTGATAGTTCACTTGATTATTAATGATTTTGAAAAAAAACTAATCTAAAATAGAGCACATGAAGCAGATTTTTTACTTTTTAGCAGGTGCCAATTTACACTTTTTGAGTTTATATTTAGAAAACTGATAAAAGCAGGATTTGGCCAAATCTGTATCTATTTTTTTTGTTTGAGCATCAAATCCTATTGCTTTTTAAAGCAAATATAAGTTTAGAAACACACTCAAAAAGGTAGTGAAACTACTGCTGTTTATCTGGACGCAGTTATCGGTGCTCATTCAGCGCAAATTGTTGGCAAATATAAATTGCTCTCGTAGCATCATTACTGCTTGTTCACTGAAAAAGTTTCAACAGCAGAAGCAGCAGCAGCATCTACAAATAACAAGACTATAATTATATTGTTTTGCATTTTGCACAATTGAGAAATAGAATTGTCATGTTTGACAAGTGTTTGTGTTTGTATTTGTATAATTAATTAGTCAGCAGTCTGATGGAGAGGATGAGAGCTGAAGCACTTATCAAATATTTGCGCTTTATGGGGAAATGATCAAGTGAAGCAGGGGAAACAGGTTAAGGTTAGAGACGAAAAGACAGACAGTTCAGCTGCTGAAGGTTGCCTGGTTAGCTGTCACTGGAAATGTGATGCAAGTGGAGCGCAGAAACTGACCACCACAAGCACCACCATCATCAACATTTGGCGTCAGTGAGTTGTTGATTTTGGCATCCACTGCTGATGGTCAATGACAGGAAGGACAGCGTCGTAAAACATTGCTGAAATAAAGTTGCGCCATGCGGCGACAGAGCTGTCTTGGGGCGATCGTGCGCATTGGGTAATGATGGTGATGTTGAGGGAAGTGCTGCAAAGATCATCATCATTATCATCATCATTCTAATGGCAGTTGGCATCGACCCTCTTTCTACAGCCATGGGTAGCCATCTAGTTCGCTTTTCCCAACACCAACCAAAGTCAATGAATTTGCACTAACTGTTTTCCGTTTTACTGTTTTGTCTCTCTTTCTTTAATCTCCCGAACAGACACTTCGACACAAACAGCTGGCTGGAGTACAGTTTGGATCGTGAAAAGCTAACAGCTCACGGTAACAACAATCATCAACAGAGCCAGGCCAAACTGCAGCGGCAGATGGAGAATAAAAAGTTCATCTGCAAGCTCTTTCAGAGTTCATTACTGCCCCCGGTGCCACTGCACTGCAGTCAAATGATGGGTCAGAAGACGTCTCCAATGTTGTCGTCTATGGCTCATGGGGGAAAGACTGCTCCATTCTCGCTGAATGACAGTCAGCTGTACCTTTCTGGCACGCCCGGGAAGCACTGCTTCACAGTGGACATTGACCAGTGCCAGCTGGTGCAGTCATTCATGAAGAAGGAGACCGGAAAGCAGTACATGGACAGCAAGAAGAAGGTGAAGAAGGACAAGGAGAGACAGGAAAAAGTTGTCCTCAAGGGGCAAAAGGTGAAGAAAAGCAAGGCGCCCAAGAAACGGGAGAGTGGCGTCCAAAGGTGGTCGAATAATGAACAACCGGGTGAAGAGTGCTGCCAGGAAATCGGGCACCTCTGACACACTGCCCTTCTTTGCTGCTACCACCTCCTCTTCGCTGTCCTCCTCCAGTGCGCTCAGTGACCGAAAAACCCTTCTTCGCTCCTCCAATACTACTGCCGGCGTCCCACCGGCGGCACTGCAGAAGGAGTACGAGACGCAGACGTTGGAGCTCAACCTAACCGGATCAGATGACGGCGACTCGCACACTAATGTCTCCATTGTCTCGGCGGAGGAGAAGATCTACGAGCGCATTCTCAGCAACACCAGCAGCAGCAGTGGCTATCCGCCTCGCTCAGGCATGGCCGTCGTTAGCAGCAATGGTGGTGGGAAGGCACTGGTGACTGGTAGGGCACGGGCACCACCACCTCCGCCACCAACGACGACGAATGCAGCTGTATCCTCATCCTCATCACCCCCAGCAAAGCACGTGGTCGGCAAACCGGCAGTGACCAGCAGCAGTGCTTATCAGCCGCCCTCTTCGAATGGCCGACTTCGTCAGCTCATTCCGCCTTGCAACATCTCCGAGGCGGTCGCTCGAGCGAATCACTCTCGAAGCATGATGGCCAATCACCAACACCACCGACAATCACTGTCCACCGCCAAGTCGCCCTACTACTCACAGCCATCCCTCACTGGCACCCTAGCCAAAAACCCACTGTACAGTGAAATCAGGTAACTTATGCAAAGCCTCTTCTTTTGTCAGTTGTCTATATTTAGTCACCGCTTTCTCTCTCCCTCCCCCTGCAGTGAGCATGAAGAATCGATCATCTTCTCTGATGGCAGCCACCCGGCCACCACAAATCAGTCGTCGCCGGCTGCTACCACTGCTGCTGCCAGCAAGGCTACCATCGGCGGCTTTGCGCTGGAGAACGAATCGCGAGTCTACTCGGCGATACAGCAGCCGCCGATGAACCACCGCCAGCTGACTACTCGACCTTCATCAAGCCGCCCTCGCCGCCATTTCGATAGCCATTTGCTGATTTGATTCATCAGTCTTCACCCTGCACAGACAGTATCGTCACTTTGCCAAACACACGCCAGACACGCTTCACTGCCAAAACTGTTTGATGTACATACACACACACCACTGCCAATCGGGTTAGTATTATTTTAGGCCAATGCACATTATTTAGCGATTATCATACGGTGTACATACGGTGTCCTCTTCCGATCAAGGCGATAATAAATATTTGTTTATTTTCAATAAACGGCACAAGTATTGCAAGGGTGAAAGTGTATCAAAGTATATAAAAAATGTGCTTTAAATGAAGATCTCAGAGAAAATGGTATGCACATTTTGAGGGTTGTGAATTTCGTCTGGCATGGATTCTTCCACTTTCTGAAAAAATAAAATCGTTGTAATTATTTTCAAACAAAAAATTTTAAGCAACATTACTTTTTTGGCTCCAGACTTGGTGTCTTCGCGTAAACTCAGCAGAGCTACAAAGTGCTCTGGTTTTATGTCAGGATAGCTCTTCATCATTCCCTAAAAAGAGGTACAAATTGTTAGCAAAGGGTAAATACTTTAAAAATTGCAATAAAACAGTACCGAAATCTCGAGGTAGAGCATAGAGAGGTCTTTCAGTTTCAAAAACTCCATCAGCTTGGGAATGACTTCAAAGTGACTGCCCTCGCTCCTGCTGTACGATCCTCTCGAAGGCGACGGCAACTTGTCAATGGCATTGTCCAAGATGCGAGCCTCCTGGATGCACTTGTTGGCGTATCGTTCGCGATCCGATTGGTTTCGTAGTGGCACCTTCTTGTCACTGAAAAATAGATGTCAAATAAGGCTGACACAAACCCCTCATAGAAAGCATACCGCGACATAATCGCCTGAATGTAGGCCTTGGCGAGTGCCTTCTGCAGTTGAACTTTCAGTTCATCGGCATTACTCTCTTTTAGGTAGATGTAGTCCCGGAAGTAGTCCTCCAGTGTGAGGCAGACGTTCTCAATAATACTGGCCGCCCCTTCGAGCCACTCCTGCGAGCCGACCTTGCTGATCTCCTTGTCGACGTCCATGAAGATCTCCTTGATCAGGTAGCCGATGCTCTGCTTCTTCAGACTGTTGAAGGAGCTGACCACCTGACTGAAGGCCTTGTCCAGTTCAATCTGATTCTTGTCGTCCTTTTTGTAGTCTTTCTGAAACTTGAGCGCATTGTCAATCAGACTGGCGCAGTTGTTCGAGATGGCGATCATGTTGGGCGTAAAGTGAAAGGAGCGATTCTCAAAGTGCGCCTTCGCATATCGATTGACCGCCTCCTTGTACTGCTTGGCAAACTCCGTCAGGTGCTTCGTGCTAATCAGCAGCACGTGCTCCACCAGGGTCATGCTGACGGAGCTCGCCACTTGCAGCTAGAAATAGAAATGGAAAGGGGTCAGTTTAATAAAAATGAAGATAGAAATTGCATCATCTACTACTTACATGTTGGTCAATCATCTGGAAGACAATGACCGGCGTGGTCGTCTGGTAGTGGCCAGTGTTGCTCGACTCTGGATTGCTGACGCTCTCCCAGTCCTTCGACTCGTGGCGAATGGTGTTCGCCAGCCACTCGCGGTAGTTCTTCTCCACCGTCTGCAGGTACTTGTTCGTCACCTCGTTGACGATCTCATCCGACAGCAGCGGCCCCAGCTGCTCCTCCTGCAGGTTGAAGCGCAGGTCCTCGTGGCCCATCAGCAGCGGTCCCTCGTAGTCGTTGAGCCAGTTGAGCAGTGTGATGTACTCGTTGCCCTCCAGCGTGGACACCAGCTCGCAGAGGTAGCTGCTCAGGCAGTTGTGGTACATGTGCAGCATCCGCCGGAGAATGTCGTAGCCGGGCGGGAAGCAGGAGACGCAGGCGTACTTGACCACCTGCAGGTCGGAGAGGATGATCTTGCGCGTCATCTCCAGGTGCAGCACCAGCCACATCTTATTGTCCGACCGGTCGTGGAACTTGTTCCCCTGAATTCGCTCCGCCACCGCCTCCTCCAGATCTCAAACACCCTCTTTCGCCAGTTCTTCGGACGGCCAATGGACATGAAGCCGCTCTGTTCACAGCGCCGGGCGGCATTCTGATCGGTCCGCTCCTCTCGCTCGATGATTCTCAGCGCCGTCACAATCACCGAGGGCTCCTTTCGCACCGAGTTGAGCGTCAGGCGGATGAGCAGCCAGAGCTGCTTGCCCAGCTCTTCAGAGAGCTTCTCCACCTCGCCGTAGTAGTGCTTCAGCATGTTCTTATCCGCATTGTTTGTCGGCGCCAGTCGATGCAGCTGGTACAGCAGGTTATCACGGGAGTTCTCCAGCTCGGACAGGTTTTTGTGCGCCTCAAGGAGCTTCCCATCGGCGATGAGGTCTCTCGTTTTGGCCACCGTTTCGGGAACGTTGAAGATGTGCTTCAAGTTCTCCATGGACACTGCGTACTGACTGTGCTTCATCGACTCCTCTCTGACGTACTTCAGCTTGTCGACAAGCACGGGAATTGTCGGGAATAGTTCTTCTATTTCATGGACAATCTTTTTAATGTCACTAATGTCCTGTTGGGCGGTTTTCAGGTGAATCAGGCCAGTCTTGACGCCGTCCAGCTGCGTCTGCATTGCAGTCTTTAGCATGCCTTCTTTGGAGTTCTGAATGTTTGCAAAAATAACGTTTAGAAGGTGGTACAAACAAAAATCGGCCCATTACTCACAATATTCCGTTTGACACGCCTTTTGTAGTGCTCAATCTTTTCCAGTTGGTCTGGTCGCTGGAGCATATTGGACACCTGCTTCAGTGCCGTCTGGTAGCCCTCTTTCTCCAGCGCTTCAATGCTAACTTTAGACATGATGTTGGTGTTGTTGTTGCTGATGTTGAGATGTTTTCAATAAAAGCAAGTTGTGAGATCAATTGGGGATAAAGTTGGAGTCGCTCACAAACGCTCATAAACGTTTTTTGTCGTTGAAACTGCTCCTGAAACAAAGTGAAATCAGCATTTTGTTATCTTAGCTTTTACTCTTCTTACCTTTAAATTGCAGCAAAACGCCTCAGATGATGGCAGAGTAAATGAGCGACAAATCGGCAAAACACTTGCCAAATCTGACACCGACCAAAAAATGTTGTTTTTTGCAAACCAAACATCTGCCATGGCGCCGTCTACCGTTAGTTGAGGCTACAAGTTTTTTGTGTTTATTGTTTTGGCGAATTCTGTCACAGAATTTTCCCGTGCAGCTGGGCCGTTTCAAAATGGCCTCATCTTGGCAAAAGGGCACATGACGATTGCGTGGGAAAATTCGCATCTCCGAAGATGGATTTCCGCCATAGGCGACGTCGATTTGAAAGAATCGATCCAGATGACATCGTCCAAGTTCCGAGCAATATCTTCGGACTGATCATTCTATATCTCAAGAGCTTGCTCTACAATGAGAACACCAGTTTTAGTTACTCATTTCGGACTGCCTTTAATCCAGTGCTCTCATTCATTGAGATGCACATGGCATTCTTCGGTCCATTCTTTACTGTGGTAATCTTTGTGATGTTGCTTGTCTACGTGACCATTGCTTACTTGATCGGTGAGTTGTCCCACCAATTACCGGAAAAAGATTCGATATCAATTAAATTTTTCATCTTAGGAGTTCCATACTGGCTAGACCGCTCTCCGACAACTTTCTACATTGCTGCGTTCATCGGACATTGGTTACTGATTAACGTAACATTTTACTACTACAAAGCACTTGTCACCAGTCCTGGACATCCCTCCGATGTAAGTTTTAATTTGTTTGAAAAAGTGCAAAGGAATTTTATTTGGGTTTTCCAATTACAGCGACTAAATATAACCGAAGTGTCGTCATTTTGCAAAAAGTGTCTTGGACCAAAACCACCACGAGCTCACCATTGTAGAATTTGTAAAAAGTATTTTTGTACAACAAAATAGTTGCCTACTTTGACTGACATTTCGCGCTTCTTTTCAGGTGCATACTCACCATGGATCATCACTGGTAAGAAGTATTCTCAATTTTAAAGATACTCAGCTCAACTTTTTGTTTAATCTTTTGCAGTCCCTGGTTGAACAACTGCATTGGTCATTACAACCATCGATACTTTTTCCTCTTCTGCTTTTTCGCTTGGCTGGGCACTGTTTTTGTGGGTGTTTTTGGAATTTGGATTTACATCGATCACTTTTATCCTCGACATAGCATTTTCCAAGAGCCCATATACCACAAGTATGATGGACAAGAGTTCAGTCAGGAGTTTATCTACTTGGATCAAGTAAGAACGTGCCGATTTGCTAATTTCTCATAATTCTGACAATTCAAAACTTACAGACGTATGTAATTCTCGGGCTGTTTGAAGTCAGCCATGCTAATCTGCGCGGAAAAGGCGTACTCTACGTTTTCTGGTGCTCATTGCTGATTTTCATTCTCGTTGGTATGTGCAATTTACTTAGCTCCTTACTAAAAAAATATCCTCAACCCATTTTTCCCCATTGTTCAGGCGCTCTTCTTGCCTACCACAGCCTACTGATCACCAAGGGGGAAACCTGCATCGAGCGGCACATTAATCGCAAGAACAAGGAAGCGTGCAAGCGGTTCAAGCGACGCTTTCACAATCCTTATGACTTTGGAGCTCGACAGAACTGGCGGAACTTTTTACTCGGTGACAAGGCCAGAGACAGCAACTGCAGCTACGGCCCGCTGATCAGTCTAATCGTGCCCCTGGACAACCCGCCCATTGGCGACGGTTTCACCTGGCAGAAGGTCGAGCAAGGTTTCATTTGAGTTCACTGTGTGCTTGTCCACCGATTCACTACTGAAAACAACTGATCTCATGTAAAAATGTGTACTCAATCTGTTCTAGTCATAAATATTTTTATTGAATACTCATACGATATAAATACAATAAATGTGTTAGGAGTGTGTGTGTAGTTGGGTAGAACTTTGTATTGCTCAAGGTGAATTTACTGCCCCTCTAAATCGACAAAGTCAATCTTCCGCTTGATTGCTCGATTGCCTTCCATGTTTCGACTTTTAGCCACGACAAAAGAAGAAACCGATTCGGGAGTGAGCAGCACAGTGGTGGACGGCAGGGTCTGACTAGGTGGATTGATGGAGCGTAAATACTGTATCTCGGTTTTGCACTTTGTTAGCTCTTCCATGACAGAGTCTAACTTGGCGCAGGTGGCGTCCAGTTTTTTGTCGTAATCTTCAAAGTGTGAGTGGTACTGGCGAATTTGCTTTTGATTGGAGGAAAGCTTACGCTTGCACACCCTAAGTCCCAGTTGTAGAGATTTAATAGTCCGGTTGGCTCGCTTGTTACGACGCTCCAGCTTTTTAATTCGTCGTGTGGCAGAGCGTGAAAACGGATTGCGAGTTCTAGTTGAAGTTTCCTGTTGGGACGATTCCTGAGTATTGGTAAAGGACAATTCATTTGCACTTAGTGAAATCAGCGAAGAGTAATCGTTAGGCGAACAGAATTCGGGAATGCCTTCAAGCGACTTTGAGCTGATCGGAGCCACGTCAAGTCCGTGGATGCTTCCCGAGCTGCTAGAGACACTGTCAAAGAGATGAAAGTCGTTGAAGCCGCCAATGTAGCTAATATCGGGCAATGAGGGCTCAATTCGCTCTTTAAAGTACTCCACCGCCATGTAGATAGATCGAAAAGCTCATCAGTAACTTTGTAGGAAAAGTTGATGACAGGCGTCGTCTTTAGATAGTGGAGAATTCGGCGCACCTCATCGAGAACCTGACCAGCAAAGAATGGACAGTGTCCTCGATCAATGTGCTTGCTGAACATGGTTTGCATTAGTGAGAGACGCATGTTCACTGTCTCAATGATGTCGAACTCCCGAGATAAATGGTGCTGGCGACGCGCAGACTCTCGACGAGGCATCTGACTTTTCAGTGTTTGAAGACGCTGTTGAATGAGGTTACGAAGACACTTAAACTCACTGCAAAAAAATCGTCATCAAAAGATAAAATAACAAAAACGGTAATGTTACCTATTCAGAATGTCGCTGCAAACAACGTCAAAGTATCGGCACACCTAAAGAAAGGATGCAAATTGTTAGTCCAAATACAACAAAAAGTGGAGCACTACTTACACTTCGGTTTACGGCAATGCCATCAAATGTAAGATTCTTCAGTATTTTGTACATAACTTCGTTTGGAAAGTTGCATATAGTCATAGCATTTGATGAACTTTCTGATGCTTGCAATTCAGCTATCTTGCAATCTTTTGTAGAAGCAGTGGAAGTATTTTTTACTGGAACGCTTTTAATGACAGAGGCTTGCTGTGGCTCAATGGATTTTTCACTTGGGCCCCGAAAAGCATCGTAAGCTGCCTGTTGTTCAATATTGATCACATGAAGTTGACGCAGACGAGAGCGTACGGCACTTCGAAGATGATCCAAAGGTTCAAATTTACTTTCAACTACATTGTTATTATCTGGATTTTCTTGCTGTTCCATGTTTACGTTTTTCAGAATGATTATTTTTTAAGTTGCCTAGAGATCAGTCAAGGTTCTAAGATGAGGATTCAAAAGGTCATTGTGTTTTCAAGTTAAAAAAGTAGAATCTTCCAAATGTTTTTATGAGACGATAAGTTATGGACACTATGAATAAAAAACTAAAAGTTGAGCTTGATGTTAGTATTGCACCAGAGAGAAAGGAAGAATAACACACATGGACGGATAAGAATTGGATCAAAACGAAACAGAGCCTTGAAAGCTACTTCAAGTCTTGAAACGTAAAATCTTTACACGTAAACAAAAACAGAAATCACTGTTTTTGTGGGATGACACGATTTGAGAAAGGTAGTGGCAGAGCCACAGCCGGAGAAGGCCGTTCTCCCGCTGTGGTGTCGTCTCTACCTGGTTCGTCTTCTATGAAGAATGCAGAGAATAGAGACTTTGAAGCATCGTTTGAAAACACTTTCTTTTCTACCTTCGCTGTACTAGACTGTGCTGCCCTCTGGTCTATAGTGAAGGTAAAAAGTAATATCTTCTCTAACAGTTTTTCAAAGACTCTAAATGTAAATCTCATCACTCCTTTTTGGAACACGGTCTTTTGTCGGCTGAAGGTAAGCCGCTTCATTTTGGATTCAGTTTGAAGAAGGTCACCATCTTCAAGGACTGCCAAAAGATGTCTTCGCTACTTGACAACATCTCACCGGCGAGCTTCTTCTACTACTCGCTAATCTGTACCACTTTGGCCAACTTGTGGGACATTTACTTGCACTACCGCCAGGTACTCTTATGCCGGTCATCAACAATAAGCCTTACATTTCCCTTTCTTTTGTTTAGCATAAAGTCTACAAGGCGAAGAGTAAGGTGCCAATTGAGCTGGCACCCTACATTGACGAAGACAATTTCGCTAAATCGCGACTTTACAATATTGACAAGAGCAACTATGGTTTCTTCCGTGAACTGTTTGGCCTGCTACAGAAATCCGTAAGAACTTGATTTTAAAAGTATTGTGTTAATTACCAACTTTTGTATCTTTTTCATGTAGATTTTCGTGTGGTTCTACTTGCCCGCCAAATTCTGGGGACTTTCCGTTTACCTAACTCAGCGGTGGCTCGGATATGAGCACGAAATCACCTCGACAATTTTATTCTTCTTCATCTCTTCGTCAATCACTTCAATTATCGATTTGCCCTTTTCGTTGTACTCTAACTTTGTCATTGAAGAGCGACATGGTTTCAACAAGTACACTCTGAAGTTTTTCATTTGGGACACTGTCAAGAAGTTTATCGTCTTTCAGCCAATCGTTTCGGCACTGATCGGCGGCTCTTGCTGGATTGTGTTGAAGTTCGAGGACCAGTTCTTTCTCTACCTTTGGCTCTTCTCCAGCACTATGGCTATTGTCTTTATGATCATCTACCCTTCTCTGATTGCGCCCCTATTGACAAGTACACCCAACTTCCTGATGGCTCTCTGCGATCTCGAATTCAGCAACTGGCTCAGGAAATCAACTTTCCACTGAAAAACATTTATGTAGTTGACGGAAGCAAACGCAGTAGCCACTCAAATGCCTACTTTTATGGCGTCTTTAAGGCTAAGCAGATTGTTCTGTACGACACGCTGTTTGAAAGTGAAAAGGAAGGCGAATCAAAGGACACTTCTGAATCGGAGACCAGTGAAAAGGATAAACTGGTCAAGGACGATACAAAGCCCGCTCCAAAAAGAACTGGTTGCACTGAAAAGGAAATTGTGGCGATTATTTGCCACGAACTTGGTCACTGGAGTCACTCTCACATTTACAAGAATCTTCTAATTTCGCTGGTCAACATGTTTTTCATTTTCAAAGTCGCTTCTATCTTTTACAAAAGCTCGGTCATCTACGAAGCGTTTGGATTTGACTCTTCACACAAGCCCGTTTTTATCGGATTGCTTTTAGTGATTGAGAACATCTTTTTAATCTACTTTGAGGTAAGACAAATGCGTGTTTCTAAATGTTTTAAAGTTTTGTTTTAATGTTTTCTTTATTTTACAAACAGGTCTTTAACTTTGCTATGAGCATCATCAGTCGTCGATTTGAATTTCAGGCCGATAACTTTGCTAAGAACCTCAACTTCCGCGCTGAACTGATTAGTGCACTCATCAAGCTAAACAAGGACAACCTTAGCTTCCCGGTGTATGACTGGCTTTACTCTGCTCTCATTCATTCCCATCCACCTATCTTGGACCGAATTGATGCACTGAAAAAAATTGATTAATCTAGTTGATTGATGCGAAGTGTTCTGTGCACTGTAAACAGTCAAATTGAGATCTCCCTTTAAGACCTCATTTAATCATCTTTATTACAAAATGACTGGATATTTCCTCAAATTTTCTTTAATGCCAAACTTCCAAATTATTTAAATTTTTATTATTTTTTCATTGTTTGCTAAAAACAAGAACGTCAAACTTTGAATTTCAACAAGCGTAAGAAATATGCAAAAGAAATGATTGCGACATGTGAAGAAGCTGTAATAGTAATCAATAAATAAAGCTATATCCGATATATTGCACTGCCGACACATGTTTTTCAGTCGATTAAGATTTGTCCTTGGGCGAGATCATCTTGCCCTTCCAGAAAGTTGGCCAGCTCAGAGACGTGTGCCTTGGTCACCTTCTTCTCCTCCTTGATGGACTCCAACTTGAAGCGAACATCCTGCGAGACGCTGCGCAGCACTCGTCGTCCGCTAGTTGAAGGTGGTCCGCCATTGGATTGAGAGCTGCTGCTGCTGCTGAATACATTGGAGGAGGCAGAGCGAACTAATCGATTGGAGGAGGAGGAGGATGGGGGAGAGGAAACAATGTCCGATTCGAGGGTGGGCGTGGAGGCGGTGGATGAGCCCTGTCCACTGAACACTGCATCGTCAATGTCCTCCTGAATGCCTGACTCAGCGGTGGAGGAGGTGGCCTCCTCGGCGACACTGCTGCTCGACGAGGAGGAGGCTTCAATTGCTCTGGCTGCTGGCTGTGGCGGTGGCAAAGAGGGAGTTTTCTCTCCTCTCCTCGACGATCTGCTGAGATCCACTGTCAGTTTGGACGACTAATGATTGCTCGGTTGGATGCACTGCCTGTTCAGTGGTAGGTGCATCAGCATCATGCCTTCATTGCTCTGCAAGGTTTGCTTCAGCTCATCAAGAAAGGTGAGTGCAATCTTATTGTGTGCCAGAGTGGTTTGCACTGGCTGAGGGGATTCAGCCTCTATCAGCGTCACCTCTTCACTGCCACTGCTTTCGCCTCTGTTGGCATCGATCGAATCATTATCGCTGTGGTGGACATCAACGTTCACCTCAATGGTAGAGTTGCCATTGGTCATCAGCTTTAGTGGAGAAGCGTTTTTCGCTGGACTTTCGCTGTTGTTGTTCACGTCCGTCTCCTCTTCATAGTTTGTCAGCGGCTCACTGGTGGTGCCTTCCACAGCCATACTGCTCGTTGATGCGGTTTCAGATGCTGTTGACTGACTACTGCTGGCCACCGGAGCCGGTGCTGATGAGGGTGCCTGTGGTGGCGGTGGTGGCAATTGCTCTTCTCCATGAAACTGCACAAACATCGACTTGAGGTACGAGGTGAGATTGTCATTCGATTCCATAGCCATTGTATACTGCTCTACACAGGTACAAAAGTAGAAGTAGAAGGGGAGATAGTGACAGAAGTGAATGGATAAGAAGGTAATCCGACGCACACTGCTGCACTGAGGAGATGATCTACCACAAATAGAAATAGAAAGTACACTAAATTAGTCACTGTAAAAATATATATGTAAAGGATGCAGGTTTTGCGGACAGTTCAAGTGTCACCAACTGTTGGAGTTGATGAAGAAAGTAGTTCACATATGAAAAAGATGGCTTTACATGTTCTTTTGATCGTTTGTGAAATTGCCTATTCACCCATACCTTTTTGTACAGCAACTACCGATGCCGATGAACGTTTTCTTCAGCAGGCGCTGGCGCAATAGAGAAAATGTACGACCACTGGCCAGTAACTGAAGTGAATGGAAAAACAAACAAGGAGTGGATCAGCACACCTCGTCTCGGCGATACACACCGCTAGCTAATGTGACCAATGTTTGCAACAGTAATAAAAGAAAAGCAAAAGAAGAAAAGACATCCGCCGGTGGTCTGTCTGTCTACACTGGCTAATTGAATAGTCAACCAAATCAGTCGAGCCAATGGTAATGAGGAACACAGGGCGCACACTACTGAAGGCGGCAGGTATGCAGTGAGCAGCAGCAGGCTGGCGCCATTATCAAATTAGAGGAGATGCGATTAGTGATATAGCTAATGATAAATTTAAGAGAGACTGAGGAGCTGTACAGTCTGTGCACCTGACCGCTCTACCGCTGTCTTCTCCCACTTAGCAGGTTACAGCCTGTTCTTCTTCTTTTTCTTTGTAATTGTCCAGCAAAGGAAACCTTTGTCACCCAAGTTAATGTTTTTGGGCCATCGAGAAAAGTTGTCCAACGCAGTACAGTACAGTGTATGTCTCGCTGGAGTTGGTCCCCTAAGTTATTCTCTGAGCTGCCGTGAAGGCAATTCAGCCTTGTGTTTTACATCTATCTACCTTTCAATCTATACTGTGTGTACAGTAATAATAAAGTAATGACTGCACACACACTTGATGGCTATAAAATTGCCATTACAGCCGTCTCCAGTGATAGCGATGGCCACCAGTGTGCCGAGCTGAGTAAAGCCGACTGAGAGAGAAAAAGTGAGCAGCATTTTAGAGTCCTACAAAGCTGCATTCGCTGTGAGATGAGCTGTCAGAAGAGGAGGACGTCAGAGGGAAAAGACGGCGACAGTTGTGTGGCTGTCATCGAGAACGTCATAGCAACGAGACACAAGGGAACGAGAGAAAGATGAAATAAATCCGTTCTAAAGTGCCTTTGAGGTGTCAAAAGGTCTCTCATGTGCTTACTGATGCCAGTTTAGGGAAAGCAGTACGCTGCAAACAATAATTGATGAGTGAATTACTCGAAGAAAACAGAGCAATGGATGTGCACAGCAAACTCCGTTTGATAGCAAACTTTTGTTGCATTTTTGCCTAAAGTGCACATATTTTTGCATAAGTTGCATAAGACAGTAGAGCACTGTATTTCATTTGCCTACTCTGAGGACTGTACTGCTGGTTTAGCTGACCGACTTGTTTGGCGCATTTTAAAGTTGCCCAACTTGATTATTTGCGTCACTTTTATTTTATTGACAAGAAGTAAGGCCACTTAAAAGTGGGCCAAACAGTGTGCACTTGTGATGATCGGCGATTTGCCGCATCATCGGCGTACGTAAGTGATGATGGTATCATCAATAGCGCAATGACTAATCATTTGCAGTGATGTAATGACACTTCTCTGTCTGCATTGAATTTTAAACCAATTTAAATATACCCAAACAAGTGAATTACACACCAAGGGTCATCAAGCAGCGGAATTGTTTTCTGCTAAAAGTAGACACATCTCACTTAAGGTGTACACCTTTTCTCGTTTACTGACAATTGAGTTATTACCTTGGTGCAGTAAAGAAGAAGAAGACATGTAAAGAAGACTTGCTTGCCATCTAATGAAGTCATTAGCACTAATGGACACTTGTGTGCACTGTTGCCACCAGGTACAGGCACAAACACAGGCACATCTTCTTCACTTGAAGAGAGTCGAAAGACAATGGAGTAGACTACTGAATGAATGAATGAAGAGACACTACCGTCACTGTTCAGTTTGGTCAGTTCGGCCACCTCACTAATGACAGGTTGCTCGCCAGCTCCACACACACACATACTGGGCGCCTCCCAGTCGATTTGTCTTTTCACATTGCAGACACACACACAAAACGATTTGTGCCACTTTGAACACTTACTCACTCTTTGACTCACTCCCTCACGGACTCTTCTTTGCCACTTCTTTACCTCTTCACGTGTCTTCAACCTACTGCTTATAGGATAGTAGTGCTGCGTTGAAACACCTGATGATGAAGAAGAAAAAGTGGCGGTGTAGCGGTGGTAGATGGTTCAGTCGGCATGTTTTACTTGGATCCTCTAATGATGATGCTTTATAGTGAAGTAATCGGTGGATGAGAATGAGAAAGAGAAAGAGAGAGAGAGAACGAGAGATCCGCTTCCGAAGTGTAACCACCACACCGTGCTACGCGTACACCTTCTTCTTCTTCTCCGTCGTCTTCTTCTACAAACACAAAGCACCGACAATCTGCCGTCATTTGCTCACTGAGAATGACACGTGATTAGGTGAAGAAAAAGCCCCACAACAAAGTGAAAACCTTCTGCAGCTGTGGTCACTGACTCCAAACCTGATTAATCACCCTGCAGGCACACTAATGGCAGTTTCACTACCTCGAAGGCCAGTTCTCTCTCTGAAGCGACCATCTGCAATCTTCCTCCATCTTCTCCTCTTCTGCTCACTGAGCTTCTGGCCTGAGGGGGCAGAGCAGACGACCAAGATCTCCGCCATCCTCAACCAAGATGCCTTCCTCCCCTGTGAGACTCGACGCTCCATCAACATTCACGTGCACGCCCGCCAGTACGCCGCCGCCGCCCTCAGCAAGGCCGACCACATCAACCTCATTCTCTGGTACCGCGAGGGCCACTCGATGCCCTTCTACCGCATTGACGCCCGCTCAGGAGTAACCACCAGCGACAACGACCCAGGTGGCAAGGAGGGCGCCGCCAGGCACTACAAGAATGACAGTCGCATTGAGTTTGACCTGCGAGAGATACCCCGCTGCTGCGCATTCGAAACGTCACCGAGGAGGACGAGGGAACCTATCAGTGCCGCGTGGAGTACGCCAGTCAGCGGACGTTCATCACGCAGATTAAACTCAGCGTCATCGGTTTGTCATGCATCAATGGTTCTTCCTAAACTGATTTTTCCTGCAACCCAAACAGGAGCACCCGTCTCACTTCAAATCACCGACTCTCAGGGCAATCCGCTGGAGGGCGTCATTGGGCCGTTTAATGAATTTGAGAGCATCACACTGGTGTGCACTGCCTACGGAGGTGGGTGAGATATCACCTTTCTGTCAGGGAGGCAAAACTGGGAGAGACAGATGAAGGACATTAATTTTTAAAACACTGCACAAACCTTCTCAGTTTAGATTGCCTAACTCAATTACCCCGCGACAAGACACGCTTTTAAGATTAAAAATGTTTCTTCTCTCTTTCCTCTCCTTCTCCTTTAGGTCGCCCAAAGCCAGATGTGATTTGGTTCAAGCAGCGAGGATTCTACGAGGAGGTCGTCGACAACAGCTTTGAGTTTAAACTACTGAGCAGTCCAATCAACGGAACACTCTCCACGGTGGCTAATGTGCTGAATCTGCGTCGTCTGGACCGCACTGACTACCGCAATGAGTACCTGTGTCGGGCGGCCACTCGCTTTACTACCCACCACTGCTGCAGTCCATTACCATTGACATGAACTGTAAATTGGTTTGCCTCTCTTATTGCATCTCCTCACTGCTTTACTACTCCACTTTACTCTAAATGGTCCAATGTTCTTTCTTTTCTTTCATTCATTTTCTAACAGTAATGCCAGTAAATGTTCGCATCTATTCAAACCAGTACCACACTTCGCCACAATCGTCTCAGCTGATTGCCGGACAAATGGCTGAGTTTGGCTGCAAGACTGATGGCTCCAAGCCGGCGGCCAGTGTGGAGTGGTTTCTGGACCACCAGCGAATAGTGGTCAGCAAAGAGGCCTGGCCGGATACCACGCTAATTACTACACTGACCAGGAGCTGCTGAAGACAACCGTCACCACTGGAAGGTGATCCAAGTCCTCAGTGAGATTCCACCAGATGAGCAGCAACAGCAGCAGCAGCAAGTGCAGCCGCAGCCATCTGGGCCGTCTTTGCTGCTATCTACATCATCTGGTGGCATCCCCACCAGTCCTCTCAGCTCCTCCTCGTCCCTTCCACCGGGCAAGTTTGTGTCCATCATTGGATCGCAGGAGGCGAACAGCACCTTATCGGTGATTCGCTTTCTACCGCAGTACACCGATAATGGACGCATTCTCTCCTGCCACGCTTGGAATCCATTTATCGCCAACTCCAAGATTGTCGATAAGTTGGTGCTCGATGTAAAGTGTAAGTGAAAGTGAAAGTGAGTGTGTGGTCGACACTCATCAGCTGCGGCTATGAGGGTTGCAGGGCCTTTATGTGTGCGCTAAAGTAATGTCCTCACCACCACCACCGCCAACACCACTTTTCTCATCACCAGATGCGCCTCATCTGACGATTGGCCTCGGCACAAAGCACGACATTCTCGGACAGTGGTCACAATCAGCCAGTGAAGCCAGTGCGCCCGGCGTCTCTCCGACTGACAGCAACGGCGCGTCGGCGGCACCTCGAGCAGCAATTTGCCGAAATCGCTTCTGGTGGGAGAGCACTCTCCGCTGCTGGAGCTGAACTGTCACATTAAGGCAAATCCGTGGATTGACCAAGTGATCTGGCATGTGAATGGGGCGCCCATTACACCGACCAGCAGCAGCACCTCCGCCTCGCTGGAGCCCTTCTACTCCTCTGCCGTCGCTGCCGTCACATATTCTCATGCTCAATTTGAAGCTCACTCCAAGCGAACATCATCATCGTCCACGCAGAACCATTCGCAGTTGCCGCCGCCGCTGACGCCGCTGCCGCCGAGCAGCATCTACTTGACTAATCACAACCAGACACTGCGCCTGGAGAACGTGGCACGACTGCACGCCGGTCAGTACCAGTGTGCCGCTCGCAATCTCATCAACGTCACATTCAGTGAGCCAGTTCAGTTGAACGTCGCCTGTAAGTGCCCAGCAAAGCATCACAGACACACACACATACAAACAGGCTAATGTACACTCTGCCCTCCGTTTTCCTTGCCTCGCAGATAAGCCCCAGTGTACGACCAGCAATGGCACTGCCGGCCGACCGTCGTACTACTTCATCGACGTGCAGCGAAATGTGCCCCTGCAGCTGCCCTGCACTGTGGATGCCTTCCCCGCCGACCAGCTCACCTTCTACTGGAGTCTGCAGTCGCCGTGGACGTCGGAGGCGCTGGAGTTTAATCACTCTGATTTCGAGCACCAGACAACAGCGTCTTCGGTGGACGGCGGTGGTCCTCTCATCGTCAGCGTGATCGACGTCGACCGAGCGGTGGCGCTCTTTGAGGAGACGGAGAAGAGGAAGCGAGGGAGAACGAATGACACCGGGGGCGAGTCTACCTTGCTGCTGCAGTGTGATGCGGAGAACGTTGCCGGGCGACAGGAAGACCCCTGTGTGTACATGCTGCGAGTAGTGGATGGTAACAAATCAGAGGAGGATGACTGAAGCAATTAGGCCTAATTGCGTCTCAGTGGCTTCAGTGCTGCTGCTGATGCTGAGCTAATGTCTCACTGTGTGTGTCTTTTTCCCTGTGCTCCCCACCATTACAGGGCCACCGCAAGAGGTGTCAAACTGCACTTTTACGGTTCAGCGAGCCAATGAAGCTGCAAAGGCGACGAGGAAAGAGACTGCTGAAAGCGAGACTGCGGCACAGCGGAGCACCACTCTTTGGGGGAGCCCAGCAGACGAGAGGGAGGCCGGCGAGGAGACACCGACGGCGGACATGTTGACAGAGTCAACAACCAGAAGAAGAAACCACAGTGCGACATCGCTACCGACGGCAGACGAACAAAAACAACATCAGCATCAGCATCCCCAGCCGCAGCATCCTCATCATTCAGCAGTGCCCACAGTTCGGGTGCGCTGTGTAGGCGGGAGGGACGGTGGCCAGGCGCAGACCTTCCATCTAATTGGCCTAGTCTCAGCAGAGACGCCAGGCAACACTGCACTGATGGATAGTGCTCACGAGTCGCAACATCAGCCGCAGCAGCAGCATGTTGGTAATGTGTCATCGATCATCGAATTAATTCAATCAATTCAATCATCGGGATCAGTGCCAACGAAGCACACTGAGTACAGTCAACAGCAGCAGCGACCGCCGTCCGTGCACTGGAATGTCTCCGCTAATGAAGTGGCCCAATTCGTGCTGGTCAACGTCACTGTCGGTCAGCACTATGATCTAATCATCTACAGTCAGAATCTAATTGGCCGCAGTGCACCACTGCTCTACCGTAATCTGCTCCTTCTCAATGGTAAGCCTCTCGGTGACGCACTGCAGCACTCCCTTCCCTCTTTCTTTCTTCTTTCTTTCTTTTCTTTTTTTCTTTCATTCATTTTCCATTCCTTACGCCTTCATCATCAGCTGACATATTCTGCCACTCTGTCGATATTCGTTGTTGTCACAAGTCAAATTGATTTCCACTACTGCACACACGGCTTCTCCTCTTTTTTCCCTCTATGTCCGCAAGTAGTACTCAACGGATTAGCATTAGTGTGCTCTCTCTCGTCACTGTGGACTTATGTTTTGTGGCAATGCTAGCTGTGTGTGTGTGTGTGTGCAGCACTGTCGACTCACCCTTTTTCTCCCTGAATCCCATTTCCCTTCTTCCCTTTTCACTTCTCAGACTCGGTTGTTAATCAGGCTAATGTGGCCACAGAAGCATCCAGCCGCCCGAACTGGGCCTATTTACGCTTTAAGGGCCTCGTGTTGGTGCTCTTTCTCCTCCTGATAATAGCCCTGATTGGACTGACGATTAGGAGCTATCTCTTCTCGGTGTCAAACTACGACCGTGGCACCCACTCTCCGGATAACGGTAAGTGACGAGACTAGGCGCTTTCCCATCGCTCCCATTTGCTCCACAGCCAAACACATTGGCTTACACTTTCACACACACACACACAGCCGCATTATGTTTTTATTTATGTGCTATATTTACCAAGGGCCCATTATGAGCGGCACATTTGTGCGGTGCTCATGAAAGCCAATTTTCGCATCAATCAACGAGCCAGATTTTCTGGCGCAAAAAGTCCAGAGCCGCGGTTTAGCCAGCAGTGTACTTTCTGGTATTATTACTTTTTGCGGTACACAAAGCAGGCTCTCCACTGCAGGCAGTTTTTTGGAACAAGTTTTTTGGATGCTGACAATTAGCACATTATTGCTTTTCACATATTTAATTTTTCTCGCAATTTAGCAGTTCTGCCAATTTTATTTAGCAGACTTCAAACTGGCTGCAGCACAGCATTGGAAGGGTTAATAAAAAATACTTTAGTGTGAATTAGTTAATTAAAGTTTTATAAAGTAATTAGCCATTTATGAAAGCACCGTACGTAGTGGAGCGTCTGTGAAACTTTAGCCAGCAAAAAAATCATGCGTCAGAATGTGAATAAATCATCGACCAATAATGGCAGAATTTCACACCAGGCAGCCATCTTTTGCTCACTCACTTTTTCTCATCCTTTTCTTCCCTTTGCGAATCAGTGTCGGCTGAGCTTAATGAGGCAGAAACGGAGCAACTTCACCGAGAAGTACAGCAGCCGCAACACTACGAAAACCAGATGCCCATTTCCGAACGCCAATTTGCAGGTTCTAAAGTGCTCAGCATCATCAGTGCATCCACCGGCCAGACAGCAGCAGAGGGCAGAGGAGAAAGGAGTGCTTCGCCAGAACCGCAACAACGTCCAGCTAGTAGACAAGTCTCACCGGACAGAGCAGCAGCCACGGCGGCGGCGATGGAACAGGAGCAGGCAAGTTACTGCTCAATTTCCAGCCGCCATCAGCAGCAACACCGCCCACCGGCGGCTACCCACTTCGGGCAGTTGATCGGTGCACATCTGTGCACGGTGAAGCGCTTTCTCAATCGCTTTGTGTTCATCAGCTCGCACTATCGATCATACGAGTTGACGCCTTGCGGTGAGGGCACCTCAGCAGTGCCCTCAGCAGTACTGGCAGCTCCAGCAGTGCTGGAAGTCACCGCCACCACCTCAGCACTTCAGTCATCACCGAGTGGACTCAGTCATCAGGCGGAGGTGATCCATTCGAATGCAGAACAGGTACCGTTCGACTGCTGCCTAAATTGTAACATAATGGCTAATTGATTACCGATTGGCACTGCCTCATTCACTCTCTTTCACTATTTTTATTCTCTTTTTATTCATTCTCCTCTATTTCCCTGTTTTTTCTTGTTGCTCATTTGCTGCTGCTGCTGCGCCATTTTCAATTCCCAGCAGAATCGTCTCGACTGGGAAGCGGCCTACCTGCGTGCTGCAGCCCGGCGACCGTCGAGTAGGCCTCGAAGCAAGCGAAACAGACCACTCTTTCACTGGCTATCGCCCTCTAGAAACTACGACAGCTACGAATCCCTGCCAAGGCCTGACCTTAGCAGCGGTCTCGCTAATGACACCACCGAAGCCGAGGCTACCACTGGTGAGTCGACCAATAGAAACGTCAAGTTGTTGTACGTTTTCACCCGCAAGTTGTAATAAAACGTAAAAAAGAAGAAGTGCAAAACCCCCAACTGTTAATGCACTCACCCCTCTCTCCCAATATCTGCAAACCTGTCTGGTCATCAATTAACCTCAATTCGAATCGTTGCTTGCTTTATCTTTTTGTTTTCTCACTCAAGTTCAGCTTTCAGCGTCAATCGGCATACCAATCTCCGCAAAAAGTGAAGGAGTGCTAATTATCGACAATCCATTTGTCATCGATTTATTTGTCTGTTCCACCTAGCCTGATTTTGATTCGATCGATTTCAAAACCAGGCCTTTCATGTTCTCTACCTGTGTCGCATGTTTTATTTAGAATCTAAATGACTGTCACCAGAAAAACCCGCCAAAAAATGGCAGAGAAAAATTACGGTCTTCCAATTGACTTTAGCACTTTTAGGCCAGAGCAGAGCTCTCACAGAAGAAACCTGCCTGGCAAACACTAACTTTTAATTTAATTTACATTTTCGCTTTACAAAATGAACAAAATACAAATAAACTCTCTGTAAAAATTTTTATTTTAAAACAATAATTTATTTTGAAACATATAAGTTGCTTTTTACAAGTTCTCACATTGCGTTTTGACTTTGCCATTAATCAAATATCTCTTTTCACTAAATTACAACTTAAAAGTTATTATTAATAAAGAGTGTGCTTTATTTCGTACTCAAAATAAACTAGTCCATTTAGCACTGTTTTTTCTGACTTTAATGAATGAAACTTCAGCCCATAATGGGCAAGTAATCGATTTATATGCAAAATATGTTTAGTAATTGACATAAATATATAGTTCATTTTATAATTTGCATTTTAAAGCTACTCAAACAATTGCGAGGCATTGTATGATTTTCTTTTATTAATCGGCAAAATGCTCAAATTTCTTTGTTTGCTATTGGCACATTTTTGGCATTCCCTACTAGGTCAAACATAAACTTATTTTTTTCCAATGTTAGCAATCATTTCAGAATAAATTCATTTTTTAATTTAAAAGCGTTTATCCTACTTTTGTTAACTTCAAAACGTAACTGACACTTTAATAAAAAATGGTTTTTTAAATTGAAGTTTTAAAGAAAAAATATTTTTAAAATCAGTTAAAGCAAATCATTGAACATTTACAAACTGTAAAAATTTAAGTTTTTAAACTATGTTTTTATAAAAAATAATGTGTTTTGCTTGATAACTTTTGCTAGATAAATTATTTAATTGTTATTACTATTTACCAAGTGTTTACCATTAAATCCCCTAGAGAACAAAAAAGTTTTTGTTGTTTACAGTCTTTTTTTGCAGCCAGACAAAAAGCATTAATTAACTCTTAATTAGCAAATGAAAACGCAACAATTATCAAAGTTTGCATCACGGCAAATCATTTTTTGTGGAATTGCAATGTTCACAAGACTGACTAGCCAAAATGGCTAAAATAAATTCTGAAAACGTGTTCTGACATAAAGAAAAAGTTACAGTTGATACGGAGTCTAGAAAATTAGGCATGTTCGGGGTTTGTGATCTGCTGGTCAATTGCTTCAAATCAGCTGGCAATAAACCGTTTTTGGGTGGAAATGATAGTAGACGGAAGATAGCAGTGGCCGTCATTGGTAGACAAGTCAAATGGCAGAAAAGAGGGCACAGGGAGAGTGTGTGGCACCGTGGAAAGACGGACATTCGGCGACCGAGTAACAGGATAATGTCTGTAATGTCTGTATCTGTACTGTGGCTTACTCGCAAATCAGTAACAGACGGACAGGGCAAAGATCGAGTGCTGCCAGTCTGCAGAGTCACTGGAAGTGATCCATCATCGGCTGTCCGCACAGCATCGCTACTGTACTTTTACCACTGCACCGCCAGGACGCTAGTGCCCTGGTATCGGCTGGCCAAACTGTGCGCCACAATTGCCAACAAGTGCACAAGGGCACAAATTATTCTAAATGCACTTTTTATTAATACTATTTAGAAAAAAAGAGGGAACATTTAAATATGGTTTATTTGCTCAAAATCTATTAGCGTAAGCAGTATTTGGAAGGAGTGAAAGCCAAAACTCTTTTACGATTTTGCATTGACTCGTCGAAAAATAAAAAAAAATATGAAATGTTTGTTATGAAAAAATCAAATTGAATGTCCTCATCGATGCAAAAACAAATGCAATGTTGTTAAATATTGATAACAACTTTGCACATTGAAAATGAATTTATGGTTAGTCTGCAAATCTGGATGCTGCCTGGAAAAGAAGGCGAAGCAAAGCAGAAACTTGGCAAGAAAATATTTGTACTTTATATTTATATTTATTTCCCAACAGTGGCGCAAAGTGAACCATTTGCACGAATGCAATTCATTTTTTTACTTTTGCCTGCAAAATGTACACACAGCTCACAAAAGAACACAGAGAGAGAGAGAGAGAGAGAGAGAGAGAGAGAGAGAGAGAGAGAGAGAGAGAGAGAGAGAAACTACTGGCAAGCTCTTATTTACCCACAGGAACGCTGGCCCTTTTCATCAAATATCTGCAAGTTGCGCATTGACAAGATGGAAAAACATCGACCATTCAATCAGCCATTCCCCAAACACGCTGCCGCTGCCGAAAGTCTAACATCACATAATTGATTATGCTACGACAAACATTGCACAATAGTGCACTGATTTGGGGCTTTTAACTTTGTACCCATTTGCCTTTTTGTTGAGCAAGTGCACAACTTTATTTTTTACCTGTGTGTCTGCCTGTTTGGCCATGGGCGTTTGCAAAAGATTAAGAAAACTATTAGCAAGCATTTCCTTGAACCGTACAGAAGCAAATTTGTAAAATTATTTCAACGGTAATGGCATCTTTTTTTAGTTTGAGTGTGAATTGAAAAGTTCCTGTTTGTTGTTGCTGCATTTCAAAGGGTGATTTCACACACACACAAACACGGAAAACTTGGCTAGAATAGCTTCATGTCACTTGCGGAATTTCTGCCTTTGAAAAGTAGTTTAAAGCAATATTCATTGAAGCAATAAATTGGCCAGCATCAGCCACTGGACTAGCCTTTTCTCTACAGCCTGTACAAGCTCCTATGCCCTGAAAGACTGGGGGCAGTTGCAGAGCCGGCATTGCCACTTGGCACATGGCGGCACTCACCACTCGCTGACTGACTATGTAGCTGCCAACACTGATGCCCGCAAATGACCAGACTGAGAGAAGGAGAAAGAGTGAGTGAGAAGGGTACGGCCATGTCGGCCAATCGAGAAGACATTTGTCAATTTGTCATCTCTGTGTCTCCTTTTGCTCCCTTCTCCTTTCTCTCTCTCCTGTCTTCTCTCACTGTGCTCACGGCCGGAAAATTAAAATTGTATCGGTTTTTCGCTTGATTGTTCCCAGCACCAGCATCTTTTGCTGTTCTCTTTCTGTTTTCCTCTCCTCTTCTCTCTCTCTCTTCTCTGCGCCGATCGAAACATCTCTCATTTGTAGGCGCCTTTTCATTTTCAATTTTTTCCCTTCTTCAGGCGAATTCATTTCAATGTATTTATTCAGGCACATATTGAAAACGGCAACTTGTACGGCACACAAAAAACTTTTGACCGTTTTGTTGGCTGCACAACACAAATATCGACTGTTTTCTGTCGAGTAAATGTCAAAATATGTTGTCCACTTTTGATATGTTAATAACGCACGCTTTAAATGACAGCTTTTAAACATTCTTTCAAAACATCTATCAATTTGCTAAAAGTAAAGTGCTTGAAAGCATTTGTATTTTACCGGAAATACTTTTTAAGTTTATATTGTTTGACTGAAACTTGAAACTGATTTTCATAAATACAAATTTTAAACTATTAAAAAAATACTTTTTTGCTGAAAAGACGTGCATATTCTGACCAATTTATTCATAAATCATTTTGACACTTTATAAAAATGTCATATTTTATTTCAAAACTCGTTTTTAATTTAATAATCGTTTATAGTAGGATTATACCATTTTAAAGTTTCATTCAACTCTGCTAATCTATTGTTCTCGTTTTTTTCCAACTGGCCACTGCTGTCACTAAAAATGCCTGCAAACACTACAATCTGTCCAAAAGTGACCGACAAATGGCCATTTTGTCTGCCACTGGCAAATTCTATCTGCAGCAAGGGTCATTCATTCATTCATTCATTTTTTATTTCATTTTATTGCCCTCCAGTTTGCCGTTTGGACTCATTTTTCTACTAGTCGCTCAGACTGTGACTTCATTTCCCCTCTGCCCTTCATATCAATCTTCTGCTTTAGCCTCTTCTTTTCCTCTGCTCTAAAGCTTTTTCAGCGTCTGTAAAAGTTTGACGAAAATGCAGCTAATATTGTGACAAAACGGACAGAAGAATTGAATTCACTGTATTTGAACGACAGTGAAAGCTGTTTGTGGCACTAAGAGACACGAGACAGATGAGCTGCGATGGAAAATATATCGGACTCCAGTGATAATAGTTGCTTCTACTACTCGCTGTTCCTTTTACTGTGCCGCCCTGTCTGGCTACCAAAAAAGATGAAGAAGGTGACAGACCCTAGTTTCATGCAGTTGATAACTGGAGGCACAAGACGATAGATGGATGGATGGATAGAGGCTTTGCCGAATCACCATCATCATCACCATCATCATCATCATCAGCAGGCAGCGTGTGACGCTGACACTGGTCACACTGGTGCTGGCCCTCTGCCGAGGTCAAGTGCACCGTGTGTGACATTTGACACAGAGCCCAACACCGACTGTCACTGACTACTGACTACTCTCGTTGCAATCGATAAGAGAAAAAAAGCCAGTCGGTCCATTATGTTCACTTGCACACATCGTTTGCAGCTTCAATTAGACGTGCCATTATCTGCAAAAAATGGTCAATCTGAGGAGAAAATAAATCAAAATGTTGTTGAAAAACTGCATTCTACGATAAAAGAGAAGAGAAATTGCCCTAAATCTTATCCAAATAAAAAAACAAAAAATGTAATAATTTTTTTAAGTTTTAGTTTTTAGCGCAACCTAAGTGCTGAAAAAAATCAAGTATTTTTTATTTACAATAAATCAAAATATTAAATGGTAAAAATGACATTAAAAAGGTCAGTTGTTTGCATCTTATTATTACGGAAAACTGAGTAGTGACAGTCCTACTGACACACGACTGTTCTGTCATATTCGCTTGTGGTTCCTTCTTGGCTTCAACCTTGAGACTAAAAAGCGAAAAACGCGTATTCATCTCAGCAAATTGTCAACTACTGATGACAATGGTCGCAACCAAGTGGTGCCTGCACAAAGCCTGCTGACTCAATTATAGAAATTAAAATTTAATAAAATTAACTTTTTTCTGTACTTCTGCTTCTGACAAATCGTTCCCTCCAAGTAACGGTGGTATTACCCTGGTCTGGCAGTCAAAATAGACCAAGCGACTTGAGTGACACTTTCCTTGCCCTTTCCTTGCCTGTGACTTCGATTTGTCACATTGCATTACGTATCATCATCATCGGAGCAATCTGCCGTCGAATGGAATATTATTAATAAAAATTAATTTTCTTTTCTGTAGACGAGTCAACTGCACTTGAGTTTTGGACTACCGTATCACATGTGTTTGCCTGTAGTGCTGGTTCTGCGGCACTTGTTCTTCAAGTTCTGCTCTGCAACTACTCAAACTACTCATCTTGCAACGCCTGTTCAATTGTCATCACACTTTAATTGAGGTTTGAGCACACACACGTAAACTAATTATTTTTGTATTTCACTAATTGGATTTGACTAAAACAACGTTTTTTGTAAAAAATAATTTACAAAAGTACGGAATGTGAGTGCTTTGCTAGAAGTTGAACTTTGAAATGCAAACTGCTAAAAATTAAAAGTCAGTTTAGCAACTAAATTCTGGCCGCTTACAAGCTAAATTAATCTGTTCATTAGTAACTTTTGCACAAAAACTGCTCAAAAAAACATTTAGCAAAAATTAATGTTGTTTAGTGACTAGCATTCTACTCTAAAATCTGCTTTTGTGATCGATACTGAATTGATTCATTTTCAAAAAATGCATTGCTGACTGCTTTTTTGATTTGTCTTGAGTGCATAGACTTATGTTTGACAAACAAAATGTGACTTTTTAGATAAACTAAATAGTCTCAAATTTATGATCAATTTTTTTAATCATTGATCTAGATCTTTACCCTGACACCTGTGTTTGGAATTGCAGAATTACTATGTTTGCAACAAATCTAAACGAATTTCTTTTACAGAGTCTAAAATGTTAAAAATAATTTGCATTGGTATAACTTTTACATATAAAAGAGTTAAAACTTGAATGCACGGTTGAACCTGACATACAGTGTTTCAGAAATGTGCACGTAATTATACGATTTGCTAGAAAAGAAGTCGTGTAGAGCGAAAAATATTACATGAAGCAAGACATGGTTTATGGCATTAATTAAGCAGTGCAAGTTAACAAGGAGTTTAGAAGACAGTTGAGGCCGCAAATGCGCCATTGCACGGGTGAATTTCCGCCGAATAGTAAGCCAGTTCTGCAGACGAATCTGCCGTCAATGCTCAGAAAATTGTAGCGCAGAAAAGAACGAGAGTGAGAGCGATAGCGGAATCAGCGTTGAACGAGAATCGAGAGTCGAGGAAGGGTAAGGGAGTTGTGCAGTTGTCTGGTTCACTGTGGGTCGGCAGTCTGAAGTAGCAGTGCAGGAGAGTGCAGCAGAGGACACTAGTTGTTCGTTTTTCACTTCAGCGGCGCTTCAGCCATGCTTCCACAAACCATCTTCACGCACACTCGAACACACCGGCACACGCACAAGTCAGTCAGTCAGTCAGTCAACAGAGACCTCTCAGTGATGAGGACATAGAGCATCGCTAAGAGAGAGTTTCTTTCGATGTTTAGCGGTGAAGAGAAAAAAGCGAGAAAAAAAGTTCGATGCAAGTGTCGCTGGTGATGGTGATGGTCAAGTGCAGTCGGCAGTTCACACCGGTGGACGCATCATAAGCTCTCTCCAACTCTCGTTCTTCCTTCAACTTTGTCAGTAGCAGCTACAAATCTCAGCTAATTTTCTTTTTGTGCAGTGTGTTTACCCCTCCTTATCCTTCCCCATTTCTTCAACCTCACCGGCTTTCACCGTATCGTCTTTTACTGTCTTTCCGTATCGACAGACATCTGCTGGCAATTTAGAAGCATGCAAATTTCAATTTAGCGCCGACATTCTTTGAGTTCATTACCTCTTCCTTTACTTCTTCATCTAGCGCTTCGGTTGTTCGGTTGTGCTATTTTTTCTTGTTCTTGTTCTTCTCAACTACTGTTCTGCAAAAAAGTTTAATCACTCAATTAACAGACGCCCTCTCTCTACTTGTTTTCTGCCATTGTCGCCGCGGTGTAATCGCTGTAAGTTGTCTAACTAGAAAGTGTTTCACAAGCAATTCCAACCACACGCCAGGCTCACCTTTTGTTTCATGCATCTCAGCCTTCCTTTTCCAACCAATTTCTGCGACTCTCTATCAACCTATCACTTTCGTCTTCTCCTAACTCTGTGTTTACAAACGGTGTTTATTATTATGCTTCCATGCGGCTAATTTTAGTAGTAAGCAACTACTTGTGCACTACTTGTCATTCGGTTGCTCATTGACTCACTTGTTTTTCTTTGCTTGTTGTTGCAGTAATTAAATTGTTACAATGGCAATGGTACGTGTACTCGCTTTCTCTGTTGAAGAGCTCCATGACTGGTTTTCAAGTAGGGAAAGGGAGCTTCGTTTGTTTCGCCTTCAACCCAGACGCCACACACTTTTGGCAGCTGTGGATTCTTTGTCGCCCCTTCTTCTATTCGCTTCCCTCCCTCTCTTCTCGTGAAAGCATTTGTTGTTTGCAATGTTACGTAACAAATGTCAGACCGAGACATGATAATTAAAAGTTTCGATTAATTGAAATCAACAGAAACAGACAGAGATAGAGAAGGAAAAGTTGAAAACGAAGAGGGCAAAATCTGGCAAAGTGGAGAGCCAAAGTACAGTGTAGCGAATTGCCAGTCTCGCTACTGTCCCTCTCTAAGCATCTCTCTGAACTAAATTGGCCCGTCGATTCAGGTTCTGCTTTTATTGATTGAGCAGATGTAATTACAATTTTAATTGCTTCCATTTATTCATCGATACGGTACAACAGCAGCCTAGTGTTTTGGGGCCTGCACTTGAATGTGATTGATTGCTCTGGGGATTAACTAATAGAAAGAGCCAGTGTATCACTTGAAAAAGATTCGCACACATGCACACACACACACACACACACCGAAAGAGCAATCACATCCGAATAATCATTTCATTTGCACTACATTTTCACCCAAAGGGTAATGGGCACCAATCCTTTGCTTGAAAACACCACTTTTCAGCTAACAGACAATTCAATTTACCCCAACATTTTTTTGTACTCTGGGAGTGATTGATTGGCCACGTGGTTTGGCAATTTCCCAAGCTACCATTCTACTGATTTTTAATTTGATACTTTAGCGTTTATGACTGTTTACTACGTGGCCATTTGATTTCGTTAGGCAAATCTCTCTGCAAACTAGTTAATGTTTCTAAATAACATAAAACACTGTATTGTATGCTTAAAAAATTCAATCAGTTTGCATTAATGTTTTATATAGAGAGTATGGAAATCTTTGTTTTACAAAAATTCAAAACAGTTGTAAATAGAAACTCTTAGTTTGAGATTCATCTTCTTTCCACTTTTCCCTCTTTTTCTTTGCTAACCCTACCAGCGGGTGTACATTTTAATTTCAATAATTTGAATATATTTCTCTCGCTGCAGTGCATTCAACCCTCCTTATTGCTTTGACTGTTCAGTTTTTTCTTTAAATTAAAGAACTAGCACAATTTGAATAAATATAAAACCTTTCTAAATTTTTATCCTTTTCCATTTTAGCCTGTTTATTTTTTCGATCTAGTTTTTTACATTTACATTTACTATTTATTTACATTATAGCTTACTTTAATTTTCTGTTTTTAAATTGGCGTAAGTTAAATTCAAGTTGATTCAAGTTGTGAACTGAATTAACTAATGCAGAATAAAGATTTTTTAGCAATTTTAACTTTGATTCAATTTTTGTCAGAGCAAAAAATTCAGTGTTAGTAAAATCTACATTAATGTAATTGACAATATAAAAATCTAGCTAAAAATATCACCTTGATTGTTAACTTTTGTTTACTTGAAACAATGGAGATTGTACTAAGCTTTTTGGGCTTTTTTCTCCGTTTGATAAATTCATCTTCACATTCGTATGAATTTATTACTTTGATTTATTGCCAACTTTGCGGCATAACAAAAAGATACAGGCAAATAAAGTTGTACCAAGTAAACAAATCAAAGCTAGTAAAATAGTTATAAACAATAAATAAACAAATTGTTTTTAACAACCATATAATGGAGTTTTTTTATTGCTTTATGGGTGTTTTTTAGTCAAAAATATATTTTTTAATTATGGTTTTTGCTTACTGCTAGGTTTCATAACATTCATTAATAATTTTACAACTTTTTAAATGAAACAACATTTTGGTGCATTTTATACCGAGTGCAATTGCCGCAACACTCGTCACTGCCCTCTACTGTAAATCTGAACTCACGTCCGTATATTCATTGTCAATTGTATCTATTTTCAAATATTCTTTTTGGTGGTTTTTTATTTCAGCGTTTCTTTTTAAGAATAAACCAACATAAACTGGTACTCGTTATTTGTTGCAGTGTGAATACAGAAGTTAATAAGAAAATATCTTTGACCTAATCGCAATCCAATTTTTTCATAGCCTTTAGCGTCACTTGAAATGGTCTTTTTTCTTTTTTATATACAAAATGTTGTCTTTATACGATAGTTTTCTTTGTCGTCAAATTGGTCTGTTTCTTTGTTGGCGATAATGTCTCTTTAAGCTACTAGAAGTGGCATGGTTTGACAGCGCAGTTTTTTGGCTGATTAGTCTAAATCATCATTTTTTCTTATATTACCCAGGGTGCTTTTGATTTGAATGAATATAACGGTAATCAATAAAATAAATGCAGTTTTTGGTTAAACCTGAACATTGCATTGTGGTTGTGTGCTGTATCTAAGAGTTCTAATGTTAGTTGCCAGTAATGGAAACTCTTCATAATGACAATAAAAGAGTCAAAACATGACAGTAAAAATTAATGCAAAACAATGCAGGCAACAATTAAAGACGAGCACATTACTGAAAAATCTTTTGATGAAAGTTCTTCTATTTCATTTTATCAAGCTCGCCAGCACGCATAAAAGCCATCTAAATGAGCTGAATTATTTATTTGTCTGTAATTAGACACTTTGCTGACTCTTGTTACATAAATTAATTTTACATTTCAATTTATTGTTTTTCAAAACTGCTTGAAAATTATCTCAAGTCAATTTTAAGTTTTTAAAACAAAAACGTCGTTTGAAATAAACTAATTAGATTTTGTTTATTGAATATATTTTTACATGAGATTTATAAAATAAAAACAGAATATTTATGATTATTAACGCTGAAAAATAACAATTTAAAATAAAACTTATTTATTTACAACTTTGTATTTAAGGGGGGACAACGCGCACATAGCAAATTTTTTCGAATTTTTGGGTTTTCTTTTCTAGTCAACAGTTTTTTAGCAAGATCTTGAATTACGCAGGTACATTTTTTGCCAAAATTGGTAATACCACAGAAATGATCAAGGTATTAAATGAAAGATGACAAAATTATCTAGATTTTGTCTGGCTTGGATTTTTAAATTTCAACTTTGTTTTATATTTAAAAAATATTTGAAATCTGCACATATTCTATGTTAAGTCAGTTTTCAAAATTTTTCGTCTTTTACCATCATTCAAAAATCTTTATCTGAGAAGTTAAACTACTTTAAAATATTCCGAGTCAGACAAAATCTAGATAATTTAGTCACCTTTCATTTGACACCTTGATCATTTTTTTGGTATTACCCGTTTTGGCGGAAAATGTACCTGCGTGTTCAGAACACTGATATCGTTACCGACAACGATCCACTCATCGGAAGACCGTAGTATCAACACAAAACTATTCTACATGAAATTCTCAACAATCATTATTTAGTACATTCTTTATGAACATCATAGCCACCCTAAAATCAAATTTTAAAAAAACAGTAAAACAGTGCGCGGTGTCCCCCCTTAACTTTTTCATAATTTTATTAAATTATTAATCTATTTTGATTAAAGTTTGATTTTACTCCTGAGACTTTATTTAGGAGAAATATAAATAGAGCAATAAAAAATCAATTTAATGGCACCTTTTTCATTTTTTGGCAGACTGTCTCGTGTGTGGAATTGATCTTGAAGAACTAAGAAAAAAATATAAATATAAATTAAATTACATTTAGTCGATTAATTTCACATTTAAAATGGCTCTCCACACTTATCGTCATCTGAAACTGTCTTCACTGCAGATCATTACTTTTGATTGTAAATAATTGCTAAAAAGTTTGCAATTGCTGGCGATCACTTTTCAATTGTGCGGTCCGGTCCAATTTGAAGTGAGATCACTTTAGATGAAACATATGTTTGTTGTGAGCGATTATGGTAAGCTTTTAGGCAGACACAAAGAACCATCATCAATGACAATTGCTCAATCGATAAGGGAAATGATCGCCTACTGCCGCGATTGAGTCATTTCACTACAGAGCAGCACTTCGGAAGAGGGAACATTCGTCAAGTGAAGTAGTGAAAGTGAAACAAGTGAGCAATATGGCAGTCATTCTTCACTTGCACCGAATTCCGGTCGGCCAAGTGGATACTGTAAGTGAACCAGCCAGCCAGTCATTGAGTCAGTCAGTGTCATTGCCATTGAGATTTGCCTGTTCAGTGATCAGTAAGCGACAGAAAAGCGGCTGTGCTGTGCTGTCAGTTTCGCAGACAGCAACAAGGCAGCCCATAATCGTAAGCCATAATTATGATTATGATTACCGCATGAGACAATGGGAGCCACATTAGTCTGTGTGTGTGTGGCGCTGGGCGCAATTTGCACTTGATGTGTTTGCCTGGTGGACAGCAGTAGCAGCAACAGCCGATACCCAGAACAGTGTGCCGCAAAGTGCGAACAAATCGCCGGTAATACCTGCCGCTGTAACGGCAGGTCAGTGAAGCATAGCAAAGAAGGAGGCCACTGCCAGAATCGCAACTGCCAGAACTGCGATGGCCCACCAAGCAAAACTAAATCTGCCAGCTTCTGTTCTCACGCTCAAAAAATATAATTTTTTGTTTCAATCTAACTTCACTAAAAAAATATTCTTGCAAAACAAATATTACATGTATTATTTTATTTTAGGCAATTTTTTATTTAATTTTGTAGAAGGCCAAAGTAGTGAATGACTCAATAAACAAACCATTTCTCTCTTTTTCTCTTTTTTCTCTGTTTAATCGAGTCATTCTCTGCTAAATTGCGACTACCTCTTTTTCCTTTTAATTACCTTTTGCTATAAAGCTTTTATTTTTACAGTGCTTATTGCCTATTAGTGCAATGGCAATCTCAATGAGGAATCTCGTAAATTAAATCAACTCAAGTTGACCGTTAAGCCGGCCACACTCTAGGCGTACATATTTGCGCGACTTTTTTTAGTTGATAAAAATGCGCCTACACTCTTTTGTTAGAATTGTTGTTATATTTTTATTACTATGTTTATTTTAAAAAATCTTGTTAGTTTTTAATATAATTTTTAAAATAAAAGCTTAATTTTAAATTTTTAAGTTATTTACAAGATTCATCATTTTAATTTTATATATGTTTTTTGGTTTGTTGTGTTTATTTTTGGCAATTCTCACTATTATAAAAGTAAAAATACAATTTAATAATAATAAATAATTTTAAAAATTAAATAAATATTAATGATAAATAAATTTTTCAGCTGTCGGAGTTGGTTTATGGCATATCAAGGCAGAAAACAAGTGGTTATTAACGTGCTGAAATGCGGCCCCTTAGCACCATTGTCCACAAAATCTTCTCTATTCACAGCATCAATATCTCACCAATTGCGTCAAAAAAATATTCCAGCAGTAATCACAACAAAATTGTGCGTGCGTGCAGTTTTTCTCCCATGGTGTGTGTGTGCAAGTTAAATTAAAATTAATTGCTCTGTAAACAAACACGGCTCGTTTTCTCACTGCTTTATTTATTTGACTCAATTTAGCAAATATTCCGCATATTATTTATCATATTATGCCGTGTCTTGCATCTCCTTATGTTTTTTCAACGCACAAAAATTTATTTTTTTCATTTTTACCGCTAAATTTTGCAAAATGAGATTTTATATTTTCATTAATTGTTGTTTTAAATAAATAGTTTGCGGCAATAAAAGTGGTGCAACACCAAAATTGTTTTTTATTTTTTTAAAAATAAAAAGTTTTTTTGTGAAAATATAGTTAGCTTTTTATTGATTTTTCTGATTACCAAAAGCAAAAAAATACGAGTGATCACGTTTTAGTGCAACGTGTGTGCTTGCAGTGCACTCGCTAATTTGCTTACGACCACAAATGACCTGTCCCCTCAGTGATTTGCATCATCATTCATCACTCACCTTTCATCTAATCCGGGTTTCACTGTCCAGTCAGCTGTGTGGTGCATACCTGTGCACGTATTTGCTTCGTCACCAAATGATCTCCAAGGGCACGCCCATCGTCCTCTGTTTACCTCACACATCTCATTACCGGCACATGTGCTCGCTGTGAATTGTTTCCAGCAAAAATTTACCTTTTTGCTGTTTTTACCAATTTAGCCGTTTCTTTCATTCAACCTGTGCATCAGTTTGCTGTCAGCTGCATTAGCCACACCGAATTGTCACGTTTTGCAACGATCAGCAGTTTCCTCGTTTAAAAAGAGTAAGTTACCATTTTTAATAAAAGTTTACTGAAAAGTGCTCAGCCTAGAGTTTTATTTGAATAAAATTGTTTTATTATAAATCATTTGCATAAAAATGCCAAAAGTCACAAAATAACTGTAAACTAACTTTATTTGTAATTGAATTAAATTTGTAAATTACTTTAGTTATATTTTGCATCAAAACATTTTTCACTTCATATCTTTTATGCATAGTACTTTTGGATCTTCCAAATAGAACTGTATGATTTGCTTAAATGCATTTTAACCAAAGTAAATAGTGCGTCGACTAAGTAAAGTGTTGGTTAAAAATGATTTTCTTGTGTTTTTCTAGTGCCCATAGATTTGGATGCACTAAGTTGCTCAGTGGCACTTAAATTTGGCGCCTACCAGTCTGCAGCTGAAGGCGCGCATGGTTAATTATCGTTGGACAGCAGTAAAAACAGAAGCCACTAGCCAGCAGAAGTAGCATCAGCAGAGGCGCAGAACTAGCAAACATTAACTGTACATTAACAAGGGGCACTTGCTGCATTTGAGATGGCAGACGTGTGTAATAATAATTAATATTGTTTCACTGGGACTTTACCCTCCTACAGCCAACTAGACTCGACATCGATTTTAAATTTTTCAAAGTGTTTCTACAGTGTTTCAAACTGGCAGTTTAACATGAAGTCTTGTTCAGCTTCACACTATTGGCAGTGTGACGGTGTCGAGGCTGGCAACTAACTGGCGACTAGTCACCAGTTGGCCAGTCAACACAGTGCTACACAGTGTCTACTACAACTTCCACTGCTTGGAGCAATCGATTGAGAAGTGCCACAGAGGCCGGTCCCTTGTACTAAGGCACATGTACAGAAAAACAGTGTTCACTGTTCTCTTCGCCTTAATGAACTTAATGTTAGCTTTGTTAATTTGTTTAACTTGTTCGCAGTCGGCTGTATGTTGTTCACTTTGGTACTTGATTCATGCAATCGACGAAACAGCACTGCCAGCACACTGTGCAGCACTTATTAACACCCAAACTTGAGAAAGAGAACAACTTTGCGTAATGATTCACTCAAGTCAGTCCGGTGAAGAAAGCCTTTGAGCAGCCACTTTTATTATTGCAGACACACTTGGAGAAAGTGACTAAATTAAATAATGACTGCACTGCAATGCAGCAGCGTTGTTCAGCCATTGGACAAGCTGACTGCAGACTGCATCATCAATAACAATGGCGCCCGGCGTCGTCAGGCTGCATACATATGCAGAGACACACACATACTCTCATTGGGCGACAAACCAAAGTACTGATTGGCTCTACCACAACATGAGTGAGACACTGTCGGGAAATGAAACATAACTTGTTGTTGTTGGTACTAGCCAGGCAAAAATGATGCGGTTTAGCATATTTTAATTTGTATTGATGATTAGGTATTGTCCACTAGCTTTTATTATTTTAATTTGAGTACTTGTCGCCTAGTAGTAAATCAAAGTATTTTTCTACAAAAAACCGTTTTAAAAAGCAATTCATTTTATTTACATTCGACCAACCAGGCTAACAATGGGCAGTCTAATTGATGTTAAAACAGGAGTTGGTTCCAGTCCTAATCAGACACTTATTAATGACTTTAGTCGATGTTTGTGTCATTACCATTTGGCAACTACCAGCAAACTTGCAAACAAGTCTCTTATGTCAATTCTACTCGCTTTCATTTTCACTTTAGTTTCAATAATTTTTCATTAAATTTAAGAACTTCAATTGCACCCAACTTAGATTGAAACATGTTTTGAGTCAGCCACTTTTATATTCCACACTTGAAATGCTAAAGGATAAACAAACAATTTTTCAGCTGTAAACTAATTCTGCAATTTTTTGATTAGCCGTTTGATACCAAAAAGTAAAAAGTATGGGGCCTTTTTTAAAAGGTTTCAATGGCGTCAAGGCCAAAATGCATTAAAGTGTTTCGCAGCACACAGGCGTTCATGCCCAAAGAAATGTGCAAACCGGAGGCGCTTTCCGCGTAAAACTTTCATGCATTTTTTGCCAACTTTTAAAGCCATTTTGAACCAAAAAATGGCCCCCTTACTTTTTAACTTTTTGTATCTAACATATTGATCCCTAAAATTCAGATTTTAGTTTTAAACTTTAAAATTTTGTTTTTTTATCTTATATAGACTGACGCAAGGGAGTCAAGGGTTTTTCAGCCTTGAAAGCATCATTGTATCAATCGACAACTGGCACGGGTCGTAGGTATACATAGCGGTCTCCCAATCACTATTTAGGGCCTACATAATACTGATTGGCAATCTACCAATCAACAAGTGACACTGTGGAAATGAAACTACTTGTTTTTTTGGTTAAGTCAAAATTTGCGTAATTTAGAAATTTAATTTTTATATTTAGGATTGCACCTTTTTATTTTAATTTTAACTTTTCCTGAGTGAATCAAAGTATTTTCTAAAAAAACCGTTTAAAAAGCAAATCATTTTAAATTTTTCGACCAACCAGGCTACAAAGGGCCGTCTTTTTTTAAAAAAGGGGTTGGTTCCAGTAATCAGCACTTATTAATGACTTTAGTCATGTTTTGTTTTACCCATTTGGCAACTACCCAAACTTGCAAACAAGTCTCTTTTTTCTTTAAATTCTACTCTGCTTTCATTTTCACTGTTTAGTTTCAATAATTTTTCATTAAATTTAAGAACTTCAATTGCACCCAACTTAGATTGAAACACTTCTCTACACGACACTACAACATGCACTGATTGACACTTTGAAAATTTATTTCAAATTAGACTCTCAATTTGACAGTGCAAACTCTATTTTTTATTTTATTTTACTACTTGTCCTTTTCACTATTCCGACCGCGTGTCTACTGAAATGTTTTCCACTGTTGTTTTGTTTTAGCACTTCTTTTTTATTTGTCGCATTGATAAATTTAAAGTGCCAGCATTTTAAACTTAACTTGATTTTGTATTTTGCAACTTTTTGTATTTAGTTTTATTTTTATTTTTGTTTTGATTTGGCAAACAAAAAAAACGTTTTTTACTGTACATTTCTCATGTTTATCTACCCTTTTCATTAATTTACAGTCTCATTGATATTGCACAACTTTAAGTATGTTTTGTTTTGCTATCCAATTTATGCTCTATCAAAGGCAATCAATAGACTGCTATTTTACTTATATCATATAGTGTTTTTGCATTTTTTATTTGCCAACTGATTGATAAGATTTTTCGTTAAATAAAAAATACAAAGTTACTCATTTGTAAGTATGCATTTTTTGTAGAGAAATATACTGACTGACCTATGAAATATCTGCTAAATAGTTTCATTCAGTAGTGTTCCTTTTGTACTTCACGTTTGTCATCGCCCGTTTCATTACCCTTGTTATGCTCCTTGTTTTATGCGACATTACTGTGTTGGGAAAACGAAATAGATTTACACTCCTTACTACAACCTCTTGCTCATTTTATTTGTTTTTACCCTCTTTTTTCCTTTTTTCATCATTTGATCAAATTAGTTTTGTCTAAATTACTACTATCTTGCATAAAAGGACTGTAGTTTTGTATAGTTTTGGTTAAATATAGAATTTTTTTAAAGTGTTTATTGGCGTTTTTTTACTCCAAGCGGTCAAACCTTTGACAGAGATGAACTTTGTTCTTTGTTCTCATGACTTTCAATGTAATAAACACCATAATGCTCATTTTTATTTTAAATTTTTATTAACAAAATGCTGTTTATAGAGTTGAATATTAGAAGTCACTTGACGGAAAGTCTTGGTAACAGCTTTTTTCCAATCTTTCAAATGATGGCAAAATGTCTATGAATTGAATTTTAAAATGAACTTCATTTAAATGTACTAAATGCTGGTAAAATATGCAAATATTTTTAAAAAACTTGCTCTGCTAGTGAGCACTGCGCCAAAGAGTTTTTCTAATGAGATGTGATTGTTCAATAGATTCAATACTACTTTCTTTGCATCTAACTTTTAGCATTGATTCTTGACACACTTAAGACAGTAATGCTTTTTACGCTAAAGCCACAAACTCAATTATTGAACAAATTGAGTATGTGAAAACAAGTTAGTTTTGCAAATTTATCTGCATTGAATTTGAATGCATTTTCAGTTTGAAAAAATGATGTTCATTTTATTTTGACTGCTTAAAAGTACGACCATTTAAGTGTTAGCTTTGCTAGTTTTATTCAATTTAAAATGCAAATGATTTAAAAGTGTTGCGTTTTTACGCTTTCAAAATCCTTTAAATTTGACCAAAACATTAAAGTTGGTTTAGAAAACTAAATCTAAATTTTTTTTTGCATAATAGTTAACTATTTAACGCTCAATTATAATTTGTAAAAAATTTGTGGTTTTATCTAAAAACTAAAAATTTCATCATTTTTTGTGTTTTAAATTTATTTTTTGTTTTTTAACAACATGCAACATGTTGTGGTTAATTAATTTTTAATGACTTTTCTAGAAAAACGCATTTTGGCAAGACTTTTTTAATATTTTGTTTTGGAATATGAAGCAATTTTTCAAATGTTAATTTTAATTTCCGGTGCATATTTTTTGCCAAATATATTTTGCATATTTTTTTGCAAAAAACGGTAATGCTTAAATTGTGATGTCTAATTTATTTGAAAAAAATTTACAACACATTTTTACAATGTTAAATTTAAACTTTTGCATTTTAAATGTTTATCAGGAATTTTCAAAGTTTATAAACATGATCTTGGTTTTACAAAAAAATATTTTTTGATAAAACAAAACAAATAATTAAATTGTTTTTAATGTAATACAAAGTTTTTTCTAGGCAGTATATTAAAACAATAACTTAAAAAATATTTTGATTAATTTCTGGTTTTAACTGTTTGTTTAAAAGGTAAATATTGTAAAACTTAAACATTTGTTAATTTTTTTTGTTTTTAAAAATCATTTTAAAACTTGGTTTTTAAAACAATTTAATTTGTTTTTTGTAATTTTATTTAAAAGTAAAATGAAAACAATAAAATGAAAAACATTTGAGAAAAACACAACAAAAGTGTGTATAATATATTTTTGCAAATGTTTTTATAATTAAAGTTTAACAAACAAAATAATTAAAATATAAAGTTTTTAAATTTAATTTGCAAAAAATATATATAATTTATTTTTTACAAGTTAAAAAATCATAATAATTACAATTGTTATTGAAAACTTGATTGCAATTAAAGTTAGAGTGTATTGTAACATAATTTTTTAAAAATAAATTTTAAAATTTTAGAGTATAATTATAATTATTTTACAATATTAATGATAATGAGTTAATAAATGAAGTAATAATACAAGTAAAATAATACTCATAACAGTTAATGATAGTCAATAGCTCTAGTAATAAAGCTGGAGCAGTGATGGTAAGGAGGCAAGTCAATGACAAACAAAAGTATATCAATTTTAAAATAATCTCTCTGTATATGGCTCTAAGCCGAGATGGGTTTTTTTCTGGTGATTCTTTATATGACCATTTAATGCGTGATAGTTTTTAAATTCTCACTAAATTTTTTATGTGAAAAAATATTTCCACAAGATGAACATAAAAAGCAAAAAATGTGGCAAAAATGAACAGCAGCCAAATGGAAAACTAGTGAACCAGCAGAAACAGTTCATCGTGATTAATAGTGCTTTTGCCAAGTTTTCCATAATTGTTTCAATTGAAATTTACTTAACTGGGTTTTATATGAGATAATGCAACTATTTCAATTCTCTTTAGTTGACTAAAATTTGTGAACGTTTCTAGTCAACAAGCCTGAGAAATGTAAATTGGTTTGTCTGTATTTTAGCCATGTGTTTGACAATTTTAGTTATCCAGTCAAACATAATACCAAATAGTGTCAGTTGAACATAATTTGGTGAATAATTGTCAGAAAAGCTGCAAAACGTTTTAAGAGTAAGTTGTGAGCAAAATATCCACAGTTTGACCATTGGTTGCTTAATCGCAAACACGCTCACAAAAACACCAGACTAGTGGTGTGTTCACCGATCTTCCCATTATTTGCCGCTTTAATAGGGTCCGTTATAACTTGTCGAATTGGAATTGGTCTAACGTCATTTTAGAGGATGCAGCCAAAATGTTCAACTTTTGTGACACTTTTAGAAGTTGCAAATAAAGTTGATGTCGCCAGTTTGTGACTAGCCAGTTGGTCCGTTCAATACTGAAACTTTCCTTCTGAACATCAATCGATAAGTATAGCTTAGAGTGCAAATCATTTCTTTTTCTTCACACAAGGCACCAGTGTTAGCCCACCACACGCTTGGCACCGCATAAATCTTTACACTGATTCAGGAAATTTTTTCCTTTTTAGCACTACTACCCAACAGAGTTTTACTGACCAGTACCACCAATAGAAAAAAATTGCAAAAATTTAAATTATTTTTTTCTGTGAAAAACTACTTTTATTTATATTTGTTTACTAAAAAGAGTGTTTAAAATATCATTTTCAAACGATACTTATTGTTTTCAAAATGTACAACTGTAATTATTATGTTTGTTTTTCTATGTATTTGTTTTTTGATAAAAACCGAAAAAGATAAATTTACTAAATCAGTTTAGTAAAAAAACATGTGACCACTTGAAAATTAATTTATTTTGGACTTCATTTAAAGTGTTAGAAAAAATGGGATAAGTGTGTGTTAGGCCAACAAAGGATAAAATGAAATGAGAAAAAATAGCCTTTTCAAAACGTACCAAAGGGCAAATGAATGCATCTAAAGAAAAATTTAAATTGTCTTTTGCTTGTTTTTCTTTGGGTTCTTGAACACACTTAATCGAATTCAATAGAATTGTCATCATCACAACATTTGCAATTGAATTATATAATCGACATTTTTTTCGCAAAACAAAAATAAGAAAAAAATGAGAAAACTAAATAGCTTTTCTTATTAGACAAAAATGTTTTTTGCTTTACCGAATTGAACCTAAAAAGACCATCACTCAGACAAAGAGTAAAACGATTGCTTTGTTAAATTTAAGGACAATCCTCAAGCTTCGTTTTTAGATGCGTTTGACTAAACAATTTATGCATACTTTTGATAAAATTACTATATTTTTTATTATCTATACCTTTAATTTTTCTAAACTAATTTAATTGTATACTGTTTTATGTATTTGTTTTAATGTTATATTATTTAAAACACATTAATTGTACTTTTTTTGTTTTGCAACAATGCCAATACTCCCTTATCAATGCAAAACTTTGGCAACTTTTTTTTAAATGTAACTTTATGCAATTTTTTAAAAATGAGAGCAAAAAATGAAATAATTAGTTTCATAGTCTCATGAATTTTTACATTAAAGTAAAAGTAAATAAATTTTGTTTAGTTTAAGTTTTAAAACTTTTTGTAACCAATTACAAACAAAACATTAATTGGAAATTTTATGAATGTCTCAGCATAGGAAACCACAATCACTCAAATAGATTTGTGTTCATTTTTGTTTTATCTCAACATTGCTTCTACAATACGCTAGCATTTGCAATTTTTTATTTACCACATGTTTCTAATATCTACACTTCTGATTTTAGATCTGTGTGTTCACTTTGGATTTTGACTTGTTTTTACAAGAAAGAGCTCATCCACACTCCCGTTTCTTTATATACTTTTTATGTCAACATGCATTTACATTGGCCATTTCTGGGCTTAATGCATTCTACCATAAATCTCACATTCTGACATTTTGTGTGGCAAACCAAAAGTTGATAAAATTACTTAAATATACAGCAATAGATCTGTTTGTATAAATTTTTTTATAACACATTGTTTAAAAAATTTGTTTGATTAAATGTTACATTTAAAATAAAAATAAATTTTTTAAACTGCATTGTCAAGTTTCCGCTTAATATTTTTTTGCAATTTTTATGTTTTTTCAATTAAATAATGAAGTTAAAAACAAAGATTTAAAAAACAAAATTTTGTTTTATTTTTTTAAAGTTACTCAATTATTATTACGACAACAATGGCAGATTCTATCCTAATGACTACAACAGCATGACTCTTTTTTTGTTTTATCTACATCTTTTCTCTTTCGTTTTTCTCTACTGAACTGTGTTTGTCAGTTTGTGCGTGAATTAACCCCTCTAAAAGCGCAAACAGGCAAATTTTCCGCCTTATTAAAACATCTTATTGCCAGTGTTCATCTTCAGAAGACAAGAAAAACAGAGTGCACTTGGCCTGCTGATTTTCTCATTTTGCCGACTGTCGAACAGTTGTTCAGTTGTTCAGCTGTGCAATGACTTTATTATGACATGACACTCACTGATTTAGAGCAAATATGGTGATGACAGAGGAAGTGCGGTCCGGTCAGCGATTACTAAACATGTCCACAAGCCACTCGAGGCTGAGTCAAGTGCTGCCAAAACTACGCTCAGGCAGTATGGTCTTGCAGCTTGAATACTCGTTCGCTCAGCAAAGAATGCTATTCAGAATGCTTAATGCGCTACCCGTGATGACAAAATAAATAGCAATCGAAATTGGTAATGGCTAGTTAATGAAAAGTGACCCACACATATGCACACCAAGTCAATTGTGTTAGAAAAGAGAGGAAAAGTAGAACCGGGTGACTGTTGTCGGAAGCAAGGGAAAACCTCGTCGAGGTAATAAAAAACTGCGTAATGAACAGGGCAACATTGACAGAATGTAGTTATTCGCCTCATTTGCTGTCTTTCACAACATCACATGCCGATGCAAGTGACCCTAATCTTCTAAATTGGCTTTGGGAACTAATTAAAATTTCTTGCAATTGTTACTCGTATAAAACGCAAAAAAACCAAAAAAATAAAAATTGGTTTTATTAAACTCTAAAAACCTTTGCCAAGACTTTACTTTGACAAAAAAAATCTGGACTAATTGAAAATGTACCCGGTCTCAGTCCTTAAACTGTTCATTGGGGACACTAAATGTAGCAGTGAAATTTTGCGAAAAATTGTTAACGAGGAGAAAAAGGTCGCAAAGAAAATACAAACAAGTCATCTAAAATGGATTTTCATGACATCTTAGACACCTTGCCAAGTTGCATCCATTTGAGGTGCCACAAATCGTCGACTTGCGAAATGTATTTGCCGTATGCTAAAGTGTTCATTGTACAATTTATTAGTAATGTGGCAGTTTGAGCATTGAGAAACAGTTATATGTGCGCCTAGCACGCTTTTCTTAGGTTGCACTAACGGAATTACTAGTACTGGTGGTAATTCCTTAATGATTTTGGCACTAGCTGAACATTTGCTTTGCTTGTAGCTGGTAATTATGCAACATGTGTTAATTGCCAATTAGGCAAGCAAACTTAGTCCGTTGCGCTACAAGATGGGTTTGAACTGATAGAAAAGCTAATTGTTAATTTTAATTTAAAATTATACAAAATTGAAACAGTTGATGTTTTGATCAACGCCTAATTGCCATTTTTGCAGTTGCGCTACAATCATCCGTCTTGTATCTGTTACTTGGCATTATAAAAATTTGATGAATTAGCACTCCATACTTCATGTGGTAAAGTAAATTATTTTCTAATTTTCACACCATTATGCGAACATAATTATGTTTTCTATAATTTGCTTAATTAAATGCAATCACTTTTGTTAATTTTCAAACAAGTAAACAGTTAAATTGTTAGTTTCAGAACAAATTTACTGATAGACAAAACAGATGTGGTTTTATTGAAAGTATAGACAAGTTACTGAAATTTAAAGTTTTTATGTCAATTTACAGTAAAAGTAAAAGGCTTTGTATTAAAATCACGTGCAATGCGCTTTATTAGACATCATTTGCTTACTACAATACATTTATTACGCCTCTCACTTTATTCTTCGGCCTGTGCTTCATTTTCTATTCTTGATATAACTTCTGATTCTCAAGTTGGCTTTTTATTCTTAATTTACATCTAGCAAACTTTGCCTTTCTGTAAAAAAATTCTTCACTTCATTTTGGAAATTTCAGCTTATTATACAGAACCCAAATAGTCATGATTGACAACAAAACCTAGTTTTAATGGGCAATATCTATTCCATGTCAAAATGAAACTAAGCTTTTCTAATCCAACTTTTAATTACACACTTTATTAGCACACTACGGCATTTTATTTTGATTAAAATTTTAGTGCTTAATTAAAACCATTTTGTCTCTTTTCACTTTACTTTAGAAAAGTTTTAATTAAACAATTTTACTAAGAAAACATTTACAACAGTTTGGTTATGTCATTTAAAATGTAACAACGGTATAATAATGGATTTTAATTGACGATCAGTTGCAGTTGCAAGGGTGAGCAGGTACTATTATTAGACAATCAATTTTTGCTTACGTGACACATTTACATTTGAATTAGCGCCCATTCATTTATTCATTCGGCACTGTGCTTCAATTTTCCTATTCATTGACTATAACTTTCTGATTCTGCAAGTTGGCTTTTTTATTTTCTTTGAATTTTTACAATCTAGCAAGACGATTGTTGCCCTTTATCTGTTAACATAATTTCTTTCACTTCAATTTTGGGAAAATTTTCAGGCTTTTTAGTAGGCAGAACCCAAAGTAGCAGTGAGTAGGAACAGAACAAAATGCCTACGGTTTTAATGGGCAATGATCTTTCTGCAGTGTCAAAATGAAACTAAAGCTTTTTCTTAAATCCAAACTTTTTGTGCTACACACTTTTTATTAGCACCAGCTACGCGGCCATTTATTATCGATATAGATATTAGTGCTTACACTACGAAACCATTTTGCTCTTCCTCTCTCAGTCATGTTGCTGGTAATGCATTTATGACTTCATTTTCACTTTTTTCTCACTGCATCTGCCGAATGGATATAAATGAAAACATTTAGTTGTGCTTTTCAATGCAAAAGTGCCACTGTATAGCAAACATTAGAGGGAAAAATACATTTATATGCTGGATTCTATTTACATTCAGTACCGCTGGTTTAGAATGACCAATACGCCGGCCAAGGAATTGGTGCACTATAAATTATGTCATCGATAATCATTGGGATGAACAGTTGGCCAAAACAAAGATAAGCTGCTTGTGGGATGTTATGCAGCAACATCAACAACACTGTCTGCCGCCGTGTCGTTTTCTTTTGCCGTGTGCGTTGATGCTCAGCAACCAGGCAACAAACGACAGTTTATTTTGATCTGCTTTGGATTGCTAGCAAGAATAAAGGCAAGATTGCCCTTATCGATAAATATAAATTGATTGTCCATGCAAATTGCAACGACAATCTTTTCTCTGAGTGTTCAAAAATTCTATTGGGCCTTTGTTTTTTGGTTGCCTGGTTGAGTGAATGCTCCCTAAAACCAATGATATTTTTGAAACAGTTCAACAAACAGTTAAAAGATTCAAAAAGTTTTCAAATAAAAAATCAGTCAAAAATTTTTTTTGCAATTGTATCAACTTTGATGCCAACTTTAGTCGTTTTGTTTTAGGTGGCTAGCGTTTAAGTAAAAATGTCAAGTTGTAATAAATCACAAAAATATTTTTTGATTGAAAAGTAAATCAAGCAAGTAATCTTTCCTTTAAAAAATTTAAATTTTTACTTGGTTTACAATAACTTAATGACAAATTATTACTTTTTAACCTCAATTTAAAAAAACTTATTTTTTGCTGTTCAACTAAAATATATTGATCTGTTTTTGCATTTAAAAATGACAAATATTGTATCTATTGAGATGTTCATAGTTTTTTTTCGATTGTGTTTTTACACTTCAGTAATAAATTGTTAAGAAAATTTGAAGCGACAAGTTAAAATCTAAACTGTAAACTGTTTTTAGTTTTTAGATTTAAAAATGCAAGACAATTTTTTTTATTTTACCAATATTTTTTTCAATAAATTTAAAATCAAAAGTTGTCATTTTTAAAAATGTAAACAAATACTAAAATAATATTTTAGGTTAGATATTTTTGGTTATAAAACAAGCATTTTGTGTGTTTATTTATTTGTTGTTTATTTCTAAATATGCAAGATTGTTTGATGTTGTGAGGCCATTTAAAAAGATTAGATAGGCATGCATACTAAACTGATGCAATGTCAAATGTCATGACCCCTAGGCTTTAAATGCAATTACTTATGGCACGTTCTATACATTATACACAAAAAACCTAACACATTTGGTGTACCGCAACTTTAAAAATATCAGAAATCAAATGTTTAGTTTTAAATTATCAATTCATTTTGATTATCACTAGTTTTAGACTATTAGTAAAAAATGTTTTCAAAATTAAACATTGTTTAAAAAATATTATTAAAAAATTTAAAAATTTTTTATTTTTATTAACGGTAAAAGTTTATTAAATTTTAAATTTAATTTGTTTTAATATTTGAATAATTGTTTTGATGTCAATAGCAGAAAGTTTGGCAAGGTAGTGTAAACAAATTTTTTGTTTTACAAAATTGTGTGGTTTTTATAAAAAGTTTGTCATTAAATTATTTTAGGATACTGGCTAATTGTCTTTTGTTATAAAACAATGTAACGTTGTTTGGGGTGCAAAATAAAATGAAAGGATTGAGTCATCTGGAGTTAATGTCGTTGCAATTTTAAATGATAAAAAAGTTTGTCATGATGTGGTTAAATAATAAAATTTTTAGAAAGTAAATGAGCATCAGTTAAAATTAAACAAAAGGCATTAAACTGTGTTTATTTATCCATTGTTTTAATAAAAAATATAATTTTTAGATATTTATCGGTTGACTGGCGCTAATATATGTTGTCAAAAAATTATAATAAAAACTTTTGTTAAAAAGTGTCACGTTTTCTAAATTTTAAACAGCAAAATTTGTGTTTTTTGCATTTTTATTTATAAATCTCATGTCTACAAGCATATTAGTAAAACCTGATTTGGATAAGTGAGTTATTTGCTGCGCTCGTGTAGAGTTGGGTAATCCGATAGGCAACCAGAATTAGCCAAATTTGAGCAAACGATTGACGGGGATTTGAAGCAAAAGTCGGCAATGGTCCGGTGTCAACATGCAGCACAAGACATGTCATTCATTTGCAACAAGAATCATTTTCAAAATACTAACCATTTTGTTTGTGTTTTTTGTTAAACAGCACGACACGCTGCTATTTTTTACAAATGAATGCTTTTTATTTTGATAAAGTAAACATATTGTAAATGAGCCAAAAATACATTTAAATCATATTAAATTAATTTAATGTATTCGAAATTGTTAGTAAATAAACTAGTATTTAGTATATTTATTATTTATGGAACCATATTTTGTCAAAAACTCATCATTTTAATTTAGATTTTAGATTTTTTAACTAATTTTTTACTACTAGTCAGGTGCTTTTGTATTATTTGCAATCATTTTCAATTGAACCCTTTAAACAGCAAAAATTGGTGTTGACCATTGGCTAGTATAGCTCATTTCATTTACAGTTTTATTGTGCTCAAAAATGCTGTAGGAAAAAAATTAATTTTGTCCAATTTTGGTGATTCTTTTATCAATGGTTGCTTTTTGTTGTGCTGTTTATCTGTAAATCAGAAAGTGCATTCAACTGCAATGACTTATTCACGTTTACGGTATTCTTCAACTGATGCATTGATTGATTTGTTGGTTGTATTTTTCTTTTTTGGTTTTCACTGTGCCTTTTTAACAATTGTGCGTTTTTTTCTCAACAAGCAATGCCATATTTTGATACTTTTATTTGCGTATTAAAAACACCAAGTAATGATGCACAATAGACAGAATAACCAGACCCAACTTTACAATGAGTTTTCAAATTCTTGTTAAGAGATACATTTATATTTAACTATGTCTGTTTCATAATCATATAAGGTAATAGTATACACATAAACAAATACAAAAAATAATTAAATTTTTGTTCGTTTTTTTTAAAACTAATTTAAAGCAAAATTAAAACTATTTATTTTTGCAAATTTATTGTTTATTTTGTTTAAAAAGCGTGAAAACAAATTTGCTCCATTTTCCCGACAACTCAAAGATTAGTAAGTTGCATACCATTGGAAAGGTCTAATTGCCCTAAATACAAATGTATAAGTATCTAAATGGCGCCAAAAACGGTTTTTTAGAAAATCGGGTTTAAAGTCGACCAAATTATGCAGTTTAGCAATACTGTTATGTTTTTGCCAGTAACATTGCGGCTTAACTCTGTTAAGTGGCACAAGCAGCAGCAGGAAAAATATTGCCAAAGGTACAGTTTGGACCCAATTTTCTCAAGAACTGTTCTGGGCGCCATTTTGATTTTTACATATTAGTACTCATGGCATTTTTAGCTTTCCAATGGTGTGCAACTTATTATTCTTTGAGTTGTTGGAAAATTGGGGCGATTGACTATGAAAACTTGCTTTTATTTTTTACAAAAAAAATTAATGTTTTTACTTTTAAAAACAAATAAAATAAAAACCTGTTGCATGCTAAATTAAAATTTTGTTGGTTATAAATAGTAACAAAGTTTTGCTAAAATAAAATGGTAAATTTTGATTTCGTTTTTCAATTAAAATTTATTTTAGATTTTAACTTAAAACATTTTTTAAAACTTGACCAAAACAATGTTTAAGTTGATTTTAGTTTTAAAACACTGCTAACGTAGAATAAAACAACAAAAACACAACAACATTGCCAAATTAGTGTACACTTAAAACGAAAAACAATATTTCTTTCTGCTCAACTTGTTTTGTTTTCAAAAAAAATTTTAGTTTTATTTTTAATTTGTTTCATTGTTTTTTTTATTTCTTACTCACTACCACCTTTCAAAGTTCTTCGCTACCTGATATACAGGAGGTGTCCTGGTCGACCGTTTACAGACAGATTTGATCCTTTGTTTCATTGTTTTAAATTTAAATAAAATTAACTAATTTTTTCATTTAATTTTTAAGTAAAAATTGTTAATTAGAAACTAATATTTAATTAATAATGTATGAAAATTTAGTTTTTAATTTAAATATTAACAAATAAAAATTTGCAAAAATAATTTTTTTTTGTTAAAATTTTTGTTAGTTAACATTTTCTACGTTTTTATATCTTCAGTACAAAATTTAATTGTTTATCAATTAAAATACAACAAAACTAGTTTGCTTGAACTGTTAACAAATAAATCTAAAGATTTAAATTCATTTTGTAAAATAAGTTAACAATTGCTTAAAGAAATTTTGGATTAAAACAATAAAGTAACCATTTTTGAATTTTTTGTTATTACAGTTTACTACGTTTTTTTATTATGCTTCAGTACAAAAATTTTAATTGTTTTATCAATTAAAAATACAAACAAAAACTAGTTTGGCTTTGAAACTGTTTAACAAATAAACTCTAAAGCATTTAAGTTCATTTTTGTAAAATATAAAGTTAACACTTGCTTTAAAGTATAAATTTTTGGTATTTAAAACAAATAGTAAAAAGTAAAACCATTTTCTAAATCTTAATTAAAGGCTATACACAAACATTAAGTTTATTCAAACTGTGTACGTGCCCGCTTTAGATTTTATTAACAATTTCAAAAACGGTCATTTATTTTGACCAAAAACACTTTGTCTTAATTGTTTGTTAGACAAAAACCAAAATTTGAAAAATCACTGGCAAAAATCAGACTTGCTTTTAAATAAAAAAAACAGTAGAATAGGCGGAGGTGTAAAGTAATTAAAGTTTTATCACATTTTCCAGAATACCCAAGTGTCGTAAATTTGATATATTTTAAATTAATAGTGCACTCAGTGGCGCTGCCATTCTGCATTTATTACCACAAGCAGATTTATTTGTTTTGTCATTGGTCCATTTACAAACTAACCTCCCTAGCCGTCAGCGAGCCGTCGGGCACCGGTCTCAGTATCGGTTAGTCAACTGGTCATTTTAAATGTTAAGCAGCATTAAATGAAGTTAACATTTAGTAAAGCGGCGACAGTAGTTCGGGACTCAAAAACCTACTGTAAAAAGGCAGTTAACTTTGTACTTGCACTCTTCTTCTTGCCAGTTTTGAACTTTCCAGCTCTCTAAGTGTGTCGTATAAATTCTGAACACGTAAATTGTTCGGTGTGAGTTTGAGAGAAATATGAACGTCTCCCGGTGTAGCTTGACCAGTACCCGATCTGTCTTCTCTCACTCTTTTTCACTGCCCCAAGCCCACAGATAGACAATGGCAAAAAAAGCAAAAAGGGAAAACAAAGAGAAAAATGGCAACACGATAGTACAATGTGTACAATTGTGAGGATAAAAAGAACCAATATGGACCTAGCCAACAAATGCTATCTAACTCGGAAGACAATGTTCATTGCTGTAGATCAAAAATAAAACAAAAATATGAAACAGAACAAAATGATTACACACGAGCAAAAAATTGAAATATGGAAAACCAAAATTAAAGAGTATTTAAACTTAAATTAAATTATTTTTAATGTTTTAAATTATTCAATTTAATAACCAAAAAAACTTTAAACAAATTCAAAAAGTAAAAATCAATAACCATTATTTATTGGTATTAATTCAGTTGATGAAGTAACTAAAGTGTTTAAATTAATAATTTTAATTTTTTGTTTTATTTGATAAAAAATAATTGTTTTTAAATAATTGAGTTATTTAACTTTAAACTTTTAAAAAAATAAAAATTTAATAAAAAACTAGATACTGTTGGCGTTTTTTATAACTACATTGTTGCCTACTTAGAAATTGATAATAGAAGCGCTGAGTGAGATTGAACACAAGCATACGTAGTCCAGACTGACTTTATTGGCAAAGAGTAGCTGCTTATTTACACAAACAGGCGACGTAACTTCGAACTCTCAAAGCCACGTCGCTAGCGGCCTATGGGCCGCTACTCCTCCCTGCCAGTCTTTGACGCATCTTATGAGATCCAGTCAGTCATCCGACGTCGTCGACCATCGCCCACTTCACGTCCTGCACTTTGGCCGAGGACCAGCGTGCGACTTGCGCACCACGACTCGGGGCCAGCGTCCACACCGTCGACTTTGTCTTCAGGCTGGCTGGGTCTTGGGCTGCTCGCATCAAAACGCAGAGGCCTGAGTCCATCTCACCGTTGCCACCAGAAGCGCAGAGTGAGATTGAACACAAGCATACGTAGTCGAAACTGACTTTATTGGCAAAGAGTAGCTGCTTATATACACAAACAGGCGACGTAATTTTGAACTCTCAAAGCCACGTCGCTAGCGGTCTATGGGCCAATTCTTGATCAATATCAACTTCTCAGCATGTCATCAGGCAATTTTTGCAGTAGCTAATAATTTTTTTGTCAATCAAGAATTCTTAACCTTTTTAGCAGAAATCTAAGATTTTTATGTTTTTTTATTAGTACTTTTATTTGTTTTAACCCCTACCAGTTTTTAGTCTTTTATTCTGCATGTTTTTTGCGCGTTTTTGCAAATTTTTAATTAAAGTCAAAAGCTAATCAGTTAATCAAGTTGCACTAATAAACATTGTTGTTTTTTAGATTATCAACTCTTTTTTTCGACTGATCAAATGCATTAAATAATCAACAAAACTAGACTGATTTGTAGCCTTATCTTCAAATAACAATATTATCTTCGGAAAAAATGCATTTACCAGTAAATAATTAATTATTTATTACTTTAAATCAATTTTTATCTATCTTTTTATTTTTGAAAATAACTCAGGTTGCAGAATGTTTCTTTCATCAGTTGCCATCCCAACCGCAGACTACTGTTTTTCTTAATTTTTTGTGCAAATAAATGCTTAATATATTCACCTTTTGCAAGTTGTCGTCGTCTCTCTTTCGATTGATTGTATCAGTTTGCATAATTGATTGTGACAAGTTTATAATTGATGAACAGTCGATTATTTTGTCTTTAAGCTCATTTTTTACTTTTACTGTTAACTAAAAAGGCAGAGTTATGCAGAAACGGTAGCCAGAAAATAAAAAGAGTGCTGTATCCAAAAAAATTGCAAGAACCAAAAACGAAACAAAAAACAAACTTTTGCCATGAGAAACAGTACTGTCCTTCAAAGTGCCGGTAATTTATAGAATTTAGTAATAATTCCTGCATATTTATTGCACAGTTCCTGTCATATTGCCTTTTTGGCAGCAGATAAACTGTCCACACTCGTGTTCACATCTTCTCTATTTGCATATTTGCATATATTTATTATAACACTAAAATTTATTGTTTTGTGTGCATGGTAGATGGCCATTTTTAGAAAGGAAAAAGTAAAAGACCTGTTCACTAGCAAAACAGTACTGCATTTGCGGCAGTGGCCACTTTTTCAAAAGTTGACTTGAGGAACGACATTTATCTTTATGACATACTGTCTCTGCCAACTATTAAAGTGTCACAGAAAGCTGCAACGGCAACTGGAAGTGGCGAGTAGTGCACAGTTAGCAAGCAATTATGCAATTATGACAGCTCACTTTGATGGCCACTTTGCACTGAAACTTAATGCGTCCTGCTAAATACTCCCATTCGCATTTTCTCAAAAATATATTTAAAAGACACTAACAGTTGCCGGGTTTTAGTTAAGGGCAAAAATGAAATGTAAAATCACCTATAAAATAAATGATAGATGCGCCAGAAAACTTGACTAATTGATGGGGCAAGACAGAGGGAGAGCAAAAGGACGTTTAGAACTAGAAAAACAGCAGTAGTTTTTCTCTATCATCTCATGATCTGCCGTGTTTTATCTGCTCATTTCAGTGCAACTGTTGTTTCTTTTAAGCTTTTAATGGATACTTATTGCTTTCTCAACGTCGCACTGTTGCGCTCTCTTCACAACTTCACCAGCTTTTTTTTGTGCAATATCTTAGTATAATTTAAATGTGCTTTCACAATGCCGCCTCCATTTGAATTGTCAGAGTTTAGTGTCTGTGGGAACGAGGTTAACCAATGTCGCCCTGGCATTGCTGACGACCACCACCATTGGTTTCAATGTGTCATCACTTAGCGTTCTTGGCTACTAAAAAGAGCAAAGCCTTTTTGAGGTAGTATTAATGGAAACCTTCAAACCACGCGCTAATTCTTCTTAAGCCTATATGCAGTTCCTCAACATAAACCAGTAAAAGTTTTTATTTCAATCATGTTTGTTTGTTATGCGTGTCACAGAAATAAGTAACAGAAAACCAATAATTATTTTAGTATCATCCGCTTGTTAATTTGCTAAAACATAAAGCAACACAAAACGTTTTTTAAAAAATTAAAAAGATTTTTTGTAATATTTCTCATTAAAATTTATATCTATAAGAATATTCATAAAAATTTTTAATAAGCAAATGAAAACTTAATGAATAATTTTTGTGACTTACATAAGCAATTAAAAACGTTAACAAAATTTTAATTTTTATCATTAATATTTGTTTTATAAAAATTCACAAAAATGTTTACAGTAAGTACTCAGATGGTTTACATTTCACTTGATTGACATAACGTTCTCTGTGAACTGGTGTGAGCAAAGTTCGGTTTTTGTGCAGCAGATTTTTTATCCAGCAATCAACAAGAATTGAGCGACTTGAACCAATTTCAATATCAAAAATTGCACCAGTCATTGGATCGTTTGTACAAGAGCTAGCAACACCTGAAGTGGACGATGTCACTGATATTTTTCAACTGACCGAAAAACAGCTTCTCAAGTGTGGCGCTAAGCAACTGATGGAAACAAGTAACGAAGAAGACGATGAACTGGCACAGACTGATAAGACCGACGATGTGCAGATAGAGTCTACTGCTAAAGGTGAAGAACAAAAACCTTGTTGAAGATCTTTGGTGAAATTAGAAACGATTGTATATGATAAAAAGATTTTTGTTTCAATTTTAATCCAATAAAATTGTTGTTTTTGTGTATTTTGTCAATAAAAATTGACTGTTAACCAATGCGAAACTCCGTTTTTTTACAGAAATGTGTGTTTCACTGGTTTACTGGGTTGTGACGTGTAATGTGGAAACAGCCATGTTATTTTCATTTACCTCATTGTTTCAGATGGTTTACACTGTGCGGGGCTGTGTAAATCGAGAACGTTTACTGCAGAAAAGGAGATGTAATTGGGTTAAGTGCGCGACGCACCACATTCTTGGTGATAAGTGTTCTCACGCAAAAAATTTTGTTTAAAGAACTCCAGCAACATTTAAAAGTCGCTCGTGCGAACACTCACTTAATCTTTTTTGCGCCCACCGCTTTCCTCAACTTGTACTTATAAAACTATTTAATTCAAAAAATTTTAAAGAGCGGCAAATTTTCGCAAAATTTACGGTTTCATATTTCACTTACACTGTGTGTCAAACTACAGTTTTTTAACAAAGGAAAACCTCCTTTAACAGTCAGTTTTAACACTAAAAAAATTGTTTGTAAATCCGTGCAAAATCCATAGCGACAGGCTATGTGTTTCTCAAACAAATTCAAATTTTAGTAATTTTATAATTTACATTAAAAGCGTTGGTTTGCTTGTAATTCTGCGGCAGTTAATTTATCACAATAACAATTTTTTTAAAAAGCGTAAAAATTTACTTTAGTAATTATGTTGTTAAAAAAGTTTTAATTATCATTATAAACATGTCTATTTTTAAAATAAATAATTGTTTAATTTTTTTCATAGGTTAACATTTAATTTTTAACCAAAAATTTGAAAATAATTTTTAAATTTAAAACTTTGTTGTTTGTAGTTGCTATTTATACAAAGACAATTTTTTAAAGCACAATTTTACTTTTGTAATTGTTATTAGTGAAACTTTTTGTCATCTTATTTTTATAAAAATACCAGTTTTTAGTTTTCAAATTAAAAATTAACATAAGATTTCCAATTTGACAAAAATTTTTCTACAAGCTATTTTCCTATTATTTGATTACTTTGAAAGTTCCGCAATCAATCTATACAACGTATCTTTGCCAGCCAATTTCGACTTTTTGCTCATAATTCAATTGTCCACAATTTACAGCACACCGAACTCGATCTGCGTTGTGCTAATCCTTTCTTGCCTTTTTGAAGTTTCAAAATTTGGCCAACATTAATCCCCAACTACATTTAAACATTTACTATCCTGCGCTTTTTGTCGGTTCCATTCCTCTTTGAGTCGCAATCGATTATCGATGCTCCTTGCCGTGCCAATTTCCCCTTCAGTTTCACCTAAGTCGTCTTCCGATTACCGTGACTCAGTGGCGAGGCAAAGCAACACTGACGCAGAAACGATCGATCCTGAGTTTGTGCCCTTCAACACTGATTCATTCTTTGTGGATGAGACAACAAGTTCCAGTGCCAGCACACCAACAAGTTCTACTGGCCAAAACTCTAATCCAACTAGTACAACTACAAATATCACAGCAATGACTAGTACACCTGAGCCATTTATTTCGGTCAACAAAATCATTAGATTGAACCTCTGGAATCTCTTCAACATTGGACGGTTTTTTAGTTTTAGTGTGTAAAAAAGACTTACTGCTAATCAAACTTGATATTTTTTGTATTTTAATGTTATTTTTTTTATATAACTCACAATACAACAATTACACTTTTTTAAATTGCCAACAAAAACCCAATGCCAACCTGTTTAAAAATTGCAACACAAAATAAAAATAAACTTATCATAAAAGTCTAGTTGTGACCATTAATATTAACATTAACAATAAACCGTTTTAATACTAAAAAATAACATTTGTTTCAATTTTTTTTATTTTTGTTTGTTACGCATAAAACAAATGTTGCAGCTATTAAACTATTATATTAGTTTTCAACGTTTTTAAAAATTACATTATAAATTTGTTAGGTTTAAAAATAAAAAAATTATAAAATGGTTAGCACCAAAGGGTAGGTTTTAACTGAAATTATTAAATAAAAGTAATTAAGTAAGTGACACTTTGAAAACTCAACTATTTTAACTTATTACTCTATTTTATGTTTTGATAAAACAAACAAATGTGATTTTTATACGTTTGTTTTTTCTAATGTTATTGTTTAAATAATTTGGTATTGCTTTTTAGTTCCCAAAAGATACAACAAAATAAACAAAGTCAGTAATTTTTGCAACTCGTAAAACCAAAAATTTTTTTGCAAAAAAACTAACAAAACTAATAAAAATAAAAAATCAAATCGTCAATGTATGGTGAAAACATAAAATGGACACAAAATCATCAAAATTTAAATTAAAAGTAAATGTGCTTAAAACAAAAACAATTTGGAAACGGAAAGACAATGCAAGCTTATGCATAATAAACTGAGTTTATTTTGTTTTGCAGGTGTTTTATTGTGTTTGACCTGGATAATTAAACAATTTTATGTATTTCAATGCTTGTTTTTGTTTGTGTTAAGGCGGGACACCACGCACTTTTTTTACTGCTTTTTTTAAATTTCGATTTTGGGGTGGCTAGAATGTTTATGAAAATTGTATTTAAAACAAATTGTTAAGAATTTCATGTAAACAGTTTTGTGTTAATATTTTGACCCTCCGGTGAACGGGTCGCAGTCATGAAGGACTTAAATGTTCCGAACCTATTGGTACACTTTCCGGAGCCATGGAGGCTAGCATGAAATAATCAGAAAAACCAAATGAAAAAAGACGCTTAAAACTAAAAAATGTTGGAGCTGAATTATTTTTATGTGGTCTCAGACTTTCTGAGATGATTTTTGATTCAAGATTTAGGATGAAAAATGCAAGAAAATTTAGAAAGTTTACTTTCAAAATATTTTTACACAATAATAAAAGATACACTAAAAAATCTAAGTCCAACAAAGTTTAGATTCAATCGTCACCATTTATTTGGCATTTTTGGATATGCCATGTCAATTTCTATGTTGTTGGAAAGTGTACCGTTCGGTGTAAAGATCTTGATCAAAATGACATTGACTAGTAAAGGAAACTAAAAATTCAAAAAAAAGTTGTTATGTGCGCGCAGTTTTCCCTTAAACTACCATGTAGTTTCAAAACATTTAAAAAAAATTAAAATAGTGATTATTTGATACAAAAATTACTTATTTAACTTAAAGCAACAGTTGGCTGTTAACTTTGATATTTAAAATTGAGGTTAAAAGTCAAGTTTAAACAAAATTTTTTTATAAACTTTAATTTTGCGTTTTTAAACTGCAACAATAATACAAACAATTATTAGCACAGTTTTTTTATTTTAAAAATCAAATGTTTTTAATCGATAATCGATTTTCACATACATTTAACAAAATGTTAGCTTTGTTAAAACAAACTTTAAGTTGGCAGTTTATTAAAAATTAACTAATAAAAGTACAAAATGCATAAAATTTTAAAAAATATTTAAACATTTGATAAAATATTCAATATTTATTGATTTGAAACATTTTGAAAATGATACAACATTTATGTATTTTTTAAATTAGCTTACATTAAAGCTACTTTTTGTTAGTTCATATAAAAAATTTTAAACATGTTTAGGAGTATTTATTTGTTAAACTTGTAATTCTTAATGTTTTGATAAATAAAAAAATTTTATTTAAACAAAAACGTTATCATACACTTTAAATGATTGAGTTGTAAAAAGTTTAACACAAAGTACTAATGTTTACCTTTTTACATTTTGTTTTGCTTAAAAAGATTGTTTTGAAACAAAGCTGATTTTTTAGTAAAGTAACACAAATCATTGAAATCTTTACTTGTTTGCTTGATTGTCTCATTTTATTAAATCAAACATTACTTTTTATTATACTTTGAAAAAAATGAGAAAAAGAGGCAGATGAGCCAGAATAAAACTAAAAGTAAGGGACAGAGGCGTCTAAACGGAGAACATCGGACCTTTGTGAATCGAATTAAACGATCGCATATCAAGATTAATTCGAGTCAATTTGGCCAAATTGAATGCCATTTAGTGTTCGTCATTTTGTTTGCCCCTATAGTGAACTTTGAACAAAGGGCGCCAGGAGTTTTCAAAGTTTGCACGCACTTAAACACTTTGTATCAATTGCTGTTCTGACTGTCAGTGCAAACACACACACAATTACTTCCTTTATACAAATGGCACATTTTATCTATCACATTCATTCTAATGCATTTGATGTATTTTTGTTGTTTTTTAAGTTTAAACCTTTTTATCTAATACATCAGTGAGTGAATACAAAACATGTTTGATTAAAACAATTTAGCTAATTAGAAAAATCAACTTTCTTCTTTAGTGTTTGTGTCATTAGTGATGCCCATTTAAAAGGGTTAGGTTAGCTAATTGTTCCAGTGTTGGTTTTGTATATTTTATCAAAAATACGTTTTAAAAAAACCCCTTCTCCGGGAATTTAAAACACGTTTTTTGCCATAAAAAGCCCCCTTTTTTAAAAATGGTTTTTGAAAAAAATAAAATCAAATTCTTTTGAAACAAATTTTTGGTTCATTTGGTAATTTGCCTTGTTTCGGCCAGATTAAAAATTTTGCCCCCCCCTAAAAATTTAAAACCAATAACATTAAAGTTTTTTAAAAATTTAAAACGAGTCATTTTTAAAAGTTTTAGGTTCAAATAGGAGTTTCTTGTTAATTTTTTAGGTTTGTTTAAAAATAAAATTTTGAAAATTTAATTTTTTGTTTATACAAATTTTGGATTTAATTTTTTTTGGGTTTTTGGACGTTTTATTTAAAAAGGCAACTAAATGTAAAGACAATAAATAAATTTTTCAAATTTAAAACCCGCCACTTTTTAGGCTTTTTAAAAAAATTTGTTTTTGGGGGGCTTTTTGATGGTTAAATGAAACATGTAATTTAGGGAATTTGTAAAATTATATTGAAATTTAGTGTTGATAACTTTGGACCCATGAAAGGGGGTTTGGGGTTTTTTAAACCAAAATGGGGAAAGATGGTTTTAAAAGGGCATGGGTTGTAAATTGGAACCAAAAAAAACCTTTTGCAAAAATTAAGGGTAAAATTTTAATGTTTTTGCCGAATTTTATTTTGCAATTCAAAAAAAAAAGTTTTTAAATTTTAAAAAAATTTTAAAAAAAAAGTTTTAAAAATAGGGTCCCTGTAATCTTAAATGGTTTTAATTTTTAAATTTAAAATTTTTTTTTCCCTACCCTCAAAATTAAGTTTCAAAAAAATTTTTTAAAAAAAAAACAAAAATATTTTTTTTTTCCCCAAAAAACCTTTTTTTTAAAAAAAGGAGCAAAAAAAGTTTTTTTTTTAAAATTTAAATATTTTTAAAAATTTTTTTTGGTTTTTTATAAAATTTTTTTTTTTTAAAAAATTGTTCAAAAGGTTTTTTTTTTTCAAAAAATTTAAAAAAAAGTTTTTAGGCCAAAAAAATTTGTTTAAAAAGTAAATCTTGTAATTTCCCTTATAAGTTGGTTTTTTTTAGTTTGGCTGGGTATTTGGTTTAAATTGAAAAAAAATTTACTGGAAAGTTTTTTTGAAAAAATAAAAATTTACTTTAAATTTGAGTTTTAAGTGTTCTTGTAATTTAGAAAAGAATTGACAATTATTTAAAATTTCATTTTTGGAGCGTGAAAGTGGGTTTTGGAAGGTGACCCAATTTTAAATTTAAAAGTTAACAAAAGGTTAAATGGAATTTTTTAAAAAACTCAAGTAAAAGGTTTTAAATAAATAACTTTTATAAAACAGGCGTAAAATGGTTGCCATTAAAATTTTAAAATTTGTAAAAAAAATTGTTTAATTTTAAAAATACCTTTTTTATTTTAACCTTGTGCCAGTGACACTTTTTGTAGCCGTTATCTGCCATCCGTCTCCAACCATAAACTTTGTTTTAAGATTTTCAGTCTACCGTCTGTTTGGTGGCCTTTTTAAATTAATGACATTATATCAATTTTGTTTGTCAGTTGTTGGTTTTGTTTTAGCAAATTCTTAAAAACAAACTCAACGCCGAGATTTAGCCTAGTAGCCACCAAATAGGTCAATAATAATCTAATCTGTAATGGGAAACTACTCAAGTGAAAAATAACTTTCCCCATAAGTTAGATGATGCTCAAAAACAAACAACGCAAAAAAGGTCCGATGGAGACTTTCTTTAAAAAAATTTTGATAAGTTACTTTTTTGTTTGTGTTAACCCCAAATTTTTCACTATGTTTTCTCTATTCAACGTTGCTTTATAAAAAATATGCTTTCACTTTGTGCTAGATAACTGTCGATTTCTTTGTTTTCTTATTGTGTTTTTTCTGGATTTTTTCTCCATTTCCTCTAATCATTACAGCAGCAAAATCTATAGCGTTACAGTAAACTAACAACCAAAAGTTGACTTTGCTAAGTTATTTGTTTTTGTTTTTGTCTATTTGCCGCTTATTTGTTCTTTTATTTTTTTTGCTCACTTTTTTAAGCTGATCCATTAATCTAAAATTTGCCCACTATGATCGATATCAAATTATTGGTCTACTCTTAAAGTCAATGCTTTTAATTGAAAAAAATTCTTCAAATTGTTTGCTACTCAACACCGCTCAACAGAATACTTGTGAACTAACTAATTTATCTTTTAGACATTGTAAGAGCAATTTTGTGAGATGGTAAACATAAAACAACTTGTTTTTCACAATCCCTTTAATTGAGTGGCAATACCGGGAATACAAACAATTTTTCTGAATGGTTTGTTTTTAAAAAATAATTTTGTTGTTTTGTAGTTAAAACAAGGTTTAGTACAAAATTTAGAAAAACAAAATAAAATTTATTTCTGATTGTTTATGTTGACTAACAATTTATTATCCACTTAAGGCAAGAGTGCTTCGAACTTTTTAATTTTACATGTCTCTAATAGTTTCCATGCAAAACACTCATTGTACATTAAATTTATACAAATTTCAGTTATTGCTCCTAAAATTATGATTTTGGTCTTAAAATAATCTTAAAGATATTATCTTGAATCGTATGGAGGGGTTTTGGAAAATATTGTTTTGGGATTTTTTAATGACCGATCAAAGTTAAAAAGTTTGTTGACTTCAACTTCAACTCGTCGCAGAACAAAAACTAAACAAGATTTTTTAAAAATTTTCCATACGATTCAAGATAAAGTCTTTAAGATTATTTTAAAACCAAAATCGTAATTTTAGGAGAAATAACCGAAATTTGTATAAATTTAACGTAAAATGAGTGTTTTACATGGAAACTATTAGAGACATGTAAAATTAAAAAATTCGAAGCACTCTTGCCTTAACATTACACTAGTTTGTCATGAATTATTTAATGTAGTTTTTATTGTTGTTTTCTGATCAACAAATTATAATAAATTGATTTTTATTCGTTATGTTTTGAGTTTTGAAAAACTGTTAATAACTTTATAAAGAAAAAATAGGGAACTCACTATGCTATTTCCGTTAAATACTATGCATATGGACTTTCGTAAAAGCACTCCCACAACTGGGGGACACTGTCCGGCACTATCATTTACCTGTGATTTGATCGCCAATTAGCTGTCACCAAACGCTTGTTAGTGGCAATTGCAAGTGCTGGTTGTTTTACCACCAACACAACTGCGGAGGAGTGCATCTTCTCCCGTTCAGTGTGTCCTTTTGTGTTCATTGGAATGAGCTGACCACCACTTAATTGAATTATAATTGAGAAAGCGTGTGCTATGTGCTCTCAAACGACCTGCAGAGCAGCAGGGTCGCCGGCACTGACTATAATTATGCTAATGGATAGCATGAGCAAAGGTGCCGCGCGGTAAGCATCGATGTCAACTGGCAAAGTAGTGCACTTTCTCACAATGCACTCTCTCTCCCTCTCTCTCCTCTTAATGATATTCATCTCTGCCAATCTATGCAAATGTGCACATTATTACGATTATTGCCAAACACATACACAAATGATTGTTGTTCGGATGCTTTGTCTGCCTGTGAACCGAGCGGCGATCATTAGGACAACACATGAAGATAGAGATACTGTTTTGGTCTGGGCACAGAAAAAGTGCTGGCGTTTGTGTTCACTTGACAGTCGGGCGCAATTACAGTGGAACAGCAAAGAACAAGCACTCTGCTTTGGGTTAGGCTGTTTGTGGTTTGCTGGTCTCATTTAGAGATTTTTCTCTTTGCTTGCCTTTCTTCACAACACAAATCTTGATACAAAGTGGCACCTAAAGGTGATGACAAGGAATTGGTGGAACATTCTCTGCAACGGGCTAAACAGATTGCATCGTCTCAATGAAAATAATCACTTCGCTTTCAGTTCTAATGACACACATGCACTAACAGTCTAACATTACGATTGTTCATTCGCCTATCTGATTAGGCCCACACGTTTTCCACTGCCAAAGTGCATATTTGTTTGCCTTTCCCTGTTTTTTGCGTTGTTACTTTGAGTTCAATTTTGAAGATCCGCTTTTTCCTACCTTTAACTAGTAAATGCAGGATAAATTATTAAATCTAAACAAGACACACAATACTCAGTCACATAACAATGCTAGATTACGTTATTTGTGATATTAAATAAATTGTTTCTTTACTCAAATATAAACGTTTTGTTTAAATACACAGAGAATTGCTACATTTAAAAATAATAAACTAAAAATTTAAATTAAAATCAGTTTAAATAAAAAAATGACAATTATTTAAATATTAAATTTTTTTTAATAAGTAGACTATATGATAAATATTATTGTTACATTTTTAAAATATAATGTCAAAATTGACATGTTTTAAAATAATAAAAAGTTTTTAAAGATAAAATGCTGGCAAGATTTGTTAAAAAAAGTTAATAAAAGTGTGACAAATCAGGTAAAATTGTAGTTTCTAAAAAATATTTTTGCTAAAAATGTTTACTTTAATCAAAATCATTATGCAAAAACATGTAAAACTACCATATCACAAGCATGTGTCAGTAAGAAAATCATTGATCTTTTAAAAAATCACATTAATTACATATTTTAATTAGTTTTTCTTATCAATTTTTAAACTTTGATGCACTCATAAACTTTAAGTTATAATAAACATAATTAATGCAAAAAACCACAAGATGTAATTTTTAAAAAACAGCATTTTGTTTAAGTTAAAAAGTATTATAAAGAGCACTAGTCAAATATTAAGTTTAACATGAAAAAAAACCAAGCATAATTTGAATATTTTACAAACAAGTATATCACTCTTACCAAACAGATAACTATCTGCAGTCACAGTTAAACTCTCTTATCTAAAGTGACACTGCTTAAACTGGTAACTTTTCATTCATTAGTTTATCTGGTCGCTTTAAAAAAAAGAGTTTTTGATGTTGTAACCAAAAACTTGTGCATTAACCCTTTCAGAAAGTGGTCTGTTTACATATTTGAGCAACATTGCATAAATTTATGAGGTGACAGCATGTTAAAAGTTGTTTAGCTGTTGATTGCAATAGTGCACAAGTATAAAATTACTTTAAAAAATGCATATTTTTCTTTCATTAAGTACCTTTTAAACAGTAGCAGCAAAAATATGCTTTGCTGAGACACAAAAGAATCACCACAAAAGGTCATTGAAACAACTCAAAAAGTTCATTGAACAGATTCTGATTTTTCCTCAATAAAGCGCCATTCATGTGGGCAAGCAACCAAAAGCGGTTGAAAATAAGATTGAGGAAAATGTTTTTCTGATTGAAAAGCAAAAGGCAGAACACAAAGGGAGCAATTAATTTCATGGCTAATCAATGAATATGAACAAAAGAGGAAGAGGCAGCTAATTGAGTGAAGTTGCTCTTTTCATCAACTTTTCCAATTGATCTTATAAGTGTAACTTGGAACAAACAAAAATTAAGATAGCTTAAGAAAAAACATTGGGAGGATTAGTAATCTTTTGTAGATAAAAATGCTGTTCAATACTAGTACTAGGAAAATTAAAATCCCTTTTTGTATAATAACAAAAAAGACTAAAATAGAAAAATTTTGAGTGAGCATCAATGCTTGACATGTTTTTTATGTAAAAAAACTAAACAAGTAATATATTTAATACAAATTTAATTTGTATTTGCGTGTTTAAATTAAATTTAACTGTTTTTAATTATTAAAAACAAATGCAAAACATTACAAAGTTTATTTAATTTCAATTTTTTTAACAATTGTTGTTAAACATTTGTAAAATTTCAAAAATATTCAACAATTTTTTTATTAAAAAAATTGAAACTTAAACTAACATGTTTTTATTTTGTTTTTTAAGATAACATCACCTTTAATAAAATCTTTCACGTTTAAAAAAATTTTTGCAAACAAAAAAAGCTATTTTAATATGTAAGTAATTGATGTAAAATGTATTGTTTTTCTCTATTTATAATTTTTTAAAAAATTAATTAGCATTTTTACATTCATTTTTGCTATAAATTTAAAACACACAGTAAATGATCATTTGAATTGAATACATCTAGGAGTTTAACATCAGAACAAACTGTGAGCACTCAAAGTAAATTAAGTAACTTGAACAAAAAGTTTTCTTGTTAGAATCTCATTGGCAAGACTCAGAGAAACGATAAAGAAAGAAAGTGATTGGTGGCTAATGCAGCTGTTTGTTGGTTGCTGGGCTGGAAATAAATTTCAAACTGTAATGAGTTTTTGTTTGGTCCACTGAGCTAAATGACCAGAAAATAAAACTCAAAAGTACTTCTGGGCAGAAATGAGTGTAACCAATGAAACTGTCACAGTTGCAAATGATTGCAAAAATTGTTGTACTTGTGTGTGATAAGGATAAGGAAAATGTGACCAAAGAAAATCTTAAAAGCAAAACAAAAAACAAGTTGCCAATTATTTGAATTATCAATGCAAAATTCACAAAATGTGGCCTTTTGTTTGGATAACAATTAAATTTTTTGGAACGTCACTACCAATAACACAATGCCATCTTACGAATGAAATTCAAACAGAACAGTTTTTAAAAATACATCCACTGTTAATTGTTTGTAAAGCAATTGAAATATTTATGTTAACTTGTCATAAAATACAATTAAAATTTTTTAATATTTTTTTCGACAGTTGCAATTAAAAATCAATTTTTTTATTTTGTTAGTAATTTGGCGATTAAATGATATAGCTTTTGTAAAAAAACAGTTTATAAAAAGTAAAATCAATACATCCCAATTTAATTTGGAGCTATTAGTACATTTTCTCTCTATCGTTTTTAGTTTCTGCAACAAATTGTTCGGCAGTGATTGAGCTGCCAAATAAGACAAAACAAAAAGCAAAAACAACAAACACCCAAGTGAGTGTGTTTCAAGTGTAGTCAGCCTACAATTAAATGGCAATAAAGTGGCACTCGATTTATGAAGAGCGCGCAGTCAATTGTCGGAGGCAAATGGTGCGAGCACCATCTCAAACAATCAGTGTGAGTGTGTGTGTGATCGCTATCGCCACTGAAAAGTTACCAATTTTTTATACTTTTTTTCGTTGTTCGATACATTTACAAATTACTGGTAGTACGTTTTTGTTCATCGAAGCAATCGTCAAATAGTCGCCCATACCAATGCCCATAGTTGTTTCTTCAATTAATTTATTACACAGTTATAATTTAGATTGAGAAAACTGAATCAGAGCACTATAAAATTCTCATTTCAGTTTTTAAAAACTATAATTTACTTTCAGTTTTTATTTATTTTTTTGAGCAGGCTAGACGTTTGAAAATAATATTAAATTAGTTTTTAATTTATTTTGACATTTGCACAAATCAAACAAGCGCAATTGGGCTGCTGTCAATCGTGACAGTAGGTTTGTCTGGCTAAAAAAACTCAGCCTGCAGAATATCGTCGCGCCAAATGGGCGTTGAATTTAAAAAGAGTAAAGAAGACACAGAAAAGTTTTATTGAGTGGGTTTCACATATGTACGCACGCCAAAATGTGAAAGTCGCTTTGAGGTGGAGGGCAAATCAGAGAAAAAAAGATTTGGCGAGTGTCTAATTAAATAAAGCGATCATAATTTATATGGACAGCTGGCGGTAGATGACGAGGCTGGCAGTCGACTTGCGCAGGGCAGAAGCAGTGCTCTTTAATTGGCGTGAACTCACACCGGTAGAACTGGAAACGGTGGAAACTGTCAGAGTGGTTTACGTGTGGGCCTGCAGATAAGGCAATCGAAGAGAGAGGTTGCACACTTGTGGCGCACTTAATCTACTCACCTTTCAATCATCTGATCAGAGGTTGGAAGCTTCAGATGCAAATGTGAATGGATACTCGCCACTCAAAACGCCAACAAAGTGGTCAGCTTTTAGGGCATCTACACACAGAAAAGTGAACTGTAAGAATTATTTTGCCATTGAATGAACTCATAAAGTGCTGCTATTTGATTGGAGGTGATTTATGAGAACGTTGCCCCATAATGTTTCCCTAACATTACTACTACCACTACTGAACTCAATTTTACTCTTTTTTTAATTTAAACCTGTCACAGGATGTTGAACAGTTGCATCACAATCGTCTGATTGTGCCTTTTCTTGCAGCCTGGCAGACAGTAAATCTGCATCCTGCGGCTAATTTCCCTGTCGACTGCTAGACACTGCAATCATCATCATCATCATCAGATTAAAGTCAGTGATACTTGCTTACCACCGACTTGGGCTTGAGCCACCTCTGCGCTGCGCATTACCAGTGGTCGCAGATTGACAGTGATACTGTCAGCTTATTTATTGAAACTGACCAGATGAAGAACACTGATAGGAGGGAGCTAAAGTGGCATCAGCACTAGTGGGCTGGAAAACACTGATTTGAAACTGAGCTGAAAGTTCATTAGATCTGCCTAATTGCTCACTAATAAGCAGGTTATGCCACTGATAAGCCTTACTAATTACATTTGCATTACTACTCAAATATTTTGCGTACTTTCAATTGCAGCAGAGCTGAACGTTTACAAATACTTTTTGTTGATGCACTTTTTGCAAATCATCAGCTTCAGCAGAACTTAAAATATTCAGTTGTTGTTGTTTGGTTTGTTTAATGACAATCTGTGCACTATATAAATAAATCGATTTGTCTGACAGGTGACTTACTGAGTAGGCTGGCACCACAGACAATTAGTATTTGTGTGTATTTTTCTGAATGTAGGGTTACGCCCAAACAAAAAAATATCAAAATTTAACATTTACTTTCTCAATTTTTATTTGACTTGTCTGACGTTTCTTTGCACGAAATATCTCTGCATTAGTCTAAGTGTATTTTTGTGTGTTTTCCTTTCATTACTCACACAACTTTGTTAAACATACACAATGCTTGCTAATTGTTAGTAAATTAACAAAAGTGATTCTACCACAACCAATCAATTATACAGTATGCAAGAAAACAGGCAAACGAATCGCTAAGTAAAGTTCCGCAACAGTTCGTGAGTGCACACTAATGGCGATTCTAACACTAAAAACACTTTTACATATTTAATATCACAAGTACAACCACACACACAGCTCAAAAACAGCAGAGATTGCAGAAAGACATTAGGAGTTCATTTATAAAATAAAGTTGTAAGTTGTTTCAAATTGAAAAAATAAAAACATAGTTTGTGAAACAGTAGAGGGCGCCAGGGTGTTCAGTGGTGGAAAATTAATTTTCGCTTTTCTTGTCTTTGGCGGCCGCCTCCTCGCTGCTGAGACTCTTCGACGAAGAGGAACTAGTGCCGCCGGGAGCTGCCTTGCTGGCGCCCGTAGGCGTCCCCTCCTCCTCCTGTTCCTGCTGCTGTTGTTGTTTGCCGCTGATGACTGCCTGCATGAAGTGAGTGAACTGCTCCTTGTTGACTCGGCGGTCCGCCTCCTTCGAGTCGACGGCGGCCAGCAGGCGCTCCAGATCGCTCTCCGGGAAGCTCATGCCCATGTCATTGAAGACCTGACGCAGGTCGGCGGTGGTGATGAAGCCGTCGCCGTTCCGATCAAAGGAGCTGAAGGCGGCGTCGAACTCGTCGATTGCCGAGACGGTGTCGATCATCTGGTCGAGCGTCTCGATGAAACGCTTGAAGGTGATGCTGGCGTTCTTGTGAATGCGCATCTTCGTGCACAACTCAAAGACCTCGTCGTCGGTGACGGCGATGCCCAGGGTGCTCAGGACTTCACGGATCTTTTTCTGCGAGATTACCAGGCTCTTCTTATCATCGCTGAAGGAGACAAACACCTCGCGAACGAGTTTGCGTTGATCGTCAGTGTACGGCATTGCAGGGGGTGAGGTTTTGGAAAAGCTTAGGCAGTTGATATTTAGTACACAAATTAAAAGTTTTGCTTTCTAAATAAAACGTGTCAAAAGTTGAACTTTTACAGTTGTTGACCAGTTATAGAACTTTTTATTTGACTCAATTCTAATTAGTGAATAATTCGCCCTTTTCTCTCGATTATTCAGCCAAATGCAGCCTAATGGAGTGGAAAAGTTTGTTTTTCAAATCAAACATTCATGATTGGCAGTAATGCTAATTGAAACCAGAAACAAGAAACAAAAATTCAATTCACTCAAAATTGAAACAACCCCAATTGTTTTCTATTAGTCTTGATTGCCAATTTAACCAACGTTATTTTTGGTCATTTGTAAGTTCTAAAATGACTTCAAGTAAAGCATCTAAAACCTAAGAAACATTCTTGATATTGAATTTTAAAAATTAAATTAATTTGAACTGATTCTTTCTTAACGAAGCATTGCAAATTACTTTACATAAAGTTAATAATGTGACTCTAAGTCTACACTGCACTCTACTGTAGTGTAGTTGTTGCTAATTAGGACTAATAATATTTTCTAATTACAATTTAGCATGTACAAAAAACTGTCTGTTTGTGCCAATATTTAATTTAAAATTAAAATAAAATTTAAGTTTAAAGTATAATTAAATTAAATGATCAGAGCACTTTTTAAACATGCATTGTACATAACGTTTTGTCACGTTGTACTACAAAGTTTTAAACTTTTAAACTTTTAAATAGCTTTAAAAGATTCCATAACAAAAATATCTCTGATCTTTAATATAAAAGAGAAACAGTCAAGTTAAAAGCATGAATGGTAAACAATTTATTAAATGATGTTCATTTATAATTTAAAAAGAAAAAATTAACTAAATTTTTTTATTTTTTGATTATCAAAAGATCTTTAAAAGTAAAAAATCTTTTAAAAATAAAATGTTAATTTTTTTTATCAGAAAACTTAATTTAAAAAAACAAGAAAGGTTTACAAAAATGACGACAAATATTTGTGTTAGTGTTTGACAGTGACAAATAAAAAAATGATCAAGCAAACTTTAAAAAAGTTGTTGTCTGAGTGACGATTTACATGCAAATTTAAAACGTAAAAATTTGTCGTACAAGCGATCTCTAAAAAGGCACATTTTAGTAAGATTGAATTTCACCAACACAGACACAAGTGGAGGTTTAGGGTAATAATTGTGATTTATGAATTGACAGGCTAAAATGAGACATTGAGATTGCTGCCGTTGGTGCTGTTGCTGCTGATTCTGCCGTCACTGAAAACATTTCACCAGTGTTGTGTTGACTGCAAATTGAGAAATTGGCTAAAATGTAAATGCATTGCAATGGTAAGCCATTACACTGCGACAAGAAAATTGCCTTTTGGCCCTTACTGCAACGCGAAAAATCGTGTCAAATTATGCTTTTACATTTTAAAAAAATTAAACTTGAATGACGCGACAAAGAGAAAGTATTCCTGGAAAACAGTTATAAGATTAAAACCTTTAAGCCGACCATAAGATGTAAATTAAAAGCTCAGCATCAAATTAATTATTTTAGATAGCTACTAGAATATAAGTGCTAAATCTTAGACAAACAATCTTGCAACTTTTGAGCTGAAAGCAAAAAACTTAAGCATTTTTTATTTTTTATTTATTATTAAAAATGCTGCGCAGCTTGTTTCTAAAAAACAGTTGTTTTTAAAACAAAATTGATAACGGTCTAAACTATTTAAACATGTATTTGAAAACTTAGTTTTTTAATGATGCGGTTTATTCAATACTTTAAAAAATTTGCCGATTTTAACAATATATGCGTCAACAAATAAATTCAATTTTAATTAAAGCAATCACAAACATTGCCATTATGTCAAAACTCAACTACTCCTTTATCACATTTCCTATCATTAATTTTTTATTATAAAGTTATCCGTGCAATACTAGTACAATTGAAAGTCACAATTGTGTTAATATTTTCTTTGAAAATACAACTAAAAAGAAGAAATTTTCCAATTTAAATGAATTATTATTATACTCTTTATTTCATAATGTGTGTTAAACATTAAAATTTTAATTATTTTTTATTTTTTCTTTTTTTTCTAGCGCAGTAAACGCCTTGACAAGCGGAAAAGTGCGTGCCTTGTATTCGGGCAAACATTCGCATGAAACGAATCCATTTACAACGACGACGACTGAGTTACTCAAAAGTGGGAAGAAACCAAATCATTAAATTTTATATAAAAAGCAAAATAATGAAAAAGCACAAAATGACTGAAATAATGATTTCTTCAAGCCAACGAGCAAACGATATTTAAGACATTGAAAGGCAAAGATGTGAGCACTGCGATAAATAAATTAAAACACACACAGCACAAATTGTTAAAAAGGGACAATGTAATGCAAAAGCAAAGTCCAAAGTCTGCCTTTTAACACACCAAAGCAGCAGCCAGCAAATCGAACCAATTCCGCACCAGTGGGCGCAATGTGTTCTCAGCCTCAGATCTCTTGACATACATTTCATCATCTTTACTGCCACTACCATCACTATTTTCACCATCATCATCAGCACCTTCACAGTTCAATGTCACAACGGCAGCATCAGTCAGTGAAATTGAATTTTAATTAGATCGGAGCAAAAAAGTTCATTTGACAAAGAAGTAATCACCCCACCGACAGTACTCAGATTGCAGATATGAGAAAGAACAAACGAAAAGTGCCCAGCGACCGAAGTGAGTCGGTGGACAGCTGCAGCAGAACAGCGGCACTGGACGACTATGGTGAAAGACCAGCCGGGTCAAGTGAACCGTGGTCCACTCAGTTAGAGCACTGCGGCAATTATCGACTATTGGATGAAATATCAACAGCAGAGTCAGTGCTGCTGTGGCCAGCACGGCCACTATTTGAATCAGGCTGCAGAACAGTGAACAGTGCTGCACTGCCTGACACCATCAGTAGTACCTTGAAGTGGTGGGAGAGCCTTCGAGAGCACCAGTCACAGCAGCGGCAGCTTCAACAACAGTACCACCACAAGTTGTGGCCAAGTTCAGGAGAAAGATCAATCGATGGCAGATGCCAATTGCAGAGCAGCAGCAGACGTCCCAGCAGAGACAGGACAAGCCACCACGGCCACCACCAGTGGCACTCCATCCTCTGTCTTCTTCTGCTTCTTCTTCTGTGGCACTGCAGCACCGTCGCCTCTGGTAAGTCCACTGCTTTTTACTGGTGACTTTTTATCCGCCGCCTCCATCGACAGCATGTCGTCGTGGTCGCAGCCGCAGCATCAGCAGCTGTCACTGGTGGCACGACCACGCTGTGGTGATCGGTGCAGCACGACCGCCGGTTCTTCAGACTGAACCGACCTCGGGAGCAGACTTGCGGGTGCCTTGAATGCTCCGGGAAGCAGGCCTGATTAACGGAATCGGGCCGGCTGGGGGTGAAAGGAGGGAGAGAGAGAGTGAGTGGGCGCTTGGGGTCCCAAAATGATGCTGTTGGTGATGGTATAATTGTTTTTAATAAAGAACTTGAAGGAGAAGAAGGGTAAGAAGAAGAGAGGGGGGAATAACACAAGTGAGAAGTGGGGTCGTGGGCTCGGTAGGCACAGAAAGGCACTGACCGGCGTGGTGGTGATCAACGTGATCTCAACCCGACGACTGAAAGGCAGCCGTCTCCTTATGTACTGCCCGCTGATCCTTCTCGAAGCCGGCTTTGCGCCAAAAACTGTCGAGTCAGGGTGCTAGCAGCGGGGCGAGCGTGGCACGTGCGTAGTGTTGACATCTTGTCGTGCGACAGCTTCACAGTTCGCCGCTTGGTGGCGGTACTGTACCGCCACATCCTCCCCGGGGGAAAGGTAGGTCGGGTGTTCCGATGGGTACACCCGCTGGCTCTTGCGAGGTCCGGTGCCGCCGGAGAGGAGTTCGATTGGCAAGGCTCGAATGTGGTTGCCCTTGCCGTGAGGGAGTTGGTAGATCCGCCCGCGTTCCCAGACGTAGCGGGGAATGCCCTCTATGCTTTGGAAACGGGAGTACTCTAGCAGGGTGTCCTCCTCGGGGGCCAACAGGCGCTTGACGGGAGCGGGGCTCTGTAGGCGGCGTCCGAGCAGGAGGTGACCAGTGGGGAGGACGGTGCCGCCGGCGGAGCGGTTGACGCGATCCTCTGGAAGTGGGGCCATCGGGGCGGAGTAGGGTTTTGCGATGCGTAGGCGACGGCGGCGTAGGCCGGTCGCCACCACTTGACTTATGGCGCGGCTGCAGCCAGGAAGGTAAACAGACAGGCTGCAGCGGTCCAGAGCGAGGGGCACCTTTACTGGTGGAGATGATGGAGGCATCGGCAGTCCTGAGCGGATGGACTGCAGCTCTGGCAGCAGTGTGGCCTTCTGGATCAGCCGCCAGAGGAGGATGCCGGTGAGCAGGGCGAGATCGACGTCCGGGCCGTAATGCTGCTGGTAGGCGCGGAGGACGTGCATCTTTCTGTCTGCCAGCTGGTGGAGCACAGACAGAGCCGATCGCAGTCGGCTGTAGTTGTTGTTGTCGATCAGCGCCTCGCGTAGTCGTCTAGCGCTGATAGGCTGATAGAGTTCACCAGCGGGGGCTCGGAACTCGGCAAGGCCGTCGGCTGTTGGGCGCCGCTGATGTCCTCCAAGGAAGGGCCATAGGCCCACAGATCACTTGAGCTGAGGCGGCGAATCAGGGCTCTTTGAGAGGTCAGATCTGCTGGGTTGACTTTGCCAGGGATGAAGTACCACTGGGCTGGTGAGGAAGACGCCTGGATTCGCCTGTCAACGGGTTGCCAGCGGGCCTTGAGGCCTGAGCCCTCAGACTTGAGGCGTTGTAGTCCGAGGGCCTGAGAGGCCGTTTTGGCGGCTGGCTGCTGACTCGCCGACCAAGGAGGACCAGCCGAGCAGCGGTTGGTGTCTGGGTTGTAGGAGGGGAGGTCTCTGAGGACCGTCGGCCGGTCCTGGCAGAGATCCCGATAGGTGGTCGGCTCGATGGGCTGTGCGGCTAAGGAGGAGAGGAAGGGCTCTTCGAAGGCGTCCCGCTGACGTGGTAGACGCCAAACAAACGGGTCAGGTCGCCGTCCGAAAAGGAGTCTCTTCAGGCTCCATGTAGCTGCAGCCGGTGTTTTCTGTTGGGGTTTCCCATGCTCACATGTGCGATGGTGCGACTGGTGTGGACCGGCGGCTCCGGAATTGGCGTCGGTGCCGCTGGTGGTGGTGTCTGGTGGGTCCTGCTTGCCACTGAAGTTGTCCACGAGGTCGGGCATCCGCAAATCAAACTGTGAAGTGCGTTGGTGCAGCACCGACGGCAGACTTCTTGGCAATCGGTCGGGTGAGCCGGGTTGGAGAGCTTGCCAGGCAACGAACGCATCGGTTGCGGGCATGCAGGCCATCAGTTTCGCTGCTGCCGGTCCAACGGGCATTCCCGACGGAAGTGATCACCGTCGCAGAAGAAGCAGGGACTCATTTGACGGGCCGGAGCGCCGACCGGATGCACCTGATTTGGCGTAGGCTCAGGTGTCCCAGTGCGCCCGGCGGTGGATAAAGAGACCGGCAAAGAGGCAGAGGCCCAAGCCGTAGCTTCGTGGTGCTCGGCGATGCGGTAGGCGACGGCGGCGTAGGCCGGTCGCCACACTTGACTTATGGCGCGGCTGCAGCCAGGAAGGTAAACAGACAGGCTGCAGCGGTCCAGAGCGAGGGGCACCTTGACTGGTGGAGATGATGGAGGCATCGGCAGTCCTGAGCGGATGGACTGCAGCTCTGGCAGCATGTGGCCTTCTGGATCAGCCGCCAGAGGAGGATGCCGGTGAGCAGGGCGAGATCGACGTCCGGGCCGTAATGCTGCTGTAGGCGCGGAGGACGTGCATCTTTCTGTCTGCCAGCTGTGGAGCACAGACAGAGCCGATCGCAGTCGGCTGTAGTTGTGTTGTCGATCAGCGCCTGCGCGTAGTCGTCTAGCGCTGATAGGCTGATAGAGTTCACCAGCGGCGGCTCGCAACTCGGCAAGGCGTCGGCTGTTGGGCGCCGCTGATGTCCTCCAAGGAAGGGCCATAGGCCCTCAGATCCCTTGAGCTGAGGCGGCGAATCGGGTTCCTTGAAAGACCAGCTCTGCTGGGTTGACTTTGCCAGGGATGAAGTACCACTGGGCTGGTGAGGAGGACGCCTGGATTCGCCTGTCAACGGGTTGCCAGCGGGCCTTGAGGCCTGAGCCCTCAGACTTGAGGCGTTGTAGTCCGAGGGCCTGAGAGGCCGTTTTGGCGGCTGGCTGCTGACTCGCCGACCAAGGAGGACCAGCCGAGCAGCGGTTGGTCTGGGTTGTAGGAGGGGAGGTCTCTGAGGACCGTCGGCCGGTCCGCAGAGATCCCGATAGGTGGTCGGCTCGATGGGCTGTGCGGCTAAGGAGGAAAGGAAGGGCTCTTCGAAGGCCGTCCCGCTGACGTGGTAAACGCAAACAACGGGTCAGGTCGCCGTCCGAAAGGAGTCCTCTTCAGGCTCCATGTAGCTGCAGCCGGTGTTTCTGTTGGAGGGTTTCCCATGCTCACATGTGCGATGGTGCGACTGGTGTGGACCGGCGGCTCCGGAATTGGCGTCGGTGCCGCTGGTGGGTGTGTCTGGTGGGTCCTGCTTGCCACTGAAGTTGTCCACGGGTCGGGCATCCGCAAATCAAACTGTGAAGTGCGTTGGTGCAGCACCGACGGCAGACTTCTTGGCAATCGGTCGGGTGAGCCGGGTTGGAGAGCTTTGCCAGGCAACGAACGCATCGGTTGCGGGCATGCAGGCCATCAGTGCGCTGCTGCCCGGGCCAACGGGCATTCCCGACGGAGATGATCGCCGTCGCAGAAGAAGCAGGGACTCATTTGACGGACCGGAGCACCGATCGGGTGCACCTGATTTGGCGTAGGCTCAGGTGTCCCAGTGCGCCCGGCGGTGGATAAAGAGACCGGCAAAGAGGCAGAGGCCCAAGCCGTAGCTTCGTGGTGCTCGGCGATGCGTAGGCCTCCAACTCCTTGCCAACGTAGGCGTTCAGCTGGGCGAGGGTTTTGCCGCCGAACTGGCGGATGTATTCCATCCGGTGCTCGCCTAGCTTGAGGGCGAGCGTGGTGTGCAGCGACCGCTGCAGCGTCGCGTCGTGGTGTTCCGAGAGGCGGATGTGTTTTGACCTCCTCCCGGAAAGCTTTCCACTCTGTTCCCCGGGCCTGCGCTCCCAACGGCTTCACGTCGCTGGCGAGGTGGAGCAAGTCGTTGATGACCTCGTCAGGGTCGGCATACTCCAGCTCCAGGTCGGTGAGAGCCTGGTCCCAGTTGGCGAAGGAGAGGACCGTTTTGGCGTTGCTGGGAATCGCGGTCGCAAGGTGATCCAGTTTATCGATCTCCTTGAGGTTCGGGTTCTCCCCGACCACCGAGATGAAACGCTCCTTAAAGCGAGACCAGCTGGACGGACGACCGTCGAAGCGCGGAATGTCGTCCTTCTTCACGGTGGTGGGGAAGCGTCGCATGGAGAAACCAGAGAGACCCGACTGGCCGGTTAACTGACCGGAGAAAGCAGGCTGGCTGGTGAACTGCGGGGGCATCGGAAGAGTGGTCCCCAGCAGCGGCGTCTGGTTGAACAGCCCGGGGTTGGAGAACACATTGCTGAGGGGTGGCGCGCCCGCAGCTGATGTTGTTGTGGGGCTGCTGCCGCGGTTGACAATGATGAGCCAGTGATCCGAGCAGCGGCCACCCGTAGCCTGGAGGCATGAAGGTGCTGTGCAACGGCGGGTGCGGGCCGGCTGCAGAGGAGGACACTGTGCTTGGGGTGGCCTGAGGGCAAATGGCGGCAATGGCTGCGGCTGACGCCGCCTGATCTCGCTGGACCAGGTAGTCCCGGAGACTGCCCAGCATGTTGTAGTGGGCGGACTGCTCCTCGTCCTCCAGAAATCGTCGAGTTCGAGAGAGCATCCCCGAGGAGGTCGCATTCTTGTATGGACATTGATCGGACGACGAAACGATGCATCTTTGAGAGCTTCGGATCCGTTTTCGTAGCTCTTCGCGCTCGCCTGTAGCTGACTCCACTGTCCGTGTTGACGGAGACATGGGAGACGGGGTGGCCTCCTTCGGCATGGTGCCCGATCGGAGCTGGATGGGGCGCTGGTGTTGAGTCCGGAGCGCGTTTCGACCATCAGGAGTCGGGGGCGACCGATGGGAAGGGAGAAGCCGGGGTGATGAGGCGGGAAGAGGCGGCCCCCCCCCCCCCACGACTTGGAGGGGGTTGTTGATGGGTCTGCTCGACAGATCACATCTGCCTGACACTAAAATGTCGTGGCACGACCCCGCGTGGTGATCGGGGCAGCACGACCCGCCGGTTCTTCAGACTGAACGACCCCGGGAGCAGACTTGGGGTGCCTTGAATGCCCGGGAAAGGCCTGATTAACGGATCGGGCGGCTGGGGTGAAAGGAGGGAGAGAAGAGGAGGGGCGCTTTGGGGTCCCAAATGATGCTGTTGGTGATGGTATAATGTTTTTAATAAAGAACTTGAAGGAGAAGAAGGAAGAAGAAAAGAGGGGGGAATAACACAAATGAGAAGTGAGGGTCGGGGTCGTAGGCACAGAAAAGGCATGACCGCGGGTGGTGATCAACGTGATCTCAACCCGACGACTGAAAGGCAGCCGTCTCCTTATGTACTGCCCGCTGATCCTTCTCGAAGCCGGCTTTGCGCCAAAAACTGTCGAGTCAGGGTGCTAGCAGCGGGGCGAGCGTGGCACGTGAGTGTTTGACACTTGTCGTTCTGCACGCGCAGCGGCTTCACAGTTCGCCGCTTGGTGGCGGTACTGTACCGCCACACAGCAGCTCTCACTGGTGCCCAGGCTCATTTGTTCTGGCGTCGCAAATTGATTTATTGAACAATTAGCCAGAAATTGATTTTGTTTTGCGATGACTCCCCTCCCCCTCTTTTCCTTTTGCTTCGCTTTTTACAAATTATTTTTGCCAAAGTGGCTGTTGCTGCATAAGCAAACTAAAGAAAGTTATGCACTGAAAAAAGCTTGCTAATTTAAAAAATTGAAAATTTTAAAATGGGTTAAGCGCTAATAGAAGGCAAGAAAGTGAGTTTGACGACAAATCAATTTATCATAATTAGGCGCAAATATATGCGTGGCAAAATGTGCCGTGATTTATAGATTAAAAATAGTGTGTTCATACCAATATTGATCCATTTGTGCGCGCTGGAGAGCAATTTGCCATGAAGTCTCGCCTTGAAGGCTGCTGGCTTCCCATGGCACTGGCTAAGTGCAAACTGCGCAGACAAACAAACAACAACAACAACACTACCACTACCACCAAAATGCATCTCTACTGAGAGTATAAAGAAATATTAATTTTTATCCTGAGCCCTTCTGTCCAATTGGCGGTCATTTATCAATATTAATACTGCATGTGCAATAAATTCCATTACAAAGCGCATAATTAAATTCTGAATATGGCTCTATTGCGTGCGAAACAAAAAGTGGGGCGAGCACAAATGACGATGATCCGCATGATGTCTTATTTTGCATTGTTTCAAACTTTAAATTGGCTTTATTTGCTGGAACACCAAAAAAGCGTAAATTAATCTTGATAACATGTCAAGTTATGGGCTCGAAAAGAGTTTCTGTTTTGAAAGGAGATTAACAAACAATTTTTAATACTTTAAAAATTAGGTTACTGTAACTTTTCATATAAATTTTTAAGCATACATGTGCGTTTTAAAAAACAAAAAGTATTTGTGTATATAATAGTAGTAATTAATGTATTTCTTATTATTTGCAAGGACTTGACTCAAATAAAACTTGGCCAAAATAATGGAAAACTTTATTCGTTTATTTGTATGCAAGTCAACTAATCAAATTAGTTGAAACGTTGTTACCACAAACTTGATGTTTTCTATGTAAACAGAAAAATGCTAAAACTAGGCCACATTTTGTTTTACAGACATCTCAAATCATAAATGTTTGAGGTGTGCTACCACTCCAGATATTTTTACTTGCGTCTTTTGCAGTGAAAGTAACTGTTAATTTTGTCTACTTTTTGTGATTTTTAAATTTTTTTGTGTTTTTTAATTTTTTTACACAACAAAAAACTTTTGACGCAAAAATTCAATTTTATATTTTAAAACAAGTTGACAAAAAACTATTTTGTTGGCAAATAACTTTCTTACTGTTAGAACTTTTTTTGCCATTTTTTAGCAAAATTATGTGTTTGTTGAAAAATCTTTAATTGACTTTAGTTGGTTTTTGCTAATTGGACAACTAGATAAATTGTTTTAAATTAATTGCAATTAAACAAAAAATAAATCTTTTTAGGCAATTTCTTTCTAATAAAAACTCAATGGCAAGTAAACACTGAAAAATTTACTTAAACTAAAGATTTACTTTTAATTTCAGTAAAAAGTTACGATTGAAATAAAACTGTTTTAAATTTGAATTGGCCAGATATAATTAGCTTTTACAATTTTTTTTATTTAAAAAGTCTTTTTTTGTTTTAACGATCAAAGTTATTTTTGTTATCATTATGCTTAACTTTATGCAAAGTAGGGGACTTTCAATTTTGAAATAGCAGGCTTTCTTTGTAGCGCCTTTCATCAGTCTAAGTAAACATTGCCTCATCTTCTCCAGTGGCACCCTTTCTCGGTCAGCTTTGCACTTGCTGTAAGATAATCTTTTTTATCGATTATAGATTTGTGTCAAATTTTTCAATCTTCTCCAACTTGTGCTCATCTTTCTCTAAGTGTTCATCATCATCATCCCCCTCAACACAAAAACTCGGGCGCAATATGTTCAACGGCATCTCTGCCATCTTAAGTCGGCACACAGACACACAAACACTCACTCACTCACTCACTCTCGGCAACTCGTTCACCAACTCGGTGGAGATTTTCTCAGTGGTGAAATCGATTTTTCTTCGTTAAGTCACACACAGAGAAAGAGAAAGAGAGAAAGAGGCGAATTTGTACTATCAAATGGTGATTGAAGGCAATGAAAGAAGGCTGCCGCGCAAAACGAAGGGCAATCGTCTAAACCGATTTGGCGGAATTTACTTGAGATTACCGAAAGGCGAGAATGGCTGAGAATGACTCGCCGGGAAGTGAGCAAGTGAGGTCGCCTGCTCTACTTGCTTCCAGCCAGTCCGTCTGCAGGCAGTGTCAGTTGACGTGAGTGCCGGCACAGAAAGGGAGAGATTGGCCGAGGACAGAAGCACCGGCGAGTAGTAGTAGTAGTACTCTAATAGCTACCATATTTCTTCACTTCATATCTCCATTTGGAAGATTGGCTCCTCTCTTCTCAATGCTCATCTCAGTGGCGCCGGGGCCAATTGGGGCGTAATTCAATTCAGTAACACTGGGAACCTTCCTCTTTCTGTTGACATCTTCATTATCACAACAGGGCATTCGCCATTTGCTAGACGCAGTCATAATACAAATAATTCGGCTCTTTAAATTCGGCGAATCTGCTTGTCTGCTGGGTGCAGCTTGGAGATGCCAGAGATGGGTGCCCAGCATAGAGCCTCTTTTACTGAGTCGCTTGGCAATGGTCTTTCACTTTGAAGTCACTTTAATAGACACTAATTTTTCATTGTGATTAGCTTCGAATCGAGTTTGCTTTCTCTTTTTTTATTTTTCTTATTTGCCTCCCCTAGCTTACTCTCCCACCCAGCTTCCCCATCCTCCACTCCAAATTAGCTAGTTAGAGTGCAAACAAATTGCACTAATCCTCTTTTTTGCGCTGCCAAGAAGCCGGCAAGTCCTCTCTTCTCTTGAACTGTGCACCATCGTCCGCTGTGCCACTGCTGCTGCTGCTGTTCACTGGCCAATTTGGACGTCTTAATTCATTGACTTGTGCCCATTATTATTATCTGCGTCTTCTGCCGTTTCTAATTTGCAGTACACTACGCTGTAACAAATTAAATTGATTCTGCAGAGGCTTCTTCTCACTACTTGTCCACTGTACAATTCTCCCTCTCCTTCTCTGCCTTCTTTGCCAACAGTTTCCCAAAGTTCCACTGTACATCGCTCACTGAACACTAATGACGGCAATTTAGATGTTTAATAGAGAAAAGAGGCACACAAAACGGACGCTACTGAATAGACACACTGCAAAGACTCAGTCACTTTGCTCACAATCACCACCATCGAGAGAAATGAGACTGTGAAAGCTGCCAAGTGATAATAAATCTATCAAGTTTATTAAATTAACTAGTTTATTATTTAATTTGATAATTACAAAATTTAAAAATTATTGTGTCCTGCCAATTTTGAAAGTTGTAGTGTGAGCCACACATCTCACCTCATAGTTAATACCAGTTAAACGGGAGAAATGAAATTCGAGTGAAGGAGAAACAGGAAGACTTCAGTTAGTCGGTAGTTGTTGACAGGTTAAACTTGAGGCAACTTGCTCTGAACGTACTCCTTCAGAGCCTGAGATGTGGTCGAGCTTTGGAAGCACATTTCGTAGATGAAAGCTTCGTTTGACTCCTCCGAAGGTTTCTCCGAGAAGCGGTAGTTGAGCCAGCGTTCCAAAAACTTGACGTGATTCACAACGTGATCAAAGTTCATGATCACCGTTGGACGCTTGAACATGCCCAGGTTATCTCGAAGAAAGGCCATCGTGGTCACAATGCATCGGTACACAGAGTGTTGCTCAGCGAGCTTCTCCGGCTCCACAGTCTTGTTCGTAATGTCAGTCGACCAGTATCCGTTTTTGCGAAGCTGAGCGGCGAATGCCTCAGCAAGTTGATTGTCCCGTTGGATAGAGAGCATAATCTTATCCTGATTAGTGCACTCCAAAATTTTCGTAGTGTATTCCATCAAATCGTTTTTCTGGAAAACAGTCAAAAAGATGTGACGAATTTTCAGCAGAGATTCGTTGTAGCCGATCAAAACGCGATTGAAATCTACAAGAAAAATGTAAATTGTAAATAGTGATTTGATGACTGACTGTCTTTTTTATCTGTATACCGGTGCGTTGGTATCCATCAGGATCTTGGGGAATAACGGGAGCAGAGTCTAGAAATAATATTTGACTTAGTAACAGTAGAAAAGGTAACGTAGACAGGAGAACGACTTACATTGTGGATCTTCGGAAAGTGCAGCCACAGGCTGAGCTTCAAAGTGCTGCTGCTCATTGGACACGACACTGTTGGCATGGTTGCTGACATAGTTGCTTTGCACTTGATACAAATCTTCCCCTCCACTTGATGGCGGAAGCTGATACGAGTTTCTACCTCCATTGGAGGGCGGAAAAGAGTCTCCGCCGGCTTGGTGATGGGCTGAATTGCCGTTCTGAGATTCGCGATTTTTGGCGTAATTGCTATAGAAAATGGTGGACGGATCCTTCTCAGAATTGTAACTGAAAACATGGTTCTGCTGATAGCCCCAGTTACTCTCGTTGCCCCGATTGCTGCCGAATCCCCCACCAACATTGTTTCCTCCACTGAAACTTGTCTCAGGGACATTGGCAAGAGGCTTCCTATCGCCTGTGGAAAGTTAAAAAGAACACTTTAGATTTAGAAACACAAGATCATAAACAAAACATGATAACTTACGCAGATCTTTAGCCTCGTCTTCAATTATTTTGAAGTAATGCTCCAAATCATTTGCCTCGTTGAGGTTCCACATGATGACTTTGCGAGTGACAATTTAGAAACGAAGTGAAGTTTGGAACTGAGATGTTTCGCAGAGAGAAGCAGAACTGCAAGTGAATGATGACAGAGAGCTTTGCTCACTTTTCGCAAAAAATCCGCCACTTTTGCCCATTCATAAATGCTGTGCAGCTGTGGCGCTGCCGTAGGCATTCAAAAATCGGTGAGTCATTTCACATAGTGACACGGTGTACAGATTTAACTCAAAAAAAGTTACCATCGCCGAATTTGGTATCGTTGGAAAGGTAAAATTGAGCTGAGTAAAATGGCATTTGTGGTTTATTTGTAACAGGTTCTGGGTTTCCGGTTCCGGTCAAAAGGAGTTTAACTGTACAAAAAATCCTAAAAATTTTTTTTGATTAGTTTTTACTAAACTTAATCTGGTAAAATTAACTAAAAAGGTGCTTCTATTTATTAAAAATAAGTTTGCTCAAATCTGATAACAATTGCAAAAAAAGTTATGATAACTGATTAAAAGTTAAATTATACAAATTTTAGCAGTGCTTTTAAAGTGCTGTAAAAAATGTTACCATTCAAGTTATACATCTAGTAAATAGTTTTTAATCACAGGAAGTTTATTTCTGACAGTAAAAAAATTTTAGCTGGACCGGAAGTAGAACTTCTTTTTTGGAACTTTTTACTTCCGGTTTAGATTTTGTTGAAAAAAATATATGTTAGAGCCCTATTAAAGAAACTAACAATCCGCTTTTTGTTTTTTAAAATCGGACAATTATAAGTGCTAAAACAATTAATTAAAAAAAGGAGTTTTATTGAGTTTTATTAAACTTTAAAAATTTATAAAAAGTGTTTTTTACAATATTTTTGTGCAAAAAACTTTAGTTTTAAATATTAATTAACACAAACTATTTAATTTTTTTTATGATTGAGTTTTTCAATAACCGGAAAAAGGAGTTCTTTTTTAGGAGTTTAACTTCCGGCAACAAAATTTAAATTTAAAAGTTTAAATTATGTTTGCTTAATTAAATAACATATAAAACTAAAGTTTTTTGCACAAAAATATTGTAAAAAACACTTTTTAAAAATTTTTAAAGTTTAATACAACTCAATAAAACTCCTTTTTTTGATTAATTGTTTTAGCACTTGTACTTGTCCAATTTTAAAAAAACAAAAAGCGGATTGTTAGTTTCTTTAATAGGGCTCTAACATATATTTTTTTCAACAAAATCTAAACCGGAAGTAAAAAGTTTTAAAAAAGAAGTTCTACTTCCGGTCCAGCTAAAATTTTTTTACTGTCAAAAATAAACTTCCCGTATTTAAAAACTATTTACTAAATGTATAACTTGAATGGTAACATTTTTTACAGCACTTTAAAAGCACTGCTAAAATTTGTATAATTTAACTTTTAATCAGTTATCATAACTTTTTTTGCAATTGTTATCAGATTTAAGCAAACTTATTTTTATTAAATCGAAGCACCTTTCTAGTTAATTTTACTAGGTTAAATTTAGTAAAAACTAATCAAAAAAAATTTTTATGATTTTATGTACGGTTAAACTCCTTTTGACCGGAACCGGAAACCCAGGACCTGTTACAAATAAACCACAAAAACCATTTTACTCAGCTCAATTTTACCTTTCCAACGATACCAAATTCGGCGATGGTAACATTTTTTGAGTCAAATCTGTTCACCGTGTGACGATTTCTCATTGGATTTTGAGAGTGTTTGCGCGAACTCGCTGGGGATTCTTTTGGCCAAAATTCCCATTTACCGTTTCTGAAACGGCTAAATCACCGTTGAACTGCACAATTGCAAATGATGACAAAAAGACTGATTTAAAAAGCCAAATCAGTGGTTCAATTTTAGCAAAATTGCACTTCTTTTTCTTCTCTTTTCTTCTGGCATTCAAACACCTTTACAAAGAATATGCACCAAGACTAAACTAGGCCGATCCGCCTTTACCAGACAATGCCTGGAAGCTTTGCGGACAGCTAAAGGCAGCATTTCCAAAGTGAGGAATAATCCTCCTACTGGCCACAAGACGATAGACTGTCTTGCAACTTTTTGTAACTGTTTTGCTGGCAACAAAAAATAATCGCCACTCAATGGGAGAAAGTGGACCAGAAGTGTCCGGTCTTGAGAGCAGCCTTTTCAAAGTTCAGAGTTGTCCGTATTTGTAAAGCCCACCACCACGACCACCACCACCAACATCAGCACTAGTGCTTTTGCTGAATTATTAAAGCTGACCTTCCCACTGAAAAAAGTTTGTAAAAGTGAGTTTTTGTGTGCTCAACGAATTTGCACTGTGGTCTGTGGTTGTCAGGAACGGAGTTGACCGTGGCCAACTGGTAAACGCTCAATTATTGATCAGACAGAGAGAAGAGTACAAAAAGTGTTTTATTGAAAAGTAGTACTAGAAAGTGGCAAGTGGGTCAATTGATAAACGTAAAATGAGATTCCGTAAGAGTCATTGGCAGCCTAAGAGTGTCACACCGTATTGAGCAAAAATTGGGCCACCTATCTCATCATATTCATCATATTCAGCTGGCCTGATTGCTCTGCATCTCCAGTAGAAAGTGGGGCACATCCTGGTTTGCGTCTTCCAGTGATTTGATCAACTCATTGATGAGGTTGATATCCTGCTTGAGGGTGGTGTTGAAGAAGCTAATTGCCATGCCGATCTTGCCCGCTCGCCCAGTCCGTCCGATGGCATGAATGTACTCTGAGAGGCAGTCGGGAAAGTCAAAGTTGATAACACAGTTCAGGCCTTCGACGTCAATGCCTCGTGCCATCAGAAAAGTTGCTACTACGAGCTGAAGCTTGCCACTGCGAAAGGCCTGCACCACCCGCTCTCGCAGCTCCTGTACGCGATTGCCGTGAATTGAGGCGGCAGTGAAACCATTCTGGTTTAGATAATCACTTAGCGTGTCTGACAAAACTCGCTCCGCGACAAAGATAACGATGCGAGAAAACTTGGTACACAGACTTTTCAGCAACTTGATTAGCTCAACTTTTTTCTCTGTGTAGTTCTTGCAAGGCAGAATGACTTGTTTGATCTTGGAGTTGACTGCTTTGATGTTATTGCCCATGACCATGTACACGTAGTTGGGATGCAGGTACTTTTCCGATTCTTCACGTACCTGGCTATCGATGGTTGCGGAGAAGAAGAAGAGTCGACACAGCTCCTTGTTGATGAGAAAGTCTTTATCAAGTTTAGATGACTTAGGCGATGACTTTCCAAACAGCTTGTAGATTGCTTCTAGCGTCTCCTGATTAAAGTCAGCGGCAGTGGAAATGCGATTGGCCAATGGTATTCGTCGCTCAGTGTTCACTTCGGGATGAGGAAACAGAATTTTATCTATCTCGTCAATCACAATATAGCGAAGATTATGCAGCGCAAGTTCCTGTGCCAGCACCAGCTGCAGAAATCGTCCCGGCGTTGAGATGATAATGTCCAAGGCCAGATTTTATCTTTTCTATTTGCTTATCAATGTTCACCTGGCCACCATACAGGTAGAGAATCCGCACTCCAGTGTCTTTTGTGAGAAGCATCATTTGGTTGAATATCTGCTGCACTAGTTCTCGCGTAGGAACAAGAATCAATGCAACTGGAGTGCGATTGGAAAACCCGGTTTGCCGTTCCACTTGACAGGTGACTACTTGAACAATGGAGGCTATGTAGGCAAATGTCTTGCCACTACCGTTGGGCGCTGAGACAAGTAGGTCCGTATTGCCAAACAGAATATTGGGGAAAATGTACTTTTGAATTGAAGTCAATTGATTGAATTTTAACTTTGCTAGATTGTATTTAACGATCATCGTGCTAGTTTTCGAGTTGTTGACATGGTTTGAAGTCTCAAATGGTTTGACAATCAAATCTGGTCTCTTTGATTCTACGTACACATCGTAAAATTCGAGCAACTCAAAATTTACTTCTTGTGGCGACGCCACATCCTCGAAATCCACAGAACCGCCATTCAGGCCATTGCCGCCTGAATACATCTCTCTCAGGCTTGCTGCAAAATAAGAATCGTTAGAAATCGTTAGCAAAAATGGAAACAAAGCACTTACTGGCCATCGAGGATATTTTTGGCAGGGCGGGCAAGGCCTCCTCAACCATTTTATCTTTTTTCTTAAAAAGCTCCGAAGTTTTTTCAGAAACTTGCAAAACTGAATCTAGGGTTGGCTTCATTATCAGCTGCTCTCTAAAACAGCATGTCATCGCGTCACGTTTTTGTGAACGGGACCTCTAGTTGGCGGGAATATTTGAAGTTTTAGAAAAGTTGATAAGGCATTTAGAATTTAGAAGGTAAGCGTGTTTTCGCCAGTTATATTGGCGCCATATCGATTGCTTGGCTGACAAACAAACAATTGTGACACCAAACAAACACATATTATAACGACTGCCAATAAGTATCAGTTTTTCCCATTCATCACCAGTACAGGGAGAATAGCGGCACATTTCCCCCATTGCCATAATAGCATCCAAAGTACGGCAATTAGGGCAATCATAATGTTAATTATGAGCTGCAATTGCGCCAAGTGAACAGTAAAGGAAGTGCATTAGCATTTTTAATTGTCCCCTTAACGTCAGCAGTCATTGTTTTCTTCCCCCCCCCCTCCCTTCGACCAGCTATTATCGTGCTGGCATGAATCATGTTTTGCTGTTGGTGTTCTCTGCCGACTTCTAGTCTCCGAGTGCACCCAACTCCTGCTTTTCCACCCTTCTCTTTCTTCCACTCCCCCGACATCTTCAACCTCCACCCTCCTTAGTGACTTCTTTTGCGCCTTCTGCCTGCACTGCCATTACACTACTGCCCTAATGTGACAATTAATTTTAATAACTGCCTCATTCGTGGGCCTTTTTGTTTTGCGCCGTTTGCCTGTTCTTCCTCCTCTTCCTCTTCTCCTCCTTTTCTGCTGGTCGTCTGGCGGCACGGACCGACCAACCGACCGACTTACTGACTCATTGTCGCTGCATTTGGCTACATTTATAATCGGCAAATTGACACCAATAGGAAATGGTGCTTTCAGGCTAATTTAACCCATAGAATTGGCCAGCCAGGCAGCCTACCCACCAGCCGACTAATGGCTGCCACTCCCCATCTACTTCTCCAGTGCGCCTTTGCAACAGCAGAATTTGTTGATGATGACAATGCTCCTCGCTACTGGTATTGTTCCCCTTTTTCTCCGACGATGTCACCCTGTTAGCCCATTCAGGCAGTCCTGCGGAACACTAAGTAACTGTTGCGGCCCCTCTGCACTGCCTGCCTCCCCCTCTTCTCTGACTGCTGACTGGCATTGTCTTTCATTAACTTATTAACTATGATTTATTGCGCTGCCATTCGAAGCGAATACACGACCTTCTCACCAGCTGATAGCTGCTACTGCACTCTACCCTTCCCTTCCTCAGTCTCATCGCCTGCCAAAAGAAATCGAACGGTTTTTCTTCCCTTTCTAATGGCAAGCCCAGAGAGTATCCTTTCCTATTCCATTTGGAATCGATCCAAAGACACACGCGCATTCACGCGCACCATCAACAATAGCAGGAAAACACACAAACAGAGGCAGACTGGTCGATGGCTGAATGGATCACTCAGTGAGACCGCTGTGCCAGTGCATCTGCCAGCCAGCTCAACTCCAGTTCCTACTCCTACTCTCCGCCTTATCTCCTCCATCTCCTTCTCATCACTTGCCCAGACTAATGTGCAGCCCATTTGTGATGCCCTCATTAATTATTATTAGCATGTTCACTTGCAGACTGCACCAGTTGTGTGCTGCACAGCACTGCAGCAGTCTATCACCCCAAAATGTGTTACTACACACACTTCCAATCTGTTTTGTCGGCTGCAAAGGTAATGATTTAAGTGCTGCAGTGAAAAATTGTCGCTGTCGAGAAAGGTCACAAATCAAAGCAAACGTGTCGGGCTAGCGTTTTACCGTAATAACAGTTATTAGAAGCACTGACACCTCCGCTAAAATAAAAGTCAAGTTCAACCGCTCAAAACCCAGTTGTTATTAGGGATGAGCTCTTTTGGTTGAGATTTAGTGCCTGGTTGAGTTGTTGTTTACTAATTATTCCACTTTCAAGTACATTATTTAAATTTATGCAATTTAACATTTGCAAAAATATTATGATTTCTCCCAGATTAGTGCACTTTTGCACGAATAAATTTACATTTACATTTAAAAGGTTTTAAACAAGACAAGTTCGCTTGTTTGTCGTCAATTTGAGCAACTGCGACTGCCTCCTTTTTGCTGAACACCACTGTCCCTGTCTTCTCTCTCTCTCTCTCACTTCCCTCGTCTATCACTCATGTCTGTCTAGCTGAAGTTGTTTTTGTTTGTCTCTGTTTGCTTTAAAGTGACATATTAGTGCAATCGTTGATCGAGATTATTATTATTATTGCTACTACTCCTACTACTACCGTCTGTGCCCCCGTCTGACGCAATATGAAAAGGATGAAGTGAGAGTGAACTAGAGATATGAACTGCCTGAGAAGGACATGTTCTGCTGGTGCCTTCTCTTGGGGAACGACCAGTTGTAGCATCGACAAGGGAGAGGGAGAGAGAGAGCTCTGCTTTACGATGTTTGCACTGCTGATTTGATGCTTCTTCTCTTCTTCCACCTACTGTGCACCAGTGGCACTGACTGCTTGAGAGAGCATCAACTGATAATGTTCATCTGTTCATTGTTCCCTTCCGTTCATTGTCTTACACTGCACTTCATAAATATGGTGACTGATTTCATTTTTAGCTGAGTGAGAATGTGTCCTTTCCTCCTTCCGCTGTCTACTGCTCGCCTTGCCTACTTACTCCGACTTGTCTTAAATTAAATTGCATCAACACTACTTGAACGCTGGCTAAAAAGTGCAAACATATATTTCATTTTATTTGCTGCACACATATTTTTCCCTTTCGACAGCACTTTAGTAAAGTTTAATCCGCTAAAATGTGTCTCCCACTCTCTTTATTTTTCAACTAAACGGTGTTTTCTGTGCAAGTGAGCCCACTTTTGATTGTCCCATGCTCGGTGTTCTTAAAAATGTTTTTAAGCAAATTTTTATTAAAAAATATATTAAAAAAAGTTAATTAATTTTTGCACAATTTGGATTTAAAATGTAAATTATTTTTTATCTTGAATCTTGTATCCATCTGTTTTTAATTAAACTAATTGAGTTTTTGCAAGTTTTGAAAAGTATCAAAAAGTTTGTTTTTCTTTAATCCTTAAGCCTTTAGCAGGCAAGTTATCTTTTGTCAAATTTTGCAAAATTGTTACCGTTTGAAACTTAATTAAAACTCTGTTTAGTTTAAAAGTTTATTTAACATAATAGTTTCCGTCACAGTTTACTGATAATAAAAACAACCAATGAGCATAACAAAAACAATAACATATTTATAACTAATTCAGCATGTGAAAAATTTTAAATAAGTTAAACGTTTAAACAAGATACATTTGCAGTTCTTGTTTGAAATGCACCAAAAAACAATAAATATTTAAAAAAAACTTGTCGATTTGCATCTCATGTTTCAAAATAATTTAAATTTTAAATTAATTTATAAATAGCAGCGATGTTTTTACAAAATATAGATGCAAGTTGCTTTTTAGTGCAAGTCAAAGTAGCAAAATAGTGTTTTTTATGAATATTGCCATAATTAACAATTATGGTTTTGTCATTTATTTAAATGAAAAGTAGTGAGATTTACATTTTTTCCACTAACAATGAAGATACGTCATCGTTCAGCTTTGCATTGAGCTTAACAAACTTTTGTGCTTCGTCTAATATTCTCAACATCGTTGTTGATGTTGTTGTTTTTATTCACAGCCCACAACAACACTCGGGTGTTTTCATTTCACTGATCATTATTAATCTGTTTGCATGTGAAGTGGTGCTCTGAAGTACATCTTCTCACTTTCACTGTCTGTGCCCAAGTAAATTTTTAATGCGGTTGCGGCAATTTATTATATTTTTAATTTTTCTATAGAAAACTTCACTCGAAAGCACTTGACTCTGTTTTCATAAATTCCCGTTGAGATTGCTGCCCTTCCTGATGCTCAGCACTGGCGGTAGCTTAAAACTTTTCACTTTTATTATTAAACCTATTTTCAGATCAATTTTAAAGTGAGCACTGCCTGTGGCTGCTGCTGCTGCTTTTGCTGTGCAGCAAAACAGTCGCCTTTGTGGCGGAACTTTTGTTGATGCTCATCTGCTTCAACGCCAGAAACTGTGCCTCGTTTGCTATCTTTCCTTGTTCTAGTAGTTCTTGTTGTTGTTGTTCTTGTAACGTAACCACTTCGTCCTCTTCTTTTTCTTCTGTTTCTGGGCCAATTGGCTGCCATCTCAAAACACTTACCATACATTATCATCTCGCCAGTGGCTGAGGCTTGAAGCCATCTCGGACCACTGGCACATCGACTGGCAAACAGGCTCCCAACCCAACCTTCACTTTTTCCGGCTGTGATTTATGACTTAATTTTATTATGTCCATACCGACACGACCCATTCAAACTCCGGGGCTCATTCTCTTTTGCCTGTAACGCCGAATATTATCGCACTTTTGTATGCGAAAAGTAAAAGCGCAATGATCCAAACTCACAGGCACATAGTTGCAAGCATTGATTGCTGCATTACGCCGCCAAAGCGCAGTTTGACTCTTTTCACTGCTCGATCAATTGAGCTTCTGCACAAGGTTCTATTTTGTAGTGTGCAAAGTCTTCCTAGTACACTTCTACTGTTTTTTTATTTACATTTTCTTCTAATCATTCCAACAGTTTTCTTCTTGCAGATTAATCTTTTGATAAGTTGCTCTTCTCTTTAAATCGAGCTGATCTATTTAATTTTCGATTTATTTTTCGCCTCTTCTCTATTGAGCACCAGCAACAACATCAGCTTACTCTGATTGGTCATTTTAGGCGTTTCCTCTCTCTCTCTCTCTCTCTCTCTCTCTCTCTCTCTCTCTCCTTCTCTCTCTCTGCCATTAATTATCGCTGCAAAATAGATTTGCTCTTGCACTCATGTTCCCAGCACGTTGTCAGCAGTTGCTGGTAGTTCGTTAGCAGACCGGCAAGATCTGCTCGTTAAGATGGGCTTCTCTTTGGTGGGCCATCCTCCACTCCTCCCCCTTCTGTTCGCTCCATTAATTGAATTCGATACTAATCACCATTTACATGAGCAGTGACATCACACACACTGCTTCACACAGGCAGCAGAAAAGGAGAGCACTTTAGGCCGGAAGTATCTGTTGCCTACTTACATTTCCACTACACTTCTTTGCCACGCTTTCCTTGTTCCTCTCGCCTTTGGTTCTGCTGGTTTGTGTAAATTAGCTCGCATTAGCCGCCTTCCCCTTTCTCTTCTCCTCATCGCCTTAACGACATTCGTTTTGGCAGTCCGCATCAAATTAATGTACTCGTGTTTGTGACATATTCTCTCTTTCTCCCTCTGTCCACTGGTGCTCCCTCAATGTACACTGATAGTTTTGTTTGCTGTTAAAATGTAGTGAACAATAAAGGGGACATGGCAGCACTGCTGGACCAGTCATATTTGCTTCGAATTATTTACAATTAAACTTTGAAGGAAGCGACAGATTCATGAACATCAACTCGCGCACTGCAAGTTTTTCCCTGCTTTGTCACTCTTTTGTCAAGTGGAAGTTTGCCATCAGCAGCAGCACAACAACAACAGAAGCAGCGCCTCTATTTGGCCAATCTATTAGCGCTATCTGATGCGTTTGGCAACGTCTCAGACTTTCTACTGCAGTAATGATTAGCATCATCTAATGTCCATTTAGTAGAAAAAGAGCGAATCCCCAAACCAGAGATCGAGGCTCAGTTAGGCCCTCTCTCCCACTCTCTTCTTAGTTGCTATTCAGTGTAAATCATGTCTGCCATTCAGTAGTAGCTCTTTCTCTCTTTGCGCTCTGTTGCAGTCCTGGCTAATCAAGACATTAACACGAAGCGAGTTGCAGTGGCTGACCGGTTAGGCCACTTTGATGTCAAGTATATGGCTAATTTATTACAATGCATCCATTATTGGGATTTATTTACTAAAGACGGACCAGTCGTAGGCTGGAGCATGTGACCAAAGCTTCCTTCTTCTTTTCTTCTAAACGAGTGTCGCCCATTGGTCATTGAGTCATTTGAATTATTTGCATTATGAAAGAATTACTTTATTTATAGTCACATTTGAACTTTAATCTTAAACTATTTTTAACTACTTTATAAAAACCGTTTTTGCTCTACAAAAAAAATGATAGGAGTTGAAAAATTTGCTATCTTTTTCGCTAACTGGTCAGATTATTAATTGAACAAGCTCGAGTGCACTAAAGCACTTTGAGGCACTCTTTTCCAGCAGTTGAGGATTAAAACAAGGCAGCAAAACAGTTGAAAACAAACAAACAAAAGCAATGAAAGTCATGATAAATGAAGTAGAGAGCGCAGTGGCAGAGAGCAGTTGTTTTTACAGTTGGAGTGACACTCTCAGTCACTTCACACTGGTGGAGAGAGCTTCCCCGTGGCCGTCTTGACATGTCAATGTATCTGAGCAGTGCTGAGGGCACTCTGACGCACAATGTCATTCCCCTTTTTGTACATTTTTGTTTTCTATCTATACCCCTCACCGTTTGTGTAAAGGAGTTTAATCATTTTGCCGCAAACTGGCCCACTACTTGCTGTGTACAGCTGTGTTTTGAGAGCGTTAATTGCAATCAACACGCACAATGCAAAAAAATGTCACAGTGTCTCTGTCGGCTCTTGTTTGTTTCTTGTTTATAATCCAGTTGCGGATATGTCATACTTTTGTGCACTCGTTGCGGGTGCACTTTTCTGCCTATTAGACAGGACAACACTCGACGCGTAACTAGCAGTAGTAGCAGTGTTTGTGGTAGTAGTGTCATGTTAAGTACCCAGTGCGTGAATTTGGTTCATGATTTGCCGATTGGGCCACTCACGCAAGATGACAATGCACTGAAGTGAAGTGCACACACTGCACCAGCTCACTCCGTGCCTGTCGACGATTAAAACTCGGGCACAGCAGCAGCAACAGCAGCAGCAGTCTACCAGAGTGTGTGAACACCGACACAGGCCCAAATTAATTATGCACAGTCGAGTGCAGCTGCGCTTCCTCAGCGGCAGTGGCGCACTGGCAAAAGCGGCATAGGAAAAAAGCAAACCCAGCGTTAGCCTCAGTGCAGCAGCTGACCACCAGCGGGTAAATTGAGCAATCATTTCCCGGTAATCTCAACTGAAACATCAAATAATAAAATTTATTTTTAATCTTTCTGAGTTTCAGGCATGTTTACGCTTTAGTTCTCTCTATACTTGTACAGTGTGCTGGGAAGGACAACGTGACTTGAGAAGATTAGCTGCCAATGGTTGATGATTAATCATAATTCACCAAAGATCTATCTTGTTTTTTCAAACTAAGCTCTCAGGCCTATCGCGCTAAAAACTGCCTGGAGAAGAATTGGCTTTGTTGGAAGTAGGGAAAAAAGTGTTCCTCTAAGTTGTTGCTTTCATCGGCAATGATTAATTTATCTTTTTATTCATTTTTAGGCACTTTTTCTCCTCCTCTTTTGTGACTGTCCCGGAAACTAATTTATCTGCTAGTCTTGAGCTCGTCCTTTTTTTCTTTGACGATCAAACCATCTTCAATTTTTTGCTTTTTTTGAATTTATCTGTTTTGTTTCTCTACGAAAGTTAATCCATGTGTTGCAAAATAATCCAAGTTTCTTTATTTTTACAATAATTCAAACGTACATGGAAAGCAAAAAGTCTCTTTACAAAGAACACAAAATATATATCTCGACGTCAGCGGATATGTTCAATAAACGATTAGATTCACAAATTATTGAAATTGAATTCAATTGGCTCGTTTGCAGTGCGCCTCAATTGATCGCTTTTCAGCACTTGGTTTGAATATCCATCTATCTATCTCTCTTTTTGACACATCAATTCGTGACAATCGACCGCAAAATGACAAATTGAGTGAGATTCCGACTGCTGCTGCTTGCCTGGCTGGCTAGGCAATGCAAAGTGTGTCAGACAGACTGAAAGAGGCGGATTTAGGCAAAGGCAGACACTGTAGAGCGACACTGTGAGCATTCACTTTGCCATTAACAGATTGAGTTCGCTCTGGAAGAGAGAGAGAGAGAGAGAGAGAGAGAGAGAGAGAGAGAGAGAGAGAGAGAGAGAGAGAGAGAGAGTTCCTGGGAACATCTCTGCCACCAACTTCCTCGTTTCTCAGCAGCACCCCTTTCCTTTTGCTCTTCGCGCTCGTGCATCTCATTCAACTTTTATTGTCTGTCGGCGTGTCAAAGGCTGAATGACTCTTCTCTCGAGTGCTTTCCTTTCCCACTTTTTTTCTTTTCCGACTTTGGTGTTCGTTTCTTCCGCTGGGAAAGTTTCCTTTTGGCGTACTATCTCCATTTTTAGCTCCGTTTTCATTCATTTTTTTCTCTTTCTCTCTCTTTCTTCTATCAGTTTCATTTTGAGTCACTCTTCGGATGAGTGGCACACTAAGCACCAGCAGCAGCGGCATGGCACTTACCACTCTGTACCTAGGCCTTGTTGAACCGGCGCTAATATCTGCATTAGCAATATCAATTATACATATTTTCCTGTGGTGTTGTACTGTTTTTGTTTGCTGGTATTCGATTTTTCAACGGCAAACAACACACACACATACACATTTATAGTGAAAGCTATTATCGATATTAGTATATCTATTAATATTATAATAACGCAAATAATAATTTGAAGCATCCTTGTAAAGATTGAAGACTCATGTTACAGTTGCAATAATTCTTTTAATATTTAAGAATCTTTCAATACAAATCATGTACATTAGTTAATTTAATTTTTAATTAATTATTCTTTTTTGTAGAGAAAAGCGAGCAGGTTTTGACTGTTTTTCTAAACAGTTAATCACTGATGATTAATATTTAAAAGAATTTTACTAAAAACACCAGTGTTCTACATAAATCATTAGAATTTTACAATTTTCTTATCATCAGCAACCATTCCATCTCGTTTTCAATTTGTCACAAATATACACTCTTTAATTTTAATTTTCTTTTGATTGTAATCTTAAAATTGTGTAAAACTAAAAAAATTGTACTTGAAAATGATTAATGTTTTTTGTTGACTAAAACCCAAGTTAAATTTTTAGTCCACATTTTGTTGCATTGTCACTCTTGATGATAGAAAACTTTTTATTATACTATACTAACCAGCAGTATCGTTTTATAATCTTCAATTTAAACTTGCCACTGGTTTTTATCGTTTAAACTTTTACTATTTTTCAAACATTTTACACAACTTTTTTGGTTGATCATTTTTTACCAGAAAACCAGTAATTTTTTTAAAACAAAAAAATAAAATAAAAACTATTTTAACTTAGTGTTCTTGTTTTAATTTGTTTAATTTAAATTGTTTTTTCAATTTTTTGGTACTAACTTGAAAAAATAGACATTCAAAGAAACGGGTGGCAGTTCACAGTCACATTTTAGTGTATCCTGTTTTGTCACTTTTTGCAACACTTTTTAAGCAGTATTTAGAAAATATTAGAGCCATTGAATACCAACAAATATGTAGAATATATTTGCAATTATATTCAATGGCACAGCGTTTCTAGGCAAAGTCGTGATGGCACTTCTTATTACAAGGGCCAGACGGAGACTGAAAATTTGGCCAGAGAAGTAGGGACAGAGGGGCAGAGGCACTGGTGGTAGAAGGGGAACCCGGGAAAGGAGAGAGAAAACAAAAGCCTTTTTAGTTTAGTACCGTCGGGCATATATATAGTGCCGGGTGCTGGTTACTTCACAGCACAGCGGCAAGCACTCGAGTAATGCTTCTCCAACCAGTGCTGCTTCTGCCACAGTTCCTGATGCCTTCTTCCCTCAACCTCTTCTGCCGTTGTCCTGCTTAGCCATTAGTCCGATTTATTTTCAGTGCCGCAAAAATTGTTCCCGCTTGACTCAGTAGGCACTGACTCAACTCATTCAGTAGCAGTCACTCGTACTCTCCGCTTTTCAAACTTTGCACCGCCGTTTCGTTGGGCGCGAATACTTGTGCCACCGGCACCATCAGCAGCAGTCAGTTGTTTTTTTGACAACAGTTGAGTGTGCCAGCAAATTACCACTGGCTTGCTACTTTGATACCTAATGTGATTTGTGATTGCCGCTAATGAATTTGCTCTTTAAAGCAAACACCTTTTTAAGCAAACACATATTTAGAGAGCAAATACAACTAAACTAATTCAATCATTTCGAATGCGTCGTCAATTTAATTATCAATGAGGATTACCACTACTGCTACTACTTTTGTGTGCTGCTCTTTTTCTAGACACTTTTTTATATGTGCGTCTTTTTGATATTATTTTTTGCATCACAAATCACTAGTTTGGTTTGTGATTGCTTATGAAAAAACAAAGCATTGCAAATATTGTCAACGCAATCAAATTGTCTCTAAAATGTGCGTGTGTTTTTGATTGTTCAAACAACAACGAGAAAAAGTTGCGTTGTCAGCAAATACTTTTGCTGTTGTTCATGTCAACGTTTCTCTTTTTTGCAACCTTATTTATTCATTAATTGGCAAAATATTTAAATTATTTTGTTTTAATATTTTTTATATTGTTAAAAGTTTTATTTTTTTGTTTTTGTCTGAACACAATCATGCTCTAATGTCCTATTAATTAGGAAAGCAAAAGAAACACTATAGTGCATCAAAAATCGTTCACTATCGACAACAACTATCCAAAATATGCCTGTAAAATTTCTGTCATTTGAAATAAACTCTCTCAATTTCTGCCATGAAAATGCATCAACAACAGCCAAAACATTATTACTACCCCTACCACGCACTTTGTCAATCTAAGACAACCAAATCTGTTCACTTCCTTATTTAATTCACTTTTTCTAATCACTAATTGATACTAATTGATATAAATTATCATTGTGCATTGCTTTGCTGTGAAAGAACACCCCTCAAATGCACCCAATCTTTTCCTGTGACACCCCTATCACCACCTCTTCCTTTTTCTCTATTTCCTTTTCATCTTTCTTATCGATTATTATTTATCGATTGTATTCGTACACTCTGTTTGCACCAATTAAATGTCGACTCTGTGTGTGTATGTGTGTTTGCTAATGGGCTCAAAGTGTGAGAAATGCAGCACAACAGCAGCAACAAACGCGACTGCAAAAAGGAAAGTTCACTTTGCACCATCTTTTGGCCAAAATGCATTGGCAGTGCATTTCATTGATGCATTTCGATGATTTATTAATTCATCGTTCGTCTCCGCTCGCCCGTTTGCCAGCTCGCCATTGTGTCTCGATTTCCCAGCTGGCCTTGCTCACTGCTCTCTCATTCTGGTCGTTTCATGTTTGACTCATTAATCAAGTGATTGATTCAAAAACACGTCATCTTGTCCCATTCATCGTTATGCATTGCACCGCACACACACTCGCACACCAAGTACAGCTCCTCGGCATCCGCTTCTCTGCAGTACATTTCGCAATTGAGTTTGTTTTCCTCTGAAAAAATCTATTTTTGATGGTTGCCTTTTTCTTTCCTTTTTCTTCTTTTCAATGCACACAATTCAATCAGTTGTATTTACTAGCCATTATGTCTGAAAATGTGCAATTATTTTCAGTCTCGTCAAATACAATGTTTCTTTAGGAACAAAAATGCAAAGATTTAATATTGGAAAAGCTTTCCACTTGCTGAATAATCTGATAACAAAATTTAAACTCCAGTTTCTACAAAAATAATGCCGTTTTTTGAAAGTTGTAACTTACGACAAATTATTTTTTGGGCATTTTTTAACCAGCACAACTTTTATTCTCTGCGTCACCGTTCATTCAACCTATGTAGATTCAATTAACAACATTTTCTAGTTTTTGCCCAATTTCTCAATTAATTCTCGACTTGATCTTTTTGGGGAAACATTTTTTATTGTTTGTAAAAATTTTGTTTTTATTGTTAGCCATTTTCGTCGTTGTTGCTGTTGTTGTTGATGATGCAGACAGTGGAAACAAGAAGAAGCCAAATAATTGTTTTTCTTGCTCTTCATCCATTTTGCTACAGTGAACATTGTTTCATTTTCTTATTGCAGTAGAACGGTCTTTCTTTTATTTTTATTGGCCATTTCAGTTGGTCTGATGTAACTGTTGCGACGAAGCTGTTCCTTCATTTGCGGTCTGCTCGTTGTTTTCTTGACTGCTCTTTGATTGCTTCCTCTTTGCATGTTTGCCCACCCACCCACACACACACTGCTTAGCCATTGTCGATCAGCCCAAGTACAACTACCACCATCAACACTACCACCACCACAATCACCATTACCACCACTACGACCATCTTCAGCATAGTCGACAAGCGGGCACTAATCCACAGTTCATTTGATTTGCATCTCTTTTCTCCTCCTCGTGGCCTGATGAATGCCTCATTTTTTGGCATTGCGCGTCTCTGTCAGTCGAAGAAGGCATATTACTGCCTGACAGAGTGAAAAGAGCCTCATTGTCGCCCTTTTTATATCCTTCTGGTCATGCACCAGGCCTACAGTGTGAAACCCAAGGCGTCAGTAAATCATCAATCTGAGTGCTTTCAACCGGCTCTCTCTTTCTCTCTCTCTCTTCTCTCTCTCTCTTCTCTCTCTCTTTCTCTTTTCTTTCTTGCTTTTCTCCCTTTTGCTATTTTTTCTCTTTCGGAGCACATTATGACAAATTTAAAATCACTTTACACGCGTCATATCACACCGACCACAGCATCCAAATCAAAACTACAGCCTAGTTTGGCAGCTTTGTCTCTCAGTTTGGTTGCAAATTTTAAATTTGCCAAATTGTGTGCTAGTGCTGCTGCTTTGGCTACATGCTTTTTTCCAATGACATTGCATTTTTTGGCGATTTAGTCTGCTTGCAAGTCTTGCCAGCCCCTTTTTCTTTTTTCTTTTTCTTTCTGACTATCTACAGTTCCTTCTCATTGACAATATTTATTTCACAGTTTTTCCTTTGCAACAAAATCCATAATTTTGCAAATTGTCCATTCTGCTCATTTTTAGTGCATTTATTGTCACTGGAGAGCGGCAGCACTTGTAAAATGGGCAAACAAAAAGGAGCTTAGAAAGACAATCAAATCAAAATTATTATTTATTATTGTGTAGAGGACTAGCCCATTTTTTGGTACATTTCCATTGGAAAGGACAGAGTGTGTATTGGCAAAAGTAGAATGGGCATTAGACTATTTTACTTTTGCTATTATATACTATTTCATTTTTTGCTGACAAATCTAAAATATTTCCTAATCTGTTTGAAAATACAATTTGTGCTTGCTGTTGTTACGTTTTAAAACACTGTCATGTTATTTAAAACTAGATGTTAAACCAAAATTAGCATTATATAAATCACAACTCATTAGGAATGTGTTTTTAAAACCAAAGTTATTCAAACTCTACTATTGTTATTTATAGTTCTGTTTAAAACAAAAACTATTTTGTTTGCATTTTTTATTTTCATTTCCTATCATCGTTTGTCCTTTTTTAGATCCTCTGAACGATAATATTAATGCTAATAGCGGCAATCAAAGTGAACAACACCATAGCTCCGGCACATCGACATAATCAAAGTCAATTATCGTCATCAATTGGAAGAGAGAAAAGAGTGGCACTGAACGAACATCAGCTAGGGCAAATAGAGACAGACAAAATCGAAGCAAAAAGAGGAGAAAACAAGTGAGCAACGAGTCTTGAAACAAAGGGCGCAAATTGACAAAAGAACAAAAAGTTCACTTTGCTTTGCAGTCACTGCTCGCCCATCCTCTCTGCCTAGTGGATATCGATTATTAATGTGAAAATTATTAAAGAGCCTCACTTTGCGCGCTCAACTGACATTGTTGAAAGTGATCTGAAGTACACTCGGAAAGGCAGCAAAGCAAAGTGCAGACGAGAGCAATTGAATATTTAAACACTACAGTCCTATTGCCCAGTGGCACAGTGCAAGAACATTAAGACGGTAAAAGATACTGTTAGAAAGCAAAGGAAAGTGAAGAGAGGAAGGAAAAACGGAAAAAAACGGAAAATTAATTTCTCTTGTCCGTTTCTGCCTGTCGCTTCCTAAGTTGCGCTATTGATTGCTACTGTTCGCCATCACCAAAAACCATAGACCATAGAGCAGGCGACTTGAATGAAATAATTATTTGCAAAAGAGCAATAGCAATTCGGAGGTCACCACAGCAGCATCATCATTGAGGGAAGGCTACAAAAGTGAAAATAAAATACAGCCAGTAAAAATAGAAGAAGGCAGTGAACTTTTCACAGTAGCAGCAACAGTAGCAGTAGCAACCTATTGCTTAGTTTTTGGTCACTCTCAGATGGCCAATTATAATTGCCTATTTGTCAATGTCCTCCACTTTACCACTGATTTTCGGGCGATCCCTCGTTTGGGCTCGATTATTGGCGCCATTTTTATTGGTTGCCATCGTTTCCTGAGGACCTCGAAAACAAACTGACCATCTCTTTTACTTTCTTTCAATTTGTCTTTGGCTGGCGTATCGTACGTCATCGGCACCAGACATGGATCCAAATAATAGAGTCATAATAATGATGATGATGACTTTTTGATTCGTTCGTTGCCATTTTCTTCTGTACAGTGCCATGTTTAGTTTTAACAGGATTCAATTTTCAGACACAGTGCACACAACAACAAAACACTGAGACACACACTGCATTTACTTTTTTAATCTCTTGGCGGTAGTTCAAGTTGACGATAATTGGCCTTTGCCTGTGGTGATCAGATGCTTAGGCATTCTACTAATGCTGAAGACTATGCTGATGAATGAATTTTTTACCATGTTTAAATAAAAAGATAGTGCACAGAAGGAAGAAGAAAATAGTCACCAATCGAATCTAATTTGTAATTAATGTCATTGTTAATTATTTAGTTCAATTGATAAACGAAACATTTCATGTCGCTGGTGCATTCACTTGTTTTAATCGAATTAACATTCCATCAGCACTCCTAAATGGCATCAGCTTGCTCTATCAACTGTTTATTTTTTGTTCTAAAACGGCACTGTTTTCTTGTGCAAAAAAAGTAAATGGTGTAAAAGGCAAATAACCTTAAATCCGAGGTCATCTGCAACAGACAGGGACTTAGGGAGAAGACAGAAGAGCGAGAAGAAAAGCGTCCACTCCTCTTTGACGGCATGCATAGCAATGGCTTTTTAGGCATCCTTCTCTCCATCTCTTTCTCTTTGGTAATACTATCAACATGTCAATCTAATAATCTAATCTAATTACCCAGTGACAATTCCACGCTGACTTTCTGTGTTGCAGTGTCTAAATGTGAGCGGGTTCGTACAGTCGGCAGACAGTGGGCAAAGTTGTAAGCAAAGTAGACAACGTCAGACAGCTCGCGGGAGAAAGCAAGCAGATGAAGGAGGCTGCAAAAAACAAAGCAGGCAAATTGGCCAAGTGGAGCGCGCCAAATCGAATCAAGTATATGCCCAGTGGGTCAGTTTGTCCCACTTGGCCGAATCTATTGCTAATTTTCCTAATTATTCTGCCAAAGGTTCGCTCATTTGTGCGCACATTTGCGCCCATTGCTCGCCTGCATTCTTCTCACTGCCACTGCCACCGCCTGTCAACGTGATGTTTTATAGCCCATTTGGTCAGATGTCGAATTAGCCCCTACTTTCGCCCTTTTTCTCCAACCTTACAAGCAACATTAGCGGCCTAACATGAATGGCCAAAATGTTCGCCATCCGCTGTCTCATGCAGTGCAATGTTAATGAAGTAAACTCAATTTGTCGCCACGCTTTCCGTTCTCCACTCTTTCACAGTTTCTATTGACCAGAACGCGTTAGTCATTTACTGGGCTTTTAGGAAACAAAAATTCAATCTTGATTACCGTTGCCTGCGTTGCACTCGCGTTGACTGGATTGTCGACCAGCTCATTCTTTCATTCAACTCTGCATGACATGTTGTGTTTTTGAGACTCAAATTAAATTCCAAACTAGTTTAACCGACAGAATACAACTAGTAAAAAAATAATTAGAGGATTCTCCATTGGACTGATGATGCAAAATTTCCATAAAATTTCCTTCATCAACACTCACTTGATTGAATTGCTTGTGCAATGCTTTTGCTGCTTTTCTTTTCCTTTTTTATTCCTCTGCCTTTTCTAAATGCACATAACTTTAAAGTTTGTCAGCCATGCAGAATTATTTTATTTTCCATTAAACCTTAGCACAGCTATTGATGGCTATCTCTGCGCAATAGTGCATGCAAAATTAAAATTAAACATAAAACGGCACATACACTGGGACTACCCTATTGAGACCGTTTTAGAGAAAAGAGAGAAGGGGAAGCAAAATCATCACAAAGTGAGCAATCAAACCAAACAGACTGAGATTTAAGCAGTTTTGCAAAGAATGGAACGAGGAAGCAAACACAAAACTGGTTTTACGATTGCTGTCGCCAGCCAGTCAATTCACCACAAACAGACAGACACTGCGCTGGGCTCGATGCAATGTGAACTTTGAGTTTACTTCTGTGTCAACTTAGCTGCCTCACATTTCCTCATTTTCTCCTTCTCTGCCGTCTTTGCTGCTCCAAGATAGCTTCTATTTGCAAATTATTTCTGTCATTCCGTCGTACGTGCTTTAACGTTCATCTTTTCACTGTTGTTCAATCGTCTGTTTGTTTGTCTTATGTTTCCTTGCTGGTTGCTCTCTCTCCTCTTTGTCTATCTCTTCAATTTGTCTCCAATTTCGGTGCAAACACATACTCTCGCTTTTTCTCACTTCTCTCCTTGTCTTGAGTTAATCTGCTGAGACAGGCAAAAAGCACTTTTCACTTTTTTTCCCGTGTTTTACTGTTGCAATCAATTAATAGCTGCCCAATGTTTAGGCCTGACTTGCCTACACTAACTAAAGTGTCTGTTTGTTTCACTTTATCTTTTCCTTATGTCGGTTGTTTGTGCACAGGCTACTGAACAAACAACAGACAGTACTACGTTTGTATGCACCTTGTACAAATGTGTAGCTAAATTAACTGAGCAAGTATTTATTCGACTTCTTATGCAATACCAAATGTAACTCAAAAATTGAAAGTTTTTAATAATTTATTTGTTTTTGTTGTAAAAAAAAGTACTTTTAGTATTTACTCAAAAAATCTTCTGCAAGAATAAAATATTAGTCTTTCTAATCTTTATACATTTTAACTAACTAGTAATCAAACTCAAGTCAGTATAATTGTTTTTCAATTTTTGAGATTATTGCCAATACTATTGAAGCCTAATCTTTTTCTCTGCGTTCTGATCATTTAATAATTTCATAACTGTCAAATCCACGCGACTTCAAATAAATAATTGAAATATTTTTTCTATTTACTAAAATTTCTTGCAATTGCCTGTGTCGTTTTAGTGGAAAAAAGCAGTTTTTCAACTTTGTCCCCAACTACCACCACCGCCCATTCGCTAAACGGCAAACATTTAGTTCTCACTACTTAAATCACTGCCTGCCTGTTTACAACTAAGCCATCGCGCTAAACTGATCTGAGTTTTAGCCTCAATTTTTTTTGTATATTTTTACTATTCTCTATACTTGCCCTCAGTTTTGGTTTTGCCGTCGCTCAGCTTGAGATTAGTTTCTGGTGACGTTATTATTGCAATCCACACACACAAACGTTGCCAGTGTCCTGTAATCAAGTTGAGGAGAAGCCAATTCAAAGCAAATATTTTTACTACCATTTAAAAAGGGAAAAAGATGAAAAACTTCAATTTTGCAAAATATTTTCAAATATACTACCACGTCGACGATACCAGTGGACTCAATCGCCTATTTCAGAAAAAAACTGCTCAGCAGGCTGTTGTGGTGCCCACAAAGTAGCAAAACATTTCAGTAGGATTTTTTTGCTTTCGTTTAGGGGATTCTTTACATACTGCAGCACTTCTCGATTTTATATTGCTGCGCTGATATATTCAAAGGACGCTGGCTTTCTTTTTCAGCCTCTTTTTTAGTCTTTTTTAAAGCCCGCATTATTGCTTGCTTTTAAAGTTGAGGCTTGCTGTTTCAATTGCTGAAATATTTCAACAAAAACTGGCTGGAGATACTTGAATTGAAGTAAATCGGCACTTGGCATCACTGTGCTGTTCAGCAATGTGGCTACAATGTGGTGGCAATTGGCTTGCTCACTACTGGTCATTAGTGCTTGTGGCCAGCAAGGCGGCAGCCGCTGCGGCGGCGGCAGTCTTTAGCTGCAAAAATAGGCAAAGTAGTACCAAAGTGAAACCGGTCGGCAATACGGCACAATTGACACAATCTGAAGGCAACCATCCATTGCTGCCATGCTGCTCACTCTGTCCCTAATAGAATTATTCGCATGTTAATAATTTATATTTATATTCCAGTGTTCAGCGGCCTTCCTTGAGGAGACAGAGAGACAACCACAAATATTTGAGGCTACAATTGTGTGTGTGTGTCCACACCGACACAACAACAGAACACACTTACAAGACCTGCAATGTGTTGACGGACAGTCTGTCCGTTTACACATGGCAAATATATTAATTCTCTTTTAAATCTCTTTCCATTACAAAAAAGTGCAATGATGGACACAGTGTGAGTGAGTGTGCATATGTCGTGATCGCATTGGTATATGTAAATACCGCTTCAACCTTTAATATATGTGACGCAGGGTTTGAATGGAGGTGAATGCGGATACAGGACGTCCTGCAAAGTGAAAGCACTCGGAAGTAGGCCTGTCTTAGAGTGGCGATCGTATCGTTGTACACTATTATTGCACTGTCAAATTGCTAAATACACACACAAACACACACACACACTTAGCAATGAAAGCGGACACAGCCGTCCAATACTACAAGGCACAACTTTGTCCTCCTTGTTCTGTGTACAAAAAAGTGTGTCAGCTAAACTTGAATTACCGGCAGCTTGAAATTCAGCAGTGAATGCGACAGTTGAGAATTCAAAAATGTGTCGTGAAAATAAGCAGTGCAATAGTAATGCAAATTATTGGGCACGTCTCCATTAGCTGAACCAGTGCATCTTTTGTGTTGTGTGGCACTACCTGCACTTGAGTTATTGTGCAATTATTGTTATTATCATGTTGAAAATCTAAATATTTTGTACTGTATTTTTATTTAGTTTGTTTTTTTCTGTTGCACTAAATGAATAACTGTGTGTAAAGAAAGTATTTGAAGCAAAAGAAAAGGACACTGTGTTGCAGCTTCTCGGAAAATTACTCAAACTTGAGCTCATTACGATTGATGATTAAAGACAAGCAGAATTTGTAGGGCTTCACGGCTGCTCCAAGGGAGAGACAAGCAAAGGACCTTTTAAGTCCTGGCCTAGTTAAGCATTGGAGTGCACTTTATGGTTACTTTAGATGATTTATTAATTGTCATTCAGTGCGCAGTACTCTTCTCGGCAGCTACTACTACTAAAACTGAAGCTCACCGGTGTACTTGCTGTTCCCGGTGTTCTCGCTTTCCCTAAGTGCCTTCGTTTTACAGCCGACAACTCTTTCTCCATTTCTCTCTCTTTCACTGCCAGCACTAACGGTAGCAGCAAATGCATGAATTAATTTTAATTAGAAAATGTGATTAAATTAAGCATACCGCTGTACTTTTGCTACATACTTTCTCTACTATGCTAACTGCCCGTTAATTAGGCAAGTATACGCAAATCTGCACAGCAGCATTGCCTCGCTACAATGCCTTCCCAAATGTTGGTCGTACCTGATGACAGATAGAGATAGAACTTGGGAAAAAGAACGACGTGTGTTCTTCAGCCCACTAAGGGATTTCTTTCTACTCTGCTGTGTGTCTGTGTGAACATGACACCCACTTTTTGGTTAAAACGTGTAAACATCATACACTGCCAGGAAGTACCGGTTGTGAACTGTGTGCTCTTGAAAAAGAAGACAGCAAAAGAGAGAGAAAAAACTGGAAAATGAAAAATGAAAAAGAGAAAGAGAGAGAATACGAACCACAATTTGTCCACCCATTGACTAACGTGATCAGCTCTGCTGAACTGCAAGTGCAGTGGACATGATGAACCGTACCTTGCCGCTGTTGTTGCCTTCGATGCGTCGCTCCTCGCTTGGTCGGCCAAAGTGGCTGCAAAGGAAAACCCACCGAAGGAAACGGAAATGCCACCCGTGGCGAGAAGAACAGTCCATCATTGTGACGGCCAGCCGCCCGCCATTAAGGCCGTTCTTGCTGGTGGCTGCCATTCTGTGCGGGCTCCTCACAGCGGGCACATTAGTGCGCTCGGAAGCACTAACTCCTTCTGTTGTGGCGGCGGAGAGGAGGACCACAGAGGCAACAGCCACAGACAACACTTCTCCCCCTCTCCTCAGCAACTTGAACCTTGCAAACTCAAGTGATCGCCTTTCGCCTCTGAATCAGAGCATTATCACCAGCCGAACTACTACTGCAAACACTTTGATCAATTGCTCAGATGCGATGACTAAATGTCATCCAGTCTTATCAAGTGGTAGAGTAGAGGAGGTCAAGCGGACTGCAAATGCCTCGGTGACTTCTCTGCTGCCTTCCTCCTCATCCTCCTTCTTCAGTGGTCACTCGGCCACAGTCACAGATGCACACAGATCCTTTCTTCACTCTTTGTTGCCTTCTTCTTCCTCTTCATTTTCTGGCGCCAGTGCACTGGTCCCCACGAGAACGGCCATCAGCACCAACATCAGCACCTTCTCATCCTCCTCCTCTTCCTCATCTTCATCTCTTTCATCATTTTCATCCGCATTTCCTTCTACATCTTCTTCTCCCTCCTTCTCCTTTTCCTCCATTGCATCTCTCCCTAATCGAACCCATTCCGTCCAATTAATTAACATCAATCAAAGTGATGCTGTCAAACGTGTCCGTTCGCCAGTACTCGCAGCCACAACAGCAGTAGCAACAACAGCGCTGTCCACGGCACTGGGCAGTGTCCATTTGCCGAGTTCTGGTAATCGAGTTAACTTAACCGACAACGTTTCGAGACAAACAAACAGCATCAACGGCACAACTAGTGTGGTGCCCAGTGGACTGTCTGCCTGGGCACCAGCACTGCTACTTCTTTCTGGTGCAAATAACAACAACAACAACAACAACAACGTGACCAGGCAGACTTCTGCTGGTGGTGATGTTGACGCTGCCGAGAGTGACGATGATTTGGCGCTGCTGGCGAACGATCAACAGCAGCAGCAGCAGCCAGCCACTGACGGCGACGACGGCAGAGAAGAGAGAAGCATTTGCACGCTAATTTATCTTCCTCCGTCGACGCTGCTTCAATTAGCAGCAATTGGCGTTGTGCTAATTTGTCCTTCGCTTACCCGAGCTACAGCACCCGCACCAGCATCACCAAAACTACTGCCAGTGAGTTGGTGGCAAAAAGCAACGACAACAACACCGACAAAAACAGAAGCAGCACCAGCATCATCATCAGCCACAGCAGTCTCGATAAGCTGCTTGCTTCAGTGTCGAACAAAGTGGACGTCAACTTTGAGCGTGAGAGTGCGACAAACGAATCGATCACTGGGAGCCGACCAGGCGACTGCTCTTCTTCCTCCTTGCCCTCCTTGCAATCTGCTGCTGCTGAACGCCACTGGCCACTGAATGACACTGGCGCTGGTGTGGCTAGTGGGGCAGAAATTGGCCTTCAGTCACATGCACGACGATAGCTTATCGGTGTCTGCGGTGATCGATGCCATTGCGACTCCATCATCAGCACTGCTATCAGCAGCACCGGCAGAGCAGTCGGCAGGAGGAACAAGAGCAGGAGAAGAGGCAGGAACGGGGGCCGCAGGTCCACTGGCTCCCTCGACGCTGTCCGAGCACCACCAGTTGGACACCAACAGCTACTACCGGTACTCCTCCAGGGATAATGACCCAAGCGTTTTGCTCTCTCGCTACCCTTCACTTCGACTGCCACCGCCACCGCCGGAATTTGCCGACGACTTCAACGAAGGTGAGTATTTGCACACGAGTTGATGTTGATGGCGGTGTGCTAAAGTGAGCTGTAAATTAAAAGACTCACTTTTAGCGTGATTTCCTCAAAAAACACAGACACCTTTGAGCTACTCACCTTTAAGTTTAATTAGTCCCGATCATCGTCACTAATTAATTGACAACTGGAAACACTAAACTTTTTTCTAATTTTAACTTTTTTTGTTGTCTGTGTTTTCCGTGTCAACTAGCACTTCCTTAAGCTACTGCACACTTCCTACTTCCAATTTTAGTGATCGTTGATGAATATAAATTTGACTTTTAAACTGACATCAACGTGGTTTGGCGGTGCCTAAAATGACTTCTTAGATTTCTCTGCAAAAGCCAAATAATGAAAAGTTGCACCCGACAGAGAACAATCTGTTGGACTGTTTACCATTTGACAAGTTCACTTCAACGACAGAGCGTTCAACTTTTAATTACTTTTTTCTTTTTGGCTGACTTTGGCGCATCGGTACACTTAGCAGGAAAAGTAAAGTAAAAAAGACAGAGCAATGAAAAGAGAAAAAAGAATAGAAAAAAGAGCAAAAAGGGAAAAGGAAGGGTAGAAAAGGGTAGAAAAGAGGCTAACTGGCTTGCATAACCGGCGACTGTCTGCGGTGTCATTTTATCGGGCAGAGGCAGTGTTACCAACAGTGCAATTGCTTTTAGCTTGCTGACGCTGATGCTGATGCCTTTTCTCCGTCTGCTTTGCACACAACTGAATCTAATGAAAATTAATGAATCGAATCTATAGTCGATCTTTCTCAAACAGTAAACACACACATTGAGGGAGAAAGGAGCAACTTGATAAGAAGGCCAATTCGAGACCACTTTCAGGGTGCTGCAACTCACTCACTTTCACTCTCTCTCCCCCTTTCTCCTTTCACGTCGTCTTCTATCTGTCTGTCTGAAAAGGCGCACACTATTTATAGTCGCACTTCTTAGTAGGCTATGAAATTATTAATGACAAAAGTAATTAAATTTACTCTGACACGTTTTACTTGGGGCGCCGGGCGGCATCACTCCTTGCGCCGGGCTTTCTTTGGGTAATTCTATTAGTGAGCTATTGCCTATAGTCACTCTGACAGATGGACAAAAGCCAAGTGATAAGAGATGAACAGTCCAAACTGCAGCAGAGTGCAACTATTCACAAAAGCCAAGAGAACATATCTCATCTTAATTGGCCCAATTTCTCTCCGAACTCAATTTAAGGCTAATGCCATTTACCACTGCCGCTGGTGTCCCTAAACGCCTCTTTGATCATTGCTAGCTTTTGCAAAAAATGTAACACCATTGAACAAAAATACTTTGCAACTTCTTTCTTTTTTAATTTACACTTCACCAGACAGATTTCTTTTGTAGAAAAAAATTTCATTGAAAAAAAACTTGTCATTATACACAACTAGAAATCATTAGCTGAGCTTAAAAAATCATGTCAGCATAAAATCACAGTCAGTTTAGAGTCAGTCGTGTAATCGGAAACAGCTTGCAACTTTAGCAAATGTAAATAATTAGGCATCATTTAAATTTTCTAGTCATTGCTTAAAATTAGGCTCGTTTGGATATTACAAATGTAAAATTAAAAAGTAAATCAAGTTTTCCAATTGCAATTTAGCAGTGCAATGCAAAACTTTGCCTTTCTTGTAATTGCGTAATTCCCTCTAATGATACATGCTAGTAGTCTGTTTACGGTGTAAGTGCATGTGTGTGTGTGCAGTAGTCGTTAGCTAAATACCGAATTACATTAGGCAGGAGCACACTTGGCCAACTTGGCACTGGTAATCGTAATCGGCCACTCTACACCAGTCGACCCTTCTGTCGAAGCGATCAGTGGCAATCACAGTGTTTCGATAGTGTCTCACACATACTGACTGGCTCTCTCCTCCTCCTCTCCTTCTCACTTTCCGCTTGTCCATTTATTTTCTTGGCGACAGTTTGCCTGTCTGTCTGTCTGCCGTTGTGGCACTGCCGACACACTACTCTGCAATGCTTAAATCGGTCGCCAGTGCAGTGCCAGCGGTACTTAGCTGTGTGTGCAAGCTGAGCAAATTGCGTTAATTGCAATCGTTTGTTTCCATTGCCTGCCGTTTGCCTGCGTCCAAGACAAGCAGTGGACAGTCAAACAAAGAGTCATTTCACGGGATACGCTCACTTGTCACTGATCTGTCTGTCTGCCACTCTTTCTCGCTGTGTGTGTGTGGCATCGATTCTCTGTCTGAATATTGTCTGTGTGTGTGTACGGTAAATGCACTGGTAGGTGCTTGCTGCTGCCACTAGGGTAATGGCCATAATTTGCCGTAATGAGACAAGCGAAAGGTGATTAACTCTGCTGTTTTTTGTGGTAGAAGGAAAGAGAAGACAAGCTCAGTTTAGACTAGCTAACTAGTGGTTCTGCTTTTTTGGAATGCAAACTCACAGCCGACCGCCATTCAACAGTATCTAATTTGTATTTTAATTATTTAGCAATACTCTAGTTTAGTCGTAGTTTTAATTATTCAAAGTAAATAAACAGAGAGTTAATATTTGAAGGGAGAAAAAGTTGCCAACATTTCAAAAGATTAATTTGTCACCCATTTCTCAATGCAAAGTTGCGAAGTGCACAACCGTTTTCCAAAACCGCAAAAAGGTTCATCACAACAAAAAGAGAAAAGGTCCTGATATGGCCTGTAGTGTTGCCAATTAATAACTGCCTCTGCCTTGTTACTTCACAACAGACTAATTACCATGCATAATCGAATACATTCCACCACCACCCGCCCACCTTTATGGCGCCTCATTACCTCAGTGCTGGCGCTGGTGCCAATGCACTCAATCATGTATGCAAATACTGCTGGGCCCATTGACAGGCTCATTCGACCGGTGGCAGCGACAAACACCAAACAATACACTGAAAACTAGTGCTGGTGATGGTGCTGGAGTTTCCAGTCGTCCTTCTCAAGCATGCCATTGGCATTCATAGCGCGAATGGCAGACATGGCAAGCAAAAAATGATTAGTGCCAACACGACTGTTGTCGCTGGTGTTGCTGCTGCATCCTGCGACCAACACGCACTGTTTGGCCATTTGGCCACTGACTCTTTCTGCCAGCCAAAACTGCACCGGCTGCCTCTTCCCTCTCTGCTCCCGAATATGTCGCCACAAAAGAGGGAGAGAGAAGGCACTTCTGAACAACGTGTCGTGCATAAATTTGCAATTTCCACTTTGGTTTTGCAAACGAACGCGCGCGCGTTAATGCGAACAAAAACTTTGAATTCAAATGGCACTGCAGTCAAAGGAATCGTTAAGGCCATTCTTTGTTCTTCGGTTTTGAATATTTTGTGCCAGCGTGAATACGTCGATATGTCTGCATCGTTGCGATTTTTTTCTCCTACGATTATTGTCTTGCAAGGTGGCCAAAACCAGTAGTGTGCCGCAGTTTCTAATGGCATCCTGAACACTTCTTTTTCTTCTTGCCAAGGCAGTTCTTGATAGTCTAGGCCGAACTTTTTTCCCATCACTCTGCAACCGCAACTCAGTTCACCCCCTTTTACCCCTTTTCCCCTTCTTCCTCACATTCTCCTTCCTCCCTACGGCCATTTCTCATTATCACTTGCATTTTCTCTGCCGATTCTTTCATTAACCGCGATCTCAAGTTTTCTCCCGTTCGCTTCACTGCCTTCTTCGGCTTTCATTCCCTGCAACATATACAAAGTTTATAAAAACCAGCGGATTATAACGCCATTGCCATTTCTCTGTATAAACACTTTTTAATTTTAATTTTTAATTTTAATCTTTGTTGGCTCGTGTCTGCACTTGTTACTCAGAATGCACTGTTTAGAAGCAGCGTTCTCCTGCTCCACCATTTTTCTAATGTTTATCTGCAGAAAAAGTTTTTCAAAGCAATTTTTAAAACTTTTTCACTTTTGCACTAGAGTACTTTCTCCACTTGAGCCGTCTTACTTCTTTTTTTGCTTATTTTTTTAGTTTTCTGTTGAACTCACACGCCACTGTTATGTTTTCCTCCGAACACAGCAGTGTCAGCAACTATCGTCTTTTATTGCCATTTTGAGAATATCGTTTCTCAGTTCTTGCCACTGCCAATTCTCGCTTCACTCGCCAATCGAGTCAATGTCCGGGTCAATTGCACTGTGAATGGCTAATTAATGCGGACTGTAGAGGAAAGAAGTAGTATATCAAGAAAACATAGTAAGATAGTGAAACCATTCAAAGTGAATGCTCCGGTCGTTTGATAGAGTTGATTGTTCAGCCTCAGTCAAAGGGGCCGAATTCGTTCTAGTCGTTGCGTTCAGGCAAATTGGTAACATTGTCCTAACATTGTACGACTGAGAATTGAACTAGTTTTTCGATGCCTCCGCTGCAGCTCTTCTGCTGCTCAACTTCCGATAAACCACTCGGAATTGAGCTTCATTTGCGCTCATTTATTCTCTTTGTTTCACAATTTTCTCGTTCAGTGTTTTTCTTTAGAAAAGCATTGAATTATTTTGATTGAGTTTTTATATTCATTTGTACTTTGTAAATTAATTCTTTTTATTGTTTGCTTGAAACTAATTGTAAGTAGTTTCACTAAAACATTAATTGATTTTAACCTTTCAAACCGTTACATTTTAATTTTTTTGTGACTTTTTAGTGGCTTTAAATTTTCGGTTAAAAATGTCTATTAACTAACACTGTCCCTGTGCGTCTAATTTATTCGCGCCACGTTGTTTTTTTCTTTTTCTTTCCTATCTATATCTGTTGTCTGCTATTTATGCTCTCTCTCTTTCTCATTTCCTCTACTTGGCTAAAAGCTTTCATTTACTTTTGTTTTTAATTTGAGTCAATTTGTGTGCGCTTGTGTGTTCTCACTTTAATTGGACATTTCTGCACTCTACCGTCGGCTCGACACAGCGCATACGACCACATGGCTCAGCATGCTTCACCAGCAGAATCAGCAACAGCCAAAGCAACCTAACAAGCGACTCGTTTCTGTTTGAACTTTGTAGCGTTGAGTTTTTTCTGTTAGGGGCCGTTTAGGGGCTAGCTCAACTGTCCAATTCAAATAGCAAACAAACGGGTGCCGTCATCGGACACAGAGCCCACACGCTAAACTGTCCAATCACACACACTGTGCAATTACAGCGGGCTAGCTGCAGTTTAGTTTAGTTTAGTTTACTTCGCTTTGTTGTTTGCTTTCATATTTATTCTTTAAAGGCCACAAAATAAACATTCTTTAATTTATGAGTGCTGAAGGAAGAAAAGTGAGTTATCGATAAGGAACGCGCCAATTTTGCTAATCGAAAGAATACATCAATTGTTGGGTGGTGTAACTGTGTGTGTGGTGCGAATGTGTAATGTGATTATACACTTACAGTGCACGATAACTCAATTTCAATTTTGTGCGACAAAACCAGGGGAGGGATGGAGTAATAGGAGAAAGTATAATTTGATAATTAAATAATTAGACGGTCGAGTAACTGGTTGATCAATGAAGCTGGCGTAGTTGAATTATTATTATCAATTGGACACTACTCTTTCCTTTTGTTCTCTATTAACAAATTTAATTGAAATCACACGCTGAAAGCGACGAGATTAAACGATTTTGTACTCTTTCAGTAAATGCGAGAGTGAGAGAAAAACAGTTTTGAAGGCAGGCTTTCTTGGTTGCAGCAAAAAAAAGTATAAGAAGAGGGTTTATACGAGGAACAAAAACAAAACAAAAAAGCAAAATTGCCAGTAAAGAAAAGGAGCTTTTGGAGAAAATATTTCAATTTGATGAAATGAAAGGAATTAATAACTGCGAGAGCAATAGGAAGGAACGGGAAAAATATGGTCTAGCAATTGTGTTGTCAGGAGCTGGCCACACACTCACACACCACACACACTCAATCTGCTGGACTGTAGCCTCGTGAGCCGCCACTGCGATCAATCGAGCCATAATGGTGCACTGATTGCGACCGAATTCAATTTCTATTTTAGCGTTTTCCGTTCTTTCTTTTCTTCTTTTGCTTCATTATTTTCCCCTCTATTTGTTCATTTTCTTCCTACTGGCCAATTTGTCTTTGTCCAGTGCACGAGTCAGCTTTTACTCGAATTATTGCTTGACTTACGATCACTGTCGATAATCTTTGACGGCTTCAATCTGAAATTAAAAACTGCCAAAACTGTTGTTGACTTCATTTGTATAAAAAATTTTTACAAATGTAAATACTGCTATTATTTCAAATGTAGTTGATGTTTTTGCCGCAGTTTTGACGCATCATCTGACACAATGCACTTTGAACTTTTTTGTTTGCTAACCCTAAATGACTCTTTACTACCAAAGTGTAATGAAGATGTACTGTAGCTTAGCTGATACGGCCAATAAACCGTTAGGGAAGTGTGCAGTCCAAACAATGGGCCCAGTGCAACTTTCTCTCCATCTGCCTGCTATGCAAATGATAATGCTTTATTTGTATTTCCGCAAATAATCAATACACTGAAATGGGTAAAACCAATTTGGAGTTGCCTGTAAAATCGATGAAAGCGATCAGTGCACAGGCGGCGGCAGTTCGACACACACTCTCTCACAGCACAGAGAGAAGAGAGGAGAACCCTTTGCAGAAAGTGCCAGCAAAAAATCATTGCAAACCACCGGAGTTAACTGCCGCACGCATCTCCCTATTTTCAATCTGCAATTGCTTGCTTTATCCGCGCCTGTCTACTCATTGGAACATTTGCGTGTTCTGGTCATTGTCCCTGCTGTTGTTGTTGCTGCTGCTCCTGCAACGGCGGCTGCAACGGCGATAATTTTGCAAGCAGACAAAGTGACATTCAAAGTTGGGGTTCGAAATGCCATTTGAGACATGTCGAATGGAGACAAAGTGGCTGGTGCTTGTTTAGATGATGCCGATGTTGCTGCTGCGATGATCTCACCGCACGGCAAATGGGCGCCATTTGCATGAACGACGACGACGACGACGACAACTGAAACTGCTTTTGTGTGTGTGTGACTGTCCAATTGTTGGTGTTGCCTCTCTTTGCCTGCCAAATGTACCATGGCCAGTTTTAGTGTCAGAAATGCTGCTGCTGCTGATGTTGATGTTGATGTTGTGGCTGTTGCCGTTGTTGTCGCTGATACTGGCGTTTGTGGAAGATTTTTCCCTGCTGAAGCAGCACAGGCCACGCCGGTGCCTGAAATGTGACAGAGATGTGCGGTCACGAATGAGAAACTGAGAATGCTGTGAACAACTGAGAGCAAGTTGAGCAAACAAAGAATAAACGGGTTTGAGTTGGTGACAAATGAAGGACAGAGAGGAGGAGGAATGGAAGGAGAGGGATGTGCACTGAGGAGGGGAAGAGAAGAGGCAGAACACATCGGAAGGACCTTGCAAACAGGCTGAGCGAGAAAAGCAAACAGCGTGGCCATCAGTGCCATTTTAATTGCTCACTACTGTTTGCAGGAAGGCTGTCACTCGCAATGAACTCTGCTGTTGTTTGTGCTACTTTTCCCAATTGCTCTTTTGCACTGTTGCCGCTCTTTTGCTACTCAATTGCGGCCATTTAAATTCCGTTCCTTGCACAGAGACGTAATTAAGGACGGCAGTCAAATTACAAATTCAAACAAACAAACAGTACATCAAAATGGCTAAAACAATTTAGCAAAAATCAAAATCAGTCTAACACAGTGCATTCTCATTTTTGAATCATTAATGATGATGATTTTGATAATACTTAAATTTGTTAATTCAACATTCAGTTTCAAATTATTAGTTGGCAAAAATTTTTACTTTAGCTTACAATTTTAATTGGATTTTTTGTTTGTTCAAACAAATGTGCCGCTGTTTATCATTTAAATTGTGCACGCATATTATGTTTTCACTTTTATGTCACTATTAAAAAGTTTCTGGGAAAGTTCTTTTCTCAGATTTCTTGTTTATATAAAACACGGCCTTTTTGCTAAGCTGCACACCACATTCAATGATAAAACTTTTTATTTAAAAAATGTAATTAAAAGTTGAATTACAACTTTGTTTAGCAAAATTAGCATATTACATTTGAGATTTTACTACAATATAATAAAAAATAAAAAAATGTATGTTTTGAACAACAATTTTTTTGTTTTTTGAGACATATTTGGGTATTTGAAAATATTGTTTTTCATTATTTGTAAAATCAATAATTTTTTTGTTTTTAGTAGTGCATAGAAAACTGATTTTGATTGTTTAAGAAGCATTGTCTTTAAAGGAATGTGTGCATTGTTTTGCGTGCACCTTTATTTTCTGTGTGCAATGAGCCTGATTGAAGTTTAGTAAGGAAAAAAGGGAAAGTAAAGTAGAAAAATATTTTTTAGATCATCAGCCAGATTGCATCAATATGTGTGCTTTGCATTCCGATGAATTCTAAAGCCAGTTGAAGCAATAGTATGCAACATAAAAAATAAACAGGATAACTAGTAAAGGTAACAATTTTTTCACTGTAAAGGGTTTTTATGTTTGAATAAAAAACAAAAACAAGTTTTTCTAACTTTGACAGAATTTATCGGTTAAAAATAACAAAAATATTAAGGAAAAATGCTAACTTAAATTTACTTTCAAGAGAATAAATGATTAAACATTTTTTAAAAATTCAGTTTACAATTGACAACAAGGAGCATTTTTTAAAGTTTAAAACAAATAAGTTACAAAACAAAAACATATAATTTAATTTAAAGTTCAACTTAAAAAACTCAATAAATGTTGCTAAAAATTATAAATATCAGGTTTATTAAAAATTGTAGTTTTTTAACAATACAAAAACGTCAAAATGTTTATTTTTAACTATTTAAATGATAATTTTTTTGAAAAAAAACTTTGTTATTTAACAAGCCTTTTGTAGTCAACACATTAAAAAACTTAATATTTAGACCATAATTAAAAATTTTTTTAAAAAAATTAAAATGAATTGGCTTGCTCTGACGTTTAAACGTTTAAAAACAAAAACGATTTAACAAATTTATCAACTTTAGAAAATCAGCAGTAATGATAACAATATATTTTTAAACTTTTTTATTAGTATAAAACACAAAACCAATTAATTATTATTTGAAAAAACTAAAAGTTTTATTTTGAATAAAAAAGTATGCAATGCTATCAATTTAGCAAACTAAAAATTTAAAATTATAAAATAAATCAAAGGTTTCTAAAAAATTGATTGGCGGAAAAAAAGAAGGAGGTAGAGTAAAATTGTGGCTAATTCAATTGAGATTTGAAAAGGAGATAGAGATAAGAAATAAGAGATAAATGGTTGAGATGAAGATAAAGTGAGGGTGCAAAGATTAATAACACAAAGTCAAGTGAAAATTGGCTAAATAAATCATATTTCGATGAGGGACAAGCGACTGGACTAGGCACGGGATCTGAGATGGCAGATGACGATGCTGATGATGATGATGATGATGATGTTGTAGTTGCAATTGCTGCTGGTGCTCAGCACAAGCAGTTCAGTGCAGCGCAAGCAAGTGGAAAAGGTTAGAAAAAGAGAGTCAAAGCACAAATAAATCGATTGAGAAGACTGAGCCACTGCACTTCTGGTACCTTGCAGTGGCTTTGAGCTGCAGCACCATCAGAACCACCGCAGCAGTTGAAAGATGACTCAAAGTCGTTGGACCGTTAATTTTTCTACCGATGCTTTCATTCTCTAGTTCATATGATGAAAGCAGCTTTAAAAAATTTTAAAAAAGAAAAAAGACTATACGACTTACAAAAACTGGCCTATTGATTACAAACTAAACTTAAACACCAAAAAATTAAAAAGTTATATTTAGCAAAGAAATTAAGAAGCAGTGACAAAAAAATAAAATTTGGACCGTTATCATCATCATCATTGTAGTGACGTTGCGCAAACGGAAGTAAATGTAGTAAATTAAAAATTTAATAAATTTGTTAGCAAAAAACTGCTAAAATTGTTAAAAATAATAAAAAAATAAGGTCAAAAAGAAATTGAGTAAACAGTGTATAACGAATAAGAAAAATCTTTAAAAAGTTGCAGTTGAAAGTGGTCTCTCAAGCGCACATTTTTGTGCAGTGATCTATTTATCAACTGCCTCAAACCGCAAAGTCAATCCCACGAGTCATGCTTGAAATTTTAACATTTTGTCTATTTTACTTTTCTAACATTTCTTTATCGTCAGTTAGGCCCCCCTCTTAAAACCAATCAGCAAAACTCACTAGTAGATCTGGTCAGCTCATATTTTATAAACTCTGATCTGGTCAGCGGCCATTTGTCATGGTTTCTGATCAACTCAACAAAAAAAATATTTCTAAACAATCAAACAGAAAATTAAAATATTTTAGTAACAATGTTTCATTTCTTCAAATGCAGAAAACTGCTTGCAATCAAGTGTAGCACAACACAGCAAGACTTTGCTGTAGTAAATCACTTTGTTTTTACTTTTTTATTTAAATAGTTTTTTTTATAATAATTGTTTAGCAAATTATGTAGTGCATATTTTATCAGTTAATATTAAAATAAAAAATCGAACACATTACACAAATGATGACCACAAGGAATGTGAAACGTATTTGAAAACTACTCTATAAAATAATATAATTGGCACAAAAGTGGCAAAAACCTTTGTAACAGAGAGCATCGATCCATCACTAAGGTGACAAAGCATCTGTTTGAAAAAAATTAGTTAATGTGCAAACAATGTAGAAACATTAAAATATTAGTTCAACTGACTACATTTTTGGAATTTAATTAAACGGTTGGTAAATAATATTTTCTGTTTAGCAACTGTTTTGCTACACTCAATTAGTTTAAACAAAAAAAATAAATATTTTTATTTAGTTTAAAATTTTTGTAATTTTACTATGTGTAAATTTAAAAATAATATAAAATAACTAAAATATCATAAATTGCAAGTTATATTGATGGTCAGAAAATATGAACTGTGCGTAATATTAGGTTGAGCTAACAAGCTGTAACATTACAATTGTTTCCAATTGGATCGATTCAATAGTTGTGCAATGTGCAACTATTGGTGTGTCTGTTTTCAAAAGAATGTAGAGAAAAGTGGCAGGCACTGTGCTGGTGTCCGAGTCCGCCGGAGTGGTCAGTCCTGCTGCACTCGATAATTAATGACAATCGAATTCATTTGCTGTGATACAGGCTGCAACACTGCTGGCAACACTTGCGTTTCCTCCCAGCACTGCAGTCAAAGTGGACTATGTTGATTTTACTTCCTCTGCACTTGTTCAGCACCCTAACCTCTATTGCGGCAAATTCATCACAATGCAACCAGTCTAGACACTAATGAAAACGGTACTCGCCACTGGACACAGCATCCAGTTAAGCTTTTCTTAATGGGCCGTACACATACGCACATCTAAGACTATTTTACTGGTGCTCAATTTATCATCCAGTCTAACTAACTCAACTAGGCTGTAGATGTTTCAATGCCGATATCATTGTTTCATATTTTTTTGTTTTGAGAATTATCTCACATTTTATGCATTTATTTGTAGTTTTTAAAACATTTTAATTTTTGTATGTTGTAAAAATCAAACTGTTTTTACTACAATTTAATTTTTTTGACAAAAAATATTAATAATTTAACACTCGTTTTTGCAACGTTCATAATAAATTACACCGGGCGTCAGCCCGGTGCAAAGTTCAAGATACCTGCGAGATTTTTGGCATAGATATTCAAGAAATATAGTGTGATTTTTTGAACTATATTTCAAATTTTTGTGGTGGGACCACTTAATTAAAAGTAATTTTAAATAAAATTAATTTTACATTTTATTTTTGTGTTAATTAAGACATTTCCACGAAAAACCAATTTGCCGAAACTTTTTTTGAATGCTTTGAATTTCGGTGATATGTCCTTTTCGACAAGTTGATTTTTCAAAGATAACTTTTGATAGTCCCACCACAAAAATCTGATACATGGTTCAAAAAATCACACTATATTCCTTGAATATCTATGCCAAAAATCTCGCAGGTATCTTAAACTTTGCACCGGGCTGACGCCCGGTGTTATTTCAAATTACAGTAACCCGTTTTGAAATGTTTATCATTTTCAAGTATCATAAGATTTATTGATCATTTTAAAATGCACATGAAAAGTGTGAAATGAGAAACAGATGCTGTGGATATAAAAACCGACATACACTCTAATGGGTGAAGTAGTTTTAAATGAGTTTTAAATCCACCACACACTTTAGTCGGCTTTACCTGTGGTTGTTCACCATTTGAATTGGCATTCTAAAACGGTTTTCAACTAAACTTTTTGAATCAATTTGTCCCCTTTTCTATTATTTAATCTACATGTATGCTTACTAGTTCATAATATTCAATTTTTAGAAGGTCATTTCACATAACTCAGAATGTACTATACTCACTTTGACTAATGATGTTGAGTTTATGCAATTTGTTATTTTAATGAAAACGTTTTAATACTGTTTAATATGAAAGTAAATTAATTGAATTTGAAGTGAAACATACTGTGTAATTGACATAAAATTAAATATTTTTTGTTATTCATGATAACTTAGCTTTTGTGTCAAAAACAAAATAACTTGAAAAATACTTTTTATCAAATGTACTAAAATACATTTTAATTAAACAACTTTATTTTTACATTTTGCAAAAAAATTTTAATCAGTGATACATTTTGTGGTAATTGAAATTTAGCTTTAACGTCATTCACTTTTCCTTCATCTTAAAGCAAACCTTTCTTTTTGAGGCAATATACCACTGTTAATATTATTTCATATTTTTTTGGCTGTTCCTTGAGAAACATATTCGAATGAATTAATTTCTTTACTTTGCCCTTTGTGCAATCTCTTTTCTCTGAGTACAGTTTGCTTTTTCGTTTATTCCGTTACGTAATTGTGATCGGATTCGGTGTGTGTGAGAGAGTTGATAGCTGTGCCCCCTTTTGCTTTTTTTCTTAGTGCTCCAGTCAAATGGAGTGCAAAGGATTTTCACGCAAAAAGTGGCATTGATGCGTCCACTTGGCAGAGAGAAAAGTCACCACAGGACGTAGAAGCTAGAAAAAGAGGCAAATCGCAGGTCTGTATGTCTGTCTGTCTGTCGGTTTGTTTGTCAGTCTGTGTGTGTCTGCTGGTGATGGCACCAGAAAGTGGCCAGTTGAGTGCGCACTTTGTCTGGGAGCAGCACTGAATGAATACAGCCCTGGACACTGGTGTAATGCGCACATAGTACTTTTGCCATTCTCTGTTTCACTCGTTTCGACCGTGTCATTACGGTGGAGCAGAGCACACAGAGCGAGAGAATCCCCACAATTAACTGCCGTTAACCGTTTTGTCGGCACAGCCCGCAATGACCACCAACAACTGAAGTCTAAATTAGCCCATTGCAAGGGTGAGAGAGGCAAAGATAGAGAAAAAGAAAGAGAAAGTGACCAACAAAACGATTTGCCCATCCAATCGAGCGCGCACAGCAACAAGAAAAGCAGCATCTTTGAAGGAGGGAGCGCCCAGAAGAAGAAGAGTAGCAGCAGCCAAAGACAGGCAGTCTGGTAATGAGCCTTGCTAAGACTTTGCCTTGTGTGAAATAATGGTCGCTGCTGCTCTTTAGGTTCCTCTTCTTCCTCTCTGTCCCCTCTGCCACTGATATCTCAAGTCGCACGCTAATGAAACTTGGGCTTTTAGATCTAGGCCAGAGATGGCCCACTAAATGCTACTACTGTTATTCTCTTTATTTTGTCTTTCTCTCACTTTCTTGGCCATTTGAATTGAATCCGCAAACAGAAGGACTAAGTGAATATAAAGAACGGAGAAAGCTGCCACAATAAACGTAGAATTTTTTAGCAATAGAAATGTTCTCATTGGCATTTTACTTGAGATGTCGATTGAGGCTAAAGGGAGAGCGAAAGAGGGCATTGAGAGTCTGCAAAAAAGTGATGTCACGCTGAGCGGCGTTGTGTGTGTAGGAGAGTTCGCCTTGAATTGTGATTTCTAATGCCAATTGGAAATATTTTCATGGCAAAGCAAAAAGGCTAAAACTTTGGCTTTCACATAATTCACTTACTGATTCAGTGGGCGCCATCCACTGCGTATTCCCTCTTCGAGTCCCAGGCACATCAATTCAATTCGATTGCATGGGCTTCTTTGTCCGCTCACTACAATTACTACAATTAATCACCACTACTGTTGCATTATCAAGTCAGTTCTTATGCTCGGGTTAATACATCGATTTGCACGAGACTAACCAATTCTAGAGGTTTTCTTTCTGTCTGGGCGACTACACTGTGAAACACAAGTTTTCATTGTGTTTTTTTCTAAAAAAGTTTTTTCACAGTTTTTTCATAATTTAAACAAAAAAGTTAAAAAATGATTTTGTTAAAAAGCGTTGATTGAATTACATGTAAATTTTTGCTTAAAATTGCAACTTGAAGTGTAAATTTTACTTTCAAAAGTCACACTGCAAAGCATTTTGCGCCTTCCTGTAGATAATGTTTGTCTCTGGACGCCAGACAACAGTGGTGTGCACTGGGAATTAGAACAACGATTGACTGAGATTAATTAATTAATTCAATGCTTTTGCTTAAGTGTAAAAGAAGTCTTTCCATTCAGTTGACCGCGACATTCAGTAAAAGAGAGAAAGGGAAATGGGAGAAAACAGCTGCAGCAGCACTTGATTACTTGCCCTTAGACTTGCACTCGATTCTCATCGATCAAGTTGCAGCTACTTTTTTCCCAATTGGTAGTAAGCTCTTTTAAACTATTTTAACTGTGCAAAAAATTAACTTTGATTTTTGAAAGGATTCAAGTGAAACAGAAAAATGTGCGTTTGTACAACACTGCACCGTACAGTAGCAGATCTTTAATGTTTTATGATTGTCTGACTTTTTTTTATTTGCAGACTGCTTAATGGTAATTTGGTGCTTAAAGCATGTAAAGATGGCCAACTTTGCCGCCATTAGTCGGTCGTGTTGCTCTGCCGATGAGCTTGCGTTTTTTCACTCCGACTGTCTACCTAATTACCCTCGCCTTGAGGCCTAAGAAGACATGCGTCGTCCAGCATTTTGTGTGACTTTGATTGATTGACTTTTAATGATAATGAGACAACGAGACTCGTTGAAGCCACTTAGGCCAATCTAAGTTTGCCATTTTAAATTTTGTGTTTTTGATTTTCACCCGCTGATGCGTTCGCTCGTTTCAATCGCGGCCAATAATAAATTGGGCTCTATTTGCTCTCACTCTTTTTCCTCCTCCTTCTCTGCCATTAAGAGTGGAGAGGATAGGATTTTAGGCAATATATCAAAATCGAGGATAGCGCACAAATGATAAATTGTCGATAGAGTGTACAACTGAGTGTGAGCTGGTGGATAGAGCTGCCTGCCTGCCTGATTGACTGCCTTCCCAGTAGATGGTCACCGCTAATGATCGAATCTTCTCTTCTTCTTCTTCTTCTTCTTCTTCTCTTCTCCCTCCTACAGGCATCACCGAAATAACCGCCGTAGCGGGCACCAGCGTTGAGATTCCCTGCAACACGTCCATCTGGGAGGAGAACGAGGTCTCACTGGTGCTCTGGTTCAGAGGCGACACCGGCGTGCCCATCTACCGGGTGGACGCACGCAGCGACACGCTGAGCAAGGCGAAGCACACCTCCGCCGATGAACTTCGAAAGCGCTTCCACTTTGACATCTCCCTGAAGCTGCCCGTGCTGCGCATCAGTCCGGTGCTGCCATCTGACGCGGCGGAGTACCGCTGTCGGGTGGACTTTCGCCAGTCACGAACGCAAAACGTCCTCGTGGCGTTGAACGTCACTGTGCCTCCCAAGGAGCTGCTCATCATGGACGTCGAGGGGCAGAAGCTGGAGGGCGTCATTGGCCCCTACGATGAGAACTCCAACGTGCTGCTGATCTGCGAAGCGGAAGGAGGTAAAACACTTCTGTTTTTCTCACTTCTAAAAGAGCTTTTTAATTGACACTTTTGGCCATGTTATGTTGCAGGCAAGCCGTCTCCTGAAGTGAACTGGTACAGCGGCTCTCGTCTGCTCGACTCCAGCTACACCGTCGGTCCGCACGGTCTGGTGCGCAACGAGCTCAACATTCGCGCCCTCAACCGTTCGGACTTTATGTCCATTCTGACGTGTCGTGCCTGGAACAACAACGTGACCGAGCCGATCAGCTCTACGGTCATACTCGATATGAATTGTAAGTGAAACTCCGACTTTTTTTGTACGACAATTAACCACCGTCATTTGACACCGTTTGGTAGTCAGTTTTTGTGTCAAACTATAGTGCAGAGTAATAAAAAATAGAAAGTGCAAAGCAAGCTAGTGCCAATCAACTAATCGCAACCAAACACAATGGCGCCAATTTTTCTCACCTTTGCACTACACTATCCAAACCTCCCTCTCACCCCCTCACCTAATTACGTCAGTTTGACCATTTTCCTAATTCGATTACTGTCACCGCAAACTGTGACACTTGCCGTTTGGCATTTCGCAACTTTACTTCCTCTCTCCTCTTTTTGCCAATCTTGCTGCCAGCAGCAGTGGCAGTCCGAACCAGGAGGCAGCAGCCATTCAAATGTCAAATTAATTCTCACGAGTCATGTCCTAATTGAATGCCAAACAGTTGATTTATGGAAAGTCTAAAGCTGAATTTGCTTCTGGGCTAAATATTTGAAAAGTTTCGATCTATTCTTCTCTGCCACTGCCGTCGCTGATATTCCCGATATATTTTCTATCAGTAAGTCAATGCATTACTTCTGACACAATGGAAACTTTTTTCTTTCTTTTACTTTAAATTCTTTTTGTTAGCACCGCCATAACAGACAAGCACACAGGCACGCACACGCACAAACACATTGCGCCAAGCATCTGCATCTCTTTTTAAAGTATTTTTCTCGTTCCTTTCACTACTTTTGGCCTACTCTTTCCGAGTTTTCTTTTCGCGACTTATCTCATGTCCGATTGAGCCATTCGATCGGTGGCACTGACACTTGACTCACATCTCAATGTTCGTTTACTTTACCAGTGCACTTTGATTCTTCTATTTTCTCATTCAGCTTTTGGTGCTATTCACAAAACCATTGTCGCAGAATACGATTGAGCCCTACAGATAGCTACTGCAACTGATCAGCAGCAGCCCTTCACTGCTCGTCGTCTATCTTTAAAATTTTCATACATCTGCTCTAGCTACTCTTAAGTTTGTCGATTTTTCGTTGCTCTTTCCATTGACAGTGTTGTTAAGAAAAAGAAAAGAGAAAAAAGAAAAAGGCACTTGAAAACTCAACATTTTTTTGAGTCGCAAAAAAGTACCAAGAAAACTTTGTTCACTTCACAGGCAAACTCTTTCTTGCCGCAATCATTTTTCTCACTCTCTTTTTCTTTTTCTCTGCTCAACTTCTTTTGTTCAATTCATCTTCAGTCGACTTCTTGGCCTGTTTTCAATTTCCTCTTCCGCCTCGATATATTCACTGTAAAGACATTTTTTCATAACTTTCTTTTTCTCTTTTTATTTTGTATTACACTTGGCCACTCCGTCTTTTGGCGGTTTCAATTTCAAGCCGTTGTAATGAGTCTTAGACAATTGCTTTGTACTCGTTCTTAAGTCTAACTTTCAGTTTGAGATTCTGCTTTCTCCATCAACGGGCTCGATCTGTTTCAATTGCCCGGCAAACTCCAAATGAGACAGCAGAGCGACGACCAATGTTGAAGCAGTATAGACACGTTAATTTAATGGCAGACTCAATCACTGGCAGTGGCAGTGGGATTGATTAAATATTTATTGCAGCAAATACAGACACAAAGGGGAAAATGGCTACTAGACAATGTCGATAAAATGATTAAAACTAATACAAATTGTCTTATTTTATTGCGTTCTAGCAGCGATTACACTCATCCACTCATCTTTCACAGTAGCTTGAAGGTCAAATAAAATTCTGAATAAAAAGAATTTTATACATTTTTGCATTTTTGTTCAAATTTTGCTTACATTTAGCTGTCACGCAGTAATTGCTAAGCAAAAGGTTTATTTACGCTAACCTGTATTAGAATTTATGAGCCATTTTATGTTTGGCTGCAAATTACCGCAAACCATGTTGTGCTGCATCATTAATTTTCACCTGTGATATTGAAAAGCATTTGTTTATCGCAATGGCATATTCAATATTGACCATTGACTACATTACAGCAGGGTTTTCCACCTCTTTCAGTGTCCATTTGAATAGACTGAGCGGTCAATTAAGGGCACGCAATGGCACGTACAGGCAGGACATGGGCACATGTGCTGCACTGAACTGCGGCCAAGGACGTGCTTCATTGCCCATTACCTGCCACTGAAGTCTAATGAAGAAATATTGTGTACCTCGTATTGCCTTTATGTTGCTTACCTTTCTGACATTTTTCCTCTTTTTCTCTCATGCAGTGCGGCCACTGGACGTGAAAATACTCACCAAATCGACGCCAACAATATCCTCGTCAAAAGTGACCTCCTTTTCCTCCGTTTCTTCCTCTTCTGGCCACTCATCGCCAGCAATTGTGTTGGCAGCTGGTAGCAAAGCAGAGTTTCAGTGTCGCAGCATCGGCTCTCGACCTTCAGCGCAGATCTCCTGGTGGCTAGGCCCAGAACGGCTGAGCAGCAACGTGCGCGACAGTGTGAATGAAGACGGCAATGCCACCATTTCGACGATCACCTTTGTGCCTGACCTCGAGGACAACGGCAAGATGCTGACCTGCCGAGCAGACAATCTGCCCATGCCGCACACGGCACTGAAGGACGAGAAACTGCTCAATGTGCACTGTAAGTTTTTGAGGGGGAGGTGAAAGATGATCATTAGAGAAGGCAATGTTGTTCCAGCCACAATGACTGCTGTTTTCACCACTGATGGTGCTAATTAGAGTGCTAAACGTGCACAGTAGCTAAGGCTGTGAAGTCAATGCAGGGACTAAAGAAAGTAAAAATAATATAATAACTTAAAAGTACACAAACACAGCAGAGAAAATAATCGATATATTGAGCGTCACCCTCGAGATCATTTAGGGCAAACTGCGGTGATGCTGAATTGTTTTGCGCCCCTGTTTTGAACTAGTGGATGCAAACAATAGTAATGGCACTGGCACTGGTGCACACCTCCGCATTTGCCACCGCGCTTTGCAGGCAGACATCAACTACTATTAATATCACTGCACATAATGCACAGTAGCAAAAAAAAACCTTAATATTCAAATGAAATGCTCACACAGTATGGCAGAAGGATGGAGAAAAGTGATATGTGAAAAAGTCAAATAGGGACAAACAACTGAGGTAGGCCCATCTCATATGTTTGCTTAACCTGTCTGTCCTGCGTGCACACTTTTTGTATTCAATGTTGATTTCTTATTTTATAAACTAGATTGTGCTTTTTCTATGTTTATATTTTAATATTTTTTTTATAATAAGCTGTTTTGTCTACATTCTCAGACTTTGCCAGCCTCGTCATTGGCCTTTTCTGGCGGTTTTTCGTTGGTGCAAAAACGCACCAAATGGCAACAAAAGTACACTGCTTTTTGGTCAAAATTGCCTTGTATTGTGCCGTCTGAGGCAGCAGGCTAAAGTGAAGCAGTCACAGCAGTCGTTTTAATTAAATTAATTAATCACACAATAGGGCATATGAGCGGTATGAAACGCGGACGAGAAAAAAGAGAAAACGAACCTTACAAGAGAGATAGTAGTATCAGTATGGTGGTAGAAGTAGCAACTACTAGTACAACAAAAACGAAGGCAACAAAAAGTGTGTGCTGTGTAGGTCGCAGCAAAAAGCACATCTAAACTTTGCCAAGTTTAATGAACACTAACTGACAGTTTAGTGAAAGGGTGAATGGTGAATGTGTGTGTGTGTTTGTGTGTGTGCGAGTGAAAAGGAAAGGGCTTATTATTAATAAATGGAGACCGGCAAGACCGAGACTGACTGACAGCAAGGAATTAGGAGCACACACACATGTCTTGAAGTAAAGCAAAGCGTGACTGCGTCGAGTGCATCTGCCTGTGTCTGCCTGCAATCCTTTCCATTCAATTCAGATATGTGCATCTTTCATTTTTTTGTTTGGCTCCTTTTGTTTATTTCCTGTCATCTTAAATTTAAGGCCAATCTCAAATGTTGCCAAAAAGTAAAACTCCACAGTGTTGCAACGTTAAAAATTGCCTGTTTGAATTTTAAAATATGTGAAAGTACCGCTAACCTATTTATTCAAAATACAAAAAATAAATAGATTCTTTGGGTTTGGTGAGTTTTTGGTGAGAAAGAAAAGACTAAAACGCAAGCAAAAACGCAAAAGCAGCAGTGGAGTTGAAAGATTAATTTGCTGTATAAAGAAAGCATCTATCTAATCTGAACGTTTTGTTTCTCCCCCTCCCCTTTCCCCTTCCTTCAGTTGCCCCTCAACTGCGAATATCATTTGGTTCTAACATTGGTCGTGACTCGATTCGCGAGGGCAGTGACGTCTACCTGGAGTGCCGCGTACGTGCCAATCCGCCGGTGAAGGAGGTCGTCTGGCTGCATGAAGGCCGTCCGCTGCACGGCTCACTCACCGGTGACGTGAACGCCGCCGACGCCAGCCGCAGCACCATCATCATGACCAACCAGTCGCTGGTCATTCAGAAGGTCCACCGCAGCCACCGAGGCCGCTACCAGTGTGTCGCCTTCAACGACCAGGGCGAGACGGTGTCAGAGGCGCTCATGCTCAAAGTCAACTGTAAGTTTGCCAAGTCGGCCAAGTCCTCAACCCTTTTTGTGCAGTTCTTTGATCGATTCTCCAGTCTTGTTGTGGCAACAGTGGTGAGCCTTAATTAGGGGCTCGCCAGTTGACTACTACTTCAATTGATTTATGGGAAAAGTTTAAACTAATGTATGCACGGCAGAGTCAATGTTGGCGCAATTCATTTTCAGCTAGTTCATATGGTCCTCATCTTCTCCCTCTTCTTCTTCGTTTTCGTCTTCTTGCAGTCTGAAACGCAAGATCATTTTTGTGCAGTTTTTTAATTTGATTAATCTGCGCTAATTATCTAGGCTTCTAATCACGTTAGACGTCTGCAATGGTTGCTGTCTCTAATGGGGCCTGTCTTTAGCCCCATCAAACACAGCGTCAGCCGTCTATCTCCCCGATGTGGGTCGCGTTAATTAATTCTAGGCAAATCTAATTAGCCAATCGCTGTATTCTCACACACACTCACTGAGACTGTGTCTTGTCTCTTGCACGCTACTTTTACTTGCCAAATACACTTCTAACTTACTACTGCTAACTGACTTGACCGATCGATCTTAACTCTTCCACTTGTTTTCCTTCCTCTTTTTCCTCGTCCCTTCACTCTCAATAAATCCGTCTTTTTTTCTCCACTTTCCCACACACCCACAGTTGCCCCCGTTTGCGTGGATGGACAGAAGACCCAGTACGGAGTGTCCCGCAATGAGCAGATTCGCATTCGCTGCGAAGTCGACGCCGAACCCTCACTCGGTCTGACCTTTCGCTGGACATTGAACGCCTCAGGCAGTGAGACGTCCACTGAGTGGGCCTCCTTCACCAACAACGCCACCACCTCCATTGCCACCTACCGGCCGGAGAGTTCGCTGGACTACGGGACGCTGTCCTGTGTGGCGCAGAACAGCATCGGCCAGCAGGTGGAGGCATGCGTCTACAGCGTCGTCCCAGCAGGTAAGCACTGCACTGCCTTCCTTCCTTCCTCCCGCATTGACCTTCTTTCTTTCCTCTAACCACTTCACTGCAATGCATTTCCACTGCCACTATGGTTTTTGCCTACTTCTGCTGGCAAAAGGGAAAATAATTTAGTGGCCTAGCTCGTAGATGCATCATATTCACGGTGCATTCTTTCTTTTTCCTATTTGCATTGCACCATTAATTGACAAGTACAGGACTCGGCGATCTGCCTTTTGATGACGTCGCAGTACTTGAGCAAAGTCTCCCTAATGCAACTTAATAAATAGCCATGACTAGAACGCTAGCATTTAGCTAATGATTTCTTACAAATCTAAAGATGAAGGAAGTTTGGCACAAAAAAAGTATAGAAAAACAAGTGATAAATGAAGGCTTGATAATAAAATATATGGCTCTTTTTTATATCAAAAGTAATTTGCCAATTAGGTTGCTGATTTAGCTTGGTCTCAACCTCGCTTGGAACTTGTGCTTGTTCTACTTTTGCTTTAGTAGTTATTTTTATAAGTTTATGTTAATGTTACTGTCAATCACAACTCGGTCATTTCTAGAATTTATTCATCTTTTGATTAACATTTTTCATTGACTGTAATGGTAAATTGTGACCATTCAACAAGCTTTCTTTTTACTGAAATATAAACAAAAGTTCAAAGTAGAATTTTAAAATATTTCTTTGTGTGTCTCATTAATTATTTATCTGCTTGTCATTCGTTTAACATGTGTCGCCTTGTCTGTTTGACCTACTAAAAGTTTTATCATTTGAACTTATTTGCTAGGCTAAGAAAATGAACTCTTCAATTTCAGCTGTTTATACAGTTTTTTCGCGATCACGAGGGTTTGAGTTGAAATGAGTTTTGTTTGTAAACTGAATAACAAAATAAAAGTATTAGTAGTTTTTACATGTAACTGACTAAAAGTTATACAAACTTTGATTACAAACTTGAAGTTAGTATACTCTCTAAAGGTTAGACAAAGACAGACACAATAAAGAAAACGGTGTTCACAGTTAACCGCTAACAGGCATGAAGGTGCTATTATTAAATTGAATAGCTAAACTAAGCTGCAGTTACGTTGTCCCCTTTTCTTTTCTTTTTTCCTACTCTTCTTGCTCAGTCGGCTGTTTTGAGGCATTGCAATGCAAATAAAGTACAAAGGCAGTTGAAGTGGCAAAGCGTGTTTGTCGACAAATGCAATTGCTGTTATGGGCCAATTGGCCAAACAATGTCTGGCAGGCCAATTAGAGTCGCCAGTCAGCAGAAGAAAGTAGAAAAAAGAAGAATATTTTTTCTCCGGTGTGAGCACGCTAGTGGTAGCCCTTCAATTGCCGACTGCACAAAGCAGACGCAGACACAGAGGGCAAATTAGCGATCCAGGAGTGGCGAACAAACAAAGTCTGATTAGCGGACAACACAATTCGATGAGTCAGACACAACTCAGTGAGAAAAGAGAGAGAGGGCCTCCTGCTGACGCACTGACTGACTACCGCCGTTTGCTGGCTTGCTCCGTTCCGCGTGGGTTTGCCGCTAATTAACGTGTGTGTGTGTGTTGCTCTCCATCGGTTTTCCGTCTTTTTATTTGTTCCTCATCTTTGATTAACTAAGCCTCTCTCTCCCTTTCTGTGTACCTCACTCACCCCTCCAGGTCGACCTGATCCAGTGCGAAGCTGTGCGATCACGAACCACTCGATGAGCACGTTGCTGGTGGAGTGCGCAGCTGGTGACGACGGCGGCCTGCGACAGCAGTTCTCCCTCGAAGTCTTCGCCGCGACGACGCAGCAACGGGTGGACAACCAGACCAACTCGACGCCCAACTTTCTGGTGAACCGCCTCACACCTGGCACACAGTACTCGCTGGTGCTCTACGCCTTCAACGCCAAGGGCCGATCGCACAGCGTCTCACTGTCGGCGGTCACGTTGTCCCCACCAGAGAAGCATATGTCCAGTCGAGGTACGTGCCCCAGTCCTAATCGATGTCTCCGGCCAATGGATGCTCACAACAAAAAGGGATAAATACAAGGCAAAAATAGGTTGAATTTTTGCATGCGTCACAGTGAGCCATGCTACCAATCGACACGTTGGGCATTCATTTTTGTTTTTATTTGTATTCTCATGATGCTAAACTATTTCCATCACTTGTTTTCTTTTTCCAGTTGGACTCGCTAGCAGCTTTGAGCAAATTGTGGTGCATCCAGTGCTGGCCATTCTCATTGGAATCGTCGCTGCCATCGTCCTCGTCATACTTCTCATCATTTTCCTCATCAAGTCTCGCCACAATCGTTTTCAGCTAGCCCAACAACGAAATGGACCAAATGATTCCTGTTCGGGTCTCAATTTAAATGGTGATCTCAAAATGAAGAAAGTTAAAATAAACGGAACAAATGGAAAGATTGTGAGCAATGGAAAAAAGCCACACAATGGCGATTTTGGAAAAGGTTAGTCTGCACCTGTTTGTATTTTGAAGCTAAAATCGCAAATACTAGATAGCTAAGTTAGTATTTTTGCGCAGTTTTTATTTGCTTTGTTGTATTTTGTTGTTTACAAGCAACGTTAAATTAATTTCCGGGCAATTTACTCAAGTGGAAATGGCGCAACGTCATAAAAACAAAGGGCATTTTGCATTGCAAACTTTTGATTGTTCTTTATTTATATTTTGCATTTTACACACGTAAAACTTTATTTTTTATTATGCTCAAATTGCTGGCACTGTTGGCGAGCACTGTCTTGCATTACTACCACCACCACCGCCACCAGTAAGACAGTGCAATTGGTCAGTTTGCAAAAAGGAATGGATAGTGGCTAGATTTGCTATGTGCCGCAGCACTGACAGCACTCACAGTTTTTGCTGGCCTTACTTTGTTTCGGTTCTACTCTGGTAATACTGCTGCTTCTTTTTAAAGTTCTCCTTGGCCACTTTGCTCCTCTTTGCCCGCTAATGCCGAGTGCCTTGTAGTGCAGTGATATCACCGCTCAGCTAATGCGTGCTGCCATTCGCAATCGGCAGCAAAGGAAAGTGAGAGAGCGAAACGAGACGTTCGGATGGCATCACACGGACACTAAGTGTTTATGATTGTGGCATAAATGCTAATGGTGCTTACCCGGCTGCTGATGCTACAGGACATGCCGAGGGAGAAAAGTGGCCTAGTGGATAACGAGCAAAAAACAGACTTTCAGCGGCCAAGAGTTGCTTTTTAGAGCGGCTGGACATCAGAGGAAAGTAGGTTTTTGTTGCGCTGAGAGATGCGCACTTGTTATCTTCTAGGACGATTGTCGTGCTCAACATCTCAAATTGGCCTTTCAACAGCCTTTCTAAAGCCACTTTTGGCGTCATTTGCAAACAAGTACGTTGCGAGGACATTGCACAGCACAGTACTTGGCACGAATCTGAGTATTGGTGCTTTCTAAATATTTAATTTGCCACCGACTGCTTGGCGTTTGAACATTTTCAGCTCGACCTTTGTATAATTTTTACTTTACTTGTCCAAATCTGAGCTCTTTTTCTCTGGATACTAGTTTGCTTTCGTTTTTCAGGTCAATCGAATTAGGTTCTTCTTATGGCGATGACTTGACGTGATGTTTCGCTTTTATTTCAGTTTCTGGTACATTTAAATTTGCGACAGAATGGTCAGCAGGACAGTTAAGAATGTGATGCGCCAGGCGCTGTCCAACTTGCACATATAAAATGCATTTCAAAGTGCGTTTAGCTCACTTTATTCACTCGATTGTTTTTTTGGTATAAAGAAAAAAGTAAAAACCATTTTCTAAACACCATAGACCGGCATTTTCCTTTCTTGGAAAATTTCATCATAGACGCAAATCGATTTAAAAGCCGTTTCCCCTTTCTTTCTTTTTTTCGCGCTCTCGTGCTGCTATCTTATCAGCGATAATTGAATTCGAAGCATTTTCACTATAGGTCGGGTTAATCGTTTTGCTTTTCTTTCTCGTTTTCTTCAGCTTCTTCAGCTTGGCGCTGCATCTTTGCCAAGATTGATGGCCACAAATCGAGTTCTTCTAGATTAAGATTTATCTCAATTTTATGTTTTATTTATTCGCATCCTTTGCATAGTCAGTTTTCAAACGCACATCTAGCACACACATCAGACAGACAGACATTTAGGGCGAAAGCAGTTGAAACTCTACAGCGAACACAGACACACACACACAGACAAAGCGCAGTCTGCGTAGCTGTGTGAATTTATATCAAATATTAATTTGCGATGCAGTTCTCGAGATGCTTTTGCATAAATAATTCAAGCCAACGATCTCAATCGGCCTCTGCCGTTTGGATTATTAAGCGGCGGCGGCGACGGGCATCGTGCTCACACTGAGAGACTATGCCCTTATTGACGCCTCAACACCGCTCCAGCTCAACTCCGTCCATTGCTCTTCCATTCCTCCAACGATCGATGCCCCCTTCGCCCTCTCACTATGGTGCCCAGCTAACTGAGCCAGCTTTTTATATACAGCTTTCTTGTTATTTAGTCTTTCTCCCTCTCTCTGCATCGATCACTGCGCCGATTTGACCTTTGTTTTTGTGTGTGCCTGTGCTCGCACTTGTGTTTAAGTTTTTTGTTGTCTTTTTTCAGTGATTTTTTTAATTTGAATTTCGTTTGTTCCAACTTTTTCAGATGGCTCAACTACCAATGGAGACCTTGTGAGCAATGCCTCGCCTTCCAAGTACAGCACTGATGGCCAAAAATTGGGTTTGGCGGCAGGCCACGACAACGCCGACCCGTCCAATGAGTAAGTCTAAACATGAACACTTTTCCCCCAATGACTTTGAGTCGCACACATGTGTTTCAAAGTGCTGCCTCATTTGGTTAATGAGTTTTTAAAATTGATCGATAAATTATTATTTTATAAAAGATGCGCATCATCAACACAATTTACTTGCGTAATCTAAAAATTAATTTTCAGCTTTTCAAATAAACAATGCCGTTTTTAATTGAAATTTTTAGCCAAAATTTGAGCAATTTTTCAGTAAACTACAATGATTTTGTTGAAAATACTTTGGATTTTAATTAAAAACAGGCATGCCACTGCATGGCAATGATTTGGTTAACCTTTGGTGAGCTGCAAACACAAAAATGTGTCATAATACATTCCTGTCATCAATTACATTTAAACTGATATTCCCAGTGGAGTTGACTTCATTTTGTCATTTCATTCACTTACCTGCAGCCGACTGTGTCACTATTTTTGTTATTTCTAGTTTACCTCTACATTGAAACACTGTGGTTTAATTAAATTAAACATTCACAGTTTTGTTTTTGAGTTGACCTCAAAATAAAATATCTTTCTAAAGTACACGCAGTATACGCAAATAACAAACGACGTTTTAGAAAACAAAAAACAAAAAATCAAAATTTAGTTTACCCGCACCCCATTATAATGTAAAAATTATTTTTGTTTTAAATTCATTAAAAGTGGCCGATTACCCGATTAGAGGACGATTCACTAGTCATTAAACTCAAAAGAGCCAGTTTGCTAGATGATTTTAAAGTTCTTCTCGAGAACATTCATTATACTAAAGCAAAGGAGATCCATTACGATAATTAGAATCATTACAATTTTTGTTGTATTTTTGTCGGAAAACTGCTTGCCGTTTTTGCAGCTGACACAAAGAGGGCAACTTTACAAGTGCTGCTCTACCATCATTTTCATTGTTCTTCTCTTCATTTAATCTCGAGCCGTTTTGCCCATCAAAAGGCCATTAAAGTGGGCCCATGTGAAAGTGGCCTGCCTGACCACGCAACACTTTGAGCTCGTTGCAAAATGGGCTTCATTTTAAATTTATCGAGGTTTTGTTTGCTGTACTGTGCGTTTTCTAGTCACACTGTTTTTTGCGGCGAAACAGTTTCAGTGAGTATGTGTGTCTCAATTCAAGTTCTAGTTTTAGCACTAAGATCAGAGTCGAAGAGCGAAACGAGGCGACCAGGAAATGTCTTGTTTGCAGGGCTGGAGATTTAATTTAATTTATAGTTAGAAATGTGGAGGCCCTAGAAGTGAGAGTGAGAACCGGCGGCGGTGGTGGCTTGTTGTGAAGGAGTGCTGCACTGCTGCGGCATTAGCTGTAGTGGTCACATTTTGCAGTGATTGCCGGCCACCCAGGCAGTGCCCAGCGGAAGGCAATTTAAAGTGATGCCCAATGAAATGGCCATTGCCGCCACTGCTGACCACTCGGCAACAGCAACTTGCACTCCTTTTACCGCACACACACAGCCTTTCCTTCTTCCTCTAAAAGTGAGCTCCCACTGTCGCTATAACTTATTTATTGGCAATTTACAACCTCACACGCGTCTTCCATTCTTTCAATGGCGAGTGTCGCCATTTTTCTTCTTTCTTTCCTGCCCACCACTACCATTTACACACCATTCCTTTGCTGGCAGACCTTGCAGTTTTTCTTTGATTTTTTTTCTCTTGTTTTTCACTCCGTCATAAATCAATTTTAAAGCGACTCTCTTTCTCCCTTTGATCGTTTTGCGCATTTTTCAGATTAACTTGTCGAAACAGCAGTTACTACCAGGCAGCAGCAGCCATTAGACTGCGTGTAACTTGGTGGGGGTCACATAATAAGAGTCTGGCAATGAAGTGACCGACCACCACTGTATCAGCAGTGTACTACAAGCTAATATGTTCTTTTTCTCTTTTCTTTTTATTCCTTCAGATCAAGTGCTGTCCTGTTGACCTCCTCCCATGAACGGCGGCAGCTTACCGCCTTGCAGTGAGAATATGTCCTCCAGTCTGGCACTGGCCTCACTGGTGCACTGTGATACTCTGATGATGCCAACGAGACCCACCTCAACTAGTGAACATTCCTCCTCTTCGGCGGCCACCACCGCACCACTGTCCGGTAAGTTCTCTGTCTGACCTCCTTTTCCTTCCTTCTTTTGGCGCGGGCGGCCCCGCGGGCAGAAGGCCCGCTATTTACTTTGCCAGTCGGTCGTCCGTCCGCCGGCAGTCTGTCTCTTGTTGTCCCTACACTTCAAATTCGAGCTAGTTAACAGACAATCTCGCAAGAGTGAATTCGGAAACTGAGAGGCACTAGTACTAAAGGTATGTCGAGTCGAAGAGGGATTGTAGGACCAAAAATTGACCCTAGAAAGGGGGTCCAAAGTTTTTTATACAGACGCCATCTGCTGGCACCAGCGAAAGTTGGCAACTTGAAGTCTGCTGCGACCATGCTTTGACTAGATAAGTAGGACGATTCAGAGCGATATCCCCAAATGTTTGTTTACAGATAAAGTTTTAAGCCTACACAAGAAGTATATGCGTCTCAGCGTGCACCACAAGGCGCGAGGTCTGATGTAAACTTGACCACTGTCAACTCGTCGACGAGGGTCCTGCGAGCGAAGCGGAGGGCCGAAGGAGGAAGACGGGAAGATGACAGTGGTCAAGTTACGTCAGAGATGACGGCCAAATAATCAATGTTCTTAGCTGTGCACGGAAATCCGCGAAGTCTGATGGCTACTAATAAATCCAATTTCTTAGCAGTGCCGCTTCAAGCGCGAGGTCTGACGTGACTGGACCACTGCAAATTCCGGCGACGAGGCCCCGTCGCTTCGCTTCGCCGGGACCCTCGTCGACGGAGTTGACAGTGGTCAAGTCGCAGAGATTGACGGCAAACATAACTCAAAATGTTTAGCTGTGCAAGTTACGTCAGAGATAGAATGAGTAAATAGTTTTAAATGTAGCGGTGCACAGCTAACGACCAGCGAGGTCTGCACGTGACTTGGCCAGTGGTCAACGTCCGTCTCTAGGTTCGCGAGCGAGAAGCGAGGGGCACCCGGAGGAGAAGGCGTTGACACTGGCCAGGTCACGTCAGAGATTGACGGTTAAAATATATCGGTTTAAAATCAGCCTAAACTAATGAAAGACAAACAGCGACAAAGCGACGCCACTATTTGGATTGCAAATTTTTGTCTTTGGGGCTCTTGACTCGGCTAGTAAACATGTGACATATGTTTGGAGTGTGTGTATGCGGTGCTTTATCAGCGCTCTAATGCAGCAGCCAAATGGTAATGGAGCAAATGGGCAGGTGAAGTAGTGCCCAGAGTGCCCGCGCTGAGTGTCTGTCTCTGAATGAATGAATGTGTGTGTGTTGTATGCATGTTTGCAGTTGTCAGTGTCTGATCGCACTGTGCATTATCTGCTGGCAACACACAGGCAAACACTTGCCGCGGTAATGGCATGCAGGCATCGTGTCTCACAGGCAGTGTCGCCGCCACTCTTCACTTCCTTGATTTGCCGCGCTGATCAAGAGGAATTGTCGCAGTGGTGGAGAGCTGCTGTCCTATTGGCAGGAAGACGCAAATGCAGATGCAGATGCTGTTGCTGTTGCTGTTGCAGATGCGCTCTCTCCATTTGTGCCTCTCCATTGTCTCTCTATTTTATTTTGCTTCTTTTTCTTCTCCTTATTACCATCATTCTTAACTTGGCTCAAAGTAGATTTGCATGCAAACATTGATACTGCCAAGTGCCGTGTGATGCACCCGAAAGCAAATAGAAGTAGTAGTCCTGGTGGCAGTGGTGACGGTGGTGGTGGTGGTGGGTGCTCTCTAACAAAGAACTAAATAAAAGTGAATGAAGGCACAAACGACACCGCAGGGAATAGGGAGCGCAAACTGAGCGAGTGCCAAGTGCCAAGAACAAAGCGTGAAATGCAAATAAAAAAGGATAAACAGCGCAGTGAGAGTCAGTTGAAGTCAGCGGCGGAAGTGAAAAGGGGGTCGAGGGAAGGGTTCAACAACTAAAACAGTGGAATATACAGTTAGCAGAGTAATTAAATCAAAGTCGCACAGTTCAGCATGCACGCTTTACTTGAGTTTAAATGCAAGCATTTTTTTCATATGATATCTTCTTCAAAGAGGGCTTCTGGGGAGTAGTTTTTGATTGCAAGACTGATTAGTGCAACTTTTTTGAGCAAAGCGTTGGAACACTTGTTTGCCTGCTTATCAACATCAGACCACACTTTGTACGTAGGTGATTATCCAAACAGTGCAGTTTATTTTTGCAATGTAATGTCGAGTTCCAATCTTGATAAACTATCTTCTACTTCAATGATGATCTCTAATGATCATTACTGCACAACTTTATCTAAAAATGGCTGTTTGTAAATCTACTTTCATTGACCACCATTACTACTTTCTATTATCCCCTTTTTTAGATCTCATGGGACCAAATGGACAGACGCTGTACGGAGTGGCTGGTGACTCGTGCAGTGTAATGCACCAGCAGCAGCACTGCAACTCTGGCAAACTGCAGTCGCCCTCCCACCAGAGCAGTGGCTGCAGGGTAATGCCCACCAATGTCCGCCACCTGGTCGACCTCTCCTCTGGCTCAACCTGTTGCTCCTCCTCCACCTCCTCCTCGCCGCACACGCTGATGCAGGGCCCACCGCCACCGGTGCCCTCGCTGCCCGCCTCACTCGCACAAGGCGTGCTCTTTGCGCCCGGAGAGCTGACCGAAGCGGTGGGCGGCGGCGGTTCTCCCGGTCACTACGGCTCACAACATTCGAATCAGCAGCATCAGCAGTACGCCACTCAGCAGTACCACCCGTACTTGATGAGCGCCTCAGCCGCACAACACTTGGCCACCTTGCCGAGGCACTACGAGGCCAGCATGGCCACGCTCACCTCTCCCATGAAGCTCTACAGTGAGGACCAGTTAGTGGTAAGTTTTGCCCCCCCCCTCTTTTCCAATAGAATAATAATCACTAACTTATGAGTACTTCACCTCACAGCACCCCTCCGCCTTGTACGAGAGTCAGTACACTCCGGTGATTGTGAACAGTATCGACCCAAGCTACCACCAGTCCCATCTCGGTGCAGTCCAGCACCAGCACGGACAGCCGCTGCTCTACTACAACACCGGCGGCAGTAGTAGCAGCAGCACTGCAGCCACTGGCAACAGCAGTCCAATGGGAGCTTCTCTCCTCGAGCATGGAGCCGCCTTTGTGGACGCTAACAAAACCCAGACTCAGGGACACCCATCAGTTTTTCACCACTCACACCACATGAAGACATCGGCACAGGGCGCCGCCGCCAGTCAAACGCTACCACGGCGGTGCAGTGTGGGCCCACTGGAGAGCACTGGGAACAGCACGCCGTCGATGGCCTGTACATCTCCTTCAGCAAGGCGCCCGTCAAGGGCGTCAACCTGCAGGCAAAGAACTACTCTCGCCAATGACAGCCACCAAAGGTGGCTCTCTCACGTGGACTGCGTGCAGACTTCCGCCAGCTCTGTTCCCTTGGAAAGTGTCCCTTTGTTGGGGCCCAGCAGTGAGCAGCAGGCAAACAATGGCTCACTCGATCAACAACAGCAGCAGGGCAATCTGCCCTCGCCAAGGCCACACCAAATCTGCCTGGTGAGTGTTGGTTGCCCTTGCAATGGGGTGCCATTTCAAGGCGTAAACACGTTTAGCAGCCAAAATATGTAGCTTATTTATCATTTAAATAGCCACCCATTCATCTGCCTGTTCTTTTGTTTGCTTGGTAATCACTTTCTTCTTTTCATTTTGTCCCCCAGTCTTTGTGTGCTTTATAATTAGCACACTGCGTTAATTAATGTTGCAGCTTAATTAAAATTTATTTTTTACACTTTTTGCTTATCAAGTACACATTGAAAAAGAGAGTCAACAAGTCACTGATTTGCTTTTCTTTGTCCTCCCTTACAGGCTTCAAGTCCTCGAAAAGGGGCCACTGCCGTCTAAATGAGCTACCTAGATGAGTACACTGATGATGTCCACCACTGCTGGCAATCTCAATGTGATCCTCTTCATCATTACCTTTACCTTTCCTGACCAAAACATCATTTTTCTCTCATTTTTTGCCCATGATCATCTACTTAATCTGACTTTGTTTGCAAAACACATGCCATACATGAAGACACTATTTATGTATTTCTCATCACCTCACACACCTTCATCGTGTTGTCTTGTTCCAAACTCCCTTGGACATTATTTTCATTTTTCATATTTTACCTTTGCCCAAATACTGCTGTATATTATTCTTTGTGTTGTTGAACAATTATTTTTATATAAAAATCAAAAATAAATAACTTGTGCAATCACCTAAAATTGTGTATTCACTTGGTCATGATTGCCTAAAAATTTTGATAAAAGTTCTCAGAACGATGGCGCCATCTTTAATTCTGTAAATCTGGCTCAATAATCTGGTACTAATCGAACTACTTGTTTATGAACATTTTGAAAAATATAATGACAGCTGTTTTTGTGGCCACGTCGTCTAGTGATTTTCCGACACGTCAGCCTATTTATCTGCTGACTGTATGACAAGTTGAGCCATTTCTAGTCTGGTGCATTTTCTCATTTTCCAATAGTTGTTGTTGTCAGTTCATTTCATCTCGTGAAAAATGTCCACCCTGAAGGATGGCAGCATCGGTAGTGTGGTGAGCAAGCTGAACAATCTCGTCCGCATAATCGACTCGATGCTAAATGCTCGTCCGCGCCCGGTTCGCTCCTGCCAAGAGCACATTTACAAGTTGGAGGAAATGATTGTCGACTTGCTCGCTGTGAAGGACTGCGTTCACCTGAATGAGCAGCTGGTGGACACTTACCGCAACAAAGTGGTCGCCTTCTGGCAGAAACTAGAGTGCCCCGAGTCTGCTGCTGCTCTCAGTGAGTGGTCGTCTGGAGGCAGCAGTCGTTCTGGGCAGCACAACTTTGTGACCCAGTCCTACGATGGCCACTACTCTTTTGGACTATCTGGCGACTTTGGGAGACAGCAGAACAAAGCCGCCGCAGTCCCTGTAGTTCGTCACTCTGCTCACTCCCCACCGCCCACTGCCGAGGCCATTCGTGGGGCGCTCAAAGCGGCTTTCAACCGACTGCCGCCCATTAAAAGCATCGACGAGGACACTGAGGGCATGAAGCGCCTGCTCATTCTGGTCACTAAAGCTCGCGCCATCACCATGAGTGTAAGTAGAAAGCCTTACTTTACTGTTTGTAATCCTCATTCTCTTGTACAACACCTTAGCACTGGAAGGACGTTCGCCTGCTGTCTGACATTTTCAGCTGGGCCTTTGAGAAGCTGCCGGCGGTGCAGCAGGCGCTCTACTGCGAGCAGTACAATGGCGAACGCAAGTGGCTGCGTGATCTGCGCAACTTTATCCAGGACGAACTGCACATCTACAGTCTGCAGTGCTTTGCAGACGCTGAAGAGCAGCAGGCGGAGGAGGAGGAGGAGGAGGTGGCGATGGTGGTGGGCAACTGCTGGTACTGCAAGACTGCTGGCCACCAGATGAAACGCTGTCCCGTCCTGGGGAGCACCCTCTGCCCAAAGTGCTTCAACTGGTCGCACAGTGAACAGCGCTGTCCTAATTCCATGCTCTTCGTCAAGCTGGAGGACATCTACTAGTGGACATCGCCACCAGTTCTCCACCCTTTTCCTCGTGCACTTTCTGCTAATTTTAAATTTTTCTTGTAAAATGTACACAAAATTACTGCACTACCAGTGCGCTTACTTTTAATAAAACTACTAGGCAATTTTAGATTCTGAAAGTGTTGTTGAAAATTAGTATTTTTCATAACGACTAAAGTTCTAAATTGCAACATCAAGATCTAAATAAAAAGTAAAGAAAGCAAAAAGATGCATTTGATTAACCTTCAAACTGCACTATGCCCAAATCGCCCTCCAACAATGCCTTTGATGGAAAGACACTGGCCGTCATTGCGCACAAAGGCTACAAGATAGAGAACAAGCTCGGAGCTGGAGCCTTTGGAACGGTCTACAAGGCCGTCAACCGCCAGGGGCAGTACTCGGCGGTGAAGGTCATTGACCTGAACAAGATGGACAGCTCCACAAGAGAGAAGTACCTTCCAAGGGAGATCAGCACTCTCATCGACTGCAGACATGAGAACCTCATTCGAGTGTACGACATTTTTCGCTGCAATTTCAAGGTAAGTTTTCTTGTATCTCCAATTCCAAGTGTTCCAATTGACGAACAGAAGGGCTAAAACGTTACAATTCACTCCAATTTAGTTACACATTTTCATGGAGCTGGCGTCGAATGGCGATCTGGCCGGTTACGCGACCAAACACAATGGCTTCAAGGAGCCACTCGCCTGCAAGTGGTTCTTCCAGGCCTCCTCGGGACTGGCCTACCTGCACAACAGCATGAAAACCTCACACCGGGACATTAAGCTGGACAATATTCTTCTGGACGCCAACATGGTAGCGGTAAGAGAGAGAGAGGGTGCACTTACACAAAGGCTTAAAACCATTTTCCTTCTCCAGAAGCTGACCGACTTTGGATTTGCCAAGCAGTGCTACGATGCCGATCGACACCGTGTCATTCTCAGCGGCACCTTCTGGTAGTAGCTGTCGTGAGCTGGGAGCAGATACAAAAACATAATAACTTTTAAATTCCTTTCAGCGGCACCCTTCCCTACGAGTGTCCTCAGATTCTGGAGCACCGGCAGTACGACGCATTCAAAGCGGACATGTTCTCCATGGGCGTCACTCTCTTCATCATGTTCTTCAGTGGTAAGCGAGTGCCCACTGCTCCCCCACTTGGCACATCACCTCACCTTTGTCACCTCGCCTAGACTTTCCCTTTCACTACCGCGATCGAAAGCAAATGCTGGCGGAGATTCACGACTGGCCACGGTACCTGAGAAGTCGGTACAACAAGCGACTGCCACAGGATGCCACCTTCCTCGTCGAGCAGCTCCTCAACCCGGACGAGGGCAGACGGGCCGCGGTGCACGTCATCCTAGCCAATCGATACCTCCTCCAGCATAAAGGCCACTAGAGAGCGCAGAGCTTTCTTTTTGGCGAATGTTTTAATAACAAAAATGTTTGACTTACAGCCTTTAAAAAGTCGATAGCATTTTTAACATGATAATTTTTGTTGTTTTCTGAATCATCTTCAGCATCCTCTTAATCAATTGCGCTTGCCTCTTTTGGCTTTTTTGGCCTTTTTCTTTTTCTTCGGCAACACTTCTGACAACATCTTCTCCAGAGAATCTCCTCGCTCTTCGGTTAGCTCTTTCCAGCCATCGGTGAGTTTTACTTCATTCTCATGTGTGCGTATAAACTGAGCAATCTCCTTGACGTCGGTCGAGTTGAAGATGTGAGCATAGTAAAAGTTTTTAGCTGCACTTTCCACTGTAATATCAGCCAGAAGACTAGCAATACAGGCATCATACAAGGACTGAATGTTGTACTGTAAAAACAAGAAATGACATTTAGAAAAACAATTTTCAAACATTAGTAATATTCATACCATGTCGGCAGCCGTAGCCAGTTCGCCGGCCATCATTTTCCAGTTTTCAAAAGGCTTGCAGTACATATATGCGAGCATGGCTTCCATAACTGGTCCAGAAATTTCAAAGATTTCAACCGGCTTCTCCGCTTTATTCTCGACAAAGTCGCCGGAAAACATGGCGGCGAAAACTGGAGATCGCATTTTGAGAATAAACTTGTGTGCTGGAAACAGTTTTTCATCATCCATTGTCTTCAGTGTCACATCGGTTGGCAATGAACTTGTCGTGGTAGCCAGTTGTCGACAGAGCACTTCGGCATGATTAATTGGTGTCAGAGATTTTTGGGAATTCCAACCATCTTCTAACTCTCTAAAAGTAATCTCCATAGATATTGAAAAACAACCTTCAAAATAGTCAAGTCCTACTTTTGTAAGGGTTACGTTTGTTGTAAATAAGGGAGTAGTTGAAGTGAGAACTGTTATGGAAAAAATTGTGTCAAATTGGCTGTTTTTTTAAATAAAAACATGAGTAAATACCTTTATTGTGAAAAACTTTTGAGTTATCTGCAGAAATGGACAAGGATTCAATAAAAACTTTCTTTTTGATTGAACTATCGGCAAGATTAAGGTAAACATCGAGTTCTTCTTCTTCTTCTTCTATGTATTCTTCGTTTTCAAAATCTATGTCAGATTGTAAACTGATGAAAAAATGCGTCTTTTTAGATCCAAAGACAGCACTCGTGAGAGGAAAATCGTATTCACAGGAATCCTGGCTCTCCCAATCAAAAAATATAGTTGTTGCGTCTTGCTTTCGATCAAATGCAGACGATGCCATTTTGACTTTGGAATTTTTGGAAGAGCTCGTTTCTGGTTCTTGATCCTTTAATTGACGCTCACTTTTCTCCATCTTGATTTTGAGTTATTTCATGAGAATCTTAAAACGTTGCGTCAGCGTTCTGCAATGAAAACTTTCCGAAAAACTAGATGTAGGAAAGTTTCTGATTCGCGAAAGCTTCGCAAAAGACGTACCAGAGTGTTGGATCATCCAACTTGGATGCAAAAAAAATGTAAGAAAATTAAAAAGTAAAAGTATTTTAATCTGTAAGTTGATGTTTTAATTAAATAAAAAATGTGTGAATTACAGCCTTTAAAAACCAATTTTAACATAATGACAATCGTAGTTGTCTTAGAATCATCTTCAGCATCCTCTCGATCACTTGCGCTTGCTATTTTTGGCCTTTTTCTTTGGCAACACTTCTGACAGCATCTTCTCAAGAGAATCACCTCGTTCTTCGGTTAGCTCTTTCCAGCCATCGGTGAGTTTTACTTCATTCTCATGTACGCGTATAAAATAAGCAATCTTCTTTACGTCGATCGATTTGAAAATGTGAGCATAGTAAAAGTTTTTTGCCGCATTTTCCACTGTAATGTCAGCCAGAAGACTGATAATACAGGAATCATACAAGGACTGAATGTTGTACTGTTAAAACAAGAAATGACATTTAGAAAAACAATTTTCAAACATTAGTAATATTCATACCATGTCGGCAGCCGTAGCCAGTTCGCCGGCCATCATTTTCCAGTTTTCAAAAGGCTTGCAGTACATATACGCGAGCAGGGCTTCCATCACTGGTCCGGAAATTTCACAGATTTCAACCGGTTTTTCCGCTTCATTCTCGACAAAGTCGCCGGAAAACATGGCGGCAAAAACTGGAGATCGCATTTTGAGAATGAGTTTGTGTGCTGGAAACATTTTTCCATCAGACATTGTTTTCAGTGTCACATCGGTTGGAGATGTGGATGTGATGTTGGCCAGTTGTCGACAGAGCACTTCGGCATGATTAATTGGTGCCATTGAGTTTTGGGAATTCCAACCATCTTCTAACTCTCTAAAAGTAATCTCTACAGATATTGTACCAAAACCTTCAAAATAGTCACTTTCTGGATTAAAAGTTACGCTTGTTGTCTTTAAGGGAGTAGTTGTAGTGATAACTGTTATGGGAAAAAATGTGTCAAATTGGCTGTTTTTTAAGTAGAAACAAGAGAAAATACCTTTATTGTGGAAAACTGATTTTTCGGAACCATTAGCAGATATGGACAGTGATTCAATAAAAACTTTCTTTTTGATTGAACTCTCGGCAAGTTTAAAGTAAACATCAAAATCTTCTTCCTGCGTGTAATCGGAGTCTTCATCTTCGTCTTCAAAATCATCAGAATCTGTGGCACATTTTAAACTGATGTAAAAAAGTGTCTTTTTAGATCCAAAGACACCGCTTTCTGGGTCGTAATCACAGGAATCATTGTTCTCCCAATTAAAAAATATAGTTGTTGCGTCTTGCTGTCGATCAAATGCAGACGATGCCATTTTGACTTTGGAATTTTTGGAAGAGCTCGTTTCTGGTTCTTGATCCTTTAATTGACGCTCACTTTTCTCCATCTTGATTTTGAGTTATTTCATGAGAATCTCAACGTTGCGTCAGCGTTCTGCAATGAAAACTTTCCGAAACTGTATGCGAGAAAGTTTCTAATTTGCAAAAGCTCCGCAAAAGACGTACCAAAGTGTTGGATGCAAAAAGATGTAAGAAAATTAAAAAGTAAAAAAGTATTTTTATCTGTAAGCTGATGTTTTAATTAAAAAATGTTTCAATTACAGCCTTTAAAAACTAATTTTTATCATAATAAGAATCTCAATTGTCTTAGAATTATCTTCAGCATCCTCTTGATCTTTTGCGCTTACCATTTCAGGCCTTTTTCTTTGGCAACACTTCTAACAACATCTTCTCCAGAGAATCTCCTCGCTCTTCGGTTAGCTCTTTCCAGCCATCGGTGAGTTTTACTTCATTCTCATGTGTGCGTATAAACTGAGCAATCTCCTTGACGTCGGTCGAGTTGAAGATGTGAGCATAGTAAAAGTTTTTAGCTGCACTTTCCACTGCAATATCAGCCAGAAGACTAGCAATACAGGCATCATACAGGGACTGAATGTTGTACTGTAAAAACAAAAAATGACATTTAGAAAAACAATTTTCCAACATTAGTAATATTCATACCATGTCGGCAGCTGTAGCCAGTTCGCCGGCCATCATTTTCCAGTTTTCAAAAGGCTTGCAGTACATATACGCGAGCAGGGCTTCCATCACTGGTCCGGAAATTTCAAAGATTTCAACCGGTTTTTCCGCTTTATTCTCGACAAAGTCGCCGGAAAACATGGCGGCAAAAACTGGAGATCGCATTTTGAGAATGAGTTTGTGTGCTGGAAACAATTTTCCATCAGACATTGTTTTCAGTGTCACATCGGTTGGAGATGAGGATGTGATGTTGGCCAGTTGTCGACAGAGCACTTCGGCATGATTAATTGGTGCCATTGATTCTTGGGAATTCCAGCCATCTTCTAACTCTCTAAAAGTAATCTCCACAGATATTGAAAAACCACCTTCAACCATGTCAGATTCTTTTGCAAAAGTAATGTTGTTTGTCTTTAAGGGAGTAGTTGAAGTGAGAACTGTTATGGAAAAAATGTGTCAAATTGGCTGTTTTCCAATTAAAATACGAGAAAATACCTTTATTGTGAAAAACATTCGAGTTATCTGCAGAAATGGATAAGGATTCAATAAAAACTTTCTTTTTGATTGAACTTTTGGCAAGATTAAGGTAGACATTAAAAACTTCTTTTTCCAAATGTCTGTATTCGTTGTGATATACTTCGGGGTCAATATCTTTAGGTTTTATACTGATGTAAAAACGCGTCTTTTTAGATCCAAAGACACCGCTTTTGATAGATGAGTCGTAACTAAAACAAACATCGTTTTTCCAGTTTAAAACTATAGTTGTTGCGTCTTGCTGTCGATCAAATGCAGACGATGCCATTTCGACTTTGGACTTTTTGGAAGAGCTCGTTTCTGGTTCTTGATCCTCCATTTGGCGCTTACTTTTCTCCATCTTGATTTTGAGTTATTTCATGAGAATCTCAACGTTGCGTCAGCGTTCTGCAATGAAAACTTTCCGAAACTGTATGCGAGAAAGTTTCTAATTTGCAAAAGCTCCGCAAAAGACGTACCAGTGTTGGATGCAAAAAATGTAAGAAAATTAAAAAGTATACTTTAATCTGTAAGCTTAGTGCTCTGAATAAAGTTTTATGTCAGCTTTACATTTGGCGGCAATCTGATCACCTCAGAGGAGGTCATGCGAGCGACCTTGCTGCTAAGGTTCCGCGGTTTGCTGCGACTTTGAGTGTTTCGGTTGTGACGAGAGTTTCCATGACGATGACTTAGTCGGTGGTGCTTCCCTTTGGACGAATTGTTGACAGACTTTTTTTGAGAACCTTTCTTCTTGCTTCTTTCTTTCCTGCTAGTGTTGTTTTCACTGCTGCGATCTCGGCAGAAGGCGCAGTAAAAGGCGCATCCGATCAGGAGTAGGACCACCAGCAAAATGCCACACCCAATGACTGCCCAAAGGTACGCTGAAATACTCGAGTTGATTAGATAAGCAAGTCAAATGATCATCTCCACTGTTACCTGAAGACTTTTCAGTTGTACCACTAAAGCCGGTGTTTGAACCATTCTTTTCCTCGCCCAAGTCCATGTTGCAGTGGGTTAGTGTTTAAAAGCGTACTGATGTGCCACAGACTAAACAGTTTAATAAACTTTACTAAAACTGATGTTGTGAATTTGGTAAAATAACTAAAAAACAAGATACTTTCTCAGTGGAATAACTATTTTCTACTGGTTTTAGTTCTAAATTCTGGTTAAGGTTTTTTTCGAAAAATCATGTTTGGCGCCAAGTGCCACCTTGTCTGTGAATGACCCGCACTGCAATGTTTTCTTTTTGTGCTGTTCTCGCGCCAGTTTGCATCATTCTTGTCATGCGGCTGTGTTTTCTTGGTTCAAAAACCTTGAACTTTATCACCCTGCAACCATGAAAAAGTCTGTCTCTCAGTCGAACACCATTCTCAACTACTTTGGGCGGACGCCTTCGAAAACGCCTTTAAAGACTCCGTCAAAGGAGGCTTCATCTCCACTGGTCACGGCCTCTCCTTCCGTCAAATCGAGTACTCCGCTCAAGCGTAAAGAAAACACTTTGTTTGATAAAGACGACTCTGACAATGATGCCGTTAATTGTGGTGATGTGAGTCAAAACAAGTCAAAGAAGCGATTCAAACGACTGCTGATTGAATCATCCGAAGAGGAAAACAAAAAAGATGACGAATATAAGCCAAGCGAAGAGTCAGACTCTTCGGACATGTACGTGGACGAGAGTAAAGAAGTCGATGACGATGACGACGGTGATGAGGATTTCTATGATGAGGAGGAGGAGGATGAGACACCCAAGAAAAAGCCTACAAAGGCAAAGACGGTTTCTGTATCGAAGCGCAAAAACAACAACATTAGCAACATCTCGCGAAGCGCATCAAAGTCCTTTTCCCAGTCAATGAGCAAATCGACCAATGGCAACCACAACAACAGCATTTCGCAGTCGGTCACCTGCAGTTACATTCAAGCCATTGATCGCGAATGGCCTCACATGTCGTATCCCTTTTTGCAGCCTGACAAGATGTGCGATGGTAAGGGACAAAAGTACTATATCGACGGCGAACTAAACCCGGAATGTGATCAGAACACACTTTATGTGCCCAAAGAGTTTCTCGATCAGCAGACGCCCGCCATGCGCCAGTGGTGGGTGATAAAGTCGACCAACTTTGCCACCGTTCTCTTTTTCAAAATGGGCAAGTTCTACGAGGTCTTTCACATGGACGCCGTCATCTGCACCAAAGAGGCGCAGATTCAGTTCATGAAGGGCAACTACGCTCATGCTGGATTCCCCGAAAAGAGCTACAAACGCTACGCTGATGTGCTTATACAAAAGGGCTACTCCGTTGCGCGCATTGAACAAACCGAGACGCCCGATATGATGCAGCAGCGTACGAAGAAGACAAAGTCTGGCAATTTGACAAGGTGGTAACGCGGGAGGTTTGCCGCATCTCCTCCATCGGCACTCGATTCACGTCGGACATTGACTCGGATGCCCTGAACTTTTCCAACTCGTACCTCTACGCGCTCTCATACAAGGTAACTACTACTTTAGCAGCTTTGGCAGTCCACAAGTTTAACAATTCGTCTTCTCTCTTTAGACATACACTGATGGCTGCTACGAGTTTGGCGTCGCCTTTGTTGATGTCTCTATCGGCAAGATTTTTCTCACTCAATTCAAAGACGACCATCACTACTCCAAGCTGCGAACCTTATTTGCTCACTACTTGCCGGCGGAGATTCTCTTTTCAGGCGTGGCTCAATTTGGCAAACTTCTTGAGCTAATTTACCCCACTGCGCCTCGTCATAACTTTCGAAAGTTTTGGACTTCAGCTGATACGCTGCAGTACATTGCGGAGAAGGATGTTTTGTCCAAAATGAGTGCCCAGTTTCGCAGTCAGGTGCTCGACCCTTCTGATGTGCTACAGCAAACGAGCCTTCCTGCCTACGAACTAGCCGTCTCCTCTCTGGGCGGCATCATTCAGTACCTGGAGAAGGCGCTCATTTCCGAGGACATTCTCTCTTTGGGCCTCTTTGAGGTGTACATCCCGGAGGAGAACACCGCCACAAAGCTCAGTCGCAACCTTATTCTCGACTCGGTGACGATGAAGAACTTGGAAGTGCTGCAGAACTTGCGAGGCGAAGAAACCTCCACTCTCTTCAAGATTATCAACAAGTGCAGCACTCCCTTTGGCAAGCGCCTCCTGCGCAACTGGCTTTGCCTGCCGCTGTGCAACCAACGCGAGGAGCTAGAGCTGCGCCAGGAGGCGGTTCGAGAGCTGGCGGAGAACGGGGCCGTTCAGCTGAAGGTGGCCAGTTGGGCTGCAGTGCTCGGCAAGCTGCCCGATTTGGAGCGTCTCCTGACGACGATTCACAGTGCCAGCTCGCTGAAGCGATCTCGCGACCACCCCGACTCTCGAGCCATTCTCTTTGAGGGCGATCTCTACCGACGACGACGCCTGGCCCACTTTCTCAACACCCTCGATGGCTTTCAGAGCCTGTCGGCGCTTATGGCGGAAATATGTGCACTGCTGAGCAGCACTGATGAGCCAGTCAAATCGAAACTCCTCACGCAGCTGGTCACACTTCAGTCTGCTGGGGGACTCTTTCCTGAGCTGGAGAGCAAAATCGCCCACTTTCGAGGATCGTTTGACGCGGAGAAAGCGCGTAAGGAGCTGAGCATCATTCCCAATCCAGGGGCGGATGAGGAGTACGACGAGGCCGTGGAGGGCATTGCCAGTGCCAAGCGGCAGCTGAATGAGTACCTCGACAAGCAGAAGCTCTTCTTTGGAGTTCGAGTGTGCTACTTCAATGAGAAGCCGGGCAAGAATCGGTACCAGCTGGAGATTCCTGATTCGGCGGTGGTGAAGACCACCCGCAGCAGCAGTGAGTCCTACAAGGAGGTAGGCCGAAAGAAGGGATTTAAGCGTTTTCACACGCCCACAATTCTGAAGCTGGTCGCCAAGCTGGAGGCGGAGGAGAACCGAAGGGCCAGTCTGTTGAGTGACATCTTCCGTCGCATACTGGAAAAGTTCGACAATGACTACCAGCACTGGTCGACGGCCATCCGGTGCGCCGCCAAGCTCGATGTGCTTATTTCACTGTCCAAGACGAAGCAGATTTTTGAATCGTACGAGTCCTACTCGACACTGCCCAACTTTATCTGGCCATCATCATCGGCGGAGCAGTCGGCGTCTACAATTGAAGAAGGCGGAAATCAGAGCTCTGATGAAAAGGAGGAGGCCATCTTCCAGGCGGAGGAGCTGCGAAATGCCTGTCTCATCGAGGCTCGTCAGCTGATTGCCAATGACATTACTCTGAAGAACGGCACGATGGTGCTCACCGGGCCCAACATGGCCGGCAAGACGACGCTGATGCGCTCAGTGGGCCTGGCCGTGGTACTGGCGCAGATTGGCGCCTATGTGCCGGCGAAGAGCTGTAGCCTATCACCGGTAGACAGAATTTTCACGCGCATCGGTGCATATGACGAAGTGATTGAAAGTCAGAGCACCTTCATGGTGGAGCTCAATGAGACGGTGGCCATTGTCCGGCACGCCACCCCCCACTCGTTGGTGCTGATTGACGAACTGGGACGGGGAACCTCCACCTTTGACGGTATAGCCATTGCACAGGCGGTGCTCGAGGAGCTGGCGGAGCACACTCGCTGTCGGTGCATCTTCTCCACGCACTTTCACTCCATTGTCGATGAGCTGCAGGACCTGCCCTACATCACCTTGGCACACATGGTAAGTGTGGGGGACTCTACTGGCATATCTCTTTATAAACTCCTCTCCCTTTCAGGACTACCTGGTGGAGAACGACAACAAGCTGGATCCCACTGATGCTGATGTCATCTTCCTCTACAAACTCAAGGAGGGCGTCTGCAGTCAGAGCTACGGGTACAATGTGGCCAAGTTGGCTGGAATTGATCGAGACATTCTGCGAATTGCCTACAAGTACGGGCACGCATTTGAACTGCAAGTGGAGTCCTGTCGACTCTTTGAGAGCTTTGTGCAGAGCGGACAGTCGGCGGCGGCACTGCCTCCGAAGAAGGTTGATCAACTTGCCGACTACCTCAGTCAGATGGTCATTACCCGCCGCATGTAGAGACGGCGGGCAGCATTATTGTCAACATGTGATAATCATTACAATTTGTTTCTTTTATTAATAGCATTTATGCAGCATCATCATAAGTTAGGGACGATATCAAAGCTTATTATCATTAAAGTAAACGATTGATTATTCTCAATGCGCTCGGAAGATCCCCTGTTGTACTGGTTAGTCCATGTCCTCTTCAGAGCTTTCTCGCTCGGTGTTAATCTCCGCGGTAGAGGAGCTTCTTTGTGAGGAGGAGGAGGATGAAGAGGAGCTCCCCATAGAGGAACTTCCATCTGAAGAGCTGCCGTCGTGTGAGCTTCTGATCATGTAGGAGTGTCGAACGGACTTGAGTTTGGCCACTTCAAATCGCTCCACCAGTTTGCCCTGCTCGGCCAGGGCCGTGAGAATGTCCATAATGAGCGGCAGGTACTGGTGACGGCGACGAATGTTGTCCTTTTTATACTGCTCCATCTTGTCCTTCTCATCGTCAATCAGCTCGTGAAGGGAGCTAATCAGCCAGGGAGTCTCGTCTTTGTGCTGTACAGCCATCTCAAGGCGAGCAGTGTGAATGGCCAACTGATCGCTGATCAGGGCCAGGACGTTGAAGTCGATGTCTCTACCGTGGTACTTTCGCATGCGTTTGCTGATGGCGGAACACGCCAACAGTCGCCAGTCTTCTCCCGCGCCGATTGGTCCCAGGTCGTAGGGGCCTTCCTTTCGCCCGTCCATCTCAATGACTCGGCCCGCAAATGGAAAGTAGCTGGTAAAGTGGTAGGAAGACTGGTTTCGATTATAGCCCTCTCTTAGCGCCAAATCCTGCGGCGCAAAAGAGTTGTGCACGGTGCGAATTGTTTCATTGTTGGCAAGTGCGATTCCTCGGGTGTGGGCATCGGCACTTTTATTCGCCTCTTTGTACTCAGTCAAGGCTTGGCCAATCTGGAGATCCTCGTGATTGCAGTTCATCAAAATGCTTATCAGCGCCTGGGTTCCGCAGGCATTTTTGACAATCTAATTGAAGGAACAAAAGGTCAACTGTAAAGTGTAGACGTTTTGATGTAAAAAAATCTAACCTGCTTTGCAAAGAAAATCTCCGAGAGGATTTTCTCGTCTTGAAGAAGAGTGCCATCCGAGTAGTCCGACCCTGGAATCACTTTGAAGAGAAATATCAATCCATGCATTGGTCTGTTGTGAAAAAAAGGAGAACAGTGTGTCAAAATTGATTAAGCAAAGAGAGATACGGAGTTACTTTAGCTTATCCAGCGTTCTTTGATTCAGCTCGTACATCTCTTCCACTTGAACTCCTTTGGCGCCTGGGGAAAGAAGATGATAAAACAAGCTTGCAACAAGATGGAGTTTTCTCCAAAAGCATACCAAATCCACGTAAGAGCTCAGTAAAGACGCCAGGATCGGACTCAATCAGACACCATTCGTAATTCGGGTCACTGCTCATGTTGGCCGGTTTGATACAATTTGGAGAATGAAAAATGCGTTTCGAAATGCGTCCGCTTTACCACTGTGCTTCTGGTTACCTCGTTGAAAGCAGTCAAGAGAAATTCGCTGACGTGTCAAGTCAAACCCCGTGTTTGTGATTGGGATTTCGCTCACCGCATGTTAGCTGACATGAACGTGAGAACAAGCGACGTTTCATTATCTCGCCACCTTTTCAACAATCTGAGTCATAGATGAGGTGAGATACACAGTGAAAGTTCATAACTTTTTGAGTTTTAAATAGTACCTATCGCGCTCGCTGGTGGCACCACTGTCATCGACCGCACCGTTGCTGTCGCGTCAGAGCACCAAAGTCTCATTTGCGCTCACTGGAGCTCACTTTCCACACCATTTAACTGACTGTGATTTGCAAAAACTGTAACTTACCTGCACCTTGGCCACCATGCTGAAAGAAGAAGAGGTCGAAGAAGGTGAAGAAGAAGTGCAACCCTTTACCACTTCTTCCGACGAGATTCCACCCGAAATGCTGCGCCTAATATTCCAAAAGTTGGACCCATCAGAGGCTCTTTTTCTTCGCTATGCTTGCCGTTCTTGGAAAGAAAACATCGAGTGTATGTTTGTTAACAACCGACATGTGCTGATCTACTTTGAGGAAGGGCTGGAGAAGGATGACCTGGCTCGTCGTTTCTTTGCAACCAATCTGAAGCCCTTCAAAATGTTCCAAATTGAAGCGGAAGCCTATCCAAATGAAGACTTCAGTATTGGCTACGATTCGACTGTCTCTGAAGTTTTTCTCCAGCGAATTACCAACATGTTCCCCCATTGGAGCATTTAATTGTGGACACTGTCCTGATGAGGAGTCCGCCAACGCCCTCATTCGCTTTCTTCCCACTTGGACCAAGCTCCGTACGTTCGCTGTTTTTAGGGCCTCTAATCTGCCCAGAGGTCACCAGGAAGCCTTGCTGAACGCCATCAGACGTTGCCCCTCTATCCGACGCCTGGGCATCACCGACTTAGGTCGTCACTGGTGGAGACATTTACCACTTGATGACATCGAAAGCTTTGCCTACGAAAGCCAAGAGGACAACTCTACTGAGGTCATCAGGCAAATGACCAGAAACACGTTCATTTTGTGGACCCGTATCGCCAGCTTATCTCCAAAAAGCGTCAAGAACTGGGTCAACGTCAGTCGACGCTTTGTCGAAGAACTGGAAATGCTCCACATTGGAGATATCTATGATAGAGATAATAGCGACCGAGCATACGTCAACGTCAGTTCATTTATCAACTTGTATGTCCTCCGTATTGAGTTTGAGTGGAGCGCTATTGCCGAGGTTCCAAATTCATATGTAAGTTTACCGTTTTCGTTAAAGTTGTACATCTAACATTATCACTTTTTTACCAGACCTACTCAACCCTGGATCCTAAAATTTTTCGCACAATGACCGGTCTTTTGAATCTTCGCAAACTAGAGCTGATCAGCTTTAAACTGGACATCAATGCTATTAACAACTACGATTTACTCCCTTTGGAGAGAATCACTCAGCTGAAACTGACTCGCTTCCACGCAAGAGATAACGGCGTCTTTGACGTGGTTGGGTTTTGCACAATCTTCAGTCGACTCTTTCCTCGACTTGAAAAGCTCAGTTTGGTGGTAATCTACCGGGGCGATGGAGAAGCAATTGAACAGTGCTACAAGCGGTACTTTACCCACCTGAAAGAATTTAAGTTTACTGTGTTTGTGCCAGCAAAAAGAGACAACTACATTGCCTACTACGAGTTGTATCCTTATGACAAGTACTAGAAGGGGTTTTGTCAGTCTTTATACTACGTATTCTTTGTGAATAAATACCAAACTGCGTTTACCAGTGCCAGTGTAAGATAGATTACAGGGCACAAAAGTAAAGTAGGCCGCCGCAATTTTTGATTTATTCTCAGTAGATACCTTTTTATCAGAAAGGAAGCTTAGCATAACACTTCCTTGCTGTGTCTGTTCTCTTCAAACCATCGCATTTTTTGTTATTAGCAGGCAACATTTTTTATTGCTAAAATTACAATTGCACAAAAAGTAACATTATGCTATGCTTTTTGTCAACTCGTTTACTGAACTTCTAACTAACACACCTAATTGCACTTCCCGATGTCAATCACTGCTGCTGCTACAGTTCTTCAGTTCACCAAATCACTCCTTTCAGTTGTTTCAGTTGTTAAAAAACAAACAAAATCAATGAGTAACATCAGTCAACATGAGACTTTATTCTTTATCGCTTAAAACTTGTGCAGAGCTAACAATAGCATTCGTGTTGCTGCTTTTCACTTTGGCTGTAGCTGCACAACGCTTCAGCCATAGATACACATTTCCTGGTAAGAGTAACTGATGGAGAAAGTGTTTTAATCGGTTTTTTTAATATTATGCTTCAACACATTTGCAGGCAATCACTACACGTGGAAGTTTAGTATCGACAGTCGCAGCGCAGTGCCAGGCAAGAGCAGCAGGCAAGCAATGGAGGTAGTTGTCAGACGAGAGAAGGCCTGGAGGGCCGGTGCTGTCCATTTGCCACCTGCTTCTACCAGTACGTCGACCTGGAGACGATGCACGCCAATCGGTGTCCGCTGAGAAGGGGGGAACACGGAGTGTGCTGTCCGGTCAGAGGGCAGATCGATATGCTGAGGATCGTAAGTTGGTGGAGACATTGCTTTCAACTTTGTAAATCGCTTACTGACTGATTGATCAATTGCAGCTCCATTTGAATTTCGTCCACCCCCCTGGCCGGTGATTCCCGTACAGATAAAGAAGCGTCATGTGGTGAGAGCACTGGACAGAGCTGACGAGGAGATTGAGGCCTTCCTTCGAATGGAGACGAACTTTCTGCGAGCCGGCCAGGTCCAGCAGCCCAACTCCATGTCATCGCTTCTGCAGAACGTCTTTGGTCCTCCAAATGAAAACCTGCAAGTACTGAACGTGCATGGCCTGCGCTCCCTGGAGGTGACCAAGATTCTCGGCCAGAAGTACGACCTGACGCCGGAGGAGATGCGCGATGGTCTCTCTCAGGTGGACCTCTACGGGACGCCCTACGAGAAGTACTGTCCTCGAGTGCCTCTCTGCAATCCTCGAGACCGCTACCGAACGATGGACGGCAGCTGCAACAATCTGCAGAGTCCACTGTGGGGAAAGACAAACACCCAGTACGCGCGAATAATGCCTCCCAGCTACTCGGATGGCATCTGTGAGTTCCGCAACTCGGTCACCGGTGTTCCACTGCCGCTGGCTCGTGTCGTTTCCAATGAGGTACTGTAGTGACCAGTGGATCACGTTTGACGTTTTACTCTAAACACTTTTAACTTTTTTACAGCTTTTTGTGACCTCTAGCAAACCGGACAACAAACTGAATGTCATGTTTATGCAGTTTGGTCAAGTAGGTTCATTTAAATTGTCAAATCAGCTTTGTTTTAAAAACTAATTTACAGTTTCTCGATCACGACTTGACGCTGGGATCGGCAACAAGAGGTTTGTATTTGATAGTTTTGGTAGTTTTCTTGCTCACTTTAGCATTTGAGAACAGCACTGCCACTGGACTTGGTCTGCAGTGCTGCAACATGACACGACCTGGTATGCAGACGTTTCATCCAGGTATGCTTATCCTCATCAACAATTTTCAAATACAAAGCTCTTACACCGCCTGTCTTTTTTCAGCTTGCAGGCCAATCATTCTTCCAGACAACGATCCATTTTATCTGCGGCACAACCGAAAGTGCAATCACTTTGTGCGTAACGCAGCTGGACCGAAGAACAATTGCAATTTAGGATATCGTGAGCAGACCAACATCATCACCTCTTTCATCGATGCTTCAATGGTTTATGGCAATGACTATAATCGATCGCAAATTGTTCGACTAGGACAAGACGGTATACTACTGACTTTGTTTGTGGCAATGAAATGATTAATCAAAAAATTTATCATTAGGTCTTTTAAGAACCATTCAAATAAATGATAGGGATTTTCTGCCACTTGACACCAAGAATCATTCTTTATCCTGTGCTATTCCGCCCACTATGCCACTTCCGCAGAATATACCACGTCGCTCTTGCGTTTTTGCAGGTAATGTATTAAACAACATTTGCTTTCTAGATGCTATCTAAACTTTTTCACGCTACAAATCTACAGGCGATGTTCGTGTCAATCAGCAAGTTGGTTTAATTTCTTTGCAACTATTTTTTCTCCGGTAATTCTGTAGAATAGTTAGATCAAATTTTTTACTGGTTTTCTTTTTAGTGAGCACAATCGAATTGCAAGACACTTTAGAAGGATTAACCGCCGTAAGTTGTAAAACTGTCAAAAATTGAGTTTTCAACAAAAGTGTTGGTTTTTCAGATTGGGACGATGAAAAGCTGTATCAAGAGGCGCGACGAATTGTGGGAGCTGAAATACAGCACATTACATACAACGAATTTCTGCCTTTGTTAATAGGTACTTTTTGAGGACTGCATTGTTTTGTTATTCAACTGAATTTGATATTTTTTGTAGGAAGAAGTGCACTGAAGGCCAATGGACTTTTACTGCAGCCACAAGGCCACTGTGATGCGTATGACCCGCGAATAAATCCTTCCATCCTCAATGAATTTGCCTCTGCGGCCTATCGTCTGCACACTTTAGTGCACGACGTATACAGGCTAATTAACAGAAGTGCTAAAAAGAGCGAAAATCATCGCATGCGAAGAATTTTCTTCAACCCTGCAATCTTATACCGTAAAGGGGCAGTGGACGACAACACCTTGGGTCTGCTTTCACAAAAGTCACAAGCTTTCGATAACATTGTCGTCGAAGAGGTACACAGCTACTTGTTTTTATTAATTTGCTTTAACGACTAACAACAAACTTGATTACTCAGATTAAAAACTTTCTCTTTCCATCAAGTCCTAATGCTCGCTTTGGAATGGACTTGATCTCTATCAACATACAGCGAGGAAGAGACCACGGCATGCCACCGTACAATGCACTGAGAAGAGCCTGCAGCCTGGAGCCCATTAGACACTTTCGCGATCTGAACGGCATTATGCTTCCAGGAATGGCGGAAAGATTTGCACTTGTTTATGAGTAAGGGTGAAGAAAAACGGATGATGCAAAGTGACTGATAAATAACGAGTTTTCTTGCTTTGTTTGCTTTGCAGACACGTCAACGACATTGAACTGTGGGTTGGAGGCATTAATGAGATTCCCATTCCCGGGGCACTGGTTGGCCCAACTTTTGCCTGCATACTTACGGAGCAGTTTCGTCGGCTACGATGTAAAAGAAAGTTTTGTTTTAGCTTTTTTTTAAAAATGATTTCTTAATTTGAACTAGATGGCGATCGATTTTGGTACGAAAACGGCGGGGCGGATCATTCATTTAAGTCTGGTAATAATGACAAGTTTTACACTTTTTAGTTATTAAAAATGACTTTTTTTGCAGCACAACTACAAGAACTGCGCAAAGTTTCACTGGCAGGAATCATCTGCGCCAACGCTGATAACTTTCAGCGTATTCAGCCACTTGCAATGCTTGTCAGATCCAAACAGTAGGTTTTGTCTGCTTTTGTCAACTGATGGCATCAACTTGTTCTCTTTCTATTCTACAGCAACCGTGAAGTGGACTGCTCTAAGATTCCTCAGATAAACCTGCAACATTGGAGAGAGGAAAGTTCACAAATTAACACAGACTACAATGACTATAAATAGATTCAAAGCTGTTTGAACGATTCTTAGCCGACAATAATTCATTATAACTAGATTTTATTGATTGTTTCCTCTTGCTCAAAAACCAGTACATTTGATGGAAAATCAACAGCACAGTCATTCAGCAATGTTCTTAGGACACAGAAGATCAGCAGCAAATTGATAAGAGCAACTTCAGTGGCGGCTGAAGTTGCTCTTCGAAAGCAGCAGCGGTTTTTACTTTCACAGTTTACCGGTTGAACCACCACCATAAACTGATCCGAATTTGGGTTGAGTCATCGAGTTTTGCCTTGGCACAGTCGCTCACTGATGTGATGGACTTTGTTGTTGCAGCGATTGGTTTGCTTACTACGCACCGCCGTACAAGCTGGCGGCAATCTTGCCCAGAGTGCGCTGGTGAGCTGGCTCCTTCAGATTGACCTTTCTACTGAAGTGCATGTAACTGTAGAGCTCAATCACGTCAAAGACCAGGTTCATGTAGTGCTTCACTACGCCGGAAATCTTCTTCCGACAGACCTCTCGACCTCCTTTGGTGCAGTGGCTTCGATGCAGGCCAGGTGCATCATCTCCAGCACCTCGATGATGTTGTGGATGACCAACTTCTTTTGAATGTCAATCTAGTGTTCAGTGTTGGACAGGCAGTTAGTTTTACCTTTTAGAACTAACTCAGCAACAAACTCAACTTACCTCCAAAGCGGTGTTGTTTCGATTGCGAAACACCTCTTTCACCGCCTGGACTTTGATCACTCGATCCGACTCGACGTTGGCCGCCCCATCAATTTGGCCATTGGCGCGCACCAGTAGACAAGCCAATATGGCTACGGTGCCAGCAAGCAACTTCATTCTTCTGGTCGATCTTATCGGAACAACAAGATCTGACTGGTGGGCAAACTCTGACTGACGGCCCTATTTTCTGCAGCCAGTTTTTATATCTTTCAACCTGGAGAAAACATTGGTAATTTTTTAGTTCAATTCAATTTGTTGTTTCAAATAGGACCACCTTTTTAAGGTTAAATTAATCAATTTAAACATGTCTGATGGAAACTCTGTTTAATCTTTTTTATTGGTACAAAATTTCAGTATTTTTCTACAACATCAAGGCCACTTTGATCAGGTATCCGCATCACCAAAGTTTTTATTTACTTGTTGCGAAAGCTAAATGATAAAAAGTAAATGAACTGATTAATGTTCAAATATTTAATCTTTAATTAGATCTGTAGCTTTTTAGGGCGCCCATCTGATATTACCTCATTCATAGGTCACTTTTAGTATACCTGGAGACTTTTTCTCTACCACTGTTATGAGCAATGAACGCTGGACTGGAAGTAACATTATCGCACACTTTGACTTGCAGACATAATAACAAGCGTACCTAACTATAAACACCAACAAACATTGAACATTGAACATCTGAGCAACAAACAATCAAGAGTTTGTTTGCACTAGTCGACCGAATCCAGCAATGACTTTAACTCATTAAATTCAGTGGTTATCTGCAAAAGCATTTCAGCAATTTTTCAATGTAGCAGATTTAATTTTTTATGATACATGACCATAAAGAACTAGTCAATCCTCATTTTTAGTTTTGCCGACAAGATTTTATCAGCAATTTCATCAATTTTTGCACTTCTAAAGGTCATCATTTGGCAGACGCTCTCGTTTTTATAGCATTTTAAAATTGCTCTACCGGGTGACATTTACTATCTGATAAAACTTGGTTACTCACTGTCAGGCTATCTGGTACTCATTGCGAACTAAAGTGAAAGCCTACTGCCTACTCATCTGAGCACCTTGTGCGTGGAAGTGATATCTGTAAAGCAGTAAAAAATAGTTGCCTGCGACAGCCAAACCAGGTGATGAAATGAGCGATAGTGTAAGTGATGAAGTTGCCAAGGTGCATCGGGGTCGACGGGGAAAACTAGTTATCGAGTCTGGGCATTGGTCAGGTTTGGTAGTTGTGCTGCTGCTGATGGCGGTGGTGGTGACATGAGCACTGGCAGACGAAACGGCGCACACTTGCACAGTCAGAGCGCGCGCGAGGCATCAGTCAGTCAGTCAGTCAAACTTGAAATGCCAAATGTGAAATGTGCTAACTCTTTTCTTCTGCTCTGCAAAAAGCACTGCAATCAGCACATTCCCTTCCTGTTTTGATTAACGCTCATTTGCAATCTGGCCATCAGCCAGTCAAGACGCCAGGGCGCCTCTTTTCAGTTTCATTCGTTGTTGACACATTCGCTTTCTTTTGACACACTGCTGCTGTCTGTGTGCCGCTCTGTGTGCAGTTTTATCTTCCCTGCAGGATGATGAAAGTATCATCTGCTTTGTTTCTCTTTACCTCATTATATTTATTCTGTGCGCTTCCATCAACTAATGGCGCCGAACAAAGCGCACAAAATGTCACCGCTCGACAATACGGCTCATCTAGAGGCCAACTTCCACACAACTCCTCGCTAACCTATGTGATGACCAGCCCAATTGATGTGCAGATTAATGTTGGAGAAGTTGGAAGTTTTCTCATCTACACATCGTAAGTTTACCGAAAAGTCGCTTGTTTGTGTAATTTTTATTTTATTTTTTCATTTAGTAAACCTCTAACTGGTGGCCTGCAAATATCGTTTCTCTGTGACGGTGGCAAATGCAGCACTTCGACGGAGGACAACTGACGCCTGTAATACTCTCCGCTCAACAGCCTAACGTGTCTGTTAATTTCACATCCATTGTCGCAGGACATGATGTCATTGAACTTGTCATGAATGCCGAACTGCCGGATACTGATCTTATCAGGTATTGTACAAATTTTGTTGTAGAGTTGTTGAGCAAAAACCTTACGAGTTTTATTTTTCTGTTTGTCAACCAAAGCAATGAACTTGCATACGTTCGAGTGCGAGTCGGGCGAAGTCAGTTTCTCGAAATTCTCAGTCTCATCTTTGGTTGGTCATATTTCCTTGCCTGGTCGGCGTCCTTTTATCCGCAAAACATCTCCAACTTTAGACGGAAATCAGTTGTGGGGCTGAATTTTGACTACATGCTGCTTCATTTTACCGGGTAAAACATCACTTTTTTAAAAAGCAAAGATTCATTGACACTTTTCTTACTTTACTTCAGATTTCTGTTTTATGCCATCTTTAATCTGTCTTTGTTCTTCTCTGCTCATATTCAAGAAGAATACGAGGATCGATTTCCTCGTAGTGAAATTCCCGTCCAGTTAAATGACGTAGTCTACTCAATCCACGCCGCTGCACTAACGGCCATCACCTGGATTCAGTGTCTCATTTATGAGGTTTGTTCCCCCCACTGCACCGTAATGAGTTCACCGTACTAATTACCAGTCTTTTGTGTGATAACCAGAGTGGAGGTCACAAGCACTCACTGTTGAGCAAGCTGCTGCAAGTTGCCATCTGGTGTGTGGGCGCTGTCCTCATGGTCCTCTCCATTGTGCACGTTTTTAGTTGGCTCAACTTTATCTACTACTTTTCCTACTTAAAATTAATAGTCACCGGTGTCAAGTATCTGCCTCAGGTGGTGTTCAACTTTCGCCGCAAATCAACACGTGGTTGGTCGGTGGAAATGATTTTCTGTGATATCACAGGTATTTGTTTTGTTATCATCGCGTCATCTGTTTATACTTATAAAACACTACTTATTGCAACTATCAGGTGGGACGTTTGGCCTTTTGCAGATGCTCACCATTGCTTTCAATTACAGTAAGTTATTTTATCTTTTTGGACACATTTTTACCTGAATTTGTCATTCCTTTCAGATGACTGGAAGACATTAATCGGGAATCTTCCCAAGCGTAAATTTTAATTAATTAATTGTTTTAATTAATTTTAGTTAATCTTTTTTTTCCGTCATCACCAGTTGGACTGTCTTTAGCGTGCATCTTTTACGACATAATTTTCTTGCTGCAAGAATATGTTTTCTACCGGAATTCAAACAACTCCAAGAGATGTAAAAAAGCACTTGAAAAGGGAAATAGCTGCACTGTGGAAGCCAATTCCAATGAACCATCAATTTCATCTAGTGAATCGACAAATGATGAAAATTCTAAAATTGTTCTTAGCAAAAGCAGTCAAATAGATCTATCAAATCAACTCAAGTTGAATGATTGACATATTGTTTTTACCGTTCACCTTGTAAATGCATTATTTTTCAAATTTAATTTGAATCAAATATTTTATCATTTTTTACCTCCATTAAAAAGTGTTTGTTGACGTTAATGATTACAGTGCAGGTGTTCTTGGTGTCGGTGCTACATTTGATAAGATGACATCAAATGGCATGATTTAGATGTGTAGCAACAGCAATCGGTGTTGACTTGGTTTATCACCTGTTTAGTCTTTGCACAATCAATTAATACCAAATTTATTTGTCCTCACAAATATGCTTTTTATTTATCAAAAGTGGTCTTATGTAAAAACTTATCAGCCACTTTTTGGAATTTATTTTTTTATTTTGCATCCGTTGATATTGGGCTTGTGTATTTCCTATTTAACTGACACCATTTTATGCCCCTCAGCGGCACATTTGCTATTGCTATTCTCTCTCTAGTAGTTAACCTAATATGGCACTACTAAAGATTCTCATCTTTTTATGCGTTTTCGCTGCAAGTGTGCTTGCCGAACCTTCCAGCCTGAATGATCGCCTTGATTGCGTACTTGTTGGTATGTTCACATTCTCAAGATTAACGATTCAGCATTAACGATTTTTTTTGCAAATTAGATAAATCTATTACCGCACAGGAATGCAAATCTCGCGGATGTATCTGGGCAGAGGTAAACGATGATCGAGCTCCTTGGTGTTATATTGACAAGAAGCAAACGGGCTACACCAGTTCAGCGCAGACAAAATTGCCAAATGGCTTCGATTCGACGTTAGAGCTAAAAACAACTGCCCGCAAGCTGGCGACCTTTGAGCAAATATCTAAATTAAAGTTGACAGTCACTCAAGTCAGCGAGCACATTCTTCGCATCAGACTAACTGACCCTGCGACAAAGCGATACGAGGTGCCAATTCAAAGTCACTTCAACATTCCGACGAAAACTCCCGAGAAGACGGCATATGATGTCTCACTATCAGGTGACTTTCATCTAAAGGTCAACCGGCGAAGCAGCGGCGCAACCCTGATTGACACCTCAATCGGCGGCCTAGTCTACAGTGACCAGTTCATTCAGTTTGCCACGTACCTGGCGTCAAAGGACGTCTACGGTTTTGGTGAAAATTACCATCTCTCTTTCAAACGAGAAATGGACTTCACAACACTGCCACTGTTTGCCAGAGACTACGGAGTGGGCAGGAAGGACATGTCATACTATGGCCACCATCCATTCGTTACAGTGGTTGAGCAGGACGGCCGAGCATATGGAATCTTTCTGCTGAACAGTAATGCCATGTGTGAGTTTATTTGCGAGATAGTTGGCCACACAAATCAGGTTTATAACTGTTTCTTTTTCCGTAACTAGCCTACACTCTGCTGCCATCACCGGCGCTGAACCTGAAAATGGCCGGCGGCATCTTGGACCTGTTTGTCTTTGTGGGTGACAACCCTGAACACGTCGTACAGCTGTACACCTCAGTCATCGGTCGACCGATGATGCCTCCCTTTTGGGCACTAGGCTTCCAGCAGTGCAGGTGGGGATACAAAAATACCAATGACATTAAGAAGGTAGTGCAGCGGACACTGGACCACCACATTCCACTGGACATCCTCTACATGGACATTGAGTAAGCGGTGCTGGTCTTTTTTATGAAAGCAACCTAACAGACCTCTTTTCTAAAGTTATATGGACGAGTACCGAGACTTTACCTACAGCAAGACTCACTTTGCTGAGCTGCCACACTTTATCAATGAAACCAAGGAGAAGCACAACCTGAAGTGGACTCTCATTCTCGACCCGGCAATTCAGGCGGATAAGAAATCATATAGCGTTTTTGAAGAAGGCTATAAACGAGACGTGTTCATCAAGTGGCCAAAAGATTTGGCCGGCTCATCAAAAATCGGCCACCCTCAGAATGTTCCCACTGACAAGGGCGTTCTGTACGGTAAGGTTTGGCCTAATGGACCGGCTGCCTTTCCGGACTTTTTCAAAAACGCCACCGTCAGCTGGTGGAAAGAACAGATCAAAAACTTGCATAAAGACTTGAAGTTTGATGCGCTATGGATTGTAAGTGCAACTGAAAAATAACTGAAAGGTTTTGTACTAGCTGCTTTTTACTTTCAAAGGACATGAACGAGCCGAGCAACTTTGACGAGACTTCCTGGTACAAATGCCCAGCTGATAAATATGCCATCTCCTATCGTAAGTGTTTTTTGCTTCTTGGAAAAGCAGTGTTTGTTTACTTACTCTTCTTACCTACCTGAGCAGCCCAAATGAAGTTTGGCGAGCGAATCAACACAAAGACCGTTTGCATGAACGCTGTGCAGGGTGAACATGGCGAGTTCAGGCACTATGACGTACACTCGCTGTATGGCTGGTCGGAAACGAAGCCCACACTTGAGTGAGTGTTTGTTGATTTGTGGCCAACATGTATGCTAACATTCAGTGTGTATTCTCTCCCCGTTAACCACAGTGGACTGCATGAAGCCACCGGAAAGCGAGGCTTCGTCGTCTCCCGCTCGACGTACCCTTCTTCAGGGCGATATGGCGCCCACTGGCTGGGCGACAACAACTCCAGTTGGGAGCAGCTGCGCCAGTCCATCATTGGCATGCTCGAGTTCAGCCTTTTCGGCATGAGCTTCGTCGGCGCCGACATTTGCGGCTTTGGGGGAGAGGCCCACGCTGAGCTGTGCAAGCGTTGGCTAGTCCTGGGCGCCTACTACCCTTTCTCCCGGTCGCACAACACCATCGGTGCCCCTGACCAGGACCCGGCTGTGTGGGCGGAGAAGGGACACCCCGAGGTGACAGAGGCGGCTCGACTTGCTCTGCGAACTCGATACCAGCTGCTGCACTACCTCTACACGCGCTTCTACCGATCACATGTTCACGGAGAGACACTCGTCAGGTGAGTGCTGCCTAACTTCTACAGAAAGAGTGTTTTTTCTAATTAATCACATTGCAATCTTATCTTTAGGCCTGTTCACCACGAGTTTCCCCAAGACACTGGGGCAAGGAATATTGATGAGCAGTTCTTCCTTGGACCGTCTGTGATGGTCAATCCTTTTCTCTTTGAGGTAAGACACGTTGCAAAACATGTAAAATTTCTTTAATTTTATTGTCTATTCTTAATCAAGCACCAAACGTTCCACAATGCCTATGTTCCGGAAGCTTCCGAGTGGTACCGAATGGAAAATGACTTTGTCAGCAAAGTCCACCCCACTTCAGGCCATGTTCACTTTGCCGAGTCTGACTCTCATCGTCCTCTTCTGCTTCGAGCAAACACCATTTTACCCGTCGTCTCAAACGCCAAACTGCCAACGGTGGTCAACACTGCCAATTTGAAAAAATCCCCTATTGAACTGTGGGTGTTGCCCAACTCTACTGGTTCAGCTAGTGGTGATCTGTTCTTTGACGACGGTGAGTCGATTGACACTGTAGAGTCGGGGAACTACAACTTGTACGAATTCAAGTTGAGCAACTGTCATCTCAACGTTGAAGTGGCCCACTTTGGGTACAAGGCACCTTCCAATTCTCATGATGTTCTCAAGGTTGATACCATCAAGGTTGCATTGAGTAGCAGCAAGTCAATCAACAATGAGAACTTGATTGTGTCCATTGATGGCAGTAATCACCTGAAGGCAAACATTGAACACAACACACTGAATATTCATCTCAATGAAGCGGTAGACTTGCTCAAATCTAACAAAAAGGTTTCAATTGTTTTTAGTAACAAAAACTCTGGAGAATGTTTCACTCACTGAGTATAATTTTTTATTATTGCATGTTATTACAATGATACATTTTGTTCAAACTGAAAGTCTTTTATAAAACAGTGTGAGCATGTAAAAATCATGAAAGAGCGCTGTAAAGACTTCTTTCTTTGTGATTAAATACTGGTTTCCATACGTAAAACCTAGTCTATTCGTAACCATGACATTGGCAAAACAATTAATTTTTAAAATTTTTCTTAGATCTTCATTAGGATTTGATGCGTTTAAGTAGCTCATTGATCTCCTTTGTTGACTCATGAATACTCTTTGAGAACGAGCATTTAAACTAGACAAATATTGGTAGGATTTATGGTTTTGTTCCGGAAAGTAGCCCAATCTACTGAGGACCAATTGGAATAGGCAGTAGGTGGCTGTGTAAAGAAAAAGAATAATATAACTGACATGATTCAGCGGTTCATCCTGTTTGATGTAGAATATCCAAACAACCACGCCGGAGAGCTTAAACACCAAATCCTCTGCCTGAATTATCCCACTGAAAGTGCTATTGTATTTTACAACTCGGCGATACAGGTGCATGTATTCAGTGATGAACTTATTGAGAAAAGACACATTGAGTGAGGCATTGGTGTACTTGAGAAAAATCTGGCATTTTGTGAATTTGCTGCGAAATATTTTTAAAACAAATGCAACATCAGGCAAAATGACGTACAGTGCAGAGAGTGTATAAGCGGCGTAGAGATTTATCAGGATGAACATACAAATGTAGAACATCATCAACCTAGTATCAATGTTTCCATTAAGGTGCTGAACGATGGCCAAATAGCTGAGTTGAATAACTAGCGGAACAAGACAACAGCAGTTGAATTTATAGTTTAGAATGGAGTAGTGGTTGATTTTATTGTAAAAATCCAGCAAACTAATCTTCTCAATGCGACCCATCTCTCCATCAATTTGATCTGTCAGCTCAAAAAGGGTTTCAATCATGCCATGGCGGTATCTAAACAGTTGATCAAAAGAATCATTAAACATTTTTTCAATCGCTATAAAACCAATGAGTGGTGTCGAAATAAAGATATCATAATGTTGAACACGAATTGCTTGCTCCCATATTAAAATGAAACAAGATTCGTCAATTAACTTTAAAAACACACAACTCATAAAAAATATTATTGCCCATTGAATTGTAGTTTGGATGTATGAAAATTCAAAATGTTGATTAATGTTTTTGCGATAGTAATCAGTTTGGTTGAAATCGAAACGGACTAAAAATATTTTGATTCGAGAAAGTTGATACGGAAAAATATCCGATACATTTTTAAATTTTTTGAAATTTTGTTTGAAATTCATTTTTACTGTTTTGCTTTTATTTTATCAAACACAACTTTTAATTACATTTTGAACAATGTTATTAGCTAAATTATTTATTACAAAAAATGTCATGTGTTACTGATCTTTATTTCATAAATAAAAAATCAATTTTCTACCTTGTGAACTAACAAAAGTTTGGCATTAGTAAGATTTTAAAACAATTTAGCGCAACTCTCAATGTGTTTTGTACTTTATAATTAATCATTCATTACTTTAAAATTAAATTAATTAGAAGTTCAATTGAAAAAGAAGTTAATAATTAAAAACTTTAATTTTAAAATGCTTGTTTCATTTTGCAACTTTTTGTTAAGATAGTTACAAAATTTTTATTGATAATCATGTTTGAGTTTTTACTCGTTTTTATGTCTAGAGTTTTCCCTTCTAAAAATATTATTTACATAAATGATTTTTTAAATACTTGCTTGTCTAAAACAAATATAAACATTTTTATGTTTATTTTTATAAATAAAAGTTTTTCTGGACGGTGGTTTTAAGGTAACTTGGTGAAATACAAACTTTTAACCATTACTAAAAACATGAAAATATTTTTGTTTATAACTGCTATAATAGTTCAGTTACTCGTAAGCTGTTTTTATTGCAAACCAATTTGCAACTACACAAGCACAAATACCGCTGAACAATGTCCGCATTCTCATCAGGTTTTCAACAGAACTTTTGCCAGTCACACACAGCCATATTACAGTTATCTGACAGCAAGTCGTGGAAGTGGACGAGTTGGCTTCGGCGGACGACCTAGACACCAGTCTGATAAGAACAAAACAAGGCGAAAAAACTCGGCCTCATGTGTCTCCCTTCAGTTAGTTCTACTTATCATTTTATTGTGCATTTATTTTGTTTTGTTGGTGTAACAATAAGTTTGCTGTTTCGAATCTATAAAACAGTTCTAAATTTCCAATGTAAAAATGATTATAAAACACAATTAAACGTGAATCGGATTCATTTCAACTTTTTTTTAACATTTTTCGGTAATGTCAAGCAGTAGCAAGAACAAGTCGAAACTAAAAGGTATGATAAAACCATTTTAACTTTTGATTAAATTAAGTTGTTTAAAAAATTTTACAGAAAAAAGCAGAAAAAGTGTCAAGTTGAAGCTTGCAGCACAGAAAAGCTCAAAGGGAGCTTTGAGTAAGGGAAAAAGTGGAAGCAAAAACAAGTCAGTGAAAACAAGTGGCTCAAAACTGATAAAAGTCAATACTGGAGGAAAGTCATCGAGCAGCAAAAGATTAAGCAGCACTAGCAAGTCTGCAAGCTCAAAAAGTGCCAAGTCTGGCCTTCAAGGCAAGTCTAAAAAAAGTTCCATCTTCTCAAAACCAACCCGAGTAAAAGCAAAACAAGCAGTGCATCCAAATCATCCAAATCAAGTTCCAGTGGCTCGGCGCTAAAGAACAGCAAGTTTCTGGCAAATGTCAAATCTTCCAAAGTCAAGGTTAACAAAGTCAAAATTAAAATCAACCCAAAAGAAGTTAGCAAGTCGCACAAAAGGAAAAGTCCTCGTCAGGAAAGAGTGAAAGCAGCAAAAAGGCATCTCGTTCAGTGAGCGTCAGCTCAAAAACCAGCAGCAGCAGCAGCAAATCAGGTGGAAAGCAGTTCAAGTCAGCGAAACGAGACTCCCGAATGTACCGCTGCGTAGAGTCCTACCACGAGCAAGAAGGTGCTCAGAAGATTGTCGATTTTTACGCCCTCATGGGCGAGCCCCCTACTATAGTCCACAAAAGCGAGCTGCTTGACACGGTGATCTACGTTCCCTTCAACATGGCGGCGGCAGACACTGGCCAGGCATCATCACCATCACCATCAGCAGCTCCAGTGGCAACGTCATCCCCACCACCGCCCACATCACAACCGCCCACTACCTCAATGGCAAAGCTTAGCGCCGGAATGAGCCTCATCGCGCCCACCTACTGCGGCTCGAACATTCGTGCACTGCAGATGAGAGGCCCCGATCGGCCTGAGTCAAGCGCTGGAGCGGATTCAATTTTGGCCGCCCCTCAACTCCAGGCACAAGATGATCACTCAGAATGAGACTACTATAAAAACACACACACACACGTTTTTGCATTTAGTTTTTGTTCACTAGGCCTTATAATTAGAGAGGGGGCCGGAGTTTTTTGTAGAGTTGAAAATGGTAAAGATTCAAACATTGAAACAAATTGCTCAAGAGTGGTGTCATTTTCGATTTTGCTCTTTCGGTCGGTTCTTCTTCTCTGGACGCTTTTCAGTCTCCTCAGAGCGCGGCTCCTCCGCCTCGCCGTCCTCCTGTCCTCGCAGTCTGTCCATGTCGTTGTGCATGTCCTTGACGCCTCGGTTTCGATTGATGTAATTTCCCTGGTTACTTTCCTGAAGTCGAATTTGGCTAATGTGCGATTTGTTGATCTGCTTCTGAACCTCCACTCGGTACAGATCGGGAAAGTCGGTCTTGTAGAAGTCCGGCACGCGAATGGCCTTCCCCTGAATTTTGAAGGTCTGCATCACCACCGAGTTGCTCTTCTGGTAGAAGGATTCATACTTGATCAAATCGGTGAAAAACTGAATGTTAGGTCTTGCGCACGGACGAAGTGACTTCAGGTAGCAGAATGCATTCTTCAGTGTGTATTCTTGGTACTTTATTAGGTAGGCTGAAACCGAAAAGGTGTTCAAAGTGAAGGCTCAAAACGCTTTATCTTAAACCACTTACCAATGACCAGGGTGGAGGACCGACTGGCGCCGGCGAGACAGTGCACCAAAGTTCGACCGCCCTTCTTCGCGACGTGGTGAATGACGGTGGCCACGTCATCCAGGTAGATGAAGATGTTCTCGTCGACGTCGTCGTCGACGGGCACCCGCAGTGAGACCACCCTGGGCAGCTTCGCCAGCGGCATCTCATGGGTGGCATTGATGATGCAGCGAATCTTCAGCTCCTTGATGTTCTCCTGGAGGACGCCGCCGATGCCGGTCAGGTAGAGCGAGTCGGTGATGCGGTCCACATTGGAGAAGGGCTTGTTGAGGATGATGCGAATGTCATTGGAGACGTTCGCGTGACGCATCTTCTCCAGCTCACGACGAGTGAGAATCGCCGAGGTGCGCTTGTTGTTGATGCGAATGCCGCCGGTGGTGAACTCCAGGTTCTGCGCCTGCATCAGCGGCGAGTCCGGTCCAAGACCCTCAACTGAGGTTGAATCGTTTTTGCTAGCGCCGTTTCCCATTAGACAGGCTTGAGGTGAATAATAAGCGGGAACTGCTCGATTACATTACACAAAAGTGATTGGATGAACAGGTTTGTCAGAGAATAACGCAGTAAAGCAGACATTCGATTTTGAGGTATACAACAATTATATTTGTCAAGAAACTATATAAGTATTTTTCGAAAGCAAAATAGTTTTGCGAAACTTTATCAAAACATTAACCTTCAAACTGTCAGTTTATTGATAGCGCTTTCTGTTAGAATAATCATTAGAAGCAAATCAGGCCGGCGGTTGGGAGGCGGGAAAACATCTGTAATTTGTAGGTATTGGTTAATTAATCTGTTTAAGAAGTTGAATATATTACCGTGTTGAAGGAGCATTGCGAATTGTCCTGTAGGATTCTCTTTTGGACAGGGGATACAAGTACGCCGTTTGTTTTCGTCTTTTATCTTCAGCTGACCTTTCATAGGAAAAAACGCCAGCACGCTGCTTTGTAGCCAAGTAATTGAACATGCTTGTGTAGCATTGCTTGGCAACAGAGAAAGTGATTTGCGACTCAGAGTTTGGCTTCAGATAGGCCAAGGTCAGTTCATGAGGGGGACATTGAAGAATCTTGGTGTCCACTTTTGATCGCTCAATGAGGCTGGCGATGTGAAAGCCAACATCTGCCCATTCCGGGTTCTGAAACAAGGAAATGAAAAGATGTTAATGCAAATTCAACTAAAGAAGCTGACATACCTCAAAAACGTCCCCAGGCTCATCTTGATAGAGCGTCTTCAAGTGCACAATGGAAACTACACTATCTTGGCCAAAGTTAGACAAGTTTCTACAGTTGTGTGTCAGCCATCCATCACAAATAACTTCACACTTGAGATCTTCTCCATTACGGTAGAAATTATAGGTACTAGAGCAGATGTCCAAAGTGGGTTCATCTTGTATCTGAGAGCTGTTTCTTTGAGTGTTGCGATTGTTGGCAAACGAGTTATTGTTTTGAGAAAAGTTTGGAGTGTTTCGGTGAGCTTCGCCATAAAAATGGCTGGTATTTGAGTAGTTGTAACACTGCGGCGGCACTGCCGGCACAGGCCCGCTTCCTTGATTGCTGGCAATAAAGTGGTTTCCCTGGTAGAAATTTGACTGGTGAACCCCGTAAAGTCCATGATATGGATCCAACGGTGCTGCTGAGAACTAAACGTCAACCCATTGGCGTGTGCTCCGTTTTCAGGCCAACTGACAGGGAGGTTAAGGTTTCTATTCAACGGATGAAAAGCTTGATGACCTTGTAGTTGGGAGTTGCTGTTATTATAAAAATTGTTGACATTATTCGCCGAGTAATTTGGCTGATTTTGTCCTTGAAAAGAATGCGGATCGTCTTCTTCCCATATGTAGGCTCTTCCGGGCTTTTTAGCACTTGTGTAGCGACCTATTAAAAACAAAATTAATGTTTAAAAAATTGTCTGATTAAAATTGAAAGTAAACAAACTTTGTGCATTTCCATTATCATCGGAAATTGATTATATGTGTGGGCTGGTTCTTGCTGATACGTGACATCCATTCTCTGCTCATCTTGAATGTTACTGGCGTGCTTTCGCGTTTTTCAGGACATTTTTTAATGAAAAATTCCATACCACAACTTGCCTGTTGTTTAGTGTGCTGCATCGACACAGATTTCCCTTTTTGATTGCGATTGGATACGGAAGGCGGAGAGCCATTGGATGAAATAACAATGGGCTTTTTAGCAGTGTTTTTCATCAGCTGTTGTTTCCACTCTCTTCCAGGTCGGGCACAATCCGGATGTTCCAACTTTGCTTGATAATGACGGCGATCTTTAGGTTTCTTCAAGGGGATATTTGATAAATTTTCCAATCCTTCCATAAAATCATCAAGCGGTTGGTTTGTTCGATTACTTTTTGGCGTTGTAGAAATTTGAAGTCTTTTTCCAGAATCATGAGCTCGAGTTTGGTTCCTTTGCATTTCTTGCACTTCTTCATCATCATTATTCTCTTCATCATCAGAACTTATAGAATTAGACAATTCAATCATAGTTGTCAACACTTTTGGTTTTTCTTTTGGTTTTTCTCTTGTGCATGGCTTGAGATTCTTTGAAGTTGAATTGCCAAGAACATCTTTAGTTTTAATCAAGTTTGTCACCTAAAAAACGTTGTTAGATAAAGCTAAATAAATACAAATTACTGATTAAAAGTTACCTGTGATTTTTTTTCAAGTGTGTTAGAAGTAGAACACGAAAAGTTCTCTGGGTCTACGAAAACCACAAAATCGTTATCTACTTCGTCATTAGACTGTTTAGGTTTCTCATTTTTCGCCCCACTACTGCTTTCACTTTTATGTTTTTCTTGCATTTTTTCATCCTCATTATCCTCTTCTTCATCAGAACTTTTATCAGTAGATACTTCCATCATAGTTGTCAAATCATTTTCATTTGTTCCATTATTGTCTTTGCTCCTTGGTGACGAGTTACTCCGAACATTCTAAAACGACAATGAGTAAATTTGTTTTATAAATAGAATCATACAAAAGTACCTCAGAAACTTCATTTTCAGCATTTACAATGCGAGGAGTTTTTAGGAAAATAAACTCAGATTTTGAAGATACATTTTTTGGGTGGAAAATGTAATGCTCCGGTGGCAGCTCAGGTACTGGGTTTTCGTTTGTCTGGACAAAAACTACCGAACCTTCTGCTGAAACTTCGATTGCCCATGAAGATGGCTAAAAACAAAATAAAAAATTAATAGATGATAAAAACATGATTACAATTAGTAAAACACAACCTGAACAGGCGGATGCAGAAGAAAGCTGTTCATTGTACTATCGTTGAATACAGTGTCATAAATAAAAAACTAAGATGAAGCAGATTATGGAATTGAAAAAGATGTTATCGCGGTAAGAAAAGAAACGCAACGTTATTTATCTTAAAAGAAAGAAGAGAGATGAAAAGATGACAGAGAAATAAGTAAGCATTTGCAAAACATCAAAAAAGAAATTCAAATAAACAAATGGGCGGAGCTAATGTAGGCCATTCATAAAAGTCGCTCCAGCGGCAAAATTAAAAATGGACATTTATAAAAACATTTTATTTTTTGTTTCACAGGAAAATTGTTGTAATGACAATTTGAAAAAGTATATACGTAATACAAGTCTTTGTAAGATTAAAAGTATAGCATGTGACCGAAGGGAACAGAATAAAAAGTAAAACTAGCCAAATCATTCAGTTCTTCCGACATTGTTCTGAAGTTTATCAACTAAATCTTGGTTCAGTTTATACATGTGCGTGTACAAGGACAGTTTAGTAGCAATGTGCTTTCGGAAACGCTCCTTCATGCTTTGCCACGGTCTTGGAAAATTCACTTTAGATTTTTGCATGTCTTTCCACAGTAAATTTCCTTTGGTTTCACTAAAGCGGCCTGAATTGAAAATGAACTTTAAAATATTATGATCTTCATCATAGTCATATTTTTTCGCTTTGCCGGTAAGCACTCGTTTCTTGCTGGAATCATCAATTGCATCTTCATCGTTGTCGTCTGACATGTCAGCGCTGGAATCATCGTCCTCAATCAAAGAAACAAAATCTTTACCTAGAGCTTTATTAGGCTGGTGGAGCTTGATCTTTTTTCGCATATAATTGGGTCGATTTGATGTTTCTTGCTTAGGAAGATTCAAAGCAAGCTCTTGTACTTCTTTTAAACGAGAATCATTAAGCTGACTCTCTTTTTTGCTTCTGTTTCTGGTGTTGTACCTGACTTTGACAGTTTCAATTGAGTCGTTTATTGCGTTTGCATCCAGCAGCTCATTAGACGAAGGCTCCCTCGATGACTTGCCAGTCTGTTCTGAAGAAGTGTCATTCACAACTTCTACATCAAAAACACTTTTGTCGGCAGGAGAGTTGTCATCTGATTGTTCATTTGAAGCAGAAGATTCGGGCGACTCAACACACTCGATAGAGGTCGTGAGAATACCGCCATTTTTTCCAACATCAAACGATTCAGCAGTGTTTGAGATCACCATTGGCTCGACATCCGATACAGCAGTTTTAAAAGAGTCATCCTGAAGTGAAGCGTTGGCAGTAGTCGCGATGGAGACTCTTTCTGCATTTGAAGATTCAGCTGTTGTTCCTTCAATGGGTATGACTTGCGTCTCAACGAGGCGAAGATGCTTCTGAACAAATTCGTGGCTAAAGAAGAAGCACAGATTTTTACCAAACTTTTGCTCCAGCTCTTCATTAGTAGCCATAATTACATTTAAACTTTTTTTCAAATGGGAATTTAGAAATAAAAGTTCCAGACTGCAAACGCGGGAATGTGATTCAGCAGCGAAAATATAAACAACCCTAAACAACCAACTATTTCAGGAACATTTACCACCAGTTTTAAAAATTGCTCTCGGAACACTTTTCTTGTTCTAAAGTGATTTTTTTTGCTATCTTATCGAGCTTTTCACATCGAAAAATCAAATCAAGTCAACTTAACTAAGAATATCAAACAGATATTTTAAAATTTTTTATATCATAAACTACTAAAATGAAAAAATACGCGATTTGTAAAAGAATACTTTCACTAGAGTAGCTTTTGACAAGTGGTTTTTCAACACGATTGATACCGTTCATCTAGCATTGCTTTTCCTTGATTCCATAATTTATTTCTACTTGTGTAAATCGACAATAAAGTAAGATGATACAATTTGTCAAGATACATTTTCTCGTGAAACAAAATATTATATTTGTTACTAAAGTAAATAATATGATTTGTAAGTTGTCTACTAGGTAAATTGCTTAAAATACAGTTGATAAAAACAAAGTTGAGCAGTGAAAAGTGTCATTTGGTGGACGAGTATCGAGCGTAAATTACATTAAGAGTTTTCACTGGAGTCATTGTCAGCTCCAAACGATTGAAGCCACTCAGTTTGACACGAGAGAAAAGTTCAAAAATCGACTTGCTCTTGTTGAACTTTTCACTTTCGGCTATCATCAAGTTGATCAGAAGCTTGCCCGGCTTGAAGCACTTCAACACCTTTCGAACAAAGGCGCCATAATCCTCCATTGGAACGTTAGTTTCAAGCGACACAAAAGAGAAGCCTTTCTCAGGAGTAATGTGAATGGTGAGGTAGTTCGCTCCACTGAATCCATTCATCGAGTAGCCACAGCCATCAAAGATGTAATCATCAATTTGCATTTGAGGAATCAAGCGTGAAATGCCCGAGTTGATTGTCACATCCTTTGCCGTAACACGTGGCTTGCCAGTGAAAATGAACTGCTCCATCACTGCCTCATTCAGGTTCTCCATGATCATTTCAAACTTTAGATGCTCATTCTTACTGCCTCGGCTGCGTTCAATCGTTGCGCTGTTGTAGGCGTAGAGAAAGAATCTGTCAAGGCTCATGTTTCCTGCTGAGAATGCCGTCTTCAGCCCTGCAAAAGGCAGTCTGCTGTTGAGAAAGTCGCACTCTTGATCAAAGCTGAGGTGTGGCACTGATTGAGCCTGAGGAATGAGCAGGTTCTTGTGCGAGTAGTAAACATCGACCACTTGGAGGCCCAACTTGGGGGCCAGCTGAAGCAGCTTTGGCAGAGCGAGCAGAAGGGTTGTGGTGCCACAGGTTTTGATGAGCACACAATTGCGAGTGATGAACATTGAGGACTCGCTGAGGAGGTAGGCGGTCATTTCGCTGTTGGACATGCTGTGAATGATCTTGCAGTTGACCTTCTCAAGCACTTCCTCCCATTCACTTTGCGAAACAGTGCGAAGGTCCGGTGGCACAGAGGACGAAATAGTGTGGGCAATGTTGGTGTTGGTTGGTGTATAGTAGACGACCAGACGCTTTTCTGCACCCTCGAAAAAGTGACCATTTTCAGGGAAAAGCTGCTCAGGCGCAGTAGTAGCAGGTGAAGTGTTGAGAATGACCATCCTTGGCGAGGGACGTTGTAAAAACTAAAAATAAAAGTAGTTTTTGGTGACCAAAGACAACAACAAGGACAAATATGCATACTGACCTTGAGCAGCCTTTGTAGATAACTTGAGAGGTAAAAAGTGTGATTCAGAGAAGAGGTCAAAGAAGTGGGGAGTGGAGACAGTGGAGCCTTCTCAGCTGTACTTGAGTTCGTGCACCGCCGGTGCGTGTGAGCTGGTGATCAACTGGTGCTGCTCGCCCAAGATGGGACCCCGTTCTGATGCCTGAGGTTGGTGGAACCTACGGTACATACAGATGCTGGTGGTGGATGATCAACTGAAGGGGTAAAACCAAAACCAGTAGAAGAGGCACACTGTTCCAGCAATGAAAATGGCTAGGCGAGAGGCGCTTGGGTGAGACTGAAAGTTGAATAACTTCTTTACTCCCTATCACCCGGAACATACGATGATGAACTGCACTCGCCGATGAAGTGACTGCCAGTGAAGTGTCATTGCATCGCACCGTATCAGTACTCACTTTCCAGTCGATCACTGTAGCGGCGCCGATGAAATGGAGATGAGTGCAGGCAGACGGAGGAAGAAGATGATGAAGATGATGAAGAAACAACACAATCGACAGACAATTGGCAGTGTCAGCCTGATACAACTGCTGAGGAGAGGGGGGCACTTGCTGGCGATGGTCTCAAGGGAACTGCACTGGCGACAGTGTAACGGCAGTGAACGATAAGTGTCGTCTGTTTGTGGTGCTGGTGGCGGTGGTGGTGGTTGTAGAACGATTACGAAACGTCGTGCAAGCACATGCTAACACACATTTGGCCTGTAGGCAATTAGGCTAGCATCGGCCACTAAGGAGTGAAGTGTGCTGTTCGGCAGAATGAAAGAGGGAAAGAGAGTGCCTTTAGGTGCTTGCTGTTTGACTCACTTTCCAGTTCGGGTGCTTAGTGACAAAAACAAGAGGGGGGAACAATCGTTGAATTTGTCCTTTACCAGTGCAACTAGTACAAATTAATCGCCCAACAGTGTGCGCCAGTGACATTTATCCATTTCAGTGGGCTCTTCTTGGAAGAGAGCAATTAAATTACTTTTCCATCAACGTGAATTTTATTTTTAAAATAGCGTTTAAAAAGAATAAACAAGCTGGAAAATTAATGTCAAGATAAGATATCATGATTAAACCTTTATCTAAACAGTGATAACATTTCACTCAACCGTTTAGCATTTCCAGTATCTTATCCTTAACCAATAATTATTTTCACTTTTTCACATTGGCAGTTCAGACGGAGTTTGTTGAAAATTCAAATCAGTTCATTTTAAACGCAGAAAAAGTTGCATAAAACAATGGCGTTTAATTTGTTCAAAGCAATAACTGGAATCACCAAACACGCCATTTAAATAATATTTAAACAATAACACATTAAAAGAAGCAGATGGTTCACAATTTAGCATTTGACTAGAGAGCATTTGAGTTTGTGAGTAGATAGAGAAAAAGTAATACTAAGCTCGATTTGTTTTTAAACAGGAAACAAGCAAACTGAACACAAAAGTCAACATGAAGATGCAATCCTATTAAATGATAATATGCTAAGTACCAAAATGAAATTTTAAGTAAAAAAGTCAATTAAAATGAGCAGTTTTTGTAATTCCAAGTTATACAAAGTTCTCCTTGCGAAGTGCCCGAATCTGTTTTTCTAGTGACGTTAGCTCATCGCGCATCATCCGGTACTGACGAACATCAAAGTTTTCCGATTTGACGAGTTTCCAGAACTTTTTGATTACCATTCGACGCTCTACCGCTGGCAAAACGTACTCCTCACTTGTGACTATGTAGTAGGCAAAAGTGCTAGGGAAAAAAGCAAACCAGTTAATTGACAGCGTCTATCAAACTTAGCAAAACGTGCACTTACGCGACCATCATTGAGTATGTCAGGCAGAAGGTGACTGGTTCCATGATATCCCAAGAGTACTCAAACCAAGTCAGCCGTCCGACAAAGCCTAATTGAGCACTGAGAAGAAAGAGGCCACCTAATTTGAAGCGCCTGTGAGCATCGACTTTGGCATAGGAAACAAGGCGATTGAATTCAACTTGCATAGGCTCAAACTTGGTACGCAAATTGTACTTTTCCTGCTCCAGAAACTATTTCAAACAAAGATGGAAACAGTTATCTCGCAAATTGAAATATAAATCAAGTATAAACAGTGCCTTACCAGCAGTTCGTGCCTGGCAAACGTCGCCGCCTTGGCCGGCACCATCGACGAGGCTCCGCTGACTCCACTTGAGACAACGCTATTCTTCTGACTCCACTCGACTATCCGCTTTAAGGTCTCAGCATTGAGCTTAAATTGAAATATCACCGGGCCTTGGCCCTTTTCACTGCTGTAGCCGTTTAGTTGAACTCTGGAGGGGTTCAGTGCCACAAACAGATAACCGAATGGCATTGTCGGTGCTAGGCGAAAGTGTTGTGTCGGGGGCAAACTGCTCGGCGGCAGCTTCACTGCGCTGGCACTAGCAGGATTAGTGTCAGTGGAGGCAGAGGCAGAGGAAGAGGCGCTGTCACTACTCGAAGAGCTGGGCTCCTTGAATTCCTCCTGATTGTAGATGCGAAACTTTTGAACCTGTTTCAAGTCAGTGCCCACGCGTTCCCACTTGGCGTTGGGAAGAATTTCCAGTCTCAGCGTTTCAAAGAGAGCCTCAATTGGCTGCCAGTAGTGAAGGATGGCCTCGTAACGATCAAAGAAGTACAGCTTAAAGTGGCCGTGGTCAAATGTGACCGGAATTTGGACGGCTTCACTTGATGATGAATGGGCCTCATTTTGGGTTGCAGTTTGGCGCTGTTCACCGTTTCCGCTAGTTGAATGGAAGTGCGTCACCGATGGCAGTGTGATGATAGCAAAATGATGAGCATTTGGTGGTGTCAATTGGAGAAGAGATGAAGATCGGGTCGATAAGCAGTGAGCTAAGCGATGCATGGCGCCTCTAGTAGGCACAGCCGCTGCTGCTTTCTGGTTTCCGCAACTGTAGTTTGGCAACAATGATGCCTAGAAAAGAAAAGAAAAATGTTATTTTATGAAAATGGTTTGTGTATAAAAAATGAAACAACAAAAAACAGTGTAGTGCAAGTCATTAGTGATGAAATGACACAATCTCGGTACTGACTATCTAATTTAAAATTATGTGTAACAATTAAATTTATTTAAATTAGGCAAATTTAAATATGGCTGGTTTCCATAGAAAAAAATCAAAAACTTTTTAATAAAAACTGAATTTTTTAAAATTAGACATAAAGAATCAACCCAGTTCATGTTATCAGCATATCTAGCAGATCATTTTGTCAACACTTTTCTAGCTTAGCTATACAAAAGACTATTTTTGAAAAGCAATAGCTGTGTATCGTAAATGTTAATGCAGACTGTGGCAACAACGTCAACAAAACCCCGCCAAATTACCTTTTGGAAAGGCAGCACAAATCGTTGTTCACTTGAGTTTACATCAGCTAATGGCAAAGGCGTCGGATGAGTAAAAAATTTATTGCTGCTATCACAAAAGCCAATTGAAAGGGGGAGCTTTTCAGTTTGAATTGCTGAACTGTCAATTGAGACACAGCCAGTCAGTGCACAGTGCCTTAAGACTCGGTCTGGCGGAGCTGAACTTGAGCGTGTCCGATTGCCAGTGGTGCTCCAACTGGAACACATGTTTGGACTGATCAGCAGGAGTCTACTCAACTTTTGGCAGGGCTTGCTAGTCAGTGAAGATGACATGATGATGAAGGCTTTGATGTGCTGGTGAATCGATGCAGAAGTTTAGCCAACTGGAAAGTTGAAAGATAAGATTCGATTAAAAGTTTCAAAACAAAATAAAATACATTTAATCTTGAGTATAAATAAATCCACAAAAATCAAATTATAGCGTGATTTGTCTACACTTTGACTGCCCAAAATAAATTAAATGTTGATCAACTCTTTCCTGCACTTGTTTTCGCTACATTCAACACTAAATATTTTGCTTATCGTAGAAATTTAATTAATTTTTTTATAATCTGTAAAGTTTTAAAACATAAAAAATGCTTGCAAATAAAAAACTTGGAAAGGACCACATGAATTTTACTTGGTCATGAATCAAACAAAATTAATGATAAAAAAGATTAAAAATGTTCAATGGAATTTGCACACTAAAATATATAATTTTAAATTGAAAATGACATTTTTTAAACCCATTTTTTAATTTTGTAAAAAAAGTTTTGGTTTACAATTTTAACAAAACATTTTTTTTGCTTTCAAAAACATTCAATTTTATAAAAAGTAATATTGTTGCAATTCCAGAGACAAACACAAAAAACATTTTATTAAAAATAATAAAAATTTTATTTTATGCCACTTGAACTCTAACTTGGCAATAAGTAGCATCATCTATCTCGAGGCAAGTAATTGACAATTCTCTACTTTTTTTTCTACCAATTTTCTCTAACAATTGTTCAATGAATATTCTGGTTTTCATTTTTTATGCCACTGGTGTGTGATTTATTGCCTCTATTTATTCTGAAGGCATTTGTAAAATTAGAATTCATTCGTAAATATTCTCTTATTTACCAACAAATTGACGAGGACTATCAAAACAGCACAAAAATGTTTTTGGTGAAATTCATTTTACTTTATACGACAGCTTGTCGGAGTGCATAAAATTAATCTGAGTACAAATGGAGGCAACTACAGGTAAAGCAGTCAAAATTAGCGTCTATCAAGCCGGGACATAAATACCTGAACAAACGGACCATACACTTGATTAATACGATTCATAAGTTATTTATTCAACTTGCGGTTTGTGGTTCGACTATATAAAAAATTTTTTTGATGAATGCAGAAACTTTAGTTTATTGAAAGTTTCAAATTAACAGCTAATTTTATATTTAGGTTGTTAATTAAAACGCACAAACCAAGAAAAGTTTGTAACAAAAACCTCAATAAACAATAAACTAAATAAAATAAAGTACTATGGTTTACTGCAAATTTAATATTAGAAAAAATCTTTCTTTAAGACCTAATAAAAGACACTATTGATTTTCAATATTGCAATGCATCTGCTTCTTCAGAAACTAATATAATTGCAGTAATGAAACATAAACAAAAGAGAGACGGACACTAATACAATGTATTTGTACACGACCAAAATTGATAATTGTATTATTTAATTCACTAAAATCAAAATTTAAAATCAATAAAGAAACTAAACGCCAAAACAAATGAGCATTTTTATTTGCCTAAACATATACAGTTTTTAAAATGAATTTAACGTAAATAGAAAAATTATTTAATTTTCAATTTGTTTCTAAAAGCTTTTAGTCAAATTAGAGCACTAAAGGATAATAAAACATTTTGAGACTAAAACTAAAAAATTGCTTTTTTTAAAATATGAAAAAGCAAGTTCGAACTATGCAACCAAAAACATTTGACAAAAACGATAAACTGGTTAAAGGGTATACTCCAACTTAAACTTAAAGTTGTAACCGCAACTTTTAAAATTATTTATCAAGTATATGCACAGCCAATAAATTAAATTTACATAAATAAATAAAAAATAAATTTTTGTTAAAAACAATTTAACTAAAAACTGCGTATAAAAAGTGCAATTCAATCATCGAAAATGATTTGCACAAAATAAACATTGATATTTCAAAGTGTTAAATACTCAAACTTTTTTCTTCCATAAAAGATAGCTCATGCGTAACGTTTTCAATCATGCAAAAAGATTTGCATTTTTGATGTAACAATTTACCTGAATAAAATAAACTTGTCAAAAATACTTTTTTATGATTACAGTTATTTTATTATACTGGGAACTTGCACTGTAGAATCATTAAAGTTCATTTGTAAAAATAATTGTTGTACAAAGGAAAAGAACGCAATGGATTAGGAAGTAAAGAGCACATATGTAAAAATGAAAGAATAAAATATTTAGGAAGTGAAATGCTCTGAATGAGTATGTCAGCAGCTGGATGATAACAAGATCAATGCAGGAAGAGCAGTTGATGCACATGCAAAAAGTGACATACCTTGGAACAGTAGCTTTGCTACTGAAAGTAGTAGTCACAGCGACTTGCGTGATTCAAGAAGTGTTGATCAAGTTGTAAGCTTCTTCTTGCGTTTGCAAATCTTGAATTAATAATTAAGAACTGACTAGATATCTCCTATGATTACGAAAGCGTAATCAATTATTCATACGTAGCTGGCAGCTAGTCAGGTAAAGTTAAGAATAAAAAGGAAAAATTGAACAAGGTAAGATTAAATGCCTCAAAAAAGTAAGGAATTTAAGAGTTATAGAAGTCTTGTTCGTTTAGAATACAAAAATGGTTGTAAAAAGGTTATTTTCTTTCTTCAATAAGGCAAATGTCTTTTTGAGTTGTGGAAGTCACTGCTGAAGGCAGTGCCTACTGACAACTGGCAAGTTTCGCTAATGAGCTTGACAGTTTCGAGCGATGACTAAGAATATAAAGATCTGTAATGTTCAGTGTGTGACACAACGAATTTTCGACTGCAACTTTGAAAGTGGCAAAGTTATTCCAAAGGACTCACTGAAGCAGCACACAGTAAATAAGGGAGCTAATTGGGCGAATTCTAATTGGCAAGGACAAGGCTCTGTGGCAAGGAACATTAAAGATGGAGCACTGTTGATCGATGAAAGGAAAAGAGAAAGAGATCGTACATACATTTGAGAAGTGGAGTACCAACGTGAAGAGGACAGATCAGGGGGGAATAAATGCTGATCGACAGTTGGAAACGAGCTATGGCTGGTCCGTATGCAGGTGAAGCATATAAGCCAGAGTCGTGGTGAAGCAGTATTCAACGGACATCAGGACCACAAACACACATGGAAAGATAGATGAGGGGACACAGCTGGGAGAGCTCGTGGCGCTAAAGGCAGCTGCACCAGCGCTCAGAAGACCATGTGACAGTACGCATTTGGCAGGCAACACTGCGCTGGAGTGAAGCAATGCAGTGGATCGGATGGCAGTCCTCCACCTAACACTCTCCACCGGGCGTCACTGAAAGTGTTTCCTCTCTCTCTCCTTCTTCTTCTTCTTCTTCTACACTTGTACAACGTGTATGTCTGTCCACAATCGCCGTCTGTTTACGTCTGGTTGGCGGCGGTAGCGGCGGCAATCGTCGGGGCTGAGCTTCAGTCTTTCAGTCGCACAGGCGCACTGAAACACGGCAAATATTGCAAATACCGTCAAACTGAAGCTCTTTTTACATGCTAAGAACAGGCAATTCCCGTTCAGCTATTAGCAGAGCAAGAGAGAAAGACAGCACTCGTTCAGGTTAATGTTTCCAATGTCTCCCCACTGAACTGTCTCTCACCTTTAGACTTTTATTATTATTTTTATAAAATTGGTTCTTTGTGGCACAGTACTATGTGGCTACAAAATAACTTCTTTTTATAAGATTTCATTTCTAAAACTTTGTTTTAATTTTGCCAATTAACTTGTTTTCTTAAAAAAATAAAACTTTTTAGTATCCTGCTGATGTCACTGAATTTTATTTTTAATCTGACATCCTTTTTGGCTGCAAAAATTAAGGAAGCTTTGACATTTCTAGTTTTTCAAAAAATCTAAAATTGACTATGTATTAAGTATAAAGTTAACTTGCTAACGTTTTTACACAAATAGTTTTTACTAACGTAATCCTCATTGATATTCAGTGTAGAATTATTTTTTATATTTTTCAATGATTTAAAAATTGAGAGTTCCAAAAAGTTTTATTTACTGAAGCAAACATTTAAAGAAATTAATTTTTTGCACATTACAAAAGTGTATTTTTAATTTATGCAACAAAAATAAAATAATAATGATTTATTATGGCACTTTTGTCATTTTTAATTTGAAGCCAAATTTTAATGATAATTATCAGTAACTAATGTATTTTAAAATTACAAGTTACATAATTAAAAAAAATGCGTTCAGAGAAACAGAGGGAGAAACATCATTTTTTTAGGGAAGAAGGATTATTATTACTTTGTGCACATGTTCGCCATCTTTTGTCTCAGAAATGTAATTTTTATTTAAAAAATCCTAAAAATGAAGATTGGCAATGTTTGAGTTTTTGAAAAATTAATAAAGAAGCTACTTAACTATAAATTATTTAGTTTACACTGTTTTAATATGAAAAAATTTGTATGCTATCTTTTCAACTAAAATGTAAAAAATATATATCGTCATCACACTACGTATTAAAAAGTTTAAAAAAGCATTTTTATTACAAACATGCTGAATTTATTGATCTTAATGAAAAAAGATTAATAGATATTTTAAATACATTGATGTGTTTTTTTATTCAAATCACTGTGCTCTACATCTAAAGGGGTCAATTTCTTGATCAATCTTTTTCTCGCCATTGTTTGCAGCACTTTCATTCATTGGCCCTACTTGCTCACTGTTTTTTCGTTTTCTGCTGTGCTTTCTATTCTTCCTTCAAAATAGTATGTAGTCCACAGTAGCGGCATCCATGTGGTCATGTCTGTCCTCTGGCATCTTTCGACTGTATATATACACCAAAAACCCTCTTTCTCTCTCGTCTGTTCCAGGACTCAAGTTGAAAAGGCTAGTGTGGAGAGAGAGAAGAGTGAAGGCAAATCTATACTTCTTTACCACTACTTCCTCTCTCCCATTTACCCAGTTCCTGCTGATTCTGTAAATTTTCCCTCTTTCCAGCGTCGTTGCCGGAGAGAAGAGAGCAAGTACGAGTGAGAGGGAGATGTGAGTTTGCCTTTGACGTTCTACACAGTAATTGGCGTCGTTGTGGAGAATCTCTTCTGGCCATCTCCCTCTCTCTTCTTTGCCTCTACCCCACTCTAGGCTTCTGTGTTCCAATCGAAACAACACCATTGAGCGCTCATGTTTTTGAAGGAAGTGCAGAAAAGGGAAAGCAAAAGACGACGGTTCTGCCTGCAAAGGCTAGGCACAGGCGAGGAAAACATTGACCGAAAATTTGCCTTGTGCTTGTTTGTGGCCTTCTGCTCAGGCAACGGGACTTCAAGAATGAGAAGTTACTTGAGAACATTTGGCAAAAGTTCTCAATTAGTACTCTAGCTTACTAACACCCTCCTGATCAGCTGAAAAATGAAATCTCAAGAAACTGTTTCTTTGAATAATTGATCATTTCGTGACTTGGATCAATCCAATTTGCTCTCTCTTATCTTCTTGTTTTTGTTTTCTTGTTTATTTTATGCTTAACTATAAACAACAAATCTCAGTTTACGTCTTTTTGTATGTCTCCTTACAGACAACAGCTCACTTCTTTTTGAAACTCGCTTTTTATTACAAAATGCACAATTAAACGGAAGACGACTTGAAATGATTTACAGTTTTGTTTGGTTTCATTTGAGACATTCTGATAAAACTTTTTAAACCCAACTGAATGAAATTGCTCGATTTGAACGCTAATTTCAGATGCAAACAAATGGTAAGCGCAGTTAACATCTCATTTTTCTTTAACTTAGACATTCTTATATTTTTTATGCTTGTTTACTTATTTATGTATACTAATGTCTTTAAATTATTTGTCTTGTCTTCCATATTCTTCTAGTTAAACTAATCTCACTGGGGATTTTTTATTTGCCATTTTCTAAATTAGTTTTTAAATGCTTGATTTATTTTAAAAAAATTTGAAAGATTTATCAAATTTAAATATTTGATAACTTTTTTATAAAATTTATATTTGTTTTAATACTAAAATAAACTATTTTGAAAATTTTGTAAAATTGTTGTATTTTATTACCAAAATCATTACGTTGTTTTTAAAATTACCAACAAAAATATTTCATTTTTGTATTTCAGGATTGTTTTAATGTTTTGACTTTTAGATGTTATTATCATTTTTAATAGATAAATGTCACAATAATGTTAAAAGAAAAAGCAAAAAATAAATAGCAAGTTTAAATTTATTTGAGCGTAAAATATACAAAGTTTAACAGTAACCACAAAAATGTAATTTTTTAATTTTGTAAAAATCAGTTTTTTATATATATGAAAACTACAATATATAATATGTTAGTTACTTTAAAATCTAGATCAAAATTTTTAATCTAATTTTACTAAAAAAACAATTGTTTTTTCAGAAACCAACATTTTTTGCTCAATACAAGTTATAAATTTTTGTTTTTTAAAGATGCAAAACTCATTTTATTGGCAAAAATGAACAAAGAATCTATGAATTTTAAAATCATCAATAAAACATAAAAATATGCCGCCATTTTCCAAACTTGGTTCTAACATGTATTAAAACAACACCATCTGCCAATATAACTGCCAAATTGACCTACTTTAATCTCCTCAATCTTTTTTTTGCCATAATTCTTTGTACATTTTTATTTCTAATACATTATTTTACCAATTGATGTCTGTATATAACAATTTACATTATTTCAAAAAAGTGAGAACAAATATTCTTGAAATATTTTGCAAATTATATTCATTACATCTGATTGAAAAATTTTATTTGTTCATATGGTAAGTTTTATTTTTTGAATAAATTTTTTATCGTTGTAGATTTACATTTATATATTTTTAAATTTACATATAAATTAACACAACAAAAATTTTTGTTTTGTTTTTGCAGAAAAAATGCAAAAACTATCCATCCATTGACAAAAAGTGAGATTAAACTTCTATGAAGAACTTGAAAATCTTGATTGAGATATTTTAAAGCTCAATATAATTTATTTGTAACTGCCTACTACCAATTGAAAATTTTCATCCGGAAACTAGTTTAAAAAATTGGCTAGACTATTAATGCAATATTTTGCATTATAAATGTTCAAATATCTAACAAAATGAATTATGTTTTTTCAAAACGGCACAATAATTTTCCGGTTTTTTGGTCTATCAATCAAAACAGCGTCTGCTGAATGGAAGTAATGCCCAATCGCGATCAAGGGCGTCCCAGCTGGAAGATCATCTTCTAGTAAGCAATTGCTACTCTAGCCAACAACGAAAAGGGGAACAACATCTTTGTGGTCAATTGTGCAAGGATGAATGGAAGCATTAGAGCAGCCATTGGCGGTGCTGGTTCGGTGAAGTTTTCTTCCAGTTCAAACAACTACACTGCAGGGTACAGCCATGCGCACAATCACCTCATGCAGTCAAATGGAGACTTGATGCCGGCTGCTTATCACTCCCTAGGCCACAACCATGGGCCCTCGGCATCAGCTGCTTCTGCTGCTGCTGGAGGACAGGCCAACTCTGAACAGCAGCAGCCACATCAACAGCAGCAGCCTCAGCAGCAGCAGCTCCAGCAGCAGTCTCAGGAAGTGGCAGGAACACCACCACCACCACATCCACCACGAGCACTACCCAAACCCGGCCCACTTTGTGCTGACATCGACTGCTGCCAGCGGTAGCTTCTCAGCGTCGTCTGCCGTCACGCCGGGCACTGCCAACAGCGAACCAGCGCCATACTATGTCCGGCAGCCGCCTCTGCCGCCACCAGTGCCCTCACTGCCGCCGCAGTACCACCCGTACCACAACCACCTCCCGCTGGAACGGGTCGAGTCGCAGAAGTCACTCTTCCAGGGAAATGTCGCCAACGGGGGTCACTCCCACCAGCTGCCACCACTGCCAGTGCTGAGCCCACGCTGAAGAACCCCAAAAAGTCGTCACTGAAGAAACGATCAAAGTTTGACGTGATTACCCGATCCACCCAATCACTGACCAATTTGGTGGCAACTAGTGGCAGTGCAGCTCAACAAAGCGGCACTAAATCGCCTATGGGTCTGATGCCTTCTTTAACGCGAAAGCAGTCTTCTGGATCGGCAAAACATGTTGAAATTGTTCACTTTGCATCAAAGGAGGTCCACCTTGGGGATTTAGAATAAAACAACGAAACGATAATGTTTTCATCAGCAAGGTAAGTGTTTTTGATCAATTTTAATCATAAAAAATAAGAGAATTTTAAATGTTGATTTTGAAACTGAATAATCATAAAGTTATTCTTGCTAAACGCATTAAAAATATAAATCAGAGCAACTAAATTATTTTTATTGCAAATGTACATTACACTAATTTGCTAAAGTGCAGCGTATTAAATCACAAAAAGTATAAGTTTGCAACAATATTTTATACTACAACTTGGAGATGAAACGCATTTTTTAACTTTGAGCATAAAACTAACACTAAATTTTTCAAACTTGAAAGTTGTGTTGTACGTTTTTTATTTAAAATTTAATAATATTGTTTTAAAACGAGCAAATGCAACTTGATATTTTTTAAAAATGTATTTAATATTTGTTATATTTTTAAAAAGTTAAATTAAGCATAAATTAATTTTTTATTTAATAAATGCAAATCAAGAAACAAAAATTAAATTTTTTGTACTCACAATTTGCTTTAAATATAAATTAGTAATATTATTTTTAACACAAAAATGAAAACTTTAATTTAAAAATTTAATTTTTAAGATTATCTGCAATTTGAATAGTTTTATAAAATGTAAAATAATTCAACTAATAATAAATTTAACTTTTTTAAATTTAAAACCATCTGAAACTCTAATTACGTATTTTTTGCATTTATAAAACAACGATTTTTTACTGTTAATTCAGTGATGTCATGTTTGCAAAATTCTTTAATTATTTTGTTATTTTTGTAAGTGCAAGATAAGACATTTTAAATTATTTATACAAGGTTTAGATAATATTTTTTAACAAAAAATGGTGACAATTTCTGAAACAAACGTTTCCAAAAAATAAGTTTTTATTATAGTAAAGTTTGTAAATAATTTAGTTTTTAACAAAATAGTTTTTAAAAAACAAAAGATATTGTTATTTGATATGTTTTATTCTTTAGCAAAAATTTTATAAGATTTTTATAGCTTTGTGTGTAATAAATGTGCTGTTATTAATTATAGAATTGTTTTAATGTTTTATATCTGTTGAAAATCCATTTACTGTTTGTCTAGAATTGTTTCAATGTTCAAGGGGCTAATAAATAACCGGCTTTCTTTGTATTTTGCCAATGTTCTGAACAATTTGCAGTAATCAGCCAAAACCTCATAGCATGTCAACATTTATTTTGATATTAAATTTTAGTTTTCATGTTTCGTTTACCTTAGTCTATTTTTTACGTTTCTTTATCATTATACTTGCATACATTTTTTGCACATCTAAAAGACACTTTTATTTTTACTTTATCGGATTTTCTTATAAACCTTCTTTTGTCATCTGTTTTCATTCTTTGTATGTGCTTGCATTATCTTTACTAGTGCAATGTGTAGTGGAACATTACTAACTTTGAAGAATGATGAACTTTGCCTCTTCTTATTCTCATTCTTATCTTCACTTATTTACGGTTTTGTTTTTATTTATTTATTGGATAGCGCACCAGGGCCTATTTGATAAAGACTGGCCACTGTCATTTGGCACTTGCTGTTTGGGTTTTCTACTTTTAGTTGTTGTCTTTGTGACAAACATTTTTACTTTTTCCTATTTGTTTCCGTGATCTGAATTAATGTAAGTGTACTTTTAACTGAATTTTTCGATTTATATGTGCATTTATTTGACAATAAACTTTGAAGTTGCTGACTTTTTATCAACTTAGTTTATCAACTAAAATATTTTATTAACTAAAAACATAAAACATGGGCAGAGAATAACAACTAATTTGGGCTCACTTACCAATCAAATTTTATAGTTTAAAAAATCATTACTTTTGAAACTGTTTACAAATTGGTTTTGAACATTTTAATGTTTTATTCTAAAATATTTGTTTGGAAATTATCAGTGATGAAAATTAATTAGAGTAACAGAGCCTTGGCAAACAAACAGTTGTTTTTAAATAGACTTTATAGTGATAGAAAAAATTTTCTTAATATCATAACATATTGTCTCCATTTTCAGCAAGTCTCCGATTTGGTCAAACTTAATTAAAATGTCCTTGCAGCAAATGTAAATAGTTTCTCATTTAAATCACAAACTCAAAGAAACCGTTTATTTATTGTACTGTTGCGCTTGTTTGGAGATGTATTGTAGTTTGCTTTTATTAAACTAGGCGATTGTTAATTTGTCCACTGAGAAAGGGCAGCAACTGGTGAGTTCACGGCAAAACGGAAAATGCGCGGCAACTCGTACAAAGTTGGAATGCTAACTGGAAAAGACATGAGTAGACATGAAAGAGAACATGAGTGTGTGTGTGCAGACCATAGACCAGCCAGGTCACCTAAACACAGCAACTGCAAACACACACACACACACATTCCCTCATCGTCACAGAGTCTGACTCCGTTTCTGTTCACTATGAAATCATCATCGCAACCATCACCAAGAGAGGTCTTTGCAGTGGGAGCAATGAGTAGTTTTTACCTGAACTGGCAACCATTGATAACATCAGAGTCGGCTCACGCTTTTAAATCCATTGCGCACCAGGCTCCATTGTAGAAGCCTTATCAGATCTGCATATTTTGACACTCATACAACTTTTACCGTTTACTAGCACGTTGTAAGTGTTTATACTGGTGATAAGTTTCTATTTCGTCAGAGCAAATATCTGCAACAACAAGAATTGCCACCATTTTTATCGCATTGTGCTAGTTTTTCCTTTCTTTTGTTGGCGCATTTTTGTGTTTGTGTGTGAAAATATCATTACATAAGTTTATATGGCAATAAAAGGTGAAATTGATTCTACTCAAATGAAGCCTTACTTTGAAACTGATCTGAATTCTAGTCGTGAATGGGCTTCAACGCCACACCTATCGCCTTTACCAGTACTTAAACGAAATTACTACAGTTCGACAATTGCTTGGAGTCTCAATCGACTATCTGACTTTTATGACGAACGTAATTTGATATCCGTGGTGAGTCAATCAAAAGTGACAGACTTTTGCTCAACAACAGTCAGTCCAAATAGACATTTGCTTTAAAGATTTACTTTGTTTCTTTCAAAAACCCTTCTCTAAATTGATATTTTTGTTTAACTAATTTGTGATACATTTTCTTAATGTTTTTTTATTTTTTATATTTGAAATTAGTTTAAACTTTTTTTAGTGAAACAACTGACGTTGAGCCATTTTAAAAAGTTTTTTTCATTTTCAAGTATATTTAATTAATATAAATATCTTTTTAATATTGTCAATTATTTCTGTTTAAATGGTTTTCTATAAACCAATTTAAAAAAACGTTACACGAATGTTTAATTACTTTGAAAATTTTGTTTTTAAGAAAATTAAAATTAAGTTTTGACATTTCTAGTGTGACAGTGTAAAGAGCTAGTCAAACAAAACGTTAAATATGGTAATTTTTTAATTAAATAATTCTAATCTAAATTACTCTTAGTTTATTAGACTCGTGCACTACAAAACTTTAATTAAAATTTAATTGAAAAAGTTACTATAAAAAATTGTGCTAAACAAGAGCAATAAAAAAAATTTTAAATTTAACTTTAGAAATAAACAAGAAATTTTCAATGCAAACAAATCGAGTAGCAGTTATGTAAAAGTTAAATATTCGTAAATAACATAAAATTTTTAAAACAAAAAATGTGTGTTTCTATAATAAAGCATTACAAACAACAATCTCTTTGACATTTGCAACCTTTACCCCTATTACTCATGCTCATCTTTTGAGACGATAACTTTTACTTTTTCCATCATCACTGTCTTCTTACTCAATGTTGTACTTTCCCTTAAGATCACAGCATGCAGTCTGATTTTAAACTCACCAAACACCTGGCCACACTAGTTTGCTTGCAGCTCAAATGAACAGTAACTAGCGCAGTGAGCCAAAGAAAAGCACTTCAGTGTAACCTTGACTGCCTCAATAATAAAGCATACAAAATGTAAAAGAATATAAAAATGTGTGTTAAGTTCATTTCAAAAGTTTGCTTTAAAGATTTTTTAAATAAAACTTAAAAAATTATATCATTTTCAACAGGTGGTTTTAAATTGAAGTCAAATTTAATAAAAAACTGAAGTGCTAAAATATATTTTGCAAAACTAATCAATGTTTTTCTATGTTTTAATTGACCAATCAAGTGTTGTTTTTGTGATGTTTACCCAATTACGCAAACTTTCTAAACACTAGATTCTTTTTTAACAACCCAACAGTTTTCACTACAAGGAAATGCACTAGACGTGCTTTTAGCATCTTTTCTCTTTTACAAAAAGGTGCCATTTTTCTTATCTTGTGTGACTTTGAATAAGTTACCCTTCTTTCGTTCGCTTCTTCACTGTTCTAACAGTTGCATTGCTAAAGAAAAACTTCCTCTTTGTTTTCATTAGCAATAAAGCAATGTCAGGCATTTGTCAGATGTGCAGCTGGCAAGCAAAACTCTTACCGTAGCAGCAATTGTTTCACTTGTTTTTAAGATTGAAAATGTGCTTATAAACCATTTTGTGTGTAGCGTTGTAGGCTCGTCAATTTGAGTGTGAATGCTTTTTGATTAAGAGCATCAGTGATATCAGTGTCCCCATCATAGAACCACGTGTACATGTGCTCGTTTTCTCTCTTCAAATGCGCATCATTATTATTTTTGTACTAGTACATCTTTACAACTAACTTTTCATGCAGCCCGTATTCAACTTTATCACTCAAATTGATGAGAAAATTTTGTCTATTGTTTAAAAATACTCAGTTTTTATTTGTGAATACCCAAGTTTTGCGTTGAAGGCTAATTAGCTACTTAACCATAAATTTTTGTCATCAATCATGGAATTAGCTGCATCGTTGTTTGTCATAAAGAAACTGTGCATAAAATGCCAGAGTGATACTGGATGTTATTTCAAAATGAAATCCAACCAGCACGACGTTTCTAAAACCGACCCGTTTGTTGGTAAAAATGTGATTTCTGATAAAAACAACAACAAGTTTACAACATTATTCAATAAAGATTATTTAAAAACTAGCACAATCAAATCAAACTTAAAAACTGTACCATTTAAATTTACTCAATTCAAGGTCAATTTTTCTTTTCAGTTTTAACTGCATTTTAAAATTTATTCAAAATATTTTTGTTAAATCTATGTTATTTATTATTTTTTAAAACTTTGTTTGTTCTAGGTAAACTGCGGTGGCCGAGGTCATAAAGGCGGCCTTCGAGTTCATGATGAGATCATCGCAGTGAACAACTTTGAACTGGACAATCACCCCTTAACACTGCACCGTGACCCAGCAAGCAAAGAGAATGTTGACTTTGACCACCTCACCAAACTCGACTTTACCTACCAGCTCATCAAGCACACTCTCAACCGACAGCTCTTTTTATCAGTGAGGCGGTGGAACTCTGACTGGGAGCTAGCACCGCACATTTTTTATCCACTTTCAACTCCCGGTGATGACGGCGAAGGTGAGTGCACTTCAATGATTACTTTCATTTTACTAAAATTGAATTTTGTAGAAAGTTATTTCACATTTTGAAAAAATAGATTTTACACTTAACAAAATAGAACCGATTTTATCTTGAAAGTTTTGCTTAAAGTCACAAATACTTTTTAGCGCACTTTCTACAGTGCACTTTGTCAATTGCTTTCCATAAACCAAATGCTCTCCATCTACCACTATTTATTGGAGTAAATTTGTGTTGTTGTCGTTGTTATTCTGAGCTAAAAGCTCAAAACAGCACTTGAACACAGGAACTTCAATCAAGCACCCATATGCACATCTGGCACTTCAACTCAGTTTGATAGCCTCTTGAACACAAGCATTAGGCACAAACACGTGTTTTATTTTTTGTTTTTGTTCAAAAACTTTTTATCGTTAGTGAAATATAATTTATTTTTAAAAACTAATTTCTTGTAGTGTTGTTCTGCAGTGCCACTGCAAACTGTCGGAAGGCACGTTTACGGTTTCAGCTAAACGAGGTCGGATGGTCTGCGAAACTGGACACCATCCAGACGCGTTGGCTGTCTTTTCCCGTCTGCAGATATAATAATCGTAAATTAGTCGCCTGCATTTGATCGTCTCAAAGTGACAGTTTGGGCATTGGAAAGAAAAAGAGGGCAGTGAAGAATCAACAGTAATGGAGAACATCTGCCAAACTGTAGCCGTTTCAGGAATAGACTTCATTCATGTGTGTGAGGGCATTTAGTCAAACATTTGGTCTTGGCAATGAATTTGCGAGATTTATTGATTACTGCAGTGTCAAACGAGGGGCAAAAGAGGGTAGTGTTGCCTGCAGAGAGAGAGAGAGGAGAGAGGAGGAGAGAGAGAGAGAGAGAGAGAGGAGAGACTAATTGAATTTAATGAGAGCCCAGTTTGTACCCCTGTCTGCGTGCAGGGTGGAGATTCGTTTGTCCGGCTTGCATAAGAAGACCACACTTAAGTCTCCACCCTCGCAAAAGCTCACGATTTGGCACGTGTCAGTTCCCCATGTGAGCATATGGTCATTTTCACTTGCAAAAACTAGCAGCCTGGTTCTCTTCTCATTTGTTTTTTTGTTTTCATTGGCAGAACTTCAAACTCTACTCAATGAACTTTGTGTTTTTTAATTATTTTATATGATTGTAAGAATTAATTTAATTGTTTTGTTTGTGCTACTTATGTAATCACTGATAAAAGAAAAAAATTAATGAAGCAATTTTTTCATTAAGTTAATGTAAATATTTAAATAGCATCAGCATTTCAATGTTAATCTTAATGAAAACAAATGTCTTTTTTCTACAATTGTTTGATCTTTTCTCCTTTCCAATGTTATTTCAACAAATTGGCAATTAAATGGTAATTAGCAGACTTTCAACGTAAAGTGAACCACACCTACATTAAACTTGCTTGCATCAAAATTTTTGCTTAAACAAATAGAAATAAAAGGTTGATACTCAATTCAGCGTAATTTAAACAGTGACATTTTTCGTTTTTCATCGTACAATCAACAGTCATTGTTCATTCACCCAGTAATTTTGTTTAGATTTATGCTTTACTATTGTATTGTTTTGTTTAACTGCAGCACTACTTTTTGTATTTTGTTTAGTTTAGTTTAGACTCATTCATAAATCAAGTTTTAAAAACTTTTTCAATTATTTTTCAGTCATCGCACAACACCGTAGTTTTACTTAATCAAATGAAACTCAAATTTTTCATCAGCAAAACTAGAAAAACGCTTTTCCGGGGTGCTATAAGATGAAAGCAGTTCAGTGCGCTATAAATCCTTCACCAAGCAGTCCTTTTCACCATCCTAAAAAGTTCTATTTATCCGCACCGTATCCCCCTTTGTGCCCATAAATCAACCACATTTTATAACACCACAATAATAAAAACTGAAAGTTTTTAAATTTTTTACTGTTTAGACAGAAACATTAATTTTACATGAATAGTAATACTCTTTCAGGTCTGTTGCACTGGCAGTTTACTAGAGTTCCGTTTCTCAACGACACAAAATTATTTATCAATGCTAATAGACAAAAATAGGCTATCACACATACCCACAGTTTCAGTTTAACAACTTCTGATAATGTTTTGACTGCTTTGCCTTCAGAAATGTGTCCCACTCGAGATGTTCCTCTTTTCAGTAAAGTTCATAAGCTTGAAGTAAGCTGGTAAAACGCTTTCACTCTTATTCACTTCTATTATAAAGGGTTCTTTTTATTATGAACTCGTCTGTATCTCTGTATCTCTGTATTGACACCATCGACCCTATTGATCTCATTTAGGAATGATAAGATCCCTCAACAGTAATCCCCACTCATCTTTTTTGCAGTTTAATCATCACTTTTACTGATAAATTCCTGGGCACATGCTTTGTATAGATACGTTTGTTTGCCTCACGATGTCAGTGCTTTCTATTGATAGAGTGCCGCAATATGTCATAGTCCCGTTAAAAGTGTCTGCAGCTAAAGCTGTCATTTGTTGCGACAATGTGGTTGCACACACTCTTGTTTTTTCTCAACTGCAAGTTATTTTGTTGTTAGTTTTTTTTGTTGAAAGCCTCACTTGTGTTTAGTGCTTATAAAATCTATGTTGTGACACTTTTTGATATCATCAAGAAACTCTAACTAATCAGCCAGCAAAGTAACTTTTTCTTCCGACATCAATTTGTTCATGAAATCAGTAAAGTGTAATTTGTACTTGAGTGAATTAAATGTGCAAGTCAGTTGCCAGTTGCCAGTTGATTTTAAGTACAACTCTTTAAGAAAGTGCTTATCTGAAAATAGAAACCTTCAATCGATAAAAATGTGTTTAGTCTCAAGAACAGTGTACACTATTCTCGAGGGTCTGCTGTTTAAATATGCCGTTTATTTGACTTCTCTCAGGCACTTGAGATAAACCTTGATCTCGGCAGTAGTTTCGTCGTCTTGCAGCAATTGAGTTCAAGGCTCTTGTAAATTTTCGTTTTATCAGTGGCTAGTTGTAAGTGGGCAGTTTTGTTTGAGTTGCTATGTTTCTATTATTTCATTAAAAGCAGAAGCTAAAACAAACCATTTTTGAAACAGCTATATCGTTTAGAAATTATTTTTAGAAATGTATACAGTGCACAGTTCTATCGAGTACTAGTGAACCTCCTATGTTTTCTGTTTAATAAAAAAGTCCAGGCAATAGCAGTGACATAATTAAATTTGCTGTTATGAAAGCAAATTAGATGCCCATTTTATTATTCAGAGTACAGACTTTATTGTAAAGTACCATAAAAAGCAGTCAACAGCATTAATACTCAATTTGATAATAGCTTAGCACAGTGTCATAATATCCGCAGATTACCTGTAGATGAACGTTAGTACGATTTATTAATATTAGTATTACGTTTTTTTACTGTTGGTGGGCAGTAGATTAGCTACATTAGCACCAGCAAAAATGATCATTGTTGTTCCCCTCTTTTTCTCTTCTGGCTTATCTGCCCAGTCAACTGTCCCTTCCCTCTCCTCCTCAGAAAGCGTCTGTTTCATGTCACAATCACTGGCAATTAGCACAGCTAAATGAAAACAAAATGACTTTTATTTTGGTGCCATCCTGTCTCACGTTATTTTCCGTCGCACTAAAGCAACGTGTCTCGAGACACTGTTTACAGTGGTTGGCCAGTGTCGGCGAGAGGAGGCACATTGGTGTTGTGTCCAATCTGGGATGCAACTTGCACTTGTCACTGTTAGCGGTTAGTGCGCTTGTTGTTGATGTCGTTTTACTTTTTTTGTTAAGCGGCACCACACAAAGCCATTAATTTTTTTCGCTGTGCAGTACACTGTCAACTGCGCCAACTTTAAGCTCTCTCCCCCTTTTTTCCTGTTTCTGTGCCCCTGTTGACATGAGGCTCATCAAAACTTGATACAACCTTTCTGCCTGTCTGCAAATATTTTTCATTGTGTCATCTATCGTTTACATAACACTGTCGTATCATTTTGCAATTAACTATAACTTTGCTCATCAATAATGATGTCACTTCATCGACTAATTGATGTACACAGGAGCTATGAACGATAAGCTTTGTTGCACAATTCTGCATGTTTTTGCTCTAGAGCTGCATACCATTTTTTTGAATAACAACGGTAGTTTTATTTGATAACAAGCTCAAAACTTCAAAAATAGAAGCTTTAACGAATTTAGATCACTTTGAATTTAAGTTTTTTTTTCTAAGCAGCTTTGCAAAGAAAAGCATAACGCTCTTCTACTGCGATTTTGGCACCAAACATCTTTTCCACACTAAGAGTGATATATTGTTAATATAATTCATTTCGTCTCTTTATTTCATTGTTTCCTTCTTTTTGACACCGAGAAGAATGAGCCCAATTTGTTTGATCTTTCAGGGCGGCAACAAGTACCGAGATTGCTTTCCCTTTTTTCCTTTGCCACCCTCTATTTCAACTAGCGGTTATTCGGTCTCTAGGGTGAGCAAATGTAGGAAGTAATTACTAAAGTACTGAGAATTTTTTACATATTCACAGTAGTATTCATCAAACAGTGAGTGACTTCTTCCTCATCATCTTAGTGAGAGAGAGAGAGAGAGTGCAATGGACTTGACATGCTGCTGCTGCTTCCCGAAATACATTCTTCTACGCTACATTCTCTCGCAGAAAGAATGAAGCGAGCTAAATAAAGCAGTGCATTGAATACTGTCCCCAAGTGTGATTTGCGCCACTGTGTTTGATGAATTGAGGCGATTTGAGGGGAGAACGTGAGGGTAACTGGGGTAACTAGCATTACCAGCAGCAACAGCAGCAGTGTGGGGCAGCAGGCAATTTCATTCACTTGGAGAAACTGTGTGGGAGGGGTCAGGAGCTGCTCTTGACTGGCAAAGCAGTCCTGTGTCATCATCCTCAGCAGTGAAAATTTGTCATCTCTCTGGCTTTCACTTCTCTGTCCTCCTGCTTTGTCAATTCTATTCAGCAACAGTTATTGCTGCAAGCATCGGCTTACAGGGGCAATATGCTGCCTCTTTGTTCTTTCTTCATTTTCCTTCTTCCAAAAGATCTTAGTGATTCAGCGTAGAGAGAAGGAGAGAAGGAGCGTAGTGCATCACCATCGCCATGGAGTAGACAGGAAAAGCAGCACCAAAGAGTGTGGATGGTGTGTGTGGTCGGTAGTGGTACTAATCTAATTAACTACGGCACTATTACTTTCTTCTCGAGCCTCTACTCCCCATCCATAACTTGGTGCCTCATCTCTCTCTCTCTCTCTCTCTCTCTCTCTCTCTCTCTCTCTCTCACTTGCCACCACATCACATCACAAGCCAACACATCAGTCACTGTTGTCAGTGTGGCCTACCATTAGGTAGTGACCCACCAGGAGTAGACGCCGACTTTGCAGACCAGAGTGAAGCAGCATTAGCGGCAAACAGCACTTAAATGAGCCATGATGCCGTACACGGCCACGGCTGAACCGAACCAAACTGGCCGCCTGTAGGCACTAGAAGTGCTCTGAACGTTCACTCACTTCAGTCACTTGCAAAGTTCATGTCGTTTCCAGCTCAACGGCGGCAGTTTGTCTTCACATTCGCTTTGCTGATGTTGCCCTTTTGCTCCTTCTGCCTCCTTCTCCTCCACAACCCGAAACACACTCCAAAACAGACTGCTCTGTCGGTGTTCCATGTGCTTCGAAGTGCACGCTTGTGTGTGTTTGTGTGTTTGTGTGTTCGACTCGGTGTATGTGTTTGTGTTTTGTCTGCCAGTTGTGTTTCCCTTTTCTCTCTCACATTCTCCCTCATTCTCTCTTCTCTCATTCACCCTCTTACTCACTCTGACAACTCTTCAATCTCAGTTGCCAAAAGCTAACTATTTAGATTTTCTTTTTCTCTTCAGTTTACAAGTTTGTTCGCCTGTTCAGGAGTGCAACAGTTATTGATTTTACATTTTTAACCCAATTATTATTTTTTCAAATCACCCATTTGCAAACGCATCAGTTAGTTTACGGCAATCGGCAGTCTTCCCTTTCAAAGTTGTGGCATTGAACTCCCTTTCAGTGCGATGGTAAATTGGTTTGCTGTTTTTGCCAATTTTTCCGACTTGAGTATATTTTTTTCAAGCAATAAATTGTCAGGTTGTTTCTTATATTTGCTCGACTTTTTTACGCCTGCACCTAAAAGACGTCAAAAACATTTTTAGCACCTCTATATGTCTTGTGATCAAATTATTTTTTGGCATATTTGCAGTTCGGACAAATATTCCTGCTGATTGGTATACCAAAAAAATACTTATTCTTTATGAAACTCCAAATAACCAGCTGTTGAGGTTTTTGCGAGTAAGGATATTTTAGCTCAAAGTGCAGCCACCAATTTAATACTCTGACTTGTACACCTCAGTGTTTGTCAATACGCCCAACTCACCACCACCTTCGTCGCCTAATCGTCATCTTTTCGTCATCGCCATCACTTCTGCTATTGCTAGTTTCTGTGAAATAAACTTAAAACACTCGATCAGCTTCATGTTGGCATTTAGCTTGTAGACGCCGACAAACATTCTCCCTGCCCCATTGCTGTGCCCATTTATCAACAGCTTGTCATTTGAACACAGAACTCTTTCTCAAACGTTGCCTACTACACTACTCACCGAAATGGGTGGCAATTTCCCAAACTGTGCAGTGTTTCTCTTCACATGACGTACTGATCGTTTGGGTTACTCTACTCGGCACCGAACCTAAGCACCGCTCCACTTTTTCTCAGTTATTCCAATGCTCCATTCACCGTCATCATGTACAGCAACAATCAACAACAACAACATCAGCAGCAGCAGCAGAATCTTCAGCCGATGCAGACTTTCCCGAAAAAGATGGCCAAAATAAAGCCCATGATTAGTCAGCCAAGCACTGAATCAGCTGAGTTTATTGCTGACGATCAGCTGATTAAAGTACGCACTCCAGTTAGGGCCGTCTGGCGGCACAAGCCCATAGTCCACTTACTCGCCTCCTCAAAGGAGTCTGTCTCCGTTGAACAAGTGTACATTAGTGAAGACTCAGGAGAACCGGTAGCAGTCTGCAGTGCAGATCATGCTTCCAATCCTTCTCCTGAAGCTGAAGAGCTGTCTGTCACTGAGGGTTCCTCATTTGTCATCCACACTCCTTCGCCGTCGTCATCGTCTTCGTTCGTCTTTCAAAGCCAAAACAACACTCAACACGCTCAGAAATCAGACTCAAAGCTACCGGTTCAGTTTTACTATCACAACGATGAAAGCGAATCTGATTACATTGTCATTCACCAGGCAAACATGGAGTCTTCACAGTCACGGCCAAACAATGAGCATTCACACCACGATGAGACCTTCATCGAGGATGAAGAGTGCTCGGGCGATGACGACCTAAGTGAAGACGAACTGGGCGAGTACATAGTCACAACTAGTCAAAATGCACCTGATGATTTGCTTCTGGACGATGAAGAAGATTTTTACTCATCAAAAAAGAATAAAAACTCCAAACAGATGATCAACTACTTTATGCATGACATTCAACAGTCGGGTGACAATGACCAGAGTGAATACCTGCTCACCGAGCCTGAGGAGCTGTTTGAAAATGCTTTGGAAGAAAACCAAACTAAGAGAGAAATTGTTTACGACTTTCCCATCTTTGTTCCGCCATTTGGCTATGGATATCTGGAGACAATTTTTGAGGAAGATGAAGACAATGATGAAATTATCGGGGCACAACACGATACTAGATACTCAAGTTCAGATTCATCGGATGGCTCTAACCAAAATGCAATTGCCGAATCTTTAGATGACCAAAGCTTTAATAGTGACGAGGTTTTTATGCATGACAATTCATGTTCTCCTGAGCCAACTGTAGAACAGTTTGAAGAAAAGCCCAATTTAGAAAGCAAAAAACGTATTAAGAAACGCAATGATTCAGGAATCAAATCACATTCGAGCAATGAAAGCTTTGCGTCATCGCACTCTTCAACATCAAAGGTGGAAAGTTTAAACAGTTTTACTATTGGTAAGAATCCCAGCACTAAAAACTCATTTAAGTCTTCTCATCATGTTTCATTTGTTTTTAAATGAATTATTTCTAGTTTTGTTTTTTGCAAATTTGGAGTGTTTTTAAACTCTATTTTTAACTTTTTGATTTAGAGAATTTTTTAATGAAAAAAACTTTAAACGAACATAAAATAATTTATTAGGCAACAGGCGCTAGATACGGATTAATTAATAATACATAAACTTGACTACACCAATGACATAAATCGTCTTAAGGCTGTTTACAAGCGTTGAAACATTGAGATGCAATTAGATGAAGATCATTAGAGGAAGTGCACCGAAAATTGAGAGCAATATCTCTTTGCGCTAACATTAGAAACTAATTATAAACTAAGCATTTAATTTGCGGTGAAATACTAACAGGTTTATCAGCAGATTAAACTGATACACTAATGGATTCACTTTAATTTGACTTTAGTTTATCTTATTTTCTAAAAATTTCGTTTTTTCTTTCAGGACCACACCACCAGTCTGAAGAGGAACTCCTATCGCCCAATGAAGACTTTGGCCCCGAGGCTCGATCGGCGCATCGTAAGCTGCTCATCGGCTACCAACAGCACCCTCAATCACCTGAATCACAGTTTTTCTTCTTCAACGGTGGCCCACTGCAGACGCCGTCATCAGTGGAGCATCTTCCCGAGCACTTTCACCAACACCTGGAGGAATCATCGGCAGAGGCGCAGCAATTTCTCATTCCCCCGCCTTCCAACCTGGGCTTCAGTGGCTCATCCACTGACGGCGACAATGACCAGGTGACAGTGCAGGTAAGGCGAATTCAGGACTGCTCCCACAAGGAAACTAACTGAACTGCTTTTGTTCTCTAAAACACCAGCTAGCGAATGGAGAATCGAGCTGTGAACACGATCAAAGGGGCGAGTCACCGCTGTACTCGACCAGCTCAACCACCACCACAGGCTGTCTGATTGCCGCAGCAGAGGCGGAGATAAACCAGGCCGCGCAGGAGGTGATCACGCCGTCGCCGAGCATCTCCAACTCGACCACCGTCACGACCACCTCACCGACGCCCACCAGTAATGCCAGCGAGCAGAGCACCACCACTGAGCAGTACAGCTCGGAGCAGTACAGCTACCCGACGATCAGCATGGCCACGGCCACACTGACCAGTGCCGTCCTCGGCGGTGCGTCGCCCATTCCCGGGCCTTTCCTCCTGCCCGGCGATGAGTACTACCTCCAGCAGATGTACTCCGCGGGAACTGCACAAACGGTGCCCACCTTTAGCACTGGACAGCACTCGACATCAATTTTACTCGGTAACACCGCCGAACAGGCGGTGCCCTCCGAGTACCGCCGTAAGGATGGAAGTGCTCAGCGAAGTAGCAGAAAAGGAGGAGGAGGAGGAGGTGGACACCGACACCGGCGGAAGGGCGCCATTAACCTGCTGGAGAGTGGCAGCGACCAGGCCTCGGACATTGCCCCACTTGATCTCTCCCCTGATGGTGGCTCCACCGAAGACGTCTCCACTGGAACGCCCTCCACGAGGTCAGCCCTCTCCAGTGACTCGGAGATATCTCGATCTGACCTGTCGGATGACAGTGACGAGGAAACAGACCGAGGCACTATACGACGTCGCGTTGTCGTTGATAAGAACAACAACAACAACAGCAGCAGTGGTAGCAATGAGAAGATGCAGCAGCAGATGGCCGCTCAGCCCAGTTCGAACAGTCTGGACAGAAATGTGGGACCTAACTTCAAGCTGAAAACGGCCAAAAATAGTAAGTTTCATCTTTTTTGTTTGAGCGATATCTCCGGGTATTTTTAGACCCATTTATACAAAACTATTCCTTTTTCTCACTGCTAATTGTTATTCAAGACTATGAAAAGAAAGGCAAAGTGCAAATTGCAAAAAACAAAAAAGTATTAGAAAACAATGAAGTCGGAAGGAAGTCTTTTGACTGAAATCTCATCATTTCTCTCTTTTTTCCGGTTTCCAACTTTACATAAATAGATCAAAGATTTATGGATAATCGCAATGTGACTCGCGAGCGAGTTTGCTACCGCAACAATTTCCTACCGACCACCAGCAGCACTGGCTACCTTTGTCTGTGGTCTTCTTTAACCTCTCACTATCTCAAAGCTCGCTTTCTCACAATGTTGCAATTCCAGTGTGTGCACTCCGAAGTGCGGCACAACCGTTTGAGCCTTATCTTATCGCACATTTTACTTAGACAGACAGACAGGCAGGCAGCTCTACCTGATGATACAGGGTGCTCCAGAAGTGCTCTCACTCAATAATCTTTGAATGATTACTTTTGCGTAGTGACAGTTGAAAAATTACCGCACTTTCAATTGACATCATTTTCTGCCTGTTTTTTGTGCAACCATTTTTTGCGTTTCAAAAGAAAAATTTGTAGACATACTGTAAGCACACCTGATATGTGTGGGCTCTAGCCGGTAAAGTGCAGCAAAAGGGACGCTGTTTAATTAATCGATTTCCGAGAACGACGTTGGGATGCGATGAGCAGGTTTATGTGATCGGAGTGCTACCACTACTCACCGAGCACTGCGGCATTTGTTTGATCTGCCGCTGATGACTTTCCAATCAATCATCGCTTTTCACCGCAACGGCTCGTGCCCTCACTGGCTCGGCTTTTAATGAGTGCAAAAGTCACATTAGAAAAATATAGTTACAAATTATCATCCCTTCATTTGGCGAATCATCAAACTGTTAGCAAGAATGAAGCTTTCTCTTGAACAATGACCAAATTTGGAGAAAATAACAAAAGGTCAACTGGTTTAAACATTCAACAAAAAACAAAAAGGAATGTTTACTCAGTTTGCATTTTAAAACATGTTTTTGCTAAGTGAATAGATAATTCATCTGCTGCCCCTGTGTAGATTAACTGCTAAAAAGAGCAAGAGGCTAACTCATTAGTCTCTAAGTGTCGGACATTATTAGGCGAGCTAATGAGACTCATTAGTTAGTAGTAGTTGGAGATTGAACATGCAGCAGCATGTTCAGAGACCACTGTTCAGGACTGGAGAGTCTGGCGGTGTTCAGGTCAGTGGAGAATAGTGTGGCAGGCATTACATAATAAATTACCCTATCTCAAGAGGCCGCTACACCATTCAATGGCACCAAAACACCTCGTTTTTGGCGGGGAATGTGCGCAAAATAGTGTTCTCTAAAAGGAGAGGCTGGCTAACTGTGCAGTGGGGCTATTTGTTACTTGTTGCCATGGTCGTTTGTTAGGTTTTACATTTGGCCGATACGGTTTACAAATCGTTAGCATCGTTCTCTTTCTCTTTGCGTGCTGTGCTCTGACCGCTTCTGCCCAGCTGCAAACTACTAATTCTAGGGGTTCGCTTGTATTGGTCAATGCGGTGTAAACTGTGTGTTTGTGATACGATCGCTGTCCGTTTTTGAGCAGTTGTCGTTCAGTCTGACCACCGTTCGACGGTGTTTACCTTTGACCAGCAGCAGCACTGTGGTTGTTGGCTATCACGGTAGCTCACCGCAGCCACACCAAAAGTCAACAAGTCTCTCTACCTGGCCGTGTCTAGTGCCGATCGGTGCCTCTGTTGCCTCTGTCTTCCAGTCTGAATGTCGACACTGCCCGCACTAAGCACACACATCTCAGACCGAGTAGCTTGTCTTTGCTTCGAAGACTCTCTTTCTCACTTTTCTCTCCCTCTCACTCTCTTGAAGGCTGCTTCTGTCCAGGGCAAAACGAGAAATGGCCGCTTCTCTTTCAGGTCTTTTCCGCCAGATTTACGTGAGAGTGCTCACTCTCGGACTCTGCGGTATTGCTTTATTTCTGTCAATCAGTAGACCGCGTCGAGGACAGTGCTCAACTACTTGGCTACTGCTCATTTACATAGTCGACCATTTATTGAAACAAATACGGCGCAGCAATTTACGATGTGTCACTGACACTGATGTGCATCAGATCACCTTTGTTTTTGTGTGATTTTGTTATTAAACAGTTTTCTTCTGTCTTTTGTTGTTTCATCACTGTAACTGAACCCAAACAACAATGACAATGATGAATATTAAAGTGCACATATCTTCTACCTCTGGTGGATCTGTTAGTGCCCGCCAGGATCCAGCATCATCGCACAATTTTAGCACTCCTCCTCAGTCACCTGTTCATCACATTCACCGGGTCAAGCTGACCACCTCTACGGTTGATGATCAAAGCGGTCTGGATAGTGGCTTTTCTGACGGGTCCTCGCCTACAGCCAGTCTGTCAGTGGAACCGTATCACTACTATTACCATCTTATCTGTGATCCATCTACTCCAAATGGAGGCACACTTGCAAATTGCGACAATTTCAGTCCGGAAGTTACTTTTTCCAGTTCAAGTACAACAAATGATGACCACTCCACTGCTTCAAGTAATAGTAGTGCCCCTTTCGATGCTAATTCAAAAAATTATAAAGTGTTTCAAAAGTTTAATCATCTTGAAAAGTTTCCCAGATGCTTTTCCGATATCTTTGTAGACACTTCCGATTACAAGAGTGTTTTAAGTAGGTCTAGAAAAGAAAATAAAAGCAAGAAAAATATAAATTTTCAAAAAGGTCAAACTAAAATGTGCAATCATAGCTACGATAACATCGATGAGTTCAGTAAGTAAAACTTGCAATTTTTTAATCAAGTTGTTGATGGTTTTTTCAATCAACAAATTTTCAGTTGCTAAATGCTTTTCAAAGTAAACATATTTTTCATTTTTCTCCTTTTTCTGATGTTGTTTTTATTTATTTGCTTTTCTTTCAGGAAGAGCACAACTGCATACTCTACAAATCATTAATAATTAATATACCCACTTTCTATTTTTGCCCACTACAGCATACATTATACTGACTTTTTAGTGCATAAAGGATAGCGTCAGGAAATGAACATTTACATAACTAAACTCTTTTTGCAGAGTACTCAATTAAATTATTTTAAATTTTAAGCAGCGCTAAAACCGAAATCGATTTATGTTAAATTTATATCATTTTTAAAAACATCTGTTTGCATATCTGTTTTTTAATTTTGAATTACTTGAATTTAAAGTTAAAAACTTCAAATGATATAAATTCTTTGGTTGACCTGTAATTTGTGTGCAATAACACCAAAATATTTTAAAATTAAAAGCAGAATTTTCAATTGTTTTTTGCTTGAAAATCAATTATTTGTTTTTAAACAGAAAAACTTTGCAAAAACAGCCAGATAATCTATTTTAATAAATGTAAATGACGTTTTCTTGTTACGAGCCAATGATCTTTTTTGCATCAGTAGAAAAAAGCCTCTTTTTCTTCTTTTTTTACAAAGATGTGAGTTGACTTTGTCCGTATGCCAAGAAGCTCAGCACTGTACTGGTGCTCTACTGTGCTGTAATTTCTAATTTGAGCTTCTGTCACCGACAGCTTCTTTCGGTTCTGTCTTTATGACGACGAACAAACTGTCTGTGGGTGCATTCTCCACAGCGAAGAGTATATGCTTTGAAGGGGACTCTATCTTTTTCTCTTTTTCATTCTGACTGTCGCCTTCATAAATATCACTTCTTCCTGCTTCTGTATTCTTCACTTTCCCTCTTGTTGCTCGTCGCTAACACCGCTAATAATTTGCCGAATAGTGAACCCTTATTAGCTCATTGCTCTCCCTCCTCTCTCATGCAGCGACTCAAGAATATTTTGTGAGCACAGCGCCAAGTAGGTTTGCGCATTCGCATTGGCTACATTTACTTGCCGATTTACGTGCAATTCCAACAAACAGAGTTGTCCTTTTTTGAAAGTGAATTTGCCAACAACACCGCTGCTCAATCTACATATATTTCGATTATTATCATTTTGTTTATCTAACTGTTTTTATATCGATCAAATATATTTATTTTTGTCTGTTATGTCGTTGTTGATTATTTGTTTGTTTATAGCTTTCTTTAAAAGTGTTGCTAAAGTTTTTCTAATGAGCAAAATTTAAATTACACTTTTAAAGTAAGTATATTAAAGTTTTTTATACAAAATGTTTGTAAAAGATAACAAGTAAAAAAAGTTTTAAAATTGGTAGCTTTGACTTTTTACTTGATAGAAAATTAGAAAAAGTAATTTGAACAAAAATGCACAATTATAAATTTTATCTAAAACAAGTCATAATAAATAAATGCAATTTCTAAACTGTATTAAATTTTAAACTGGAATAAATTTTGTTTAAAACTTTATACATTTGTTCCCTTGATACTAAAACTCATCAACTTTAAAATGTTAAAGAAATTGAGATGATTCAATTTAAAACTTTGATGAAAGAGAATTTTTTGAATTGCAAAAAAACTTTGCAATGTTTAGAAAAGAAAGATTTTATTTGAACTTAGCCGATGGTTCTGTTTGCTGCTGTTGCCACTTTAGTTCTTTTGTTTTTCACTCTGAATACAAAGTTTTAGCGTTTTCATTTCATTTGTTTCAATTGCTTTTGGCCATTTTTAGCTTTGAAAATTATCTTTGTAAGCTCTAGTTGTTGGCATTTCAAGTCAATTTGTCTGCACACCTAAACGATGGCAGTCATCATGGCACTTGGCAAAAGAGCAGAGGGAGAGACACCAGAAGAGAACTAGAGCGTTTTTGCTCAACTTGTTTACCGAACTGCACTCTCTACCCACACAGGAATTCCACCAACAGTTGATTTGAAACCAAATGATGTCGATATTAATAAGACTACAAGTTCCGTTCTCTCCTTCTCACACTTAGTTTTTTTCAAACCAGTAAAATAGAAAGAGACAGCTCTTCATAATATCTATCACTCTGTCGGCACATCTAGAAAATTTCATAATTAATACATCACTCAACTTTTTGACTTTATTAGATTACAAAAACAAAACTTTCTTAAGATTTAGAGCAGATAGTAATTAACTTTTTGTTAACACCTTTGAAGCAATAGTCAGTAACTATTTTTCATCATTGTTAGTGGGAAACTTTGAGAGAACATCTTTATTTGTGACGGAAATCTAATGCATCATTGTATGTCGATCGGCCCACACAATCTCAGCAATTTTGTTTGTTTGTACAGAAAACTGTGCACTACAATTGGCCAGTCAAACGTGCACGCAAAATATCATTAAAGTAAAAAGTTTAACAGAATTCTCCGCTTTTCTTGTAGAAAAGGCGTTAAACGGAAATGGCAGTTATCTTTTATCATTTGCTTTGATTTGTATTCTTCCTGACCATGTGTGTGCTTGTGTACACTTTTTCACCTCACAAACAAACAATCATTGCAGTAAAAGATGTATAAATTAAGCTTTCAAGAATGGCGTAAAAAGTTCAAAAGAAGCGCCACCAATCTAGGAAAAGAGCACATTTAGCTCACAATGGTTGCCTTTTCTTTGCTCGGGTGCAATGCTCTAACCATTTTCTGTGATGGCAAGTTTGTGCAATTGGAGCAAATTAGCTTGGCACTTTCGTTTCACTTCAAGTCATGTGGTGCAAGCAGACTAAACTCGACAGCTGCAATTGTAACTGTTTTGGTGTTCACTGTCTTTCCACTGCATCAGCGCTGTAACAACTGCACAGATTATCAAAGTGCTAACCTAGATTTACCCTTCTTATGAATTGATTTATGATAGCACCCCATATTTTATTAGTTTTAGCAGTGAAAAACGGAAAAAAGTTTACACTTGAAGTGTTTTTCAGAAGTCATCTTGCTAATCCTTCTTTATGTTCTTTCTCTTTCCAGTCTGGAGTCCGTCTTCCTCTTCACTTGCATCACCAGGCTCGCCACCTAATGCTGCTCTGCTCAACTCAACGGAAAACTCTGATCTCTACTCTGACCAGATATCAGTGAACACCCAAGTCCCGACACACTCTACCGGTGAGGAAGGTGCTGGTGCTGGTCATCTCCTCTCCTTGCACTTTGTCTCCTCCCCTTCGAATGATCCGCAATTTGCTCACCTTCACCATCACAACCACAACCACTACCCCCAGCAATACCAGCACCAGCATCAGCAATACTCTCAGCAGCTGCCGCCTCAATTTGCTCAAGCACCCCTGTCTCTGGCTGACTACCAGGCTGCACAGCAGCAGCAAGGCCTAGGTCATCGTCAGCAGCAGCACCACCACCACCTCAATTGAATCATCACTCGTCTGAAGTGGTGCCCCCGCCCTACTCCTCGGCCACCTACGAACAGTTCGAGCAGAAGCAGCAGGCGGAGCAGCAGCAACAGCAACAGCGACGCCTGCAGCAGTATCTGGCACAGCATCCCACTGAGCCGCCGGCACTCTTTTCCTCCTCCACCCTGCCCCGAAGCATGACCATCATGGAGAGTGGTGGTGGTGGGGCTGAGTCTGCACTGCACAGCAGTGTGCCCCACGTTGCCGAGGTGTACCAGCCACGGCAGCATCCCACCCACAAGTACTGGACACTGCCTCGGTCCATCGCCACGGGCATTCCACTGCCAAACGGTGGCCCCTACATTGAGCGACCCGGTGGAGTGCCCCCCGGAATGGTCCTCTCAGAGGCAGACGATGTGCCCATCTCGGCGATGGCGGCCATGGACGACGTGGATCGCTTCAATAAGCACCACGAGCAGCTGCAGCAGACGCGCATCAAGGAGATTGCCGAGCAGCACATGAAGCCCATTCACTCGACCACCACGACGACCACCTCGGGAACGACCGTTCAGGAGGAGATTGCTCACGGCACACAGAAGGTGTCCACCTCGACGACGTCCAAGCACATCATTCAACACGTGGTCGCACGCGATGAACCGCCGCATGGGGCGACACTGCTCTACGAAACGGAGGACGCCACCTTTTACACTGTCCCCGCGCCTGAAGGGGAGGACGAACTGGACCAGGGAATGCAGGCCACCTCATCGACGACCGTCAAGACGACACCTACGCAGTGCCAAAGAAGAAGCTCGATGAGGGCATTGGTCCGGTCAATGAATCAGGAGTGCCAATTACGCCTAAAGCGGTAAGAATCCATTCAATCAGCGTAGAGAATGCAATGCGATTGTGTAACTAGGAGAGGCACAGATGCTACTGACAAGTCGTCAGGTGGGTTACCCTGTTGACTGAAGAAAGTGCATTACTCTTTTAATGGCCTTTCCAATTGATGATTAACTGAAGGGGATAATCAAGACATCATGCCCTAGTGATTGAGACGAGCAGGCAGACGACTACTGATAACTGCAGGTAGTTTTTTTACGTGTGTGTTTGCTCTAAAACTCTTGACCTCATTTTGCGCTAGACACGTGTTGATATGTGTGGGTAGTTTGATAATTATCTTTTCTGTGTTGGCTAGGTTTATAACTGATTTTGTACTGCTCTTGGTTTTACTAGCGGTAAAATTTACGCAGTTTGGCACAATATTTCAAGGCAATCTCATTGCAGTTTACTCCAGACTGATAGCTTTTGTACAACACTTGCAGTACATGTATGGGTGTTTATTTCACCTCATAAAACACCAGACAAAGGTGTCACAAAGCACTGGAGGCAGTCATAATGTGGGCAATGATGAGTAAGCAGGCTGAAAAGAGCAGACTTAATTAAATGTACAGCAGCAACGACGAGCAAAGGGCACCAGTCACCAGGATACGACTGACGCAGCTGTGCACAGGGTCTAATGATGCAATGAATGGAAGGGGTGGCGAAGTGATTTATATTTATAACATCAACAGAGTCTGCTCGGTAGTGATGAGTACACAACACACAAAACAGTACTGCGCTCAACAGACAATGGAGAACACACTGCAGTGCGATGGCAAGTGCAGATAACCAAGGTCGATGGCGATGAGAGGGGAAATGTGTGTGTTCACTCTGCTACTCCTGGTAACGGGTTGTTTGCAAATAAAGCTCGATTCAGAAATGATTTCCCTTTGTTGTGGGGTAGTGTGCGTTCGATTGCATTGAAACTTGTGGATCAGAGAGGGAAAGAGAAAGAAGAGAGAAAGGGAAAAAGTGCCAAGCACATGGAGGCATCCAAACGTGCAGGCGCACAGACTCCGTTTTCCCCTCTTCTCTTCTCTTCTTTTTCATCCTCTCTCTCTCTCCCTTTGCATCATCGTCGTCGCTGTCAGCTGGTAGTGTAACGGTAGTGGTAGTTGTTGTATAGTGGAGTTTCTTCTTTCCCTCTCTCGGCGGCTTTAGTGGTCGATCAGTGGCTGCCGCCAACAGCCGAACCAGTCAGTCCGTTAGTCAGTCAGTCAACCAGTCATCATCCACCATTCAACAGCAGTATTCAGCGGAATGATCCCAGGAAGCGAACCAGACGCTCTGCATCTGTTTGCTCTGACTTCACTGGCACCCTTTCTCTGGTTTGTTGTCTGCTCTGTTGAGCTGCACCGTTGAGGCACCCAGTCACCGATTACTGAACTCGGCTGAGAAGATCTGCCGCTTTTAGATACTTGCGGCACTCTCTACTGTTTTTTCTTCCATTTGTGCCACTGTCAACTACTTTGCGGTAAATATACAACTTTTTTTGGCAAATGTTTTTAAGTTTAGTTATTTCAAGTCAAATGACAGCTATATTTTCCTAAGCCAACAAGCATAGACAGCTAGTTTATACAACATCTGCTCCTTGAATTCATCACCAATTAGCTGTGGCATTGAATTATATTTTTATTTTTCAAGCGCATTTGTCTTTTGCTCTTGTTTCTCTGCTTAAAACAGTCCTACTTGCAACAGCACTGTCAAACTGTGCTCATTTTGAGCTTGTTTCTTTGAATCGTGCAATACGCTGCTGCCTTTGAGAACTTGGCTATTACCATAACGGGAAATAGGATGGCTTGAAAGGCATGCTAGAAAATAACAAGGCGCATTGCGGAATATTCTTCCATGCGATGCTGCTGTTGTTGTCGTTCATGGTTTTGGTTAGGTCGTGGTCGGAGAGAAAGACTATGTGCGGGGAAGAGCGATTTGCAGCCGTTTGTTTGTTTATTGCCGTCTGTCGTTCATTAATGATCACCTCACGCCTCAAACGGCTCACGCCACGCGTCGCTTTGACGTACACATTTTTCCATGAACTGCCAAACTGATGGCACAGGAATATTTGTCATGCTGCATTTTTGTTTTTATTTTTTCTTTTGCAAAATAAAAAATTTAGTTATGTTAGAGAGGTAACACTGTTAATTATTTTTAAAGCTCATGTTTCTAGCGCATTACAGTAAAATTTTTTTTGTGTATAATTAAGGTAGCTTATGGTTCAGTTGTCATTGAGCCGCTTGACGAGTGGGATGCTCATATTTCTTAATAGTATCTTTTTGCATATTTTTCTATGTTTAATTAGCTTGATTTTATGCATGAAAAGTTTTGTTGTTGTTTGTTTCTTTTGTTAAAGGAAAATCGTAGGTTTAGCGTGGACAAACAAACTATTTAGAAAACTATTCAGCTGCCAATAAAGTTACCTAAAAATCTCCTCAGTTTTCAAGATAACAATTGACTATTGTAAAACTAGCATTGTTTTATGTCGAATGTTTATGGGTGCTATTTCCAAGAATCAACCTTCAAGGTCTTCTGTCACCTAGTCACAAAACGGTTTTATTTAAGTGAAAAGCAGGTATTGCAGTGCTGGAGTATAAAAGCTGCAAAAAAACATTTTGTTACATTTTGCAACATTTAAATATTTGATTAGAGTGTTGCTAGACCTAATGGACGTTGTGCTTTATGTTAATTAATTGTTATAAATCAGTTATACCTACAGTAATTTGCTAGCATAAATATACTAGAGTGACTGAACACCTGAGGTAGTGAGGTGAACGCTGCTTATTTTGTTGTACAATGTCATCTGGATATGCACTTTGCATCAGTAAGCAACCTCTCTGGCAGCTCCACTTGAGCTGGATTATCTAGCTTGCAGAGCTTCATGTATAACACTTGGCAATATTGTCTTTTTCTTTGGCAATTTTGCCTAGCAAAGTCATTAGTGCTGCCGAGGCTTTTGCGGTTACTAATCTGCAGCCATCAATTATAATTACACTTTACGAACTTGTCTACTTCTGATCGATTATGTATGTGTGTCTTTTCTCTTTTTTCACTTCTACTGCTGCAGCAGCACTCTTTCAGCAAACACTGACTATTGCCAGTTGAAATCGATTTGTCGACTGATTGATTGGAACTTAACGACTTGCATTGCCTGTGTGCTCATCTCTAGACTTCTGCAGACTCGCTAAACTAGTCCTCTAACAAAACTAGTCACTAATCACTACTGTTGTTGTTGTTGTTGTTCATCTTTTTACCAGGGCGTTAAATCGGAGCACGGCTCTGAGTGGTACAAGGCGTGGGTTCGGAATATGCACAAAATGGAACGTGCTGGTCGGGACGATTCGGCCGACTCCATCTGCGTCAAGGTCAAGTCGCCCCGATACAAAGGAACAGGTTTGGAGCATTTTCAACAGCAATTTAAAAGATGATGACATTTTCAGTAACTATTTACCGTGTTTATGTTTATAGATTACCAGCTGACGGTGGAGGGAAAGCGTGGCCCTCCGAAGTACGTTCCAGGAAACATTGCCGACTACGTGCCAGGTCATTCGAGCATATCTGAACGGGAAAAGCAAATAGTAAGTTTCCTTTTTTTGTGGTGATGAAAAGATGAAGCATAGGAAAAAACTGTTTGTGGCTTAGTTAGCAAACCTGCGCAAAAAACTTCGCATATTGGCCTTTCCAAGCGACACTAACCAAATAACTTGTCAATTCTCCACACTAATATTTGTTCTTGTCACCTCTATGGTCCTCTTTCTCTGCTTCCGCTTTGTTTCACTAAAACCACTCCTTCCTGCTTATACCTTTTGACGTTTTGCTTCACCGTGTCACTGCCTACCTATCTACTGTACCTTAAAGTTTTACGAAGACGTTTTCAACTATATCGATAGCATATTTGCCAAAGTGCTTGCTCCAACAACACACTCTGCCAATCAGGTACGTGGCAGTTCAGTATACTGAACTGTACAGTAACTCAGTGCTCAACAACAAGATTAGTTTAGCCGGCATGCTTAGGTTGTTGTTGTTGTTGTTGTTGATGTTGATGCAAACACTTTCTCACCTGACTCCTCACTTTTAACACCTGTTTACACTGCTGTTTACACTGCTGCTTACACTGCTGCTAAAACGCCCTTCAGTATCGATCCACTCTTTGCAAGCGCGCTCAAAGCCTATCTCGAATGGGAAGCGCCGGCAGTCCTGCCTCAGCGTGCTACGCCCAGCCGGGCTCCATCGCCGTTGATCGACGCAGCTCCGGCGACTACGGCACCATACAACGGCCCAGTCGCAGTATGCCCTCTCTTCTGCCGGATGCCTCCTTCCTCCTCAATCAGTTCTTCAACTACCCACCACCGCCCAAACACTCCCCCGTTCCGCCGCCTTTCGATGCCACCTTGGGCCGGGCGAGAAGGCTTTCAATGCCGGGAAAGCTAGGCACCAGTGCCAGCTCACTCTCAGGCAACAAAAAGCCAACTGCAAAAAAGAGCGCTAAAAAGACGAAGAAAAAGCTAAAGAAAAAGAAAGCGCCATCGATCAATAAGCCGACTTCTTCGGAGCCCACGTCATCCGATCAGCCAGACGGTGGTCAAGGTGGTGGTGATGGTGGCGGCGGAGGCGGTGCTTCAGGGTCAGCTGATGGCAATCTGTCTGATGATGAACGGGAAGACGAAGATGACGATGAGAAGGATCCAAATCATGGAGGGGAGGAGGAAGGTTCGGAAGAAGACGAAGAAGTGGTCGATTCAGAGGAGGGAGATGGAGTCAAACTGCGTGACGATGTCTCCCACGAGGCCGATGTTGAGGATTTCTTTGAGGAAAACTCACTGAACACCGAGGTACTATCGAAACTAGTTTTTATATACTTTTGTTTCTTTGTTTTGGGTTATCTTTTGTTTCAAACCATTTTGCTTTTGCGTTGAACTTTATTTTGCGTTGAACTTTATTTTTTTGTTTACTATCCATCTTTAAACGAGCAGTATTTATTTACATGTACATTTTTGTTGCAGAAAAACGGCCCCGAACTGTCTGGTCAGCCTGGCACATCTAGTCAATTGGTTGCTAAGGCTCCCACCACGACGACCTCTTACTACCACGAGAAGTGTGTCTTCAATACACTGACCGGTCAAAAGCAAGCTCCAGCATCTGTTGGAAGTGGAAGTGGCTATGACTCTGACTCCTCCTACATTATCAAAAAGAGCAAACCAAAGCAATGTAAATAAAATTGCCACCTGTGTTTAAACTGTTTTATTTATTTAATCTTTTTCAGCTTCAACTAAGCCTGCATCACCTGCCGTCTATCGAGCTGTCCAAAGGGGCGAAATTGATATACCACTCGGTGGACTTCAACGTCCAGCTCCGCCCAAGCAACAACCCAGAAGAGGTGAGTGTCCGCTTTCGACCTTTTGTTGTGTGTGTTGTGCTTGAGTGAATTATTTGGCTGTTCAATCTAATGCTTGCTAAAGTCAACGAAACCTGTGTGTTTTAACGACATAACTTTTTGCCTAAAAACGAAAACGCTTTTGAAACGAAAATGCTACAATGAAGAAAACAATGTTGCCTGTTGCTTTTGTTGCTGCTGCTGCTGATCACATCTGATTTTGCTTTTAAGCATCACAAATGGCAATGCAAGACGCAGTTTTTGAGTTGTTTAAAGTCTGCATTTACACCTTACTACATTTTCTAAAACAACTCTAGAAATGGAAGATTACGATGAACTTGAAACAGGCGAGAACTACGTTAACGGAGCTGATGAGTGGAATCAATTAGATGAGTGGCAATCACAAATTGAAACAGACTTTGACTACATCTACAGTACACTGCAAAATGTAAAAGCACCAGGTCCTAGTGCGTCAACTCCTTACCCGCTGCCAACGCAGCGATCTTCAAGTTTAAATGTATCTTCATCGGTTTCCAGAAATGTTTCGCCTAGAACAAGTACTCAATTGAAATCAAAAACGAAAAAAACTGTTGCTTTTGACGATGCAGATGAGGTCCAGGTGATTGAAGAGATTGAAGAAGTCGACGATGATATTGACAATAGCTTCAGTATTTCCAAAGCCACAAATAAGGGCATTTTTGAGGAGGAGGATGATGAAGTTGAAGAGGCGGAGTACTCGTATGGCGGCCTACTGAGACCTGGCTCGCACAAACCTGAAGGATATGCTAAATCATTTGAGCACTATTTAAATACGCAAGACTTGGACAAAAATGTGCAACGTTTAAAGTCACTTTCAGGTGATGACCGTGTTCGTGTCCGAAAGCACCGAAAACGGCGATCGAGGTCACCTGGTGGCAGTAAATCTCCTTGCGGAATACTCCACTGCCCAATTCAGTAGACTCTGACTATGATCGACTACCTCCGTCTTATTATTCAGTTCGAAGTAGTAGTAATAAAACAGGAAGTGGTGGTGATTCAGGTAACTGCTGGTTTTATCTCAGATACTTTAAGGACGCCACTCTAGCTATAACTTTTTTCAAAATCAGCATTTCACTAATTTTTGTTTATGTCAAATCTTTTAGCAGTTCAACGCACTTTGTCAGCTGCTGTTTACCAGCCAAGTCAATTGAATGAAGGCAAAATTAATGTACAGTACCGAATGCCGACAAATAAACTGGTAGCTGTTGATCCGATGTTGGACATTACTGCTGGAAGTTTCACCAGTACGGCCACCGGAAAAAATGTAAGTTTAAAATGGCACACCCAGAATATCACTATCACTGACACTATGTTTTCACTTTCAGTCTGGCCGTTACAATTACTCTGGCTTTATGTCTCCGGCATCGATGGCTTCTACCACTGTCGCTGATTCCTCTTTCTCTACTGTAGTCAAACAGCCTACACCCACTCCCCGAAACGTTGTCCCCACATCATCTTTAGGAAAAGGTCCCTGTGGGTCTGAGCCGTACAGTATGGCACGTCACCATTACATGCCTACTGCCATGTCGCCGGTGGCGCTAGATCGATATGAACGAGCTTTCGCAGACAAAGGTACACTTGCAGTTTTTAGTTATTGTCCAGTTGAGTTTAGCTAGAGTAGTTTAAAAGTTAAAAATATCTGCCAAACCTGAAAAAACGAGATTACTATCTAACATTTTATTTTTATTACCCATTAGCAAAAAATAGATTTTGATAAAAACAAGATTAAGCATTTATTTTCAATTAAACAGTTTAAAACTTTACAACTAAACTGCTGTTTTATCATTCACACAGAAAATGAACCAAAAAAGATGGCTCGGGTTATTTACGATTTTCATGCACAAAGCCGAAATGAGCTTGCTGTAAAAAAGGGCGATCTAGTCATTGTGCGAAAGACAGTCAGTCTGAACTGGGTTGAAGTGGAAGATAGCGCTTCTGGTTTAGTGGTAAGACATTGAATCTCTTTTCATGTTCACTGTTGTTAACTGTTTGTTTTATTTTTTTCAGGGTTTAGTTCCACGATCTTATTTAGATTTTGAGCAGTACGGTGTGGCCAGAGCTCGATACGACTTTGCTGCTAAAACAAGCGTTGAAATTTCATTTAAACGCGTAAGGACCAACCCGACCAAGTTTTATAAAAGTTGTTAATTAATCATTCATGTTAGGGCGAGAAATTGACGTTGCTTCGGAGAGTCGATAACAACTGGTACGAAGGAATGAATGAAAAGCAAGACGTGGGCATTTTTCCAGTCAGCTACGTGGAGGCCATTAAACAACCAATCGGTAAGCTTGAATAGACTTTTGTATTACAAGTGCACATTTTATATGACTATATTTCATTTTGAATCATAGAAACTTTTCGATAATCAAATTTTTATACTGCGCAGCTTACATAACTTAAAATTCGCTAGTTAAATTCCAACATTTTGATTTTAAACTCAACTCGGGTATTTCTCCAGTCTAGTCCTAATTATAATACATTTGTACTTACACTTTTTTGTTAATTTACCTCATTTAAACTTTTACTCACATTCGTTTTATTTATTTGTCATTTTGTTGTCGATTCTTACCACATTTTAAGTCAAAATTGCCAATTTATAAAATAAATTAGCAGTTAGTCATGTTGATCTGCTAAACCGTTTAAAATTTAAGTTTATTGATCGCATGCTAATAATAATATAATTAACTTTGCACTAACTAATTGCTTTTTTGTGCTTCTATTCTATGTTCCCTTCTGTCCCTTTCTGCTTCGTTTGGTTCACTGTTGGTTTTGTGTTGCTTTCTCCTACCTACGCCCTGCTTCTGCTTCTACTTGTTTTGTCTGAACAAAAAGTGCTCAAAAGTTTGGAGCAACAGTCAGCTTGTAGTCCTGACTCAAACGCCCCTCACATTCATTTCTCAACTGATGCGTCGCGTGAGCCTGGAGGAGGTACAACATCACAGGCATCCTCGGCCTCTTCCGCTTCCCTTGCTTCGATCATTAGCATTGACAATAACAGGTTCGGAAAGGCCGACTCCTATGAACACCAACATCACCATCAACACCAACACCAACAGCATCAGCAGCATCAGCAGCAGCTTCACTCGCACCCTCTGCATTCGACGATGATGATGACGCCCTCCTCAATGTCGCCCTCCCCGTCCGGCTCCATGTCCATTTCGCTGGGCAGTCTGCCGCAGCAGTACCAGTCCTCCAGTCTGTCCTCCGTCTCCTCTCGGCCACTGCCCACCCCACTGTGTTCCCACCCGCCCCTGTCGCCGGTCACTGCGAATGTGCCCTACCACTACTCTCAGCAGGCGCAGAAGGAGCACGAAGCGGCACTGCAGAAGCAGGCAATCTACTTTAGCAGCACTTCCTCAGAGCCAGCAACGTACCATCATATTCGACGCGCTCCGGAAGCGATCCGTCACTTTGGCGGATGTGGCGAGCGAACTTGTTTACCCAAAGCGCAAATCTACCGAGTGATTCACCCCTACAAACCGCAGCAGATAGACGAAATCGAGCTGACGTACGGTGACTTGCTCACAGTGACCACTCTCTGCGATGACGGCTGGTACCTTGGCAGATCAACTCTCAGTGGAAAGTTTGGCACTTTTCCCGGAAATTACGTTGAACAAGTCTAGTCTAAATCTGTTTTGTTGATTTTCTCATTTATTAGCATTTTTTGTTTAATTACCATCTGTTTTCATGCAAAAATTTCATTTTATTGTAAATTTCTAGTCGAAAATTACACATCAGTTTCAATTAAACTTTTCCAATAAATAAATCAAAAAGTTTAAAAACAAGTTTTGCTAAAAATATTTTAAAGTTTAATTTATTTGGCATTTTAAGGGTTGAAAAACCTTTTAAAAAGTAAATATTGAAATGTTTGTTGGTTAATGTGTTGTTTTGCTTACAAGCAATCAATCAGAATCATCCGAAAAAAGTTTTTGATTTTAAATCAGTGAAATTGAAAACTTTGCACAAACGTCGTTTTTCAATTCAATAATCTAATAGAGCACAAATAAATAAATCAACTACTTTGACAATTTTTTAGTTGGAAAAAATTGTGGTTTGTGAATAAATCGATTAGCTTTGTTTTCAGGATGAATGAGTTTTAGTAAAACTCAAATGACATTGATTTGCTATTCAATTTTTTAAAACGTTTATTTTAATTTTCGCATGTTACTTTGCAATTATTTATCAAAAAATTTGTACATTGTAGTTTTAAAATAAAAACATTTTTATTAATGTTAAATCTTTTTAGGCACAATAAAATCTACTTCTACTTTAGAACGTATTATAAAACAATTTATTTCTATCCTACTTTCACAGGTATTTTGTGTTAAAAAATTTTGTTGTCATTTTTGTGTGCCATTGGTAAAAAGTTTCAAGTAAATAAAAAAATGAAAACAAGGTAAAGTAATATAATACGTTTTGAGATATATTGAGTGTCAAGATTTGTTAAGACAGATAAGAAGACAGATAAGAAGTTTTAAAAAACATTTAATGTTTTGTTTTATGTGAGAATCGTAGCTTTAGGCGGCTGGTTCATCATCCTTGGCTGAGCCAGTAATCATTCGCACATATGAGTCAATGTTGAAGCGACCCTTGCTGTCCTTGTGGGCATCAGCGAAGGCTGTGTCCAGATCATCTTCAGTGAACTTGTCACCAAAGGTCTTCATCTGGTGGCGGAGGTCCTCCTCACGCACCAGACCAGTGCCATCGGTGTCGTAGGTTTTGAATGCAGCTCGAATGACATCAGGATCATCGCCACCGCCCATGATACGATCACCAAAGATGGACAGAAACATGGTAAAGTTTAGCGGACCTGGAGCTTCGTCGAGCATGTTCTGCAAATCGCTGTCGCTGACAATGCGTCCTGCAAAAGATAGACAAAAATGAGACAACTATATCAGATAAACAAGACAAAGAGAGAAAGTGAGTGAAAATAACTGGCGACTTTAGCATGCACCAAATGAAAAGGGAAAAGGAGACAAGCAGAGCAAGTTTAATTAAAAATTCTCTATCAGTCAAGCAAAAGTTATTGTCACTGAGCAACTCACAGCGGGTGTGCCAGACCTACTTCACTATTTTTTCTTAATTACTCTGGTCATTTTGTCAGTTTCCAGTTTCAGTTGAACTGAACCGGTCAAGTGTCAGATTTAATTTAGCCTAGCAAAACTAGACAAAAATAAAATTTCTACTGCTTGAAATGAGCATAGTAGGACAGTTTTAGGACTTTGTTTATAAAAGTATAAGATAAACTAGAAAACTAAGCCAAAAAAGAGATATTTCGTGAGATGATTTATTTAAACAACAACACAGCTTTTTACTATGCAAATTTGTTACTTATATTACAGCCATTTATTTTTCAATGAAAAATTGCACTCAGTTTATCTAATTAATTCCTTCTTATTTTGCTATCAAAAGTCATCGTTACTGTGCAGAATAGTACAAAAGTTTATAAAAGTGAATTCAAATAAGACCAATAGAAGCTCCAATATCCGGAAAATATCCTGTATTTTGATTGCTCGAGTGCTATCAAATAACACCTCTTGCCATGCCTCTCTTCAGAGTAATTTAAGCTTTAATTTGTCATTTGTCTTCGCTTGGTTTGTCTTTTTTATTGTTTTTCTAGCTACTCTTTTACTAGAGGGTACAGTAATAAAGAAAGTAAAACTGCTTAGTTGGGTAGTTTTCCCAATCGGTTGGTTGCTTTTTGCTTTCATTCGACTTTCTTTTTTACCCTTTTCTTATTAAAAAGGTGTTAATGAGAAGCTCCTAAAAAAGTCTAATAAAGGTTTCAAGTAAACCAAAGAATTTTCTGTTGATCTACAAAAAATCCTATTAAGATTCATTAATTTTTCCTTGACGCCTCTATTGCCTACACTCTTTTATTTCTATCTCTTATGATTTTTAATATTATAAAGATTTGAGCATCTTAGATAAATTAATACCTAAACTGTACTAAATTAGGTGTCACTGAAAAAATATAATATATAAATAGTACAAAACATTTTTTGATGAATTTCAGAGCGATCTAATAAGATGTACTATTCACGGTAATTATAAAATAATGAATAATGGTAGTGGTTTCACTATGTGTTTTAATAAATTACAAAAAATGCTGAGCAATCTATTAAATAATATGAAATATTTTTTGGTAAAGATAGATTTTTAATGCATGTTTTACAAGAATTTTTAGTGTTTATAACTAAAACTAATTAAAAAGATACAATCAAACTAATTTAATGCCATTCACGTCCAACTTTAAAAACGTAAATTTTGAACAACTTGTTATTGTTTATTTTTAAACTTTTTGAGTTTAAAGCAAAGTTTTTAAAACATAAAATTTAAAAAAAATAAGTTTTAAAAAATTTAAATATTTTAAAACTGACTTTTTAAACTTGTTACTATATTTTTTTTGTACAAAGAAACTCGTTGAACAAACAAATTGAAAATATATATTTTTGAATACCTAAGCTTAAAAAAATTTACAAAACTTTTGTTACTTACCAAGAGAGTCAAAAGTAGTGGCCAAGTCTTTTTTGCCAATCAGGCCGTCTTTGTCAGAGTCGATAAACTGAAATGCCTGCAAAATATTAAATCGTAAAACATATTGCAGCAGCCATTTTTTAATAAAATAAGTTCTAAATGTCTTCACGCAGAATTATTGTAAATATTTACTTTGATGATTTAAGCATATTTTGCTATTGTGTGATTTTTAAAATTTAACAGGTTTAAACTTTGATTTTATCATATTTACAACCAAAAACAACAAAAAGTATTTTTATATAATGAACTACTTTTTGCGTTTAAAATAATACAAAAGTTAAAAATTTTTTTGTTTTATTTTTTTAACATTTTAATTTTTGTTTTTATTAAAAATAAAAACTGATTGCATTTTAATTTTAACTTGCCAAAAAATTAATATTTTAGCAATGTCATAACTAATGAAAATTCAGTTTTTTATTAAAAACACATTTCATTTAATTTTTTCATTTCAATTTTTTAGTCAATTGGATTCTATATCTCAAAAATATTAATTTTGTACGCTTGACTAAAGTTTAAATATTTTTAATAATTTTTAAAACAAGATAATTGAATAAATTACTAGTTTTGTAATTGAATTTAGTAAAATAATATTAAAAAACGATTTAAAACTGAATAAACTAAAATTTTACTTGCTGAAAAAACTGATGATTTAACTTGTCTAGTCAGAAAAAACTTGAATTTTATCCCTAGATTATAACTTGTTTAAAATTTAAGCTAAATAGATGTATTTTGGCTACAGTGGTTATTGAAAAATAAGAATAACAAACCTCTTTGAACTCAGCAATCTGATTTTGAGTGAACATAGCAAAAATGTTCGAAGTAGTGCGCTGGGCACGGCGTTTAGTTGATTCCTTGGACTTACTCTGTTATATAAAAATAGTAAAATTAATCGTTGAAAAAATGCAAAACAAAAAAATAACATTGTAAATCATCAATTGGATTTAATTACCATCTTGGTTGATGTTGTTGGGGATTTGTTGGAGCAAAAAGAAAGTGCTTGCAAACTGTAAAAATGCAAATGATAGTTACGATCAAAATGAATCCTTAAACAGTTTGGTAATTGCACCAGAAACTGGCAATTGAAAACGAGCAAAAGCGAGAAAAGAAAGATAGAAAGTGTATTAACCGGAGTTAAGGTTGGCGACGAGGGAGACGACCGAGAATAGAGATATATTCCCGTCTGAAGAAAAGTTGGATATTTTTGGGCGCCGCAAGTTGCAAAGAGTTTTTCAGTGAAAATTTCAAAACAATATTGCCTTATATAAACGCGCCAGGCTAGACGTGTTGATGCAAGCGAAGGGGGAGGAAAGGAAAGTAGCTGGAGAAGTTTTCGTTTGTGTGGTGGGTAAACAAGTGAAAACAACCACCACTGCGCCTTATTTATTTGGACTGCTACAACCGAGCGCAATCATTGCGCTGTGAAAGGTTTGCAGAGGGAGTGTGCCCAGGGAAGAAGGAAAGACGGGGAAGAATGGCCACGAGGAGATGAGGTGGCGGTAGCATCGTATTACTGCACCACTCCCACTGCCAGAATGGCGATACCTCCACCACAGTTAGTTCTAGTGGCAAGTGAGGTGCAAGAGCAGAGAGGGCTTCCACCTTCTACAAGTGTGTGTGTGTGTGCTGGAGAATCGAAAGTTATTAAAGTTATGGGCGCCACAGTTGGTGCTGAACTCTAGCTCGTGGCTCGCGCCCAGTTAGTGCGATTTAAACAAACAATTTTCTGGCAACTGTCTCAGCAGGAGTGAGAAAGGAGAGGCAGAGAGAGGGAGAAGTATCATTGCAGAGCGATTCCCTTCTTTCATAAGATTTCTCTCTACTGAGCCGTGTCTAGTCTTGTCTTCTTCCTCTTTCTTCCTTCTTCTTCTTCCTCTTCTTCCTCCTCTCGTTTGCCTACTATCATCTTCTCTAATACTGGTATTACAAATCGTAAATGATGAGCAAAATAAACGAGGAAGGCACAGCGGTTAGCGATAAAAATAGACTCATTTGATAGCCTCCTGATGGCGCTTTTATGACTGCTTCAGTCGCTCTTACATTGACATGAGACTTGCTGCTCATCGAGTTCGATCTACTTTTGATTTTTAATTCTTTTAATACTCCTTACAAGCTGAAGCTGTACTCTTTAAAGTTGATGTCTCTGAGAAAAACTTGGAAGGGAGCAAGCAGTGATTCCGGGCAAATTCTTGGCTTTGGTACATTCAAATATCTTTATTCTATTTTATGGTTCTTGAAATTTTTCATTTTATTTCATTGATTTCCTTGAATCTGTTTACTGCCAAGTCAACTGTGTGTAAACCATTTAGTTTGCAAAAAAAAGAAAAGTGCATACTTTTAAGATTACCTATGTTAAAAATTTATTTTTGTGGTATTCAAATCTTTTGCATTATTTTGCCAAATGGAATTTTACAAGTAAGGCAGTTTATATTTTAGTTTTCCAAACAGCAATAAAAAGTTTTGTTTAAAACTGTAAAACTTGCATTGTTTTACTTTTAATTAAATTTACAAAACTTTTAAGGTATTTATTTTATTGTAAACAACATCTGGCTTGAGTATTTGCGGCAATTAACATATGTGTAACGGGTAAGCCAACTGCGTACGAATTTGAAATAAATGCAACAATGAGATGATTCTGCATAAACTCTTTTTACTATTCACAAAACCAAATTACCGCTAGTTGTTGAAGCTGAAAAGGCAGTAAGAGAATGTGCTGCAACGATCATTGAATTGAATGTGTGTACTGTCACTTTTCAGGGCAATTCTACTATTGCTGTTATTCACGTAAGTTCACCAAACAGGGCACATTGAGCTTTGCAGCAACGCACGGTGAGTTAGTTACGTGTGAGTTGCACAATAGTTCATCGTTCAATTTTTATGCGTCGTACACAAATGAATCCTTGAGGCATGCCAAGTGACAATGAACGACAACGTGACAGGATGCACTAAATTTGGCTAGAGATATTTTTGTAAAACTTACCGGGGTGAATTTCCTTTGAAAGAATTGCATCACATACAAACAAGAGATAAAATAGAAATCCCAAGAGTATATCAAAATTTGTACTGCCAAAGTTAAATGTAAATGTTTTGTTTTCTTGATTTGCTACTTTTATAAGTAAATTTTCTAAAGTAAAACTATTTTCAATTGTACTTTAAAGTTAAAACTTAATTTGCTATAACTGCAAGTTGCTTGTTGCCACTTAAAAAAGTTGTTAAAACAAAAAGTATTTAATTGTTAAACTTTTTTGTTTTGTAAAGGTCACATTTCAATGCAATTTTAAGAATGTTGACAACTAACATTAAAAGTTGATGTGTTTGTTTAGACATTTTTCATCTTAAAAACATATTTACATATAAATTGCAACGAATTTTGTGAGATAATATTTTAAAGTTAAGTTTAGCACTGTATTTTTTATATGTAAAAACTAATGTATAAATTGCCACAAATCTCAGACAAAGTCTTCCAGTTCATCTACCTATGAATAGTTTTTGGTAGTAGTAGATAAAATGCTATCTCTTATTACCTTTTTGCTACTTTTTTAAACTTGATTTAAATCTTTTCAGTTTTCTCATTTTTATTTAATGTTTTTCAGAAAAAAAATTTACCACTTTAAAAATCAAGAATATAGTCGTTTTACAAAACATTTGTTTTTAGTATCACTTGCTTGAACGCTTCAATGACGATGTAAAGAAAAATTGCGTGCAGTTTAAGTATTTTGGCAAAAACATTAAAACTTCATTTTGGTAATCTACAAGCTAAATCACATAATCTTTGGTTTCGGTGAACATTTTATTGGCACAATTAATCTTATTAATCAAAAAATGCTGAAAACAAATTTTTAACTTTTTTGATAAATATTTGTTCTATTGGTGTTAATTGGGTGGTTGCTCAAGTTTTTCTAGTTATTATTTTTGTTTATTCTTTTACTTTATGTTTTGTTTGAACAATAATTTATAAATGATTATGCTAATGGCTAAACAAAACATGTTGACAGCCAATGCTCCGTTGCAAATAATAAAAATAACTATTAAAAGCAAAAAAAATTTGTTTTGATAAATTAAATTACATTTGGGTCGACACATAGACATGACACTGATAGACAGTTTTAACGACTACATTTTTTATTGTAAATTAATTATGAAAATGTAGTGTTTAGGTCATTTGTTGCAACGAACAATTCATTTTAATAAATCAAATTAAAAAATTAAACAAATAAAATGCTAATCAATGAATTATTTACAACTTTGGGTTTGATTTGAAATATTATCTAATCATTATGCTCTAATGGTTGCAAAAGTAATTTTTTTTATATTTTTAGCAGTGACCAAAAAGACATACAAATAAAAGTCAAACATTTGAAATAGCAGAAATAATTGGCTTATTTAGGAAAACTTTTGCTAGCATTCAAAAGCAAGTTAACTTGATTTCTAGTGATTGTGCCGTTTAACATTCAAACCAAAGCAAATGTTTGGCTATAATCAAACAACCATTTAGAACACAAACAAAAAGTTTATATTGGCAAAAATCATTTATATAAAAAACCTATTTTTGAATTTTTTGTTAATGAAAAACCTGCACCTTTACTACAAATTTAAATAAAAATCATTTTTTATAATTACTTTTTACAAAAGTTTTAATAACTAAATTAAAATGTTAATAAAAATATTGGCATTTATCTATAATTTATTTAAAAGTAAATTAAACTTTAATATTTTTAAATTAAAAACTATAATGGTTTTTATATTTAGTAACAATATTATGTTTATTTAACTTTAAAGTCATTTTCATTTGCGATTAATTAAATTTGTTATTAAAAGTAATACCTTTTTTATTAAGTGTTAATTTTTTAATAAATTTTGATTTTGATTGAAATTCATAAGCATTACAATTGGGTAACTTGAGAAATATTAGAGTGATTTTTTGGTTTACAATATTTTGTTATAAGCACATTATTGTTAAAGTTATTATTTTCCTCAAGTCCTCCTGTCTGAGCTCCATTGTTTAATGAAGATGTTGAGCCATTTCGGGATTTATGAGATTTGTGTGAATTTTCCTGAGAATTGACAGCGCTATTTTCATAATCTAGAGATTTATGTTGAAATGAATGCGACAAACGAGGCTTAATTTTAGAGATTTTAGGGATCATTGGTTGAGAAGCTTTTCTATGTGCAGAACGTGGATTCAAAAGTAGCCCATCTGAAAAAGGTGCATTGTTGGAATGAGAACAATACGTGGCTGTTGGTTTGTCAACTGAGCAGTTTGTATTATTTTCAAGCCCTATTTGGCTTGCATCACAGGGAACTTCAGAAGAAAACTGAATGTTGTTTGGTGAATTGAGCGTTGGTTCGTGAATGTGATGCTTTAAAATTAATTCCACCTCAACGTCTTCTGCTTCGTGATTCTCATTTTCATTAGCGGCGATGATTGAGAATCCGATCCATGATCTATCGTGATGGACGCTTGGAAGTTGATCCTCTGTTGAATGCATGTATCATGACATTGAAATGACTCTTGGCAATTGTTGTTGTTTGTTCAGATTGTGATTGTGAATTTGATTGTTGACAGTGAGTGGCCGGTCACGTGCCGTTGGAACGAGGGTTTGCACGGAACCAACGAGAGCAGGCGGATGCGTGTCTCGTAAATGTACCGAATCAAAATGCGTCGAAAGCGTCACGAAACTCGGTTTGAAGATGCTTAAGGTAAGTATGGTTTTTTAAAATTAACTTAACTGTGATAGGACATACCTGTAGATACAGGATTATGCAACTGTTAAATTTAAATTGGTAGTTTAAATCAAATGCAATTCTCAAACATAGTTTACTGTTAAAATACCCTAACCAGTAAGAATCTAAATACTAATCCGGACGCACGTTTTGCAAAAAGCAGCTTCAGAAGAATGTAAAGTGTTTTAAGAGTGCTATAAAATGTTCAAAAATTGATGATTACCAGATGTTATGCAGAAAAATGGCACCGCTTCTGCAAAAGGGAATAGCAATAGAGAGACTTTAATTGAGTTAAATAATCATAAGCGTCTGTCATACCTAAAAATTTCCCATGATAAACCAAAGTGATGCCGCTTTGTGCTCGTGACGTGACTTTGAGACCAAGATGGTCCATGTTTTAAGACAGATATTCTACGTGGGGCAAGGGCACTGTGCCTCGAGTCGGGTGCCAATTTGAGGAGTGAAGGAATGAGCTTTGATTATGATTTGGTGCTAGAGATGGTGTGATATTGGCCTGCCGAATTGGTCATGACTTGATGCACCTCACGTGCTCTTGCAAATGGGTACAGCTTAGGACGGTAAGCATACGATAATGGTAAGATAAACTGCAATAAAAATCATTAAGATACAAATTAATGCTTTTGAACGAGAAAGAAAACTTAATCGAGTAGAATTACCTGATGTAGAGCTGACCACTGCATATGTTGGCGTCAAGTCGGTGTACACTTGTGAAAATTGGATCATCAGTGTAGCAAATTTGTCGTTGTCGGCGTTTGAAGGCGAGCATTGTGAGCAGTGTCGTCATCATGTGCTGAAGCTGTTATAATTGGATTCGCATAGAAAAAGGTATTGAAAAGATGGATGTGCTCGTGACTGAGCGTCGATTGATGCGATGACGATGAGTAAGCGTGGAGGTTTGGCGAGCAGCTAGTGAAATGGTACTGGAGATTGACTTTTGGCGTTGGGACAGCGTCTCCACTGATAGGCTGACATGGTTAACGGGGACGGCCAGTGGAACTGATAGTGATCGGTTGTGCCAGCCCAAGTGATAGGCACAATGAATCCACAGGAGACTAGCATATAGGGAGACGCACCAATTACACCTTTTGGTCATCCACGGTTGTGCGCATTGGATCTTGATTGTACATAGCGGTCAAGTGCAATAGCATACGAGGTAATGGTAGATAAAAACTGCAATAATAAATTCATTAAGATACAAATTAATGCTCTTTGAACGAGAAAGAAAACTTAATCGAGTAGAATTTACCTGATGGTAGAGCTGACCACTGCATATGTTGGCGTCAAGTCGAGTGTACACTGTGGAAACATTGGATCATCAGTGTAGCCAAAATTGGTCGTTGTCGGCGTTTGAAGGCGAGCATTGTGAGCAGTGTCCGTCATCATGTGCTTGAAGCTGTTATACTCTGGATTCGCATAGAAAAAGGTATTTGAAAAGATTGGACTGTGCTCAGTGACTGAGCGTCGATTGATGCGATGACGATGAAGTAAGCGGTGGAGTGTTTGGCGAGCAGCTAGGTGAAATGGTACTGTGAGATTGACTTTTGGCGTTGGGACAGCGTCCTCCAGCTGATAGGCTGACTGGTTAACGGGGACGGCCAGTGGAACTGAGTAGTGATCCGGTTTGTGCCAGCCCAAGCTGATAGGCACAAATGAAATACCACAGGAGACTAGCCATATAAGGGAGACAGCACCAATTACCACCTTTTTGGTCATCCAACGGTTGTAGCGCATTGGATCTTTGATGTGTACATAGCGGTCAAGTGCAATAGCACAGAGGTTAATGATTGAACACGTCGAGCAGCTGATGTCGAAGGCAATCCAAATCTCGCACAGTTGAGGACCAAATGGCCAGTAGTCTAAAAGATCATTGGCAAGGGCAAATGTCATCACTAGAGCACCCACGCAAAGATCGGCAATGGCTAGGAAACAGAATGAAACGTTTTATTTAAATTCCACAGAATGCAAAATTGTAACATACCTAGTGAAACTATAAATAAATTGCCCAGTTTTCTTAATCTTCGATCTGATGAAATGGCCACACACACAAGTAAATTACCAAATATTGAAATGAGGATGACAAGAACAAGAAATGATCCAATAATGATTTTCAAATATATGGACAAATTTGAGGATGGTGTTTCGGTTACGGTGTGCTCCAAACCTGAGGCCACATGAAACTTTGGAATAAGTGAAAGGGAATCATCAGAAGAGCTCGGAGAATTTGAAGAATGAATAAAAGATGTAGTTGAGTCTACCACAAAGTGCACAAATGTTGACGACGACGATGAAGAGTGTGATTGTTGAAATGCCATATTTTTAACAATTAAAAAATATTAAATATTTTCAAAAAAGATAATATAAAAATAGACTAGAAAACCAACAAAAAAATTTAAAGTGTTGAAAAAGTTTTATTTTTGTTTTGAAAATCCACGTTTTTGTTTTATCAAGCATGTGCCCGGAATTTAATGTAACATAAAATCATTTTCATTTTTGTGGTTTTCAGATACTTGACGCGTGAAGCCAAAGAATTAAAGCATCAACATTTTATTATTTGTGACATTTTTAGAATTTGATAAGTTGAAAAAACTGGAATGAAGGTTTCAGCTGTAAAATTGAAGTTGACGCGGTGCAAAAAATTGTTTGGTCCAAAATGAAATCCTACAATAAAAACAATTGCTTATGTTTAGTTCACATTCTATTAATTTTTTATTTGTGTTGTATACTAAACTAAAAATTTTAAAGTAGTTTTAAAAATTTACACTTGTTTTAAATATTTAATCGTTATTCTCAAAGGGTTGTTAGATAATAACATGAAACTGATTTATTTAAAACAAATAAAAAACAATTATTCAGCGTTAAAAAAATTAATTTTAGTTAAACTTTACAATAAAACTATTATTTTTGCCCAGGTAACAATTCCATCTACATAATGGTTGCACAATGTTTGCAAAAAACTTAGACAAATCAAAAGTAGAACATGATCTATATTTCAGAAAATCACATTTATATAAGAAAAAATAAATGTTTTTGTAAAAGTTTTTTTGGTTTAGAAAGTTGTCACTTTTAGTAATACTCAAAAATCCATAAACATGAATCCGGTCAGATCAATTGAAGCAAATTTTTATTGAATTTTTTGTGTTTATTAATAAAGTTTGCGTTGTTGTATTTTTATAAATAAACTATTAAATTTTGAAACAGTTAAAAGTAACTTTTTATGTTTAGTTCTAAAAATAGTTGTTTGTCATTATAATTTTAGCATTTAATTTAGCGACATATTTTGATTTTTATAGGTTCTGCTAAACTAGTATCAATAATTATTTATTTATGCAATATTGTCAGTTTGGCATTGCGTGAGCAACGACTAAAATCATTAAAAAAATTTTGATTAGTTTTACTTTTATGTAATTGCAAATTATTTTTGACAGATTTTGAAATATTTGCAATATTAAAGTTATTTCAATGGCAACACAAACTAAAAACAAAATATAAATTTTAGTTTGAATTAGAGATGTCGCTAACAACAGTTATCTTTTTTAACTCTAATCTATGCCACAATAACATTATTGATCAGTTATAATTTTGTTCACTCTCTATAATTTTTTGAGTCTCTTTATCATCATTTTCTAAATAAACGTCATCATTTTCAATAAGACTTATCTCAATGATGATTCTATGATTTCATAATTAAGTGAGAAAAATAGAAGACAAGAGATTATTCTTAAGCGTAAAGAAATGCACTCAAAGATTGATTTTTTGATTAAATCAGAGTTTGGATTGCAATTGGGCTAAAAAGGGATTGTAATGGGCGGAAACGCATTAAAGAAACCTGATAAAAACTAACCAATCAAATTAGAAAGTCAAATATCAGTTGTAAAAACAAATCTGAATTTTCATATAGTAAATTGGTAGTCAATTAAGATAAAAATCTTTTTATTAAACAAAGTAATTAAATGCAGCAATTGTTTACTAAAAATTGTGTTTGCAAATTTTGCAATAATCAATTTTATATTTTGTTAATTCAAAAAAATTTATGAAACTAAGCGTAAAAACCTTTATTTTACAATATAAACTTTAGTAACTGACAGTTATTTACTGTTTTTACCTATTATTTATAATTTGCTAACAATATTTACTTTTTTGTAGATGATAAATTGCTTTTTATCTTTTCAGTAATCATTTAGCCAAAAGGTGTTTTGACCACAATTTGCACTTGTATCCATTTTTCAACTATTTTTTGCAATCATTAACAAAAAAATTTTTACAGATTTTGTAAAGATAATATACTTTTTTGTCAACCCTACAAAATATTTTAGCAAAAATTTATCTTGCAAATAAACTATCAAATGTCTTAAAAGTAGCAAGTTTTGGTAGTGTATCAATAAATTAAGATTAAATGAAAAACAAAACCAATTTGTATCAATATTTTGTGATAAAAAATAACTTTTGGTTCAAGACAAAAATACCTTTATCTATCATTAAACATTTGAAAAAATTACAAAAATTTTTTGAATAAATAATTTCTAATTTATTAAATGTTTTTTTATTTATTAATTGTTAAACAATTAGTATTTTGCGTTTATACAATAAAAATTTTGTTTGCAAAATATTGTAAAATACAGCAATCAAGTTTTAGGTTAAAAGTATTTCAAATAACTTGATTACTGTTAAAACAATTCAAAAATTTTTTTAGTTAAAACTTTTTGTTAATTTGTTATTTATTAAAACTTTTGTCATCTATTTAGCCAAGTTTGTTAAAATAATTTTGTCACAAAAAATTACTATTGTATATAAAAGTTGATTGTAAATGTACTAATTAATTAACCGTTTTTGTTCAAAACAAAAAAGTTATAAATAATATTGCTTACCTAAGATTATGTTTTGTTTTATTAAAAACTACAAACAATTACAATAAGCATTGTTTTAACACTTTAAGTTAAAAATTTTTATAATAAAAAATTATTTTAACAACAGCTAAAATTTTAAAAAAACACTAAAATTAGTTAAAATGTCAGAAAGTTATCAAAATGATAAAAACCTCTTGAAAACGATTTTTTACAATTGAAAATTTGTAACTGATTTTTATTTATGCAAACAGACAATAATTTAGCACAATGAAGTACATCGACCTTAGTTTTAAGTATTTGCTATTGTAAGTTTATTTAATGTGACAATGACTCAACTAATTGGGTTCAACACCGACGTTAAAGTGTGATTGCCATTATTTGTAAACATGTTTATGAAATAGTAATTATTACACAAAATCATCAAAGACAACAACTTGTTGCTTAAGATAAACTAATTTTTCATTGTTTTGTTGAATGACTGTATCATTTTTATACTAAATTATAATTATTTGCTGTAATGACATGCAAAACAATAGTAAAAAATTTAAAAACAAGCTCAACTTTTTTAATAATTAAGCAACTTTTTATTGTTGTTTTCCATAATATAATCATAATTGTTACAGGTGCAAACAATTAACATGGGTGTGAACATGACTAAATTTTAACAAAATTTTGTTTTATGTTTTTGGTTTTTTCAGCTTAAAAATCAACAATGATAAAGTGACACCATATTTTTTGTTTTAAACTTACGGCTTTATGTTGCTTAGGTATTGTAAACGCTCGTTGTTTTAAATCTAGTTTTCTACATTTCAAAATAAACAAAAGCAATAAAAAATTACTTTGAGTTAAAAACTTTGCATGCTAAACTTTGCATTAAAAGTTAATACTTTTTAAATTTTTTGACGTTTTTGTTAAATGCCTTAAATGTAAACATTAAAATGACACCAAATTACAATTAGCAAAAATAATTAAAAAATTGACAATATAAAAGTTAAATATTGTTTTGTTTTTTAACTTTGGTAAAATTAGCATTGCCGCATTTGAATTATTTTGATTAAAAACAATTTCATTTTAAAATATACTTTTATTTTATTGCAGTAAATTACAGCCAATTAAATAAACTTAATTGGTTGCAACAAAAAATAGTAATATGTGTAAAAAATAAAACATTTTTTAGTTTGTTTGTTTGTGCGTTAAACATTTCAAATGAAACCATGTAAAATTACGTTTTTTGTGCAAATGTTTTGCAGTTTACATAGCAAAACAAAAGTTTATTTTGCATTTTTAGGTTCAATGCATATTGCAATTTTTGTAAACTCATTTTTTTTATTAAAGAGTGATCGCAGTAATGACCCCATTTTTCCAAAAAATCCGATTTTGACAAGTTGCTTACCGTTGAAATGGTATTTTTGAGTTGATTAACAGAAAAATTGTCCAAAGTTTGCCCGTCAAGCCGTTCCTAAGATAATCGGGCCCAAAATTTACCAAAATATGCAGTTTAGCAACGACACAGCTGCTTAACTCCGCTAAATGGCGTAAGCAGCGACAAGTGAAGCATAGCCAAAGGTCCAATTGGGGCCCTATTTTCTTGAAAACGCTTTGGCGAACAAAATAGGGACAATTTTTTCGTATATCAGCGGAATTAAACCTTTCTAACGGTGTGAAACTTGTAAAAATCGAAATTTTTGGAAAATCGGAGTCAGAGCTTATGGGCATTTTGGGTCACTCCTTATTTATTTTTGGTTTTATTTTTTTTAAATGCACTTATCAACAAAAGAGTGATCACAACATTGGCCCCATTTTTTTCGCAGTTGAAAATAATATCAAATGATACATTTTTGGAAAGGTAATTTTGAGTTATTTGCACATAAAAAATATCAGAATGAGGCACTTTCTAGTTTTTGAGAAAATTGGGACCAAAGTTGTCAAAATTACATTGTTTTCAATGAAACCGAAAAATCAGCTAAAATGGACCCATAGAGGGCGACACTGACTTGTGCAACAATATTGAAAATGCATAGGAAATGGCAACTTTGGGCCCGATTTTCTCAAAAACTAGAAGGTGCCTCACTCTAATACTTTTTATGTGCAATCTACTAAAAATTACCTTTCCAAAAATGTATCGTTTGATATTATTTTCAACTGCGAAAAAAATGGGGCCAATCTCTATGGGCACTTGTGATCACTCTTTTTAATTTTGTTTATTTTTTAGCACTAATTGATAAAATAAAAAGTTGATCAGTAAACAGTAAATGCATTTTTGCTAAATTTTTATATTTTTTAAACACACTTGTTGCTTATTAACGTTTTTACAAGAAACCCAAAAAATATTAAAAAACTTTATATTTTAAGTATTTTTAGTCAAAATTTAAATTTGTTTGTCGTCAAACTACCTTTGCTTAACCCTTTCAGTCCCATAAACTCAATTTCTTTGAAATTTTTACCATGTGTTCAGTTCACTAAGAAAAAAAATCATCTAAATTTTTTAAAATTTTATTTCAAGTACTTCGAGTAGTTTGTCTTGAAAGACTAAATGGGATCAATTCGTCCCAGCAGGCCTGTAAAGAGCAAATTTTTTCGATAGTATCGATTATTTTCATTGTTAAAACATAAAAAAAATTTCATTTACAGAAAAGCGCATGCGCGTGATTGTTTTTAGAGTCGAATTTGATAGTAAAAATAGTGCTCTAGAGGCCTGCTGGGACGAATTGATCCCAGATAACTATCGGTCTGATTCTTTTAACAGATAAAAGTTTTAGTTTATTTGTTTAATACATATTTTAGTTAAAAAGTTAAATTTTACACAGAGAAAATCTCAAATTTTAAAACCGTTTGTGTTAAAAGATATAGATTTTCAAATTTCAACATTTTTTATAAAAACATTTATTTTTTAAAAACACAGTTTCTTAACCTTTCATGGACGACTACTAAAATTTGCACATAAAAACCAAAAATGTTTTTAATACAAAAGAGAGATAAGATTTCAATTATTATATGTTATAAAACCAAATCATTTTAACTCAAACAGATTTTTCCTCACAAAATTTTAAATATCTGGGACGATTTAGTCCCAGCAGGACTGAAAAGGTTAAAACAAAAACATTTTTAAAAAATCATTTTTTAACAACAACGTTTTGTTATGATTCAAATAAATGTTCTGTAGTGCAGTAAAAAAGTGAGAAATTTGTTTAAAAAATGTTTTTTGTTACTCTAAATCATTGCAGATAAGTTCACATTTGTTCAGTTTATAAATAAACTATAAAGGTAATCAACAATCAACAGTGCAATTTTAAATTAAAATGGTTTATAAAAACACTTTTGACACAACGATTGTTTTGATTTGTATTAACATATAAGCAATAATTAACAGCTTTGCACAATCAGATTATTTTAATAAAAAAATGTACTACACTATTTTGTATAATAACAATTTATTTTTTAACGTTTTTTATGTTTTGAACACTGCAAAATTTAAGAAGGAACACCAGCACACAATTTTTTTTAAATTTTAATTTTTTTAATAGTTAACGGCATTTTTCACTAAAATTTTTACACTAAACGGTACACTTCCCGGTAACATGATAGCTGGCATGGCATGATCAGAAATGCTAAATGAAAAGTAACAAAAAAATCTAATTTTTTTTATTTTTGATTTGTTGATTTAGCTTCTTTTGTTTTTAAAATTAATTTTAAAATTAAATTTTTTTATGTTTTTTAAGTTTTTATGCATTTTTTATCTAATATTTTGAATTAAAAATCGTTAAAAAAACTTAAACCTTAAAAAATTAAGTAAAAACAAACAAATTTTAGATTTAGTTGTTACCTTTTATTACTTATTACTTTTAATTAAGCCATGCCAATGTTCATTTTCCGGAAAATGTACCGTAGTGTTTATGACACACTGTAGTAAGTACATTTTTTATAAAATTCTTAGTTTTGCCAAAATCGTTGTATAAAAAAGTGTTAAAAATTTGCGCAATGTCTCGATTTAATGTTAAAAAATTTAAAAAATGTGTTGTTTTTGTACAATGTTTTTTTAAACAATAATAAAAATTATAAACAAGTTTTTAATTTAAATTTTTGCAAATTATTTTTGCATTTAAACAAGCAAAAAAACTTGTTTTACAAAAAACTTGAAAACCACTTAGCACTTAGTGTCAAAAAATAAATCGGAAATAGATAGATAAAAGTGTCAATCAGAATATTCGAACTAGCATTAAGTAAATCGTTTGGTGCTAAAGTATAAATAATAAATTTGACAAAAATGAATTTATTTTTGCGGTTGTTAAAACTATCAAAATTTAACAAAAACAAATAATGTTGACCAAAATTCTTAATATTTATTTGAAATAGTTTTTAATGTATGGATAAATGGATGTAACGTTATTTTAAGTCAAGTATTTTTTACCTAGCAACTTTTAAATTGTAATTGGCAAACATTAACATTGTTCAAAATTGCAAAAAACAACAAAATGGCATAAATTTAACCACAAAAGTTTGTTTTTTGTGATCAAGTTAACAACAAAATAATAAAATTGTCAAGCATTTAAGTCTTTAACAAACAAAAAAACAAGAAATAGACCCTATTATTACATGACGTATGCTAATTTTAGCTTGTCAAAAAATTAAGTTTTTACATAACATTTCTAAGCAAATCAAGTCAAAAATAAAAACAATTAAAATTTGTGTAACTGTTACAAATTATTAATAATTTAAAATTTTGCACTTAATTGTTTAAATGTCAACTCAAAATATTATTATAATTTAATTTATTTTATGTTATTGTTAACAATTTAACTGATTTTTGATTATATTTTTTACAAAAAAGTAATTTTTTTAAATTAGAATGATTAATTTTTAGTAACATTTTCAACTAAATTTTAAAAACATCAATTTTGTATTTTAATTGTCGTCTAAACTTTTTTTGTTAAAAAATTGATAAAAACATTAGCTGGACAATGTAGAAAATATTTAAACAGAACGTTTATTTTCAAAAGGTAAAAATAACAAGAAGGCTCTAAAGAGAAAATATTACCGTTTAGTAAAAGCTGATTTACTCAATTTGTGCATCGTTTAAAAGATCTTTTAAAAACAAAAATTTACGTTTCTGAGCGTTTTTTGCATAATTATGTTAAGGGGGGACACCGCGCACTTTTTGACTGCTTTTTCGAATTTTGATTTTGGGGTGGCTATGATGTTTATGAAAAGTGTACTCAATACAAGTTGTTAGGAATTTCATGTAGAGCAGTCTTATGTAGATAACTTGGTCCTCCGATGACTGAGTCGCCATCAACAAGGACTTACATTTCATAAACACTACGGTACACTTTCCGGCAAAATGGAAGTTGGCTAGCATGATCAGAGATGCCAAATGAAAGGTAACAACTAAATCTATATTTTGTTCGTCTTCGATTAATTTTTAAAAATCTCAGTTTTTCTTAAACGATTTTTGATTTAAGATTTCAGATAAAAAATGCATGAAAACTTGAAAAACGTGAAAAAAATAAACTTTAAAATTAATTTAAAAACCAAGGAAAACTAAATCAGCAAATCGAAGACGAACAAAATATAGATTTAGTTGTTGTCTTTCCTTTGGCATCTCTGATCATGCCATGCCATCTTCCATTTTGTTGGAAAATGTACCGTTTGGTGTAAAGATCTTAGTAAAAAATGCCGTTGACTAGTAAAGAAAACCAAAAATTCGAAAAAATTTTTCATTTGCGCGCAGTCCCCCCTTAAGTTATAACTTAGAAGTTTTTGAGAAATCTGGCCTCAGAGTTGAAACTTTCTATATGTTTTGTTACAGTGGCTGGGGGGTGTGAGTTGCAAAGTTTGAGCGGGTTTTGTCGCCGGTGTTTGAGGTTACAGATGAACGGTTTCGGTTGGGTCTCGCGGGTTCAACTGGGGAAGAGAAGGTCCGGCGGCTTGGGCGCAGTTGAAAAGAGGGAGGGTTGAGAGAAGGAGGCCTGGTGCCTGGTGACGGCGGGTAAGAATAGAGAGAGGGTGGCTTGGTGACAGCCGGGGTGGCCTGGTGACGGCGGGATAAGGGGTTTATTGAGACGGTGTGACACAGAAAGCGCTCAACACACGACTGAAGACATGGGCTGCTGAGGCTTACCTTAAGAGCATGTGCTCCGGCGAGATGGAAGGGCTGAGAACACTACACAGCGCATGGTCAGACAGTGAGGAGCGAGAAAGAAGGTGACAAGACAAAAAATGAGTACATGGCCGCGAAAGGGCAAGTGATAGACATAAAGTGGCCACTAGGGGGCAAAAGATAGAAAACTAAAGGAACAAAGAGAAAGATAAGGAAAAATGACTGGGGGTAAACCTGCAACATTTTACTATGTGTCTTAAACAAAAACAATCGATATGAAAACAATCAAAGCAAGAAACTGCAAGAACCGAATTTACAAAAAAGTCAACTTTGTGGACCGTTTTCTCAGGAACCTCTAGGTTATGCAAAAACGCCCAAAAAAATAAATTTTTATTTTAAAAAACTTTTTCAGCAATGTTTAAGGGGGGACAACGCGCAGCACAAAATATTTTCGAATTTTTTATTTTGTCTTTCATGTCAATAGTTTTTTTCACCAAGATCTTTGAACACAAAGGTACCCACATCGGTATCCTAGGAAGGAGGCATGACTTGATTGAACTTGCCAAATGAAAAGTAACAAAAAAATCTAGATTTTGATCGTCTTCGATTTGCTGATTTAGCTTTACTTGTTTTTTAAATTAATTTTAAAGTTTAACTTTTTCCATTTTTTTGAGTTTTCATGCTTTTTTCATCCAAAATCTTGAATCAAAAATCGTTCAAGAAAAACTGAGACCTTTAAAAATTAATCGAAGACGATCAAGTTTTAGATTTTTTCGTTATCTTTTATTTGGCACCTTCAATTAAGCCATGCCACCTTCCTATGATACCGATGTGGGTACCGTTGTGTTCAGAAAACTTAGATCGTTGCTGATGGCGGCTCAGTCATCGGAGAACCATAGTATCAACACAAAACTGTTTTACATGAAATTCTTAACAATCCTTATTAAGTACATCTTTCATGAACATCATAGCCACCCCAAAATCAAAATTCGAAAAAGCAGTCAAAAAGTGCGCGGTGTCCCCCCTTAAGTCGAGTAGATCCGCGTTTACTTAACAAATTTTTATAAGTAAAAACTGTATGTTTTTTTAATTATAGAGTTTTTAAAATTACAATTTAAAACTTTGAGTTAACAAATATAGTTAACCGTTTTAAAAAAACTTGTGTTTCAGTAGTTAAATAGCCATTTTTTAATTTTTAGTTGCACTTTTTTAAGATATTTTTAGTAATATCAAATTTACCGCAATGCATTTTGCAAAATTTTAACATACAAAAAAAGCTGGACTTTTTGTTAAATTTGTCACTTGTTAAAACTTTTTTAAATTTTTTTAAAAAGCTCACAAAATTATGGTTTTTAATTTGTTGAGAAACCAGTACACAACGACCACAAAAACCAGATTTTTTTTATGAATTTAGCTAAATTTGTTTAAAAAATGACAGTGTAACAGCAAAAGTTTATTACTTGTTGAGCAAAAATTTTAATAAAAAAAAGATTTTTGGACAAAAAATGACAAAAAATTCGAACCAATTTTTTCATTAATTTAATAATTTATTGAATCGCACATTGTTGGAAAGCTCTAGTTGTTCTGATTACAAAATACAAATATCTAATTAGAGCTTAAAAATGTTCCTGAAAAAACTGGGGCCAAAGAATGAAACTAATTCGCTTCATTTTCCCGACAACTCAAAGATTAGTAAGTTGCATACCATTGGAAAAGTCTAATTGCCCTGAATACAAATGTATAAGTATCTAAATGGCGTCAGAAACGGTTTTTAAAAAAAATCGGGTTTAAAATTGACCAAACTATGCAATGTAGCAATACTGTTTTGTTTTTGCAAGTAACACTTCGGCTTAACTCCGTTAGGTGGCACAAGCAGCAGCAGGAAAAATATTGCCAAAGGTACAGTTTGGACCCAATTTTCTCAAGAACTGTTCTGGGCGCCATTTTGATTTTTACATATTAGTACTCATGGCATTTTTAGCTTTTCAATTGTGTGCAACTTATTATTTTTTGAGTTGTTGGAAAATTGGGGCGATTGACTATGAAGACTTGTTCTCACTTTTTGATGCAGTAAAATATGCAGTTTAGCAACAGCACAACGGCTTGACTCCACTAGGTGGCGTAACCAGCAGTTAGAGAAACACAGCCAAAGCTACAGTTTGAACCCAGTTTTCTCAGTAACTGTTCGGGGCTCCACTTATATACTTACATATTAGAAATTACAGCAACTTTCGTTTTTCAACGATGTAAAACTCAATAATTTTTGAAAAGGGGAAGAAATCGGGGCAATTGACTATGGGAATTTGTTATCACTTTTTCAAAATTTTTAAAAGCAATTTCTCCAAATACCCGCCAACTCAAATGTTTATAAATTGCGTATCTTTGGAAAGTTAAAAATAGCCTGATTACTAATATGTAAATATCTAAGTGGAACCCAAAACGGTTCCTGAGAAAATCAGGTCCAAACTATACCTTTGACTATGCTTTACCTGCTGCTTGCGCTACCTAACGGAGTTAAGCCGCAATGTTACTGGCAATAACAAAACAGATTTTCTCAAAAATCATTCTAGGTTTCATTTAGATATTAATACATTTGCATTTAAAACAATAAAAGGTTTTTTAGTGATGTGCGATTCATAAACCTTTGAGTTGACTACAATTCAAAAAAAGTTATTTTTACTCTTTTGTAAATGTTGTTTAACTAATGTCTGCTCTTAACCTCTTGTCTCAAAAGTAAAATTATCTAAATGTTTTTATTTTTTATTTTTTTAAATTGTTTTTACTAAACTAGTTACACAGACATAATTTAGTTAAAAATTTTTTATTGATTTGCGAAAATTTAACTACAACATTTTTGTTTTGGTTTAAGAGTAAAAAAATCTAATTATTGTTTTGATGACTTATGCAAAACTTTATTGAATTTTTGTAATAATATAATATGACACAAAACTATTTTTGTTTTACATACAACAAATCAAAAATGTCATTTGTTTACTTTAGAATTTAAAATGACGACGTGCTTAGAATGAGTGTATTTTTGAATTGTTATTTAAAAATTTTAAAAACAAACAAATGCAATACAAATAAAAAATTGTTTAATTTGTAAATTTTAAAACTAACATTATTAAATTTAAAAAATTTTAATGCATTTTTTAATTACAAATGTAAAAAATTAAAACTATTTTTTATATTGAATTCTCCTAAGCAAGTTTTGTAAATTGTTTTATTATTGACTTTTTAATAGTGCTAATTAAAAATTGAATAGCGATTTCAGTATAACAAATGATTTTTTTAACATTGTTAACTTTTTTATTGACACATAATTTATTATGTTTTTGAATAAATTGAACAAAATGTTGCAAGTTAAAAAAGTAGCAGTGCAAAAAATGTATTTAAAATCTAAATACTGATTTTGGCGGGAAAAACTGCAATAGTTTTTTAACGCACTTATTTTTTTATGCTGTAAAACCAGAATTAGTTTATTTAAAACAACGATTCTCAAATTAAAAAATTAAAAACGTGATCAAATTTAATTGCAATTTTACAAACTATCTGTTAAATTATGTTGACTGATGTAAACTAAAATGATTGAGTTTTTGAAAACCAACATATTTTGCACAACCCGCATTTTAAAAACAAATAAAAACAAACAATAATTGTTTTAATAACTACCTGTTGTACTAATTGATTTAAGACTAAGGTTACCTAAATAAATGTTTTCTAAAAGTAGATTGACAACTGAAAACAACAAAAACTAGCTTTGTTAATACAAATTAAATCATTGTATCTATCATTACTTACAGCATTTCCAGTAATATTTGTAACTCAAAAAATTAAAAGTTAAACTATCATATTTGTCATGTTGTTATATAAAGACAAAAACATTGTTTGTTATCAAACTTTGTAAATTCATTAAATTAGTTTTTAAAACAATAAAATGCTCAAACACAAGTATCAACAGTTTGTCAAACATTTTTTTATTTTTTACAAAAAAAATAATTATAGTTTAATTAGGTTGGTAGATCATACATTTGTTAAACGAACGATTTTGTTTTATTAAATTTAAAAATTTTAATTAACATTTAAAAAACACAATTTTATAAATCCAACAACACGTAACATTCCTATTTTAGTTTTTTACATAATTTTAAATTTAAAGTTTTACAAAATTGCAAATGGACACAAGTAGTTATTTGATTTTGCAAATGTTAGATTAAACAGATAATTTTTTCAGTAGCAAACTTTAACAAAAACGACCATTCACAACTCAAGTCCAAAAGAACAACTGATCTATTAAACTACTAGGTTCTGCACTTTAAATGGATTGATTCAATAGAAAATGAGAGAGTCACTGTCTCAAAAGGAGCCAAACATTTAGTCTCCGCCCTGCTTGTAACTAAACCAGAAGTATGTGAGTTTTTTCTCATAACATTTTTTGTTTGCGCCGGTGCAAAATAATAGATAAACTTTGAGCTACAGCAATTTAGCAAAAAACTATTATTATAATCAGTTGCATATGCAATTGTGAATGTTCCTAACATAATGTTACATTCAAAGCTATTAAATTGTCAAAAAACAATAAATTTTAAAAACTAATTGCCAAAATACAACGTTATTTTGAAAGCAATTTAAACATTTAAAAATAAAAAATTTAAAATGCTGTTAAATAAATTCATAATACATTTCAAATTTAAATCATCCAGCAAAAATCAATTCAACGCTTAATTTGAAAACGATTATAAAAAATATCCAACAAGTTTTATGCATTTACTAAAAATTGACCAGAGGCTAAATCGAAGTTTTAAGAATTGTTCACTAGAATAATAAAATTCAATTTGCACTGTAACAAAAAAATATTGTTTTGTCTTGACTTTCACAAGACAAAAAGAAGCAATTTTAGTATTGCCCAAAATAAAAACATGCAATGTAATTTGATAAACTCATTGTTTAGTTAACATTTCAAACGTTGTTTTTTTCAACTTAATTTTTTAATTTGAAAGTTTAAAGCTTGTAAATATGAGAAATTGAGTTAAAATTGTTTAAGTGCTAATATTTTAACCATTTTTACATTGTTGAAATTTAAAACATTTTGTTATATGTCTAACAATGATAAAAATGTTGCAAAATCTGTTTTGATAAAAAAACTACAATTTTTTATTTTAAACTTTTAAACACATTTAGAAAAACATTGGTTATCTTTTCAAAACAAACGTTTTTTATTTTTTGTTTACCACAAAAACACCAACATTACTAGCTCAAAAAATTAAATCTATTTTGTAAAAAACGGCTTTTTACAAAAATAAAGGTATAAAATAAATTGTACAAAACGTAGAGTGCATTTCCTTGTTCATCTCTATTTTCACATAATCCACAAAATAATTAAATTAAATTTATTTTTTATCTGGACTAGATTATTGTAATGATATTAAGAATTGTTTCAACGCTGGTTTTTCACTTGTTTCAGTTTTAAACTGACAAAAAAATCAATAATTTACCTATGCAAATTTTAGCAAACACTTCACAATTTGCCACTAAAAATGTTAACAAAGTAAAAACAGACACATATTTAGTTTATTTAACGCTATTTTTTTAACAATTTTATTTATTTTTTAACTTTGTTAATTTAATCTATTTTTGATCGACGAGTTTTTTGAAAAATCTGTATACAATTTTATTTCTGTCAATCAGTGTTTGAAAAAAATATTTTATTTTGTGTTTATTGTCTTAATTTGATTTAAATTACCTTTTAACTAGAAATGATTTTTCACAAGCTCACAATGCCTTTTATTTTGAACAGGGTTGTTTATGGAAATTTTTGTGTAGTGTTTTAATATTTAAATAAAAGCTTATTTTTTGTCAATCACTTACTTATTTTTAGAATCTTTTTCAAAATAACATTCGAACAAAAATGATAATATTTGTTCTTTACAGTCTTGTCAGCTAATTTATATTCGTTTAATGTGTGTTACTTTTGTATTATTTTAACTTGTTTAGTTATTTTAGTACATTACAAAAAATATCAACTTAGTAAGCAAAAAAATATATATTTTGTATTCTAAATCCAAAAACCAAAATTTAATTATCAGACAGAGACAAAATTTTGTCAAAAACAATTTCCTATTGTTTGTGAAATTTAACTTCTAGACCAAAATTTTTTAAATTAAACAATAAAATAAAAAAATTAAAAGTCAAACAGAAATGAATGATTATCTAAAGTTCATGCACGTATAGATGTAAATTCCTCAATTTGTTGAATAATTTAAATTAAGAATTCATTTGACACAATCTGTATGATATTAATGTAAGGATATTATTAGAAAATTCAGCTTGTAAAAAATAAATAATTACCAACTACTTACAAGCAGTTTATATAAAACACCGAGCGGTTTACATAACAAAAGTTTTTTGGCATGTCGTTTTATTTTTTTAATAGCCTGATTTATTAATTTAACTTGTGTATTGTTAAAACAAAAAATTGCATTTTTAAAAATCTTAAATATCTGAAAACTTTTTAGATTACTTAGTAGGTCGTTTTGAAGTGTGATATTGAGATTTTTGTAATGACGCCAATTTTGAACAACACGTTTTTCTTGAATCAAGATTTCAGCGATCTATTTTAAGAGTCCCCTGATGTTTCTCTAAGTGAGCAGTTAGCGTGAGTCTGCAGCGCTGTAAAACACATATCACATTTTATTAACTTTTCAAAACTTAAGTAGAAAATATGAGTCTCGTCAATAAACATCAAATTGACAACATTTGGCCTGAAGATGTAAATGAGCAGATACAAAATTGCACCGAATATTCCACTTGTCTAGAAAATGAACACTCAGAAACATTCACTCATACTTGGACGATCGAAAATATAAGTCAGTACTTTACAACAGATTATCATGGTCCAGAAACGATATTCTCTGAAAACTTTCCTAAATACACTGCTCAAAGTGAATACACCAACCAATTATCAGTGAAATTCTACCTAGAACTGGTTCCAAATGGAGAAGATGAAGAGTGTAAAGACTTTGTTTCAGTGTTTCTGTACATGCCTTGTTGTGCAAAACCTAATGTGATTTTGAAATACAAGTTCTGGATCATCAATACTCTCAGAGAAAAGTGCAATTTTGAGGGTAAGTCATTTTAACACAGACAATGAATAACTTTAATTAAAAACTTTTAATAAATCATTGTGCTAATTTAGAGAATTGCCGGAAATTTTCAAGAGGAGAAGGGTGGGGGTGGCGTGAATTTATATTGAAAAAAGATTTGCTGGATTTGACTAATGGATTTATAGCTAATGAAGACGATAAACTCACTCTTTATTGCGAAGTAATGTTTCATTATTTGTACTTTATAATTTTAATTAATTTTTCACTTTATTCTGAATTTTCACAAATTGAAAGATAACTGTGATTCATGAAGATATTGTCAAGTTAAAAAGGAAAAGTTTATCGAAAGAAGTAAAAAGAAACTCTATAATTCCTGAAGTTCCTCGATCAAAGTCAATTGGGAAGCTTGAATTCGGTGGTCTAAGCTTTGATGGCTCTATCTTTGATGCCATTGACGGCAAGCCTATTGTCATTGAAGATGGAAAAGTCGATGAAATGAAAAGTTTATGGGAGTATCGCAAAGGAAAGTACTGATTAGGCTGTTCATTTAAATTCTAAATCAATTGATCAACAAATGTTTAAAAAACGAATAAACTAAAAATGACTATAAATTAAAAGAATTGTGAGCATTCACTTGTAAACCTACTATTGGGAGAGCATGCCTCCGGTGCGTCTTAGCAAGCCAGCAGCCATCGTCACCGACATTGAGGGCGCCATCACGTCCCTTCGCTTCTGGCAGGACGTTCTGGCGCCCTTTGTCCTCGACAACGTCGCCGCCTGTCTGGAAGAGTGGTGGCAGCGGCCGGAGTGTGATGACGTCGTCCAGATGATGCGACTGTACGCCCACGAGCGCTGGGCGGAGAAGAATGAACACCAAATGCCGCTGATCTACGGCGATGACCAGCCACGGGCGAAGATCATCGACAGCGTGGAGCGCAATCTTCGCTATCAGCTGGCCAACAAGAAGAGCAGCACTCAGCTGAAGGCGATTGTTCTACTCGTTTGGCTGTACGGCTATCAGACTGAAAAGTTGAAAGGTAAACAAAGCCGAGTTTCACTGGGAAGAATGCGATGACACTTGATCGGTTGACTGCTCTGCTTATTTCTCCCTGTTCTCTGCACTTCCTCCAGGGCACGTGTACCAAGACGTGGCGATTGCCTTCAAAAGCTGGCACAAGCACAAAATCAAACTGTGCACATTTGCATCGGGCTATCGTCTGGCACAGGAAATGCTCCTCACTCGAACACTGCATGGCAACTTGCGCACAATCATCTACTCATTCTTTGACGCCGACCATCAGGGACGCAAAGACGACCCGGCCAGTTATCGTGAAATAGCTCGACAGATCAAGGAATCTCGAGCAAACATTCTCTTTCTATCTGATAGTATTAAAGGTAGCTATTGTTGTCGTTGTTGTCGTGTAGCTTTGAATTGTTGTCGACAAGTTGAAAAGACTCTCTAAAAGTTATTTTTCTCTACTACCACAGAGCTGAAAGCTGCTGAAAGTGCTGGCCTGGTTGCAGTTTTGGTAATTCGAACTCACAATCAAGAGCTCAAACGACAGAAAGACCTTCCCTTTAAACTTATTGAGCGATTTACTGATCTTGAATTTCTCACTGACAAATAAAATTGGCTTTATTAGTTTTCTATTTGATTGTTACATTTTACAATCATTTTCAAATGGTCAATTTAACATTGAATTTATACTCAATTCTGCCTGCAAGACATTTTTAATACAAGAAGATATTTTTAAAATTATAAATAAATTAGCTAATTTAATTTTCTATTAAGCGTTGTTAGTGCAAACTTTTTTTTGTCAACAAAAAACCATTACTGTAGATATAAAAAGCTTCCAGGTAAATGAGTCGTAAAACAGTAGCAACAAAAATTATTTTATGAGCCATTAAAATCCACTAAATGGATGAGTTCCAAATTATGATAACAAAATACTAAATGAAAGTCACTAGTTTTTTTAATAGAAACAAGGGCTCAGTCGCGCTCGCTTCGCTCACGCCACACTTAACTGTGCACCGCTAACATTTCTTAAAAGTTTGGCCAGCGGCTCACCCTGACGACACTTGGGCATTGTGAACGCCCACCGACTCGGGCCCCGCTCGCTCCGCTCGCGAGACCCGAGTCGGTGGACGTTCACAGTGCCCAAGTGTCGTCAGACCTCGCCGCTTTAAGTCGTGCACTGCTACTTCGCACACAAAAGTGCTTTTTAATATTTTTTAAATCTAAGATATTGGTTAAATTGAATCAGTTAAGCAACGGCTCACCCTGGCGTCACATGGCCCACCAAAACGCCCGCCGACTCGGACCTCGCTCGCTCCGCTCGCGAGGCCCTCGTCGGCGGGCGTTTTGGTGAGCCATGTAACACCAGACCTCGCCGTTTTTATCTGTGCACCGTTAACAAACATTGATGTCTGAGCCGGCGGCTCACCCTGACGTCACTTGAGCAATGTGCAACGCCCGCCGCCTCGGACCTTGCTCGCTGCGCTCGCAAGGCCCTCAGCGGCGGACGTTGCACATTGCCCAAGTGACGTCAGACCTCGCCGCCCTAGGCTGGGCAGTGCTGCCCCCGCAACAACTGTGCTACCCCGGCAGCCCAGGGCGAGAGCGACGGCAGTGGCAGCGATAGCAGCGATAGCACACAGCGTGAGCCAGCACGGCAACTGTCGCGATAACGTCCTGCGCCTGCGCACAGCTGCCAAAGCCAGCACAACACCTGCCAAAACAAAAGACAACGTTTCAAACATTTTGGGTTTTCTGGTCAACCATAAGGTTTAGAAACAAACCAAATTAGGCATAGACCAATTAAAGGGCGAGGAATCCAATGGTGTTATCAAAAATCTTATCGAAGTCCATTTAATATTTAAAAAAGCTTATCTAAAAAGTGAAAAATCTAGATAAGGCACTTCCGGTTACTTTATCAAAGCTCTGAGATAGCCATTTTGTGCCGACTATTTATCTGATCACTACAGTCAAAACCCCAAGTTTCTAGACCCAGTAACTTTTTTTATACAGCCAAAAATGTTTATCACTAAAAACAGATAATCCGCCATATTAAATACTTCTGGTTATCTGATCAACTTGAGTTTGGTATCATTAGAAAGATGCCATTTATCTCGTTCTACTGGTGAAAACCGCATCTCGATATCTCAAACGGTGTAATTTGTAGAGCAAAAAGAGTCAGTGCAGAGAAATAGAGAAAAATCATTTTTTTAGGGATAGGCTGATCTATTCTTTGCAAAACACAAAAGATTTGCCGATTTCACGTTTATTTTGTGACAAACAGCTTCTGACTCTGTTTGCTGTTTTTCCAAAGTTGCTAAACTTACATTATCTTGCAGTGGATAGCGGAAAAAAAGTTTTTAAGTTGCCAGTAAATGTAACAAGGAACGAAGAACTTGATAATAAAAACAAGAACATTTCTGTGTGTAAAACAGGAATATGCACAATTGAAAATAAATTTTGGTAAAAAATGAACAACACTTCAATGAAAGTTTGAAGTGCAATGTTCTACAACGAATGCTTGTTACACTCGGAAGCAAATTATTTGCACAAACACTTATGTAAATTGACCAATTTATTAAGAAGCTTCGGAAGATAACACACAATATAAAAATGTCAAGCAATGCGTTTTTAACAATATTCCGTATTTTCAAAGTGTTGAGCAAATAGTGACACTTTTTTAGTGAAACTTTGAAATGAGATAATTTAAGTGGAGTCTCTCTCTCTCTCTCTCTTTCCTTCTCTCTGTGTGTTTTACATTGAAACTTTAATTAGGCAAAGCGAAGCAAAGCAAATATATATTTTGAGTTGTTTGCGGTAGAGCACACAACAAAAAACTCGAGACAATGTTTAGGTTGTCAGTGAGAATAGACTCTCCGGTGCTTGCAATACTTCCAGATGCGACTCCTGTTAGGCTTATATAAGTTGCTAATTTTAAACTTTCAACTCCAGTTCTAATCACTACTCAAACAGATTTTAAAAAATGAGTGAAAAGTCAAACACAAAATTTGACAGAATGACAACTACGACTGAAAGCGACCGAGATAGCAGCAGCAAAAGCATCAGTGAGTTTTTGCCTTTCCGACAGAAATAAAAAACAAGCATTCCCTAGACAGTTTTCTCAATTGTGTAAAATTAATTTTTTTAAAAAGTCAGTCAGTGGAGCAGTGGAGTGACGACTGGCAACTGCAAGTTGTGTTTGTTAGCACATCGTGGACAGCACATCGTTAGTAAATTGAACTAATTGAAAGTAATCAAAAGGGTTGCTTTGCCGCCCTGGTACAAACTCGGTGCTAATGACCGGGAAGACCCGTCAATTGAGCGCGTCACCCTAGTTCGCTGTACGTACCCATTGCGAACTGGATATGTGTTTGTCTGTCTGTCTGTCAGAGCAGAGAGAATAAGGGACCACTGTGCCCAAGTCCCTCCGACAGTTGTCTCTTTGTCACTCCTCGATAATGAGGTGCTATTTGCAATTGGCACGTTTCGGAACAAAAACTGCCAAATTGCAATACACTACTGAATGCCTGCGCGTTTGCCCATAATTAAGGAGACTCGGTAATTGTTTCAATTTGCCAAAAAGTGATACTGCTAGTCAAGTCAGCCAAACGCTTTAAATATTAAAATGGATGGGGTAAAAAGGGAACAATTGCGTCGGTGTGCAAAAAGTACTTTTTATAACATTTTCTTTTCTTTTAACTTTTCTTTCTAACTTGAAGCCATATGGCTTTTATTTATACTGTAACATAAAACAGCATCATCTGATTATTCAGCAAAAGTCGCTTCCTGAAATGAAATATTTAAAGTAAACTTTACTTTTCGAAACTTGACGTACGCTCACTGACGCTTACTAGTGTAGAAAACTAGTTTTTTCTTTTTCTACTCTCTCCCTTACGTCACACTAATTAACTGCACAAGATTAACAGTTAGCAAATGGAGGATAGTTTGATATGATCGAAAAAAGTACATCTAGATTTTTCAGCAGTGTTTACAAAGTTTGCTGAACAATCTTCTTATATTAATTTTTTACTTTATCGTCTGGCTGTTTAAAAATATATTTTCAGGGAATGTTGTTTGTGCAGTTGAAGTGAGCGAACAAAAAAGAGAAATTGAGCGGATTGAATTTGATTGGAGAAGAAAGTGAGGAGACGCAAACAAGTCTGAGACAGTTTTTCTTTCAGCCACAGTCATTGCTTTTGGTAGTGTCCCATGTGTGTCATCAACGCCGTTAGTTTTTCAAGCAGTAAATGATTTTTACTCTGATGAAACTGCTGCAGAAACTCAAGGAACCAACACTTGATTGCTGAAAAAGACTGCAAAATGCTAAGCCGTTGGCGAAACCCCTCCGGCAGCAGCTCGACTGACTCCCTGGCGGACAACCACTTTGGCAATGGGAACAACCTGGAACACCTGGCGATTGACGTGTCCAAGGTGAACCTCTCCTACGGCTTCGGCCCCTCCAAAGTCCTAGTGCTCTCCGATCTGTCGCTGGAGCTGCCCCGTGGCTCCATATACGGCCTGCTGGGGGAGAGCGGCTGCGGCAAGACCTCACTCATTCGCTGCATCCTCGGCACGCTCAAGTACCACTCGGGCGCCATCACCGTCTTCGGACACAAGCCCGGCGGCAGGCGGTGCGCAGTGCCGGGCCGGTGGTGCGGCTACATGCCCCAGGACACCACCTCCCTCTACCCTGACCTGACCATCGGCGAGACGCTGCTGTACTTTGGCAGTCTGTACGGCATGGCGGAGGCGGAGGCGACCTCTCGAGCGCAGTTCCTCATCACCTTCCTCAATCTGCCGGACGCAAATCGATTTGTGGCGTACCTCTCCGGCGGCCAGCTGCGGCGAGTCAGCCTGGCAGTGGCCCTCATTCACTCGCCGCCGCTGCTGGTGCTGGACGAGCCCACCGTGGGCATCTGTCCGCTGCTGCGAAAGTCCATCTGGGACTACCTGGTGGAGATCAGCAAGCGAGACCGCATGACGGTGCTCATCACCACGCACTACATTGAGGAGGCGAAGAACGCCGACCTGGTCGGCCTGATGAGAGGTGGCCGCCTGTTGGAGGAGGACTCGCCAAAGAAGCTCATCAGCAAGTACCGCGTGGAAACGCTGGAGGACGTCTTCCTCAAACTGTGCAGCAGAGACAATGAACAGATTGAACAGCGTTTCGGCGCCTCCACCAACAACACACTGACACAGGTATTGCTGCCGGAGTAGTCAAATCAGCTAACGTATGTTGTTAAATTCAGCAGCACCAGTCGACTTCGATCAACTCAACAAACGAGCCTGAAGAGGTCAAGGTGGAGCCGTTGAAACTCGAGTCGGTGAAGGTGCTGCCCACAAAGCCGCTCTCTCAAATCGGCGCTATTGTGAAGAAGAACCTGCGAACGCTGAGTCGCTCTCCAGGCTATCTTCTCTTTCAGGTCAGTGTTGTTTGCACACCAGAACTATGTTAAGCTAACTTTACTTTTTTACTTCAGTTTATGCTTCCCGTGCTAGAGGCAATCATCTTCTGCCTGTGTCTGGGCAACGACATGAAGTCGATTCACATAGCCGTCTACGACGGTGACAACTCCCGCCTCAGTCTGGGCTTCCTGCGCGAGCTCGACCCTTCGGTGCTCATTCAGCAGGCAAAACCGTCCTCCGAACTGGCCATCAGCTCAGTGGCGCAGACGTCCAACGTGGCGGCCATCATCATCTCGCCGCACTTTGCCGACTGCCTGGTGAAACGGATCGCCCAGGCGGGCAATGTCGCCCCCGATGTGCTCTACAACTCCACCATTCACGTGATGCCGGACATGGCCGAGCAGTACCACGTCTTCTTCGCCTTCAAGGAGATCGTCCGTGCCTTCAATGAGATCACCCGACAGGTGCTGAAGGAGATCGGACAGAACCCCGACATGATCGCCTTTCCGGTGCAGTACGGCCCGCCGGTGTACGGTCCGCCGGACCCGTCAGTGCACACCTTCCTCACGCCGGGCGCCGTCCTCAGCATCGCCTTCTTCGCCGCCCTCTCCCTCACCACCATGAACCTGGTGATTGAGAAGAAGCGAGGCCTCATAGAGCGGACCATCGTCGTGGGCGTGTCGCACTTTCGCATTCTCTTTTCGCACCTGGTGACGCACACCTTCATCCTGCTCATTCAGGCCATTCTCCTCCTGTTGATGTTCTTCACGGTGTACGCCATTCCGTACGCGGGCAGCATGACGCTCATCGCGGCGCTGGTCATCTCACAGAGCCTCTGCGGCATGTGCTTCGGCCTCTTCGTCAGCACGGTGGCCAACTCGGAGAACACGGCGACGATGCTCAGTCTGGGCGTCTTCTACCCGATGCTGCTCATCAGCGGCACCATGTGGCCCATCGATGGCATGCACGTCTTCTTTAAGACGGTCAGCCTCTTTCTGCCCATCACCATTCCCATACTGTCGCTGAAAAGTCTGATGATTCGCGGCTACGGACTGATGCACTGGGACGTCGCCAATGGCTTCGTCGTCACCTACACCTGGATTGCCCTCTTTATCGGCGCATCGGTGCTGCTAATGCGTTTCAAGAAGTAACTACTACTACTACTACCAGGCAGTTGCAGTTTAATTGTCAATTTAAAAGCACTTACTTTGTATAGTGTTTGTTTGCTGTTGTCCAGTAAACTGTACGGCGGGCGTTTTTTCTGCTGGTTTTTTCCAAACGCATTTGTCTATTACTGTTCAGCGTTGTTGGGTAAACAGTGTGCGTCCACTTGCAGCTTTGAAAATTGTTGTCACAAAAAGAGACAATGGCCACCACAAAGTAAACCAGCAAAAAATAAATAAAACAACAGCACACACAAAAACTTTGCACAATGTCAATGCTAATGAAGTGGTCTCATCAGGACACAGTTGCAGTTTAATTAATTGACAGTGGCACTTGAGTTGGCTCAGTTCATTGAGAATTGTGACGAGTCGGCACAAACAGAAGCAGCAGCACTACGGTCTGTTTCCGTTTGACAGTTGAGTGTTCAATTGTTCAGGCAAATGAGTGATGCAAATGGCTGCTGGCACTGGACAAAGTTTCGAGTGAGAGTTGGCAGAGGAAGAGAGGAAGACTGGGAAGAGAGAGAAGGAGACTGCAAGACTGGGTAGTGGCAGTGAGTGGGACACAATGGACATGCACTTCACTAGACTAGTGACTAGTGATGCCCTAACAAGGCTCGACACGGGTTGAAACTTTAAAAAGAGTTGTCTCCGACTGAGACGGCAATATTTTGCTCCCGGTTCCTGAACTCTGCTGTAGTAGTAGCAGTTCCTAGTACTCGACAGAGTCACCAGAAGGACACCGCAGAACAGCAACCACAGCCAGCAGGCAGAAGCAGCAGGAAGCAACAGCAGCTGTTGGAAATTCGAAACCACAAAAACAATGCACATAGAAAAATGGAGCTAGTAAAGTTTTCCACTGCGCTTTCTCAGGGAGCATCAACTTAATTATAGATAGGAAAGTGATGAGTCAAGTACAAGCTAAATTGGAAAAGGGAAGAAAATCATCTTCTCAACAGTAAGTAGGCAATAAAAAATGTATTGTAGGCAGCGATCGATTTGTATTGCCGCCGACTAATCTTGACATGTAGATGTCGAGATAGCAATCACAAGACATCTGAAACGATGTACGACAAGGGTAGGAAAAGTGTAGCGACGGGAGAAGAAGAGAAAGAGAAGCCGACACTGACACTGAGGCTTGAGAAAATCTTCACACATCCGACAACAGTGAACTTGCTGATAAACTTGTTGAGGTTGACGGTTGCAAAACTTCTGTTGTAAGCTAATTTGCTACTACTATCTCCTACTGTCGATGAGCCGAAGTTCAAGTTCAGAAAAGTTTAAATTAGCCGCCCAATGAAAATAGTACTGCTCGGCTGAGTCGGTGAGTTGAAATAGGACAAAATTGGCGAGAGTCACACAGTCACGCGCAAGTTTGTTGTTTTGCACCGTCTTCTCTTATTTTGATCACCTTTTTCGGCAAAAAGTATTGAGATCTGATCAAGTTCACAGCAGTACCTTCAGGTGTTTTTCATGTCATCAAGTACACCTGAAAGACAAATGGTGTTACTGCTGAGCAGACTGTAAGAGTCCAAACGATCCGTTTTCATTTGAGCTTTTGTTTGTTTTTGTCCAGTTAAGGTGCAGTGTTGTCTCTGTGCAATCATTACTCTGTTTTCTGACATCGGATCGATGGTTGTTATTGCTTGTTGACAGACATCGGTCCACTGGTCAAAACCCATAACCTCGCAAGTTCCACCTCATTAACCAAGTTTTCGCCAGTACTTCAAGTCTCAATTTTGCCTACCTTGCTTGCCAAATCTCACCCCTACTAACAATTACCCTCAAAACATTTTGCTGCTGAGGAGAATGCTAACGATTTCTCGTGTCCATTTATCTGGTTGTCATTATTTTTCTTACCTAAATTCAATTGCTTTTATCCTGGTTGGTATTCCTCTCCATTTGTCAATTCCCCAAACTTAAAAATACGCGCTTGAACATTGCCTGTGATTTTGCGTGCTGAATCACCACTCAAAACATTGGACTACGCCATCACCTTCACCATATCTTCCCAAGATGAAACGCCAATTCTGTGATCAAGCAAAAGACTCTGGTTTGCATTTTCCTCCACTATTTCTTTTCTCAATCTTTTCTCTCTAATTCACTTTTTCCTGTACAAACATCTTTTCAAACTCCTTCATTGTTTCTTCTTTTTCAATACTAATTCTGGACTGTTCTTTCTTAACTTCTGTTCCTTAACTTTAAAAATGAAAAGATTAACTTGTTTTTTTATTTGAAACAGAGCTCACTGACGACGACGTGCTTGAATGTTCCTACAGTCAGCCTCTAATCAATACATGTTGCCGTAAATGTAAAAGCTGTTACGGTAAATCGGGTTCAATCAATCCACGACAGAGCGATGTTGCCCTTCGACTGAAGGAGAAAAGTAAAAAGAAAAAGGAGGCGGCAGAAAAGGAAGTGAATCAAAGTGCTCTCAAAGATACTTGCAAAAACGGGCAAACACAGCGAGCTCAGAAGAAATGAATTCAGATGACTTGGATGAATACATTGCCATTTCTCAAACTGCTGGCTCAGGAGGCAAAACAAAGTTGAGATCTTCTTCAAACAACTCCTCTATTTCTGCCGATTTCGATGAGAATAAGTGTACACTCAAGGTAAGAACATAAAAGCCTAAATTTAGTTTTTAATTTGCTTTTATTTAGACTGACTGCAAATGCAAAAGTTGTCAAAAAATACAAAAACTTGGTGAAGAGCTAATTGCCGAAGAGGAAAGCTCCAAAAAGAAAAAGGCCAAAAAGAAGAAAAAGAAAAACGGCAAAAAGAATCAGGACACTGTGGAAGAGGACAACGAAGATGATGACACAAAAGTGAAACCTGAAACTGAAGACGAAGACTCGCATGAGCATGTAAATAGCGGCTCGCGAAATTCCAATTCAGTAGATCCAACATCGGTAGATATCAACCAATGGATCAAAGTGAGTGTTCTGTGAATGTTTGCAAAAACATGTTTTATCTAATCTTGTTTATCTTTTGCACCAGGTAAAGAATAAGAACACCGCAAATACTCACAACTTGAAAAACTCAATATCAAAAACCTCCTTGTCAAGTAGAAGCTCATTAAGCAGTGGTTATACTCTTGTTGCTTCAGAGAACCACGATCAAAAAACAGAAATGGAATCAAATGGATTTAAACTAGTTGGTGGAAAAGATAATACTGAAAAGAAAAAAGGCCCCACTCTTGAAGGGGTCACAAAAGATCTGGAGTCAATGATTATTACTGATTTAAAAAATAGTCCCACTGCAACTGAGAAAGGTATGGCTAAAGCAACGTGATAGTCAGTTTTCATTATTTTTTGTAAACCCTTAGCGAGACTTCTCTCGATTGATGCCAACCTTGCGTACTTACGCGGTGAACTATCCGACGCCATACATCTGATCAGTCAAAGTATAGAGTGTGATAGTAAATCTCCAGAGTACTTTATTAACCGCTCTTTTTACTATGAAAAGTAAGTTGGCTCTCTGACTTACCGTTGTGTGTCTAACCTGCACACTTTTTTTTGCAGGAGCAAGAACTACTCATCCGCTTTGAATGATGCCGAGAAGGCCATAAAGCTGGAAGAAGTCAATGAAAACTTTTTTGAATACTCGCTATACCGTAAGGCCAAAGCGTTGGCTGGCCTGAACCGCTTTGAGATAGTTGAGTCTGTTCTGAAGAGTATTACAAAAGTACTGTCAGCAAAGTGCAAAAACGACGTCCAAGCGTACAACTCATTTGTGATTGTGATTGAGAAGGAGCTGATGATCAACCGGCTGAAGAAGCTGGTCTCTGCCAACTACACACTTCCACTAGCCAGACTGTATGCGCTCAAGTTTGGCTCAATAAAGGCGGCAATAGCTGCAATTGGCGATAACATCCGACTGCTGGATGATGCCAATGCGGACAGCTTAGACTTGAAGCTGCATCTCCAGCTAATCAATGCACAGTTTCAAAAAAGTAAACATCTTTTATTTTATTGCATCTTTTTATAAAACTTTTTTTGTATTTCTAGATGCTTCCACTGATAGCTCAGTGAAGGATTCAAAGCTACTGGCACTCATTAGAGCTTCACACCCGCCGCAATTGAGTGCCTCTCAGCATAAGCGAATTTCCAACAAAAGTAGTGCAAATCAAGATCTGTGGAACTTTAACGAAAACGACGAGGAAAGTTCTAGCGGCGATCGACCCCATTTGCTTCTTCGGGACTTTTGCGACACTGGGGGCATCAGAAGATTGATGAGGAGGCCTTTCTCTCTCAGTATGACGATGATGATGACGACAGTGAAATATACTTTTCCGATGAAGATGAGTATGAGATGGTGTACTCAAACCCGGACAAGTGGAATGAACCAAAAGATATCTTAGTAAACACTGGCAATGCCCACTACTTCACTGATGAGCTCCGAGAGTAAGCACAATTTCTTATTTAATCCGGGTCTGGAATTCACTATTGGAACTGACTAATCAATGATTGTTGTTGTTGTTCTGTTATTATTGTCGCTCATTCAGACCAATCAACTCTAATGGACAGAAAGCTTTGTGGATCGGCAATGTTTCTCCGGAGTGCTCTCAAAACCTTGTTTCACATGTGTTCATGAAATTTGGCTCGGTTACCTTTTGTAACATCTTTCCAAATGAACGATCGAACGAGATTGCCTACCTCTTGTTGCACTATGATAATGATATTTCTCCCCGTCTGGTCACGACGTACTTTAAAGTAAGTTTTTTTAATTTATTGGACTCAAACGCCAATTGTTAAATATGCACTTTCTCTCCCTTTAGGATCAAGTGGTCCCTAAAATATCGAAGGACAATCACCCGCTGATTATTCGATTTCGAAACAAGAGCGACAAGGGCGAAGAGGGCGGCGACGGTGGTGGTGGTGGCGTACTGAACGCTAGCAATAATAACATCCCAAAGACTGCCCTGAACCCGGCGAGTCCGCAGTCGCCATCTCACCACCACCATCCCCACCAGCCCTACCACCTGTCGGCCCTTACCTCCTCGGCGAATAAGCAGCCCCTGCCTCAGGAGTGCTACTACTGGCGGACGACTGGCTGCGACCGTGATCGATGCTACTTCAAGCATATTCCCGCCCATAAGAGCATTGACAAGCAGCCGTGGATGCGCCGCAAGAACTGATATGCACAGTTGTACCTTTGTACTGCTATTTTATGCTTTATTAAAACAATTAAACATATATATTATTGACAAAACAACTCGTTCACTGAGATAATTACGAAACAGTCGTGTATTGAAGGAGGGGAGGGGGGGAATGTACAGGAAATATTGGTTTGGAGAAGGAGGGATAAAAAGGCCACTATTGAATAGGAAGTATAAATATGTTTGTTTGTTTGGGTAGAGATGAAAAGTCCGTCATTAGAACATAGTGAAAATGGTAATGGCATAATGAGTGTGATGTAAGCAATGAACGAATGCGAGGATGAAAAGTGTGTTTAGAAGCGTCAAAAGGATTGGGGTGGGGTTTAAGCGTGCATAAACTGCGACCCTGCTGCCACACCTGCTGGACGCACCCCCTGCTGGCCTGGCTGCATCAGTGGCTGGCCATGTTGCATCGCCAGCGTCGCCATCGGCGGCGGCTTTGGCTGTGCCCGGCCTGAAGAAAGGGTGATAAAGTGGTGCTGCTGGGTGGGATCGAGCACGACGATTCGTGTCTGATTGCCTGAGTGATCTTGACTAGGAACCTGGTAGGAGGAGTCCGCTTGGCGAACACTTTGCACCGTGTGCCACTCATTAGTGCTAAAGTTCATTTGAAAGTGCTCTTCCACCACCACAGTGACAGTACTTCCGGACGAAGTGCGGCGCTCTTCCAGCTTCTCCAAGTACCGAATCATACAGACCGGACCCATGTGCGGAGCGGGGTTAACCTGTGTTCCTGCCATAAAGCCAATAATGAGCGCTTTCTCAGGTCGGGTAAGGCAGTTGGAGGCATTGAAGATTGCAGTAGCCTGCTGAGTAATTTCTCTATTAAGATTAGTAAGATTTCGCTGAGGGTTAGGCGGCGGCGGATTAACTGCCGCTTGAGGTTGTTGCTGTTGCAGCTGCCCAGCTTGCATTTTGGTCGCTTGTCCTGGATTCATTTGCCCGTACATTCCAAACATGCGAGGTTGTCCTTGCTGCTGTTGCATGGACATATCAAATTGCATTTGCTGCTGATTTAGCTGTTGTTGCTGTTGCTGCGGATTAGGATGAATGACCGATTGCTGTCCTGCGGGTCGAGCCTGAACCTGCTGACTGAGAATGGAACTGTTGGCAGGGTTGTACATCAGTCGCTGCTGATGTTGCTGCTGCTGCTGAACTGAAGGTTGTGACTGCATCAAAGTCTGCTGAGGCCGAATAACTCCGTACATGGTATTGATAGGCGAAGTAGGAGTTGATTGCTCGGCAACATTCTGTCCCTGAGCCATTTTTTGCTGGGAAGCTGCATACTGGTTGGCAAAATTCTGATATGAATTAGATGTTTGCTGTTGCTGAGAGAGTTGTTGCATCGGTTGCAGCTGCTGCTGTTGCATTGGCGATTGCTGCTGCTGCTGCTGACTGGACTTGAAGAAGTTTTGATTCGATAAGCCTGAGGACAGAGAGTTAGAAACACCGGCTGTTGGTACAGAGCTGAAAGAGTTCGAGCCGTTGGAGGCAATACTTGTACTGTGTTGTGAGGTGTTTGGTCCAGCATTTGAAAGCAACGATATTCCCGATGACTTGAGCGGCCCTGATGAATCGTGAATAGTCCCGTAACGATTGGCAGGATGCGGAGAGTTGGTAGAGCCGACAAGTCCGGCGGCGTAGTCGGGAGTGGACTTTGAAGCAGTCACTCCGGTCATGTTGGGACGAGATGCATCAGTCTGAGCCAGCTCTCTCGTTATGTCGTATGGATCTTCTTGAGGCATGCTTTTCGAAGCAGTAGGCGATTCAGTTTCGGAAACACCAGACTTGTGACCGAGCACAAGAGCAGGAGGCGTCGTTGTGTTGGTAATTGCCGAGGAGCTCGCTGCACTTGAAGCAGGGGTCGCTGTGATTCCAATTGAAGGAGTCGTACTTTCTGGAGCATCGGGATTGGCTGCTTTCTTATCATCCGAAGCCAAGGTGGTCGTCTTTCTTCGCTTGGGATCTCGTACCGTTGACGGCGCTTCAGTAATATCCAGCAGTACGATTCCTCCGTCTCGCTTGGTGTTCATTGAATTAGAGCCCGAGCCAAGGGAGGCAATTCTCGAGAGACGATTCAAAGAGCCAGAAGGTGTCGAGGTTGATCCCAGTGACGACAGACGAGACAGGCCTGGCTTAGTGTACCCAGAGTTGTAGCTGTTGTAACCGCTGCTGGTACCGAACGAATTTCGACTAGGAATTCCCTTCAACGGCGCTACACAAATACAACCGATGTTAATGAGTAAGTAACGGGAACATTTGGGACATACTTGAATCGGTGGTAAGGCCACGACATCGAATGGGCACTGTTGGGCCAGTTCCAGAACGCTTTCCAGCTGAAGCGTCATTTGCTAGAAAACATTTACCATAGTTAAAACGAGTCACTATACACACAAAAAATACTAAATCTCACCTTTCTGCAGTAACTCTGCTCTCAAAGCTGCCGACTTTGCCTTTCGTCGTAGTGTAAAGTGCTTTTCAGGCTGCGGCAATGAGCCATAGCATGACTGAAACACTGGGCGGTTTACGTAAAGGCACTCCAGAGGGAGAATTCCTCGATCCCCGTGCTTTTTGACTACAAAATACAATTGCGTAAAAAGAATGCAATCTTCGGAATAGTCTTTCTTACCTATCTTTTTAATTTCATTTACTAAATCCAAAAATGTTGATGTGTTTGACTGAAAGTCAAAGTTGATTGTTCCATGCCGAGGATAGTTGCGCAACATTTCTCCGATGACTGAAACCCACGGATCGTTGTCATCCATTGCAGACTCTAGGATCTTTTCCAGTTCTCCAGACCACTGAAATAATAAAAACACATGAGTTTATTGAGCAAAGGTAGATAAACACAAATTATCCGGCTTACTTCTTCGAGATTACGTCGTGAGATGTGAAGAAAAGTCAATAGTAACTTTAGTTTGACATTATTTTGCAGTTCGCTAAAACAGTCCTTGATTTGTCGCAAAATTTCCTTGTTCAGCTGAGATATTATGCTGCTATTATCTGTTGTGGGCAAAAGTTAAAGATACTCGTTGAGAGTGAAGGAAACATCAGTGGAAACGCGGACTTACCGGACCACAGGTCGTTGGTCGTTGTTCCCAGTTTGTTGGTCAACCAAAGGGCAATGTCTCCGGTCTGGGAAGCCGAGGACAGCAGCTGGGGTCGATTCGCTGCTGGCGGAAAGCTACTTTGGCTTGTAGAGGCGCCAATGTTGCTCGCCGAGGAGTGGGAAGATGCCATCTTGCCGTGATAACCAAGTCGAAATTTGAAACTGCTGTCTCAGTAAAGTACACAAACTGTTTTCAAAAGATGAAATGTAAACTGTCGTTCACTGATGAAGAAAAAGTGATGTTGGCTTGCGGTGCTAATCAGCCCGATTACTGCTACACATGACCGAATGATGTAAACAAGGATGTTCAGTCGATGATGCTACACACAAACAAACAAACAAAAACAAACGGACCGATGATTAGCAATCAGCAGGCGTTCTGTTTGGAAGGTGGTGTTGTGATTGGGTTGTTCAGTCTACACTGGCATCACTTCGCTGCCGCCATCAAAGTGAGATCAGCGAGAAGTAAACATCAGGTAGTCGCGCACGGATAGAATCTTTCGGAAGAGAAAGAGCGCGGAGGCGCCCGCAAAGAGAAAGAGGAGCGAAAATGGAGCGAAGAGATTTGGTGGCTGCTGCGGCTTGAGAAGCTGAATCTCACAACAGCAGGACACGTGCTCTGTGGATGGCGCTCACAGCATTACCTCGCCGAGGCGCGTCATCAACAAACCAGCAAGCAAGCAAAGACAGACTCTATCGTGAATGGCAGAATCAGAATATTCTCTTTATTGTAATCAAAGTTCAATTTTGTCCAAACAGACCAACAACAGATAGGGGAAAAACAATACTTTGGTGTAAGCTTCTAAAGTGCAGGTTTTAAATAGTTAGTGCTCAAGAATCTTGCTTCGGTAAAAATCATTAAAATCCAATCTAAACACGGGAAAAAGCCAAACGGAAATTAGTTGTCGGCGTAAAGACGTGATCGATTGAGTGGGGGGTTGCACAAACCTGGCTACAAATGGGTACATCATGTGGTACTCGCAGTTGTCCGAGTAAATTTTCTTCAACAGCTTCGTGACTAGAGAATCAAATTCGGTATTTGCTCGCTCCACTGTGGCGTGATCCGCTGAATCAGCGTCCTGTGATGGAGAAAGTCGGATAAAATCAAAGTGTTATTTAACAATAAAAAAAGTATCTTCAGTTACCTTCAGTGCGTGAGACAGCTCGATGCAAAGGAGAAAGATTTTGATAATTATGGACGTCACTTCGAGGCTGGTGAGGAAGCAGCTGGAGAAGCACTGCTCGAGAAACTTTTCATGGTACTCAATGACCGAGTCTAAGCTTGAGCCTCTTTTGGTGAGCTGCGAGATAAACTGCGAAAAGAAGGGGTCGATCACCTCAAAGGCGTAAAAGTAGTGAAAGTTGCGGACAAAGGCAATCATCTTGTAGCGTAAGGCAAAGGCCTTCTTGTGCAGTCCTTTGAATGCTTTCGCCTCCAGACTTTGAGGGGATCCGCCGTTCTCCGAGGCAGTCTTCCGCGAGACCTCATCGTACTGCTTCAGCTGCACATTCAGCACGTTGTCCTTCCAAGTCTCCTCCAGCTCCATCTCGGCGTACCGACAGAGGAAGACGTAGCGAAAGAGCAGCTGATAGCAGACGATGGACTTTTGGGTGAAGATGAGAGAGAGGGGAAACGGAACGTCGAACTTGAGCATGAGAGATTCGTAGCAGTAGAGTTTGTTCTTCTTCGGAGTGGCGTGGCCATTTTGATTGGCACTTGGGTTGGCAATGAGACTCTTTGTCATTCGGCCCGGCTACCGCCCGAGTTGGTGTACAGCTTCCGAAGACGAACTTGAGAGCTGATTGACATGCCTGGCTTAAAGTTTCCACCCAAGCCACCACCACCAGCACCTAGGGCCCCTGTGGCCGATGTGCTCGCCCATCGGTCATTGTCGATCAGATCACGTCCTTCGATGGCATCACTGATGATGGAGCGGCTAAGGCCAACGTCGTCACTTCCGTCATCGTCGTCATCATCGTCGTCGAGGTCAGTCTTCAGCAGATAGGAGGAACTAGGCGAAGTGTTGTCGCGATTACCATCGAGAGGCTTCATAATTTTCAGTATTTGCTTCAAAAATGTTTTCCCTGTAAAAGATGCTTCGGTTAGGCTAACTGTTTACAAACAACAGAAACCTCTTACCAGTAAACTCAATGTGCGGATCCTCTTTGAGGTACTCCCGATCGGCTGCTGCCACTGAAATGCCCAGCGCCATGCCCATCATCGAGTCGAGCCGGTGCTGCACCACAGAGTCCGTCTCTTTGCACAGGTCCTTCAGGGCAAACTTCATGAAGTGCACGATGAAGTCGCCCATCGAGAGGAGCATGTAGTGCTTCACCGCGTTAAATGTCTCCACCAGCGACGACTCGTTGATGAGAATGTGCAGCAGCTGTGAGCTGGCCTCATCGTACGCCGACATGATCGGGTGGACGTAGCTCGACTCGTCAAAGCTGTACAGAATCTCCTCCGGCTTGGGCGTGAAGATGGCCGGACCGAAGGAGAGCGCAGAGTTGGAGGAGCTGGAGGCAGATGAGTGGGAAGACATCAGCGAGGTGACGCCGCCCACTCAGGCAGACTGGGCACACTGAGCGCTCCAAAGTGATTCATGCCATTGCTACTGCCGGCAAACTGCATTGAGGCGGCGCCGCGAATCAGATCATTCAGGTAATACTTTGACTCGGAGGGAGCAATTGAAGGGGCACCAGAACCGCCACCGCCGCCAATCATCGAAGGCGGGTGCGAGACCAAGGGCACCACCAGGTTGGCAGTTGAAGGCAGTGGCACGCGTGAGCTCTTCAGGTACAGCGCTTTCACCTTGTTGATGATGGACACGTATTTTCCCGTTTTGTAGATGATTTGCTCGTACTTTTTAAGAAATACTGGTATTTTAGATGAGTTGATGCGATAACGCTGATCCCAGTATTTGCTAGGAAGAAATTTGTTAGCAGCTTGTTTAGGCAACCAAATAGCAACAATCAGCAACTTACTCGTTGAACTTTCCGAAATCATCGTCGTACTCGTCATCATCCGACTCGATAAAGTCAGAGCGATTGGCACTGCCATTGCCGTTCTTCAACCCTGTAGACCCCCCTTTGTTGGCACTTGAGCACTTTCCCTGAGAGCTGCCGTTAGGATGAGCGGGAGAGTTTAAACTTCCACTCGACAGCTGGTGCGTGTCTTCAATAAAGAACTCCTTTCGCGGATCGGAAATTTCGCCGTAGTAGATCCACGTTTTAAGTATTTCAAAGTATCGAAGCGAAGCTGCTTTGGTGAGAGACAGACACAACTCAAGAGCTTTGTTGTCCATGCCTTGAATTGATTTAGTCTTCTCGTGTAGGACAGTTAGCACTGCTCCGCCTACGCACTTGTTCTAAAGTCAAGAAAGAAAAAGTTTAGTGGGTGTTAAAATGAAGCACTGTTGCGTTGTGATGGCGAGTTTACCCTATAAAGCTTAGAAGCCAAGTCTTTGAGCAGGCCAAATGTGGCTGTGTATGGCAACAACATGAAGAACATCTTCTGGAGAAAAAGGTCATTACGCTTCAGCAGGTCTTCCATCTGCGACACCAGAATGTTGTACTCCAGTAGATGCTGATGAACAGCTGCAACAAGGGCTTGATTGACCAGTCCGTAGACTTTAGACTCCACAAAGGTGACGATAGAGGAGTAGCTGTACGATAGTTTTAGAATTTGATTGACTGTGACTGCGAGATGGCCATCCGTTGTCGGATCAAGGTACAGCTTGTACCGAGAGGAATCGTCGGATTTCCTGAGACGAATAAACTTTCCTTCAATGCCGATGAGAACAAAGAGAAGGTCCTGGAGCAAAACTTGCTCTTGTTCATTCACATCAGGATAGAGGTCTGCCAGAGAACCATAGCAGTCGTTCTCCTTTGGCCAATCACATGGATGAAAGTCTCGAGAAAGGTAGGATGGCACTTTACGATGGCTTGACGGTTGATTTGTTTGGCGAACAGTTGGTGGCGTATAAACGGTTTCAGGTGAGTGAAGATAAGAGTCGAAATTGGATGATTGTCCTGAATCAGAGGTCATCGCTGGAGAAGGAACTTTTCTGTTGAATTGTTTGGGAGTGAAAAGACTTGTTTGTCGGTGAGTTGTTAGTGGCTCGTTGTTTATCCTTTCTACCATCTGCAAAGAAGTAAAAATGACTCATTGAAATCTGTCTGAAATAGAATTTTTGTGCAAAAGTTGACCTCTTTATCGTCACGTATTCGAACCAGCAGACGGACAAATGGATCAACGACAAGGTTACTGAAAGAAGTACAAAAGATAGTCGTTACTAAAGCTTAAAGTTGGTTTGAATGTTTACTTACTTTTGTTGACATATTTAATATCTTCGTATTTGTCGACAAACTCTTTGCTTGAAGCCAGTCTATCGTAGAATACTGAAAAGGGCTTCCTTGATTGATGGCCAATTTTCTTGGCAAGTCGATCAGAAACTGTTTCTGGATTAAAATCATGCGATTCAATGCACCTGAAAGGGGTTGGAGAAGCAACAAATAGTTAGGCAGGGATCAAAACAACAATGTTGTTGTTGTTGTTGAGGAACTTACTGAAAGTGGTTAAATATCGAGTTCACCGCGTTCTCCAGTTCACCCGATGCGTCGAGCTGGTCTGAGCCTCCACCAGACCCAACCCTGTTTGAATTGGAGGTGCCCGATCGCGAGTAGTGATCCATACTTTGGCGTTTTGCTCGTCAAAGTTTTGGCGAGGAAAACAACAAAAAACACAAAGCGACAGCTATCATTTCTGAGCAAATGTGTGAACGTGCATCACAGTGAAATGTGCCGTAAAATCTTTTCAACGGATTATTGCTCCACCTTTCCCCACGCACCACTAGATGGCTCTTTTAAACCGTTGAAGCATTTTTCAAAAAAAAGTTTGGCTGCGTTTCGCTTCCTTTTCTCAGGAAAGTCGTTTTTGTCGGGTTTAAAAATAGCGTCGACTTTCGAATGAAAACCAATTACAAGTGTCCATTGTTTTAGTAGGCAATTACTGCAGAAAGACTGGGTACATCACTTTCACTTTTAATTTAGTCTGGTCTATGTAGTGCGAATGAGTTCTGCGTAGGAAAAGTGTGCCATTTGTGTGTCTCTTACAATCTGCTGTTTCCAACGTGCCAATTCGAATACTGTTCCGAGGTGATTGCTGTCTAACAAACAGCACCAGGCAGCAGTGCTAACTCGGTCTACCTTCCCCTGCTGCACTCACGTTCGACCATCACTCGTGACTCAGTGTGCGTCAGGCAGTGATTCAATTAGCCAGCAGTCTGGAGCATTTAGTCTTAATCAAGTGCTTCAGTCAAATGACATCAAGTGAGGCTGACAGGAAGGCAGCCAATGCTGCCAATCATCAAAATATGTCGAAGCAATATGTCACAGCTGATTGTGCCTGACAGCAGTGGAACAGCACTGAACAGGAACATCGTCGTCATCATCAGAACACATAACCGCAACTGCAAAGTTTTCTGTCAAGCGCTCAATCACTCCCACAACCCAACAGTGTTCGGTGCATGGAATTTTTGGAAAATGAGGAATTAATAGTTTGGTTAAACATTGCACTGCAGCACAATTTAATAAGCTCTACCAAATCTACATCCGATTAGCTCGCTGGTGGTGCATCCTTCCTGACGCTTTTCGATCCCCCCTTCACTCTGCGTGATCTGCGCGACTTTTCAAAGGTGGTCGCCGTTGTGACGATATCTTTGATCATCTCGTGTAGTTCTCCTATTGAGGCCTTGCCTTTGCCGGCCTCTTCAGCTGCGGCTGCTTTCTCTGCTTGGTCTGCTTCAAATATCAAGGAGTTTAAATTAGAAAGCAAGCAAGTGGGAATAAAGTGTGGTCTATACCTTTCACAGCGGTCTTTTTGTTAGTCCCCTTTGGAGAGCTCTTTTCAGCTGAAGCCTCCACCTCTTTGGCCTCATTCTCGCGGTTCTCCTTTGTGGCCTCCACTTTGGTTGCCGACTTGATCACTTGAAAGCCTTCCCCCTCCTGCTCCTCTCCTTCAGGTTCTTTCTCGGTAGCTTTGGCGTCGCTCGTTTTCTCTGCTAAAAACTCTTCAGTTAGAGTGCATGTTTACTTGTCCTCAACACTTGTGTTACACAACTCACCTTTGGCTGGCTCTTTGCTGATCTCTGGCAGTTCAATAGTCGGGTCCAGCTCCTTGAGCAGGTTCGCCAGAAAGGTGTCTATCTCGAATGCCGACAGTTTGTTGTGCTCCTCAATGTCTAGGTCGACCAGTTCCACCAACCGCTTCTCCACTTCTCGGCCCTCTTTCGAGAGAATCATCTTCTTCTTCTGCGCCTTTCTTCTCACAGGCGCTTTCTTCGGTGTCGGCGCTTGCTTCTTTCTCAAAGACATGGCTTGAATGTGGCGATTGACGGTGAAACAGATTGTGGGCACACATCAGGAGTTTACTTTATTCTCAAATCACTGCGCTATTTTTAGAACAAAGATAATAAACTCGAACTTTAAATTAATTTGTCAACAAAAACAAAACTGTAATTAGCAAACAATAAGTTTGTGAGTAAACAAATGGAGGCGGAACAAAAACTGCGGTAAACACAATATCCAATCATCATCTCCTAAAATGCCATGTTTACCCTTTGCCGTGCCAGTGAGCAGCATCACCGATTACCTGCCCGCACACCTCCTCCTCGGCATCTTCGACCACCTGCCACTCTGCGAGGTCTTTTCATTGGACAAGATTTGTCAGCGTTTCCGCTCGCTGAAACCCTCAGCCCTTGAACGCCGTCGAGAGGTGGTCCTGGTGGTGGGCCGCGAGTGGAGAGGCTTCTCCACGGAGTTCGCCTACCAGAACCGGCTGCTGCAGCAGGACGGCACCGAGTGGTTCGGCCCGCCAGTGGACACCGCCCACAGTAGACTGAGATTCGAAACGCTGAACGGAGAAACGGTTAAGCAGCTGTGCGGGTCACTGCCCGCCGTGGCCACCCTCCAGGTGATGCTCACTGATGTGGGCAGTTCGGAGAGTGTCGACGGGCTGATCTACCTGCTGGCGAAGTGGGCCTTCACTCTGACCACCCTGAAGGTGGGCGCCCGCTTTCGCGAGACACGGCGGCACTCGACAGCGAGGACAGGCGACGCAGAGGAGCTGATTGCCCGCAACCTGTGCTCTCTGCTGACGGTGGTCAACCAGCTGCCTGAGCTGCAGCACCTGGCACTGCAGCTGCACCACCGCCTCCTTCCGCCGGTCAACCTGAGTGGTCAAAGTGGCCAAAGTGCCAGCCCTCAGCCGAAGCCAGTGGACCTGTCGGCGCTGTCTCGCCTGCAGAGCGCCTTCCTCCTCAGCCACGACCGGGCGGCCGTCTTCTACGACGCCCTGAAGCGGCACGCAGAGCGAAACGCCGCACTGGTCAGCCTGGGACTGCAAAGTTGCGTCGACGCGGAGCAGTTTTACCGCGCCAAGCTGGCACGACTCAGCGCCCTCTTCGCCGCCAAGTTCCTCGCCCTGGACCTGGGCCGAGCCAAGCTGACGCAGCGAGACATGGACGCCCTGGGGGCGCACTTCTCCGCCCTCACCCACCTGGGCCTCACCCTGTCGACGCCCGTTGCGCTGTTGCCGGTTCTGCTGCGCTCCTGCAAGGCACTCACCCATCTCCAGTTGTACATTCACACCGCCAGCTACATGCAGGCCAATTCAGGTAGCCGTCGGTGGCCATTTATTACCAAAATAATGTCTACCACCACCACCTTAGCCACTAACCGAGGCACCAGTCGATCGCAAATCGCCTCGATCGCCTCGCGCACCTCCAACATGTCCCCGGGAGCGCAGCTGCCGCAAATCATCGCCCTCACAGTGACCTTCGCCTCCGAGTGCAGCCATGCCTCCCACCTCGATGTGGCCTCTCTTCGACTGGAGCACACCTTCCCTGGACTGCAATCGCTGGAGTACAGCGCCTCGGCCACTTGCTGCACCATCTGCGGCTGCGCGTGAACGCCTCCGCCGAGCAGCGCAAACGGTGTCACGACATCTCCCTGGCCTACTTGCAGAGGGCAATGCCCAAGTGCAAAGTCGCTACTATCTCGATATTTGAGATAACTACCGCTACACTGATATAACTGTCATTGCGTATCTTTCAATGTGAGCCAAAGTTTTGACGTTCTGAAATCTGAGATTCTCAAAAATGAGAAAACGCGTCGTAACGCTCTGTGTGTGCACCCCCCACGCGAAACTTTTCTTCATCAACATTTCATCAGCTGGCAGAGCAGCCAATCACTCTCTGGCGGCGTGACGAAGCTCTTTTCTTTCTTTCACAGCTTTTACTTGTCAATCAACTTCATTTGGATTCACTCGTCTCTTTGCATCTCATTTGGTCATCGCTTCTGAAACTTCATGGCTCACTCAAAAGTTACACCCGCGCTGACAACGGTGGTCAAAAAGAAGAAGCCATCTAATACTCGCAACGGTTTTATTGTAAAGAAGCAGCGTAAGGTGGCTGTTTTTCGCAGCAGTTTGCCCATTTCCAATCATAATGATCATCTTGAAAAACGCAGCGAGATATGCGAGCCAAGTATGCTTATAAACATCAATTCTTTATCATTTTACAAGTTTTCTTTCATTCTTCAGAGTCATACCCTTGTGAGCGATGCAATGTTTCAGCTTTTCCTGATATGACACAATTGAGTATTGAGCTCCAAATCGCTCAAAAGCTTTATTTCTAACTCATTTCATTGTCTTTTAGAGCTTCATTTGAATCATTGTCCTCCGACCTTTTCGTTTCGACTGGGCAAATACGACGCAATGCAAAAACCAAAAAATAAAACCAAGACAAAATTGAAGGACCAAATGAAGATCAAATCAGTTGAAGTCTGCAGTATTAAACCAGTGTCTACTTCAGCCGTATTTCCAGTGGAAAATACCAATTCTCTGCCTGAAATGACAGTTTCGAAAAACATTTTAAAATCTTACAATCTTCGACGTCATGTCAAACTCGACGGTATTCAAAATGTGATCACTGTGCCTGCTTCGATCTTGTCGTCATTGAATAGTCCGAATCCTCCACCTGAAAAAGTGGCTCTTTCACTCATCGACAACACTTTTTCAAATCAGGAGAAATATAATCTCCGACGTCGTGGCAAGCTCAGCAGCATTGAAAATGTGATCTAATCTAGTCAGCACAATTCTTCGCCTCTTTAATATTCCGTCATTTTAGGAGTTTGATTGAAGTTTACTCTTTTATATTTTTGATGCACCTTTGCACTTTTTACTCTTAACTCATTTTTTACTATATTTTTTATTACATTTGAAAGTAAATTAAATCTTTTATATAGCATTTCAAGAGATTATCACTACACCTCGTAAACCAACCGAAATTCAACCGAAAACTCGTGCGCGACCAATGTGCGATAAAGCAAGTGAAGTGTGACGTTAAGACCAGTTGCGCTGATTTAAGATTTAAGATACCAGCCAAGACGAGTAAGGAGTGGGAGGCAACAAACGAAAACACGCTGATATCGCCACAATGCCAAATTTGGGTCGTATTTCCTGTGTGTTGCCTTCAGACGACGGGCAACCAGAGTACAAGTAGGGAGGCAAGAAAAGTGATCTGAGACATTTTACTTGGCCTCTTCCACGAAGTAATTGTCGTCCAAATTAACATTCCCTCTCAAGTTGCCAAGTTACCACCGAAACTGCTGAATTGAAACTGTGCTTTCAATTTAACAGTTCAGAGATGCAAATTTTCAAAAGAACAGCAAACAGACTGGAAGAATGAAGCAACAATTCATTTGCCGAAAGAGTGCTAATCAGTGGCTCTGGAAAACAGTAGCCAGTTAACTGCTGCAGCAGAGTTGCCTGTTTCCCTCGTGCAATCACCAACTGAAGAGATTGATTGTCTCATGACAGCACACACTGGCGGCGATGATGGCCAGGCCAATGTAAACGGTGCTCCGTGTTCGGTGATAAGAAGGAAGCACACAGCGGCCACCCGATAAACTATTTCCATGTTTGGCAAAGTTGCAGTTTGCAGTTGGCAGGAGACAGTGGCGGAGGACGGTGGTGCTGGTGGTGGTGGTGCTGGTGGTGGCAGCCGCTTAGACCGTAGTCTTAGACGACACCTCCTCGAAGAGGGCTGCTGATATACAGCTGCCAACCGGGCGCCAGTCGCCCTCAGTTCGCCTTGGGTCAGACACTCCACAAGCACTGCTGTGTTTTGAACCGAACCGGTACACCAAGCCAAGCCCAACCAATCACACCCAGCATGGCCAAGACGAACATCAACGACCTTCCCGATGACTGCATCATTCTGATTCTGAAGCAGTGCCGCCTGCCTCTGCAGGGCCTGATCTGCCTTCGGTCGGTGTGCAGGCGCTGGCAGTCGATCATCATCAGGCAGATCTGCTACCGAAAGCGCACGCTGAAGCTCTTTGGCTCGGTGGAGTCCGACCTGATCACCTACTGCAACTTTCTGCTGGACTACAATCTCGAGTCGAATGACCGGTACCGGCTGAAGCCGATCGGCAGGGACGACGACATGGTGGTGCGCATCGACTGCGAGCACAACTACCTCTGCGACCTCTTCCCCGGCATCGAGAACCTGGTGGTCTACCTGACGCGTTTCTCCTCGCGCATGTTCAACATGCCCTACCTGCTGGAGAACCTGGGCTGCCTCACCAGTCTGACGCTCATCTACATGCCCTATCCGATTGACCTGCAGCACCAGGTCTGGTCGGCCATCAACTCCATGGAAACGCTCAAGGAGCTCAATCTCTTCTACATCTTTCAGTGTACCATCTCCGATGAGATGCCCGCGCTGGCCAAGCTGGAGAGCTTCTCCCTTGACGGCTACTACGGAGACATTGTTTCGGTGCTGAGGCAGCTGGGGCCCAGTCTGAGGCGCCTCCACCTGGACGACATTCACTGCTCCATTGAGCAGCTTCAACAGGGACTGGCCGCCAATCCGCAGCTCGCCGAGGGCCTCACCCACCTCACCATTGGCTCAATCAACAACGTCAAGCCGGTGCTGAACAACCTGAAGAGAAAGCAAATTTTCGACTTTATCTGCGCCCAGTTTCGTTCACTGAAGTACCTGGCGTTCACCTCATACTCCACTGTAAGTCATTCTGGGAAGCTTTCACTATTTTTTTCTAACAACTCTCCATCATAATCTCTAACTGCCTGCAGTACACACTAGAAGAAATCTTCAGCAGCCTCGGTCGGCTGAGTGAGCTCACCGAGCTGCACCTGCCCTACAACTGGTACAGTCCACTTCGCTCTGGGCCGCTCCTCTCGGCGCTCATCTCCTCGAATCAGCAGCTCAAGTCAGTGAAGGTGCTGCACTTGTCGTTTTCACCTGCCGCCGATGCCGCCCAGAATGAGTTTCCGCGCGTTGACGTTCGCGCTCTCTTCCCCGGCACCGAGGAGCTCATCGTCTCGGGGAACAGTCACCTGCTGGCGGATGCAAAGGGCTGCCTGGAGCACTACCACAGCAAGGGCCTGTGCAAGGTCAGCTTTGTGCTGAAGAGTGACGACGTGGCGCTGCACATTGGCCGACACAGCGAGCGCTACCAGAAGTATGTAAGTATGCAAGAGCTGCAGAAGTACGATACTGCCTACTAATTGTCCGGCTAACTAATGTGTGGCTACCAACTCTAGTTGGCCCTGCTGCCAACAGTAGACGCCGACCAGGAGGACTCGGTGGACTCTGCTGACTCTGACACTGCTTCTCTGCACTGACTCTCTTTCACTGTAATTTAAACTAACTTTTGGAATGGCACTGCTCTCTAGCTTTATAATAAAAAGGCATCTTTATTATATTCTCCTGTAATGCACCCCACCTAAGGACCGATCGATCTCTATTACGGCCAGAGTGCAGAAAGAGTTCAACTGGAAAAAAAGTTGTTCTCTTCTCTCTCTCTCTCTCTCTCTCTCTCTCTCTCTCTCTCTCTCTCTTCGTGTCCTCCTTTGACTCATGACATTTTTGTGCATAAAACTTGAAATTGAAAGTGCGCCACTTTCACCGTCATCACTCCCATTAGCATTTCTGATTTTGTAATGTATTATTTACTGTTATTAAAGTCATACAGGAGCAGATAGTTGGTTGTACTGCTTTGTTGGTCGTCTGGACTGTTAGTCTGTTTGGTTGTTTGTGTTTTGTTGTGTTGTTTGTTTGTTATCAGCACATCATTAATTACAGACAAACTGGCACTAGTCGTTTTGCTGATGAATTAGACATGATCTTTTAACGATCCGCCGACTTACTCACTGAAGTTGTTATGGCCGGGCCGGGGACGACCACTTTGCCACCACAAGTCATATACTTGACGATGTAGTAGTGATTACCGCTTTCCGGCGCAATACCGACGGCGCAGTAGTCGCCAATTCCCCTGATGTGATCAACTTTGAATTCAATAAAGACGCGACGTGTGTAGACATAGAATCTGACATGGTCCTGCACTTCCAGTATATGATGCTTTCGACCGTCTAACTTTTGAAGAGTATCGGTGATTTCCTGCTTAGCTGACTCCCATGGAATGGCCACCATGGGGTTATTTGAACGAATCACAATTGAAGGCTCTTCCTCGCTGCAAGTTGTCTTGCGAAGTGAGCAAATGTAAATTAAAATTACCCAAATGGTATTCATTTTCGTAGACAGTTTCTTCGTAAGCAAACAAAGCGCACACACACACAAACCAGTAAAGTAGCAAAAATTAATTAACTGGCAAATTGTTCAGTTTTAAATTTCAATTTATTTTTTACACGACTTTTGGATAACTGGTGAATGAAACGAGCCGTTAAATTTCAATGTTATTTCAAAATTTTTACGGAGATAACATTAAAGTTTTAAAAGTGTTGCGGTTCATTGATAACACAATTATAATTATCTACCTCAAATTTTGCGCCAGTGCAATATTTGAATTTAAAATGAGCACATTGAGAGTGGTAATATTTTATTAAACCAAATTGAAAAGTGAATTTATTTTGAATTTACTTTAAAACCTTAATAAAAACCGATTTCATTAAGTTAATAATAAAATGCAACAAATATCTTCAAAATAAGAAAATATATACAATTTATATTCTGGAAAAGCTTCGACTAAAAACCTCAAAATTCTCCTGCTCAAAAAGTGAATTGCTAGTGTAAATAAAGTCCACTTGGAATACAAATACATTTTGCAGGCAGTATTATTTGGAGAAAAATGTGAATTAGGAAAATCCTCATTGAAAACCATTTTCTAAAGCAGTGATGAATAGATTCTAAAGTCTAATAGATCACATCAGCTAAAAGTTCAGCCTCTCAAAAGCGACACTTTCAGTCTTATTGGCTGTCTTGCAAGTGTCACATTGGCTCATATTCCCTTCAAATATTCCCGCTTTGGTAAACCGTTCTACCCTGCCCTTTTTGTAACTTCTGCCATTTGCCAGCGAATATTTTTATTACCTAATTCTACAGTCGATAAACATTTTTGTTGTCATGATCGATTACCAGTGGCAGTGATAATCCGCCACCAAAAAACGAAGACATCAAAGTCAAGACCAGCAAACTAAAATAGCAAACAAAAAACAAAGTCGCATTTCTGTCATTTACAGGCACCGTGCAAATATAAATTCAAGTGCAAATATATTTACGCTTCTTATTAAAAGAAGGACAAATCATTTGTAAACACGGCAATTTGAGCACGGTCTTCTCTCTGCCTGTTAGAAGAAGTTAGCCTTTTTGGTCTTCTAGTGTGGAACTGTTAACTGTCAGTTTTTGGTGTTACTCGCCACAATTTTGATCGCCTTCTCAAAACGCCACTAGACGCGCCGTATTACACAAGACACAGCGCCAAAAATATTGTTCTCCAAATTGTTTGACCATCTGAGAATTGATGTATCCTCTTGATTTCACAAATTGTGTTGCTGTCTCTCAGTCTCTGCTTGGCTGCTCAGGAAACAAGAAGAGACTTGCACTTCACTTCAGTATCATCGGCTGAGAAGAGCCACAGAAAAGGAGAGACACCAGCAGCAGCAAATTGTCACTTCAATTTGATGCCCTTGCAAAATTATCATATTGGTGGTAAAATGTCACAACCATTTGTATTATAATACACTAAGGATTGCTTTACTCGTCCCGACAATGAACACTTGCTCGGGCTAATAAGCAATGGAATAAATTGAAACGATAAATCAAAACTTTACGTAAAAACAGAAGAGAAGGAGCGCAGAGCATAATAATGTGCAGCAGAGCAGTTCGCTCTGTTTTGTGACAAGAGCTCGGAGGAGTACACTGTAAGAAGAAATAACAAACTTCACCCGAGATTGACGTGCATATAAATATCTGAATTGCTGTTAAAGCGATTCTCATTTGACAAAAATGCCTATTTAATAAATTATTAATCAAATCGATTTATAAACAAAAAATACCGGCTAAAAAATAAGGGCAAAACCATCTTAGGACTCGCCACACTTCAGTTTGCGGCAACAAAAAAAGTCATTGGCAGTTTTGTTTGTTTTAAATTGCTAAAAGAGATATTTAAGTTAAAGCCTAATCATATGTAATTTGAGTGAACAATTTGGCTGGTAGAACTGAAGGAATGGCGTAAAAGGTGAACATTAGGGCAGTGGCTGCATTCTCGCTTAGTCATCTTTATGTGTTTGTAATATGTAATGTACTTCTGTTGGCCGTATCTTGGAAGGCACCCACTAACTAACTGCAACTATCGTACGTGTCAATAGCACGGCGAATATACTTGTCTAGTTGAGTTGCTATCTCCCCGCATCGGTGTTTCTCAATCGATACTGCAGCAAACGTTCCTCTACTCCATTCGCTATTTTAAGTATTATTGGCAATAAATCTTAATATGTTTTTCCATCGAAATGCGTTCTTGTTGTTCGTTTTACTTTTTGTTGTTGTGATGTTTTTGGCTTTTCAACGATTCCACTTGTCGTCGATGTTTGTCTGTTCCAATTGAGCTACTATTGGCCAGTTACAAACTTCTATTCTTCCTTTTATAAAATTTTAACATTTTTTATATCAAATTTTTTACAAAACTAGTAGATTTTAAATTCTAAAGCTTACCTTTTGTTTATGACCAAGATAAGCGTTTTTACTCTATTTTTATAAATCTGGTCACTTAACTGAATTTAAAGTTTTTTTGCACTTAAGTTTGCGTGGACTTTTTTTTATCAAAACTAATGTTTTAAAATTTAACAAAATTAAAACTATTTTTGGCTTAAAAGCGGTCAATATATAGAACATTGACATGTATTAAACAAAAATGATAAAAATATATTGGATTTTATTGTATTTATCTCCGTCTTGTTAAAAATGATTTACCAATACGTCAACGCCTGTTCGACATTATTAAAAAAATTTTAGTTTAAACTTGTTTAAAAACAACATAGTTTTTAAATACAAAATTGCAATTTGCCTGAAATATTTCTAAAATTTTAAATTAATTGCTGTGACAATAACAAAAACCAACATTAAAAAGTGGTACCTGCAGTAGAAACAAAACGCATTTCAAATACTTCTAGTTAAGGCGTGAATTAGATACCACTTAAGAAATTCAATTCAACTGAAAAAAATTTTATTTGTACTTAAACTCACGCATTTAACTGTTTTTGTTCTTAATCACTTTTGTAAGTTTGCTTCATTGGACATAATCTGTTTTTAAAACAAGAAATGTTATAAATTAATATTTGTAAAAAATACCTTGAATTGACAACAAATTAATTTTAAGTATCCATAAACTAAACCAATTTAGCGAAACATTGATCCTATGGATTTATTACAAAAGATTAAACTCAGTTATTTTATAAAACTGAATAAACACATTTTAATTTTTTAGTTTTACTGTTAAATGTTAGCAACGTCAATTGAAAGTTTGCCTTTTTTAAAACCAGAAAAGTTTTATAATCACCTAACATTACTTATTCTTAAAATTATTTTGTCAATGATTGTGTATTTTTGGTGATAATTTATTTATAGATTATATTACAATCATTTTACAGATTTTCTATTTCACTTAACAAAAGCAGCATTTAATATTTTATTTATGAATTGACCGCGTGATTTAAAAACGATCAAGTTTTCCGTATTTCAAAAATGAAAGAGTACATCTAAAAATGAGTCATGTCATATGCCTTTAACCATTTTAAGTGCAAAGTATTCATATTTTAAATGATTTATAAAATTTAAACTGAATTTAATTTTACCAAAATACAGTATTTTAGACCATTGCCAAAGATTAGTTAAATGAACGATAACAAAATGCTAATGTAATAAATTAAAGTTTATATTTATTATGCAATATCACCTATTTAGTTTTTAGTTTTGACCAAATAAGATGGTTGTTACTAACTTTATATAATTTTAAAAATGGCTCAAAGCAATTTTAATAAAAATTTTATAGCAAATATTTTTAACGTTAAGTTTAGCAGTTTTTAAAAGTTTGATTTATATCAATAAAAAACAAATCATTTTTTATTAAAACGGCTTGATAATTATAATTTTAAACCTATCAATATTTTTACTTTTGTTTTAAATCCCACTTGTGGGTTGATTCCCCAAAGTAATTTTATATTTTTTCCAGATCAATTTAAAAAAGTGTTAAAAATATTTATTTGTGTTTGATCTTTAAGTTTAGAACCTGCTGTTAAAATTAGACAAAGATAAAATTGAAAATCGCTCAGTGAATTTTTACAATAAAACTTTGTCAAAAGCATTTTTAAAAAATTCAAGTCAGTTTTAAAAATAATATTTTTTATTTATAAAACAAACTACTAGGTTATGTAAATATAAACAAATTAAATCTAAAGTTATAAAAAAATTTTAATAAACAATTATGTCTAAGACTACCTTTAAAAAAAGGTAGCGTGTTATTAAAAACTTTAAAAATTTTAATAAAAACATGCATAAATTTAAAAAACATTTGCAAATTTAAAATTGCAAAGTTTTGGTCATTTTTTTAATTAAAAAATTTTTTAATAGTATTTTTGTTTTAAGTGTACTATAAATATGCAACTTCCAGATTGACATTACAATCTGTAGCGTTTAAGATCAGTATAGGAACTGGTGAGCTACTCATGCGCCAAGTTCTTCTCTTCTTGAGAATTTAAAGCATCCTTTTATGATCGTTTTCACTATCAGTCTCAGTCAGTTTCACTTGTGCGTGTTGATCTGCAGCAGCTCGTTTAGCGATACACTGCAACCACTGTCTTCTGACTTTTTTTGATCAGCGTTTCTTTAATTGACAAGCGATTCCATATTTTTTTATTCATTATTGCAGTTTAACTTAACAATAAATCTCATTAGTACTTTGTTTTATTGTTTTATCTGTGTTATCATTTTTGTATAAATTCAGTTGTTTAATAATCAAAAACATTGATTAAATTTTATCGCAAAAATATTATTGCATTTGTTGATCATCACCCCTATAAAGATTCAATTATTTGCTTACTGAATTTTTCAAAATATTTATTTCAAATTAAATAATTGTTCTGTGATTTTGTGCTTCATTTCATTACTTTGTATTATTGGCATTTAACAACAATTATCTAATATTACATTTTGGTTACCTTTGTAGCTAAATTAAATATATTTGAACACCGAAATATTTAAAAAAATTATTTTGACACAAAATAATTTTATTTCTGTGTTACTTTTACAATTATATTTGTTAAACAATTTTATTTTTTAATCAAACATTTTAAATTTTGCAACAAACAACTGTTTAGTTTTATTTTTTTAATTTACAGGGTTTTTAATGTGTTTTAGTAAATAACTACATTTAACAACTATTTTTGCTGTTTTTTAACTCATTTTTTTTTAAACTATGAAGTAATTGTGTGCATTTCAAATTTTACAATAATTATTCAAATTTTTAAAAAATTTTGCACAAAAAATCAGCATTTTTGTTTTAAAGTTATTTTATCTTGTAAACAGCTTTAATTAAAAAATGAAAATTTATTTAAACTATTTATTGCTTTAAAAAATCTTACATTTTGAACATTTTGCTTTTTTATTTAACAGACTTTTTGCACGCATAATTCATTTAAGCTACAAAATCATTCAAAATTTTTAATAAAAAGCTTTTTCAAACAAAAATAAAAGCCAACATAACTTTTTTTAGATGTGTTTGTGTTTATTGGAAAATGTTATAGTTAACAATTAAAAATTTTTATAAACATATTCATTTCGTTTTTGTATGCAAGTATTGTTTTAAACCAAAAAAAATATTTAAAAAATTCTAACAGGTTTTTTGAATTGTTTTTTTTTAAATCAAAACTTTTTCACAAACTGAACACATCAATTTTCAAACTAAATAAAAATGTCAAATGTAAATGAAACTCAAAAACAATTTTGTTCAACATTGTTGTAGTACAAAATCATAAACTGAACGTTTTGTAGTCTTCAAGTTTTTCATTTGTTTTACAATTCGCAAAAACATTTGTTGAGATATTTAAAATTGCATAAAAAATGTTTTTCACTTCATTTGACACTTTCATTTTTGTATTTTTTGTTGAAGATAATGGCTAACTTGTCAAAATTGGTGTTTGTCACAGACAAAATTTTATTAAGAAGGACAAGCACAAAACTTTTTTGAATTTTTATCCTTTTTTCAATCACAACTTTTTTCTAACAAAACTGCACCCAAAATCAAATTTAAAAGCGGTATACACAAAATGATCAAAGTGCTAAAAAGATAATTTTAAATTTTTTAACTTTGTTGTGAATACTTTAAAAATTGAAATTGAACATTCTCTATGTAAAGTCAGTTTTCAAAGTTTTTCATTTTTTATCATTATTCAAAAATCATTTTGTGAGACGTCAAACTACTTAAAAATATTCCAAGTCAAACAAAATCTAGATAATTTAGTCACCTTTCATTTGACAACTTGATCAATTTTTTGGTATTTTTTGTTTTGAAGATAATGGAACCTAAATGGTCAGAACATTGGTGTTGTTACCGACAACGACCCACTCATTGGAGGACTATAGTATCAACACAAAACTGTTTTACATAAAATTTTTATCAACTCTTATTAAATACATTTTTCATAAACATCATAGCCACCCAAAAATCAAAATTTAAAAAAGCAGTAAAAAAGTGCGCGGTGTCCCCCTTAAAAGATAATGTTTATAAAAAAAACTTTGAAATTAGAACTGAAAGCACGTTAAAATTAAAATTTTTAATTGTCATTTAATATCGAATTACTTTAAAAACTTATTTTAAATAATTCACAACAAGGTTTTGCAAATATGATATATTTAGCACTTGTAGTTCCTCCGTTTATTAAAATACCTGTTAAAGTTAATTGAAATTTCAATAAGTTTAATTTAAATTCATATTATGTTTCAAAAATGATTGCATATTTTATCAATAAGCCATGTTGTTATTTTGACAAAATTGCGCAACTATTTAAAAAACATGTTGTTAAAGATTTAAAAACATATTTAAATTACTTGTTTTAATTATAACCATTGCTAATTACCATTTTAAAAAAAAGTTGAACAAAAACATAAAGAGTAAAAAATCATATTGCAAAATTTTTTATCAAATTAAATATAATAGTTACAATTAAAGGCGCCATAGAATTCAAGGCGTTGGCAGTTTTTCTAAAGTAATATGCTAATAATTTTTAGTAGTGTTCAAGACGTTGAATAGCTTTGATAATATTTAAAAAATATAAATTATGATGATTTTGTTATGCCTTTATAATTGTAATTACAATACTTTAACAAAAACATTTTTAATGCAAAAATTTTTGGGCGTCTTTTTGCCAAAAAATTTGTGGTTTTGTTTTAAAGCAATAAAAACTTCATTTTTTGTTTTAATTACAATGACATATTATTATTAACTTAAAAAATCAAACAAGTGTCTATATTTATTAATTTTATATACAAATTTTATATAAAATTGCAAATTTTTTATTTTAACGATATATTTAGTACAATGAAAAATGTAATTACAAAAATTCTTTGTTGTTAAAAAAGAATGCAGAAAAGACAACTTTTTTGTGAACAAAATCTTTGGTAAACAAACCAAAATAACAAAGTAGATTTTTTTGTTTCTTAAATGTTAAAATAATTATTCTTGTTTTGTTCATAACCAAAATTAACTTTTAAAGAAAAGTTTTAAAAATGTTTTGAAAACAATAAAAAATGAAATAAACAAAGTTTAATTTTGTTAAAACTAGTCATTTTGAAGTTTTTAAAAGTTTAGGTGCAAATTTAATTTAAAACTAGCGTTATAAAACATTTAATAAAATGCCTTTTTAACATAAAAGCAGAGCAGTTATTAAATCGGCACCAATTCTCATTGACTCTACTAAAAAGCTCTGCTAAACAAACAAAAAATGAAAAATAATAAAAGCCAGTTTTGTCACTAAAAAGTTTTAATTAAATTTTAAATCAGTAAATTCTTTGATAATGTTCTTAATGCCATGAAACTTATTTTTTAACAAAATTTTGTTGTGAGAACGAATGATTAACACAGAAGTAAAACCAACTTTAGAGGCAGCTTCAAGTTCTGTAAAAAAATTTAATAATATCTTGTTTGCTTTGCCAAGGTTACAGAACTTACCATCAATGGAGTCGGATATAAAAAGAATTGATGAGCGATGCTCGTTCACTTCTCTAGCCAGTTTTCGATAGCTTGCCGGATCACTTTTACGTCCTAACCAGTGAGTGTCAAAGAATGCAGTAACAAGTTGTCGCATATTTCCATGAACTGTTTTGCAAAAAAGCAGCTCTTGCGACAATGATGAACCGGATGCAAATGTACATATGGTGATTTTTTCCTGTTGCCATGTCTGGAAAGAGGTTGCGACATCTTTGAAAACATGTCCTTGAAAAATGTAATCCGTTAGAAATGGTTTACGCAATGTTTGTTAACCTTTTAGTAATCCTTTTTCATAGCCGTATAGCCACACGAGCAGGGTCAACGACTTGACAGCTTCATTGTGTTTGTTTGCCATGAGGAAGTGAGCGTTGATTACAAGACTTGCTATTATCTTCTCCTTTGGTTCTAGCTCTCCTGCAATGACCGGAATAGTATGATCACCTTCAAACCAGTCTTTCTCGGTACGATGTCGAATTATTTGAACTACGTCAGAGCAGTACTCTCGGTCCCACCATTCAGTAAGACAGTCAGCCACTGATTGCAGTATGAAGGGTGCCAAAACATCATTCCAAAAGCGTATTGAAGTGGTTGTACCTTCAATATCTGTTAGAATAACTGCTGGTTTTGGAAGAAGAACTGTCATAAGTGATTGATACAAAAAAAGCAAAAAATGAGCTATGTTTCAAAGAACCAATACGTGTTTTATTCCTGGTTTTCTTTGTTTAACACATTATTGAAAAGTTCTAAAATGGTTGATGTCACAAACCTGCGCAAAACTTGTCGTACGAAAAATTGTACAATTACAATTTTACGTGCACAATTGACCTAAAATCAGATTTTGATGCAAAACAAAAAAAAATATTTTTTGTTTTTGATTTTTAAGTTTTTTAATGTTTTTTTAAACATAACTCGCAGTGTGTGATCCTTGCGAGATAACTTAACATTAAATAATATGTTAGCTTCAATTACATTTTTAATCAAAGTTTAATTAATAACTTTGACCTCCAATGCTTGGAGTAACACAAAACAGAAAACCTACTACACTAAAAACACACATGTTTTCAAAATGATTAAAATGTTTGCAAATAGTAGCACTTTTTCCCTCTATTTCTCTAATTACAAACACCCTAATTGTTGAAAAACAGGAAATTTTTGTCTGGTATAACATCATATGTTTTTAAAACTAACCAAATAAAAAATTTTTAACAAATTTAATTGTAGCTAAGTATGAAAATAAATGAGCCTCAAATGTTAAACCTTTACTTTTGTGTCATTTATTTTTTTTGTCAAAACAATGAAAAAAGAAGCACGTTGTCGTTTTTCATTTACAGTCAAACTGTAAAAGCAAAGTTGCCATCACTTGCTAAAATATTTTACAAATTGCAAGTCAAGTTTGTTCAATCTAATTAGTTTAATTGCTTATGGCACACTTTCTTTGAAAAGCAGAGTTCGCACATTATAATGTTTGCAAAAAATGCGATTTATATTGTGTTTGTCCTTTTCATCACTAATGTTTTTTGTTGTCTGCAAACTTGGATGCCCTTTTGTCTGAATTAATGTTTGATTTAAAAAGGTACTTTTTCACTTTATTTTGATGTTTATTTTTAACAAATCTCACTATGAAGATTTTATCGTCTTATCAATTCTTTCTTTTTTATTTATCTCTAATTTAATTTAACTGGTTTTTTTGCTTTTTGTTATAACAAATAGAATGCCTACACAAAAACCTCTTTTAAAATTTATTTTTTAGACAATTTTGGTATTCTTTCCATTACCTTTTTGGCACCTAATATATAAGTCTATTTGTAATGACCATTTTACTGTTTGTTATTTTATATTTAATTAAATACAAACAAACAATAGAGTCAAATACTACAAAATAAAATTATCTAAATCCACAAACCAAATAAGGTCATTAGTAGTAGTATAAGACATGTTTTTTCTAAAATAATAAGTAAATAAATATAAAAAACACATGTGTATTTTTTCTTTATTGAAACATACTCTTTACCCACAAAAACAAATCCACTTTTCTGCAAAATTAAATCTTAATCTGTATTATAAATAATCAAATTATTGTCTAAATTGCTATCAAAGTTTCTTGCATTGACAAATTATATTTATTAGCAGGAATTAGCTATTTATTGCGGTTAATTTTGGTTGTAAAAATATTTAATAACTAAAATTAAACAATATTTAATGCTAACTACACATTAATATGCATGTGATCAAATATGATCAACAGTTTTTGATATCAAATTTAAAATTGCTTGTAATATAAAAAAGTAAGATAATATACAGGGTGGGCCATCTAAAGTGTCACTAAATTTCAATCGTTGTTTCAAACATAAAAATACTAGATACTATTTCTAAAAACTAAAAATGTTATCTGTAAAAACAACTCTTCATCTTTTTTAACAATTTTAGATTACTGATTTTAGACCAGTAACCACAAAGATATCACCAAAAGTTTAGACGCGTCCAGGACCCGCTCTATAGGAAACCCATGTATTTCTATGGGAGCGTTCGAAACGCATGTCGCTCAATGGTAGCCTGCGTAACTCGCCGCCACAAAACGCTAGCCGCCGCGCAGCGGCGATTAACGCCCCTAACTTTAATGGTCAGTAACGAACTCCAATAGCCGCGCGAAGCGGCGGCAACAAGGACCGACCTCGAAAATCATCTTCAACAACCGTTGCAAAACGGCGGTTTGTTCACACAACTTTGAAAATCATCATCCTATCGCCGCCATTTTTGCGGTGACAACAAAGACCAACCGCAAAAATAATCATCCATCCTCTAATTGTCGCACATTTTGGCGGCAATTAGAAAAAGGGTGATTTTTGAAAAAATTGAATGAACTATCCGCTGTTTTGCGATGGCAATTGGAAGATGGGTCAATCATTTTTGCGGTTGGAGGCCTTGTATCTGCCTTAAAACGGCCGCAATAGGGTGATGATTTTCAAAGTTGTGTGAACGAGTCGCCTCTTCTCAGGGGCTATTGGAGTATTTTTGATGATTTTTGAAGTCGGTCCTTGTGGCCGCTGCTTCGCCGCGGCTATTGGTGTATCGTTACTGACCATTAAAGTTAGGGGCGTTAACCGCCGCTGCGCGGCGGCTAGCGCCTTGTGGCGGCGAATTACGCAGGCTACCATTGAGCGACATGCGTTTCAAGCGTTCCCATAGAAATACATGGGTTTACCATAGAGCGGGTCCTGGACGCCTCCAAACTTTTGGTGATATCTTTGTGGTTACTGGTTCAAAATTACTAATCTAAAATTGTTAATAAAGATGAAGAGTTGCTTTTACAGATAGCATTTTTAGTTTTTAGAAATAGTTTTATTTTTATGTTTGAAACAACGATTGAAATTTAGTGACACTTTAGGTGGCCCTCCCTGTATGTTTTATAAAATATAAAAATAAATGGTTTAACAGATGTTATTTGCAAAAATGTTAAAAAAGTTTTTTTAACAACAACTTAAAAATGTTTTGCATAAATAAAAAATACAAGCAAAATACAACATAATAAAAATTTATTAATTGTTTTTATTAATAATTAAAAACTGATACAAAATATTAAATTGTTTTTATTACCAATCATATTTTATTATAGAAACATTTGATTTTGTATAGGAACTTTAAACATTTAGCATTAACATTTTATTTGCTTAAATTAATACAGCAATTTGAAAATAGTTTAATTATTATTTTTAAATCCATTTTGTTAAAAAGTGTTCTTACTAAATAGTCAATTATTATTAACGATTGAAATGACAAACTCAACATTTACTTATTTTTATCTATTTTAAAAGTTTGTTAAGTCAATAAATTTTTTGCCATGTTAACAAGCAAAAAAATTAAATGTCAAAAGTAATTTTTAGTAAAAATGCAGCCTAACATATTTGTGTTTATTTGATTTTCTGAAACGATTTAAAGCAAAAGATAAAGTAATTAGTGCTATTAAAACTATGAGAATAATGAAAGTCACGTCAAGATTAAGATTTTTGGCTTATTTTTGATTTCATTTTGACTGAACATTTTGGTTTATATTTTTTGTTTGCTTTGAGTAAAAATTTATCAAAGATGTTTTGGTTTTAGTTTTAACTATTGCAATTTATGTGCTTAGTTAGTTCTTAAAACATCAATGTGTTGACATTTTTAACACATATTTAATTTTTAGTTTTCAGTTATTGTTTTTATAAATAAAAATTATATTATTTGTTGTGCAAAAATTTACTCAAATAAAAATTTAAAAACAAATGGAATATCTTTTCAATGTTTATAAATCTATATTTTAAACCGCAAACTATTTTTTAAATTAAACAGATCAATATGTTAAATATGTTTAACATTAATATCAATTCGTTTTTTATTAAATTTTATTTTTTGTTGTTCAATTTTTATTTAACTTTTTGTTTAATTTTTGTTGTTGTAAGAATTCAAAAATTAAATTTTTAAAAATTATCCCACTTGTTGAATATTTTAATTATTTTAATTTTGTAAAAAATCGATGCGAAATCAAAAAATAAATTGCATTAAGTTAATAACGAACTGATTTAAACAAAAAAAATTGTCAAGAAATAATTGAACTGATTGTCAAAAACCGCAACAAATTAGATACTTTGCATAACTAAAAAACTTACATTATAAATTAAAAACAATTGATTTGTTTAAATAAAACTAAACACATTAATTTTTAAAATAGTTTTTAAATGCAATTTTTTATGAAAATAATTTATATCAAACACATATAAATTTGTTTTTAAATTTTCAAAAAATTTATAAAAATTTTTTTTGTTTTAAAAATCTATGAAACAGTGTTGATTTTTAACAGTTATTAACAGTTAAAAAATAAAATTTTTAAATCAAAAGAAATTTTCAGCCTATCCCTAAAAAAATGATTTTTCTCTCTCCGTCTTCACTGACTCTTTTTGCTCCACAAATTACACCTTTAAAGATATTGGAAAACGGTTTTCACCAGTTGAACGAAATAAATGGCATCTTTCTAATGATACCAAATTCAAGTTGATCAGATAACCGGAAGTATTTAATATGGCGGATTATCTGTTTTTAGTGATAAGCATTTTTGGCTGTATTAAAAAAACTATTAGGCCTAGAAGCATGGGGTTTTGATTGAAATGATCAGATAAATAGTCGGCACAAAATGGCTATCTTAGAACTTTGATAAAGTAACCGGAAGTGCCTTTTCTAGATTTTTCACTTTTTAGATAAGCCAAATTAAGTACTAAACGAACTCTGATAAGATTTTTGATTACACCATTAGATTCCTCGCCCCTTAATTGGTCTATGCCTATTTTGGTTTGCTTCAAAACCTTATAGTTAACCAGAAAACTCAAAAAATTTAGAACGTTGTCTTTTGTTTTGATGTTGCGTTGCAGCAACGCCGTTTCTGGCTTTTGCAGCAGTGCGCAGGCGCGTATCGCTATCACAGCAGCTGCAGCGTTGGCTAAAACGTTGCTCTCTAGCTGCCGTTCTCGCTGCTGTCGCTGCCGCTGTCGCCGCTCTCGCCTTGGGCTGCCAGGGGAGCACAGTTGTTTCGGGGGCAGCAGTGCACAGCCCAGGGCGGCGAGGTCTGACGTGACTTGGCCGTTGTCAACGACCGACGACGAGGGTCCTGCGAGCGCAGCGAGCAGGGCCCGAGGAGGAGGGCGTTCACAGTGCCCAAATGTCGTCAGGGTGAGCCGCTGGCCAAACTTTTAAGAAATGTTAGCGGTGCACAGTTAAGGTAGGAGTGAGCGAAGCGAGCTCGACTGAGCCCTTGTACATTTTAAAAAAATTTAAAACAGTTAGTGTTTTACAACTTTTTTGTATTTTTTTATTTAAATTTTTAAATAAAAACATTTTACAGCTTGTAACGCTTTTAAAATTAAAATTATCGATTATAAATTTAAACAAACTTTAAATTTAAACATTTTTAACACAAAACAAGTTCAAATTAAACCAAATAAAAAATAACTGCAATTGTTATTGTACTCAAACAATAATTTCAATTTTTTAAATTCAATTTAGTTATATATTTTAAAATATGTGGTGTTTATTAAAATTGATTTTAGTAGCGGCCCATAGGCCGCTAGCGACGTGGCTTTGAGAAGTTCGAAGTTACGTCGCCTGTTTGTATATAAGCAGCTACTCTTTGCCAATAAAGTGAGTCTGGACTACGTATGCTTGTGTTCACTCTCACTCAGCGCTTCTTTTTTTTATTAAAATTATATTTAAATTTACAATAAAAAGGTGTTTTAAGTACAAACTATTAACTTTTAAAAAATTTTTAACAAAAACAATTTTTTGTGGCATTTTGTAGCTATTTAAAAAGTTTTTAAAATTTAGATTTGTAATTAATAATGTTTACCAGTTAATTTTCAAATTTTTTATAACTGTAAATGTTTTTTACGTTAATAGCAACTTGACAACCTTTATTTTTAAATTGAATATTATGTTTTGTTGTAAAATTGTCTGCAAAATAAAATGTTAGACAAAAATTAATTATTCAACAAGTATTTGTTTATCAAATTTTTGTATAAAATTTAATGCAAAAACAAAATGTGTTTAAATATTTGAAAATATGTCAAAACCATTTACAACGGTTTATGCATTTAATTAAATACATAAATCTATTTAATTTATTTTAGTTTTTATGTTCTAAAGCTAATTAGCATAATTTATCAATTAATAAAATGCTCAACTAATATTTTCACAGCTTTATTGTACCGTCTAAAACAAAAACTTTACGCAAAATTTGATTATTAATTACAGATTAAACTTCCTCACATTCGACGTTAACCAACATGTGAACTTTAAATAAACGTTTTTTGTCAGTAAAATATACTGCAAAAACCAAGACATGAATCAACAAAAATTTTATTTGTTGATTTTTTTACATACAATATTTCTTGATGGCATAATTAAATGGTAATATTGTTATTTATATTTTAATTTAATTTACTAAGTATTACTTGGTTAGTGTTGCTTCATTTCCCGAAATAACAATTGCGTCATCAATGCAGCAAGTGTCCGATTCTGCTCAGGCTACCTCAACTTATCCACGCCTAAACTCAGCATCTGCTCCTGAGCTTCATTATGGAACTCATTCCTCCACCCAGCCACACTTGGGACAACCGCACCACTACAGGCATCACAACAATCCCAGCTTAAAAATAATGTCTCCCGGATCTTTGTCATCCTCCCCAGAGCATGTTAACCCTCATCAGGTGCCAGAACTGTTAAAGCCACTTTTATTAGACAAATCAAACATTAAAACAAGTGCCGATTCAGCATCAAGGCAAACCTCTCAAACTTATCATTTAAAAAGTGCTTCATCAAGTGCCTCAACAATCGACGTAGATTCTTTTGTGCCTTCAGGTTATGATAAACTGATGCCACCAAAAGAAAATGGTTCGTTAAACTTTTAATGTTTTTTAGTTTGTGCATAGTACTTTGACTTTTATTGTAGCAAGTATTAATAGGATTCTCAGTTTTCCAAGCTAAAATCACGTAGAACCGGCTTTAAACAAAAAATTTTAATAACTATTATCTGTTACATCTTTTTATTTATATTAATAAAACTACAATGGTTCACATAAAAACCGCAGATTTCTTGTATGATTATGAAGTTGTTTGACTTTTATTTATAAAATTAGCAAAAATGCCGTTATAAAAGGTGTTTTGATCTTGTTTTTATCAAAAAACAACAAAAATTGCCTTGCAAAATATAAAATTTACTTTTTTTACTCATTTCTTACTTCAAATAGATTAATGATTTTTCTTTTTCTATACTAATCTACAAAACGCTTCTGAAACTTTTACAATCTTTTTAGCAAACTGGTTTCTTTTTACTATCACATGCAACGCAAATACCAAATCAATCATTTAAATGCTTCCTACAGACATTTCATTGAGATCTCAAGAGTCATAAGAGATGGCCTTTGCTTGTTTAACTTTATTGACTTTTATCCCCTTTTATGCAAAATAGAGCTGATCACTTTTAATTTTCTTTTTCAAACTTAAGTTTTTAAAAAAACGTACATACAAAGTATTTAAATAGTCACAGTTAAAAAATAAAGTTTTGTATATATACAATGTAAAAAATCCAATTTATAACTTACTGTTTTTGCTAAATTTTTTTAAAATGTTTGTTAAAAATAGTTTTAAAAAAAGTTTGTGGTCTAACTTTTTAATATTTATTAATAATATGGCGTATTTAGGATTGATTGTTAAAAAAATAAAAAAACAAATAAAAGGCAATGGGGGTAAACCATCAGTTTCACCTTTAGCTAAATTACATTTAACATATGATTGCTCAGTTTACAAACACAACGTAATACTTAAAAAAGCCCCATTGTTTCAAATACTAATTTGACCCTTTTTTGTTAATCAAGTAAATTAATTAAATTGTAAGTAGATCCAATAGCATTTGTCTCAAAACAACTTCTCATTCTGCAGTTGTTTAAAAAATTATTTCTATTGGTCACTGTTTCCTTTTGCTTGTTATTAATTGTTTTGTTGTTTGAAGCGGTGTCATTATTATTAGGTCCAACTGCACTAGTATTTTGCCTGATACCGCTTAATTGTAACTTAAAACGTTCATTGATGAGCTAACCAAGTTGAGAAAAAATTGTGTGTGTGTTTCAGTGAAGCCAAAAAAGCAAGGCACTAATGCAAACAGACAGACTAACTTCAACTGGCGGACACTGACTGTTTGTTTGAAATGATTCGCCCGATAAATTGCATCTCACTAGAATAAAAGTGGAAGCAAAGATAAAATATAAACAAAAATGCAAAACCCAGCAAAAATCATCAAATTTCTTTTTTATTTCAATAAGGAGAAAGTTTGCTAAAATGTTGTAGATATTTACAAGCATTTTGCAAAAAAAAATATAATAGAAATGAGTGGAAACATGTCCACCCCAACCATAAATTGTCGCCTCTGGCTTTGAGTCAAACAGTATTATTACAAATAATAATAATAATAATCCAAATAACCCATCTAAACCAAACACAAACCACAAAACAAATTTGCTGAATGCTCATTTTGCATTTTTATCTCAACAACAAAAACGCTTTGCAGTAAAAAATTGCTCAATTTGCATAAAATTACTGACTCTTATAAAACAGTACTTACGTAACTTGTTCTTTTTTAAATCACAGGAAAGCCAACTATTGTGAGATTTCACGTTTGGGTTCTTGGGCTGGACTCTATCGACGAGGGATCGATGGTATATTAAATTGTTAAAACTTTTTAATGTCAATTTTTAACCGCATTTTTATAAGACTTACGTTGCAGATATTTTCATTTCTCAAAGCTGGAAAGACAACCGCTTGATAATTCCCAAAAATATTACTTTTAATGTGAATGTTAGCGCAAACAACGACCCAAGGGGGCCATATCGATTGTTGCCTGTGACACTCATTGATAAAATCTGGAGGCCAGATTCGTTTTTTAAGGTAAGTTATTAGTGGTAGTGCCATAGAGATAAACAACAGAATCATAAACATAATTACTATGCATTTATCAAATAGAACGCCAAGGAAGTCACATTCCAAGAGATGACTATTCCAAACCACTACATTTGGCTATATGAAGACCATACAATTTTGTAAGTGTTATTTTTGTTACTTTATAAAAACAAATATATTTTGCAACAATAACATAACACTTTCCCTATAGATACATGGTTAAGTTAAGCCTTCTTCTATCATGTGCAATGAAATTTCAAACATATCCTCATGATACTCAAAATTGCACTATGAAAATTGAATCACGTTAGTATATTTTGCATGTTATTGTTTCCAACACATATTTACACTTATTTTCTTTAGTTTCCTATACAACAAACGATTTAATTTTTGATTGGGAGGAATCTGATCCACTAGTAGTAGAGAAGAATATTGAATTGCCGCAACACGATTTAATAAAAAAGGAGATTGATTATTGCACCACAACTTACTCTTCAGGTATGCGTTTTCTATTGTTACACAAATTTTGGCTCTTAATTTCTATTCTTAACCACAATTGTTTGTTGTTCTAGGAACTTTTGCTTGCGTTCAGGTGCTCTTTACCATTAAAAGACGTTTGGGTGAATATCATTACTTTTTATTAATGCTCACAAATGTAGACAATTGATCGACGATTAATAACATTTTCCACATTAATTGTTCTTTATTAATAACAAATATTGGCGCATAAATATGTGTAGATACTAAAATCTAAGATCTTTTGATACAATGGCCTTGAAATATTTATTATTTTGGTAAAATAAAATAAAAATATTTAATGTGAGTTAGATTAGAAAAAATTGATAAACTTTTTGAACGTTAATTTTAAACTATTTACCAGGTTAAAAGTTTTATTAAATAAAAAATTATAACTACAAAAACATTTAGTTTTAAACATTATTTTGTTATTTGAGATAACTTTACAAAAGTATTATTGAACGCACTAAACACTAAAAGTTAAGTGCTAACACTTTTGACCTGTACTGTCATATTTTTAGGGCACTTCTTTAGATGTAAATGCAAAGATAATTACCATCAATATATCTTAGTCGAAAAAGTGAATTAATAGCTTTGCTCGTTTCCGGCTAATGATTTGGTAATTTGTAAATAACCGTTTAAGAAAAAGCTATAAGAATTTTGTGTATTGAAATCCTAGCAACATGATAGCAACATCTTACATAATAAACAGAATATTTAATTAAACACAAAATGTGTGAAAAAACATAATACAATAGGAAATTTATTAGCCAATTGTTTGAAAAAACGTTAATATTTTTATATAAAAACTGGAAAAATATAAAAACTTTACACGTTTTAACAAAAACCATGGTAGAGTCAGATTAACTAATTTTATTTAATTATTTAAATTTAAACACAATAGTTTAGTGTTCACAAATGTGCAACATTTTAAAATTTTTGCTTTTATTGACATTTGTCAAACGTTATTTTAATGCATAAGGAATGGAAAACAAATAAAATGGAAAAGCATTTATTTTATGTTGTGCTTAGTGAAACGTTAAAATTTTAGGTTGTTTTAAAAAAGGGTGTGCAAAAAAATAGAATATACAAACAAAAAGTGGCAATGTTTTAAAATAAAAATAACTTTTGAAAATGTTGTAAGCTCCTGGAAGTGTAAGAAATACACTGAAAATTTGATCAAAACAAACATTTGTCAATGTTCATTTGCAAAATTGAAAAACAGTTTTTTAGAAAAATAAATATTGGCAATAAATCATAATGTTAAAATTTTACTGTTTATTCTGCTCAAACACAAAAGCATAATAAAGCGATGCAAAAAATAGAAAACGACCATTTTGCAGCCGGAAACAGAGAACCATCAATGAAGCATTTAGGAGCACATGTGTAACTTGAATATTACTCTGTTATAAACATTTTTTTGTTCAAATCACACTTGATTAATTAAGTGAGCAGTGGTCAGAAAAAAATCCAGAGTTTTTTCCCATAATCACATTACTTTTCAGTTTAAAAACATATTTTTCATTTTTTGTAAAAAAGTGTGTTATGATAAATGGAATAAATAAATGCAGTGACCAGAGTTATTGAATTTCAATGAACTCTATTTTTAAGAAATTTTTCTCATTAAAACCTAGGTTACTACATATTCCACACGTACATTCCCACCTGCCTTATCGTCATCATGAGCTGGATTTCCTTTTGGATCAAGCCTGAAGCGGTGCCGGCACGTGTCACACTGTGCGTCACCTCACTGCTCACTCTTTCCACTCAGCACGCCCAATCGCAGAAGTCACTTCCGCCAGTGTCGTACATCAAGGCAATTGACATCTTCATGTCCAGCTGCACCGTCTTTGTCTTTGCCTCGCTGATGGAGTACGCTCTCGTCAACATTCTCATGTCGGATGAGCTGCTCAACGGGTGGATCGGCATCATGGGAGAGGCGGGTGGGCCGATGCAGGCAGCGGCAGCCGTCGGCGGCGGGTCATCGGCACTGGGGCACGTTGCCGACACTCCGCAGGCAGCCGCTGGGCCTGTAGGCCTGCTGCCGAGTCGTCCGTCTCCGCTGATACACTACAGTCAGCAGTCAGCAGCAGCAGCATCGGCAGCACCTGCCTGTGAGGCATGCTGCACTAGTGCTCGACAATCCACTTCAAGTGAAGCGGCAAATGACGGTGAAGAGGAGGACTCATTAGAGAATGACGCCGCTGAAGAGGTTGACGAGGAAGCGGTTGATATACACTTGGGAAGGAAGGCGATGCCTAAATTGAATGCCACTTCAATCTCGTTGCTGCCTGCCAACTCGCTGCAGCACCGGGCCTCCTTTCAGTGTCTCACCGAGCTGACAGCTAACGTCACAAACCGAAACTTTGACCCCTATGGAACGAGTGTGTTCAAATTAAACTCGGTAAGTGCTGTGACAACTTGGCGCCAATCTAATGGTGTGCAATTAAACTTTGCTTTTTAGCTGAACGTCAAACCAAAAACAGCAAATCGACCACCGAATAACATTCTGAGTAATCGGAAGAACCCGAAGCTGTCAGGGCACAGCAAAAGCACCACAGTGAACCTAGCCGTAAACGATCAAGGCAAGGGTACCCGAATGCGCCGACTTTCGCAGTCCTTTTCCCTACTTAAGATGATCAATCAGCCCAAAGAGAAGTTTGGCAGTGCAGTGCCGTGCACTGAGAGCAGCATCAGCACTTCGCCACCTCAGCACCACGCTCACTACTGTCCCCAATCTCAGTTCCACGAAACGGCGGCTGCTCTTCACTTTCGGCACTCCAGTCAACAAAGCCGTCCAATCGGACGACTGCTGCACTACACCAACTCATCCGCTTCTGACACTTGCTTTCACCACCATCACCAGCAGCATCAACAGCATCACCAGCAGCAGCAGCAGCATCAGCAGGCACCAGCAGGTATCACCCTGCAGTCAGCTGGCTGCTGTGGCTCCGGATCTACCACTAATGGCTTTGGTGGTGCGAACACGGCCGGCTTTGCAACTGGTGGCAGACGGAAGCACCACACTGCCAGTTCATATCAACAGAAGAAACACATGCGAGCCTACGTCGTGGACGAAATCTCTCGGTGGATTTTTCCCCTCTCATTCATTATGCTCAACATTGTCTACTGGGCTTACTACCTCAACTTAATGGATTCATTGCCTGAATTCAGTCAACATTAGTACTACCTTTTTAAAATATATTTATTATTTGGTGGTTTATACGAAACTCTAGTGTCCTTATTGAAACACGTGCACGCAATTATTACCATTGCCTTCAATGCGATTCATCTATGACTCGAGTTTGTTTAACCGATTTTTGCTTTGACTCATTTTTATAATTTGCAAAAATATATAATTGTTATACTCAAAATAAAATTTTTTAATGATGAGAAAACTGCTGTTAAATTTTTTTTATTACTTTTAATCAAGTTTTAAGTTAAAGGTAATGTGTATTTTAATAGTAATAATATATTTTCATTTATGAGATCATTAGCTACTTATATTTTAAAACAAAAAATTCATTGTGTACTGACCTTTTTGAACTGCATAAAAAGCTGCATGTTAGATTTATTTTTATAATGTTTCCAAGATTTTTAAATATTTAGATGCTCGTTTGAAAAAACAATGCACTATATTATCTAATTTAAATTCCATTATTTGCATGGATTCCATTAGCATAGCACAGAGTATATTTTAATGATATTTGTTGAATGCAGGAAAAATGCACAAAATTTAACAAGAAAAAACTTTACTAAAAAAAATTTAAATAAATTGATACCATTGTAAGAAAAATGAATTTTGTTATTTTTAAAACAAAATGAATGTTAATAAATCAATACGCAAAGTACATTGTCGTTGTTACAACATTATTTGTAAAAGTGTCTTAAACTACTGTGATTTTAAACATTGCTGAAGTATTGATCAGTTGTCATCAATCACTTTTACAGTACTAAAAAAATTTATCATGCTTTTGAATTTTGTCATTAGTATTCAAAACTATTAACAGGAATTGCAAGCTACTTGAAAGCTTTTTAGCTCTTTATTCTAATTCAATCAGTTCTATTTTTATTCATTTTTGAACTTTTTTAAAAATACGTTGATTAGTTTATAAATTCAATTGTAACTTGTTTCATTTTTGAACAAAAAGCTACCTCAATATGATTAGGTTAATAAACTTCAACGAAAGCGCAACTAGTTTTGGTAAGTGCAGGGTCGACTTCTTGTCATTAACATAAATCATGCTCTCTTTTTGCAGTGTTTGCCGGTATTCTGCTCATGATTTTGATCATTTTATGCTGCATTGGTCTAGGCACTGGCATATGGATTTGCTTCAAGTGCTTCTACAACCCGAATCAAGCTAATGTCTCAATGAGAAATGAAAGAAAAGCTCCCAAGAGAGGGAGCAGTGTTGATGAACTGGAAGACTCTGTGTCAGTCGTTCGACCACGACACAGCCGTTTAGATAAGTACCGAAAAATGGAGAGTTTTAAGTAGAAGTCATTATGGATCACGCTACAGTTCCCTTTCCCGAGCACCACACCACAGCTCTCCATTGCATGTTCCCTCTTCTCGTTCTCGCCGCATTCGCTCACTAGAGTCGGCCCACAGAAATTTGCGTGAAAACACAAAACGATCTCGCCAGTCTGGTGAGTTGCCTCATCACTCAGATGACGGTTTCGGCCAACGAACTCGTCGATCACATGGCTCTATGCATCCCAGATCATCGCCTCATCGAGGTCGCGACAATGTGCTTCCCAAACATCGATCCTTGAAGGTGTCTAGTTCGCGGAAACAGGCAAAATCACCAAGACACCCACCTTTTTCAATGAACTCTATGCAGCCAAAAACAAATAAACCCCCTCATAAAAGCAAACTTGGTGGTAATGGGCAGAAGACAGTACCGCCTACCGTGGTGTTAACTCCGGAACGTCTGGGCATTCCCGTTGCTTTCAGTAAAGGACAACAACAGCAGCTTGCAAACTCGCCTGAATCAAGCTCTGAAGAATCCTCGTCTGAAATGGCTCTCACTCAACAGCAAATGACTTTACAAGCAGCGGCGACCCAACTTCACATTCAAAAACAACCAATCGTGCCTGGGACAGTTCAACAGTCGGAAACTGTCAAGCCGAGTGCTCAAGTGCCTCCACCGACACCGACACCGGTGGCTACTGACTCTGAATCTGAAGAGTCATCAGAAAGTAGCCCACCGGCCATTGTGGCCGTCATTAAAGGCGTCACATTTGGGACAGTGCCCACACAGCATCATCAGCAGAAAATATTACCCCCGCCAGCCTCAGGTGATTTGCGGGGCAAAGCTTCTACAGCTGGTCAAGCTATGCCTCCGAGGGCTGGCAACCCAGCTCATCCACTCGGAAAGTGATTGCTATCTGCTTTTAGGCTTGATCACATTGGAGATTACAGTAAAAAGAGGCAACAACCTTACCTTGTGTTAACAAGTTTTGTGACATGCATGAATGGCAGTGCACCTCTGTAGTTTGCCTTTACGCATTGCACAAATTCTGTTCAACAACTTTTAGCATTGCCTGCTGTTTGCCGGCTTCATTTTATCTGCAATTTACCGTGTTTTTCCTGCAGGGAAACTGTTCAAGCATTGTGATGTGTCGGCTTGTATTCAGGCGAAAATTGGTCTTCTGTGACAGAAGAAAACTGCGTCAACCATCTACCTCACAATAGTAACATTTTTGGGAATTTCTACTTTTTAAGTGCTAACTTCAGCGTGTATGTGGTTTACGTGTTTTGTTTGTTTATTCCCCTCTTTCAGTTACAAAATGCTTGTTTGCAATTTTCTTTCTTACCCACGTTTTTCTTGAAAAAAGAGACATCAGTCTTTTTGACTGTTTACCTTGTTAAATAAAAATTGCTGAAACTACAAGAACTTTGTAAAAAGAAGGCTAGTTTAGTATTTTACACAAAGATATTTTTATAACAATAAAAGTTCACTTAAAAACTCTCAATAAAACAGCAACTGATTTTATTGTTTTAAAAAAATTAACAATTTAAAAAAAAGTATAAAATCTTCACTCCTACCACAAAGCTCGTAATCAAGTTTCTTTCTGTACAAACTCCTTGTGCTCTCTGAGAGTAAGCGGAGAGTTGGCGTCAAGTCGACTTAGACGCCACCCGCCTTCTCCGTCAAACTGAAGAAGGTGAGTGTGAAACTTCCAGAGAGAGGAGCGGTGGGTGATGGTAATCAGTGAAATCCCCAATGCCTTTGCCTGTTCGTACATTTCCCCTTCAATGTCTATTGAAACCGCTGACGTGCACTCGTCGAGGAGGGCAAATTTAGGCCTGCAAAAGGACAATCAACATTATCAGTGTAAACACAAGACACAGGTATTCATCATCATCAGTAATTACCGGTGGTAAAAGAGGCGAGCCATGCCTAATCTCTGCTTCTCTCCGCCGCTGAGAATGTCCTTCCAGTCGCCCTTGGCGGACCAACCGCCTTCCCGCTTGACCACCTCCTTCAGCTTGACCGACTCGAGAATCGCCTCGAGAAAGTCATCTGTGAAACCCTTGGCGTGCATCTCCTCCACACTGTCGGGGTAGATGAGCTGCTCTCGTAGTGTGCCCAGTGACATGTACGGCCTCTGGGGAATGTAGAACATATCGCGAACTTTGGGTCGGCAGAAGGAGCCACCAAAGACTGGCCAAAGGCCGGATAGGATGCGAAAGAGTGAGGACTTGCCGCAACCGTTCGGTCCCGTTATGAGCAAGTGCATGTCTTTGGTTATCTGAGCAGAAAACGAAAACTTTGAGTTCACATTGCTCTGAACAGCAGTGGACACTTACCTTCAATGTTAAACTGGGCACGACAATATCACAATTGGGCGTGATCACAGGAACATTGTCTAGTTGGATGTAGTTGTCCACCTCGGTGATCACCCCCTTCGCCTCTGGAACGCCGTCCTTGAAGGTGATCACTGGCAGTGGGTGAGTGCAGTTGTTGAGTGACTTAGAGGGGCTCATCTCACTGGTGGCGTCCGTCTTCACCACCGCCTCTCGTTTGTACTGTCCGTGGTTGACCTGCTCAAAGACGGTAAACATCTTCGCGACACGGTTCGTGTAGCCGACCAGCTCAATTAGCTCCTTGTAAGAGGAGAGCAGTCGCTCCAGGGCGTCAGAGCCTGATATGAGAATATTCTTGGCAGTCATCATGTACTGGGTGCGCTCGGAGATGTCGTCCGTGGCGAGGATGGCCGACAGGCCTTCCGTTTCAAACTTGTCCGCCATGGCCGCCTCCTGAAGTAGAAGCTGTGCTCTGCTCTGCGTTTCCGCCGCCTTAATTCCGGCGCTCTTTTTGCCGGTGAGCATGATAGGCGCGGCGATGAGGACCATGCCCGTCGCCGACCAGAGGTACTTCATCAGCATCTGCTCGAGCATGACGTACCAGAGACGCTTGTTGAAGATGACGTTCATCTGGCGGACCAGTGTGAGGTAAGCTCGTTCGAGAATGGACTGCTCGATGGCGCCGCCGCGGTAGAAAGCAATCTCCTCGGCGTTGGTGATCACACGAGCGTGCACAAAGCGAAGGAAGCCTTTGTGGCGAGCCTCTTCGGAGACGAGCCGGCCAAACTGAGGAGAGCACTTGCGCAGGATGAGGTGAGTGCAGAAGACGATGCTAGTGCCTGTAAGGAGAATTCGTGCCCACCAACGAAATAAACATCATTATCACCATTGTGCTGTTGTTGTTGTTTACTAAACTAGAGAAGAAGGAAGTCAACACATACCAATCATTGGCCCTGCCATGCCATACGATCCCATTTGTCGTGACATTTTGTAGAGCGTCAGGAGAATCATGCTGACGTCCAGAAGTGGCTTGGTCACACTTGAGTAGAGGTGCGCACAGTGCCCGGCAAAGGTGCTCAGGTCGTCGGTGAGCGAGTGGTCGACGTTCTCCAGGCGGCCGTCCAGGTTTGACACTGAGTAGTAGGTCTCATTCTGGAAGTACTGGTTGTAGGCGTACTGGACCAGGCGGCTGCGAAAGGCCAGCGCCAGCTTCGACTCGAGAAAACGAATGAGTGAGTTGAGGAAGGTGGCCGGCACGGCGATGAGCAGCCACTTGGTCATGAGGGTGACGAACTTGACCAGATCACGGCGAACGATGTGCTTCACCACCTGGCCGTCCAGATTGGCCACGTAGATGGAGAGGAAGGTACGTGAGATCAGGGAGATGGTGTGCAGGCCGATGAGGAGCACCTCGCGTGAGGCCAGGTTCGGCACCATGATGCGCACCAGCTTCACCATCTGAATGACAAAGTCCACATTGAAGCCAGTCAGGTGGCGAATTTCGTAGAGGAACTTCACAAAAAGCTCTTCAAGCTTGGCGAGGATGATGTTGGACCGCTCGGGACCGAATGTCAGGTAGCGATCACTGGGCGATTTGAGGCCTGGTGATCAGACGTTCGTTAGGTTCGGAGATGAATAATCAGTCAAATGTTCACGCTGAAGTTTCATCACTGGGCAAACACCTACCTTTCAAGTTCTTTTCGTACTTCTGAATGACCTCAAGAAGCACATCTCTCGATGGTTTGTGCATCTTGAGTTCTCAGAATGGAGGGTAAAAAAGGTAGTGGGAAAGTGAAGCAGTGGCCCAGTGCACTGAAATGTGAATGCGGCCAATGTGGAAGGCAGTGTGACGTAAGAGAGCAGGGGCACAATGTGCTGGCTGCTGCTAACTGGCTGCTATGTCCGGCGATCAAGTGGACTTGTAGACATTGTGGCAGAAGACATCACCGAAGACATTGGCAGCATTGAGCAGACACAAACACACCGACAATATGGGAGCATCTGGTGGGGGGCACTGTTGAGCAGCGAAGCTGGCGATCCTGGCGCAGACTATTGACTGTCATCTAACCGCCACACAGTCACCGGTCAAACTGAACTCAACTCAACTAACGGCTGTCTGCTCTTCCTTTTCAAGTTCTCTCTCTCTCTCTCTCACATACGACAGGCGTCACACACAGTACCTTCTTCTCCTGTGCCTCTTCAGCTCGCCATCATCGACGCTCACCTCATCGCTGGCACAACCACCTTAACCTTAACGCATGGACACAGACTGCTGCCCGCTACACCTGAACAGGTAAGTCTCTCAAACAGTCCAAAAGAAGAGAAGAGAAGAGAGGAAGAAAATTGCCCGCTCACATTTTACCCGTTTTCGTCTGCGTCCGAGGAGCTGTTGCGGACGGGAAAAGAAATGCCGCGATGGCGCCAGCCAGAGCCTTCCCTTCTCTTCCCTCACCTGAAATGACTAGTGCCGGGCTAACCTACTTCGTCCGAGAACGCGGGGCTATATTTAGTTTGCTTAGCTAGAGGGGAAGAGAAGACATTAGAAGTGGCGGAAAAATAAAATAGTAGTAGTAGTAGGAAAGAGGCAGCCAGGGGAGATAAGAGGAGTGCAGAACGACAAAAGAGGAGCAAAATCATGGCCAGGGAGAAACACTGCGGCACTGCGCCAGACAGACAATGAAAGGCGCCTACTCGGTAAAAGGCAGGTAAAACGATGAAAAAGGCAAATAGCCAACTTGTCTGTGTGCAACAGTTGTCAAAGCTAATATTATAATAGGAAGATAATAGGCCAAATAAGTGCATCACCAAATCGTAGAGTCAATAATCGCCTACTTAATTCAAATCATTACTATCATTACTAGTATTTTTGATTACATTTTTTTGCAAAAATACACTTCCATTATCGGCAAGCACTTTTAATTAAAAAAAATAAAAAATCATTTGAATTTCAGTCAAGGTCTCCCTAACAATGGAAGTCCATTTAAAATAGTAATAACAAAAGTACTAATGCAAAAGTGCGTCCACTGCATCCACTAGGAAAAACAGTAGAGTGCAGCACGTTAAACCACCTCGGCAGTAGAGTGGACCTCTTAGTTGAGGCTTCCCAACAACTTTTCACTGGCTGTCAGTCATTCGCCTCAAGCTCGTTCACAACTTTAGCTTTATCTTGGCTCTCTCTCTCTAGCTTGCTTTTCTGCTGCTCATCGTTGTGTGTGTTTGTGTTTGGGATGGCATAGTATGCACTAAACAAGCATCTGTTTGTTGCCGAAAGCATGTCACTGGCCAAAGCAGTCAGTCTACCATCAGCCACAGGCGATTAGCACTACAATTTGGAGCTCTTTTTGAAGGCGTTACACCGCCATTACCTTCATTGCCACCAACTCCGCCATGGGATACCTGTTCCAGATCTTTCCCGATGACATCGACTACAAACTTCGCCTACTGCTCGATATCTTCACCTTACTGGGAATCATCCGGGTGGCAATTTGGCTTATCACCATTCTACTGGCTGCAATCATCGGTCTGCGAGTTCATGTCATTTCGCGCTACTTTCCGGTCAATTTGCGCAGCAAATACGGACCCTGGGCCCTGGTGACGGGCGCCACTGACGGCGTTGGTCTGGAGTATTGTCGCGAGTTTGCCGCCAAGGGTCTCAACTTGATCATCCTCGGTCGGTCGCAGGAGAAACTCGATAGAGTGAAAGAAGAGCTGAGCAATGGACATGCTGACATTGAAGTGGTGACAGTGCAAGTTGATCTAAACAGTGACGATGAGCAACTGTACCATCGAATCGAAGGACAAATCAGACCGGGGGAACGTGATATTGGAGTGGTGGTGAACAATGCCGGGGTTATGTATGACTCGCCGAACAAGTTTCTCGATCAGCAGGAGAGCAGCATCTGGCAACAGGTGAGAGTGAACATGCTGGCCACTGTGATGGTCACACGGATTGTCCTCCCCTCCATGCTCAACAGGCGACGAGGCCTGCTCATCAACATGAGCTCCATTGCCGCCTATCAACCCCTCCCTCTAATGGGCCTGTATTCGGCAAGCAAGGTAAGCAATTCAATGGTGTTATTGAATTCTTACATTTTTTCGCTGTGGTTCTTCTAGGTCTTTGTTGAGTGGTTTTCTGAGTCACTGAACATCGAGTACGCTCAGGATGGCATTGATGTACAAACGCTCATTCCCAATTACATTGCCACAAAGATGACCAAGTGGTCTGACTTGCTGCAGAAGCCTTCCCTCTCCTACCCAAGTGCTGCTGCATTTACTCACAACGCAGTGGCCACTATTGGTAGGACGAGCCACAGCTGCGGTTACTGGTTCCACGATCTGCAGCACTTTTTCACCAAGTTACTTCTACCAAATTGGGCTTATCGCACCATTTCTATGCACTTCCTGAAGCATATCGACAATACAAAGTAGATGGGATAGTTAACATCAAACCAGCAGCAAAAGCACAGTACATTTTCCCGACCAACTAATTAGTGCCTTGCCAAAAAACTTTTTACTGACGCACATTTCATCGTCAGAGTTTAGTGTTCAGCATTCAAATGCAAACTAACAAGTATTTCTCTTTTAAAAAAAACTTTTACAGCCATAATCCTCGTATGATTCATTAAAAAGTAAAACTAAAACAAAGCCGATAATTGTTTCTATTTTCCTTGTTTAATGATTAAAAAAGAAAAAGTCACTTAAAATCTGCAAATTAACCTGTGAAAAAGCAAACAGTTGCAAGTGTCAACAAATGAGAAAACCTTGATAATGACAGTAGGCTTAGCAAAATGCTAAAATGAGCCATCAAGTGATCAATCAATGAGGAGAACATTCAATTGTTTTCATTTGCTAACAGCAGACAGTCAAAGCGCAATTGGCATTGTGATGGATTGCACTTATTTTTTTCCCCAGCAAGCCTCAACTTTGCCCCCACAGAAAACACTTCTTGTCTTGATGTCCTAAAGAGGACAGCCAACAGCTAATCAAAACTCAAATCAAAGAAACTGCTTGTTCATATTATATTTTCTTTAATATTCGCTTAAAATAAAACGGTTTTTTTCTAACTTGATTTGTAAACAACAACAAAATTTTTATCAAACTAAAAGTTTAAAACTAAACCAATTGTTTTAGATGATTAAAATTAAAACTGTTCTAATTATAAAATATTTTTAAAGATGAACTCATTGATAAATCACTCAGTTGTGGCACTAGATCAAAACTAGTAGAAAATAACCAAACATATCCGGGAGTGTATAGGAAGTGATCGGGGAAAGAAAAAGAGAAGCATATTTTTGAAAAAAGAGAAACTGTCAAAGTTGTCCTCACATGGGAAGTGTGCACTTAGAGTGCTGTTTGCGGTGATTTCGCCCTCTCACCGGTGTTAACTGTCAATTGCAAAACCAATTGAAGCTTTTAGTTTTGATGATGTAAAGGTGTTCTTCCAAAGTCTAAGAAAAGCAGCACAAAAGCAAGCTTCGCATTCAAACGAGGCGACATTGACAAGCCGCTGACAATGCTACGGAACAAAGCAACTCTGTTTGAGATGGGACGACTAGAAAACTGAAAAACGGAAAGCAACTGATAACAGGCAAAAAATAAAATTTTGAGGTGAGAAAGATGTTCTAAATGAGTTCAGGTCGGCAAATAGTGCGTAGTTTAGTGCACACAAAAGCACACAAAAAAGGTGTTGACTGAGCGTCTAACTATGCAAAGCACTCTCGTCATTCAAATCATTAACGTGCGTGAAATATGAACATTTAGTGGCAGTGTTTTTTGTAGCAAAAAAACTTTAATGTATTTATAAAGATGACAATAAGTGAAATGCGTGGCTAAATATTTTAGAAGGAGCTGTTAGTTGTTGGGCCATGCACGCGCTGGCGCATGGTACCCAGTGCCCCGTTTCCCGAATCAGCTGATGAAGTTGTGACGGTAGCACTTGCATCTTTAGTGCTGTTTAGTGCTGATGAATTCGGTCGAGAAGCAACAGTAGAACCGTCCATCTTGACTGGCTTTGTCAAATGAGAGGCAGAAACTCCTTCATCAGGACCATATTGAGCCGACAGGATTTGAGCCGATCCTTTCAGCGACACTGGGTACTCAACAGATAGGGCAGAGAGAATATCGGCTTGAAAAACAAAAACATAAAAACCATACAAGAAGTAAGCCACTATGGCGATTGTAAACAACAGCAAGTCCCAAGTCAAGGAAAGACCGAGGAACATCACTAGAGCAAATAGTTTTCTTTGTCTGGTCAAATAAAGTGTCTAGTAGTGGCTCAAGTTTTGCCGTTATGCAAATACTATCCGAAATATTCTAATTTAGAACATTCATCTACTCGACAACAAGTCTGGTGCACTAAATTCAATAGCCCAAAAAGTAAACTGCAGTTCAATGAGTTTCATTTATCAGTTGTGTACTAAACAAGTTGGCCTGCACTTGACACAATAACACAGACGCAACGGTTAGTGACATTGATCACGTTATACCATTTAGTGAATAACTTTCCAACACGCTCTGTGAAGTGTGTGTGTTACCCCTATGGAAAATCACGCATGCAAATGTGCACAGGCAACTTTCATTGCCAGACTAACCCCACTGGATGCACTTGTTCGATCAGCAAAAGTGCTGCATCGTATTGAAAATCGGCCTTTAGTTAGCACTACTTCCGATAAAACCTACTCACACGCACACACAACTACCACCAGCACCTTCTCAATGACGGCCGGCCTTTTCGAAGGAGACATCACTGTTGTTGTTTTTCATTGCCACTTATCAGACGGGCCGATAAGTGAAAGCCAGCACCAGCACTTCACTCTCCTGTCTCGAGTGGCCACTTTTCCCACTTTTCCGAAGTAAAGTAATCTGTTTTGGCTGTCGTGCCACGAAGAACCGGCCTTATCCAGCCACCAGTGAGAGACGTTTTGCTGCGTGATCAATTTATCAGCACACTGGATTTTCCCTTATTCGCACGCAGATAAGGCCTATTTCTGTACATTGACCACCGAAGTGAAGGTATTGCATATTCTTTGTACAAGTTTTTAAACTAATGTTTCAAAAAGCATGCCACTAAAAGCACTAAAAAATAGACTGATAAATGGTCCACAAATAGTGCCGAATTCGCAACTTGAAAATGTAGTCACTTGTTTTGGCAAAAAAAGAATATCTGTGGTCAAATCGACATTGATAAGATGATGTCTTGCGTGGTGTGATTTGGCAAAACATGCCTTTACAAAACCAAAACAAGCTATATTTGGGTGTTTGAAAACTTTGCACTATTCTTTTTGTCAAAGTGTGCTTTGTTTTGAAAACACCAAGTATTGATCAAGTGACCAGAGGTTACATTTCCTGTTAAAAGACCAGTTTTGGACAAACAAAGAAACCAGAAGAAGTGTCAATTTTCCTTATCATTGCTGTCTTGAAATGGTGTCTTATCTGAAGTACTACTGGCTCTGCTGTCGTGCTGATGATGTTCACATCTCAAACCTATATAAGTTGGACAACTTATCTCCAGTTTTTCCCAAATATCTTTCACTTGCATCTTCCTAATCGTACAAATTGAGCTTTTTCGGCATCGTTCAGAAAACTCACTGACATACTGTGAAACGGTTCACTCATTTTGAATATTGTCATCTGTGTGATCAAGCAACTTTTTTGCAAAAACATACTGCATCAAAACAATTTAATCATCCACAATGGACCAGGAAGTGAAAATTGAATACTTTGCTGACGTTGAACAGGATGCTCTGGAACGATGGATTTTTGACTACGTGCTCAACTCCTCAAAAGTGTCCAACGGAGAAATGGATGACGAGTTTGCCAACAAAGTGGCTGCACTGAAGTGGATTCGCCAGGAGGGCATTCTCCGACTCTCTCAGTCTTTGATCAACGTCCTCGAAAATGACACACCAGTTTTCATCAACAGAATAAACTGGCTGTACACTAAATTTTTCACCAAATCAGCCATCAGTGAAGAGGAGCTGATCACCAAGTTGATGCAAATCATCGACCCATTCGTTCACCCTCAGCTGAAAGTCTTTGAGGAAATATGGGCCAAACACCGAAACGTGTGCATCGTTCTGAAAATGATCATCAAAAAGTGCTCCTCACCACTGAAGCCTCACATTAGTGATCAGCTAGTGCACTACCTGATTCACGTTCTCGATAAAAATACGCTCAACTCCGAAACCAATCTCTGGGCTTTGATGGCGCTGGAGCTGCTCTGTTCAACGCCCAATCGACTAGTGGAAAGTCAGGCTTCAGCCATCTGTGGAAAGCTGGAACAACTGTCGGCAAACCTTGAGCTGCTGGGCGATCGCTTCTACAAGATGGACTTTGACTTTAGCAGCTACCAGGTGGCCTTCTGCGCCCAGTGGTTGGCAGACAGTCTGCAGCAAAGCGGCGGTGGCGATCTGGCCATCGACCTGCGACTGTCGCCGGTAAAGCTGCTGCCCGGACAGATGACCGTCCGCACCGACAGTCGCATTGACCCGCCCGTCAAGTCCGCCTACGCCATCAGCCAGCCGGGCGTCTACTTCTACGAGGCAGTCCTCCTCACCAACGGGCCGCTTCGCATCGGCTGGGCCACCGGCGAGTGTGACTTTGAGTTCAACGAAACGGAACGCCTGGGCGACGATGAGTTCTCCATTGCCTTCGACGGCCTCTCCCAGTGCATCTGGCACGAGCGAAAGGCTTACCCAGTGAGCTGCAAGGTGAACAGCTGGGCGCCCGGAGACGTCATCGGCGCGCTCATCGACATTGAGGGCGGCAAGGCGGCCTTCTATCTGAACGGCAGTCCGGTACACTACAAGCGAAAGCTGGCGAAGAAGTTCGCCAAGTTGACTGAGCCGAGAATTTGCCACGACGAGCCAACGGCGACGGCGCTCACCTTCTACGCGGCCGCCTCGCTGGCTGCCCATGACCATCTGTACTTTAACTTTGGCCAGCAGCCCTTCGCCTACCCGCCGCCCAAGGACCTGAAGTGGACGGACTTTCACAGTGCCGCCGCCTTTGACTTACGCCAGTACCAACTGCTGCAGACCTCGCTCACCGGTGGCACGTACTGGTTCAAGCGGCAGCTGATCAACAACGCCGTCGAGCCGCTGATGAAGGACGCCCGCCAGAAGGACTTCAACCGGTGGATCAAGGAACTGGAGTCGAGGATTTTCGTGGACGACTTTGACTACGAGTACTTCTACGGCGACCTGAAGTGGGAGTTTGAGGCGCTGATGAAGGACGAACTGGCCTACATTCGCCTGATCCAGGCGGTGATTCGCAAGCTGGGCACACTGGCCACTGCCGACCAAATCGACGTCGTCGTCGGCTGGATCATCTACTACCTCTCCACACTGGACGACACGCTCTCCAACAATGGGCGTGAGGTGCCCGAGATTTGGTTCTTTGACCGCTCTGAGGTGGACTCGAGCGCCAGCTGTCCCAATTTGCCAGCGCCGGCCAAGTTCCTGGAGATGATCTACCCGTACATGCAGCTCAGTCCTCAGTCGGAGGCGGACGTGCTGAAGATCCGCAACACTGCCATTGCACTCTCCATACTGGCGCGAAAGTACTGGTACCTGAAGGACTTCTTCACCCAAGAGGTGGTGGCTTTTGTGTGCAGCATCCTCTCCGAGTCGCAGGACAACTGCAGCATGCTCTTTTCGCTCATCTGCCTGGACAATCTGGTGATGGACCGGCGCGTCAAGGAGAAGGTCCTCAGACAGCTGTCTACCCGACTGCCGCTGCTGGCGAAGTACCTTGAGCAGCTTTCGGTGGGAAACATTTTCGACGAGCAGCACTTTGATGCGGCTCGCTACCAGTTGGCATTCTGCGCCCGCTGGTGCCTCGACTACGTCCTCGTCGACGACAGTATCCGTAAGCCTCACATCGACTCCAGCGCCGACACCAGTTCACTAAGCCACATCAGCCGAAGCAGCAAGAGGGACACTCTGAACTGTGAGTCACGGACTGAGCAACTGAAACTTTCGCCAAATGCCCTCTCGGCACGCTCCGACGACGGTTGGCAGTCTGTGAAGTCGACCTTTGCCGTCACCAGCGGCGTCTACTTCTACGAGGTCATCCGCCTCACCTCCGGGCCGATGCGCATCGGCTGGGCGACCAAGGAAACCGACTTCTACCGAACGAACGTCGGCGATGACCGGCACTCCATTGGTCTGGACCGCTTCCAGCGGTGCATCTGGCACGACGCAGACCGCTTCAAGATCAAGTCAGTGCAGCCGCTCTGTGCGCCTGGCGATGTCATCGGCTGTCTGATCGACGTGCCTAATCAGAAGTTCACCTTTTACCTGAATGGCAGCGTGATCAGCATCAAGAAGCAGTTCTTCAAGCGCTTCAACTTCTCCGCCGAGCCCACCTACTACGCCGCTGTCACCCTTTGGCCCTTTCAGCATGTCGCCTTCAACTTAGGCCAGGCGCCCTTCAAGTACCCGCCCAAGGGCGTCACCTTCAGTGACTTTTACTCCGCCAGCACGACCAGCACCTCGTCTTCGGCGTCCACCAGCGCCAGCACCAGTCCCTCGGTGACGGCCAAGCACTCTGGCAATCTGCGCCGTCGAATCTTCGACATGCTGCCCAGTGTTGCTCCGAGGGTTTCCATTAGTGCGCCCACCATTAAATGACCAGGGCTTCTAATTCACTTTTTCCACCTTCAACCTACTTCCGCACCTCAACCACCATCATCATCATCTTGCAAATGTTTACACTTTATTTACCCAATAAAAAGTACTTTCAATACCCAGCAGCAGTCATTACTTATTATCTCTAAAAGTTCAGTTTTGCGTAACTCACACTCGAACTTTGAAAATAAATTACAAGTTTATGATCTTCGGCAGATGAAAGATATAAAATTGACAAACAAGTTAGTACTTCATGTAAGTATAAAACAATAATATAAATGACATGTCTGATAAAGTAAAAAATAATGTAAAACAAAACAATTTAATTATTTTGAAGATTTTTTCTTTGCTGTGACAGTGGTGATGGTGGTGTTGGTTGAAGCTAATGTAGAGGTTCCATTTGATGATGATGATGATGATGATGCTGGTGCAGAGATGCCATTTGCAATAGAATTTGTTGTTGTAGAGGGGTCAGTTTTTGGATCGTCGAGTGTTTTCGCTTCGGCAAAAGCAAGGTCTATCCCAAAAAATGAAAACATTAGTATTTTTGCAAAACATTTTGTAATAAAATGACTAAATTCACCGTTTGTGTTAAGAAAAACACCAGAAATAAGTGATTCACTTGCCTGGCAATCGCCAAGAATATTCAAAAAGCGAGCTCTTGCCATTTCTCGTTCCTCTTCCAGACCAAGTTGATAAGCTACATTTTGAATGTCTTTTACTTTGTCTAGCAAGGCAGAAGTGGTCAGACTGCTAAAACCATAAAGCATGGCTACCTCTTCATCGTCAAGTCCTTGCTGGTAGTCCGGGACAGTGGCCTTTGCAGGCAGCTTTACAGGTTTTCTCTCCACCTTGGGAATTATATTGGAGATACCCTTAGAGGTGGAAGGTTGTGATGCCATACTGTTGTCGAGGAATCCGTCAACAGGACTTGCCCGACTTGAATTTTCAGTTGATTCACAGTTTCTATCGTCGAGTGACCCTCTTTCTTCAGAATCGGAATTGTCAGTGCTTCCACCACTTTTATGTTTCTTTTTTTCAGGAGCAGAGCTAGCCAGCCCGTACCCTGTGAAGCCAAACTTTCGACTGTACTTTTTCACTGAAACCGCTTCAATCGAAGCGAAATCTCCACAAGAATTATTGCCAATTTGTTGGTTTGATTGCTCTAGGTGGTTATTCGTTGAGCTTTGTGATGATTGAAATTGGAGTTCTTGCAAAGAGTTATCTTCCATTTCAGTAATAGGACAGCTCCCAGAAATAAAATTAACAACACCTGGAACTAAGAGAAAAGTACACAGATGATTAGTTAGAAGCATACAAAGAGCAGACCAAGAGTTACCTTGCTCCGGCCACATTTCTGGTGATCTTCGATCCAAGTTTTCATCACTGTACAAAAGCCGTGCTGCATCTAAACGTTCTAATCATAAAGTAGTACAAATTTAATAGTAGTAACGTCGTACACAGGTAAAATATACGTCAAATACCTGTAGCAGTGATGGGTACTGAAGTGGCCGCCCCAAGAGCACTATCCATGATTACTTGCACAAAAACAGTATACTTTTAAAAATAAAAAAGTATCAAACAAGCTTAACTAGCACACTGCTAAAAGTGCTCCAAAAAGAGGCGTTTCTGGTTCAAAATGGGGCGATTTTAAGTTGAAACCGAACAGAATGCACTTGAATTCTGCTTAGCGCGGTTTTGCCTTGGAATTGTTTTGCTGACAAATTGATACTTTTTCAAGTGTGGCGGCGCTCTTAGCAGCCGACTACAGTTCGTAGAAGCTGTTACCGGCGATTTTCTAATCAAAACATTGGTCATTTTTTGTGGTACATATGGTTCGACTAAATCTGATAACCTGAGTTCATTAGTCATTGCTAGAAATCCGGAATAAATACTTGAAGTATTTATCTTTAATAAAAGTACAATAAGCGTTGCACCTTTCCACTTTTTCTGCCTGAAGATGGTTGTTTGCTGCAACTCGCATTTCTACTTCAAATGGATTCATCTCTGGTAATGACCATGTCAACATATTTTCGGAAGCTTACCGGTGTTAATCTTACTTTCTCATGGCCGTAGAATGTTCTCGCGAAAGAACACAGAGAAAAGAATTTACGTTCTCCTAGCTGTTTATCAACAAACAGCTGATTGCAACTTCTAAATGTAAACAACATTAGTGGCACGACTGAATTCGAAATGATATGGCCAATAAGTTGGCAAACTCGCACTGGAAAAAAGTCATTCTTTCTTCATAGTGATTTTATTTCAACCAAAAATGGCTCCAGCAGTTCTCGTCAAAAGTGCAAGTGAAGAGAAGCCAGTCACTCTTGATCCTCAGATAGTCGAGCGATTTGGAATGATTTATGGTAAGCAATTTCGCTATCCACTGATTCAATCAGTTCTAATCATCTTCATTAAAGATGGCGATTTGTCAATCACCATTTCTATGGTCATTTTTATTGGCCTCGCCGTTCTGGCCATCTTTTGGGCTCGTATGTATCCGGACAATCGACGCAATCCTAATAAAGAATTCGTGGTCTTTCTACTTGATCCAAAGAGTAACACTCGTGGCGCTCGTACTGGGCAAGCTGGACAAGAGACAGGCAGTCCGGTTCCGCCGGATGATAACAACAATCCGCTCCAAAACGGTAATTAAGATTAGCTAATTCTCTTGTCATTCACTAATTCACTACTTATAGAGACTACTGCTCGCAGCATTCCTACTCCCAAAAGAAAGAGCAAAAACACTCCTTCAAAGTGAAGTACCACGCAAATGCTTGCTCTTGAAATACTTTTCTTTAAAATTAATCTCATTTTGCTGTACTTGCACAATCATTTCAACTTGTTATTGAACTTATTCTCATTGATGAATAAATGTCATTATCGGTTTCAGGTTTTGCTTGGCAAATCGCGCGCCCTTCCTTGTCTGCGCTATCGTTTCTGCCAACAATCGATGATCGATAAAACAGGAAAAGAATGCACAGTGGCGCATTGTCTGCTCCGAGGTGATTTGGGGCGGAGCAAAAAGCACTGCCAACACAAGGCCTTTCTAGTTACCACTTGTCTAAATAAACTCCGCCTCCAACGAGCAGCAAGCGCTTGATGCACCGCCGTGCGCAGCGCTCTTGCTCGGTGAGTCTCGTCGGCGACATCGGCTATTTATTTGCGGCGTGGCCGATATCTTTTTGTTGCGACGCTCCCGTTTGCATCAAGTGCTTCTCGTCCCCCGATCACCACAATCTACGCATTTGAGACTTCATCACCTGAAACGTCAAGATGCCGACCTACTTCATTCACCTTGAGAATGCTCTCAAGCGTGCTAATGGTAATGTACCCCGTTGATGCAGCGTGGCTAATCTTGCTAACCGTTTTCTTCTTTCACCAAATCACCAGAATTCATCGAGGTGCAAAACAAACTTCGTGCCCTCGAGATTCTCTGCGATGTCCTTCACAGCAAGAAGCATCGTACCTGGCAGAAGAAGCATGAGGAGATCATGATGAAGTACCTCGAGCTGTGCGTTGAGCTAAAGCAGAGCTACGTTGCGAAGGAGGGCATTTATCAGTACAAGATCATCTGCCAGCAGTCGTACATTGGCTCGTTTGAGGATGTTATTCGCAAGTACATTGCCATGGCTGAAGCCAAGGCCAATGAGGCGAAGGAGGAATCGCAAGTGAGCATTGCCGATGTGGACGACCTGGAGAATGCCCAGACGCCGGAGGATATTCTCATGTCCGCCGTCTCCAATGAAGGTAACCAGGATCGAAAGGATCGTGTTGTACTCATCCCCTGGGTCAAATTTCTGTGGGAGTCGTACCGCCAGTGCCTTGACTTGCTTCGACACAATAACAAAACTGAGCGTCTGTACCATGACATTGCGCACCAGGCCTTCAAGTTTTGCATCAAGTACAATCGAAAGTCCGAGTTTCGTAAGCTTTGTGATCATTTGCATCTCCACATTGACCAGCTAAAGCGTCAGCAGACACAGCAGCAGTCGGAACAGCAAAAGGCTAACTCGATCAATCTGAACTCGCCCGAGACTCAGGCCCTTCAGCTGGAGACTCGTCTCATTCAGCTTGACTTTGCGATTCAGTTGGAGCTGTGGCAGGAGGCGTATCGAGCCACTGATGACATCAAGAAGTTTAACCTGATGAACCTGACGAAGAAGGGTCTCGGAAAGCCGCAGCTGATTGCGAGCTACTACCAAAAGCTGGCCCTTGTCTTCTGGAAGGCTTCTTCACACCTCTTCCACGCTGCTGCTCAATTCCGTCTCTTCCACCTGTCAAAGGAGCTGCGAAAGAACTTGTCGGCGGATGAAATTCAAAAGATGTCTTCCCGTTTGGTGCTTGCCGTTCTCTCCATCCCGATTCCGGCCATTCGCCCGGAGATTGACAAGCTCGTCGACACGGAGGAGAACGTGATCGATCAGCATCACCGCAACCTGTCAATGCTGTTGGGCATCACCTCGAAGCCGCCGACTCGCGCCTCGCTGATTAAGGATCTGAAGCGAATGGGCGTGCTGCAGTTTGCTTCTCCGCAGATTCAAGAGCTGTTCTCCCTTCTGGAGGCAGAGTTCAACCCGCTAAGCATTTGCACCCGTGTTCAGTCCATCATTGACTACATCGAGAAGGTGGCTGCCGATCCTGCGAAGGGCTCTGAGGAAATGCTGCAGTACATCCCTGCGCTAAAAGAGGTCACCTCTATCCGCCTGATTCGTGAGGTGTCTCAAGTCTATAAGACCATTGACTTCCCTCGTCTCTTGGAACTTTGCCCCTTTGTCGACAAATGCGGCCTGGAGAAGCTGGTCGTCGAGTCGGCTCGCCGCCACGACCTTCAAGTGCGAATTGACCACCGCAAGGGATGTTTCATCTTTGGCACTGAGCTGCGCGTCTCAACGGGCGACGAGTTTGTCGAAGGCCCTTACCTGCAGTCGATGCCCAACGAGCAGATGCGTCGCCAACTGGTGTCCATGTACTCCTCTCTGCAGAAAGCACTGCACCTCATTGACTCGGACTCCATTCGCAAGGAGCGCGAAGCCTTGAAACGTCAAACTATGCGAACCTACCACGCTGTTGCCAACGTCGAACATCGCCAAATTCTCAATCGCCAGAATCTGATTGAAAAGCGCCGTGAGATGATGGAGCAGATTGGCATGCAGCGGGAGATGCACGAGCGCAAGCGAATTGAGGAGGAAGAGGCTAGGCGACGCGTGGCCGAAGAAGCTCGCCTTCTGGAGGAGACCAAAGAACGTGAGCGCATTCGTCGAGAGAAGGACGAGAAGGAGCTAATGAAGCAAATGACTATGGATCAGCTGAAGAAGATGAAGGACGCCCTGCCTGACCTGCGACTGGACGACCTCGACGAGGAAGAGCTGGCCAAGCTGAAACCCCAGGATTTGCATGCCAAGCGCGTGGAACAGCTGGAAAAGGGCCGCAAAGAGGCGCAAGCCAAGCAGCGAAAGGTGGAACGAAAGTTGGACCACTTTGAGCGTGCCAAACGCGTGGAGGAGCTGCCACTGCTTCAGAAGCAGTACGAAGAGTGGCGTGTCACTGATCGAGAAGTGTGGGATCAGTGTGAAATACTGCGAATCGAGGCCATGAAGGCCGAACGAGAAGTGGCCCTCAAGGAGCGAGAACGCTTCCGCCGTGTTCTGGGCGACAAGGAGGAGTTCACCCGCCGGGTGCTGGAAACTCGCCGCAACGAGTACGAGGAGCGTCTGAACTCCTTTGAGGCGATTGTCAATGAGGAGCGCAAGAAGCGACTGGCCGCTCGCCGAGAGAAGCGCATCGAGGAGCGTCGCGTGCGCTACCACAAGGAGAAGGAAGCCGCCCGCCTGGCCTCCCTCGCCGCCCAAGAGGAGAAACAGCGAAAGCGTATGGCGGAGATTGAGGAGAAGATTCGCCAGCAGCAGCAACTGAATGAGGAGAAGGAGAGTGTCGTCCGAAACGGTGTTCGCCCCAGTGCGGCCCCACTTCAGCAGGAGGAGACTGGCGGCGGAGGCAACTGGCGTGCCCGGGCCACACGACCCAAGGAGGCCGAACTGGAGCCGCAGCCGATGCGCCGCAATGCGCCTCCCTCTGCTTACCCACCATCATCACAGCAGCACCAGGAGGAGACTGGTGGCGGCAACTGGCGCTCCCGAGCCCCGCGACCCAAGGAAGCCGAACTGGAGCCGCAGTCAATTCGCCGTAATGCTCCTCCGTCTGCTTACCCACCATCATCGCAGCAGCAGCAGGAAGAGTCTGGTGGCGGAAGCAACTGGCGCACCCGTGCTCCCCGTCCGAAGGAAGGCGAACTGGAGTCGCAGCCAATGCATCGAGCTGCTCATCAGCCTGCGTATGCTTCGCAGCAGAGAGAGCAGCAGCAGCAGGACGAGACTGGCGGAGGAGGTATGTGGCGCCGTAACCGACCCAAGGATGGTGACCTCGAGCAGCAGCCAATGCATCGCGGTGCCTCGTCGCAGCAGCAGCAGCCGCCGCCGCAGGACGACGGCGAAGGACAGTGGCGCCAGAGCCGACAGAGCCGTCTTCGACGCCCGAACATCACCAGCGAGCCGCCGCCAATGCCCCCGATGCGCGGTCCACCTCGTCGCAACTAATTGCCGAACAATTGATTATTATTACCTACAGCACACCCACACACATCGCCATTTATTGTTCTTTTCGGATGTGTGCGCAGGGACTGAATTTCCGTGTGAAAAATTATTGCTACTTCTATGTAAAACACCTAATAATGATATTTAAATTCCTATTCTTTATGTCAATAGTCGGTGGTGTCCTGTACCTTTCCCTTCTTCTTTTTCTTCTATCTCTATGCACATACTATGCTCTCTCTCATATATTTGCATAATACATCAGGCGCCACTCGGGTTCTCTCTCTTTGCATGGTGCTCACTCTGACGCACAGAGAGCGGGAAAGGGAGAGAGAGTGAGAGTGAAGCCCAGTGAGCACTTCACTTTGGCTGTTTCGGTGGTGAAGGGCACCTTGAGAGAGAGAGAGAGAGAGAGAGAGAGAGAGAGAGCACTACTTGAGCAGGAGAGTGTGTTACCTTCCATATCTGCCATCACGGCGGAATGCATGCCTGCCTGACTCGGCCTCTGTCTGGGTGAGTGCCTGCACTGCCAGCCCCAGCAGCCACCATATTGCACCTCTTCCGCATCACTTCGGCGATGTGGCCGATGCTGGAAAGCAGTCGGTTGGCGCGTAGGACAGGAAGCAGTTCAGTTCGAGCAGTGTCAGTTGATGCAGTGTCAGTAGTCAGGTTGGCACTTCGAGGCAGTCATCATCATCTACTTGATTACCTGCTATATACGAGCAGTGCGAGCGATCGAGTTGGTGGTCGGGTGCACCATGGTGTGCACTACCCTGTACTACCATCCCCCTGTCTGCCATCTTGTCTGCCATCTTGTCTGCCACTGCCTGTCTGCTGTCCTCTTGCTGGAGGCACCTCTCTCCAAGCAGTGTGTTCACTGTCGCTGGGAGAATGTGCCCCATTCGGGGCCGAAGCAGTGCCTAGTCTTTCTCTTTCTCTGATCGCCCGCCATTTTGGTCTCCTCTATAGCGTCTGACTGCCCCGCACACACACTGGCAACCCTTCGTCAGTGCAAAGGTAGAAGGTGCGCTGGGAAAGACTGTGCAAGTGCAGTAGTGCTGCTGTAGTCTTCATGCGCTCTTGCTGATGATGATGATGGTGGTGCTGGTGCTTCACACTGCTCACTAAGCTACCCAATACGCAGCACTGAACTGTATAGCAAGTTTGAAGAGTGAGAGAGAGAGAGAGAGTGAGTGAGTGAGAAATAGATAGATAGATAGAAAGTGAGAGAGAGCGAGAGAGAGAGACAGTATGGATTGGGCGCCATGGAGCGACTTGACAAGGGAGAAACGAGCCGGGCTGCATCCCACACCAGCTCATGACCAGGGTCAGCACTGCTCCTAGCCACCAGCCTCCTCCTCAAATTCTGCCTCCGCCGTTCACTGCTCAGGCGCCCTGGCCGCCGTCGATCCAGAGGACACTCGAGGATTGCCTGCATCCAGACTTCTTTGTCTGGGAGCTGGGCAAATTGATTCCTCATCCATCTCTGCGCCTCTTCGCGCACTTTGCGACAACCTCTCCTTCGAGCAAGAAGCACCACTCTCAGCTCCCCACTAACTGCGTCTCCTCTCCGCCGCCATCGCCATCGCCTCCATCCATCCCCATCCATCCATCCATCCACCGGGATCATCCAGCAGATATCAGGTATGTCTTGGTGACTTCATCTGTTCTGTTCACTTCTCACTAGTCACTTCAGTTCTTCTTCCACTGGCATCTACTTGAACAGCAGCAGCAGAAGCTTGTTTACAGAGTCTGAACTTGCAGTGCAGCACTTGTCCGCCGCACTCGCATTCATCGTCAACACGTTTCAGCGGAAGACATGCCGCTGAAGTGAGACCACTGACAAAATACACAGCACAGCACACCTTCTACCGCCATTACCACTTTCACTTGTTTTGCCACCTAAAAATCGTCATCTAACATCATCCCAATCACAATGCCACTGATAAAGTGCGAAGAGTATTACATCAACAGCCTGTCACAGAAGATTCTGCTCTTCGACCAGAAACTTGCCACCGTCAATGACTACGATGATTTCTACCGCATTCTGGGCAAGTTTATTGAGCGCGTTCCCGAAAGTTTTAACTTTTGGAAGCACTACATACGATCGTTTGTGGAGAAGCTGCGAAAGGCACCGCTGGTCTCCTTCTCCAACTGGAATCTATACTTTATCAGCAATGTGCCAAAAATACATCTGCCCGCTCCGATTGATCTCATCGACTGCGTCACACCGTACTTGGGTAAGTGCTGCTGCTATATATAAACAAATGCATATCACTATATGAGCTTCCGACTGACAGAATTTATATTACCTTAGCTAAAAGTACCTGCTTCAGCGCCTACCTGACATCAGAAGAGGCAACTAATTTGGCGAATGCCGCCGTAGTGGTGGCCATGTTCATTCAGTTTCTCTACAATGATGAGGAAGTTCTTGCACTCTTTCTCGATGAGAGCAATCTCTTTTTCTATCTGGCTCGCATTATCTTGAATCACAAAGATAATGTCGTTGCCTCCACCTATGCCACTCTGGCCATTCTCGGCGCCTTCCGGGTAAACAACTCACTGCCAAGATCACGGCATAGTGAAACACTGAAGCGAATTAGAGACTGCAGCAACTTGACGTGCTTCATCAGGGCGCTGAAACAGGAGGCAGAGGTGTTCTATGAAAAGGGCGAAACGATGTGCAAGGAGGAGGATGCACTGCTCATTCTGCGATCCATCGTAGCGCAACGTGCGCTGGACTGCTTTCAGGTGAACAGCACCCGAGCGGATGATCTCTCGCGCGACATGTGGATCTTTGGCAGTGACCACCACTTTGGCTGGTCCACCCACCAAAGTCTGACCCCGATCGACCACGACTCGGGCAAGAAGTTCTACTTTGAGGTGTTCCACCTCTCGCTGGGCTCACTGCGCGTCGGCATTGCCCACCAGCCGACGGAGAAGCACCTGGCGAACTGGTTCGACCTGGCGGCCTTCAAGGGTGCCATCACCTTTGATGCATTCGAGAAGATTCACTGGGTGTACGGCAAGGAGCGCACCTGCACGGGCATGAGTCGCCCCGAGCGGGAGGGCTACGTGGTGGGCGTCACCATCGACACTACGGCGCGCTCCTCTCTGGAGCTCATTCAGTTCACTGTGAACGGGGTGAAGGTGGAGAGCGACCCGCCGGTGAGCGGCTCTCGTCACTTTCCCTACTCAGTGTCCAGCAAGAAACGAAAGACGGCGCCCCTGTGGCACCAGCCCTACTACGTCTCCTTCGCCACCTCGGCCCTGCAGAGTTGCATTGTCCTGCGCAATAGGGAGACCTGGACCTACGCTGACCCGCTCCTCGCTGACCAGCTGACCGAGGTGGACTGTCAGTTTGTGCGCATCATATCCAATCTCAATCCCAAGTCGGCAGCCTGTAGTTCACCGCCGCAGCCACCAGCGGCAAATGGGCCATTCGCCAGTCAGGCGACCGGCAACTTTGGCATTCAGGAGAGTCAGTACAGTGCTGCCCCAGCATTAACCAACACTACTGAGCCTCCTCGTCCAAAGTATCATTTCGTTTTGCGCAACTCCAAGCGATGTCTTCAAAAGATGATTCCTCAGCAGCAGCAGCAGGAGCAGCAGCATCAGCAACTGGAACTGGAACAGGACCAGCAGCAACCACCTCAGGAGTATAAGCAGGAGCAGGTGGAGTCCAGTTACGTCATAACTATTGATCCAGCGCACATTTTGCCCGATATAAGTTTGCCCTCATATGAGACACCCTGCTGCACTGGCGAGCAGATACTGATTCAGAGTGCTCATGAAAGCTATCAGAACCAAAGCATGCCTCAAGGCATGCAAAGCTTTCAACAGGTTTACATTGAGCAGCCATCAACGAGCACCCAACAAGAGATTACTCTTTTTGAGGGCTTTCAGTCTTTCTTCAACACTGTTACATTTCAACCTTCCATTCCTCTGCTTGATTGCGATAACTCTGCACCATCAACTCTGCCAGCTCCACCAACTCAGCCCACTCCACCCACCCCATCGCCTGTTCAGTCTGACAGCAGTTTGCTGCAGGCCCTCGGTTCTCCTCTCTCTCAGACGTCCTCGCAGATATCTCTAACGCCGCCTTACGTCGTCGGAGAGCCGCCACTGTTCGTCCTGAGTCCATCAAACTGCAGCTCACCCTCCTCGCAGCAGTCCTTTCCAGAATCGACCCCAAGTCCCCGGTACCAGGTGGCAGAATCGCCAAGGAGTGCATCATCGGTGTCGCCAATTAATGCGCCACCAGTGTCACCAATGAGTGCACTACCACCACCACCACCAATGTCGCAGAGGAGAGCATCATCAGTGACTTCGAGAAGGACACCATCAGTGACGCCAAGGAGTTTGACATCAAAGTCACAAAGGAGTTCACCATCAGTGTCACAAAGAAGTGCAGTTGTGTCGCAAAGAAGGTCACCTCCAGCGTCCACCAGTGCTCCTTCACCAGCGCCCAGCCAGTCGAATGGTCAACAACAATTGCCCGCTGACATTCCGCCACCACTTGATCCAACTTTAGATTTGCAGCCGGACAGTCCACTGCCGCCGGTGGAGCACCTTCAGCAAATTCAGTTTCAGGCCAATCGGCAGCACTTCAACAAATCGCGAGAGAAGAATAGACACTCCATTTACTACACCTACAATGTTCAGAATATACTGGCCGAACTGAGCAACCTCCAATCGGCGCGGCATAATCAACAGACGGCTCAACAGACGGCTCAACAACTGGCCCAACAGACGGCTCAACAACTGGCCCAACAGATGGTTCAGCAACCAGCTCAACAACCGATTCAACAGCCGGTCCAGCAATCGTTTCATCAGCCGTTTCAACAGCCGATTCAACAGCCGGTCATGCAACCGGCCCAACAACTGATTCAGCAGCCGATGGTTGTTCAACCGACGGTTGTGACGAGCTTCTGCATCATCGCCAGTGACAGTGCTCCTCACTCGATTTCTCAGCCGATCGTCAGCCAGCCAGGGCCTGCAGTTGTCCAGGCGTCTAGCCAGGACGAGTCGTCAGTGGTTCGTCGCACTTTCGATGACCTTCAGGCGAGAGATCCGCAGACTGCCCAGTCGTCGGGCCAGTCATCGTCACATGTGCCCGAGACGACTAGAGCTCAGAATGGCGCCCCCTTACCGAGGACCGGGTACATTCAAACGGAACATGGCATTATATCTGGAGATGGCTCGAAAAGCACTAAAATTGTGCTGCCAGAGCTGACTCGCTACTTCACATGACAATGACATATCACGGAGGCAGTACACACACACCTACTTTTCATGACTTATAAAGAAAGCTAGTTAGCTAGGATACTGTTTCCTGTGATTCTCCGTCAAATGTAAAAACTCTAAATAAAAAGTTACAGCTTTTACAGGTTCCCTCTCGTGGTGACAACTTTCTGACATTGGAAATTATGAAATGACTAAACAATTTGAATGTTGGAAAATTCAAAGCAGGGCACTAGCGCATGCCACTTCAGAACAGTATCTCTGTCTGATAGTGATTGTGTGTGAGTATACGAGAGAAAGTGAACAAGCTAAAGCGAAAGAACGAGAGAAAGGAAGAAAGAGCGAGCGAATTGCCTTGCTTAACTCACGTCTCTGGACAATCTTGTACCGTCGTCGTCTGGACGCACCCTCAGTAGGCGGCGGTGAATCAAAACGAAGAGTTTGGCACTTTTCTCGCTATAGCACAGCGGCGGCCTGGAAACAGTGCTGCTGCAGTGCTGTCTTTTCGTCTCCACTTTAGCGAAAGAATGCACTGGGGAAGCTACCCAGCGCCAGCACCTGTCACGCTGCCTCGCTTCCTCCGCTGCTGCTGCGTAAGAGTTGATTGACACAGAGCGAAGGCAAAACGTGTGGGGTGACAGTGCTGCCTCTCAAGACATGACAAGTCAGAGGGATTCCTTGCCTCCTCCTCTCACTCACTCTTTGGTCTCACTCTTTGTTGACCACGGGGCCTCAGTTCCTGTGGCGCTGCAAGAAACTGCTCAGGACAGGAACTTTCTTCCATAGCTCACTCGGCTCCTCTCTGAGCCACAGCACAGCCTAGCTAGTCTATTCCAGTTCTGTTTACGTCAATTTGATCGAAGTCATTGCCGCCCTTGCCCTATCATCCTCCCGAAGAGGAGCCCACTTGACAACATCCTCGCCCTTTGGGTACCTCCTGGGACCATCACCGAAACATCACCAGGTGTGTATTCCCAACTTCCCAGGTGCTACATGGCTCTTTAATTGGCCGCTATGCTGCACGTGGACGCATTAAAAGAGAGAGTCAAGTCTTTATTTACATTTGTTTTCCCCATTTAGAGATGGCTTCGATAAAGCGCAAAGCAGCAATTGAATGTAGTAATTCTTTCTCTACCGAGTGGATGTCAAAGAAGGTCAAGCTGGACGATATGGAAAGTTGGATTGCAAAGCTAGATACGACCTTAGACAAGAACATCACAGAGCACGGAATTCTCGGCAAAATTTTCGGAGAAAAGTTGGAAAAGTCAAAAATTCTGAAGCACAAGGTTTTCTGGCCCAAATTGATTGGCTCGATCATTCGGGGCCTGTGCTTCAAACCAGAGACGGCCATTTGCTGGATTAACTTTCACTTGATAAATCTCATTAACGAAAATAAGCTTGAGCTTTCCTCGCCTGAAGAGTTGTTGTCTTATTTGCAGCCTTTTATGACGATTAAAAGCTTGTTTCAAATGTTTGCTGAGCGAAACCAAGTGCCTAGTAAGTTTGCTTTGTATCTGTGCTCATTTCATCACTATTTAATAATCTGTTTAAAGCCACTGAAACTGTAGGTTACTATCGCGTCTCATACACTCCTGCTGCTGCAGGCCGAAGCGCCTCAATCTCACTCGCTAGTCGAAACGGCACAAGTGATGTTCTCATTGCCAAAGTTACCGAGAATAGCATTTCCGAAGTTACTCGCAACACCTGTCTACTCATTACTTTTCTGATCGCACTGTGCGAGAGTAGTCAAAAGGTGTACGAGTTAATCACGCTGGAGAATGAACAAGTTCTGAAGTATCTCTCCGCCGCAGTGCTGGACATTAAGAAAAAGGCAACTGACACCTCTCAGCCGCCACCGAATCCGCCTCAAAGTCAAATTCGTTTGAACAACTCTGTAGAGCAGATTCAAACGGCCAACTTTGCACTGTTGGCATTCATGCAGTGTTTTGATGAACTGCCTGAGGATGTCTTATTTGCCGAATTGTTGAGCACTGATTTGAAGGAACATTTGAGTAACCTTGTGATCAAAGCAAACGCTAAAGAAGTTGCAATGGGTAGAGTCAAACCCTGGCCTACTCACAAGAAACAATATGCCACGCTGACTTTTCATGTGTTGGCTTATCGAGCTTTAGCTAAAGTTTCTAATTGGAATCAACCATCACCCTTAATTGCGTGCACTAGTGGCATGAATCCACTTTCTTGGGGAAGATGGGTCTTTGGAAACTATGCAATTGGCCACCAGACGTATCAGCTCAAAACGCGAAAACAGGTAAGCAAAACCTTGTATAAACACACAGTAACTTTAATTACTATTTCTTGTTACACAGCCTGGAGACATGACTCGGTTCTATGCTGAACTGCGACCTTTAACACCTGGGCCTATTAAGTTCGGTTTTGCCCCGTCTGTCGAAGAAGAAAGGGAATCACTTCAGGATTTGACAGCAGTTTCTGGCTCCATTTGCTACGACTTCTATGAGAATGGTCTTTGGATTAACAACAAAGAGTACATTCCAAGAAAGGATAATGAACAGTCAGATTTGGAGGATTCGGAGACTAAAGATCCACTTGTACCTTCGGCAAAGTTTGATTCGCTAACATATCCTCAGGAGCGCAAGCAGCTGATCGTTGGAGTTTTACTTGATACCGAAGCAAAGAACGAACTTGAAGCTGTACAGTTCTTTCTCAATGGCAAAGAAATGAACTCTCAGATGGACACCAGTGATATTGAGGAATTTAGCTCCAAACGACTTTGGGAAGACTTGTCCTCATTCTTCCTCTCGGTGGCTCCTACAGCTTTCCAACAGGCTATACTGGTGTTGAATCGACAGAACTGGAAGTACAACCGCCACAATGAAGAGGTGAGCTCTTTTGAAGATATAGCCATAGTGGAAAATGATGTTGATTCGGACGTTGAGGAAGAAGTGGAAGAAGAGGAGGAGGTTGACGAAGACGCTTGGTTCTCTGCCGATGATAATGAGCTTGATGATGACGGGGAAGTGGAGGATCTGGGCATTGAAAATAATGATGACGGTGGTGCTTTGGGACTGAGAGATATCGACTGGCTGAGCGAGTACGAGACGAGTGACCGCATTTTGACGGAAAAGAAGTATTGATTTGTATCCGGCGATTTTAATTCTAACTCTCCATTTCAACCGCCATACCAAGTAGCTTACACGACTGTACTTTTTAATCTCATTTTATATACTGTGTTCAATAACTTTTCCTTATCAATTTTGTTTTGTACTTTTTGTCTTCTCTTTGTTCACATTAAAGTTCCTTCCAGTTTTGATCGAAATGATTTGCATTCTTTGGGGAGACACTTGTTGCACATCTTTTTTCTCTGGCAGCTCTGAATCTACAGCCATCATTTTCACTGACAGCTAAGGCAGGGTTGAACAGCCATTCTACAAACAGTTGCTCAAACTTCATATGTCATTTCGGTTGAATAAGAAGGCAGCACTGATTGAGAGGTACAAAATTAACTTTTTATTTAAAAATGATTTGACAAAAAATAGTTTTATATCAATGTCAGCATTACAAAAAAGTGTCTCATTCTATGATTGACTCCATTGAAGGTTCCAGTCACTTAAAATGCGAGCGCGCTGACCTGTTCCCAGCGAGATGAATACGCACTGATTGTCAAATGGCTTGGCAGTCCTGAAAGAATGAGCAAACTGATGGTTTAGATTGAACTGAATCTCGTAAGGTCGATGATTCTGTTTTGAAGGATTGTATGATAAGATGCATTCAATAGTTGAGCCGCCGAGCTTGGTGATGATTTGTTGCGGTTTGATGCGTTCGTTTTCGTTTTCAAAAATCTTTATTTCCTGGTGATAAGAATCAAAGCAAATGGATTTTTCGTTGGCAATCATGTCGTAGCCACCTTCACTCTTATTTTCATTCTCATCGTAGGGGCCAATTCCAATTCGGTTTGAGCCACTAGTGAACATGCGCACTTCAAATTTAATCCAGTATTTGGCACAGTAGCTTGTCTCGGAACGTTTTAAGTCAGAAGTAGAGGGAACTGGAAAGTAGAAGTTAGTCCACATCCAATTGGTGCCGCATAGCCATCCATCGGCGGCAGTGGGTCGAACTGCATCGCATCGGCCGCGTAATCGGCGCAAAATAGTTTCTCTTTTTGCGTCGGGGATTCTTTCGTTCACACAGAGATGGTCAAGCTGAGAGTGAGTACAGCAAGCTAAAAAGAGGTTAATTACATTGATGTGGCGAAGCTCCGATCTTCGATTCATTTGAGCATTTTTCTTATGAGAAGCTGGCCAGTTACTTGATTTCAAGTTTCGGTAAATTGTCATCAAGTCAGGGATATCACAACTGGGTTGAATTTGAAGAATAGTCAAGAGAGCAAAGATGCAAGTGTTGTTTTGAATGGGCTTTGAGTTCCAATGCTCGTAATTTAGAACTTTTGTGAGCTTTTCCACGATGTCTAAAGATGCTTCAAACTCCTGAAGCTTTTTATTGCTGTACAAGCAAAAGACAAAGAAGATGGCAGCGCAAGCATTTCGAATGTGAATTTCGTTAAGGGGAGTTACTGGCCGCTTTGAAACCTAAAGTATAAAAGTTCAAAGTAACAGGTGATCAGAATGGACAGCAGTAGAAATTTAAAAACACTTACCCATTTTGAGATGAATGATGCAAAAAACTTATCATTAACTGGATGAGTGTGAATCGAATCGCTCAATGAGTAGGTGATCCAGGTCACGACGCTTTCAATGTTATCGCTTTCCTTTAAATCTTTAACGAAGCGCTCTAAGAAAACTTCCCAAAAGAAGGGAAGCATAACAATATCAGATGATAAGCTTTTACTGAACAGATCTTCATATGAATCGTATGTTTCTTGGCCAAACTTAAACATGTGTTCACTCATCTTTTCAAACATTCTTTTTAACTCTTCATGAAGGGTACTTGGATCTGTAACTCGATCATCCTCCTCTTCCTCCTGAGATAACCGCCTTCGTTTGGGTGAGTGCATGGTGAATGGTTGAGCCTGTCCAGGATAGAAAAGCAGTGTTACTCTAAACATGAAAAATTGAAATTGGAGGCAGACTGTTGCTAAAAGAGCGCCAAGAGGCACTTGTAGGCTACCCGATTGAGAGTGAGCAAGAGAGCGAGCGAGCGAGCGAGCGCCTGTGTAGTGTCTGCAAGAGCAGTACTATTCGACGGTGGGCTGTGATTTATTTATGTGGGACGAAGGGTCTCCGATGGGTAAAGTGAGATGCGCGTCCGAGTGGGTTTGTGGCTGGTGGTGAACAGTGCAGAATCGGGCACTGCACAGGCAAATATACACTGCCAAATTGATAATGTCAGTGAGAGAGAGAGAGAGAGAGAGAGAGAGAGAGAGAGAGAGAGAGAGAGAGAGAGAGAGTGAGTGAGTGAGTGTGTCATTCAAATAAAGAGACAGAGGAGAATTAAGCAGACACTGATTGGTCTGAGACGAGTGCTGGATCGCGCAAGACCACAGCAGCAGCAGTGGCTCGTGCAGTAGCAGCAAATTCTCTCGCTCTCTCTCTCTCTCTCTCTCTCTCTCTCTCTCTCTCTCTCTCTCTCTCTCTACTTGGACCAGCAGCCTTGTCTGTCAGTGTACGAAAGGCGATCACCTCGCTTACTGGATTCACTTACGGCACAAGCTGACAATCAAACTAATTGAACAATTACATTTTACACTTTGACGCGGCGGCAGCAGCGGCAACAGCAACCGCAGCAGCAGCAGAGAAGCAGTGGTGGTGAGGTACTTTGAGCGTGAAGAGTGAGCGGCCAGCTATCCACCTTTTCATTGGCTGTGTGAAGTGCCTTAGCCGAGCGCTTTTACATGTGTGCAAAGGCGTTCACTGTACAGTCCGATCGGTGCAGCTCTATAGAGAAGAGCCAGTCACAGGACTGCCGCTGAAAAGCGAACAAGCCATATTCTACTGGGGAACATTAAATATACTTCTGTAAACCCGACGCCGCTAACAGCTTGCTCGCTGCTGGCTGGTGACCAGAAGGGGCAGCACAGCTTGCCTTTATGCAAAGAAACTCAGGTCAGGCTCAAAGGGAATCAAAGATAAATGACCAAGTTCTCACCTTTCCACTAGGCTGACTTCTATGCAATCGTACAAGTTAAATGTAGGTAACGCCAAGTAAAGTCCAGGAGGTGTGCAACAAAACGAAACCGTTTAGCAAAGCCAAGTCGATAACTAACAAATTTACAGGTTTTACTGTCTTTGAAATTTAAGTGGTAGTTAATCAAATAAAGAAGGTTTTTGCAATAGACAAAGTCCATATTGATTAAAGCATTGACCTGTAGAACTCACTACTCTGGAATGAACTTTACTACTCTAATTAAAACTCAAAATTAAACCGGGAGTATTTGGCAATAAAAGGTTTAGCAATAGATGCGCCACCCGTAACAAAATAGTAAAAAAACGCTCATATGGAAAATCAAACTCACCAATTGATGATCAACAGAAGATCATTAGAAGTGGAAACAGGTCGAAAGAGTGTGAAGATGAGTCACTAAGTGCAGCACTAGTTCAGCGACCGCACTCTTCTGCAGACACTGAATGAAAGTACACGGTAGCCTAGTACATGCCTAATATATGCCTTCGGCAGAGTGGCTCATGGGCGAGCATGGTGAAACACAGACAAACACAAACACAGACACAGCATGGGCAAACTGTCCGCGTGGTGACAACGGCAAGTCAGGGGACAGTACCCATCGAAAGAAGTAATTGCTGCCAGTGCAGGCAGTTGAAACAATTGCCAATTCCAGCTAATTCAGAGAGCACTGCTCACTCGCTAAAGCCTAAGTAGGCTTTCGCTTACTGCCTTCTTTGTCCAGATGGGCCTCTCTCCCTCTCCCTCTGCCAGTGATGAGCTTTAGTCAGAAAACTTGTGTGCCTAAGAAGTGCCTCGTAAGTTACTGCCTGCCAGGACCGACAGCGAAAGACAACAGCAGCAACAGCAACAGTCGCAGCAGTTTGCAAACAGATATCCTGGTGGCAATAAAACATCAGCCCCTTTCCACTTCTCAGCAGCAGCAGTCTTCGGTTGTGTGGTTCGACACTTGAAAGACACCGCTTAAGTCAGTTGGTCAGTTGGTCGGACTAAGCTTAGCTAGGCCTGATCACAGCTGGTAGTGTGCATTTTGGTAGTGCTCAGGAGGCTGGGTGGATAGCTGGCAAACAGACAGACGGACCGACACACAGACACTTTCAGAGACTGAAGCTGTCTCTGGCACAGCAGCAGCAGCAGCAGGAGATTGTAAAATCTGCAGGGGACAGAAAGGGAAATGGAAAGCACTTGCTGGCAGACTGTCGCCTCGCTAGACACTAGACACTGTCGCTGTTGCTGTTGCTGCATATGGCGCCGTTGAGCACTGCTCTGTCTCCGTCGAGCGAGCCCCATCGGGGCGCTCCAGCTCGCCGTCTCTGTACCGTACACGTCCTAGGCCGCCATCGTCCAAGCGCCAGCGACGGTTTAAAATTACAGCAGCGGAACTGCCACCACCGCCACCGCCGCCGCCGTCGTCGTCGAAAACATGCTTACATAAGCTCCACGTAGGCGCGCACGTAAACGCAGCACCCCTTCTCCCGCGCGCGCTCTCTCTCTCTCTCCTCTTTCACCTTCAATCGCCCTTTATCGATCGATCCAGTAAACACGCCAACGCTCAGCTTTGAGCTGGCTGCTTGGCTGTTGCTGCTGAATGTTGCTGGTATGAATGGGAGCGCGTCTCAATTTGCCATGCTCAAGTGTCTGGCAGTGTACTCGAGTTGTCAGGATTCTCGCCGAGTCAGCTTCGAAAACAGAGGAGGAGGAAAGAAGGGAAAGAGAAAGAGGAGGAGGAGGAAGGGAAGAAGAAGAAGAAGGAGATTCTTTAGAATCTCTGGCACTGGCAGTTAGGCAGAATTTGGTACTTATTGACAAAACGGTGAAACGGTCGAGTAGGGCGCCATTCTTCGGGCTGATAAAATTAGAGATGCTATATATCACAGATCCTGCTGCTGCACAGGTCTTTTTTGTTTTTAATTATTATGGGAAATGGAAAATGTCACAGTGAGCTGATCCAAAGGTGGCCTAGCCAAACAGTGTTTGAATTGAATGCTAAAAACCTTTCTTGTCAATGTCCTCAAAATCAACTTCCTCTTCGTCGTGCTCCTCTTCAAATTCTCGTTTAATGTTGGGAACACTGAGATTCAAGTCTGTTGGCTGGGCAGAGGAGATATTGGCATGAGAGGTGGAGGCAGGGAATGACTGCTCTTCGTAATTCATGATTCCGAGTAGAATATCAATAGTGTTCTGTTGAGGTGTTGCGGTTGTTGCATCAGAGGGAAACTCAGCCAGACTGGTGTCAGCTCCAATGTATGGATAATTGTCCTCGTATTTGATGTCCAAAGGATCCGAGTTCTGTGCTGTAACATCTTGCTCACTCGCCGCATCAGCGCATTTCTGGTATTCAGACTCAAGCTGTAGTCGCTGATTGTAGAGCTCCTTCAGTGCCAGTTCGCACATTTCTATCTTTTTGGTAATCATCATGGCTTTGGCTTGTTTGGTTCTGGATGTCATTGCGGCAGAGTTTCAGGACACATCCAAAGAAAGTCCACAATCTCCTGAAATAAAGCGTGTTTTGAGTTCCACAGACAAGTCTTCAAGAAGACAAGTTCACAAAAGCTAAACAGGCCACGCTCCCAAGCATTGTTTACAAAATGCAATGAAATGAAATGCTTATCAAATGGGGGTTTTCTTGACATTTACGCACGGAACTGACTTTATATTGGGTTTGAAACTTGAGAAATTGACTTTAACAAACGTGTTCGGTCTTACTAAAGCATGACAGTCGTTTATGGCAAATATTTTCCAAAGAGAAACTAAAACTTGAGTTGGGGAAAGGGTTTGCTGCCTTACTGATGAGAACCACAGAATCACTTTTAGAAAAGCTCGATTTTATTTTGCTAAGGTAAAAAACAATGAATTCATATACAGTTTGAGGAAAGCTAGTTAACAGGATAAGTAAAAAATGGTTGGCAATGTCCACTGGTTGCGGACTGGGCATAAGTTACTGGCGAAAAACAGGTAGAGGCATGTCACGGCTTCTTCTCACCTTTGCCTTTATCATCGGGCGCCTTATCCTCTTGAGCTCCATGAGGCAGTGAGTCCTTTTCAATTTGCCACAGGTCAATCTTCTGTCGTTTTATTGCCTCTTTAACGCAGCCCTGATAGGTTTCAAAGAGGCGATTGCACAGGGGCGAGTGGTAGTCACCTTTAAGGTATCGTTCAGAGAACCAGGCGTTGAAGCAGTCATCGTACTGCTTTTTCAGCTCTTTGCACTCCAGACCAATGCTCTCCATGGCTCGGCGGGGGCGTACAAGAGGCTCAGCAAACCAGTGTACCTCGAGGCAAGATCTTCGGTGTTTTTTGTTTTCAATTTGTCATGATATTCGACCGCTGCGACATCTCTTGAGCACAGTCTTCACATCTGTCGTGTAAGTTGTTGTCCCACACCGGTTGTTTTTATTTCACCAACGCCTCATCGTTTCAGATAATCGTCTTTTTTCAGTCAAGATGGTAAGTGCTTTTCTTGTTGTGTGTTTGAAACATTTCTAACAATCAACACTCGATGTACTAGTCTTCAACACATGCTCAATCAATAGAGCTGCTGAACTTGCGTCTGCGGGAGATAGAAGAAGCTCTTTTCGGTTCCGATGAGCTGGCTCCACAAGCGAAAGACTCGCAAGTAACGCTAGTGCGAACCATCTCAGAGTTGGATCAGAAGTTGAAATCACTTACATTCGGCAAAGAGAAGTTCAATCACTGCTACGCTGAGCTACGGAAGCTGGAAAAGTGGATCGGCGCCGAGGAGAGCTCTTTTCACTCACTAGAGACTGCTAGTGATAATTCTCACATGAGCAAGTTTGAGGAAGTCCTCGCGTTTGAAGATGAAATCAAAGACGATGCCTATACACTCGAAAAGATAGCTGCTCTAGAGCCATCTTTGGATAAGGCGCCAATTCGAGAAGTGCCTGCTTTGCAGCCAGCTCTGGATTCACTAAAGCTCGATCTGATTCGAACTAAAAAGGATGCTTTAGACTTGGAGGACGAATGCCAAACGACCATCGCTCGAACTCTGGTTTGGTTTCAGGTAAGCACTAGTTGTTTTATAGTTCCTTTTAATCATTATTTCACTTTGTTGCAGGACCTAGCTGCAAAGCTCGCTGTTCTCAATGCTGATCTCACTGCACTGGAGAAGAAGAAAGAAGACGCCAAGTACGAGTGATTTTTTTGCAATATTTAATGACAATGTAAATAAATTAAAACTGATTTCGATCTTTAAAAATATATTTTTACAGCAAATTATTTTATGCGTTGACTTTGACCACAGCCCTAACGGGCTTATGGTCACTGCCTCTAAAGCCCATCAGAGATGTGTAGCTGATCACTTGAAGGCTGTCGCCTCCACGGTACAATATTCGGTCTGTGTAGGCTGGTTTTCGCTTCCTGAAATGGTAAAAAGTGATAGCATCAAGATACTAGGTACAACAAAGAGTTTTACTAACAGGTTGTAACTGTCACTGTTAGGGGTAAACTTGTACGTTGGGGAAAAGTTGATCGAAGACTCGGTGAACCCTTGAAATGCTCTGCCCTGTGACTTTGCCAGGTTCAGCTAAAGGAAGCAATACGAAACAAATTCATAAAGTTTTATTTTGAGCATTGAAATTACCTGATCATGTTTTAGTAGTTGACCCCAATTCTGATTTTGAATGTGAAGCAGAACGTCCGCATCAGACAGGTCGTTGATTCGAAAGTTCAAGTCGCCCAGAAAAAACGTCAAACTGTGAGAAGCCAAGGTGTCAGTACGGATTGGCCCTTTCATTCAAAATAATCATACTCTTGATTTAAAATGCCATCATTGTGGTTTTCACTAAAATGAATCTTTTGTATAATTTGGTTGTAGTTGTCAACTCGATCTTCATATTTCTCATCAAATGCGTAAAAATGAGCACCGACAAAGGCCAGGGAGATGCCTCTGTAAGTCATTCTTATAGCCAGAGCCCCTTTTAGCTTTTTCCAATCAAAGGCCGTCGAAACTTTCTGTGACAGGTGGACATGGTCAATGTAAAGGGAACATACTTGCCTCTCTATGACAATTCAACTTACGGCTAAGTTACTAAACTCTGCAAACTCATTTTGTCTGACATAGACGTACAAAGCAGTGACCGTCATTCGTTTCTTCTCCAACTGAGAGTAGCCCATTTTAGCGAACACCTCCTCCAGTTGCTTCATGTGCGCATCGACGCCGGTCAGTATAATTGAATTGGGCAGCTCTTGTAGGGCAACCACGTAGATGTCATGCAAATCACCCTCAAAGTGGTCAAAGAGACCTAATAGATCCTCCGATGGACTCTCCCCGGCGACATTGTACGTGACCAGGTAGATGCTGAAGGTGCAACGGGTCAATCAGTATCGTCGGATAGTGGCCGTCAGACAGAGCAGTGTTTGGCAGTTATCAGATTGCTCACCTCAGATTAGAATGCTTCGGAAACTGGGAGGATTCACAGGAGGTCTGATTCGCAAATAGCGCCAATTGAAATGCAAACACTAAGATTGTAATTAGGCGATTCATATTGAGGTAGATGAGAGGAGAAGACAATATCCACAAGTAGCACAATCGCACAGCACATTTGAGTTGCACAAGCACACAGGTGTTCGCCGGTGAGAAGGCAATTGATAGGCTCTAATAACAGTGCACAATCTGCTCTCAAATTGTAATCGACAACGTCACTGGAAAATGACTTTGTGAAGAGCACCAGTGCCTACCTGTGTGACGCACCAGAATGCACTTCCAAATGTCATTGCAAAGTGTAACGCAACTGTGAAAAGTACTCCACTCAAATGAAAGCTATCCAAAATGAGCAGTTTTAATAAATATCTTTGAGCACTTTTGAATACAGTTCACATATTACCAACAGTATAAATTAACAGAAGATGATTTCGTTATAAATAAAGCTAGTTAAAACAGAGATAAAAGAATGTAAGAAACAATTTAAAAAAATATAATACTAAAGATGCTACTAAAAAATAATTGCCGATAAAAAACGATGGCATGTCCAAAATAAAAAAGTCAAAAATAAATCATTTTCTATCTCGGACCAGTGTTTGGCAGAGGTTCACAATAATAGTTCTTAAAAACTTCCTAATCGGAAACATTTTCACCGGGTGGCTGCTGCTCCTGTCCTTCTACCTCAGCACGAATCTCAAAAGGCTCTGAAATTCCCATTACATCGCCATTTTTACGCCGGTATATCAAAACATAACGACCAGTTGAGAATAAGAATGATTGCTCGTCAAACATGGCCGAAAACTCATGGTCACTTGCAGTGTTTGGAGTAGTTGACGATGTCGAAGAGGTGTGGTAGTGGTGGTTGTCGTTGTCGATGATGATGCAGATGAAGCAGATTGGGATGCACTTTTTGGGGAAGACGTTGAAGTGGAGTGATCAGAGTCAGTTGAATCACCCGATCCTGAAACAGAAGACACCGGACTTGCTTCTTTACGTTCCTCCATATCCTCTTCTGCTTCTTCTACCGGAACGTAGTCTATAGGCTTTGGTGCTGAGTGAGAGGATTCTCCCAAATCTAAACTTTTAACTCTTTCAATATCAACTGATTCCAGGTCAGCATGACTTGCACTTGTCGACGGAGCGCCACTGCGCGTCTCCGGTGTGCCGGCACCACGAAGTGCTGGGTGCCCTTCACCGAGCTCATTAGAGCTAAAGTAAGCAGCAGAAGAGGTAGACTGACTGTGAGAAGAAAGCAGCGAAGCTGCTGATCCACGACGAGTTGATGCCTGGCTGGCCGATCCCGTATGCAGATGATCAACCTGATCTTCGTCAGTCTCATCGTGCAACAGGGCCAGTGCATCCTCTGCCTCTTCAACTGTCTCTCCAAATCGAGGGTAGGCAAAGGTGACATAATTGTCCAGCGAGTAGAAATCCTCTCGGTACAAACCTGTCGATACAAGGCAACACAGCATAAGTAAAACATACTCTAAACGCTTCAACCAACTTACCAATCCAGTCCCAGTTGGACAGCACCTGAAAGAGTCCAGGAAAGTCCGGTCCCACCGTTTGGTTGGTGCGATTGTCCATCACCCGGAAGAAGATGGTGTGATTGCTCTCCACTGTCCAGTCACGAATTGGCTCAAACTGTACGGTCATTTGTCGTGCCAAACTCAAACTAGGATCTTCGTGGTAATAATGGCGAGAGCGAGGAGCGCTACGGGAGCTTGGGGAATCAGCCACAACACCATCAGTGGAACGTCCTTCTCCATGTGCCGGGCCCTGAACGGCTGGCGCCCTATGCGTTTTAGCTCTCAGCCCTGGACTGTCACGCTTAGAAAGACGCTGTTTAACCCGAGATTGAAGCCACTTGATCTTCTCAGCAAAGGCACTCGCAGAGATGTGAGCAATTGCTCTCACTGGCTTATGGTCACTGCCGCAGTACTGGCGAATGGACTCGTAGTGAAGAACGCGAAGGGCAACGCGTTCTTGATCAGCCTTGGCCACACGGTCAGACAGAGTGTTGCGGTACAGAATTCGGTCTGTAAAAGCTGGTTTTCGCTTTCTGTTAAAGTGAAACAATGTAATCGTTAAGCAAATGATACAACCCATACAAGAAGTTACTACTTACTCCCAGTCATAGTTATCAGTTGATATGATAAAACGATATGTTGGAGGGAATGTAATATTTGCTTCCGTGAAATGGTGAAATGCTGCTTTGGATTTTTGCGCCACGTGAAGCTTTAGTAAAAAAGATCAAATGATTAGTAAAAATACTTTACACTTGGCACAAACCTGGTCATACTGAAGCAATGGTATCCACTTGTTTGCGTCCTTTTTCCTTCAGCAATCAAAACAGCATCGTAAACTTGCTGAGAAGTGAGGTCATTGATGCGAAAATTTAGGTCTCCTAGGAAGAAGGCGTAACTAGAAAAGAGATAAAACTTGGTTAAAATTAAAAATGAAAAAAGGATAAACTTACTCTTGGTCAAGAATGCCATCCTTTGGACGGTGACTAAAGTGCACCTGATCAATAATCTCCTTGTAGTTTTTCAGTCTTGTTTGATAGTGCTCTTCGTGGGCAGCCAGATGAGCTCCGACAAAAGCCAGTGAAATGTTGTTGTAGTAGAGGCGAATGCCAATACCGCCCTTTCGAAGGCCCAAGTCAGTGCTGACGGTGTCTGTCTACAAGGAAATAATGACACATTGTACCGGTTGTACGACGTAGTTCCCCCTTGTTAGCTTACTGTGACATTGTGAAACTTTGACAGCTTATTCTTTGGCACATAGATAGAAAGACTGGTGATCATGAACCGGACACGTTCAAGACGGACGTAGCCTCTTTCTCCGAAAATATTATCAAACTGACTCTGGTACGGGTCCCATGTTAACATTGACAAAAAAGTGAGCTCTTCCATTGCCACTACGTAAATGTCATGTGCCCCGACGCGCTGGAAATCGAAAAGATCTGTTAAATCTTCCGCCGGACTTTGACGAGCGACATTGTAGGTCAACAGGTAGATGCTGTGAAGAGAAATGCAATTAGTTTATTGGTTATTACTGCAATTGGAAACTTACCTTAAATCGTTTTCATCACGAAACACTGGTTTCCCAGTGACTGCTGGAGTAGGATTCAGGTCAGAGTCAGGCATGTTGTCAGGAAGCACAATGTAGAATCTCGGAACTGAGCCGTTTGAAAGATATGCTTGTGGGGAATATTGATAATTAGCCTCCTGCGACTTTGCTTGTCCATACAAGCCAAGACTAAGGTAGAAGAGCACTATTGGATTGAAAAGAAGCAGCATCACAATTAAAACAAAATTCATGCTAATATTAGATTGATGATAACATTAGAATTAAAAATAGGCAAAGAAACATGGAAAGAAGAGCAAAACAACAATTGTGCATTCCATAGGCACTCAACCATAACGACACCAGAGTAACTGGGTATCCCCTTTTCACCGAGTTTGCTCAACAGTTGTATATTTAATGTTATGTGACACTCAAACACTTGCAACAAATGTCGCCCTATTGCTTCTTCTGTGGTGCACATGCTAATTCAAAAACTTTCCTCAATAATGAAACCCTACACTGAAGGCACCATTTGACAATTTAGTTGGACAGTTCAAAAAGAAATACAATTGCATAGATAAAGCAATGAATAACCTTGTGCACACCATTACGAGCTGACAAAAAAATGAGTAATGTCTCTAATAGACCAATCATAAAAAAAGGATTCAACACTTCTGGGGTACAAAGAAACTCAATTGATTGCACAGACATCAGGTAATTTTTTCTTGATTAAATGACTAGGTTTGATAATAAGTAAGAATGAAAACAGTTGTGAAAAGCATCACTTACCGATAAGAATTGACACAATTACAAAAACTACAGTTGATGTTATGAACCGCTTTCTGGTGCAAGTAGCAGATCTTGGTTCATTTGGCTTTTGATTTGGTATTTTGAAGCACTTTTCACTTGACTTTGAAGAATTCATAAATTGGTGCACTAATAAAGTGATTCAGAGTAGATTAAAGGTAGTGAAACCTGAGTGCAAAACTGCAGAAGTAAAAGTGGAAGATAGCAATTGTTGAGTATTTAAATTATCCTCATAATTGGAGTCAGCTGGCAAATCCAATCAAGAGGAAATAAAACCAAGGAAAACGTCGGAGTTGCCGAGTTGTTTCCTTGTCGTGAGAAAGTGTTTGCTTGTGGCGTTGTGGTTGCATGTTTTATGTCTTAAAGTACTTGTTTTTCTTCATCTTCACTCAATAAACGGCAATAAACGGCAAAGTCACTGGACTAAATGCACATTGTCAAAACGATGACACAGTTTTGATGACTATGACCAACTTACGGAATTTAAACGACCAGATAAGAAGGTAAATAGCAACGGTTGTTGGCTGTTTCCAAAGCACTTTATACTGAAGGTATCCCAAGCGAGCAATTAAAAGATGATTAAACTGAGAGAACGCACCAGTGCTTGAGTTGAAGGAGCAGAAAAGGCTGAATCCAGTCACTAATGACGATGAACATTAACGCGATTGGGTTCATAAGGAGCGAACGTAATCACATACACTTTGATTAAAAATAGCAGCTTTATATTTCCTAAACAAACAAGCAGAACTCGTCCTCTGTGAGTGGTCTGCCAAACTGGCATTGATTTTTTTTTGAAAAAGAGACAGATTTCAAACCAAAACAAGTTCTAAGTGACAGCATCTTGTTCACTGAAAGCAAGTATTTTGCATTGCAATTCGATCCAATATTGAATTAACATTACAATTATTTAAAAAATAGAATCATGGAGGACACACGTAAAGAACCACCGTCTTCACCGGAGCCCCAAAGTGCAGCACCATCGACTTCCATTGTTGAGACAGAATCAAATGATTCGGAAAATGAAGTGTTTAGGTCTACTATTGCAGAAGATCTTTCACTTTCACCATCACCTCCTTCATCTCCGATTCCGCAATCATCACATCATTCGACAACTTCAGATTTAGGGGTGCCTTCAACTTTTCTGGAGCCATCGAGTGGAGATGTCCTAAATGAACTTTCTGATGAGGCACAATCCCCTGAGGCAAAGCAAGTCATCCCTGATACTGCTTCTAAAACATCCGAACACTCACCAAAAAGTTCAATTGAGGATTCTTCAGAATTATTAGGCGATCAAAATGAAGACTCAAGTGATGATGACAAAAATGAAGTTCGAAAGCTTCTCAAAAGTATTGTCGACACTTGTGATTCTATGGCTCAAAACGAGGATCGCCCTTTGAGTGATAGCGAGAAATCAGTTGAGAATGACATGCAGGCAGACGAGCCAACTAAGATTGAATCAGATTTGGAAAAGGGGACCATTTCTGAGAGTCAGTGGAATATGGAATCGACTATTGCTGATGATCTTTCTCTTTCACCATCACCTCAATCTTCACCCGCTTCAACATCGCCAACTCCAACATCGCCAGCTCCAACATCAATTATTGCTCCTTCAATGCCTTCAGACTCTATTGAACCGTCTACAAATGCACCACAATCTTTTTTGTCAATCAAACTTCCCGGTGTGATGCATTCTCCTGAAACTTCTCGTCCAAAATCATCAGAACCGGACACTGCGGAGATTAAAGAAAAAGTTATGGACGACCACACTGAAAAGACAGAAGAAAGTGGCTTGAAAATGGATGTAACATCAGATGATGATAGAGAAGATATGGACGAAGATGAACTTCTCAAAGCAATTGTCGGTGCATCTGGCCCGGTTGGCCGAAAACGCAGCATAGCCAGTGTTGGAGATGATCATCATTTAGATGATGATGATGATGACTCAATGGACGATGACACTCTTGTGGACGGCAGAAACCGAGCTGAGGATCTCGAGTTTAAAACTTCATTTGGTCTGAGTCTTTTTGGGCCATCTAAAGACTCAGGTTCAAGTTTAGCTGAACGTGATCCGAAAACTTTCTCTAAACAAGAGCAAGAGAAACTAAAAGAAAAACTGCAGGAAGAAGAACGAGAACGAATGCAGTAAGTTTGAGTTTAAAAGTATATCTTAATGTGTTTTTAAAAATATCTTTCTCTAGAGTACTGGTGTCTAATTTTTCTGAAGAGCAACTAAATCGTTACGAAATGTATCGTCGCGCAGCATTTCCAAAAGCTGCCATTAAAAGAGTAAGAGACCGGAGATTGATTGATTACCTTTTGTTAATTGTTTGACAATTTTATTTGTTTGTAGATTATGCAGCAAATGACTGGCACTTCAGTCTCACAAAATGTTGTCATTGCTGTGTCTGGTATTGCCAAAGTGTTTGTCGGTGAAATTGTGGAGGAGGCTTTGGACGTAATGGAGCTGATGGGAGAGACTGGTCCTCTTCACCCAAAGCACATCAGGGAAGCTGTTCGTCGACTTCGCTGTAAGGGCACCATGCCTGGCTCAGCCCGGCCTGGATCTGTTAGAGATCATGCCCTTTTGTGAACGAAGATAGAAATTGTAATTATTTGTAGTTGTTGGTAAACACTTTGTGTGCGCAACACTAGTCACTCTGGTGGCACTCTAACGCCAACAATTTAAATTATTGAAAATAATCAAGCTTTATTATATTGCCAGAATGAAGCTTTACTTTTTCAACATTTTCAGATATTTTCCTCTAATGTCGATGAGCGGATGTGGTGAATGCAAAAGTGAGGAATTTAGAGGAATTAAGGCGGAGAGGAGGCGTCAGCCAGCCTGGTGAATAGTGATGCCTTCTGCTGGTGAGCGAGTCACAGTTCGCCCTTGTTCAGCTGCAGTTCGCTCTCACTCTCCGAGCCGGGGGCAGCGCAGTGGCTGGGAATGGGCAGCGAGAGGTGCTTGTACTTGAGGATGCCCTTGCTGAAGTCCTGCACCGTCTGACCGTTGCCGAAGAGCTGCCACTTGGTGGTGAGCAGGCCTTCGATGCCCACTGGGCCACGGGCGTGAATGCGCCCCGTGGAGATGCCCACCTCGGCGCCCAGGCCGAAGCGGTAGCCATCGGAGAAGCGAGTGGAGGCATTGTGGAAGACGCAGGCACTGTCCACGGACTGCATGAACTCATCCGCTCGAGATTCTTTAAAGGGGAATGCTAGTTAGTGAAATAGAACAGGACAGTAAAAACAGACAGTTCATGTGGTAATACCATTCTCAGTGACAATGACATCAGTGTGACTTGATCCGTGCGTGTTGATGTGCTCAATGGCATCGCCCAGACTGTCCACAATCTCAATTGTGCACGCCAGTTCGCCGTACTCAATTTTCATACTCTTTGCAGGAGGTGGACCGAAAGTGAGCAGCTGATTCAGCCTCGGCCCGGAGAACAGTTTGACGTTTTCCTTCTTCAGCTCATTGCAAAGGCGCACAAAGAAGCCCTTGTTGTTGGCGCCAGCATCGGAGCCGATTTCCACCAGCGACCGGTGGATGAGCAGCGTCTCCAGAGCGTTGCACGCCGACGGATAGTCGCATTTGGAGTCTCGCACTGACAAAAAGAGTGAATCGGTTAAAATTGAAACCATTTTCCACTGAATCGCTTACCAATTTTGATGGCCTTTTCAAACTCTGCCTCTTTGTCGACGTACACATGGCATATTCCCTCGCTGTGCCCTAGGACGGGAATTGATTTGGACTGTTCTTGAATGGCTCGAACCAGTTCATTGGAGCCCCGCGGAATAATCAGGTCAATGTCGCCCTCGAGTTGCACCAGCTCGCTCACATCCTCGCGATTGTTCACCAGTGCGACTGCATTCTTGGTGCCTGGTGCCACTGATTCCAGCGCCTCCTGAATGAGCTCATTGAGCTTTTTGTTCGTCTCCTTGTGCCTCCTTACCGCCCTTGGCCAGGAGGCCGTTTCCAGTGGCAATGGAGAGGGCGGCAATCTGGGGCAGACAGTCAGGTCGGGACTCGAAGATGACCATGAGCACACCTAGGGGAACGGTGATCTGCCGCAGCTCCAGATCGTCGGATATCTGCGTTCGGCGAACAATGCGTCCCAGGACATGGTCTGATGAGTCGGCTATCTGACGGAGACCCGCAGAGAGAGCCTTTAGTTTGCCGTGAGTCAGCGCCAGGCGATCGATGAGAACTTTTGAGGTGCCTTGATGGTGGATGAACGGGAGAAAAAGAGGAACAACTATTAGAATTCTGTGTGTGTGTGTGTGTAATGCTTCAGCTATTGCTGATGGCATGGGCAATTTTAAATTCATAACTATAAAAAACTGGCAAATCTTGCTTCTCTTTTCGGGCAATCTAAGAATTATTACCCAAATTACCAAAACGCAGCAGGCAAAGGCAATTAGCGACATATTATTTTAAATGACTTGTGCCTTCAATGAAAAGCAGCCTAACTGCCATTTAAGTTGAGCCCGCTTATGAACTGTCCTAATTACACGCAATATTGCCAGTTGGGCAATTCTATTTTATCCAAGTTAAAAAGAAATTTCATTACTGTCTTACTGTTCAGTTTGGTCAGATAAATACGCTTATAATTACGACTAGCAAAGGAAAAATATGGTTAGATTTACAGTTGGGGTTTCAACTTTCTGTAAAGCTTTTCACATTAACACTTTGGTAATGTTTACAAATTTTAAAAAATAAAACTTAAAATATATTTTAAATCTGAATTTTAAGTTGAATCTAATTTAAAAAATAATTGTTTTTATATCAAATACCAGGATAAATGAACTTTAAAAAGGGTAAAAAGAACTCACAATAACATTTATTTTTACTAATGAAATTCCTTGTTTTTCTTGAAACAAGATTTTTACTAGAACTTTTCTTTCTTTTTGATATATCGGCAAAAGTATAGTGCAACAAAACTTATTAATATGTGACAATAGCTGTGATTTTGTTTTGTCAACGTAATGATTCGGTTGAATTATTATTTGGTTCAAGTGATGCGAAAGACAAATTATTGCTGCTCTGAGTTAATTACAAATCGATAAACCGAGATTGTACAACTAAATGGTCAAGAATTCTCAAAGCGACTTTCATTATCTTAAACATAATGAAAAACTTGGCCAAAATAGTTAATTTCAAACCAAGTAAGAAGTTGTTGTTGGTATTTTAGGAATTTTAGAAACTAAATGTAATATGTTGTAACAAACATAAACTAGCACTATTAAACTGTAAATTGTCAATCACTTACCTGATGCACTTGCTTTGGCCAGATCGGTTTGGTTCGCTTCCAAAATAAACTCGACACGTTCTTCAAGTAAATTGGCCAACTTGTGAATGATGGCGCCACGTTGAGAACCATTGAGTGCCACAAGGTTGCGACTGGAGTTTCGAGCTGAAACGATAAACAAGTTGGCATTAAATTGATTCAAAATGCGCAGTCAGAAGATAATTAGCTGTTTTTGTTTGTCATTGATTGACTATTGCCAAAGAAAACATTCTTCCATGTTGTTATTTTTAGCTCCAGCGCCCTACTTTTGATTTGCCCCAAATTTAATTTAAATTGATTTACTACATTCTTTAAACTTAAGTTTTAGCAAAAAATCTAATTTCTTAAAAAAGAATATTCTGAATTTCCTAACTCTAACTTTAATTAATAATTGATTTATGCAAATATTTTGATCCCATAAATTCAGCTAAGCCAGCTAACTAATCATCCCCTACAACTAGCGTCTTTTAATTAGAATTAATTAGAATGAAACTAATTTAACCTGTGAATGAGATCGGGCAATGAATGAATAAAGAAAAAAACAGTGCCGTACCATTTTGAGCCATGGTTTGCGCAGAGACTGAACGCTCCTCAACTTGCGTGAAGAACGTTCCCACCCGTTTGCCGGCGACGATGTTGCTGATGGCGTCATCGTCCATGCCATTGCAAATGACCACCGATACGCCGCGGTCGAGTGCCCAGGTGGCGGAGGCCACCTTGCTCTCCATGCCGCCCAGGCCGACGCGAGATTTTTGCCCAAAAGTGATCGACTCGTGGCTCTTTGGGTCGTAGGTGTGCAGCAACTTGGCGCCATCCTGAGTGGGCGGCTTCGTGTAGATGCCGTTCACGTCGGACATGAGGAAGAGCGCATCGGCGCCCACCTCCACGGCCAGCTGAGCCGCCAGTGAGTCGTTGTCCTGAATGGAGATGACCCCATCTAGGTCCAGGTTGGGCAGTGCCGGCGACAGAACGGCGTCATTGGTGTTCACCTGAAATAGAGCAAAAGTTATTTATCAGTTCATAAAAGAGCAGCAACTTATCACTTACAATTGGAATGATGTTTAGACGGAGCAACTCAAAGAGCGTCGAGCCGAGGTTGTGTCGAGAGATGGGATTGGCAAAGTCGGTTTTGTTGACGAGCACCTGAGCGATGCTGATGCCGTACTGGGAGAACATTGCCTCGTACAGCGCCATCAGGCCTGACTGGCCGACGGCGGCCGCGGCTCGGGGCTCCATCAGCGCCTTGCCCTGTGCCTCTCTGACGCCATTGGAGTGCGCCAGCGTCTCGCGCATCGACATCGACAGACGCAACTCCGAGCTGAGTTTCTGCTTGCCAAAGGCCACCGCCCCGCTGGTCACCATCAGCACGTCTCTGCCCTCCATGTGCAGAGTGGAGGTCTGCTCGACGATGGACGCCAGTCTGCCGAGCGCCACTCCGCACTCGTCCTCTCGGGTGATGACGGCCGAGCCCAACTTGACGACGATTCGCTGCGCCTGATTGAGCTCGGATCGAGTTGCAAATGACTTGAGCTTAGGGTTCGTCTGGCTAATCGCCTCATGGTGATTCGAGTGGTGGTTGGTGATGGCTCGGTGCAGCGCAGAAATGGAGCCCTTTCGGCCGTTGTTGTGGAATGACTGCAGTCGAAGCAGACGAGTTAATGGTCGCGATTTGCCCGCCACCGAAGCGATGCTGCTCGCTGACAGCGGCTGCTGCAGTGCTCGGCAAATTGTCAGAATTCGGCTGGCCATTAGGAGACGCTAATGTAGAAGCTGGGGAGTTGGGGAGGTTTTCACCCGCTGCTTCTCTGCTTTTCTGCTCTTCTCAAGTCTCAAGACGCACTCGAAAGTATTCGCCTCGGCTTGGAGACCTTTTTATACCTTAAAAGGATAATGGTAATAGCGGAAGGTGAAGACCAAAAAACCAGGCGATAGTGAAGAAAGTGATAATGAAAGTGAGCTGAAGTGAAGTGACGAATTCTCTCTCCCTTTCTTTCTCTCTCCCGCTAATGCCGCTGCCGCTTCAGTGCCTCAGTACAAAGTGTGCGTGTTATCGTTGGTAACACTGTGTGCTGCACACCGTTATCGGTGCATCATAAATACAACATTACAAGCCAAACTTGCGCTACTGACAAAGCTATACAAAGCTATAGCGTGGCAGTTTATCACCCTTCGCAGCGGTGCGCTTTTATCAAGAGACATTCAATTTCGATGTTTGCTTGTGCTGTCTTTTCGACATGTTGTGATTCAGTTCAAGTGTAATTCAGTTCACTTCAACACAAACACACACATTCCAACTTACGTCGATTTGCCGAAGATCAAAGTCTACAGTGTTGTGCCACCAGTTGCTTCTTTTGTTGGTGGATAGCGTTCGTGGAGAAATGCATAGAAGTGCAGAAGTCTGCGGTCCAGTGCGAAAATTTTTGCAAAGACGAGAAATGTGTGTGATTAAAAGTGGAGGCCCTTCAAAGGTGGTTGCGTAGCTGCAAACGCACCACTGCTACAGGGCTTAGTGATAGCACTTCTTGGGTCAAAAAGCGTCTGAAAGTGAACTGTTGTGTCCCAGCAACATCAGCGCGTTAGATCAGCAGGCTTCGCTGATGTGTCATTTTTCTTTGCTTTACTTTGCTGTCTAAATGATGCGCCGCTAGTTTGATGAAGAGTGGTCACAACAAAAATCAAGTTTTACTATTTATTATCATTTGAAAACATCAGTCAAATAAAAAAACTACATTTTAAATCAATCCACTGAAAAATGGAGAAAAACCGAATAAAAACTTGTTTACTCAATCGGACGACCTGTTCATTACTATAAAAACTCAAGTTTTGGATTTAAAAACTACAATTTTTTTAATGAAATAAAAACTATATTTTTTAAGTCATTCACCGAACATGTGAACTAATCAGATTTGTATTAATATTCTTGATCAGTGTACTTTCTTGTTGAGAGTATCAGTAAAACCGGATTGCTTCAAACTGCTTTTAACCAGATAATCTTCTTTTAAAGTTTACTTTGAAAAGTGCTTGCCTACTTTATCGCTTCATCATTTCAGCTACAGGCTATTCAAAGAACGTTACTGGTGGTGACAAAAATTAAAAAAAATCTTTGTTAAAGGAACAGTTTGTTGTGTTAGAAAGTGCAAGGAAACGTTCAAATGCCTTGAGTGTTATATAAAATATTATCAATTGTATACAACTAAACAAAAATTTGCAGAAACTTCAAACATTTTAGCTTGTTCAGCTCTATAAGTCATGATGTGTAGTGACTGCAAATTTTGTGATGATTAAAACATGTTAACACTGCTAAAAACAACATAAAATGAGGTTCATTGCTGGTAAACATTACATAGTGTTTATGAACTGGTGTTTAGTTTAGCGAAAAAGTGCTAGATACAAATTGCAATGTATTTAGTGTGTGAACTTTAGTTTATTTTCTCACTACATGATTTGTGATTTCAAATAAAAACCAAAGGTTTTTGACACTTGAAAATTAACTTGGGGAGCGCAGATACTACTACAAATACTTTTTTTATAGTTGTCACTTTCATGCTGCTTGGTCAGTTTGTAGTACTACTCTTTTGATAAATTATCTTAAAAAATGAGTTTCAGCGACAAATTTAGCAGTAAGCAGCAAATAAATAAAATTAATGTTTTTAAGATTACTAAGAGTCATTGACTTAGTGTTTCACATGATGGCTACCAGATTTTTGAGTAAACGTTAAATTTTTTAAAATAAAAAACGATTTTTAGCAAGATTTTTTTAAGTTAACATCATTTTGTTGAATTATTGCTCCAACTAGATAATTCAATTTATTGCAGTGCAACAAATTAACTCAATCACTTAACTAAATGTGCGGTTAAATAATTTTTTGTAGAATATAATATTTTGTGACAAAAAATCGTGTGAGAGATACGCATTGCCACAAACTCTCAAACAACAAAGCTAAAGAATAGCCCTCTAGATAATAGATGAGTAGCTTTTCATCGCTTTCTTTTGTCAAGTGCTGTGTATGAGTGCTCCAATTTATCTGTGATCCAAAAATGCCCCTCAAAAGGGGCACGTGTTTTTGATGTTGATGGAGACAAAAAGTCACTTTGTGGTATTTCTTTCTTTTCAAGGCCCTTTGTTTGCCGACCCACTGTTCTTTACTAGATTTGCTTTATTGAAACAACTTGCACAAAAAAAATGTTTTATAAATTGGTAATTAGGCTAAAAGATTTACTGTGCAATGTTAATAAGCTAACAATACTATTATTGCTATTGAAAAAAGCATTTTTATCAAGAAACTAAAACTACTCAAATAATGCCAAGATTATTTTTTTTCATGTTGTTGGCAAATTATAAATAGCTCCATATTTATACTTTGATTTTATAATCTCAATAACGTTTGTACTGGATGTAAACCAGTGCAACATTTTAAATTGAAGCACATTTTAGCATAAGGAACTACCTATCTGCTATTGATATTTTGCAGTACAAAGTTCAAAAATGACTTGAGCTCAATATAAGAGTACTTAAAGCCTATTTGCCACGTATTTTTAATGGCAATTTTAATGCAAACATGAAATCGTTATATTTTATGTTGGAATTTTTTGCTTTGTTTGCACTAGCTGTTGATGGTGCCACTGATGATGCCCTTCGAGAATGCGGCGATCTACTAAATACAGATATTCATAAAATTCCAAACTTTAAAGGTGAATTTGCCAATGACCGGTGCTTGCTTAAGTGCTACACTGGAAGTGTGATCCTTTCTAGTCACAATATTAACGAGGGATTTCCTTGCGTGCCAGCAAGTAAAGGCGTAAGTGTTTGAAAATGCCATTATTAAATGACTTTTATAATAAAAAATTATTTTTACTACAGATTTGTCACAGCGGGCACTGTGTTGGCCAACAGAAAAAAGCCCAAAAAGAATGCGGAAAGTTACACCATTTTGATTTTGAGACACTCAACAGCACTGGAACAATGTTTACCAATGAGCAGTGCTCTGTAAAATGTGTAATTGACGGAAAAGTAATCTCCACAAACCCTATCAATGAAAATGGACAGTGCCCACTTAAATCTAACGGTGTAAGTTGCTTTAAAATTTGTTGACTATGTTAAATGTGTTTAGAATGCTATGTAAATTTTTTTAGGTATGCCAAAAAGGACACTGTGTTACGGATGGAAAGCCAGTAACTGACGGTCCGACGGCACATACCACAACGGCTACTGATTCTACGCCAATAGATTCGCATAGTCAAATTGATGAAGTTGAAATCACTATTGTGAAAGCAACTGTTCTTGAAAGCTTTCCTCAGCAGGACATTTCGGCTGAAATTTTTGTCCACGTTGAAGATGATTGCCGATCAAATGCAGTCAAGTACTCAAACGCACCCGTGGAGTTTAATAAACAGTGCAAAGCTGATAAAGTCAAGTCAAAGAGTAGCTCACTTTACATTCAGCTTGATTACCATCTGACTGACGAGATCGCACTTGGAGGTTTCTACTCTGAGCCACTAGTCGACTTGCTGAAACGGCTTAGCGCAAAAACTCCTAATCAGCATACGTTTGAAGAAACTTTTCAGCTGCACACTATTCTTGTCAACAACGTTCAAAAGCATACCGCTGATGTTACTCTGAAAATTAGTTTTAAGTTAAGAAAGAGCTAAGTCAGCTACACCAATCAAAATTTTTGTTTTTCATAATTTATTGTTAGAAAATTAAAATAATACTATTGATAATACAGAAAGTTAAAAAATATATTAGAAAAATCAATAAAAAAGATGGCAGTAAATAAATACAAACTTGTGTAAATTAAAAAGATTCAAAATCGATATAAAGATTGCGTCACAGATTGTTTCTTTTCAAAACGTTGTTTAAAATACTTTTTATAATATTCAATCAAAATAGAAAAGTAATATGCAAAAGATTGATTTAGACATATGATTCTATAGAAAACTGAGGATCACTAAGAATTTCTTCAATATTTGGAACGACTTGATTAGGATCAACAACAGTAGGTTCCTGCTGATCATCAGGCTGAGCCTGTGGAAAAATAAAGTCTCTGCTTATTTCCGATATGGCACCACTGTTTTCCACTTCCGATTCATCAATGATCGCCACTCTTTGAGTGCGTTTCATCATGTTTGCCCGGCGATACTCAGCCGAATATGTGCTCAACACGTTTAGTTTTTCGGCTATTTGGGCTATGATTTGATTTTGCTCCAACGATGCTTCAGGTGGCAGTGGCGGTGGTGAGGGTGGTGGGTTGCAAACATCCACGGTGACAAGCGTCTGCTCACCATTCAGACTGACTGACGGCCGACTACTGGAATCAATGGAGGATTGCTTGGAGGATAATGGCGTACGACGAGTGGTCCCATTGCTTCGGCTTGTTATGTTGAGATCAAATGAATGCTGCTTCTGGTAAGGTCGGTAGGGCGGCTTGGAGTGAAGATTGTTCTGCGTCAAAATGGAGTCCATTGAGGAGAAACGGGTGGACTGAGGATTCTAAAAGGACATTATTATTTCATAATTATTAAACACTATGCATTGTTTTGCTGTACGGTAATGCCTTGCCTTTGTGACTATTCCATTGTGTGAATGGGACTGAATAGAGTTGTTTTTTAGTGAACTCGAAGAGGTCGTTGTGGTGGTATTGAAAGTGGATTGTCTCTTTAGAAATCGTCGGTTTCGCCTGTACACACGTCTCATCTTTCCTCTGGGCGCCATACCTTTCTGAAACTCGTCCATCAGATCATCCGATTCATAACAGCAGAAGTAATCGTTGCAGTAACAGCAGTACTGGCAGACAGTTTCAACAAAAGCAGTGCGGAACTTTGAACTGACCAGTGCGTATAAAAATGGATTTATCATCGAGTTCACATAAAGCATAATTCGGCAAAAGTATAGCAAGGTGTAGTAACGCTCCATACTGATGAGATTCTTCATGTCGTCGTAGGGCACTAGCAAGGTCCACAGTGTCAACAGGCGAAAGGGCAGCAGACAGGTGAAGAAGCAAACGACCACTGCCGCCAGCATGAAAACCACCTGACGGCGAGAACGCATTTGAGCCTTCTCTGCGGTCATATTTAGCCTACTTTAGAAACAGTTGCAATTAGGTTAAACAACAAATTGACTCACTCCTTTTCAAACTACCTTGCTGAAGATGGTCCACTGGCCGAGCCGTTTCTGGAGCCGGCAGTACCGCCGCCTGAGCCGTGTCTCCAGAGAATGACTGGCCAGACAGAGGAGTCTTTGGAAATAGATCCACCTGAAGTGGTGGAGACGCAGGCGAGTGAAGAGCGAATATTGGCCAAACTGGCCTCTCCCCCGCTGGTAATTGAGGAATGGGTTGAAGCGATGAGTAGTCGCCGGTCATCCATTACTAATCGGCGAGCAATGATGCTGTAGACGACGATCAGCACAATGAAGGGAACCCAGAAGAAGATGATCATTGAACCAAAGAAGTAGTAATTCTGCCAAGTGTCATCGGCTTTGGTGAGACAAACGTTCACTAATGTGCCATCATTGTGCTCGGCAATGTCGTGCTCTGTGATAAAGAGCACTGGAGTAGTGGCCAGGAATGCAATCGACCAGAGACAAACGATGCTGATGACCGCACGGCGTATTGTGCACTTGTAGGAAGCTTTCAGCGGCTTACAAATGGCGTAATACTGTCAAAAGTAGTTTTTAAAATGGTTTTTATTTAGCTATAGTCAAGTTTGTGATTGAGAAGTATAAAAAGCTTGCATACTTTTTAAAATTTTATAATGCAGTTATTTAATAAAACGTAATTTTCAACTGGAACAATTGCTATAAATTGCCAAAATCTGTCACCAAAATGGTTATATTTATTTTAATTTCTAAAAATAGCAAACATTTATCTACAAAATGTGCAAGTAAGTGACAGTAAAAAATTGCTTAAACTCAAAAGAACATGTAAAATTTATGATCAAAACTGTTTTTTAAATAATTGAAACTTTACAATATTGCCATTATTTATACACATACATAATTATGCACAACTTACAGTTTTTTGAATGATAATGGCTTGGTTTTAATCTGCTACTTATTTGTAACAATTTTTTAACAAAGTTTACAAGTGGCTTACAGTGTTGAACATATTAAGATAATTTACATTAACTTTTCTCAAGATTGCTAAAACAAAAAATTAATTTTGCAAATTATCAAATATTTATATGCATACGCTATTAGTAAAAAGGGTAATGTGTTAAAAATATAAATTTAGTAAAAAGTACAAACAATTTTAATCAATTTTAAAAAAGTAAAAAATCAATTTAATGATTTAATGATTAAAATAACTTTTAACTAAATAAATAAGTGAAAAATTAAATAACACTTACTCGTTCAAATGAAATCGCCAAAATGGTTAAAATTGAACCATGCGCAACGACCAATTCTAAAAATGGGACAGATTTGCCTGTGAAAAACAATGTTACATTATATAAGTTTTTTTAATTTATGCGTTTCCAATTATTTTATCAAATTTACTTTGATTTAAAAATAAAAAATATATTTTTAATTATTGACATAGCAAAACGACAAAAATCAGTAAAAGATAATTTTATTTTTCTTTTTTTATTTAATTATTTTAACAAAGAAACGTAAAATGAAAGTGAACACAAACATTTTTGTTATACTTAATTAAAAATATCTATATTATGCCTAGCATATTTAAAATATAATTGAATTTGTTTGAAGATTTTTTGAAATTTATTTAGTTTTTAAAAAATTGTATACATTAATTTTCTCTGCTTTATTTAAAATAAAATATTTTATTTGGTTTAATTAGATAATTAAACCGTTCAGATGGTCATTTTAACGACATTTTAATTGCGTTTTACTCATTAATAACTGTGTACATGATTGACTCATCAGTAAATTAATCAATCGATCAGAAAACCAAACAAACTTTGTGTATTTTTAGGGTTAGGTTTTTACTCGTTTAGTTATGACTAATTTTGGGTTTGAAAAAAGTGCTAAAGTTGACGGTTTAATATGTTTGCAAGTTTTAATTAAATTTTTGTTGTTTTCAACTTGTGATAAGTGCTCCAAATAGATAGGCGTTGCTGTCAAACTTATTACGTTTAAGTTTTGTCTAGCTCAAATTGCTAAAACTTTGTTGCAACATTTACGCAAAAATAAAACAGCTTGTTTTTTGTTAACAATAAAAAACAAAATTAAACTTTTTAAAAAATAAAAACAAAATAAAAAAGTGAGTTTAGAGACAACAACACAAAAATAACTACAATACTTTTATTTTAACAAAAATTAATTTTTAACATTTCTTGTCATGCACAAAAACGTGTATTGAAATTCCAGAGATCAAGTTTTGAAATTTATTAGCGTGAGAAACTTTGCAAAGGTATGGCTGAAACACTAATAGAATTTGAATTTGGTTATCTAAAGCTACAAAGACATGACATGACCAGAAACATGTAGTGAGACCTGAGATGTTTGCCCACAAAAGCTAGCACATCACCACCGCCAGTACACAATTTCGTCGATTAAGATCATTGCTGGGTTTATCAAGCTGTTAGAGGGTTGAAAAGAACATTTTGACCATAACGATTGCAGAGTATGCAAGCTAGAATTAGCAAATATTCTTCAGATTGAATACAGTTAGTGGTTTGTCAACGTAAGAAAGGGTTGAAAAAAGAGATAAAAATTCTTGAACAAAAACTGAATTCAATTGCAGCAAGTAAAAACAAAGAATTTACCAAAGTTTATTTCGAATTCCGTCGGCCGCAAATCGTTGCGACGCGTTCAAAGTGGAAAATATGACATCCCGATTTAACGTAAGGAACGACAAGATTGACAAAACAAACCAAATAAAGTAAGTTTGAGTAAAAAAACTTTTGTGTTTTATTTTTTAAATCTTAATAAATAAACAATTCAACAGCATTTAAACCAAAAAATCCATTTAGATTTAATCATGCAAGTTAATGTAGCAAAAACGAATAGTCCGATACTTACAAATAACTTTTATTTTTGCAACCCTGTTTGAAAAATGCTATGAGCAAAAAATGACAATCCAAAAATTATAGAGCAATAAGAAAAAACGCGGTCATGACAAATAGCAATAGCAAAATGTACACATGACTAAAGACAAATTATATTAAACGTTGGTTTGATGTTCTATTAGAATGTGTTCAATTAATGTTTCGAATATTACATCGAAACGTAACAAGAGATGTCTAAAACTCGAAATGATTTGCGCTACTTTTGGATATAATCTGAACATTGAAACATTGTACTGATATTTAGAAAAAAAGCAAATACCAACAATGTAAAGAAAAACAATTGGTTGTGCACTTTTTGCGCACAAATACAGTGTTAAAAACAAGCAAATAATAGAAGCGTATAAAATGATAAAGATCAGATAAAACAGTTTTCAGACAAAAGAAAAACACAAATTGTTTTTTCTTTTTACTAGAACTATAAAAATTTAAATTTTTACATAAAAAAATAAAATGAGTTAGGCGTACATCATATGCAAATTAGATCAGAGAAAAACAAATTTAATTATTTAATTGGTTTAATTGTTAAAACTGTGTAAAATTATTTGTTTTTTTTTTAAAAATTTAATGTTTTTAATTTTTTATATATGTAAAACTAAAGTTATTACACAGAGTAGCGGCCCATAGGCCGCTAGCGACGTGGCTTTGAGAGTTCGAAGTTACGTCGCCTGTTTGTGTATATAAGCAGCTACTCTTTGCCATTAAAAGTCAGTCTGGACTACGTATGCTTGTGTTCACTCTCACTCAGCGCTTCTACAGTTTAAAACATTTTTTTAAAATTAAAATAAAACTTTGTTTAATTTTTTTAAAGTTTTATCAAAACTAATGATCATTTAATTTAATTTAAACATGCTTAGTAAATGTGTTTTACACAAACTTCTGCCAAACTGACCAAAAAACTTTTTGGTTTGATCTGTTAATTAATCATTGTTTGATGCGTGAGAACTTTTTTAAATTAAAAATTTTAAAATATTTGATGTTAAATTTAAAAAAAATTAAATTACTAAAACATTGTTATGTGTAAAACATGATCTTTTTGCAGTAAAAATTTGTTTGAATTTGCATTTGAAATTAAACTAATATTAATTATTCTATAATGTTAAAGCAATTAAAAATAAAATTTTTTTTAAACTTTAATCAATTTGAACATTTTGCAAAAAAAATTTAAAAAAAGTTTTAATTTGTCTGTTAAAAAAAATTATTTGTAGTTATTATTGTTTTAAAAATGTGATTATTTTGTTTAATTAGTTTTAAGTGCAAAGTTATTTTTAATTAGCTATAAATCTTTGTTTAATTTTACATTTTCACAATTTTTGACTATCAAATTTCAATCAAACGATATTGAATATTCTCAGGTTTCAAAAACGTAAAACTTAATTAAAAGTTATTTTTGTTTTTAAACTTGTAATTTAATATTTACACAATGTTGCAATTACAAACTATAAGAAAGTTCGTGTCATTTAAATTTAAAAAGTTTATTTTATTTAACTAATCAAGTATGCATTATACAAACTTTTTATACACACAAAAATTAAAACCTCCGCGTGCCGTACCGGAAACTTAAATTGAGTTTAGTTAAATCAAATTCAAATTAAACAGTAGTAGTTATTTATACTTCTAGTGTAAAAATAGACAATTGATTCATTTAAGGTACTTTTTAGTACATTTCTTATTAAAATTTTATTTTTATTGACAATCTATTTTGTTCGTTTAAATTTAGCTGTTTATTGCTCGTTTTGAACTATTTCAATCATTTTTGGTGAAGATTTTGTCAGTTCCGTTGCAAATGGATGTTTGAACAGAAGAACTTAACATTACGTCCGTTTTGAGTGCATTTGTTTTATTGTTTTTTGTTCAATAAATATTGCCAATGTTAAAAAAGTAGTAAAAACATTAATATTAGCAATTCTTTTTGTTCACATTATTTAAATAATTATTTTATTAAAAAAAGTTAAGGAAAAACGTAAAACACAAAATATAGGCTTTTTAGATGCAATGGCCAATCATTCTAATCATTTAAAAAACTTAATAAAACAAACAAATCGATGATATAACTTTTATTAAAATCAATCACGCCAAATCAAAAACAAATTTTTTATAAAAAAAACAGTTATTGTTTTTATCAGTTTTTTGGAATTTGTGCATTTTTTGCGCCACTAGTCACATTATTATTACAAAGTTATTTGCACAAATAAATGTGAATGTCAAATCATAAAATAAAACGAAAAAGAAAACTGTTTTACTATTTCTAATATGATTAAATTTGACAGCCTGGGAATTTTTTTAAATCAATCGTTTATGCAAGTTTTACCAAAACTATACTTTTACGCATTTTTATTACTTAGTTTTTAACTATTTATTAACTATTCAAATTTAAAATTTTGTGCAACAAGTTACAACATTAAAAAACAATTTTTATTTTAATTTATTTTAAACATTTTTATAGAAATTTAAACTTAGGCATTGTTTTGACAAATGATGAGTAAAAATAGACTATTTGAACTTTGTTTGACAGATGAACTGTGACACAAAATGTTAAAAAATTGTCGCATTTTTTAAACAAAAATAAAACAAAATACATTTGTCAAGTAAAAAAATTTTATTAATTGTAAAAACTGATAATTTTTAAAACAAAAAAGTAAAAAAAGGTTTTTTGACTAAAATTTTAAAATTAATTTAATGCGTGATGTTTTGATATTTTTTAAAGCAAATTATAAAATAATTACTATATTTAACAATTTTAAAATGCATTTTAATCGTTTTAAATGTTAAAGTATTGCAATTTTTTTAAACATTGAGCACACTTCAAATACTAAAAAGTAACATAACATCTGTTGTGTGGGCGAATATGAAAAGTAGTTTGGCAAAACTATTTACATTAATAATTTATCCATTTGATAAAAGTAGATTTCTAAATGGATTTAAAAATACATTTTTTAAAAAATTTTTTGTTTAAAATAACTTTCCTTGCAATTCTATTGAAATTTTATTCGATTTACAACAACTTATTTTTAGCTGTTATAAAGGTGAACTTGCTTTTGTTGAAATCCAAAGGAAAACATTTTTCAATTGTATTGAGCTAAATATAGTTTTACAAAATGTCAATGAACGATTGTTTATTTTTGTTTAGTAACCAAGTTTACCACTATTTAAAACATTTTTTATACAAAAAAATTTATCACAATTTTATTATAAAACTGTTTTATATTAAAAAATTTAATTAAAATTTTAAAAAATTTATCAAAACTAATCTGTCATTATCATTTGATTGAGCAATGTTTATTTAAAGGAGGACAACGCACACATAGCAACTTTTTTCGAATTTTTGGTTTTCTTTTCAAGTCAACAACTTTTTTTAGCAAGATCTTGAATCACGCAGGTTCCATTATCTTCAAAACAGGTAATACTACAAAAATGATCAAAGTGTCAAATGAAAGATGACAAAATTATCTAAATTTTGTCTGGCTCGGATTTTTAAATTTTAACTTTGTTGTATATTTAAAAAATATTTGAAATCTTTACAGACTTAGTTTTTGTCTTTTACCATCATTCAAAAATCATTATCTGAGACGTCAAACTACTTAAAAATATTCCGAGTTAGACAAAATCTAGATAATTTAGTCACCTTTCATTTGTCATTTTGATCAATTTTTTTGGTATTACTCGTTTTGAAGATAATGGAACCTAAATGGTAAGAACATTAGTGTCGTTACCGACAACGACCCACTCATCGGAGGACCATAGTATCAACACAAAACTGTTCTACATGAAATTCTTACCAATCCTTATTAAGTACATGTTTTATGAACATCATAGCTACCCCAAAATCAAAATTTGAAAAAGCAGTAAAAAAGTGCGCGGTGTCCCCCCTTAAATGTATTGAATTTCAATTTGTTTGCACAACCAAATATTTTTGAAAATTTTTTGTTTTTCAAATTTGACAAACAATTGATAAATTTTAACAAAAATTAGCATTTGATTTGTTATTTTTTTATTTATTTTTTATTTTGCTAAAAATATTTTTAAGTAAAAAACTCAAATCATTTTTTTGTTTGGACAAAAAAGGTTTACTAAAGTTTTTCTAGTTTGGGCTTCACAGCATGGCTTTGTTAAAAGTAATAAACAACCGCTACTCTACTTATGAAAAGTTTTTTTGTGTGCATGCTATTGCTGTCTGTCACAAGTATTTGTTTGATCACATTTTAAGTTTGTTTTTTATGTTTTTTTTAAATTTTTTATTATTTAAAAGATTAAAAATACTTACACATAGCCTCTCCCAATGTCCAAACTTCTGGTTTTGAATGCAACTCAATAAGCACGCTTGGCATGCAGAAAATAAGAACCAGTAAATCAGCAATGCTCAAATTGATGAGGAAAACATTTGTCGAGTTGGTACATAACTCTTTTGTTCGACACACTACTAGCGGCACTAGAATGTTGCCTGTCACACCAAATACAAGAATAATTACACAGGCGATGGTGGCAACTGCTCGAAGAACAAATGGAAGACCAGATGAGTTTTCATAGAGTGAAGAGTCAAACTCCCATGTATCAGTAAGATTTGAAAAATTAAAAGTTAACTCGGGGAAGTTAGTTGCTGCTTCAGAAGAAGCAACGCTTTCATTAGAAGCAAATGAATCAAAATAGTCAATGTAGTCATTCTGAGGAGTTGGGCTGGAATGAGGAGGTGTACTTTCTTCAAAAGCAACTGTAGTGTTATCTCCAAATTCGTATTTGTGAATCAACGGATCACCGTCGTCTAAATGAACAACAGGTAAAAAATAAAAACAAGTCACAAGTAAAAGTATCAAATTTAAAATGTTTAAAAGTTGCATCTTAGATGTAGGTTTATTTTGATGATGTTTGAGCAATATTTTTAAAGGCATTTTTATCATTTTTTTACAAAAAACAACAGTGGAAATGCGATATCTTAAGTAGATGCAAATTGTTGACAATTTTGATTGATGTTTATTTGATGAGTTATAAAAAATTTTCTAACTATAAGATTGAGTATCATGTGTTGATTCATTTTTGCAGTGTGTAATTAATCTTCTTAGTCTGATAATAAAAAATATAAAAAATTTGTTGAAAAATTATTTTTGGTTAGTTCAAAGTTGAAAATATATTTTATGTTAAAAATGACTGTTTTAAAATAAAACATTAAATTTTAGCAATTTTTTATAAACTGATTGTCAAATAGTAAAATGCATTTCAACAGTTGTCTAGTAAAAATGAAACTGTGACATATAGCTAATAAGCGGATAACCCTAATTTGAAGCTAATTTTAATAAAGTGAGGAAAAAGTAATTAGCCTTGATCCTTCAAAAAAAGCCTGTAGAATGAACAACTCGCCGGAGAGCAAACTAAACTGGCAAAGATTTAGACAAGATTACTTGTTGTTGAGTACTTTGAAAAAACGACGAGCATTTGTAGGACACTAAAAATGTCACTGCTTTCGTACTAATCTACTTTTGACAACGTAAAAAAAACACACATAGACACACCAATTGTTGCTTTACTGAGAGACACTTACATGACAATATCACCGCAATGTTGATATCCCACCGTTGCCGGAACCACAAACTTAAACTTGGTGCTGATCATTTGCACAACTGAGGAGGAGCAGCAGCCGCCTGTCTGCCAAAGCATGAAGTGTATCAAAGGTGACAACAGCAGTTGCTGCAGCCCTGAAAGTGTTTCATTGTTTATCTGCAGCTTATGAAAACACTTGGGTAATTTTACCAAAAGTGCTAATTGGTGCTGTTCACCAGAAAGTCTACGTGTTGATTTGACCGCACATGTGTGCACCGATAGTTAGCACCGGCAACAGAGGAAGAGCACTACTAAAACAAAGCGCACTCATAGTATACCAACTGTCGATGGAAAAACTCTGAAGAGAACTGCCGCTTTCTCGCTCACGTTTCCCAACTTTTATCACTTGCACCCAATTTTTTCTTTCTATCTCTAGTAATGTCATCGGCTCTCGCGTGCCAGACTGCTAGAAGTCTAATGCTGTCGGGTAGAGGCACACGGGTTGAAGAGGAAATCCGGAAAATACACTGTGGCATGATGAGAAAATGAGAGAGAAGGAAAACGAGAGAACTTCTTTCATTTGCTTTGACACAGAGAAGGCACACGCTTTTGGGTGCAATCTCTTTTTCTCTTTTGTCTATTGGTGTAAGCTCTGCTGTTGCTGCTGTTTTGGCTATTTTGAGCCAAATAAAGATGACACCAACTGAACGCATTTTTCAGTCAGAAATCATTGCACTTTCCCCTTTGCGTTAAGTTAGCTCATTGAGGGAAAAGAAAACTTTGTTGAAAGCATTAAAATCGATAAATTTATAAAACAAAATGCAAATCGCAACAGTGTAATGCAAAGAAATCTATCTAAAATGATTATTAGTTTCTAATTAAATGGGCAATGGGGCAAATAAAAGCAAAAGTTAGCCTTTGTGTTCTGATTGCGTGTGAGGATTTACTCGAAGGGTGGTAGTGTTTGTGGTCATGAACAGTTATGAAGTGTTTTGGCTATAAAGCAAGGAACCAAACGCAGTGTAAATCAAAGTACAAATGTTATTAGCGGTAATGAGGTTTTTAGTGCTGGGATTAGCATTAGTAGTAGCAAGAGTCTGGCAAACTGTGTATTGTTTGACTTTGAAAAATTGGTTATGGTTGCAATGCCGCTGACTCATGTGGGAAGTGCATTGCCTACAATTACAACTTTTTAAAATGTTCTTTATAGCTCAATTGACAAACAACATTAGTTTTTTGCAACTCATAGAGTTTTACAAAAGTAGAGCTAGATATAATGTACAAACAAGTCAAAATATTTAAATTAGTTTAAAATAATGCAAGAGTGTCAAATAAAAATTGCTAAAAATGTATTTGGGGTGAATGTATTAAGCCTTAAGTTGTGAAAACGCCCTTGTAACCAAAATTTTTTTAAATGATCATCAAACTAATTTTTAAATGCAAGTTGTTTAGAAATATAAATATTTTATTTATATTGAATTGTCAATTTTTGTCATATAATTTATAAGTTGGCAATTATATAAATATTTAATCAACAATTTGGACATGTTCAAAAAAATAAATGAAAAACACAATGTTCTGAATAAAAGCAAAAATGGACATCAGCTAAAAGATATTTTTAGTCATATCCGGAAAACTTGAAAACACAATAGAATGCAAAATTTGTTTTTATTTACAAAATGTATTGTTTATCTAAAACAGACACTTTGCGGGATGCTTGTACTTAGCAGCTGCTAGGTATGTCTTTACAAAAACAAAAAATAAAACAAATTGTAGAAATGAATCATATCTGTTTTGTCTTCTATTTTTTAATGAAACAATATGATTTCTAAAAATGAGACATAACTGTTAAATTAAAAACTTTTTTAGTAAAATATTACAAAAACACTTGAAACTACAAACTGTGTTAATGAAAACTAATTAATCATTAAAAAACAAACTAATCAAATTATTAACTATCAATGTCGACAAATAACAAAAACAAACATTTTATTTTGTAATAAAAAACACAATTTAACAATCAAGTTATACTGTTAAGATATTAATATTTACCGATAGTTCCACAAAACGGTTTAAATGATTCATTTACAAAATGAAAAACAAAACAACTTTGTTTGTCAATTAAAATAGTTTAATGTAGTACATTTAGCAGAGCTCACAATTTAAACTAAACATGTTTCAACATAAAAACAAACTATAAGCTAACCTTCACCTAGACTCAAGAAAAAGTCATTATCATTTTTTTATCAAATAAAAACATGTGCTAATGATAATAGAAAATGTTGTTGTATGAGACACAATAAATTGTAGGAATTTTATGAACAGCACAAAAACTTCAATCGTTTTCAAATTTTAGAAAATGGCGAGTACGTGTAATAATGTTCACACCGTTAAAAAACTATCAACTTATTTAAAATTTTGTTGGAATGTGTTTGCTTAAAAAATATTTTAAGAATATTGTCATAAATAGTTCAAGCTTAGATAAATTAGTTTCTAAATGCAGATATGCACAGAAAATTTATGTTTTAAATATTTTAAAATGTAACAAAGTAATAGTTTTGATAGCAAAACATAAAAAATTTAAATTTAAATTTTTGTTTGATAATTTTCATAATATCTTGTTTAAATGCAAAAAATTAACGTTATAAATAGTTGTTTTTTTATTTAAAAAACTTTAAAATTGTAACTAATTTGTGTGCTTTGAGCACTAGTTAACTGACCCATTTGTAATTTGTTGTTATTTTAAACGCAACAAAGTTAATATTACATAAAGTTTGTTTTGAAAACAAAAAAAATTTTGTTTAAAAAGTCAATTAAACCGATAAAATTAGTTGATTTACAAAAAAGCTTTTAAGTTTTTGTAAACAAAAAAACTTTATTTACGCAAAATAAACAAATTACTGGTTTGATTTAAACATTTAAAAATGACAGTTGTAAAAACGGTAATGAACAATTTGATTAAGACTATTGGTTTTGATTTTAAAACATTAAAAATTGAAATTTTTATTAAGTGTAAACAAAAAATAAATTGTTTTTCAAAAACGATTGATGAAAGAATAAACATTTGTAAATGGTTAACAAAGCAAGTTTAAACAATATTTTTTCAGGTTAATAACCTTTGTCATTTAAAGTTAAATTTGTAGTTTGTTGTTTTATTTAAAAATAACATAAACAAGTGTTTATTGAGAGTTAAAATAACAAAAAATTTAATAAAAAATATTATGTTAAAGATTTTTGCAAATGCTGGGTAATTATAAATAGTTTTTGATTGTTCTACAATATGTGACCGTATGGTTTACCGTTTTAATAATGAGTTTGCAAGTTTATGAGGGTTTTGATTGGATGGTAAACTATAAACTGATTTTTTATGTTTTTCAAAAATGAAAAAATATTGACATATATTCAGTTGCATAATTTAATCAAAATTGTATTAAACAATTATAAAAATTTTTAGTTTAACAATACTAATCAAAAAAATTTTGTGATTTAAAAAAATCAAAATTTTAAATTTAAAAAACTAAAATGTTGCATAAACTTGTTATTTTTGTGTAAATTTAATGTAAAAAAGTTTTACAAAAATAAAAAAATAAACATTAGTTTGTATTAGTGTTATTTTATTTTAAATTATTTTAGATAGTTTTTTACAGTTAAACAAATTGTCAATGACATTTTTAAAAACAGTTAAAAACATCAAAATGAATTGCGCAAAAACATGTGTTTGATGTCAAGTTTGACTGCTCTACATTGTAAAAAGAAAGAATATTCAGCTTGTAAGCAGGAAAAAGAGGCAAAAGTTAGAAAATACCCAATCGTGATGAAATGAAACTGATATGAGTTTTGTGGTTGCTTTTTTACAATAATGTACTCTTCGTAATGATGATTGAAATGTCAGCAATACAACATTTAGTGTCATTTTAACTCTAAAACAAATTGTTTTATGCTTAATGGTGACAGTTAAAAACACTTTTAGTGAATTTTTACTTGACAAATATTTTCTTAAGTTTAAACACAGACACAAATCGATTTCATATGACAAAAATTAATAAATTTTTACATTTGTTTTTTAAACTATTGACTGCTACACTGACAACAAGTGGAAAATAGATCTCAAAAACAAAATTGCACAAAAGTAACCGGAACAATACTAAATATACTAGAAAAATGCTTTAAGTTAAATACAGACATTTTAAACATAGGTTATAATTTTAAAAATATTGTTTTCAATTTGTTTGTGTTCAAGTTACTATACAAAGAGTTTATAAAAATAACATTTACCTTTAAATAAATTAATAATTGAGTGCATAGAAACAATATAAATTAATTAAAATTAAAAATAATTTAAATATTAAACATTTTTAAAAATATTGTTGTTTAAATCTAATTGTAATTTCAAGTTTTAAAATATATTGTTTAAACAATCAAAATGGATATAATTTTTCAGCAAATTGTTCCGTTTCACAGGCTAACTTATATCAAAGAGTTTATTGAACAATCATTTTTGTATCAAAAAGGTAATTTACAAATGATTTACAAAATACAACAAACATTTGGCATTCTTTTAGTACAATCTTTTCAATTCCTCTATCAATTCTTTTTTGTTGATTTTAATAAACTTGGAATAGACCCGATTATTGATTACATTCGAATTTCTTGTCTTCCTAAAGAAGTTTATTTATTCCTAATGGGAGTTTGTGCATTATCAGTATTTTTTCTGTATTTCCTTTACTGTGGACCTTTTAAAGAAGTCAATGAAGTTTTGTATCAAATTATAGTTCTTCAGCAAAATACATTTTTTGTTCATAAAAAATACGGCAGCAAATTGGCATACCAATGGACACAACAGTTTACATTTTGTTTAGTTAATCTATTTCAAGATTTTATGGTTGTTGTTGGTAAGTTTAGGAACAGATAAGAAGTTTTCTATAAAAAAATAATTAATGTTTGCACAGATTTTTTCATTATTGTAACTCAAACCTTTGCAATAGTTGATTTGTATAACGAAAATCCAAGTTTCCTTTTTACAATTTGGGGATGGACCAAATTACTGATAATTGAATTTCGTCTTTTATTGTATTACAGTGCATTTTATTTATTCACACATTCACACATGCTGATGGCAGTAGTATTCATTACAGTAGCGCAAGTTTTCATAATGAAACTTAAACAAATTTATCACTTATTGCAAAAAGGTCACAATTTACAAAATCATCAAAATAAGTTAAACTTGTGTTTGTGTAACTTTCAAAAACAACATATCGATACTTTACTAATGATTTTAAGAATTAACAAAAAGTTTGGTCCGCCTTTTTGCTACTTTTTGATGTTAAATTGTCCACTAAATGCAGTTGTTGTTTCGACAATGATTCTTGGAAGAATACCTGTAAAGTATCTTTTATATACAGTTACATTAGCTTTACAACAGTTGACTTGTAATTTGGGTAAGAACTAGTAAACCTGGCACACTTAATGTAATTTCTTTTAAATTTTGAAGGAATTCACTGGTTTTTTGCAAAAATGAATAATGCAGTACACAAACCAGCTAAACAGTTTATCAAATTAAACATGTTCAATAAAAGTAATCACATTGTCAAAAAACTTAAAATGGATCATTGTATTGAAGCAATACATACAAGAAAGAAGTATGGGTACACTTATATTTTTCAAATTGGAAGAATCTCAATGTTTGGCTTTGTAAAGGTAAAAGTTAAAATGTTGACATTGCATCAATTAATTTTTAAATTTACAACTTTAGTATATGTTACTATATTCAAATTTGCTTATGTTTATTTATCAGAAAGCATTAGAAAACATGTAATTAAAATATTTGTTGTTGTATAAAAATCCATGTTTCGATCTGAAAGTAAAAAACACAATTAGTATTTTATAAAAAAAATTGATTAACAATCATAGTTTTTAAACTGATTTAATTTCGTTACAGTTCATACAGTGCATTGACTATGTCTGTTGATTTTTCACTTTCTCCAAAAATCCAAGTAAAAGAGGAGACCATCCTGTGCCATTTATCACCTGAAAAACGGGTGTCTGTTCCCTTTCACTTTTATAAGCTTAAACTAATTTCTTAGAGATGTCTTTAGTATTCAGTGGTGCCCATTCAACATATCGCGCAATCCATTATTGCCATGTGTTACCTGCATTTTGTCCCCTGGTGCCTGCCTGCCCTGCAAAGACGATAGTGCAGTCGTTAAGCCGCATCCATTTTCTCATACGCAGTCACATTTTCCTCTTTTTCTTCTGCCGCAACGGCACATACAGGAAGTCATTTGCATTGCATTTCTCCTTTAACCAAGCCTAGAAAGTTAATCAGCAAAGAAGGCTCAAAAGGGAGACAGAAGAAAGGGTCCGATTGTGTTAGAGTGCTCAATAAAGGCCCCTTTGGCTCACCTTTGGCCCCTTTATTCCCTGACCCTTCTCTTCCTTTCACTGACTCACTGACTGAGGTACTGAACGAGCGACGTGCTTCTCTTCCTCTTTGTGTCGATGACCTACAAATATGGCAGATCGCGTTTGCCTAGCTGGGCCCCAAGCACCCTACGCTCCGCCCTACTGCCGTCTTCGCTGTGCTTACTCTTGCGCAAGCAGCCTGTCCGCGTTCAGTGTGACTTAGCACCACTCACCCTACCCGAGCCCGTAAGCATCTTGCCAAACTCTCCCCATTTGACCTTATTGACCCTAAGAGTGTTCCTTTCTTCTAGTATCTCACCTTTTCAGTGCCGATGCTCCGTCCCAAAGGGCTCCCCCTTCATGACCTCATTCAATTGGTATTTATCATTTCAGCCACTGAGATGCTGCTACTGCTGCTGCTGCATGACTGAGACGGCATTGTCATTGGGAGAAAAGAAGAAGGGTCCATTTTCTTGCATTTTCTTCTGTCATGCCATTAGTTCTACTAGTGCAAATAACAAATGACGACGGCAGCAGAGGTTAATTGAAAAGTGAACGCGGAGAAAGCTTAGGGTTATCGTAACGGACGGCAGGATAGAGCTGAGCCAACATTGGCTGCTTTTTGCTGCTGATTGGCCCCAATATTTGTCCCCAATCGAGATGCGGAAAATCTTTTGAAAATGTCATTGATTAAACTGGAGGAGGGAGAAGTAGAGAGCAAAACCGGGGATAGCAGCAATTGCCCAGTACCATTACTCTTCCAATCGACAGGACCCTACCGAACAAAGCACCTTTGCCTTCAGTTAATATTGAGGTCAGCTGCGTCACTGCTGCATGTGCTGATGACACATTGACATTGCAAGTCGATAACGGATTTACAGCATCAGCACATGTGTTGCTGTGCCTGTAAAGTGCACTCAGAGTGTGCAACCTTAACCTACGCTTTTTACGCGAATCACTGGGGGCCAAATGCGACAATCTCTTGAAAAGGCGTTACAATTGGAAATTAGGGCAACCACTGCTTACTGGGCAGCAATGAAATGGTTTTTATTGAGGAAAGGATTGAACAAATGGCTGGCTGAACTTAACCCCATCGAGCATAACTCCGCCCTTGAATTGAGAAACGAGTGAGTTAAACAGCACTAGAAGTAGTTTCAAATTCATTCTTGATGTCAAGACAGCAGCAACTTGTTGATATGTTCTATCATATTTGCTTTTGTGTTAGTGTTCACAATTTAAAAATGACTCTTTTTAATTAGTGATAAAAGCGTTTTTATTAATGCAAATGACATTTTTACACAGGTATTAAGATCACAACAACAAATCGAAAGTTAAAAAACATTTGAAGATTTTGGTAAGTATCTAAAAAATAAAATTTGTTAGTTACTTTTCAAAAAATAGCTTTAGTTACCTTTTAAAATGTATTTTTACAAGTTTTATGAAAGAAAATCAATTAAAATCAGCCAAACTAAAAGCGCTAAAAAATAAAAACTAAAATTTATATTAGCACAAATAAAATAAATCAAATCAAATCAACAAAATAAAATATTATTTTGACAACAATAAAAACTCTAAGCAAATTGTAAAACTAAATCTAATAACGTAAAAATGCAATGGTAAATTATAAAAATAAGCAATCTGTAGTAAACGAAAAGGAAATAAAAATGAGATCATTCCAATGCATTTTCTGTCAAGACCATAGAATTAGACTCCTGCCACCCGAACACCTGAGAACGCTAACTCGTGTAGAAATTCTTTAAAAATTCACCAGTTAGGGTCTCAGGGACCGAGGAACAGGTACAGGAAGTCGAATGAAAAAAGTCTGACAGTCTGGCAGCTCAATGATTTGAATTGAGATCACCAGTTGGTCTTCCAAGTGAGTAAAGTGATTAGTGATAGTTATAATTGTTTGAAATGCTTGTTTTAACATTGCTGAAATAGACTAATTGCAAAAAGGCCGGCAGACCTTGTGATGTACCCTTTCGGGCAACTTACAAATGAGTCATTGTTGTCAGTCAACGACGAGACGAGATGAGTTACTTATTTACATGAAAGATGAGAGTTACTTTTTTAAACATTAGTTAAAATTAGGAAACCTCTATGCGTGATTCCACAAATTAGGTTTTTAATAGCATTAGGAAATTAAGAAAAAGGTTAAAAGAAACTAGTTTATTGGGCAGTAAAACTGGAAAAAGGAAGGGAGGGAGGATTAAAGGGGAAAGTCGTAGAATTGGCGTAACCGTACACAATAAGCTAGTAAGTTGTATAGTTTGCTTCCAATTGGGCGTGTCAGCTAAACAAAACACAAACACAAGTGACCTCTAGAGTTGTCCAGATTCAAGTGAAATTGTGGTGCTGACAGCAACAATACAACCTACTACCTCATTATGGTCGTCGCATTTTATTGGAAAGGTCTGCACTAGCAAAGTTTTTTACACTTGATAGCACAGTCCAGGGAAAAAGATGGGTGGGAGGGTAATAAGTTAGGTTCAGTAAAGTACTGACATGCAAAATGAGGCAAGCAAAATGAAGGACAGAAAAGAGCAAGCAAAGCAGATATGGAGGGGGAGTGGAGATTTTATAAGATGAAACAAAACACCAAATGATAACGAATGCAGATTTTAGGCCCAAGTCTACTAGTGATAATGTCTTTCTGGTCGGTAGGTGGTAGTACAGAAGGGTGACTGGTGGTGGGAGTGATGTGGCGGTGATAATCAGGCAGAGATAATAAAGCACTGAACAAGGACACTGCACAAGACAAGGAAACCCGGGAGAAAAGCAGGAGCACACAAGACACTGACACCACAGAGGAGCCACCACAATCACAAAGAGAGAACACGCAAAACAGTTTCAAGTAATGATATTGTCAAGAATCGTCTATTACTTCCACATAAACTGCCTATACCCATAGATAGAAACTTGTGAATTGGAAGAGTCAAGCAGTTCTGCAGAGCAGACGCAATTCTCTATTTGTTTGGTTAAACCACACAAGTTCGAATCTACGGGTGAAAGCAGCTGGCCAAGAATTATTTAAGAGAATCAGAGAGATGAGATGATGTCGATGAAAATATCTTTAACTGATGTAACAATATACGAATCAAATTATTAAAATTGAAAAAATAAAAAGCATAACCTTAATATAACACTGCCACGATGATGATCATTGTGCTGAGCTGGTAGACACAATATACCTAGTTTAAAAAAACATTTTACTAAAATTTAAAACTAAATAAAACAACACAATTTTTAATAAAAACATTTTTGGAACAGTGTAGAATATTTTGTTGCAAATAAAAAATTTAAAATAGAAACTCAAGAGGCAAGATGGTTTCTCTCAATTGACTGCAAATATTTTTTCACAATCAAACCTAGCTAGAACGGCATCGATACGTGTCACCTATCAACGCAACGTGCCACTAGCAGTTTAAAACTGCCACTAGGTCTGGCGCAAAAAGATGCGGACCGTGCGGGAAAGATGATGCAGCTAAGGTAAGAAGGGGACATTGCAAAGCAAACAAGCCACGCCTCTAAACGATCCAAAAGGCTAGGTCACTTTTATCTATTAGTCAAACATCTACAATTTTAAAGTTTTTATTGAATATAAAACAACAGAGCAATTAAACCGTCAGTTGTTTTATAAATCAACACATATAAAATAAATCATCAGGTTGCCTCAATACATTTTCTCCTCTCAAGCCAATGATTCAAATAAAAACCAGTGCTGTTATATGGCAACAGATGTCACCACTGTGCTAAAAGTTTGATTTTTTGAAAACGAAAGTCAACTGACTAACTTCGTTGGGCAGATTAACATTCAGACTCACTGAGCTGAGCAATTAATTAAGCGGCTGAAGGTAGACAGGTATTAGTGGGGAGACGTAGACTAGACAGTAGTCGTTGTGTAAACTGACCATTATTGTGTGCACTGCTGGCAATGGATAAATGGCTATCACCAAAATCGGGTTTGTTTTTTTTTTGTCTGACAATTAGTAAAAAAGTTGTTTTTAATATTATTCAGAAGAAAATAACATAGTAAAAACAAACAGACAAAAATTGAGTGCAAAAGTGTGCAGTAAAGTGTGACCTTAGTGAGGGAGGAGAAAAAGAGGTCACAGGCAGACTAACAAAGACGCCGTCAACATGACCTACAGAGGGTAGACACTTTGAGAGATAAGAAAAGAGTACGCCCGATCCCAGACGTGAGAAGCAGGCTTCCTTAGATTCTAAAATATATAGGCTTATTCAGCGTGTTTTTATCAATTTTGCTTATAAACTTGAAAACTTTAGTTTTTATTATTAATAGAAATATTTCTATATTTTGAAAAATGAAAAAACATTTTTATTATCATTTAAAAGAATCTTCAAAAAACCCCAAAATCAACGCCATTCATCCTTCTCTCTTTGTACTTTTGCGTTTGCAGGTAACCTTGATTTTGCCCAGTGGCTGATGCTCGATGGTGCAGAGAAACACCGAAGCACTTGGTAGAGGCACTGTGGCGAAAGGACAAGTGGGAGCGAGCCAACTCTAAATGGAAAGTGGATAGTAATTGAGCTCAAGTGCTGCTCCTGCTCCTGCAGCTACCTGTCGTGGCTGTGGTGGCTGTGGTGGTGGTGCACCAGGACAGGCGAGCTTCACCACATCAACACAAGTGCGCACAGGCAAAGGGTTAATAGCCCCTGACGTGCGCGCTTCCATTCCATATAATGAGTAACATTGGAGAAAGAGCCCGTAGCAACAGGCAAACAGGGAGTAGACCGGTGAAATCGACCAGGCAGACAACCGGCCAACAGGTAGAAGGGCATTCAGTTTTCATGAGCAGACGATACTAAGACTAATTAAGATGGAAATGAAATGAGAAAATTGAGAAGCGGAGTGCTCTACCACTCACTAAATGGAGCATTACTCTTTGAACTCAACGTTTTCTCCGGTTGAATTCTAGTGCTACAAACGCGCATTGAAAGTACTTTACTTTTTGTTGTAATATTAAAAAGCAATGCAGAAAAAGTCATCAGAGCGTGTGCCTGTTGCTTATCACCGACGCCTCAGAGGCTCTTTGAGGATGCCATTACGTAATGTGATTAGCAAAGATACGTGTAGAGAAAAGTTGTACGTGGAATGAGTTGTGCTGGTGGTAGCGTTTAGGCTGCTGCTGCTTTGGGCACAGACGACAGAGGGGCACCGAGCGCCTGGAAACAAGAGCTGCTGCTGCTCAGCACAGCACAGCAAATACAACCAGAACAGTGCACAGTGGCGGGAGAGTGTGCAGGGGCACACCACTGCCTGTTGCACTGTCGGCCACCACTCGGTCTGGCTGAGAGTGCTCGCTAACCAGTGAACCAGGAACCTAGTGCCATCGAAGTGGCAGTGGAGACACAAGAGAACAGTCGGCAATTGCCTTCATGTGATTACTCTTGATTAGTATGTGCTTGTGCTTGTGTGCAAGTTGCCTCAATCTCAGCTGACGGAAAAAAGAGGGTAAGAGGCCTCAAAAGGTTAAGGGCCTCCAAGAGAAAAAGAGGGAAAGAGGCACTGCGAGGATACATTCCTTCCAAATGAGGCCCCTTGAATGGCTCAGCTAAGCCATTTCTATTTACTTCCGTATTAGTGAACAGCCTCATAGCAGAAAAACACAACGAGTGCAACAAGAGCAATCTAACTGGAGAATAGAGCATATAAAACCACGGTATTACCAATCACATGCATTTTTAAAGTGTCTTCCGAAAGAAATCTTCTGCTCATCGTTAAGACAATTCTACAACAGCGATATTACCAGACACGCATCGTTAAAACAATTGAAAGGTAAATCTTTTGACAAACTGATTTAACGCTCCTTTTCATCAAAGTATCGCGAATATATTTCATTTCATTTTTCTTTAAAACAACAGAAAAAAAGAAAAAAGTGCAAGTCATTTAAAGTTTGACTTGAAAATCTCAGAGAAAACGGAAAACATCTGTCCAGCTCATTGAGGTTTGCCAACTGTCTTTAGGTGCCTCTTCTCAGTTCAGAGGCTGTTGACCAGCAAAACAGCGGCCTGATGGAGAACAATTTAGGAATTAAAAGCCAATTTTTTCATTACGCCAATGACAGGAACGCCGTGCGAAGCAGTTTGGCTGCCTTTGAGGTGCCTCACCACTAGGCACATTACACACTGCCAGGCAATACGGAGAAAAGAAAGAAGAAGAAGAAGAGGCACCCAAAATGTGCAGCCTGCCTGGGTATATGTGATGATGGCTTGAATGCAGTGCCGAGTTCTCCACAGAGGAAAGAGGCGACTCGGCGAGGAAGAGGCACCACTGAGGCAGTAGGCAAAAGAGGCGCCCAGAAGAGGTTCACTCGGCTTCGAGGCAAAACCGAAAAACTACCCTTGCAGAGGTCATTGAACAGAGAGTGAAACAAACCTGAACCAGAAGAAGAAAGGGCAATGGAACAGACTGTTGTTCCTTCCTCTTAGGTCAACGAACACTGACCGACTTGCACTGAGCAAATGCGACTCACAGAAACAAGCTAGACCCTTTTTGGGCACCAGTCAGTGCTAAAAATTGACCACAAACAAAACTGTTCTAGCCTCTAAAATAAATAAGAGTCAAAGGTCAAAGTTTGTAAAAATTTTACCACAAAAATTCAATGTGAATTCTGATAAAATTAAAACACAAATAAAAAGATTTTTTTCACAAAAGTTTTTTGTTAATGTAAATGTCATAACAATTAAAATTAATAAAAAAGTGGTCCAGATATCACGTATCATTTTCAATTCATCATCAAAGCAATTAGTGAGTTTATAATTTGAAAAACTGTTCACCAGCTGCTTAAAAAGTCAAAACTGTTTGCTAATTATAACATTACTTTTCTAGCTTTAATTTAATGAGGTAACACAAAAATAAGACGCATTAAGTTGTTTTGTCTAAAATCATCGACATCATCAAACGTAAAAAATTCTTGGCCATGTGGAAAAATTACGATTCTATTATTTAAGTCTTTGTCAAGTGACACTAAAATCACACAAAATATTGAAAACGTCAAAAAACAAAGACAATAAAGTTTAAACAAAAGCAAAAATTGTAAAACTAATAATTTCTAAATGATCTAAAAAACTTGGAAGACCAGTTGTCATTACGACAAACAAAAGATCATGTCATTGATCAATTGTTAAGAGTAAATTTGAATTCTATAAAGAAAAGAAAGCATTCTGCAGTTTTTCACAAAAAAACCAAAACTTACTTTCACAGATTGACTGAAATAAGAAGCAGTTGAAGTTTCTGGTTGAGAATTTGCACACACAGGCAGAATTTGGCAAAGTAAAAAATGGATGACGGTTGTAAAAACTGGTGGCACTGGTAACAAGTTCACAATGAATGTCAAGGGTAAGGAGGCAAAAACCACGTGTTGCACGACAAAGATTCTTGAACAGAGAGAGAAAGTTGAGAGTTGCTTGCAGGGAGAGAACTTGTGAGCTGGTGAGCGGTGTCTCGAGACAAAGGAAGCCAGAAGAAGCAGAAGCAGAAGCTGAAGCAACCTTGCGGTGTCTGTCTGTCTGTGGCTGTGTGGTTGTCTCTGTCTGCCTGTGTTGAGGTAAAGAAGTAGAAGAAGAAGAAGAAAAAGACGGTGTCTGGAGCACTCTGCTGGTGCCTGCCACCACCGACTCTGCCACTCTTTCACTCTGACTCTGCCTTTGAGACTGCCAGCTTTCAGCCAGCAGCGCAACAGCAGTAACAAGCGGCGGAGGTGGTCGCCGATTGAGGATGTATGAAGTGCGATGTGCTGCTGATGATGCTTCTCAGGCTGCTGCTGCAGCAGTTGTCGCTGCCATTGCTGCCATTGCTGCAGCTATTGCTCTCAGTGAAGTCACTTTAGAGACTTGCCACCAAACTGACTGGAGCGCGCCAATATGAACGGTTGAAAACGTGAAGTAACGATCAACGATGACTTCGAGGGTACTTTTAGTTTTTTGGTTTACAGATTGTCGCAGTGCTCAGAATTGGAAGGTGTTTTTGAAAGGCGAGGAAAAACGGCCGAAAAAAGGGAAAATAATTTGCACTAATACTTGACTTTATTCATCATCATCTTCTTCTTCGGCCGCTTTGAGGTGATGCAGCTGAATTAACTGCAGGACAACTGGTAAGATGAGAGCAATCTCAGTGGCAGCTGATGACGAAGCATAAAGCTAATGTCTCCTTTTTATTTAGCAGCGCTACATTTTTTGCATTTGATTAATTTTGCAGACAATAATATTTTCAATGGCAGTTTTGCTGTTTTTGTTTTAAACGAAGAAGAAGTTTTGACATAAGTTTCAAGTCAATTCCAAAAGCACAACGACAGTTACCTTGCAAATATTATAGCTGATAATACATTGTAGGGCATTGTACAAGATGAATAATCGATGGGGAAGCAGCTGAGTAGGGGTGAGTTAGGTTGAAGTGAAAGGTGAGTAAATGACAAAGTACCAAAGTGAGAAGAAAACTTGTAATTGGCGAAATTATTTTCTTGGCGTCTACCGGTCCGTTCAGTGCGACAAGAGCAGACGAAGTGAACAGACGAAGTGATATTGCCACAGAGTGGCAGACGAGAGACACTGCGGACAAAGAACTTTGACGGTAGAGGGAAAGAGAGAGAGAAGGAGGAAGTAGAGGAGAGAGGGAGAGAGAGAGAGAGAGAGAGAGAGAGAGAGTAAGCTGAGAGAACTGGAAAGCGGTCTGTTCAGCAGTGGCTGTGTGCGGGTTCGATTCCCTCGGAATATCAGAGAGGAAGAAGAGGGAGCGAGGGGAAGAGCAGTTGGCAGCCGGTCGCGAGGCAAGTGCCGGGCGCACTCGTCGCCAGACAAAATTACCGGACTACGGCAGCCAGACAGACAGACCGACAGACAGACAGACTGGGCGCGAGAGAGGGAAGGAGAGTGCACTGCAGCACAGCTCCCTCTCCGACTCCAGACACGGCACCGACCAGGGCGAACAGACGAGAAAACAAAGTTGCATGCGCCAAGAAGGGCACAACAACGGCAGCAGACGGCGGCGGCGAGAAAAGTTGGTTGCAGCAGCAGCACAATCGGCGATTTGTGGCGCGCACTGTCCGCCGGCATGCGGCATTCAACGACGACAACGACTTCATGTACAGGGTGCATTCCATGCCTCTACCTCTCTCTCCCACCGGATATTCTGCTCACAGTGCTCTGTCTGCATTGACTCAAAGGGAAGATGATGCACCATGTTAGCAACTGGAAGAAAGAGAGAGAGAGGAGAAGAGAGAAAGGCCAGACAAGACCGCCGCCGGTAAGGAAGAGCATGCGTGTCCCACGCCAGAAGGTGGAGTGCAGTGGGCTGACAGGGAGTCGCAAGTAAGGCAGGGAAAACGTGAGAAGGTATGACAAGAGAGAGAGAGGGTGAGTCGTCTGGACTGAAAGGGGAAATACGTCAGGAGAGAAAGAGAGAGAATTGGCGGCAAAAAAGACTTCAGAAGAGAGAATGGTGGGGGCAAAGAAAGAATGGTGTAGTCGCCGATTGACGTGCCCAACTGATGAGACAGGGGGCAACGACACTGCGTGCACAGAATGACTAGAGTATAAGTATGTGCAGACGATGAGAACTGAGATAGCTTGCAATCTTATTTTTTGCAGAATCAGACACCACTGAGGGATGCTTAGCGCGCCAAAAAATTGTAAAATGTAAAAAACCAAAATTTCTCTAAATGACAACGAAGCATTTAAGAAAACAACACTAAGGTTACTGTCGATCTGCTTAGAAAAGGAATAAAAGAAACCAGAAGTTGTCAGACCTTTGAAAATTCATCTAAGCCATTTGGTTAAACTGCCGAAAGCGCAAGGAATGATGCGTAGTGTGACAGTGGCTCAATGAAGCACACACAATCTCATCATTATTTTTCTCAACCCTTCTGATGGATTAGAAAAAGCCATCACGCCTGGAGGGTTTAAGTGAAAGGGTGAACACGTTGGAGACAAACAAAAAAGCAAAGAAAGAAAAAGATAGTGCTCACAGCTCGTAGGTGATGCCGATCTTTAGGTAGACACACTTAGGTAGGCACTGGTGCTCTCTCTCTCCTCTTTTTTTCATTTGCTTGTTGCTATGCGCTCTCTGCACCGACTTTAGCGTCACGCCGTCTCTTCTCTGGCTTGTGGCTTTCCGGCAGAGTAGAAGAGAGAAAGAGAAACTCTGGTAAAAGGTAGTCGCTCTGCCATTGACTTCTCAGTGGCTCACCAGCAGCACCACCAGCACTACTGCTCACACTGATCCCATCTCCTTCTCTGCAGTTGCCCTTCCAACAGGTGGTCCTACAAACTGTGGTGACCGGAATCACATCTGGTGTCAGTTGACAGCGGTGAAGAGGTAGCACTAATTACCGTAAATGAAGACGACAATGATGGTGAGAAGGACAGGGGAAGAGAGAGCTGCACTGTGAGCCACCCACAGCCATAGACACTGTTTGCCTTTTGTACGAAAGTTTAATTTGCTTTGGCAGTATTGTTGGTAGCAGTGCACACACACTCTCCAAAAGTGTTGTTGACCTGAATGAGCAGCAGTGATGAGTGCAGTGACAAGTGCAATTATTAATATCAACGGCAGGCACCACCGTCGCCAGAGACAGCATGAACTGACGATTAACCAAATTACCAGAAACACTACCAAACTTGCCAAAGCACCAGTTGGCAAAAAGGGCAAAAAGGAAAAAAGGCATATTTTGAGAAATTGCACTTTTTTTCCTGGAATCTGATCTAATGATATAAAGATTAACAGACTGATGAAGGAGATAGTGAAACCTTGTGTTTGGTATCCAGGTAGAATCATCAAAGAGGTTCATTGTAAGTATCTCTTGCTCTTTCTATTTTTTCTTATTTGCCACGTCTGATTAGATTTGAGGTACCTGACAATGTGTCTCAAGACAATTAATTGTCATCCGCTCACTCAATCACCTATAGTGCCCAATGGACAGTGCAAGGCACTGCGCCCCTCAGTTCGATTGAGAAAGGTCAAAAGAGGGAAAGAAAAAGAAGAAGAAGAAAGGGAGAGAAATTGGCACTGGGCACGTCTTTCATCATTATGAAATGAGCATCGTCATGTCTGGCAACGATCATCAGCCGCCAGAGTTGGCAAACCAAACAAGTTACGTCTACAGCAGACCGAGAGCATTTGCATCGGAATTGTTCTCATCACCCTCTCATCGTAATGGAGGGAAAGTACAGACAAATGCCAATAAATGAATTCAGTTTAACAATTCCACTGCTCTTTCCGCCTCTCCTTCACATTCTCTCTCTTTCACTGCACCTCTACTGCTCTTTTTTCACCTGCACTTGCATCAATCACAATGTAACAAACGACTAATGATCAAGGCAATAAAAAGGTGGAATAGGCGTTTTGTTTACGCAAAAAAACAGAGGAAAGAATTATATTATTGTGTTGCTAGTTGTTGTTATTCTTAGCACTTGATGATAGTTTGACAATAAAATTCGGTTAGTAGAGAAAATCATTAGACAATTGGCAAATCGATTTGACCCAACATTAGGAACAAACAGTCTTTGGAAAGATAAGGTTTGTATTTGGCAAATCATGAATACACTGATAATAAATCATTGTAGCATGTACACTGGTGAGATGATTATGATTACAATTAAATTGGTGTTCAAAGAACTGATCAAGTTGGCGTTAGTGATTGATTACTGTTTTGAGTTGATTTATTTTCAATTAAAACAAAAATGTAATTTTATTAAATGCTTAGAATGCAGTTTGCACTACCGCGTAAATTAATTAAAACAGTTACTAAAGTTTTATTAATTCAGGTTTTAAAGAAAAAATCATTAACACAAAAGGTAGACTTTTCAATTTTTCACAACAATTGCCGCGTAAAAAGTTAGTATAAAACTTTAGATGGCGTTGTAAAAAAGAAATATTTATTCTGTTGATTTCTACTAGTAGAATAGCCAGAATAAAAAGAGAATAGTAGCAGGGTCAAAAACCTTTTGCCATTTGCTTCAGCTTCTCTTCTCGCTATCTCGCTTTCCGTCGTGATGGGCGAGCAAGCTGGAGGAGAAAAGAGATGATTTTGATCATCATTTTGATTTCAATCGCAGCAGCAGCAGCACATACACACACAAACTCCCTACTTCGCCTAGATCTGCCTGTTTACCCCCTTCAGACCTGTCAGAAGGTTCAGGTTGAACAAAAGGAGAGAAGAGGGCAAAAAACTGGTCTGTAGGAGCTGTTCTCCAGTCAGGCAGACACTGCTTAACCCTTTCGGTGCAGTTCAGGCCAGAACACTGACTACTTCAGGTGCATCTTCTCTTGCAGCTACTGTGGTTGCTGCAGCTTGGCACAGCCAGACACTTATTACAATTTGCGATTGCAATCGAAATCACTCTTTAGACAAGGAGCTGCACTCTGAAAGACGTAAACATCTCTCCGAGTGAAGCATAGAACAGCAACAAGCAGCACTTGCCTGTTGTCTACCTCTCTCACACCTTTCAACTCAATTCAAGCATCGCCGAGCGTCTCAATAATACCTACTGGAAAGACACCAATAGCGGAGACTGCGGTGCAAATAGAATTACGAGTTTATTCTATGAAAGGGGCGAAATTGGAAGGAGAGCAATGAGAGAAGGCAATGGGGAGAAAGAGATTGACTGACTCTCCAGACAACAATGGGCAGCCAAAAGAACACCAGGATGCCAGGCTATCATTACCGGATGCACTCAGGTATATGCCAGATGAAAGAAATATGCAAAATGATGGTAATGACCAGACTGGAGAGGCGCAGAGGGTATCAGAGGGTAAGCAGTGAGGGAGGATAAGAAAGCCAGACAGGAAAGAGAGTGGAGCAGTGTGAGCACAGTGTCACAACATGGAAGTCATTAAGACGGTGCACAATCCTTCCATTCGGTTAGTCGAATGAGACAGCAGACTGCCCGCCCGCCCGCCTGCCGTTGACTCCTTCCAATCCAATTAGAAGTTCATCTTCGGTACGTTCAGTAAGATTTCTGCAGAATATTGGCAAACTCATTAAGCAGTGGAAGAGACGAGGGGCGCTTTTTGCCTCACTGTGGGCAGTCATCATCACAGTTCTTCTCATCCTTTCTCACAAATGCTTGGTAAACAATTTGCGTTTATTCAAGTTCACCTGCGGTATTGGTAGATGCGTTAACAGTGATAGTGCCCGACTTGACAAGTTGTTTACTGCTGGAAAACAGCGAAAAACAATCATCACTGCAAAAGGGTAAAATTCTCACTAAAATTGGCTTGCCTTTCTCATTCTCTCATCACTGGTATCGCCCATTCAATCTTTATTTCAGGCAAAAGTCGTTAGTAACAACAACTCCAGACCAACTGAAATGAACTTGCAAGAAAAACATAAGCTTATTTCTTGACTTGTTATTTTGCTTCCTGTCTGGCCGTCAGAAAGTAACCCTAAAATGATCGATAGTGTTTCTAATGCATTAACATGATGATGGAAATATAATTTACAAAATGCAGAACTGTATCAGTTGAATTTGCATGATTCCTTGAATTTAAATAAAAAGGTGATAACCTTGACACTTAGCGACAACTTCCAATTTTAAATCTTACGATAAACAAAAAAACTTGAATGAAAAATGGTTTTTTACTTTTAAATAATTTCTTTATCCGCTACACTCTTATCGGAACATCTCAAAAAATTTAATTTCATGAACTTTTGAGCAGAAAAGGGGACAAATAGTGAAAGAGTTAAGATACAGTGTCATTACCGGTGTAGTGATTACCGCCTGCTGAAATTGTTCCCATTCGCTCGGACAAAGTACTACCCTTGAAGAATACATTGGATTAGGTTCACTGATTTCCCTCTATCCAATTCACCTCCCCCTTTGCCCGGCCGGCGTCACGCAAATAGGTTGTAGCTTCTGCTGTTACTTTTGACTATTGTGAACCTAAGAAATTACACAGACAAATTTGCCGGAGAAAAAAAGGTTAAGAAACGATTTATTTGGCAAGTTCAAAAGCACCAGAGTTTATTTTCCCTGAAAAGTTTTTTACTTGACAATTTGATCATTAGACACTTCTAGCCTTAGACGCTCAAGTAATTACGTTATTGGAAAATTGTGAAAACCCAAATGAATTAAGCACAATTTGTTTAGTTTAAGCACAAGTTTGTGCGACAGTGTTTTAGCCAAGAAAAGATTAATAAAAATGGCGCAGCAAGTAAAATCCAAATAAAGAACAGAAGTGACAACATTGCATAAAATTGTTTGTTTTTTAAACTTTTAAAAAATTTTGTACAACAGTCAAACCTAATTCTTAATTTGATTTTGTGAAATATCGTGTGCAAACACTTTTTTGCTAAATAAAATTTTTTTACGTTAACACGCAAAGCATATTGACTGTTTTAATAAATAAAGTATTTGCACATTAACGTGGCTGCACGCAAGTTAAACCTGAAATGCTTTAAAACTGCTCCATCTACCATTAAAATCAGTTGGTGTATGTTTAAGAGGGGTTCCAATGCTTTATAAAGAATATTTTACAACAGTCAAACTGCACTTAAAAGATGTCACTAAATAATAAGCAAAAACACTGTTTTGTAAAGTAAGATCCAAATTTTTTACATGACACCACGCAGAGCAATGGAGTTTATAAATGAACTAAGCGACGCGGTAGCACATTGCTTTTCTGCTCCGCGGAAACCTTTTACGCGAACCTTGTCGCAGCACAGTATAGCATTGATCAGCCAGGGCCATGTGGCAATTGTCTCGTCTGTATACCGTCATTGCTACGATCTGTCTCCAGTCGATGACACGATCGACAGAGACACAAAAAAACTCAAATGATCCGTCTGTCTGGTTTTAAGTATTATATACAGTCAAGAGAGAATGAGACAGACATGAGACAACAAAAGTCATTAAACCGGCAATGGCGACCCAACGACCGACTAGTCTGGTCGTTTCTCTCCGTCTGCCGATGCCCAGACTGCAAAGACTGTCGTTGAAACAAATATTTGAAATGACAACCTACGCAGAGGCAACAAGGAAGATGATCCAAAATGAACGATAAGGCGACTGCGTGTACGAGCACCATTTAGCGTTTAAATTCTCAGCTGCCGGTTTGGAGCCTCTTTTTCCCACCGCTGGTGAATCTTCTTCTGTTCGCAGCAGACAGCATTCATTAGCCCAAATTGATCGAGCCAGGGCCAGTGTGGGCAATTGTCTCGTCTGTATACCGTCATTGCTACGATCTGTCTCCAGTCGATGAGCACGATCGACAGAGACACAAAAAAACTCAAAATGATTCCGTCTGTCTGGTTTTAGTTATTATATACAGTCAAAGAGAGAATGAGACAGACATGAGGACAACAAAAGGTCATTAAACCGGCAATTGGGCGACCCAACGACCGACTAGTCTGGTCGTCGTTCTCTCTCTGTCTGCCGATGCCCAGACTGCAAAGACTGGTCGTTGCTATATATCTTTTTCCTTTTTTTCTCTTTCTCTCTCTCTCTCTTTCTTTGAGCAAATGTACCAAAAAATAGTCGGCAGTTTAGCAGTGCCAACCACTAAACCAGACACCGAAAAAAAGAAAGAAGTGAGAAAGATTTGCAGTGCAAGCTGCCGCTGCAATTGATCACCGGCGCCGACAAAGTGACAGTTCAATAGAGCGGGCAATTCAATGGCAGACTAGATAGCCACTTTTAGACCAGTGGCAGATAGAAGACTGCACTACTCGTCAGCAAACTATGGTGTGCAATGAACCTGCAGACCACTCGCTGCACAGTTTAAAGCTTAATGAGAAGCAATTGAAGTAGGCGACCAGACCGGACAGCAACCAGACAGATAGGCCATAGCATGAATATCAATTGGCCTTCACTCACAAAGACTGCTCCAATGAATTGTCTGCTCTTCCCTCTATCTCCACTATCTCCCTCTCTGACAAACTGCTTTGCATTCTTTTGGTTGTGTTTGTTGCCATTACGGCCAGAGGAGAACGTCATTCAACAGCCTAAACCATCGCCAACTAGTCTCCATCATTGTTTCTTTCATTGGCGCATTCTCATAATTACCATTGCATAACAGAGTGAAAGAGAGGAAGAAGAAGATAGAATCAATGTTAGTGGGAAATATGCAAGGTGTCAGTCAATGTTTGCTGCTTACAAAAACGGTCTGACTCTTTTCACTGTAAATCACGACAACTTTGTCAAATTGATAGTAAAAGTTAAACAGTCAGTTTGTAAACACCTAAAAACAGTTTCATTTTAGATTTACAAACAAACGTTGCAGTTCAGTCAACTTTTGCTGAGTTTTTAGAACTGTTTTCACCTGTCAATAGTATGTTGCTAAGCGCTCAACGCGTGAATCATTAACCTCTTGGCACAGTGTAAATTATCATCATTAGTAGCAAGTGGGAAACTTTTTCTACACTAATTTTCAAAAAATGAAGATAAAATTGATCTTATTAAATAACAAATTCAATTTGTGACCACAATAAAAATTGAGCTTAGCCGTGTCGACAACTATGCATTCATCATATTAACAAACATTAGTGAATCTATTCAGCTACAAGCATTCTGAAAATGGCAGTCAATGTGGTGAGTGCGGTGATGGTGATGGCTGCAGACTAGTGCACTGACTCTTCGGTAGCTCTCTTTCTGATAGCTGCCAGTGGCAGTAGTAGTCGTAGTCGCAGTGCTAATGTGTGGCAGTCTGCCAGCCAAGTGAACACGGCAGCCAGTCTCCGCGCAGACACTGAAAGCAAAAGGGGTCATCGACTGTCTGGCGGCAGACTGCAGTCAGGGAGAGAGAGAGAGAGAGAGAGAGAGAGAGAGAGAGAGAGAGAGAGAGAGAGAGAGAGAGAGAGAGAGAGAGAGAGAGAGAGAGAGAGAGAGAGAGAGAGTCTCATTGTGGCGCCCATCTCAGTGGTACTGCATGCAGAAGACTGTCAGACGGCACTGACAGCTGCTGCACCTCAATGGCGCCTGCAGATGCTGAAGCTGCAGCATCACTGATTCGCTTGCTCAGCTGGCGCCATCCACAGTGCTTGAAAGCAATGCTGGAAAGCAGTGCCCGCAAGCAGAGACAAAGACCAAGTGAACTCCACGCTCACTTTGCTTCACCAGTCTACAGAAGTTGTCAAATGCTATTCAGTTTATCTGTGTTTGATATGATCATCAACTGATCAGAAGTAAATACAAAAGCCAGATAGAATTGCTCATTTAAAAGTAAGTTTTTCAAATTGAAATTTTAATTTTCGCTGTTTCAAAGTTTTAACTTTAAAATTAAATATGACAAGTTTTTTGTCGTAGTAAGTAAATTAAAAAACTATTGGTAGTGTAATGGTTCAGTAATAATTCAATTTGTCGCTTATAAGCAAGTATTAAAAAAGACAAAGATAAAAAACTGAAAAGATACACAAATGTAAGCACCAGATGGGCAAACAGTTAGAAAACAAACATAGACGAGATATAAAGGTTAAGGTCATGAGGTCGGCGTCTGCCCTTCGCGCTCTGCTGCCCACTGTTTAACTTTAGTTATCTAACACAAAACAAGATTGCTACACAATCAATTTAAAAAAACTTTAACACAAACAGCAAATTTTTTAATTTTTAAAATATTTATGTTAAACATTAAAATTCAAATTATTCGTTTGAATGATGGTAAAGAATAAAATCAAAACTTTTGAAAAAAAATCAAACTTAACGATGTAGCGCCATCTACGGCATTTAGTGATAACTATTTTTTAAAACTTGACTTGTTGCACAAAAACGAATTTGTTTTGTGAGAAACAAGTTTCATAACAAACTTTTAAAGTTAAAGCTAAACTGAATAAATTTTGCATTTATTTACAAATAAAATGAATCTAAATTTATCCAAGTAAATCTATATGTGTTGTCTAAATGTGTTGCAACAAAATATTCTTTTTTTGTTAAAAATGTTCCAAAAATGTTTTCATTAAAAAATGTTTTAAACTTACCATTTTGAAAACCAATGAATAACTTCAAAAATTGTTCTGTTAATAAAAAATAAAACAAAAATTAAATTATGAATTTAATTTTCAAAACAACAAAACTGTCATTTTTTCAATATCAAAGCAACGTTTGCAGAAAAACCAGCAAAAAATAAAATTATCAGTAGAAGCACTCGGCCGTCCGGTCAATATATAACATTGTAACTATCGTTTATTATTAATCAACATTAACCCAGTACATGTAAAGATAAACTTACTATAGCATAACTTGTAGTAAAACTACAGTGTGACCACAAATTGCCCTTAGTAACACATGGTATAAATGAACTATTCTAACAGTTTATTATCTAAAGACTTCAGACAATCTAATTTTTCTTTTTTCTCTTTTTGTCTCCAACGTTTTTTAGTCTGTTTGAATAAAACATTTTTTGTTACATTTAATAAAAAATTTTAACGCATTTTTATTGTCTTTTTTAGAAAAAAACAAAAGATTTTACAGCAAAAAAAGTATTAAACAGAATGCATCACTTTCCGTTGACAACACAACAATTGTATAGCACAATATAAAATTTCATTAGTGCTAGCATAATTTGCATATGTTGACATGCTTTCAAAATACTTTTAATAAAATCGAATGTAACTGATTATCTTGTTACGTTAGCTAAACAAGTTTGCTTCTTTAAAACTATTCTTCTTTTCAACTTAATTTAATTTATTATTTTGTACAGTTTTGAGCTTTCAAGTAAACTCTAATAAATGATTTGACTAATAATAAAGTTTTTCAAAAGGAAAGAATTTAAAAGTGCAACATTTCCTGATCAAAAACATTTATTTTATTATAGGCTTGACTCAATGATAGCAACAAGAATGGATAAAGCCCTTATTAGAGTGATCATCTTAACCAGTATTTTTGTCAAACGCAAACACCTTTCCTCAATGCTTTTTTGTTGCAAGATTACAAAAAAGTGCCATCCCACTAACCAGGAAAAGTAGACTAAGACGCGCCCCTTTTTACACCAGGTTTCTTGCTCAAAATTATATGCAAAAGTTACAAAAATTAATATTTTAACTAGTACTGAAGGTCAAATAACTAACAAATGACTCAAAAAACAGCGTCTTAAAATTTTAATGTTAAAAATGTAACAATAATAAATAAGATACGATTAGAGTGCAGATTTTACATATTTGATAAGTTTTTTGTACTTAATGATTTTTTCTAAAATCAAATTTATTGGACAAATTATCCAAAACTAATAAAAACATTAAAACTTTTTTCTAAACTATTTTATTTTCATTTGTTTTCTACTTCTAAAATCTTTAAGTTCTAAGCTAGCAAAATGTACAAGTTTATCTTGTTAAAATGTCTGTTGCGTGTAAAAATCAAAGTAAAAACGACCAAAGTTTAAAAATTTTATCAGTTCTAAAATTTATTTGAACACTGAAGATGGAACATTGCCAAGCGTAACATTAAAAAAATATATGAAAAAATATTGTTAAAAAGGTCGTTTTAAATAAAAATCTACGTGTCGCAGTTTTTTGTGCAGAACTTAACGGTTTCCAAGAAATCGGGCTTAAAACTTGACATTTTCTATATTTTTTACATTGTGTTTTAAGCAAAAACAATTGATATAATCAAAACGTACAACAATAAAAACAAAATACTGCAGTGGCAGTGAAGAGTATTTAACAAAAAAGTCAACTTTGAGGCCCAATTTCTCGGAAACCCTTGAGTTGCGCACTAAAAACTGCAAAACGCAGATTTTTATTCAAAGCTACTTTTCTAAAAGTAATTTTTTGTATTTTTTAAATTTTATGCTCGGCAATGCTCCCTTGTGAGATTTCTATTTAAAAAATCCTTTGTTTATAATTTAAATTTTGGTATTTTAAAGCTTAATTTGTTAACAAATATAAAAAATATTGCTGTTAGTCATTTTTGATCATAAACTTGCAAAAATACTTTTAAATGTTTTATAAAAATCATGCTTTTTTAACATGATTTTGGCATTTTAAAACTGAAACTTTGAAAAATAAGGTTTTTAAAACTATGTATCGTTTCTTTAGCCTACAACTGAAGACTACTGAAAAAGACCACATATTCAAAAACACGTCAAAAGCCGTCTTTTTGCAAACTCGTCAACCTCGACGAGCCGCCAAGACGTGCACTTTTCTGACACTATAAACCTTCACGAGCAATGCGCACGTAAAACTGTTAATCTCAAACTGAATGCGCCTTTGATGAAGTTTTGTTTTGACTTCATCAATACTCTGGAATTGTGTTCCAATTGCCCTAATTTTATGAAAAATTCTAGTCAAATTATCAACAAAATTTAACTCTAACTAATCTAGCAATGATTCTTTATTTACCTGACTTTTTAATGTTATTGAATATTAAGCGGCTCTAAGATGTGCTAAATTTTAATCTTTGAGTTTTCACTCTATATTTTAAACCTAAAAAATGACGATTTTGATTTTGATTTATGTATATGCCTTTTTTAGAAATCTAAAAGAATAAAAATGCTCCATTTTAGGTAGAAAAAGAAAGTAGAGGACTGGGACTAATGTCTACGTGACTAGACTTTACTGCCGTAACCAGACACAACTAGAAATCACAAGAGTGACTACTCGTTGGTAGAACTGGTAGGGAGGGGCCGCAGGCAAAGACGACAGAGGACAAAGAGGGGAAAGAAGGGGAGCATAAAGATGCCAGCAAAAGCAGACAAGTCAATCAAGGCGCAATATCTCAAATTGATTCTAATCTAAACTTCTTTTCCCTTTTTCAGACTAAACACAATGCAACCAGTGCGGGAGAAATGAAACGAAATAACACTCACCATCAAGATTGTCCTTGAAGCCAGTTTACCAAGAGTTTTTGACGAATGACTTGAACGTTGAAAAAATGGAGAAAGTGCTAGGTTTGCAAAGCATCAAAAGAAAATTTGGATTTTTTCAAGCTGATTTGTTCACTTTTAGACTGGTGATGGTTAGCTGGAGAATGAAGTAAACGTAGGCATTAGTTTGAGTAATTAAAAAGGCACCTTTGCACTATCACTTACCACATTGTTGAATTTGCAGCAGTGCACCAAAAATGCGCCACTGCAGCGCCCACCAGGGCGCACAGTCGCTCTCATTTGTGAGCAAGTACGGAAGGAAGAACTGCTTCACTTTAGGTGAGTCACAAGGAAGGGCACAGACGGTGATTAATTAACAGCTCAATTGGGGGCAATTGGAAACACTGAACGTTGAACTTGAACTTGACATGGTTCAAGAATGGTGCTGTCGTGGTATTTCGCAAAGAATAGCTGCTGGAAAGCAGCTCGTTGGTTTTTTGCGACGCCATTTAGTAATATGTCTGAGGGAGACCACTATTGCCATACGCGGATATATAGGGAGACGATGTTGGCTGATGGATACTGCAACTGTGGCGTCAGTGACGGCCTCAAGACTGCTCACAGACGGGGTTACTCAGTCAGTGGTGCCACAATCGACGACGACGACGGCCACCACCACCACCACCGCCATTGCCACCAGCAGCAGAAGCAGCAGCAACAGCGGCGGCAATATCTGACGAGGCAGTTCGGAACAGTGTGTACAGCGTGCAGTGTCTGGAGGTGCCTCTTCGCCTCTTTCTTACTGCTGCTGCAGAGGCAGACAAAAGAGGCGCCAGGCGGTTAGGAGGCGGATGACAGAGGCCTATCGAGGCAGTGCCGAACTCGGTGCCACTGGCACACTGTTGCTGCTATAGTCATCTCGGCTCAGGTGGTGGTCAGTGCAGTGCTCGGAACACCTGCCCACTTGCCCAGGAAACAATGGCTGCCGACCGGAAACAGTGAGAGTGGTCGGTGACTCAGTGGTCGGCAAGGGTCGATTGCAGGAATGCAGGTATTCCATTGCCAGGCACTTCGGAAAGAGCACTTGCTTATTGCAGTCAAGGATTGCTGAGCACTGCCGGCAATGTCCACGCAGGAAGTAGGGGTTGTCATGTTGAGATGATGCGTCAGTTTGAGAAGTGGAAGGGTGCAGTGAGTCAATCAATTTAAAAGCAAGGTTGTAGAATCATGGCAGTCGATCAGACTGAAGTGAATGAATTGAACGGCAAATTGTGGCACAAAATTAAAAGAATCCACAATTGTAAACAGAATCATTGAGTAATCAATTGTAAAAACAGGTATATTTTGAAGCAGGTGAGCAGGTAGAAAGAAGTGATCCATCAATGAGTTTGCCTGCTGAAATGTATCGCATAGCTTCAATGACAACAATGAAATCTGGAAAAGATAAAAAGTTTTAGTATAAATGTCAATAAGTAGATGATATAGTTTTGTAAAATAATAACAAATAAATCATATTACATGTATTTAGAGAATAATGTAATTTTATTTAGCTTCATCACTTAAAGGCAAATGTTGACATCATTACTTACTTGTCGGTAAATAGGCCAAGGTCAAGGTCAGCCAAAACAAAAAACAAAAAAATATATGTGTGTCATATTGAATGGCGCCCATGTCAAGGTGAGCACAGCGACAATAGGTTACTGAGGTAGTTTTGGTAGTGTGATTGTTAGAGGTAGTTTTGGTGTGCAGTGGACAGTGGTCACAGATGTCAAACACAAAAGAAGCTGTCTCAGAGTTAGTTTGGTTAGTTTGCAGTAGTTCTCCGGCAGGAATGTGTGTTGGCAGGCAGTGTAGTGTAGTCAGTCAGCAGTGACAGCGGTGTCAGCGACGAGGAAGGATCTGCAGACGCTCCTCGTGGCAGCTTGTGATGAGGCGACTCTGTGTACATTTTCTTTTTGTTGCTTCCCAGCATCGTCTGCCAGACGCCCAGTCGACGACGACGACCACTACGGCACTGGGACGCGTCACCGGCGGCTAGCACGTCCTCCTTTGACTTTGATCTTGATGCTCTCTCTCTTTCTTTCTGCCTGTCTCACTCGCCTATCAATCGGTGGCATCGACCAGAACAGGTGTAGATAGGATAGGCAGTGGACTGCTTCAGCGGACAGCCAGCCAACCAGTCAGCAAGTCAGCCTGCTTGCCTGGCTGCTGATGCTCACTCCTAATTATTATCGCAATGGATGATGATGATGACCCTGCGGATGGTAGAGGAAACGGAGAGGGAAGGCAGAGAAGTGCTGGCACGGCAGTCCTTGGAGCAAATCATCGCACCCTCTCGTCGACTGCTGTACGCGCCAAGATAATTGAAGAGAGCAGTGCTCTGGAAATTATTTGAACGATTTCATGTACAGTGCTGCTGCTGCTGCTGAGTGGTGCTGGTTGTGATGGTGGTAGTTGGTGGTCGTGGTAGTTGCACTGTCTGAAGAGTTCAAGTAAGATACTGCCTTTTGGCGGTAGTCGTTTGTCACACTGATGGGCGACTTGTGGTTTACATCCAAAGTGAGAAGGCGTCAGGGTGAGAGATTGAGAAAGAGCAGAAAGTGTGGACATGATGCTCCCCTGGAGACTGTAGTGAATGATTGCTGCTGCCTACAGTACTGCTTCTGCTGATGGATCACTGTGATCACGCCGCTGGTACGTGTGGATTGCGCGCATTCGACTGCTGCTGCTGCTCGTGTGCGCACTTTTCAGTTCTTTCACTCTCTCAATTTGTTCGCCTTTGTCTGCAGCACACCTCGGCCATCGTACCAGCCGGCAGCATGGCAGCCAAAGTCAGTGCTGTCTGCAGTTCAGATAGTGCTGGCCACAGTGCCCACCTTGAAGTGGCTTGAATGCTGCTGCTGCTGTCGCTCGCAACGCCTTCTTCTTCGCACTGACGCTTGCTGGTAGAGGCTGAAGATCGACAATCAACTGGCTGTCGGCTGGTGCTGCCTCCTTCTACCATTACCACCACCACCAGCAGCACTTTCAGTACCGCCATCATTACTGCTTTCACCATGCTTCTTTGAGTGAAACGTTTTTTGACAAAGCTGAAGTTTCCTGCTGGTTTTTTGCTGCCATCCATGTGCTTTTCAGTAGAAAGAGTGACCGTTGATTTATCCTGCAAGATCTGCTCTCCAATCATCGCCTTCCAAATGCTCCCTTGAAAAAGGTTGAAAAAAGTTAAAAAGGTTAGAAACATGCAATAAAAAGTTTCTGAGTGAATGCAGTAATGATGGCGTGCTGAAAATCCTAGACTAGTTCTAATGAATAAAATAGAATTACTACTCAAATATTGATTCACTGAGCGTTGTGTGAGTTCACTTTATCTAACACTCGGGGTTGAGCATTCAGCATAGCACTAAAAACTGTCGCCGTGAAATGAGATAGGAGTGCAGCCTCCATTATAGCAAAAAGAGACGTTCAAGAGGAGTCAATGGCACTAGTTCACGGTACGTGTACAGCTCCAAACTATATTAAAAAAAGAAAAGTCAAGTGAAGTGGAAGGAGGGCTTGCAAGGCCAGGCAGTTTTTGCCAGACAGACAGTTTTTTTCAGCCTGAAGAGCCCCCAAGCTGTACGATTATCATTCAGAAGCAGAGTCAGTACCAGCGACTGAGTAGTGTGGTGCATTGAGAGTGGCATTGTACTGCAGTGACAGCAGCCGCAACTGCAGTTCACCCTCGACAGCCATGGCTGCTGAGTACAAAGACACCGGGGGAGAACAGCTAGACTGAGGCGCTGGTTCGGCCGCAGTTGGCGCCCAGACAGACAGAGAGAGGCTGTCTCGAAGGCGAATGAGTTCAAGTTCAAAGGCCTGTGCCTGTGCATGCCGACTGCCTACAGCAGGGCACCTTCCACTGCAGTACCAGCCACATCCAGACAAGCTCATTGCGAAACACTTGCCAGACAGCGGCTGTGCGCACAATCGGTACCACGGAGGATGGAGGGGGCAAAAATTAATGGCTGATAGCAAGAGAGAGAGAGTAAAGACAGCAGTCTGTGCAGAGATGATCATGGCAAAGTTGGAGAGAGTAAAGTGAGCAGGAGGAAGGGAGGGAGGAAGGGAAGGAGGTAGGGAGTGCTCAGGGCATGGGTTGTCTGTGCAATTATCTGATGGCAGAGTCACTGAGCCAGTGAGAAGTGGCACAGCGCACAGAGAGTGAGTGCTGAGTACAGTCTTCGAAGTCGACTGTTACCAGGCACTCCTGCTGGAAAAGACAGCCTGACACCGCCATTGCCAGTGGCAGAGGCAGCGGCAGGCACCATCTGCAAACCACCAAGGCATGGCTTCGCAGAAAGACTTCCAGACCACTGTGCGAAACCCCCCGCTTTGCGTGGAGACAAAAATGAGAACAGCAGCAAAGGCTGATGCAAAATGGCAGCAACAAACTAAGCTGGGTTGAAATCTGGAAGGACAAAAGGCTGACGAACTGTGAGCAACTTTGAAGGTACATTTGTTCAAGGTCAAAAAGAGTCTAACTTTCTCAGATAATTTAGAAAAATGCACATTAATATTTTTAGCAATCTGCCTAATAGCCAAAATAAAATTTTTAATGTTTGAAAAGTTCACCTTACGATACTGCTTGAGAAACTATTTTCTGCGTATTTTTAGTAACCAAAAAAGCATATAATAAAAAGACTTTTGCCTTTTTCACCTTTAATCAACCGAAAAAGCACTGTAAAGAAAGAGACAAAATAGAGAAGGCAAAGGTCATGGCAGAGTGTGGCGAGAGTGCTGTGGCTGCTGCTGTAGCAACAAAGTAGGCTGAACCCTGACACTGTCGGGGTGGAACAACGCTCGACCAATGGGAGGCACAGTGCAAGAGGCACTCTGTGGAAGAGGCGCCAATGGAGCAGGCAGCATGGCAGAGGAAGCACAGGCAGACACTGACACTGTGCTTACTTACTGACAAGCCTAATGTTGCCACTGATTGGCTGAGTGTGCCTCTCAAGGACAAGACACCGAACAGACACACATGGCTGATGCAGGTGGATGAGGCTCTGTCCACGGGAAAAACAGGGAAAAACAGGGACAAACAGGGACAGTCAACTGTAGGCCTGATGTTTGTCCAAAGGTAGTAACGAAGCTGGACTAACTGAAGCTGATAAACTGAGGGCTAATTTTGAATGGACGCACATGATAAACTTACAATAAAGTTGTTGTTTGGCAGGATTAGTCGATTGGTTTCAAGTAAACATTGCTGTTTTGGAAGTATTCAACTTTTTTAACTTTGTCTTTTCTAACATTTTTTCAAGTGTCGGGTTTTGACAATGTCAGTTAAAAGTAAAAGTTGAGAAGCTGAGAAGTAGAAGAGTGCCCAGGCAAACACAACAAAATTGCTGCGTAGTTATGTTGGTAAAATATTTTGTAAGTGAAGAAGTTGTAGAACTCCAAAAAGTAGACTTTGTTTTGAAAGCGCACCAAAGTTATTTACTGATGAAATGAGAAACACAAAATTATAAAGAAAATCAGCAGTAATAATTTTTATAAATGATGTGTCTGCAAAAAAGTTGAAGTGCGCAAAACAAAAAATATCATTTATATTTTTAAGATGGAAGTCAAAAGTATTTCTGGTGTCAGAGTTAAAGTTGAATGATGATTTTCAAAACGTATTGATGCAATTTGCTGAACATGCGAAAGTTAGCAACAAGAAAATAATATTCACAGCAGTTTCAATAAACGAATTTTGACAAAAAAATATTTTTAAAAATGTAATTTACAAGTTGACTAAACCCGGAACAGATGCCGAAAGCAGTTGGGCAATGTTAGCAAAAATATTTACAAGTTGAGTTGCGTAAGTAAAGAGTGAAGATAAGAGCATATCACAGTCATAAAAAAGTAAAAAGACAAGTTTAAGATGATTGAAATGTGAATGCACAGACGAGCTGACAGCTGATGGTCTCTTTTAGCTAAACAGCCAAAACTGCTGACGAAAAGTTTACAGCAAAAGGCGATAAGAAGTGCGGAATATTCCAGGTGGACTGCGGCGGATGGACGACGGTGCAAGTGGAAATGGAAGTGACGCAAGGAAGTGGGCAAGTGGCACTAGCACGAAGCTGCAGCATCAGCATCAAGAGGGGAAGCACGATAACCCGAGAAGAAGAAGAAGAAAAGAAGAAGATGAAGGCGAAAGGGAAAGCAATGGCAATGGCACAGCGCCACGAGCTCCTTCGCTGGCGAATTGAGTGGAGAGCAGAGAAAGTGAGTGAGAGCGAGAACGAGAGAGGACGCAATCCGCGAGGAGGAGATCCCTTTAGCAGAGCAGTTGGTTTGCCACATTTCTCACAACTGTCTGCTGCGAAAGAAGACAAGAGTAGCCAAATGAAGGAAGCCCTAACGGCGCCCTGAACTGCTACGACGCAACGGAACAGCCGTGGTTGGCGAGGAGTGGAACGCCAAAGAGTTGTCCTCTCCTCAAAAGTAGCCATTTGCCAAGGCGAGAGAGAGCCAGACAGTGTGCTAAGGAGAGAGAGAGAGGAGAGGGGAAGGAGAGCCAGCGAAGTGTGCCGACAGAGGGGGAGAGAGAGAGGAGAGAGGACGAGGAGACGGTGGCCCGACTAGGCAACAGCAGCACCGGCACAGAGTGTGCACAGACACCCATGCGAGACCGGTCAGCGACGAAGGAGAGGCTGGTGGTGTGGTAGTATGAGGAAACAGAACAGGCACCCAGCCATCCAGTGCAGACAGTGCACCGCACGTTCTATATCACCAGTCACCGAAGTCTTCTGAAGAGATCGGGTCATCATGTAGGTGACATGGGGCAGGTGCGTCGCAGTTGCTGCATTGGTCAGAACCACTACGAAAAGGTCACATCACATCCATCCAGTCTGCAAAGGGTAGGAAAGGATTTAAGGAGAAGTTCTGGAAGACAAGTCATTTCCAGGAGCCGAAGAGGAAGAAATGCTCAAGAGTTATGTGCATTTTTATGCTGCAGATTAGAGCATTCAATTAACGAATTACTTTGGTTCTTCAAAACAAGTAAGAAATAAGAAGTACGTTTAGATAAAAGGTTATCTACAACGGTAGCAGTAGTAGATAGCGAGAAAGATCAATGAGTGCATCAACAAAACGAGCAGTACCAGGACATGGAAATACGAGGGAAAAGTGGCGGCGCTCTTTGGTTTGAGCTCATCATCATCACACCATCACCATCATCAACATGGCATCACAGTGCACAGTTGAAGAGGACCTTTCTTGGAGGGCACTTTCGCTCTCACTTCGCATTAGCGCAGTGGCAAGATCAAAAGAGGAAAGCTGACATTGAGAGGAGTGCGCCGTGGGCGATTGGGCGCCCCACGCGTCAACTACGGTGCTCTGAACCAGTCGCCACAAGTCATGCGAGTCCTGGTGCGGTCAAGGTGCCAAAGCGAGAAGAGGAAGTGAAAAGAGGGAAAGTGGTGGTGGTGGTGATTTGGAGACAAGAAAAAAGAGGGGAACCTCATTTCGCCATGAAAGGGTGATCAAGTGAGCAGGCAAGACACAGTAGGAAGAGTGCCGCAGAAAACTAGAAAAGGAGGTAAAATATTCTAGGTATAGTATTGTTCCTCATTTGCCGATTGCCCATTCAAAAGCCATTTGCCCGTGACACAGACACGGAAAGGGCACACCAGGAACCCTCATTGAGTGCAGTCGCAGTGCAACGGCGTAGACAGCATGGCAGCAGCAGCTCAGCCAGTACTGGGTGTCTGACGTCTGTGATTACGCAGTCATCGGTCATAACCCGCGCCACTGTCGACAGTCGCCGTGGGGTGCACACTGCCAACGAGATGTAGAACGCGTCGAAGCGAGAAGAGGAGAAAGGAGAGAGAGAGAGGAAAGGGAGTGGGTGAGTGGAGCACAAACAAATGGCCAAGCCCGAATTGCGGCGGAAAATAGAATGATAACCAGCAGCCATGAGAATATCCACCAAAAAGTGGATTTCAAGCGGAGTCGTTAGTTTGTGCATAGCGAAAATGGGTTAATTTAATTGTATATTGTGCATGGTCCTTTCACAGTGAGTATTTTTTTCTTTGCAGGCGTCCAGCGCAGACGCATGGCGTCAGACGAGCAGACAGAAAGGATTCACACCCAGGCAACTCTTCAATTGAGTGGCAGTCTGCAAGTGCAAACGGCGTAGACAGCAATGGCAGCAGCAGCTGCAGCCAGTGCTGGGTTGTCTGACGTACTGTGATTACGCAGCTCAATCGGTCAATAACCCGCGCCACTGTCAGACAGTCGCCGTGGTGTGCACACTGCCAACGAGCATGTAAGAACCGGCGTCGGAAGAGAGCGAGAGAGAGAGAGAGAGAGAGAGAGAGAGAGAGGAAGTGGATGAGCTAGCAGCACAAACAGAATGGCCACAGCAGAATTGGCGGCGAAAATAGAATATTACCAGCAGCCATTGAGAATATCCACCAAAAAGTGGATTTCAAGCGGAAGTCGTTAGTTTGTGCTAGCGAAAATGGGCTTAATTTAATTGTATTATTGTGCATGGTCCCTTTTCACAGTGAGCTATTTTTTTCTTTGCAGGCGTCCAGCGCAGACTGCATGGCGTCAGACGAGCAGACAGACAGACAAACAGAGAGTCAGGCTATCTGTCCAACTATCTGGTCGGTGTGTGCGTGTGCAAAAAGAGTAAGAAGAAGGAAGAAGAGAAGAGTGTTTTCTGTCTGGAGTAGTGAAGCGGTGGTGGTGGCCGCCACGGAAGCCAGACGACTTGACCTACAAGCCACTCTCCAACAGTCCAACTCGGTCACTGTCTGGACGGCGGACTACTGTCTCTCTCACTTACTGACACGGGCGACAGTGATGTCATTCAGTGCAAGCCAGAGGCAGTGAATCCAGTGGGAGAGAACCCGAACCGAGAACCAGCCAACTGAACCGAACCAGACTGACTGCACTTCACCCAAAGTTTAAAAGTGACCTAAAAGTGCCCAACTGTGGACAGCAGCAGACGTGACACTTCGACCGAGACAGCCGTTGTTGTTCCGCCGACACTGCACTTAGGCACTGGCCGACTAAAAAATGAGGCCACCAGACAGTCTGGGCAGGGCGTCTGGCGGCGGCGATTGCAGACATAATAGAATGGACGAAAACGAGAGACGAAACGGACGAAGAGTGAACAACGAACGTGGTGGCTTGAAGAGCAAAAGGATGAAGTGAATTGGCAGCACCAATGGGACTTCAAGTGGCGCTCTCCGGTACACTGATCGGCAATGGCATTCCTCTGCACCCACATTTGGACCACCACCACCACCATCAGCAGCTTTCAGCTTGACTTGAGCTAATAAGAAATGGCCGACCGAGTGGTACAGCACAGGAGGCAAGGAGAACGTGCGCTCTGCTATATACATCGCCAGACAGACAGACAGAGTCTGACTAGTGAGACTAGTGTTTCAGAAGGTGATCATCAGTCTGTCTGTCTGTGAACAGGCAGGCAGTGAAGCGAATGCGCCTGAGAAGGCCGCCACCAGCAAAACTACTGCCGCCGACTGAAAGGGTTAATGAACTCGCCGTGGCAGCAGACAGACTACTGCTACCACTGCTGCTTTTGGCGCTCTTGCAAATGGCGCTCGCTTGCAGCCACCGCCATCATCATCGTCGTCATCATCATTGTGGTACGTATGTCTGTGTTTGCCGGTCTTTCACAAGTACGCGATGGCCAGTGCTGGGGGAAGGGGAGAGAGGAAAGGGAGGCAGAGTTATTGGAAGAAGGGAAGAAGACGAAGATGTGCCACCACCGAGGAGACGATTAGGAGCAGTTGCAGTTGCTAAGCAGGCGGTTAGGCAACGCTGCGAAAATGCCCAGACACAGACGCAAACTGAATGAGGCAGGCAGTGTGAGGCCGGCAGTGTCAGCCGCTGCCTGTCTGGCTGGCTAGGCAAAATGAATGGCCAAGTGAGCTCAGGCAGGCAGGCAGGCAAACACTGCTATCACTGTCGGGTACATCGCACCGAGGGAAGACAACCGAGAAGAAGGTCGTTGTGGGGAGATGGACAAGCAATGGAAGAAGGACTCTCTGCACACTGTCTCACTGCACAGTTGTCTTTCCTTCAATCTGGAAAGAACTGGTTACTGGGAAGCAGTCTTGCTGGAAACTTCTCTTCTCAAAGCTCTATCTCAGCTTTTGCTGATTCTCCACTGCTGCGAATGCGGGACGGGGAATTAATTTGCCAAGAAGAAGAAACAGCAGCAAGAATCAACTACACACTCTGCACTCCATCTGCACTTGAGTCTCGATTCTGTAGATGTGTTGGAAAGTTGGCACTGCTGCCTGGTGCAATTCCTCCTCTTCACTTTGGCACCTAATCCTACGCAATTGACAACGGTGATTGAGCAGTGGTTGCGCAAGCGAGGGCAATGCAAACTGGTGGAGATTGCCAACTTAAAGTGAAGGAGGGAGGTTCGATTCGATTGCGCCCGTTGTAGTCTGTCTGTGTTTGTCGTAGCGTCAGAAAAGGAAGGAAGAAAGGTGCTCAAGGAAAGTCAAGTACTGAGAAGGAGAGAGAGAGAGAGAGAGACCAGACATCGGGCAAACAAAAGGGGATAAAAGAGTGAGTGAGTGTGTGTGTGTGCCGACTGTGGTGGTGTGCACTTGTGCCTTGCATCAGTGCAAGTGTGATCCATAAACGGCCACCACTGCTCCTGCTTAGCGACAGCATCTCCGACGACGCAGACGGGAAGTAATCACTACTGTCTGGAAAAGTCAGACAGCTAGTCGTCTTGGCCTATTTTTGCTCGGTAATGAACGGCGCGTGCACTTCAAAACGGAACGGACATAGCCGTTGCAAAAGGAAGGAAAGAAAGAGAAATGAGAAGGCTTTTTCAGACACCGAAGAGTTAGATTGAAGTTGTTTTTGCCCTGAATGAATTTGCTATCCAACACAGAACACACAAAGTTCATTGATCAAAAGAACAAATACCGAGATAAAGGTGTCTTACCGACAAGTAATTTAGCCTCTGGCAAATGGGCGAATCAATAGTTCAGTGCTGCGTGTCGTACTAAAAGCAATTTAATTTTATTAGGCGTGAAATGTTGCTCATTTTACTTTTTAGTTTAAATCGATCGCTTAGTTCAACAAACTGCCTCAAGCCTGCAGAGAAGGACAAATTAAAACCAAAGGTCATCAAACTGCAGAAACACCAAAAATCTTTGACAATCGAAATTCTGTCGTTCGGTGGCGTCCCCTCGCTGCGAAAAACGTAACTAATACTCCCAAATTGTGAACTCGTCATCTGTGAATGGGATTGCTCAGATGATTTCTGTTTTTATTTTCACTTTTCGCTGATTCAGTCAACTCTAAATCAGGTATTTCGGGTATCTTGTCAGATTCCCGGCACATTCTAACGTTTGGTATTGCTTCAAACAGATTGAAAGGCTGCCCTTAGTTAGATCCCGAATTGCAATTTTAAGGATCTGAGCCCTTACTTTAACTAGCCGACAAGAATGACTCGGGTAGCCAACTCTACTTCCTCAAAAGCTGGCGACGGTCCTGAAATGGGCATTGCCTACTCCCCAGCGGCCATTGCCCACAATCACCACTTGATTGAGTACTGTCGTACGTCAATGTCAGCTCTGGCCGGCTCTACCGCCGGCATTATTGGCCTCACTTCGCTCCAAGGTTTTGCCTTCTACCTGGTCATGGTGGTCATCCTCTGGCTGATGATTCTGGCCAAAGGGGGCACCTACTGGAAACGCTACTTTACCTCAAAGTGGAACATCCTAACAAACGGCTTCATCGGCGGTCTCACGACATACGTGCTCTTCTGGACATTCCTCTACGGCATGGTACACGTGTACTAAGGCATTTCGGGCATCAAGGCAATTTATTCAAACACAAATCATTCAAATAGTATTCTAGTGAAAAATTATATTACATGTAAATAAATACCGACTTTTAGCCAGTTGAAGTACAATTTTGTTATTGCTACAATTGTTTTATTTCTGTAATAAAACCGAACAGGTAAATATAAAAAATATATAAAGAATTTCAACAACAGTAAATTGAGACAACAGAATTTACACTTTGTGAAGAGTCCAAATGCGAATTACCGCATCATCTGAGCCCGAGGCTAGCTGACTCTCCTCTTTGGGGTTCCAGTGCACTGAATTGACGTCTTGATCGTGAGCTTCTTCTTGAACGCATATTTGCCGGTACCTAACTCGGCCGTTCTCTGAAGCTTCCTCCTCCTCCCCTTTTTCTGCAGCAATGTTATTTCGCAGTTCTGCAAAAACGTGAAGAGAGTTATCGGCGCCGCACGTTAGAATGCAATTGTTGAGTGGCGACCAGGAAACATCGTAGATAGGCCACTGATGGTAGCCGGAGAGCGACGCAACGATCGTCCATTTAGAGGCGAGCTCGGCGAACTTTCGGTCAGAGCCTTTGGGCAGTGGACTTGCTGAGAGAAGAGAAGACACATCGGTGAAGTTGGAGGGCTGCCACACTTTGATGCTCTCATCGGCGGATGCAGAGACCAGGCGAGTGCCGCTCGGGTTGAAGTCCAAAGCCCACACGGTGGACTCGTGTTCGGAGAGAGCGCTAAACTGCACCCAGTCCTCGTCTCCCTGGACGTACATCAAAATGTGATTGTCAAAGCTGGCAGAGACGAGAATGTTCAGCTTTGGGTGCCACAGGACGCGTTTTACGTCCTGCGAGTGTTCGGTCTGCACTGAAGCACACTCAAAGAAGGCCTCATCATCGTCCACTGGTTCGTCGTGCACATCGCCGCCGGCTGCGGAGGATGCGGCCTCGATCTTCTCCCAAATCCACACGGCCTTGTCTCGGGAGCAGGTGGCCAGGTAGGAGTCATCGGGCGACCAGGCGGCAGCCTTCACCTCATTTTCGTGCCCTTCCAGGGAGAACATGACCGACCACTCTGGGTCTTCTTCGTCTTCCACATTGCGGCCTTTACAGTGCCAGATGACAGTGGTTGCGTCAAAGCTGGTCGAGGCAAGAAAGCGGCCATCGTGTGACCAGGCGATGTAGCGAATTGTCCGACTGTGAGCATCGCTAAGAATGGACCGACAACGCCATGTATCTCCTAGAAGATGATGATGGTGAAGACTATTAGTAGAAAGAGGAAGTCAAAATGCCGATTGACAAAACAAACCTTCTTTTCCCCAGATGCGAATGGTTCGATCAGCAGAGCAGCTGGCAATGTACTTGCCACTGGGATGCCACCGGACGCACCAAACCCGTTCAGTGTGGCCCTCCAGATTCGCCTCGACCTTCATTTGATAATCATCCATCGTGGAGCTGGTGACAGAAGGAACAAAAATGAAAGATGTAAGTACTTTACTCAAGTTTAGCGTGCAGCGTGTGTACGGAGCAGTAAATAATACTAAAGACACATTTTTAACTGCTCAACAGACGGCGCCTTGACGGAAAACATTTCGAAAAGCTCAAAAAGTGCAACTTTTTAATCATGTGAAAGTAATCAAGTTTGCGTGGTCCGTAGTAAAATGAGCCTCTGTCCATAACCAAAAGACATTGGACACACTGATTAAACGACTGGGAAAGAAGAAGGCTCGCTTTTCATAGAACTTCATTAAGTCACGTGATAACTTTCCGTCAGTTTTTTAGTGCGCGCTTTGCCCGTGGCGGCACCACTGTAAGCTGTTTTGTAAATTCAAACAGTTTTTTTGTTTACAGTAGCGCCCAGAAGACACCGACTTTGATCAATTGCTTGAAACCGACTGTTTTACATCATCTTTAAAGACAACTTTTGTGCCCGAAACCCGAAATCGTCAGCACTTTTACAATGAATTTTAGAAGATACCCTTCAGCATCAACTCTCAACAGTGGCTCTGTTCAGTCAAAAAAGTCTGCCTGTTCAACAGGATCATCGGCAAGTTCAAATAAGGATGGGTCCAATAAAGGGGGCATCGCTGCTGAAGAGATCAATCAAATGAATAAGAATCTGGCTCTCATGCAGTATTACAATGCCTTCAAGCGGGAAGAAAAAATCAAAAAGAAAGAAGAGATTCTCAAGGTGAAGTTTGAAAGTGCTCGAGCTGACGAGGAAGAGTTGACAATTTGCCAAACTGAGCTAGAGAAAGTAAAGTTTCAACTAGCAAAGATGTACATTCTTCGAGAATACGTTAAATTGGGAGAGAAGACAAAAGACTTCATTAAGCACATCATAGATCCGGTTACTTGTCTTGCCTCTGTTTCACTCATTTTATCTGACTCGGATTTTGAGAAATTCAAAAGTTCGTTAACATTTGTGATGTTTGTCTTTTTTGTTACTAATCTTTTTTATTTATTTTGCTAGATATCCTTGAGTCGATCAAATCCAATATCAGTGACCCTGAAGGGCGAAACCTAATTGAGCACACTGTGAAGCAAATCAACGCCTACCGACCTCCTGACAACTTGATCTCAACAGTTGCTGATGTAAAGATGATCGAAGAGAGTAAACTTCTCGTGAAAAAGGTTGACAACAGTGTCAGCACAATTACCGAGTTGAAAGCTGAAATTAAAAAGTATCAAAAGAAGCTAAACCAGCTTAAAATGGAGTCAAATGACAACGAAGAGGAGGCTTTGCAAAGCTTGTAATTGCAACTTCAAAGTGTACAGGCATTTTAAGATATTAAATTGAATTTTAAATGTTTCAAAATTATTTATTCTGTTGTCTATTAATTGTTAGAAAGAAAGTGGCAGTGAACATGGAAGGTATTACAGTTTGGGGACAGTTCGGTGAGACAATCACGGAGGAAGCAAATAGCAGTTCAAAAAAACAAAGCCATTTGAGATCGGAACACAGATCACAAGTTGTAGGTAGGGGCGGTATGAGATCTTAAATCTATAAAAACTTAATAAATGGAAAGGCCGCAAAAGGAAAAGTTCATCAAAAGCAACATTTGTTTGTCACAGAGAGTAGATGGGATGATAAGTATTGAAAAATATGTAAAATCGTGAATTGAAGACAAAAGCTATGGCTGCTCAATGATTGGAGTGAGGAGATTCTTTATGGCCAGAAATTGACGCTTGAACTCAATTCCATCACCCTGCAAAAAATTAGACTTTAGAAGGAATAATTAAGTAATTGCATGATGATTACCTTTGACAGTCGAAAGTCGACCAGAGTTTTTCCTTTATCATTTTCGGTAACAGTCACCTTGAACGAGAGAGGGTGACGATTCTTATCATTAGTAGTGATTGCAAACTGTCCTTGAAAGCTCTTCTTGAAATTGTAACTCTTGAAGCTTTTAAACGTATCAGACAGCGAATGCATTGTCTCGGCAAAGTTGAGCTTGGTGATGAATCGAGTCAAGCGACGCACAAGTCTCATGTACAGTCGAGTTCCAGGCTGAGTATTGTTGCTGCTGTTTTCAACATTTTCCAACTCGGAGTTCATTATTTCCATTTGAGTTTGAGTACTGACAAACATGTCATCAATGTTGATTGGCTGTGAGTACGTGTTGAAGCCATGAAGCGGAGTACTGAGAAAATCATCTAAAGCTTCGTTAGCATCATCCACAGAGCTATTCAGGCGGTAAACTTGGGAAGAGCTTTTGTTGCGTAGTTTGAGGGTAGGCTGTGAATGGAACCCGTTGCACTGGCGTTTGATAACGCGAAAATCGGGCGTATACTCGCGAACGACGGCATTTTTGTTGAAATACCGATGCTCTCGAATATCTTTAATTGTGTAGCGCTTAGAAACGGTTGGCTCAAGAATGCATTTAAGAAGAGCTGCAGGGTTTAAAAAAGATATAATTAAGTGAGTTCGATTTGAAACTTTAAAACTTACAAAGAGCCACATTGTCAATTCGTTTCCAAGGATCAGATGAAACCATAACTTTGCCTAAAGCCCACTTTTTGTAGTCCATGTTAAGCTCAGGAACAGCTTTGTCCCAAGGAAGTCTGCCAGAGAGCATTGTGACCAGAACAATTCCACAACTCCAAACATCAATCGGCTCGGCCTTGTGGTGAAGGCGAGAAAACACTTCAGGCGCCATATAGGGAAATGAACCACACTTCTGGTCGAGGGCGCGCTCTTGGCCACGATGACGAAACAGGGTAGCAAAACCGAAATCAGATATTTTGAGATTATCTATAATAAAGTGGTTAGAAAATTAGAATTGTTTTCAAGATGTAAGTAAGCATACCTTTAGAGTCGATAAGTAGATTTTCCGGCTTGATATCTCGATGCACGATGCCCTTTTGATGGAGGTACTGTATACCGTCGAGGAGCTGAGTGAAAAAGCGATAAGCCTCATTCGGATTCATTCCAATGTCTGGCTCGATTCGGTCAAACAGTTCGCCACCTGAAGCGTACTCAAGAAACATGAATTCAGTGTTTTTGTCTCGACGATTGCCGTAAAACTGAATAATGTTCGGATGATTGACATTCTTGTGAATCGTTATCTCTTTACGAATCTGCTTCTGCTCATTTTCATTTTCCGGATCAAACATTAAAACTTTACACGCGACCATCTCTTTGGTTTCCTTATTCATCAGAAGCTTCACTCTGCATACAAACACATTTTGTTAGTAAAAGATCTTTGCAAATAAAACATTTGAAAACTTACTCGCCAAATCGGCCTTCGCCGACAGTGTCCAAAAGTAACCAGCCTTTGACGAATTCAGCTGCCATTTCCGGGGAGTGTTGTTTGAGCGATGGGATCCACTTGGAAACGTCAAGATGATCACCCGCCAAAGACTGCAGCCGATGATGCAAGCAAACGGTGTTTTGAAAAAACATCACAGAACGTCATTGTGCTCCCGTCATAAAGTACAGGATAAACGGACAACTTTTGATTTTTTTCAGAATTTCATCAAAGATTTTTCATCTTTTATCAAGTGAGGTTCTATTCTTTATTTTAGCTAGCTGAATATTCTGCCCAACAAATTGCAGACACTCTTCTGGCGTTAGCTATGGCCATTGTTGAAGAATGAGGGCACTGGACTGGTCAGTCACAGACCGTCGTCAGTTTTAATTGGTTACAGCGGCCCTAAAACATTGGCCCCAGGGCCGCTATCAGTGCCGAAATACCCCGAATGGGGACTGAATTCCCACTGTCTTCTCATTTTGTGTTTGTTCTCCTCAGGGATTATGCAATCAGATAGAACTTGAAGCTAGGCTTCTGTTACGTCTTCTATGCGTTAGTGTCACGTGATCACCTACTGATTGCATTGTGATTGCCTGTAGCCGAAACGTGTCCAGCTGCTGCTCCTCACTGTTTGTGCTCGGTGGACTTTGATCTCCCCACATCGCCTGAACTTTTTGCCGGTTACTTGGCGTTACCTGGAACAGCATTACACACCGTACCATTAGCACCATGGCGTCAGCAGACGAACTATGTCAGCAGCTAGTGCAGAAGCTGAGTCTCACCGAGGCGCCGCTCAACTCGATCGCCTTCGCCAGTGAGGCCTCGGTGGACCACCAGAAGGTGGTCGGCGCTGTCAAGTCCTTGCAGTCGATGAACCTCATTGAAGCTGACCAGCTCGAATCGAAACGTCTCGCTCTGACGGCTGAAGCCGAGCAAATAGTGGCCAATGGAAGCCACGAGTTTCTGGTATGGAGTGCCCTGCCTGCGGAAGGAGGCATCGAGCAGGCGGAGTTGACCAAGAAGATCAACAATGCCAACGTCGCCAAGCTGGGCTTCTCCAAAGCAATGACCAACAAGTGGATTGCCATTGACAAGAGCTCTGGAAAGCCGATCGTCAGCCGAAAGGCAGCAGATGTCGTCGATGAGGTCCAGCAGCTTCTTCAACTAGTCAAGAATAATGCCGTTGACAAAGTAATCCTTATATTTTTTCTAATCACAACAACAACAACTAATGTTTTGTATTCCTCTTCAGTTGAGTGAACAACAAAAGACTGATTTGAAGAAAAGAAAGCTGATATCTGAAATAACTGAAAAAAGTTACAATGTACGCAAGTCCGCCACTTTCACAACAAACATTGAAAAGCCTGAAACAGACATCACGCCGGAAATGATCGCAAAAGGCACTTGGAAGACAAAACAGTTCAAAGACTACAATTTTGATGCAAAGGGCATTCCACCTGAGTGTGGCCACCTTCACCCCCTGCTCAAAGTTCGCGAACAGTTTCGGCAGATTTTCTTTGAACTTGGCTTCGTGGAGATGCCCACCAACAACTACGTGGAGAGCTCTTTCTGGTGCTTTGATACGCTGTTTGTTCCTCAGAAACACCCTGCTCGCGACCTGCAGGACACCTTCTTCCTCAGTGAGCCCGCAGAGTGTGGGGACATTCCCGCCGAGTATATGGCTCGAATAAAGGAGACACACGAAAATGGCGGACAAACCGGCTCACAGGGATACCAAATGGAGTGGAAAACGTCGGAGGCGAAGAAGAACGTACTGCGCACCCACACCACCGCTGTCAGTGCGCGAATGCTCTACAAAGTTGGTCAGGAGTACCAGAAGCAGCTAGTGGCAGCGGGCGGAGACGGCGGCAAAGTGGAGTTCAAACCGGTCAAATTCTTTTCCATCGACAAAGTCTTTCGCAATGAAACCCTCGATGCCACCCACTTGGCGGAGTTTTGCCAAATTGAGGGCGTCGCTGCCGGTCGAAACCTCTCTCTCGGTCATCTGATGGGAATGATCAAGGAGTTCTTCGTCAAGCTGGGCATTGCCGATTTGCGCTTCAAGCCAACCTATAACCCCTACACTGAGCCCTCGATGGAAATGTACAGCTGGCATCCCGGTCTGAAGAAATGGGTGGAAATTGGCAACTCTGGCGTCTTTCGCCCTGAGATGATCCGTCCGATGGGCCTGCCAGAGGACGTCAATGTCCTCGGATGGGGCCTCGGCCTGGAGCGACCAACGATGATTAAATATGGTATTGATAACATTCGAGACCTGGTGGGACACAAGGTCGACCTGCAGATGGTCTACGATAGTCCGGTCTGCGTTCTTCACAATGACCTAACCAAGGACTCTGCTAGTTTATAATATTTGAGCCTATTTATGCAATAAATTGAACTTTATGGTGAAATTTTATTGTACCTCGCGAGCACCTTAACGATTGCTGGCCGTAACTTGCAAGTCAATATGATATTTGCCTTGTCTATCTACTGTCTAGTTAAAACACAAAAACCTGTAACCGATGGACACCGTTAACTGCCTAGCAATCATTCCCTTGCTTTCCCTCGGTATGCACAGTTATACTTCCATTATTACAATTTGTTTATTTGTCTTACATAAAGGGCCAACTCACTGGCAGTGCAGTCAGCAGACAGTGCGTCATTTGCCACACTCATTTGTACAGCACACACACACTACACTGCCGTGTAATAATGTTATGCATAATTCAATTAGTTCCCGGGTGACCTTGTGCGCGCGTTGTGTCTGTGTGCGCTCTCTTGCCGAAGAATGTGCGCAATACCGGGGTGATATAAGAGTGCAGTCCATTAGATAAATAGAGGCAATTAGCAGTAATAGTGGGCATGCTTATACTGTCACCTTCCATTGGTTCTTTTCATATATTCCACTTGACCCATTGAGTGAGTGGGCACTGATATTTGTTTGCTTGCAGGGAAAACCATTCCTGTAGGCATATTCATTCCGGGATGGCACTTAGCAGCAGGAATCAGGCATCACAGCCACAATTGCGTATTAAATTGCTTCACTCGTTTTCACATCCCTGTGCCATCGCCCAGTGTGTGTGCATGCTCACCCATTTTTTTAATATTCTTTGTATCTTTTAGAGCCTCATATGATGAAGCCTTGTTTAGTAGTGTCAGGTAGAGATCATCGAGCTAATTATAGCTATAAACACTTGATGAACGTGGCTATATTTAAACTAAGTGCGACAGACAGGTTGTAAAGTGTGCAGCCTGTGTCTTTGTGCGATACACTCAGGCAGATACACTCTGGTGTTGCAGATAACCCCTCACTCACTCACTGACTTGTACATGAAAGTGCACCTGGGGATCGTGTTCCGTCATCGGAGTGCCTGGTTAGCCGAGACGGCTCCAACGACGAGAAAGGCGGTTTGAAGCGGTCAGAGCACTGACTGCAAAGAGAGAACCCATAAAGAGGCCCTTTCTTGAATCAGTTGACAATTGACAGCAAGTGCAATCGATTCAGGTGGAGAAGGGTAATGATATCATTGGCCATTGTCGCAAGACATACTCTCAGTAATTAGTAATCAGTGCAACTCAACAATCAAATCACATTGATTTAGGTTCACCCGTCAGTGTCACTTGATATGTGCTCAAAGCAAAGTGACGTAAAGGCTACCAATCGGAAATGCTCTAATCGGCAATCGGCCTGTGTGCGGCCATCAAATAGTGCAGCTCTTTCAGAAAATCTAATTGATGTCATCTGACAAACTGATTTCACTGCACAGTAACTGACATGCCACATAGGTTTGCTGTATCGCATAAATGAATGGAGCCTTATCGGCATGTACCCATCTTAAACTTGCCAGCTAATTGTTATTAAACTTTAAAATGTCTGATGCTGTGTTTTCATTCTTTGTAGTGCACGGTGTTGTTGTGTTTCCTGAGTCAGCAAATATTTTCTTTCCTGGTGCGATCTCGGTAAAAAAGAAAATGCACTTTCAGAATGCACACACATTTACCGTCATTTTTCTTATTTACGAAGTCACTGAAGCGACAAGAGCAAGCTCTTGACTCGAGACACCGGCTTTCTTCCAAACAATATCATATGATTTGCAAACTTGCCAAAAGTTAATTTGCTAAATGCTAACATCTTTTGTGCTCAGTGCAAACTGTTGTGTTGAGTAAAACAGATGATACTTGTTGATTTTAGATAAACCAATTTGCACTGCCGTAAGATCACTTTTACGGCCATGATCTTGACTTGTTTGACATCAAAACTAAAAAAATGAATTTTTGCGTTTTTAATCTAATTACGCTTGTGAACGCTACTTTTATTTTTGCACTCATGTTTTAAGCAAATCCATTTACAAAAAATAAGCACTTATGATAACGATTAAAACCTGTTAACTAATTTTAATTACTGTTTTTTCCTTACACTAACTGATTTCTTAATAAATTTTTTTCTTTTTGTAACTTTGTTTGATCAGAACTGGCACTATAGAAGCTCAAATACGTCATCACTTAGGAAAAGCCTATTATTAAATCGGTAACTGTGAAAATTGTAAAGCGTCTACGAATTCTATTCTTGGATCGTGGTATAAAAGAGTCAGGAAGAGAAAATAAAAATATATAAAGAACGGTATTCTTTGATTTTCGTACTAAACTGACGCATCTGTTTTTTAGCATTTTGCCAATCTAAAAAATATTTTTTGTTTGTAACATTTTTTTTCAAAAGAATTATAATTTGAAAAAGGTTTTCAAATTGAATTTTTATTATAAAATTAATATTTGATCAGTTTTACAAATATTGACACAAAATTTCTTTGAAAAATAGTTTTTTTATTGGAACAGTGCAATTTCAAAAATGATCATTTTTAAGCCTCATTAAATTTTAATTGTATAAAAACTGTTTGTGCTTCTTTAATTTTTTAAATTAAACGATATAAAAAAACGCGTATAAAGAATATGCCAGAATTGTTTCTTTTAAGCCAATAAACCTTTACTTGGCCAGAAAACAGGCGTTTTAGTGCAAAGTCATTAAGCTTTTGTGCTGCGCACGTACACTGCTTATATGATTTGATAAGAAACGCCTAGACAATAGACTGTCTGATTTACTTTACAAAGGGTCATTCCTCAGGACTGATACTTTCACTGAAAGAGTGGCATACTAATGCACCCACTCTCTGGTTTGCTGCTCTGTCGTTGACACTGCTGAGCGGTTTAAAGAATTCAAAAATCTAAAAACTTTTCCACTTGTTCGTGTGGTAGCATTGAGTGAGCAGCCAGTAGTATAAAGACCAAGTGCGTCAAGCCCAAGTGGCAGTAGTGGTGGTGGTGGTGGTAGTCGATGCAGACAGTGTCTGTCAGTGTCTGTGAGCAGCTGTCAGTCGCACCGCTGGTTGCTCCCAACATCAGCTACTGTATTCGTATCCGGTTGTACATGTACATGTGCTGATGCACACACACACTGCTATGGTCGCTTTAATTCACTCAATTAGCCAAGGACTCGTGCTTGGAAATGTTTGCTCCTTTCACTCGCCTTCTCCTGCCTTTCCTTAACTGCAGCTGAGAAGCAGCTCAGCTGACATTTGAGCTGGCATGAGCACTACACCGCATATCGCACTTCCCCTCCCTTCCCTTTGCTTTTCTTCTTATCAATCGCTCACTTTATTGCGTACTTCCACCTTGAACTTGAACCTTTTGGGGCTCAAGTTTGTGCCCCTTCTCTCTCCTGCCGTCTCCTTCCCTCCACTCTTCGTATGGCAGTGTCTTTAATGCGACGGAAAATGAAGTCATCTGAGAGTACCGAGTATATATAATACGGTCCTGAACTGTGCATTACTCAGCAGGCATTTGATTGCATTGTGTCACGTTGGAGGCGACGAGGGTGTGTACTGTCACACTGGCGCCGGTAGGCGATATAATAGCCAGATATTTAGTTTTAAGACACATTTTGCCTGTCCACTGAAAGTAGGTTAGTACATTTGAATGTCCTTGGTTGATATTTATTGAGGGAAAGGCTTAGTATGATCGAACGATTCTGGGAAACTCTTGTGTGTGTGCAGAATTGTTAAAAAGGTGGTATTTAAACTGATATTTAAAAACGCATTTGTTTTATAAAATTATATCTTTTTGATAAAAACAGTCAGTTTTAAATTGTTTCAAAATGACATTCACTCCCAACAAAATGTAAATTAATAAACTAAAAAAATCTTTTCAATGAGTTATTATTTTGTGGCAAAAATCTAAATTTGTAAAATTTTTTCATTCGTAAATCAGTCTACTGTTATAGGCTTCATCACGCTGTCGAGTCATCCCCATAAAAGGTGCTTACTTTTCATTAATTAGATGTTTTATTATCTAATGACTGCGTAATCATTAGTAACAGCTTGGTAATTTGTCTTTGAAACAGTGCAAGGAAGGGGAAGAGAGAAGGGCCAATTTCGTTGCGTATCGAATTGTGCGGCAGAAAAGAAGTTGATTGGCCATTCTGTCGACTCATCACCAGCACTCAATTCTCTGCCTCGTACACTACGTTCACTGAGATTCACAGTTGTTTGCACAAGGTTAGCATTTGCAGGCCACTGCTGCTTCAATTACACCTCACCGACGTACGACGATTCATTTCGGTGGTCGTACAGCGGATACCTGCTGATGCTAGTCTCAAGGTGCCACTCAGAGAGGCTTTGTCTGTCAGCAGACAAACACTAGCCGCAGCCGTTGATAACAACTCTTTCAACATTGAACTTTAGCAGTTTACTTTCCACCAAACCAAAATAAGCACCAAAACGACATTACTTGCAGCTCAATTGTGTTTGACTTTTGTTGCGCTTACAAACTTTACCCCACACACCTGTAACCTGCTTCGGTGAGCGTTGCCAACAGAGAGAAAGAGAACAAGTGGCCAATAAATCATACATTTGCATCTTTGATATACATTCTCGGGAATTTACCCTAAGCAAACACTAACAGGCAGACAGACTCGTGACAGTTGTTTATACCACTGTTGAACTTCTGGTTTTCAGTCATATACTTCTTTCACTATCAACCCTATATCTGCTATCGACTTGGGTCACATTACGTGTCCACTATCTCATCGGGACATCCGCTAACTTCCTCCCAGTTTAACTGTAATTATTTTTGCTTCCGGAATTTAGTTCTCTCTAATCGGCGTTTGAAAAGTCAGCCAAAAATAGTATTTATCAATATACGTTTACAAATCTCTACTGATTGTATTACGTTACTTCAAACATTGCCAGCCATCCTTTGCTGCTATGATCTTGAAGCTTGAAGCTTGATACTATTGCTTCAGCCCAACTTGTTGTGCTTATCAAATGTTGCTTGATGATATCCAAAGTTGAAGTGAAAAAGCTGAAACCAGAGTAGCGGCACCACTCGATTGATCAACGACTCAATTAAAATATTGTGCAGTGTATTTGTTTGTCGACAAACACATTTAGTTGCCAAATTGGCGCAACACATGGTCGCCTGTAGACTTGTTTATATTTACATGTTTTTAAATCTTTAACTTTTATTACATCATTTGAAGTTTAATACTTTTCCTTATCATTATCTTTCAGATTTTTATTTCTTCATCAATGTGAAACTGTTCAACAAATTATTTCTTGCAATTGGTTGAAAATTCAAAACATTGAATTTGTTTTTGTTCAATTGTTTTAGAGTTTTCAAACTTTACATCAAAAGTAAGTGCTCAAAATTTTGTTTTTAATATATTTGAAACTCAAGTTTCTTTTATTGTTTTAATTCGGCAACATTGTTATTATTATTATTACTTAGTACATTTAATGATGCTGCTTAATTAGAGTGCATAACTGACTTTAACTACCCGACCACCTAGTAATCTCAATAAGCACACACAGAGTTTGGCGAAGCAACCACATTGCCACCCCTTGTCACTGCAGTCAGATTGACGCATTGTTGCAATTGTAGTCACCTTTTCTTATCACCCCCAGTGACATAAGTGAGACCGACTGGCATGAGAGTTGTTTTATTGAGTTGTATATTGCATCGGTGATAAGGTGGACTGCGCCAATAAATAATCAGCTGTTAGGTAGAGTGCATCTCATGTGAGTGATTTCTCGGGTTTGCTCGCTCTCCCCGTGGGCTTGTAAATTTTCTCTAGCCACTCCTCTCGGTGACTTCATTTTCAGACGGGCAAAGTCCTTTTTCTTCCATATATTATGTTTTAAGTTTAATGTTTAAGTGCACAATCATTGTACGTCAAATCTAAAGTCTAAACACCTTTTATTGGTGATGATGATGTGTGTGTGTACAAAATATTTTAATTAATAAGATTCAATGTTTACGATTTAGTCAAAGAGAGACAACCGTCAAAGGTGCCGGATTTAGTTTACAAACAACATTTTCTCAAGTACACTTTTGTTTTGTTTTTTCGCTTAAAAATGTCATTTTAAAATGATGTGTTTGTTCTGTTAGATTGGAATGTGTAAATTAGTGCGTCTTTATCTCAAGGTAATTGGCATTTTCCATTTGCACTTGAGATCTTTATTTTTCCATTCACGCACTTAAATTTATCTGATTAGCATCTCTAAAATGCATTGTAAATACTTCCGTGTACTATTTACCTTGGTTCATTGTAGTTGGAAATACAAATTAAAATGGTTTATCACTGATTGCCGACCAAATATGTTTACAGGCAAAAACAAACATTATTAAAAAATTGTTTATTCGTTTGGTCTTAATATGAACTTTTAACTGATCTAAATTGTAGTTACTTAGTAAAACATTTGTGCTCAAACGAACATTGGCGATAGTGTCATTCATGCTCACCACTTTTGCGTCTCATTTATCGTTCTTTTGACACCAAATCTGTTATGTACAAGGAGCGTGTTATGTTCGGTAATCTTAAAGTTGTCATTTCTCACATAGCAACAACTGGTGCATAAACAAAACGTCAACTGCATCTTTTACCCTGGCAGATGACAACACTTGTACATCAGTCGTCATACTGCTCTTACACTTAAACTGGTACAGACCGGAGAAAGGCTTCCTAAGGTCTGATGTTTCTCAGGCGTAGTATGTTGCTGCTGCTGCTGAGTATCAGGTACAGCCTGACTGGAGCGACGCTGATAGCGCAGTCCATCAGTGGTTGACAGAGCGTCGCACCAGACAGAGAATGATCTGGAGGACCACTTTTGGTGCATTGCACTTTCCCGGAGAACTCCATTTGCCGTACTGTACAATCTGTGCCATTCGAAAACGGTCATTAGCACAGTGCTACCGCATAGATTACAATTAACCCGAGAGTAACCGCATATAGCCGACATTTGCCTGCCATATGAACTAGATCCTCCTGTTTAGCGGCTGACTCAGTCACTGCTGACACTCACTCACTCATTCGCACAGACTGTTGACTTCTTCTTCTTCTTCTTCCTCTCCAACTGTCTTCACTGGTGCACTTCACTCTTTTGTTTGTCACACTCCCTCATTGGAAGGAATACCCGTACCTCTGCAGCAGTCCTCGATTGGCTTAGCAGTGGGCAATCCTGGAGAGCAGAGAGTAGCACTTAACCTAAATCTGTAACCCAAAAACCGACTACTACCCGCATGGTAGGTTTACCCGCGCTTGGCAATTGAATTGAAGGAGGCAACCAGTACACAGACAGAGGCCGCCGTCTGCCCTTTCCACCGGTTCTGCCTCTGTCTCACTGTCAGCATACACTGTACAGGAGCACTGTACGACTACCGCTACATCACCGCCGTAGCCGTCGCGGCATTCTATAGCACTGTCTGCGGTGTCTGCGCCCATCCAAAAGACAGGGAGCAGCCGAAGTGACTAATCATGCGCAGCCAGGCACTCATTCAAACCGTATCAACACCGCCAATTTCCGCATGCAAAGTGCACTCCACTTTAAAGTTCATTGTAATTTTTTTACTATTACCAGTAAAAGTTTATTCACTATGGCTAATTTTTGTATCTAAAAAGAGCTCTTTTTTAATACCATAAAAAGGGTATCCATTCATTTGCATAGTGGCAGTTACTGTTTTATTGAAATGCAGACAGTTTTGAGTGTTATTGCCAAAATCTAATTTTAAGCGTAAACATTACAGAAAATAATCTTCCTTGTTGGCAACCCGTAAAAACTTTGAAATGGGATCAAGAATCTAAAAGTTCATTTTTCGGACTAACTCAGATTTTGCAGTTTAGAAACAAAACTTCCAATATTATTAAAACAATTTCATACCATTTCAAATTTGTCATTGCTGACACAAATTTGTTTTTGATTTTTTCAATTAGGTCATGAAAGCGATAAAGTTGCAAATTCATGCTAATAAAAAGTTTTTTGTAAAATAAATGAGAACTTAGACATTTTTAAAAAGCTCATTTGGCAATTCAATAAATCAGATTGTGCATGAAAAGAACATTTGAACATTTTTTGTTTTTTCAAAGTCTATATAGAAAAATCAATATTAAACAAAAAATCATTTTTTAAATTAACTTGCAAACAATTTAATGATTTTTTATTCCAAAACAAGTCGATAAAGCATAAATTAATAATTGTTCAGCAACTATTGTTTACTTTTAAAGTAAAAGTTTTCAAAAATTGCACACTAAAAGATTTTAAATGAAGTTTCTAGAATGCATAAAATCTAAAATTTTTTGGTAATATTAGTCATTTTAAAAAAATTTTTTTTAGTTTAACTAGGTTAAAAACTTATTTAATATTTTGATATATTGATGCCTTCACTGTTTAAGCTGGTTTCTCATTTCACAGTTGCTTATTTTTGTTTTTGAAAAAACATAAACAGGAACAGCATTGAAAATGAGCCAAAGCAACACCCTTGCACAAAAAGTTTATATTTGTTTTAGTGATGCAAACAAGCAAGTCTGTCTAGCTTTACAGAATTCGCAGTGTAGATGTGCTCTGTCCAAATACCGTTATTCTCGGAAAATAAAAAAGAGAAAAGCTGTTGGCGCTTCCGCCAATGATGTTTGCACCCACGATGGTGCCCTTGACGCCCTTTTCTCTTACCGTCTCTTCCGTTTGGCATTTCCACTGTAACCGGGTAAACTGAAATTAATTTCCAATGCCGCAATTGATGTAATTGGCAAAGTTGTCTACAGACGCCTTGACTTTATTTGCATTACCAAACACATTTAATAGTGAAAATATATTGGAAATATTGTGATAAATGAAAGACAGGCTATTATTTTTCTTTTTAACAAGCCACTTTACTGCATCGGCATTTATAACCCTGTAAATTACTTTGTAGAATCAGCAAAAAAGGCGACAGACATGAAAATGCATTTTAAGCTTGCTTTGTTGTTTTAAAACCTAATAAACTTTAAAAGAGAGTTTTTAAAAGGTGGCAGCAATATACAAAAGCAGTGGAAGCTCCGTTATCTGCAAAAGCTAACACTTTTCCGTACTCTCTGATTTATGAACATTCTGTCCGGCGAGAGAAGAGGATGCAATGCATGGGTTTATGCTATAAACAAATGCACTCTAATATAGCACCACTTTTCAGGGTAAAGAAGACCAGTGGCGGCAAATTTAAAAATTCGCATCACTGCTAGAAAATTGTCCATTTTTAAACCGCAGCACCGGGTGATTAGCAAGCTGGACAGACGCACTTATTTATTGAGAATGCGGAATTTAAACTAGAATGGGGCAGAATGACAATCCAGCAGCAGAACATGTCATGAAACAACTTCACAAGTGGCCATCTGACCACTGCAGATCAATAAATTACAGTGCCATTTCCACAACGAGGAAGTACAGCAGTTTTCTACTGATGAAAACTATTCATTGACAAAGAATGCAGTGCAATATATTTCTAGTTTTTGTTGTGTTTCAAGAACAACAACAACAAAAAGGAGAAATGTCAGGCAGACATCTGCAGTGCTATCCGTTAGCTAAAGTATTGTCTGGAGTTTGGTAAGAATTCCGCTAAGCGCCCAATATAATATTTTATTTCCCTGTTCGTACGTTGACTGTCCACGCCTGAGAGTTCATGCAAAGTTCACCGATCCGAGGGTATATGCGAATGGGCGACTGTATATGCCTTCCGATGCCCACTCTGTCCCAAATGGGCATCCTGATGGGCTCTTCGGGCGACAGTGTCTGGGCAGTGTGCACTCACTCCCTTCATAGTCAGTGATCAATTCGGAGGAGACAGTGCCAGACAGCTGCCAGCAGCCTCCTCGGTCTGCTCCTACGCTGATCCACCACTGGTGCTCTAAAGCGCCCGACATTTGCTTTCCCGGCTCAGTCCGTTCCAGCACCCGATTGAACTCTCCCGATTGGTGCAACATTTCGGGTGGCATTTAAGAGCACCCGAAAACGTCGTCGTGGTAGAGGTAGAGGCAGAGGTAGAGATACAAAAGAGAGAGAGAGAGAGAGACTGGGGCTGGAACACTGGTGGCCAGGGCCACAGTGTGGGCAGTGTAGTGCCGCATTGAGAGACAGAGCATGCACTGCTGTCAGTGCCGGCACCACGGGCGAACCAAGAGAGTGAGGGTGCCAAACCGGATGGACTAGTGCCGCCGTCACCATTGCTCCAAGCGCACTCTTCAAAGGTGCTTAGGCAGTAGACGTAGAAGAAGTAGTAGTGGTCACTGCCCACTACCACGGACGACCACAGTCGACCACAAGTGGTGGTAGTGGCAGATGTCGCTGACAGAGTCTCTCTCTTCCAATCTCCATCTCCAGTCTCACGCATTCGGTTACTTGCTTCTCTTCAAGCTGTAGACAGCTTGTTTTGCTTTCTCTCACTTCCATTGCACCGCTATACACACTGTGAGGCAGACAGACGGACAGACTGCAATCCAGGAACACCAACAATCCTGCACCTAAATACACCTAAATACCAGCGACCATTTGAACGCCCACTGCTGAACTGATCACATCAGTTCTTCTTCTTCGTCGCCACTGAAAGATCATCGACACCGCAGAGAGCCGATTCACAGAGCTCATGAAAAGACCGATTTGATTTGTCTTTGATTTCCACACTCTAATATATCTTCCTCACTTATCAATCCCAACAAATCAGCTGACCAAAAGTCAATCATTATTTTCTTGCGAATTTCTCACGACACTTTAGTTTGAAGGCACATCATCAACGTCACCAGCCATCAAGGTATACTTTTTTTCTGTTATAATCATGTCTATGATTAATCTGATTTAGCTGCACTGTTAGAGTGTCATTTCCAAAAATTAAAAGGCAATTTATCGCCTTTTTATGTAGCGAAAGTAGTGATACAAAGAGGTGCATCGTCTCATATTGTGTCAAACCCATCCAAAAAGGACCGATTAGTTGGCTCCGACTTTCTTCCCATGTGCCTCTCGTTTCACTGACAACAGACATCATTTGTTGTTAGACAGCACCATACAGCAGTAGCAGCTGTAGCTGATAGCGATCTGCCAGTGCACATCAACTGATGTGCTTGTGCTGTAAAATCTAATCTTCTTGTCCAATTTGAAGTGCACTCTTTGAGTTTGTATTGAGTATGTCACTGATGCAATAAGCAAATGTCTTCAGATGTTACCGCTATCCGTTACACTTTTTGTTGAAGCTGTTGCTGTACATGTTTTCTCACCAGTACGAGCTCAAGAATAATAATCTTCTTTATACTGAAACGACCAAGGGGAAGGCTCAAGTTCAAGTTAAAGTTTCACTTAAAATAACGCTTCTAGTTGAATCAATACGTTGAAAACAAAACTGATTTAAAGGCCAATTTATAAATAGAGTATCCATAAGTCAATATCGAGTTTACACTTGGCTATATAATGTTTGCCTTTTTATTTATCTTGTTTGCTACATTCTATTTTTGAGTTTGATATTTGATAGCGCTATCTCTGACATTTCTATTTTTCAAAGGTTTTACCTTTTGACCAAATTAGCTGTAATTAAATGTTGATTAAAAATTTCTAGTTTGATCAAGTTGATGCTAATTTGGCCGACCTTTGTTAGTAAATGTAAAATCTACAACTTCTAAAATCTACAACTCCAATTTTACTTATGATTTAGCTCTATCAAATCAGCAGCAATCAGAAAGCTATCGATTTACGTATTGCTTTGATTCAATGTTACCCTAAAAATAATGCACTTTTTTCTGCACTGTCTTCTGATGGTCGTTGTCTTTGACGTGTTCACCCAATTCAGATATCACTTTGGCGGCTTCTTTTACTTGGTTTCGGTTTACTGTGTTAGTGGTAGTTGCCGCTGCCGCTGCTGCGGCTTCAGGCACATCAGATGCCTCCAATCTCTCAGGGATCTTTTATTGGGACTTGGCATTAAATGCCTCTCGGTGTACCGCTACACCGTTTTATATTTTTGCATGAATTTTATTTGTTTTTTCATTTGCCTGTTTTCAGCAGCAAGACAGTATGATAAATCTGCGTAAAAGAGTATTATTACTCTTCTTCTTATTACATCTCACTTCTTCTCTTTGGTAGAGACCGCTGTGGGTTAGCAGTTATAGCCAAGAGTATCTCTGTCTCTGTCTGCGGTGTTCTATTTTTATGCACACCCCAGCAGCTTGCGCCATAGACCGAACATGTACCACATCTGTATTGTGCTGCTGCAGCACTACTATCTGACAATGTGATATTTAATTAACGTATTATTCGGCTCAATTGACACTCTCTTAAAATGTCAGGGCACTTACGTTGAAGAGGAGAGCCTTGTCTAGCTGTTCAAGCTAAATGTTCAAGTTTAAAATTTATTAATTTTTATTTCAACTTTCAGTTCAAGTGTTTATTTAGTTTTTAAGTTACACTTAATTTATTATTCAAACCCGATTTCTAGCGACTTTTGAAAGCGTTTCTTTTTTGCTTTAATTTGTTTGTATTACTTTCAAGTTTAGCACAGTTTGTTGATTTGTGTGAGCAGTGCTAGTGCGCGGAAAGTTCACGAGGTGTATAGCACAAGACTTCTGGAGAAATCCGTCAAGTTTGAAATGCAGATCTGGCGTAGAGCACGTGTGACAGCCTTTACGAGTTTGTTTTGTTTCCTTTGTTCACTCGATCTTCTCCTTCAGCACTCTCCCGGCCTTGCTTTCGGTTTGCCATGCTCAATGTGCGGCCATTTCTGTTCCTCCTTCCTCTGCATGACTTGCTCGTAGGATTCTCAAGTTGGACGACAAATTCTCTTACTCTTTTTTGCACGCATTTGGTGGTGCCCTTTTCTTATTCTGTTTGACGTATCCTTGTCAGAATAGATTTGCCTCGCCTTCAATTGGATTCTTTCTAGTCAAGTGCTAACAACAAAAGTCGCTTTTGTTGGTTTCAATTTCAATTTTTTTCTATTTGTTTTTAATAGATCAAAAAGTGTTTTTTCATTAGTCTATTGTTTTTTTGTAATTTAAACTAATGGCTTAAATTTTTATAGCATCTTTAGAACAGGGCAAAGTCCTTTAAATTGTCAAAAAAGCAGCAAAACTTTTTATGGCTTGAAGTGCGTGTCCTTTCAATCGTTTACTAAACCGATCATTATGTGAGACTTGCATAGATAGATTTATTATACGGTTTAGCTCCTACCCTTCAACTATTCAACTGAGCACTTGCTAACTTTTTCAAGAGGCGGAAAATTACTTTGCAAACTGAGAAGAGGCTACACTTGAGAGGAGAGAGGGTTAGCCAGTTTGGAAAGAGAGAAAGAGAGAGAGAGGCACTTTGAACCGTTTAAATTGGCGGTTAACAAGATTTATGTAGCCACATGGTCATCTTGCGCGCTGCCTCTTTTTGACTATTTCGAGGAAAAATGTCAGAACCACAGATTTTTTCAGGAAAATGGTAATACCTTCTACTTGTTAAATCAGGTTTACTCTGGACATAATCGCTAATTCAACACCTTCTTTTAGGGGAGAAACGCTTCGAGCGTTGTTTCAGATGACAAAGACTGTCCTTGTCCCTTTGTCCCTATTCCCTGATTAGGAAGTGATTCATTTTTTGCTGGGGTTTTCTAGTAAACATTTTGTAGAGACTGATATCTGTGTTCACTGGGACTTGCTTTCCTTTTTGTCACTCAGCTAATTTGCTTTTGTTTTTTCCAATAAACTTTCGCGTGCTGTTTCCATGCTGCGACCGCACTTTGGCCATTCAGTGTACTTTCAGCAGTCACTTTCAGTAGGATTCACCCTGGATACTGCCAGCCAGCCTCCTGACGATCACGTTTGTCATCGATGCACTGTGCTAGACACTGTGCCCAACAACAGGCTCCCCTTGATCATTAGCAACTTTTGACGTTTTAGCAATACATCTACGTTTGGTGTGTTGATTTGTCGCAGGCTAAACTCTACTTGTCCAGATGATTGGAGGAGCTGTCTGCTCATCAGAAATTACCGCTTATGACGGCAATCTGGTGAACCTTTTGTTTCTAAATTGAGCCGGTAATAAAAAAAAGTTTTTTATTTGATGAGTCAGCTTATGATCAAATGTCATTTTAGAAATCAAACTTTTTAATAATTTTCTGTTATTAAAAATGTCGACGTAAAGATTAGCTGCTGCTGCTAAAAATATTTTTGAACTTAGTTATTAGTAGGAAAAAGTTGTAGCATTTCAAAGGAAACGCCATATGTGCTTGTCGGGCATCATTTTAGTTTCTGTGATTAATGAAGTTTATACATTCTCCCACAAGTAGACAGAAAAAGGTATCGAACATTGCGCTAAATTGGATAAGGCACAGTATTCGGAAGTGCACAGATCCTGGATTACTATTTGGCGGTCTCTTTTGTTCTTCTGCTTTGACCTTTACAATTTTATTTGCTGTGTACTCTACGGAAATGTTTTGTTTGTGTTTATTAGTGTTCACCAGTGTGCCGATTGTTTTTATAATTTCTTAGAAACACTTAATTTATTTACAGTAAATTAATTACAGTGAAACTCAATTTTTTAGACTCTGTTTTTCTGAACCCATCTGTGTTGATAGCTTTGAATATTATTCTGAAACTGATATGTTTAAAAGAGTATGCTTACAAGTTTTATCTTATTTTATTCGTCTTGTTTTTCAATCTCACTAATTCATCTTTATTTTGTTTTTTCATTTTTTCCTTTTTATCAACTTTCTGGATATCAACTGAACAATTTTCGCGCATCTACACAAAAACTTGCCACTTTCTTGCAACTTACCTTTATTATTGCATCATCGTTTTTCTGCTTCGCTTTCATACAATCGGCAACTGGTTTTTTCTGCTGCTAATTGTTTTGTATTGCTTGTGGGCACTGTGGAAATCTTGGTAATCGTTTTGAACCCTTTGTCGCTTGTTTTTGCTCAACCGCCATTGTACATTCTAACCAAACATCAATTGTCTTTCTCCAATCACACTACTTTCTCGTATTTTGATGTACCTTTCCATCTTTTTTATTCTAACCTTTTCTTATCGATAACAGTGGAAGTACACACAAAAGGTGCTTCATCGTCATCAGTCTGTACAGGTACAGCATCAGCAGCATCAGTGAATACCAGTGTGTCAATCAGCCACTCAGCTACCAGCCACACCGGTGCAGGCAATAAATGTCTGCGCAGCAGTTTCGTCACATCAGCATTGCCGCATTCGTCATCATCATCCTTTCGTAGTGCACCACCACCACCTCCACCGCCGACTTGCCACTGTCTGCAGCAAACATCGACAGCTGCAACTGAGCACCAGCACCGTTTCCCCAGTCACCATGAATTCCCGTCACAAAACAGCCGACACCAGCAGAACCTCCTCCTCACTCGTCCGGATCAATCTCACCTTGATGATCTACGACCACCTTATGGGCAATCTCTTCGGCAAGCAGTCGAGCACTTTGAGTCACTAGATCAACGACTGAAGCGAACTGCCTCACTGCGGAGTCTGAAGGCCAGAGAAGAGGGCAGAGAACGTAGAAGGCAGAGAGACCGAGAGGTGGACGAGTTTGAGAGGACCCGTCCCTATCTCACCGTCGGCCCGGGAGCATTTCCGGTTCCTTCGGCCAACGTCTATCAGTACCGTCGCGCAGAGCAGATCTGGGCTACTCCCGACAGTCCGAGCAGTAGTCGGAAGCAGCTGAGTAGTAGACAGCCGAAGAAGTTGTCACAGCTCCGAAGGAAGCGAAGCAACACCTCAAGCTTGAGAGGCTGGAAGTCCTTTAGGGAGAAGGACTGCAACAACTCACTTTACGACGCCCGATCGGACGATTACGACCCGGAGAGTGATGAAGAGGATGTGTACTTTACGACGCACAGCCTAGGCGTTCCCTCACGACATCCCTTTGAGCGGCAGAGTCGCCGAAATCATTACCAACAGCAGCTGCAGCAGTCTCCACTGGTGCCCCGTCGCCCAGTCCGTGGAAGCAGCCCCTACTACGGAAGCTCTCCATCCGCCTCCGTCTATTCAACCGTTTCAACATCGTCAGCATCACCGCCGCATTTAAACAACTTGCTACTGTCGAGCAGCGTTGAGGAGCTGACTGGAGTGAACAACAATAACGACGAGAACGACGACGACGACCGTGACAGTGAAAGACAGCGACAGCTGCTGCAAGAACAAAGTCGGCGGCGCCTTTGGAGGGAAGATTTCGAAGCATTCGAAGCAAACGCCGCCTGCTTGAAGAGTACCGCTGCGAGCACATTCGACCGGCACCAGCACCATCATCAGCGTTTTGATCCAGTGGACGACTTTGAGGACGGCGTTGAGGACATTCAAGAGGGAGTTGAAGTGCCATTTACACGCAGAGCACGGACAACTACCATTTCTCGACAGCTTCCCCCTCGGATTCATTCCTGCTCCGAGTGCTGTGCTGACCCAAAGTTTTCACGGAAGCACCTCCAAGGAGAAGAGGAAGAGGAGGAGGAAGAGGAAGAGGAGGTGCACAATCCGCAGGCGTACTTTGAATCAAGCGGCTACTCCACTCGACACGTTTCAGTGGACTACGGCAACTTTGCCGGTGACAGCACTGGCCTCCTGGACGGAGAGCACCCCAGTGGGTTAGTGGCTCCCAGCAGCCTCCACCACCCGAACACCCTCCTCCACCCGCACTCGCAATTAATTCCCGGCGTGGGCATTCTCATTCCCCTGATTTCGTACTACGGCGGCAACGGTGGCATCGATTCTCCTCCGTCGCTGAGATCTAGTTTTCCCGCGCAACTTTCCGCCGCATCAAGTCAAGCATCAACCTCACCACCAGCATCAGCATCCTCTGCCCGGCATCATCATCTCTCGGCAGAGACGGCAGGCCGTCGCAGTCGTCGCAGCTATTCCCGTACTTGCCCCCCTCCAGTGGCGGGTAGTAGCATGAGTAGCGGGGCCGCTTCACCTACTTCTTCCCTGCCTGCTCCTGCAACCTCCACTGCTGCGACCACTGCCAGTTCTACCAGCTCCTTCTCGGCTACTTCGCCTTCGTCTTTGGGCGCCACAGCTTCGATTAGCACTGCTGCTTCTTCTTCTCCTTCGTCGTCGTCGGCGGCAGTCTCTACGCTGCCGGCTTCCTCATTCAAGCAACAACAGTCGCCTGCTCGACATCAACACACATTGCAACAGCCGCAGTCTGACTTAACCTCGAATGACTCCTCGACTTTGACTTGCTTCGGCGCAGTCACCAACGGTAGCAGCAGCAACAGCAGCAAAGGCAACAGCGGCAGCAGCAGTTCAGCTTCAAGAGAATTACTGCCTGGTGATAATCGCCGCCTGGAGATCACCACTGCCTCTACCACAACCGTCGGAGAGGACAAGCATGAAGCAAGCGTTACTTGTCACCAACAGTGTTGCAATGGTGCGATTGGAAACGGGGATGACAATCCGAGGCAACGAGTCTGCAGCTACAGCCAGCCACAAGTGTTCTCGCCTGCTGCTGCTAGTCTGACGGTTGGCCGCAGTAGTGCCGCCTGCTCCACCACCACCACAGCTGCGCCTAGCACTTCGATCACCAACCAGCAGCAACAGCAACAGCAGCGACAGCATCACCACCACCACCATCACCACCACCATCATCATCATCACAAGCTCGACGGCGGCATCGGCGCGACATCCTCATTACGAGAGCCATCCTCTGCACGAGGCGACATTGTCGCATTTGAGGCAGCCACGGCCATATCCATGTCGTCGTCGGCTTCGCAGAACAGCGAGCGCACTTTACCAGAAGCAGGACCACTGCCCGCTGCTGACGATGATGATGTTCAAAAACAATCGCCACATGTCTCGTCTTCTATGATCGACTCGTCTCCCTCTGAGCATTTAAACGACGGCGCCAAAAGTGAGGCTGAACATAGAGCCACAACACTGTCACCGACTGCTTCATCAACTTCTGCAAAGACTGTGATAATCGATACTAGCATCTCCGCTGCTGACACCACCATTCACCAGTCACCAGGCACTCACACTAATGATCTTAACGTTTCAGAAGCATCTACTTCTTCTTTGCACAACCTTGGCAAATCTTCTTCGGGTAAACTGGTCACCAGAGCAGAGGAACTACCCACTGCTAACTCTACTAGGCAAGGAAACACTGTAATCAATTATTCCAATGCAGCGTCCAATAGTCAGCCTCACCAGCATTCGGACTGCCGCTGTCTGCAAGCATCTCGCGCCACCGAAAGTTCAAGTAACTGCATCGCCCAAGAGCATCAGCAGCAGCAGCAACCGTCATCATCTCAGTCTCAGCCGCAAAGCCATTTAGTCACTATGACCACGACGAAGCAGGTTGAGTCAAAGCCTGCTACATGCACTTCATCGTCTTCTTCCTCCTCGACCATCACCCACACCGCCTCTTCCCCCTCACCGACGCCTGCTTCAAAGATGGTCAACACAGTGTGCAGTGACACGAATTTGAATTGTGCCAGCAGTGAATGTCATATACCACAGGGTGAACTCAACAGTGATAGTCATCAAGTGCAGCCATCGCAAGTCACCACGATGGTTCACTCGTGCCAATTTTCAATTCCTCCCCGGGCAGGCAGTCCCAGCTCTGCTGACACCAGCTCGGCCCTGTCTGCAGACAGCAATCTACATTATTCCACTTTCACTCATCAAATGGCCATTTGTGATACCGCCACCAACACCAACACCACCAACACCGACACCATCACCACCACCACCACCACCACCACTTGTGATAACCTGCACAACGTTTCACCAGTGTCCCCTGTGCCCTGCGACGAGAGGACAGAGTGTCGGCAGGAAGGGGAGATTCGTGAGGGATCACCCAACGAGAGGACCGAAGGGCCTACCAATGGTAGTCGTAGTAATAATAATGAGTTTGTCAGTGAATCAGCTAGTGAAAGTGCTGCTGCTATGCCGAGAGTGTCCACTGCCAGTGAGTCGCCACCGTCCACACTCACATCGTCACACCCCGCCACAGCAATGTCTCAACTGGCGCCAACTTCCACGACACCACCATCATCATCATCCGTTTCACCGACACCACCGGCGGCGCCCTGTCAGGAGGCAACTTCGGCGCCGGCCGCCTCAGCGACAGCCGCTTCCTCCGCAGCAAATGCCGTCGCCGTGCAGCGAAAGATCCCGCTGGAGCACGACGCCCTTGACTCCTCCTCCGATGGACGTTTCCTCAAGTTCGAGGAAATCGGTCGCGGATCGTTTAAGACCGTCTACAAGGGCTTGGATTCTAGCACCGGAGTGGCCGTTGCCTGGTGCGAACTTCAGGTATGTCAAGTGCAAACAACAATGTGCAGTAGTGGTATCACACAGCTAGCTCTAGGAAGCACAAAGCAGTGCAATCGTACTTGGACTTGGTAGTAGTGCTCGTTCATTTCATTGCTGCCATTCATTTTCACCAGACTTTAACTCCTACTACTTTTCACGGTCAGGTCTAATTGCCAACTTTCCAATGCGTGCTATTCTAAGGCCTTTTCAGTTAGGGATACCTTCCGCCTAGTGCTCTAATTTCTCTCCCGTTTGTTGAATTTTAATTGTGCAAGTGACTGCTCCTCTTTTTGAAAGTTGCTCTCGTTGCAATCATTTTAATAGGTTTTCGTGATTTTTACTTGTTGCATGTAATGTAATGTGATGTGCTTTTATTGTTGGCACTTTCTTGTTCTCGATAACGGTGTCTTGGCCCTGCATTTCTGCGCTGTCATCTTTCCGGCCCCTTGGCTTTCTTTGCGTAGAGACACCTGTCTTTCACTTGGACGGATAGATCATGTGTTTTGTTTCGATCGAGTACCAGGGTGTTTATCATCACTGCAGTTGACTGTAGTCTTCTTTTTTCCTATTGATGCCTTCCTGTATCTTTATTGGCGTGCAATGTCCATAAAGTAGTGATTAGACACTTTTTTTGGCATTTGCAGCCATACTGGCGCCTAATGTTGGCGGCTACTCTATTCGCCTTCTTTTCGCCCAGTACGTTTCCATTACGTTAGCCTCAAATCAGTAATGTATTGTCTTAGCTGGTGAGGATCTATTGTTGTAGGCACACTCTAGTAGTGTCACTTTGTCGGTAGGCACTGCTGCTGCTACCAGCACTTGACCATGACCATTGTAATTTAGAGAGTGGAATATTTTGAGGGTGATTACGATGCATTCTGTGCTCTCTTCATCTCCATCACTATATTTTACAATATTTCAGCCGACACCAAACTGGTCATCTTGAATCAATCTTTCAGTGTCTGCCTGTGTCGCTGGAAACTGGTAGCATCCAGTTTACTCTTGTTGGAGCATTTCAAACAGAGTCATTTTAATGGCTGCAGTGTGGTGTGTGTGTGTTTATGCATTTCTGGTATGCCTCATAGTCAACCATTTGCGTGCGTATACACATATTAGAAGCGTGGATGCAACTTATTTCCCTGCAGCAGTCAGCAGAAGTGGCCTTCAGAATTTACTAGCAGGGTATTTTTTGGGATTTATTTACATATTGACGTTTCAGCTTGCTATAACTTGCCTACATGCTTTGTGTCTTTTTGAGCGAGCTGACAACAAAACTGCGAAGACGTGATGACCCTCAGCACCGTCCTCTCTGTGCTGTCCACTTGTGAGTGGACTCTTCCAGTGACCTTTAAGAGGAGAAGAGACGGATGAACGGGCAAGGTCGAGGCGGGAGCCACTCGGGTGTGTCTTCCTGCTCCTGACCCTTTTCCCCTGCCCCTTCACCCTCACCCTCACTCATTCTCCCTCTTTCACTCTCACTTCCTACCCCCTCTACTTTCCTCCATTGACATTGAACTCCATGTTCGTGCGTCAGCGTGGAAGCTTTCTCTTTTCATTGTATCTGTTTGTTTAATTTGATGTCTCTACTCCTCCCGTTTTGCCTCTCTCTTTGCTTTGAACTTTCTCTTTGCAGTTTAGATAAATGATAGGCAATTGTGGCAATTGTACGCAGTGTGCCAAGCAGTAGCCTCCATAATCTTCTCTGTTGTCGTTTGTAAACTTTTTGAACCATTATCTCCAGTATTGCTCTACTGATGTGCTTCTAACTTTTCAGGGTCCCCCAATTTAGCAGCCTGGGCGACTGAAGTAAAGTGGACCGGCCTGTGTTGATGAAGAGTGGCCAAAGTGTATTGTGCCCACTGTAATGGCTATTTGCTCATTGGTCTCTCCTATCTCTCTCTTAGTCAGCCTACTTCAGCCGCCCAGTATGACCTGTTCTTCTCTTGCACTATCACAACTGGTGCCCTCCCCCCAAAGACGGGTAGCTACTTTCGAAATGAAACACACACCTGTCAATTTCTCTGTTGACTATTTCTCCTAATCACCAGATATCGAGTAGTACCAAGCGTCTTTGCTGTTTGTTTTACTTCATAAACGCGGCAGCAGTATCATGAGGAAGGAAAGTTTTTGCACTTCAGCGAGGGGTTCTGCCGGTGCAGTTGGGCGAACACTTGTCTACCAGTGCAATCTTCTCTCTTCATGTACACCGCTAATCTATGTCTGGGTTGGCAGTTTTTCTGCCCGCTTTGGGACACTTTCACCATTCATTGCAATCACTCATTTTACCTAGGTTTCGGTTTAGACTGTATTAACGAGGCAGTATTCAACCAGGTTTCAGTAATTATTTTTAACTGCAAAAAGTGGGGTTTTAAAGTTAGAGTCTCAATGAGTGTTATCACCGTTGTGTGTTGGTTTCCACCTATATGTGACCAGGACTTTAAAGTGTCTAAAATTAAATATTGATTTTGAGATTTTGCAGATGTCTAGTGTCTTGTTTGTTTTATTTTATCCTTATCTTTTGCAAGCCTACCCTTTCCTGTACAAATTCTCTTGTGTCGTATCCTTGTACAGGCGACGTTATTTTTGCAGTGTTGTTCTTTCTCCCTGAGAATGACACAGATGTCTTCTGCTCATTGCCACTTCTATGTCAGTGTCGTTGGTTCATTTCGCATCTTAGTGTGCCTAGAGGTTGCCTCTCTTCTTCTGCTTGTTTTTTCACTCTATCTATATCACTCTTTGTCTATGCCTTTGCTAATCGTCATCAATTCTCAATTTACTCTCAAGTCTTGTGACTCACTCCTGCTGACACTGCTTCACTGTGACATCACTTGATTTTTTATTTTCACAAGCTGTGGTGACGCTAAAAAACTGACGTACAAACCCCCAATACAAAGCAGTTGTTCCGTTTACACTCAAATCTAAATTCGACCTCGTTTCAGCCTCTCTATTTTCCGGTGAACGGATTTTATTTGGGTTAGCCTAAGCGGTTTCATTGGTGTTTAGTTGCCTTGTCGATGAGCACTTTTTTTGTGTTCACTCGTACAATGTCGCAATTTTAAATGGTAAAACCATGTGCTCGACTAATCTCTTGCTATGATCTGCAAATAAAGGGCCGCGAACTAAATCTCGCGACCCAAAATCTCGCAAGTCCAATATCTCGCATTTATTATTTTTTTAGTTTAGTTATTAGTTATGTTCGAAAAGGTAAACGGACATTTCATTGTAACAATTTCATCGCAGCCATTTCATTGCAAACCTTTTCATGGCAATTTTATCGTTAGTTAAAATAATATAGCGGGGGGGGGGGGTTTGGAGGAGCCTGCTCCCGCTAGGTAGTTGAACTGCGATGAAAAGGCTCTCAATGAAATGGCTGTTGTGAAATTATTACGATAAAATATCCACTTACCTTTTCAAACATAACTAAACTATAGAAAATTTAATAAATGCAAGATTTTGGACCTGCAAGATTTTGACCCCCATCCAAATAAAAATAGACTGAACTTTGTTTCCTCTGTGTCATCTGCATTGGATCATCACTCTCTGTGGTGCATATAAATTATTAATTGTTGTCACCAGTTTTGCTTTTATCAGTTTAGCACTGCTGCAAAGATCTAGTTTGCTGTCTGCAAACGCAGTCCTAGCCAATTGAGAGAAAGTTAATTTCCATATACTATCTGTCAGCTTCAATTTCTGCAGCGTGCACTTAAAAGAAGGGGGCTAGTGAAATGAAAATTTACGAATTGAAGAGGGAGAAGGAGACGTTTCAATTATTTATAACATGGTGCACGTCTGTCGTTTTTTCCACCACCGAACGACCACACACTGGAGCTGCCTCTGCTGCTGAGGCTCCTCCAGACATGGAAAGACCCGCAGGGGTATTTTTAGGTGCAGGGATCACCGTCACCTCTTTAGCTCAATCAATTTGTGCCCTTTTCTTTCTTTCTCTCTACTCTTTCCTAGAAACACGCACACGTAATGTCATCAACCGATTAGTGCTGCTGCCTTCTAATTTTGCATCACAGTGACCTACAAAGGACAAGTCTTGAACAGTCTGACTGTTCAAGATGTAGTGACATTTTGAGAGTCAACTGTTCAACTGAAAGTGTCCACTAAGCAGCAGTGACTTTGTTCTTTATTTGCCTGTATATGCAAAAGTATGATTAATTAGTTTTCTTTGAAAAATGAATTTGCAATTTCATGCTTTGATTGTTTGTTGGTGAATGACTCGGTTTGTGTGTTTTAAAAATAAGTTTTTTTTGTTGAAACAATATTTATTGCTTTTTGGCACTGTCAAATGTCGCTGAGCAGTATTGCTAATAAAAACAACAGAGAAACAAGTGCAAAGTGTTACATCGTTTTCGGCACCCGACGTGACATCTCCTGGTAGGGGAGATCGCGTCTATATGTGAAAGCAGCTCGATGCACAAATTGGTCTCGTGTTTCCTTCAAAGTGGGAAATCTGGGGAAGTGTGTAGTCATAAAACATCAATTTGCTAACCCTCTCCCTCTTTCCTGAAGACGTCTCAAATTTTAGTTTTTTGTATTTTGTAATATTAAATATAGAACCTGAATATAGGTTTTTGGAGAGTTGAACCCGATTCTTGCAATCGACACATGCAACAATTGACAGTTAGACTGAACATGCTCGTTTTTAGTCCCCTTTTCGGGTAAGCGAATAAGCACGCTTTCTAAAGTTATTTTTCATTCAATTGTTTTGCCAGTATTTAGTCTACCTCTTGTGTTTAGACGTTCCCATTTGTATTTCTCTCTTTGCTCAAAGTAAGCAATTGCCGACAAATCAGCTGCCATTAACGGTTGTCTACTACTCCACAGTTTGTTGATTCACACAGTCAAGTCGACATTACGTCTTGAGGCACTTTTGGTCTCTTACTTGCTCTTTGGTTGTCTCTGTTTGATCTGAGTCTCGTATCGAGCCGTTTTCTAGAACTGTTTGCATTCAGTTTGGCCAGTGTTTGCATCATTGGCGTCTGCCAATGGCAGACACCACAGGGAACCTGATTGTCTTCTGGTGGAACGTATTGAGTGACCCCCTTCATTCGTGTCCCCCTCTTTCCTTCTTTGCCCACTGTTAATTGCCGTGAAGGCGCTCAGCGTCTGACTGGCAAGTCTGTCTGGATACTTTTGCAAACTGAGTACACACACATACACTGTGTGCCTCTAATGGGCCAAACACTGGCGCCAGACTGTCCGCGTCTGTGCTTACAGCTACCGCTGAACCTCTACTCACTGGTTTGTTTTGCTGATCAGTGTCGAACTTAATTTGTTTGTTAACTGTTATCGGTTTATTTAACCTTGGTCAGGAAGGATTCAAGGATGCTTCTCACTGTGATAGACTTTTTATACAACAACAGTCGTTTGAAGCTGTCATATTCTGTGTGTATATGAAACACTATATTCGAGCAGCACTGCACAGCCTCACGTACTTGATTTGCAGATATACAGTTTTTTATCGATAATAAATCAAACATTTGTTCATCATGGCAGTTTGCATGTGATTAGCTTTTGGCGCTAAAACTTATTTTTTGACTCGCTACTGGCACAAAAAAGGGCAGTCACTTGTGGACCATTCAGCAGTGGCTATCATTTGCATACTTTAGTTGACAGGTAGATGTCTTCCTTTTTAAAACTAACAGGTGGTTTACATTTCTGAAGAAAGATTTAGTAAGTGACTTTTAGGTACGAACAGGACATTTATATTAAATTCTTTTGTGCTCAAAGTGCTTATCTTTGTGACACGACTGATCAAATGGATGCTGATTAGAAGTGGAAGAGCTTGTGAGAAAAGCCAACCAGCAATCATGTGTGTGTGTATGTTTTGGGCAGACTTGTACAGACGCTTATCGGCGTATAACTGTTCTTCGCTATCTGCATCTTTTCTTTTTGGCGAGACTCTCTCTTGTCCGGGAGCAATTTCGATGCGGCAATTTTGTGTGTGTATGTGTGTGTGTGTGTGTGTTTAGTTTGTCACCATCGCCTCGTGTGCGATTTCTCTCATCATTCTCCAATGGCGCCTCGCCGGAGTATGCGAAGGACAACTGCACACAACAACTGCCTGTGTGACGAGTTGTACGGCGCTCGCTGCTGTACAAAGACGCTCGTGCACACACTGTGAATGTGTGAGCGCAGTGAATGTGTTCATTCGCGTGCAAGTGGGCTTGCTTTCTATCACACACACACACACACTCTTCCATGCACAGCTCTTTCCAATGCTTAATAGTCCTTTTCTCTTCCTTTTTCTCATGATATCGCAAGTGGATGGGTGTTCACAATGCTGGCTATCATATGACCAGGAATTTACATAGACATTTGTGCTACTTCTATTTTTTCACAAAAGTACATCAGTCCTCTGGAGCACACTTACATGTGATTAAGGGTAGTTAGTTCAATATAATATACAGCGGGGAACAAAGACAGCAGCAGTATTGAAACTTCGATAAATGGCCATTTTTCAAATAAATTGATTATTAGGCGAACGCAAGTTTGCTGAGGATTTTAACGCGTTTAGGGTTTGTTGTAAAAATTCTCCTTTTTACAAAAATATTTGTGAATGATTTTGCTCGCATTTGCAACGCTGAAAAGCATTCCAGGAAGTGACGTTAGGAGGCTCTGTGGGGAATTACCGGAAATGGGAAGTAGGCACTTAACTGAAGGCTCTTTGTTCAGCCTGACCTTGTCACGAATGTACGAAAGGACGCTTGGACAGTTCATAGGGTACAGTAGCTTTATACAGTTGATTTAGCTTTTATCATTAGCTGTTTTGTTCAATATAAAAATATTCTTAAATTAGGGAACAAAAGCAATTATTATTTAGGCAAATATTTGTTTGCACCAATGCCTGTTGCACTTTGTTGCAGTTCACCCTCATTAAACTCGGTTTCTCAAGCTCATATTTTAATGCAAAACTAATGTAATTTTTTCTTTTACAGGAACGACTAAACAAAAATGAAAGACAACGTTTTCGTGAAGAAGTGGAAATGCTCAAGGGTCTGCAACACTCGAACATTGTCCGATTCTACGATTTTTGGGAGGTGAACACAGCCAAACGAAAGTACCTGGTACTGATTACCGAGCTGATGACATCTGGAACGCTTAAAACGTAAGTAGCTTAATTTAGCTGTTTGGACCTGTGCAGCATTTAACTTCAGTAATTACCGGAGAGTTGGCTAATGAAAAGAGTTGCTCATCAGATGATTAGTTGTGGAGAGTGGCGGTGAGGTGCGGCGGCACTGAGCTGGTGTTGCACTGCTGTAGCTGTAGTCACGCAATTTGCCGCAATAGAGTGGGATGGCAGTACCAGTACTTCTGGTATATTTCACCGAAAATGGTTTCTCTGGTGACAGGTCTTGCCAGAATATATGCTATTATTGCCTCTATGCTTACTACTTCCTACTGTACAAACTAGTCACAACTGGTGACAGACAGCTCTCTCTATCTTTCTCTCCACTTTGTCTGCTGAATCACCATTGCCAGTTTACTTTATGATATGCAATATTCTTGACCTTTAGGCACTAGTTATCTTGGTACTTTGTGGGCAACGATGGCAGAACTGAACCGTGCCTTCAATGGGATACTGCAAATGGCAGATGTACTGATTTTTTTTCTAAAACGACCATTACTTGACTGAATTACCATATTATCACCAGTAATGGGCGGAGTTTTTGACCGAAGCGTTTTATTGAACTTTTTTGTCGGTATCAATTTCCTTTATATTATTTCAAGCGAGTACGGCATTTCAAAGAATCAAATAATCACTGCAATTGCCCACGTTGTTTCCTGCATTCTCTCTGTGTTTATTTGAATGGCACTTGCTGCCTATTTCTTTTCAATCACTATCACTGTTGTCACTCATTCACAACTCTACAGTGAAAACCTTCCATTGAAGTTCTGCCTCTGCGGTGATGTGTTGTTGCATTCATAATTCTGCGCGTCTATCTACTCGATCATCTGCATTTCCAGGCGAGACATTGGCCAACATCCAGAAAGCGTACTCTACTGCCTTCTTGTCAACTGAATATTATATGGATTTGCACTTGTATCCGCAATCCAAGAGAGTGATAGGTTGTACGCGAGTTTAGTGTTACAGAGAGAGCACAGAGATGCAGATCAAAAGTCACTTCCCAGTTACTTACGCTTGAGAAATGGCAATTAGACTCGACACATGGAGAACGTTACATTGTTGCAAGCTTGCCAGACGCAGCCGTGGCGTCTCGCCGGCTGTTTTCTCTCTGTTTTCTTTGCCTCTCACTCTGCCAAATCTCATTAACAGGTCAGGTCACCGACGAAACGGTGCCTCTCTTTCCCCTTCTTCCCCTTCTCTGCCTGTCTGTTTTCCCCGAGTGTCTGTTGTCTGTCTCCTTCAGTCTGTCTGGCTGGCTGTTTTCTTTGTCTGAGGGTTTATTTCAAAAGTCTCTCAACTCGTTTGCACTACACTTTTTTTCATTTGAAAATGATCATACTTTTATTTCAAGCGTATCACCTCGTACTTCTTAGCAACACCACAGGCTTACCGCCTCCTCTCTCTCTCTCTCTCTCTCTCTCTCTCTCTCTCCTCTCTCTCTCTCTCTCTCTCTCTGTCTGGGACACGTCATAGACCTCGTAGACTGTCTGCCATGTTTGTAGGTTTTCTAGACTGATTTTATCTGCTTAAACGGAGAGTATTTTTTTTGTTGTTGTTTTTAATTGAAGTAGACAATAGCTGATTTTTAAACTATAAAAAGCCAACATTTTTGTTAATATTAGTTTGTCGATGAGCAGTGTGTCACTAGTGCAAATAACAGTCATTAAAAGTTTGATTAATTTGAGAAATCCTTGCTCTAGAATGCCCTTCCGTTTTAAATATCCTCTATCGAACTTTTCGTTTTTTCTAGGTTATGCGGGGGTAGCAACAGTATGGCACAATTAATTAACCACCCTAATTCGAGTCAGTTTCATGCAGTCAGATAGGCACCTGTTAATAAAACTGGATTTTACTGGTTCACTTTATGAGGGACTTTGTAGTCTGCTTGTCTCTCTCTCGTTTTCGCTAGTCAGACCGTTAGAAACAGCTCTCTCTTCTCTCTCTCCCTCTCTCTTCGTTCATCAGCGAGCGCTGAAGGATAAAGTGGTCTATCAACTGGCTCATCGGTGCAAGTTGCGTTACCACTCAAGGGTTTTTAACCCTTTGAACACCGCCGCCGCCGACCACACTTGACAGGCCTACTTGTTGTCTATTTGTGCACACACTGAGCTGCGCGACAGCAATATTCAGCTGCGGATGGATGGGAAGTGGCAGTTGGTAACAGTCTTCGGCAGTAGTAGTACTTTTCGCCCAGTCGCCAAGTCTGTCTACCTACTGACTTGTTGACTGACTGACTCCGCCGTATGGCTGGACTCCAACTGGTAGGAAGACTTGTTTGCAACACTCTTTTGGTCTGCTCCCACTGGCTCTCTTTCCTTGTCTGTCTGGCGAGTGTCGCTACTTTATAATATCCTTCCCCACTTCCTAGGCGTCACCAGTAGTCTAGATCGCTGCTTTGTTTTTCTTCTTTTTGCGGTGATCTAAATTTGTCTAATTTAAGTCGGAGAGTAATGAATGAATGAAGTTACCATATTTTCCCTCTAAAGTTAAAGTTAAAGAAGAAGGGGAGATAGAGAATCAGAGTAGCGGACTTCCTTAGTCTGCTGCCTGCCGGCGGGGTTGATGAAATTTAGAAGAAGAGGACTCTTCTTTTCTTCTCTTTTTATGCAGAATCACTACCAGACACCACTGACGACTGGCCCCTCATCGCACTCACCGAGAGGGAGAGGGAGGCAAGACAGGGAGAAAAGAGAGAGGGTTGACGACCGAGGCTGTTTCGGTTGGCAGTTGTCTGCTGCTCTCAGAGGCCATCACCAGTTGCCACAATTGACATAGGCGAATGTGCACTGGAAGACGCCACTACCAGAGCTACTCTCTGACTACCGGAAAAGTGATTCTCTCTCTCTCTCTGTGTTTCCCCTCTACTGCACTGAACTTTGGAGTATGTCCTTTCCCCTCCATCTGACCCTGTGCATTTGCTGGTAAAATGAGAGAGATGAGCGATTATGTTTGAAATTCACCAAATGTTGATAGTCAGAAGGAAAATGGCCATTTTTTCCGGTGTACTCCAGTAGTTGCTATGCACTCACTGAGGGTAAATGGACTTTTATCGCTTGCTTCTGTTCCATGCAGATAGCATCTTTTTCATTGTTCACCATTTTTCAAACGGAATCTGGACGTGTTTATAATGTACAACAAGTTTTATTTTTCTGGACACTTTTCGACAGGTGTTATTGAACTTTTTCACTTAGAGTTGGGTTTCTTTCGGAGACCTTACCTATTTATATTGGAGAGAGAGGTTGCTAAGTGTTTGATACGCGTAATGTCACTGAATGTTTTGCCTAATGAACTCTGGCTTTGTTCGGCGTTTTGATGAGTGCAGAGAACGTGACTTCATATGCGTTTCCCTCCGCGAACATCGACCTTTCCTGTCTGACATTGTTTGCGAGTCACCTTGGTGGTGCTGCAGGAAAACATTTGGTAAAGCGATTTGCTTTTACGGAAAAAGATTGTGCCGATTTCAATTTAGTTAGAAATCAGAAATTACATTTTAGAAGACTGATTTAACATTGTTTTATTTTTTAAATTTTAGGTACTTGCGTCGTTTTAAGAAGATCAACTTAAAAGTTCTTAAATCTTGGTGCCGACAGATTTTGAAGGGGCTAAATTTTTTGCATTCTCGAACACCGCCAATCATTCACCGGGACTTGAAATGCGACAACATATTCATCACCGGAACCACTGGCTCTGTCAAAATAGGCGATCTCGGTTTGGCGACCTTGAAGAATCGCTCATTTGCCAAGTCGGTCATTGGTACGCCCGAGTTTATGGCTCCCGAGATGTACGAGGAGCACTACGATGAAATGGTGGACGTGTACGCATTTGGCATGTGCATGCTGGAGATGGCCACCGGCGAGTATCCCTACTCTGAGTGCTCCGGTCCGGCGCAGATCTACAAGAAGGTCTCCTCGGGAACGCCGCCGCTGTCGCTGGCCAAGGTGGAGCAGTCTGAGGTGCGGCAAATAATCGACATGTGCATCAAGGTGCGCAAGGAGGAGAGACCGACGGTGAAGGACCTGCTGCAGCATGACTTCTTCCAGGAGGACACTGGCTTCAAGGTGGAGTTTGTTAACCGGGACGAGGCAGTGGCCAGCTATGACTCTCAGGTGGAGCTGCGCGTCCGGGTGACCGATCCAAAGAAGAGAAAGGACAAGTACAAAGAGAATGAAGCCTTGCAGTTTGGTTTCAACTTTGACAAGGAAAGTGTGGATGATGTTGCCAAGCCACTGGTAAGTAACATTTTTAGCCTCCTAGTCATTTTATCACCTTTTGTTTGTATTACTTTCAGGTTGAAACTGGTTTCCTCGCCGAAGAAGACGTGCGAATTGTGGTGCTGCTCATCAAAAATCAGATCTCATTACTGCTGAAGGATCGCCAAAATCTGCTTATTCAAAGCTCAGCCAACCTTGCCAATGCCCATCCTAGCTCCAATCCAGAGACCAACTCTCGATTTGAGAAGATTCAGCAGCAGCAACAGCACTACAAACACAGCGATATTCCCGTGAATTTAATTGAAGAAAATGTGGCGGCATTCGCCCCTGGTAAGTAGCCCAACTTGGCAAGTGGAAAGTGCCCATTTTTCATTCTGATATTGTTTTGCAAACACAGAAGGATCACCTGAGAACACCGTTGTTTCGGGGACCAGCATGACCTACTATCCAGTGCCGTCGTCGATGGTGAATCACCAACCGGTACCAGTTGCCACTCCCAGCACATCAGTGGCTGAGACAAACAGTAGTCAGCAGCAGCAGCAGCAGCTGACCACCACTCCCTCTGCGCCCAGCTCGACGCTCTCAGTGCCCAGTGCTGCTGTCCAGCAGTTGTCTGCCTTTGCCTCCATGCCTCCCACGGCTGTGTCGGGGACCGACCCGAGCAAGCTCTCTAGCTCACAGGTCTCTGCAGCTGCAGCCACGGCACCGTCATCATCCTCATCATCATCAACTGTGGCCGATCAGCAGACAGTGCCAATCAGTCAGAATGGGCACTCTTCAAGCTCGGTCATTAGTGATTCGCAGCAGTCATCGTCAGCTGTGACCACCACCAGTGATCAGCAGACTGCCAATGCTGGAGGTGGCACTGAATTGTCCACCTCTTCTACGAACTCTTTGGGGGTGCCTAGCACCGCTCTTGTTCCTAGTACGGCGGCGTCTGCGGTCGTATCATCAGCTCCTGCGAGCACCACCACCACCACCGCTCAGGGAGTCAACTCTTCAGAGGTAATTTGCAGAGTCAATTCAGCCGACTCCCTTCTGTCCCTACTGTCCTTTTTTCCCTTTTCCTTTCCCTTATCGTTCTATCCTGTCTTCCTGTCTGAACTTTTACTTAGTGCACCATTTTGTTTGTTTACCGTTGACTTTTTTGTTAATTACCATGTTCATTGTGTCTTGGTTTGCACTCAGTTCGTACTCAGTCTAATTGCTTGCTCTAAACATTTGGTTTTCGCTCACTTCTAAGTTGAAGTATTTAAGAAATGCACAAATTGGCTTTTATATAAATTTAGTTAGCCCGTAAGTTAGTGCAGTTTGCCTTTTTATTATTTAGTCATGTTAGGATTATTCAAAGTTCGATCATTTAGGATTAGGATAGCTTTTGCAACAAGATTTACAAGTGCACTTTCAGAGGAAGATATGCACCTTTTTTACCATTCTTTCCTACCCTCTCTTATGTACCACATCTAAATCATTTGTTCTGCAATGGCAATCCTGTTTGTCCTTTTTTCACAAAACAGTCAACAACAGCTCAGCAGCAGTCTCCAGCGACAGTCTCCAAGCCCACTTTGAACATCCCGGCAGCCAACCAACAGCCTCAGCCAGCAAGCAGCGCTCCTTCGACCACTGCTGTACAATCCGCCCCCTCTGACTCTTCCTCTGTCAGTCCAGTTCCCGTTAATGGGCAGAGTTCTGCAGGCGGTACTGCGCAGAGCTCCTCGCCGGCGTCGAGGCCTAGCTCGCCCACCACCCCGCTGATTGGCAGTCAGGAGCCGTCAACACCACAGCCACTGCCGTCGACGCCGCTTCCCGGGGGACAGCAGTTTGTCTTTCAGCAGCAGCAACAGCCACCACCGTCCACATCTCAACTTGGAGGGGTAATTTACTTGATTTGAGTTTTCTCAACCTTTGAACTTAACCTTTAGGGTCTAATAGGGTCCATTGCAGTCACCTATTTATTGCCATTCTCAGTTTTTGTCGCTTTTCCTACCTTTGCATGTCATTTGCTTGTTGATATTACCGATTAGTTCACTAACCTTGTCATGTGTCGCTTTTTTGGTCCCATTGAAGACAGTCATTCTAATGAATATTCTTTTACCTTTTTGCCTGTAGACTCAACCAACTCAAACAGGTGGTGTGATTACGTCGGCCCAGTCATCGTCAGCAATGAGCAGCACCCTGCCTGGCAGCACTGCCTCCACGACGACCAGCAGCACTACCACGACAGCCACCGCTACTGGATTAACCGTTCCCGGGCAGCAAATTGTCCAGCCAACTTCAACTCAGTCGGTGCAGGTTTCCAAGCCCCCGCTTACTTCGACCAACTCTCTGCCTGCCTCGTCGGTGGTCAAGATTTCCACTTCGACAAAGAGTAAATCTACTCTTTAAGTGCACTCTTCCATATTAATAACTTTTACTCCTTACCCCGCAGAGCTGGAAGCGGACGCCGACAAGACGACACACTCCACCTCGACGACATCGCACAACATCATCCAGGCGAATCTCGAGTCGAAGCTGACGGAAATCTTTGCCCCCACCAGCTCCGGTACTGCCACGCCTGCCCATCCCTTACCTAACCATTCGCACGTTGCTCATGCACCACCGTCTTCTTTAGCCTCGCAGCTAAACGCCCAACTGCTAAACGCCGCCGCTGCGAAGGATGCCGCCGCAACTGCAGGCACCAGCAGTAGCAGCAGTTCCGCCACCAATGGACAGAGTGCAGCAGCGCAGCAGCAGCAGTCACTGCCGCCGCCCTCACAGTCGCAGCAGCAGTCTCTCGCCTCAGCCCCTGCCACTATTGCCCACCAATCGCAGGCGTCGCCCAGTGAGCTCGCTGGCGGTTCCAAGAGTCGCCCAGGGTCCTTTGGAGAGGACGACATGGCGAGCACACTGGTGCTCCTCAAGCACTCCTCTCCTCCCTCCACGCCCGGACGGCGTCACCAGTCGGCCTCGCCCACTGCTGAACTTGGTGCTGGCACAGCTGTGTCCTCTACCAACAACTCGGCTACTTCGGCGGTTACCACCTACGCTAGTGCCGCCGCTGCGGCCATTTCCAGTTCGCCTGAGCCGGAAGTCACTGCGAGTTCCGGTGGTGCTGAAGCTGCTGCCGTCTCCTCAAGCACCCACTCTGAGCAGTCAGCACAATCGAGCGTACAACTGCTGGCATCGAAGAGCACGGCTCCTAAAAGTACGATGGTCAGCACTACGGTGGCAGCTTCTTCAGTGTCCCCTTCGAACTTTGCCCCTCTAGAGGTTTCCTCGGCCGCCCTCGGAAGACGGCCCTCTCGCTTCTCTGTGACACCGGTCGCTGAGCCAGCCAGTACTGCACTGCATCAGATTGCAGGACAGGTGACGGCAGAAACGCTGACCACTCCGACGACTACCACCACCAACAGCTTTCCTGAAAGTAACTCAACTGGCAGTGCTCCGTCCTCGTCCTCCGCTTCCGTCTCCCTTCCCAAGGACACTCTCCCCAAACTGGTGTCATCGGCTGCTGAACTGAAGCCTGCCCAACCGATGCCTTCCATTGCGCCTACGCAGTCTCTGAAGCTGTCTCGCTTTACAGTCACTCCCTGCACCAGTCTCACTACAATTGGAGGAGGGGAGGCTCTAAGCGCAGAGCAAATTGCTCTCAACTCTTCCATTCTGAAGGACTCGTACTCGCAGACGTCACCCATTCTACTCAAGGTAAATAGTACTTGTTTGGTGTTTTTGCTCATGGCCTAACTTTCACTTCTTCTTTCAACTCAGAGAAATGATGATTCTCAGACGTCATCCGACTCCACTGTTGTACCTGAGGAAGCTGGTTTTACCGATGTAGCCAACTCTGACTCAAAGAACTCACTCAGCTCTAGCTCGTACGAAAGTGCCAGCTCTGCTCTGTCTGAATGCGGCGAGCCAGCATCACTGAGCGGCTCACCGGTTCGCGAGCCACCTGTTCATGCAGATGCAGTGACAGCCACAGAGGAGACGGACACTGAAACGGAGGAGGAGGAGGAAGAGGAGGTGGACGATGGCCACCACTCGGACACCTGTGGAACGAATGACTCGAATGGCGCCCTGGACACGACCAGTCCGGAGACGACCAACTCCACTGGCGACTCCAGCTACAACACCTACCCGTACGTCAGCATTCGCAAGTACGCGTCAGCGCTGGATCTGTCGAAACCGATTGATTTGAGCACTATTTCCACCACTGGACCGGTGGTCGGCCCCGACGGAGAGATCACCCAAATGTCCGACGCCTCAACCTTCACCGATGGAGCGGCGAATGCCGCTCAGATGCCGCCAGCCGAGCACTACCCCTCCTTACCGTCATCCCATCACTTGCACATGGTTAGTAATTGCCACACTTGCTTGCCACTCTTAACTGTGTAAAACTAACACTTTTTCATTGACCATTTCAGACAAGCGGCCAACTCGAGCATCATCAACTGGATCATGTTGGCAGTCACGTCGTCATGGACCACCACCATGACCACCACACGCCATTCGCTCTGCCCCCCAATCACTCGTACATGATGTCAGCAGTGTACAGCAGTAGTGGACAGCAGCAACCGCACAGTCTGGACAGCAATCAGTCAACTGGCTCCTCAACCGCTGCCCATGTAGCCTCTGTAGCGAAGGACCTGAAAGCCGTGGTCACGCAGACCTCTTCCCTGCCCTCCTCTCGGCGTCCATCCACCAATCTGACTCCAGGGCAGATGGCGGCGGCCATTGCCGCAGCCCAAGTGCCCCAGCGTGTTTTCATTCGGGTCCCGGTGAAGGACGTTGCCATTCAAACTGACTTTCCCGAAGACCACTCTTTAATGTCGGGCTCATCGGCCTCATCTAGCTCTACTTCCTCTGTTCGAGACCACTCTGAGCTGATTGAGCACAACTCAACCTCCACAATGACAACTAACAGCACACTTACTTCGCATGATCAACTTTCACTGAATCAGCTGTCATCTAAAGAACAGCAACTGCTACTTCAGCAGGCCGTCCAGCATCTGTTGAATGGTTTGCGGCAAAGTATGATGGCTGCACAGGGTTCACAGATGTATCAACAGCAGCCTGCGCACTTTCAGTCTGATTTGAAGAACCGCGCCAGTTCAGTGGATCACACCAATTTACTCTCTCAGCAATCGCAATCATCAGTTGCGCCGGCACAGGCACGCAATTTACCGCCAGACCATTCAGCGACCATTTCCGCCTGTGCCAGTGATGTTTATCAAAGCGAACTGCTGCATTCACCGTTCGCACATCAAAACCACCAGACATTGCCTTTCTCTACTTTGATTCAATCCGAATCGGGATCACCTGCACCCGACCAACAGTTGCCCTTTATTCCATTGGCCAACTCTGAGCTGCTGGCAATGAAGCATCTTCTTAAGCAGGTTTGTAACACTTTGGTTTTTCTAATTGCTTAAAAATAACTTGTTATCTTTTTAATGCAGACCACTGGTGATGTTGCATTCACTCCCATGAACTCAGCAACTTTAGAGCAACCGCTTTCAGTCGAACCGTTTGATTCAAAGATTGGCAGTCTGTACAAAAGGTATGTTCACGTTATGAAAAAAAATGTAAACGACAACTTTCTAAAACTTTGTTTCAACAGACACGAACAAGAGCGGAGAGAGATGGAGGAGCGTCAGCAGCAGGAAATTGAAGCTTTAAAACGTCTACTTCACGATGATGCCTCTCAGGGGGCGACTGCACTGCAAAGTCGCACCCATCACCTCCCCACTCACCAACCCACTTTGTACACTGGATCGCACTCGGTGTGCTTGGCCTCGCAAGCATCTGCAGGCGCAGGCAGTGCCACTCAAACCGCCTACACTCAGCATCCTCATCCTCATGGTTTGACGCACAGTGCCAGTGCCAGTCAGCTGCGAACACTGGGCAACACTGCACCTGCACCATCAGCCACAACAGCACCCAACGCGACCAGTCATTCGAACTCGCAGGTGCCCACCACCTCTCCTGACCACCACCGAACGCCAGCCCCATCACTTCAGTCATCGACTCGGCCCCATTAGTTCACCACTGTTCATCCTCATCAGTCTAGTAAGCTTTCTCACAACCCTGCTCTACTTTATGTCTCCCCCACTTCTCTCTCTCAACTGACACTAAGTGTTCCCTGAATCCTGAATCCCACTCTGAACTCCCCCCTTCTCAGCATTCAATGATTCATCTTATCAACTCACTTTGTGATGCATTTATTTCTTTTCCCCTCATCTGGATCCCTAGGATCTCAAAACAAATCTTTGCTTTTATTTACTTTATTGCATTTTTACAACCACCCCCACTCCCACATTGGCACAGTCAGCACACTCACACTCACATCAACTCTTTAAGATCCCTTTTCAAACACTAAGACTATGAATTCGGTGAAACGACTCAAGTAGCACTTCTAAGATGACTACACTTGAATCCCTGAAACGGTGCGTCTTACCGCCAGGCAAGTCTCCTTCCAATGAAATCTCTGGCACTATATCAAGATCACCTTTCTTCTCCCACGCTTTATTTATATACATTTCTCGAGTTTTCACTCTATTTATTTGTATACAAAACATACACACCCACCCCGACCTACATGTAGAGAACACACTTGACTGTATTTCACCTTTTTTGGATACCTACCATCACAATTGCGATAGTTACATTCAATTGCTGACGATAAAACTGTGATCATTTTCCGACTTTTTTCTTCTTTTCCTCGTACAACTCTGTCTCGTATGAACAATTTCTAACAACATTTTTTATTTATTAAATATGTTACATTTTTTATAATTCTGCTCCAAATGAATGAGCATGCTCAGCAGGCAATCAGTGCTGCGCAAAGTAGTGTATATGACATTGAAACAAAATCATAAAAATATACTGCCAATCAAAAAGACAAAAGATGCCTGGTTTTCAAAAAGTTGCAAATAAACTAAAAATGCCCAGTTTAGCATTGTACAAACTTCTGGGCTGTTGAATACGCAAATGCTTGCTCCTAAGTGGAAGCAGGTGGAGTTTTAAACTCCGGGCAGTTAGGACAAGGTGAATGGTTCAGAGCAAACAGCTGTTTGACCATTTCCACTCGTGTCACGGGCGTAACTTGAGCTGCCTCCTGTGTAGTGCCGACGACAGCAGTGGGCGAAACGGATGATGGTTTCTTTCGACCTTCAGCTCGCTTCACCTTGTTCTGCTGGGACTTCTCTTTGGCGTAAAGCAGCGAGCCCCAGCTCACTGACAGGATATCATTTGGCTTCAAGTCGACCAGAGCCTGGTACTCAATTCGGCCTTTCTTCGGGTTGAACTTGCGCTTGACATTAGGCTTGCAGCTGAAGTTGAGCATATTGCCGAAAGGAGTCAGGGCAAAGTCCTTCCTCTTGCCCAGTCGTGAGCTGGCCAGTGGATCGTGGTGGACAATCCACAGCAGTTTGTACATCATTGTGAAGACGAACTTCTCGTCAGCAGAGCTAATCTGCTGATCAGGAACAAATCGCACAGTGGCAATGTTAACGAGCACCTTGGTGAGGTACAGGGCATCGGCGAGGAGGTGCTGATCAGCCTGTGTAACCACATTGATCTCCCGACACTCGATGCGCTTCTGGACGGCGGCGATGACGGCGTATCGGGGCCAGTAGTCGATAGTCGAGGAGTCGTTCTGGATGGTAATGGAGAAGGGATCCTTGAAGGCAGAGCGGTACAGCTTGCCCTTCTCTACCGAAAAGAGAATGAAGAAGTTGCAGTAGCAAATGAGCTGAAAGGCAAAGTAGCTGTTTCTGGAGAGCTTCGCGCGAACTTGGGCGGTGAGCTGACAGGCAAAGCTGTGGCCCTGTGCCACCTCACGGCAGAGGGCATTGCAGAAGAGGGCGTCAGAGCACACTGAACAGGGCACCGCCTTGGAGATGAGCAGTCGGCGGTAGCAGTTGGCGCAGTGGCTGCTCACCAGGCTGCCACCGTTTTTTCCTGAACCGGACTCAAAGGCGATCACCTGCTCGTAGAAAACGGTACGGTTTTTGGCGATGTTCTTCTTGACGCGCAGGCGGTTGTCCTCCAGAACCTCAACGTAGTCAAAGATGTTGGTGGCCAGAGCTTTTGGCTTCTTTTCAGGCGCCTGAGTTGGGTTTGCTTTGGGTGGCTGCAATGATAAAGTAACGGTAAAGTAATAGCCAGTTTGTCTCATAAAAGTGCTTACCTTTGGTTTGTCACCTTCCACTAGGCGCTCCTTTCGGAGCTGAGCAATTTGCCTGTAGAATGCCATCAGGCGATTGATCTTGTTGTCGTTCTGCTGATCGATAATCGCCTGCAAGAGAAGAAAGTCTTCGGCTCGCTTCAAGGCGGCACGCGAATCTTCTCGCCACTTCTTCACTGCAGCCTCCGACGTGGTGCGATTCTTCTGGCGGGGATCGGCATTACGACGCACCTGTTCGATGCGTTTCTCCACCAACTTGGTCACCAGTTCCATCTGTTTGGTGTATGGACTGAGTGAGAGTGCTACCAGTGCGTCCGACCAGAAGTCGCCGTATCGCTGCAGCATGCAGTACGCCTACAAGTAAAGAAAAAACCCGTTAATCTTTGCCCACCAGACTTGAACAGTGATAGTGACCTGAGCTCGAGAGTAGTACAGGTCACAGATTGCCTTCTCATTGAGCGCCCACTTGCCTGGCGGCCCTTCACCGGTCTGCTCCAGCTTGCAGATGGCCTTGGTGTAGTGGAGAACGGCATTGCGCAGCACTTTGCGCCAGCCGCCTTTGGGAAGCTGCTTGGCGTCTTCAATCTTCACCACGCCGGCCATCACCTGACCCAAACTGGCGTCAACAGCGGCGCGAGCGGTCTTCTTGCAGGAGTACAGCTGACGCTTGTTGAACACTTCTGCCACCTCATTTTTCAGGTCAATGTACAACTTTGCAAAGGTGGTGTTGGGAGGCAGTGCAGCGGGAGTCTTCACTCCAGGGCGCGGATTAAGAGTATCATTTGAGGTGAGTATGTAGTAGCATTCATCAATAGTTCGTCCATAGAATGCATCCTCATTGATGTAGGCAGCTTTCAGGATAGTAAAAGCAGTTTGTCGAGTCCGCCTTTTCATTCGCCTTCCTTTTGGTCGATTCTTGGACGTCCCTTTGGCGCTACTTCCGACATAATAGCCACCTCTTCCTCGTTTCTTACTCTGTCGTCCCTTATTTTTTCTTGACTTTGAGCCCCTTTTAGCGTTGCTGCTTCCTTGGTAGACTCTATTACCTGGACCTCTGAAACGGCTAAAGTTGCGCGAATTGTACTGTCGAGCAGTTCCTGAGTTGCGTCCTCCTGGCACCATTCGAGGGCAAAATGACACCTCACCAAAGCCGCGGCGAGGTCGGTTCACCTGTGGTCCAATGGGCTCATCGAAGAAAGGACAATTTGGACGAGTGCTTCCATAAGGCAGTGGGCGGTTAGAGCCATAGTTCGTCGCATGAGAGTTGTGCTGGTTGGCATCCGCATCCGCATCAGCTCCATCGGTTTGATCAGGTTCATAGGTGCCGATTCGAACGCGCTGCCAAACACGACGGTTCGAACCGCCTGTGTCGTCCATTGAAGGATTCAAAGAATTAAGCAAACGTAGGTTTTTTGGGTTTACTAGCGAGTTGGCAAGTGATCAGCAGAGATGCAAATACTAAATAACCTTTTGTCACGTCAGCAATTGCGCTTTTCTACTGTACTTGGGAAGCTATTTTAGAACTGTTAGAGTGACTTGTGCTTGTGAAATGTGAAACTGCTGTTAAAAAATTAAAAATCGCAAAAATTTAATTTGAAGCTCATTTGCAATAATGAATATTCTGCATAAAAAACAAAATCCAAATCTGTGTAAAAATTCAACGATTGCTAATTGCACTTGCAAACTTTTTCAGTGCATTTGCGCTTGAAGTATTGTTCAACCAAACTGACAGCTTGTTCTGTTGGAGCATTTGCATTGGAAAACAGTGTAGGAGAAAAGGGCTTACTCATCAAGTTTCCAGTTTTGGTAACTTTCCGGCGCAACTTGGGCTTGTCTCCTTTGGATCCCCACCAGTAGAGCAGCAGATCTTCGTCTTGTTGAATGACTCGAGTGGCAATGTATTCAATGTTTCCAAATTGTGCATTAAATCGTCGTTGAACATTTGGCTGACAGGAGAATCCAAGCAGGCCTCCGAAGCCGCCGAGGGCAGTCCAGGAGAGGGCCGGCTTCTTCATTCCATTTTTGCCGCTTACCATGTTGTACTCGACCTGTGCCAGAGGACTGTAGCGGAGCATGTACAGGAGTTTGTAGAGAAAGGCGATAATGTCTCGTTTGGGTGCATAAGTTCGTGCACTAAACGCCTGTTTGCTGTTCTCCAGCAGCTCAAACGCCTGCACCACCAGTTCACGCTCTTCGGCGGTGTTCACCTTGAGCTGCCCAAAGTTGGCATCATCGTGCATTCGCATGAAAAGCGCTGACATGGCAATGTATCGCCAACGAGACAACGCACTTTGATTGCTGGGCTTCACTCCGTCAGTCAGCACCTTGAAGCCCTCCTCAATGGCGACTTTTGCCTCTTCGAAGGTGAATCCGCTGATCAACTCCAGAGCGAGAAGCTGCAGCTTGCTGAGGTTGGCCGTCGCCGGGCAGGCCAACTCGGCCTGGTTCGCGTGGATACTGGTTTTCTGAGAGAGCACCTGACAGGTGCTGCCGCAGAAGACTGCCCCAGAGCAGTTGGGACAGACGATGAATCGGTCGGCGGTTCGGTGGCACAGGCCGCAGTACTGAAGCTGCTTAATGGAGGTGTTCTGCAGGGCGAGGACCTTCTCGTAGAAGATCACCTGACCGGCGGTGATGCGACGTCGGGCGGTCAGTTTGTAGGTAAAATTGCCTCTGTTTTCCACTAACTTCACACGGCCAAACAGATTGGTGAAGGCCACTGGTGTTGGCGATGTTGCTTCCCCGGCGCGGGCCACATTCAACTGCGTTGTAACTTTTTTCTTTTCAATCTGAAACAGGCAAAACAGAAGTGTTATTTCAGGAAGCCCTATTTTTATGTGTTTACCTTTTTCAAGTACTGACGATACGTCTTTTTGAGGAAAAGTACCTTTTCCGGGTAGTCCCAATCCCAGTAAGCTTCGTAGAGCAGGTAGAATTCAGCTCGGCTTAGCATCGAAGTGGCGGTCATCTGTTTACTTTCGCCTTTGTCGCTGATTTTTTCCAGCTCTTGCTCCTTGTAGCTATCATGGCGGCTCAAGAAAAGATCGTCTTTTTTAAGGGCAACTGGAAGAAGAAGAGCTTTTGCCTTTTGAAAAAGAGCTTCAGCGTGAGAAGCGAGTGTCTGAATTAGAGACTGCGAAGTTTTGTACTTGAAAAACTGCTTAGTTTCGGAAGCGGTATTCATTTCTTGCAGCCAGCTGAGATTGATCACTTTCTGAGCATCAGAGAGGTACAGGTTTGTTTGTTTACTCTCAAAGTAGGCTACAGCACGAGAGCTGTGAAGGCGCAAGTAAACTTCGAGCAGTTGAATACTGGCAGGGTCTGGGGTCATCTTTCCAGTTTTGCAGCGTACACGGGAACTTTTCGTTCAGCCTGGTTAAAGTAGCAAATTGCTTCAGAAATAAGTGCCTTTTTAGCTGCAGTGACAAAAAGTGTCATTAAGAATCATTGGGTTTAGGGGTAAAGTCGGCAAAATGTTACCATCGTTGTTGGTTACTTGGCTGCTTTCTTTCATCTTTATATTGCCCAGTGAAATGAAGTTCAGAGCAAGTTCAGAGCTTTTTGCGTTTGCAATCTTGGCCTTTTGGCTCACCAGTTTGGAGATGTTTTTACTTCATTTTGTTATTTGTGTAAATGGTTGAAACAAACTCCAGCCAATGGGGACTTTCAGCATACTGATCTTTAATTTTGCGACGAATGAAATCGTAAGACTTTTGCAGGATCAAATCCGGATTTTCTTCCCCCATGATGAAAAAATAAGTGTGACTTGACAATGACAAACTAGATAGACTGACGTGGTATCGGTCTGCAGCTGATTACATAACCTTTAGTGTGAATATGCTTTGCAATTTTTGCAAATTCGAATAAACTAAAACATTTTATTTGTGAGAATCTGCCACTGCAAGTTACTGACTGAAAACAGGAGACACTTGACTTCACAATTGACGCATTTCTTCAAAAAGTGCTCCTTAATCCAGTTGTGAGGATTTTTGTTGCGCACTTTGAAAGTGGTAAAGCCGACAAGCAGCTTTTCGCCCTTTTGAACCTCCTTTATGACGCAGTACTCGATCTGACCCGTCTTTACGTTGAGCTGACGGCGAACGTTGGGCTGGCAGGAGAACTCAAAGATTGCTCCAAATGGGCCCAAAGCTTGCCCGTACAAAATTGGCTTTCGCTTTTTCCATGCTTTTTTCTGCCTTGATGGCTTTCGTTGAACTTGCTTGGTGTTTGCTGAGTGTTTGCTTGCTGAGCGACGCTTCGACGCCTTGGCGGAAATGCTGGGCCAATCTTGGCGTTGGCAAACGGAAAGTGCTTCAAAAATAGAGGAGCTGATAAAAAATGGAGCCAATCGATAGCAAGTCTGACTTGAATAACCAAAAGATTTTTGGAAAACGTTGATAAGGTGAAATGTTTCAACGATAAGAGTTTCCTCCAAAGTGATTTCATTCAGCTCATTGAAGTACGAACTGATGGCGAAGCGACAGCAGCCAGTTTGTAATTTTGGCCTGTTTCAGGTAGTCCTCTTTCAGCATTCTCACTGTACGGGAACCGGACGACACAAACTGAGAGCTGCCTGCAGCGTCAGTCAAGGTGAGGTCATTCAACAGTGCAGGGCTGCCCAACCACTCAGCGAGTTTGTGGGCCATTGAGGCGTAGAGGCCAAGGCAGTGGCCAAACTTAGTGCACATGCCTTCTGGTCCTTGATTGTGCAACGATTTCATCTGCGAAATGAAAAGCAATTACTACCATAAGTACTAAAGTAACTCGGCATTTTACCTGAGACACTTTGGCACAGGTCTCAGAGCAGAAACGCGCCAAAGTGCAGAAGGAGCAAGGGAACGCCCAGTTGGCTAAAATGAGCTTGTTACATTCAGCGCAGAACTTGCCTGACTGAAACCACTTGGCCACAATGATTGGTTCGGACATGATGATCCGACCTTTGGGTATCTTTTGTCGAGCTTGTGTGCAGAAATGATCACCCACAAAGTTGTAAGTGAACCACTTTCTAAAAGGAGACTTCTTCACGAGTTGATAAGCAGGTTGAGGTTTCTGAGTTGGATTGATTGGCTGTGCCTGGTCAAAAAACTTCCAGGCAAAAGTAGTTGTTTCTTTTTCAATTTTCGACTTGATCTGTCTGTACTGCTTGAACCAGTACTTTGTTATCTTGCTCAAATTAGTCGGTCCTTGCTCAACCAGCATGTCCTCATTGGCGTCGAATGTCATAAAGGCTTCACTCAGCAGTGCTTTCAAAGCTTTTTTGCACTTGCGCTCAACTTTATTTTTGTGAAAGTTGCTCTTTTTAGCATTTCTTTCTTTTTCAAACTTGATGTAGCTTTTCATAGAGTAGCGAATGGTGTCAAGATAGCTTTTGTGCAGCTTGGCGCCAACATAGCGAATTTCTCGGTAGTACTAGAGTAATAAAAAAAATTAATTAAATATTGCAAGCAAAAAGTTACTTTTATGCGGCAACTCCTTACTTTGCGTGAATATTCGCCGGTCAAGTAGCTGAAGGTGGCATTTGCATTCAAGCGAAAAGCGGTGAAATTTCGTTTGGAAAACTTGCTGTACAGAACTGCTCGAAAGAGGTAAATCTGAAACATCTTTTGCTCCAGTGTGAGACTGTTTGAAGACGTCCACAGTAGGCAGTAAGCCTTGGAGAGCTGATTGATTGCTGTGCGGGCATCCTCCCGAGTGATTGGCTTGCGTTGTGTTTCATTGAAGGCTCGCTTGATCAGTTCCTCAGTTAGGGCAAGAATGGAATTGGCCTGAATGACTAGAGCGGCGTGCGAGTTGGTACGATTCACATTTGGCAGAACTCCTCCAAAGTTGTCGATAGCTTGCTTTAGCAAGGCATGTTGCTCGGCATTACTGTTTGCAACTTGGACGATACCAAGCTGTAGTTTATTTGGATCGTTACTTGCGTTTAAGGAATCAATAGATGGGCGCAAAATTTCAGCAAAGTTGTTTTTGATAATAACTAAATTGCTTGGCTCTTTTTTGCCCCTCACTTTTGAGCGAATCAAATGGAGACCTGCAGTCTAAAAGAAAGTGGTGATGGTTAAAGTTGAGCACTTTCATTTGATATACTTACTGCAGTGTCGACATTTGGTATTTTCACATTGTGACGTTTTCGTTTCTTTGCCATTCTGGTTTTGCTGTGTCCGAAAAACTGCCACTCTACAAAATAAACTTGCAACAAGTTTTTGCTGCGTTTTATACAAACACTTATTTAAAAGTTCTAAATAATGTGATATGTGTGCAACAATTTGTAATTGAGCATTTTGAAAATATGAAATAAAATCACTGTACAACAGTGCCACCTATGCCTTTAGTCTTGCAGAAAAGGCAATCCTGAACCTGTGCTTTCATAAAGCGCTTGGTCATGGTTCCGTCGTGGAGGAAAGCGAGCAGTCGAGATCCGGGCTCTTGTTTACGGGCTTGCCAGCTGATGGAGAGATAGTCTCCCTGGCGAATGTCCTTGATGGCCACGTACTCAATGGTGCCCGAACGCAAGTTCAGCTGACGGCGAATGTTTGCATCGCACGAGAAGCTGAACAGCGAATCCATCATGCCGAGGGCAAATCCATAAGATTTTGGTCGACGCTTTCGCAGTTGCGGTCTGTGCAAAAACAATAGCAAATGTTACAGACAGAAAATTGACATCCGAAAACGATTCTTACCGATTGTTAGTTGCCGGACGCTCCGGGGCTCCAGGTCGGCCAACCTTGGCACAGGCAAGCGGATTACCGCTCACAAAGCGAAGTAGCTGAAAGATGAACATGCACACAACGTTATCAGGCACTTGCTTCACTTCAGGATACTCAATCTGGAGAACTTCAGACAAATGAATAGCCTCAGTGAAGATGTGCGCCAACTCTGGCGCCAGGTACATGCCGTTCAGCTGATCAGCGTATCCTGAAATGAGCAGTGCCGTTGCCTTGATGTTCACAGGAACATCTGATGCATGAGGCACTCGTTGGTCGAGGGAAAACGGCGGGCAGTGTTAGTGAGCGACAACACGTGCGAAAGATGCATTGGTCCGCCGCACAACTCAACAAGTTGGTGCACCAAAGTGGCGGCTGTCCCCAGGCGGAAGCAGTAGTTGGCGCACTTGTTAAGCGAATGGCGGCCCAAAAGCTAACACAAAAATGAGAAATCAATATAAATAAAGAATCATTACCACATTGAGGATCAAAGAATACCGCCGAAGTTCGGGCGCACAGGTTCGAGCAGAAGGCAGCCTGAGTGCAGAAGGAGCAGGGCGTGCTCCAGTTGGACTTGATCTGCTTGTTGCACTGGGCACAGGCGCCCAGTTTATTAGACCACTTGGCAGTGAGGATAGGTTGGGAGAGGATGCATCGATTCTTCTTGATGGCACTGCGAGCCACCAAAACGTTGGTGTTCAGTTGGGCAAAGCGGAACATTGAGATGAACGGTTTGCGGGCTAGAGGCTGATTTTGATTGAATGCCCCCGCTCTTGGTCGGCCTGTGTTCCTGTAGTAAAGTACTGTATGTAGGTAGAAGTCGAGTAGGATGATGCAGTACTTACGCTTGGTCAAAACTCCAATTAATGTTATGAGTCAACTCAATCTTTTTAACCTTCAGGTACTGTGTGTACCACTTTTCCATTTTAGCTTGTCCCTGAAGGGAAAAAGCCTCCATGAGCATGGCCGTGACTGCTCTGTTGCACTGCTGTTCAATGTGCTTCAGGTAGTTTTTGCGCTTCTTTGCCTCAAAATGTTTCGCCGAGTCCATGTACGATTCAAAAAGCAACTTGCCAATCTCAGTGACGTGTTTCTCCTTGTTTCGGTACTCGACCTCATAGGGAGCCATCTTCTTGAGAAAGGTATTGGCGTTCAGGCGAAAGGCCCCACGGTCTCGCGGGCGAAAGCTGTAAAGCATTGCTCGGCCGTAGTAGCACTTGCTGCACTCTTTCAGAGTCTCTTCCAGATTCTGACCATAGGGAGGACCAGTGAGATTAGGCTGAATTGAGAGGTTGCCCGTCAGGCTCTTGATGGCTTTGTTGAACAGCAGGCGGTACTTCGGTTTGTTGCCCTTAGGGCCCTTCAGCTTGCGAATCACCCGGAATGACTGGACAGCATCTCTCTTGCAGTTTTTAATAAAGTTTTTAGTCAACGAGCTGCGATTCACGTTGGGGATTCGTTCGTTTGCATCGTTGAGGAGCAAGCTCTTCAGGTTGACATGGTTATCGGCAGAAGCTTTGAGAGCGGCAAAAGAATTGGTATCCATTTGCTGGGCGGCATTCATCTGTGTGGCAATAAAGCCCGTCACTTTGACTTTCTCTCGCTGAAATCGACTTCCTCGGGCTTGTGGAGCATTACGCGCCGAAGCTTTCTTGCGTTGCGCAGGTTGTTTGGTTTTCGCGTTAGCTCGACTAGATTTTTTCTTTTTAGGCATTGCTTCCGTTTCTGAACTTCAATGACAAAAAACTCTACTACATTTACACGTTTTCTGTTACAATGAAAACTTAATTCAACTTATAAACCTTTTTAAACACACAAATTCGAAATTAAAAGTTCTATAATAGTGCCTAAGCAAAGTGGCATAATGAAAATCTAAATGCTGTTTTTGAAAGCTGTAATACAGCAAAAAATGCAAAAAAGTTGTCAATGAAGAACGATCTGCCCATTAGCCCCAAACTGGCCTCTACTGTGAAGCATTCGCCTGCAGAGTATTTTGCTGAGGAGTTTGGGCGCATTTGTTGCAGCTGCAGGTTAGCATGTACTTGTCCAACTCAGCCTTAAGTTGTCTGCCCTTGGAAACCTTGTTCTTGCTGCTTCGAGCCACAGTGAGAACTTCACCAGGCTCAATTTTTCGCAGGGCAACGTACTCGATAAAGCCTGTCTTGGGGTTCAGCTGACGGCGAGTGTTTGGCAGGCATGAGTACTCGAGCATTCCCCCTCCAAAAGCGCCAAGAGCAATTCCCCCCTAAAACAGAACAATTACCAATTGAAGTAAACTAAAAATGGACGTTGTGCTTACCTTCGAGCGGTCAAGATAAACATTGGCTTGGGGAGAAATTTTAAAGTAGAAGAGCAGTTTGTACAAGAAAATCACCATTGACTTTTGATTCACCTGGGTCTTGAATTCAGGGAACTTATCGAAAATAAGTGTCAGGTGCAAAGCCTCTGCAGCCAGCCAAGGATCAATTGGCATTGCTCCACTGTTTGATGCATTAAGCTGAGCAGCTCTCTTGCAAATCAAGACCACAAGCATGTTGAGAGCGAGATCACCTGCAAAGGCTCCTTCGCTCAGTGGCTTGATATTAAGCTCATTGCCAATCTCTAAAATGGCAGTTGCAAGAGTGACAATTCTAGTGCTGCTTTTGGTCAGCAAGTCGTACAGCAGAGCAGAGCTCTTGCTCAACTTGAAGCCCTTAAAGTTGGCGCAGCTCAGGTCGCCGTGACGATTGACCGGCACTTTGCTGCTGCTGTCCTGGGTGAAGAAGAGACAGCGTTCAGTGCAGAAGCTGACTCGGCTACACTTGGGGCAGGGAACGCCGCCAAAGGGAAGTGGCTTGCAGCACTGGCCGCAGTGATGACTGGCAGTCGCCCAGTTGGAGGCGATGACGGGCTCGTAGAAGATGACCCGCCCCGAGGTGAGGGTGCGTCGGGTTCGCAGGCAGTTCGCCGTAAAGTCTAACAGGACGTTGACGAGGATGTTGGTCACCGGCGAAGGGGCCTTCTTTGAGCTCGAGGCCTGAGCCGGATCAAGAGCGGCTTTCAGCCGGGCCTCCTTCTCCTTGTTAAACTCCAGCGGCGACTGAAGCTGAAAAGAGTCAAAGACGCTGAAGTCTCGGCTCAGCGTGCTCTTGATCTCCTTGTACTGCGACAGCAGAATGGAGAACAGTCGTGGGCGAGTCTAGTGGGAGGGCGTGTCAGTAGACAAAGTGGTGATCAGTGAGGTTCCAAGCAAACATATGTGATCATCTTACCTGAAAATCGGCAATCGCTTCTGCGAGAAGGCACTCCTCAGCCTTGGCGCGGACACGTCGAATCTCCGCCACAAGTTTGCCCATCTGGCGGTGCATTGCAGTGCCAGACTGGCCCATTGAAGCGAGTCGCTTCATGTAGTTCTTCATGGTGCGTCCATAGCTCTCAAAGAGAGCCTGTGCATTGTACTGCACCTCCACCAGATGACGACGGTCGGTGTACTTGGGGGCGCACTGGCGCAACCACAGCATGCTGTACATCTCAAAGCGTGCCTGGTTCTTCAGGTTGTCGCCGTTGTAGATCTGAGCCAGCGCCTTGTACGCGGACTCCAGCGTCTTCTCAATGGCTGGGTTGCCAGCATCGCCCTAAGTGATGACGTTAAGACGGTAAAAAGTTTATTAGGCAAAAACAGGAGCAAAAACGCTTACCAGTAAAGTGGGCATCAACATTAGGCCCTTGTGAATGAGGGTTGCAGCGTCTTCGAGATCCTTCTTGCGTGGCTTTCCAGCACCTCGAGACTGCTTACGCTCAAAGACAGCGCAACCAGATGCAATGTACGACTCGGCTTTGTTATGGTCTTTTGCAACGCTCGTTTCGTCGGCATTGACCAGAACTGCAAGACCATTGGCCAAAGCCGCAAATTCATTGCTAGCTAGCAAATCGTTCAAACTAGTAGCGCCTGAATTTTTCACAAAATCAAAAACTTTCTGCTTTTCAGCGATCAACGGATCTCGAGAGCGCTTTCTTCGATTAGCATTTGGAGCTTGAGCAGTTTGGGTGCTTGTGGCCATCACTACTGTCTAAGAGGAGGGAAAAATAAAGTTAGTAAACGAAAATGCAAGTGGAAAAAGGTTTTACCTTTCAGACAACAAATGATGACAAGAGTCGACCAATCAGAAGTGTTCACTTAGGATAAAGCTGCTAACCGAATAAAAACTAACCAAGTCTGTGTCATGCAATGGCAAAGTGGAGCGTCATTTATTGAATCGGTGGACTCAATTTCGAACACTCTGCACAGCAAATAGTTCTTTATTTGATAAAACAAAAAAGTTACAAGTTTTGTTTTCCAAAAAGATCTGTCACACAAAGATGTAGTGGAGTGGGGGTGAACAAAATAAAATAGGTAATGGTGAGAGAAATGCCGTTGAACTAGTGGAACTTTGTATCACTAATGTTTAGAGAAGCCTCCTCTTTGTTAACTGGCGTTGTTGTCTGGTTCTCTGTATGAGTGGGTTGCATAGTTTGCTGTTGCTGCTGCTGCTGTTCCTGAAGCATGTGTGATTCTAAAAGGTGGTCTGACTTTCTTAAAGAAGCCTTTCCCATATTAGAGTGCATATCAGAGTTGGGAGACAGAAGGGCAGACTGGTCGGGCACTGCTACAGGTGTAGCTGTGACATTCGATTGAAAAGAAAAGGTGGAAACATCACGAGGAATGCCCCCTGCAGTTGAACTTCCGTAGACTAAATACCCTTGCCGCGGCTGATTGTACGCGTACGGACCGTAGTGGTCAAAGTGAAGGCCTTGGGTACCTGTTCCCTGCTGGCCACTGGCCCCGCCAAAGCTTCCGTTGATGGAGGATGCAAAGTCATCATCGCCATCCAGTAGGTCGTCATCCATCTGCGGGCGGTAGCTAAAGTTGACTGCCCCACGAAGGCCAGAAGTGAAGAGGTTGGTGGGTCGATTTAGTGCTGGTGCACTCACAGAACTGCTGCCTCTGCCAGCAACGTTCCGACCAGCCGACTCTGAACCGGCCGTTGTAGTCACCAGAGCCGATGCAGCCGTGTTGGAAGCCCCTACTGCCAGGAAGGGCGACAGAAATGTAAAGTAGACAAGTGGCGTAAAGGCGGTAAAGTACAGGTAAGTGGTCGCGTCCACAATGCACAACCCGGAAATTTGGTTGAGGTAAAAGAGAAGGGCGCCTAATGCTTGGACCAGGTTAAGAGCAGATAGAATGCCAGCGTACATGTAGAAGGATGGTTTAGCTACGTAAAAAGACATCATCAGTTAGTTTACAAAATACATCAAATTGCAAACACAGAGTACGACTTACTTGGCAATAAAAGGCGATTTCTACATGGCGTCCAGGGCAGCAGTACGACTACGAGGTAAACGAAAAACGAGGCCGTACACGTGCCACACCAGAACACCATTCCGCCGTGGCCGTAGAGATAGTAGTCTTTTGATGCAATGTAAAATGAAGCATCGGGTGCAATGATCTCAAAAGATCCTTGACAGATTGAGTAGACTAGTGAGACAAAGAGAGTAATTGAAAGGATTCGTCGAATGGATGAGCGCACATCGAGGTGTCCCGAGAAGAGTCCAAAAACGAGGACTGAGATTTCAGTTGAGAGGAGGAAAAAGCGAACAATGACCCAAAATATCTGCCAAAACAAGCAAATACGGTTAGAAAAAAATGCTAATTTATACACTGCACGAAAAAGTGTTACCTTGTCAGTGAGATCGCCGCCAGTGGTGTGTACTTTCATGACTACCGAGACGAAGCATCTCATCATGGACACGGAAACGCATAAATAAATAAAAATGTAAAAGTTACGCAAAATAGGAAAGGAATTTAGCTGGCGAACTCGTTCTCTTGAGGTTTTGAATCGATAGAGGAGAAATAGGAGGAATAGAAAGTTGGGCACGAATATCATCGCATCCCAACATCGAATTCGGGTTTCCGGAATCTCACTGTAGAGAATTGATTTGCACAAATGCTCATCATTGGTTGATTCATTTGTCGCATGAGTGTGGCGGTGAGACCAAGAGGAAAGAATGGAAGCGACTGAGGAGTGGACACTTGAACTGTTGTCGGGTGCCATGGTTATTTACGGTATAAAATGCAAGGTGTGAGTTGACTGGGAAGCTTCAGTTTCGTACTTTAGGTTGCTGTAATGTTCAGTTCGGTGGCAGGAACGCCATAGGCCGAAAAAAGCTGTATCACATTTTGTTATGGAAGATGCAGTCGTGTGAAATGCAATGCGTCATTGGCAATCAATTCAAGATCGAGGTGCGCCTTTTGCCGAGATGATCATCATCCAAATGAGGGTGAATTGTCTTCCAGGAAGGTTTGCAGAGACCTCCGACGACCACCCTTTCTGGTCTCTGTCCGCTCGTCAGTGTCTGTGAAGTGTCGCGATGTCAAATGTAGAAATTGGAACAGCACTACTCATGCCACCAGCATCAACAAAACATCGAGTCACAGTGGCACTAGGCGAGTGTCTCTTTCCTCCACCAGAAGGAGCGAGAACGGGAATCGAGTTGTTTTGAAATTATAATTTTGATAATTTTATCTTTGCAGATAACTTGGCACCTCTGCGTCCAAATTCAGGAAACATTTAAGTTTTTTTCATTTTGCTTAGCAAAACAAGACTACCTGTTGACTAAGCTTAAAGATAAGGGCCAAAAGATATAAGCTTCTGGTGTCATTTTTTGTTGCAACAAAAAGTCCGCGACAGCGAGCACGCATTATATGGTAAAGATAATAATTTCCATAGTTTATTTACACAATGATTTATGATAAGTTTTATCCATTCTGTCCACTAGTCATGAAAGGAACAACTTTTAGGTTGAAACAAAGTTCAAAAGCGCAATGTCCCGTAGGGAGGAAAGCAGGAAATTGACTGTAGAAAAGTTGAGTCATTTCGTGACGTCACAGCACGTCGAAGCAGGCGGAAGTGCCCTCTGCTGGCAGCAAGAGGCGAAATGTTGTCTGGCTCTCTTCTGATAATGCGCATTAACTGTGCCAGTGTCTGTGCGCTTTCATTTCTACGCTGCAGCTCTGCTGCTCAGTTTACCAAACTCGCACACACACACACACGAAGGCTACTCAATCCATAACTCCTCTTTGTTATTGCTGGTCCAGCTGAACCTCTCACTTGCATTTGCCCAACTTTGACTTGTCATCCTCACCAACCCTTCTCGCCTTCCGTTTCAAATGGCGTCATCTTCTCGTAAAAAAGCCCTGCTGAAGGTGATCATCCTCGGCGACAGCGGGTAAGCGAAAGTGTTGTGTGTTGTGGTGCCTGTTATTGTCTTATTTACCACTTTTTCCTTTACTAACTCATCATTTCATCATCTGTTTCATTGTTTACGCCCACCGGACACAGCGTTGGGAAGAGCTCGCTGATGAACCAGTTTGTTAATCGGAAGTTCTCCAACCAATACAAGGCCACAATCGGTGCTGATTTCCTCACTAAAGAAGTAATTGTAGATGATCGACTGGTGACCATGCAGGTATGAAATTGCTAAATCAATCATGTCCACTATTTATTGATAATTTGTAAACTTTACTTTACAGATCTGGGACACGGCTGGGCAAGAGCGATTTCAATCATTGGGCGTTGCTTTCTACCGCGGTGCTGATTGCTGCGTTCTGGTGTACGATGTAACTGCTCCTAGTACTTTCAAGTCGCTCGACTCTTGGCGTGATGAGTTCCTGATTCAGGCTTCTCCTCGTGACCCTGAGAATTTCCCGTTTATCGTCATTGGCAACAAAGTCGACTTGGAAAATCGAGCTGTGCGTATTTGAATTTAATTTTTATTTTCTGTTTTCTTATTAGCTATACATTTCGTCGTTTCAGGTGTCTACTAAGCGAGCCCAAGGTTGGTGCCAGAGTAAGAACAACATTCCCTACTTTGAGACATCAGCAAAGGAAGCTATCAATGTGGATCAAGCTTTTCAAACGGTCGCTAAGAACGGCTTGGCGCAAGAGACGGAGGTCGAGCTGTACAACTCAGAGTTTCCCGACAAGATCAACTTGTCACCTGATCAGGGACCTTCGCGACAGGACAATTGTGCGTGTTAAGTTGCGTGAGTTGTGACGGCCCTTCGGAGGAATCAGAAGAAACGCCAACATCAAGAGTCGATCATTAGCACCATTGCAAATTTATAGTCGACACGTTTATCTCTTTTTCTCTATTAATATTATTTTAAGCTAAATACATATTTATATTGTGATTCCTGCATGGATTCGTTGAAGAACACACACACACACAAACAGACCTTGTAGCAAGCACCTGCAAATCTCTGCCATCAGGACTGTTTTGCCACTTGCTAGCTACTCAAGATGCCATACCTGGGCGCAACTTTGTCGCTATCTATTAAAAATCCTCTGTCTCTCACGTAAAACATCTCCCGTTTTTATCACTATCTTGCAACAAAGCTAAATATATATTTATATTTTTCAATTTCCCTTCCACTTCTTCCTGAAACTTCTGAACTCTGCTGATTTCCTACAACAGTTACGATTCTGTGCCTACAAAAGCTTTCACACAACTTCTCTCTCTTTACACAACCAACTCTCTTTAGACCAAGGGCCACACACTTTGCGCACTGTTAGTCGGACACCATTTCTCGCTGGCACTCCTCTCTCTTTCCATCCTCTTACCACTACTTTCTGTACCTACTTTTCTCTGTATTTACACTCCTCAACTGGTTTGAATTTAGCCATTTTATTCTATTATTAATACCTTTACCTTACACTGTATTGCTGACGTCTCTGCCTTTTCTCCATTTTATTTGACATCTCGGCCCTGATTGTTATGGCTTGCTTTACAGCTTGAACAGTGCTACATGTGCTTTCACGGCAATACAAAATCCTAGGACTTCCAATCGTTGGTGGATCATCATCTTTGAACTGAGCAGTTTCTCAGTCTGACCGCAGCGATAAACCCCTTCTCTTTCTCTACTCTCAGGCAATTGTATTGTATGGATGCTTGGAGTCAACTTGCGTTTGCTTTTTCACTTTTCTCAGTTTACACTATGACAATATTTATTTGCTAAAGTGTGCAGTGAGTTTGCCAGTGTTTTCGATGTTTGTACAATGTATTCTTACTCTCAGTGTATGTACACACGACAACCTGTTCAATAAAAGAATATTCGTATTTATTTTTAAAATCAAAAGTTTACCCTAACAAGCTGTGAAAAAACTCCCCAATGGTGTGTGAATGCCTTTAGTGTGCAATCCAGTGAATGCAAGCAGTGATAAGACCAATTCGAATAGAGTGATCAAGGAAATGTGCCATTAAGGTGAAGGAAGAACCAGCTGAAGAGAAGCCCAGAGAGCCGATTTGTGATTCAGGCGGCCGAATTGTGTAGACGATCAACTGCTCATCTACTGTTTTGCCGTCGTTGGTCTCGCTGGTTTCAATTGAGTCGACATTGTTCTCCGCTGAACCATCTCCCGCACTGGCTGCGGCGGCTGCGGTATTTGGTGTCGTCGTGTCTATCGATGGTGACGCTGTTAGCTGGCTCTTCTCAGCTCCATTCAGCATGGTTTCTCCCCGATGGCATCTGTTTCGATGCGACTGCTTGCGGCGGTGTCGATTTTGTTGTGATTTGCAACGTTGACAGTGGACGCTGTCGTCGCGGAGCCATCATCACTAGCGAAGAAATTGGTTCTCTCCATGACCTGCGGCTGAGTGCACTCTTTGCCGTTACTGTTTTGGAAAAACAAATAAGTCATTAGATTAAAGTAAGTGGAGTTCAATGTAATCAAGAGGTGTTACATTTGCGAGCTGTAGTAGTTGCACCGAGAGATGAGAAAACTCATCGAGTGGTCCATCAGATTCTTCGCCTTTCTACCGCACTCCTCCAGCAGTGGTCGGTTGACGCAGTTCTTGAACTGGGCGTAGTAGCTGAAATGTCGAGAAACTTTTACACTTAATTCTGACACTAAGTGGTTACTTCCACTGCTTACCAGCAAATGTGGTCATCGTTTGCATTTTCATTCGCCACAATGTCAATCAGCTGCTGATAGCTGACTCCGCAGTAGTCGATGGACACCTGTTTGAAACAAGTCGCCTTGGCCAGGTACTCTACATTGCAACAAAAATCAGTTGAACAAACTTCTAAACTTTTGTTCTGGGGTAAAACTACCGTTTTGATACATTTTCGAGCTGCAAATTGCATGTACAGTGTCGATGGAGTTTTCAACTGACTTGTGAAACAGTGCACGGCGACTTTCCTCAAAGCAATTTGAAATGTAACGACGAATGCAGTCGACGAATTTGCTCCACATTCTAGAGATATTATCAATTGGCAATTTGAATACTAATAACTTTCAAAAAATTTTAACTTACTTGCACATGTTGTTGACACTTTCTAGACTGGTTGGAAACATATACTGTGGATTCTGTAGGTATGGATGCACCATGTCGGTGCAATTTGACTGTGAAGTTCGACATTCTTGTGGTGTGTACAGCAAAAATCTACTAGAAGCGGTCGAACTGAGAACTTGAGCGTTGCTTAGCGTTGAAAGAAGAATTATGATCAAAAGGAAACTTGGTTTGGATGCCATGATGAGTGAGAACACACTGTTGATGTTCGTTCCATTGGCTGGAGGAAACAAGCATCAGGGTACACTATAACTGACCAGACATGCTGTTTTCTCCTTAGGTACTAATAATAGGCAAAGGAATAGTGCAAACAACTAAACATTAGTGATTCAGTGAAATGTGCGCAAAACTGGCAGAGATGTGCACTGGACGGACGAATTGCAGTGATGGTGGTCTTGGTCAAGCGGCGTGTGTGAGTGTGTGTGAGATTGTTGATTGCCTTTTTGCCTGACCACATCTCAGTGAATGTTGTGACTGCTGGTTTTGCTGCTGTAATCCCTTCCACAGGGATGCGCAGTGAAGGGAGAACGAATGCTAATTCAGAGTGGTCACCGGACGCACACTAAACTTGTCATTGTCATTCAAATGAGGGAGAGACTGTGTCAGTGGTGGAACTGCCTGCACTGACCAGTGTTGCTACTGCATTGCGCGCGCCAATTAGCGCTATCCTTGAAATGAAGCCACACCGGGCTGATGATGATGATGATGAGATGGGGGACGGCCAGCGGAAAGGAGACAATTACCACAGCTTCAGGTGACATACGCACACAGACAGGTAATGAAACAAAACGGAATTCAGTGCTGCTGGTCAGGGTCGTTCAAGGTTAATCGCTCACAACTTTTTTTCCGTACGGTGATTGCTAATTGGTTAAGGATCATTGCCACTTTCGAGCAAATAATGAATATTGTTGAATTATAAAAAAAATATTTCGCTAAACCATTTTTAGTATTAGAAGTACTTTTTAATACTTTTCCGCTAATAATGCTCTATTGTTAAGGCTAAATCTACGCTAACCAGTTAATTTCCGTGCAGTTTTTATGGTTTACCACAGCGACAGCCACAAAATCAGCCATCCGTAGAATTATTCGCATTGACCAAAAAAGAGGGAGCAAATCCAAATGCCAACCACGTTTATGCTATATTGTACACAGCAAAATGACAAAGAAAAAACTGCCCACAAAATGATGTTATTTGTTTGCATCTTTTGTACGTCAAAGTTCAATGGATTACATTTAAATGCAGTACCACACACTTGCTTCCGCGTTTAGCTGTGAATTTTACTTTGCATCAATATACAGTGCAACCAAACATTATTACAGCAAATAAAACTTGAATATACTTTGTTAAATCATGAAAAGAAGAGAAATATGTTTAAATAATATTAAACTGTAGGATAATAATCGCCGTGTGAGAGAAGAGCGGCCAAGAGCTGAGACTTGCCAGAAAGGTGTGAACCAAGAGCCATGTACAAAGTGTTTGCCTTCCAGAACAACCGCAAACTGTTGACACCTGGAACGCGGTAGCTGGAAACCAAAGAGAACTGTCCTGAACTTGTCGATTGAAACATTTCCACCGTGTTCGGTCGCGAAAGCGTAAAGAGGTACACATGCTTGCCAATCTCAACTAGGTCCATTGTGCCAGCTGCTAAATCATCGACTAAGGAGTCTAAAATGATTCGTTGATGCTGATGAAAGCCAGTTGGGCCACGGCGAAAAATGTCAATAATGTTTTCAAATGACGCAGGAATATTTGCTGAAGAGACCGGACACAGGTCGCCACCTGTTTTCTGGCGAACTGTTGAGTATAGCAGAAGAGTGCCAAAGTTCTGGCTTTGAAAGAACTTTGTGCGAGAATAGAGCCTTGCTGAACGGGTCAACTGGAGTCTGAACTGCTTTGTCAGTTGAAACATTTGATTTGGATCCCAAATTAAGACCGATGCAGAGGGGCGATTTTCTTTTGGCAAGTACATTGACTCGGTCAAATCATGCACAACAGAGAGAAGAATCAACGGCTGAGTGGTTCCGTCAGGAGGAAGCTGAATCAGGTCAAAGTCCAGAAAAGGACCTTGTAGACTTTGAATCACAGACGAACGATCTGTGTTGAGGTCAATTCGAGCTACATCAATAGCAAGAGAGTGTAACTTGGACCGAGTAACCATAAGGTTATTGGCACGACTAAACTGGAGGTGTGTGTTGGCGAAAAAATCATGCTCAGGTTTGGCAAAGTTTTGAAGCATTACAAAGTAACGAAGTTCTGGGCAGGAAAAATGATCAAATATTAGATGGTTTAAACACACCAAAATAAGCTTACCATTTATGTAGTCCACCCTGACAAACTCTTGCAAGTTTTCTTCAATTGCTCTTAAGTTGTGAATCTCCCGTTTTAGAGTAGAGTTCAAGCGGAAAACAGTTTGATTGAGGTTGGCAAAATATTTTGGATCAAATTGGTCAAAGGTAAAACTGTTGAGCTTTTCGGCAATGTTTAAGTGATCCATTTGAGTTGGTCTTTTGATGACCAATGTGCCGGTGATGTGTATCGGAATACTCTGCACGTTGCGGCGAGTGTCAATCCATTCACGCTTGAGATCATGCTCAAAGTCTATGCTGTTTACAGTTCCAAGCTGCAGATTTCCATAGATACGAATTGGCTTTTGAAAGACCTTATAGCCGCTTACTTGAACTTTTGAATTTTGATGCAGTAAATCTTCCACTCTGATGTCGTTAATGCGATTACGAATGGTAAGGTTCTTAATGTAGATGCCATCTTCAAAAGTCACCACCGAGGTTGCATCCATTGGCAGCGCTGAGCGAGGAACTGATTTAACTGGCTGCACATAGATCAGATTATTCACAAACTGAGTCAGATTCACGTGGTTGATTAGGCGAGCATTCAGGTTCTGGTTTACGTGAACACGTTTGGTAAAATAGGTTTCGCCGGTGATGTGCTCATTAGTGTGGGTAAGGTAATAGCCCTGAGGAACGGGCGCTCCATTGAGGCCCTGCCCAAGGGTGATCGGTCCAGAGAAGCGGATTCGACCAAGAAAGTGCTTGTTTCCAGTGATTCTCTGGTTGCGATCGGCCATTACTGTTGTGCTGAAAAGCCGAGAAACATTGACAGAGTTCATGTGTCCCCCAACCTGCAGCTGCCTTCCTGGAGTTTGACTGACAAAACCGTAAATCGTCAGTGGTCGGTGGAAGACCTTACGGCCGGTGATAACTTGCGGCACATGAACGTAGACGGCATCATGGAGAAGGTGCGTCAAGTTGTACTTCTGATTGATCAACGAGTTTATCGTCAGTTGAGTGGCGACGACTTCGCTGCTAAATGTCAAGTCGACTTTAAGTGGACGATGGTCATCGCGCAGAGCTATGTTGCCAAGAAAATTGGGATGCTCATTGATGCGATTTTTCAAGTGCACATTTCGAGTAACGACAAGTTTCGGAAGGACATAAACTGACTTGAGGTTAAAAGTCAAATCAGGATTTCGCTTAATTGAATACTGTGCCAACTGGGTGAGGTTACACTGGTCAACTAAGCCAGTCACTTGAATATTTTGCACTTCAACCAAATGCTCAAAAATGATATCATTGTGAAAGCTGAAATGAAATAAAAGGGCATTAGTATTTCTGATTTCTAAAATAAATAACTTACTGAATATCGGTGTTTAGTTGAATAAAGTCGGAAAAACGTCGATCGCTGACTTTAACATGAGGGTTGATTCGGACATTGTGAAATCGAATTGGCTTCAAAAATACGTGCTTCTCAGTGACAATTTGATCTCCATAGCGCATCAAAGTGTTGCGTGTGATGTGAGTTAAATTGAAAACTTGATTTATCAGTTGGCCAGTTGAGTGCAACTTGCGAACGAAGATATCCTTGTGGAATACCTTAGTTCCGTAAATGTGAATTGGACTGGCACTTTTAAGGACAACGTTCTCAAAGTAACTTCGAGTGAGATTTTGAATCGAAGTAAAGTTGGTGATTTGTTCAAATGTCGCCTGCCCAAAATGAAGGGATGAGTCAATCTGCTGGTGCTGATCTAATGTCACTGCATGTTGCAGAAGATGCACTAAATGAACTGCACCAACTGTTGAAGTGGTGTTTAGATGAAGCTCATTCAGGAAAAGTCCTTCAGGAAAGTGCTTATTTGAGAGATGAATTGGTGTGTTTGGGTTGTAGAGGACGAGATCAGAGAGAAAAGAAGGAAAGTTGTAGTTTGAGAGCGAGCGCTTAATATCCAGATCTATCAAATAAAATAAAAACGTTAAAAAGATTGTTTTAAAAAAATATTGTAAAGGTATACTTTGCACTTTGATTTGTTTGGTCTTCACAACAGCCGAATCAAAAGACAACTTGCTAATCACCCGTTGATTTGAGTTCACTAGAACCGCTTTGTCGAGAAAGAACTCATTTAGGAGGCCATCTTCGACTATCAAGTTTCCTACGACTAAGCTTCCAAATTGCTTTAGTCCGGCAATCTCCTCCACTATACTGCTGGTTGTGTCATTCTTTACAATAGATGAGTACAGCTTTGAAATGTGATGTCCATTGATTGTGCCAGCTGGTGGACCGAGGTGAATGTCCTTTGCATAAATGGGCGCTGTAAAGTACTTGGCACCCAAAATGTTCACCACCGGAGCAGGTCCATTGCGCCTGACAAAGTCTTTTGGGAACATCAAGCCAGACGAAGTGAAATTGAACATTAGGTTTTGAGCCTTGATCTGTCCATTCATGTAAGTGATTGGAATTTGAATTGTTTGCGTTTTGTATTTTGAAAGCCTTGTTTTCAAAATCTGATGAGCAGTTGCCGCAGAGTACTGATTGTAGTCCAAGGTGGCCATATTACCTCCAATTTCAATTTGATCAACTTCAAGTGGAGTATTAAAGCTGGACACCGTGTCAAGCTTTCGATACAATTCAGACAAGTCGACACCATTAATGAGAACTTGGTCATTGAAGTCAACGTTGTTCCTCACTATCAGATTGTTAGCAAAGTACTTGTTCCAGAGTTTGGGATAATTCTAAAAACAATCAATATAAATTAAACGTGACTTTGTAAAAAATGCTCTTTGTAAACTTACCGGAAAAGCAGAAAACGATTCTTTGCTATTGGTGACTTTGTGGCGAAACTCTTCCAGCATCAACTCTGATCGAAGGACAAAGTCTTGAGAACGAATGAGACCGTTCAATAAAGCCATAGAAAGGTTAGTGACTTGAATAGTCGAATCAAACACTATTGACCCTTGTGGCAGATGGGTAAAGTCCTGGTCAGAATGCAGCAGAATGACATCTTTCCACAAATCAATGTTTCCATTCAACAGGCCCGAGTACTGAACATCTTTATGCGCATAGGCAGAGGTGCGAAAGACGACGGGTCCTTTGAGAACCAGCTCTTGATTTGTTTTGGCAGCAGTTGCAATGAATTTTTCTACATCAAGCTTGTCATTGATCGTCTGCTCGACGTGTATTCTAGGCGTTCTGACACCGCCTACAAATTGAAGTCCGTGTCCACTGAGCTCCTGTGTTTTGATGGCGTCATTCTCTAGCCAGACAATTTCCGACTCCCACTGTTTCAGGTTGATATCATTAAGGGTGGTGTCAATGGCCAGTTCAGGGACAGACAGCTGATGAAAGTGAGTCGGATGACGCAATAACTGCACCGGGTGATGTACATCCTGAAAAAGATCGTAGAGCTTGATGTTGTTGATTGACGGCGACGTGGTTCCATTCAACAGATCGACGACAGTGCCAAATGAATGCTCTCCGGTCACCATTTGCGTGCCCTTGTTCTGATTCACAAAGAGGGCGTCCTTCACTAGGACATCATTGACCTTGTCAGCATTCAGCTCGTCCACCTGTAGACCAGCTTTGAAGTTCAGTGCACCACTTGGCCCGTACTCTAACGTCTGATCGCCGGTGATGAGTAGAGTGTTGTTTGCGTACACCTCAAATGGAACATCGTTGAGAAAGAACTCATCAACAACACGATCAATCTTCAGGTGTTCAACTTGAATTGGCTTGTGAAACAGTACTGGGCTGAAGATGGTTTGGTTCCGAGATCGCATCACCACCGTCTGGTGCATTGTTTTCTGCAGCTGCTGAAGGCGATTCTGAACTGAGCTCAGTGTTTCAGTGACTCTGTTGGCGTGAAGGATTCGATGTTGATCTAAAAAGAGAAGCAAACATCAGCACTTGAATGGAGAAAACAAGTGAAATCACTTACTGGGCAGGTCCATAATGATGGCTTTAGGCACAGTCGAGACTCTAAGTGTCTCCAAGACGGTGACATCAAGCAGGGCCACTGGTTTGGATGGCACGATGACCAACAGGTCTTCGCTCCTTTTCTCCATGTCTAGTGACCGCTTAATGCCATCTTCAATCTTCGAGTAAAGGTCAAAGATGCAATGATCCAAGGTGCGAATATCTTCTGAGCTCTCTGGATCCTCCAGATTGGCAACGTAAATGCGGCCAAAAGACCTTAGACCGTAACCAGGGGAAATTGATCCGGCAAACTGAAACATCGTCCAGATGTAGTATCGGTTGGCCCAGTTGAAGACTTCAATCCGAAAAATTTCATAACCGCGAGGAAACGAATCAGGCTGCAGAATGCGATTGAAGAAGTCAGAGCTAATCTTTCGGTATGTTGTGAATCGAAGTCCGTCAGTGGAGACCATCATTGGAGGCGAAGTGGCCAGTGAAGGTATCTTCGCGAATCCAAAAGATCGCAGTGGTTCAGGTGACACCATGCTGTCACGCCATTCAATGGTACTAGAGTACTCGTAAATCTGATACACTTCAACTGAACGTGGCAAGGTAAACAGCAGGTAGTTACTGGAGGGCCAGGAACGAATGTCCATCACATTTCCAGCTAAAGTGTCGTTCTTCAGTGATGAAACCAGGGTAATCGAGCCACTGATGCTATCAATGTCACTGTAGCGATACAGGCTAATTGCAGTTTGCTGGGGCGAGTTACCAACGTGAGGGTTTCGAAAGTGGGCGCAAATAAGGTGAATAGCTGAGTCCAAACGAGCCATTTTTACTCGATTGCCATTCAGGACGTGATCTGAACTAAAAGTCACTGAAAAGAATTCAATCAGTAAAAAAAGTTATACTGCAAGCTGAATCAGTTGTGTTACTTACCCATTTTGTTAAACTCGTACTTTTCTTGCTTCTCATCGAGGCGAAACATGGTCAAGTCAAACTTTGAATTGGCCATGGCTGACATAGAAATGGTCGAGAGGTAGTAGACGTTCTTATGACCACCACCACGACTGTAAGAGTGCTGCAGCAGGTCAAAGTCAAGAATCTCATGAACTTCGATCGATTGAGTGTCGTAAAGACGGCCATTTCGGTAGGATGTTTCAGTTGAGGGTCGTAGACTCGAGGCCATTGCATGGTGAGCATTCCATTGACCGTCAAACAGATAAACAGCCAACTTATCAGTCACTTGAGGAGATCTTTGAAGTTTCTTGAACAGAACTAGAATAAATAGGCGAAAAGCAACTTGCTTGGAGGGTCGATCCTGAACAAAAGAGAGAATTTTGGTGGGAACATAGAGGCGAGGATCGATGTTCAGGAGAAAGGGCTGCTCCAGCGGAGTGACCAGGGTGTGATTGCGAAATTGCAGCACGTTCAAGTGATTGTGGTAGTCAAGAGTGACCAGCAGCTGAGTGATGCGGTTGTTGCCCCGCAAATTGGGCATCGGATAGTTGATCAGGTACTGATTATTGAAGTGGTCCACTTGGTGCCCGGGAAAGTGAATTTTGAAGATGAATCCTATTGAAACAAACAAAAATGTAAATACAGTTTTGTAAAAGAAGAGTGAATGACGCTAGCAACGTACCATTGTTTGAATCCGGTTTATCAGTGCCGTCAAACTGGAAAAGCTGAGACTGACGCTCAAAACTTTTATCAAATTGACGCTTAAACTGTCGAAGTGAATCAGTGGACGCTTCGGAAAATGTGTCGAACAGAGCGTCAATTCGCTGCTCTTCTCGGCTGGGAACATGGCGGTACTCTAAACCGCCGGGAAGATTAGGTTTCTGGAGGAAGCCGTCTCTGGCAAACACTTGGCCGAATAGGAAAACTGCGAGAATCGTCACCAAGAACGATTTGGGCAGCGGACGGAAGGCCATTGTGGGCAGCCAGAATGGCACTGACAACGATGCAATGCCGATGCCAAAACAACAGGAGCAATCTGATCATCCGTGAATGCTATTTATGCCGACTTGAGCGAGGCAACCGGTGAAGATGAACCATGAGTGAGATAGGCGACGCTAGTGTAGCCATCATAGTTCAAACGAGTGATAACAAGGATTGTTTTCAGTTGTTTTGTTTTTCTTTCTACTCATCAAGCTTGTCTAACCACTTGTACAAACACGAGGCTGCAAAGGTGAGGGCATTTAAAAAGCGCGCCGACCTAAGTTATTAAAAGTGCTAACAGTGTCTACGGGTGGACGGCAAATTGCCGCTAAAAAAAGGCGCGCAAACTGCCAAACAACAACACTTGGCAGGCTTGCCTGCCTCAATCTGCCGCTTTCTTTTGTGTTCCTATGTGCTTGACAATTCACCAGTGATCATTCACCCATTCAAAGTGGCCTTTTAACCGGTGGCACGTAGTCGGAGGCAGCGTGGGCCTGAAGAATCTCAAGAAGAGGAAGAAAAAAGCGGCCCAAAAGAAGGTAAGAAGTCAGGCGGTGCTAATCCAGCTGATCGAGCCTTCTAATCATTGGCCCGAACAGTAGCATCTATGATTTTGTCTTGGCATGAATCCATCTAAGCACAATCTTTTGGCATAGGTACCATTGCCCAGAACTCACATCCAAAATGGACGACGCAAATACACTGCGACCAGTTCATCGTGCCTTTGGCACCGGAGTGCGAACCAGAGCGCAGTTGACAACACGTGAGCATCTTTCTAGTGCCGGTCATTCTTTCAAACTAACATGCATATCTTTTCAGTGCGAAACATCAACTTGAACTGCAGCAATCAAAAGCAAGCTGCCAATCCTGAAGAACAGATCATCAAAAGCCGTGGTCGCCGTGAGCTGCCGCGCACTCCAGTGAGGAAGTCACCTAGGAAGCGGAACACTAATTTGGGTGATCTACTGGCAGCACACTCAGGACCGGAACGGAACACTTCTCCACAGCAGCCACTACCTCAAGAGTCGCCCTTTACAAAGTGCTTACGCAGTATGAATCAATCACCTCCACGGGCGACAGACCACCGCATCAGCACAACACTTCGTAAGCGTCTGCTGATGTCTCCTGAGGATTCTTTGGATGAACTGTCGGCCACCTTCTCGAGTTCTTCAAAGCCATTCAAGAAAGTTCACTACTATTCGCCAATCAGTCGAAAACTGCGAAGCTCGGATGCTTCAGACGTTTCCAGTCTTTGCTTTGATGATAGCGGCGTAGACATGACATCACCGGATAGTATCCTCGATCTAACCGGTCCGGTGAGTGCTAAAAGGGACTTGACCGATGTATTCGATACGATGTCTGTTAAATCATCAGTGAGCTCTTGTAGTGCTAGCTCGAAGAAGACCTCTAGTTCTGTCAATCGTGCACGACGTCGATTTAGATTTTGAAGTTTCTTAGACTGAGCCTTTTTCTGCACCTAAAATTGGCTCTTAGTATTCGTAGTTTACCTTTTTCACTCTTATTCCAAGTCGACCACGTATTCAAGCATCGCTTATTTATATTGACTTTTTAACTATTTTCTTATCTTTATTTTTGCTTTTCCTTAAACCCGTTTTACTCTGACGAGAGTTGTATTAAACAAAGAAGTACCTCTAACTCATGTTAACCGTAAACAAGTCTTTTTATTAAAGAAATAGAGCAGGAGGTTGCTGTACAATTATTTGTTCCACTGAATTTTACAGACGATTAACCAGTTTAACCAAAAATGGGTTTAGTAGACAGATGTATCGAATGAGGGTCCAGATTTATCTACTGATAAGGCGTCTGGAAGTGTTAATCAAATGATTATAGATTTGTACTGAATGATTTTATTTAAAAAAAATTCTATTTTTTGCACTCTGTTATTTACATCTGTATTACAGCAGTTATTTTCAAGCTTTGTACTGAAAGATGTTTTTGTTTTGACAAAGATGTATATCACAATGTTGGCGACGTTTGCGTCAATTATTTTGAAGGGCAGTTTTCAAGTCAGACAAACGAAAAAAAAATTGAAATGAGAATTCAATATCAACTTTTAATAAGATAGAAATCAAAGAAAAATAAATTAAAATCTCAGTTATAAGGAATTTCTAGGATAATAATATAAAAAAATTTTGAACACAAGAGAAAATGTTTAACAAAGAACAAAAAATAGCAACAATTTTCATGCAAATTTGAAAAAGCAACAAAAAAGTTAATTGGGTTTTTGGAAAAACAAAAAAATGATTCTTTTGGAACAAACAAAAACGTAAAACTGAGGTTTAAAAGTACGTTTTCAAAGATTTTAAAGTCTCTGAAGACAGTCTTTTGTGGAGCATAATGGCCTGAAAACATTTTGGGTTTACAAGAAGCTTCCAACAGTACTTCACCGTAAATTCAATCAGTTATTTCTCTCAAAGAAAACTATAAATAATTAAGAATAAATACAATTGATAAATAGAATTGATTACTACTTGAAAAAATAAATAAATTGTATAAGAGTTGTACTTCTGAAAATAGAAAAGATATTACGGCAAATTGAGTTCTGTCTAATGAAGAGTACGTATAGTATTTGATGAATGAAGCAAGGAAAGTGATGGGAAAAGAAGATGAAATTTGAGATCATTTGGTTTCACATTGAAAAAAATAGGAGATAAGATATATAAAGTGGACCGGTGTTTGCTAAGAAGATGATGAGGATGATCATGATAATGACTGTACAGCGGGTTGAGTGAGATGATTTGCTAGTGTGTCCTTACATCGTAGCCCGAATCAATGAGAGGATGAGAGTGTATACCTGGTGAAGTGGTGAAGTGGAAGACGTCGTGGACGCTGTGCCGAGGAGGACTGCATTCGGACAAAGTTCTGGCAGTTCACTGGCAGACAGCTGCACGTGTAGAGATCTGCTTCGAGAGTGTATAAAGTCGATGAATGATAGTGCAAATTGATTCGGTGTTCACAGTAAGATTAGCGATGATTCACCTTGAAGGTGTGTGAGTGAGTGAGAGTGTGTGTTTCAAAATGGTTTACCAGCAACCACAGTGTAAATGAAAGGTGAAAAGTATTGCACAGTTAGAGCAGTAAAAGAAAGAAGTGATGAGATGAGTAAGCACCTGCAATGAAGGGGACAGACAGAATGAATGGTGACAAGTTCGGGGTAAATATCAGTTGGGTGGGGGCTGATGTAGTGTGGAGTGGTGCAGTAGGCCGCCACTCGCCGATGAGTCCAGTGGGGGCTTGTCAATCTTCTTGAAGTACATCAACTGCTCGAAGAACTGCAACCGTGCCGGGTCGGAGAGTGGGTTGCCCAGGTCGACCGTGCCAGGGCCGCCGCCAGAGCCGCCCGAGGAGGAGGAAGCCGACACTGAGGAGGAGGAGGCAGTGGAGCTGCTGCTGTGGTTGATGTGATTCAGGTGATTGCTGGAGTTCTCACCACCACCGAGGCCCAGTGAGGCGCTGTTGTTGTTGTTGTTGTTATTCATCGGCGGCAATATTCCTCCTATTCTGGGCGTATTGCCGGTGACGGAGAGAAGTGATAGCTCTGCGGCTGACATCGGTGTCATGTTCAAGTTGGTGGTGGAGGCGGATGACTGAAGTATACTGATGGGGTGATGGTGCAGTGACTTGCGGGTAAAGAGGTGCTGCACTGCCGCACCCGGGTCAGAGGACACCCCGGAGAGGAGCATACTGGCTGGGTCTTTGTAGGAGAAGGAGGAGGCTAAGGTGCTGCTGTTGGAGTTTGAGTTTGAGTTTGAGTCATCACAGTCCATTGCTTGCGAGCTCAGGTGGCTCACTGAGGCCAGTATCGACGGAGGGGGCGGGGGAGGCAGTGATAGTCCTGCACTGGAGGACACTGCAGGCGCAGAGGTACTGTGCTGTCCACCGAGACCACTGCCACTACTGCTGCTGCTGTTGTTTGCCAGTGCCTCAAAGAGAAAGTTGGACGCAGAGGAAGAGGTGGTCGAAGACTGCGGAAGCGGCAGCGCCGTCGGTGGCGGGGGAAGTGGAGGGGAGGCAGGTGAGTGGTCGAGCGAACTGGAACTGAGCAGCAGTTTCTGCTGGCCAATGTGGTGGCCCACACTGGGTCTGGGAGGACCGCCCAGTGGTTGGTAGCCAATTTGCGTTGGGTAGTGCAACATGTGAATGTCGTACCGCTGCAAGTCTTTTTGGGCAATTAAAGACGTGTTAAATTTATGAAAGAACGGTAACACTCTACGTTTCACTTACCTTCAATCTGAACGTTTCTGCCGGCACTGTCGTCCATTGAGCAGGACACTGCACTGCTGCTGTTGCCTGTCTGCACCTGTGGATTGGTCGTCGAGTCGGCCATCATCATTGGCTGCACCAGCGATGTCTCCGAAGGCTGCATCAGCGAGTCAGTCTCGGCACCTCCGCTGATCGGACAACCAGCCGAGCCGAGGAGTGAACTGGAGTGGGCATCAGACGTCGTGCTCGTACTGCCGTCAGTTGTGCGCCTGAAGAAGCTGTGCTGAAGCGCCTGCCGAGGGGTGATTCTCGTCTTTGCGTCGTAGTCGAGCATTCGCGTGACGAGGTCTTTGAACTTGAGGTAGTCGCCGATGGAGTGTCCTGGTTCACCCAGCCGCCTTCCACCAGGACCGCCAATGTCAACGCCTAAAATGTCGGCCAGCTTTCGTGATGATGGCGCTTTGTATTTTTGTCCCTCGACGGGCTTTAAGACGGTGGTTCCATCAGGCAGTGAGTCAAAGTACTTTGACGTCCGGTGGCCCTGAACGAGGATATGCTTTGGCGGCATGCCTAGGACTTCCACAATTTTGTTCATCTGGTCGGACTCATTGGATCCGGTAAAAAGCGGCTCCCCTGTGTGCATCTCTACTAGAATGCAGCCCAGTGACCACATGTCAATTGCCATGTCGTAGGGAATTCCCAGAAGGACTTCAGGTGACCGGTAGAATCGACTTTGAATGTACTGGTACAGTCGCTTGCCCAGCTGACAGGAGCTGCCAAAGTCGATGATTTTAATGGCGCTCCTCTTGGGACTGCAGAGAAGAATGTTCTCCGGCTTTAGATCGCAGTGAATAATGGACAGCTGTGGGTTGGACAAGAACATGAGGGCGGTGCACATCTGGTGGGCGAACTTGCGAGTCAAATTGAGTGACACACCGCGGAAGGAGGTATTGCGCAGAAGATCGTAGAGGTTGTACGACAACAGTTCAAAAACTAGGCACAGGTGGTTGCGCCACATGAAGTAGTCTTTCAGTTTTACTGTATAAAAAATTAAATTGCATAAAGTTTAGTGGTATTTAATTCAGAGTTGGGAGTATTCTCTTTATTTTCATTTCACTTACCGATTTTATCTTTGCCCAACATCAACTGAGATCCACTGCATTCGTAATTGTTCATCAACTTTAGCAACTTTATTTCCGTCGCCGCCTGGTTGAGAAAAGGCTTGCGGTTTTTGATAATCTTCACCGCCACGTGACATTGCGACATGTGATCAAAAGCCTTCACCACTTGACCAAAAGATCCCTTGCCGATGAGTGACTCAATCTCGTAACGATCTAAAAACTTTTCTCCCGGCCTTATGATGTAGTCGTTGTACTCATCATCGTACCCATCATTGTACAGTTTGCGCTCCTTTTTCTGTTGTTGTTGTCCGGCAGTTGTTCCCGGAGCCGACGTACTGGAACTGGCTGCATTTCCAGAGTTGCTCCAATCACTGGACCTTGCTTCAACTTGCTGTTGTGCCCGGCGTTTCTTTTTTGCGTAGTACACCTGTTTGAAGATAGTCAAGGTTTTTTTTATTAATACAAATGCTTTAATTTAAAACTTAGATGTAATTATTTTTTTAAATAAAAATTTAGTAAAACCGTTTAAAAAGCAAACAAACTAGAGATTAAGTAAAAAATCACTCTTAACGTTTAGAAACACAGACAAAACTAAAAAGCAATTTAGTAAATTGTCCAATACTGTTATATTCTTTAACGCAAAGTGAATGTCAGAGAAAGTTAACTTGAAAAATTTTTCAATTTTTTTTTCAAAACCAAAACACACTTGTCTTAATTAGATTTAAACAAGAGAAATCAGAAAAGGGTATGTGAAGCACACAGAAAACAAGTCAAAATTAATTTTCTTAAATGCCGGCTTTTCAAGTAAGTGGTGCTCACATTTGGTGGTCTACTTAAGTGTTCCGTAATTAAATTTAAAAGTGCAGATATTCTTTAAATGCACACAAACTTTTAAGAATTGACTGACTGATGTTTTTTTTCAACTGGCATAAACAAGAGAATCTAGGTTTTCTTTTTATCAATTTTTCAAACAAATTTTGAGTTTGCGGTTTATTTTTATATTTGTGTTTTGATTCCCAATATTTAAAACTCTGTTTTGTTGTATTGATTAAAATAAAATGTCTGGCTTGTTTTAAAATAACCAAATGTTAAAAATTCTGAACATAAAATACAAAAACATTAAGAGATTAATAAATGGTTTACTCAATATATCATCATGATAAAAAATTATTCTTAAATATTTAAAACAAATAACTAAAATTACATTACAAAAAGAGGTTTGTGATTTATATGCAGCCATTTGTCAAAAGTTAAGTAAAGAACATGTAGCCAAAACAAAATAAAAATCAGATTTCAACACAATAACAAAATCATTACTTAAAATCTTAAGATTTATTTTTTTAACGCAAAAAAAATTTGATATTTTGATAGCAAAAATTGTCAAAAAACCATGACTGCTGTTACCAAGTTAATAAACAAAATACTCCATTTTATTTTATACATTAATTGCATAATTACAAAATAATTTTAAATAAAACAATCAATTTATTGTTAATCAGGCTCTAACTGTTAATTAATATTCAGATTTTTACTTTGTTTTTCTAGTTATTAAAAATAAAAATTTTGTTGATTAAAACATTTTTGATCAAATCTACCTTGAACAAAAATGCAACCACAAATAGCAAGCCACATTTACCATAGAATCCAACTAATTTCCTCTACCATCCTTTTGTTAACAAATCGTTTCACAAGAGTTAGGCATGTCAATAAAACTATTCTGCATGTCAAACGTAAACTTCACTGATGATTAATGATTTTTTCAAAATTGTCAAAATAGTAAAAATAGTCAAAGAAACGCAGTGAAGGAGCAAAAAAGTGACAATTCATTAATTATGATCGAGTTCAAGTGGAAACAAAGTAAAGTAGAAAGGAGATAGAGAGGAAAAAGGAAGGAAAGAAGGGAGATGACACGCAGCCACCAATATCAACATGGGGAAGCCATTAAGTGAATGCTCAAATCTCTTCTTTCAAATTATCCACTGCAGGTAAGGGACAGCTGGAATATGCAATTTGAGACAAGAATCTTTTTTGAAAAAATGCTGGGCAAGAAAAAAGAAATGATCAACAAAATATAGACATTAAGATAAGTTGAAAGCAAAATGAGGCAGATTAAGCCGGAGATGACAAGAAGGCTGGCAACGAACGGCACCGGGCACTCACGCTAATTGTCACTCTACCGACGACGGCAACCGGCAACGGGTGAGGGAGGACAGAGCAATGAGAGCACCGACTAATTAACGAGACAATTTAGATAATCATGGAATAAAACAAAACAAGAGAGGCACAAGGCAGACAAAATTATAAATAAATAAATAAACAATGCCAACTGCGCCTGAATGCCGGCTCTACTTTACCAGGATAATGATGATGACATTTTCCCAGCGAAGAAATGATTGCATTTTTTGAAAAAAAATATTTTTTACTCAGCACACAAAAACATACTTTTTTACAGATTAACTTTCTTATATTATGTTGCTAGTTTAAATTAGTTACTCTTAATGATTTTTAGAAAAAACATGTCAATTCCATATGATTTAAAAACAGCTTTTTACAAAAACAAATACCAAGTTGGTTTGTGATCGTTTATTTTATTTGTGATAGTTATAACTACACTGCACTACTAATGAGAATTCTAGCCTAATGTATCAATATTGGGCTGCAACAGTTTGTTCAAGTGATGAAAAGTGTCCGATGAATAGTAAATGATAAATGAAATGCCTGTTTGACAGTGAATTGAAGAGGAAGAACGCGAAAAGGCAATTTAGAAGTCGTTCTTTTCAAACAGTCACCCAACGCTGGGCTTATTGAATAAACCGACAAGTAAGTGCCTTACTTTGAGTGCAATGTAAAACTTTAAATAAAGAAAAGAAGCAGAGACAGTTAATAGTGATCACATGTATACGTGCGTCGCTTGCGCAATTCAAAGCAGAGCCAATGTACCCTGTTCAAGCTAGCCGGTTTGCTTAATTATGCAAATGTAGCAGAAGAAAAAGATTGACTGGCTGACTGACAGCAGCAGCTCACAGCAGACAATAGCGGTGACAGTCGTCAGAAAGATTTTGCCACTGATGAGGCTTAAATCACCAAAGCAAATCTGGGTGATAATTAACCCAAAGAGAAAGGCTAAACAAAGATAATCAGCATGCTTATCTTTTAATATGCTAATGAGACAACAGCGATTTCAAGCCTAATTTTGGTAGTATTCTACTTTTATTTTATTTTTATTGATATTTGTCAATATGGTACATCCATTTGTGATAAGCTGCTCTAAACAAATGCCTACTGTATGTTTCTAATTAAAATCATCTATTAAATCTGCATTTGAAGATTTTCTACCAAGTTTTATTAAAAAATAACTTAAAGTAAATTTTAATCTAACTTCACTAAAAAAATGATGTTTCTCTCTCTGCACTGACTTTTTTGCTTTTATAAATTACATCGTTCAAGATATCAAGAAACGGTTTTAACACAATAAACAAACTAAATGGCATCTTTCAAATGGTACCAAACTTGGGGTGATTCGAACACCGGGTGCATTTTTAAGATCATATTTTCGAACTTTCCGAATAAGTTCTATACGATTTATTTTGACTCTAAAAAATACACCGTGAAAGTTATTGAGTTGCGGTTTTTGCCTGAATACTAAGCTAACGGATACCTACTTATTGGCGTTAAATTCAAAAGGATTTGATCTTTGAGAGTAATTATTACAGTCAGTTAAAGATTTCATATATTAATTTCATATAATTTTTTTAGTTTACATTTATGATTCTATAAATTACATAGTTCAAGATTTCAAAGCTCAGTTTTACCTGAAAACAAAGCAAAGTAATGTTTATCTAATGGTATTAAGTTGGGGTTAATTTGACTAACTCAAGTAATTATTATGACCAGTTAAAGATTTCATAAAAATTCTTATATTAATTCCATATGATTTTTCGCATTTACATTTATGATTCTATAAATTACATTTTTCATGATATCTAAACATTGTTTTACTTAAAAACAATGCTAACTACTACCTATCTATTGGTTTTAAATTTAGGTTGATTTGACTTATGAAAGAAATTATTAGAGCCAGTTTTAATTTTTGTACAAATCCCTATTTAAGTTCTATATGATTGTTTGCGTTTTCATTTATGGTTCTATAAATTACATCTTTTATAATATTATGACGCGGTTCAGTCTAAAAACAACGCTAATAACCATTTATCTATTGGTGTTAAGTTTGAGTTGATTGGACAACTAAATGTATTTTGTAGTAGATTTTTTTTAAATGATACTGAACAGAACTTTTTACAAATATTTCACAAATAAACCCCAAATGTTGAAGGCTGGTGTCATTTGGTTGATCGGCACCAACGGCTTGGGGCACAACGAGCTTGCGAGTTGTGTCCCAAGCCGTTGGATGATGCCGATCAACCAAATGACACCAGTCAATGCTTAAAAATTTAGAAAAACTAAAGAGTACGTGTCGCGAAGCGACACTCACGCCCTTGTTTTTTTAATTTTTTATCTTAACAAAAATTTGTTTAACTTTGTTAACCAAAAAAATGAGACTGAAATAAGTTCAAAGTTTTTCAAATGTAGTTTTTTTAGATTCATTTTCTTATGACCACCGGCAAACTATGACGTTAATAGTGCAATAAATTGTTTTTTGTTCACATTTTATTGTCTAACTAAAAAATTACCTTTAGTTTATTAAAAGTTTTCTGTTTAAACTTAACTAAAAACTAATAAACTTTACAAAACTAAAGAAAACGGAAAAACGATCTAGTCAATTTATTGGTTTTTGCAATAATACAAACAAATTTAGTTTTCAAAACTAGAGCAAATATAAAAATGCTCGTAAAATGGTAAAACTCATACATAAACCCGGCCTAAAGATATAAAATTGTACGTTTAGTTTGAGTTGGTTAACCATCGTAAAAAATTAACGTTTATGAAATATGATTGTAAAATTTAAAAAAATTAAACAAAACCCAATTGTTTATTGTTTATGTAACTATCTCTATTTTGAAAATTTTTAGACATTTTATATAAAAGTTTATAATTCAAGATAAAAAATTGAAACATATATAAATGCATAACAAAATTGTTGTTTCTATTTTTAATGTTAAAGAGTAATCACAAGTGCCCATAGAGATTGGCCCCATTTTTTCGCAGTTGAAAATAATATCAAACGATACATTTTTGAATAAGTAATTTTTAGTAGATTGCACATAAAAAGTATCAAAGTGAGGTACCTTCTAGTTTTTGAGAAAATCGGGCCCAAAGCTGCCATTTCCTATGCATTTTTAATATTGTTGCATAAGTCAGTGTCGCCCTCTATTGGTCCATTTTAGCTGATTTTTCGGTTTCATTGAAAACAATGTAATTTTGACAACTTTGGACCCAATTTTCTCAAAAACTAGAAGGTGCCTCACTCTGATATTTTTTATGTGCAAAGAACTCAAAATTACCTTTCCAAAAATGTATCATTTGATATTATTTTCAACTGCGAAAAAAATGGGGCCAATGTTGTGATCACTCTTTAATTAGGCAAACTTACACTACTTTTATCATTTAAAGCATACTAAAAAAGATTGCGTGACTATAAAATAAAAAATAGACAAATTTTTAGGATACTTTTAAAGGGTGTTGGTTCTATTCAGTACTTAAAACATAAAGATCAACTCAACAAGATACCTATATTTGCCTAAATTATAAAAAAATTAAAAATATTTTGAGTTGTTGAAACAAGGTAAAAAAATAATGAAACATATGAAATAGTAAAACACGCAAAATCAAAATTGAATACGGTTCTTTATTAAAAAAATTCTTTTGTTGAATCTGTCAATCAAAAACATTCACTTTACTTTCAAACATGAAAACTTGTTTAAAATTTTTTAATTAATTTTTAAAAACTACAAGTTAGCAACAAAAAAACTATTTCATTGCAAAAAATGTAAATTGACAATTATTTTATTGACTGACAATTTGTCAAATTGAGCGTAGACAAAAATCACTTTTAAATTGTGCAGCAAAAAATAAAATGTTTCAAGAATATATGCAAAAGTTAGCAAACAACACGGTAACTTACCTCATTGATGTGCTTATAAGTTTTGATGAGATCAACTGATAACTTTTGTATTGGCGCCTGCTTGTGGTCACGGTACCGAATCGATGCTGTACTAGGCAATGGTCCATTTGAAGATGTGGCTGCAGTCATAATGCAGTTGGTAGTGGAGTTCGGAGAGAGGTCAGACGATGGAATGAAGTTGCTCAGCGATGTGCCACCTGGTTGCGGCTGCTGGAAGACCATGGAGACGGAATTGCTCGAAGAGATGACATTCTGTGAGAGTGCCTGTTGCTGCAGCACCGAGGAGCTGGAGATGACTGAGGGGTGGGAGGAGTAGAGGAGAAAGTCGTTGGAGTTGCCGGCCACCATCATTTCTGCGGCAGCTCGCGTGGACTCCAAGTTTAATTGCACCATTTGTGAATGTGCCTGTGGGTGTGCTTGTGACTGCTGAACGGCGGCCAGTGCCATCAACTGTTCCTGAGTCACTATTCGACCGTACATTCCCTCAGCGCCTCCTTCGCCAGTGGCAACCCCGCTGCTGTCATGTCCCTTCACCTCTTCGCCTGTTAAGCAAAATGAGAAAAACAAAGTTAGAAAATATATAAAAATTACTCTTAAAAACAATTATCAAAGTTAGTAATGAGATTTTGCGTGCATGCGTGCTTTGAGGGGAAACCTAATAATAAGTGTGACTTCTCTGCAACGTTTATTTCTGTAAACAAACTTTTTTTGCTTATTCCACATTTTGCTAATTACCATTTTTGTACGCGATGCTTAATAACTAGCATAAATCAAATCATTTTTATATTTTTAACATAATTTTTCAAAAGTCTAAAGTTGTTGGAACTTAATGAGTCGCAAGAGTAAGAAATTATAATAGCGGGTGCCAAATTAATATTATTTTGAGTAGTGGTAATATCTTCATTTTTTGTTTTGTCATATTCTCTCTTAGTAATTTTTGAAAGCTGGCATATTTTTGTAATGCTTAATTAGAGATTTGCCCACAATTAAGAACCGTAAAAACGCGTAGCCATTTTTGCATTACAAAAGCATGCTAATTTGATTGGCGCCGCAGTTGTGTCACTTTTCACATTTGTCTGTAAATTGTGTTTATTTTACACTAGAAAAGTTTTTGCATTTTCACTATTTTCTGCTTTACACCATTTATACAATGATTTGTCTTGATTGGGGTACTAAATTATATGCCATTAAAACTGTTATAAAAATGTTGCCTTTCAATTTAATTAAACCATTAATGAGTTTTCTATTATTGCTAATTTACTGCTAACTTTAAGTTAATATTTTTGCGCAATATGATTCACTTTTCATAAAACACGTTTAAACTTAAGTTGAATGACTTATTAAATAAAAATGCCGCTGAAACGTGACTAAATAGTAAAAAACAATAAGGGCGTTAGAGCAAATGCTTTTATTTGTTTCTCTAAATGAAATCATTTTAACAACAGATTGTTTTGCTTGTATTGTTCGTTATAAAAACTGTCTATTTGCTCAATTTATTGTTTTATATTAAAAACTGTGTGACAGTGAAACGTTTAACATTTTAGCATCTATTTTCACTAATTTTGTTAATGTCAGCATAAAGTTATTTTTGTATACTTAACTATTTATAAAGTCACGTTACCTAAAATATTTAAAAAACTGGGAATTATAAAAATAATTTTAGTTACAAAAATAAATATTGTTTAGAACATATTTTCTGCATTGCCTAATTTACAAAAAAAAGTTAACATTTACTTGAAAAAAGTATTTGGAGTTACAAAATTGTTTATGTTTTAAACTTATCCAAAATATGACATTCAAAAACTTTTTAACAATTTGGTAACTTCTGAAAACTTAATAATTGTTATTTAAAAAAAATTGTTTTAGAATGTTGTAAACCTGTTATATTTCAAGCGTAAAATGAATATCGGTGTAGTGCAAAAAATATCAAATCAATTTACAAACAAGAAAACTATTTAAAACTATTTGTCTGAATTGAATTTTAATTGTTTTAAAATAAAAACAAAATATTTATATTTTATCAATAGTTTTTTTGTGTTTAGTAAATTCAAACAATTTTGAAAACAATTAAAATAAAAAACACTAAAAATATTTTAAAAACTTTTAATATAAAGATAAGTTTAAGATAAAATATTTAAATGACAAAAAGAGTTAAGGTGTGTAAAATAAAGACAACAAGTTGAACATTCTTGTAAAAATAATAGATGATCTTCTTAGTAAAATAGATTCTAATACTAAATGCCACAAGCAAAAGCACTAAAATAGTTTCGTCTTACAGTAAGTTTTGCACAAACTATCATTATCAAAAAATGAAAAACAAGAAAAGAGAAAAATCATTATGACGATTACAAGAACCATCATTTAAGGCCAGACAAGGAGACAGGCGGCGCTGCACTCAGCGTGATGCATTGTTTACCAACAAATGAGTAATTTTCGGATTGCGATAATTCGGTCAATTCTTAAGCTAAAATTACGCTTTTGGTTTTAAATTGAAGCTAACAAATAGGCCGAGGGACGCATCAATCAAAATATTTTTAACTGCTTCCAAACTTTTTCAATTGCAATTTTAGTAAAAAACAACTGTAGAAATCAGACTTTTTTTAGTTCAACTTGCAATTGAAAAAGTTTGGAAGCAGTTAAAAATATTCTGATTGATGCGTCCCTCGGCCTATTCGTTAGCTTCAATTTAAAACTATAAGCGTAATTTTAGCTTAAGAATTGACAAAGATATCGCAATCCGAAAATTGCAAATTTTCTCATAGAAAACTGCTGGAGCCGAAAACAGCGCGGCTTGCCTCCGTGTCATGCCTTAAACGACAAACAGAATATTTTGGTTTTTATTTTGAAACTAGCAATGAGGATGATAGTGTACACGGTAAGAGTAATTTAGAGCTCATAAAAGTAAAAAACATCGTATTGAAGTAGAATGATTTTAATGGTTTTAAAATTCATGACGATTAAATATGAATTCGGCAACAATATAAAAAACTCAAACAAAAGCATACCCAAATAGAAAATAGACAAAACTTGTTTATAAAATTAGATACATAAAAACAATTTAAAACGGTTTTTAACTGTTTTATTTATTTTTTATCTAAAACTTAATCGATAAAAAACTATTTTTAACTTTATTTAAAATATTTTAGTATTAAAACTGTTTGTTTGAAAAACTAAATATGCACAAAAATGTAAAATTTAGTTAAGTTTAAAATATAAACAAAAAAATATTTTTTTTATAAATTTAAAGTTTTTAACAACAAAATAAATTTTTAAAAATATTGTAGTGTTTTCAAGTTTGTACAAATTTGTAATGATTTAGTAAATAAAAAATTAATGACTGAAAAAACTTTAAAAACATTTTATAATTACAATTTTATTATAATGCAAATCGTTTTAAAAAACAAAACTTTTAATATTGTGGTAACTTAAATAATTTTTTTATTTGACACACATCAATAAACAAAAAAATTAACTTTAAAAAAATTAAATTTTTTTTAAAATTTTGTGATCAGTTTTAGCAAAACTTATTTAAATATTTTTTCAATAATTTATTCATTGAATACTTTTTTTCATTTTTAACTTTCATAATATTAAGGTTTTTAAATAAAATGCCGTTTAAAAAATATAATAATTAAAAACGCATGTGTTTTTAAAATAGTTAAATTATCAGATAATTTTTAAATGAAAAAAAATTTAAAAAAATAACATTTAGCATTAAGCACATTAATCTATTTAAAAATTTAAAATAATTCATTTTTATTTAAAAAAATTTAAATTTTGTTACTTAATAATTTTAAACACATTGTTTAACCTTATTGAAAAATTTAACTTATTTGTAAAATATTTCACATGCTTTTAAAAACATTTTTAAAACGTTGAAAACAAGAAAATTTCTCTGTTTTGACAAAATGTCAGCAGTAACAATAAAATTTTATGTACTGAAACTAAAAGATTTACAAAAAACAAAATTTTAGAGTTAGACAAGTCAAGAATTACTTTGAACATAAAACAAAATATGTTAAATTAATATAATGTAAAAAATTACTCTAAAATAATTCACAAATCGTGTCATAAGATGCATTACTATTGAGTTGTAAAATATAATGGCAATTGATGGCGGATAGAAAAATAAATGGATGTAAATTTTTTGTACATGTTTATGTTTTACAAAACATAATAAAATGTTCTGTAAAAAAGTGATAATTTATAAAGAAACATTTGTAACTTATTAGATGACTTATTGACACTTTTCATAATTTAAAAAATAGAATGACATTTAAGGATTTAGTTTGTAAAAAAGTATATTTCATTAAAAAACAAACGTGAAAACACATATTTTAGGTGCGTGATAAAATGTGTACAACAAACATTTTATTTTAATACCACAATGTGTTTAACTAATTTTAATATAAAAATTGGATCTCAAACAAAGTATTTTTAAATATTTTTTAGAATTTTCTTTGTCGTTACTTTTAAAATTCACAAAATATTTTTTTGTGTTACTAAAAGTAAAACTTAAAATTTTAAATGGTTAGCCAAAGCACGTTTATGTTATTTATCTTACAAATCCCAAAAAAGTTGCTAACGGTGGACATCGGAAATAGCATGATGCAGCTAAAAATTACATGAATCGTTTACTTCTAAATATAATGGATTGGCTCGTTTGGTCATTTAGAAGAACTTTGACTATTTGGTCATTTAGTGTTATATTCAGTAAAAACCAACGAAAAAGCTAAACTGTACAATAAATTTAAATTTTTTAACTTTTCAACTTTTTTTAAAACTGTTTTCTATTTTAAACTTAACAAATACAAAGTTTGCACATAAAAAAATGACAAAATTACTTTTCAGAACATTCTCATCTAGACTATTCGTTATACAGCCAATCTGACTTTTAAACTAAACTTGCTGAGTATTAGAAATATTTTGTTGACAAAAACCAGCAAACCCTGTCTGAAATTACTAACTCGATAAAATATGATAAACACCAAATTGATAAAGCGTTTTGCATTCAATTGAAAATAAAGTGCATGCTTCAATTGTTTAAAAACAATTTTTAACAAGTTAATTTATGAAAATTCACCGGATTTCAAAAAGTTATATTACTTTTAACAATATTTTTTTCAAATCTAAAATACACTGTAGGAAAACAAACTTTTAAAATGACAAACACTTTAAAAAAATTATTAAAAAATGAAAATTTAAAAAATATTTGCACTCTAGTACAAAAATACCTGAAAACCAGGTAATCTTGATGATTTGAAAAATCACAAAGTTTGGTAGACTCGTTTGTTATATGACGTCAAAAATAAAAGTGACTCATCTGAAAAAGGTGATTGAACAGGTAAAAATAGAGCACAAAGTGCAATACGTATTTATAAACATTATTATCCTGAAACCTAAATATGTATCATGTCAATGAATGCAAGATCACATATCAACAAGACAGGTCCATTTTAAGTGTAAGTATAAAAACAAAACCTTTTTGTTTGTTCAATAAATTCAAGAACATAAATAACTGCAAGTTATTACAAAATTGGTAACAATAAAATTGTTTTTAATATAAAAATTTTTTTGCATGTCAATAGTGATTGCAAAATTTTGTTTTTATGCATGTAATTTTTGAAAATTTTTAAAGCAATAACTTGATAACAAATTACTACTACGTTTCAATGTTGCAGATGCGGATTAATTAAAAAACATTGCAAACATTAATTTTTGTATCATCAACAGCTAAATCAATCTTGATCAATGGATTAAAGATGACGCATAAAAAGTATTATTAAAAAGTTATTAATCTAAACTTGGCCAATTTGTATAATTCAGAAGTGAATTGTTAAATAAAACCCAAGAAGGAAACAGTGTTCGGCCACTTTTTGCCCCAGTTGCCAATTTCACCCCATTATTGGCATGTTTAAATCTCACACAGAGATAATTGCAATTCAAAATAGAAAAACAATTTTTTAGCCTGTGAAAGAAAAAGTCAACAAGTCAGCAATTGGCTGGGGTTCAACGTTCAGTGAAACACCTTCGCACCTACACGTCAAAACAACATTGCCCTCTCTTTCTTTTTCTTTCCCCGGGTGTGCCATCACCACTGACTAAATCTCTTGGCACCGATACATTGCCGTCTGGCAGTGTTCATTCACAAGATTACCACTGAGACATATCATAGTTTGCTCTTTGTTGCTCTGTTCACACACTGTTCACCTCAGTCAAAACAAGCTAAAATTAAACCCTTTTGGAAATTAAGCAAGGCAGTGCAGTGCAGATAGTAATCTGGCGGTGAGACAGGCGCAGGCACACTCTCAGAGACACACACCAACAACAGTATTGTGATGAATGAGAAAATGTATCTTTCAATTGACACACAATATTGCAAACAACCACTACAACAAAAGGTAGAGCTTTTATCTCTTCCGCCCAACGAAAACAGAAAGATAACAGCATGCTTCTTTCCTACATGTTTCGCTTTTACCTTTTTTATTTTATTTTATATCTTTCACAAACAAGTCATTCCGAGAAAACTACACTGATTTACTAAAAATTTGGCATTGCAAAAGTAAAAATAGAAACACAAAAATAAAATAAAAATAAGTAGTACGTCAAAGATGATGAAAAAGAAAACAATTACAAATTCAAATGAGCAATCAAGTGCATTCTCTTTTTCTTGTCTGTTTGATGGACTGCATGCAAAGTTGCCGTCCTGCAGTTTTCCCGAAAAAAGCAGTGGGGTGATTTAAGGCACGGGCACTGCGGTGTCTGGTGTAGGGCCAGGAGTGGCAGTGCTTTCCCTCCCTCCTCCCATTGCGCTGGTGGACACGTAGAGACCCATCGCTGATCACTTGCCATTATCGTCAGATTAAATAAGCAATAGGTGATGGGTCGATAGAGTGGCTGGCCAATCAGTGGCACAGGTATGACGACCTTTCTCCAGACGGTACAAACCCTACCTCCTCAGCGGCAGCAGACACTCAGAGACAGGAGAACGGAGGGTTGCTGAGAAAGAAGAGAAAGAAGAAGCGTCCTCAGGCCAGTGACTTTTTTTCCTGCGGCAGGCAACAGCAACAGCAACAACAGTAGTCATTGCCAAAGCGCAGCATCTCCTCTCTTCCTCCCCCCCCCCTTTGCCAATTGTCGTCATTCAACTTTGAACGGGCAGAAGAGATTCTGTTTTCTTCTCGCGAAAAGACGGTGGAAAGGGAAAAATGCATCCAGTATCCAGGAGGAGACAAGTGCAGTGCAGGGTTGAGAAGGAGAGAGAGAGAGGATATCTGGTGGTGATCAGAGGAAAGCCAATCGATGCTCAGCTGGCCTCACTGGCAGCACTACTCTTCACTTCTGGACCAGGCACTACCACTGGCTCCCTTTCCCTTCTCCTTCTCCTTCTCTTTGCAGCACCTCTATCATCTATCAATCACACACTCACACACTCACAGACACTCGGTGGCTCACCTCAAACTGGTGTCTGCGAGCAGTGAATTCGTGTCCGTGCACTGGGCAATCATCGAGCACGGTCGCCGCAGCCGCTCACTTAGCCAACTGGTGGCGGCTGTCGCGTTTCGTGAGAATCAAATCAAATTGACAGTCGATGGTAATATACAAACACACACACACAAACAGAGCCCTTTGCTCGCCAGCCAATTGGCTACAATCAACTCCGATTGTCTCAGTTTGCTTGTGTGTTTGGGTATGTGTGTGCTCTGTGCATTGTCTTCGAGTTCTGTGTTGTGACATGAGGGAAAACGATGAACTAAGCCTTTAAAGGGCAAAAAAATAAAAAGATAAAGAGAGAGAATGAGATGTAAACTTGATGCTACTCTGCTTTAGTGAACGGTTATTATCTTTTTACGCTGCATCAGACATATGAGCACAAATGACCAAAAAGTGGTACTTGCAAAGCTTGATTTTAAAACCGTTTTGTTCATGTTTGAATAAATTGTATTCTTAAAATAAAATTATTTGTTTATACAAAAAAATCAGTAAAATAGAAATTTTTGAACAAAGCTCATTAGTAGTTTGCAAAAAAAACACTGAGAAGCTCAGTTGCCATCATTGAGTAAAATTATAAAGTTTGGTGTTTTTCGTCGCTTGTTCTAACTTTACATTCTTCCGCCTTAACCTTTGCACCTTTAGAGGGCAATAAAATCTCCCCATAAAGAGTAAGCAGACTACAAAAAACAAAAAAGAGAATAAAAACGAGGTAAAAGAGACGGCGGAAAAAGTGAAAAATGTCAAGTATTCACGGAATGTGGTCATGTGAGTTGCAACTTGGCATCAATTTTCATCGTTAGATGAAACGAGGCAAAAGAGTCTTGTCAAAAACCTTTACTAGCTTGACCCTAGTTCATGCACTAATGATGACTTATCATACATGTTTAAAACCACAGATACACAAACAAGCTAAGCCTTTATTGTTGGCTGGCAAAAAGAAAAAAAGACGGGTGAATTCGGAGGCAAAAACGGAAAAAAATACAGTGAAAACTTGTGGACAAACTGAATTTACCACACAAAAAGTGGTCATTAAAATTGGAATCTTTGAGTGAAAAGCGGATAACTGAATATCTGTCAGCACTAATGAGAAATTTATTTGACAGTTTTGCCATTAGCAAATGTAAAACGCACTCAAAGTGAACTTTACACACGATTTGTTTCTTTTTAACTTATTCTTTTAATCAATTCAATTAATCAATTAAATATTATATCTAGAAAATACCTTTCAAAAAATCTAGGTTTAAAATGAAAGCAGATTTACATAACTGTGTATAAAAATGAACTAGAAATAAAAACAAAAACAGTAAATATAGTTTAAAACTGTGGTGGTTCATTTAATAAAAACGATTTTAAAATTTAAAAACAGTGAAATTATAAATAATCTTAAATATCAGTAAAGCAGACTAATAAATCAGTGGCCCAAAAGCAATCTAAAGTGCATTATAGCAAAAAAAAGCAACCCTTCTCCACAAATGAAAATTGTCAAATCAGCAAAAGCTGATTTCTATTCTGATAATAACAAAAACAGTCATCCAAAAAGGGAGAGATAAAGATGAGGGCGCAATGTAAACGATGGGAGACGCCCACACCATTTACCCACAGCAGAATCTCGAACGGCAATAAATTGCACAGCTGTCTCTAGTTCACGAGAATGCTACAACCGCCACCTCTCTAAAATTTGATTTATTAGAACAAGCAGCAAAATTTGGTAGAACTTGGGCACATGTGTCCGGTTAGGGGTAAAGTTCCCACGGCTGGACGAGCTTAGGGAGAATGAGAAAATCTGCACCCTAGTTGAATAAATCCAAAGAGAGCACTTGTCCTTTTGGAGAATCAAAGAAGCGCAGAAAAGAATAAAAAGAGAAAAAGAAAGTGTGTCTAACCACTGGATCGATAAATTGTCTGCTCAAAAAGAAGGCTTGCCACAGTGAGTTGCTTCATGAATGAGTGCACTAATTGAAATTAATCACTGGGCGATGCAAGGGCACCACTCTTTCTCTTTATTTTCAGGCACTCTCATTGCCTGAGAAGCCGTCCACACGTTGGCGCAGTGATATCTGGCCACCGTGGTGCGGCTTCAATCTCGATGATGAATGATGATTCGGGTTTAGCCACTGTGGCCACCACAATTACCACCCAGGCCACCACCACCACCACCAACACTACCACCACCACCAAGAGCAGTCTAAAACCAAGCCTAAATAACCCTCCCCAAATGGCTCCCGAGATCCTAGCGACCAGATAATGACCCCTCAACTAAAAGGCTATAATTATTCTCTCTACTTCTTCCACTCTCTCAGTCACCCTAACTTGCCGGCGTCATTATCTTGTCGATATATAAATAGGCACACGTAGGAAACGGCAGCGAGAAATCGTCAATTAAACTCATCCGCAAAAACTGGAAAGAAAAAGAAAGGGCACACCAGTAGAGGAAAACAAAAACAAAATCAACTGGCATCAGCAGAAAAACAAAGGGTAAAAGAGGCAGTAATACCACAGTGGTAATGTCCAACAAATTAGTAATTGGCAAAACTACTTCTTCGGCTAATGCATCACAAAGAGTGTTGACAGCAAATTAGTGCCGATAAGGTCGCTCCTGAATTGCAGAAACCACCACATTAAAAGCAATCTTTCTAATTGGGCTGCCTAGTAATTTCTAGATAATCTATCAACATTAAGAAATCAACAAACACTTTGACAAATTAGATATGAACAGTTTCCAAAGTTGAAATTGTCAAGATGTTACAATAACGCATTATGAGTCAATTTCGTTGTCATAACATTTCAATAAAACGAATAATTTTGTTAAATTAATACCCTCAGTTTATATACAAATGCACACAATGCAAAATAAATACACAATGTTTTTATTTAAAGTGACGACAGCAGGGAAAATGAATGAATGAATGAACGAACAACAAAAAGCACCGAAACATACACCTCTACTATAGCATTTAGTTTGCACCGGCACATCCAGGCCTATTTTCTTCCACTTACTAACTTCATCTACTCCCCATGCACCGAATGATCATTAGCAAATTGGCGATAATGATTGCCCATTGACCAATGGTCAAGAGCAAGCCAGCTGCAGTCAGAAAACAAACTAAATAGCAAATAAAAATTGATCAGCAAAGCAGACACTAATTTCATTCGCACATTACGTAAAGCTCAGCAGTGTTTAAACTTTCTGAACAGTAAGCCGTATTTGCAAGCACAATGCACATTGCATCATCAGTAATGGAACTTTAAGTTCAGCACAGCGGACAGCGACACAATAGGAAACCTTAGGACATAAATCGGCGCCGCATGATAAATGATAGTCTGCCAAAATGACCATCAATGGTACTTTTTGGTTGACTCTTTACTACTTGTCAGAAGAAGACCGCGATGTCGCTAATTAACTTCCCTTGCACTGGAGGTACACGTGCTAGGTCCTATCAGCTGGAGACTAATGGACTAATGGTCAGTGCAAAATACGGCCACAATGTCGACACAATTCCACTTTCAGACTGAGCAATTGTCCACTAATCGTCGCGTGTTCCCCTCAATTAGCCCACAATCCATTCATCTCTTCTTTAGATCATTAGCCACTTTTTGGGTCATTCTTAGGCCTCAATAAGGATATTTACCAGTTAACCACATCGCTGGCCATCAGGACGAGCAAAACATAAAAAGGTCGTTTTAACTTATATTTTAATTGGCACACGAGTCTAGGGCAAAAAGTTATTTTGCTTAATTTAAGTCTCACCTATCCGTTTTCCTCAATCTATTTATATTCCTTTAATATATTCCAATAATCAATTAATGCATAATTTGCAGACAGTTGAGTGATGGGTGTATAAGGAAATAAAGAACTTGGAAAAGACGATATTGTAAGCTTGGAAGACTTTTTCAGGACATTAGCTATTTATTTCATTAAATTAATGTGAGGGAAAGTAAAGTGTAATATGGCACCTTAAGATCATTTCAATATAAATGACTTGTAAATGACTTGCAAGTATTGGACTGCAACTAACAGTGAAAGAAAACGGTAGCGATATAAGTGACGGAAAGTGACAATCTCCCTTTTTTCTATCTGCTTCTTGGCCCTATGGTCGAGCGAAAGTAAATGAAGCAAAGCAAAGACAGCTGGCGAGACTGCCAAGAGACTGGTGGAAGGTCAAAGTGGAGAGAGTGGAGAACAGCAAATGAGGCAATGCTCAGCACTTGACCTTTGCCACTGCCATCGTCCGCCTGACTGACTGTCTGTGTGGCACAAGGCAGGGCAGGGGGACTGAAATACTGATGCTCAGCCTCATCAGTGGAACATCAGGGGTAGGATCGAGCAAGGGAACAGTCTGGTCTCCCTTAGCAACAAGCGACAAACACATCAGACAGCACAGCACTGCCCTCACAAGGGCAGAAGAGGGTCGCAAGAGTGGAGGAAAGCACATGTGGCGAGTGAACTTTGGGCTTGCCTTTCTCTCCCTGGGCTCAGAGGTTAAGCGCCTCCACTGACTAGCATCTAAAAAGAAAGTGAGAAATTACTGCAAGCTGGCAAGGAAGATGTTGGCGCATCGTGAGATGTGCTGTTGCTGTTGCCCTTGGTGCTCTATCCACTGTAGCCTAGAGGGGACCCCATTCCCTTCCTCCCTCTCAACTTCTCCAAAGAAGTGGTGTAGTGCCTGCGCGCAACAGCCACAAGAAGGGAAGTAGAGCGCGCCGAAGAATGCGTTCTTTCCTCTTTAAAGGCAAGCAAAAAAGTGAATAGTGTGATGATCGTAGTGCACAAACGAAAAGTAGAATCAAGAAGAAGAAGAAGAAAAACAGAAGTAGCCTGTTCCTTCGCTCTTGGCAACGAATTTCTAGAGCACTCCAAACGGCCTCTTTTGCTTTCGCTCAATCACTGCATCACCAATCAAATACTTTAGATATACGACCACACGTTATTTATGTAAAACACTGTTACAAGCTTATCAAGCAAGCTAAGAGGCCCTCTCCATAAGAACACACACTCATTGCTTCACTTTACTTCACAGTGAAGTCCTGCAGACAATCTGTCTGCGGTGGTCAAGCAAAGCGAAAGTGACTTGCAAACGCATAATTTACTTTCTCTAGCCACTCTGGTCAAAGGTTAAATCAAGAGGCGCAAAGACCTTGCCTGACCTTAAGCGGTCATTCGCTTCATGTATATCTAGCCACATAGTAAATATGCACTGACACGATTGCCAAAAGTTTAAAAGAAAAAAAAGTTGATCAAAACAATAAAAATAAATTGATTTGTTGAAAACAAAGTAACAGCAAACATTTCAAATCAAGTAAACGAACCTGTATCGGCAATGATGACTGATGGAATCAACATTGGCCTGTACGATGAGGGTCAGTTCCACAAACCAATCTCGGAAAAGAAAACCAAAAAGTTGAGATGAATTCAAAATGATGAGGGAAGTATTTGGACGGAAAGGAGAGATGAAAAGTTTAGCTGGGCTCTTCTGACACGAGTGTGCCCAAATGCGAAGAATATTGTCCTTAGAGCAATTAATTGAATGCGGGGCACTTTAAATGGAGGCTATAAAACTGTTCCACAGCTGTTTTTACACAAATTATTATGCACTGATGTGTTGTATGCTGATTGGTGGTTAACCAGATGTCCTTTGTAGACGATCCAATTAAAACTCATTCTTGAAAAGAATGTGTGGTCACGTGTTTACGTAAAACTGCTTATTTCATAGAATGGTGATCACCAATTTTCTGCGATGAGAATTTTTGATTTGTCCTGAAAAGAATGTATAAAGAACTGTTAATTTCAAACTTTCAAACTTCGATACTGATGTTAAAATGAGAGAATCTTAATTCTAATATAAAAACTGCAACAGATTAACCAATTTGCCAAGCAAGAACTTTCCCAAGAGCAGCTTCTGATGAGTACAGCACATAGCAATAATCGCAAATCACAAAACTGGAAAGCAGCTGAACAAATAGTGGGCAATTTAAGTGGGCACTTTTCAGGGAAATCGGCTCCTTCAATGCGTCGAGTCCGGAAGGACAAGATGAAAGCCTTCTCAATTTAAAATGTCTTAATGAGAAAAGAAGTGCAGCACTGCTAACCGAGAACGGCGTCGACCTCACAAAGACATTTCAAGAAGTGAAGGGGAAAGGAGACTGGCAGAAAGAAATGTAATTAAGACTTTTTGTCCGAGTGAGTGAAGTGCAGAACGAAGAGCTCGGTAATTAAGAGTTTAGGCGTGCGTAATGATTATTATTACTATTAGAAGTTTGAAGAAAAATGACAGTGACTAGTGTAATGTGCTGAAGAAGGGGGCAAGAGAAACTACGTAGGTGATTGGGTTTTCCCGCGCTACAAGAAAAGTGTCAAAAGAGTCCAATTCGTCATAGCAGGAGAAAAATAAAAGAATTTGGCTAGTTAAAATAAAAACCAACTAGCTTCTGGTAAAGATAGGATGCAACATCGTAGTCTTGCATTTTTTTCAGAAAAAAAACACACAAACACTTTTTAAATGTACAACTTACATTGATCAACTTTTGAATAGCTTGAGATTCTTATTACTAATTTGTACCACAGAATCACATTTGTTGAAAAGAGGGGGCCTTTTGTTATGTACTGTGAGTCAGATGTTCAGTTATACGGTTTGCTGATGACATCTTTCATGAGTCATTCCCTTTTCAGGCGAAGATTACATGAGAAGGGGAAGAGGCAAGCGTGTGGTGGATACCAAAAGGAAGTGAGGAGGAGAGGAGAAGTGGTAGAGAACGTAAACAATACAACGCACTACAATGCGTTTGGTGGCGTGCGCGATAGTTCTCGATTGAAGAAGGATCACATGATTTGCAAAGCTTTGTTGTTGATGTCGCAAAGTTGGTGGTGGAGGATTTGGACGTGGAGTTGGTGAGTTTCGTTGAGTCAGTCACTCAGTCAGTCATTCAGTCGGTCGGTGTGTAAGTGAGAGAGAAAGTGAAGTAGGGGGTTTGTTATGTTGCGGTCCTCGAGACGTGAGAGACGAATGTTTGGGTACAGTGCGCAGAGGAATGGCGCCAATGAGTGAAAGTTCTATTACCACCTAAGCATGTAGTCGTAGCACCGGAGGGAGAGGAGTTTTGTTTTGGTGGTGGAGTCGCACTACGGCTAGACGAGTAGTCGACGACTGACGCTGAAACACTACCTACACCAGCCATCCAAACGTCGGTGCAAGGTAGTGAGTGCTCTGATGAAATACGGCTGCAATTGGGGTAAAACACAGGAGGAGAGAGCAGGTGAGGCGAGGTAGGTAGCCTATTGTACAGTGTTAACGCCACTGGTCCCCTCAATAGCTTAGGTCCAGTGGTCGCTCAAAGGTGGTGGTTGGGGAAGGGACTTGCTTCGAGGAGGTGATTGGGGGTGATTCAATGAAAGGAAGAAAAGGTTTCAAGGTTGAGAAGTTAAGCAGATATTTGGTGCCAAATGGTGAAGGTGACGATGCTGAGGGGACGTCAATTTAGAGATCTGGTTGTGCGTTCATACACATAAACCACGCACACACTCCAACCTAGACAAACATACACAGACAGACACACTTCTACACTGGCGGAGAGCACTGGACTCGGAGATGAGCGTCGGGAACACACGATTGGAGAGGGAGATGTGGTGGGGCACTGAGTGAGTGAGAGAGAGAGAGAGAGAGAGAAAGCGCCGAGGGGTCGAGTGGCGCTGTGGCTCACTCTCACAGGCAAACAATAACAAACGAATATATGGGGAATGAATATCCCCACCACAGCAGCCAGCACCGTCGATATTGGGAGCTATTGAGTGGCGCGGCCAGTAGACAAAAGCAGAGAGAGGGAAGCAGTGAGAGAGATGAGAGAGACGACTTGCAGCGGAGGAAGTCTGCAGAGCGACTGAAGTTCGCCGTGGTGGTGGTCGTCGTCACCGTAGTCGTCGTGGTCGTGGTCGTGCTGGCGGTGGTGCTCGATGTGGTGGTCGTGGTGGTGGTGGTGGCGGTGGTGCGTCAGTTCACACAGTGCCTGTGTGCTCTCTGAGAAGAGAGAGGAGAGAGGAGGGAGGTGAATGGATGGTCGGGTTCAGCGACGCCGAATCCAAAAGTGACTGCGCCGCTGCCAGCACCGGCACCACTGAATCCACTGCACTACTTTCTGACAGAGAGGACACCTCGTCAGAGGGATCTACACAAATCTCACTTTGAATTGCAATGCCCGCCAAATCGAATGAGCACTACTTTAAATTCGAATACTATTTACTCAAAATGTTTCATTTCCTCTAAAAAATTTTTTTCCGGAAGTAGAAAAATAAAAAATACCGGAATAATTAAAAGTAATTACTTTTTGCTGAAACTTAGTATCTAGTTTTTTCAGGCAAAAAAGAAGACTGGAAGGCTTTGCTTTGCTTGAGTTGATCTCTCTTCAGGCAGTGACCTTTTGCCTACTGGTCTACCACTGCGCCCATTGGAGCAGCAGCATTTGCACTGCCTGTCCGACCACTACTTCCAGCACGTGAATTGAGCAGCAGTGAGCATGAAAGAGAGAGAGAGAACTCCTCAGTACCTCTACTCCTCTTCCATCACCCCCTCTCTGCCTCGGTGAGGCTCCACCCGGCGATCTCCTCCACCGCCAAAACAACAACATGCTTGCTGGGTGAGTGTCTGCCCGGTACTGAGCAGAGTGCACCGTCTCAGACAGGCACACTCTTCCTTTGCCGACAATTTTAAAGCACAGCAAGGGAAAGAGCGAGGGAGAGGGGAGAGGACGCTGGTGGACGCCTGCGCCCGCCCACTGTCTGGTGATGACGTGAAGAGTGTCTGGCGAAGTGCTGCCAGTGCATTGCCTGTCCTGCCCTAGCAACAGCCGTCCTTCGTCAGCCACTGTGCCAGCCAGGCAATGACACTACCGATGCTGATGACGGGGACGATGATGGTGATGGTGATGCTGAGGCACTGCAGCACTGCACTTGCTGTGCTGGCCACTGCAGTGCCAACGCAGTCGCAGTTCTCCTCACTGGCAGGTAGTTGGCCTGCAGTGCACACACACACACACACACACTCACCCTGAGACTAAGACTGAGACACTTCATGAGCGCGCCAATTCTCGCGGCGACGTCGGCCAGACGGCGGCGGAGGGAGGGTGCACGAGTGCCGCGACTTTCCCTCACTGGACATTGCCTAAGAGAGAGGGATCGATTGAAGAGAGAGAGAGAGAGAGAGAGAGAGAGAGAGAGAGAGAGAGACTCACTGCACAGAGAGAGTCACTGACGAGAGAAGTGAAGTGAGTGCTGCTCCATCTGCGGAGTGATGGTCCAGAAGTGTCTGTGTCTGTGTCGGCGTCAGCGGGCACCGCTGAAATAATATCCTCGCCGCTGTGGGGAGAAATAACTGCGGCCAGGCCAGTGGTGGCAGTGCCATCGCCCATGACGCCGATTGCTGCACTGGCCAAGTGGCCATGTCCATCATTTGAGAGCAATTGTCCGCCGTCTGGACAGTGCTTGCCGCCACTGGCACACTGGCGGTCATCCTCAGTCGCCTTTCCTTCTTTACTTTACTTTTGTTGTTGTTCTTTCTGGTCACTGGATGCTACCTCTGGCAACCCTCGCTACCACTGACCATTGGGCTTTCTCACCCGGCCACCACTAAACCAGACAGTAGCCCCCATTGGAAAACGACTATTTAAATGAAATTGCACGCAGTTCACAATGCGGACGACGCGCATCAAATTGAATTGAATACTACTCATTGCTGTTAAAGCGCTGAGAAGTGTCAATTAAGCAGAAAATGCCCGCCACAACATTTGAACTTCTCGCTTTTTGCGAATACGCAGGGCACATAAAACGGGAAAATTGTGCAGTTTTAGCACAAAAAATATTCAAATTTGCATTTTTAAGGAAGCAGTGGAATTAAAGCTAATCTAATCGTACTTACATTTTAAGATTTTTATTTAAAATTTTTATTAATTTAAGTTATTAAAAATTACATTGATAAAAAAAATAAAATGTTCTATAATAATTCAAGTTTTAATAATAAAATATTAATTTGAAAAATAAAAAATTTATTGTGTCGGTTCCATTTGCAATTTTTCATATTTGACTTACTTGTTATTTTAAATCTTCTTTACTTTGACTTTTTAACAATATTAAACATAATCTTTTGGTTTTTAAAATTGTTTTTGCATTGCAAAAATTTAAAACTTAATCTTTTTATAAAAAATTAATTGTGATAAAATCTTTTTTATATATAGAGAAAATAATTAATTTGTAAAAATAACACAGTTGCAAAATCTGCAGCTCATGTCTAAAAACAGAGTCGTGCGGCACATTTTTTTGCTACTTTTATAAAATACAAAACCGGATGTTGGGAAAAATGTGCAAAAGCAAACTTTCTATGTTTAAGTTATGATTGAATGTTTAATTTTTTCAATAAATAAGGTGTTTTTATTTGCACTGTTATTTTTAGAGTTTTTAATGCACTTGCACTAGGCATATGTAAACTTTTATATATAAAAAATTATTTAAATAAACACCAATCATTTTTGCCTTGCATTATAACAAAATCAATTTTTGAATACTACAATAGGTTTATCACAACAAAGCTTGAATTTATTAACAATGTAACTTGATATAAAATAAAAATAAAACGCAAGTAAAACTTTTTATTTGCATTTAAAGGTTACACAAACTATTTCTAAACTAGCTGCAAATAGGTTTAGGTCCAAAAAAATTGGCGTTTAGCAATTTTAACAACGCGTGGTGAGACATTTTAAATATAAACAATGTCAATAAAAATTCCAAATAAAAATAGTTCAATAGGTTTTCTTTTATTGTTTTCTACATGAAAAAATAGTTTTCATTTTGGCAAAGAATAAAAAAGAACACTGAGCAGACAACTGTGGTTGAAATGCTGGCTAGACTAGTAGGCAATTGGCCGCTTTGAAGCAGGCAATGTCACCTTTCTTTTTTCTTAGCCGTCCTTTTCTTCTTGGGAAATATTTATCACAAATTCACTCAAGAGTTAAATGAGCTTTTTTATCTGTGCTGGCAACGAGTGCCGGTCAAGCACCCCCACAAAACCAGACAGAAAACAGTGCTGACCCCCTTTTCCTTCCTCTTTTTCCCCCTTCCTCAAAGCTCCTTCTTTGCTCTTTCTCTTCTCACTCACTTCACCAGACTTTTATTTTTCATTTTCGTTTATTCTTTCTTAAGCACTTTTTAATGCCACAGCTGTACATTGTCATTCAGTGCCGTTTCTGGTAGAACGCCAAACTGGATTTAAAAGGCGGCAATGAAGTCACTTCGGCTTCTCTCTAGTTGTCTGTGCATTTAATAACCCAAATAGTCAGCAGTCTTTTGATTAGCTTCCCTGTCCTTCTTAGAATACTATTACAAATTTGCCAGACGTTTCTAAATTGTCTGTCTCAATTGTTGGCATAGTCATTGGCAAACTCAAACACACACACACACACTTGTGTCTGTGCAAGTTTAGCACTTGTCGACTGCTGAAAATGAATCGAAACCAGACTAAATGTCGTTTACACATGCGAGCCTGTTTTCAGAGAAAAAACACATAGAACAAGAAAAAGACAGACGGATTGAAGGGGAGAGGGAGAGGTGAACGGAAAATGAAACAGGTAAAATGAAAAGCAGTCGACAGACCAGACTGACAAAAGCAAGAGTTTGAATAAAATGTCTGTGCTTTTCAAAGAAATCATTAGCAAAATAACATGGTAATAAACTGTAGATAGTTTTAAAATGGTTGCTACCATATAGCAATTTGTCTTCAACTAATTACCATTTTAAGCCAGTAGCACTGATAAAAAGTTCAAGCATTAAAAATTGTCAAGATTAAGAAAGTACATCACAAAGACAGAGAGTGAAAAATTCTTGGAAGTGTCAATGAAAGCCAACCGGCACAGCATTGGAGCCAACGAACCAAGTCAGGGTACCGCAGAGTCAAGTGCGGGAACAGTAGTAAAGTTCAGGTGGGCACACACAGACAGAACACATCGATGATGGCTCGATACGATTACAGAATCAAGCCAAAGGAAAGGAGGAGGAGAGGGAGGAGAGGGAGGAGGAAAAGGTGCAGTTGATAGTGCCCCTTTCTTTCCTGTCTCCCCGTCCCAGAAGTGACTGCACCTGAGACTGTTCACTGCTCAAACAGTGCGCAGTGCTACTTCTCGACCAAGGAGAAGGCAGATAAGGCGAAAGAAGGAAGGAGGGGGGGGGGGGTGATGCAGCTTTGGGTAAGTGTAGTAGATGTTCACTACTATTGTGTCTAACGCGATAATCTTGGCTCGAGGTTATGCCACCGCCATGTGATGTACAAGCACACAGGCAGTTCTCGAAGAATAGCAGCACAAGCCAAAACCATGCAAAAAACTTTTATGCACGAAAAATAATCCAGGTGAGGTGGTAAAGCGCTGTTCCTCCTCTTTTTGTAGTCAAGATTTATGTGATAAGTTAAATACTTGTTTTTTCATTGTGACTTTCATAATATTAAGGTTTTTCTAACAATAACATATCCGTTTAAAAAATAAAATTAAAAACCTTATTTGTTTTTAAAACAATTAAAGTAATCAGATAATTTTTAAACAACGCAAACAAAATTAAAAATACCATTAGCATTAAGCACATTAATCTATTTAAAAATACAATTGTTCATTTTTATTAAGAAAAAATTTAAATTTTTGTTTACTTAGTATTTACAACGACATGTTTAACCTTATTGCAAATTTAACATTTTATTTGTAAAATATTTCACATGCTTTAAAAACATTTTTTAAAACGTTTGAAAACAAGAAAATTTCTCTGTTTTGACAAAATGTCAGCAGTCACAATAAATTTTATGTACTATGAAACTAAATATTTACAAAAACAAAATTTAGAGTTAGACACGTCAAAAGAATTACTTTTAACATAAAACAAAATATTTGTAAATTAATAAATGTAAAAACTTACTCTAAAATAATTCACAATCTTCAAAAATGCATTCCTATTGAGTTGTTAAAATATAATTGGCAATGATGGCGGGTAGAAAACTAAATGGAGTAATTTTTTTGTACATTTTTTTTTTTACAAAACAGATAAAATGTTTCTTGTAAAAAATTGATAGTTGTTTTCTATACAAAAAAACATTTGTAACTTATTAGATCACTTATTGGGCCCTTTTCATAATTTAAAAAATAGAAAATTTCATTTAAGTATTTTGTTTTGTAAAAAGTATCATTTCATTAAAAACAAACGTGAAACCATTTATTTTAGGGGCGTTTATAAAATGGGGTACAACAACAACATTTCTTTTATAAACCCAAATGTGTTTTTAACTATTTTAAAAATAAATTGAATCTCAAACAAGTATCTTTTAAAATATTTTTTTTAGATTTCCTTTGGTTCGTTTACGTTTTTAAAAATTTACCCAAAAACTTTTTTTTTTGTTACTAAAACGTACAAAATTAAAATTTTAAATGGGTTTGCCAAAGCCACGTTTTTTTTGTTATTTATACTTACAAAAACCCAAAAAAAAAATTTTTTAACCCTCAAATTACAAAAATTAAAAACCTTTATTTAAAAAAAATTTTTTTTTGTTTTTTAAAAAACTTTCCATTTTTTATTTGTTTAACAGAAAACCCCAAAACTTTTTTAAAAATTTTAATTTTTCCCCTTTTTTTAAAAAGTTTTATTTTTTTTAAAACCCCCAATTTAAAAAATTTCAAAAAATTTTTAAATTTTTTTTTCTTTAAAACCTCGACTTTAAACTAAACCTGCTGAGTATTAAATATTTTGTTGCCAAAACCACAAACTCTGTCTGAAATAAACTCGTAAATTTAAACACCAATTGATACGTTTGATTCAATTAAATAAGCATTGCTTCATTGTTTAAAAAACAAATTTTAAAAAATTAATTTTAAAAATTTACCCCCGGGTTTCAAAAAAATATATTATTTTTAAAAAATATTTTTTTTAAATCAAAACCTGTAGGAAAAAAACTTTTAAAATGACAAAATTTAAAAAAATAAAAAAATGAAAAATTTAAAAAAAATTTTTACTCTGACAAAAATACCTGAAAAAACCCGGGAATCTTATATTTGAAAAAACACCCAAAATTTTTAACTCGTTTGTTTTATGACTTCAAAAAAAAAAGTGCTTCAAAAAAATATTGAAAAGTAAAAAAAGGGCCAAAATGCAAAACGATTTTTTAAACATTTTTTTCCCGAACCTAAATATGTACAGTCAATGAAAGCAAATACTATCAACAGCAGGGCCTTTTAAGTGTAATAAAAAACAAAAACCCTTTTTGTTTTGTTCAAAAATTTTAGAACATAAATAATGCAATTATTTAAAAAATTTGGGAACTAAAAAATTTTTTTTATTAAAAAAATTTTTTTTATGTCTTTATTGCAAATTTTTTTTTTTGTTAAATTTTGAAAATTTTTTAAAATAACTTTAAAAAATTACTAACGTTTCAAATTTTTCGATGCGGATTAATTAAAAAAAAATTGCAAAAATTTAAATTTTTTTTTTTCCAACACTAAATCAATCTTGATCATGGGGTTAAAAAGACCATAAAAAATATATTAAAAAATTATTAATCAAACTTGGGCCAAATTTTTTAATTTAAAATGAAATTTTTTAAAATAAACCCAAGAAGGAAAGTGTTCGGGCCCCTTTTTGCCCAGTTTCCAATTTCCCCCTTATTGGCATGTTTAAATCTCACACAGAGATAATTGCAATTCAAAATGGAAAAACAATTTTTAGCCTGTGAAAGAAAAAGTCAACAAGTCAGCAATTGGCTGGGGTTCAACGTTCAGTGAAACACTTCGCACCTACACGTCAAAACAACATGCCCTCTCTTTCTTTTCTTTCCCCGGGTGTGCCATCACCACTGACTAAATCTCTTGGCACCGATACATTGCCGTCTGGCAGTGTTCATTCACAAGATTACACTGAGACATCATAGTTTGCTCTTTGTTGCTCGTTCACACACTGTTCACCTCAGTCAAAACAAGCTAAAATTAAACCCTTTTGGAAATTAAGCAAGGCAGTGCAGTGCAGATAGTATCTGGCGGTGAGACAGGCGCAGCACACTCTCAGAGACACACACCAACAACAGTATTGTGATGAATGAGAAAAATGTATCTTTCAATTGACACACAATATTGCAAACAACCCTACAACAAAAGGTAGAGCTTTTATCTCTTCCGCCCAACGAAAAACAAAAGATAACAGCATGCTTCTTTCCTACATGTTCGCTTTTACCTTTTTTATTTTATTTTATATCTTTCACAACAAGTCATTCCGAGAAAACTACACTGATGTACTAAAATTGGCATTGCAAAAGTAAAAATAGAAACACAAAATAAATAAACAATAAGTAGTACGTCAAAGATGATGAAAAAGAAAACAATTACAAATTCAAATGAGCAATCAAGTGCATTCTCTTTTTCTTGTCTGTTTGATGGACTGCATGCAAGTTGCCGTCCTGCAGTTTTCCCCGAAAAAGCAGTGGGTGATTTAAGGCACGGGCACTGCGGTGTCTGGTGTAGGGCCAGGAGTGGCAGTGCTTTCCCTCCCTCCTCCCATTGCGCTGGTGGACACGTAGAGACCCATCGCTGATCACTTGCCATTATCGTCAGATTAAATAAGCAATAGGTGATGGGTCGATAGAGTGGCTGGCCAATCAGTGGCACAGGTATGACGACCTTTCTCCAGACGGTACAAACCCTACCTCCTCAGCGGCAGCAGACACTCAGAGACAGGAGAACGGAGGGTTGCTGAGAAAGAAGAGAAAGAAGAAGCGTCCTCAGGCCAGTGACTTTTTTTTCCTGCGGCAGGCAACAGCAACAGCAACAAACAGTAGTCATTGCCAAAGCGCAGCATCTCCTCTCTTCCCTCCCCCCTTTGCCAATTGTCGTCATTCAACTTTGAACGGGCAGAAGAGATTCTGTTTTTCTTCTCGCGAAAAGACGGTGGAAAGGGAAAAATGCATCCAGTATCCAGGAGGAGACAAGTGCAGTGCAGGGTTGAGAAGGAGAGAGAGAGAGGATATCTGGTGGTGATCAGAGGAAAGCCAATCGATGCTCAGCTGGCCTCACTGGCAGCACTACTCTTCACTTCTGGACCAGGCACTACCACTGGCTCCCTTTCCCTTCTCCTTCTCCTTCTCTTGCAGCACCTCTATCATCTATCAATCACACACTCAACACTCACAGACACTCGGTGGCTCACCTCAAACTGGTGTCTGCGAGCAGTGAATTCGTGTCCCTGCACTGGGCAATCATCGAGCACGGTCGCCGCAGCCGCTCACTTAGCCAACTGGTGGCGGCTGTCGCGTTTCGTGAGAATCAAATCAAATTGACAGTCGATGGTAATATACAAACACACACACAAACAGAGCCCTTTGCTCGCCAGCCAATTGGCTACAATCAACTCCGATTGTCTCAGTTTGCTTGTGTGTTTGGGTTGTGTGTGCTCTGTGCATTGTCTTCGAGTTCTGTGTTGTGACATGAGGGAAAACGATGAACTAAGCCTTTAAAGGGCAAAAAAATAAAAAGATAAAGAGAGAGAATGAGATGTAAACTTGATGCTACTCTGCTTAGTGAACGGTTATTATCTTTTTACGCTGCATCAGACATATGAGCACAAATGACCAAAAGTGGTACTTGCAAAGCTTGATTTTAAAACCGTTTTGTTCATGTTTGATAATTGTATTCTTAAAATAAATTTTGTTTATACAAAAAAATCAGTAAAATAGAAATTTTTGAACAAAGCTCATTAGTAGTTTGCAAAAAAACACTGAGAGACTCAGTTGCCATCATTGAGTAAAATTATAAAGTTTGGTGTTTTCGTCGCTTGTTCTAACTTTACATTCTTCCGCCTTAACCTTTGCACCTTAGAGGGCAATAAAATCTCCCATAAAGAGTAAGCAGACTACAAAAAACAAAAAGAGAATAAAAACGAGGTAAAAGAGACGGCGGAAAAAGTGAAAAATGTCAAGTATTCACGGAATGTGGTCATGTGAGTTGCAACTTGGCATCAATTTTCATCGTTAGATGAAACGAGGCAAAAGAGTCTTGTCAAAAACCTTTACTAGCTTGACCCTAGTTCATGCACTAATGATGACTTATCATACATGTTTAAAACCACAGATACACAAACAAGCTAAACCTTTATTGTTGGCTGGCAAAAGAAAAAAAGACGGGTGAATTCGGAGGCAAAAACGGAAAAAAATACAGTGAAAACTTGTGGACAAACTGAATTTACCACACAAAAAGTGGTCATTAAAATTGGAATCTTTGAGTGAAAAGCGGATAACTGAATATCTGTCAGCACTAATGAGAAATTTATTTGACAGTTTTGCCATAGCAAATGTAAAACGCACTCAAAGTGAACTTTACACACGATTTGTTTCTTTTTAACTTATGTTTTTAATCAATTCAATTAATCAATTCAATATCATATCTAGAAAATACCTTTCAAAAAATCTAGGTTTAAAATGAAAGCAGATTTACATAACTGTGTATAAAAATGAACTAGAAATAAAAACAAAAACAGTAAATATAGTTTAAAACTGTGGTGGTTCATTTAATAAAAACGATTTTAAATTTAAAAACAGTGAAATTATAAATAATCTAAATATCAGTAAAGCAGACTAATAAATCAGTGGCCCAAAAGCAATCTAAAGTGCATTATAGCAAAAAAAAGCAACCTTCTCCACAAATGAAAATTGTCAAATCAGCAAAAGCTGATTTCTATTCTGATAATAACAAAAACAGTCATCCAAAAGGGAGAGATAAAGATGAGGGCGCAATGTAAACGATGGGAGACGCCCACACCATTTACCCCCAGCAGAATCTCGAACGGCAATAAATTGCACAGCTGTCTCTAGTTCACGAGAATGCTACAACCGCCACCTCTCTAAAATTTGATTTATTAGAACAAGCAGCAAAATTTGGTAGAACTTGGGCACATGTGTCCGGTTAGGGGTAAAATTCCCACGGCTGGACGAGCTTAGGGAGAATGAGAAAATCGCACCCTAGTTGAATAAATCCAAAGAGAGCACTTGTCCTTTTGGAGAATCAAAGAAGCGCAGAAAAGAATAAAAAGAGAAAAAGAAAGTGTGTCTAACCACTGGATCGATAAATTGTCTGCTCAAAAGAAGGCTTGCCACAGTGAGTTGCTTCATGAATGAGTGCACTAATTGAAATTAATCACTGGGCGATGCAAGGGCACCACTCTTTCTCTTATTTTCAGGCACTCTCATTGCCTGAGAAGCCGTCCACACGTTGGCGCAGTGATATCTGGCCACCGTGGTGCGGCTTCAATCTCGATGATGAATGATGATTCGGGTTTAGCCACTGTGGCCACCACAATTACCACCCAGGCCACACCACCACCACCAACACTACCACCACCACCAAGAGCAGTCTAAAACCAAGCCTAAATAACCCTCCCAAATGGCTCCCGAGATCCTAGCGACCAGATAATGACCCCTCAACTAAAAGGCTATAATTATTCTCTCTACTTCTTCCACTCTCTCAGTCACCCTAACTTGCCGGCGTCATTATCTTGTCGATATAAAATAGGCACACGTAGGAAACGGCAGCGAGAAATCGTCAATTAAACTCATCCGCAAAACTGGAAAGAAAAGAAAGGGCACACCAGTAGAGGAAAACAAAAACAAATCAACTGGCATCAGCAGAAAAACAAAGGGTAAAAGAGGGAGTAATACCACAGTGGTAATGTCCAACAAATTAGTAATTGGCAAAACTACTTCTTCGGCTAATGCATCACAAAGAGTGTTGACAGCAAATTTGTGCCGATAAGGTCGCTCCTGAATTGCAGAAACCACCCCATTAAAAGCAATCTTTCTAATTGGGCTGCCTAGTAAATTTCTAGATAATCTATCAACATTAAGAAATCAACAAACACTTTGACAAATTAGATATGAACAGTTTCCAAAGTTGAAATTGTCAAGATGTTACAATAACGCATTATGAGTCAATTTCGTTGTCATAACATTTCAATAAAACGAATAATTTTGTTAAATTAATACCCTCAGTTTATATACAAATGCACACAATGCAAAATAAATACACAATGTTTTTATTTAAAGTGACGACAGCAGGGAAAATGAATGAATGAATGAACGAACAACAAAAAGCACCGAAAACATACACCTCTACTATAGCATTAGTTTGCACCGGCACATCCAGGCCTATTTTCTTCCACTTACTAACTTCATCTACTCCCCATGCACCGAATGTTCATTAGCAAATTGGCGATAATGATTGCCCATTGACCAATGGTCAAGAGCAAGCCAGCTGCAGTCAGAAAACAAACTAAATAGCAAATAAAAATTGATCAGCAAAGCAGACACTAATTTCATTCGCACATTACGTAAAGCTCAGCAGTGTTTGAACTTTCTGAACAGTAAGCCGTATTTGCAAGCACAATGCACATTGCATCATCAGTAATGGAACTTTAAGTTCAGCACAGCGGACAGCGACACAATAGGAAACCTTAGGACATAAATCGGCGCCGCATGATAAATGATAGTCTGCCAAAATGACCATCAATGGTACTTTTTGGTTGACTCTTTACTACTTGTCAGAAGAAGACCGCGATGTCGCTAATTAACTTCCCTTGCACTGGAGGTACACGTGCTAGGTCCTATCAGCTGGAGACTAATGGACTAATGGTCAGTGCAAAATACGGCCACAATGTCGACACAATTCCACTTTCAGACTGAGCAATTGTCCACTAATCGTCGCGTGTTCCCCTCAATTAGCCCACAATCCATTCATCTTCTTCTTTAGATCATTAGCCACTTTTTGGGCTCATTCTTAGGCCTCAATAAGGATATTTACCAGTTAACCACATCGCTGGCCATCAGGACGAGCAAACATAAAAAGGTCGTTTTAACTTATATTTTAATTGGCACACGAGTCTAGGGCAAAAAGTTATTTTTCTTAATTTAAGTCTCACCTATCCGTTTTCCTCAATCTATTATATTCCTTTAATATATTCCAATAATCAATTAATGCATAATTTGCAGACAGTTGAGTGATGGGTGTATAAGGAAATAAAGAACTTGGAAAAGACGATATTGTAAGCTTGGAAGACTTTTTCAGGACATTAGCTATTTATTCATTAAATTAATGTGAGGAAAGTAAAGTGTAATATGGCACCTTAAGATCATTTCAATATAAATGACTTGTAAATGACTTGCAAGTATTGACTGCAACTAACAGTGAAAGAAAACGGTAGCGATATAAGTGACGGAAAGTGACAATCTCCCTTTTTTCTATCTGCTTCTTGGCCCATGGGGCGAGCGAAAGTAAATGAAGCAAAGCAAAGACAGCTGGCGAGACTGCCAAGAGACTGGTGGAAGGTCAAAGTGGAGAGAGTGGAGAACAGCAAATGAGGCAATGCTCAGCACTTGACCTTTGCCACTGCCATCGTCCGCCTGACGACTGTCTGTGTGGCACAAGGCAGGGCAGGGGGACTGAAATACTGATGCTCAGCCTCATCAGTGGAACATCAGGGGAGGATCGAGCAAGGGAACAGTCTGGTCTCCCTAGCAACAAGCGACAAACACATCAGACAGCACAGCACTGCCCTCACAAGGGCAGAAGAGGGTCGCAAGAGTGGAGGAAAGCACATGTGGCGAGTGAACTTTGGGCTTGCCTTTCTCTCTCTGGGCTCAGAGGTTAAACGCCTCCACTGACTAGCATCTAAAAAGAAAGTGAGAAATTACTGCAAGCTGGCAAGGAAGATGTTGGCGCATCGTGAGATGTGCTGTTGCTGTTGCCCTTGGTGCTCTATCCACTGTAGCCTAGAGGGACCCCATTCCCTTCCTCCCTCTCAACTTCTCCAAAGAAGTGGTGTAGTGCCTGCGCGCAACAGCCACAAGAAGGGAAGTAGAGCGCGCCGAAGAATGCGTTCTTTCCTCTTTAAAGGCAAGCAAAAAAGTGAATAGTGTGATGATCGTAGTGCACAAACGAAAAGTAGAATCAAGAAGAAGAAGAAGAAAAACAGAAGTAGCCTGTTCCTTCGCTCTTGGCAACGAATTTCTAGAGCACTCCAAACGGCCTCTTTGCTTTCGCTCAATCACTGCATCACCAATCAAATACTTTTGATATACGACCACACGTTATTTATGTAAAACACTGTTACAAGCTTATCAAGCAAGCTAAGAGGCCCTCTCCATAAGAACACACACTCATTGCTTCACTTTACTTCACAGTGAAGTCCTGCAGACAATCTGTCTGCGGTGGTCAAGCAAAGCGAAAGTGACTTGCAAACGCATAATTTACTTTCTCTAGCCACTCTGGTCAAGGTTAAATCAAGAGGCGCAAAGACCTTGCCTGACCTTAAGCGGTCATTCGCTTCATGTATATCTAGCCACATAGTAAATATGCACTGACACGATTGCCAAAAATTCAAAAGAAAAAAAAGTTGATCAAAACAATAAAAATAAATTGAATGTTGAAAAACAAAGTAACAGCAAACATTTCAAATCAAGTAAACGAACCTGTATCGCAATGATGACTGATGGAATCAACATTGGCCTGTACGATGAGGGTCAGTTCCACAAACCAATCTCGGAAAAGAAAACCAAAAAGTTGAGATGAATTCAAAATGATGAGGGAAGTATTGGACGGAAAGGAGAGATGAAAAGTTTAGCTGGGCTCTTCTGACACGAGTGTGCCCAAATGCGAAGAATATTGTCCTTAGAGCAATTAATTGAATGCGGGGCACTTTAAATGGAGGCTATAAAACTGTTCCACAGCTGTTTTTACACAAATTATTATTCACTGTGTGTTGTATGCTGATTGGTGGTTAACCAGATGTCCTTTGTAGACGATCCAATTAAAACTCATTCTTGAAAAGAATGTGTGATCACGTGTTTACGTAAAACTGCTTATTTCATAGAATGGTGATCACCAATTTTCTGCGATGAGAATTTTTGATTTGTCCTGAAAAGAATGTATAAAGAACTGTTAATTTCAAACTTTCAAACTTCTATACTGATGTTAAAATGAGAGAATCTTAATTCTAATATAAAAACTGCAACAGATTAACCAATTTGCCAAGCAAGAACTTTCCCAAGAGCAGCTTCTGATGAGTACAGCACATAGCAATAATCGCAAATCACAAAACTGGAAAGCAGCTGAACAAATAGTGGGCAATTTAAGTGGGCACTTTTCAGGGAAATCGGCTCCTTCAATGCGTCGAGTCCGGAAGGACAAGATGAAAGCCTTCTCAATTTAAAATGTCTTAATGAGAAAAGAAGTGCAGCACTGCTAACCGAGAACGGCGTCGACCTCACAAAGACATTTCAAGAAGTGAAGGGGAAGGAGACTGGCAGAAAGAAATGTAATTAAGACTTTTTGTCCGAGTGAGTGAAGTGCAGAACGAAGAGCTCGGTAATTAAGAGTTTAGGCGTGCGTAATGATTATTATTACTATAGAAGTTTGAAGAAAAATGACAGTGACTAGTGTAATGTGCTGAAGAAGGGGGCAAGAGAAACTACGTAGGTGATTGGGTTTTCCCGCGCTACAAGAAAAGTGTCAAAAGAGTCCAATTCGTCATAGCAGGAGAAAAATAAAAGAATTTGGCTAGTTAAAATAAAAACCAACTAGCTTCTGGTAAAGATAGGATGCAACATCGTAGTCTTGCATTTTTTTCAGAAAAAAAACACACAAACACTTTTTAAATGTACAACTTACATTGATCAACTTTTGAATAGCTTGAGATTCTTTATTACTAATTTGTACCACAGAATCACATTTGTTGAAAAGAGGGAGGCCTTTTGTTATGTACTGTGAGTCAGATGTTCAGTTATACGGTTTGCTGATGACATCTTTCATGAGTCATTCCCTTTTCAGGAGAAGATTACATGGAGAAGGGGAAAGAGGCAAGCGTGTGGTGGATACCAAAAGGAAGTGAGGAGGAGAGGAGAAGTGGTAGAGAACGTAAACAATACAACGCACTACAATGCGTTTGGTGGCGTGCGCGATAGTTCTCGATTGAAAGGATCACATGATTTGCAAAGCTTTGTTGTTGATGTCGCAAAGTTGGTGGTGGAGGATTTGGACGTGGAGTTGGTGAGTTTCGTTGAGTCAGTCACTCAGTCAGTCATTCAGTCGGTCGGTGTTTAGTGAGAGAGAAAGTGAAGTAGGGGGTTTTTTATGTTGCGGTCCTCGAGACGTGAGAGACGAATGTTTGGGTACAGTGCGCAGAGGAATGGCGCCAATGAGTGAAAGTTCTATACCACCTAAGCATGTAGTCGTAGCACCGGAGGGAGAGGAGTTTTGTTTTGGTGGTGGAGTCGCACTACGGCTAGACGAGTAGTCGACGACTGACGCTGAAACACTACCTACACCAGCCATCCAAACGTCGGTGCAAGGTAGTGAGTGCTCTGATGAAATACGGCTGCAATTGGGGTAAAACACAGGAGGAGAGAGCAGGTGAGGCGAGGTAGGTAGCCTATTGTACAGTGTTAACGCCACTGGTCCCTCAATAGCTTAGGTCCAGTGGTCGTTCAAAGGTGGTGGTTGGGGAAGGGACTTGCTTCGAGGAGGTGATTGAGGGTGATTCAAAGAAGGAAGAAAAGGTTTCAAAGGGTTTAGAAGTTAAGCAATATTTGGTGCCAAAAGGTGAAGGTGACGATGCTGAGGGACGTCAATTTAGAGATCTGGTTTTGCGTTCAACACAAACCCGCACACACTCCAACCTAGACAAACATACACAGACAACACACTTCTACACTGGCGGAGAGCACTGGCTCGGGATGGCGCGGGACACACGATTGGAGAGGGAGATGTGGGGGGGCACTGAGTGGGGAGAGAGAGAGGAAAAGAAAACGCAGGGGTCGAGGGGCGCTGTGGCTCACTCTCACAGGCAAACAATAACAAACGAAAATATGGGGAATGAATACCCCACCACAGCGCCAGCACCGCGATATTGGGAGCTATTGAGTGGCGCGGCCAGTAGAAAAAACGAGAAGGGAAGCGTGAGAGAGATGAGAAGACGACTTGCAGCGGAGGAAGTCGCAGGCGACTGAAGTTCGCCGTGGTGGTGGTCGTCGTCACCGTAGTCGTCGTGGGCGTGGGTCGTGTGGCGGTGGTGCTCGATGTGGTGCGTGTGGTGGTGTGGCGGTGGCGGTGGTGCGTCAGTTCACACAGTGCCCGTTGCTCTCTGAGAAGAGAGAGGGGAGAGGAGGGGGGTGAATGGATGGTCGGGTTCACGACGCCGAACCAAAGTGACTGCGCCGCTGCCAGCACCGGCCCACTGAATCCACTTGCACTACTTTCTGACAGGGGGAGAGGGCACTCGTCAGAGGTCTACACAAATCTCACTTTGAATTGCAATGCCCGCCAAACGAATGAGCACTACTTTAAATTCGAATACATTTACTCAAAATGTTCATTTTCCCCTAAAAATTTTTTTCCGGAAGTAGAAAAAAAAAATACGGAATAATTAAAATAATTACTTTTTGCTGAAACTTAGTTCTAGTTTTTTCAGGCAAAAAAGAAAACTGGAAGGCTTTGCTTTGCTTTAGTTGATCCTCTTCAGGCATGACCTTTTGCCTACTGGTCTACCACTGCGCCCTTGGAGCAGCAGCATTTGCACTGCCTGTCCGACCACTACTTCCAGCACGGAATTGAGCACAAGTGAGCATGAAAGAGAGGAGGAGAACTCCTCAGTACCTCTCTCCTCTTCCATCCCCCCTCTCTGCCTCGGTGAGGCTCCACCCGGCGATCTCCTCCCCCAAAACAACAACATGCTTGCTGGGTGATGTCTGCCCGGTACTGAGCAGAGTGCACCGCTCAGACAGGCACACTCTTCCTTTTCCGACAATTTTAAAGCACACAAGGGAAAGCGAGGGGAGAGGGGAGAGGACGCTGGTGGACGCCTGCGCCCGCCCACTGTCTGGTGATGACGTGAAGAGTGTCTGGCGAAGTGCTGCCAGTGCTTGCCTGTCCTGCCCTAGCAACAGCCGTCCTTCGTCAGCCACTGTGCCAGCCAGGCAAAGACACTACCATGCTGATGACGGGGACGATGATGGTGATGGTTTTCGCTGGGAGAATTTGAAATGCTGAAGTAAGCACTTGGCATGCACTTGATCATGGCAATCTCGACCCATGGATCCGGATCTGGTTTCAGCTCATCTTCATCTTCGTTTTCGACTAAAAGTGAGTGAGTAGCGAGTGGTGTGATCGAGCTATTTTCTTTCAAATTTGACTTGTTCACCTTGCCATGAGCGACGTTGAAAAACCAGGCAATCGTATCAAGAGGCTGAAAACACAAACAATTAGAAAAGTAAAACTGAATACATTTGCAATATTACCATGCAAGTGAGAGACATCTTAATTTTGCGGTTTACCACCTCTGTTCCATTTTTTCTACTTTCAACTGTCATGCGATGCACATCTATTAGATGACCCTTCAACGCAAACAACACTGTGTCTTTGTTTATCGTTGTTCCGCGAGAGCAGTTGACAGTGTCGCAGCGAATTTTGTGATGCAATCGACAATGGACGTCTGTGTTGCTTTTCCCAGGCTTAAAGAGAGCTAAAACTTTGAACTCGTCTTCAGATAACTCCTTGACAAACGACGAAAGCTCAGAAGCATTTGTATGGGAATTTTCGAGTGGATAGATATTTCCATCTGCATCAATTGAGTTGCTGCAGTCTTCTTGAAAAGGCATCTGATCAGTGTCCAGTAAGCGAGTTAGGAGATTGAAGGTCTCGATTGGCTGTTTTAAAAAAGCATTTAAAGTTAGAAAAATATTCATTACAAAACAAAATGCATACCATCGATTTTAGACTTATAGTCTGGCCACTGGGCGCATCTGTGTATGCATCGTTAGCAGCGCCGAAATCTTTTCCAATTCCATGATACTTGTACAGATGGTGGTAAAGATGTTTTTCAACTAGCAGACCATCTTTGAAATAGACTTCAGAAGGAACGAGTTTTGGTGAGTTTGGAGCGTGCCATAGGCGGCATTTAAAATGATCAAACGATTCACTCGATCTAAAAAACGAAAAGATCCACTTGTCCTTTGCACAAATGCCAGTCGCTTTTGCTGGAAAGTCGAATGTTTGCTCGTCGTCGTTGATAAAAATTTTTTCTGCCGCAGCAGTTGAATCGGGTAATCGAGTTAAGTTTGATAAAATTATCAAGTGGGAAACAAAACTGGGATAGTTCAACGATTCGACTAAAATTGAGTAGAGTCGATGGACGTCGGGCCGCTGAAACAAAAAGACGGTCAGTTAAACATTGATAATAAACACAAAAAATACATTACCACTGGCAGTAGAGAAGAGGATGCTTCAAAATTTTTGTAATAATCAGAATGGGAAATTTTAAAGTGATATTTTGAATTAAAAAGCAACATTTGTCTGCAGTATAAAGTAAATCCAATTGATCCACCATCGCGATTGTGCGGCAAAGTGCATTTGATTGAGTATGGTTCTGCAGCCAATTCAAAATGTGCCAATATGGCTTTTTCGTGTGCAGTAAGCTCGCATAATTGGGAAATGTGGAAATTGGCGAGTGTATTGATCGACTCCTGTCTTATGGCTTGAAGAGCAGCTGTACTCTACGAGAAAAATAAAAAATTTAGTTTATCAAAAACACTCGAAATTACACAATTTACCTCGACACGCTTTTCTTTACATTCAGAAATTTTCCTTTTGACAAACAAAACACGAACTTCTCTTTCTGTTGTGTTAAGCAGCTTTGCAGTAAACAGAAAATGCTCGTTTGGTGGAACGTTAAAATCGAGTGCTTGTTCGAGGGTTTTCTTGACTGCTTCAGCCTTTTCATCATCCGTTTGAAGGTCAGAGAATGGTCTAGTCTTTTGCTGCTTAGTCAATTGACTCTGTGGAATTGCCAAAATTTGAATAAGCTCGTCGTCGAATGGGTGATTCACTGAGACATATTGATCTATCAATTAAGACGCCGCTGGACAAAATCAAATTTGTTATAAATAGTTGAAAATGGCACATTTTTGCTTGTCGCTAAAAACTGGCATCTGTCCTTATTTCCCTCAAGGTCTGGCTGCGATGTTCTCAACGTTTCAACCTCCTTGTACGTTTCCCAGCTGCTGAGTATGCGATTGTAATCGTGTGATCCTTTTTTGAATCGATCAATTGCGTATTTGCGCTTTAAAAAATCAAGTGTTAGATGTAAAATTGAAAAAAGTGTTGCTAAACTTACAGTGGTTGTTTCAGAGCCTCCAGCCGTTTCCTCGTCTTTATCATTTGCTTTAGCTTTTGAAAAGTTGTCCACTTTTGAATTTGTTATAGTTAGCATATGAAAAAGCTCATTGTTGAGTGGGTGATTGGGGGTGATTGCCTTTCCGCTCATTTCAATACGAATCAACGTTTTTCTGTAGTTAGCGTTTATAGCGCCCCATTTACATTTCTTTCGTCTAGATGCCACAATTTTATAGCGCTCTTGCTGTGTTAGATCAGGGCGGGTGGCAATCAGCTCTTCCATCTCCTTGAAGATGTTCCAGTTTTCAAGGCACCGGTTGTAGGTTTTAGAACCTTTCACTGGAAGTTTTGGCTGACGCTGTAATGTAAACGAATGTTAGATGCTATATGTTTACTAGTACAAACAATCTTACAGTGTTTTGATTCGACGTAGAGGGTCCAGGATCGGGCTGACTTTCATCACTTCCTTCTACGTCCTCTTCATCAGTACCAGAACTCTCAGAATCAACTGGATGACGAGTGTGAGATGCAGCTGAAGGAGTATCGGAGCGCTTTTTGAAGAACGAAGTAATCAGTGGAATGTTTTGAGATGCACCTTTTGACTTTTGCTTTTTTGAGGTAGTTGGCTTAGCATCGTTTGCTGGACGTTTGAGCGGAAACTAAACAAAAACTGATAAGTACAAATAAAAGTTAAGATAAAAAGCAGTACCTGAATTGGCACTTGCTTTGGTGGCAAAGACGATGATGATGATGCGGACACTGCGGCTGAACTGGTGCTTGGGATTGAACTGATCAAAGTGGTCCTTGGCGCACTGGTTGAGAAGGTTGATTCGAGTGATTGATCGACACTTCCAAAAGGTGCACTGTCGCTGGCTGATTTGGGTTGGTGAGCATCGGAGACCATGCTGGAACTGTGTGGATGGACTTTGACGAAAAAGTTGCACTTCGAAAGTGCCAGAACTGCCATCACCACTCTGCGACTAAATAGAAACAAGTATGAGCGAATGAAAATGATTTGCACTATTAGGCACCTTGTCTTCTTCAGCGGAACTCAATCCCGAATCAACCTCGTTGCAGCTAGAAAGCGATGAACTTTCACTCGAATCCAACTTGTCAGTTTGCCGTTTGGCAGGTAACTTTGACCCTTTGGATCGACTCTGTAAAAGAATGACAAAACAAAGGTTAGCATTTACAACAAATTCAGTGGTGGTTGAAGCACTCACCAATCCGAGAGATCTCTTCATGTTTTTGAAGTACCATAAAAGCGCAAATAAAAGTAAAATGGTGCACAAAGCTAGATGAAAACTTCAAGAGTGAAGGATGATAAAAACTACGAGGGAAAACTGTTTTACAATCTCGACTGATGCAGAGATCATCGATAAAGTGATTTCTCCTATCACCGCAGTGGCGCAGCAGCAGTGTGACTCACGTTCATCGAATCTTATCAGTTCAAATATCTGCTCAATTCATTTGTAAGAAAATAACTAAAAACATTTATTTTGTTTATAAAACGGTAACCTTTACTTTTAGTTATAATTTTATTTTTGCTATTCCGTTTGGGTTTGATTTGTGAGAGAACAAAAGAAAACATATGAATATTTTGTCATCAACTGGCAAATTAACAAGAGTTTTGTTACTCTGGCAAGCAATGGCGGGGTACTCTGTCAGCTCTGTCAAACTGAGCCGCATAGCTTGCAGTTTTCCAAATGCAATCACTGGAGATTTTGCTTGGCATGTGCACCTAAAATTACGCCATGTCCAACATGCTGCAATGCTCAAAAGAGAATGTAATTCTGACGCAGGAATTTCAGTAATAAAAAGACAAGCTCATTAAAAATTCAAGTAATAATTTTGCTTCACTTTTATACAGTGTAGTGTGATAGCGTTTATGAAAAACAAAAGTATATATCACATGTGATTTGACAAGTGGACAATTAATAAAAATTTTTCATAAAACAGTGAAATATGAAACAAATGATTTCAAAACTGGTTAAAAGCATATACACTCCAAAACACTTTGAAAACACCTTGCTGGGCATGTGGATATTATTGTACAGAGTTAGATAACAAAACTCAATTTTTACAGATAAATTAAAATAATGTTTTACACATAGTGGGTGCAGCCATCTTCTTCTTTCTTAGGCAAAGCCAAATCCTTCTGAACATTCGTGAATGGCTTTGAGAAGCATTAAGCGCAGTTTATCATAGGTTTCATACGCAGGAAGATCAAGTTGGTTGAAGCTATAAAAATTAATTTGTCATTATTAAATCAGTATGTTAGAAATAAACAATTAAAATACGTACCAAGTGTGGGCACATGGCAACCTATCGGTAGATCGGTCATCACGATAAATCTTGAATTTGAGACCATCGTTTCCTCCGCCTAGAGCAGCAAAGCCTTGAAGTGGTATTTTGCTCGATCCAGTGACAAAAAGCAGCAGCTAGAAGTATTTACAAATTGTTAGTGTTTGACTACAGAGAATCAAGAAACAACAGTCTTACCTTTGCACGGTCAATTTGGTCAAATGTACGACAAGCTCGCCAGAACCACTGAATCTGCAAAGAATCCGCAGCGTACTTGTGGTACTCGGTGTTAGCCTGCAGGTCATCGATGTCAATGTCTGGCAAACCAGAGATGAGCAATTCGAGTTCGTGTTCGTCGAAAATTGATATCAGCCGTTTGGGAACGATTTCGTGCAGTCCTTGCAGGTAGCTTTTAAGCTGCTGCTTAATTGAACCAGTCATCTTCTCTTGGCACACCAGCCGAACATACTCGATCTTGTTTTCCTCAGTAACGGGAATATTCCGTCCGTTAGGTTTTAGGTCAATCACTGAATTGGCGCCAAATTCTTGGATTTCAATTGAAAAGGTTAGATCGGAGCCAATTTCATTGACATTGTGCTCGAGCAAGAAGACCAGTCCTTGGTAGAAAGCATTGTCTTCGGCCTCCATGTCAGTGTAGCTGACTGGCTTTCCGAGCATGTGCTTGTAGAAAGATCGAGTAAAGTAGCAGTCGAGAAGTTGGTTCTCGTAGATTGCCTTTCCGATCAGTCTACCGACAAAGCGGAAGTAGTTTAGATGGTTCGAATTGTAGTAGGAAGACTGGTTGATCATGTAGGTGACTCCATCGCCGGGTGAGTGAGTGAATAGAGCATAGTTGGGGTTGAAGATTTCTCGGGCGATGATGGTGTACCATTCGCGCAGTAAGCCACCAGCATCTTGACCTGTTAAATTAGATAAATTATAAGTAAAGAGTTGATAGCCTTAAACGTCAAACTGTGCATACCTTCTTCTCCTTCAAAACTGATCCGGAAAAGTCCTTTCCACTCTTCGGCAGATAAGCGGTCAAGAGCTCTAAATGAGTCCTCAAACACATTGGCGCGATTGACAGGCAATGAGAGGCCCCTTCGGAGAACACCTTGATCAAGTCGCTTTAGCTCTTCGCGAAAGTACCGCCGCTTGACATCGAAATCAAGTATTTTGGCATGATCAATCAAAAATCCAAAAGTACCATCAGTGAGGTGAACATTGGACTGCAGAAGAATTTGGTTAATCACAACTCGGTGGCGTTCGGCAAAAGCCAAAAACTTGTCCGTATCTTCCAAAGGCACCGAATTCTAAAAAATCCACAATTAATAAAAGTAATTTAGATTGATTTTCCCTTTCTTACCGATTGCGAGCTGGATGAATCCAGAGTATCATTTGCTGAATCAATTTGTTCAGCATCCTGGTTGGCTCGATTAGCGTTCAGGGTAGATTTGTTCAGAGCAACTTCAGTGGCGTGAACTTGGAAGAAAGCCTCTACCGCTGGCTCAAGAACCAAAACGGCCTTCTCATCCGAGGTCTCTTGCAGCAAATCGAGGCACTCGCTTAGCTTATTCCACAGCTTTTCAAGTTGAGACAACTCGTCACTAAGCTTTACATCGTTGGCAGTGATCTGAATCGCCAAGTCCATGTCAATCTGCTTGATAGCCATAGAGCGACTGTTGCTTGCGGCGTAGAGCTCCTGGAGAGGCTCTGCTTCGGGCACAACTTCTGCTGCAGCAACAGCACTTCCTGCTGTGTTTATGGCTTTGGCCAGCCGGTCCTTTTCTTTCTCCAACTTTTCCAGCAGAGTCAACTCTCGCAGTTCCACAACAATGTCCAAAATGCGCAATAAAATGTACTGACTTGATGACTTTAAGCTCAAAGTAGACATGGCAGGAAGATGAATTTCCTTTCCAGGTTTCTTCGTGTTTCGATTGCTCGAAATTATAAGGGCGCGAGTTTCACTGTAGCGGTCACTTGAAGTGCCAGGCATAGAGAGATCAAGAGGCTCCGACTTTTTCGATGAACTTGAAACAGTTTCTTTAGTTCCGTTACAAGGCATTCAATGTCCTGATAGACGGCGTTGCCAATCTCCTGAGCTGCCTCAATTAGCTTTCGGTGGAATACCTCACGGCACTTTGGGAATATAGTAGACAGCTTGATTATCAGCGAGTGAGCATCAGACAGGCCATCATCAGTGCACGTAGAAGAGGTGAGAAAAGAGACTAACAGCTGAAGGAGATTCTCATTTTCAAGGGCCTTCTCCAGCGCCAGATACTTTGCACTGGTTGGCGGTAGTACATTTTCATTGATGGCCGCCTCCTGGGTGCCGGTAGGATCATTGTAGCCGCTGTTGGTGTTGGTCATAGCATACGATAAGAGACGAATCAACCGATCACTAAGAGTGTAAGATTTAGAAATGAAAGGCTGCGAGAGAAGATTGAGCAGTTGCGAAAAGGGAGATTCAGAAACGATTACTGCTCCTTTGGAGGATGAAGAGTCAGACGACTCAGTGTTGTTCAATGATGCATTTGATCCTATTAAAAATGAACTGTGTTAATAAAGGGTGCACACTTATTTGTATTTGCTCGAAAAGACTCACCGAAATGCTTAAGTCCTTTACTCCTCTTGGAGCCATGAATGCTTCCTGCGACATGAGCACATCAAAGATGCTTTTCTGGTGGTAGACAAGAGAGTGCTTCTTCGTTGATGAACCACTGGTCGGAGTGGATGCAGCAGCGGGCTCAGATTCTGGAGTAGTTGTGGTGTTGGCAGGAACAGCCAAAGACTCCCTGCTGGGAACAGTGATAAAGTCGTCCGGGAAAGACTTTGCAATGTAGATGAGAATGTCCAGAACTTTGCGACACACAAAAGGCACCGCCTGAGGATGAATGTGCACCACTGCGCTGTAGCACTCTCTGGTAGACGCTTTAGATGGGTCAAGCTGGAAGACGTTCATCTTTACGCTGAAAGCAGACTCAAATACCAACGACAGCCAGGAAACCTGTCGGTTTTGAATGCCATACCTGTTTCAAGAAAGAAAGAGCAACTGTTAGAGAAAGCAAGTTACAAATCCAAACACAAGTTTTGACATACTTGGCAAAGGTTTCATCGGAGGTCGAGTAGAACTTTTGTTCAGTGGCAGATAACTTTGCGCGCTCCAAAATTTCCAACAACGAGGAAATGACCCACTGCCTGGTTGGAAGGTGGTAGCAGACATTACGAACCAAACGATGAAGTCGGGCGATGGACGTTGAAGCGTCGGAAACGAAAAACAACAACATCAACGAGCTGAGTGAGTCGTGATCGAGCAGATGTTTGCCCTTGATGGGTGTTCGTGCAGTGGCATAGGTGGTCAAGTACGCGGCATTCAGGTTGTCCACACTATTTCCGTACGGAATTTGCTGGTGGTGGTGATGATGATGAGGCTGACGAGTGGCCACATTAGCATTTTGTCCAGTGGGAAAGGTCCGAAAACCTCTTCGCAGTATCATCGGAAGGGGCGGCAGTAGCCCACCCACACGAATATTTTGGGCCAGTCGATTGATTCCAAGAGCGTTATTTCCAGCGGCATTTCGCACCGTTCCACGCCCCAGATCAACCATGTACTCCTCCATGAAGGCGTGCTCACGTCGAATAACATGCTCGCGCCGAAGCACTCGCGCCTCCTGGGCAAGCTCACCGGTAAGCAGTTGCACCTGAGAGTCGTCCATGTCAGCCAGAACTTGCCTTCTCAGAGAAGGTGGAAGCGTCTGCAGGAAGCTGTTCGGGTCGACGGGAGCGTGCGGATTCGGCACTCCCATCTGTTCGGCTCGTTGCTGCGCCAGCACCTCCTGGCGAATGTCCGGAGGGAGGGCGGCCAAAAACTCAGGGCTAATTTCATTCGTTGCCGAGGAAGATGCAGCCGTCGCAGCAGCTGAAGCAAAGGCATCGCTCGGCTGTTGAGAGCTGCTGCCTGCAGCTGAAGCAGCAGCCGCCGCCGCTTGCTGTCGGGCAAGTCGTTGAATGCGAAGCTGTTCAGAGATCACCTCCTGGCGCATGTCCTCGGGCAGGGCAGCCAGGTAGCTAGGATCAATGCCTTCGGGAATTTGAATGTCTCCGAGGATGGCCTGAAGTTCCGGTGTAAGCTCAGGTGTGGCAGTTGATGCGCTTGCAGTTGCTGCGGAAGAAGTTGCAGCAATGGGTTCCTCCTCATTCCCTGCTGGGGCGACACTAGAGCCTTCGGCAGCAGCAGGGGGTGCCTCTTCTTCCATGACGACGCTCTCACTGATGACATTGGCTGATGATGTGGGCGTCTGAGCACCACTTCCAGTTGTAGTTGCAGTAGTCTGAATGACAATAGGCGATTCCACTGGAGCATGAGGGGGTGTCGGTTCGCTCATGGGCTGGTCTACATTTTCACTAGTAGACGCGCTTAGCGATGGCGGCAACTGTTCGCTATTTTCGGAAACTTGTGAAATAGAAGAAGCTGGCTCCGGCTCAATCTGTAGCGATCCAACTTCAGCCATTGGCTCGTCCACCGAGATGAGATTATCTTCGCCAGACTGTGGCGCAGGCTGAGGGTCAGGAGCTGTGAGTGACATCAGCGCAGCCTCTTCCTCTTTACGAGCATCTTTTAAAGCAGCAGCAGCTGCAGATTCTTCAGCTTTCAGGGCTTCCTTTTGCTTGGCCAATTTCGCTTCTTGTTCCTCCTTTCTAGCCTCAATGTCAGCCAGTTTACATTTTTCGAGGTGATTGACCAACTCTTCATGAACGCTCATCAGAGAATCAAACACGAATTCTCCCATCACTAGACGACACTCTTCGTCCCAACGAGCAATGTTTGATGTTGGTGAAGCGCCATAGCTAGGATTCGTGGGTGAAGGGTTTGCTAGAGAAGTGGTGACATAGAGTGAGCCAAAAGGAGAAGCTGGGGTAATGATATCCTGATTTTGGTTAAAATTACCCTGAATAATGTTGGATATTTGATTGGTAAACTGGTTGATTACTTGCGGCGAAATGGCTACATTCGGTCCGCGAATTCGGTGGAGAATATTGCTGATCTCATCTTGAATGTTCGCAAATGATGAGCGATCGCGTGGAATGGAAAAGCGATAAGTGCCGCCATCCCCAATTCGGAAGAAGCCAGCATTCCTTCTTTGACGGGGCTGCATCCACAATTCATCAAACCGGGCAGTGGCCATGTCTGGATGAGTTGCCGGTCGTGGAACCTGCTAATTCAAAACAACAATAATTATTTAGCAGTCTTAGCAATTAAGAGGCAGTCTCTACTTTTTCACTTACCGCTTGGGCTGTATTCTGACTCGGAGTCAGCATTGGATGAGGTGTCAGGGCATCAGGCAGGGGAGCTGAAAGACGAATGAGCTGATGAGCAGCATATGGATCTCCTCTGCCTAAAGGCTGCAGATTGTAGGAAAAGTCACGAGTAAACTGCAAATCGGAAAAGTCTTCGAGAAGATCGGGCGGTGGCATTGGAATGGCATCAAAATCCTCTTCATCGTCATCCTCAAACTCCTCGCCATCATCCTCTTCGTCGCCTTCCTCCTCCTCTTCGTCCTCCACTTCATCAACGCCATCGAATTGAGGATTAATCTGACGATCATCATCTTCTTCATCGCCAACTCCATCATCCTCTTCGTCCTGGTTTTCAAGCGCCTCATTGTGACGATTAATCTCCTCGAGAAGTGAAGCTGCCTCCGACAGTTCCTCATCGTCGTCATCGTCGTCGTCATCATCATCTGGCTCCTCAACTGATGCGTCCATATCTTCAGCGAGTTCATTTCTTCGAATTCTATTCAGTGCGCGAATAAACTCTTCATCGCTATTTCGCTCTCTGCCCATTTGTCGCCTGGGAGAGAGTGCCGCTATTGCCATCATGTGATCATCATCTTCCTCCATTGCATGAATTTGGTTCTCATTAGCAATCAGTGCTGCCTGGTGATTGCCCTCCTGCTGAGGCGCTGTCTCACCGGTGGAGTTGGACTGACTATTCAGCTCTAGAGCCTGCGTGTTTGACGAAGGACGAGTTGAAGTGTTGGAGACAGTGCCCGCAGAAGAGGTGTTTCGACTTTTTGGCAAATAGGTCATGGTTTCGGAAATAATTTCCAGCGTTCTGGTGAGAGCTTCCACAACTTTGGCCATCTTCGGAGAGCTCAGATCTAGTGTTTGGATGCTGTGCGCCATATCGTTAACAAATCCGCACTTGACCATCATCCGAATGATCGAAAGTTGATTCGAGTTGAATTGCAGACGAGCTCGTGCGAGTGGTTGCGTTTGATCGGTGACACCTCGGGGGCATGATTCAATTATCAGCAGCACCAGGGTCACAACTGTTTCAATTCGGGAATGCTTGCTGGTGTTATAAACGGTGCTGGAGTCATTGTGAACAGCCCGATAAAGAGCACTCTTTAGCTCGTTGACTATCACCTGATGAATCGCCGACAGGTTGGGTGATGAAGGAAGCGTTGAAATAAGAGCAGAAAATATCATTCGCGAATATGTCGGTGTTGTGGCATCAGTGACGCTCAGCATGTGGTCAATGATAAACGACAAAGCGGATAAGTCTTCGGTAATCAGGTCGCAAAAACCTTAAAAAATCGAATTAAAATTGAGTTAATAAAAAGTTAACCGAAAAACATTACCTCTTGAATACACGTGATCGCAAAAGACTTTAGCAACAGAAGGGTAAGATTGATAAGTTCGGCGAGGAAAGAAAGAATCGTTTTGGTGTTAAACAGTGGCGAATCGTCATCTTTCTTTTGCCCTTCTTTCAGAATCTCTCTTCTGCTCATCCATCAGTCTTAGAGGGAGAATACACAACAACTCGGTTATGACATCCTTGGCAGTGTCATGTAATTCAACGTTAGTAGAGCCACCAGTGGGCTCTTTGACGACTTCTAAATATGTCGGTGAACGATCTTCGTGTGAATTACTGCAGAAATAAATTGTAAGCGTTTATAGCTAAAATCCAGCAAAACAAAATAGCAATACTTACGTTTGAGATTTGTTGCTAATATTCACTTTTAGCGTACGTTTGACGACATCCTTGAAAATGAGAGCGTTTCGAGCTGCCAAAGGCATAAAGTTTCGCAAAATATTGTGCATCTCCTGATTAACACTGGGCGTGGGACTAGACAGAGTAGCAAGGCGACGAACTTCTCGCTCCATTGCGTTCTCTAGCTGAGAGCAGTCCTCAAAGACATGGCGGATGATGAAGAGCGTACTTGTGGATGATCCAGGAAAGTTCACCTTGTTGGAGAGCTTCAACAAAGCGCCTATGCCACCCTGTTCTGCAAAGTCACAGGCAGCCGAGTGGTTTGTCATTGTGATGCGAAGGATAATGCGAACGATTGCATTGAGAAAGGCAGAATCCAACTTGGGCAACTTGATCAGAGCGACCACTGCGCGGAGGAAATCTTTGTCGGTGTATGTGACAAAAGATGGTACTACAATCTCTTCTGTTGGTTTGCTGGGCTCCTTAACAGCATCTGCATATCTTAGAGTCAGCTGCAGCCGCCTTAGCTTTGGACTTTTGATTCCTTCACTTCCTTGAAAACGTACATGATTGGTCTTTTGCTGCCAGTTGCCTCGCCGTGCTGCGTCATGGTGTCAAAACGAATTGTGTACTTTCGATTAGCATCGACAGAAATTCTTGTTGATGTTTCACCAGCACAATAGGCGTCGTCAATCAGGCGATTATTCGCATGATCAAATGGGCTCCAGCGAACTGATCTCTCCTATGGGGAAAAAGATTGTTAAATACAAACAAATGTTAAAATTCAAAAATGTTATATTACTTGAAAAGTCTTCCAGACCCGTCCAGTTGGTCGAGATATCAGTTCATTTCTCAATTTAAATCCAGTGCCAAACTTTTCGTAAAGGTCCAACAAAACGGTAATAGGACAAAGCCAATCGGGTATTTCAACGTCCTTCTCTAGCTCGGAAGCAAGTGATAGAACGTGTGCCGCCTTTCCAATTAGGTCAACGGCTAAGGTGAAGATTGAAAACTCGGTGCACTTTTTCATACAGGAGCCTTTTGATTCATTACAAATCAAAAGCAAAAAGTGGATGCAAGTAGCAAGTCCAGATGCTTCCGGCTTAGGAGAAAGTATTGAATTGAGATGCTCCTTTTCAGTGTTGAGTACCGGCTAAAAAAGAAAAAAGTTAAAAGCTAAAAGTACAGACACAAAAACACATGTATTGCACATACCTGAGAGAGAATCATATCGCCAACTGAACGAATCTTGCTGAGCACATGACTGGCAACGTCATCGTACACGGCAGTGTAACCAGCCTTGACAATGACATTAAGGAGTTCAGCCGCACTTGAACAAATCCTGTTCAATGGGCTCTCCGGCGAGCAGGCTGATTAGACCGGGAAGAAGGGCTACCAGAAGTTGATCAAACTTTTCTTTCTCCAGTGGTGTCTCATTTTCAAGAAGCGGTGCAGGTTTTGGTGCTTTGGGCGCAGGAACGGCGGCCTTTGGAACGACGGTGCTTGTTGTCGGGACTGGGGCACTAGTTGTTGCAGAAGGAGCACTAGTTGAAGCAGGTGCAGCGGTGACAGTTGCAGTATCCGCACTGACGGCTGCAGGTTGCTCTGCACTCCGGGCTGCTCGTCCTGTTCAGAGACATGGCAATGGCACGAGCAACCTGATCTTCGTCAGACATTGCAATTTCATTCTAAATATGCAAAAGTAGTAAAATTGTAGTTACAAAGCACAAACCAGTGCGAATGAGACTTACCGTTGATGCGCTGAGAGACCAGGATTAGATGCATTTTGGTGCATAATAAGCCAATCAGCGGCAGCTGTAATGTCGTACCCACAGTGGATAAAAGCATCAGCAGCAGCGCTACGCTCAAAACCCATCTCAACCAGCATGTTCAGCATTGCTGTGTGTTCTGCATTTTGAGGCTGCCTAGTTGGAGTGGAAGTGGAAGGGGCGGAAGTGGATATTATCGGGACTGGTGCTGAAGGAGGGGTAGGTAGAACCACTGATGCAGTTGCCGCCTGAGTAGAAAGCGATGGCAAGCCAAGTGCTTCGGCAAAAAGAGCGAAAGAACCTGGGTTTTGTGGCTGTGATAAAAGAAATGTATGAGGTTTTGAGAAAGGTATATTACACTAGATCAATCAGCTTACCTGTGCTTGAGCAGCAGCAGTGGTCGAAGCTGTGGTGGGAGTTTTCACCTCTTACGCTTGGAAATGTATTTATCAATCAATGAAGAAGCTCGAAAAAGTTCAGAAATCAGAAGCAGTACACTGCTACGAATTTGCTTCGTTTTGAAGGTGGATAACAATTCGCCAGCATTTCCCCAGGGTGAGAATGGGTGCGTACAACTGTCGATGAGTTCGAATAATGTACTCCATGGGCTCAAAGCCTACGTAGGTAGAAGTGGCCAAAATGGCATCAGTCTTCTTCGAAGGGATCGAATGTGGCGTCTCAAGAATGCGCTCAGAATTTGATAATCGCTCTGCCAGAGACAGCCATACATCGAGAAAATGTTCAAAACCTTTGGGCACATACTTGATTCCAGACAGAGAATAACAGTCAATGACAGTTTTGACTTCGCGGTCAAATAAATCAAAGAATGCATCCTGAGCACCAGAAAAGACAAAGTTTTGCAGCACCAGTTGATAGGGATTGTTGCGATTATCAAACAAGATGGAGATTGAGTGGTAATGAACGGCTCGTAAAAGAGAAAACTATCAAATAAAAGCGATTAGTTATAACATTACTAAAATACTTGAAGTTACTCACCGGAAGTTCGATGGAACCGCTCTATCCAAATGGTCCTCATGCTGGTATTAGGAAGCGAGTTTAGATTTTTCGCCAAAGAACGGGCGTTCGGCGTTGGAACACCAAGTTGATTGACAAAACCAGCTCGACGATGAAAAGCAGAAGTAGAGTTGCCAACCACACAGCTGTTCAATGAATAAAAGTAAAATAATTACAATAAAAACTTTTAAAACTCGTTTTACCTTTAGCAAAAGTGCAAATAGGTCTTCAATTGATTTGGAGATGTTGCGAGAAGTAGCGACGATGGGATCAACCAGCTTCTTCATCAGTGCAACAGTAGCCGGATTTGCCTGTGTAGTTGTGGCAGATGTTGAAGCGGATTCCTGTGAAGCCGCCTGGTCAATTGGTTGATCGACGTCCATTGGCGAATCAATGGATTCAGACATAGCGGCTAGCAAATTGGCTGGCACGGTTACGGCCTTGTCGATAATCTCCACCAGAGCATCAAACTGATCCTTGAGCTTAGGAAAGTGTTCACTCAGGTGGTCATTCAGGGCGCCTTCCTCCACACATGCAGTCATGTTCACCGTCTCCCAGTGAAGCATAACATGAATTCGCGACAGGGCATTAATAAGTTCTTGACCGAGTTTTGTTGCCCACTGTTCTAGCGCCAAGTTTCGCAGCTGATCGGATGAATGGTCGGGGCGGCAAACTTGAAGAAGGACCGAGATGTGAGTGTACATCATGGAAATAGCACGCCAAAGCTCAGTTTCCTGCCACTTTTCCTTTGGTTGGGCATTTTGAATCAGATCATTCAACATCACCGAAGGTCCCATGTTCTTGCACGAATCAGAGAACCGAGCAACAACAACGGGATCAAGACGATCAGTCATAATCGATTTAAGCTTCTGAAGCACACCAACAAAAATGTTCTTGTCTAAGGTGCACTTGAACAGCCACCACATGACAGTTGACATGTAATAACATGCGGCTGAATTGCCGAAATCAGCTGGGAGATTCGGCAATGTGAGAAGCGCCAAAAGAGCTGAGAAACCTTGCTGGCGCATAAACTCAGTCGCATTGTTGTTGCTTGTGTTGAGGATGCTTTGCAGAAATCGCATCTGAAAGAAAATATGTTGCGTTATATTAAATTTGTTTTAGACTTTTAAAAAGCTGAAGCATACAATGTTGGTGATGTAGTCGAGAAGAGGAACTGGCTCTCGGGTATCTCTTGAATTTTTCTTCACGTCAGTTGGTCGAAAGCTGAGAGTGTGACCACTTCTGATAAAGGACTCTTTCACTATAACATACTGGTTTGCATTGCCAAACTTTGTCAGCTGCTCCAAAGCTCGAACAATCGCATTCAGACCAGGAACTCGAGAGAGTGGCTGATGTCGAATTAGTTGATCACCTGTGTGTGCGAATAAATATCACGATTAAACCGAGTTTAGGGAGACACTGGCGCGGTACACTTACAAGCTTTGCCAAGTTGAGCGGTGTTATCAAAAGACGCAGTCATATTTCCATTAATCTGAAGATTGGACATATACTCAGGCTTGGTAAAGATGGCCAATATCTTTTCAAAAGGCTTCGCTTCCACAAACTCGGCCAAGCCACGCGAATTCAAGCATAAAGCGGTGAGAACGTTTGACATTGCGTTTGAGAAATCTTTGTTAACCGGCAACTTTCGTTCAGGATCAAAGAGAGACTTTAGCATTACACCAGCGAGGCCATTTTCTTGCAAAGTTGAGAGCAACGATGGTTCATGGTGAACGTAAAGTGAAACCATGTCGATAGCGTAGGCGAACACCGTGCTATCGTAATAACTGCCATCAGGATTACTTATCAGATGCTTTACAGCTTGAATGAATTCTGTGGACTGCATCATCGGGCGAATTGTTTCGCTAAGAGATGGATATTGCGTTGCTTTGCGAAGAAATGAAAGGAGGCCTCTAATGACGGTAGAACGTAATGGGTGGCATTTGTTTGCCGGCTGGGTAGTAACCGGTAATGGAAGATTATCAAGCTTCTTTGAGACATCGGAAGGACCGACATCTTCAGTCTGCATGGCAACTTCTTCGACGAGATTCGCTCTATCACTCGCAGATTGACTTTCTGTTGAAGGTTGAGCAGCTATTTCCTGTAGAAACACCTTTTGGCAAATCTCCACCTCTCGCTGAAATCGCTGTTGAATCACATTAAGTCCATTGTGACTTTGAAGTATGGCTATGTCGCGAGCCGTTATCGATTCGATGATGCGAACAGCTCGAGCCACTAAATTCAAGTTGTCAAGAGTGTCGTCATTGTGCTGAAGGAACTTGAGAAATCGCTCAATAATACCACACTGCTGAAGTGCCTGACGACCTGTAGGGTGAACATGTTAGTTGAAAATATAAACAGCTTTTGCAAAATGAGAGTTGACACTTACCTGACTCATAAAAGCCCATGTGATACACGAAGTTAAATAGAGAAGATGTAAAGCTCATTGGGTACTGCTTGACTGGCGACGGATCGATCATCGAGTTGATGACGGCACGAGTCAACTTGGGAATGAGGCCGTGGTAGGAGTTGGCGCCAGTTGACTCTATGATCACTCTTAGTTTGGTGTTTCGCTCGTAGTTGATGAAAGATCGCAGAGCTTTCAACGCAACTGACTTGAGATTATAAAGATCGTCAAGAGTAAGAATCTCGGCAGTTTCTTCGATTAGTGATGGACTAACGTGAAAGTTGCCCTCAATAAGTGCTGAAAAAGTATAGATTTAATATGACAATGCTGAAGTACATGATTCTCAGTATTCTTACCGCTAATTGCAAGGGCGCTGAGGCGAGCCTGAACACACAGCTGTCGTTGATGCAAGTCTGCAAATTTAGATGACAGGCGAAGACGATTGAACAGCTGTTGTTGGCTCTCAGCTGGCACCTTGTACTCAAGCACAAGATCATTCATCATCTGAGCAAGTGGCTTCTTCAAGAGATGGACGTTTTCGATGTGCATAACTTTCTTTTCGGATTTTTCAGCTGATGTATAGAACTCGAGGTGCACCGTGGTAGCCGATGAAGGATAGCTGTCCAAATCTTGAATACACTGTTTGAACGACACACCATTATCCTTTCCACCCCAGTCTTCAGCTAGGAAATTGATTCGATTACGAAGTTGAAGAGGCTTCTTATCTTGTTGGTTCAGTGGCAGATATTGGGTGCCACGTTTCGCAAGAGCAAAAAGAAGCTCGAGCACAGTGATAACAACAGTGAGATCGGTAGAGTTCATTAGAGCAGTGAGATGCTCAAACGAGCTGTAAACGTGCGAAGAGAAGCAGTGTTTCACCAAGAGGGTGGTAAACTCAAGAACATCGATGAGAAGCAGCTTTTTCTATTTTGTTAAGATTACTTTGTTAGTTATTTGTTTGTTGAAAGAAAAAGGGAAAAACTTGCCTTTACATTCTGATCTTGATCAACGTAAAGTTGCCACTGGTTGTTGCCAACTTTCTTTGCGCATTCTTCAAGAACTATATCAAAGGCATCCAAAATATCGACCCAGTGATACAGGTCAGACTGAGAAGAGGAAAAAGGTGGTGAGTTAAAAAAACCATATCACCAAAGTTATTATTACTTTTTTGTAAGGCCACGTTTTAATTTCATTGATGATGGTTCGCGCTTGGTCTGCATCCATGGCATTCTTGAGTTTTGTAATCAAATCCTTGATGTCAGGAGGCTGGGCGGATTAAAGATAAAAACAAGTTAAAAATGACAACTGATACACTAATCACTTACCACAACAGCATCCTCAGTGCCCAAGTACTGGCGTTTCAACTTTACCCGGTCGATCTTCATGATGGCAGAGACTAGGTAAGTCTTTCTGGTAGCTCAGATTACTCGTGGGGAGGTGTTTGTCTACGGTGCACTCCCCCAGCACCAGTGGTGCAAATGTACGCGAGACCTAAAGGCAAAGACGCAACAACAACGCACGATGTAATTAAAGTGATGCTCAGCGAGACAAATGTCATCAGCATCATCATCCACTGAGCCGAACTTACCGCTGAACACAGCAAGTGACGTAGAATGAGTCGACACTTTTGGTGAGATGAAATGGGAAGCGGCCTAGAGCGGCCACCTGAGGGGCGTCCAGGCACTGTGAAGTGGAGAAGCACCGATGCGACGAGGGTTGCCAAAGGCTGGGAGAGGACCAGGCGTCGACCAGAGCCGGAGATAACTACCGAAATGATCAGCTAATGAAGTGAAGTCTGGCCACCAAGCATTGTCATCACGCTCGTGACAACAAAAAGTTTTACGCAACAAAAAAGTCTATTCAGTCCCGCCACAAACAACGTATTTGCATTTTTTTAAAGTTTTTCGGCAAGCACTTTTCGGTTTCGTGCTTTTTTCTTAAAAATTAGATCCTTCTTACTGGTTCGTAGTGTATCACGACATCAAATCAACCCAAATTTAAAATGAATGGATTAAAATGACAAGTTAATCTATATTGTTCATTAGTAATGGTGGCATTGTCTGTTGTATCCCAAGAAACGTGAACATGTGTCATTGACAAAATGGTTACTCTTCAATTTTTGTAGTTGTATAAAAGTGTTTATCTGACATGTTTTATTGCACATAGACTTTACCAAAAAAATATGTACGTACTGAACAGATTATATTGTACTCTTTTTTGCGTTTATACTCTGTATTAAAAATCAGTAGTCAATGTTTTTCAGCCTTGAAATTGTGAACTTTGACATGTGTCATTTGTTAAAATGGCTGTATAAAACAGTCATTGTCATGCAAAATTATTTTAATGTTTATTCAATTAGTGATTAATTAAAAAGTAAAAGTACATACTAATTTTCACTATCTTACTTGCATCCTTGCCGGTCTTTCATCAGACACTCTCTCCCGTGCTTTTGTATCTATTCTCGAATTTGAAGGGAAACATGTATTTTTGGCGTCATCACTTTCTAACTGACTGACTGCTTCACACACGCAACCTCAACCTAAAAAGACAACACAGTCAAGCATATTTGAAAAGTGGCAATGTAAAGGAGAAATGAGGAATAGAAAGAGAAAGTGCAGCCGCTGCAGCCGTTTGGTCAGACAGAAGACGGCACTTCTATTCTGGTATTGCGCACCAAGAGAAGTGTCTACTACTTGTGACTTTTCTTGCACTGACTCCTCTCTTACGCATCAAGGTTTTCAGGCCGTATCGCGCGTCACCACCGCAGCTGCCACCGCCGCCACTTCCACCAGATTCTTAATATTGCGACTCATCAGAGCTGTGTGTGCCGAGTGCTATGCAACACACACATCTAGAGCAGGAATTTTTCCTCCTCAAGAGCACCTATTCTCTTGCCACCGCCGCAGCGGCGCATCATCCATTGGCGCGCTCAAATCTGTGAGTGCCATCATAAATTTTCCGCCGTCTTCAATCAATCCGATGCGAACCCTTTTCTCGCCAATTTTCTCGTCAATTTATGCTCGAGCTCAAGTTCAGCGGCGGGTTCAATCAATTTCCAATTTCACCGCAAAGACATTCTCACGCTGCACCCTTTTGAGCACTTGTTGTGATGTTTTGTGAGCACTTACTCTGTAATACTCTGTAAGCCGTTATACCGTTACTTTGTCTCTCTGTAAGTCACGCACACAACACACAAAAAACTGATGCACAGTGTTTGCCCGACAGCGAGCAGCCATGAGAAAGACACCCACATCAGCGCCGCACTCTCCGCAGCCGTCGGCCCCATCTCCCTCCCTCGACCCATTCCAATAGAGAAGGATGAACAGCTGCAGTGTGCATTCAGCGTTTCGTCTCCGATGCCCAGTCCATGATGAATCAGTTCAATGAGATGTTCATCGGTGAGGTGCGACGATTCGCCGACGTCTGCATGGAGTTCTCACTGGCGTATCGCTCGGTGCATGAAGAGCGAAACTTTCTCAGCATTGAAAACCAGTCACTAAAGATGAACTGGAGCCAGAACGGGTCAACTGGAGATGACCAGCAAAGAGCTGCGGGAGACCAGAGAGGAGAATGAAGAGCTGGTGCGGCGCCTGGAGTGCCTGGGCATGCCCTCCAGTACTGGCGCCTTTGACGCGGCAGGGTCGCCCATTATGGTGGGCATCAACTCCATTCGAATGGATCCAGTGGCAATGTCGAGACACTACGCAGTGTAAGTAGTCGTGCTTTGATGTTATTGTTGTCTGATTCTATCCATCAATTTGTTGCAGTGTCAACTCGATGCCCGCCTTTCCCCGGCGATACTCAGTGGCCACCTCGGTGGCTTCATACGACGACGACCACGACCACCATTCGGGGAATCACCACAGCGGCTCTAGTTACCTGGCTGTGAGTCACGGCGGCTGCAGTTCCGCCTCGCCGACAATGTGCCCTCGGCCAGGACAGCCTTAGCTCTGCAGGCAACTCCAACACACTGCTGCTGATCACTCCGCCAATCGACTTCAAGGGGGAGCACTGCACCGGGAGGCCTCTTCCGTCGCTGAGCTCTGATATGCCTGTTGAGGTGAAGCGCAAATCTGCCTCGCTCTCCCGCGACGACATCTATACCTACGTAAATCGACTGGAGCGACAGAGCGCCGAAGTGGTGGCCAAGCAACGGTCACCCTCGGTGGATCACATTCAGAGCACTCTGGCCCCATTGCTATTGCTCAGGAGATGCACAGTCCCACTGACCAGCACTCGATGAGTTCATCGGCCGGAACCTTCTACGACTGCATCAGCAGCAGCTCAGTGGAGGCCGGCAGCGCTAAGAGCGCCCCCCGAAGAGCCTCACCGAGGAGATCAACCTGATGTGCGCCCTGATGGTTGCTCAGGGAGGTGAAATGACCAATGACATTGCCCACCTCTCCAGTGAAGCCACATTCTCCGGGTACCTTGAGGCGGAACGTTCATCATCATCCTTTGTCTCAAAGACACCCTCCCCACAGGCCACCGATTACCTGATCACTTTCAGCTGTACATGTCAAAGTCTCACGATGACGCGAGAGAAGCCGCCTTTGGTTCCGGCTCTGAGCTAACTGAAATTGAAACTGAAACCTCTCTCTCCGGTCAACTTCTCAGTGAGCACCTTCCGAGAGGAAGAGAGCTCAATAAAGGACGCGCCGGCCTCCACTGGCGAGATGATTCAGCAGTCCAAGTGGTACTCTAGTACGGCGGCTCAGGCTCGCTGATCTCATCGGCGACCACTCAGGCTATCACCGATTTCCTGATCTAGTCACCGTAATTCCTCTGCCTCTTCTTGACTGACCCGATATCTGCTGGTCGAAGTTTCGCACTTCATCTCGCCATCTCACTTTTACCTAATAGTCAACGATGAAAAGTGCGGCTCAATGCTTTTGAGGACTTTCTGGAGTCGTTTCAGAACTTTTACAAGTCTCTCGATTACCTGGTGGGGAGGAGCAGCACCATCACCACGAGAACGGTTTCCTTGACGAAGTGGCAGAAGACTCTGAATGGAAGCTCTACTTTACGTCGCCTCCTGCCTCTGTGTCAGTGGGCGCTCACTTTGCCGGGTACATGGACGAGGACTACGATGGCGCGGTTCAGAGTGCTTCATTTCGCAGAGAGCAGCAGGCTGCAAGAGGGGCTGAATGGAGGTGACAGGCATCGAGCTGATGAACGTAGTGTGCGGATGTCGACTCGGTCATCGAGCACCATTTCAGTGTCGGCTCTGCGTCCTCTGAGCGAGGAGTTTGGCTCCATTCCGCCTTTGCCATTCGCTCCTCTCTCGCCTACCTATACCCTCGACCACAGCCCTCCACGAGCACTGACCTTCACCACCCGTCTGTTTCCTCTGAAGACGCTTCTTCCTCCATCTGGTCAGAGGAGTGCTGTCGACTCTTTGAGGCGCTCACCTACGACCAGATACTGACCGCCTCCATCATTGAAATACAGCGAGAGGACCTGACCGACACCGAGCTGGCACAGGTTCTACTGTGGTGCTCACGGGCGCCGGGGAGGAGGAGAACCACCAGGAGGAGGAGATCTTCATCAACCGCAAGCTGATTGAGCTGAACTTTGCCGCCAATGTCGCGGAAAACGACCACTGGCTTCTTCGCTCCAACGAATCAATGAACTACTGCACCTCCTCAAAGTCATCCTCACAGCTTATAAAGCCACCTGGGAGGCAGGTACTGCTGCTGAAGCTGTTCAGGCAGACGAGCCAACAAGTCAATTACCAACACCACCGCCGCCGCCGCCTGCTGCAGCCGCGGCAGCAGCAGAAGCACAGTTATCGCCTGTCGCCGAGGCTCCCGCCGAGAACTCAGCCGAAGTGCCTGCCATAAAAAGAAAAAACTGAAAAAGACCATGTCAAAGAAGAAGAGAGAGTCAGCAGAGCAGCCAGTCATATCCGTTGAATGCGACGGAAGCAGCAGTAACCCGGTGGAGAACTCGTCAGCAGTTGCTTCGACAACAGAAGCAGTTACGGCCCCAGCAGCAGCCGTAGTGGTGGTGGCGGAGTGCAAAGGCGAGCCGAATGTCCTCCTCAGCGAGCCCTCCTCTATGGCGACACGTAAATATGCTTGCCCTCATTTTGATGCAGTGCATTCTAACGGTCATTTAACCACGGTCTCACCAACGGTCTCACCGGTGGCCACTTTGGAACTGGTCACTGATTCAGCCGGCCCGACCAAGCCAGCGAGCAAACCCAATGAGCTGTTTTACTTTACTATCACATTCGCGCTCATCTATCTGTACTTTACCTATCTGATCAATGCTTTCTAAACAAACACAGAGTGAGAAACTAACTTTATTAGTCACTTTGCACATTAGAATTCGGGCAGATTGCTTCGCAAACACACCCAACTGTCCCCTTTCTTGGTCTCTTTTAACGTTTGATTTTTTTATTTTCACAGTTTCATGTACTGTCAAGCCGTCCTTTATTGAAATATGCAACAGTTTTTATCTTTCCTCTTCGTCGCTTCACCATCTCGATGAGAGTGGTGGTCTTGATCTGTGCAAGTTTCCCCTAGAAAGCTGTCACAAGCTGCATCATGATCCGAGACTGTCAAGTGAGTGCACTTTAACAGCTTTGCTGATCAGGCGATCAATGACACATTATTCCCTTTTAGATTGGATCGTACAGAAGCACTCACGTCATGTCAAGCTAAAAAGTCCTCTCATATGACATCACCAGGCATCGGAACTTGTCCCTACCAACCATGTGCTACCCATTTCGGGTGACTACCGTGTTTGATGTGAACAAGTTCATTGGAATACTTCCATTTGGCGAACGGAAGCTTGACACTGAGGCGTGAAAAGATTCATCAGTCAAATTAACGCCGGAGACCTTTTGTTCCTGGCGCTAAGCTAGACTCACCATTCCGCACTTTTGTTCTGGAAATGACGTAATGACTCTCTTTCTTTAACTTTATCACAAAATACTGATTTGGCTTTTTACATTGACAGGGAGTTCTACAACCAACTTTCTAAAGAGTACAACTTAATAAACTGCAATTCCAATTCAACCTTTCTGGAAACTTTTCTGCAAAATCAACATCAAAACCAGATGATTGTCTTCTACGACGCTGCAGTTGGTCTCTACCTGCGAGGGTACATTGTCGGAAAAGACCCTGACACGCCTCGAACTGAACGTGCACCTGGATCAAGTCACGCACTGAACAGTAAAGATCAAACTGCAGACGTAAGCTCACCAACGCCTGAAGTTGTTAAGCGAAAGACTTTGTCGCTGAAGAGAACCAAAGTGAAGTTTTCATTGCACTCCACTGTCGATGGAACACCTGAGGAGAGGGGCACATCGAAGATTATCGTCTACGGCATTGACACAGGACGGTACTACTTAATTAAAACGGCTGAACTATTCAAGCTGGTCGACCAATTTGCGGCAGCGAAACCATTTGCTGTGGTGTGCAAGCTCATGGTCAAACAGAATGCTGATGGCACTTCCTGTCCACATGCTCTTGATGACAGGTAAGATTAATTAGTTTAAAAGTTTTCATTATGAAACTAACTTTATTTATTCGTACAGGGCTCGATTCCAAAGCGTGGTATCTGATCGACTTTTGTGCTTACAGTTTCACGACATTGATTTAGTACTGAAGAAATCTAGTCTCATTGTACCTCTTTTCTGATTATAAAGAATCAGCCACTCCTCAGAATATACTCTACCTGTAAGTTTTAATTGCTCATCCACAAGTCATTTGCTCAACAACTGTGATCCATTTATAAAACATTCTGTCTTTCATTTTTACTCGTCGTGTATCGAATAAAACGAATAAAATAAAAGTGATACCAAAAGTTGCAATTTTCGTTAAAAAAGATCTCAGCATGAGATGGCGTTACTGTTTCATTCAGCTAATGAAATTCATGAATGCTAGATTTGTTTTCACTTCTGTTGACATTTGAGTTAAATGATTTTTGACTTTACCTGTTGGCCAACAACAAACCTTGTTCCAAGAGGATGTCTGGCTCTCTCAACGACTGGGAAGTGCTTCGACGATCTGCTCGACAGCTGGAAAACGAACTTGACTCAAAGTTGAATACATTCGGGCAGTTATCCTCTCAGCTAAAGGGCAAGTCTGAGCATTCGGTGTTGGGCGAGTTTGTGCCGTTGATAAGCGCAGCTCAAGATGCATTTGAAGGCAGCTACGAAGAGCAGACCAGCTTAATTTTTAAGCTGCTCACTTCTCTTAAGGATACCATTGATCGCATGGAATCGCACTGTCCATCTACCCTTCAGGAGAAGCAAAGCACGGCAATGAGACTCATTCAGCGTCATCGTGAGACTTTTAGAGACTACACGGCTGAGTACAATAAAATGCGGAACAGCATCCATGCTGCTTTGGTGCAAAGTCAGCTGCTGCATAAGTGCCCAAGTTCAACTTCGTTCGTCGTGCAAACAGCAAATGGCTCTTCTCCCTTGGAAGTTGAATCGAAAAGCATTGATTCTTCCACTGTGCTCATTGAAGAGCAAATTGATGTCGCCAGACGGACTCGTGAGACTTTGTTGAATCAACGAGCCAACTTGGAGTCAGTTCAAAGCAAACTGTCAACCTTGGCTAGTAAGAAACTTTCAAATTATTTTATGTTGGTTTTTAATATGATGTTTTTCAGATACATTTCCTCGTCTGGGCCACATTCTACGTCGCATTATGACGAAAAAACGTAAGGATTCAATCATTCTGGCATTGGTTATTGGCATTTGCCTATTTATCTTGATACTGTACTATTTCTAATGTTATTGGGGAACTTTAAATTTTTTCAAAACTATCACAAAGACAATTTACTTCAGGTCATATTTGTCAGAAAAATGTGTCAACTTCTAATTTTCTCATGTCAAATAATTAATTACTCGAGTTTATCTTTACCCAAATTATTCAATCAATTATTTAATTTTCCTAATTCTCACACTTGCGTTGCTTAATTAACAATAGTACCGGTGTTTCATAGAAATGCTAATTTTCAATTGACCCATTTCCCTAAATCTAGAGAGGGTCTCGACACTGTCCTCCCAGCGCCATAGTAACTGAAGGTAGGCTTCAGTTTATTGTCTGGTCAGCCAGGCGGGCCATGCTCCGTACTTCATCACAAGGGGTACAGTACAGTGAAAGTCTCTTCTGGGGAGTACACGACAGGAGTGGTTCAATTAATTACAAATTCCTCGTAAAAGTGCCCTTCCTGTAGCCAGTGTCTGATGGTAATTAGATTACTTGATTGAAAGGGAACCCACAGAAAGTATCTGCCTGCAAAAGTGTCTGCGAGCCTAAAAATGTCTCTGCTAGACTATTTGTTTTGCTCAAGCATATCCAAAATTAACCCCAATTTGGTGAGCACAGTGCTCGTTGTGGGGTAGTAATATTATTACAAAGATAACACTAGTGGCTGTTCTCTGTCTCTTTTTTGCAGCCGTGCTATATTCGGATAATTTATATTCAACACCAGCGTCATGCTATAGTCACAAGAGAGGGATTACAGGAATTTGGCTTGAGAAGTATTGGAGAATAAATTACCGTACAACCAGGTTCTTTATTGCATTACCTACTTTAGCCACTTTTACTTTTGCAGTACCATAGCTTCTCCAATAGTGGCAATAAAGAAATTTGATTACGCCCAATCTCCATGTTTAATCGGTTAGAAATTATAAAATATTCATGTTACATAAAGTAAAGTTTCAGTTAAATCTGTTTTCAGAAATTTAATTTCGTTAATTTAAAAAATAAACTTTTTTGTACTTAACCTATTTTATAGGGAGTTTGGTGTCTTCTTTACAACATTTTCAAATAAATCATAACGAGTAGGCATTATCGTCCACATATAAACTCATTTTTTGCTAATAAACACAATAAAAAGTAATGTAGCCAATTTTGTTTTTTGTTGTCATTGCCGTATTTTTGTCAATTGCTCAAATAGGGCATTGCAAGTTGAGTCAACTCTAAATAATTGAACAATTATTGACATTTCTACTTGATTTTTTTGCTACAAATAAACTGAAAAGCTTTAAGTTTAAAACCGATTGACACCAATTTGTTCAAATACAATAGCTTATAGGGGGAACACGCTGTTTGCACAATTTGATGTATATCGATACGCATTCAAACATATTTTTATTATTGGTAAAAACAGTTCTAAACCATAAGGCTATTTTAATTGTCCTATCTACGATAAACATTTGAGTCTGTTGTTATTTTCCTTTTTGTTGCAAGACTATTGGCTGTTCACTGAATGCTGTGAATGATTTGAAAAGCTTTTTGTCATTATATTTTTACATTAGCTTCAACTAAAAAGATGATATATTTGATATGAGCATTTGCAGTGGACACTTTCACATTAAAAATTTTGCAGATGACAGATATAGGCTAAATTGTCAGTGGGAGAAGCATAATTTAGACAGATTGTTTCTACCTGACAAATGGCCCATTGTAACGGCAATGGAAAGTAATTTTGTTTTAGAGGGCAATCATATTCGGTGGCAATTTTTGTGCAAAAATCAAATTAGTCGTTAAGAGTTTTCTACTACCGTCTCCAGTGACATCGATCACGCTTCCACATTCACTGCATTAGTTGATAATCAAGCCCAGAAAGTCAGGTAAATTAAAGTACCAACTTTTGTGATAGTTAACCCTTTGAGGTAGACTCATTACTGTAATGCGATAAATGCAATGCAGAATTTAAAAGATTGTTTATTGATTATTTTTCGTCTAGTCTTGTTTAAATGATTTTTAAAAATAAATTATTTGCGGTAAAGTAAATATGATTATTTTGTAAAAAATACATATGTTAAACATGAATCATTGAAAGTGCAAGTTTTCATTCACAATGAATATTCCCCTTCCGTTACGTCATTTTGTTAATTTTTTCTGTGTGACTAATTCTAATTACAGCTCAATGACATCATCGCGACGTATTTTTGCTAATCATAATAATTAGCATTAATGAAATTAGCACACATGTCAGCGGTAAGCAACGGTACGACTGCACTGTTACCTACATTTCCTTTTTTTATTGCTTCACATATTGGTAAGCACTAAAGCAATGGTCAATGTAAAGCCAAAGATTGATTTACAGTAGTCTCGGGGCTCACTTGTTGTAAACCAGATTTTTCAAGTTCTGACTACATTGAGCTAATTAAAGATTTTTGAATCATGTTTAAAACACAAAACTAAGTTTAAATCATTTTTTAAATAGTTGCACAGTTAAATGAATAATAGACCTGAATTCATTTTGCAGTCGCAAAATTCAAAACAGTTGAAATGTGTTGGGGTCCATATTACACGTAATTAATAAAGATAAAGATTAATGACTAGAGAATATGATAAATAGAAAATATAGTGTCTATATAAAAAAATGAACAGTTTTTTGGTTGAAAGGGTGAGCACGGAAAAGGCTCGCTTCTGGAGGTGAGCAAAATAAGAGTTCCAAAACAACAACAATAGGAACTTGTACGGTTGCAACTTTGCAATGCGTTTCTCTGTCTCTTTCACTGCATTAATACATAATGAGGTTATGCTCTAGTTGGCGGCAATGCAATTAGTGCAAATATATCACACAGTGCAATGGACACTGCCAGGGCACACGTACTGACCACTTGCAGAGATATGCACCGCCACTGAGAAGGTTTAACGCCGATTATTGCACTTTGCCCCTAAATAGGCAGCTTTGTTCAAAGGCCAAATACGAATTGACTGCTCTCATGTTTTGCTGATATTATGGGGGAATTTAAATTTCATTTTTACTACATTGATTTTTAAGCAATTTTCTGCAATTTTTTGTTGTAAAATGTCATTTTATTATTGACCAATTTTGTCACACACTGTAGTTTTTGATCAATAATTTTGGTTAGATTAATTAAATTTAAAAACTAAAATAATTTTTACGTTACATTTTTATTTTAATGAAAAAATTGATCGTTATCAATTGATTTTGGGGCGACTATCTGTACTAACTAAAGTGCAAGATATTTTTTTGGTGCAAAAATCTAATTAGCAATTCAATTTGGTCAGTCATTAGTAAGAGTCAATCACTAATCTATAAACAAAAAATATGCTTAGCTAAACCAATGATTGATACTAGCTCAGGACAATTTAGCACTCCATTTTTGCGGACTGCTTCAATTGCTCTTCATGCATCTCACATTGAGTTACATTATTGCACGTGTTATTCAATCTTTTTAGGACTTTAAAATCAGCACGCACAAGCAAAGCAGTTGATTATATTTGTGGTTTTGTTTTTACTGCACCCTTTTATTAAATGTAGCAGAAAGAAGTAATGCGCAACTAAAAATGAATCCAAAGAAGTCTAAACATGCAATGGCTATAATGACTTTAATCAGCATAAACTCGTTAATTATAGATGCAACGATACATGTACATGTGAATTTCGTTAGAAAACATTTGTTGTACTACTAATGTCTCAATTCAATGTCAATGGCATGCAGCTATCGATTTCTATTTGGAAACATCTATTTTAGTCTACATCGTAGTCTCTTTTAGATACTAGCATTGACAGTATCTATATTTAAATCAATCTGATTTAGATATCTTGTGTTTTCTTATGGCAGTCGCATTGACAGACATACTGTTGTTCCAATTGAAGAACACCATCTTTAAAAAGAAGCGCAACACACAAAAATGTAAAAAATTAATAATCACTACTGTCTTCCTTTTCTTGTTAAAAATTGTAATTAACTGCTGGACCTTGTTATCGTACTTTTGTCAGTTGCACTTTTTAAAAGCATCAAAACAACAGAAAACTTGAATATCAAAAGGTCATTCTGGTGAAGGAGAGTTAAGATTGATAATGATAGTTGACAGTGAATGACACTTTGTTTTTCTTCTGTGAACACTGCCCTAACACTGTCATTGTTCACTATTCTTTTCAGCATCAAGACAAACAAAAATCGCCAACACATTAAACTCGAAGGCAAGTGGTGTCTTCTTGAAAGTGAAAAGTTATTGAGCAAACAATACATCACCGTTTAACACGTGCCGGGGACATTTTAGTTAATGAGATTCCACACATCGGCTGAGCCTTCTTTTTTTCATTGTCATGCACCTGTCAAGTGCAATTTCAATTCTTTTTACTTTAAAAAACATTTAGTAGAGCTGAGATTACGTATTTTTAGATTTCACCTGTGATAGCATATCAGTATTGGGTCAGTGATCTTGACCCTAAACCAGCAATCATTGTAGGTCAATTTAAAAAAGTTTTGTATAGTGAACTTTCTTATTTACTTTATCTTGCTAAATTTAAAAATGTTGGCAAACTCTTTTCAATCGGTTAAAATTTTAAAATTGAAATTCACCCGATTTAGTATCACTCAACAATAAAAGACAGTTTTGATGTTCAACCAAGTGTAAAATTTAGAATATCACAATTTGGTCTTTTTTACTAGGAGAATACAAAAGTGTTTTTAAATTAAGATTTTGCACTAAAATGTTTGTATCAAAAAGCTTTAAAATAAATTTTGTGTAGCATTCAATGGTGAGCATTTTTCTCTTAAACATAATATTGGTAGCATGTCTACCTAGTTTTTAATGCGATATAATTTTGACACACTAATTTTGTGTTAGAATAAGCTTTGTGCAATTTTTAAGTGTGGACTTGACTTAAATTGTAGCTGCACACAATATTTATCAAACACATGTTTTTGAAAAGACATCAACAGTGCTGCGGTAAACTAATGATTCATTGGACATTTGTGGTCAGAAAGTTTTGAGGAAAGAAGTCAGTGGACAGCTACCTCTGGAATTGTCAAAGGCGTCACTTGGTAAGATTATTATAATTGGCCAGTTTATTGCAACAATTTAAAAGATTAAATTACATAGAGAGGACTAGAGTAAATTATTCTGACAAATTGCTCTCCCGTGTTTGTCCCTCTTTAAGCACTTTGCAGATTTGACACTTATTAAAATGGTTTAGATATTCAGCAGTTTAAAGAAGTTGACACTTGTCTTATGTTAATATATTAACGTCTAACGGTCAAATTCATGTAAAGGAGGAATATAATTTGCTAATTATATTCATTTTTGTTGTTTGCCTGACATCAATTAGCAGTGTGCAATGCAAAGCGATTGAAGTGCAAATGAGCGTTTTGTAAAAACTGCTAAACACTTAACTAAAAGTTTTTGAATGACGCAGAATTTAAAAACAAAAAACACTTGCAACACTTTATAAAATTAATAATAATACCTGCTCAATTAATTTGTAGAAAAATAGCTAAAAACATTTAATTTTTTTTGATAAAATTGTAATTTTTACTTTTGGCTGTAACTTTGTTTTTGCTAATCTGCTTGGTTTTGATTTGTGAGAGAACAAAAGAAAACATGTGAATATTTTGTCATCAAATAGCAAATTAACAAGAGTCTTGTTACTCTGGAAGCTTCCTAGCCATTTGTCTTGTTTTGCTATATCTTTAAGGTTTTTTGTTTGATGAAATCCGAAATGGTTTTTTAATTAGGGAAGTGTTGCTGAAACTTTTTGCTAATGTCATTGATATTAAGCCCTGGAGGATGTCTACTCGGTGTGTACTGTTTTCTTCTTCTCCTCTCTCTTCCGAATATTGTCCGATGCTGAAAACGAGCATGTCCAATGGTCATTGTTGCTCGCCTATGAAATGTGCTGAGAAGAACGAACACGGATGAATGAGAAATGATAAAAGACTCGTGTGAAAAAAAGTGAATCCAAGTGAAACGTTCAGTGACGGACAGTGCTATTGACAAAAAATGTACAAGCTAATTTGCGAATAGAAGCTTCTACGCTAGTAAAAATTTTGCGCGTATTTCAAGCTCCCGTTTTTCCTCTTTGTTGCGCCTTCTCATTACCCGAAACCACGTTGTTCACCTTTGTTTGTTACTGTCTAATTCAATTAGACGCACTAGCACTTTTCCAGCCTCTTGTGACGAGATGTTGAAGAGAAAAAAGTTGCTCGCTTTCTCGTTTCAGTTCAACTTCAGCATCTTAATTGCATCAGTGAACGGCTGGCCGTTTATTGTCTTTCTCTTGGTTTGTTTCCTTTCACTGTTTACCGAATCTTAGTACAACTCATCGAACACACAGGCAATAAAAGTGCAGTACACGTGACATCCTTATTAGCACTTTTCCTTGTTTCAACCTGATCAGACCTTTCGACGCCACTTATCCGCTTCTCATGAACATTCTTTTGTTCTTTCAAGCCGTAGTCAGCATTCTCTGTAGACAAACTACGAATTGTTTTGTTTTGACATTTGACCAATCTCTCTTTCTTTTTGAGACTTGTCCGCATAAACTTGTACTTATCACTCGTCTGAACGCCGACAGACGAGTGGATCAGACGGATTGAACGTCAGCGGAACAATTTGATAATGGCAATATTTCTAATAATTACATTTGTACCGACCGGCAAATCTGTGTGTTCTTTTTGTGTATCGCCAGTGGAGCAGGGAAAGTCAATCGAGTCAACTGTGTACGCTGAACTCTTTGCTGTACCATTGGCGCTCTCGACTTATCTCACTCGCCGTTCTCAGCTGAATCAGCTGTACACGGAGCAGCAGTTTAATTGGTAGCGCAATTACTAGTTGTCTTTGCAGTAGCACTTTGTCAGCAAAGTTCAGAAGTACTACTACTACTACTATGTTGCCGTCAGTGTGTATGGATTTGCTGAACACCTATTATGCTTGCCGCCGACCAATATGCCTTTCGTTTCGTTGAGATCATTCACAAGTGTTAGCAGTGCACTCAGCACCACCACTAATGGACATGTGTGTGTGTTTGCGAGTGTTGTGTGTGCGGTTTCGAACACGAGCTCAGAGCTAGTGTGCAGACTGGCGGATAACGGAGAACTGTCTTCCCTTTGGCGGGGCTCTCTTTCTATTTGCCAGATTTTGAATTTCAAGGAGAGTGGACACTGCCGCGAGATCTAGATGTTCAGCAGACGGCAAATGCAAGTGCTCTGCTCACCACCACTACTGTTGCCTTGTAGTTGGCCACTACTGTGTACACTAAATGGCGCCAACGAGTTTTCACCTGCTGCTGCTGCCAGCCTCGAAGACTGTGTGGTCAGACAGCTGAGAACGAAAAACTAGGTGGACGCGGAGAGACTACTGCTCTACAAGTAGTCTTCTCTCTCCGTAGGCATTTGCATTCGATGTGCCGCTCAACATTCGGACCAGCGGAGACACTCTGTGGTCCAAAATGTCAAGCGGAAACTTCACTTTAACGGAAAGGTGCTTGCAAAAATACTTGTGGGCCAGGAGGATAGACATGCCGCCCAGATGAGAAGAGTCTCGAAGACTTTGTGAGAATGAACACAAACAGTGAGGAGGCACTGATCACACGCCCAGACTCTCTTGACGCTTCATGTTTTCTCTGTTTTTTTGCACATTCAGACACGCGGGCGCAAAAGAAAACGAAATGTCGACAGTGCCGCAGCTTCAGTTAGATCAGTGAAAGCCAACGAAATGAACGGTGCCGCAAGAGAAATAGTGCTTGCTGTTCTGTCTGGCAGTAATCAACTGCCCCGACCACAGTACCCAACTGCCCTAATGCAATAATTCTAATTAGCACCAATATAATATGTGCAGGAGATAATCTTTTTTTGGCGAGGAGAAAGAGTGTGTGTGTGTTACTCTGCATTGCAAAGTGCTACTTTTGCCGTACTGCAACTGCGAGTAATCGTCGATAACCACCCTGTACAAGTCTACTACCCCATCGCATGCAGAAAAACTCTTTCTTTTCCACTTTCCTCTGTTGCTCTCAACATTGTTCTCCACTTTCCGCCTCACCTGTGCCACTACCACCAAAAATGTGACTAAACTGAACTCATTCTGCTGGGTTTGCACACTGGCCTAGTAGCTCAAATATTCAGTTCCTTTTTGGCTTTTGATTGTGCCGGCTGGACGCCATCAAAATCTGACCTAAAACTATGGCGTTTCATTGTGATTTATATTAATGCACTTTCATAAACTTTTTACAATTTTAGTTTGTGTAGTTTTTTAAATAGAAGCTTAAATTTTATATCAAGTAATTTTTTTTAATATTTTGTAAAATTATTTTTATTGCATAACCAACATTGTCACCTTTTAAAGAAGAGTCACCTTTCAAAAAGTGCACTTTCATAGCTCAATTATTTAGGATGAGTGTTTTGAGTGGATCAGCTGCACAAAGAGAAAATATTTTTAACAAAATGGTTCTACGAAAAGATAACAATCAAGTGATTCTGAATCTGAAATACACCAAATAACAGTGCTATAAATTGCCTTTTTCAGCTTTTTTATAACTATTTTACAGTCGCCATTCTACAATTCTACCGTAAAAAATTAATAACCTCGTTTCTAGTGTCTTTATCATTTTAAACTGACACACCACAATTCTGAAAATCAAAAGCATGTTGCTTGCCTTATGCAACTTTTATTTAGTTTTTATATTTAAAAGTTGTTTGTGGATAATTTATTACCTCAATTTAAGTATACTTGCATTGTAAAAACGCCAACAATTTTGAATACTTTTTGTTATAACTTCAGATTTAATATTTTATTATGGTTCGCCCAAAAACTGTATCGCGTTTCTTTTCAATCAAACTTTGATGTTTTTTACAAAAAACTGATTGATAACATCCACATATTTGCATCGTTTTAAGCTCACTAACAACTCAGTTCCATGTAAACTTGTAAAACTATTTTTTAAAATTACCATCACATTGTTTGTGTTCATCAAAACCAAATCAAGCTATCATTAAAGTGCTATCGTTACATTTGATTTTTGACAAGTTGACTTGTTCAGACATGATTTACTGAATGCCAATGTGTGAGCTTAAAGTTATGCGCAACAAGCAACAACAAAATTACCTGGCTACACCATCTGAATCAAGGCAATTTGCCGTTCTCCTTTTCATTTTTTACCTCCATTTTTTTGCGTTGGGTATTCAAGCAAAAAAAACGCCAGCTTTTGTCATTTTTTTCCGCTACACTCCTCTTCATTTCAATTTGATTACATCTTCATTTACTTTTGCGACAGCTTATGACACCGCAAAGTTCTTTTACTATGCCAAATAGTTTGCCAACTTTAACTCTGTAATGACGTTTACCTGCCGACAATAGGTAGGCATTTAAAGAAAATGTTTGTTTACGATTGCTTACTTTTGCAAAGTTTGTGTTCATCTAAGGTATATAATGTCTAAAAGTATTAGTGGTACTTTGAATAAGTTTTTTTGTGCTTTTTGGTTTTATTATTTACATCTGCAGACACAGCAAATTTTACGAGTTTACTAAAAGTTTAGCAAATGTTAAAATCACAGCTTTACTTTAATTTTCCTTTGTGTTAAAAATAAACTTACTTTTGGTTTTTGCTCAAATCGATTGTATTTATAGATTGCTTTGTTTGCTTAAATAATATCATGTTGGTAATTGATAACTGTACCTTATAAAATTAACTTTATCTTAAACAGAGATTTTTAGTATTTTTTTGTTAATTTTTGCACCAAGACCTTTACAAAATACATAACGCCTAGAAATTGGCAATTTGTTCTTTTAGTTTCTCTTTTTTATCGGTTGTGAGAGGGAAATTAATTTAATTTTAATGAGTTGAAAAATCAGCTGAAAAACTGGGCGCCTCAGGAAATAGGAGCACAGCAATCATCCGCCTGAGATGATTTTCATTGTTAAAGCTTTTCTGTTTCACATAATAAAACAACAGATGCTTGTCATAACAAACTTTCTTCCTTTCTTGAGATCTCTATCAGACTGAAAATCTCATTGCTTATCTCTTTATTTTTCCCATTCTCACTCTCCTCCGGTGTGCTTAGCAAATAGGTTAGGGTTGCAATTAAAGTAATTTTTACAAACACTCATTTTCCTTTGTTTTTGTCTGCTTCTTGTTTTTGTTATTACTTTGTATGTGTGTATTTGAGCACATTGAACATATGTAGAAAACTGTGGGTATGACCGCCAATGAAAAGCTATTATCACTGTTCACCTTTCGTTGGGTAATTATCAAAAGCAGAAGAAACTATCAGCTTTTTTTATTTTAATTGGAATGCAATTAGGAGCAAGGAAGGTAAAATGGCAAGCATCGAAGGGAAGTCAATGGGTGCTTGTTGCTACACTGTCTTTGTGTTATTTATAGAATCGCCTGATCTGCAAGTTGCCTCTAAAGATGCGAATCAATCTGATTTTTGAAGGCGACGACCGCGGTTTCTTCTCTGTCCAATTATGCCAGTTTGCTGTATTCAAATGTGATTGATGAATTGCAATACTGCCAAAGAGAGATGAGTAATTAGACTATCTTTTCTGACACTAAGTGTCGTCTTCTGTTTGCATTTTCTGATTCCCCTTTTGTTTTATATTTAGTTTTAATTATCTTTATAAGGTTTTTCTTGTGATTAATTTTTTACCGAGTTTGGTTAGTTCACATTTAAAAAAATGTTTTGTTTCAGTTTGCCCATTTTCGACAAATCAATCAAGTTAATGTTCTTTATGAAATCAATTATTTACTTTCCAAAAACAAATTATTGTTGTGTAGTGCCATCTGCATTGAGGGTTTAAAAAAATATTTATCATTTGTAGAACATTTTCTATTAAATTAAAATTTTTTTAATGAATAAAATTTTTTAAGGTATTGAATAATCTCAACCAAAAAATGAATTAGGCAACGTTTGGATAACGCGCGCGCGGAGAGATTAAGCAGACGTTCGATACGGACTTTTAATAATGAAGTGCTTATAACGTGTACATAGGTTTGAAACTTCGGTGAGCAAGCATGCAACTAAAGCGCCTGGTGGTCCATCTTTAGCCTAATAAAAATGTTTTGATTTAAGTCAGTTTGTCACGATAATATTAATTCTAATGCTGTCGAACGGTTACTTGTTAGTAAATATAACTATTCGACTTTAGAGGCTATAAATATTGATTTCCATCCTTTACCTTACAACCATTTTGTTTGTTTATGTTTCCAACTTCTTCACGATCAATATCAATTGCTTAATACTGAACTAAAGTTTCCTTGCTATCCTATCACTGTTTTCCGACTTTTAGCACGGTTAAATTATTTTTAACAATCAGTTCACTGTATTGCCAATATTGATACTCAGACAGAAATGTTTTGAAAGGGTTTTTTTTTTAACTTAAACTGTAACTAACCAAGGATTATCACAAAACTTCTGTAATTTAAAAAACAAATTTTTTAGTTTTTAACAAAAACTTTTGTTTTTTGATACAAATCTCTAACACCGTAAGAACTTGGCCGTGTTTGAATTGAAACGGACGTCGTTTTTTTTTATAAAGTAACAGTAGAGGGTTTTTCCAAAATACTATTACTCTGTTTAACAAAAAGTTTAAAGAAAAGTATCCAATTTTGAAAACACATTTTAATCAAATAAATTTTTAATTTCATTTATTTTTAACTTCCGTTAGTAAAAAAGTTGTTTTGTGTAATTTAAAAATCACATCTTTTTAATTAGTTGAAAAGCTTGTATATTAAATATAGATCAACAATACAGTATAAAACAATTGTGCCCAATTCACATGTAAAATTAATGTGCTTGACTTTAAATTGTCATTTGATGCTTGACTTCAAAACGCATCAAGTATTTGCAAATTACTTCAAGTGCATTGCGTGAAAGTAAAAGGCAAAGCTAATGGAAATTCTATTGACCGAGTGACCGCCATCAAATGCCAATTGTTAATGCTTGCATGCAGGTTAAAACTAATATCCGTTCTTGTAGTTGTTTGGTTTTTTACAAATTTATTAAAATTTGCAAAAATCTTTATTTTTTATTTCACTTTGTTTTTCGAAGTTGTTGATCTTATAGGGTTTATTGAAAATGCTTTTTCATTCAAACGAGCGCAGTCAATGATTTAATTAAACGAAGATTGATTAATTAATTGAAAAGACGGTCGAACTGAGTTGTTTCAAAAATCAGAGATTGAGCATAAAACGATGATGCAAAGCCAATCTTCAATAATTGTCAGGTAAAAACGTGCATTTCGCCACCTTTGATTTAATAAATGGTAGCCACTTAATTAGATCATTTTTGACAATGTCAAAAACTTTGTTGTGGACTCCCCCTCTAAAAGTTTATTAAACATTTAATTCACAAACTCAGATGGCTATTTATAAGCTCAACAGAAGCTCAAAAAGATGTAGTAGTTAAACACCAAGTTGTAGTGCTATGCTGGTTAAATTGTCTTACTAATCGTCAAGAATAGCTCCTTTGCTAGCTTTCAATCTTAGCAGACATCCTCGATTGGCTTTGCCTGTGGCCATTGATCAGTCGCTGTCTATCCATCTCTATCCTCTCTTCACCTTTCTTCCTCGTCATCTTTCAGTCTATTATTATCACTATTGGAAGTTGCTTATCTGTACTAAACACTGCAGCATTGTACTACACTTTGCCTATTAGCACCAATCGAGCGTTGACCATCTATTTCATCTGATTCATTTTTGAATGACCCCAGCATCACTACATGGAAGTAGTGCAGTGCAGGTCACACTTTCAATAAGTAACACTACACTTGACCGTCAAATCAATTGTCTTCCTCATGCCATTGTGTGCCTTGCAAATGTAATTACATACATTTATTGAACATTTATGGTAAATTCAATGAATTATTAGCACTGTAGATGAATATAGCTTGACTAGAGGAAAGTATACATTTGCAATGTGGCAGATGGGGAGAAAGGAAGATTAAATGCCTTCCAAGCAGCAAGTTCGTGTCTGTCTTGACTTTGAGATTTGAAGAAAACAACAGAAAAGTGAAAAGAAAGAGCGAAGGAGCTGAATGCTAAGCAAAACTCTCTTTAAGGCTTGCACTAATTTGAATTAGCCTGTTGATGAAATTTAATATGGCTAATGTATTCATGTTTTTGACTTCACTTCTTTTTAGTGGTCAAGTGCAGCTTTTGTGTATTTGAGCAGATTACCTTATATATTATTCACCACTAAAGCATCTTTAGAACTAGTGTCCTTTACAGTTATCATAATTTACATAAAAACTTTCGTTTTTTGTAAATTTTTAGTTTTTAAAGTTTAAAAAATCAAGTTGAAGTATTTGCTAATCAAATGAGTTAAACTAATTGAGTTGTCATGTCAATGGAGTACATCTTGATTAAATTGATCATTCTATTATAAACATAAATTACTATTGATCAATTATGTGCAGCAATTATTACATTATAAGTTGTTTTTCAAAAGCAGTAGCTGTAAACTTACAAGCACAACAGATGAAAAAGTTGAACAGGGTGAAAAGAAAATTATCTATTTTGAGCTGACATGTTAACAATCGTTTTTAGTTTAGTTCCGACAGTTGACTTTTGCGCTTTTTGTTCAGTTACTCCAGATTTAAAATGTTTTAAATTTTTTATAGTCAGTGCTGATATATCTTTTTAACAATTTTTAACGGTTTTAATTAAATTTTATTTTGTTTTTATTTGTAGGTGCTGAATCAGTGTAAAAATCGTTTAAAACAATCCATGTTAGTTTCAACTTTCAACGGTTTACAAAATTACAAAAATCATCATGAATGACTGAACCTGTTTCTTACCTCTGATCAATAAAGGCTACTTTAACAAAAAGCCTGTGTCACCGGGAATTACACACAACCGATTTTTCGAACGAATTTATCCAAGGGATCGAAAAGGTTAAAAGCCGAGAACGCATTAAAATGGTGCTCACTGATCCCGTTTAACTCTTGAAAAGTTCAACCAAAGTCGTCACCGAAATAGTCTTGACTGCATTGAACAGACAAAAATAATCAGGAATGATACAAATAACATCACCTGATTTTAAAAAGCAAACAAAGGAGGAATCAGCCATAAAAATGTGTCACGTGTTATATTCTTTTCAACCGACTGGTAAAATAGCAGCAAAAAGGGTGATCCCCCAATCGGCCAGTTGACTCAGCTGAACTCGAATCACTGTGAGGCTGAGACATGTCCAATTGCCATTATGGTGATACTTGCTAGCAGAACTTTCAAATTGACCATCGAAAACACTGCTCGAGAGCATGTCAAATCACTCATCATCGCCGCACTCTTCATTCAGTATCATACGCACCGGGGGTCCAACTTCTACAACGGCTCAGCTTCCTCATATTCTCCCTCTCTACTACCCAATCCCTTGGAGACTGAATTCTTATCCCTCATCGACATTTATCGTCATGGATTTCCGACACCGATATCCGTTATTAAGTATCACTACTGCTGCTCCCAATTTTGGTCTTACAGTTGTGGCCAATGATACAAGTGATGCCCGAGCCATTCTTTTTCCATCTTTTGCGCAGCACTCAGTAAGTCTCGTTGCCAGTTTCCTCCCCTCCTCTTCTCCTCCCTGTCTAACGTTGCTTTTGCTTTATTTTTTGTTGTTCCCTCTGTGTTTGCTGTGGCGCTTTCTACTCCCATTTTTCCTCACCACGGCTAAGATTGATGACACTGAGCGAAAGCGCATCTGATTAGATAGAGTAACCGCAAACACATTTGGCGATTTCATTGACGCATGGGTGTTCTCTTAGTTGTTGTTTCCTCTTGCCGGTCCGGTGGCTTAGCTAGTGCACGAGCACAGACGAAATAGTCAGTTCTTCTTCTGCTCGTTTTTGGTGCTGTCGTAAATCATTTCTGAGCTACAGCTGGCTGATGGATTTGCCATTTGTGGATGACATATGATTACTAGGCTGTCTCTGTTCATGTGCTGCTGTGCAAATCGCGGATGCTAACAAGGAGACAGACAGGCTGAACATTTTACTAGCATACAATATTTGCCGGTTTCACCCTAAAAATGAGTATTTCATGTCAATAAGAAGCAAAAGTGCGACTGCTTAAAAAAAGCAGGCAAACTTCCAGTATTTAAATTTTCCGATCATGCCTGTGTTTAGGCAATTTATACTGAAAATTTGTTTCGGTAAATTTATAAATGTTTGAAATTTTGAAATTGAAAAAACTCATTTTTACTTGTTTAAATGATTGGATAACAAAGCTGAAAACAATTAATACTTGGGTGAATCGTATGTGAAATGTTATGATTAACAAGAAATAATAAGTACAGGTTGAACTTGCTGCAAATGTCTGTCTAAGAAAACGCCCAATTAAATCTAAGTTGCCCACTATCTTTATTGTTTCCAGCTGCTTAAAACTCAAACCAACAGATTATATTTCAAAAATCGCCATCACTGTGCAATATAGCACAAATAATATATCCCTCAAATGCGAACACCTACATTTTTGCTTCCTCCTCATGACACACGCAATATGACAATTTTCACTCAAAACCTCTTACTCAGCAACTTTTTAAGTTAATTGACAAGTATTCAGTCAAACTGGTTAAAGCTTGAACTTTGCTGAAACGATGTTTTTTTAAACTCAGCCAACTTTTTATTTCGTAATGCCAAAACGGGCTACTCACTGCTTGTTTACACCGTAGTCTATTCTTGCGACCATAAAGTCGTCATCTGAAATGAAATGGAACATTAAATTTTATATCCACTAGGCTAAAACGTTTTGATTTTTAAATTCAGTTAAGTTGTGGTGTTAATTACCCAAAATGATTGCTTTGCACTGATCTGTCTTTTCGTTCACTTTCTAGTGCATACTTTCTCCTTTTTTTCAAGCATCCACTTTACATCCTTATTAAATTACCAACATGCTGATAATTTAAATAGTAAAAAGTGTATCACGTATTAATAGTGACAAAATGCAAGAAAAGAGAAACGTCTTCATCAACAGAAACGCTCTATGTGAAACACATTTGCTAACATTTTATTATCCAGAGGCTGAAACACAAACTTGTGCTTTCTGTTGTGAAAGATTTGCAAAAAAAGTGTTGTAATGAGATGCCAAAAGTAATCTGTCAGAGCAGGAAGAAAAACTAGATTTGCTGCTGAAAATCAAAAACAAAAATTTTTCATAAACTGAGCACAGAATTTTTTAGACTTGACATGTTAAGCTTTAAAATTTTTTAAAATGTTATGAGCAACAGCTGTCAGTGTTATCAATAAAAATGTTCAAATATTTTTAAATTTTTAGAGTGTTAAAACCGTTTGGTAACTCATTCACAAAAATGTTTAAATTTAAAAAAATTTTGACAAAAACAGTTTAGTAGGAGGTATTTAACAATACTATGTTTGCCTAAGCAGTACTTACAACTCAATTAAGGTCGTGATTTATCTTCCCACATTGTTTGGCAGAGGTTCCTGATTTTAGAAACTTTTTTTCTATTCTTCAAAATAGCAGGTAAATCTTATTGTATATCTTATATCCGTTGTGGCTTCACACAGCGGTGTAACTGATCCGCCAACAGTATACATAGTGGCAAGCTTTTAATAAAAAGTCACATGAATGGTGTATAATAACTTCATTTATCTACAACTTTTCTTTCTAAAGATGCATTATCGCAAAAATTAGCCATTGAGTTGTTCATTTCATCAGGCAATAACAATTTAATGCCTAAAGTGCACCATCAATTTTAATAGTCGCCATAGATCACCTGACGGTTTGTTTTAGCATAGGAAAGTTAACTTAAATTAGATTATCACTCACCTGTCTGATAGCAATTATAACTCGATCTATGTCTAATCTAGATGTGCTCATCTGTTGGCTCCTTCTTTCACTTGACGAGCAATTACCCGCATATGCAACACAGCACGGCGAGCTTCAAACGTTGATATTTTTTAATATAGGATATTTTTCAAAAGATGCCTGCTGTAGGAAAAAGAAAATTAAAAGTGAAGCTCACAGCTAATTTTCCTAATTTATATAATCATAACTTGTACTTTGATGAAGCCGCATTCAAGTTGAAACACTTCCCGGTATAATTAACTGTAATAAGAGCAAGAGAGACATTTCAAGAAGTGCTATACCAGAATAACTAACTTTACTATTACTTCCCTACTAGATGATCAAGAGTTTAATATAGCAAGTTAACGATTTTCCAAAGTATCCGTTAATTGAAGGTATTTTTATTTGTTTAGCATATGGTTAACAACTTGTTAACAATCAGTTTAAGAAAAATTCCCATAAAATATTTTTAATAGGACAGTTAAAATGTTTTGATTCGGTTAAGGCAAGAGTGCTTCGAATTTTTTAATTTTACATGTCTCTAATAGTTTCCATGTAAAACACTCATTTGACGTTAAATTTATACAAATTTCGGCTATTGCTCCTAAAATTACGATTTTGGTTTTAAAATAATCTTAAAGACTTTATTTTGAATCGTATGGAAAATTTTAAAAAAATTTTGTTTAGTTTTTGTTCTGCAACGAGTTGAAGTTGAAGTCAACAAACTTTTCAACTTTGATCGGTCATTAAAAAATCCCAAAACAATATTTTCCAAAACCCCTCCATACGATTCAAGATAAAGCCTTTAAAATTATTTTAAGACCAAAATCATAATTTTAGGAGCAATAACCGAAATTTGTATAAATTTAACGTAAAATGAGTGTTTTACATGGAAACTATTAGAGACATGTAGAATTAAAAAATTCGAAGCACTCTTGCCTTAACAAAATGTTATAATTATAGTTTTTGAGCATTGTTTTATAACTAAACTTAGAGTAACTGTTAATGTCAATGTACTTAATTTGTGCCATTTTGCATAATACAATATACAAGTTCTACAAATAAAATATTAGCACAATTAGATCCAGTAAAGTACTTTAACAAGCAAGTTTGCTTTCATTTTAAAACATTTGCACATTGACTTTAGACATTCATTCTTAGAAATGTGCCGATATAAACTGATTTTACTCCCAAAAGTTCACCTCAAATAAACAGAGACAAAAAATTGTTTTGTTCGTTTCATAAAAAAAGTTACAGTCATAAAGTAAAAATTTTGAGCAATAAACCAAATGCAACTAGATTAACAATGGAGTTTAAATATTGGACTATATAAAAGCAATTGATTTATTACCAAAAAACTTTTATTTGTAAATTTTACAACCATTCAACAAGCATTTTTTAAATGACAATAAATATTCACAATATTATATAATTGCAGTTGTCTCAAAATCCGCATCATTTCAAGCTGGTGTTGCAAGTCCAACAAAAGCGTTAAAATGATCGATATAACCCGTCAGTAAAGCAGGCCAACGCCTGAAATTGTAAATTATTTGAACTTGATGGATAAATTAATTTGGTGATATATTCCAGCCGGATTTACTTTGTCTGCCATAGTTTACCCATGCACTGATGAGCTTGTTTGAACGCACAAATTATTCAACAACGGCAACATGTTTTAATCTATTGCCGATTATTATGATTCACAATTTTACGTTCAACACCTACTTTTTTCTCCATTACAACAGAGCACTATGACCACTAAATCGAAACGATAGTGAACCAAGCCCCCGACTTTGTTGAGTGTTAAATATGCCTTAATCGTTAAGATGAAGACAATAATGCGATCATTGCTTTACTTTTAATACAAAAGTTATGCATTTCCGCCTTGTTCAGCATTGTTTCTTTTTGTTTAGTCACGATTGATTTTTCTGTTGTAAAAATTTACTTGTTTATGTACATAACCTTTACTAAAAGGAAATTCCTTATTAAACTAAGCAAGTATCTTTTTAATCCAACAAAAAGTTTTTGACATTGTCAGCTTGGTAATGTGCTTTCTTTTGTTTATTGCAACACATCAAAATTGTTATTAAATCCTATCTGAATATAGTTTAAATCCTATCTGAATATAGTCATAAATCGATTGATGAAGTTGCAAGAAGTAGCTTGCCTGCATAAACACATGTTGCATAAGACATTTTTAAAGTACTTAGAGAGTCATTGTCTAAAGAATAAACAGTCAAGCAAGCTTCCAAAGTGTAGTACAGAGGAACACGTTTTTGATGGCAAAAAGTGATAAGCTGCGTAGGAACTCACGCCTGCTGCCATAAATGGCCCATATTAAGGGGGGACAACGCGCGCATAAAATTTTTTTTGAATTTTTGGTTTTTTTAAGTCAACAACTTTTTTTCAGCAAGATCTTGAATCACGCAGGTGCACTTTCCGCCAAAACGGGTAATTCCACAAAACTGAACAAGGTGTCAAATGAAAGATGACAAAATTATCTTGATTTTGTCTGGCTCGGATTTTTAAATTTCAGCTTTGTTGTGTATTTAAAAAATATTTGAAATCTGCGCAAACTTTATGTTAAGTCAGTTTTCAAAGTTTTTCGTCTTTCACCACCATTCAAAAATCATTATCTGAGACGTCAGACTACTTAAAATTATTCCGAGTCAGACAACTTTTAGTTAATTTAGTCACCTTTAATTTGACACCTTGTTCAGTTTTGTGGAATTACCCGTTTTGGCGGAAAATGCACCTGAGTGTTCAGAGCACTGATGTCGTTACCGACAGTGACCCACCCATCGGAGGACCATAGTATCAACACAAAACTGTTCTACATGAAATTTTTAACAACTTGTATTGAGTACATTTTTCATACAAATCTTTGTCCCGCCGCATTCGTAGTTTGAAAAAGTGCGAAAAAAGTGCGCGGTGTCCCCCCTTAAAACCGTTTGGTAACTCATTCACAAAAATGTTTAAACTTAAAAAATTTTGACAAAAACAGTTTAGTAGGAGGTATTTAACAATACTATGTTTGCCTAAACTGTACTTACAACTCAATTAAGGTCGTGATTTATCTTCCCACATTGTTTGGCAAAGGTTCCTGATTTTAGAAACTTTTTTTCTATTCTTCAAAATAGCAGGTAAATCTTATTGTAGATCTTATATCCGTTGTGGCTTCACACAGCGGTGTAACTGATCCGCCAACTGTTGCAAATATTGTGTATATATAAACTCGTATTCGAGTGTTTATTGAGTAGTCGTTAGAGTCGAAAAATTGGTTAAAAAGGTAAAAAATAAAATCTTATGCTGTTAAAATAATTGGTTGGTGATTATATAGATTGAAATCAAAATGTACTAATGTTTTAGATGATTCGGTGAAAACGAGAAGCCCAAAGAAAAGGCAAAGTTTTAAACTGAGGGACTAAATAATATTGGTTGGGCAGAGTTCCGCTAAAGTTAAAATGCTTCAAAAAAATGGTCGATGCCAAAAACTTGTTAAAGAGAGCGTCGTCAGGAAATGGATCGAGTGGAGTGACCGTGTGCTGCGGCTTGTCTCCAGGTTTGATAAAGTTGTCGAGTGATGGGAAGTCAATGTGCGCTAGATCAGTGAACAGCTGAAGTTTGTTGTACACTGGTACTTCTCCTACTTGGTAGGTGCCTGGGTTTTCTAAAAACTCGATTGTGGGTAGTTCGAATGATTTGATCGTGTACTCGTCACCATTTTCATCCTTTAGACCGATGACCTTGGTTAGCAAAAGAGCCGATACGGAGATAAAATCGATATTGTGTTTGTGCGTTTGCTTTGAGGCTGTATGTCGACTTGCAGTATTGCCCAGCTCGCGGTTTGCCGCTGCCACATTGGCAACAAAAATGGTATGCCACAGCTGCTGAGCCCATTGGAGACATTGGACAAAGTCAAATGAAAGAAACGATAGGACCGAGTTGATTGATTCTGTCACTTCGTTACGGTGGGATTCATCGAGTAGATTGATGTGCTTATAGCTGTTTGCTCGATTCAGGTACCAGAAAGTGTCCTTGACAGGCAAAGTGAAGAGTGCCATAAACAGGTGCACAGCGTAGTGCTTGTGCAGATCAATGGGCAGTGGAGGGCAGATAAGTGAGTATGGTGGAATTTGGATTGTTTCAAGTACACCCGACGACCTGGTAAATTAAATAAAATTAGTTTAAGTACTACACAAATGACAAAACTCACAGTAAATATTTTGGCGTCGGTGATGGTATTCGAGTGTTGTGATTGCTGCTGATTTGGACAGGAGTGGCAAAGTGGCGATCAAGCTGATGTTTCTGATAGAACAGGACCAATTCTGCAATTCCAGCCTTGCAAATGAGCTGCTCTGTGATGCCGTGTTTAGTTAAAACTTCACTATAGCTGGCAGTAGAGCCATGGTTTTTGTTGCAATTGATGGGCAAGTACTTCAGCCCAGCAATGACACTGCGTTCCGTAAACAGTGCTTCACTTTGAGTCATCCAACGATTCTCAGTGAGGTAATGGGCGTACGACTCGCTTCCTGCCTTCCAACAGGCAACCATACTGCCCAACATTTCTTTGTTTTTCTTTTCGTTGAGTTGTTCGAGTGTTTGTTTCCCATCAATAATGTGCTGCACATCTTCAACATATGTTCGGATTCGTGAATCAGCCAGCTTGCCGTCTGTGAAACCACCATAAAGAATGGCATCGATAAAATCATGCACCGAAAAAGTGGCAGCCTTCATAAACACCAAATAATTTCGGGCGTTAGATGCATTTATTGACCGGTCCAGTCGAATAACGTCTCGAATTTTCTGGCTCAACTTGAGTGTTTTGAAAAGCTCTTTGGGGCAGTTTGCAATGCTGTAGTAAGCACTAGGCATGCACTTGACTATTGCAATTTCAACCCAAGGATTCGGATCGGCTTTCAACTCATCTTCATCTTCATCTTCGGCTAAAAATGAGTGAGTAGCGAGTGGTGTGATCGAGCTATTTTCTTTCAAATTTGACTTGTCCACCTTGCCATGAGCGACGTTGAAAAACCAGTCAATCGTATCGAGAGGCTTAAAACACAAACAATTAGTAAAAGTAAACGTAACACATTTGCAATATTACCATGCGAGTAAGAGATATCTTGGATTTGCCGTTTATCACTTCTGTCCCATTTTCTCTACATGCAATTGTCATGCGATGAGCAACTACTAGATGATTCTTCAACGCAGACAAAACTGTTTCTTTGTTAATCGTTGTTCCACGAAAGCAGTTGACAGTGTTGCAGCGAATTTTGTGATTCAGCCGACAGTGAACTTCGGTGATACATTTGCTTGGTTTAAAGAGAGCTAAAACTTTGAACTCGTCTTCGGACAACTCTTTGACAAACGATGTAAGCTTTGATGTGTTTGCATGAGAATTTTCGAGTGGATAGATACTTCCATTTGCATCAATAGTACTGTTGCAGTCTTTTTGAAAAGGCATCTGATCGGTGTCCAGTAAACGAGTTAAGAAATTGAAGGTTTCGATTGGCTGTTTAAAAAAACATTTAAAGTTAGAGAAACAATCATTACAAAACCAAAATGCATGCCATTGATTTTAGACTAATAGTCTGGCCACTGGGCGCATCTGTGTATGCATCGTTAGCAGCGCCAAAGTCTTTTCCAATTCCATGATACTTGTTAAGGTGGTAATACAAATGTTTTTCAATCAACAGACCGTCTTCAAAGTAAACTTCAGACGGAACTAGTTTTGGTGACGTTGGAGCGTGCCATAGGCGGCATTTGAAATGATCAAACGATTCACTCAATCTGAAAAATGAAAAAATCCATTTGTCCTTCGCATCAATGCCAGTCGCTGTTGTTGGAAAGTCGAGTGTATGATCATCGGCGTTGATAAAAACTTTCTCTGCGGCAGCAATGGAATCGGGTAATCGAGTTAAACTTGATAAAACTATTAAGTGAGAAACGAATGTAGGATAGTTCAACGCTTCGATTAGCGTAGAAAAGAGTCGATGGACGTCGGGCCGCTAAAACAATAAAACATTGTTAGTCAAACAATGATAATAAACCCAAAAAGTATATTACCACTGGCAGTAGAGAAACGGATGTCTCGAGATTTTTGTAATAACCCGAATGGAAAAGTTCAAAGTGCTTGTTTGCTTGTTGCAAAAGTTTTTGTCGGCAGTACAAATTAAAGCCAACTGTGCCATAGTCTTTGTTGTGCGGCAAAGTGCATTTGATTGAGTATGGTTCAGTTGCTAATTCAAAATGCGACAATATGGTTTTTTCCCGTGCAGTAAGCTCGCACAACTGGGAAATGTGGAGATTAGCGAGTATTTTGATCGACTCCTGTCTTATGGCTCGAAGGGCAGTTGTACTCTACAAGAAAAATAAAATATTTAGTTTATTAAAAACGCTTGAAATCACAAAACTTACCGTAACACGCATTTTTTTACATTCAGAAACTTTGATTTTTACAAACAAAATGCGAATTTGGCGTTCTGTTGTGTTGAGTAACTTTGCAGCAAACAGAAAATGCTCGTTTGGTGGAACTTTAAAGTCGAGTGCTTGTTCGAGAGTTTTCTTGACTGCTTCAGCCTTTTCATCATCCGTTTGAAGGTCAGAGAATGGTCTAGTCTTTTGTTGTTTAGTCAATTGACGATAAGGAATAGCCAAAATTTGAATGAGCTCTTCGTCGAATGGGTGATTAACCGAAATATATTGATCTTCCAAGTTAAGGCGCTGCTGAACAAAATTAAATTTGGTAAAAATGGTTGAAAGTGGCACATTTTTGCTTGTCGCTAAAAACTGGCATCTGTCCTTGTTTCGCTCAAGGTCTGGCTGCGATGTTCTCAACGCTTCAACCTCTTTGTACGTTTCCCAGCTGTTGAGTATGCGATTGTAATCATGCGATCCCTTTTTGAATCGATTTATTGCGTATTTGCGCTTTAAAGAATCAAGTGTTAGATGTAAAATTGAAAAAAGTTTTGTTAAACTTACAGTGTTTGTTTTAGAACTTCCAGCTGTTTCCTCGTCTTTATCATTTGCAGCGGCTACTTTAGCTTTTGAAAATTTTTCCACTTCTGACTTTAATATACTTAACATCTGAAAAAGCTCGTTGTCGAGTGGGTGATCGGAAGTTATTGCTTTTCCGCTCATTTCAATTCGATCACTTTTTTAATGTCCAAAAG